>OY728150.1:121885886-124577008 GCA_963277665.1 Viscum album
CACCATACCCATGGACTACCCCCCGACCCCCTGGACAGCCCTAAACACCCCTCGACAACCCCCCCCCCCCACTCCTGAACAGCCCCCCTCACCCCACTTGACAGCCCCCACCACACCCCTGGACTACCCCCTGACCCCCTGGCTAGCTCCAAACACCACGGGACAACCCCCCCACACTCATGTATACCCCATACACCCTGGACAGCCCTCCCCGACCATTTTGGAGCCCCCCACCACACCCCTGGACTGCCCCCCCACCCTCCTGAACATCACCCCTCACCCCACTTGATAGCCCCCACCCCATTGGAGCACCCACCACACCCCTAGACGGCCCCGACCCCCTAGACAGCCCCAAACACCCCTCTACAACCCCCACCAACCTCATGAACAACACCCCCTCACCTCACTTGACAGCTCCCACCACACCCCTGGACTGCCCCCGACCCCCTGGACAGCTCCAAAAACCCCGGGACAACCCCCCACCCTCATGTATACCCCACACCCTGGACAACCCTCCCCTGCCCCATTGGAGCCCCCACCACACCCCTGGACTGCCCCCCAACCCCCTGGACAGCCCCAAACACCCCTCAACAACCCCCACCCTCATGTATACCCCAACCCCACCGGACAGCCCTCCCAGACCCCTGGACTCCCCCAACCCCACTGAACACCCCCCACCACACACACCCTTGAAACCCCCCCCCAGACCAGAATCCATACCAGAAAAACAATCATAAGTAGACCAAAATAAGAAGTATAACAAAATTAAACCTTCACAAATATAACATTAAAAACTTACACTGTCAACTTCAAAAAAAATAAATCCAACCTAAACGACTACCAAATACACAATTACAACCACAATATTCAAAATTACTTTGTACATTACAAACAAATGAATTTTAATCAAACCTGTAAAATAATTTGACCACTCCACTTGTGAGTGTTTGATGTCTTCAGTATTATAGGGTTGAGGGTCCTCAAAATGATACAAATGAAAAGGATAGTAGTTAACATGTATAATGAGTAAATCAAATTTAAATATTATGGAAATGTTTAAGAGGAAATCTTACCAGGTCAAAATTCACAACTGTCCCAGTAGTTATTATTTCATACATAAATCTTAACATATAATATCCGCATTCGATGACGCCTTGTTGTTCCTGAAAATTCTGTTTGAATGAGTGTAAATTCAATATATTATCTTAATGTAATAAATCAAAAAGTACAAATTATAAATGGATATTTACCTTCACATTTACATATTTGATCTTTGCATTCCTTTTCTTTGTGTTATTTTGAAAGTAGGCCCATTCCCTGTTAGATAATAATACAAATGGTGTAAATTTAAAATTCATTATAATATATAAAACTATTGAGAAATTGAAACATACTTTTCCAATATATTCTTCCCACACATCATCATGGACAGACCATATCCAATAAAGTGATTTCTCCCTTGGGAAAAAAACCCCTAACATCCAATGATCACTCATAAAAGGAAATTTAATGTTAGTGGTTTTTTATGTTAAAAGATAATTAACTCTTTGAGAGAGATGTGTTTCCTACCTCTCACAAAAAGGCATCATCCAACATTGTGTAACTATATTCTTTTCAAGTCTTTCAGCAATATAAAGCATTCTTTGCTCCTCAACCAATGCACATGCTTCAGGGGAAATCAATTGTGGGTCCATGAATCCATATACATCTGTCAGCTCATTCCTCTCACAAATTTTTTAAAGATTCCTAATACATAACAGACATAAGTATACATTTTTAACAAATATAATGCATGGAAAAGGTGTTAAGACTTACATGGAAAAAAATTGTACCACGTTGATGCCCAACTTATCTCCAGTAACAAGCTCCATGATATCAGTTTTCATAATCCCCACATTTATTTCACATCCACAAACATGAGCTTCCATTGGAAACTAATAATGACCCACCAACAAATTTGAATATCTTGACAATCTTTCAAGACTACTAGAATCTGTATCTGATGTCACAGCTATTTTTCTTTGTTTTTTTCTATACAGTATTTCTTTACCTTTGATGTATTCCTCTAAAAATAAATTGAAAAATATATTAGTTTTCAAATGATAGAACATCTTTAATAAAAAAAGATATAACATTAATACCTCTATGGTAATGAGTCGAAGAAGTCTGGATGTCCAAATTAAAAAAATGGCCAATACTATGTCCAACTGTGGCCACCTCATCTATAGGTAATGGTACCCGAGCAGATATATCTATAATATCCTGTACAGTGACCCTCTGATTCTCAACCTCTAATTGTTGATGATGAACTGTATCTCCTATACAATATACCAACCCATATGCTACTATATGATATTTAGAATCATCAACATACAACTCCCAATATGTAAGAAGCCGCGGCGAAGGAGTAGGATAAAAATTGGGGTCATCAGGCCGAGGTGGTGGAGTAGGAGCTACTGGCAGAGGTGGAGGATAAATAATGGGGTCTGTAGGGGGAGGTGGAGGAGTGGGAGATGCAGTCTGAAATTGTCTTTGCATGTCTGCAAACATAGACTGCATCGTCGCTCTAATCGTTTCCTCCATCTTCGCATTAATATTATGAACTTCATCTTCCAAGGATTATATTTTTTTTATAAACCCCCTCAAAGTTTGAAGCTGAAGAACGTGGAAACACTTTTCTTACTGATACACCTGCCGGATATCCTCTTACATGACCTGGATGTTTGGGCCTTCCCAATGCTACAGATAAAATATCTTCCCTCCCAATAGCTGTAAATGTCCCCTGTGAACTCTGCTCCTCATGAAAGTCCTATATTAATTAATTGAACATTTCTGTAATGATTGAAATTATATAAAGAAAATAGTTAACTTAAATAAATAAAATATATATCTTACAATCCTCTCAGTTACGATTCTCCATTCATCCGAAAGATATTTCCCTTTTTCCCTTCCAATCTCTCTTCAATTTTTCATGTCTAGATGGAGGGGATGGAGGGTCCACCTCTCCAGAGCTTGAAGACTCAACTCTTAGTTGTTGAAATTTTTCCACCATCATTTGTTCTTCCAATAATGCATACCCTCCCCGAGATAAACTATGAGGGTATACATTCTTAGATTTGATCTCCTGATGATCATTCCTTGTTTTCTGTAAATTTAGAATAAGAAATCATTAACAAAACGTTAATAAGATCATTTATATAAGAAATCTTATAAAAGTGTACACTACCCTTACCAAAAATGACTCTTTTCTTCGACTTTCAAAAAACGGTCACCATGTGTCTTCATCTATAAAAGTATATATACGACATGGAATTTCATGACTCCTATGACCATAAATTAAATCAGATGAGAGGGTTGATTTGAAATCCCTCCATCCCTTGGAAAACAACGATATGCATTTCTTCCTGACTCCTCCAGTGTCAGGAATATCAAATGTCATCTGATAAAGAAGAGGTTAAACATATTATATATACAATAAACATTTAAATAATATTCAAACAATAGAAAAAGATCTTACCAAAACATTCTCCCATAACTGAGAGATTATCGCTTTATCCACACTTCTCCAGTCATCATACAGAATTCTTACATTTCTCTTAGCCTGAGTTGCTACAAAACTCTTAAAATCTTTTGCATTTGGACCTCTAGGAATATCATCATCATCAAACTCAACGACTATCCTCTGATCCTGCGTACAAGCAACTGATAATTTTGGTAAAAGTGTGCACCCACGTTTACCAACCTTTGAACTCCTTTTCGTAATAGGAGCATGTGAATGTTCCTCCCCAGAGGTATGACCAATATGCTCATCTCTAGAATCATGGGGTTGATCAACTGAATGATTTTTCATTATCCTTCAAATCAAAAAAACAAATGTTAGTTCAAAAATATACAAACTCAAATATTTTAATACTACTGTTATCGGAAAATAGAAATGTATACTAAGTTACGTAATAGTATATATTGGTAATATGGTAAGCATGTTAAACAATGGTAAAGATGGTAAATATGGTCAAGATGGTAAACATGGTAAACATGGTAAACATGAAAAACATGGTAAAGTAATTGTCACTGAACAAAATTAATAGATATATAATTTATGTAATGGTAAACATGATAAAGTAAACTAAACAATCCTAAAACAAACAAAAATGTATACTTATTTTGTTTTAAAATATGTTTTATTAAATAAAAAACTTACAACATCTAACATTTATGAAAAAAATAAATGTAAACAAGAAATAAACATATGTTATCATTAATTTTAGGAATGTAAAAATGGATTGTTTTCCCAAATTCCTTCGTCGTGATCGTTACTTATGGCACAAACCATGTCTTCAACATGCTCATCATTATGTTCTGCTAATCATTCCATGGATGTGGGGATCTCAAATAAATCAATACCTTCACCAACTTCATCCTCACCAACATATTGTTGTTTTCTCTTGTAAAACTACATCCCACTACATATCTAATTGATCTACTACATAGAAAATTTGTTTTCCATTTGTTTCCATTATAAAATAATCAGATGTGTCTTCCAATCTATTCAGATTAACAAGTGTCATTCCAAATTCATCATGTCTCAAACTGTTGGTACTGATAAACCATTTACAGCTAAAACATGAACTTTAATTTTAAAGTAATCAACCTCCCATATGTCTTCAATCACTCCACAATATGCACTTGATGCAGAAATTGGGTTTTTTCCCTTACCACTCGAAAAATGAATTGCTTCTGCAAACACCAATACACCACTATTCTGAACTGCACTTCTATTGTCCTGAGCTTTCGTATGAAATGTATATCCATTAATGTCATAATCGGACCATGTTATCACATTTAAACATGGACCACCCACTATCCATTTTAATTTCTTTGATACATCTGATCTACCAAGCAAAGTCTTTTTAATCCATGACAAAGAAGTTTTGTTGTGCTCATTCAAAATCCACATTTCATTCTTCTTTGGATGACATTGTTTCAACTCATTAATATGCAATGTGATATACGGTTGAGCATCAGCTATGTTATTCAAGATGTATGATTCCAACATTTTCATCTTTTCAGCTAACAATGATTTGAATTTCAAGCCACGAATCCCCTTTCCCTCATTATTAACTCGTTCATGGAGAGATGGAGGCAAACCTATGTGTTGCGCCGAAGCCAAGTAGCTCGTACAAAACTCTGCTACCTCCACAGAAATATACTTTTCAATAATGGAGGCTTCAGGTCGATATGGATTTTTACATACCCTTTTAATATTTTCATATACCTTTCAAAAGGATACATCCAATGAAGATATACAGGTCCAAAAAGCATTATTTATCGAAACAGATGAATCATTAAATGTACAATTATATCAATAAAAGTTGGAGGAAAATACATTTCCAATTGACAAAGTATAAAAATTGCATCCTTTTCCAAAATGTTCAAAGCATTCACATCAATCACCTTGTTACAAATTAAATGAAAAAATAACACAACTTCATCATAGTCTTTCTGACACGAATGGGCAATATTCTACGCAATGAAACTAGTAGAATTTGTTGCATCATGACGTGACAGTAATGTGATTTCATACCTATCAACTTTAAGTCCTTCAATGAGATTTTTTTTTTACATTTGAAGAATAACCTTGAGGCACTTTGATATCATGAATACACTGACAAAAGCTAATTTTCTCCCTCTTCGATAATGTATGAAAATCTAGGGGAAGAAATGTTTGTCTTCCTTTAAAAGTGGGAGATAACTCCAAACGTATTCCCATTGATAGTAAGTCTAATCTTGCATTCAACCCATCTTTAGTCTTTCCTTTAATATCTAACAATGTTCCAATCAAACAATCACATATATTATTCTCCACATGCATGACATCAATATTATTTTTAACATCATGATACCTCCAATATGGTAGCTCAAAAAATATTGAACTTTTCTTCCAAATATGTCTATCATTACTAGATTTTTGTGTCTTTCCCAATGTCACATCAAGGTTTTTCACCCTCTCTAAATATAGATCTGGGGACAAAGGTTTTGGAGTAGTATCAAATTATTGTGAGCCATTGAATGCCTTTTTTATTCTTCTATAAGGGTGATCCATAGGCAAAAACATTTGATGACCCATGTACACTGTTTTACTCCAATGATACAACTGACAATATGACGTCTGTTGTTCGCAAATTGGACATGATTTATTCACTTTAACACTGTTTCCAGACAAATTTCCATACGCTAGGAAGTCATTTATAGTGAACAGAAGCACTGCATTCAGTTGAAAATATTCCACTTTATAAGAATCATGCACCCTAATACCATTAGCCCATAACAGTTTCAAATCATCAATCAACGGTGACAAGTAAACATCAATATCATTGCCAGGTTGCTTTGGACCAGAGATCATTATACACATCATGAAATATTTGTGATTCATACAAACATCAGGAGAGAGGTTGTAAATTACCAAAAAAACAGGCCATGAACTACGTGTGCTACTGAGGGTTCAGTATGGATTCATTCCATCCATGCACAACCCTAATATGAGATTTCTTATTTCATTTCCAAATGTAGAATACTACTCATCAATTTTATTCCATTGTGTACAATCAGCTAGATGACGTATTTTTCCATCGCATACCCGCTCATCTGCATGCCATCATATCCTTTTTTCATCATGTGAATTAGAAAATAAATGTTTGAAACAGTGAATTATAGGAAGATACGAAAATACCTTTGAAGGGAGCTTTGTAATCTCTACATCAGCCTGTGATTTTTCTTTCACCTTATACCGTGATGTCCGACATTTAGGAAACTCTGACAGAAATTCATATTCCTTCCTATATATAATGCAGTCATTCAGACATGCATATATTATCTTGTATCCCAATCCGATTGGGCATAATATTTTCTTGTCCTTGTAATGTGAATCTGGAAGATCATTATCTTTTGGAAGAATGTCTTTCATCAATAGTAGAAGCTCTGTAAAACTTCTATCACTCCATACATGTTTCTCTTTCAGGTTAATCCATCTTAACACCGTCGAAAAAACCATAAAATGTATAAAACCAGGATATAATGGTTTTTTAGCATCTCTATATAGACGCGCAATTGTCGGTTCTATCTCAATTTGTTCTACTACAATATCACGAATCATTTCTTCAATTCCATCGGAGTTACCATCTTGTGAATCATCATCTTCAGTGACATTTCATCCAGTTTCACCATTCCAAATCCAAGGGATGTAACTCGGATTAAAACCATGACATATCAGATGATCTTTTACCTCTCTACTTTTCAACTTCATCATATTCAAACATTTCAGGGATGGACAGAAAAAATGTCACTACTTGGAACATTTTGTTTAGCAAATTCCAAAAAGGCGTCAGCACCTTCCTCATATTCATTGATCATTCGATGTGCTGTAATCCATCTTTGACTCATTATTACCTATAACAAATATCAAAAATATATATATTTTTAAGATAAGACAAATATAAGTTTATATGAAAAAAGGCATAATTTGAATGTAAAACTATTTTGAAATATAAAACAAATCTATGCGTATTTAAAAAAATATGCTTGAATATTATTATTAAAACAAAATATATTTAGATATAATAGTTTTAAATTCCATTGAATAAAAGAAAACCATGGCACCTACATGGTTGATAGAAAAGTGGAGAGAATGGAGTAAACCTGAAAATCAAATCATACTTAAAAAAAATTCAGATGGGGAAAATCACAACGTAAATCCAATCATCATGGAACAATCATCATGTCATAATCTCATAAACCAAGATGCATTAGTCGATCCCCCTGGACACCCCCAATCTTCTGGATAGCCCCCCACCCCCCGGACACCCCCCAAAACCCTCTGGACAGGCCCCCATTCTCGTGAACAGCCACCCACAGCCACCCACCCCCGTGGACACCCCCCCCCCCCCCGGACACCCCCAACCCTCTGGATAGCCCCCACCCCCTGGACAACCCCCACCCCTCTATACAGCACCCCCACCCCTCCTGGACACCACCCCCCACCCCCTACCCCCTTGGACACCCCCTGGACACCCCCAACCCTCTGGACAGCCCCAACCCCGGACAACCCCTAAATCCTTTTGGACAGGCCCCCACCCCCTTGGACAGTGCCCCCACACACACCCACCCCCTTGGACACCCCCTGGACACCCCCAACCCTCTGGAAAACCCCCCACCCCCAGCCAACCCCCAAAACCCTCTGGACAGGCCCCCACCCCCTTGGACAGCCCCCACACCCACCTACCCCCTTGGACACCCCCCCCCCTCGGACACCCCCCAACCCTATGGATAGCCCCCATCCCCCTGGACATCCCCCCACCACTCTAGACAACACCCCCACCCCTCCTGGACACCACCCCACCCCCTACCCCCTTGGACACCCCGTTGGACACCCCCAACCCTTTGGACAGCCCCCTACCCCCTGGACAGCACCCCACCCCTCCAGACAGCACCCACACCCTTCCTGGACACCACCCCCTCCCCCTACCCCCTTAGACACCCCAGGACACCCCCCAACCCTCTGGAAATCCCCCACCCCCGAACAACCCCCAAAACCCTCTGGACATGCCTCCACCCCCTTAGACAACCCCCTACACCCACCAACCCTCTTGGACACCCCCTGAACACCCCCAATCCTCTGGACAACCCCCACCCCCCGGACAACCCCCCAAACAGTGGTTTACATATAAAAACTAGGCATGGTGAACAACTAAAAACACTTGAATTTAATATATAATTCAACATCAAATAGATGGAATTAAATATTATTAAATATGGATACATAAATGATTGTATGATAATTAAAAATAACTATTGATATTCAACTAGTCAAATGATCACATGTTTTCTCGATAACTAATATCATAATGAGGTAATGGATAATTCTAGAAATCTTAAACATATTTTTGAGGCCTTAGACAAGGTCTCAAAAATACTAGGGTAAGCCCTCAGCAGAACACATTTTTATTTGGAATCATGAGACATAGCGATGCATCGAAGGGCCATAGAGGTCAACATCCATTACATTATATGTCTAATAGATTCTTATATAAAATAGGATAAACATAAGTAGCAACAAAACATGAAATATCATTTTCGAATTCATACATTTCATCAATAACCATTCTATGCAGTAATATAGGTGAATTAGATCATTATTTGTCAATGACAACAAAAATTACCATCAATGTCGAGCATTCGCGAAACAAAAAGAACTAAATATAATTAGTTGAGGCTTACATGAATATTACGAGTCGATCTAATAGATCTAGGGATGATAAATATGATGATGATGGAAAAAAGAGGTAAGAGGGTTTGAAATCGAAGAATCTTACCTAGTTTAAACACAAAACTAGAAAAACATAAATATAGACTATTCGGAAAAAAATGAACAAAATAAATTCGTGGAAGGCTTACTTGAGTGATGCGAGTTGAGATGATAGATCTGAGGAGAGTAAATATGATAAACAATGAAGGAAAAATGAGTTTAACGTAGAGAGTTCGATGAGTTGATTAGGGATTACCGAGCGAGAGAGACGAGCCACTGGACTGTCGATAAAAAAATTGTAAATGGCAATCCATGGGGCTTGTTAAATTTCTAAATGTTTTATAACATCGATTATTTAATAACCGATGTTATAAACTGTTTTTTTTTTACATTTATAACGTCGGTTATTATAATAACCGACGTTATAAATGTATCAGATACAACTTTTTTTAAGTCGGTTATTTTATAACCGACGTAAAAACAACCGCGTGTTTGTTTTTTACGTCCGTTATTCTATAACCGACATAAAAAAGACATCAAAAATCATAGTTCTTTACGTCGGGTATTGTATAACCGATGTAAAAAACGTTCTATGGGTTGTTTTGTTATGTCGGTTATAAAATAACAGACGTTAAAAAGGCCTAAAAAGCCACGTTTTTTATGTCGGTTATTTTATAACCGACATAAAAAACCCCCACTCTTTGGTTTTTTATGTCGGTTATTTTATAACTGAAGTAAAAAACTCATAGATATCTTTTTTTTACGTCGGTTATCGAATAACCGATGTAAAAAACCCCCAAACTTTTTTTTACATCGGTTATTTTAATAACCGACATTAAAAATCTACTCACTGCATTTGTTACGTCAGTTATTTTATAACCAACGTAAAAAACCATGTTTCACATATTATCACGTCGGTTATATATAACCGACATAAAAAATGGTGACGTAAATAACGTTTTCTGCACTAGTGTGTGTTCGACAATAGTCATTGGAGATGTCAAGTAGGATACATCATTTTGCTACCCATGGGGGATATAACAATTTGTGATTTATTAGACTGATCTCTGGTTGATGAATACATTGACTTAGTTTGAGGTAATGTGGAAGGGAGCGATATCTAAATTCACAAATAAAATAAGGAATAAGGTTACTGATTTGGGAATCATTGTCGGTATGATGTGTCCACTATATGATATGTATTGTTAACGAACTTGTACTAGTATTCCCAATATATCCAATTTTTTTATTTGTACATGTAAAAATTAGGATAGAATTATTTCGTGAGGTCCTCAGTTAAAGAGGATCAACTATATGATCATGTAAGAGCTACTATAATTCTTTTTATAGAATAAGAAACAAAATGTCTCTCGATGAACAAGTAATTTTTCATTTTGTTATTTGAGATATTCATGTTGGGTTCCCCATTTCATTTTGTGTATTGTTTGATAAAATTTCCTGATATATAATACCCCAATAGTTTTTTTATTGGAGTTTTTTATGTTGGGTTCACCATTTTTATTTCATTTGGTGTGAAAAGTAAATGCACTGATAGATGAAAAACCAATATTAATATATTAATATATTCAAATGAGGTTATCAATTTCTGATTTTTTATGGTTCAAAAAAATAACCCAAAAATAAAAAGTCAATAATTTATTTCTTAATTTATTCACATCAGGTTCATCATTTTTGTTTCGATGGGAAAGAGATGATAGCGGAACTTTCATTAAGGCGGATTTGATTTGTCTTGATACTTATTTCTAGGGGGTTTGATTTTTCGATAATCATCAACATCAGGTCACGATTATCATTCTTAATGTAAACTCCAAATGGTTCCATCATCCATAATTGGTTAAACTCCTACATTACAAAGGAAGGTGGTCCCTTTGGGATTCATACAAAATTACTCTTAGATATTCATATTAGTTTATATAATTGGAGTTCATGATCATCACACCTATTTGGGGGGGGATTTTATCATGCTCTGATAATATTTTTTATATTTATGATGTGTTTACAGATCCCTTAAAAATCTTGGTATGAGACCATTTCCCTAATAAAATTATTATAGGTTTGAATCTCTTTTCACAGAAAATAAGGGGGTCTCATTAATTAATAGATGAAATGGGAAGTCATTAGTTTATGATGATTTATGTATATGAGGTTCTTCATCCATTTCCATTTAATGGGTAAATTATTATGTTTTGATTAAATATAACCTGGTACTTCAAGAATTTCTTCCACTCTAGGAGGCATTAAATTTATAAAGGAGATGATTGGACAATTATTGGATGTTATACAGATCCTAGTTATATCTTGAATAAAAATACACATTGTTCTTTAAACCCAAGTAGTGTAATGTCATTCTTAGAGGACATATGTGTGGGAAATACGGAACCATATGTTTGAACATGAGCCTCGGGGAGACATCCTATGTATCTTGTTATATCATGAATCATAGTTATTATAGTTTGATCACCCCTATGGGACTTACCCCAAGGTAGACACCCATATGTGTAAAGGTGTTTATTTCAGACCACTCATCGAGGCTTTTAGACTAGGAATTCCATAGCATGTGTAGATTCATGATTCCAATGAGATGTTCATTTGTTTCTCCCTAAGACTATGTGAGATTCGATCATTGTGAGAAACAAGGGACACCAAGTGATCATCATAATTTCATTAGGATGTTGGACTTGTGTACTAGTAATTCCATTGTATTTCAATACGGATCCTGGGCCATGAATAGGTGTCCTACGTATCTAGATTATGGTTATATTTAGATTCATCATAGATTATCTATTTTTATAGTCCGCTGAGGGATGCGGAATAATGATCATATCATGGGAATGATTGGGTCCTAATGGTTTAAATTTCAAAGTGATGGGGCTTACATTGAAAACGATAATTATTTGAGCTCGACCCGTATGATGGTGTCCAAAAAATCCTAGATGTTTCCTGAATCAGAGATCTCATAGATCAGTTGATTGGGGATTACAAAGTGATGTTTTCCTATCGTCGGTACATATCATATTATATTATTGATCATGACATGTATTTTGAGATCACCCTTTCCATGGTTGAGGCTTAAGATGAAAATTATATGATAGTTTCATCTCCCAAATTCCATGTGAGATATGCTCATTATGAGAAACAAGGGGTGGAAAATGACCAGTCTTGTTGTGTATGGATTTAGGAAGTTTGAACAGAGAAAATCATTGAATGGTTAATATGAAAATTGGTCCTCAGAGAGGGATCCTATGTATCCTAGTTATAGAAGGAATCATATTCCTCATATTTACCTATATTGTCGCTTATACATTATCATTTCCCTTTGGTTGGGGATAATACACCAAGGGAGGAAAATCTTATGAAGCCTCGGGATTCCCTTATTACCTATCCTTCTTTCCTCCTGAAATGTGTTGATTTTCTGATTAACATGCCTTTATTTTCTTCTTGATATTTCATAGGATGTCATCCTAAGATGTCTTATAGAAATCATACAATCTAGTTGACTTGTCAATGGAATGTACCATATCTTCTATAGAATGTATGAGGGTTGTCACATGATCATGTATTATGCATTCGATGGACATTGTAAGGCATGGACGATCGTCCAGGGAATCCATCGCATGACCACAACTATCTATTCTATAGGGTTCCATATGACCTTGCTGACATTACCTAATGTCATAATAATACATTATTGACACAATTGTAGGAGATCAGAAGAGTTTATGTGACAATGCCTCAGAGGGTTTCACCTTTCCTAGATGACATGTATGTTGGGAATCACATGACATGAACAGTTTTCCCAAAGGGTATCAGGAGAGCCATTTGAAACTATCATGTTTTACAGCGAGAAAAATCTCACATGTGTTGGCGCCATTATATTATTTGGGTGACTTTTCTGAAAGAAAATGAAAGGCGTAAATAGTGAACCCAAAGGCCTTTGGGAGAAATGGGTGGCGTGCTAGGGGAAAATAATGTGACATAGTTCAACATGTCTATAGTGCTTTTTATGAACCATGTAGTATACATAATGGATATCGCGATATTTGGTTGACATTCTTTGGTACTATTTCATATCATATGTGG
Organism: Viscum album; assembly: GCA_963277665.1. NCBI lineage: Eukaryota > Viridiplantae > Streptophyta > Magnoliopsida > Santalales > Viscaceae > Viscum > Viscum album. The sequence continues at coordinate 121,899,289 of OY728150.1, forward strand.
TTTACATGAGGCGTGTTATGGTCAGGGTGTATATTATTCATGTATGTATCCCTCATTTAGTCACTTTTCTTGGCATTATATTTTTATTTTATTATATTTGTTTAGTGTTGGTTTATTTTATGTTTTTTTATCTAGAAGTTGTGTGGGGTATTCCTTGTGTGTCCTTCCAGAAGTCCTTATTTTGATCTGTTAGTGATCTTTAAAACATATTTATCAAAGTTGCATTATTTTTATTGTTGTTTCTTATATATTACATTATAATATGTTTTTCAATTTGAATGCTCCGTTGTCCTGATAAATATACTCAATCATGGTTGTGTCTGGATACTAGAAGGACAAATCATTATCTGGAGGGTAGTGGTTATTTTTTCGAGCTCGATTGGGGGATTTATAGTCCCTTCAATACCATTAATTCTCTACTTTTCAGGGTGCGTATCTCAAAAATCAAGGATAGAGTAGGTAGAGGCCCCAAATTTCCTTAATCATTGCAAGTTCCTTTTGTAGTTATCCTTTATGACATCACTTGATTTTTAGCGACCACAAGATCATCTCATAAAACTACCTTTAATGGATTATTTCCAATTAATGCGGTATGGTTGAATCACTCATACATTTCAAGGAACTTTGATGTTGTATGGTTTACATATAAAAGTTATTTCATGAGAATAGGGGGCCTCTAGAAGGCTTTCTCATGATCTTCGGTGACTTTCCTAGAAATTTCCATGAGACAATGATATATTTTCATGTGGAATTCACAACATTATTCTAACTTTTCAGGATGTCTTCTGTGATTGTGTTATAGATACCCTTAGTGTTTCATGAGTGTTTTAGGACTATGATATGCTTCCCCATCCTATACTTTTTTATTTCCATTCATTATGTCACAATGGATGGGGATTATTCAATATTTCATGAGTATTATTATATACAATCACTATACCTCCTGGTGATGTGTCGCATGGACAACAAATGTCCACTGAAGAGGTGAAATTATTTTATTTAAAATTCTTTTTATTTTTACTGGTGGTTCCAAAAGTGGATTATTAGGTCCCCTAGATATAACAAGGGTTGTTCTTGTGATAAGTATGTCATGTATTTGGGATTTTTGTGAGAAACATCAGACATGTCATCAGGGTCCTGATGTGTCTTTTGGGTCACCAAGGGAACTTTATGTGACATTGATGGCTATGATATTCTCTTCCTTATAGTTAAATTTATCCAATTTTCGAAGGATTTTCAAATGGTTTATCAAGCTCTCATCGTTTGACAAGTCTCATGTCATAGGAGAGCTTATATGTCAACTTTAGCGTGATCAGTGTTTTTCCAAAGCATGTTGATGGGACTCAAATGGATTTTCATAGGGGATATAGGATATTTTATGGACTATACACCATGTGTAATCATTTTTATGACCTTATTCATGTAATACAATCACTTATCACCTTAGGGATTACACGATTAACATGACATTTCCCACCATCTTCATCCATTTCTTTTAAAGTTAAATAATACCAATATCCAATTATTTTTTCAATTTTGAATTTTCCGATTCTAACTTTGATTGTTTCAACAAAAAATTTGAACTGCTTATATAGATATTAATATTTGAATTATCATTATTCATAAATAAACTTACTTATGTGCGTTTATATAAGATAAAGGAAATTTTATTTTTCAGACATTAGAAAAAACATCTATAATTTAATCAAATTAAATCGAATATTTAAAAAAGGGATACTGGAAAATCATAAGCACTTAAAAAACATCATCGAATAGTTCTCCATTATTTCCTCAAGTTGAACACACCTTGGATGTATTTTTTTATCATCAACTCAGTTCTATTTCATTTATATTATCTCACAATAATAAAATCAATTGTTACAAAAATGTACAAATTATCATCGTAAAATTAATTTCAATTGGTAATAGAATGTTATTCATTGAACCAATAATATGTCGTATCTCCCTGAATATCAACACAGAAATCATAAATTTGGAATAGATGTTATAGTAAAAAAAATATATAATAAATAAAATGATTGATATAAATGAATATTAGCTCAAAATGTTTAATCAATATTAATAAGAATGTGAATTATAATTGTGTGGAAGTCTTAATCATGACCAATACATCAAGAATATTTTTTACAAATCGAAAAAATAGATAATTTTACCATTTCACTCACCGATCATAACAACAAATTCCATCCCAATGAGAGGAGAACCTAATATTGTCTCCCCTCTAGTAAGAAATAAATTTTCATGTATAACAATATATTTATCTATTTGAACACATCAAACTTAATTCAAAACAATTTAATAAATAGAAACATCAATGTGACATAATCGTCATTGGGTTTCAAGAATATCAATCTCTTTATCCCTAGTATGTTCTTGAATCCACGTGCTATATAAATATATCAAAATTATCATATAGTATATTTTGAGTGCGTAGGATAATTCAAATGATATAATATATCCCAATTCATGAAAATTAGGGGTTATATCCTGTTCTACATTCGTCAAACATGAAGGAATATACTACACAATTAAGCATATTATTTAAGCTCTATTAATTCCTATCATAAATAAAATAGACAAAGGAAAAATGAATTTCCCTTGGTGAAAAATACGTATAAAAATAATGTTTAATGAATATGAATTTATACTCCAATATGATTTAAAATTGTCAATATACTTTTTATAGGTTGTCTTTGACTACTATTCCCATCAATACATCTCAAAATTCACAGAAGATAAAAACCTAAACATGAACATCCAATAAAAAGGTATTTCACATATGACTATGTTTATTATATAGAATTTTAGGGACTAGATACCTTGGGTATAGAGGTAAAATCTCAATGAATTAATTTTTATAATCAATGATAAGTCAACCGATGCAAAAAAAAACACGGCATACACATTAGCATTGATAAATTTTTTAGGGGAAGTAAATAAAGAAAAAATTAATCCTAGGAATATGAATTTTAGGTATTTATCCTTATAAAGATATGAAAATAAAATCTAAGAAAAAAATTAAACAGACATAAGTTTAGTTAGGGATATGCAAATAAGTTAGGTTGATTCTAGGGGTTTTATGTTATTTGACATTAATAGAGGAGGAAAATAGATTAAAAAGTTGGGGAGTCTAAAATATTATAAAAAGGATAACATTTAATATAGGAGTTCAGAATTTTTGTCATGATATATATTGGATGTAATTGAACATTTAGTGGTCCATCCATATTATAATGACCCCTCATTGGGAGAAAGATAGAATAATAGACAATTCATCCCCTACCTATACCACTAATCATTTGATAAGATGTAGTGGAATTCCAGTGGGACTCTTTTACTTCAATCAGGTTACAATATTCCTTCTCTTCCTTATTTTACCAATCTTGATACCCGGTAAATATTATTTTTATATTAAAGCCTCATAATTAAATAAATATTATGGAATTTAAATTAAAATATTCCCAAAAATTTGTTTATCATTACAAAATCTCACTTTAGGTATTCTTATACATTAGAAATATCCCAATGAAAACTCACTACATAGTTCTAGTAGTTAGGATATAATATTTGACTCCCTACACCTCCTTATCTATTGAATGTTCCTATTACTACATAATGCACACACACACACACAATTTTAACTATGTTTCCTAATATATCATTCTCACTCTGATCCACTATATACATTGGAACTACATTAAAGGACACACATCCAACATCCCCACTTTAATCATGTACATGGTATATAGATCAGAACTCAATAACTGCTACATGTAAAATACATCATATATAAAATTTCATCTAAAATTAATTTCAAAATGATATGACTTGATACTAACCCATTCTAAAATCTCTAACTGACTAAAACAACATGAAATATAGTTTCCATAATTAAAAAAAATATATTACATAATTGAGGTGTTACATATATGAAAATTTGATCACCCATGGATAACCCCGAGAATCCACAAATTTGGTCAATTTATAAACTCTTCAAACTATAAATATTGACTAGCCCCTTCCTAATAAATTGTTCCTTATTAATGGTCTCTTATTCATGTCTCAACTAGATGATCATCAAATAACCCACCATTTACCGACACATATGTGACTGACATATTAAACCATGTATGGCCTCATAGGGATACATTTATATTAATTAATATTTACGATTATATAGGACAAACTGTATAAAAACTCAAAGGTGGTACAATGTTTAATTAAAATCCAATATTTAATCACTTACCAAATACATGAATGTCTATATTGTACTCTCACACAACCTATATTCCAATGGATGGTAAATTTAATGAATCATCAGTTGAATCCTAGTGGCCCTCTACGAACCCGAAAATAAATCTCATGGAAATTATGTATCAATATTTAATGTGATACTCATAAGTATACCATGCAAAGACACAACAACACATATATTAAACCTACCTATGTAATACACCGAATGAGTATCCTTGAAATATAAGATATAATTTTTGTTTTTTAGGTAGTCAATTATAACTGTAGGGTCCTAGATTTTTCCTGATTCTCTACATTTTGATTGATGTATTTGGAAGTTTTGAGTTAAAATTCTGTGGGATTCTTGTAGATAAACGTGGATTCAAAATTTTATGTATATGGGAATAGGGATAATGGAATCCATTATTCTTAGAATGATATCCTGGTGTATCTGTGTGTGTGGTTGGTTGAGATGTTTACTATGTATTAAATCATGATTTATTTGTAGTCTTGATAATAAATATTTATGCCATGGTGATATGTATGTTTTAGTTATGAATATTTAATAAAGTGTAGTCCTTTGGTGACGTCGTTATAACCAATAGGTAAGGATAAAAGTTTAATTTCAATGGTTTTTTTACTCTTATGTTTGTTCATGAGTACATTGCATTTAGATTGTTTAATTAAAAAAATATGGAAATTGATAGATTATCCAACTCAATATTATATTGTATTAGGATATCTGTCTGGTTTTGAGTTAAACAAATTACTGTAGAAGCCCCTAATTTTTATTAGTGATGCATATTAATTTAAAATAATTAATTTTTTTGAGATAAAAGTGTATGTTATGGTAGTTTTAATTGAAAATCCTTTAAATATATTTTGAACTAGTGACCATGATGTATTTTACACTTCATTTCCCCATTGTGGATTGACCTAAAATACTATTATAGATTCACTTGGTTGTCTACCATTTTTAAATAATATTTCATTAACCTCAAACCCATGGAATTTGTTAGTTCTCATCATAACAACTCTTGGCATTAGTTTTTGATATTTATGAAATGGATTTATATGAATAATCACTTTTTTATCCATGGTGTTCATTCTATCCTTTTCTCCCTTAAATTAATTTCTCTTGTTGATTTATATAAAAAGATATATCATTTATTTTTGGATGTGTTTGGTCAAATTATTAATATTTATTTGATTTTTAGAAGTTTTTATCACGATTCTTTTGTGTTGGGTAGTGATTTAATATAGGTTACTCTTTTTTTGTTATGTATTTTTTGTTAATTCATTAGTAACAATATGTGACACTAACATTATATATTTTTTCTTATATTTATGTAGATCAATAATACTTCTATTTTAAATTAGTTAATATAATGATTTAACATAAAAATATAAAAAATAAAATAAAAAAATAAATAAATGGTTGGTGTTAATTTTTTCATATATTTTTTTCAATTCCCTTATGAATTTTGATCTTCAGGTTTTCTTTATATTGTAATAAAAGTGATTTTTTCTATATAAAATAATGTATTATAAAAAACTAAATAAGTTTAATATGATAAATAAATATAAATTAATCATATATGTGATGAGTCTGTCTTTTTTCTTTTAGACCATTTAATATTTCAAATTATACATCTTGATTTATCCTCAAATACGGCATTGATTTTTGGTGTTTGAAGTCCCTAAATTAATATACTAAAAAATATAATATATTTTAATGGATTTAGATGAAAATTTTAATTTAAATGGATATCTCGTTGTTCTATCCCACATATATATATAATTTGAGACCATGTTTGATTCTTGAATGTGTGGTTTACCATATTCATAACCAAAAGTTTGTTATCATTGGATGTTGTGAGGAATACCTCTCATGGAAAGTGTATTAAATTAAAATAATTATTTTATTTATTTATAAATTTTAAATTCAAGTGACTTAAATTCCTCATTTAATAAACTCTTTTAAAAAATCACCAGTGTTATCTTCATAACCTTGGGTGGATATAAGATGAGGTATCGATGTTATTCATTGGGGGATTCATATCTGAAGATGATGAGAGATCAGATCAAGGTAGATTTAGTGGTGGGGAAAGAAGCATGCCATATTCATCACTATAAAATGTTTTCTCTCCCTTTGCATTATCCAATCATATAATTTGAATTATTTAAATAAATATAATTTTATTTCATTTCTAACACCCATGGGTTTTTTCATTATTTTATTTATTTCATAGATTTATTTTAAATTGATTCTAACATGTTTTTCAATGTGGATTTCTCAAAAACCATATTCCCACTCTATGTTGATATCCCACAGGGCTATGGTTTGTTATTTCATGGATGGTTCATGTTTGATTGAAACCATAGATTCTAGGTGTGTTATTGAGAAATGATTAACATGGATACTTTTGTATGGATTTGTATTATTTTTAGGTGACGCTTTCTGGATCTTGGATTTCCAGTGGCTATGTAAGAGGTGTGACATGATGGGTTCAATCATGTGGGGTTCATATGGCTTTAATCTGGCCACCGACAATGGATATGGCATTATTAACCCAATATTCTGGAACCTCGTCCAAAATAACAGTGGAAAAAAGGTGGTGGAAGGATGGTGGCACAATATTCTCTCAATTGTATCTAATAAAACTGAAATGATGTGGCACGCAGTCCATTAACACACACCACGCAATCCCTTCGTTGTGGGAAACTAGGGTTTCGGGTGGAGATAAATATCCCAAGCTATGTGGACCCACCACCTATTGTGTGTCACAGTGACAGAGACTCAACATGTAATTGAAGATTAAATATTAGTATGCACTTCTACGAACATGTCCCTGAAATAAGTATATTGAAATATCCAAGTACTCAGACATGTCTAGGAAACCCAGACAAGTCCATTTACTTGGGTATGACACGATGTACATGGGAACTTCCAAACGATCTTTAGAAATCCCATGGTGGATAAGACATGTTGTTTGAAATTAATAAAAACCTTGTACAGTGTAATTTATTCCAATGCCATGTCTAGAGTAGAACATGGATAGGTGGTGGGGAAAGGTCACAATTCTTATCGACCCCAGAAACTTAACAAATTTTATCTAAAATATTCCACCATCCATATCTCCTATTAGGTTTAATTTGTTTTGTCTTATGGGTATCCTATCCTTAGATGTTTTCCATATATAATGTTATAGTAGTGTTCGTAGTGGACTATAAAACACGATATTAGGTTGGTACAACATGATGCTACAATAGTGGATCCTATATGAGTAACAATGATCATGAAGGACCATCATAAAGATGATATGTTTGAAACCTCCTTACCAGACCAGGGTTTGGGTACCCCATACTATTTGAAATGGTTGGGTAGTACCACATTACACAATACTATTAGAGATTATATCGCCTCGGATGTGAAGAACATTGGTGAGGTGTGGGTCTTCCATATATTGAGTGGTACCCCTCCCCCACCCACACCCATGGTATTATGGAATGATCCCTATATCAACCATCTATGTTGAACCATAATGAAGAATAAGATCATGGGTCCTCTAATTACCAAGTGTCATCCCTGATCCTAATATGGAGAAAGACCTACATTCGCTAAATGGATACCCACTAAACAGACAATGTGTTGGTCATATATATATATATATATATATATATATATATAATGAGTGGTACCACCTATCACACTCGAAAGTGGGTTCTCAGTAACAAATTCGTACGCCCTATTTCTTAAAGGTGTGAGTCATATTTCTATTGATTAGAAAACCCTTAATGTACTAAGGAACAAGTCCTCTATTAATGATTGTGCCCCATAGGTCTATTGAGTAGTCATGAGATTTGAGTCCTCCACATGGATTTCCTGGATACACAAATCATATTGTGTTCAGGGATGATGGACCATCGGAACAATAAAGAGAATCATCATCCATTAATGGGGTGTAAAGTTATAGATTTACTTTCTCCCTCATCTGTGTTTCTTATGATCATGTATATATTCGGTTATTTTTCCTCTGTCCTTAGGTGAGATGACCTCTATTATATCTATCTACTTGTTCCACTTTTGATTTTGTGGCATCCAAATGGGTATGCATATCCTCAACAATTCATAGGATTTTCCCTCATGTGTCTTGTATTTTGCATAATATGGAACATTTAGAGATGAAATCATAAAATCATAAGGATACATGGGTTGATAAGACATGTACAATAGTCGGTATTGTATAAAAAAAGTTGGGTTTTCTCAGATTACTAAATTTCAGTTATTTTCTGGTTAGGACATCAATTTTTTAACATGTATTTTTTCCCTCTACACTTCGGTTTTATTCCATTGTACATAGTTTTATTACCTAGTTATTATTGAATTTATGGTTTTAATCTAGATGTTAATACTATTAATATTATTCCTCTATAGTTTTTTTTGGAGGAAGTTTAATGTGTTCTAATAGGAACATTAATAACATCTATCCCTATTAATATATACATTAATGATTCTTATAACCATACCCTATCCTGTTGGAGTCAATATTGGGGTTGTGACACCTCATCATTACACCATCCACAAAAGGCCTTTGGATTTATTTATTATAGAGTGGTATTAGATTAGTTCATTTCTTGGTACAATGTATGATGTTTTCCCATTTATGATGATTTTTTGTTCCATAGTCTAAAGGTGTTAGTGTGAATCAAGCATGTCTTTTAATATAGGGAATATGTTGTTGGTTTGATGTATTATGTATAAATTCTCCTGAACTCTGACTGTTATCCCTTTAACATGGAATAAGAAGACTTTGTATATAGGGTATAATGGTACATTAATTATAAAGGACTAAGTAAATTGACTTTCCTTCATGATTCATATACCAATATGGGTTTTATCGTTGTATAATGGTAGGTATTAACCACTTTCTATATTTCAGCATGAACACATCGATATAGGTTTTAAATAATGGATCATGAAAATGATCCTCTGAGTGATAAGGCCTCAATTTGGGGTCCAAATCATTATATATTTCATCCTATATAGAAGATAAAATCACCCAAACTATTGATCAGTATATAGTTCCAATAGGGATACTGTATGATGTGTGCAAGATTTGGAAACTCAGTGACTTCCAACTTTATCTACCTATGGGGATCCATTCAAAAATAGATCTCATGGAAGTAGAATATTGGATTGAGTTGGTGATCATTGTCTTCATAGTTTTACAGAAATCAACTGTATATATGGTTGTAATGTACACAATTCTATTCAATGGAGATGCGGGGCACTGGTAGAGTCTAGTGATGTATACTCATGATATGAATTGACATTAATGGGCCTACAACATGAAAATATTTTGTGATGAGTATTTCCCATTATTATTGAACTATGTTTAGATCTAGGAAATTTAAAATCTACTTTAGGATAGTATGCAGGATTATGAGAATATCATGATCTTCACCAATATTATACAGTACTCTCCCAACACCATGTCAGCAAGTTACTTCTTGGAATGGATGTTTGAGAAGTGTATCTATAAATAAATCCATGCATCTGTGGTATCCATGACTATTATAACATTATAGTGATATTATGTGATTTAATGTAGAGATATTCCAATCAGATATATTTTATGATTCTTGAGCTTTAAGTGGGATTTTGGGGCTGAGGCATCTGTAGCAGCAGGTAGGCTCTAGTCGGTAGGGTTTTTTGAATATCAAACCATCTCATTGTGAGAATCCATTATATGGCCATACAAAACATTGTTAAATCATATGTTTTGTTTATCAATTAGAGTGTACATGTTTATATTTTGATGTAAAAGCTCTCATGGATTCAGATTTCATGACACGTCAAGATGAATAATATATAAAGGCATGAGGCAAACCTCCACGACTAATTCAATGTCGTAATTAGGGATCTCCCAAGTGTGGCTAGGGTGGATACCACATAGGCATTGCTATAAAAAAGATCCAGTGTATCTCGGTGGGGAGGATCTATTGGTGGGGGGTTATTCTATGCCCAACTGTAACCGTAAAAATCATGAGAGTGCCCAATCTGATATTTGGGAGTTTGAGTTTAGGATCATGGGATGTTGGTTGCTATAGTGAGATATGACCATGTTATACATGAGAGATGTAAGGACCAGACCCTAGTTTCTTAGATCAGTGCCTTATTTGATTACATTTGAATATAAATAAATAATGATCATCCCAAAGGACCAATAGGTTTATTAGTACTGAAGAAACTAGATACATACATAGAACCCATTTTAAATTTTTAAGTGAAACAAAGTATGATACAAAAGAAAAGATAATAAACTATGTCCTTGAAAACTCAATAAATGTTCTATTATTCTTAACCTGGGAAAGCAAAAAAAATGAAAGGGGTGAGATCAAACTCTCAGTAAGGTTAATAAATACATCGGAAGATATCATAACATAAACCTTATGCATGTTGAATACATAAAAACATGGGACAATATCAAAAATATTAACACATTATGGACGTAATAAGAGCTGAGTAAGTAATGCCAAAAATAAATAAAATCATGTGTATTATACTAGTTGAATAACCATATGATTCATACATTCTATTTTCATAATGATGGAATTAATAATGCGGGACAACATAACCACACCGTCAAGACCTCATGCAAAGACCACAAATAATCATTTTGTCAAGGCCTTGTGCCAAGACCGTAGTTTGTCTCATGAGACCTACCGATGCACCTAGGGCTATTTCAGGCCACTCCCGAAACTTACTATATCCAATTCATTACACATTTGAACATTGACAATCATAAACAACATATACATTCATATTGAAATTAATATATGAAATACAAATAACTTTCCACAAACATTAAGCATAAACACTAACGATTCGGAGTAAATTGGGGAATGTATTAAAGATAGAAGATCCACATCCAAAGTAATCATAAACCATTAAATCAAATATGGTACATGATAACATGTCATACTAATACCAATAATATATAATAACCAACAAAATTGTTTAAATATATGAAGATACTCTTATAAAATCATTGAGTAAATCTTGAAATAAATACTCTATTACTAGGAAAAGAAGTGTTATTTTAGAATCATATATGCATAAAACATGAAGTGAATTAAGTTATTATTATCATAATAAAATTGTTGATTTTATAATGATAATGGTTTTCAATAATAGATTATAGAGTTCCATTAAAAATAACTAAGAATTAGAGAAATCCCTTGGATCATGCTTGTATTTCAGTATCAGTTTTTAATGTTCATTTTAAAATGTGTAACCATCCATATAATAAAGAAATATTCTTGATGGTAAACATATATATAACCCACACAAATAATTTTTTATGATTAAATAATAATACACTATATTTTCGTTTAGGTAATAGACAATAAAATAACCTGAATGAAAATGGACATTCGGGTGGAAAACCCCTTACCTTAACTCAGAACGTGTTCCGCTCTTGAACATAAGATCCTGGAATATATAATTATACATAATCAATTAATTATTTAATAACATATTATACAATTATTTAGTTTATAATAATTATTTTTATTTTATTTATTCCCTTATTATAAGTTATTATATTGAATTTTGTTGTTCAACAATGTTCATTTTCTTTATTTTCATAATCAGTTCATTTCTTCTTAAGTAATAGAGTTCATGTAAATATAAAAAAATGAATTCTCATATTATTTAGGATAATACATAGGTTTTAGTGGTCATTTATATAATTTGGTTACATTGAATGAGGATGAATTATTATATATATCATTAATGATAACTATTTCGATTAAATTGTGGGTTTTGATTACAACATACTCATTTTTCTTTATAAGTAAATTACATTTGTACAAAGGGATTACAAAACATTACATAGGGTACATTACATATATAATAATCTGGATCAATAATAATATGTATGGTTTCATGAGAATAATTGATAATGATAATAGAAATTGAAAGCCCATCATCCTTGAATGTTGTAAATGGACAGATCTTGGATGGTGTTCTCGTTACTAGTATAAATGAGGGTAAAAGATTGAGATGATGAGAACATATTCCAATATCATGAAAACAATACAGTACATAAAAGTTTCCAGATTCATCAAAACATTTAGATAAGGATATGTAATTATAGGAAAATAAAACATATGAACATGAAAGGAGAGTAAAATAATTAAAAACTGGAATTTACCACTTGAACCTAACATCCTTGAGAGCCTCTTTGAGGGAGGGATTTTGTCTTTTTTATGATACCAAGGATTTTTTTACGTGGGATAATAGGTTTGGAGGATATTTGGATATAATTTGGGTATGGAACAATGCATGAGATGAGTGAAGAGAAGAGGGGGTGAGAGGGGGTTTATAGAGGAGGAGAGGAGAGTTTTCATAATTGTTTAACCATTAGTTTATTAACTTCCCTCAAGACCAGGAATAATGATGATTCCATGACCAAGAATATTGATAAATGCATGTGAGTTCGAAATAAGTGGGATTACATCACTTGTGATGTCATAAATTTTTTATTTAATTGATAATTTGTATATACGATATTTTACAGCATTTCACTATTCATCATAAATTCAAGTATTTCAAAAAAATCCCAAACATAAGCCCAACCATTTTTTGATGTTTAGAATGTAAAAAAGTAAGTCAATTTTTCAAAAATAATTTTTTAAATATGATTAATTTAATATTTAATTAGAATCATAATTTATTCTAAAAATAGTTTTAAAACATTTATTTACTCATTCCAAAACATAGGTATATCAGACTCCAACCTAAATATTATTTATATAATATTGTAGATAAGGTTACTATTAATTATGGTATATCACTACTCATTTTGGTATGTTATTATTAATAAGGATATGTTTCTATTCTGCTAAAATTATGTTTTTCAAATCTGACTCCAAAAAACTTACTAATCGCAACTATGTATGTCAGATTGTCGAAATTCACATCATTGAAGTGATAAGATTATTTTTACATGTATTGGTTGTAAAAAAGTAGTGTTTTTAGAGACTTAATGATTCATGAATTCTTTAAAAAGGCTATTTTTAAATTTTGGGGGTGTTACATTATCCCCTCCTTACAAAAATTTCATCCTCAAAATTAGAAATTGAACTACAAATGTTAATGGATGATACTAGAAAATAGCCTTATAGAAACCCACATTGGAAATAGGGTTAATAAAATATCCTCCCAAAAATTCTTAATGGAGAATAGGTGGTCACCCAAAAAAGTATGATTTCAAATGAGGCGACTTTAGTTGGATTAAGAAAAATTGGACATGGAAGAAAAATCTACCAATGATGTTCTGATGGATCATGATAGAGGTCATGTTTAGATGAATGTTGATTACTACAAAACTATAAACTAAAAAAAATAATTCATAAATATTATCAATGATAATGATAATAAGAAAACATTTTATTCAAGACTAGTTTTCATGAGTCGATGAATTATTCCACTCTATATGATTATAAATATACATTTCTATTTATAAACTCATCCTTTTATTGTAGTTTATCTATCAATACATCATCACATAGCATGGGTTATGCCATTCAGTGAAGAAATACATTATCCTCAAAAATATCATACAACGTTCAACATAAACCATTTAATAAATGGTTAAAAAGCACAAAATATAATGATTCAACACATTATAATGATGTCCTCTAAATTTCAAATATGTACTTATCATCAACCCTTAATCAACAAGAAGTTTCTCTAAAATTCAAATTCTATACATGTGAATAAATTCATCATTTATCCTCTAGAAATATCATAAAAATCATGAATTACTATAAAAACATATTGGAAATATGCATTCTTTCATATTCTCTATGTAAGATACATGTTATTAGATATATTCCTCATATCTAAAAGTGTTATAAACATCATTGATGAAATCATAGACCACTTCTTGACAAGTAAATAATAATTTCCAAGGTTGGAAACACTTATCTGAAATAATCATTTCATCATCATCATCTCAATCCTAAAATTTTTATTATGGGTTGTCTTTCCCTTAATAATTTTTTTTTCTAAAAAGGTTTACTGTCCATTGAATCACTTTTCTTTTGTACCATTCATCATATAACCTCTGTCCTTAATGAAATAGTAATGTGGTACAATCCTTATATATCTCATAATTCATACAACCAGTACATTACTGACAAAATATTGAAATGAAAAGAATCATTACTAGCCATATTCATCATTCTACTTCATCTGTGGTAACATCATAACTTGATCATTATCCAAAATCGTCATTTGGGGTATATTTCTTTGATTCTTGGAACATTGATTCGCATAGTGTCCTATCTCTTTACAGTTTAATCATTGTACATTAGAAACCATTTTCTTGCCCTTGTAATCATGAATGTGGTGTATTTTTTCTCCACACTTATCGCAAAATCTTGTTCCCTTGAAACAATTACCATAGTGATTCTTTCCATAGTTATTACATGTTGAATAAAATATCATTCAATTCATCCCTTTATCCATGTGCTTTACTGCCATCCTTTTTTTCTTTTTCTTCCTATCAAATCCATAGGACTCAGATAAGTCTTTACATACCTTGTTAACACATGATATTATTTCCTCATATGATGAGGATACTTGGGAGACAATCGTCCTTTAAAAATATGGTTTAAGACCATTATATATATAATCCTTCTTACTCTTCACATCATATTCATTGGTGAAGTTCTCATTCCATATACTGGGAACCATTTCTAATCAATTCCATATTATATATTTTCTCATAAAATTATAAATTCTATATATCTCTAAAAATTGTATAACACATAACATAAAATTTAGAATCATAAATTCTATAACCATATACTTTGGTTACATTGGGGGGATAAATCAATCATAATGGTGGGTAAATAAAATTAGAATTATTCTAAGCATATCCCCTAGGAGTTTCGTAACAAAGAGTGCAGCAAGGCCCATTGTCATGCACCAGTTCCCGTTCGAGTCTTGCCGAAGGTGGTGTTTTCAGGTTTTACCCCTAGAAACATCTACCTCTACCTGGTCATATCTAGATATAGATTTATTGCATGAATGATCCACACAATATTTTCCTTACCGAAATAACAAGACATTATTGTATTTTTATCCTCAAATACTATCATAGGGACTCATCCATAATCTACATTTTCTAAATCTAGTTTCGAAGGTTACTACTAAACTTCCTTTTATACCAACTATAAGGACCCAAACCTAGTTTCTCGGAGCCGGTACCTTATCTGATTACATTGTTATATAATGATGTAAAATTCATACCTAAGGACTGATCATTTTAGTATCCCCTAAGAAACTAGATACATACATGGAACCCAATTTACATTTTGAAATGAAACAAAATATGATTCATAAAAAAAGATAATAAATTGCATCCTTGAAAACTCAATAAATGATCTATTCTTCTTAACTAGGGGATGGAAAAACAAATGAAATGTGTGAGGTCAAATTCTCAGTAAGGGTAATCAATACAGAGGAAGATATCATAACATAAACATTTTCATGTTTAATACATAAAAACATGTGCCTATAAAAAACATGAACACATTATTGAAGGAATAAGAGCTGAATAAGTAATTCTATATATAAACATAATCATGGGTATTCTACAAGTCGAATAACCACATGAATCATAAATTATATTTTTATAAAGAAGGAATGAATAATGTGGTACAACATAACCATACCATCAAGGCCTTGTTCCATGACCATAAATAATCATTTTTTCAAGGCCTAATTCCATGACCGTAGTTTGTCCCATGTGACCAACCGATGCACCGAGGGGATATAGTGGGCCCCAACCAACACTTATTATGTCCAATTCATTCCTCATTTGAATTGTAATAAACATAAACAATATATACATTCATTTTGATATTAATATATGAAATACAAATAACATTCCCCCCACATTAAGCATAAACACAAACGATTCAGAGTAAATTAGGAAATGGATTTAAGATAGCACATACACATCCAAAGTAATCATAAATAATTAAATTAAATATGTTAGATGATAAAATTTAATAATAATCCCAATAATACATAATAATCAACAAGAGTGTAGAAATAGATGAAGATGCTCTTATAAAATCTTTGAGTATATCTTGAGATTAATACTCTTTTACTTGGAAAAGTAGAGTTCTTTTGGGTACATATTTTCATAAAACTAGATTTTAAGTAAGATTTTAATTTCATAATAAAATTTGTGATTATATAAATATAATGTTTTCTAAAAATAGATTATAGAGTGCACTTGAAAATAGTTAATAATAAGAGAAATTCCCTTGGATCAGGTTTTAATTTCGGAAACAATTTCAAAGGTTCATTTTAAAACATGTAACCATCCATAAAATAAGGAAATATTCTGGTTGGTAAACATATATATACACCACACACATAATTTATTAGGAGTACATAATAATAAAAAAGATTTTCATTGTGGTAATAGTCAATAAAAGTAACCCAAATGAAAATGGAAGTTTGGGTGGATAAACCCATACCTTAACTCAGAACGTGTTCCGTTCTTGAACTTAAGATCTTTGAATATGAAATTATAAATATTAATATCTTATTTATGACCCTATTAGAACTTTATTTAGTCTATCATGATTCATTTTAGATCATTTATTCCCTTATTTAATGTTATTATATTGAATTTTGTCATTCTGCAATGTTCGTCTTATTTATTTTCATAATCAGGTCACTTGTTCTTAAGTAATGGAGTTCATTTAAATCTCCATAATTGAAATATAATATTATATATGATAATACATAGGTTTTAGTATTCATTTATATAACTTGGATACATGGAATGATGACGAAGTATTATAAATATCTTTAATGATAATGGTTTGTGTTAAATTGTGGGTTTTGATAACAACAGATTCATTTTTCATTATAACTTAATAAAATTTGTACAAAGGGATAAAAGAACCTTAAATAGGGTATATTAAATATATAATAACCTATTTAAAACATAAAAAGAATGGTTTCATGACCATAATTGGTAATGATAAAAGAAATCGAAAGCCCATCGTCCATGAATTTGGTAAATTGACACATCTCAGATGGTGTTCTCGCTACTAGTATAAAAGAAGGTAAAAGGAAGAGATGATGATAAATTATTCCACTATCCTGACAACATTACAGTAAATATAAGGTACTATAGTAATCCCTATTTTGGGATAAGAATATGTAACAATAGAAAAACATAACCAATGAACTTGAAAGGGAAGGCAATGAATTGAAAAGAGGAGTTTAAATCTTGAACCAAACTTCCTTGAGAGCCTATTCAAGGGAGTGGTTTTGGACTTTTTATGAGACCAAGGATTACTAGACATGGAAGAGGAGGTGGGGAGGATATTTATATAAAATTTTGATAATTAACAAGGCCTGAGAGGATTGAAGAGATGAGGGAATGATGGGGGTTTTTATAGTGGAGGAGAGAAGTGTTTTCATAATTTTCTAATAGTTATTTTATTAATTTCATTCAAGACCATAAATAATAACGATTCCATGACGAAGAATAGTGATAAATTCATGTGAGTTCTAAGCAAGTGGGTTTACCTCACTTCCGATGTCATAAATATTGTTTCTAATGGATAATTTTTATATACGATATTTTACCATATTTCACTAATCATAAAAAATTCAAGTATTTCAACAAATTCCAAAAAATCACCCCAACCATTTTCAAAAATGTAGACTAAAAAATGATGTGAATTTTTCAAAACTAATTTTCTAAATATAATTAATTTAATTTTTAATTAAAATCATAATTTATTATAAAAAAACAGTTTTAAAACATTATTTACTAATTCCAAAACATAGGTATATCATACTCCACCTTGAATATTATCAATATAATATCATAGGTAATGTTACTATTCATGAGGGCATATCACAGTTCAGTAGGGTATGTTACTATTCATAAGGGTAGGTTATTGTTCGCCAAAAATTATTTTTTTATTATCAGACTCCAAATAAATTACTCATCGCAACCATGTTTGTCAGATTTTTGAAATTCACATCATAGAAGTGACAATCATATGTTTACATGGATTGGTTATAACAATGTGGTGTCTTTAGAGACTTAGTGATCCAAGCATTATATAATAAATCTATTTGTAAATTTAGGGGGTGTTACAAAATAATATTCGGTAGGAGACTTTTTTTATTCAACTCATGATCTAATATTTATAAAAAAAAGGTCTAATTCATTCTTCCACATATATATACATAGTTAGGGCTGTAGATTCCTGTTTAATTTTTAGCATGGTAGATTTTTTAAAAGGTTCCTAATGGGAAATATTCTTCAATGTCGCTTATCATCTAATTTTCAACTATTAAACTTGGTAGATAAGGTTTTTCAAGGGACCTCTTTGTCATCACGAAGAGTCCATATGAAAATTACTTGGGTATGGACTGGTTTTCCACAGTTCAAGCCTTAGTTGACTATTATTAAAGATAAGTGAGATGAATTTAGGAATATGGGATGATATTATACTCTGTGGGTTGGAAATATATCATTTTTGAGTGAGTGTATTTTTCATAAATGAAGCTATAATTCACCACCCATTAGTTTTAAAGCTTATCCCATGGTATAGAATCTCTTTAAGAATATAATTGTTTCCGTAGTTAATTACATTATGTTAATATTCCCCATATATTTTAATGGAAACCCCATGTGGCAAGAGATGGAATTTTTCATTGACATGATCCTTTGGGTGTCCCCTGTATATTATATGGAATATCAAATGGCCCATTTGTTTCTAAGGATATAATTAAAGGACCATCAAGAAAAGGGATTTATTGGACCCAAATAGTAACCCTTGGCATCCAATGTATTATTTTTAAAACAGTTAGATGGAGTTTGATTATTTTTGTTGGTTATCATCCCTTGAACCTAGTAATTACAGTGAAAAAGTACATGCTTCACATGATTGATGAGCTATTTGATCAATTTTGATATGAGAGAGTTTTCTCAAAGATCGAATTCATGTTCAACTACCACCGGTTGAGGGTTCACAAAAGTAAAATTTTAATGAACGAATATTGATGTAACTATAGACACTATGATTTCATAGTGATTATTTTGAGTGTGATGAATTCTCCAATAGTTTTAATGTATTGGATAAATTCAATAGTTCATACAAAATTTGAAACATTTGTGGTTTCATTTTTTTAGTGACATACTCATTTACTCAATTTCATAGGGGAATAATGAATATCATTTGATATTGATCATATAACTACTCTATGGTTAGTATCATTATGGTAAGCACGCTAAGAGAAAATTTTGGTTCTATGAGGTTCAATTTTTGGGAATCTAATTTCAAGGTATGGTTTTTCTATGGACCTGCTGAAGATTGATCTGGCTATTTCATGGGAACCAACCAATAGATAATCAGTGGTGTAGGGTTTCCATCGACTAGAATTATACAACATGACGTTCGTGGAATGATTTTATATGATTACATCAAGGTTTAATTCTATGACGTTTCATGGTTATACATTTATTTACAATGTGAATTTTTAGATATTCTTCAAGGATTTCCTAAAGGGGATGAATAGTTATCCTTTACTAAGTACTCTATAAAAGGGTGTCATGTATGTATTTTTTTCATCATTCTTCTAGAGTTGGGATCAGGTACATGTTCTTGTAGTGGTTAGAAGTGAAAAAATGGTTTTAGGATTTTCAGAAACAAAAAATATAATTACACTACTCATGAACAAGATATGGAAGTGATATTTTTCATGTTGAAGATGTGGAGGAAATGTCTTATTGGGTAGTGCTTTATTGTTTATTGATAACATTACAATCATATTTATATCTTTATAGAAAGAGTTCATAACCTGAAAAAAATTCATTTTTTGGAGTTCCATCAAGATAATGACTATGAGATCATATATACTACTAGTAATGGAAATATGGGGTAATATTTCTTAATGAAGAAGTCCAATTCCAGGGGATGCAATTTTTTATTTATTTGCTTCATTGTAGCTAACAATGGGGAGTAGAAGAGTATAGTTTTTATTTATTTGATGTTGTTAAATCATTATCTTATTCATTGTGTGATATAATCTCAGTGGGGAAATAAACTATGAGGATATATATCACCAGTTTTCCTTAGGTGACGTAGTAGTTAGATTTTCAATAGTTTGGGAGAATTTCATCCATTATCAGGGATGGATGATTCTTGCAATCATGTTTCATGAAGAGGAGATGATGGAGTTTTACACCTTCCCCTTGGATTTATATCTTTGTGTGTAAAATATACATAAAGACCATAAATACTATTTTCTTAGGATATAATGATGAAATTTGAAGCCATGTTCATCCCTTAGTGTCTCACATTTCAGCATGTGATGGCTGAGAACCATGTTCTGGTTGGTTTTCCATATCCTCTTTAGATTCTGATATAGAAATTGATGACATACACATGGACTTTGTCATCATGATTCAATAAAATTTAGAGGACATGATATTAACTCTTTGATTATTGAATGAATCCCCATGTTGGGACAATACAATTCCATTAGGGAGCCCATATTAGTGGGTATTCTAGGGTAGTTCAATAGAAGAAGGTTTTCCAACATCATGGGGTCCCATTAGTGATTTTCTGTATCCATGATTCTCAATTATTTTTTTTGTGAGAATTTTAGAAGGCCTCAAATATTTAGATAAGTATGAGTCTAGTGTCACTCTTCTAAAGAGAATAAAAGACCTTCCAGACTATGTAGGTGTTGGAGGATATGTTGAGTTAATTCATGTTAAACATTAGTCATAGTAAAGAGAATTTCATTCCATTGGTATAGTTTATTATAATAATCTATATCACTCCACAAACATCATGACACATTTCTAAGATCTATATAGTAACATTGTACTTCTCATTTATGATGTATATTTATTAGATACAATACTCTTTTTGGAACAGATATGGTGTAGGATAATACATTGAAGGTTTAGGTGATCTGTGAGAATAATTGGAAACCCCATATAATATTTAAATCTTACACATATTGATGTTATATTCCATTATAATTCAAGTAAGGAGATCATTATTTGTTGATGTTTTCCCCTTAATAATGATTAAAGTAGTTTACAATATGAGATACCTTGTAAAGACCCTGACCCTAGTAGCCCATTTTCGGTGGTTAATTTATTATATATTCAAGAGATATAAGGAATCAAATCCCAAATGATGGAATAATTTAAAATACTTATTAAATAATATCCTTACATTAAATTCATATTAAAATTTATTAAATAAAATAAATTAAGTCTTTTTATAAGAATTACATATTTCACATAACATATCATTTAATATCAATCATAAAACACGTCTTGGTATGCAATGGGTAAATAAAATAAAAAGAAATGGGTGATATAATATGCCCCGTATGGGTTACTGTATAACAAAATCAATCATGAATAAATAATTATAATTATAATTTAATGGTATATAACTGGATTAAATGTCAGCTGAATAATAAATTTTGTATAATATAAAAGAATAAATACTGGAAATATTATTCCACATATATAATCACACCATATTTCTACTTATCCATATATATTTTAACTAATTGAATAATCACAAGGACATCAATAATTGATCTCATAATGAGGGAATACAGAATTCATGAATTCTGAAATATACTATTAATACCTTCCCAATGTTTCTTTTTAAAATATGGGTAAACACCAATTTAATTTTCCAACTAATTTTCCTAATTATACCTACTAATTAATTTTGGGGATATGTAATTATAGGTCCTACCTGGTACATAATAATTCTAATGTATTCTTGATATTAGATTGTTGAAATGTAAGAACCTAGATTTTCCTTTCAGGTATGTTTTTCCTTTTTATGGAGTTTTTAAGAAAAATGTATTTTCTGGAAATTTTCAAAGTACGCGCTGTGTACTTTCTGAGTACACGCCATGTACTCTTTTCTGCCTCAAAGTCGTGTGTTGGCCATGTCTGGGCCACACACACAGTGTGTAAGGCTGAGGTGGAGGCCGGTTAATTCAGAGTATGGAAAATTGAAGTACACGCTATGTACTCAAGAAGTACACGCCGTGTAGTTTCTTTTTTTCATTAATTGGACTGGGGTCACGCCAAACCCCTAAAATCATCTTCTTCTCCATATTTCATCCTCCTGGGAGCGACCGTACGAACGAATCTTCTCTGAACCTCCTCCTCGCCACCCGTTCTTCGATTTCAGCACGATCGATTGCTTTGGAATCACAGCGGTGAGTTCATCCTTCTTATTTAGCCTTGTTTCTTGATTCCACCTTGTTTCCATCTATTGTGGGATGAATGTTTTGTGCATTTTCTCAGATCTATGTTGTTCTAATATGAATCTGTTGTCGTGGTTCACATATATCAATCTCCTAGGATTGAGGTAGGTGGTTTGTACCTTTTCGTAGAAAGTTGATGAATATTATGTGCCAATTTCCACTAATACCCTTGAACGGGGTATTGCGTGTTTCCTGTTTTTTCCCTGCTATTTTCCTTTTTTTCTTTAGTAGAGGTTATTGCATGTGAGTAGAGTAATTTATCTTGTGCTCAGGTTTCTTTGCCATGCTTTTTTTTCCTGTAGGGCGTTTTTCCAGTTTCCATGCCTAGTTTTAGGATAGTGAAACTGTTGTTTTATTATTACTGTTGAGCCTTAGTTGATAGTCAGGTAGTTCTTAAGGTTTACTTGGGATGATATACGCACGCTGAGCATGTTTAGTTATACTTAGGACTGTAAGAACCTAGAGTAGTAGACCAAAGGGAGAATTGATGGAAGGGCTTCTCCAGAGTGTCTTTTAATTACGATGCGAGACTATATGGGGAATTGACGTTGAGTGGTTCCACAGAGAGTCTGTAGTTCCATGACGCGGGCCACATGGGAAATTGAAATTGAGTGCTTTCATAGAGAGCCTTTAGCATGATACGAGACTATAGGGGGGAATTGACGGTGAGTGCTTCCCTAGAGAGTCTACTTAATTACATAGCTGAACTAGAGGGGTGAGACTGTGTGTGTGCCTCCCAGAGGGTTGCTAGTACTATAGGTCGAACCATAGGGGTTAGGCTGCGAGAGCTACCTAGAGGGTTACCTGTTTTCTTCTTGTTGCTGGCTGCTTATTTGAGTACTTTACTTGTTAAAACTGTGGATTGTAGCTGATTGTGCATTCCTGTTTACTTCTTCTTGTTTATTTACTGCCATGTATTCATTAACTCTAAGGCATAAATCTTTGGGTGATTATCGACTGGGATTGTATATCACACCCTGTTTGGGCTATGCTTTTGGGCTCAAGCATACTATG
This sequence comes from Viscum album, assembly GCA_963277665.1. NCBI lineage: Eukaryota > Viridiplantae > Streptophyta > Magnoliopsida > Santalales > Viscaceae > Viscum > Viscum album. The sequence goes on from OY728150.1 coordinate 121,922,936, forward strand.
TTGCTGGAGGTATGGATAAGGGAAAGCACCCTTCTAGTTCAGGTTCTTGATTGCACTGGAGATGGGGAGCATGGGACCAAGCCGTGGCTCGTGATGCTGAGGAGATTTCATTGTTTTTCTTTTTCACTTGGTTTTAGTTTTATTTCAGCACATTTTTTGTGTTTCCTGTTTTCCTTAGATACGTGTACCATGTTGCATCATTGTTATTATATCTATTGCTTCCGCTATTCATTTCAATTTATGTATGCTGTTGATTTTTTCTGCTATTGTATATGGTTGTTTTTTTGCTGTATAATTTACCGAATGATGGAACAATTTCCCACCGACTCACCAAGGCCCTCGCTGCTAGTCGGCAGCCTCTGGAATTTGGGGAACTGCTCTTGAGGTCATGTGGCGTACCAGGTGCGGGGCACCAGTGGAGGGGCTCCAGATTCAGGTCGTTACAAATTGGTATCAGAGGAGTTCATTTCTTTTTCTTTACTATTTGGATACCTTATCCAGGGATAGGACATATTCGGTACTTTGAATTAAGATGTGCTTGGGAGTACCTAACAAGTGTACATGGAAGAGCCATACTACCTCGTTAATTGCAGTTGCCGATTTTGAGATTTTATAGTTGATCAGATTTCACCAAGAGTGATTCACATGGCTTGTGCTATTACTACTTTGATATTGCAATTCTATTTTTGTCGCAACCTGATGAGATGAGGGTATTCCGTCTCATTCAGCATATAGACACTTGTAGAAATCACATGCCATGCATTCTTTCCATGCCATCTAGGGTGAATTGGCGATTCCATGCTGTTGTGATAGAGTTTGTTTAGATTATGCATCCTGTTGTGATATTTGCTTGATAGATTCTCTGCTATTATGTTATAAAACTGTGGTTTTGTTCTTTGTTTAAAGTGAACGCCAAATTTTGGTTGTTGTGGTGTTATGGGCCCTCACGGATCAGAAGTTGGCACTTTTTCGACTTATTTTTAGTATTTCTGTAATTCTGTGCAGTTTCTGAGCTAATGCCCAGAAAAACCCCGAATACACGGTGTGTACTTTATGGGAACACGCTGTGTAGTTTTCAGGCTGTGTCACTGACCATTTGAGAAGAACATAGTGTCGTGGAAGAAACTTCGGAAACACGCCGTGTACTGTAGCTACACGCTGTGTAAGCTCGGAGCCGTGTACCCAGACGTGTCACTAACAACACGGGTCAGGGAAGCACGAGTAGAACACTCCGTGTCTATATGGAACACACTGTATATTCTTTTCTAGGTACCCGGCCGTGTCATGAACAACACGGTCCGACATTACCTTCCTTTCCACATGCCGGGTTTGTTCGGAACACGCAATGTAGTCTTTCCCAGGTACCCGACCGTGTCACGAACATCACGGGACGGTGTCGCCTTCTCCTATACACGCCGTTTTTTCTCGGAGCACGCTGTGTAAGGTCCAGCCATGTAGACAACCATGTACTCAAAAACACGTACCACCAAAGCCTTGTCTAGTGCACACCGAGTTTGTTTCGAACACACCATGTAGTATCGGGTTAAGTCGGACCGTGTGGGTTAGCTGTGTAAGGAACTCAGGCAGGGAAATAGTTACAAGTACACGCCATGTGTTGGGGTCTACACGCTGTATAGTTTGAAGTGTACATGACTTGTAGGGCAGGAGTACACGCCCATGTCTGTGGCTTAAGTAGACACACCGTGTAGTTTTTATACATGCCATGTAGTCATGTTTTGCAATATTTTATGTTTTTCTTCCCCTGTTCCCATTTTGTACCCTTGTGATATCTGTCCTTGTTTTGTTGATCTAAGGTGTACTTTTGATCTTTCAGAGCTATGCCTCTGAGACGTCCATCGATCATACGTATGTCGTCATGTAGTGACCAGATGCCGGATATGGCTGATCAGGGACTTCTTGTCAATCCCCCAACCGATCCATCCTTGGAACCAGTTTTTGTACCAGTTTCGGGCACTGATGTGCAGTTCATAGAAGGTTTCATGAGGATGATTCTGGCCTTCCAGGGAGCACCGCCTCCTGCCTCGACAATGGCAGACTTGACGTGGGTCTTTCAGCAGCAGCATCCTCCCACGTTCTTGGGGGAGGGAGGACCTAAGGCTGCAGAGTCATGGCTGGAAGCCATGCTGACTATATTTGAGCATCTGGAGATGCCTCTAGAGAGGCAGGTCAAGCCCTCCACCTACATACTCCGAGACTCCACCAAGAGTTGGTGGGACGTGGTCTCACAGGTGGGTCAACAACAGTCTATGACTTGGGAGGAGTTACAGCGTCTGTTCTAGGACTACTTCTACCCGGAGACTCTGAGGGTTGATTGAGCCCTGGAGTTCATGAGCTTAGAGCAGGGTACTCTATCTGGCATGGAGTGTTCCTCTCGTTTCACTAAGTTGCAGCATTTTACACCCCTTCAGGATGGGAGTGGGGTGTTCTTGGCGAGGAAGTTTGAGGATGGACTCAGGCAGGAGATTCACTCATAGGTGAACATCTTCCATTTGACTTCCATTACTTCCATCGACAACCAGGAACTGATTGAGGAGCGTAATCTGAGAGACTTTGGAGCTGCGATTCATGGCGGTTCTGCTTCCATAACTTGCTTTCCTCCAGATTATAGCAAGAAGCATTGTAGAGAGCCCACACGTAGTGATTCGAGGAAGCGAGATGCATCATCAGGCAGCCAGGTGATGTGCTACCAGTGTGGCCGGACAGGGCACACGAGGCCGCAGTGCCAGATAGACCCCGTGGAGTGCCGGTCTTGTGGCAAGATGGGTCACCTTTAGTGTTTCTGTCAGTTTTTCTCACTAGTAGCTGGTGACTGGGGTTCTTCTATGACTCCTCGTTCAGGAGAATCCCCACTAGTTTCTCACCAGTCGGGAAACTGGAGTTCCTCCTACAATTCGGGTCGAGGTGGAGGTTGAAGTCGTGGCAGTCAACCACCAGTTCCACAGTACCAGCAGGGAGGTTCAGCTTAGAGTGGTCAGCCAGGGGCGTAGGGCCGCAACACGGGTCAGTCTTTCACCGTGGAGCAGATTTATCATGAGCAGGATCTCGGCCCTTCTACTGTTCGAGGTACGATTTTAATAGCCTTAGTTTTATCTTCATCCCTTTTCTATACTGGTGATATGCATAGCTTTATCTTTGTTGTTGTCGTGGAGAGCCTTGGTCTCTACATCTTTTCTTCTACCGACTCATTGACACTAGACACACCTTTGGGAACGAGGACATATAGTGTACGCTAGTGTAGAGAGTTCCCTCTCGAGGTGGCAGGGTATCACTTCTTATGGGATATCTATGTCCTAGAGATGACAGGTTATGATGTCATTCTCAGCATGGACTGGATGATTCCCTTCCAGGAAGTCGTTGACTGTTATCGTCGCAGAGTCAGTTTCATCTCACCAGAGGTTGAATCTTTTCTTCATAGAGGCGAATAGGACGTTCGGGTGAGTCGGGCGGGACTCGAGCATCTTGGGCTAGGAGGGGTGATAGCCTAGATTACTAGTCTTTATCTTGATAATCAGGGGACTCTATAGTTGTACTTTCCTCCAGTGGTGGATCGCTTCAGGGATGTCTTTCCAGAGGACTTTTCGGGTTTTACTCTAGAGCGTGAAGTAGACTTCTCTATTGAGATCATTCCAGGAGTGGCACCAGTGTCCATTCCTCCCTATAGGACAGCCACACCTAAGTTGCAGGAGCTCAAGAAGCATTTGGAGGAGCTACAATCTAAGGGTTTCATCTGACACAGTACTTCTCCTTGGGGTTTGCCGGTTCTATTTGTGAAGAAGGCAGATGGTACCCTTCGGCTTTGTATGGATTATCGGAAGCTGAACCAGTTGAAGGTCAAGAACCGGTATCCCTTCCCATGGATTGATGGCCTTTTCGATCAGCTTCAAGAGACCGGGTGTTCTCAAACATCTACTTGAGTTCCGGTTATCTTCAATTGCGTGTTTGACCATCAGATATACCTCTAACAGCCTTCAGGAGTAGGTATGGTCTTTACTAGTATACAATCATGCCTTTCGGACTCACTAACGCACCTGCAGTTTTCATGGAACTGATGAACCGAGTGTTCCATCCTTACTTGGGTTCCTTCATCGTGGTCTTCATGGACGATATCTTGGTGTACTCTCACACTCTACACGACCATGCCCCCCATCTTGAGAATGTTCTGAGTACACTGAAAGAGAATCGGCTTTATGCTAAACTCTCTAAGTGCCACTTCTGGATGGATCATATTCACTTCTTGGGTCACGTCATCTCAGAGGCAGGAGTATCTGTGGACCCAGAGAAAGTGAGAGATGTAGTTTCCTGGGAGAATCCGAAGAACGTCTTTGAGGTACAGAGTTTCCTAGGGTTGGCTGGATACTACAGACGCTTCATTCAGGACATCTCTCGTCTAGCAGCACCCTTGAAAGGTCTAACCAAGAAGGGGGAGAAGTTCGTATGGTCTTATTTTTGTGAGTCAGCCTTTCAAGAGAAGAAAGGGAGCTTGACGTCAGCACCGATACTAGTCTTTCCAGATCCAGGAAAGAGATACACTATTTTTTGTGATGATTCAGGTGTCTGGCTAGGATCTGTGCTTATGCAGGGAGAGGGGTTCATCGTGTATGGGTCTCGGTAGTTGAGGCCACATGAGAGGAACTACCCTACGCATGATCTGGAGTGGGCATCTGTTGTTCATTCCATGCGCTTTTGGAGACACTATCTTCTGGGAGAGCACTTTGTGGTCTTCACTGACCACAAGAGTCTCATGTATATCTTCACTCACCATGATCTAAATCTGAGTCAATGCAGGTGGGTTGAGCATCTACAGTCTTTTGACTTCGATCTTGCCTATACGCCGGGAAAGGGAAACGCCGCGGCAGATGCCTTGAGCAGGAGAGCTCAGATTCAGGAAGTTTAGGAGTCCAGTAGTGAGTGCCAGCTGATGGCTCTGTTCTCGAAGATGCATTTGGAGGTGCAGGACAAATAGGGATAGACTTTTCTATCTTCTATAGATGTTACCTCTAGGCTACTTGATCGGGTACGGATGACGCAACTATCAGAATCAGAAGGATTAGTCCTGTGGGAGAGTGTGTCAGGAGAGGACCCTCTTCCTGGATGGACAGTGGGAGGGGATGTGATCTTGCGTTTCCAAGGACGCATATGGGTGCCAGCAGACATACGCGAGGAGCTGATGCGGGATTTCCATTCCTTTGTTTGGGAAGTTCATCATGGCGTCACCAAGATGTATCGGGACCTTCATCGCCAGTACAGGTGTCCGTGTATAAAAAATAATGTTTCTGGTTTTTTCATGAGATGTTCTACCTGTCAGCAGGTGAAATCGGAGCATCAGCGACCAGCAGGGCTTTTACAACAGTTACCCATTCTAGAGTGGAAGTGGGACGATGTTGTGATGGACTTTGTGAATGGGTTGTCGAGGTCACCTTGGGGAAACGATGTTGTTTGGGTTATCATCGACATGCTCATGAAGGTTGCTCACTTCTTGCCGATCAAGGAGACCTTCAGTGTTGATGATCTGGGATGACTTTATATCAGAGAGATCGTTCGTCTGCATGGAGTTCTGCGATCTATTGTTTCAGACAGAGATACGCATTTTACCTCTTCATTCTGGCAAGAACTTCAGAAGGCCTTGGGTACACAAGTACTTTTGAGTACAACATACCATCCCCAGACTAATGGTCAGTCCGAGCGCACGATCCAGGTGCTTGAGGATATGCTCTGACCTTGCATCCTTGACCTTGACGGTTCTTGGGAGAAGCTTTTCCTCTGGTGGATTTCACCTAAAACAATAGTTTCTAGGCGACCATTCAGATGGAACCATACGAGGCTCTGTACGGTAGGCCATGCCGATCACCCTTATGCTGGTTGGAGGCAGGAGAGGCAGCTTTGCTGGGACCTCGTCTTGTTCAGGAGACTTCAGAGTAGATAGAGCTGATTCAGAAGAGGATGGATACAACACAGTCTCAATAGATGTCTTCTGCTGATCAGCAGAGACTGCCTCTGGAGTTTGAGGTTGGTGATTAGGTTTGCGTGCATGTCGCACCAAGGTTGGGATACAAGAGGATTTAGAGACAGGGTAAGATTTTACCGTGGTACGTCGGGCCATTTGAGGTCTTCGGGAGAGTTGGGTCGGTCGCCTATCGGGTGCATGTACCTCAGAGGTATCGGGCCATGCATGACATCTTCAACGTCTCTCAACTCCGAAGTTACTTTTCAGACCCGTCTCACATCTTTCAGCCCGAGGAAGTTGAGCTTGAAGCAGATGCATCTTTCGAGGAGCATCCTATCCGAATTTTTTATCGTAGTACGAAGGTTCTTTGTGGGAGGTCTATTCCTCTGGTACGGGTGCTATGGAAGCATGGGCGAGTACAGGATGAGACTTGGGAGAGGGAGGCTGATGTACGATCGCAATGGCCAGAGCTGTTCGAGGATTCTTCTTCTCCGTCTCGTTAGGGAAATTCCGGGATGAATTTCTTTAAGGGGGGAAGTTTGTAAAACCCAGATTTTTCCTTTCAGGTATGTTTTCCCTTTTTTAGAGTTTTTAAGAAAAATGTTTTTTCTGGAAATTTTCAAAGTACACGCCTTGTACTATCTATGTACATCGTGTACTCTTTTCCGGCTCGAAGCCGTGTGATGGCCGTGTAAGGGACACACACACTGTGTGTAAGGCGGAGGTGATGACCGGTTAATTCGGAGTACGGAAAATTGAAGTACATGACGTGTAATAAAGGAGGACACACTGTGTACTTTTTTATCATTAAACGGATCTGGGTCGTGCCTAAACCCCAAAATCTTCTTCTTCTATAGATTTCATCTCCCCGGGAGCAACCGTACGACCAAATATTTTCCGAGCTTCCACCTCGCCATCCGTTCTCCGATTTGAGCACGGTTAATTGCGTTGGAATCGTAGTGGTGAGTTCTTCCTTCTGATTTAGCCTTGTTTCGTGATTCTTCATCATTTCCAAGTATTGTGGGACGAGCGTTTTGTGCGCTTTCTCAGATCTACATTGTTATAATAGGAATCGGTCATCTTCATTCACATATATCGATCTCCTAAGATCGAGGTAGGTGCTTTGTGCCTTTACATAGAAAGTTGGTGAATATTATGTGACAATTTCCACCAATACCCTTGAACGGGGTATTGTGTTTTTCCTGTTTTTCCCCTAATTTTTCCTTCTTTTTCTTATTGGTTTAGTAGAGATTACTACTTGTGAGTAGGGTAATTTATTCTGTGCTCAGGTTGCTGTTCCATTCTTGTTTTGCCTGTAGGGCATTTTTCCAATTGACATACCTAGTTGTAATATAGTGGAACTATTTTTTTATTATTAATGTTGAGGCTTAGTTGATAGCCAAGTAGTTCTTAAGGTTTACATGAAACGATATATGCACGTTGAGCATGTTTAGTTATACTAAGGAGTGTGAGAACCTACAGTAGTAGACCAAAGGGAGAATTGACGAATGGGATTCTCCAGAGTGACTTTTAATTACGATGCGAGACTATAAGGCGAATTGATGTTGAGTGATTCCTCAGAGAGTCTGTACTTCCATGACGCAGGCCATATGGGAAATTGACATTGAGTGCTTTCCCAGAGAGCCTTTAGCACGATACGAGACTACATGGGGAATTGACGGTGAGTGCTTCCCTAGATAGTCTGCTTAATTACATAGCTGAACCAGAGGGGTGAGATTGTGTGTTCCTCCCAAAGGGTTGATAGTACTATAGGTTGAACCATAGGAGTTAGGTTGTGAGAGCTACCCAGAGGGTTACCTGTTTGCTTCTTGTTGCTAGCTGCTTGTTTGTGTACTTTAAATGTTAGAACTCTGGATTGTATATGCTTGTGCTTTCCTATTTACTACTTCTTGTTTATTTACTGCCATGTATTAATTGACTGTAAGGCACAAATATTTGGGTGATTGCCTACTGGGATTGTTTCTCACACCCTTTTTGGGTCATGCTTTTGGGCCCAAGCAGACTATGTTGTTGTAGTTATAGATAAGGGAAAGCACCCTTCTACTTCAGGTTCATGATTTCACTGGAGCTGGGGAGCATGGGACCGAGCCATGGATCATGATGCTGAGGAGATTTCATTGTTTTTCTTTTTCACTTGGTTTTAGTTGTATTTCATCACGTTGTTGTGTTTGCTATTTTCCTTAGATACGTGTACCATGTTGCATCATTATTATTTTATCAATTTCGTCTGTTGTTCAGTTCAAATGTTGTATACTGTTGATTGTTTCTGCTATTGTGTCTGGTTGTTTTTCGGTTGTATACTTTACCGAATGAGGGAATAGTTTCCCCACCGACTAACCAAGGCCCTCGCTGCTAGTCGGCAGCCTCTGGCGTTAGGGGAAATAAGCTTGAGGTCATGTGGCGAACCAGGTGCTCGGCACCGGTGGAGGGAATCCAGATTCAGTTCGTTACATGAGACATGATCAATAAATACATTCATATTATAATAAATAGCATATGAAATGTCAATACATTCCACAATCAATAATCATAAAATAGTTATAGTAGTATATTAAATTATATCATAATTGTTCATCCTAGTATACTAAATATAAGACACCAATATAAAAATCAAGCATTGTATCATTAAAATTTATTCAAAAAGTATAATAATGTAATATTGGGATAGTTACAATTAGTTAATATAAATACCATAAAAATGGAACAAAAATTTTCAAAGGAAAATAACATGTTTTATATTGAAAATAACATTTTAGGACTAAACTATTTCCAAAAAAATTACAATTTTTCAATCAAAATACCATTGGAAATAGGTAAAAAAATGAAAGGTTATGATGATGGGAAAAGACATAATTCTCATATAATATAAAAGAAAAATTTTCTTTCAAATTTCTTGTAAAATCGAAATAAAACTTGTTTGTGAAAAAATATATGATTAGTTTCAGAAAATATAGGAAAAAATAAAATATGGATAAAAATGACTTCAATAAATCATTTTTATAGTGATAAAAATATGTTTGAAAACTTTTTTAGAAAACATTGATATGGATAAAAAATCATTTTCGAAAAAAGGCTGTAATAAAACTACTTTTCTTAAAAAAATTCTTCTAAATCATTTCATGTACCAACAGAGAGGGAAAATGGTACCACTATAACAAAATTTTCATAAATGACCAAATGAAAATAAAATTTATATTTTTACGAATTATTAAATAATTATCCCAAGGGAGACTTAAATGAAAAATTATTTAATCGGGATTATATTTTAAAATACACTCTTACTCTTTTGGTACATTTTATTTGAGGTGAATAAATATAGAGGGGTGAATTTAGTTCCCAATAAAAGTTTCTATTAAAAAATTTCAGATAAAATAATCAAATTAAAATAAATTTTACATATTAATAAAAGGATTGGTTTAATATAATTTTGATATTTTAAATGATTCCACAATTCATGTTTACTAATCAGTTAAAACAATATGAAAAATAAATTAACATATAGAATCAATTTACTCAACCAAATACTTAAAAAGTCACTACATATGACTAACTATAAAAGTACTATTTTTGTTTTTATCTTCAAAATAATGTTTAATTCTATATAAATAATGAAACAAAACAAAATCATGGAACTTAATAGGACATGGGGTTCAGTATCAAGGTGAGTCTTTGTCCACTCCCCATAAAAATCACCATCTACCATGGTGATTATATAACTATAATTTGATTCACTACATAGATCAGTTATTCAACAAATATCATACACAATATACATTACACCGAGTGACCTAATTCAGAATAACCATGGGATGAAAAACACCCCAGTACATAAAAGGACCTCATGAAAAATCATTGTGGGTATACAAATGAAATGAGACTAAAGATAATATCTATTATTCTCCAGTTATAGTTATTGATAAGGTGTGTGTTGATAAATAGAATGATCAAAAAACTACTGGTAATTAGAAGAAACAAATATAAAAATAAATAAATATGTTATAGAAAATATGGTGTTTCTTAGTCTTAAGTAATTTATATTCTTGAGCATCTAAAGATTTTTTGTAGTGAGGAACTTGTGATGTTTTTATAAAAATAGCTATAAAATATTGGTTAATATTGATAAACATGATGATTCACTCTTTCACGTTTAGAGAAACATGGATGAGTCTAGTGTATCTTAGTTTCCTCTATGTATGTATCAATCAATATCAATGTATATCACATATTAATGTATCAGGTGTTTAATATTTCCAGAGAACTGATAGGGAGATTTCTTTTTAAAAAGGTATATATATTTTAAATAAATGAATAGTTATTGAAAGATAATCATAATTATTTTCTAAAACACTATATTGGGCTCTAATAGAGTCTCCACTGCCTTCATGGAATTCTCAATGAAAAATAATTAAATAATGATTCGCATTACCTTCAATAATATTGATTTTGGGATCAATTAATTCAATATCCTCAAAATAGAGATGGCGGAACTTCCGGGTGGTGATTGATATCTGGTGGTGAGTCAATTTAACAATGAGTTATGAATCCATGAATTGTTCTTAGCGGTGAATCATTTGATGGTAGGTTATCTGGAGGTAGGTCATATATTGGTGAATTATTTTCAATGGTGAATCATCTAAAATTAATTCATCAAATGTTGATTGATTCCTAGCAGTGACACTTTTTTGGAGGTAGGTAATTTCTGGTAGTGACTCTTTTTTGGAGGTAGGTAAATTCTTGTGGTCACTCGTTTTTTGAGGTGACACTTTTTGGTGGTAGGTAAAGTTCGATGTTGAGTGTTTTCTCTCTATTTGTATATTTCCCTAGCCTTAAATGATATATAATCATGAGTTAAGTCAATATTTAAAATTGATGGTCTTTCATTGTTGTATTTTTTCAGAATTTGGCCATAATAATTATATAAAAACTCAAATATTATAATGTAGACATTTCTAAACACTATCCATATTTTTACATTATAAATATTTTTAAAACATGATTTATATTTTTTATTGATTTGATTCATCATAAAATTAATATTGACTTATTCCTTCCTCTCACACATCCTTATACACACAGCTAACATTTAAAAAACTTTTTACGATAACTAAAACATTAGTAATGTATATTAATTAAGGAGTGAATCCATTAGTCCATGAATATATTAAACTAATGAAAACAATTTCCAAAACCATACATTCCACCCAAAAAACATAAGATATTTGACTTACCTGATGAAATCATATGATTATTGAAAAATATATTACCAATAATAAATCATAAAGGTAACTTGTGGAATTAATATCAAAGATACATTGTATCTTCCATAGTTATATAAAAAGTAAACTTAATGGTTACATTTAGAATAACCATCACTATATATTCCCTAAATCAATTAGGTTAAACCTTATTGTTTAACTCCATCTCATTATCCAAATAATTGGACTGATAACACTAGCTCACCTACCCTTAGATCATCACAAAACCAATCAAAAACATAAACAATATACATGAACCATAATATAATCATAACACATAAAACAAGCATGATGGAATAATTACATTTCTGATTTGAAATCACATATCATATTTACATGTCCTGAAATAAAAAAGGAAAAAACATTATTTTAAAATAAAATGGTGAACATTTATTATAAAAATCAGTACATAATATCAACATAAAAGAAAAAAATTACATTCATTGTGAGTATTTTTAAAAAATCATTCGAATTTATTTAAATCATTAATTCATTTTTAAAAATCTTTTTAAGAATTTAAAAATAAAACTATTGATTCAAAGTGTCTCATACCAAGTTAAAATTATTGAAATGAATGAAAATATTGATATATTCATCTTCTTGTATATTAATCCAAAAAAATTGAAAACATGGAAATCAATTTTAATTATTTATAAAATCAATTGTTAAAACATTTAAAATGGTGTTTTAGTTAATGAGTCCATTACCATAAGAGAAACACGTGAAAATCATTAAAGAATAAAATTTAATCAAAACATTAAATATCATGATATTTTAGTAATTCATTATATTATGTAACATTAGGGTTGTATAAACACATTATATTATAATAAAGGTTCATAATATCAAGATATGGCTCTATGAAAGTTGATTTAGACAAAATCTCTCACCTTGAGTTATACTTTATTTATATTCCCAAATAATAAACTAAGATTAATTTATACATAAATGATATCATTTTTTCTATTTTTTAATTCAATTTATTTCAATAATTTAAAATTTTATAACAATTTCTTACTTATTTACATTCGTATTGGACATTTTGTTAATATTTCGTACTTGAGTTCAAAAATGAACTTGGAATGGTGTAAATTTCTCCATGTTGTCATAAGTCTATAATCATTAAAATAATACTTATGAATTTATGATACATTTTATACATTAATTATACTTTAAGATCAAACTATCAATAGTGGTTATGAAAAATGAACAATGTTATAATCATGTAGATGATAGGTTGTATGTATGAATGAGTAACATTCTCATTTTTTATTGATCGTAATGGGAAAAGGTAATTATCATTATATATTTACAGAATTATCATATCATCATTAATATCATATTAAGAATTTCAATTTACTTATATGTATCATAAACGTTATGTAGTGAATAAAAAGGAATGGCATCGCTTGGTGGAGTTGATAGTTCACATGTATGAAAGAATGATGTTATCATTTTTATGTGCATGGAAAGTAAGAAAATACATGATATATTGTTATCCTATAGTGATTATTCTGTCATTAATTTAGAAATTGACATTAATTTTGTCATTATATTCTATTCACGAGATACAATTATTGAAAATGAATTATATCAGTTCGTGGAAGTGATAATTCACATGTACAAAAGAATAATTAATTCGTTTCCCATTTTATAGAAGTGGATATGGATTTAGGTAATGATATTAATATAATAATATCTAAATATATTTAGGACTCTATATATATTATATTATCATGGTTTGATGATATTTTAATGAAGTGGAAGGATAAATAAAATAGAAATAATTAGAAAATACATTACATTTCCTTCAGATGATTACCTTTTTTAACACCTTAAAACAACTAAGAAGGTTATTCCACAAAATATAATGGCTAATGAATGTTCGGATAGAATCTATTAAGGGTTCTGGTCAAATATTTTACATACAAATATATTTTTTTGATTTTAAGGAATAGAGAAGAAATATTCCTTTTTATAGGTTATTGGAGGGGCACTCTTGGAATTATTAAATGTATTAAATTAATATAAAATCATTTTATATTTAAAATTGGTCCAACATGATCTATTTAAAATATATTATGGTTATGGGTCTAAATACATTTATCCAATAAATATTATAGGTGTTTACTTGTCCTTATGTTTTAACCCAATTATCTCTAAATTATTTATTAAGTAATTTACACTTTTGGAGTTAAAATAATTAATATATAATTTCACGAGACCGATTGATGAGTCATAAATTAAATTTGTATACTTAACACAACAATTTGTCTAAATACTGTATTTTTTAGAAATTTTAATTCATTTACTCTAATATTTTATATGTTAAAATATGAATAATTTCAATTTTGACATTATTCGCTACTTAACATTTTAAAAAATCCTAACAACATGGTATCATTGAAAATACTAGTTGAACTCATCAATAAATTGTATAATTCATCCATAAAATTCATGGATAGCATTAAATATTTAAATTTATATTTATTTTAATATTCATAATATTGTTTATTTAATTTTTACTTTAATATATATATTACCACATCATCATTATGTCATAAATAATTTTAATTATTCAAGGAATAATAATTATAAATAGATTTTAGGGTGTATCTAATATTTCTATCATTATATGTACTATTTATTGTTGAAAGTATAACTTATATAACCCCATAAAATTATTTTATTAATATGAGATATGATTATGAGATGTTTGTTTTTACATTAATTTAAATGTTATTCATTCTTAATTAAACCCAAGTGGCCTCCAAAGGCCTCAATTTTTGACCAAGAAGTATCTGGGTTGAAAATAACTAATCTAATAATGTTATTACAAGTGTTTGGAAGTTTTATATTATTAAAATTTTCTTTTTAACATTAATTACCAAAATTACTTTTAACTATGGTAAATAAAATTCTAAATTTATTAATAAGAAAAAAATTAATTTAACACTTATAGATCAGATTTTTAATAGTAATTACAAAAAATTATATCTAGTGTTAAAAATTTATTTCATATAAGTGATTAAAATTAATGAAAATACTAATCTTGTTAAAGGATTGATGAAACATATTTTTATAGTGAAATCATCCCAATGATCACAATGTTTTTATATATAATTTCTATATAAAATTAATTCTCTTCGCCTGAATTAGATTAAATGATAAAATATATTTTAATTATTCTTTAAATCTAACTGAATATAAACCATAATATATAAATAAATAATATAAAAATAGTTTTAGTTAAAATGACATATTTTCACAATTCAATAAAAATGAATATTTTTCATAAAATACCTAACATTAAATAAAATTTATTTTGATGTCCCCCATCCAAAGAAAAATTTTATTTTGTCCTATAAAATTTAAACAAATTTCAAAATTTACAATTAAAAATTGTTCTCCAATAATAGGTTTTGAAACTATCTTTTAAAAGTATTACATATTTTTATGTTTAAAATTTGATTTATTCTTATTTAAAGCCCATAAAATTTTTTGGGGGAAAGTAACAAAATAGTTTCAAAATTTTATAATAATAATATACATATTTATATTCATTCCAGCAAATAAAATGGTGAGTAATTAACTTGAATTTAAAATAATGATATTAATAATGTATTATTTTTTATATAATTCAGTCTTGTTTGAAATAGAAGATTTAGACGAAACCCAATGTTTCATGTCAGGTATGCTATCAAACATAGAATCCCCTTTAAAGTAAAACAAATATCAAAATCATAATATTAATATATATTAAAAGGCCTTATTCTATAATAACCTAGGATGTTACATCCTTCCCCCCTTTTGAAAATTACATCCTCGGAATTTAAAATTTGGATTTGGTAACTTAGGTATCACTTTTAAAAATAAAATCATTGAAATCCAACATCAAAAAAATAGTCAATAAATCCTCAACAATAAAACAAAATAATTTGAAGTAGAAAGGTCTCCTGAGATAACACGTATTAGGGTTTTATATAGGAAAATATAGATAATAGAGAGAAAACTAATCATCATGTTCCTATAGAGAGTGTAAGAAAAATGATTAGATAATCTTAACAATAAAAAAACCCAAATATGTGATGGGTTAAATGGTATTTGACTTTATATTAGTAAAATTAAATGAATTTTTTTGTTGGTAATTTTCATAAAGTTGAGGAGTTATTTTAGTACATAAACAATGAACATAAAAAATATAATTTCTTTAAAAGTATATATTCATCCTCTAATAAAAATAAATCAAAAAATAAAATTTTTCTCCAACAAAAAGTATTCAAGATGACTTTATATGCCTGAAGAACTAGAATCTACATCTAGAGAATCACATAACCCATATAATATTAACTATTTATTTCTCCTATATTGAATCATTATCCAAATCTAATTTGATTAGGATAAGATAAAAAGTATCCAAAAATAAAAAACCATTGAATAATGGAGAACTACTTTTAATATCCAATATTAAACAATAATAGAAAAGTATTCATATAGACCATTCAGTAAATAATTTTCCTTAAAATACATCCAAAATAATATAAACTATGTTTGAAACCCAAAACTCTAAATAATTTTATCATATAGTCACCCAAAACATTTTTTAACATTTATCTCTAAATAACATAAATTATTATTAAAGTCTCATACAAAAATCTAATTAACTAAATCACATATTCTCTTTTTTTGTATAATCATTTCAATAAATAACAAGAATCACCATTACTCCACATTGAAATCATACATTTTTTCAAAATAAAATTCAACAATTACTCCTCAAATAAAATCCTATAAAATTATATTTACCATAGGAATACAGGGTTTCCAAAATAGTGAACATCTTCCAAATTAATATTTGTCACTTAATCCAAAAATCATTTTATAGTTCCAATGATATCTATTTGGTAAAACATAAGTTCCCAAAAATCAATTTATTCTTATTCATTCGCAGTATTACCATCTCATATTATTTTTATTGCATAATATTGTTTACCTAAGAAGAGAATGTTATACTAAACATGGAATTCATGTAAGCCGATGGATGGTGATTCACCCCCATTTCCCATTTGTATTGGGTTTGAACCCCACGGCCTTGTTGGATCCAATGGTTTGTCACCAATATTATGGTTTGAACCATTTTGTAAAACTCAAAAATAAGCAAAAAACAATTTAACCACATTGGATGCCTTACACCTCTCATTTACATGCCAACTCAAAATAAAATCGACATCTTAATTACTAAATTCATATATATATTAAAATTTTTTATTTAACCTCTATATGATTTAATAATACTATTCCCAAATAATAGAACAGTGCACCTTGATCATGGTGTCTACCGAGTTTCAGCATCATTTTGTTCACATAGATATAATGTCTATATTTTTCAATAATCATTTATATATTCTTGAAAATCAATATCTTATATTATCCAAATACAACTTAAAAAACAAGGGTCATATAGGGGGTTCATATAAAAATATTATTTTAAAATAATCATTTATGATATATAATTTTAAAAAAATTGATAAAAAATGATTTTTATAAACCATTGTGACCGATTTTGATTTGAATCATTTAATCAATGGTCCTTTTAAAATACCATAACAATGTTATGAAATAATATATTTTAAAATTAAGTATAAATATGCTATATGGGGTTATTTGTTTTAGTATCTTTTTTAAAATCATAATATTCATCAAAATATTTTGATAAGGTAAAATATCAGAAAATTCCTTGATAATATTTTACATTTTCAAAAATATAAGAAAGTTAAAAATATAATATTTTATTAAAAATATAACATGATATATGATGGTAAAGAGATATAAAGAAGGTTTTTGAGATCTCATACAACTACTTTCTAAGTGAGTTGTATGTTAGAAAAAGTTCCAGAATCATTCGCACATGACTTGGCAATAAATATTTCAAGCAAGTCATCGGGAAGAAAAACTAATTGTGTTTGAGATCATCCTCCTTCCTTTTGTAAGAAAATTTACTTGATCTAAAAAATATATATAATATGTATTTAATTCATATAGTAGACATAGAAACATACCATATGCTTAAAAAAACACATAGTCTCTAATATTGTCCAAACTTACCTCTAATAACAATTATAAGGCCCCATCCATAAACGATACATAAGTTTGAGTAAAGTTAGTAATTCAAATTGAGGATATTTTTAGGATTATACTTTTTGGTAATTAGGTAATAATTGTTATATACCAAATCAAATATTACCCCTTATACACTTCTACTATCTATCCATATTTTCACTAGATAAACTCTTTAAAACATGATTTTTTTTCTTGATTTAAATATTCATAAAAATCCTCATGACATCTTCATTTATTTTAATCATTCATATACAATTTGGAGAACATTTCCAAATATTGTTACGAGAACAAAAATCTCTATAATTTATATAAAATAAGGAATTAATTCATTAGTCAATGAATATTTTAAACACATAAAACATTTTCACAAAATCATAAGTTTCACCCATTAAATATAAGTTCTATAAAAAACCACATGAAATACTAAGATTAAAAAAATCTTAACAATAAAATTTTTTAAATGTAACTTCTGGAATCCATATCATACTAACACTGTATCTTTCATAGGTATGTGGGGAGTGACCTTCATGGTTACATTTTGAATACCCATCATTGTATATTCACTAAATCTCTTAGGATAAACCTTATCTTTTAACTATATATCATTACCCATTGCAATGGAAAAATATCATAGGCTCACCCACACTTGGTTTATCATGGAAAAACTTATATATAAAAACAACTCCAAAAAACCATAACATAATCATAACACATGAAACACGGTTAAAGAAAAATAAAATTTCCACATGGAAATCACATTTCATCATTACAAGTCACAAAATAATAAATGAAAAAACATTATGTTATAATAAATTACTAAAATTTTTATGTAAATATCAATTCATTAGAGAAATATGAATATGATAAATTCCATTCATGGAGTATATCATAAAAAACTATTCCATGTTATTGTAACAATCAATCCATTTTTAAAAACCATTTTAATCATTTTAAAAGAAGATTATCGGATAAAAGTATCCCATTCCCCTTTATATCTTTTCTAACGGATAAAATTTTAAAAAATTAACATCTATGAAAATAATTCCATAAAATAATTTATAAAACATGGATGTTCATGTGAATTATTTAGATTAATAAATCATTAATACATTTAAAAGTGATGTTTAATTTGAAGAGTCCCTTAACACATGAGAATCACATGAATAAATTTAATTAAAGAATACCAATTAGTTAAATCATTAAATATCATGAGAATATTTTAAATCATTTTATGATTCGTCCAAAGTGATTTATAAATATCTTATATGATAATAAAGTTTCATAACTGCATGACACACCTCAATAAAAAGATATTGAGATGAAATCCATTACCTCAATTCTGATGTGTATCTTATGTTATTTACATTTCTTAATAATAAAGATATGTTATTTTTTAATTTCTCTAATACCCTTTTAAAGTTTATAATTCCATTTAAATCACTAATATAAAATGTAATAATATTTACTTAATTTTTTAAGTTCACGATAGAAGTTTTATCAATATACGGTACATGATTTCAAAAATATATGTGGTATGATAAATATTTTCCATGTGGATATAATTATATTATATCCATTATAATATAAATGTTTAATGATCCATTTAAAAATAATAAATTTAAATTAATCTATTAATTATTATTTTTGATAAATTATCAATGTTATCATAATGGAGATGGTGGGTCGTACATACGCTTGAGTAACATTTTCATTCATCATTGATAATTATAAAAATAAGTTAATTATAACTTTCTCTTTAAATAATTTTCATTTCATAATTAATATCATATTAATCATTCAAATACACTTATAAATTTCATTCAACTAACGTAGATAATAAAAACGTATCACATCACTTCATGGAGGAGATAGTTCACATGTACGTATGAATGATGTTTTACTTTTTATATCCATGGAATGTATGAACATAAATGAAATATCAGTATATTATTGTTATTAATATCTCATTAATATCATATATGAAAATTAATTCCATCCTTATAACTAGTCATGAGAGAGGGTTATGGAAAACCAATTATATCGTTTCGTAGAGGTGATAATTTACACATACACATGAATAGTTAATTCCATTCCCATTTGATGGATGTGGAGATGTATTTTGGTGATTATATTAATAAAATAAAATCTACCTATATTTAGGATTCTCAATTTGTTATCTCATCATGGTTGGATGATATTTGAAGGATGTGGAAGAACAAATAAAATAGAAACACCTAAATAAAAACATTACCTTCCCATTGGATTATAACCTTTCTCTACAAACTAACACCACTATGAAAAGTATTATCCCTAAAATAATTCATAAATAATGTGGGGAGGTAAAATAGTACGATTTTTTGGTAGATCATGGCTGAACCAAAAGGTTTTTGAGAGTGTAAGAATTATCGAGCAATAGATCATTTTTATAGTAGTGGGATGGGAACTCATGGATTTATAAAAAGTAAAAAATAATTTTAAATTAATTTTATATTAAAATTTTCTAAATGTTTAATTATTAAAAAATAGGATGATTTTGGGATTAAATCCATTCATTAAATTATAATTGTATAAGTTTTGGATATATTTTTTAAATCCTAATCGTTTTGTTTTAACCCTTTTAACTCGTGACGTTTTATTAATTAATTTACACATTAAGTGTTAAAATAATTTCCATAACATGTCAACCAACCAAATAATGAGTCATTAAAAAAATTTTATGACATAAGAAAACCATTTCCCACATGTTGAAATTTTCATAAATTTTAATTTTTTTAATTAATTATTTTATATTTTTAAATATGAATTATTTCAATTTTGAGGTTATTCAATACATTACTTTTTAAAAAAACATAAAAAATTTATTCCTTCAAACAAACTAGTCCAACATATCTTTAAAATGACGATGTCATCCACAATATTCATGGATGACATCAAATATTTCAATTTATATTTATTTTAATATTATTAATATCTTTTATTTGAATCATTCTCTAATAAATCTATTACTTCATCATCATTATGTCACAATTAAAATTACTTAATTAATGTCTAATATTTATAAATAAATTATCATGATTTGTGTATTATTTTATTTTTTATATGAACTACTTATAGTTGAATATATATCTTATCTCCCCATATTTGAATTATTTTATTAATTATAGAGATGTTAATGACATCTTTGTTTTAAAATTAAATAAAATGTTTTTAATGTCAAAATCTCACCCAAGATGCATCTAAAGAACAAAATTTCTATCCAATTGTTTCCTAGTCGATAATAACTCATCCAATAAGATTAATACGGTTTTAGGGTTTTTTTATATTATTATAATATTATTTTTACTTTTAATTACCCGATTTACCTTTATCTGTGGTAAATAAATTAATAAAGTTAATGTTCATAATAAAATTATTTTCAGAATGTTAGATAAAAATTTTCATACTAGTTAAAACAATGTATTTCAATTTTTATAAATTCAATTCTTAGAATTGAATAAAATTAATTTAAAAATTATTCTCATTAACTGATTGAGGAAACATGTTTTTATAGAAAAATCATTCAACTGTTCATAATGTTTTTTATCAAAATTCAATTTGAAATTAATTCCAATGACCTATATTGGATTTAATGATAAAAATTTATTCAATTATACAATAAAAGAATTTAAAAGGATAACCTAACTATTTAATGAAATTATATGACCAATATATTTTGAATTAAAGAAAGTATTTTGAAAATTCATTAAAAATGAATATTATCAGAAAAATACCAAAAATTCAACCAATGAAATTTTTGATCTCCCTCTATCAAATAAAGATTTAATTTAATAATATAAAATTTATATAATTGTAAAAAATTAAAATTAAAATTATTTTTCCATCAATAGTCTATAAAACAACCTTTTAAAAATATTTGTACTTTTTATGAAAAAAAATTGGATATATTATAATATTTAGACAGTAAATATTTTATTAAAGAGTGTAAAAAATTTTTAAAAAAAATATGATAGAGAAATATATTTTGTCTTCATCATTCAATCTAATACAATAGCTAGTCATTAAATAATATATTAAATAATAAAATTGAAATTTTATTATTTTTCTGTATAACATAGTCTTGTGTGCAATATAAGTTTTTGAAGAAACCCATTGTTGTCTGTTGGGTATGCTATTAGAAAATATGTCACCTATAAAATAAAAATAAAAACTATTTAATAAATATTTAAAGATATAAAGAATTATTATTCTATAATTACTTAGGTTGTTAAAAATAGTGAATCTTTTATGATGGCCTATAATTCAGAGTGGTAACTATTTTCTGATTGTGACTATTTTCTGGTGGTAGGTAATGTCCGGTGGTGAGTCTTTTTTATCTAACCGTGACTTATCAAAACACATAGACAAATGGTCAGTAGATTTACTTATATTAAAAAAATTTATAAAAAATAATATATCTCACTCGAAACATAAGAATCATATTTTTTGAGCATTTAAAAAAGAGGTGAAAACAAATCCACTTTTTTTATGATAAAAAATTATGGAATTTTAAAGACCATGTATATAATAAGTTTTTGGATAAAATTTATTTAATTTAAAACTAATCATATAATATTAACACTTTGAATATATAATGTGATATTTTGGTAATAAATTTTAAAACCAATGATAAATAAAGATGTTATGAAAGATATGGTATAAAGATAATTATAATATCATTAGAAAAATGGGTATTACCCAAATAATAAACATAAATTCCAATAATTATCTACTCATAACATTAATTCCATTAATATTCTATTCTTTTTGGGATTATAAAAATTTAATGTGAAGAAAATAGTAATGTCAAGGAAAAAAAATATGAATACTAAGGGAATTTTCAATCAGAAAAAGTGACTAATTTACAATGAAAAAAAAGATACATCAGAGTACCTATCAAAGAAAATATCTACTTGGATTCAATCCCATACTGGGTAGAAGAAACAATAGATTAGTTTCCATTATTTGAGATAATGGTTATAGAGGTAGAGGTTGAGGGAATTGAATTTTTTGTTTTTGGGATTGAAGTAGAAGATGATAGCTCTTTGATAATGACTATCCAAATATATTGTATAGGTTACACAAGAGACAAACTAAGTGGCCATAAAAAAGGAGGTAAAAGAGCATTTAGATTCTTGAAAATAGTTGTTCTGAAATATTCAGGGGTAGTGGATGTAGTAAATAGATGAGTAGTTAATGAAATAGATCCATTTTCTATTACTATAGTATCAAATATATGTGTAAATGATTTTATAATATTAATAAAATCAATTGTTATGTTTCCACCATCATCTATACAACTAAGGATGTCATTATTTTCCAGTATAAAAAAATAATCACATTTTTAATAACCTTCAACTGATTGATCGTCTCTTTTATGATCTGGTGAATGTTGTTATTCGAAGGATCTTAGATAAAAAAAATTAAGTTTGAGTTCTATTCATGAATTGAATAAATCATATAGAGGTAATATTTAATTGTCTTTTCAGTCATTTCCTAATTACTTCTAGATTTATATAAACCTTCCCAGACCAATTTGTAAATTATATCACCATATAGTATGATCTCCCTTGAATCCACTTCATGGGTAGTAATAAAATATCCCCTAACAACATACATTCCCTACCTATACATATATCTCATTAACTCTATATCAATGAAAAATGGGGGTCATGGAGAACAGGAAGTAGAATATACTAGTGATAAATATTAAAATATCTCCAAAAATCAACCTTATTGGTAGAAAAGTAGGTTAAACTCTCCACTGTCACATACCCCAATGAGTCCATCTCATTGTATAACTATTTCCCCTAATCCCAATCTCTCAAATATAAAGAATCATATACAAGTGAATGTGTCATAGAACAAACACTATTAGGTTCCTAGAACCAATATTATATAGATGTGTAATTAGATTTGCATAATTCCTAAAGAACCAACAAATTTAAAAAATAATTCTTTTTCTTAACGACTGTAGATCGAATCTAGGAATTGTTACTAAGTGAACAGGTGCATCAGAAATAGGAAGGGTGCATCATCTCTATAACAAGCCTACTATTTATTCCACACATAAACATAATTTATAACATAAAATATTCATTTTATATAGCATATAAGATCAATAGTTTTACGACATTGGATGATTAGGAACATTACATAACAAATTAGAATATAAAACACAACATCTTTATTGAAAACTTCATTTACATGACCACACACATTCCTTCGTACTTAGCATGGAATGGGATAACCTGAGGACATGAAAAAGAAAAGGGTGTGATATAAATCCCAGTAGGGGAGTAAACAAGGAATAACATGAAGAATACAGTACATGTTAGGAATTAGTCATATCAATGGATCAAAAGAGAAACATGAACATAGAGGCATGAAATAGCTTGATTATCATAACATGCAAATGCGAAATCAACATTCACCAATATATTATAATGAACCAAGGTTCATTGCACATGGAACATGAGTAGACACTCATTTCACCTGATTTAACATCAATAACCCCTCATTTCACATGACGTATCATGATACTATATTTTTTTGTAATTTTCAAATAAAATCACTTTGCAGCTAAGTGAGAACCTAACAGGAAGAACAACAATAAAAATTGTGTGCCCAAGAGAATCCACAATTGAAGAAACCAATGAGAGAACAAAAACATGAAGATATGCAGGACCGCGAACCCAAGGGGATCAACCATTGTAAGAACCAGTAAGAAAAAAAAAACGAAAACACCCAAAAATAGACTGAAAAATGAACAACCAGATCGGTCACGAACCAAGGGACGTTGGGCTCAACCTGTACCATTGCAACCCCGCACAATCGCATGACACCCTCACTACACCAAAGGACCATGAATATAGTCAACACATCACTAGAGTTGGTGCCGTCACAACTTGAAAATCACCGTGATAGAGGCCAATGAACAGGGACCACATGATCTGCCCAAAAAGAAGTAGAGAAAACACAAAAGAAACAAACATTGCCAGATACTCAACCGAATGGGAGTCATTGTCAGCGCTGTGAACCCAAAAGAGAAAGAGGCACCGTCATCACTGAGCTTTCCTTAGGATGCCACCTATGACCTTGTAATAACTTAGGAGGAGATGGCGACCCTACTGAACCCAAACCAGATGAAAAAGGGGGCGCTATAGGAGAAGCAGGTGAGATCATTTCAGATGTGGAAGTAGAGACCTGAAAATATGAATCGTTAGAGGAGGTTGAACAACGATATATATCGACAGAGCTCCTGGTCTGCAAAACTGAAGAGCATCGACACACTGTTCCACGCACAACCCAACCCCGGACCAAGCTAAGCCCAAAAGGAAAGAGATGATGAAATGAGGGTATGGAAAAGAGCGGTGATAGGAAACTCTAGCCCGCTTAGGGATGCCCCCATTCATCAGTTCCCCTTATAATCCCATGTTATGTATTATGTAGTTAGACATATCGTGATACTTATCTTAACCAAATTCATTGGAGCTCTATAAATATGCTCTTTCTTAATCATTTCACTTCAGGCATAAGTGTGCGACATTGATCATATAACATGGATTCACTAAACAACATCATCTATTCCATTATAAATGAATATGGAATTCATACATGAGACTCTATAATAAATAATTAAATGTGCATAATGGTTAATACCCTTGATAGAGAAATGGGCAGGGTATTCAATACACAACGACTTTGGCTTTGAAAATCATTGTGCAATTCCAACAGCATAACGACTTGACATAAGAATTAATAAAAATGGTTCATGAGAGAGAAAGGTATGTCTCGTTATATGTACATGAAATTTACATCAAGGGGTCCATATATACACATGTTCCAACATATGTAATGGAATATAGTTTGAGAATACAATAGAATTTCATGAATGTAAATGAGGAGAGAGAAAACCCTTACGATATTTGGGTACAGTAACGGGTGTACATGGAAAGCATTAATTAGAGAAAAAGTGGTCCATAACCATTAAAAAATAAGGAGGGAAGAATGGGGGAGGTTTTAAATCTAACCTCAACACTTTTTACTATAATTAGAAGGTTATAACAACATAAAGAAATTTGGAAAAATATTGATAAAAAATATATCCCTTACGTGGAAGTGTGATCCTAATGGCTCGGGAGAAACATGAGAGAGGCTTCATGGAAGCTTGGGTCACCTTGGGAGGATTTTGGAGAGAATAAAGATGGGTTGGGACGTGCTCCAAGGGTTTTTAGTGTAGATAAGTGGGTGCATGGGAGGGTTTTTTTAGAAAAACATAGGGAATTTTTAATTATTTAGGTTTTTGACCCCACACATTAAACTAATCAAAACAACTAACCAACCCATGGTTTTTTACCATGTTGTTTACCCAATGGGAGTGAAAAACATTATTTTATAAGGCCAATGGCCGAATATCTTAAAATATAAGGCTTTCTTATGTGGGAGTGAGTTACACTCTAAAGGAAATCATTTTAAAAGTTAAAATGCATCATATATATTGGAGGGTCCACTAAGGCACCATAAAATTAATCCAAAAAATATAAAATAACATTATTTTAAAGATAAAACATATATTGACCAAAATACATTTTATATTATTTTATTAAAACATTATTGTGTCATTATGATGTCATAAAACACATTATATATTAATATGGTATTTAATTTTTACCCAAAAATTCAATTATCTCTAAAAATTTTGAAAAATTCACCATTGGATAATTTTGACAACCTGATTCAAAATAAAAATATTCATTTTATCTATATAACTTTATTAATATGTTAATTTTCTATTTTAAAATAGAAAATGACATATATTGAAAATTCATGGGTTTTTGACAAAAAGAGTTTTCAAACCTTAATAAAAAACACAATTGTATTCATACAAATTATATGATAATTTATATTTAATAAAAAGTAATTTAGTAAAAAAATTAATAAAAAATTATTTTATTCAAAAATCCATTAATTCCTCAAAATAGATTTCTTAATTGAAGATTAACTAAAACTATTGTTTGGGATCTAAAAACTATTTAAAAAGAAACAACAATAAAATGAATATATATTCTTTATTATATAAAAAACATAATGCACATAGCTATAGTTATCAATTCTTGTTACATAACCCCTTATAACACCCGCATATGACCTAAGGGTAAGGATGTGATGGTGATATACTCTTAGGGAGACTCATATAACATCGCTCGGGTTCTAATCTCTATTTACATTCACTTATCATGTAGGTAGTTCTATTAGAGCTTAACCTATGGAAGCGCGAATTGGGATTGGTGAAGAGAGAATCCAAGTGATGCCACCTCCTTTCTATGATCTGACAAATGGGCTTCATACGGAGAAATTCTATTAGATGAGGTCATCCCATCCGTTGTCTGAGTAAATTGGTGTTGTTAAAGACCTATATTTATTATTATCATCTGATCATTGTTGAATGTCTATATTAGAAAGGATAAAAATTAATAATGGTATTTTAAAATCCAAAATCATATTACCAATGAAGTGCATATGTTTTATATCCATTTTACATAATAAGATATTTAATTAAATCAAGATAAATCATTATTAATAATGGTTTGAGCCATTACAATATTCCACCCTTAAGGAATTTGTCCCTTGAAATTTTATTTTCCCAAACTAAAACATATGTGGGTAACGTTTTTTCATCACTTCTTATGATTCCCAATTTTCCACTTCAAACATGTGTTTTTTTCTAAAACACCTTGAAAAGGGGCATTGTTTTATTTCATATAAAGTTTTCCATGTGATCTATGATATTCACCAGCATCTCTTCGTAGGGAAGATCATTCTCCAATGGTACCACATTTGGATTGGGTACATTCAAGGGGTCTAACATTTAATTCCTTAAGAGTGATAAATAGAATACATCATGTCCTTGAGATAGGTTAAGTGGGAGTGATAGTCGACAGGCCACTACTCCAATGCTATCAAGAATATCAAAAGGGCCAGCGTACCTAGGAATAATCTTTCCCTTCTTCCCAACTTTCATAACTCTCTTCCACAATGATATAAAGTGAAATACCATGTATGTGAAATCAAAATCTAGGTCTTGACGATGATTATCAACCTAGCTCTTTTGTCGACTAAGAGAAGATTTAATGTGCTACTGGATGGTCTTAACCTTTTCCATCATTTCATCTAAAATTTCTTGAACTAGGAGTTTTATCTCCCCAAATTCATCGAAACATTCCAATGTTCATAAACTCTGCTAATAAAGTGCATTATAATGATACATTTGGATTCTGGAGTGGAAAATGTTCTTGTAAGACACCACAACTAGAATAATATGTTTATTAAATCTTTATTTTAAGTCCATTGAGAATTCTCTCAACATGTCCTCATGTGTTTGGATAGTCTGCTCAGATTGGCCATTAGTTTGAGGATGATAAGCCATACATAAGTTCATCTTTGTGCTAAGATCATGTTAGATACTCATCCAAAACATATAGGTAAATAATGGATCTTGACTAGATATAATAGATAGTGTTACCACATGTAGCCTTACTTCTTTAGTAATATATATCTTTTTCGAACGATCCAATGAGAAATACTAACAAATTATAATGACGTGTGTAGTATTTTATGATGATCCATAAAACCCATATAGCTTTGTATCCTTTTGATTTTTTCATAAGTCCATTGAAAAAGCCCATGGTGATGTTCTCCCATTTCCATGCAGGTACTGGTAATGGTTGCATCATCCCCTTATACTTCTTCCTCTCAACCATAACATTATGACATAACATGAAAATTAATTTATAATCAGTGTTCCCCTTATTCATGTTATCTGACCAATAATTCTCTCAGAGATCCAAATACATATATGTTCTTCCTAGGTTAATGGGGAAATTTGAACTATGTGAAAAATCCAAAAGTCCAACCTTTTACAGTGGATTTTATGGAACCCATATTCTTTTCCAAATAACCCAATTCCTTATTCATTAACATTTTACTCCAAGGATTTCCCTTTTCTGATAGTTTCCACTTTCTTTTGAATTCCCACATCATCCTTTTAAGCATCATTTAACCTTTCCAAAAGTGATGGTTGAGAAATAATTTGTGAATGGATTGATAATGTTACCTTCTTTTTGATTCCTTAGTCCATCTTCATAAAATCTAAGAAGAATGGATCATTTTCAATTCTCATCAATGATAAAATTATTTGATCCTTTATACGTAGATCATATGCCATCTTTTTCGCTTTCCCAGGGTGGTAATGGATTGAACAGTCATAGTCATTGATCAGCTTCGACCATCTTCTCTGGTGGATATTCACCTCTTTCTGTGTGAATATATACTTGAGGATTTTTTAATCCATTTATATTTCACACTTCTCCTCAAATAGGTAATGTTGAAAATTTCCCTACCTAATATTACTGTTGCCACCTCTAGATTAGGGGATGGATAGTTTTTCTCATGAAATTTAAATTTCATAGAATTATAGGAAATGAATTTTTCATTTTACGGAAACACAAAACCTAGACCCTTCTTATAAGCATCACTAAATAACACAAATGTTCTCCACTTGTGGGTTGTTTGAGCACGGGTGCAGTGATAAGCCTTTCTTTAAACTCCTTAAAGCTCTCCTCACATTCATCACTCTAAAAAAACTTGAATCCCTTCAGAGTAAACCTTGTAGGAGGGTTAGAAAATTGTTTGAAATTTTTCACAAATCGGCGATAATATCTAGCTAACCCTAGGAAGCTATCAATATATGTTACCGACGCTGGCCTTGAACATCCCTTAATTACAGCTGTCTTGGGTGGATCCACAGATATCTCATTGCTTGTGATGATAATATCCATGAATGATACTTATTTCAACCAAAACTCACACTTATTGTATATTTCATAGATCTTCCATTTTTGCAAGGTCTCTAGTACAGTGCTTAGTTTCCTCTCATGCATCTCCATGGATTGGGAGTATATTAGAATATTGTCTATAAAGACAACCACAAATTTGATGAGGTAATCTCTAAGGAATATGTTCATCAAATCCATGAATATTAATAGAGCATTAATTATTCTGAAAGGCATTACTATGAATTCATATTGCTCATAACTTGTATGAAAAGTTGTCTTGGGATATCCTCCTTCTTTACCCTTACATAGTAATATCCCAACTGCAAATCCAACTTAGAGATATATTGTTGCACATGTATCTGATCAAAAAATTCATCAACTCTGGGAAATGGTTTCTTGTTCTTTATCGTGATTTTTTGAGCTCACTATAATGAATACAAAAGAACATTTACTCATCCTTCTTCTTTAAGAAGAGGTCTGGTTCACCCCATAGTGAAGCACATGGACATATAAACCCTGTATCAAGATTCTCCTATAGTTGTTTCCTTAGCTCCTGAAGATCCACAAAATCCATTCTATGTAGATTCATGGATATTAAGAAATCCCCAAGTATAAGATCAATCCAAAATTCATCATGTATTCTAGGAGGAACTCTAGGAATTTCCTTGGGAACCACTATAGTGAATTCCCTCAAAATGTGCAGGTCTATATGGATGGATGCTTCCTTACACTCAATAATCTATGTTAGATACACATTCTTATAGGTTAGTAATATCCACACTTGAGATGGGGGCCCTAAAGAAGTTTCAGCCTCCTCATTTCACTTTTACATAATTGGGGGTCGATTCACTATATGGAGAGTGATTTCCCTATGAAGAAAATTTATGTCGGCTCTATAAATGGAAAGAAAATATATGTGAATAATTGAATCAAATAACACCAAAGGGAGTATGAAATGGTTTTATTGTAACTTCAAACCCCAATTTCTGACTAGGGATGAGTTATATTCACGGGATGAAATGATTTCCCCATTTTTCATTCTCACTGACATCTTTACTTCCATGATTTTTGGTGGAGTTGGGATTGTTCAACTAAACATTCTAGATATAAAATAATGCATAGAACTAGAATAAAAAAGTATGTTCGTTATTATTGTATGAATAAATAGCATACATATTACCACATCATTGTCATGGTTCATTTAGGCAGTAGTGATGGAAAAAGCTCACCATTATTTCCTTGGATGTTTTTGGGTGCCTTCGAAAACCCTTGTCTTATAGAACTAGTTTGAAAAGTTCCCTAGTTCTTTGAATTTTATTAAATGAACAACATGTTGAGGGTCAAATGGATAATTCAACTCCTCTATCATAGCCATATGCTTTTCAGGGTTTCAGGTGATGGCTAGGTGCCCTTATCCTCTAATCCTAAATAATTCTCTCATCCCCTTTAGGCAATTTCTGGGGTTCTTCTTTCCTCAATTTTGGAAAGTTGTGTGCTAACATTTCTTAGAAAAATTGGATTTAAATATCATACTAATAGAATTTAATTCCACCTTATCCGTCGTATCCCCCTGATACCCCTAATATTCATCGATCTCCATTTTGACCTTGAACGTACATTAAACAATTTCCTCATAGCTCTTGATGTCACGGATCGCTATGGATTTCCATAGGCTGGATTTTACCCACCAAAGAAGTGATCAACCTTGTATTCAGGGGTAATGACAAAGCCGGAGGCGTATATTGCATGCCTTGTGAACTTTTCCCCATACTATCTGATGTATTATTCATTTTTTTCTTGAGGTCAAGGAAGTCTGTTTCCTTCTTAAGTCGGAGAGTGTGAAGATAATATTTTTAAGAAAACATTTTCTAGAAAACAATCCATTAAAATGATTTGATCTCCTTCTCAGGAATTGTATTTTTTATCAATGTACACCATCAATTAGAGTCTCCCTTTATAAGATAAGAATCCAGAAGTACCATCTTTTGTTCAAAACATTGATGGATACAACGTATCTTTTCAATGGAGTTAATCTATTGTTAGGTGATTGCGGGATCGAATGATCCATTAAATGTAGGATCCATTTGTCTCATTATTCTCCTGATTATGAAATTTAATTTCTTAGGTGGGTGAGGAGGGAGGTTGAATGTTCCTCTTGACCCATGTTTCAATTGAAAACATGAGTTTACATAGAGTGTATCCTGAAAAATATTGTGATTCTGGATCCACTAGGATTGGTCATCTCATTAGAACAATCATCACATTGATCTTTGTGTCTGTTGTGATCTTGAGTCCTCCAATTACCATCTATTGTATGTAATAAAGGAATTTTAGGGGTAACACATAACAAGTAATCCAAATAAAAAAACATATTACTTATAAATTACTTTTATTTCCTCAACTTATGAATTTATAGGCTTCAATATATGTTAGCCATGATCTACTTCATTACATATAATCTTAAGGTAATTTTTTATTCCCATAATAATGGTTTGTACTAATATTATGAATTTATAAAAGAATATCATTCAAAAGTTTTGTAAACAAGATCACATCAAGGAATGTTGTGGTGAAATAGTTCCTGTTTGAGTCTATCACAATATGGTGTTTTTGGGTATTACCCATTGATATATCTGTGCCCGAGCCACCTCTTCCTACTTGTATCTAGAAAGAGATATATTTTCATGATAAACCACTTAATAAATACTCACCAAAATTTAGGTAGTTTTTTATTATACTTAGTCTTATCTCAAAATATTTCACTAGTGTTATATAATCATAATATCAAAAATATCTTAACCTATCATCTGATACCATCTATAGAAACCTTTCTCTTTATTTCACACTTGAACATAATTTATTATAAAAAATCATTACTTGATACAACATAAAATATAGAAAGGTCTAGTGTCTTTTTGGTTTAGGAACAATACATTAATATTATATCATAAAACACAACCTATTTATTGAAAACATCTTTTACATGACCCCACACATTCTTTCATACAAAGCATTGCATGGGATAACCTGAGTGAATACACAAGAAAAGGGTGATCCATAAATCCTATTAAATGAGAAAAAATTGGTTAACATGAAAAATATAGTACATGTAAGGCAATATGCATATCAATAGAGCATAAGAGAAACATTAACATAAATGAAAGATATAGCCTGATATACATAACATGAAAATGTGGAATCAACATTTAACATGATATTAGTGTGAGCTAAGGATCATTGCACATGGAGCATGAGTAAACCCTCATTTCTATTTAATTAACATTAGTAAACCCTAATTGCACATGATCTATCATGATAATAATCATTACCTAATGCATTGGAGCATTATTAGGGAACACCCTTCTTAATTATTTCATTTCATGCATAAGTGTGCCACATGGATCATATAACATGGACTCATTAAATATTATCATCTATTATATGATAAAGTAATGTGAAATTCATACATGAAACTCTAAAATATATAATTAAATGTTCATAAAGGTTAATACCCTTGAAAGATAAATAGGAATGGTATTCACTACACATTGACTTTGTGTAGGATAATCGTCGTGAAATTTTGGCACCATAACGACATGACTTAAGAATTCATAAAAATGGTTAATGAGAAAAAAAGGAATATCTCATTATATGTAAATGAAATGGACTGTAAGGGGGTCATATATACACATTTCCCAACATATGTAATGGAATTTAGATTCATAATCCAAAAAATGCTTGAATGTAAATGAGAGATAAATCCCTTACAAAATTTTCGCACTGTAACAGTTGTAAATGGGAGGCATTAATTGGAGGAAAAGAGGTATATCATCATTAAAGAATTTTTAGGGAGGTATGGGGGTGAAAAATCATACCCAGACATTTTTAATTTAAATTAAATGTGAATAACAACATAATTAAATTTAGACAAAAATAAGAAAGGAAGAAATCCTTTACTTGGAAGTGTGATCCCAAAGGCATGGGAGAGGCTTGAGAAAGGCATCATGGATGCTTGGGGAACCGTTGGCGTCTTTTAGAGAGAGTTAGGTAGGGTAGGGATGCATGTAAAGGGTTTTTTAGTGAAGAAAACTGTAATTGGGTGGATTTATATAGGAAAAGAGAGGGAATTATTACTTTTTTATTTTTTGGACACCACACATTATACTAATAAAAAACTCAAACTAACCCATGGTTTTCGCCAATGGTTTTTTCAAAATGATTGGAAAAATTATTTTATAAGTCCAATGGATGAAATTCTCAAAATTTTAGTCTTGAAAATGTTGAGGTGAGTCACACCCTTAATGAAATCATTTTAAAGGTTAAAATGTAATATAAGACTTGGAGGATCTACTAAGGCACCATAAAATTGGGAAAACAAATCTAAAATAACATTATTTTAATGTTAAAACATATATTGGACAAAAACCCATTTTATAGTATTTTATTATATCACTACATGGTCATAATGACGTCATAAAACACATTATATATTAAATCGATATTTAATTTTTACTCAAAAATCAACTATCCCGGAAATTTATTAAAAAATTCACAATTGGATAATTTTGACATCCAGATTCCAAAAAATAATATTAATTTTATCAAAATAATTTTCTAATTTTTTGAATTTTTACTTTTAAAATAAAAACCGACATTTATTGAAAATTCATGGGTTTTGACAAAAATAATTTTCAAACAATAATAAAATTCACCATTGAATTCATAAAAATTATTCAATAATTTATTTTTAATAAAAAGAAATATATTAATAATATTTTATTAAAATAATTTTTTTTTCAAAAATCTATTAATTCCTCAAAATGTATTACTTTATTGATGATTAACTAAATAAACTATTTGTTCTTTAAAAATAATTTTCAAAGTAACAATAAAAATGAATGTATATAATTTATTCTATAGAAAAAATAATGAACATAATCATAGTGTTAGGTTCTGGTTACATAACCCATTATAACAACCTCATATGAACTAAGGGTTAGGTGCGTGATGGTGACATACTCATTGGGATGCTCAAATAACCTCACTCTAGTGGTAATAGATATTAACTTCCACTTCTCCCGTAGGCAGTTCCTTTCAAGCTTAACGTGTTTATGCTCAGCTTGGAATTAGTCAAGAGCGAAGCCCAGGGACACCACCTCCTTCCCAAGCTTTGAAAAATGGTATTTGTACGATGAAATTCTACTAGAAGGGGATATCCCTACCTTTTTCTGAGTAAATCGGATTTGTTAAATCCCTATATTTATAATAATCATGTGATCACTATTCAATGGAAATATTAGCAGCGATAAAAATTATTAACAGTATTTTAAAATGAAAAATCATAAAACCACATAAGTGAATATGTTATATAACCATTTTACATAATAATTCATTTAATTTGATCAAGAGGAATTTTCATTAATAAAATTTTGGGTGGTTACTGTCTCTCTCTACATGAGACAAAACAACCTCTTCTAGATCGTGTCTTGTTTGTAATCTAGAATATTATCCAGAATTACACATTTAAAATCTATCTTCTCAATAATGGATCCCATAGGATCTGACTCATCAAAAATTGGGAAAGCATGCCCAACATTACTTAGTGGAATTCTATTGTCCTCATCGAAGTTATTGTGTTATAAAACATTACCTGCAAACCCTATATAATAATTATCATTCGTAAAAAAATATGAAATCTATCCTACCACAAAACATGTCATGTGGTTCAACATCTGTAGTGTCAATATAGTGACTAACAAAACAATGGGTTTCTTTTCCCTCAACATATTCTCTAATATCATCTCAAAAAAAATACCCTTGTCAACATCTCAAAAAAATAGTCTCTCCATCATCTCTCCTGGATATATTATCATCTCCTTCATAATTATCATATCCATCAGTAAAATCAACTCCATTATATATATCACTATTACATTCATTTCTTGAAAAAAACACATTTTCATTATAAGATTTAGAATATGAACTTGAGAACTTTACATCTCCTGAAACATCAGTTTCTTCTTTTTCATAAAGTTCACTTAAAATAAATTCTATAATATATATAGATCTTTGATGTCTACATGGAAACATTTTTAAAATAGGGATCATCATAATTTCAGGGTCCCTTACCTCTTGAACTGATAAATCCTCTTCATAGATAGTTGTAATAACCTTCACATATTTTTTGACTTCATCAATGTACTCCACTACATCTTGTGGATCCAATCAAGGATTAACAAGGTTCTTTTATTTGGTATAAATAATAGTATGATTAAAATTATAATAGATATTATCATCATATTCCACCCATTTCCTCATCCATGGGTTTCAATTTAGCTTTAATCATCTACAAATAACTTTGGTCAAGAAAAAACCACCACACTTCACCATGAATTCATTTTATTCATCAACTAATCCCTGACCATAAGCATGGTTGAAATAAAATAAGGATCGATAAGTGATTTATAACAAGATTAATTCATGGAAATATCTTTCCCATGAACCATTTTATACCTTCACCAATAGAATATTTATATTCATTTCATAATTTAATGCAGATACACATGTTTCTACCTCATATTGTTGAAGTCTCTTTCCCAAGTAAAAAAATGTTCTCAATAAATGTAAACAATAATCTACACTCATTATCCAATTAATTCATAGTAGGTCATCAGATATTCATTCATCCTACAAGATATGATAATGAATATTCATAAAAAAGGATTCACTATTGCTAGGAATAAACCCCTGATAGTGATTCAATACACATTCATGTGGTAGTTTAATAAACCTAGCCCATTATTTCGATGATAATCCCACCTCATATCCATCTATCATGATTCTAATAAAATCATTATTGTCCCAGAAACAAAACTCATCATATTTATAAAATTCGAGAAATAGCCAAGTATATGTTTATCTATCACTTTATCAAAAACAGTCAATCCATCCATAGTCATGGATCACTCTTAGAACCATTGACTTTTTTTATAACAACCATTCATCATTTTATTCTTATCAGCACCCAATATATTATTTATGAGTTCTGAGCTCCAATGATCGACTAATGATAGACATGGTTCTATTTAAGGATTCCTCAAATGTCCTGAACCCTTTAAAGATGACTCGACATGTCAATTTACTATAACAGTTTCAATAAAAGGAATGTTGTAGAAATGATGAAGGAAGGATAATATTCATCATAGAAAAAAGTATTGGATATGTTCAAATGGTAAATTTATTGGGGGAGAGAGTGAATAGAAATTAAAATTAAGTTAAATTTATATCATTTAGGGATTTGAAATAAAAACCATATTAAAATATAAGCATTAAATTTGAATAAAAAATATCCACATATAAATAAAATTAGCAATGGTGGGTAATTTCCAATGCTGAGTAGTTTCCAATGGTGGATCCTATCCAATGATGGGTAATTTTTCAATGGTGAGTAATTTCAAATGGTGGTTAATTTCTTATGATGGGTAATCCTTAATGGGGGGTTCCTTGAATTAAATTTTATAAAAAATTTATCATCCCTAACTAATGATTTTTTTAGTTTAATCTCATAGGATTCAATGAATTAGTAAAAATATCATTAATTTTATTTTCAGTTCTTATGAATTTAAATTTTATATTACCCTTTTAAAAATACACTCTCAAAAAACATATGTTAAATCAATATTAATTATTATAGAGTGACATAGAGGGTTCTGGGAAATATTTATTATACATGGGTTGTCATAATTTATACGGAAATTATAGAATTGATATCCATATTCTATTGATGTGTGTTTTATCCACAAAATATTAGCACAACATATACATATATCTACATATTTCACTTCAACATTAGTCGGTGAAAAAATATTTCTTCTCACTATGATAAGTTAAAAGAAACGTTCTGAAAAGATGACATGTGGAATATGTCCAAATTCTATCTAACATGAAACCACAAAATCAGCATTTGAATAACACACTATGTCAAATTCAGATCCCATGGGATATATTAGTCCTATTTTTTGTATATTGGATGTATTTTAAAATACTGATAATTGTAAAAAATGATACTCTTTTGGGTTATCTTGAGCACAAATAAACACACTAAACACATTGTTTGGTGTTATAGCAGTTAAATATAGAATAATTTAAAAAATACAATTATAGATGGTTTTATCCACTAGTTTCTAAATTTCATCATGATCCAACATATATGTGGTACTTGTGGTTGTACATATAATATTAATGTTATACAAAACAAAACATTTCAAAAGTTATTTTTCATAGTTTATATTATTTGAAGTAATTCCATCATTATTTTTAAAAATTAGAAAACTAGGAAATAATTTGATATAACCCATTAAAATCATTTCATACACATTTGGCTAAATTTATGAAAAATCAGTAAAATTTATAATTTTTCAATGATTTGAAAATAATATCATTAACATAAATTTGAATAACTAGAACATCATTTTAAATTCATTTTATAAAAAGAGACAGACAAAATATAACTTTTGAAACCCCATTAGAAATTATAAAAGGATAGATAATATCATTTTAATCTATATGATCGTTTTTTTAAACATGTAGAGATTTTCATAGGTTGAAAATATGATTTTGAAAATGGGGATTTTTAAATCATCTATGTTGTTCAATAATAATAACCTAACCAATATATCCATTTAAGAATATATTTTTAACATCCATTAAATATATTTTGAATTAAAAATCTATTTCATAAAAAATAAATATTTTAATGAATTAATTTATGGAAATAGGTTAAGATGTTTCTTCATATTTAATAAACTTTTATTTAGTATACCATTGTGCAACAATAATTTATTTATTACTATGGTTCTGAACTCATCATCTGTATTTCTAAACACAGATTTATTTCAAATAGTAAATGTCTTTAGGTATAACTACTAGTGCCCATTTTTATTTCATTTAAATTTGATAACATCCTCTTGTTTGGACATATAAGGACTTGACCTTAAACATTACATATTCTTGAATTAAATTGATAATTCACATTAAGGATCTTTTCAGGTTTAGAGTTTTAGAGAATTAGGTCAAAACATTTACAAAACAACATAAATATTACATGTAGTCAGTTCCACTCATTATCCATTTTTCATAAAATAAAAACTCTTGAAAAAAAGGGTCATGTCTAGTTCCATGATTTAGAGAGTAATACTTTTCCATGATACCATCCTTGACCCTTTTCATCATTAAGTTATGTGAAAAACTTTTCCAAAGTTGGGATGAGAATAAAATGCTCAGTAAGGTATACACAAAGAAAGAAAAATATTAGTTTTTCAAAACAACAAGTAAACAATGAATACATTATCATAAGTAATACATTTCACCTTTATGAAGTAGTAAATACTCTTTACTAAATAAAAGATCATTTCTTACACTTTTTAACCAAAATATTACCATAAAACTCATATAAAGAACACATAACATATTAACGTACCTTGAGACATAAACATACTTAAATTGAATTACCATACCATCGAATTCCACACATATCGCTAAATGGAATAGCCATATAGCCGACTTACATACCCAATGAATTAAAGGTTATAATGTAACCACCTATCCTAGTTTATCACGGCACCACCCTTCATTTGGTTTATCACGTAACAACCCGTCAAATGTGCAAGTACAATTATAATATCATAACACATAAAATATTGAAAATATATACATTTCACTAATAATATTTAATTTGAAATAACAAGAAATAATTTCATGATATTTAAATAATCAATCAATTTCTAAAACCATTTTCAACACCAAAACCCCCAAAAACAGAATAAGGGATTTCCTTTTCATTTTAGAAAACAATAAGGCTAATAGAGGAACCCAAATAATGATTACGACGGTTGAGAGGGCATTTTTGCCACAAAAAAAACATTTCATCTGTTGTTTAGTGAAATGATTCATAGAAAAAATATTCCCATTGAATGAAAATAAAATTTAAAGTGTTTTACTATACTCCATGTAAAAGAAGAAGGTATATATTATCGAAATATTCCTCAATGAAAGGAGATTGAGAGAAGTCCCTTACCTCATGTCCGATATGAATCTATATTTCTTTAATCTCCTGAATAATAAAATGAAGTTAATTTATACTTTATTAAGAACATTTTTCAAGTTTATTATTATTTTTATATCACTTAATACCATGCTATAAAAATTATGCAATCATTTACGCTAATAAAAGTCATTTTTCGGTATTTGGTACTTGAGTAAAAAATGAACACCTTATATTTACAAGTTGTCCATGTGTTCAATATTATATTATATCCAGAATGATATTAATTATTTATATATCATATATATAATATATATATATATATATAATATATATATATATGAATTTATAATAGTACATATCATTTGGAGATAAGAAATGAAATGCACCGTTCATGGAGATGGTAAGCTGTATGTACGCATAAACGTTACATTCATATCTATTTCATACATTAATGGAAATACAACATAATAGTAAA
This sequence comes from Viscum album, assembly GCA_963277665.1. Taxonomy (NCBI): domain Eukaryota; kingdom Viridiplantae; phylum Streptophyta; class Magnoliopsida; order Santalales; family Viscaceae; genus Viscum; species Viscum album. The sequence goes on from OY728150.1 coordinate 121,962,690, forward strand.
AAGGTATATTAAATTCATGTATAATAGCATATATAATATCATTAACTCTATCATTTATACATCTCACGTATGGCATGAATGAGTCAAATCACTTTGAGGGGGCGGTAGTCCGCACTTCCTCAAATGAAATCATCGTGTTAACCAATAATGGAAACCATAAAGGTATGATATAAATGAAAAATACAGAATAATAAATAAAACATAAACGTAATATTTGTAATATATAAATATAGCGTCATCTTAATGGCGACCATGAGAGGTGGTAGGATATAATCGAACATTCATTTTTTCGTGAGGCGTTCGTTTTCCAACCATAGAAAAAGTATGTTCTTCACCCATTAGATGGAGGTGTGTGTAATTTTAGTTACAATACTTATAATAACAACATCCTAGTATATTTAGTATATTTTTTTGTTATAAAATAAATTAAGAAAAAGATTTTAGGGGTTGGAGAAGTAAAATAATAGAAAATAAGATAAGAGGAATTGTTACCCTTAATTTGGGTAACTTCCTTTAGTTTGAACCAAAAGGACTTCTTGAAGGGCCTTATAAATCAGTTAAGGCTTCTAGGAGGAGTATAGGGATGTAAGGATATTAATTTAGAAAAGTTTTAACAGTCCAAAAGGCAATTTATGTGTGAGGAATTGGTTAAAATTGGGGTATTTTTATAAGGGGGAGGTGGGGCTCTTTAGGAAAGTGTGATAATATTATTTTATTATATAATGGTATTCAATTTCTAAATATCCAAAACTCATTAAGTAAAATTATAAGATGACTCATGGTAGAAATAAGTTCATGAAATAAAAATTGGATAGGTTTTGGATGTTATTTAAATTTTATAATCTTAATTATTTAAATACTCTATTAATGATGTAAATACTACATCAGTATTGTGTCATAAATAATTTAATTTATTTGATGTCTAAAAATTATAAAAAAATACCATAAGGTAAGAAATATGTTTATATTTCCAATTAATATTTATATTCTAAAATATAACTTATATAGCACCATGTTAAAATTAATTTACCAAGAAATAGTTTTTTATGTCATTTTTTCTTTTACTTTAAGTAAATTAAAATAAAGTGTAATTATCATTCATAAGTGGTTCCATGGGGTCCAAAAATCAACCCAAAGATGCTCATGGTAGTAAATGACTCAACCAATAATGGTAGAACAAGTGTTAAGATAATTTTGTATTATTATGATAATATTTTTTGTCTTTAATTACCTTATTTAACATTAACCGTGGTAACTAAAAGTCATAAGTTACTATTCACAAAAAATAATTTTAATCTTATTGAACCACAATTTACTTACTAATAACAACCATGTTTTTTGGATTTTCGAAATTCAATTCAAAGAAGCAGTAAGATTTCATTTAATGGAAAATATCAGTTTCTAACTACTACTTAGTGGTTTCACTATTCATCAAAAATTGATGTTTTTTAGAAAACTTCCAAAAAATCAACCTAAGTAATATTTGATATTATGAATTCAAAAATTATTTCTATTATCCCAAATTCAAAACATAGAATCCTTATTAATAATTTTGAAATTAATTCCCATTGTGAAAACAAATAAAGTGTTTTAAAAAACAATACCTATCAAAAGATTGATACTTGTTTATGTCTGATCTCAATGTGAAATTAATTACAATGTCCTACATTGTATTAAATGGTAAAAATATATTTTAATTACAGTTTAAAACCAATTAAAAAGATAATATTTTCATATAAATAATTTAGTTTAAAAGACCCTTTTGTATTAAAATAGAGTATTTTTCACTATTCATTAAAAAATAAACTTTATTAGAAAAATATCAAAAATTTACCCAAAGTAAATTTTGATGTTCGGAATCTAAATAAGAATTTTATTTTTTAAAATAGAATATATAAAAGTGACAAAAACTACATTTAAAAAGGGTTCAAATTTACAAGGCGGTAAATCGATATTTTAATGTAAATTGTGCATAATATTAGTGTCATTGAAATTTTAAGACTGTAACTTTAATTTAAAAACATGTATAATCCTATTATAGTTAGTTATATTCATTTCCCACCAATACAATGGATAAGTGTTAACTACCATTTAAAATAATAAAAATCTATTATTATTGTGCAACATAATATTTCAAAGAAACTCATTGTTGCGTATTGGGTACCCCGTCGAATATAGCAACCCCTTTAAAGTAAAATTAATAATAAATTAAAAAAATATTAATAAAAAGAGAATGTATTATTTCTCTATTTATCCTAGATGTTACGTCCTTGCCCACTTTTAAAAATTGCATCCTCACAATCTTATTCATTTATCAAATAAGTGGGGGTATTTATCCCTCATAGCATTTTCACATTCCCACATTGTCGATTCAACCATATGATTTTTTCACAAAACCTTTACCTGGATAATTACCTTACTCTGAAACACTTTCTCTCTATGGTCACGAATTTGGACTAGTTGTTCCTCATACGATAGATTCTCTTCCATCTGAACAATCTCTAGATTTAAAACATGAGATGGATCTGGAATATACTTTCTTAACATTGAATCATGGAAAACATTTTGTACTTGGAATAATCTTGGAGGTAATGCCACTCTGTATGCATATGATCCATCTTTATTCGGGATTTCATAAGGTCCAATGATCCTCATACTCATCATTCCCTTCTTTCCAAAACGCATCACACATTTCCATGGAGAATCCTTAAGAAAGACATAATCACCTACCTCAAAAGAATGATCCTTCCTCTGGTTATCTACATAACTTTTCTGTCTACTCTGAGCTATTCTCATGTTCTTCTAAATCAGCTGAACCTTTTCTTCCATCTCTTCTACCAATAATGGTCCTATCAGCTTCCTTTCACCTACTTTATCCCAAAAATCTAGAGTTAAAAATGCATTCCATATAATTCTTCAAATGAAGCCATCTGTATACTGGAATGAAAAAAGTTATTATATGAAAATTCAACCAAAGAATGATTTTGGTCCCAACTTCCTAGGTAATCTAGTGAACAAGCACATAGCATATCCTCCGGGGTCTGAATTGTTCGTTCAGACTACCCATCTGATTGCAGACGAATAGTTGTACTAAAATTTAATTCAGTACACAACGACTTCTGAAGGCCTTTCCAAAATTTAGAAGTAAAACTGGGATCACGATCAGACACACTGGAAAGGGGAACTCCATGCAACCTGAATATATCTTAAACATACAACCAAGAAAATTGATCTAGAGGCAATATATATCTAATAGGAAGGAAATGAGCATATTTAGTCAATCGATCAACAATAACCCATATTTAATTATGGCCTCGATATGTCTTCGGTAATACCATAATGAATTCCATTGATATATTTTCCCATTTCCACTCTATCACCTGTAAAGGATGAAGCATCCCTTTCGGTAACTGCAGCTCTGATTTAACCTGCTGAAAAGTCAAATACTTTAGAGAAAAATCAGCAATATCTCTTTTTATTCCATCCCACCAGTAGTACTCTCGAAGATCTCTCTACATCTTAGTACTGCCAGGATAAACTGAAAATGGGGAACTAAGAGCTTCACATAACAACACATCCTTTAACTGAAAATTACATGGCACCCATAATATCTTTCCAAAACTCAAAACACAATCATTATCAAAGCTAAAATCAGGCAACTTACCCTTCTTAAACAACTCTACCTTTTTCTGCAACTCACTATCTTCTTTTTGCGGCTGCATTATTCTGTCTGATAGAGGTGATTTCACTGACACTTGAAACAAAATATAATAATTTACTGCACTAACAAATTCAATTCCAAAGTTCATCAAATCAAAAACCATGGTATCTCATTCCAAATTTATCATGGTTAATGAAGCATTACTTTTTCAACTCAAACCATCTACCACTTCATTTTCTTTTTCTGGATGGTAATAAAACATGCTATCATAATCCTTGATTAATTCCAACCATCTCCTATGTCTCATGTTGAATAATTTTTGAGTGAATATATACTTCAAACTTTTGTGGTTAGTATATATTTCCCATTTTACTCCATACAAATGATGCCTCCAAATTTTTTAAGAAAAGACAATAGCAGCTAATTCCAAATCATATGTAGGGTAATTTAACTCATGAGGTTTCAACTGACTTGAAGCGTAAGAAATTACTTAATCATTCTGCATATGGACACAGCCATGTCATTTCAACGAAGCATCATTATAAATAACAAACTCACCATTTATGGAAGGAAGTGCCAAAACTATTGCATTCACAAAACTTCTTTTCAATTCCTGAAAACAATCACCACATTTTTTGTGAAAATTAACTTGACACCTTTTCGAGTTAACTTAGTCATTGGACAAGATAACCGTGAAGAATTCTCAACAAACTTTTGATAATAACCATCCAAACCATGAAAACTACGAATCTCAATTATATTTGTTGGTCTTGGCCATTCATCAAAAAAATTTATTTTTGTAGGATCAATAGTTATGCCATTTTTTGAAACAATGTGACCAAATAATGAAATTTGTTGTAACCAAAACTCAAAATTGCTAAATTTACCAAACAGTTTATTTTCTTTTAAGGTTTTCAAGACAACCCTTAAATGACATTCATGTTCCTCTTTATATTTGTAATAAACCAAAATGTCATCAATGAACACAACCACAAACTTATCCTAGAACTCAGGGAAAACTCTATTCATAAAATCCATGAATATAGCTGGTGCATTGGTTAAAGAAAAAAGAATAACATCAAATTTATAATATCCATATCTAGTTCAAAATGAGGTCTTCAGAATTTATGATTACATTAATTTCCATTGATGGTACCCCAACCTCAAGTCAATCTTGAAAAAATACTGAGCTCCCTGGTGCTGATCAAACAAATCATTGATATGAGCCAAAGAATACTTGTTCTTAATAGTGTTGTTATTCAGTGTTCTATAATAAATGAAAAGTCTCATTGAACCATAATTATTTTTAACAAACAAGATAGGGGAATCCCATGGTTATGTGCTAGGTTGAATGAATCCTTTATCTAATAACTCTTTTAATTTCTTCTTTAACTCTAAAAGTTCAATTTGAGCCATTCGATAATGGGGTTTTGAAATTGGCTTAGCATCAGGAACTAGGTAAACAGTAAATTCAACTTCCTGATTAGGTATAATACCATACAAATCATCAATAAAAACATCAAGATACTCATTTACCAATGGCACATCATTTATCTAAATAGTTCCTTTGTTTTAAACAATATGTGCAAGGTAAAATTCATTTCCAACTGTTACTAGTTTCTCAGCTTCCTAATATGTTATCAATATCAAGGGTTAATTCTTGTATAAAAACTTAAAATCATTTTGAAAAGAAACCTCTTTATCTCTGAAGTCATTCTTAGAATGATTAATATAAATACAATCCATTAAAAAAATAACATCAAACTCTACTAGAGGAAAAAAATAAGGTTTGCAGGTATATTCTTCCCATACATAATGATAGGATGGTTTATATAATTTCTTTTTGTCTCAACATTTCTCCCTGATGTTTTTACCCTTAGTTCAGGACTCATATCATGATATGGAATTCCCAATTTTCTAGAAAAGTTCTCAAAAATGAAAGAATGTTTAGACCCTGAATCAAACAACACATTGGCCTAATTTGAAAAAACAAATAGTGTACCTGATACTACTTTATTTGATGGTCCAAAATCTGCTGAAGTAGTTCCAAAGGAATTCACCACCACTTTCTGATTGTAGTCCGGTTTCATTCCCTCAGTTGAGTTCTTTTTCGGACACTCATTTTCTTAATGACCCATATCATTGCACATAAAACATCATACCATTGGGTTTTAATTTTCTTCTTCATCATTTTCCATACAGTTACAATAAATATGACCAAAATTTCCACAAAGGAGGCATGTCACAAGCTTTGATAAACATTCCCCAGGATTCTTTTTACCACACTTCTCACACGATGTATATTTAGTTTTCTTACCTCCAGTATTCTTTGATGAATTAATTCCCTTTTCTTTCCAACTGGACCTCTTGTTCTGTTGTTGTTCAAAGAACACCTTATCATCGAAAAACTCTATTTCCACCTTCTCCGCACATCGAAAATGTTTTTCATAACTTTTGAACTCATGAGAGGAAAATGCTCTACGTTATCGCATCTTCATTCCCCAGTAAAATCAATTTATCTTTCTATCAAGATATCAGTTTAAATTTAGAGCATACCTTTCCAGTCAAGTGAATTTTTCTTCATAAGTAGCCACTGAGTCTTTTTATGCCTCAATTCTAGGAATTGTTTTTCTATCCTAAGATGAATCACCATAGGAATATATTTCCCAAGGAACATACCTTTAAATACATCCCAATCAAGAGCATAAATCATTTCACTATCCCTAATAGTTTTCACCATCGACCACCACTAGTCAGATTCACCTTCAAACATACCTTTAAATTTATCCCAATCAAGAGAAACAATCTTTCCAGGAATTGTTGTCCCAGTGCTTTAATCTACCCTTTTTCTAGCATAGGGTCAGATGATCCTCTGAATGATGGGGCATGTTGCCTCATCAAATGCTATACTATTGACATGTTCCTCTGTAGTTGATCTGGCTGATCTTATGCATGTATATTGCCACCATTTATATCCTGAGTCAAATATACCATCACTGCAACAAAACTGTTCAATTCTGATTCTCACCATCTTAGGTGGCTGATTTGGAAGGTTGTCTTCCTCTTGATGTCAACCCAACATAGTTTCCTTATTTCCTCTGCGAAAAACCATTATAAACACATAAATATCATAAGAGAAGCAACATAGTAATCTGTAAATTCTATATCATTTTAGTATTACAATAAATTATGTTATATATATTAATTTAACAAAACCCTAACTCCTAAAGTTATCTTAACCAACCTCTGATACAAACTATAAGGGCCCAGCCTTAAACATTACATGTTCTTGAATTAAATGGATAATTCACATTGAGGATCTTTTAAGGTTTAGAGTTTTAGAGAACTAGGTCATAACATTTACATAAGAACATGAATATTACAAGTAGTTAGTTCTAGTCAGTATCCATTTTTCCATACATTAAAAACTCTTGGAAAAAAGTCATGTCTAGTTCCATGTTTTAGACAACAAGACTTTTCCCTGATCCCATCCTTGACCCTATTCATATTTATGTCCAATAAAAGTTATTTCAAAACATGCGATGAGCATAAAAATCTCGATAATGGATACACATATAAGGAAAACTATTAGTTTTTCAAAAAAAAAATGTAATACATGAATACATTATCATAAGTCATACATTTCACCTTTATAAATTAGTAAATACTCTTCACTAAATAAAAGATCATTTCTTACCCTTTTGTAACCAAAAGATTACCAAAAAACCCATCTAAAGAACACATAACTTATAAAGGTAACTTGGGACATAAACATACTTAATGGAATAACCAAACAGTCGATTTCCACATATATCACTAATTGTAATCACCATACGTCCGACCTCCGTACCTAATGCATTGGAGGTTATACTATAACTACCCATCCAGGATTATCACAGCACCACCTGTCATTTGGTTTATCACATAACCACTTGTCAAATGTTCAAGTAAAATTATAAAATCATATACTACTAACATCATTTTTTATTATAAACCAAAAACACTTTTAAGGAAAAAGTGAGAAAAACCAAGAAAAAACAAAGTTGTTAAAGGACAAATTGATCCTATTGACATTTCTATCCTTAATAAGTTCCCAGGAAAAAGCAGTTACTGATATTTCGGGATCATCCATTATAAGGTATTCAAATCGACGCACCATTATATCCCACACTTGCTAATATTCCTCTTGATTGATTTTCATTACATTGAGACATCTTAAAAGTATACAATTCTTCTTTTAAATATAGACCCTCTGTTCTCTATTGGTGTCCACCCGAACCGTCGTTTCTATAATGTTATCATTATCATATGTTGGAGTATGGGTCACAAGGGATTCCTCCTCTACCAATTATTATCCAGAATTCATTAACAGCTCTACAGGTTGATTATCATCCAAGAATGTATTCTATAGTACATCCCTGGTGGGAGAAAACCCATCGACTACATCGGCCTCATCCCCTACTCGAACTGCATTGCATTATAAAATCATAACACAGATAATACTGCAAATATAAACAGTTCACAATTAATATTTAAGTTGTAATCACAAGATATAATATCAAGATATTGAAATATTCAATCCATTTCAAAAACCATTTTAAATACGAAAACACCCAAAAATAGAATAAGGGATTTCTAGTTCATTTTATAAAACATTATAGCTTATAGAGGAAGCGAAATAACGATTACGGTGGAGGAGAGGTCATTGTTGCTGCAAAAGAAATATCATGTTTGTCATCTAGTAAAAATATTCTTAGAAAAAATATTCCCTTTGAATTAATTTAAATTTCAAATGGTTTTACTATACTTCGTGTAAAATAATAAGGTATATATTATTGAAATATTCCTCAATGAAAGGATATTGAGACGAAGTCCCTTTCCTCTTGTCCGACTAGACTCGACCATTCTTTAATCTCACGAATAATAAAATAAAGTTAATTTAAACTTTCTTAAGAACATTTTTCAGGTTTAATATTTTTTTTATATCACATAATACAATTTTATAAACATTATTCTACCAATAAAGTTAATAATAGTCATTTTTTCGATATTTGGTACTTGACTAAAAAATTAACACCTTATATTTACAAGTTGTCCATGTGGTCAATAGTATATTATATCCAGAATGATTTTCATTATGTAGATATAATATATTTAATATATATCTAGTATATATTTGAATTTATAATAGTACATATCATTTAGAGATAAGAAATGAAATGAATTGTTCATGGAGATAGTAAGTCGTACGTACGCTTGTACGCTACATTCATTTCTATTTCATACTTTAATGGAATAAAAAATGATATATAGGTATATTATAACTCTAGTATAATATCATATATAATATCATTAACTATATCCTTTATACATCCCATGTATGGAATAAATGAGTCATATCACTTTGAGGGAGTGGTAGTCCGCACTTCCTTAAATGAAATTATCGTGATTACCCATAATGGAACCCATAAAGGTATGATATAAAAAATAGACGAATTAAGAAAAAATAAACAAAATATATATCATATGTAAACATAGTGTCATTTTAATGTCCACCATGAGAGGCAGTAGGAGATAATCGAACGATCATCGTTTCGTGAGGTGTTAGTTAGTCATCCACTGAAACAGTATGTTCTTCACCCATTAGATGGAGGTGTGTGTAATTATAGGTAGAATACTTCTAATAACAATATAATAGTATATTGGGGATAATAGTGTTGTTATCAAAAAAGAATAAAAAGAGTTTTGTGGTTGGAGAAGTAAAATAAATGAAAATAAGTTAATAGGAATCGTTACCTTTAATTTGGGTAACTTTCTTTGGTTTGAACCAGATGGACTTCCTAAAGTTCCTTATGCCTAAGGTAAGGCTTATAAAAAGAGTAGAGGGATGTAAGGAGATTAATTGGGAATAGTTTGGACGAGCCAAAAGGCTTTAGAGGTGATAGGAATTGGTTATAAGTGAGGGATTGTTATAAGGGGGAGGAAGGGCTCCTTAGAATAGTGTGATAATATTATTTTATTATATAATGATATTCGGTTTCTAAAAAACCAAAACTCATTAAGGAAGAATTTAAGATGACTCATGGTCTAAAAAAATTCATCCAATAAAAATTTTACTTGTTTTCAATGCTATTTTAATATTTATAATCTAATTTATATAAATAATTTATTAATGAAGTAAATACTACATCATTATTTTGTCATAAATAATTTAATTTATTTGATGTCTAAAAATTATTAAAAAAATGATGTAGGAAATATTTATAGATTTCCAATGAATATTTATAGTCGAAAAAATAACTAATATAAACCATGAAAAAATTAATTTACAAAGAGATATTTGTTTATGTCATTTTTTCCTCTGCATTAAGTTAATTAAAATAAAGTGCCATTATCATTAAGAATTTTCTCCATGGTGTCCCAAAATCAACACTAATATGCTCATGGTCGTAAATGACTCATCCAATAAGGTTAGGAAAAGTGTTAAGGTAATTTTTTATTATTATGATATTATTTTTACCTTGAATTGCACTATATATCTTTAACCGTAGTAAATAAAAGTCAAAAATTACTATTCACCAAAAAAAATTCAACTTATTGAATCACATTTTACTTACCAATATCTACCAGGTATGTTGAATTTTCTAAATTCAATTCACAAACGTGGTAAAATTTCATTTAAATGAAAATGTTAGTTTTTAACTACTACTTATTGGTTTCACTATTCATCAAAAATTGATGTTTTTCAGAAAACTACCAGAATTAAAGGCTAAGAAATATTTAATATTCCAAATTAAAAAATAATTTCTATTTTACAAAACTGAAAATATAGAAGTCATATTAATTAATTTAAAATTAATTGACGTTTTCAAAACATATAGTGTGTTTTAAGAAACAATAACTATCAAAAGATTGATACCTATTTATGTTCGATTTCAAAGTGAAATTAATTACAATGGACAAAATTGGATTAAATGGTAAATATATATTCTAATTACACTTTAAAACCAATTAAAATGATAATATTACCATATAAATAAATTAGATTAAAATGCACTTTTGAATTAAAATACAGTATTTTTCACTATTAATTAATAAATGAACATTATCAGAAAAATACCAAAAATTTCCCCAAAGAAAACATTGATGTCTTGAATCTAAATAAGAATTTCATTTTTTCAAATAAAACATATAAAATTGACCAAAACTAGAGTTAAGGAGGGTTCAACATTAAAAGGCATTAAATCTTTCTTTTAAATTAAATTGTGCTTAAAATTAGATTCATTCACATTTTAAGCCAATAACTTTTATTTAGAAAACATGTATAATCATATTGTAGTTATTTTTATTCATTCCCGCCAATACAAGAGCCAGGAATTAACTACCATTTAAAATAATAATATTATATTATTAGAGTGCAACGTAAGATTTCAAAGAAACTCGTTGTTTCATATTGGGTACGCCATCGAACATAGCAACCCCTTTAGAGTAAAATTAATTTTTAAATCACAAAATATTAATAAAAAAGAGAATGTATTATTTCTTTATTTACCCAGTATTTTACAGGACATTACCCATAATTCAACATTAAATGCATTAGTAATGTTATTAGGTTTATCTTGTGAAAAGAATGATTGATGATATATGTGATTCTAAGTAAAGATCTAGTTATATACCTCTATTTAGGTATCTAAATACATCATCTATATAATGGTATCTTTTAGTCCCAATAGAGGTCAAAAAATATGCTTTTGTGATCTCATGGTCTTATTCAAATTCCAGTTTGGGTTGTTGCTCATAAATGGTTGATTTTCCAGCTTGTTGATGGAATTGTCAAATTATTTTGAATTGATGTTATGATTTTATAAATCATTATCTAGGTTCATTTAATTTTTATTAGGATCATGTTAATTTTTCTAAACCTTCTCAAAACAAACATATTTTTCCATAGTCTTGGTAATTTTATTAAACACCATCTATGATTTTCTAGATCTCTAATAACAAAGGAATATTCCTCCATCACTCTTGGAGTAAAATTTGATGATATTATTATTATTTTTAATAATAAACACCTTGAATCCAAAAAAAAATATAATGTAATTTAACATAGTATTTCTATTATTTCATAATTCATATGTTGTTTTCATTAATAGTTGTCTTATTAAATCTCTATTAACTATATAGAAAGTTGAATTCACTATATCTTCCCAAAATTAAAGAGGAAGTTCATATTCATTAAGCATAATAATTTCAATTTATGAAAGTTACATATTTATTATTTCTAATACATCATTTTATTTTGTGATACTAGTAGAATAAAATATTCGATTATATTCGTCTTGGGAGAAAAATTATTCAATTTATTAAATTTAAATGTAAATCCCATGATCAGTTCTTCATGTATTAATCCTATGTCCACTTTGATTTTATATAGATCTGGAATAAATTCTAATGTGAGGAAATGATTCATATTTGTGAGAAAATAATAATATAGTGTATACCTAGAAAATTCAACTACAAGAAAATAGAAATAGTGTTTCCAATTTTAACACAAAACTATTGATTGTCTAAATAAGTCCATGTGAACCAAAACTAAGGGTTTAAAAGTTGGAACTTGTTTATTTTATTTTAAAGATATCTTTAATTTTTTTCATTTGTGAATGGGATTATAGACATTATCATTTTTTATTCTATTATTGATTGTTCTTTTCAACACCATTTTATATTTATATTTAAAATTGAGTGAATATTATAGTGGCCTATTTTCCTAGTAAAATCTAATATTCATTATAAATGCTATATAAACATGATATTTTTTTGATAAAATAAAGAGAATAAATTAATATCATAAACATTATCGCTTCTCAAATAATTAAATACTAAATTATTTTTAGAATGTTAAAAATTAAATGAATTATTTTAAAATTTCACAAGAAAACCATTATCACGTAGTTGTGTGATGATAAGTATATTATATTTTAAACCATCAATAAATAAAACATTATAAATAAAAACAGATTTAGAATTACCAACTTTACCAACCAAGTTATTTTACATTTGGAATGGTTACCAATGGTGTCTTGATGGCCATAAATATTTATCAAATTTTTTTAATCTTTTGTAATCTTTAGTCAAGTTTTTGGAATAGAATTTATCAATGTACCATAGTCTTTTATTGGAGCTGTTTAATAACGTTCTTTATAGAAATAGTTTTATAATAAAAAATATTTTTGAACAAAATTTAATTTTTTTTCAAAATTTTCAGTAATTAAGGATTTAAGAAACCATTTTTTTCATATAATTATAATAAGAAGTTAATAATTTTTTTTTAAATTTAAACATTGTTAGGTCCAGTTGAAGAAAATGTAGGTGCATAATATCTAGAACTAGATTAAAGAATAAAATAGTTCTTGGATATTCTCCTCTGTCCAGTTTGATAACCTCAACCAGTGATGTACCTAGGTGATATCTATTTTATCATTATTTATGTGACAGTATATCTACCATTTTTTAATATCTCTATGTTCTTTTTAAATTTCTCATTAGTAATTTTCAATTCATTATTATATTTCATTAGTTAATAATTTTTTCTCTTCTACTATAGGAAGATCACCTTAAATATTAACAGTTGAAACATGATGCTTCAATTGAATTTTATTACTATATATTATTTTTTTGAAATTATATTATATATTTTTTAAATATTAAAACATTTCCTCATTTGACATATTTTTACCATTATGTTCTCCACAATTATTAGTTTTACGATTAGAAGAAGTTGGAAGTATATTCAGTACCTCACATTTATTTTTCATAAAACACATGTTTTCTATGTCATTTACTTCATATTGAGAAATGTATTATTATACTGATCTTTATTCATAATCATTACAATTGGAATTAATTGTATTATTTTTATTCTATAATTCTTATCATTATTTATTTTACATTTCTTATATGGATATTAAGGGTTGACATGCCCATTTCTCTGACACTCAAACTAGATGACCCCATTTTAAATATCATTCATCTGCTAGTCATTCATAAAAATTCATCTAGTAACATGTTTTTGCTCATATCTTCATTTCATATATAAATTTCTTCTTTTTGTAATAAATTTTAATCCATAGGTCAAGATGGTTCATTTTTTCATCACTATTAGCTATTGATTCAACAACCCTTGATCTTTTAACTTGAAAATTCTCTTTTTTTTGAAGTTGTACACATTAATGCAACATATTTAATTTAGGCTCATCATACACATATAATAAAACATTAATTTATCCATAATTTATCATTAACATTACAATCAGCTCCTTGTTAGGTATTTTACTTATTTCAATATATCACTAATTGAGACTGACGATCCTCTCCGTTATCCAGGTAAACATCTTAACATTCACATCACTTAGTCATTTTTAAAAATAGGATCTCCCATTGTGTGAATTGTATTCAATATCTCATTGAACGTGATATACATGTCATAAATATGGTCATAAAATTTCATCTTAAATGTATTATATCTCATTTTATAATTTTTTAATCATATTTTAATAACATTAGTTTTTACTTCCGGATAAGTATCTACAGTGTCCTAGATTTAAATAGATGATTTAAATTAAGATATAAAATTAAATTATTCATCACCTAAATGAAAATAAATAGCATTCATAACTTTATATATGTAATTATAATCCTCATTAGAATCATCACTCGGTCAAAACAAACCTATTTTAGGTAATTCATAGTTATCATTTATAACTATCCATATGTAAAAACCAATGCCTTCAAAAAGCATTTTCATATGTATTTTCCATTGGGAAAAATTCATTCCATTAAAAGTAATAGTTTCATTGGTAGCAAAACATTCTTGTCTATTATCCATTAATGAAATAAATTTTGAACAAATAAAACATTTGGATCAAAAAAACAAATCAAAAATCGCATTAGAAAAGATTTCCAACATCCCTTAATAATAATGTTTTGATAGAGTGGGTTACTAAATAGGGGGTGGATTCGGTTCCCCATAAAATTTTCTACTAAACAATGGTCAATCAAAATCTCTATATAAAAATAAATTCACCTAGTTAATCAAAAGTTTTGTTTAATATAATTATTATCTTTTAAAACATTCTAAATTATTTATTATTTCTCAAAAAACTCAATATGAATAATACATTAAATATTGAAACAAATTTAATCAATAAAATAATTATATAAAAAATAGTTATGAATAATTATCAATGTATATATTTTTTATTGTTAGAAAATAACATTTAATGTTTTGTAAATAATGATAAAAAAAATTACCACAATAGAATAGAATATGGGGTTTACTCTCAAGAAGAGACCGAATCACATCCACTTGGAAATAAACTTCTTCCAAAAATTCTATATAACAATAATATAATCTAAAAAATGGATTAGGTATTCATACAATTGTGTACAAGCTATCTATGCCACATAGGGACATATTCAACAATAATCTGGCAAATAAAAACAACTCTGGCCACACAAGGACCTCTTCCAAAAACACTATGGGTACAATGTTGAAATGTGAGTCAAGAGAGTATTTATATTTATACAGTTACTGAAAAAGACCCACTTTTACAATAAATATAATAAACAACAAACATGTTGGAAGAAAAAAACAAATACAAAAACATGATATATATTATAAAATATTTATTATTATTTAGTATGAAGTGAATTGTATGATTCAGTATCCTCGAATGTGTCATTGTATAGTTCTTGACATATTTCTCTAAATAAAATAAGTGCAACACAACATCAAATTGATCTCCAGGATGCTTCACTATAGAGACCCTCAATTTTCATACATTAACAATATATAACTTTTTTAGAAAAAAATAAAAAATTATTCAAATGGATTCCTAAGCACCGTACTAGTCTGATTCCATTGGAATCATGGAAGCATAAGAAATATTTAACAAAGAGGATATATAATCTCCTTCTAGGTTCTTATTGACTAACACAATTCTTATAAAGAAAAAACATAATTCATATTTGAATAAGTTGTGGGATGAAAACATAAAAATGGGAGATATCAAAAGATAATTAATATTAAAAAAGGGTGATATATTAACATAATCTTGAGAATAATGGTATGATAAAACAGTCATGAAAATAGAATAACATAACCTGCATATCAAAGATCTTAAACAAGAATCATGGTATATTTCATTTCACTTCATAATACTAAAATTAAAATTAGGTAAATAACATAATACATGAAATAATAACATAAGTATAAAATAAGTAATTATGGTAAAAATATTAAAATATATGATGATTTTCATATTATTCAATGCATTGTTACTAAGGACATCTTAGTGGAAAAAGTAATTTACTGAACATGGTCCAAAAGATATTTCATACCTATATTACTAAACCGATTTCATAATCATTCCATCCCTGTAATACTGAATGGAGTTCATATTTCAATCCATCCTTGTCTGTCCAATGATATTTAAATCTTTAACCATTGAATTGGTGATATATATTGGTCACTCCAGTCTCGTAATGAAATCATACATACATTTTCCACAAGATCATAAATACTCATATCATAACCCATGAACTCAAATGGGTATTATAAACATGTGATCATATCATTGCCTATGGAGAATGAAACTAATTTTATAATCATTTAATCAAAACCCTAACTTGTGAAATGAATATGGTTTTAGAAGTATATATCTCATGAATGAGAAATGGGTTTCATATAAATCTGGCCATCCAAAAATAATCAATTCAATGAAAAATAAGAATTAAATAATTGAATCATTTCCCTATAATGGAATCGGTAACATTGATGGATGTCATTATAGATAGTAAATATATTTAATATATCTTATAAAAATGGTTCGTAATTAGAATATCCTTTCTTCATTGACAAGTACTTTATAAAACATAAAATATTTTTCAAAACTATATTAACTGAAAATAGCTTTAAAACATATAGATGAATCTCTAAGACCCATAAATAATTTTTAAAATAACTTTTAATTTAAAACAATCTTTAATGATCATTTGAAATTATATTAGAGAAGATATTTGGAATTTTTTTGAAATAAAACATGTTTCGAACCAAGAAGATAAAGACAATAGGTTTTTTCTAAAAAATATATTATTAATTATATTAAGTAGCAAAGAGTGTAAAAGTGTTAATAATACAGGGATATGTATTTAATAATCAAGGGATAGAAGAATCCATAATCTTTCTGGAGACATGAATCACAATAGTTTCTCAAATGTATCATAAACATAAATAGTATTTAAAAGTGATGAGATGGTTTCAATAAACTATTATCACTTGTTAACATTAAATTATACTCTAAATTTATGAAATTTTAATTAAATGAATTGTAAAATATAATTAAAATAAATATATTCATGATATAACCTATAAAATGGATGTATATATACCTCTAATAACTATTTAGGTTCATAACAAAACATGAGTCTTAAGGAACGAAAAATGAGACAAAACAATCATACCGATTTGGTAACTTTTGAAAATTAAACTCAATGAATGAAAGATCATAAAATGGATATGTAAATACCCATAAATTTATTTATAGTATATATAAAATACATTAATGGTCATTACAGACACCACATATAATATGTAATTAGTGAAAAAGGAATGTGTCTCGTGGAAATAAAAGTGAGATGAAATTCCCTTACCTTGTGTATTGACAGGCGTCTTACTCATAAAAACATCTTGTATAATAAATATAAGTTTTTTATGAATCATTAATAGGACAATATTATTATATCGAATACCTTATTTTTTTATTATGAATTTATATTACCTTTTTTAACAATACTATGTTAAGGATTCATATCGATTAATATCTACTTTTTTCTTTACATATGTCTTAATTTGTTATATCATTGTTCCTTTTACCTATTTTATGATATAAAGAATGAACAACATGATATAAGTATAATTTTATATTAATTATATTTAAATTATAATACTATATAGAATTTATGAGTATGAAATTGAATACAACATTTATGGAGATGGTATGTCATACGTACGCATGAATGTGGATTCCATTTGTTATTGTTTTGAATGAAAGGAATAAATTGAAATATATGTATATATATGTGTATCTTATAATTATATTATAATTATTATTTCATATATATATTATATACTTCCACTAAAACCATACTTAAAATATTCCATATAGTGTGTGAATGAATCATGTTGTATTGGGGCGGTAGTAGTCCATACTTCCTCAAACAAAATTACCATACTCACACTAAATGGAATGTGTAAATATATGTGTTGTAAAAGTGTTTAAATATTATTAATTACATAATAAATATAATATATAACATATATAAACATATTTTCCATTATAATTTTCACCATGATTGGGGGTAATGGAAAAAATGAACAGTTATCATTTTGTGAGGTGGTAGTTCACAGTACACATAAAAAGTTCGTTCATTTCACATTAGAAGGACATTTTTCTAATATTACGTCAAAAATGTTCAATAAACATTTATCATAATATTAAGGATAATATGGATTTTTTATAATATTTGAATAATAATTGTTTAGTGGGTTGATAATTGAAAGAAGATAAAATTACATGAGGAAGAATTTTACCTCTTATTCGGGTAACTCCTTTTGGTTTGAAAAAAAAGGATTTCTTGGATTTAATTCATCCTATGGGTATTATTCTAGGATGTGTGTAGGTATGTTTATGAGTTATTTTGGTAGATATTGGTGCAATAAATGTTCCATTATATATGTGATGAAGTTAGAGGAGAGAATGTCTTTTTATATTGGAGGAGTGGAACTTTCGTAATTATTTGAAGAGATAATTGCACCAACTTTTTTCATGTTGAAAGACGATCAAGTAATGAACCAAAGTTGATTAAATATAGCATACAGATAGCATATGTTCATTATAGTTCCCTTGGATTTGTTTCTAGGTCTTTTGTGCCTTTATGATTATGTTTTAGTCCATTGTTAAGATTAATCTTAAATTAATCATTGTAATTAAATTTATATACATCCACTAATATTTTTAGACAAAACCAATGACAAAAATAATAGAAATTAAAAATTATGAATATTATAAATATGGAATCTATTTTTTGAAATTAAAATCACATAAGTCGCATAAATTAATTTAAATTATTCTAATAGTCAGGTTGATAGTGCAGGTTTTTAAATTAAAAATGATCAAAACATAGATTTGTTTCTATAATCAATATCCCATTGAAATTGATTCAAATGACCCACATTGGTTTTATCTATAATAATAAGATCTAATTAATTTTTTTTTAAAAATATAATTTAATTTATCCTTATAAATAAATTGGATGAAAAACAAGTTTTGAATTAAAATTTTGTATTTTAAACTATTCACAAAATCATTTAGTTTCTTAAAAAAATACAACAAATTAACCCTAATATAATTTAGAAACACTGAATTAAAACATGAATTTTATTTCATCAAATTAAATTTCTAATTTTTCTTAAAATTAATTATACATTTTTCACAAAAGGACCTGAAAGGGAGTTTATTTGACCAAATAATATTTTATAAAAAATAAGTACTTTACCAAAAAATATATCTTTCATTATCAATAATTTTTATTTATATAGTATCATTCTAAAAAATATTTGGAAATTAGTTACTATTATTCATGTTATTATTTTTGATGGCTAGGTTATTATTATATTGCTTAAATAATTATAACAATAAAATTATATTTTGTAGAAAATCAGTGTTGCGTGTAACGTGCATCATGTGAGTGTTTCATGTAACATACCCCAAGTCAATTTTATGTGTAACATACATCAATTTTGTTCCATGTGAAGGGAATGTTTGACTTACAATATTTTAATACCTAAATGAAAATTTATTTATTTTAGAATAAAATGTCCAAAAAAGCTCACGGTGTTACATTGTACCCCCTATAAGATGAATTTATCCTTTGAAATTCATAACTCTAGAAAAAAATGAGGATATTGTTTCTTCCTTGTATCCTATTTTTCACATATAAATTCCTCTAACTAATTACTTCTCCACAAATCATTGACGCGGTAAGATGTCTTGCTTCAAGTAACATTCCATGCATGATCCATAATTTCACAAGGCTGTTCCTCATAAGGGAGATCATGCTACGGTCGTATGACCTTTAAGTTCATCACATGTGAAGGGTCTGGTATATAATTCAATAGAATAGATATAAGGAAAATATCATGAACATAAGATAGATTTTGAGGATGTTCCAAGCATTTGGTTATCATCCAGATATGATCATGAATTTCAAATGGACTAATATACCAAGGGCTTAGTTTCTATTTCTTCCCAAATCTCATTACATTTTCCCATGGTGAGATTCGTAGATACACTGTTTTGAAAACATCAAATTTTATATCAATTAATTGGTTATGTGAATAACTTTTCTGCTAATATTTATCTACCATGATATGCTTCTAAGTGGTTCAATCTTTCTCAATGGTTTCTTCAAAACTCTCAGGTCCGTATGGCTTTCTACTTCTAACCTCATCCTACCATATTAGATATTTAAATTTTATCCTATACTGGGATTCATAAAGTTCCATTTGAATTATTAAGTTAATTATATTTTTGTAAGAAACATAAGTAGAGGAAGGTGTTAATCCCAACCACCTTATAAATCTAGATAACAAGATCTCAACTTATCCTCTAGGGATTGAATTGTTAATTCAGATTGACCACCTATCTGAAGATGATAAGCTATGATGAATCTCAATTTTATATCAATCTATTGCTAATGAAATTTCTAGAACAATAAGGTGTACCAATATATTATGATTAGATATAATAAAATTTGGTAATCCATAGAACATTACCACTTTCTTTTGGTATATCCTTGTAAGCTGATTCAGAGTGATGTCTTATATGATTGCGATGAAGTGTGATGACTATTTAAGGTGATGGACTTCTTCCTATATATAATAAAACCCTTTAGAGGTTTGTGGTTGTAGAATGACCAAATTCATAATGATGTTCTACTATATACATTATAGTATGGGTAATGGATGCAACAACCATTTAGAATATTGTATTTAATCCTTAACTTGCTATCCTACCAAGCATTGGGATACAGACCTTGGGATATCTTTATTTATGCAATCCCTCCAAAGGTATTCATTCAAATCCCTATATATCTTCTTACTTCAATTATTTATTGATATTGATGAACTATGAGTTTCCTCAAATAACTTCTTCTTCAAATATGTTATGCAAGGAAAAAATACACGGTTTCGGAAACATATCATTCCATAATAATCAACATTAAACTCAAGAATATTTATAACATTCTTTTATAGATCTAAATCTTCCTTATATTCCTCCTTAATATTCTATTGAATATTTTGTGGAAAATTCATTTGAGGGAGATATGTTGATTCCCCTTCTTCTAGGATTTATAGATGCATCCTTTGAAAATACATAAATATTGGATATTTTTTTATCTTCATCATGGTTAATATAGCATGATCCTTCTGACTCAAAGCATCAGTGAAATTGTTCAATTTCCCATGGTGGTAATGTATATATAATTCAATATTCTTTATCAAATCTAAACATATTCTCTATCACATGTTCAAATCCTTCTGTGTGAATATTTATTTCATACTTTTATGATTGGTATATAAATCACAAATTTCTCTATAAATATAATTCCTCAATATCTTTATTGAAATAATTACAACTGATAACTCGAAATCATGTGTTGGATAATTATACTCATGAATGGTCAACTATTGTAAGGCATTAGAGATAACCATGTTATTTTATATCAGAACACATCCCAATCCCTTATTGTATATATATGTAAATATTAAAAACCCCTCTCCACTATAGAGAATTCTATTCATTGGTGAACTGACTAACTATATCATTGGTTCCTTGAAATTTTCCTCACATTCATCTATTTAGAGGAACTTTACACCCTTCCAATTTAACTTGGTCCATGGATTATATGGTTTATAGAAATTATCCAAAAACAATTGATAATACCTAGTTAGACCATGAAATCTATGGATCTCAGTCACCATGGTTAAAATTGGATAGTATTCAATAGACTCATTATTTGATGGATCTACTGATATACCATATCTTTAGATTAAGTGACAAAAAAAGATATATTTTTTTAAAAAAATTACACTTTATAAATTTTTCATAAAGTTTATCCTTCCTTAGGTTCTTTAATAAAATTATCAAGTGATATTAATTTTCATACATTCTGTTGGAATAGATATGAATTTAATATATTGATATAATAACAAACTTGTTGAGGTAATATTTAATGACCCAATTAATAAAATCTATTTAGTTTTATGGGGAATTCGAAAGCCCAAATGTCACAACTATATATTCGTAGTGTCCATACCTAGTACAGATTGTCATCTTGGGTATATCCTATATCTTGACACTCAAGTATAGATTTCTAGAATGAAGTTCAATCATGTAAATGTATTTATATCCACAAATTTGATCAAAAAATTCATCAATACGGGGAAGATAATACTCGCTCTTGAATGTGATCTAGATTAACTGCCGATAATAAATAATGATTCACATTTACCCATATTTCTTTTTCACAAGGAGAATCAGTGCACCCCACAGTGACACACTTGGCTGATTGAATCACTTATCATCTCTTTTTTGGAGTTTCATCATTAATTCATGAAACTCAATTGGGGTCATTCTATAAAAAGTCTTATATTTTTTTTGGAACCATGTATGATTTCTATTGATAATAAAACCTAACATTTTGGTGGAATGATAGTAAAATATTCTGGAAATAAATCCAAAAATTATGAAAACATATTCATATAATCGATGTCGATATTATCCCAAACCATGTAAGATAAAAACACCTTTAGAATGGAAATTTAGACCATAGATTGGATGTAATGTCTATAAGAGGTTCATTCTTATCGTCAAATTGATGAATGAACATTATAGTGTCTAAAATATCATATTCTAAATCATTTCAATAAAAATTAATGTGGGATTTTGGGATAAAAATTCATTCCTTTACTAAGATTACATTAAATTCGGACAAAGTAAAAAATGAAAATATGTACAAGAATCACATTCCCAAAAACAACAATCAGATAGGAATCAAAGTCTTTTGATGAAATCATTGTACCATTAGGGGCATGAACTACTAATTACACATGTAAATGATTTTTTGGAATTGTAACACCATTAAAAATTTCTTTATATATGAAATATTGGGTAGATAGCTAATAAAATAAGTCATTATCTATTATAGACTGGATGGAATGTGTACCTTGAATCACGTTGCTATCACAATCCTCGTCATAAATTGTAATTGCATGATATTTTACCTTGTCCCTTGGATTATGAGGTTACTAACATTGATCATTATCACCATCCCTTTGGTATGGGAATTAGTTTTCATAATTCTCATTCTCTATACACATTTATCACTAAATAGGGAGAGGTACTTTCTTTGTAGCTTCCTCTCTATTAGAATTTTGTTATGTCTTCTTCTGATCAAATTGACAATAAATTTTGTAATGACCTTCTTTTCGATGAATAATTTTTTTATACCCATTAAGAAAAATTCTTCAATTATTCATCCCTCATTAATATGATAAAACAAAACCCATATTCCTTTCTACATGGTTTTAAGATTTGAATCTATAATCCATCTTCATTTTCTTGTCAAAACCATGATGTTGAAACAAAAATACAACCTCTATTTCAACCTCGATTCACATTGGAAAATATCTGCATATATGCTAATGTATATTATGGCCAATGAATTTTTTAGACTTGTACTTATACCACTAATTAACCTATCATCTTTAATTTTGGTCAGGATGATAATTATTGAATCATACCTCGCTAGTCTCAGGAAATTATCCTCATCAGAACCATCAAATTCATTATCGATTTTTTAACTCATTGAACTCTATCCCCATATTTATATGAATAATATTAGTAAATTAATTATTATAAAATATTTTATTGAACTCATAAAAACTCATGGATTCAATTAAAATTACAGGCTCATATTCTTGATTAGAGACAACCATTGTTCTGCTTCACCTTTTTACTGAAAAATAGTAAGAATGATTTTTTATTATTGTAACCACTTTATAAAAGATAATATATTTTATGTATTACTCATATAGTTTATAGAAATATGTGTATCATTATACCCTCTAAAATAAGTTTTATATTTCCTCATGAATGACTCAAGTGATTTTTATTCTCTTCTTTTCTCATTGGGAAGTCCACAGTGGTTAATTTATTGCGAAATTTATGTGATCATAGAAAAATATTTTAAATTCCATACCCTATAGGATTATATTTCCCAGGAGGATAGTCATTCAATTTTATATATAAATCACCATTAACATGGTTCCTTTGGGTTCCATCCATTGACAATATCCAAAATTTTAGAGGAAAAACATGTTATCAAATTGAGGAACCACTTAATCATGAAAATTAACGTATAAGTTGTACAAATTATGAAAACATACATAATATATGATACCTTAGGATTATCCATGGTTATTCATAGAAAACGTATATTTGTATCCTTCATGATGTCTTGTGAAGAGTTTGTGGATTCCAAAATCACATCCCTCAGGAGTGTCGAACTAGGGGTATAGAAATTCTCGTTGTCATGTTCCAAATTACCCCAAGACAATCATATAATATCTTATCAATGTTTTTAACCCTATGTACATATTCTAGAGAAACACATCCGCTTATTATATCTAAATATGGATGTATTGAACGGAAACTACTAACTCAATACATTTCAAAATTCTATGGTATTTTTATATATTTATTCTTGTCCTTTGACTAATCCCTATACGTGATGTTAAGATTATCTATGAGGTTTTCTCATCCTAAATTCCAAAGGATTCCTAAACCTTTTCTATAATACCAAATTTTGAGACCCTCCTTTTTCATAAATTTACATTACATAACTTATTCATAATTCATAAAATATTATAATAACATATGGCAAAGAATATACTAGTCTACTTAATTTGGAAACATGTAAAAATGAAGACTGGTACATAAATGAGCCATATCATATCCTACTAGGTTATTATTGATTGGAACCATTTTTAGACACATTAAACACAATAAATATATTCTTAAAATAGGGTAAGGAAACATAAAAAGGGGTGATCATATATGCATAGTAAGGATAATTAAGGAAGATACGTAAGAAAAATAATTAGAATAATTGTATGACAATATGATTATGAAAATAAAAGATCATAACCTTCATATAAAATATCATAAAAATGAATCATGGAATAATGTATAAAAGTTCATATGAAATGAATCATACATAAATAAATAACATAAGATATAAAATCATAACATAGGGATATAGCATGAAATATTGGAAAACGTGAAAGAATATAAAATTATTTCCATAGTATTCAAGGCATTGTCGCCGAGCCCATATTAATTGAAAAGGACCATTAATGAATAGGGTTCACACCCCATTACATCTACATATTACGGAACTGAGTTCAATCACTCTTCCAGCCCAATAATACTAGACTGAGTACATTTCGCATTCCATCAATGTATATCTCATTAGATATAAATCTTCACCCAATAAATTGTAGGGATACATAGATCCCACTAATATTATAATGAAATCATGCATACATGTTCCAAAAGATCATAAATAATAATATCATAAACCATTAAATTAAATCGATATCATAAACATGTAATCATTTCATAAAATGTGGAAAATGATAGAGGTTTCATAATCATTTCATGAAAAGAATAATCCATGAAAAAAGTGGGATTCAAAATCAGAATAGGTTTTATAAACATAATTCCATCCAAACATAAACCATTCATAGTAGGAGTATAAATGGAAACATTGAATAATTTCTCTATTAATTCCTGAGTAAAAACAATGGATTTCATCTTAAATGGGAAACAATATTTATATATATTTCAAATACATTTATTTAGGAAAATATTCTTTCCTCTTTGAAAATAACTATTAAAAAAATAATATTTTTGAAAATGTATTTCATTGAAAATGGAAAAAAAAATTTATAAATGATTCTTTGAAAACTATAAAATTTTATTAAGGAAAATTTCTTGAAATTTATCTTCTTGGACCGTTTGAACAGAATTTATAATTTATATTGAAAACGTGGATTTTTAAATATGAAACGCTTCCAAATAAAGAATGGTATACGGTCAAAATTATCATAAAAACATTTTCCTAATTATTATATCTACCATATAGTGTAAAAATTGTACCAGTACATGAACATATCATTAATCAAAAAATAAAAACGCAACACCAGAGGGTTTTTGATAGATGGATAATAATATTTCATCAATGGAATCATAAACGCAAATAATCATTGAAAGTGTTGAGATAGTTTCAATGAACTCTTATCACATAGTAACATTGGATCATACTGTCTATGTAAGAAAGGGAAATTAAATGAATCCTAAAATACAGTTTAAATAAGTAGATTCATGATATAAATAGTAAAATGGAATTATATACACCTCCAAAAATAATTTAAGTGGATAACAAAAAATAGTATCAAATAAAGAAAATTTAGGTAAAACTATCTTACCGATTTGGTAACTTTTGAATCATAATCCCCATAAAGGAATTATCAAAAAATTGATATTTAAATAAAAATAAAATTATTTATAATATACATAAAATAGATTCATGGGAAATACTTACACAAAACAAAAATTATGAGTGGGGAATAAGTCATGCATCTCATGGAAATAAATGTTTAATTAAATACCCTTACCTTCTGTCTCGACTCTCATAATGTTCATAAAAAATCCTATATAATAAATGTAATTGTATTATAAATCTATAAATTAACTATATTATTATATATAATACCATATATGGTTGGATTTTGACTTTATATTACCCTCTTGTGTACAATTATATGTTAAGGATTCACTTTGGTTAATATCCGCTTTGTTCTTCGCATGTGTGTGAATTTGTTATATATTTTGTACATATTCTTATATCATGATTTAATGAATTTAAATAATGTTATAAATATGATTTATATTCATTATTTTTGTTTTATTATAATTTATAGAATGTATAAATATTTAATTGAATACACCATTCCCGTAGACGGTAATTTGTACATATGCATGAACGTTGTTTTTGTTTTTGTTATCATATTGAATGAAATTAATAAAATGATATATATATATATTATAATTATATTAGAATTATTATTTAATATTAATAATATAATATCACTAAATTAATCTATAATATATTCCATGTAGTGTATGAATAAATCACATTGCTTTAAGGGGTAGTAGTCCATACTTCCTCAAACAAAATTATCATATTCACACCTAATTGATTTATAAAGATATGTTCTGTAAAATAATTTCATAAGATTAAATACATAATAAAATTAATATATAACATATATAAAGATATAACTCATCATAATTTTTACCATGATTGGTGTTAATGGAAAATTGAACAATTATTGTTTCGTGAGGTGTTAGTTCATCGTACATGCAAACAGTATGTTTGTTACCCATTATATGGAAGTCTGTAAATGTGTGGCTTGAAAACTTTCCATAAAAACATCAACTTATATTTTGGATATTTTTTCTAATAATATAATAATTATAAGAGTTTATGTGTTGCTAATTTAAAAAAAATAAAAGAACCGAAGGAATAATGTTACCTCTTATTCTTGTAACTCCTTTTGTTTTTCACCAAAGAGCTTATTTGGATACCTTTATGTAGAAGTAGAGTCTTCTAGGACAATGGTATGTATTTTGAGGATACATATAGGTTTATATTGGTCGAGAACCAAGGAATTACTGCTGTGATGAAGTGGGTGGATAAGGGGACTTTTATAGTGGAGGCGGAGTGACACTCTTGTAAATATTTTGAGAGAGAATTTCACCCACCTTATTCATGTTGAAAGTGGATCAAATAATGGTAAAATGTAAATCCATGGAAGGATAGGGTATAAAAATTTCCATAAAATTGATATTGGACAAGATTATAGGTCATTTGGTCTATTAATATTAATGTTTACTCCCTTATTAAGCTTAATCTCACCTTAATCGTTGTAAATATTTTTAAATACATTCACTAATAGTTTTAGTAAATTTTATTTTAAATTATTAGACATTATAAATTATGGTGATTCCAAATATTTAATACATTTTTTTTTAAAATTAAAATAAAGTAATTATATGAAATTAAATTTAATTTAATCTCATAGTTGGGTTGACAATCAGTGTTTTTAGAGTAAAAATGTTCAAATGTTTTCAATGATTCTATATTCAATTTCAATGTTAAATTGATTATAATGAACCAAATAAGAATTAATCATAAAAATATGATCTATTTAAACTTTTAAAAAAATTAATATATAATTTATCTTTGTAAATAAGTTCGATGAAAGGTAAGTTTTGAATTAAAATTCAATAGTTTTCGTTATTCATCCAAAAATGATGTTTCTTAGAAAATTCACAATAAATCACCCTAAGCTAATTTATGAAATATAAATTTAAAAATAAAGATTATATTACCAATTTGAATTTATAAATGTGTCTAAATAAATTTTATTGTTTTTCCCTTAAGAACATGAAATGTAGATTATTTGAGAAAATATAATTTTAAACATATAAGTACTTCACCAAATATTATATATTTCATTATAAATATATTTTATTTATATATAACCATTATAAATTTTATTCTCAAATTTATTTATTGTTATTCATTATACTATGTTTAATTTTTAGGTTATAATTATCTTATTTAAGTTATTATTATCATAAAATGATATTTCGTAGAAACTCAATGTTGTGTGTAATGTACGCCAAGTTAGTGTTCCGTGTAACATACACCAAGTCATTATTTCATGTAATATACGCCATGTCGATGCATTGTGAATGGAATTTTTGACTTATTGTATTTTACTACAAAGATGAAAATTAAATTATTCTATAAAAAATTCCATAAAAACACGGGGTGTTACATTAAATTTTTCACATTTCAAGAAACAAGGATGAGTCAAGTGTATCCCAATACTTTCTATTTTTCTCTTGTTAAATTTCAATGTATATCGCATATTTATGTATCATGTGTGTATTATGTCTAGAGTGATGAATGAGAGATTTATTATTATGTTTGTGTGTGTATATATCTAATTGAATGAACAACCATTGAAGAAAAATCATAACAACATCCTATAATCTAGTATTAGTCTTTGACAAATTATAAAATGAATCAGTGGAATAGATAAAGAATAATCATTAAATAATCCATCACATTAACTTCAATAATATATCTATTGGGAGAATTTAAAACCAATTCCTCTGAATAATGATGGTGGCATAAGAAGGTAGTGACTCATATTTATGGTGAGTATTTGTAATTGTTAGTTAGGATATAAGGCCCCAGCCTTAAACCTTACTTAATCTTGAGTTATTACAAGATTACACATTGAGGATCTTTTCGGGTTTAGAGTTTTAGAGAATTATATCATAAAATTTGCATTACATTCCACATATAAACAAAGTGGTTACATAAAGATAGTATTCTTCATTCCCATCAATGGAAACATATTTAAAATAAACATGGATTCTTTCTTGACACTTCCTTGACACTATCATCACATCATGTACCTTTCCCTTGACCTGTGAAAAACATTTCAAAAAACGTGGGATGAGCATAAAAATCTCAGTAAGGGATATAAAAATATGGAAAGGAAACATGGGTATATATATACATAAGGATGAGATCATACATTACCCATAAAACATAAGCACTTTAACATACCTCATCAAATCATGAATAAATCATAGAAATCATAATACATAAAGGTAACTTGATGCATTCATAGCATTCTTATGTAGGGAGTAACCCTCTTGGTTACGTTTGGAATAACCATCAAAGTATATTACCTAAATCACTTCGGAGAAACCTTAACGTTTCACTCTATCGCGTTACCCAATGCATTGGAGAGCTATATCGGGCTCACCCGCCCTTAGTTTATCATGGAACCACCCGTCTTCATAATAATGCCCAAGAACCTCAATAAAATCGTATCACATAAAACATGCATAAAGGAAACATAACATTTACACCTTTCAATCAAAAGATATCAATTCAACACATTGATATAAAAACATCATGAAAACCATTCTCAATACCAAAATAGAAGAAAATTAAAACATGTTATTTATTTTTCTTTTAAAAAAATGTATGTCTTGTAGTGGAAGCCGAAACTCAAATAATGGTCACAACGACAGAGAAGTCGTTGTCACCGCATACGTATGACAAAAACATTCCCTTTTGTCGTTTAGTAAACGCTTCGTATAAAAAAGGTTCCTTTTGAATAAATGTAAAATTCAAAGGGGTTTATACACCGTATAAAAGAAGGTTGTGTATAAAACAAAAGATGCCTCAATGAAAGGAGATTGAGACGAAGTCCCATACCTCGGGTCCGACTTGACTCGGTAGTTCATTAATCTCCTGAATAATAAACTTGAGTTAATTTCTAATTGTTTGAAGAACCTTTTTCAAGTTGATTATTCCTTTTATATCACTTATTTACATGTCATCAACACTATGTAATTATTTAAGTTAATAACGGTCGTTTTAACGATCATTGGTACTTGAGTCAAAAATAAACCCTTTATAATTACAAGTTGTTCATGTATCCATTTTATCCAGAATGGTATTAATGATATAGATATCATATATGTCATATATATCCAGTACATGAATGCATTTATAATATTACATAATCATTTAGAGGTAAGAAATGAAATTCACCGTTCATGGAGACGGTAAGCCGTACGTACACATAAACGCTACTTTCATTTCTATTTCATATTTCATAGAATGGAATCATAATGATATAAAGTTATATTATAATTAAAGTATAATATCATATATAATATCATAGTTCCATCCTTTATACTTCCCACATATGGTATTTAACGAATCAAATCACTTTGAGGGGGCGGTAGTCCGCACATCCTTAAATGAAGATATCACGTTTACCCATAATGGAAACCATAAAGGTATGACCAAAAAGAAAAAAACATAAGCTTAAGGAAAACATATAAATATTATATATCATATATAAATATAGTGACATCTTAATGGCCACCATTGAAGGTGTTAAAAGAATGTTGAACAATCATCGTTTCGGGAGGCATAAATTCACCATCCACGGAAACAGTATGTTCGTTAACCATTAGATGTAGGTGTGTGTAAGTGTAGCTCGAATCCTTCTTATAAGAACATCATAGTATATTGAGGATACTGGAGTTGTTACAAAATAAAATAATAAAAAGATTTTAGGGGGTTGGAGAAGCAAAATAAAACAAAAGGACTCAAAAGAATACATTACCTTAAAATCGGGTAACTCCCTTTGGTTTGAGCTCAAAGGCTTCCTTGGGAAGACTTCTGCCCAACATGAGGCTTCAAGGAGTAAGAGAGGGATGTGGAGAGACAAAATGGGCAGGTTTTGGCCGATCCAAAGGCTTTGGGAGTGTGGGTAAGGAGGTAGAGGTGGGGGCCTTTTATAAGTGGAGAGGAGGGGCACTCTTGGAAAGTAAAGATAAGTTACTTTATTTTAAAATGAGTTTCGGATTCAAAAGGTTCCACATTGATATAATTCGAGGATAAGGTGATAGGGGTTCAAAATCCACTCATCCAATTGGTTTTTTCCATGTGTAGGTTTTATATGTTACATTATCTTTCCATTTTTTTTAAATCGTTAAATAATGAGGTCATCGCTGCATCATCATGATGTCATAAATAAGTTAATTTATTTAATGTCTAAAAATTATAAAAAAATTACTATGATGTATGAAAGCTTTTTATATTTCTAATTAATATTTCTAGTCAAAAATCTGACTTGTATAACCCCATATAAAAATTGTTTTAGTAACATAACTCATGTTTGTGTCATTTTTCTTTTAACATTAAGTAAAAAGTTATTTATGTCATTTACCAACCAAAGTGGCTCCATGGGGTCCCCAAGATGACCCATGGCTTCTCTTGGTCGGCCATGACACAACCAATGAGGGTAGGACATGTTTCAAGCTCATCTCGTACTATTAAAACATTATTTTTACCTTAAACTACACTAATTACCACTAATCGCGATTAAAAACATAAAAGTTACTATTCACAAAAAATTATTATAATCTCATTGAACCACATTTTACTTGTTAATGACAACCATGTATGTTGGATTTTTGAAATTCAAAACACAAAGATGGAAAAATTTCATTTAAACGGAAAAATCAGTTTTTATAAGTACAACTTAGTGGTTTCACTATTCATCAAAAATTGATGTTTTTCAGAAAATTACCAAAAATTCACCCTAAGCTATATTTGATATTCCGAATTCAAAAATTATGTCTATTTTACAAATTTAAAAACATATAAGTCACATTAATTAATTTAATAATTAATTCCCGTTGTCATGACAAATAGCATGTTTTTATGAAATAATAAGTATCAAAAGATTGACAGTAGTTTAAGTCTAATTTCAAAGTGAAATTGATTCCAATGACCACCATTGGATAAAATGGTAAAAATATATTCTAATTTCACTTCAAAACAAATTAAAAAGATAATCTAATCATATAAATAAATTAGATTAAAAAGAGGTTTTGAATTAAAATACAACATTTTTCACTATTCATTAAAAATGAACTTTATCGGAAAAATACCAAAAATTCACACAAGGTAAATTTTGATGTCCCAATCATAAATAATAATTTTATTTTTACAAACATAGCTTATAAAATTGTCAAAAGATATATTTAAAAAGGGTTTTCCATCAAAAGGCAGTAAAACAATCTTTTAAGAATATTAGTGTATTCCATGCATAAGATTGTATTTATTTTCATTTTAAGCCTCTAAAACACTTTCTTAATAATTAATAGACATAGATAAAAATATCTATTATTCATTACTTACTTGGGATGTTACATCCTTCCCCCCTTTAAAAAATTGCATCCCCGTAATTTATTTACTTATCAAATAAATGGGGGTACTTATCCCTCATTGCTTTTTCAGATTCCCATGTTGCCTCTTCTATCATGTGGTTTTTCCACAAAACCTTTACCTAATTAATCACCTTATTTCGTAACACTTGCTCCCTGTGGCCAAGAATCTGGACCGGTTGTTTATCATAAGATAGGTTCTCTTCCAGCTGAACTACCTATGGACTCAAAACATGAGATGGATCTGGAATATACTTTCTCAACATCGAAATGTGAAAAACATTGTGTACCTGAGATAAACTCGGAGGTAAAGCCACCCGGTATACAACTGATCCAACTCTCTCTAGAATTTCATATGGTCCAATAAACCTTGGACTCAGCTTTCCATTCTTACCAAATCTCATCACACTTTTCCAGGGAGAAAAATTGAGAAAAACATGATCACCTACCTCGAAAGATAGAGCCTTCCTCTGGTTATCCGCATAACTCTTCTGCCTGCTCTGAGCTGTTCTCATGTGCTTCTGAATCAGCTGAACTTTTTCTGCCATCTCTTCTACCAATTCTGGTCCCATCAACCTCCTTTCACCCACTTCATCCCAGAAAGCTGGATTTCGACACTGCTTCCCATATAATGCCGGAAATGGTGCCATCTTTCTACTGGAATGAAAACTGTTATTATATGAAAATTCAACCAAAGAAAGATGTTGGTTCCAACATTCCTGATAATCCATTGAACAAGCTCGTAGCATATCCTCCAAGGTCTTAATTTTTCATTCTGACTACCCCTCTGATTGAGGATGAAAAGCTGTACTAAAATTTAATTCAGTACCCAACAACTTCTGAAGGCCTTTCCAAAAGTTAGAAGTGAACTTCGGAACACAATCAGATACAATGGATAGAGGAACTCCATGTAACCTGACTATCTATTTAAGATACAAAGAGGAAAGTTGATCTAGGAAAAAAGTATCTCGTATAGCAAGGAAATGAGCAGATTTGGTCAAGCGATCAACAATAACCCAGATTGCATTATTTCCTCGAGATGTATTCGGTAATCCCACAACAAAGTCCATGGATATATTCTCCCATTTCCACTCTGGCACTGGTAAAGGATGAAGCATCCTTTTCGGTAACTGTCGCTCGGCTATAACCTGCTGACAAGTCAAACACTTCACAGTAAAATCAGCAATATCTTTTTTCCTTCCATCCCACCAGTAATACTCCAGCAGATCTCTATACATCTTAGTACTGCCAGGATGAACTGAAAACGGAGAACTATGATCTTCACATAATAACTCTCTCTTCAACTGTGAATCACAAGCCACACACAATCTCTTCCCAAATCTCAAAACACAATCATTATCAATGTTGAATTCAGGCAACTTACCTTTCTGAACCAACTCTACCTTTTTCTGCGACTCACTGTCTTGCTTCTATGCTTGCTTGATTCTATTTGATAGAGACGATCTCACTGATACCTGAAACAAAACAGAAGAACTTCCTGCACCAACAACTTCTATTCCAAAGTTCATCAAATCCTTAACCAAAGGATCATGTTCCAAACGTAACATTTCTAATGATGCATTACTTTTTCGACTCATAGCATCAACCACTTTATTTGATTTTCCCGGATGGTAATGAATTGTACAATCATAATCCTTGATTAATTCTAGTCATCTCCTTTGTCTCATGTTAAATTCTTTCTGAGTGAATATATACTTTAAACTTTTGTGATCGGTATATATTTCACACATTACTCCATACAAATGATGCCTCCAAATTTTTAAAGCAAAAACAACAGCAGCTAATTCCAAATCATGTGTAGGGTAATTTACCTCATGAGTTTTCAACTATCGTGAAGCATAAGCAATTACCTGATCATTCTGCATTAGGGAGCAACCAATTCCTTTCAATGAAGCATCACTGTAGATAAAAAACTCACCATTCCTGGAAGGTAGTGCCAAAACTGGAGCATTCACCAATCTTCTTTTAAATTCCTGAAAACAATCATCACATTCTTTTATCCAGATAAACTTAACACCCTTCCGAGTTACCTTAGTCATTGGACTAGATAACCGTGAAAAATCTCTAACAAACCTTCGGTAATAGCCTGCCAAACCAAGGAAGCTACTAATCTTAGTTACATTTGTGGGTCTTGGCCATTCTTCCACAACTTTTGTTTTTGCAGGATCAACAGTTATCCCATCTTTAGAAACAATGTGACCAAGGAAATAAATTTGTTTCAACCAAAACTCACAGTTTCTGAATTTCCCATACAATTTATTTTCTTTTAAGGTTTGCAAGATAACCCTTGAATGACTTTCATGCTCCTATTTACTTTTAGAAAACACCAAAATATCATCAATAACACAAACACCATTTATCACCAGATTCAACTGAGCCATCACTGCAGTAAACTTGCTCAATTCTGATTCTGACAATCTCAGTATGCTGATTTTGAAGTTCATTTCCCTCAGTATGCCTTCCTAGCACTGCTTCTCTGTTTCCTCTGCAGAAAACCATTCTGAACAAACATGTCTTAGATGAAGCAACATGGTAATCTTCAAATGCTATATCATTTCAAAAAAAATATTTTTGGATAATCATTTAATAGAATTATAACTCCTAAAGTTATCTAAACCGACCTCTGATACCAACTATAAGGCCCCAGCATTAAACCTTACTTAATCTTGAGTTATTACAAGATTACACAATGACGATCTTTTCGGGTTTAGAGTTTTAGAGAATTAGATCATAAAACGTCCATTACATTCCACATATAAACAAAGTGGTTACATAAAGATAGTATTCTTCATTCCCATCAATGGAAACATATTTAAAATAAACATGGATTCTTTCTTGACACTTCCTTGACACTGTCATCACATCATGTACCTTTCCCTTGACCTGTGAAAAACATTTCAAAAAACTTGGGATGAGCATAAAAAGCTCAGTAAGGGATATAAAAATATGGAAAGGAAACATGGGTACATATATACATAAGGATGAGATCATACTTTACCCATAAAACATAAGCACTTTAACATACCTCATCAAATCATGAATAAATCATAGAAATCATAAGACATAAAGGTAACTTGAGGCATTCATAGAATTCTTAGGTAGGGAGTAACCCTCCTGGTTACGTTTGGAATACCCATCACAGTATATTCCCTAAATCGCTTAGGAGAAACCTTAACATTTCACTCCTTCGCATTACCCAATGCATTGGAGAGCTATATCGGGCTCACCCTCCCTTAGTTTATCACAGAACCACCCGTCTTCATAATAATTCCCAAGAACCTCAACATAATCGTATCACATAAAACATGCATAAAGGAAATATAACATTTCCACCTTTCAATAACAAGATATCAATACAACACATTGATATAAAAACATCATGAAAACCATTTTCAATACCAAAATAAAAGAAAATTAAAACATGGTATTTATTTTCCTTTTAAAAAAAGTTATGGCTTGTAGAGGAAGCCGAAACTCAAAAAATGGTCACGGTGGTAGAGAAGTCATTGTCGCCGCATACGTACGACAAAAACATTCCCTTTTGTCGTTTAGTAAATGATTCGTATAAAAAATATTCCTTTTGAATAAACTTAAAAGTCAAAGGGGTTTATTCACCGTATAAAAGAAGGTTGTGTATAAAAAAAAGATGCCTCAATGAAAGGAGATTGTGACGAAGTCCCATACCTCGGGTCCGACTTGACTCAGTCGTTCTTTAATCTCCTGAATAATAAACATGAGTTAATTTCTACTTGTTTAAGAACCTTTTTCAAGGTCATTATTCCTTTTATATCACTTATTTCCATGTCATGAACACTATGTAATTATTTATGTTAATAACAGTCGTTTTAACAATCATTGGTACTTGAGTAAAAAATAAACCCTTTAAAATTACAATTTGTTCATGTATCCATTATATCCAGAATGGTATTCATGATAAAGATATCATATATGTCATATATATCCAGTACATTCATGCATTTATAATATTACATAATCATTTAGAGTTAAGAAATTAAATGCACCATTCATGGAGACGGTAAGCCGTACGTACGCATGAACGCTACTTTCATTTCTATTTCGTATTTCATATAATGGAATCGTAATGATATAAAATTATATTATAATTACAGTATAATATCATATATGATATCATAGTTCCATTCTTTATACGTCCCACATATGGTATTTAACGAATCAAATCACTTTGAGGGGGCGGTAGTCCGCACTTCCTTAAATGAAGATATCACGTTTACCCATAATGGAAACCATAAAGGTATGACCAAAAAGAAAAAAACAGAAGCTTAAGGAAAACATAAACATATTAAATATCATATATAAATATAGTGACATCTTAATGGCCACCATTGAAGGTGTTAAAAGAATGTTGAAAAATCATTGTTTCGGGAGGCATAAATTCACCATCCACGGAAATAGTATGTTCGTTAACCATTAGATGTAGGTGTGTGTAAGTGTAGCTAGAATCCTTCTTATAAAAAAATCCTAGTATATTGAGGATACTGGAGTTGTTACAAAATAAAATAATAAAAAGGGTTTAGGGGGTTGGAGAAGAAAAATAAAACAAAAGGACTCAAAAGAAGACATTACCTTAAAATCGGGTAACTCCCTTTGTTTGAGCTCAAAGGCTTCCTTGGGAATACTTCTGCCCAAATTGAGGCATCAAGGAGTTAGAGAGGGATGTGGAGAGACAAAATGGGCAGGGGTTGGCTGAGCGAAAGGCTTTGGGTGTGTGGGTAAGGAGGTAGAGGTGGGGGCCTTTTATAAGTGGAGACCAGGGGCACTCTTGGAATGTAAAGATAAGTTACTTTATTTTAAAATGTGTTTCAGATTCAAAAGTTCCCAAATTGATATAATTATAGTATAAGGTGATAAGGGTTCTAAATACACTCATCAAATTGGTTTTTTCCATGTGTAGGTTTTATATTTTACATTATCTTCCCATTTTATTTAAATCGTTAAATAATGGGGTCATCGCTGCATCACCATGATGTCATAAATAATTTAATTTATTTAATGTCTACAAATTATAAAAAAAAACTACTATGATGTAGGAAATCTTTTTATCTTTCTAAATAATATTTATAGTCAAAAATCTGACTTGTATAACCCCATATAAAAATTGTTTTAGTAACATAACTCATGTTTGTGTCATTTTTATTTTAACATTAAATAAAAAGTTATTTATGTTATTTCCCAACCAAAGTGGCTCCATGGGGTCCCCAAGTTGACCCATGGCTTGTCTTGGTCGGCCATGACACAACCAATGAGGGTAGGACATGTGTCAAGCTCGTCTCATACTATTAAAACATTATTTTTACCTTAAACTACACTAATTACCACTAATCGCGATTAAAAACATAACAATTACTATTCACCAAAAATCTATTTTAATCTCATTGAACCACATTTTACTTCTTAATGACAACCATGTCTGTTGGATTTTTGAAATTAAAAACACAATGATGGCAAAATTTCATTTAAACGGAAAAATCGGTTTTTATAAGTACAACTTAGTGGTTTCACTATTCATCAAAAATTGAAGTTTTTCAGAAAATTACCAAAAATTCACCCTATGGTATATTTGATATTACGAATTCAAAAATGAAGTCTATTTTAAAAAATTAAAAACATATAAGTCACATTAATTAATTTAATAATTAATTCCCGATGTCATGACAAATAGCGTGTTTTTATGAAACAATAAGTATCAAAAGATTGACAGTAGTTTAAGTCCAATTTCAAAGTGAAATTGATTCCAATGACCAACATTGGATAAAATGGTAAAAATATATTCTAATTTCACTTCAAAACCAATTCAAAAGATAATATAATCATATAAATAAAATAGATTAAAAAGCGGTTTTGAATTAAAATACAACATTTTTCACTATTCATTAAAAAAATGAACTTTATCGGAAAAATACCAAAAATTCACAAAAATTAAATTTTTATGTCCCAATCATAAATAATAATTTTATTTTGACAAAAATAGCTTATAAAATTGTCAAAGTATGGATTTAAAAAGGGGTTTCCATCAAAAGGTAGTAAAACAATCTTTTAAAAATATTAGTGTATTCCATGCATAAGATTGTATTTATTTTCATTTTAAGCCTCTAAAACACTATCTTAATAATTAATAGACATAGATAAAAATATCTATTATTCATTACTTACATGGGATGTTACATAGGGTATCATAGTTTATCTGTGGGTGACTCATGTCAGTTGTGTCTCATCTAAAAATAGGTTATCAAACTGTAACTCATTCCTAGTGGTGACTGATTTATGGAGGTAGTTAAAATCATTAGGTGACTCATTTTTGTTGTTTATCTTTTCTAGAAGTATGAAAATTATATCGGTATTTCATTTTGAACTAACAATGAATATATTCTAGTAGTAGGTAAAGTTTGATGGTGACTCTTTTCTAGTATTGACACTATTATAGATGTAGGTATACTCTTGTTATGAGTATGTTTGAACTAATTTTGGCTCATCCCAACCCATAGATAAATTTTCATGGGATTTTATTATATTATAAAATTTTATCATAATAATTAAATAATAATAGACACATAATAATAATGATTTGTGGTCATTAAAACAATGATGTAACAATTGTACAATTTCAACGAAAATATCTGTGACTGTGATAAATTCAGAATTAAATTTCAATAACATTAAAAGAAATTCATTCATGATATAATATATCAGAAGGGTAAATTTATAAACCACACAATGGATGGTGTGGTTAATATGGAATATGAATCATTGAGGTAAAACTGAGATAAGAAACTCTTACATCAGGTTAGACTTGAATCGTATGTTTCTCAAACTCTTATATAACAAAAATTGTTTAATATATAACAACTAAATAACCGTTTTAATATATATCATACAATATAGTATCTAAATATGGTATATTGACACCAAATTATTAACAATTATTCATTAAAATAATTGTTTCATGTGATATTTAATTTTTTTTTTCAAGTATGTTTTTCATTCAATTCTGGTGCTTTTATATTGAAAATGATTACATCATATCATTAATGATAACCCTTATATAAATATAAAATATATTTATTATATATTAAATTGTAATTATATATTAAATTTTGAGAAAGAAGATAGATTACATAATTCATGGAAACGATAGGCCACATATACAAATGAATGATGTTTCTATTTTCTCAAGAGATGGAAAAAATTAAAATAAATATTAATTTATCTTTGCCAGTTCATTACTTTTTTATATATATGTGTGTGTAATTTATGTTAATATGAACCATCATTATAACCATCCATGTAAAAATAAAATTAAAATATTTCACATCGCTATGTAGAGGTAGTAGTCCACACAATACCATGAGCGATTTTATTGTTTTACAATATATTCAGATGTTACATAATAGATTTTATATTAAATTTAAGAAATTGTTGTTAAATATTAAATATAAAATTTCTTCATTATATTTTTCTTTATTTTTTATATTTAAAACTGATGAAAAAAATGAATCACATTACTTCGTTAAGTGGTAGTCTCTTTTAGACACGAGTAATAGTTTGGTTTCCCATTTTATAGAAAAAGAAGATGGATCTAGTTTTTCCTATTAACGTTATAAAATATCAGTATATATGTTTTACTATATATTTTATATTATAAATTTTTATATGGTTTTATGGATCATGAAGATGAATGAAAAAAATACACATGTTTTAGAATACAACATATTCTATAGAGAGTCTCATTATATTTATTAATAGGGAGTTCTTTGGAGAGATTACTATTTCAAATAATAACTTTAGGTTGTTTAGAGGAAATTATGGAAGATATGTTTAGGGTATTTTATAAAATATATTGTTTTGGAAGTGTTTTGTGGGGAGGATAGGGGTGACCTTTTATAATTGAGGGAGAGGACACCCACGTAATATTTCAATCAAAAAAGTGATATCCTTATTTTTCCCATAAAAAAGACTCCAAAATAGGCCATTTTAGATCCTTATTGGTGATAAGGTCTAAACAAGGCTTGAAAGTGTGTTTTTTAAATGCTATTGGTAATTTTTTACCCTAATCATTCTAGTTTAAACCCCTGGTAAGCTATTTTTTAATATAAAATGGGTAATTTATTTTTTTATTTCATTGGGGAAAAAATAATAGTTTACCATATTAGATAATATTAATTATTATAATTTAAAATATATAATTCATTTTTCCAAAATCAAATCTCACATTTAGTTGAATTTATGTTAAAACTAAAATCGTAGATGTTTTATAAAATTGATTTTTCTAATGAAAATAATTTCAGAAGTATAGAATGTTTTTATTGCATAATTAAATATGAAATTAATTATGATGAAATAAACTAATTAAATTTAATATTATTTAAATAATTTAAATTTCAATTATATTTAAAATATAATTTCAAATTGTAAAATATTTAAACTAAACTGAGGTTTTCAATCAAAATAAGTATTTTCACTTATTATATTTTTGATCTTTTCTGCAAATTATGAAAATATCACCCAAATATAATTTTTACCTGTATATTTCAATAATTAAGATTATTTTTTTAAATAAATATCGTAATGGTGCTAAAAATCATTTTAACTTTTGGGTGAAATGTATGACTAAACACTGATTAAAAAATTATTTTTTCAACTAATTGTTTCCCTTTAAGAAAGTTGTTAATTTCATTTCAAACCATATTTGACCATTTAATATATTTTATAAATGTATAAACCATAAGAAAATTTATTTAGTTATCCATAAGCATACCAACCAACTAAACAGCTAGTTTAATATGTCCATATTTAAATAATTATATTTTAATATGTAATCATGTTTTGTATACATATGGTGTTGTGTTCATCCCAAGATATTGAAGATATTTATCTTATTTAAAAATATATTAATCATAAAGTATCATGATATAACATTATGTAATAATATTTTTTTTGTTATACACTCTGTAAAACATGATGTTTTTATTTTACAATCTCTAGGTTTTATAAAAATTATCCTCATGGTTGATCAGGTTGTTAATGTTCAAAAGGATTATTGAGGAGATTTCGTACAACATAGCCCTTAAACTATAGTTTGACCATGTACATGAAGTATTCTTAGTATCATAGATGAAGATATATTTTCACATTCTTATTCACATTACTACCCAAGGAAATATGGACATCGACTATGGATCCACATTCTTGGAGTATTCGGTAGTGATAGAGGATCATCCAGATAAGATCTTGTGATGATAGGCCATTCCATTATGTCACGTGATTTGGATTCATGAGAGTGTAAAAGAGGTCTACTAAGAGTTAGATATTTATAAGCAGACTCATTACCCACAGAACTTTATATAGGTTGTTATTTTCAGGGAAATAATCTGTGAAGGAGTGGAGAATGTAAGGACATTGGTTTTTATGATTTATTACATTGAATATTTTCATGTATATATATGAATTTATCTTTATATTTGGAATGGTTTTTATGCATCCGGACCCAATAATTATTATTTTAAAAATATATATATATATTTAAAATCTATTCATGTAAATCATTTAAGTTTAAATGGTTTCCCCTTTTTTCACGATATTATACACAAAATCTAAAACTATGCTTGATTCCAGAATCAATGGTTTAGGAAATATGTAACATAAGGTTGATAGATGTTACATGTTCTATGGAATGTTGTAGTTTCAGAATTTATATAATTGAAATAAATAAATAATATATTTAATTTATTATAAATTTCCATGATAGAAATTTATCTATAAATTACATTTTACAATAAATATACATGGTTTTAAAGATAAACTTGTGATGATTTAGTTGGGGTTTGGACATTCAATGTTGGAGGGTCATAATTATAGGACAATGGGTAATTAGATTGACGTGTATTGAGAGGTGTATACCGAACTCATTTATATTCATCATTGTAGAATTAATTCTACAACAAATATTGATCCTAAATAATGGTAAGGCTCATAATTTATGGAGTTTCCATTTTTATTAAATGATTGAAAATTAATTTTATTATCTTCTTCATAACCTATGATTTAATACCCTTTACATGATCACTTCTAGAGAAACTTAGTTGTTTCACTAAATTTATATTTTCATGTCCTTGATCATACTAGAGGTTTTCTTAATAATGTTATAAATTTCTATTATAACTTTACCAATTTTTATTATAAATTTTTTATGTACATTTATCACCACCATTCATCTCATTATTTTGTATTATCCAATGAGGTGGTCATTTAACATTACCAAGCATTTTTTAGCGTTATCGACCCATTGAATTCATGGAGGTTTGGTCAATGATGATCATGATTGTGATTTGAGGAAATATAAAGATGCTTTTTAAGTGATATTTAATTGATCTAGGTTCATGAGTGCCTATAGAATAGGATTATTGTGATTGTCCAAGCCATGCAGGTTTTGAGTGGATGGAATCTAAAACCCGTAATAGATCGGACATGGTAAACCCTACATCTAAGACCCCCTGGCATAAATCATGGTGTACATGGAAATATTGGAAGTGGAATGATGTTTTGGGATCAACTGTAGGGGTTTTTAATACCTTTTCTATAGATAGTTCATTCCTTGAAAACACATCATGTAGTTACCAAACTATGTCGACTAGGGTTTTAGGTTGATATAAATGTCACATCTTGTGACGACCCACCACTCACAATGTTCCAAAATTATAAAATATTTGTTTATACATCTATAGTACAAGGGACGGAACATTTCCATGATCATGGGTATGGCCTGAGTACATACGAAAACCCATGTACATAGATATGGCTAGGATTCTCACACATGACCATGTACAAGGGAATGGTCTGATGTACACTAACATGGATTAAATAACATATGAGGGACCTGAGGGGCTTTGATATTTTTTATAACAATAGTATACATTATTATGTGTGACATTAATTACCAATGATTTCCCATGGGATAACATGGCTAGGAAGTGAGGTGAGGGTACTCACTATATAGACCCCCATACAAGCCATATTGTTTCCCTAGAATCATCCACATACCATATCTCATTCTATAGAAATAATATTGTTTCTATGAGTGACCTATTTTGGGAAGTTTTACATGTAGAAAATTATGGTATCAATAATTGTGGAATTTCAGAAATTACAAGTGTGGTTCAGATAATTATTATTCATCAGAAGATACTAGACCAATAAACGGGGTCAGGTGCGATCATTAGAGAGAGGCCGATGTTGGACCCCCCCCCCCACACACACACCCAC
Source organism: Viscum album (assembly GCA_963277665.1). NCBI lineage: Eukaryota > Viridiplantae > Streptophyta > Magnoliopsida > Santalales > Viscaceae > Viscum > Viscum album. The sequence continues at coordinate 122,006,757 of OY728150.1, forward strand.
CCCACCCATTGTTGCACTAGGGTGCATGTCCCACAATATGTTTTATATGGTTTAGTATTACCCCCCAATCAATATGGAATTATTTCTCTACTTTGTATTGTTCTTCCTTACTGGTTAAGTTTATTGGAGAGGTGTGGGTCCTCCATCAATTGGGAGGTAACTCTTATGACACTAAGGCACATATCATTTATCTCCATTATGAGTAGAACCACCCTGATGTATTAGGATTTGGTCAGTATACCTGCTGAGTGGATCCCCCAGTCATACTAGGTAACATGTCATCATTTTACTCAGCGAAACCCCCCAATGGGTGAGGTTTTGGGTCCTCTATCAATCTATATAAAGAGTGGTACTTTCCAATCACACCAAGGTTTGGGTCCCCTATTCCCTAAGTTGTACCATCATATTACACTAGGTAATTATTCCTTCATCTATTTAGTGGAACCCCCTTATCATACTCTATTTCAGATCTTTTAATGATGATTTCCCCCCTCAAGATGTGCATAAGTTGTGATTCTTGTGTCTTATATATGACTATCTTAGGAAGACACTAAGATGTTAGGAATCCATGATGCGCCATTGCATCTATATGAAGAATTATCATCTTGGTCTAGGCTATAGAGATGTACATCCACTTTCTATATCATTATATATTCATATGATCATAAATATATATATATATATATATATTAATTTCCCTTTTTCTTTGGTTAACCTACCCTCTATTGTATCAATATATTAATCACTTTCTCTTTTTTGGATCCTCCAACTAGGTTTGAATATACTCAAACCAGCATGGTAGATTTTCCTATGTTACAAGTATTATGAATATGATAAATAGTTTGGTGGTGACATTAATGGATCCTAGTGATTATTTAGTGCATTTCTGTGTACGGTGGTCGATCTTAGGAATCCTCGTTCAGGATATCTCAGATTCCTTATGTTTAAGTTGTTTTCAAGTTGGATGTTTATTTCTATTTGGGAGTTTATTTATCCATATTAAAATTTAATTTTATTTTTTAATACTCTAATTTATTCTCTATGGTTTATTTCATGCATGGTTGTACCCAAGATTATATAACTATTTATATTTTTCCTCATCACTATTTAATAGATATTGGAGCGTGTGTGTACATATATATTATGAAAAGGCCTCCCATTTCATTTAATCCTTAATGGTTATTGTCACCTTCCCCTTGCCTATTAGATGTGGGATTGGGGTTGTGATGTCTTTGCTTTCCATAGACTAAGCATGCCACAGTGGTTCAGTTCATTACATGGTAATAGATTATGTGAATTGTTTTTATTTTTTTGTAATGGTTTTTATTTGGAAATATAAAGATATTTTTTTGTATATATCATATTGATGTTTTTAAGGGAAATAGTGTGATCAATATTTTATTATTATTCTATTTTTGAAAATACTTTTGAGATTGAATAGGTTCTATTCTATTTTACAGGGTGTGATTAATGAGGTGGTTGTGTAGTTGATGATTTCATGTAAATTATTTGGTAATATTTTCTAATTTATTGGGAACGTTATAATATGAAATTTTAAATCGTAATAAGTAAATGATATAAACTAGAGTGAGAAATATGTTAATTAAAAAGGTGGGTAAATGAAAATTAGGGATTAAAATACAATGGGAAATGAAGGTTGATAGTTAAGGATATTATCTATGAAAATTAGATGAGGTAATTAAATTTTAGTATCGAGAGTAAATTACTATTAAGGATGTGGTAAATAATTAAATGGTTGAAGTGGGGTTTCTGTGTGGTTGCCTATGATTGTTATATTATTTATTGGTGGGGAAACAGGTGGGGTCAATGTGTAAATGGATAGCCAAGGGTTTTTTTCATAGTTGTTTTATGACTGGGGGTGGACCTATTTTGGGTATTTTCGTTATATATTATACATTATTTTACTATTATTTCTTATACACTACCATATTATTTAGTTAATTCCATTGATTCCCATATAAGGTCTTTTTTTTGTACTGTTAATCCCTCTGATGTGGATGGTATAGATTGATGATAACATACCCTTCCCTAATATATGTTCCCGATATATTATAGGTTGTGATGAAATTTCAGCATAATATATAGTGATGTGGTTGTAATTCAATGATGATGTAGTGAAATGATGTGGATATAATAATCGATAGAGATGTAGTAAAATGATATATATGGTTGAGATTATGATTATGCAAAATTTATTGTAATAATTATTTTTATTATGAGGTTATATAGATATATAATAGATAACAGACATAGCTTATATAATATTGGGGAATAAAGGATACTAGTTATTTGTGGATTTGGGTTTAATGAACCTATAATTTTATATTCTCTTAAATATTGTACCCAGCACTATCAGGGCCCCCCCCCCTTTTTATGATACAGCAGGATTAATTGGCATAATCTTGGATTCCCTATTTAGATAAATAATGGTCTCACCCGATACTATCCGGGACACTCCATGTTAACCTGTAATGTGCTTAAATGACATTATCAAGGCCACCCCATGTTAAGCTACAATGGCCTTACACATCAATATTTGAGTTCACCCATTTTTCATGAATAATTATCATGTACCATGTAGTGAATAAATGTTTTTTTATTTCAATTTTTCATCATAAATCATTTAAAAACTCTTTTAAATTCATAATAAAATAATTTATGTATATCAAAATACAAATCATTTTAAAAACCCATTATCCATAGCATAATTCTATTTTCATTCAAATATCAATTTCATTAATTAAATACCCAAAAAATGAAATGGTTTTTCTTTTAATAAAACATGAATTATTGAAAGGGGAGAAATAAATAAAATCAAACTCATGGTTGTATAAAATTCATTGTTTCTTTGTTGGTTTAGAATTGAACATCTCGTTTATCATTTTCTAAAATGTTCCTTATGAAACACGTAAAAATTTTCCCTTTTCAGAAACTATTGAAATAGATTTAATTGACATAAAATATAACTTATAAATCATGTATGTAAGTATTAAATTATTAATAAAATAATTTTTAAAATATGTTCATAAAAGATACAGAGTTTTTGATGGACAAACAAGAAAATATTATTTTTTAAGGAAAACTCCCTTCTCACTTGGGAAAAACTAGAATCATAACCCCTTGAATGATTAATATTAAACAAAACATTATATATCATGAGAATAGATAAATTAATGATATATCATTTAAATGTGGTTGTATATTGACCTTAAAAAATAATAAATGTGCATATCAACATGAAATTCCACAACGAATGGAAATTGAGATATTTTCCCTTACCATGAGTATGACATGTCATGTGTTTCTTTTTATTCACGAATAATAAACATATATTGATTATATAAATGATTTATAATAATTTTAAATTTTATTATTAATTTTTTTACTTATTAACTAGTTATATAATTTGACATCATCAATTAAAATTAAGATGGATGTTTTGACCATAATATGTTTATGTGTCAAAAACAACATTAGTAGGCCAACAATTAAAAATGGGTTATTATTTAAACATATATAGAATAATAATAAGTAAATTTATAACATATTTATAAATAAATTATAAATTTAAAATAAATCCTTAAAATTGGTCATGAAAAATGAACTAACATTAAGATCATGGAGACTGTAGACTCTATGTATGCATAAGTAACGTTCTCATTTTTCAATGACAATTATGGAAATAAATTTAGTAAAATATTTCATTATATAGTTATTGTATTATAATAAATACAATTTAATTTAATTATATACACTTATATATTTCATTTTTTTATGTGGTGATGAAAAAAGAATAATTACATCACATTGGGGATGCGGTAGTCTCCAAGTCCATTAACGATATTATCAAATTTCCTTTTTCAAAAACGTTAAGAAATAAATTATATATTATATTTCTAGAAATATAAATATTTAATTAATGACATATTTATGTCATTCATGTCATATATAATCATTATATTTACAGAACATGAAATATGTTATAATATAACATTTAAAATATTATTTAACAGGAATATAAATTTCGTGATCATCCTTGAAGGTAGTTATGAAAAATTAAACGTTATTATCCTTGAAGATAGTTAACTTTCCAATTTTGGACAACAGTTTAATTTCCTTATATAAGACGAGTTAATAAAATTGATGGATATAATATATTACTCTATAAATGTAAAATTTTATATTATACATGATGTTGGTGTCATAATTCCTTGATGGATGAATGATTCGTGGAGAATTTAGCTAAATATAAAAAAATAAAATAAGTTGTTTGAGAAAATTATATCTTGGATATCACCTTCTTGAAAGATCCATTAAAGCCCATGGGATTTTACATTTGGTGTGAAAATAATCACTTTGATATGGGTATAGTGGGTAGTAGAGGTTTTTGAAGATATTTTATTATTTTTTACGATTTATAGGAAAAATGTGGTGGTGAGAGGATTTATTTATACTATAAGAGGGGTGGTTTTGTGTAAATAAATAGTGTTTATTTTATATTTAAAGACAACAAAAATTGTGTGAAATTAATTAAAAATAATAATATTTGTAATTAATGTTGTAATGGATCGTAATATTCGATCAACAAATCATAAACACCATTATGTTTGTAAATTTTATATATTTTAATATCATTCCTTTAAACTTTAACTCTTTTATTTATTTTATAGATAATGTGGTTAATGTTTATTTTTCCACGGTATGTTTTTTTATATAATTAAAAAGAGCATAAACAGAAATTTGGATATAATGATTCCAAATATGGAATCAGTTTTATCTAATTCAATTCACATAATTGGAAAAAGTATATTTAAAACAACACTCGTATATACGATAAAAAAAGAGGGTTTTCAAGGAGATTAGTTTTCAAGAAAAATATTATTTCATATTAACTCAATGAAGAAAAAATATATTTTTTTTGAAAAAAATTAATATATATTGAAATAATATCTATAATTTAATTTTATAAATTCCCCATTAATAATTTTTTTAAATAATTAAAAAGTAGAAACATTGTTTAATTTAAACAGTTTTTAAATAAATCATTTTTTTAAAATCAAAAGTAAATATTTTCCAAAATACAACATAAATAGGATTAGAAGAATATAGGTTTAGGAAATACTAATTAATAAAATATATTTTACTAGAAACCATATTCAAAACATAATGGTACATTTAAATTTCATTATTTATTAAAAAATGAAAATTTTTAAAAAATCTGTATTTCCACTACTCACTAAAAAATTAATCATGTTAGAAGATTCAAAAAAATCAACCTAAGATATTCTTTACATTCAGAATCAAAAAAATATATTCATTTTATAATCTAAATTTTATAAAAAAATTCAATATAACTTATAATTTTTTTATAGAATGTAATAAAAATCTATATTTTAATAAAAATTTTATATAAGGAATAAAGTGACTATAAATAATATGTTTATTTGCAATGAAGAAATTAATATACTAATAATTAAAAGAAAAATTATATATCTCATAATTTTTTTAACACTATTTATCCTTTCCAATTTAATTTAATTGATAAAATGGTCGTTTTAAAATATTAATATTTTTTGGATTTTGTTTAATTTTGGTGTACTGTACAATGTAAATTATTGAATAGATTAAATTTATTTTAAAAAAGGGACATGATTTAAAATATTTTGACGTTACATTATACCCCACTTGAATTTAATTTCACCCTTTAAATTCATCACTCAAGTTAAAATATATGAGTATACATCTCCCTCTTCATGTACCCAGGTATCCATTTAGCTTCTTCAAACTGGTTGTTTCACCACAAAATGTTAGCCATGTGAGTGGTCCTACTTTGTAGAAATTTATCACTATGTTCCAAATTTTAAACCATATTTTCACCATAAGAAATTTATTTATTAATAGTATTCAAATGTGATTTTACTTCTCATTTAGTATCATGTATGTACTTCCTTAAGAAAGACACTTTGAACAAATCATAATAATGAGATACATTCAGTGGCAGTGAAACTTTATTACCAATTACCCTGATTTGATCATGAATTTAAAAAGATATTTTTTCCTCATAATTTTTAATTGTAATTATATAATATAAGGATGATATTTGAAAATTCTATTATGTGAAAACCACATAATGAAAAAGATCATTAAGACATCCTTTTAAAAAGAGGGAATGTTTAAGGTATAGATCACCAAAAAACATGGATTTTGATTTGGTGAATATTAGTGGAATGTGAAAATATATACATGAAATATCATTTAAAATATCATGTTATGTTGGACAATGATATATAACATGGTCATTAGATGGTTAATGACCCCAAAACCATTGACCAAAAAGTTTTGAAAGGGTAATTGATATCATCTAAAATGATTATAATAAAATAATATTTTATTTGAAAACCAAATAAGATTATATATTTACCATATTTCGCATAATAAGTATAATTAAACACTATGGTTATTCCATTATAAATTCCCACATAATTTATGACTTCGAGATATGAATTCGAAATTTTAATGCTTTCAGATCTATTGGATTATAATATCTATAATGGGATGACAATTCATTATTTTTTCCTCTACTTATCATAAAAAAACGGTTACCACATATTTTACAATACACATAAATCATCATATGGTTATGTAATATATTAATATATAAAAACTAATAAAAATTCATCATAAAAAATTTAATAAATGGAAACTCTTGTGAACCTTTAAAAATATTAATATCAAATACTTTCAAAAGAAGGCCATTAAATTACCAAAATCAACTTATCATTAATCCTAAAAAATATTGTCATATCACAGAGTTTTCCCACATTATAAATTTAATTTATATTATCATTTATTCTCTTAAAACACGTTATTAACCTTAAATACCAGAAAACCATAGTGAAAAAATACATGATTTCCAAAATTATTGCATTCATCATACCATAAATTCAAAAATTCTATAAAATAAATCCTCAAACCACCTTGTAAACTTATTTCTAATTCGTTCCATATTCATCAATAATATATCATTTATTTTATCATAAAAATTTTATTTATCTCATTGTTGTTGCAACATCATTCTAATATTAAATGGTTTCCTTACCTTAGTCATGTTTCCTATAAAAATATCACATCAATCACTTTTCATGGTTACCAGTAGCATTTGAAACATTATTTTAAATTAATAAGGAAACAATATTGTGTAAAAATAATTAAAAGTTTCATTATTGTAACATTAGTGTTTAGGGAGATAATCACATGAAATTTCTGCAATATTTTTATAATCCTCACTCATTAAAAAATCATACATGAAATTCCCAACCAAGGTTTGGGGATAAATGTTCCCTAACTAAAAATATTTACATCGTTCATTGTGGTTAGATAAGGATCCAACATTTCATTTAACATAAGATGTTTCTTATCTTTTCATCCATTCTTTCCCACTAATATTATAATTGGTTCACGATGTGTAAAAAATATCTTTATATATAACGCTCATATGTGAGTGGAACATTTTGTTGAGATATCTCTCCTTTAATTTCATTAACTAGACTATTTTCGTTACTTCTAAATTATATTTCTCAATGGATAGGCTTACCACACATGGAACATTTTCTTACTACTTTTAGTGATTCACTTGAGTGACCCTTCCCTGTTTTTTAGAAAGTTAAATGATGAAATTTTATCATACCTTTTTGTGGAATACCATTGGAGTTTCTAATAACATACATCTTTATATTCATATCACTACATTCTTGATGGTTTGTATCTTCTATTTATAATTTCAATTCAAATTAAACATTTTTTTTCATATCTTCTGAATTTCTTTATCGATAATTCATTTTGATGACATGGTTTAAGTCACTAAAGAATTGATCAACCTTACTTTAATGTTGGATGATTAATCCATTTCATTTCCTCACAAGTCATTTAAAATTTCATTAATGTGTCTCAACATATTCATTGTCATTTTTCTCTAACTAGATCAACTAATTATTCATTTTTTTATGGGTAATAGCAAGATGGTAATTATTTTAAAATAAGTTCTTAAACTCATCCCAATCCATATAGTAAATTGTTTACTCAATCCTTTTACTCTTGATAAAATACAACATTGATTTGGTTCACCTTACAGACAATAAAAATCCAAAATTAATTCCTCATGTTTTGGAAAATGAATAATAGAAAATTTAATTTTAGTGTTATTGATCGATTGAGTTTCCACAAGTGGATCATAAGTTCCACTAAAAGATGGTGGATGTGAAATAATAAAGGAATCATCGTAATAATGTTCCCTGATTTTCCCATTTTAAAGATAACTTGTTTCATTGATTGTGTGAGCATAAATATAATATTTTTCATTCCATTTCCTATAACATCGCATTTATCTAAATAGAAAACATTTCATTACCCATCACATTCTGCATTAACATAGTTCCTTCAGGTTCTAAGAATTTCATAAAACCAAAAACCATAGTGTGATAAACACTAATAATATTGGGGAAATCCCAAAATAAAGGTTGATTATTCATAAAATTTAAATATATAACACATTTGGTTTTTATTACATACTAATTATCACTACTTGAACTCTACTACTCTAACCATAACATAAACCTTGGGTTCTTAGTATAATTTTATCATCCTATATTCCAAAAGATATTTAAATCTTACTCTAATAACAAATAAAATGTCCCATTATTCATAATAATATATCTAGATATATGAATATTCATTACCTAACATAACATAACCACAACCATCTTTTAGTGGTTTAATTTATTTGGAAACATGGAAACAAACAAAATGTGTTCCAAAAATATATATATCATATCCCACTTATCCCATTATAACTTCAACACTTTTCATATTTCATAATTAATAACATGCTTCATGTCTAAGGAAGAATAAACACAAGAAATGGGTGATCTACTATTCTCAATAAGGTTAAACAATGTAGATATCAATCATTACATAAGCATAAGGATATAAGAACATGGAACTAACATTTGAAAATTATACCATGTATATCAAGGATCAAAATCTTGAGTTATGGAATAAATTATATAAGATTATAAGACATAAATTACAAAATTATAAATGAACAAATTATACTAGAGAGAAATAATGACATTAAACAAGAAATCATAAAATAAAAATAAAATTATAACATTTTCAACATGTATAAATAGAAAAAAATTCACTCATTATGTTAAGGACATGAAACCATACCCTTGAGTAAACATATTTATATTATATCAAGTTCATGAAAAATCATATGGAAATAAAATCTAGGTCCATGTGTAGAACTAGGAACATGAAATAATGATCATGTATAACATTTTTATCACAAGATTTATCCATATTTCAACTAATTCATTGGAGGTAGATATATCTCTCACCCATCCTATAATGAAAACCATACATATGTGTCTTAAATGATCATAAATCAATCATCATATCAAAACCCCTGAAAATTAGTGGACTTCTCAAATAGAATTCGGTCATAATCATAAATAATCCATAACTATAATTAGGATATTTTCATTGACCAATATCCCTATTAAATAATTGAAACATAAAAAAATATTATCTTCTATATAAGATATTTCTAAAATATCACTTCAAATAATTCTGGAAAAAAATATTTCCATTTTTAAATCATTTATTTTTAATGGGTCACAACATTATAAATTAAAAAAATTGAAAATAACCTTGTAACATTTTGACGAAAACATCAAATCATTATATATTTTTAATGGTTTGAAAATACATGCATTCTATATAAGTAAAAAACAATCCATCTATATTTGGTTGGAAAAATCCCAATGAACCTCATTTAGTAAATGAAAAAAATAGTCCCCTCAAAATATTTTGTAAAAAGTAAAGCATCAGTAATAATGAATTTAAAATATCATAATGTAATATTAAAAAATAATTGGAAATTTTTTATAAATAACTAGTCATGGGAAAAAAGGTTGTTTTTTAGAACATTTGAAAATATAATTCTTCAAATAAATTCCCTTATAAATATCATATAATTATTGTGAGAAATAATCAAATGAATATTTTATCTATATCTAATATAATTCCAAATAAAAAATTTTTAAATAAAATGTAATTTAGTCAAAATTATTCACACACATAATCATAGAATAATATAATTAATGAAGTTAATGGTTATCTCAAAGAATTGAAATTGGGATAAAAATTCTCTTACCACTTTGAAATAATTCAAATATAATACCCCAGAAATGTAATAATAAATAAATGATACATTAAATAAAATTAATATAATCAGATTAATGATATTATATATCAAATAGAAGTATATAAACCACCCACATAAATTTTTACGTGAATTAGGAATATATATCCTATATTAAAAGTGAGATGAGAATATGTTACCTAGTGTTTTCTATTAGTATAATATATTTTAAATTCTTGTTTAAAGGTTAAAAAATGATATTAATTCCTTATATAACTAGAATCGCATTTATACACCTCACATGTTATTTTTTTGTCTATTTCCACAGATTCATCAATAATATTTCATTATTTTCATTGTTTTAGGGGAGTTTGATTCACAGTTTTCATGGTCAGTTCTATTCTTTATATGTATGTATACTTTTGTCAGTTAGAAATAAATTTCCATAAGCTAAATTAAATTTTTTAAATTTCCATAAATAATTATAAATGGTATCATATATCATATTTTTCTCTTATGTGGATGATTCATTTGATAAAATATTAACGGTAAATAGTTGGTTTATTCTGGCTATTTTCTGACCATTACCGAATAGTTTTATTTTTAAAAATATTTTAAAGATATATTACTTCCAGAAAATGATTTAAGATATAATATATCTTCTAAAATTTTAACTAACTATAGTAATACTTTTATGATTGTCCTTAAAGGCTATAATTGAATGAAACAAACCATTAATCATGGGGACAGTGAACCACCATATTTTGGATAGTGGATTTGTTTCATTGTATAATAGGAGGTAATAAATGAAATGTATATAATATATTCCATTATAAATAAAAATTAAAATATATTTATGATCCAATAGTTATTATACGTTTATGGATAAAGGTGGTATGATACGGTAGAGGAATAAAACAAAATAAAAGAGGTGGTTTGATAAATTTACCTCTTCAATATCACCTCATTGAAGTATCCCTTATAGGTAATGAAATTGGAATTTTGGTGAGAGAAACAACACCTGGATGTTGGGATTATTTTTATTAAATTTTATTTAAGATATTTGAGAAGATTATATTATTTTTAGGAGAAAGGGTGTGGTGATTATATTTTTTTATAATTGAGGAGGGTATTGTTTTAGATGATTAAATAATGAATATTTTATATTTAAACCTAACCACATTTGGGTGGAATTAATTACAATGAATTATATTGATAATTAATATTGTAAATTATCTTTATTATTGAGAAACTAATCATTCACCCTTTAAATTTTTAGTTTTAATGTATTTTAATATTTTACATTTTAACATTAATATTTTTTTTATTTTACCTATGCTACGATAAGCACCTTTTACAATGGTAAAATTATAATGCCTAAAAAATTAATATGAACATACAAAAAAATTTTGAAAATTATGATTAAATATTTTGAATCCCTAATACAAATTTAATTATAAACATCTGAAAATTTATATTTAAAAAACATGTTGAATGACTAAAAAGAAGGTATTGAAGAAATATATTTTCAAGAAAAAGTGTATTTTATATTCACTTCATGATAAATAATTTTCATTGTATGAAAATAATTTAACATTTCATGATAAAAAATATATAAATTCTATTGAATTAATTCCCATTTTGGATTATATGAACTAATTTAAAAGGAGAAAAAATATGTACATTAAAACAGTTTTTAGAAAAATATAATTTTTAAATAGAAATATATTCTTATTCTAAAATAAAAATAATATTAATTATATAGAATTTTTTGGTGGATGGTATTTAAATAGATATTAGAATTGTTACTTGATACCATATTCATTGGATGATGGTTCTTTTAAATTTCTTAATTTTTTCAAAATAAATGACATTGCTCAAAAAAAATTAATTTCTCTTTTCAATAAAAAATTAATCATTTAAAAAGATTCTAAATAACATTTCTTCAAAAAATTTAGACATTCTGAATAATAAATTTAAAAAATAAATTTTCTAAAATTTTCGCATCCGATTATTATTATTTTCTCATACAATATATAAATAACTTTTTTAAGAAGAAAAGTATTTGAATAACAAAATGATAAAAAAATTATCGGTTTATTCACTAATAATATTTTAATATATTAAAAATGAATTGAAAAAATATACATATTTCATAATTTTATTAATTCTATTTATTCACACCAATTTAATGGCTAGGTTATAATGGGCATACGAAAATAATAATATGTTTTTTGGAGTTCATTTATGCTCGGTTTTATGTTCTACGTAAATAATCGAGGAGATTAAATTTTTTTTTAAAAAGATATATATTAAAACATAATGGGGTTTCACAATAATAGAATTTTTTTAGGGATATTATTTTTTTTATATTTCCATTTAATTAATTTTATGGTTTTTTTATTTTAAACTATATTATTTATTTTTTTGGGATTATCTATAGAGTTGAAATGATTTTGGTTCAATTTCCTCTTTTTGGTACTTAATATGATCGATTATATATATATTTATTAGAAACATAGTCTATTGTTATTCTTTATATGACGATAATATTATTCCACCTATACATTTCTAAAACAAATTACAAAAAATTACTTTATTTGAACAAATGATTTTTTGAAGTCATTTTTAGCCATACATGACATTCATTTCAATGTATTAAAATTAACATTCGTATCATTTTCCAATTTTTTTACATTTTAATTTGGACTAAAATTTTCAAATAAATATTTTTTCATTTACATAATTGAATAATATTCCTCTGTTATAAATTTTCTATTATTTTAATTTTCAATTACATATTCCCAAGGCTATTTTTAACAGAAATCATCTTCTCAATATTGTAAAATTATTTTTTTAAAATGATATCAATATAATAGGATATTTTTCTTATGTTTTAAATATAATTCTTTAATTTTATGTTAAATACATTTTTATCAATTTAGATATGATTTTCATTTTCTTATGAATTATTGGGGAAATACTTTAATGATACAATCCACCCAGTTTCTCTGGATGGATTATAATAATGTTGATCTATTTATTGGCTAAACAATATTAATGTTTTATAAGATCGAGTTTTGAAATATGAAGGTTTATATAGATTATTAATTTAGTATTTATACACTTATATCATATGATGAATGAATTATACCTAGTAAGTGATAATGAGATCCCATTATAACCCCGCAATGCATTGGTAGATCCCAATAGAAAACTGGTTTAGGTATTTTTCATATGCCTTTCCTTTATAGTGTCTATCATTATGCAATAAATCATTATTAAACATCATATAGTTATCCATGGGATTATATATGTTTGCATTCCCTCCATGTATATATTAACCTTTCACGATATTATCTATATATTATATTTTATTCTTATTTTTCTCCATCACATTATTCATGATTTAATTATTTTGATGATAGATTTTATTGTACGCTTTTCCTTATAGAGCATATTATCCCACCCTTTATTGGGTTTTCCATTCACTAGGGTATAAATATGTGAAATATTATTTATTTTCTAGATATACTAGAAGATAAAAAATTTCACCAGAATTTTATTTTATATTCCATGTTTTCAAATTTAATGTGAGAATAATGTGTTTATCTATTCTCCTTTTAATAGTAAACTATTCAATCGTGTCATGTGTGATCTCATAGACTTTGTATTGATATAATATGATAAAAAATAACTTTAATTTACTAAATGTGCAGTTGTTTTAATTTGTATTAAACGAAGTTTTATAATAAACATTAAGGAAATATTTATAAAAACATAGATTAAAGAACATAATCCTAGAAGGTACCCTATGGCTATGTATATGTGTTTGATAAAAACATGTTTTTCGGTATAGTTGGGAATATGTGGTTTTTGATCAATGACATCCCATTTTTGAATACTTGAAAGTGTATGTGGCTATGGAATATATGAGCCATGGGCTAAAACCCTAAAAAACTAGCTTTGGATCCACTACATCTTCAACTAGTGTATGGTGTGTGGGATTAATACTATACACCTATCTAGATAATCTTGGTGTTATTCTTTATATGATGGGAATGATCATTACAAACAATTATAAAGGATTTAAAAATATTTTTATGATTTAAATATATTCCCAAATCTATTAATCTTATAATTATTTGATTATATATAACGATATATTCCACATATGCAATTTATTGGACTATATTATGAATTACAAACTATTATTCATACTTTTATAAGAAAATGTAGTTTATGAAATTATTTATTAATTCTGTTCAATGGATATAATTGAAAATGTGTCAACACGAGTAATATATTTAGGGATTTCTCTCATTAACATATAAATATAAATTATATTTTAGATGTGTAGATTACAAATATATTTAGAAAGTTGTCTCAGGTTATAACTAATAACTTTGATTATATCATACAACCTATTATATCACATCATAATATTTTAATATGATACTGCTTCATTGGGTAGAAACCATGATTCATTTTGTGACCAATTAATACATTGAGAGTTTAATAAAGTGTCATGTCCCACTAAAAAATATTTATATACATGAGATGTAATTTAATAGAGAAGGATTCTACAGAAGTGTATTATTTGAGGGATGATATTGATCGACAATGGTCATTAATTCAAAATAAAATGGTGGAAAATTAGTTATGGAGAATATAATGGATGGATTTAAATAATATATTGTTCAAAAAATATATTCATTTTGATCAATTAGTTGATATAGACTTGAAATTCACATAGATATAATATAAGTAATAGAAATGTTTTCCTTAATATGAGTAAAACATGAAAATATTGGCAAGAAAAGATATAGACTACACTCAAAATATGGATATTTGGATTGACTCATTCATTGATGAGATTGAGACAATCCACTAAAGAGAACTAATATCTCAAAATATCTAATCATATGATGATATGGTATCCAGATCTGCTATAATAGTGAAACGAATATCTAATTAATATATTTTCAATTGAAATCAATAGAAGAAGAGGGTGGATAGGAATCATGTTAAAATGAAATTAAGAAATATAAAATAAATGATATAAAGACATCCAAATTTAATACAATGATATCACTTATTGATAGATTAATATTCAGTATATAAAATAATTATAAGTTCCATAAATTTATAAGTAGAATTTCATTGGAAACATGGACACATAAACAACTAGTTCATAAAAGTTATATATACTCACACATTATGTTTTTCTTAAATAAGACCCATATTAAGTATATCATACTCTATTAATTACTTTATAACTAGGGGAAAAGGAAATATATAAATGTGTGATATCAGATTCATAGTAAGGGTAATCAAAGGATATATTAATGGTCACATGTTTGTAACATGAGCATTCGGGAATGAGAAAATGATCATAACATTTGAAATTAATACCATACATGTCAAATATCATAATCATTATTTATGGAATAAATAATGAATTTTCATAAGGAATAAATCATAAATTAATCAAATAACCTGAGTTATCATATAATAACATTACCATAAGACATGATTTTGTGCCATACATAACAATATAACTTTTTATAATAATTATAATTTAAATAGGTTCACTGATTATGTTAAGGACATGAAATCAGATCCTTCTATAAACATATGAACAGAAATTCTTGTCCAGAAAAAATCAAATGAAATTGAAAACTAGGACTGCATACAATATTATAGACATGAAATCTGGGTCCATTTATAAACATATTAAAATGAAATACCGTTCTACCAATAAAATTGTGAAAATCTAGTCATCAACTCCCATTACATATTTACCTCAATATTAACCATTAAATACCAAGAAATTCAGTGGATTTTTTTCTTAAATTCTTGGAAATTTTACGAGTCCGCATTTTCTGACGGCGCGCGATTCCGATTCCTGGAGTGCCCCGAATGATCCGTCGAAGTTTTGTTAAGCCAAAATTAATGCGCATATCCAGTTTTCCTGAAAAAGTTGAATAACTCTTAAATGGTTTCATAGATCAGAAATCCAAGTCCACTGTTGCGCTCAAGATGGTGGGTTTACCCATGGCATGACTTATGTTTAGTCAGCACGGGCCTCTAGTGAGAAAACCAGAAAATGGAATAACTGTAAATAAAATAATTAAATAATGTTATTTTATTTTTCATATATTTATAACTCACAAACAATAACTCGGATTAATATTCCTGGACTACCACTGAACTCGTGAGGGTAGGCTTTCTTTAATCAGATACTAACTTAGGTCGATGAGTGCCTCTAGAGAAAGTTAGTTTTTTTCCTCAAATAAAATAATTAAGTGACAATAATTTTATTTTCAAATTCATAACTTTTAAATGGAAACTCTGATTGAAATCCTAGGGTACCGTTGGGTTCGTCGGGGGAGTGTTTCACATAGGCATAGCCTAACCTTGAATGAAGTAGGTCGGGGATGACTGTTAATAATTTTCCAAACTTTTTTTCAGGTATATTCAGTATACATTCGGGGGACATTTTATATCTTTTGAATTGGTGCTCATAATTGAAATCTAAGGGCACCGTTGACCTCAGATTACTCCCAAGACTATGAATTTTATTTTACAAATTATATATGATATATTACTCCCAAGACTATGGTATATGTAATTTTTTGAGGCATGTGTTTATTTTTTTTATAATTTTAAACTAAATATGAGATGAAAAATATGAGTGGTAAATTTATAATGGAATGCATATTAATAATGGGTTCAAAAAATGAAAATGGAAGATTCAAATGATTTTAAATTAAAAAGGTGGAAATAAACATACTTGTTATATTTTTATTTATAAAAATATATATATTGGTGAATTTAACTAAATCATAATTAGATATTTAATTTACCATATGATCAATTTTTTTGTTGAAATTTGATTTAAAAAATTATAATGTGAGCATCCTTTTTAGAATGTTGTGATTTCAGCCATGTTGAGAAGTCTGAATTCAAGTGTGTGGGTATTTGATAAGTATATTTAATTCATGTATTTAATGGTATTTTAATACATTTATTTCAATAAATAAATAATTTTTATTTTCTATTTTTTAACTATTTGACCTTTTTGTGTTTTGTGGTTGGGTACTTTGGATAACTGGAAAATGATATACAAAATAGATGAATATTGGAGATAATATACAATTCATGACATGCTCCTTACTCGTAGCATGCCATCAAAATTTGGAAGATCAAAAGACAATTTCATATACATCAGAAGAAAGTAAAAACTATGGAATAACATTTACAAGTCATGTATTTAATTACTTGATGTGTGTTTATTGGGATAATTCACATTGCTCAGGAAAATTAATTAAATATTAAATTTTTTGAAAATATATTACTATTAATATTAAGAATAAACATCTTGGGAAGTTTAGTACATGTTAAAATATGATGAATTTACTACTAACAATGATTACACATCATGTAAACACACACGTCATGTGTGTTTCTGTAATCTAAAATTTAAAGATACGAATTTTCATGGATTTAACATGTGGTATTTTAGAAGGACACTATTGTTAAAAAATTAGGGGGTCAGGGTGAGGGTGATTTGATAAATGATGACTTTTAACCAAGGTTAACCACCTAAAATATCTACTTCAACACTACTCTATAGAACATTAATTATTCTTTTCTACACCCTCTCAAGGATAGCTTGACGTTGTGATTTTATTAGGCCAAAGAATGTGTGATTAACATGGATTGATTTTATGAGGTATATTATTTTTGTATTGAAATTTATATTGGTACATCATGATGTATATTCAATTTAATATCCTTCATTATTCTTCTCTCATAACCATTTTGAGAGGGGATAGGAAAAGGGTTAAATTTCCTTTTTTTTATTTAAGCATTACCATTGCCTGTGTTGATGTAATTATTTTGTTTTATATGAGGTCAAGAGTTTGAATTACCTCCATGATCATTAGGTTTGTTTTACCCTATTTATCAATATGGTTTTGGGTTACCCATTCATTTCAATCTGATGTACTTGACAATATGAAAAGGATAACCTAGGATAGAGTGTGTTTTCCTTGATTAATGGACTCACCAGGACCTGATTCTAAAGACTACGTGAATGTTAATTAATTATTTAATAAATTTTTATCCAATGAACATAGATTCATTTCTCCCAAACACAAAATTTATATTTTTTTCTCCAATTTTTTCCACTAATCATATTCTCATTGTCATATATTTAATTTTTGGAAATTCACAATTATTTTAGAAAATTATTATTTAAATTAATGTTTTCTATAACCCTTTCTCTTGGTGTTCAATCTCAAACAATCATATCCACTAGAGACCTATTATTTTGTGTATTAATTATTCATGTTATGAATTTATAAATTCTTTAGCCAAGTGGGAAATAATGACAACCCATGGGATATCATAAGACAACATATTTCTGACCATAGATATAGATGAAGTATGATTTTTATGAAAACATTCTCTAAAGAATTTTATGTGCCTTGGAGTAGTAAATTGGTAAATTTACTTGAAAAATAGCATGAATAACCACAGTAGAATAAAATTTCATTATTTATTAAATAATGATCAAATAATTTTCATTATTTTAAATTCAAGAATAAACTATCTTTATTAGAGGTAGATTTTGAAAAATACATATTAAATGATCATAACATTAATGTGAAAACTGATCAATGAATATATTCTGTGTGTCAATTTAAAATTTTAATAACCCATTTGTAAATACAAAAATTGATATTCAATATTAATTTTGAAAATAATCATATAATATTAACAATAACAAGGATATAATATAACCTAATGAAAGGTAATTTAGTAATTAAATAACTTAACAAATTTGTAACATCATAATCATATTAACTCGAATTAAATATACAAAATAAAAACATAAAATACAATAATGATTTATGTATTAATGATATTTAATGTAAAATGGTTAGTGTATACAACATGTAAAAGAAATCCAGTTCATAGAATTATAATATGCTTCAATGAAATGAAATAGAGATAAAATCCCTTACCTTACGCTTTCTTCTGGATGAACACCATTCAACCTCATGTATGATGTTTTAAAGAATTTCTTAACTTATAAAAAACAATAATAATATTTATAATATCATATATGATCCTTTTATAACATTTAATCACTTGTTTGGTAATAATATTTCATTATTTTTGTTGTTTCAATTGTTAATTCCACTGTTTAACTAGTATGTCTTGACTTGCTGTTTTTCCCCTCTTACTTAGATCATGTTTAATAATTTATATATAATTTAAAATCCTGATGAAATTGTCATATATATTTAGTATATATATATTTATATAAATCCAAAAATACTAGTTATAGGAAATGAAATACATCATTCATAGAGATAGTAGTATTTACATATTCATTGATACTGTTTCCATTTTCTTTTCATACAAAATAAAAATAAAAATAAATTATATATTTATATTTCACCATTAAATTATAATTATTATTTCATATATATATATATATATATCACCCATTCTTATTTTAAATTTCCATAATACATTCCATGTAATGCATGAATGAACTAATTCGCTTCGCAAGACAATAGTCCTCCATACACACAAATGACGTTACCATATTCCCTTGAAATGGAAATAATGAAGGTATGTGTCATATAATTATACCATAATCCCAATAATATCATAAATATATTTTATATCATATTTAAATTTTATTTGCATCATTATTCCCCTACATGAGAGGTAGAAATTAGAGAATGAATGATATCGATTCGTAAGGGAGTAGTACGTCGTACATATGAATGATGATTGTGTATCCCATATGATGGATGTTTGTGAAGATTTATATTGTATCATTAACAATAAAAAATCTTAGTTTAATTAAAAAAATAATGATATTTCATAAGAAAGTTATAAAACTAATTGAAGTATGTGGGAAGGAAACAAATTAAATCTCTTTTATAAAAACATCACCTCCACTTCTGATATCCTCTTTACGTTTTCCCTAATACCTTCTGCTGTTGGATTTCATTCCAATATAAGACATATAGGAATAGAATAAGGGTTGTTTGGAGTGAATCTTAAAATTATTTTCTGATCTAATGAGTTTTTTGAGGTCTTATGAAGTGAGAGAGGGTGATGCCTTTTAATATTGTGTGAGTGTAAAACATGTAAATATCTGAAAGATGGAATTCAAACCACGTTCATTCCATTTCAATATGCTACCATAATGCACAAAAAATTATCATATAAGTTATAAAATATAAATATGGACATAAAACTAGTTTGGGAAATGTTTCTAGGTCATTACCCCCTAAAGATTAATTTTTAGTCCCTTTGTTAACTCTTTATTCACATAATCAATTTATTTTATTTTAACTACTTTCACTACTCACATTGAAAATAGTAAGTTGGAATTTTTGGAAAATATAAATTATTATAATTCCAAATATGATATACAATTTTCCTAATTCAAATCAAATAAGTGGGAAAAATTAATTTAAAATTAATCTTATATATTGGATTTGAAAGCAGGGTTTTAAAGTGAAAATGATCGAAAGATTATTATATTTTTTTTATGAAACTACTATTTTAAATTGATTAAAATTACATAAAATATATTAATATATGTAAAATTGATCTAATTTTAATTTAATTCTAATTTAAAATATAATTTAGCATTATAAATAATTTAGATGAAATGAAATTTTTCAATTAAAATACAATTTCTCTCATTATTCATCTAAAAATGAATCATCTAATTAAAATATAAACCCTTCACCCAAATATAATTTTGACATTCCTATTTCAAAAATGAAATTTATTTTTTCATTTAAATTTCTTAAAAGAGTTAAAATTTATTTTTAAATCATTTTCTTCATTAAAAGGTGGAAAATACCTTTAGAACAAAATATAACTATTTATACATAAAACATTATTTTTACATATCTTATTATAATAAGATCTATTGAATAAATTTTGAAAACATTTTATTGAATATATAATAAAATAATTTCATTTTTATTTTCCTCTAATATTATTTTATTCAATTTATTAGTATAAAATTAATTTAGTTCATTAAAATATTTTTCTCTATAAAAAATATAATTTATTTTCAATTTATTTTTATATTAATTTAAAATAATTGAGTCTTAAAAAATACACTTTCATAAGTCTTTTAATCCTACTTATAACCTCCTATTAAACTATTAAGGTATTTTTATCCTCTAATATAATAATATTACTAATATTTTTGTGATCATTAACACCTGGTATTACATGTAGTGCATGATATAGAAGAAACTCATTATCACAAACCAACCCCAGTTAACCACTACCGGTCACCTAAGTCTGTATGTGGGAAGGCCCTAAGGGAATTATCGATCCTCATGATCTATAAATAAGTTACTTGCATTATCATAATAAGAAAAGTAATTCTTTCTCCCAATAATAAATATATAAACTGAAAAATGGATTGATAAGTAGAGAAGCCCATTATGAAAAAATTAATTATTTTTTCAAATTGAAAAACTTTAAAAAGAATCTGAATAAAATAAAATAAAATAAATTATAATAAAATACTAAACATAAACTAACAACCACTTCTTCTCAATTTAACCAAAAGGATCACTCTCTGATACCAAAACCTTCTATCACCCATAACGATCAATACCCACATGAAAAATTCAAAAAACAAGAAGAAAGGGATATAGATGGGAGTATTAAAACTCAGTAGGCATGCCTGAATAATCTATTTTGATGTCAATTACTTTAAAATAAATGAAACAGAAACATAATTTTTGAAATAAAATATCTAAATATATGTTTTTACAGATGATTTTCCAATTTGAAACAAATCAGAGTCCATTTCCAATTTTCATTTTCAAATCCAATATCATTAACCCGAAGCAACCATTTATATATTAAAGGTGGATATTCATTCATCCATTTAATAATAAGAACAAGTTAAAGAGAAAAAATTTCTTCAAAAACCATTGAAAACTAACTCATTAGATTCCAAATAAGAACCCCACGCATGAGAGAACCACAATAATCATATAATAAGGACAATGAAAATAAGAACACATGATTAACCAACCAATCATTCATATCAATCATCCACAATAAGTTTCTAAATTCCAATAGACATTATTGAAACCGTGATGCTCGAAAAATATACAAAACATACTAATACATGCTGACTCATCCCAGAAATCATGCCTCACTCGATGAAATCAATAACACCCTCACATGATCATCCATCCCCAATATGGTACTGAATAAGGGGAACTATCCCATATCCAAAATAATAAAAGTATATCCCCCCTTCTATTTGACACTAGCCAGTGAGTAATCCCATCTACAGTATTAATCATTCATAGAAAATTCATTCATTATTCTAGATTTTCATGTCATGAACCAACCAGGGTTGACCCTAAACCGGTCACCTGAGCCGGCCCGCGACATGGCCCGAGGGGTGTTCCCAATCCCCACAGGCTGGAAACTAGTGTAGGGCATCAAAACCAAACAAGAGGGAATGATTTCACCTAGTGAAAATAAATAAAGCAGTGGAAAATTAGAACAACACAAAGTAAATAAATGACACTAAAAAGAAAGAATGATCAGCACCAACTAACTAACCAGACCACGATCAAAACCCCTTGTGACTTTGAGAGTCGCTCACCAGTCCACAACAAACTCTCTCCCATGGAGAGCAAGCTCGAGTCAAACCTGCAATAGAAACTAAAATTAGGAAAACACTATAGTCACTCACCAGTCCACAACCAACCTTCGCACCACTTGTGTATGTGAAACAACCACAAGATCAATTTCTATCAAATTATAAAAATTCAAAAACACAATCATAGACTAAATAGACATATTATAATGCTACAAAAAAAGTAAAAATGGTAATTGAAGCAACACAGGAACCAATTAATTGCTCCATAAAGGAATGGGTTGAAAGTGCCTACCTAAAATCAAGCGCGGATGAAACCAAAATTCGACAGAAGGTAGAACACTCCCTCGTGGACCCACCATAAACCTAAAATAATGTGATAAACATGCAAAATAAAACTGGAGGTGTTAGGGTTTGGCTAAATATAATGAAACCCCTAGAAATTGAGATGCAAACCCAAGTGGAGGGTGGGTATGCCCACTGGAGAGGGGGACAACCGGAGATGGTGTCGGACGCACTGCTAGCCGGATCAAGGAGGCCGGAGCACATTCTAGCTGGAGGTTCAGGAGCTCAGATGACCTAGAGGGTGAAGTGGGTCGGTCGGACCAGGGGAAGTCGGGGCTTCGAGTGCGAATAGGAGGGTGCAATCTAGAGGGAGCTCGGTTGTCTACGGGTAGCCGAAGGCTGGAGCAGGATGCTGGCCGGGGTGCTAAGGGGGCACAGGATCGCGGCAGGCGGGATGCGTGGGAGGCTGTCAGACAGGGGAGGCATGGTTGGGGCACGCTGGCAAGGCCGTTACGGTGAGGAAGAAGTGGGGCGAGGTTGAGGGAGCAATGCGGAGCATGGGGTGGCGAGCGGGAGCAGCGAGGGACAGATCACAGTCGAGCGAGGTTGCTGGACAGAGGTGCAGCACGGGTGGGGAGTCAGCAGGTGGAGGGATACTGGGGCTGGTTCGCCGATCGATGGGGGCAAAGGGTGACAGAGGCCACAGGGGCGCCGCTACGTAGATGGAATGTGAGGGGGTGGGGGCGACGTGATGAGTCGGGTAGCTAGGGTTTGATTAGTTTTTTGATTTTAATAAAATAACAATAGTAAAAATAATAAAAGTTTAAATAATAATAATAATAATAATAATATAAATAATATCAATAGAGATTCTATTAAAAAAATTTATTAACAATAAAAAATAATAATAATAATAATATGAAGAATAATAATAATGCAAATAATAATAATAATAATAATAATTATAATAACAATATCATTAATAAAATTAATACTTCTATTAATAAACTTAATAATAATAAAAACAACAATGTAATATTATTATTATTAATATTGAACGTTCCTTTTTTAAAAGTTTTAAACTGTTTATTTACCTTAATCTAAAAACAGGATCCCCGTTTATTTGTCGGACGACTTAATAAACCACGCGCAAGTTGCGCACCTCAACTCAGACCACTTGGGCTTTCGAACAAGCACATGGGGTGATCGTGTAGCTATCTCCTACCATGCGGTGACCGCCCACTGGCCCAAAACCCACTAAAAATATTAAAAGACAAAAATTATAATCAAGGATCTAGCCCAGATCCTTGCGCGAAAACCTAGAGCCAAGAATTAAATAAAATAAAAATTAATTTAAGATGGTGAGTGTGACAATTCTCCCCACCACAGACACTTTCTGCCCCCAGAAAGTCACCCAGCTGAACGATGGACATGGAAAGAATCCATGCCCGACTGAAACTGAAGGGAACCATACCACAAGAGAATGGGAGGACATGAGAGGGTTCTCCCCACCACAAGAATTGATCTAATGTGAAATTTAACACTCAAACATACCACCACGAGAAAGGGGGGACGCGGGAACTCCCAACCAATACAAACTATCTTCTATAGAAAAAGCAAAACAACACCTCCGCTGAAACATGGAACTCTTGAACCATACCAATAACCCCGAACACTGGAAAAAACACCTATGCAGAACATAACTCAAATAGTGAACCCAAGTATAACCAAAAACCTTATCTCCTTCGCAGACACTTATATATCCAAACGAACATTGCCAAACCATGATCGACATATAAAAGGATCAAACACACTATTAAGAAGACTCACGATTCAGAACCCATAATCTGACAAAAAAAATTGGATTATAATATAACATGTATATTATAACTTCACTATGAAGAAATGAACATATAATGACGTCAAAACATTATCATCAGAAAACTAGAAAAAAAACACTTTAAATGTTCCACTACCAACGCGGAACATGAAACCCAGACAGAGGCTTTACACCTTCGGCTACTCCTGACTATGCGCGATATTCACCCCAAGACATGTGGTTGGGCCTCTAATAGATGAAGAATCTCTTGCGTCATAGTTAGGTACGAGAATCCTTTAGCCACAACATCTTCTTCAGGCAACGCTTCCTACATAACTTCTCCAAGTGACTCAGACAGCCGCAATGATGGCCCATCTTCATAGGTATGTGACATGACAGCTTCACATGCACGAACTGGAAACACTTGTGGCACACCACTGAATGGTTCGACAAACTGGAAGCTCGAGCCACTACAGATGACTCCTTAGAAACAGGTTCCTCTGGCACACCCTTCTCGCCAGATGGGGAACCTCTACAAGCGACCAAACACCCTGGATTTCTAACCATCTGCGCTCAGAATACCAACTCCGCTAAAAACGCCTCATCACTAACTTCTCAAAACAAAGGTCCCTTGAAGGGAGGACATGCTCCTTGATCTCTGGACAAAGACCACTGATGAAGAGATAAGCCTTCATAAAATCATGTGATGCTACCCCCCATAGAAACGGACCCAAGCTCCTTGAAATGGTCAATATAAATATTTATCATCCATTTTCCTTCTTGAATATGCGTGATCTCTTCCCTTTTCTTCATATTCATCTCTTCAGGTATTAACCATCTAATGAAGACGGATTTAAAAACATCCCACGTCATCTCAACATGGAGTGATGGTGGGGCGAACAAATCTCATTCTTCTAGAGCTAGACCTTCATGCAAACCCAAAACGGCACTTACCTTGACATCTTCGGGAGTTCCCAATAACTTGAAGACATGCTCGACATCTTCAAATCACATAAATACCTTTAACGGACCCCGATCACCATTTAGTACAGAGAATGACCAAGAAGGACCCAAAATTGGGCATGACTTATCAGAATCTCTGAGGAGCTTTCTGGGGGCATGTTCTGAAAAAAATATAAAACACATAGCCAATACCAATATCAAGCCGAAGCAATATGATTGAAAGTGATTTCATCCAAAAACATCCAACTCAAAAACCAAACAAAAACTAACACGACACGAAAATAACTTTTTATTTTAGATTTAAAAACCACCTTCTTTGAAGGCCATTTTCCAAATACTGAAACCCACTTTTCAAACCAAAATCAAATTTTCTGAAAATAATTTTCCCTTTATTAAAATCACATTATAATAACAAGGTCAAGCCTTTAATTCCATGTGCACACCCCAGTAATCCCATGAATCGTCACACATGTCTTTATCCGCTTTCATCCATACGCACTAACACACACTTCTCATATATTTCCTCACAGGTACAAATGTTCATAAAGAGTCCCTGAGGATTCACCCAAACCATATCTCTACCAGTTCTAAGAAACCATTGGATTTTTAGACCAAGAGAATTCAGTTTTTTTTTAAAACTCCCTTTCACAAATTTAAATCCATTAAAAAGAAAACGTTCTCATTTTAAAACCCCTTTTTCATTTTCAGAAGTGCACATACACCCTCATGAACCAAGACTACACAAAACTTTCATCAAATCACCATAGAGAGGGACTAGTAGTCATGCTTAACCTAGCAACAAGGTAGTGGGTCGTGCCCCAAGTGAGCGTCAATGACTATGAAGAACATATACCATGTACGCAGACTCCACATGGGTCACTACTCCATGTAAAATCCCAATGTAACATCAGTTGGCCTTCGTTGTAATCTCGGATACCAAGACAAATCAGAACGAGACAAGAACACAATTCCCAGACTACCCCTGGAGAATCAAGGTTTGGAATGGGTGAGGGTTCCTGACGTCCTTCCTGTACCAACCTCTCGATTCCCACTAGTACAAATCTTCATCTGTTGGACATCCCAAATAACAAACTCCCTTTGATTCCATTATGTCATGAACCAACCCGGGTCGACCCTGAACCGGTCACCCGAGTCGGCCCACGATATGGCCCAAGGGGCGTTCCCGATCCCCACGGGCTGGTAACTAGTGTCGTACATGAAAACTAAACAAGTGGTAACGATTTCTCTTAGTGAAAATAAATAAAGTAGCGGAAAATAATAACAACACAAAGTAAATAAATGACACTAAAAAGAAAGAACTATAAGCAACAACAAACTAACCTGACCATGACCAAAACCCCTCACGACTCCGAGAGTCGCTCACCAGTCCACAACCAACTCTCGCCCATGACAAGAAAGCTCAATTCAATCCTTCAAAATAAACTAAAAACAGTAAAACACTATAGGCGTGAGTATTATAACTTAGTTTTCATGCCCAAAAAACTATTCCCAATGCACTACCTTTAAATAAATAAATTTAATAACTCCAGGATTGAACTAAGTTATAAAAAATATGGGTTTTCACACACAAGCTTCCATTTCTACGAAAAGTAATAGTCTATTGCACATTTTAATTTAATACAAGTTTAATGTTTTAATGGAACAGGTGTATTGAAAATTAAAAAATTTCTGCATGCAATTTAGATATTCAAATTTTAGTTTCTAGTCAAAGAGAATACCGCACACAACACACCACATACACTAAGGGGAATAGAAAAGAAGTGGCACATAGGGGCCATCAACCGAGATAGACCTCTCTATCATCTGACACAAAAAAAAATAACCACTACAAAAAACATGGGTAGAACCTAGGAGCTCATGAACAATCCAGAACATACAATACATTTGACTCATCCCAAAAGAATACTCTAACTCGATGACATCATAACACCCTAATGCTCGGTATAGCCCTACATGGCCTAACCGAGGGGCCCAATCCCCGTAGCAGCAATAACTCAGTATTCCCTGGCTATGGGGCCACTATCCATTGTGTAATTTAAACTAGTGTGGCAATCATTCTCAGAAGATTCACTCACTATGCTAGGATCCCATGTCAACACAAGCAATAAAAAGGTGTGCGTCCACAATGTAAATCAATCAGTCACAATGCACAAACATCACATAGAGCTCGCGAAATAAATTCACACCAAAGATCACCCCATAGTGGGTTTTTTCAAAATAATTTATTTTATTAATGTACCAAAAGGTCCTTCATTAATTTTAATGAAAAACCTCATTTCTGGAGAAACCCCAAAACACTTGTTCAGAAGAAATCATTTATCATTAAAAGTGCAACTACATTAGAAATTATGTGAATTATGTTTAAAAGCCAAACAAGCATTCTTTCAATTCTGGGTATCCACTCATCAAGAAAATGTTCCAAGTGTCGTGTATAAAATAAACGGCTCTTTTTACACCAAATAATCATTTAATGATTAATTATTTTATATTATTTCTCATTTATTAAAATAAATTAAACATCAAGAAATTAATAAATTCTAAATTTAATGTTTAGTGCAGTTGGGACCTACCTCGGCTCGCTGTCCAAACACAATGATGTAACGCACCTCGCACAGGCGTGCAAGTGCGCACACAAGCTGATGATCACATGAGCATGAAAAAACCTTACCAACACGTTGTAACCACAAAGATAACTAAAAAACATAAACACAAACTTAAAAAAAAACGAACAAATAGCACAAAAGAACCACCTCGACCTACTTTCAAAACATATCTCACATTGTTTGCACTATTTAATAAACCACTTCAAAATCAATAAAATAGTTTCCAAAGAGTAACCCACAACATACCATGATAGAAAACACACGACTCGCATAGTAGGAAAAACAAAATACACAAATTTATAAAAATATATAAAACATCACAAAACTAGTTTTTAACAAAACACACCTTAAATTCACATGAGCATGTTACCGAATATATAACACAAACTAAGTTAGTTTTAATAAAAACTAAACATTGCACCAAACTAATCAATCAAAATGAATGCCAAATCAATTATTTAGGTGAAAAATTTAACCAAATATAGATTATCTACAATATCACATAATTTATTAAATCATTTAAGAAATTTATAAAGTACTTCTTAGTAGAAGAACAAGGATTTCCACAAAAACCACACCTAAAAACCTCTTGAAATCAAAAGCACACGAAGTCCCTTCCAATAATAATAATAATAATAATAATAAGTTTCTCATTACAAACACAATTTAGTAAACCCCTTTCACAAATTACCCATACCCAACCACTTTAAGAAAACCACCATTTTCCACAAAATAACCCATTTCCATTTTACACGCACACCAAAACCACTTGAAAACACTTTTCGCAAAACTTATACATGTCAAAAAACCACAAGATAAATTTCTAACAAATTCTAAAAATTCATAAACACCATAATAAACTAATTAGACATATTATAATGTTGTGAAACAAGTAAAAATGATAATTTAAGCAACACATAAACCGATTAATTGTTCCGGAAAGGAATGGGTTGAAAGCGCCTACCTAAAATCAAACGCGGATGCGACCAAACTCCCACGGAATGTAGAACACTCCCTCGTGGACCAACTGCAACCTAAAAAATGGGATAAACACACAAAATAAAACCTGAGGTGTTAGGGTTTTTCTAAATTGAAGTAAAACCCCTAGAAATTGAGATGCAAACCCAAATAGAGGGGGGTATTCCCACCAGAGAGGGAGACAGCCAGAGATGGTGTCGGACGTGCCACTGTCTGGTGCAAGGATACCAGAGCATGTCCTAGCCAGAGGTGTAGGAGCCCGGAGGACCTGGAGGGAAAATCGGGATGGTCGGACTGTGGGAGGTCGGGGCATTGAGTGCGAGTAGGAGGGTGCAGTCCGGAGGGAGCTCAGCTATCTGCGGGTCGCCGGAGGCCGGAGGAGGAGGTTGGATAGGGTGCTGAGGGGGTGGCAGATCACGATAGGTGGGATACATGGGAGTCTGTCGGACAGGGGAGGCGTGGCTAGGACATGCTGGTGAGGTCACGCCAGTGAGAAGGAAGTGCGACGAGGTCGAGGGAGCAAGGCGGAGCGTGGGTGTGGCGAGTGGGAGCAGCGAGGGACAGATCGTGGTCGGCCGAGGCTGCTGGATAGAGGCGCGGTGCGGGTGGAGAGTTGTCAGGCAGAGGGATGTTGGGGCTTGTCCGACAGTCGGTGGGGGCGAAGGGCGACATAGGCCGCAGGTGCGCCGCTACGCAGAGGGAATGTGAGGGGGTGGTGGCGACGGGATGAGTCGGGTAGCTAGGGTTTGATTAGTTTTTTTTCATTTTAATAAAATAACAATAAGAAGAATAATAAAAATATAAATAATAATAATAACAATAATATAAATAATGACAATAATGATTATATTAATAAAATGTATTAATAATAAAAATAAAAAAAAAAATTAATAATAAGAGGAAGAATATTAATAATGAAAACAACAACAATAATAATAATAATATCATTAATAAAATTAATAATTATATTAAGAACATTAATAATAATAATAAAACAATGTAATAATATTATTATTTTTATCGAACGTTTTTTTTAAAAAAATTAAACTATTTATTTACCTTACTCTGAAAACCGGATCACCATGCGTTTGGTAGATGACTTAATAAACAATGCACAAGTTGCGCACCTCAACTCAGACTACTTGGGCATTCACACAAGCACATGGGGCGATCATGTGGCGAATGCCTACCGTGCGGTGACCCCGCATGGGCCCGAAACTCACTAAAAATATTAAACGAAAAAAATTCTAATCCAGGATCTAGCTCGGATCCTGGCATGAGAATCGAGATCCATGAATTAAATAAAATAAAAATTAATTTAATATGGAAATTGTGACAATTATCCCCACCATAAACACCCATAGAAAAGTGATACTTAAAAGCTAAATGTTACTATCCATGTCAACAACGTGCACCTTCCTTTTCGGGATCCTACCTAATTAGAACTCCACAGTTAATCATGCTTGGCATGGAGTAGTAATATGGATGGGTGACCTTCTGGGAAGTTTCCCAGGGTGTGTGTGAGTGAGGACAAAACACACAGAGAGAACATGTGTTGGCCTGTGGGGATAGTCATTAGTCTGATAAGTGACCCTATAGAGTAATAGCATATGGTGTGTTGTGAAGGAAAACAAGGTATTACAGGAGACACATGGGGTCAAATGAAATGGTTCACGGCCTGGAGAGGTGATTCATGAAAAATGGTATCAGAGCCAATACCCAGTCAGACGTGCTTTGACACTGCTTGAGTTTGAGGATTGGGATCCACAATGAGGGTGTTGTGCTTTAATGGGGTGGATAATGTAACACCCCTGGAAAAGTGAGACTTAAAATGCTAAATGTTATGACCCATGTCAACAATGTGCACCTTTCTTTTTGGGATCCCACCTAATTATAACTCTAGAGTTATCATGCTTGGCCTGGAGTAGTAATAAAGAAGGGTGACCTTCTAGGATGTTTCCTAGGGTGAGTGTGAGTGAGGACAAAACACACTTGAACGAACATGTGTTGGCCTGTGGGGACGGTCATTTGTCTGATAAGCGACCCTAGTGAGTAATAGACAATGGTGTGTCGTTAAGGAAACCATGGTATTACAGGAGACCTTTAATGGGGTGGATAATGTAACACCCCTGGAAAAGTGAGCCTTAAAATTCTAAATGTTACAACCCATGTCAATAAAGTGCACCTTTCTTTTTTGGAGCCTACCTGATTAGAACTTGAGAGTTAAGCATGCTTGTCCTGGAGTAGTAATAAGGATGGGTGACCTTCTAGGAAGTTTCCCAGGGTGAGTATGAGTGAGGAAAAAACACAATGAAAGAAAATGTGTTGGCCTATGGGGACAGTCATTTGTCTTATAAGTGACCCTATTGAGTAATATCCTACGGTGTGTTATGAAGGAAACCAAGGTATTACAGGAGACCCATGGGGTCAGATGAAAAGGTTCATGGCCTGGGGAGCCTACCTGATTAGAACTCTATAGTTAAGCATGCTTGGCCTGTAGTAGTAATAAGGATGGGTGACCTTCTAGGAAGTTTCCCAGGGTGTGTGTGAGTGATGACCAAACACACTGAAAGAACATGTTTCAGCATGTGGGGACAGTCATTTGTCTGATAAGCGACCCTAGTGAGTAATAGCCTATGGTGTGTTGTGAAGGAAACCAATGTATTACAGGAGTCCCATGGGGTTAGTTGAAATGGTTCATGGCCCAGGGAGGTGGGTCATGACATGTCATGTGATGTGGCATAAAGGTTGAGCCTTCCGATACCAACTGATCATCAAATAAAATTCACACATACATAATAATAATCCACACAACACAAATCTCTCGAGTCACTCTAAGGACTATTCTATTACCTTACTACTCAATGATCTCAAAGGATTCTACATTGATGATATCCAATTCCATTAAAGAATATTATTCATGAGGATCCCAGAACAATGAGGTCACACCGATTTAAATAAAGGATCATGTGGATTTTTCAGCAAGGGCATCCCATCAAATAGATATAAACAATGCAACAGTGTTATACATGGTGGGTTTTTTTATAAAATTTTTTTTACCATTTCCAAAAAGGTTTCAGATGGGCCTTACACATTATTTTTAAATAGAATCAAATAAATATTTAGACAAAGGTACAAATACACAATTTTTCATTTCAAAATCATTATCAAATCCCATTTGAATGTCCCAATTCATTTTCATGCCATGTCCATTTTCATAAAAATGCTAAACAGTCCATTAACCAGCACTACATGTCA
This sequence comes from Viscum album, assembly GCA_963277665.1. Taxonomy (NCBI): domain Eukaryota; kingdom Viridiplantae; phylum Streptophyta; class Magnoliopsida; order Santalales; family Viscaceae; genus Viscum; species Viscum album. The sequence continues at coordinate 122,039,594 of OY728150.1, forward strand.
TACCAGTTTTGAAATCCAAAAAAAACATCATTCAAATCCAAAACCTCTTATAAAATCCATTCCAGGAACTTAAACCAACATTTCATATAACACAACACATTTACAATTTTAAACTGTTATTTACATATCACAAATTACTCACAATTTCCTACCATTCCTTTCATTTAATACTTATTGTTGAATATATAACTAGAAATCCATTTATTACAAAATAATGAAGACATTACAACATGGAACACCAAAAAAATAATTCAAATATTATATATCACCATTCAATATACATAAAAGTTTAAAAAAGTTGGAATCCAAAAATTAATAATTTATAAAAGGAAATTTCAAAGAGAAGCCCACCACAATCTCCCAGCGCTTCAGCAACGCACAATAGAAATCACACCATGAATGTTCCAAACACTATGATATAACAAAAGGAACCATGAACAAGAAAAATTCTTAAAATAAACTATGGGGATACATGGACCCTAGGACCAAGAGATTACAATATAACAAGAAATAAATGGAAAATGAAATAAGGTTGAAGAGGGAGTATAATAGAGGAGATTTACTTGTGAAACCACACATAAATCATGAAAAAAATAAATAAATATTCACAAAGGTAGGAAGTATGAGGATTTTAGAACAATGGAGGGGATCCCCTAGTGTTTTACGAACCATAGTTAGGGAGATATGATTGGATTTGGGGTAAAAATATGGTAACGTTATAAAGGGAATTTCATAATTTTTATGATCTTGTAAGATCGCACAATTTGGGAACATGGTTTACTAAGTCGTGCGCCAACTGTGCACCCCTTACTGGATTCATATAAGAACTCACGTGGTCTATCTTCAAGGTCTTCAAAAAAAACCGACCATCCTAGATATTTTTGTCCTGAAAAATAGCCTTCGTACATTATTTCTACTAGGTTTGAAAACACGTCTGCAATCCATGCACCATGCATATTTCATAAATACTTGTGCCACATAGTTTCTTGGAGAAGCCCACATGGTTTTCCCAAATCTTGTTTGGACCATTTTATATAATAAAAATACATTGAAACTCAAAATTTAAATCCATCACACCCAAAACTCAAGATGAAAACCTATGGAAAAAAGATAAACCATATTATATGTCAAAATGAAAATATGAATGTAACAATATTTCACACCATACTAATTTCTACCCATGGTAATTCACAACATCATCTAGTTGATCAAAGAGGGACTAATAATTTCTACAACCACATGATCCAACCTCTCAAACGAAAAACATATCAAACACCTCCAAATGAAACTCATGCCATTTTTCTAGAAAACAACTCCAAAAACCAAACTACTTCCTAATAATGAATGAGATTTTAAATCCAAAAAATCTAAAAATAGCCTCACCCAACACTTTTGGTTACACAATAATGATTCCCAACATTTACCCATTCAAAAATAAACATAAAACAAATATCCTCAAAAGAAATCCACTTCGAACAGACCAACATCTAAAACTGAACCGTATCTTTAACATGAGAGTCCAAAACAGACTCCATATCACTAGAAATAAGTTAACACTGGTCAATAGTTGAATAAATTTTAATAAAACTAGTGGTGGGTCTCCCATGTATTTATAAACTTACCAACATGGAAAACTTGACATGATACTACGTGGAATCTTATTTTTAAAATGAATAAATGATTTTTGATCAAATTATTTTTGATGAAATGGGATTTCTAAGGTAAAAAAAATGTATCTAATGAGTTTAAATTGAATGATGAGTGGTTTTTGAAAATGTATTTTTGTTAGTTATTAGTGGTTCTTGAAATGTGGTATTTCTGATTGGATTCATGAAAATTGGCATGGTATGTAAACTGTGAATGTGAAATCATGGCTTGATTGTTTTGTTTTCTAATTTGTAAATGTTTTGTTTTGACCTTTGGTGTTTCCATGGGTTCTCACTTGTGTTCATATTTGTGAAAACATTGATGGATAAGGGAATGGGTATATGAGTGTATTGTATGGAATGAGATGATGTCTGCCTAGGGTGGTACGAAAATGTGCATGTGAGTGAGACTCTAAGGAATACCATCAGTTGTAGTACAACCCACAATGTTTTTTTCATTCGAAAATATTTTGTTGAGGAAATTTTTGGTGTTTTTGTAAACTATTAGTTGTTTGTTTTTTCTTCTTTTGATTTTTTAGTGATTTTTATGTGGAGTATTGATTTTTAAATCTTGTTTATGATTTGTCTTTATTTGGTTTTTAGTGAATTTATAGAAATGTTTTTGAGAATCATTGAGAAGCTTTTAATATAGCACTCCAATTTCATGTTGTCTATTTCCCCCCCCCCCAATGATTGGATGCATATTCATTGTGAAACTAAAAGAAGTTCTCCATTATTGTGGTTCTAGTTGGTCAACATAAAGATTTTTTTATCTATTTTAAATGTTAAATATACCTCTCTTTTTAGGTTAACAAGATCAACTAAAACTGGAAGAGAGTTTGTAGAGTATCGAATAGAACTCCAACCACATTAATTTCCCAAAATTTATTATTTTAATGTTTTTTACATTCATTCTTTAACGACCAACCTAGATGTGGTTAAACTAGGTCTCTCAAAACATGCCTCAAGAATATCTTACCAAGGAGTTCATCTATAATTTATTAATCAGTTAGTATTTTTCTAAGTTAATAAAAATGACAATGGTAAGGTAGTATTCCATAATTTGATTATTAAAATTCAATCTGATTAAACCATGTTCATTCTATTCCAATATCATTTTATAAATACACATTTTTCACATTCCAAAACAATAGTTTTAGATATATGTTTTAGGATCAAGGAAATCCCCAAAACTACTTAGAAGAAGAAACTAGTGTTGATTGGTGACTTGGACATATGGTTGGTGGCCATGTGCCTATCACACCACTCTCAAAGAGAGAATTCTAGGACCATATCCCTAGTCCACATGGATTTCCAAACCATGTAATCTCACTGAGACCACCATCCCAACTTCCATTTCGTATCCCAAACACTAAATAATTAACAAAAATAAAATAAAAAAATAAAACCAAACTCCATATTGAAACTCAAGGATAGGTCCATGATGTGTTGGCCAGAAAATCCCTCTGAAATTCACCCTAATATTTGAAAGTCCTACTATTCCTAATATGAAATCACAAATAACATATGGTGCTTAAAATGTTAGGTTATATATATAACCATATGACTATGATACCAATTTCTCATGAACCAACATGAGTCAATCTCGAACTAGTTACCAAATTTGATTTGTGGCATGGCCTGAAGGGCATTCCCAATCCTCATAGGCTAGAAACAAGTTTCAGGCATCATTAGTATAGCCAAGGGAAATATTTACCCCAATTATAAATAAATAAACTAAATAGAGTAAACATAAAAAGAACAGTCCAATAAGAAAAAACAATTTTTTTATTAAAACTCAACTTATTTTAATCAATTCTGTAAAAAAAACAAAACTAACTTCACAATAAAACCAAACTAATCCTAATGACCACAACATCACAATGTAATCCTGAGTGTCTCTCTAAAATTCCAAAACAACCATTACCTATGGTGATCAAAACCTAACTGAATCCTTCACAACAAGATAAAAACCAGAATTAACTACTAGAGTCAGTATAAAAACCCAATAGTTGTGCCCCAAAATTCTATTCACCATACACATTATTTAACATGAAAGAAACATCAAAATCATGTTTGAAATATAATATCTAAATTTAATAATTTCTATAAATTTTTCCACTTTAAAACAAATCATTGTCCATTTGGATTTTCATTTCCAAGTCTATGATATTTTCCAAGAAGCATCCATTTATATTTTCAAGGTGGAAAGTGATGATTTCATTTCAATACTAGAATTAGAGAGTGTAAAAAGAATTAATAGAATTTTTATTCCATAAAAAAGTGAAATCTAACTCATCACATTCCAAATAAGTATACAATATATGAGAGAAATAAATAATCACATAATAAGGGAAATGTAAATAATATCTCAAGAGTAACCAAATGATCATGCATCTTGATCATCCACTCTATGTAACAATGTACCAACATATATGGGTGAAACCTAGGAGCTCGTGATTAATCTAGAACATATTAAAACATGTTGACTCATCCAGGAATTCATTCCCCAACTCATGACTTCAATAATTACCTCACATGCTCGGCCATTGCCTATATGGTACTGACTGAGGGGTATTATCCCACAAAAACAATAAAAAATATATCCCATTGTATAGGCCACAATCCAGTGCATAATTTAAGATAGTGCAGTAATCGTTCTCAAGAAATAATCTCACTATGATTTCTTCCAATGTCAATATGTAAATATGGTAAGCCAACTAATTCCAATGATTCATTAAATCATATATAGACATACATAATTATAATTCACAAAACATACGTCACCCGAGTGACTCCATGAACTAATGTATTTACATACAACCAATAGATCTCAAATTAATCCACCCAAGGATCTCTTATTCTGTTCAAGAAAATTATTGATGTGGAGTACACAATGAGGATGTCCCACCCCTGAACATAATATATTATAAGTATTCCATAATGAGAACTTCCCAACCATTAGATATAAACTAGTAAAAAAAATTATCTAAGGAGGGTATTAATATCAAATGTTTTCTCTACTTTCACAGTGGTGTTAAATGGGACTTATTACTATTTTAACATAGAATAACATCCACCTTTACAAAATGGTACAAATACTCCATTATTCTTTTCACAATAATTTATGGAATCTCACTTGAATTTTCAAATCATAATTTCAATCCAAATCCATTTTAATCGAAATCCCAAATGAAGTGTTAACCACTACCACATGCCAAAACATTTTTAAAATCCAAATACACATTTCACTCAAATCCAAAACCACATGGGAACCCCATTAAAGAAACCAAAAAAATAATTTAATATGAAAGTACACATTTAATATGAAATCACGTGCTTTACCTATTATAAATTACACACAATATGCAACTGTGCATTTCATCAAATACATGGTGTGAAAAATTTAACAAAACAAATTATTTTAACACAAATAAAGGATGAAATCACCACACATCACACCAAAAAAATAATTAGAAGTTATTATAAAACTACTTGATATTAAAGGAAGGTGAGAAAACTATGAAACCAGTGATTCAAAAATTCAAAAGGCATTTAATAAGGGAAACCTACCTTAATATCACATCATTTCAATAATACACACTTGAAATCACCCCATGAAGTCTCTAAAAGTTATGATATACTAATATAATCATTAATTAAGAAAATCCCCAAACAGAATATAAGGAGAAACATGAATCATGGGTCTAAGAGACATCAGTAGAAGAAGAACTCAATTGAAAATTAATGAAATTGGTAGAGGGAGGAGAATAAAGAATATTACCTATAGAAATAACCAATAACTCTTGAATAAATCCATAGATATAAAAAAAGGAGTTGGGGAGGTTTGAAAAGCTATGGAGGGGAAAAACATGGGCCATAAAAACCTTATGAAGGGATAAATGGGAAAATCTGGGGTTAAAATCCTATAATGATATAAATTAAATTTCGAATCATGAATGGTGTGGTTGCACAGTTTTAAAAACCATGTGTCAACAGTGCGCCCATTACCAGAAACACTTGGCACTCACATTTTCAGGATGCACATTCAGCAAATCGTGTTCCAATTGTGTATGATTGTTCTATCCAAACAATTTTCCTCCCTGAACCCTTGCAATATGGATTGAAAACGCATACACAATTCATGTTTCAGGCCTCTTCCTCCAATAGATGAGCCACAAAGTTTCTTAAAGAATACTGCATTGTTTTCCCACACTATAAACTGATTTATCTCAAAAATAAATACACCCTGAAAAAAAATAAACACATCAAGCCTAAAACTAAATAATAAACCCCAAATCCAAAATATAAATCAGATTACTGGTCAAAATGAAAATCCCAGTGTGACACTCATGATTTCATATAATGCATTATAACTTTGTATTTTTTTGAATTTTAAGCAATAATATATATTTAATTAATTAATATAAAAAATTTGTTATAATTTTTCTTGGGTTTCTATTCCCCTCTATATTTTTTTTGTGTTTCATACCTGATATCAAATACAATAAACATATTTTAATATTTTGGGGTGTGAAAAAAATTATGTAGTTGTTTAGAAATAAACCCTTTGACCATGGTTAACCTATCAAAGTTATTTTCAAAATATAAATCAAATCCCTAAAAACCTAACATGAACCTAACTGATTTAATGACTCTATAGGACATCATAATAAAGAAATATGATGGATTATAATAATGGAAAAACCATTAAAATTTTATTTTGAAATTAATTAATTGATATAATGTAATTATAAATGAGGGTGGAATGTATTCGATGACGAAAAAATACATGTTTAGGGTTTACTCAATAATATCATTTTAACTCCTCACTACTCTTATTTTAATTTCAATTGAAGGAAATTATAATATCAATCACTCTTTTAAAATACACCTGTTTTTTACCAAGGTTTATTTATGTATTTTACATATTTTTCTTACCTTTTCTACTCTTTTGTACTTAATTTCTATAAGAAATGTTTTCCCCAAAAGATGGACTTATTTCACATTTTTATGAAAAAAAATTAATCAATGTCCATGTTTTAGAAAACATGTTAAAAATGTTATTTTATATAAAAATTTATAACTTAAATTCATTTTAATCCCTAATTTACATTATACATAATGTTTTAGAATGAATCATCTCGTGGTTTTCCAAACTAGGGACCTTTCATGTATTTCTATATGGTTGAAAGATATATTTTTTCAATATTGACAAAATGAAAGTATCTTCCTAAATTCAAGATTAATTTTTCATTTCCCTATTCATTTACTAGTTTCTATGGTTATATAAAAATATAATAATTTATGCAATATTTTATAAATATTTATATATGATTTAAACAATTTAAAGGGATATTTCTCTCTAGTTTTCTATAAAAGGATGCAAATTTCATTTAATGTTATTTGAATATATATCAAAATATTTTGATGGTTCTTATGAATTTATGGGGGTATAATATGATGATTCTTGTTCACTTTCTTCCTCTAGATATTCTATAATCATGATGTTCTATTAATTGGATAAACAAAGTACTAAAATTTAATATGCTAGTTTTGACAATAATAAGGATTATGTTGATTGTGTATTAAATTTATATTCATTTCAATGATATTATGAATGAATAGTAATTAGTATTTTATTGGTAGGGACTTTTAGATTCCATTGATTCATCAGTAGGTCTCATGGGAAAAAATTGTTTTAATATTTCTCACATACCATATATCTATATATATCGTTATAGAAAGACTCCTTTACAATAAGATTATAATGTCTAAATTAGGAATTAAAAATTATTAAACTAGTTAATGTTATCTGTTATATTATTTATATTTTTATTTTATACAATGATATATTCCCTTTTATTAATATTATATATATGAGCTATTCTTATTATGGATTTATTTTCCATATTATTCCTGTTCTATTTGATTTATTATCAATTTTGTTGTAATATTTCCCTTAATGGGAATCCCATCTCAAACTATATTATTTTTTCTAACAGAAAATATACTATGAAGGGAAATATGAATTAATTAAGTGATATAAAAGAATAAATAAAAACTTTTCTCATATATATTTTATGTTTCTTTTATTTTTCGGACATAGTATAAACATCATGTATGTATCAGGTATTTAAAGACTGAAACAATTCAAACCTATCAGATATGATATCATATATTTTTTACCAATATTTTATAATAACCAATAGATTTTATTTACTGGACTTCAGGTTTTAATAATCACATCATATTTTTAACCTTAATGTTCATACTAACTATTTGAGAAAGGATAATTGGTTAGCTTTATAGAGCACTGATATTTTAATTTTTCTTTATCTAATGAAGAATATGCCACTATGTCATTGTATTATATCAAAAATTATATGGTTTTCTAGAGAGCCATTATAAACATAAAAACATGTATATTTTAATTAATATTAGAATTCACAAGGAATTGTCGTCTATAGATTTTCCCATTGGAAATAGAGAGATAGAATATGTCATAGAGGCTATTTTAGTTTCAAAATAAGAATATGCATCCAAGAATCAAAAATGGTTCACATTGATATGAACTATTATTAATGATCATTTTAAGAATTCTTCAATGTATTTGGGTGACTAATTCCAAATATTTAAATAGTTGTGAATTTATATAGATTGTAAAAAAAATAGTTACACACAATGTTGTATCTTATAGTGAAATAAAAAAATTAATATCTTCGAAAAATGTGGAAAATTATCTGTGGAGAAATTATTTTTTATAATATAATCCATGATGTTTAGAATATGTGGGCCAAAATTGGTGAAAAATATCATGGTTTGAGTCATGGTCAGAGAAATGTTATTCAATTTTCTAGATAATAATACATGGCTTGTTTGAAAAATAAATACGCTATCACACTCAATTTTAAGTAAATTAACATAATTAATTATGAATAACCTATCATAAATAATCCAATAGAAAAAATGGAAGAGGGTGACTTTGATGTTTATTTTATGGTAGTTTTAATTTGAATTTTAATTTAAATTTTAAATTAAAATGATATCCTTCCACTCTTGTTCATGATTTATAACTAGAGTGTCTATAATATTTAAAAAAATAAAATAGAATATATGGGTGAAGTGAGGAGAATAATTTTTTTAATATATAATTTTAGAGAAACTAAAATATATATAAGTAGGATATAAATACTCATTGATATATGATTAGAATACGAATAAGGAGAATCAGGATCATAGTGACAATACTATTAAAGTCTTAAAGTAGTTAAAGTGTCTCTTCTTTTTGAATAAATTATTTATATCATTTTTTATTTGTGGGTAAAACATAGACATTCGATAGACTTTTAACACGTTTATATTAATACAAAAAATCATTTTAATCCATTAGGTTATTTTAGATGAGTATGTTAGCTTAGGTGATTCAAGATCATTCTATGGATTATTTACTCATATTGAGTAGTGGATATTGTATTATTATTTTTTATTGAGTTTTCTTATGTGTTTGTTGAAATAGAAAACACCATCACTCTATCATGGGATAATATATTTAGAAGTATAGAACAAAAGGGGTTCTAAATCACTGATAAAATATTATAGTGATTTGACTAATCTTATGTGTAGATTTTAAATTGATATGAAGGCCCAATTCACTTTATTGACACTTTGATGTTTTTGGAATTTATTGAATAGGTGATATTCTATGTTTATTTATTTTTTTCATTAAAATTATTTTTATGGATTATAGATAATTAAAATTTTGTGAAATATAATGATATTATCATTTTTTATGGGAATGGTTACTATATTTGGAAGGATCGCATGTTTTCTTTTGTTTATCAATTATTTTTTATGTTTTTGATGTTGAAACTAATGTATTTACTACTCACGAAGAAGGTGTTACAATTTGTTAAAATGACTTAAATAATAATGTGGAGGGTTATTATTCTCTAATTTCTATATTTTCTTCTATATCAGAGAAATTGTTTATAAAATTTGATGGAATTAAGAAAACTAAACATATTATGGATAAACCATAAAATCTTTATAATGGTAATTCCAATGTTATGTGATTAAAAGTACATATATAAAAATTGAAACATGAATACATAAATATGAAGGATAATTAATATATATATCACTTCTAAATAAGGGTTAATGATATTTTTAGAACAATTAGTATATATATAGTGAAATGATAAAAAACTAGAGTTATTAGAGATGAATGTATTCATTTTTACGAGAGTTTGTTGATAAAGTATTATAAATTTATAATTAAGTTCCATGCACTAATTCTATAATGAAATTATATAGTATTATAAAATATTAAGATATTATAAATGAAAATTCAACCAAAATTAAGGGTAATGATGAAAATGAATTTTTTTATTTCTTAAAAAGTGAAAATATAGTTTTAAGGACGTTTATGAAGATCAAAAAGGTTTTTCTACCTCAATAGAAGATGTGAATGGAAAAATTTGTATGATTTTATATCTTATATCATGAATCTTATGAAAGTGGAATAGAATGCTTAGTGGTAATCCACTTCTCAAATTATTTATGTGTTTATAAATTGTGAATATTTAAGGAATCTATGAAGAATTGAATGAAATGGAATGAAGTTATAATAAAGCTAAAATATCAAGAACATCCTCAAAGAAAAAATTTAAAATATTAAAACTAATTTCTATATTAAACTATATAAATTTATATAAATATTATAAGATAAAATGATTATATAATAATTAATATGGATAAGATAGCTACAAATAAGGGGATTTGGAAGCTTCTAGTGTGGTTTATGAGAAGAAACTAATTGATAAAATTAATGAATAAGGAGGAATGATTGAAAAATACAATGACTATATTGGTGGTTTGGAAACTAAAATGAATTTTATGGTAAAAAAATAATTATACTAGCTTATTTCAAAGATATAAAAACTATATAAGCAGATAAAATAAATTTAGAAACACAACAACTCTTCTAGAAGTGAAAATATATTTAAATACAAGAAAAATAAATTCTCTTAAAATATATTGATGATTTAAAAAATTTATATGATGGGGATGAGATTTTAACATTGAAGTTAAAATAATGGTTTGGGTAAAAGGATAGGGATAATGAACTATTTCCATAAATATTGGTCAATGAATAAATGTAATACAAAAAATTCAAATAACATTTTCACAACACTAATTTTTAAATTCTATAATGATATAAGTATAATAAATATCAATATTTTTTGAAAATATCTCACTAAAATAGATAAAAATAACATTTAAATATTGGTGATATGTCTTATTTGATGAAACATGTGAACAAGTCCATGTTTTTAGCTGAACAATGTAACCTTTTGAAATAAAAAAAATTGAAATTTAGAATTCAAATAAAAAACTAATATACTTAGTGATTTATAATATATTTTAATGAGGTCAATAATGCCTAAAATGTGTACATATAACTCAAAATTTATGATTAAAACAAAGTTTCTATGATTACTAACAAAAATATAAAAAAAATCAGAAGCCAAAATATGGATAGAAATATGCTAACAATGTTAATATTTCATTCAATATATTCTAGTTGAAATATGGGTGATTATGTTATACAATAAAGATTTTTTTTGGTTCAGCCATCAAAATTAATATTTAAATTGTTTCATTAAGAGAAATAATATTTGGGAGATTCAGTCCACCAAAATAAGAATTCATCAAAGGAATGTTGAAAGATTATAACTATATAATCAGAATAGGTTTCAAATTTTTTAGAATATTTTGGAGATGGGTCAATACTTTTGAAAATTATGATGTCTTCCTCACAATGATACCATCTTACCTAATCATGAATTGTAATACATTTGATAATATTAAAAATGGAGTGGAAAATGATCTTATTTTCGAAAGTTCACTTAAATCTATAAAAGGGGTATATCATGGATACTAAATATTATAAGTTATCCATATATGAATGAAGACATAAAATTATTCAGGAATGATAAATATTTAAATGGAGTCCCATTGACTATTTGTAATGATGTAATACTGATGAGAAAATTATGGATTAGCTTTATTTGTATTGTATAATATGATTTCAAAGAATACATAGAATATTTAGTGTATGAAATTGAAATAGTTAGGTGTTTTTTAGTACATTTTATAAGGAAATAGATTTTTTTAGAAAATATGATTTATTGTTCAAAAGTATATAAGATTGATGGAATTTTATAAGACTAAAATGAATTAATCATAATTTATTTAATATTTTAAATTCATGTAATTCATTATAAAAAAATAATAAATGGTGAAAATCAACTATATAATTTATAGATTGGCCATATTATCTAATAGAAGATAACCTATCTTAGAAATTTTGAAAATATACATGGTGTTCCCATGATGAAAATAGAAATAAATTAAATATTATATACAAAACCAAATGTGTAGATTATGAATTCTCAGTGCAATATTATTGAGATTTATATAGCTCATTCATTGGATCTTATTTAATTAAATAATTATGGGGATAGGGGATATCAATCAAAAAATATATAATTATAGTTGTCACGTTATTGATAACTATAGTGGATTTTTTGTGAAATGTTTGGGAAACAAAAGGAAAATTACGTAAAGTTGTTAAAATAATTATAATGACTATTTAAATGGGGTATGGTAACAATTTATTGACAATCTAGATTAATGATAGCGTTGAATACACTAATAGAAAATATGATAGAAACTTTTAAAATCATGGTATTCGACATGAACTCAGTACACCATTTATAAAATAAAAATTGGTTTTATTGAATGGGATAATATATGGTTATTGGAGACATCTCAAACCATATTAATAGAACATCATACTTCTAATTAATTTTGTAATGTTGATATTATATGATTAGTTGACATATAAAATTGTGACATACATAATAAGAATTCTATCATGTCACAATAGAATAAGTATTATGGGAAGACATTATGATTGATTTACATAGGTTTGTTTTTTCGACACTATATCATTAACTCCAAGGTTGAAAATCATAAGATGTTTATAAAATATATTTTGATTGTATCTTCTCATTTTATCATCCTAATGTATTTTCTTTCTACTATCAAAACAATTAAATATGGAATACCTTTTATATAGATAATGTAAATTCACTAAAATTATCAAATATTGAAAAAAAAAGTTAAATAGAGTTCTAAAATTAAAGAAGGTAAATTGTTGTAACATAATTGAATCCATTATAAATGATATTGTGTTTAGTTATTACATTGGTATATTATACAAATAATCACACTATCAATTTAGTAGTCATTGAAAACATGATACATACATGAATTTAAAATTCAATTGGAAAATAAAAAATTTCAATAAAACATTATTACATACATCAAATTATTTAAATAATCCTTATTCATATAATGGAGAAAGGAAACAAATAATATTTTATCCTAGAAGATATGTAAGGGTTTAATAGAGTGTAAAATATCATGTGTAAATAAGGCATAGTCCACTTGGTAGAGCGATCAATAAGAACACATTATATTGAATCAACAACTTGACTTTAAAGGAAATATATGAATAATATCAATATAATTCTGAAAATTTATTTATCAATATGGGAAATGCATAAATCCATATATTCATGAACAATCAATAATGTATATATAAACTTGTTCATGAATTTTATCATCATGTCTTCTCAACTAAAAAACGTTCTTAACAGATGGGAGGGTACAGACAAAATACCCATCTAATGTAACCCCCATGTTTGTTTCAATGGGAATTATTGATGCATCAAGGGGATATAAATAATTAGGCCCCACCAATCACATTAATTCCTTTTTCATTCATCATATATATTAAATTATCATAAAAATTCATACTCAAAATTTATTTTAAATCAATAATTATTCTTTTTAAAAAAAGAATAAATAATATTACCCTATAAAATGAAATAATCATTCTTAATAAACATCCACCAAAATATATGATATATATAAATGGTATAAAATTTCATAATCATTAATTTAATAGAAAAGATATGGAAATAACCCATGATATTTTTAAAATTTCCATAATTAAAAGATTAATGTCCAATGAATAATTGAATTCGATATAGAAAAAAATCACAAAAATTTTATTGGTCTCAAAAAATAAACAATACATTATCAATAAAAGATGATAAATGTCCATCAACCCATTAAAAATAATTATTTAGAGGTAAAAAACAATCCTATAAAAAATATAATATAATAAAAATAATAAAATTTAGATCCCTATAACTTTATGTAATAAAAAATGTATAAATAACCTTTCAAAGTTGTTTCATTACATTAAGAAAATAATACCAAATTTATAAGATTTAAAAAATATAAAAAAATATTGAGGAAAATATATTCTTTGAAAATAACCATGTAAAATATTAAATTATTTTCTATTTAATGAATGTTCATGATGGTGGGAAATTCCATTCATAAAATAAGCATTAAAATTAATTTTTCTTTCAAAAATTTGGTAAAAATTAAAAAACCACCATGATTGGAAAACCTGAGGAGATTTACTTTAAAAAAATAAAAAAAATAAAATTTGGTTTGATGTTATACTAAGTAGTCATTTGAGTTTGAATAATAATATTCATGAAAAAATATAAAATATCCTTGACAGGGAGGACATGGAGTTTGGAAATAAAACAAAAAAAATTAAATTTTATTTAAATTATGTCCCTTACTTGAAAGACAGAAGATAATTATTGATCCATAAACATAATAATTTGAAAGTAAACATGAGTAGCCAAAAATAAATATATAAAAATATATATTTTGGGTTTAATAGATTATAATCATAAAATTATCCAAAAGGAAATATGAACATAAACAATCATGGAATAAAATTACATTGTGGTATAAATCCCTTACAACATTAATAATTTTTTTTAATAAAAACCCATTACTGAAGTAAACAAGAATTAAAACATTAAATATAACTAAAAATAATAATTCATGAATATATTTTCAAAGGTTAGAATATAAAATATTAAAATGAAATTATGTGAAAAATATTTATTAGTCTAACTTTTGTAGAAATGAGATAAAAACACCCTTTCCTCAAAACAAAATCACATAATAAGAACTATAACCTATTATATAACAAATTGTACTAAATTATAATTGTTCACTAGATAAATATTTATTCCAATAATACCAAACAATATTTACTTATAACATATTATTAGAAAATAATTAATAACTATTTTTTATGTCATTATTCCAAGAGAAGCATTTTGGGTTTAGTAGTTATCGTCCTTCAATATTAATCATAAATCCACTATCCCAAATATGTTCATCATGTCATGTATATAGTTTTAATACATATTATAACCAATATTAAACATTCCTTAATTATTCATTTAATAAACCTTATAACAACAGAATATTATAATTGCCAAATGAATAAGAACATTCCAATGTATAATTCTAATATAACAATTAGGATATATTATTCATGTCATATAAATAATATAAATTAACTATATACTATTTTTGGACCATATGTATATTCTTTATATTGGATATTAAATATATCACTCATGGAGATTATAATATGTAATTATGCATATACGATGCATCCATTATCAAATGAGAAAAATGATAAAATTATAGATATTTTTTATCATTAAAAAATAATTATTACATAGTAAATATAATATATATTAAAAAAAATTATAATTATAACCATGAAATAGATTTTAGGATGTAAAATTAGTCATATTTCTATATGGAGGTGGTAGTCTATATATACAAATGAGCGATACTTTCATTTCCCATTTGATAAAAATGGGGTGGAAAATCATCATTCCAAAATCATAATAATATCTAAGAATATTTATGACACATAATTAATTATTTTATTATTGATACAAAATATATTGATGATGTATAAGAATAATTAATTAATTAATGATTCAGACATGCCGATTATCTCTTTTTTAAGATACCTATTTGGCTTCAACCTTTTGAAATCATAAGATTGACTTAGGGGAACACATAGAGATGTTGTAGAAAATAAAATAATTTAAAAACAATTATGGTATATATGGAAGATATATATATGTTAAACATTGTGAATAAAAAAGAGTATTTTTTTGAGCTTTTATAATACAGGGGAGTTGAACTCTTGTAATTATTCAATGTCCAAAATTAATAAAGGGTCTTATTCAAGGTCACATTCCTCTACTGAACATTAAATTCATATATAAGTTGTGGTAGGTGTAAGAACCTGGATGTTAATTCCAGGTACGCTTTTACTTTTTCTGTAGTTTTTAAGAAAAATGAATTTTCTGGAAATTTTTGATGTACACATCATGTACTTTCTGATTACACGCTGTGTAATCCTCTCTGACTCAAAGTCGTGTGTTGGCCGTGCCCGGCCAACACACATGGTGTGTTGGGGTGATGTGGAGTCCGTTTTAAGTAGAGTACGGAAAAACCCACTACACGTCATGTACTTTAAAATACACGCCGTGTACTTTTTCTTTTTTTTCATTAAATGGACAGGGGTCGCACCTAACCCTCGAATTCATCTTATTCTCCAGATTTCGTCCGCCCGAGAGCGACCGTACGGCCGGATCTTCAACAACCTCCCGCCTCTTCGTCCATTCTCCGATTTGAGCGCGGTTGGTTGTATTGGAATCGCAGCGGTGAGCTCTCCCTTCTGCTTGAGTCTTGTTTCTTGATTCCTCCTCGTTTTGAAGTTATCGTAGGTTAAGAGTTTTGTGCGTTTTCTCATATCAATGTCGTTATAACGGGAATCTGTCGTCATTGTTCACGTATATTGATCTCCTAGGATCGAGGTAGGGGGTTCGTGCCTTCCTGTAGAAATTTGATCGATATTTTGGGAAACTTCCACCAATTCCTTTGAACGGGGAATTGGGGGTTTTCTGTTTCTGTCCTTCTTTTTTCCAGATTTTCATTATTGATTTAGTAAAGGTTGATTCTTATGAGTAGATTAATTTATTTTGTGCTCAGGTTGCTTTTCCATGCTTGTTTTTCTTATTAGGCGTTTCCCCAGTTTTCATGCTTAGTTGTAGGATTGTGGACTTTTTCCTTGTTTTGTTGATGAGCCTTAGTTGATATCCAAGTAGTTCTTGAGGTTTACATGGACGATGCACGCACACTGAGAATGTTTAGTTTCACTCAGGACTGTGAGAACCTAGATTACTAAACCAAAAGGAGAATTAACGGAAGGGCTTCTCCAGAGTGTCTTTTAATTACGATGTGAGACCACAGGAGGAATTGACGTTGAGTGCTTCGAAAGAGAGTCTGCAGTTCCTCGACGCGGGACACAGGGGGAATAGATGTTGAGTGCTTCCCAAGAGAGCCTTTATCATGATACGAGACTATAGGGGGAATTGATGGTGAGTGCTTCCCCAAAGAGTATATTAATTTCATAGCTGAACCAGAGGGTTGATACTGTGTGTGCCTCCTAGAGGGTTACTAGTAATTATAGGTTGACCCATAGGGGTTAGGTTGTGAGAACTACCAAGAGGGTTAGTTGTTTTCTTCTTGTTGCTGGCTTTTTACTTGTGTACTTTATTTGTTAGAATTGTGGATTGTAGCTGCTTGTGTTTTCCTATTTACTGCTTCTTGTTATATTTCTCTCATGTATTCATTGACTGTGAGGCACAAATCTTTGGGTGGTTTCCTAGTGGGATTGTATCTCACACCCTATTTGGGACATGCTTTTGGGCCCAAGAAGACTATGTTTCTATAGGTATAGATAAGGGCAAGTGCGCTTCTACTTCAGGTTCTTGATTGCGCAGAATCTGGGGAGCATGGGACAGAGCCGAGGCTCGTGATGCTGAGGAGTTTATTTTGTTTTTCCTTTGCACTTTGTTTTCAGTTGTATTCCAGTACATTTTTGTGTTCGCTACTTTCCATAGATACTTGTACCTACTTCATCATTTCCATCATTTCTATATATATATTCATTGCTTTCGCTGTTTGGTTCCTGTTGTTATGCATGTTGTTACTGCTTCCGCTTTTGACTATTTCCGCTGTATACCTTACCGAATGAGGGCATAGTTTCCCCATCGATTCACCAAGGCCCTCGCTGCTAGTCAGTAGCCTCTGGAGTTTGGGGAAACACGCTTGAGGTCATGTGGTGAACAGGGTATGGGGAACCAGTGGTGGGGCTCCGGACTCAGGTCATTACAAAGGGGTATCAGAGGAGTTCTTTTCTCTTGCTTTACTATTTGGAGACCTTATCCAGGTATAGGAGAAACTCGGTACTTGGTATTAAGCTATGCTCGGGAGTAGCAAACCCGTGTATAGGGAAAATGCATACTACCTCGTTAATTGCAGTTCTGGTTTTGAGATTTTATGGTTGATTTGATTTCACCTATAGTGATTCACGTGAATTGTGCTATTATGGTTTTGATATTCCGGTTCTATTTATGTCACAACCCGGTGAGATGAGGGTATTCCATCTCATGCATCGTATAGGCACTTGTAGAAATCACATGCCATGCATTCTTGCCATGCCATCTTGGGTGCATTAGAGATTTCATGCTATTGTGATAGGCATTATGTATATTTTGCATGTTGTTGTGATAGATGCTTGATATTTTCCTAACTGTTATGTTAGAAAACTGGTTGTTTTGTTCATTGCTTATAATGACCACCAAATTTTGGTTCTTGAGGTGTTATGGGCCCTCATTAATCGGATATTGGTGGATGATGATCGTGTTTTCTCTTGTATATGAATGTGAGAGATTCCATACTTTGATTTGTGGGGAGTATGGGCCCTCACAGATCGGAATTTGGCACCTCTCTACCTTGTTTTTAGTGTTTTTGGGAGTCTGAGCAGTTTCTGAGTTACTGCCCTGAAAAACCTAGAATACACAGCGTGTACTTTTTGGATACACACCGTGTATTTTTCAAGCCGTGTCATTGACCATGTGAGAAGAACACGGTATCGTGAAAGTAACCTTGGGAACACGCCATGTAAGTTCGGAGCCGTGTACCCGACCGTGTCACTAACAACATGGGTCGGGGAAGCTCAGGTAGAACATACCTTGTCCAGAGGGAACACGATGTGTAGTCTTGACCAGGTACCCAGCCGTGTCACTAACAACACAGGATGTATTTACCTTCTTTTCCACATGCCGTGTTTGTTCGGAACACACCATGTAGTCTTGTCCTGGTACCCGGCCGTGTCACGAACAACACGGGATGGGGTCACCTTACCTATACACGCCATGTCTGTTCGGAGCACTTCGTATAAGGTTCAGCCGTGTAGAAGGACGTGTGCTTAACAACACGGGCCACCGAAGCCTTGTCTAGTACACGCCGTGTTTGTTTCGAACACATCGTGTAGTCTCAGGTTAAGTTGGACCGCGTGGGTTAGCCGTGTAAGGGACTCGGGCAGGGGAATAGTTCAAAGTACATGCCGTTTTTCTGGGTCAACACGCCGTGTAGTTTGAAGTGTACACGACTTATTGATAAGGAGTACACGCCCATGTTTGTGGCTTAATAAGACACGCCGTGTAGTTTTTATACACATCGTGTAGTTGATTTTTGTAAACATGGGTTTTTTCCTTCATGTGTTCTTGTTTTGTGCTCTTGTGTTCTCTATCCTTGTTCTCCTAATCTAAGGTGTGCTTTTGATCTTTCAGAGCTATGCCTCTGAGACGTCCTCCGGTTGTACGTCTGTCATCAGGTAGTGATCAGACGCCAGATATGACTGATCAGAGACTTCCTGTCGATCCTCCAGTCGGGCCAGCCTTGGAACCGGATGTCATACCAGTTGCAGGCGCTGACGTGCAGTTCAGGGAAGGTTTCATGAGGATGATGCAGGGCATCCAGGGAGTGTTGCATCCTTCCATGTCTATGGCAGACTTGACACGTGTTTTTCAACAGCACCATCTTCCCACGTTCTCAGGGGAAGGAGGACCTCATGCTGCAGAGTCATAGCCGGAAGCCATGCTGACTATCTTCGAGCATCTTGAGATGCCTCCAAAGAGGCGGGTCAAGCTCGCCACCTACATGCTCCGAGACTCCGCCAGGAGGTGGTGGGACGTGATCTCACAGGCGGGTCAGCAGCAAGATATGTCTTGGGAGGAGTTCCAACGCATGTTCTATGACTACATCTACCCGTAGACCCTGAGGGCTGACCGAGCCCAGGAGTTCATGGGCTTAGAGCATGGTACTCTTTCTATCATGAAGTATTCCACTCGTTTAACTGATCTGCAGCACTTCACACCCCTCCTGGATGGGATTGGGGTGTTCTTACCTAGGATGTTTGAGGATGGTCTTAGGCGGGAGATCTGCTCATAGGTGAACATCTTCCAGCTTACTTGCATTTCTTCCATCGTCAACCAAGCACTGATTGCATAGCGCAATCTGAGAGACTCTGGAGCTACGAGCTAGGGCGGTTCTTCTTCCAGAGCAAGTTTTCCTCCAAATGATAGCAAGAAGTGTCGTATAGAGCCTACATGTTGTGATCCGAGGAAGCGATATGCATCATCAGGAAGCCAGTTGATATGCTACAAGTGTGGTCGCTTAGGGCACAAGAGGCCGAAGTGCCAGAGGGACCCCATGGAGTGCCTATCTTGTAGCAAGATGGGTCACCTTTAGTGATTCTATCAGGTTGTCTCCCCAGTAGCTAGTGACCGGGGTTCTTCCATGACTCCTCGTTCAGGAGTAGCACCGCCGGTTTCTCACCAGTCGGGGAACTGGAGTTCTTCTGGCCGTTCGGGCCGAGGTGGAGGTCAAGGCCGTAGTGGTCAACCCCCAGTTCCTCAGCACCAACAAGGAGGTTCAGCTCAGAGTGGTCAGCGAGGGACACAGGGCCGCGGTACAGGTCAGTCTGTCACCATGGAGCATACTTATCAGGAGCAGGACCTCAGCCCTTCTATTGTTCGAGGTATGATTTTAGTAGGCTCATTTTTATCTTCATCCCTTTTCAATACTGGTGTTATGAATAGTTTTATCTCTGTTTCCATTGTGGAGAGCCTTGGACTCTATATATTTTCTTCTACCGAATCGTTGACACTAGACACACCCTTGGGGACGAGAACATCTAGTGTACGCTAGTGTAGAGAGTGCCCTCTCGAGGTTGCAAGGTATCGCTTCTTATGGGATCTATATGTCCTAGAGATGACAGGATATGATGTCATCCTCGGCATGGACAGGTTGATTCCCTTCCAAGAAGTCATCGACTGTTATCGCTGCAGAGTGAGTTTCATCTCACCAAAGGGTGAATCTTTTCTTTATAGAGGTGAATGGGATGTTCAGGCAAGTCGAGCAGGACTCGAGCATCATGGGATAGGAAGGGTGATGACCTAGATTTCTAGTCATTATCTGCATGACCAAGGGACTCCACAGTTGGACTTTCCTCTAGTGGTGGATCGCTTTAGGGACGTCTTTTGAGAGGAATTTTTAGGTTTTCCTCTGGAGTGTGAGGTAGACTTCTCTATTGACCTTGTTCCAGGAAAGGAACAGGTCTTCATTCCTCCCTATAGGATGGCCACACCTGAATTGCAAGAGCTCATGTAGTAGTTGGAGGAGCTACAGGCTAGGGGTTTCATCCGACCCAGTACTTCTCCTTGGGGTTCGTCTATCCTATTTTCAAAGAAGGCAGACGATCCCCTTCAGCTTTGTGTGGATTATCGGAAGCTGAACCAGTTGATAGTCAAGAACCGATATCCTTTGCCGAGGATTGAAGACCTTTTCGATCAGCTTCAAGGAGCCTGAGTGTTCTCAAAGATCGACTTCAGGTCTGGTTATCATCAGTTGCACGTTATACCATCAGATATACCTATGACAACCATCGGGAGAAGGTATGGTCTTTACGAGTATACAGTCATACCGTTCGGTCTCACGAACGCAACTGTAGTTTTCATGGCACTGATGGACCGAGTGTTCCATCTTTACTTGGACTCCTTTTTCGTGGTCTTCGTGGACGATATCCTGGTTTACTCTCACACTCGACATGAACATTCCACACATCTTGAGATCATTCTGAGTACACTGAGAGAGCATAGGAATTACACTAAAATCTCTAAGTGCTACTTCTGGATGGATCAGATTCACTTCTTGGGTCACATCATCTTAGAGGCAGGAGTATCTATGGACCCAGAGAAAGTGAGAGAGGTAGTTTCCTGGGAATAGCCGAAGAACATCTTTGAGGTACGGAGCATCCTAGGTATGGCTGGATACTACATATGGTTCATTCAAATCTTTTCTCGTCTAGCCGCACCTTTAAGAGGTCTGACCAAGAAGGGGTCGAAGTTCATATGGTCAGATTCTTGTGAGTCTGCCTTTCAGGAGCTAAAGGGGAGGTTGACGTCAGCACTGATACAAGTCATTCCAGAGCCAGGCAAGAGATACACTCATTACTGCGATGCTTCAGTTATTGTGCTGGGAGCGGTGCTTATGCAGGGGGGTGGAGTCATTGCGTACGGGTCTCGGCAGTTGAGGCCACGTGAGAGGAACTACCAGATGCACGATCTAGAGTTTCCATCTGATGTTCATGACTTACGCTATTGGATACACTATCTGCTGGGGGAGAACATTATGGTCTTCACTGAACACAAGAGTCTCAAGTATATCTTCACTAAATGTGATTTGAATCTGAGGAAGTGCAGGTGGGTTGAGTATCTACAGTCTTTTTACATCGAGCTTTCCTATACGCCGGGTAAGGGTAACGCAGTGGCTGATGAGTTGAGAAGAAGAACTCAGATTCAGGAAGTTTAGGAGGCCAACAGTGAGTGGCAGCTGATGGCTCTATTCTCTGAGATGCATCTGGAGGTGCACGACAGACAAGGACAGACTTACCTTTCTTCTGTAGCTGTTACCTATACAATTCTTGATAGGGTATGGATGAGGCATCTATCAGACTCAGAACGCTTAGTCCTGCAGGAGAGTGTGTCGAGAGATGACCCTCTTCCTGGATGGACAGTGGGCGAGGATGAGATCTTGAGTTTCTAGGGACGTGTATGGGTGCCAGCAGACATACGTGAGGAGGTGATGCGGTATTTTCATTCCTCTGTTTGGGCAGTCTATCCTGGCATCACCAAGATGTATTGGGATCATCATCGCCAAAACTGGTGGCCAAGTATGAAAAAGGATGTTGTTGGTTTCATCATGAGATGTTATACTTGTCAGTAGGTGAGGGAAGAGCATCAGCGACCAGTAGGCCTTTTACAGAAGTTACCCATTTCGGAGTGGAAGTGGAACGACGTCTCGATGGACTTCGTGACTGGGTAGCCGATGTCGCCTCGAGGGAACGATGCTATTTGGGTTGTTTTTGACATGCTTACGAAGGTTCTTCACTTCGTTCCGATCAAGGATACCTTCAGTGTTGATGATCTGGGATGAATTTACCTCAGGGAGATCGTTCGTCTGCATGGAGTCCCACACTCCATCATTTCAGATAGGGATGCGTGCTTTACCTCTCGGTTCTAGCAAGGACTTTAGAAGGCCTTGGGTACAGAGGTACTTTTGAGTACATCATACCATCCCCAGACTGATTTCCAGTCCGAGTGCACGATCCAGGTGCTTGAGGATATGATCTGAGCTTGCATCCTAGACTTTGGCAGTTCTTGGGAGAAGAATATCCCTCTGTTGGAGTTCACATACAACAACAGTTTCTAGGAGACCATTCAGATGGCGCCATACGAGGCTTTGTACGGTAGGCCATGTCGGTCACCCTTATGTTGGCTGGAGGAAGGATAGGTAGCTTTGCTGGGACCTCATCTTGTTCAGGAGACCTTATAATAGATAGAGATGATTCGGAAGAGGATGGCTACACAATAATCCCGACAGAAGTCTTATGCTGATCCGCGGAGAAAAAATCTAGAGTTCAAGGTCGGTGATCTGGTTTTCCTGTGTGTTGCACTGAGGTTGGGACACAAGAAGATTCGGAGACATGGTAAGCTTTCACCACGGTACGTCGGGCTGTTTGAGGTCTTAGAGATAGTTGGGTCGGTCGCCTATCGGTTGCAGCTATCTCAGAGGTATATGTCCACGCACAACATCATCCATGTCTCTCAACTCCGATGTAACTTTTCAGACTCGTCTCACGTCTTTGGGCCTGAGGAAGTCGAGCTTAAAGCAGTTTCATTGTTTGAGGAGCATCCTATCTAGATTTTCAATCGTAGTACGAAGGTTCTCCATGGGCGGTCTATTCCTCTGGTACGAGTGCTATGGCAGCACGGGCGAGTACAGGACGAGACCTGGGAGAGGGAGGCCGATGTATGATCGCAATGGCCGAAGCTGTTCGGGGTTGCATCTTCTCTATCTCATTAGGTAAAATAAGGGACGAATTTATTTAAGGGGGGACGTTTGTAAGAACTCAGATCTTCTTTTCAAGTACACATTCCCTTTTTCTGGAGTTTTTAAGAAAAATGAATTTTCTAGAAATTTTCGAAGTACACATCGTGTACTTTCTGAGTACAGGCTGCATACTCTTCTTCGGCTCGAAGCCGTGTGTTGGCCGTGCCCGGGCCACACACACGGTGTGTAGGGGTGATGTGGAGGCCGTTTTTAGCAGATTATGGAAAACCCCACTACACGCCGTGTACTTTAAAAATACACGCCATGTAATTTTTTCATTAAATGGACTGGGGTTACACCTAACCCCCGAATTCATCTTCTTCTCAAGATTTCGTCCTCCCGAGAGTGACTGTACGACCAGATCTTCAACCAGCTCCTGCCTCTTCGTCCGTTCTCCGATTCGGGCGCAGTCGATTGCGTTGGAATCACAGCTGTGAGCTCTCCCTTCTTCTTGAGTCTTGTTTCTTGATTCCCCATAATTTTCATGTTATCGTAGGCTGAGAGGTTTGTGCGTTTTCTCAGATCTACGTCGTTCTAAGGGGAATCAGTCATCGTCGTTCACGTATATCGATCTCCTAGGATCGAGGTAGGTGTTTTGTTCCTTTCTGTAGAATTTTGATGGATATTTTGTGCAAAATCCACCAATTCCTTTGAACGGGGAATTGGGGGTTTCTTGTTTTTTCCCTGCTTTTTTTATTTCTTTGATTGATTACATTAGTAGAGGTTGATTTCTGTGAGTAGATTAATTTATTTTATGCTCAGGTTGCTTTTCCATGCTTGTGTTTCCTATTAGGCGTTTCTCCAGTTGCCATGCCTAGTTGTAGGACTGTAGACTTTTTCCTTGTTTTGCTACTGAGCCTTAGTTGATAGCCAAGTAGTTCATGAGGTTTACTTGGACGATGCACATGCACTGAGCATATTTAGTTTCACTCAGGACTGTTAGAACCTAGAGTAGTATAGTAAAGGTAGAATTGACAGAAGGGCTTCTCCAGAGTGTCTTTTTATTACGATGTGAGACTAGAAGGGGAATTGATGTTGAGTGCTTCCTCAGAGAGTCTGTAGTTCCTCGATGTGAGCCACAAGGGGAATATACTTTGAGTGCTTCCCCAGAGAGCCTTTATCACAATATGAGAGTATAGGGTGAATTGGCGTTGAGTGCTTCCCCTGAGAGACTATTAATTTCATAGCTGAACCAGAGGGTGAGACTGCATGTGCCTCTTAGAGGGTTGCTAGTACTTATAGGTTGAAACATAGAGGTTAGTCCATGAGAGCTACCCAGAGGGTTACCTATTTTCTTCTAGTTGCTAGCTGTTTACTTGTGTACTTTATTTGTTAGAACTGTGGATTCTAGCAGCTTTTGTTTTCCCGTTTACTGCTTCTTGTTATATTACTTCTATGTATTCAATGACTGTTAGGCACAAATATTTGGGTGGTTGCCTACTAAGATTGTATCTCACACCCTATTTGGGCCATGCTTTTGGGCCCAAGAAGACTATGTTGCTGCAGGTATAGATAAGGGTATGTGCCCTTCTGCTTTAGGTTCTTGATTGCACAGAAGCTGTGGAGCATGGGACCGAGCCGAGGCTCACGATGCTGAGGAGTTTATTTTGATTTTCCTTTGAACATTGTTTTCAGTTGTATTCCAGCACGTTGTTGTGTTTTCTGCTTTCTATAGATACTTGTACCTACTGCATCATTCTCATCATTCCTATATATATATTCATTGCTTCCACTGTTTGGTTCCTGTTTTTATGCATGTGGTTACTTCTTCCACCGTTGACTGTTGTTTTTCCATTGTATACCATACCGAATGAGGGAATAGTTTATCCATCGATTCACCAAGGCTCTCACTGCTAGTCGCTAGCCTTTGGCATTCGGGTAAACACGCTTGAGGTTATTTGGCGAACCGGGTACGGGGCACCAGTGGAGGGGCTCTGGAATCAGGTCGTTACAGTAGGGTTGAAACACAGTCTTCTAATCATATTTATAAATTTTTTATCGGTGTTTTCTTCTTTATCAAATCTTTATCCCCCTTGAAACCCAATTTAAACATAACTGTTATAAATAAAAAATTTTCCCTTTATAACCTAATTATATGCTCAAAAATTAAATGGTTTTTCTTTAAAATTTCTAAATTCTATTTCAAAATTTAGAATCCATTTTATCAGATTCAAAATCAATATGTTTCATAAATTAATTTTAATTCATTTATGAAATATGCATGAAAACTAATTTTGAGGAAAATACCTAATATAAGTGTAAAATTAATTTACACATAATATCATGTATGAATTTATTTCAATGATTTTTTTAAAAAAATTATATAAATATAAGTTTTTTAGAGTTTTTCAATCTGAGATGGAAAAGAACCATCTGAAAATACTATCAAATAAAAGAGAGACCAAAATTATTTTTAAAGTTATATAAAATATAAATTATCATCTCAAAATTTAAGTTTGGATACCCAAATTCAAAATATTTTTTTTAAAATTCACAATTTTAATCTAAAAATATATATGTTTCGAACGCCACTCATATAATTTCATAAAGTCATTTTTATAGATATTTTATATCCTAATCGCATATTTATAACCTTTTTTCAAATGTTTCACCATTAATGAGGAGAAAATTATTTACTATGGTTATGTTCCATTTTAATGAAAAATAAAAGGGAAATCTTTAAAAAAATATTAAAATATTGATTTCAATAATGGAAAAAAATTGAATAAATAATTTTTTTAAGTGATAGAAATCTGTTTTTATATAAATTGGTAAGAAACAATGAAAAATAGTTCTCAACTAAATGTGTTTTTAAGCCTAAAATTCGATTTTATAAAATAAAACAACACCAATTCATTTAAAATTCATTAAATTATTTATAATTAATGGGGTGTTATTTTAAATAATTAATAGATTTTCAATTTAATGGTATTTCCAATTAATTTATATAATTAAGAAATATGACATATTTACCAAAAATAAATAATTTTAACTATTCATATAAAAATCAATCCTTTTAGAAAAATCTAAAAAATTCACCCTAACCCATAATGAGATATTGATTTCAAAAATGAAAAAATTTCTAAAAATATAAAATTATGTTAAAATTTTCATATAATATCTACATTAAAAATGAAATGAAGCCCATATTTTGTGGAAAATTAATATTTAAAGAAAACTAATTGACATTATTCTAACTACATTTTTAAAAAAATATAATTATGTGAATATTATTTAATTACATTAGATATATAATATTCTAATTTTATTATAATGACTTACTATGAGTGATTAATTTAATAAATAAATTTAACAAAACATTACACATATAAAAAACGTTTTATAAAAAATAAATCTTTAATCATTAAATGATTATATTGTAATTTATAACCAATTATTAATTAATGGTTGATTGATTATTACATTTATTAAATAAAAACACCCATTAATTATTTTATAATATTTTTATTCTTATTCATTCCCCTTAACCTAATGTATAGGTTATAATATCCATATTCTAATAATTTAATTTTTTTCAGTTCATTTAGACTCGATGTTTTGTGTGTATAATTCTATCAAACGTACTATTATTTTTTGTGAATATTTAAAATAAAACATTGGGGTACTAAATTATACAATCCTTACATAAATTTAAACATATTTACTTTAATTCGTCTTTTCTAATCTAAATTTATCATTATAATAAAATTGGATATAAATTTCAACATAAACATAAATTTCTAAGATATCATCAAGAAACATATCTTATAAATAACAATATAATAAACATAAATTTTCATGGTTCTATGAAACATTACCCTGGTAGTTGAGTGTTAGTTTCAACATAAGACTCAATATTTTAAAACTTATGTTTATTTATTCTGAGAAATTACTATAAACTTACGATATAAATTATGATAGACTTTATTTACTTCATTTCATTTCATTTTATATGTGTGATTTCATCCTTGGACATTCATATTAATGATCATGATGAATTTTCCAATTCTAAAAAATTAAATCAACTTTTAATTGACCTAAATGAACACAAAATAATTATAATTAATTCATCATCTCTAAAATAATAATTTATAAAACAATATATAATAATTAACCTTATAAAAAAATTATACCGATAAATAAAAATAGTCACCAAATATCAATTTAAAACTGTTAAATTTTAATTGATTAAATTTGGACAAAAATAATAAATGATTCATCACATAATCTCCCTTAAAAAATTTAATATTTGTATAAAAACAACAATAATCACTCATAAATTTTCATTTAAAAAATTTATATTCATAGACCATATATTCTATAATATATAATAATAATTTCCAAAAATTACATAAACAACCATAAAACTACAACAAAATAATATATTATTACGAAATCTTACTCAATATTTAATACTCAAATAATATCAAAAAATTTTGTCATATAACTCCATACTATCCAAAAAAAATAACATTCAACATATTCTATTACTATTCCAAAATTATAATGAATTTATTCAAAAATAAATTTATTCACTTTTCTATAGAATCATTTTTCAATGCCCTAGTTATTCTATATGATAAGACATATATTCCCTAAATTTAATAAGCCTTTATCTTCATTAATTATAATTATCACATATAATATTTACTATAAATGTTATCAATACCTTCAAAATTATTTCCACAAAATATAAAATGATTCATTCAACAAATATATTTAATATTAAGGGTTACGTATACAACTTATCCCACGAATGTTTACTAAAACTCCATAAATTCCAGCATGTTACTTCCAAAAATCGTTAAAATGGTTTTAATCCCATTAAAATTATTATCATCCTTAAATGGTATTGGTTATTGAATAAAATATAAATAAATCATAACTCATGAAATCTTGTCTGTAAATTCCTTAATTATCCATAATTAACATTTTGAAATTCACTGTTATCTTATTCATTAATATTTATATTCTTTATGTAATGTAAATAAAAATAGAATTCACATAGATAGCTCTAAATAATCATAAATATTGGGAAATGGAATAAAAACATATTAAAGTAATTATTCTCAAATACCCTAAGGGTTTATCGTAATTATTATATCAGTTGTGTTCATTTAAAATCTATTTCACATGGTTCTAACTAAAATTGCACAGATACCAAATATAATATCCCAAACACTAAAAACCCAAAGCCAATGATTGCTTAGTATAATATTATAATATAAAAGTGATAAAACCACCCATTATTGATTATATTATTATGTTTATAAAACTATATGTATACATTACATCCATATTTCATTATAGATTTAAAATATCACATGAAAAAGTATATGGATTCCTTAAAATTTTTCAATTAATCCTTCTAAATATACTTGCAAAAGGAACACAAAATAAATTATGATCTTTGATTATTTATAATGGTTAAGTACCTAATATATTATCAATAGTTAATATATAATAGTCATCATTGGGGAGTTCATAATTATTACACATTTCATTCCATCAATGAGATGAGTTAAAATTAAATCCTTCAAAAATATCAACACGATAATGAAAATTTAATTTTAAAAAAAATGTGTATAAACAATGGTATTCATAAATTTTTATCATGTACTCATCCACATTATAATTAATCTTATATTCATGGCCCTGAAACCAATACAACATTCTTAATATATGGGTCGTTGTATACTATATAACTATCTATTATGTTCACCTATTTTGACTCTTGTGACATGTCGATGCACTGGGGAGATATCTAAAAATGGGAACCACCCATCACTTCAACAACCTATGAATTCATCATATATATTTAATGATAAATACATTTAATTCTCAAAATTCTTTACAAATTAAAAATTATATATATTGAATCAAGAATATAGAATAATACCCCATACAATGAAATAATGCTTGTCAATAAATTTCTAATAACTAAAAACGTATCTATAAATGTTATATAATTGTAACATAATCAATATAATAAAAAAAATTATTTATTTTTGGAAATACCATAGTGTATAATGAGGTGAAAAATAATGTCAAATTAATAATGTAGAGTTATATATAACATAATAAAAATTAAGTGTATGGTCTCAAAATAATCTATAATCTATTATCGATATTAGATAATATAAAACCAGAAGTTAATTATAAAATAATGTATTGATATAAAAAAATAATTAAAAATATAAAATAAAATAAAATAATAACATCATTCTTGTAATATTGTTTAAGAACATAGTAATAAATTCCATTTTAGAATTCATTTCATTCCTTTAATAAAACAATACCCTTCTCATTGGTTTCCATTTTAAATAATGATTTCCATAATATTAATTAAATTATTTTATGAGATAAATATTAAATATTTTAAATGACATTTTAAATTAATGAATAGTCACGATGTCTGTAATTTCCATTATTATAGTAATATATAAAATAATGATTACATTCTCACTTTTCCCAAAAAATAAAAAATAAACCCTAATTTGGTAGATAGAAATAAGATTACCATTAAAAATTTCAAAGGAACATCAGCTGTGTTTGAAAATTACTTCAAAAATAAAATCGAGTTTGTAGAAATATTTTGAGGAAATATATTTAAAACAACCTCAATATTGAAGAAAATGGATGTTGAAATCGAATTATAAAATATTAATTTCATTTAAATAAATTCCCTTACTTGTAACTCGCTTGAGGATTCTTGATCCCATGGGGGATGAAATGGAAAATTAACATGTAAACACCTAAAATAAATAATTTAGAATAAAATACATATTTTTTTATTGTTTTGTATTATATAATTTTCTAAAATAAAATCGTAACATAAACAATACCGAAATGAAATGATATTGTATTAGAAATCCATTATAGATTTAACAACATTATAATAAAAAACTATTTAAATATCAATAATATATTTAAAAATTAATTACCATGAATAAATATTAAATACTTATATAATTTTTATAATAGTTAATTATATACACAATATAATTTAAATGGGATCATATTATAAATGTGTCCCATTAATGTTAAAATGAGAAAAAATAACCCTTACCTGAAACCTAAATTTATTCTTTAGATCACTAAATTCCTATATAATAAGTTATATTTATTATAATTATACATAAACTGTAACACCCCAAGCTTCCATGGCATGCTTCTCTTTGAATAATATAGTAGCATGTGTTGTATGTAACTTCGAGTTCTAACCCACACCACAACCATTCAAACTAGTCGTTATGAATAGTAATACCCACTTTTGGAAATTTTATACATGTAATCTTTCAAAATGGACTTCATTTTTTGATTCTGAATATCGAAATTAGCTTACGGTGAATTTTTGGTATTTTTCTAAAAACTTTCAATTTTTGATGAATAGTGAAAATCACTAAATATTAATTAAAAAAAAATTTAATCAAAATAATTAATAGTGATAAATTATTAATTTGAGTGGTTTTAAAGTTTATTTATAATATATTTTTACCATTTAATACAATTTTGGTCATTGGACATAATTTCACATTTAAACCGGACATAAACAAGTGTCAATCTTTTGATAGTAATTATTTCTTAAAAACACGATTTTTGTTTTGTCAACGGGAATTAATTGTAAATTAATTTCTACCACTTATGGGTATAGAATTTAGAAAAATGGATTCCATATTTATAATCAGGAGGTCCAAATTGTGTAAATATTCATCTTTTATTTTTAAATATTTTGAATCATTATTTCGGTAAATATTTTATTTAACATAGTTAAAGGGTAAATCTGGTAAATAAGGGTAAAAATTAATATAATAATAATAATAAATTACCCTAAAACATGTCCTAACCCTATTGGTTGATACAGTTCCGACCATGGTCATAATTGGGCCGATTTTAGGACCTCATGGATCCACTTGTAAGTGATAATGACACTTTATATTAATTAAGCTAAAGTAAATATAAAATTGACATAAGCATATATCTTTTAGTAAAACAATTTTTACATAGGGTTATATATTTTATATTTTAGACTATAAATATTCATTAGAAATATAAAACTATTTCCTACATAATGGAATTTTATTTATAATTTTTAGACATTAAATAATTAAATTTATTTATGACACAAAAATGGTGCAGTATTTTCATTATTAATGAAATAATCAAATAATTTGTATTATAAATTCTAAAATAAATATAATTTGAAATTTTAGATGTCATCCACAAATTTTATTAGTTAATATGACATGTTATAATTTCTTAAATTAATTCGGATCAAATTAATAAAGTTTTAAAGACTTTAAAAAAATCCATTATTAAATATTGTCAAAATTGACATAAATGAGTTTTTAAAACAAATATTATATTATTAATTGATATTATATTCCTAAAAATCTAAGGTTCTTCCAAAGGACTTATATAATTATAGGATTATCATTAATGGGCAACTTGGGGGGTCTCTTGTATGTATATAGTAAGTTTATTAAATATATAATATAAAAATACAAAGTGGCATGGTAAATGTCAAACTATTTAACTATGAGTTAAATATAAATGATAAGTTTGATATAGTGACTCAAACATGTCTCAAATATATTGGATGAAAGGATTTCGACCCATACCCACGGTATACTTTGAATAATCCCCTTTGGAGCAATTATAAACCGAATATGAATTTATTATAAATTAATACTTTATGTTTTCCCTAAAGAGCCCCTCCTCCCCCTTATAAAAGGACACAACTTCTAAACAATTCTTCATACCATAAAAGAATTTTTGATCAGAGAACCTCTGACAAAATACCCTCTAAACTATAATCCATTAATCCTATAGTCCTTCCTTTAGTCATAAATCCAACTTAAGGATCCCTTTTGATCAAATCAAAAGGAAGAACCCGAAGAAGAGGTTATGTTTTCACCACCCTTTTTCAAGTTCATTTCTTCTTAAACTTATACTTTGTTTGTTATTTCCTTTATAAAATAATAACTCTAGTATATTATATATACTGTGATGTTATTATAAATATGGTACAACCATATTCAGTATTCTATCCATCCTTTTAATGACATGTCACCATTCGTGTGTACGTACGACCTACCGTCTCCAACTCGTGGTGTGATGGTTATTCAATACATTATTATTTGGATGGGTATAATAATGATGTTTACTTCATGTAAATAATAAATATAACATGATAATGATTCTGAATATATGATATATCATCCAATTATATATTAATTTTATATCATAGTAATGATATTATCGCTCGTGCTTACGTACGGACTATCGTCTCCACGAACGCGATGAGAGTCATTCCCCATCGTATCTATTCAAGTATAATTCTCATTTTATGGTTAAAAATAATGTTTAAAGACTTTATATCATTATTTATATGAATAAGATACAACCTAAACATAACAAACATGACTTATGTAACAAAACATATAAAAGAAAACCAGTAAGTTAACACTCGAAACGACAATAATACTAAGATATTATTAACAAATCAATGATAAAAGATCATATATGATATCATATTAATGTATATGATCCTTATATAATTCAGTAAAAATTATTTCACCATTATACAGGAAGCTAACCTACCCTTGACTAAGGAAAAAGTACAAAGTAAGGGGTTTCTTATCTCACTGTTAATTCCGTGAGATTTCCATTATTCGCCACTTATTTATTGCATGTTGTGTGTGTACTGCCCATGATTGTATTCATTGTGAAATATACCTTAACATATGGATATTTACATCATCATTTTATTATAATTATTTCATGGGTGTATTTTTGTTAAGTTACCAAATCGATAAGGGAATTTGAAATTTCAATTTCCATTCATTCGACTTTACGAATACTTCATTGATTATTTTTCTCCAAGATTATGTGTGGAATAACTATTCATTTACCTATATCGTAATTTCCACTCCCCTCTATATGGATATACTTTCTATACACATAATCACTCCATTTATAAGTTCTCAAGTCATCGATATGAACTTGATAAGAGTAGTTTTTAACTCATTCTCCATTTGTTGAGTTAAATATCCAATTCATTTGTGTTGTCTTTACAAGAATATGTGAGAATGTCCTCTGATTGATTTACCATGAATATCCAATCATATTGAGTGTATTTATATTTATGACACATAATTATGTCATTGATTTTTCCTTAACCTAAGGATATAGTCTTTATAAGACATTTCATCTCAATTTACATTCTATTGAAATTTTTTTGTTGTTATACACCAAATCACATTTATATGGTGTATATAATGTACTTTTACAAAGTATATCATGAATCTATTTATTCTCATGATATTATAATGTTTTGATTACCTCCTTTATTTGTATTCAAGTGTCACTCTTTTGTTTAGGAACTCTAACTAAAATGCCATTTTAAATAATTTGAAGATTTATTATTCTAAATCTTTCTCATTAATGTCCATGTTTTAAAAATGGTTTTAAAGATTTATTTATATGGCCGTTAAAGTATTAAAATTAAAAATCCTTTTAAAATTTTCAAATTGGTATGGGACACTTTGATTCAAAAATCAATTTTAAATGGCTTCTTGAAAAATAGTGTAACTTTTAAATGTTTTCAAGAAAAAGGGGGGATATTTCTCTCAATAGTTTGATGATTAATTTAATCTATGTCAATATCCTTCATTATTCACAATTAAGGTTAATCTGATACAATAAAATCTTCCATATTGTATCAAATGAGTTATGTTTGACTGTGGATGTGCTATTTTTATACCATTCATGGTTTGTGGTTAAAACTATTGAAATTTCGTATGCTAGTTTTAATACGAATGTTAATGTTATGTTTCAAACTTTTCATATGAGGACTGAATTGGACTTAGTAAGTGACAGGTGGAGCCCTCTATAGCTCCTTGATGTATCGGTAGGTCTCATGGGACAAACTTGTGTCTTGGCACAAGGCCTTGACAAAATCTTATTTGTAGTATTGGCATAAGGACTTGACTATGTGGTTATGATAGTTTGGCATTATGAATTCCATCCTTATGAATGTTGTTATTAATATTTCATGTGGTTATTTGACTATTAGAATATCCATATGAATAATTAAGTGGAATTATTTCATTTTATATTTGCTATATTATGTTAAAGTTCAAGTTTAGAAGGCTTTTTTTAGTTATACATTGCCTTAAATGTTTGTGCTTATTTTTGAAAGTTTCCGCTATATTGTTATCCATACTGAGCATCTGAGCTCACCCCTTTCAATGTTTTATTTTTTCCAGGATGTGAAGAAGTAATTTATGAATGAACTTTAGGTATAGTATGAGGGGATATGATGACAATATGTTGTTGTAGTTTTTTTACTTATGAGGTAATGTATGACATATGAATATAGCTAGTGTTTCCATGACTACTAAACTGATCGGTCTTTCGAGACTTGATTTTTTGTGATCATACCAATGTCAATTAATAATGCACTGACTCTGGGTAACTGGGGTTGAGGTGTTATAGTTGGTATCAGAGCAGTTTAGTACAAACCTAGGAAACTATATTTAGATAAACTCTAATTAGAGCACAAAGACCTAAGATGGACTTTGAGGATTAGAATAGAATAACATCCTAGAATATTGGTATTGTATAAATTTTGTGAGTTTTCTAAGTAATACTTCCCTATCTGGATACGAGCAGGTAGAGGCGGCTCTGTCATAGATGTACCTAGAAGTAAAACCCGAAAACACCACTTTGAGCTAGACTCAAATGAGAACTGGTGCAAGAAAACAGGCCTTGTTGCACTCTTGGTTACGACACTCTCGGGGGATATGCTTAGGATACTTCTCATTTACTATAAAAACTGTTATGAAGGGATTATGAGTATATACTTACTCAAAGAAAATAATTTTTATGATTATGGATTATATCCATAAACTATTCAATTTACGTTAAGTATTTTACATGTTTGGAATCATGTATTTCGATTCATAGACTAATCTAGTTTATTCTATTGTTTAGAAATGGAACCTAGTAGAAGGAATGGAAATCATATCTGTGCACATACTCCATGTAGGGATTTCCCTCCTACTAATGAAAATTATAGTGGATCTGGGGATACAACTGGTGCTGATGAGATTATCATCATACTGGGACAAATCACTCAGGTTATGAATAATAACCTTACCCGTATGGAGCACACTGATCCACAACGTGGAGTATCAATGTTAGATTGCTTAATGAGGGAAAAACAGCAGCAATATATGGGAATACAAATATATTGGTAGCTGAGAAAAGGATAAGTTCCCTAGAAAAAAAAATTTCATGCATTGGGGAGTAGTGAAAGGGAAAAAGTTGTCATGGCAGTTTATCTCCTCACTGGAGATGCTTATCAATGGTGGTCATTGATTCAAAACACAAAAGAGGCTTAAGAATTATCAAGTATGGAATGGAAGGAGTTTAAAGAAATATTCTTAGAAAAATACTTTCCTAATGACTATCGAGCGGATATGGAAAGACAATTTCTCAGTCTGAGGCAAAAGGAGGATGAGAATGTTGCAATGTATGAGGCTAACTTTACAAGTTTAGAAAGGAATGCTGCAGATTATATATGTAACCTAAGAAGTAAGATTGATCATTTCTTTAATGGGTTAAAACCATTTCTCTGTCGAGATATAGTATCTCAATCCTTCTCATCATAAGAAGATATTGTCTCATGTGCTATCAAGACAGAAAAGAAATTCTCTAAATCTTATGACAATAAAGTAAAGCAAGAGAAGGATAGAATGGTGGATAAAGTTATTGTTAATGGGAAACAGGGAAAGTAGGATTTTCCATTATGTGATAATTTTGGGAAGAAACACCCTGGTACTTGCCGAAGAGTAATGGGATTCTGTTACAAGTGTGGTGAAAAAGGCTACGAAGCACATGATTGCAAGGGAAATAAAGTTATTCTCAATGTTGAATTCTATAATTGTGGAGAAATGGGGCATTATGAAAATTACCTTCCTAAGCTCCATGGAAACTTACCTCAAAAAAGGCCAAGGGAGCAAGGCCAAGATTATGCTGTTACTACAGTTGATTTTTAGTAATTATTGTATTTGTGTTTTTGGACTCAAGAACTATATTCTGGTTATAATAATAATGTGATATAAATAAGTATTGTACTAAAATACATGTTGTTTTCATTAAGGTTTTAATATGACTGAGGTAATCATATTATCAGTATGTGACAATAATAGAATCATTACTTTGTTTGGGGAATCATATATTACAATTGATTTTGGAATTTAGATACCATTTACAGAGAGTCTGGACAGAGGTATTTTGGATAACTATAATGTTTTCAATGAATTAAGTTGATCTTTGGATGGTATTGTTTAAGGTAAAAACATTTCTTATGATTATTTATGGAATATTATAATATTATAGTCTTGGAAAAGGACAACACGCAGACCGTGTGACAAACCGTTGTGTCGGACAAATCTGTCGGAATCGAACCCACAACGAAAGTTTGATTGGGATTTATCACCTACCACTAGACTACGTGAAGTCCCTGGTTAGTGTGAATAATTATTTTTAGTTAAATTATTTTATTGATCAATAATAAGTTGATTTAGGTTCTTATGTCTAATCAAATGAATACTCTTAGTCAAGGAAAATGATTTGGTGATTAAGTGATAAATGTTATTTTGGAAGATGTTCGCTTTGTTGGGAACACTATATTCCCAAGGAAAATAGAATACTATGGGGTTTCATTTGAGTAGTAATGGTGGATTTTTATCTACATTTTTATTATGGATTTAGAGTGATTTGGGTTGTTTATGGAAATGATTAACCTATAATAGAAAATATGTGATTATGTTAATTACTTTTAAGTATGTGACTTTAAGAGTAGTTGATGTCATTTGGAGATACAATTTAACATGGAAGACAACATAACAAAATTCTTCTAAGTTTTGGATTTAAATATTAGTTTGGATTATATTAAAGGATTTTAAAGACAATTGTTTTTTGAACGGTATTTATTTAACTTTCGGGCATTGTTGGTTTATTTTTAGAAATTAAGATCACTGTTTCGTCTCTAAAGGAATATCCTTTTGGGGGATCATCAGATCTTGTACTAACTGTTTTGGTTTTGATTAATCTCTAAAGACAAGGCAAATATATAGTTTATCCTTCATGGATTATGTGATTCTATATAAGTTTATTCGAGCTCTTCTAGTGTGACCAAGTCTTCATGAATACTCATCATTTAAAAAATTGAGTTTGTGGTGGAAATTTATTAAAGAATGAAACTCTACATAAAAAGTAAGTATATCTCTTTATTTTCTTATTCAATCTCATAAATTAATTCCTCATATTTATGTCATGTTTCTTGAAAAAAAAGACGTTGTCTATATACTTTTCCTACGGGGAAACTAGTGACCGTTTGTCCCATCATATGTTTGTGGCTTTATTGTTGTTAATGTTCTCTTGATCATGTTTTCTATCCCTCTCCATCATAACTTGACACTTATTTTATCTTCTATATCTATGCTTTCCTACATGGAATCCTAGTATGAGTTATCTTGGGTGACCTTTGTATTTCTCTTTCTTTCTTTTAAGGTGACTGTTTTATTGACTCTTTTTCGGATGTGGGACTCTCCATTATATTCCCAAGCCCAATTTTAAAAAATTTCAGGGAATAAATTATTTGAATGAGTGGAGAATGTAACACCCCAAGCTTCCATGGTACTCTTCTCTTTGAATAATACAGTAGCGTGTGTTGTACGCACCTTTGAGTTCTAACACACACCATAACCAATCAAACTAGCCGTTATTAATAGTAATACCCAATTATTTGAAATTTTATACATTTCAGACAGGGATGCGTGCATTACCTCTCGGTTCTAGCAAGGACTTCAGAAGGCCTAGGGTACACAGGTACTTTTGAGTACATCATAAAATCCCCAGACTGAAAGCCAGTCCAAGCGTACAATCCAAGTCCTTGAGGATATGATCTGAGCTTGCATGCTAGACTTTGGAAGTTCTTGGGAGAAGCATATCCCTCTGTTGGAGTTCCCATACAACAACAGTTTCTAGGTGACCATTCATATGGCGCCATACGAGGCTTTGTACGGTAGGCCATGTCGATCACCCTTATGTTGGCTGGAGGCAGGAGAGGCAGCTTTGCTGGGACCTCATCTTGTTCAGGAGACCTCAGAACAGATAGAGTTGATTCGGAAGAGGATGGTTGCACAACAGTCTCGACAGAGTCTTATGGTAATCTGTGGAGATGAAATATAGAGTTCGAGGTCGGTGATCAGGTTTTCCTGTGTGTCGCACCAAGGTTGGGACACAAGAGGATTCAGAGACATGGTAAGCTTTCACCGCGGTACGTCAGGCCGTTTGAGGTCTTAGAGAGAGTTGGGCTGGTCGCCTATCAGTTATAGCTATCTCAGAGGTATTGGTCCATGCACGATGTCTTCCATGTCTCTCAACTCTGATGTTACTTTTCAGACTTGTCTCATATATTTCAGCTCGAGGAAGTCGAGCTTGAAGTGGATGCATTGTTCGAGGAGCATCCTATCTGGATTTTCAATCGTAGTAGGAAGGTTCTCCATAGGTGGTATATTCCTCTGGTACGAGTGATATGGTAGCACGGGTGAGTACAGGATGAGACATGGGAGAGGGAGGCCGATGTACGATGGCAATGGACGAAGCTGTTCCGGGTTGTATCTTCTCTGTCTCATTAGGGAAATTCAGGGACGAATTTCTTTAAGGGGGGACGTTTGTAAGAACTCGGATCTTCTTTTCAGGTACGCTTCCCAATTTTATAGAGTTTTTAAGAAAAATGAATTATCTAGAAATTTTCTATGTACACGTCGTGTACTTTCTACGTACACACTGCGTACTCTTCTTCGGCTCGAAGTCGTGTGCTGGCTATGCCCGGGCCACACACACGGTGTGTAGGGTGATGTGGAGGCCGTTTTTAGCGTTGTATGGAAAAATCCACCACACCCCGTGTACTTTAAAAATACACGCCATGTAATTTTTTCATTAAATGGACTGGGGTCACACCTAACCCCCGAATTCATCTTCTTCTCAAGATTTTGTCCACCCGAGAGTGACCGTATGACAGAATCTTCAACGAGCTCCCGCCTCTTTGTCCGTTCTCCGATTCGAGTGCGGTTGATTGCATTGGAATCGCAGCGGTGAGCTCTCCCTTATTCTTGAGTCTTGTTTCTTGATTCCCCCTCATTTTCATGTTATCTTAGGCTGAGAGTTTTGTGCGTTTTATCAGATCTACATCGTTCTAAGGGGAATCTGTCGCCGTCGTTCACGTATATCGATCTCCGATGATCGAGGTAGGAGGTTTGTTCCTTTCTGTAGAATGTTGATGGATATTTTGAGAAAATTCCACCAATTCCTTTGAACGGGGAATTTGGGGTTTCTTGTTTTTTCCCTGCTTTTTTCTTTCTTTGATTGATTTCTTTAGTAGAGGTTGATTCTTGTGAGTAGAGTAATTTATTTTGTGCTCAGGTTTCTTTTCCATGATTTTTTTTCCTATTAGGCATTTCTCCAGTTTTCATGCCTAGTTGTAGGATTGTGTGTAGGTTCCGGGCGCAGCGGAAGCGCATTGGTGGGTTTGCCCAACTTTAATTTTAACGTTAAACAACGTTCAATCCGAGATCTGTCACGATATAAAATGCCGAATCTTCGGAATAGAACGAAGAACGAAAAGAAAAGAAGATTCCCGGAACCCTTGAGGAGGATCATCATATGTTGATTATAATTAATTTAATTAATGCATAAGAATTACCTTGTTGGAATTGTTTCTTTGTTGATGTGTTCGGTCACGATTCTGTGATCCGTCGTTGTGTCGTAGAATACAAGTGTAGGATTCCTCTAGCGGTGATCCACACGTGTGTCACGTATCTCCGGACATCACCGAAGAGATCTCCGGGTGCTAGCGCGGAAGAACCTTCGCTTGCGATGTCCGCCTTCGACCGCCTTGATCCGGTGCAGGATCTTGCTCTCGTAACTTGAGGGCGTTCTTGGTGGAAAGGGAATTCTCTCTTGGTTTGAGAGTATTTCCAAATCCGTTGTGCACAACAATGACTCTCAAAAAATGTTGGGGTTGTGAGGATATTTATAATCAGGTTTGAGGTTATTAGAGTTATGACAATAAATAAACGTGTTACGCATTTTATTTATTTCATTAACTCTTATTGAAAACCCCCATGTCGAATTATTAATTCCTTGACATGCGCCCACGCTGATTATAATAAATATCATTTAATAAAACAATATTAAATCCTCAAAATCCCAATTGGAAAAACTACACAGCGTGTAATAATTAATACACGGCGTGTACTTGTTTTCCATAAAACTACACAGCGTGTATATTTAATATACACGGTGTGTACTTTTATTTTCCATTTTTCTCCACCACATTTATTAGACCTTGAGTAATGACTATTTATTTCTTAAATAAATGTAACTGCATTACTCGCTAATAAATATATTATTTTATCCACAGTATATTCTCTCGAATAACTAGTGTCATAATAAATGCGATCAGACATCCTTAAATAATTATTAAACCACAGTCGGGAATAATATTTATTTAACTTGTTAAATTAATATTTAACTGAGATACATGGACACACTTAGTGTGTGACCCTCTAGGCCTCTTTCTCAGTGGCATTAGGCTGAGCCTGCCTAAAGTCCAAGGTTAGCGTCTAGCAACACGCCAAGGCACCCATAGAGAAAGAAGTTAACGCCACAATGACGTGTCACCTCTTACGAACGCTTACCGTGTAATATAATCCATTTGTCTCGATATCTCCAATCAAGCGGGTTGCATGCAAGTGACATCAACCCATGTGCTTGATTATTCTTTATTTGACTTCCCGGAATTGAACTTGCCCATACCTTACCATGGCCATGGATTTATTTAGGCTATATCAATTCCATCAAAGGGCCTGAGATATCTACTTCCGTTATGGAACGGAAGGGACAAATCCTTTCTTGCATTATCTATTAATGTGGTATTACTCGTGACGCACCCAACGTATCCTACCTCGCTGCGAACAATGTTTCGTCACAGTTTTCGTCAATACATCTAAGTGTGCGAGTTGTAATACCCATTAATAATAATCTTAAAGTATAAGGATCAATACACACGTCCGTAGATAGGAACATCAAATGACACTATGAAATGTGGATTTCCTACTGGCGCGGGTCTCGTTCTCATAATATCCTCTTGGATATTACCAAGGGCGCACACCATGAGAAGGTGCCTCAAAGTTTTATGAGTCCTCGCCCCTAATGACCTGTATTATTTTTGTCCCTCAAATAATATCATCCGGCCATAGAACATACATTCAAGGAAAGTGTTATGGAACTTTCGGGTTCTCATCATAGCAGGGATCCGCTACGACCCTTTAATGCAACAGCTGTCCTTAGGACATTATCACATGACATGTCACGCAGAAGAACAATCAAGATGTGATAAGGCTTTTATTTAATGAATAAAGTACAAAGTAGTTGGTTCTAGACCACCAACTCCAACAGACTCCCACTTGGACTAGAGCCAACTGCTAACAACCTTTAACCCGCTAGCTCTCACATGATATTCATGCTTCTGCTGAGATAGGCCTTTAGTCATGGGGTCCACCACGTTCTCTTCCGTGGACACTCTGCTCACTGAAACTTCACCCCTTTGATAGAAATCCCTCAAGAGGTGATACTTCCGGAGTATGTGCTTTGTCTGTTGATGTGACCTTAGTTCTTTTGCAAGAGCCACCGCTGCAGTATTATCACAATACAATGTAATGGGATCTTTACTGCTAGGCACCACAACAAGCTCCTGGAAAAAGTTCTGAATCCAAACGGCTTCTTTGGCTGCATCAAAAGCCGCTATATACTCGGACTCCACTGTAGAATCGGCGGCAACTGGCTGCTTTGAACTCTTCCAGCTCACAGCTCCTCTATTGAGACAAAAAACATATCCAGATTGCGACTTCAGATCATTCTGATCTGTTTGAAAACCAGCATCAGCATACCCTCTGATGAAAAGCTCCGCATCTCCTCCATACACTCGGAACATATCCTTGGTTCTTCTCAGATACTTAAGGATAGTCTTAACAGGAGTCCAATGCTGTTCTCCTAGATCTGCTTGATATCTTCCTACCATGCTCAGTGCATAGGTAACATCAAGTCCGGTACATAACATGGCATACATGATGGATCCTATAGCCGAAGCGTATGGGATCTTGCTCATCCTATCATTCTCCTGTTGTGTCTGGGGACACATTTTATTATAATTTTGTAAGCCACGTGACACTGGAACCAATCCCCTCTTGGAGTTTTCCATACAAAATCTCTTTAGTATCTGGTCAATGTATGTTCCCTGACTTAGTCCAAGAAGCCTCTTGGATCTATCACGAATTATCTTGATCCCTAGAATGTAGGCTGCTTCCCCTAAGTCCTTCATGGAGAAACACTTGTTCAACCAGTCCTTAACTGATTGTAAGGCTGGTACGTCGTTTCCAATAAGCAATATGTCATCAACATATACCACTATGATGACGACCACATTCCTATTAAACCGCTTATAAACACATGGCTCACATTCGTTCTTAACGAAACCAAATTCCTTTATGGCTTCATCAAATCAAATGTTCCATGACTTGGATGCTTTCTTTAATCCATAAATAGATTTCTGCAACTTTCAAACCCGTTTGGCATCACCTGGTGTCACAAACCCTTCTGGTTGTGTCATATAGACATCTTCTTGAAGGTTCCCGTTAAGGAATGTTGTTTTGACACCCATCTAGAAAATCTCATAGTCATAGTAAGATGCTATGGAAAGTATGATTCTTATGGATTTAAATATGGAAACTGGCGAGAAGGTTTCATCATAGTCAATTCCTTGACGCTGTCTGAATCCTTTAGCCACTAGCCTTGCTTTATAGGTGCTAACTTGACCTTCCATGTCCAGCTTTCTTTTGAATACCAATTTGTATCCAACAAGCTTTACATCAACTGGCTCATCGACCAGAACCCAAACTTGGTTCTGATACATGGAATCCATCTTAGAATTCATAGCTTCTAGCCATCTTGCAGCTTCTGAGCTTTCTACTTCTTCCTTGTAGGAGAGAGGTTCATCATTGTCCAACAATAATGATTCACCATCCTCGGTGACTAGGAAACCAAATCTCTTTGGTTCCCTTACCTCTCTTGAGCTCCTACGCAGTACTTGTGTTTCTGGAACCTCTTCCATGGGGACCT
The DNA here is from genome assembly GCA_963277665.1 of Viscum album. NCBI lineage: Eukaryota > Viridiplantae > Streptophyta > Magnoliopsida > Santalales > Viscaceae > Viscum > Viscum album. The sequence goes on from OY728150.1 coordinate 122,083,837, forward strand.
GTGGAACTTGTTCATGTACCAACTCCTATGTATCTTGAGCATCAACTTCGTTGAAGTCAATCTTTCTCCCACTATCCATCTTGAGGATGTGCAGCCTCTCAAGAAAGACGACTTGTCTGGCGACAATCACTTTCTTGTCTTGTGGGTTATATAGGTAATATCCTTTTGTTTCCTTGGGATATCCTATAAAGATACACTTTGTCCCCCGGGGTGCTAGTTTTTTGCCTGAGAAGGCCTTAACAAACGCCTCGCATCCCCATACATGTGTGTGCGACAAAGTGGGTTTCCTTCCATTCCATAACTCGGATGGAATTCCATTTGCCGCCTTAGTTGGTACTCGGTTTATTGTGTATGCTGCAGTTTGTAATGCATATCCCCAAAAGGATAATGGAAGATTCGCATGACTCATCATCAACCTCACCATGTCCAACAAGGTGTGGTTCCTCCTTTCACTAACACCATTCCACTCTGGTGTATAAGGAGGAGTGAGCTGAGATAGAATCCCAGACTCTCGTAGAAGATCGATGAACTCTTGGTTCAGATATTCTCCCCCTCGATCCGATCGAAGCTTCATTATCTTCTTACCAAGCTGATTCTCTACTTCATTCTTTAATTCCTTAAATTTCTCTAAGGACTCTGACTTATACCTCATTAAGTAGACATAGCCATATCTACTCAAATCATCAGTAAAAGTAATAAAGTAAGAATATCCACCTCTAGGTTCTACTGTAAATGGTCCACACACATATATGTGTACCAATCCTAGAAGCTCTGTGGCCCTTTCACCTTGTCCACCAAAAGGCGGCTTGGTCATTTTTCCTTGTAAACAAGTGTGACATCTATAAAGTGGTTTTAGCTTTGTAGAGTCTAAATAGCCATCTTGGCAGAGCTTTGTCAAGCGCTTCTCATTCACATGACCAAGGTGGTGATGCCATAACTTGGTGATGTATGAGTCATGTGAGTTTGTTTTGTTATCAATTGCCAACACTTGGTTTTCGTAATTTAATACATACAAACCATTTTTCAAATGTGCCATACCATAACCTACGTTGTTCTTATAAAAGAGACAACCCTTATTTCCAATCTTGAAAATAAATCCATCTATATCCAAACAAGATAAAGAAATTATGTTCTTGGTAACACTAGGCACAAAATAACAGTTTTGTAAAACCAAAATCATGCCAGTTGGCAATGAGAGGTGATAGTCGCCAATAGCCAACACAGCCAGCCTTGCGCCATTGGCAGCTCGAAGATCCACCTCTCCTCTGGCGATCTTTCTAAATCTACTTGGTTCCTGCATTTGAATACAGATGTTAGCTCCACAAGATGTATATAATACCCAATGTGTAGAAATAGAAAGATTGCACTCGATAACGAACGCACCTTTAGCGTCCCCACACTTCTGGGTGCAGTTCCTCTTCCAGTGACCATGCTTGCCACATGAAAAACACACTGCTTCCCATTCCTTGCCCTGCCTCTGGATCTTCCCCTTCTTGGAGGGACGGTGCTCGAGGGCTTCAGACCGTTTATAAGTCTTTGGCCCCTTTGCCTTGTCCTTCCTTTTCTTGTTCACCATAAGGACCGCGGGTTTGTCACGCCCCATGTCCTTATCTACCTGGCGAATCAAGGTCAGAAGCTCCGATAGACTCTTCTCATTGCCGCTCCTGTTATAGTTGACAATGAATCTAGAGAAGGTCTTGGGAAATGATGATAGGATGAGATCTGTACGCAACTCATCTGGGAATTTAATCCCTAAGATGTCCAAGTGTTCAATGTAGCCAATTAACTTGACCACATGAGGCCCAGCTGGCACAGACTCTCCAAGCTTCGTGGTAAACAAAGCATTGGAGAACTCATACCTCTCCTGTCTCTCCTTATCTTGGTAGAGATCTTTAAGGTGAGACATCATGCTATATGCATCCATGTTTTCATGTTGCTTCAAGAGCTCATTGGACATGGCCGATAGCATGAAACACTGTACATCTGTGGCATCATCCATGTGTTTCATGTAGAGAGATAATTCATCATCACTATCCTCTTTCCCAGGCGCAACTGGAATAGGCTCTTCCAGAACATATAATTTCCTTTCGTGGCGAAGGACGACGCGTAAACGCCTCTGCCACTCTTGGAAATTGGTGCCGGTGAGAAGGTTTTCTTTTTCGAGTATGCTGCGCAATGATATGTTGGAATTCATTTTATTTTCGTTTCTACAATTTAAGATGAGCAAAGGTTTAGTACTTTATTATAAAAATTGAGACAAAAAAATAAATTAATACTTATTAGTCTCCCACTATTTTATCGAAATCCAATATCCCTCACCATTGACTTCGGAATATTCTATTGCGTGAATATTCTAGTGGCAAGGATCCATATTGCCCTTCGCATTACCCCAACTAGGGTTGGTCAAGAAACTTGAAGGGTTTTAGGTAGGCATTCCAAATGCCAACTGCATTAACTCGCAATTCCTTGATCCGTTGTGTGGACTCCCCAATCCTGAAATCCTTTTTGGATTTCCTCAACCTTTGCCTCTTTGTCACACCAAGTCCTGTTGTGGCAGTCAACCCTTGATTCGAACCAAGTCAAGTCAACCCAAAACCTTGAATTATAATTCCCCGATAATTGAGAGCACCCTAACTAGGGTTGGTCAAGCACTTTGAACTATGGTTCGATTCTAACCAAGATTATGGAAGGCTATGATGACTTAATATTTATTTTGAGGGATTTTATCCTTATACATAAATTTCCATTTTATTATCTTTGATTACATGCTTTTTAATATTAAGTGGGATATACTTAAGTGATTAACCATGTCTATGATAATATTTACGTATAAGCCAATTTTATTTTAGTTCCATCTTGCATTCTCGTTTAATTCATTAATTGTGTGATCGTGACAACACACCCACAATAAATAAACCATGCAACTGACATAAATAAAATAAATGGTATGATCATGAGCTTTTCTATTGGTTAGTTTATCTAGCGGTTGATAAACTAACCCAAGACCTAGGGGAGAAACACCTTGAACCTTTCGGGTTCGTGTTTACAGCTTTCCACCTGTCCACCTTTGTATCTCCTTGGATTGGTTTCATCTTGGCTCCTGACTTGAGCCGCCTCCACTAGCTTGGGAGCTCCATCAATTACATATGCATTTATCTCACATGCAGGTGATGTGAAAAAGGGGGTTTTTACATAAAAGAATCCTTGGGCACGTAGGACCTAAATATTAATGAGGAGATGGCTCGCAGGCCAACAAATTTAATTTAAATAAATAAATTAAAAGAAACCATTCACATACAAAGGTCTCGGTCTAGATCATGATCATCCATACATGCAACGATATTTACGCATAAATAAAACTAGCATTCAATTATTTAATCTTTCTTGTTTAAGATAAATCACGCTCGAATCAATTAATTATCTTTAATTAATCAATCCTTTTATCTTAAATCCCTTTTCTGAATTTCCTTGAGATTCTCATCCATCATAATTTTAAACAAATAAATTCATTTAAAATTATCCTTGTACACAACTTGTACCTTGGAGAAAACCCGGCGAATTCCCATTTATTACGCAGATGTTAAATTAAAGACATATATATAAAACACCTATCATGTGTTGTGCCTCAGCTTTACGCCTGCACCATGGTACACGTCTCAAGGGTTTGTATAATATAATAATAAATTATAATAAATCTGCGTAATTTGGGTGAGTACACGGCGTGTAGTTCCGACTACACGGCGTGTACTTTTTCTTCACCATCCATCCGAAGTACACGCCCGGGGATAGGGTGTGTTAATGTACTTCGGAAATTTTCGGAGTACACGGCGTGTACAGTGGGACACACGCCATGTAGTTTCCGAATTACACGGTTTCCAGCCGGGAAGGCTATGTACGGAGTACACGACCCAACCCTAACCCGAAGGGACTACACGCCGTGTTCATTGGACCACACTGCATGTATTCCGGAAACCGTGTGCCACCTGTTTCTAGTCAACATACGGTGTCTTAAATTCTTAAAAAGAATCCAATACACGGCCTGATTTGGTGGATCAGTCAATGCATTGAACCTAGACTACACGGTGTGTACTTCCGAATACACACCATGTATTCTGGTGTTATACGGCCAGAATCATTTGGCTCCTCCGGATGAGTTCCTCTATTTTATTTTAATCAAAATTAAAAGAAAAATCTGTTTCTGTGAGGTGAAGGAGAAACGAGAGAGGAGGAACAGATATCGATATTCAGATTTCTAGAACGATTAAACATGAATTGAAATAACTAAATTATTAAATGCGTAAATCACCAACAAAAAAACTAAATAATTATAACCAATGATATGACCGCTCTGATACCACTTGTAGGTTCCGGGCGCAGCGGAAGCGCGTTGGTGGTTTTGCCCAACTTTAATTTTAACGTTAAACAACGTTCAATCCGAGATCCGTCACGATATAAAACGCCGAATCTTTGGAATAGAACGAAGAACAAAAAGAAAAGAAGAGTCCCGGAAACCTTGAGGAGGATCATCATATGATGATTATAATTAATTTAATTAATTCATAAGAATTACCTTGTTGGAATTCTTCCTTTGTTGATGTGTCCGGTTACGATTCGGTGATCCGCCGTTGCGTCATAGAATCCAAGTGTAGGATTCCTCTAGCGGTGATCCACACGCGTGTCACGTATCTCCGGACATCACCGAAAAGATATCCGGGTGCTAGCGCGGAAGAACCTTCGCTTGCGATGTCCGCCTTCGACCGCCTTGATCCGGTGGAGGATCTTGCTCTCGTAAGTTGAGGGTGTTCTTGGTGGAAAAGGAATTCTCTCTTGGTTTCAGAGTATTTCCAAATCCGTTGTGCACAACAATGACTCTCAAAAAATGTTGGGGTTGCGAGGATATTTATAATCAGGTTTGAGGTTAATAGAGTTATGACAATAAATAAACGCATTACGCGTTTTATTTATTTCATTAACTCTTATTGAAAACCCCCATGTCGAATTATTAATTCCTTGACATGTGCCCACTCTGATTATAATAAATATCATTTAATAAAACAATATTAAATCCTCAAAATCCAAATTGGAAAAACTACACGGCGTGTAATAATTAATACACGACGTGTACTTCTTTTCCATAAAAATACATAGCGTGTATATTTAATATACACGACATGTACTTTTATTTTCCATTTTTTTTCCGCCACATTTATTAGACCTTGACTAATGACTATTTATTTCTTAAATAAATGTAACTGCATTACTCGCTAATAAATATATTATTTTATCCACAGTATATTCTCTCGAATAACTAGTGTCAAAATAAATGCGATCAGACATCCTTAAATAATTATTAAACCACAGTCGGGAATAATATTTATTTAACTTGTTAAATTAATATTTAACTGAGATACATGGACACACTTAGTGTGTGACCCTCTAGGCCACTTTTTCAGTGGAATTAGGCTGATCCTGCCTAAAGTCCAAGGTTAACGTCTAGAAACACGCCAAGGCACCCATAGATAAATAAGTTAACGCTGCAATGACGAGTCACCTCCTATGAACGCTTACTGTGTAATATAATCTCTTTGTCTCGATATCTCTAATCAAGCGGGTTGTATGCCAGTGTCATCAACCCATGTTCTTGATTATTCTTTCTTTGAATTCCCGAAATTGAACTTGCCCATACCTTACCATGGCCATGGATTTATTTAGGCTATATCAATTCCATAAAAGGGCCCGAGATATCTACTTCTGTTATGGAACGGAAGGGACAAATCCTTTCTCGCATTATCTATTAATGCGGTATTACTCGTGATGCACCCAACGTATCCTACCTCGCTGCGAACAGTGTGTCGTCACAGTTTTCTTCAATACATCTAAGTGTGCGAGTTGTAATACCCATTAATAATAATCTTAAAGACTAAGGATCAATACACACGTCCGTAGATAGGAACATCCAATGACACTATGAAATGTGGATTTCCTACTGGCGCGGGTCTCGTTCTCATAATATCCTACTGGATATTACCAAGGGCGCACACCATGAGAAGGTGCCTCAATGTTTTATGAGTCCTCACCCCTAATGACCTGTATTGTTTGTGTCTCTCAAATAATATCATCTGGCCACAGAACATACATTCAAGAACAGTGTTATGGCACTTTCGGGTTCTCATCATAGCAGGGATCCGCTACGACCCTTTAATGCAACAGCTGTCCTTAGGAAATTATCACATGACATGTCATGCAGAAGAACAATCAAGCTGTGATAAGGCTTTTATTTAATGAATAAAGTACAAAGTATTTGGTTCTAGCCCACCAAGTCCAACATTGTGTACTTTTGCCTTGTTTTGCTGGTGAGCCTTTGTTGATAGCCAAGTAGTTCATGAGGTTTACTTGGACGATGCACATGCGCTAAGCATATTTAGTTTCACTCAGGACTGTTAGAACCTAGAGTAGTATATCAAAGGTAGAATTGACGTGAGTGCTTCTCCAGAGTGTCTTTTTATTATGATGTATGAGCACAAGGGGAATTGATGTTTAGTGTTTCCTCAGAGAGTCTGTAGTTCCTCGACATGAGCCACGGGGGGAATAGACGTTGAGTGCTTCCCCAGAGATCCTTTATCACAATATGAGAGTATAGGGGGAATTGGTGGTGAGTGCTTCGCTAGAGATACTATTAATTTCATAGCTGAACCAGAGGGGTGAGACAATGTGTGCCTCCTAGAGGGTTGCTAGTACTTATAGGTTGAAACATAGAGGTTAGGCTATGAGAGATACCTAGAGGGTTACCTATTTTCTTCTTGTTGATAGCTATTTACTAGTGTACTTTATTTTTTAGAACTATGGATTGTAGCAGCTTGTGTTTTCCTGTTTACTAATTCTTGTTATATTACTGCCATGTATTCAATGACTGTTAGGCACAAATCTTTGGGTGGTTGCCTACTGAGATTGTATCTCACACCCAGTTTGGGCCATGCTTTTGGGCCCAAGTAGACTATGTCGCTGCAGGTATAGATAAGGGCATGTACCCTTCTACTTCAGGTTCTTGATTGCACAGGAGCTGGGGAGCATGGGACCGAGTCGCGACTCACGATGCTGAGGCATTTATTTTGACTTTCCTTCGAACTTTGTTTTCAGTTGTATTCCAGCACGTTGTTGTGTTTTCTGCTTTCCATGGATACTTGTACCTGCTGCATCATTTTCTTCATTGCTATATATATATTCATTGCTTCCGCTGTTTGGTTCCTGTTGTTATGCATGTTGTTACTGCTTCCGCTATTGACTGTTGTTTTTCCGCTGTATACCATACCGAATGAGGGCATAGTTTACCCATCAATTCACACAGGCTCTTGCTGCTAGTTAGTAGCCTCTGGTGTTCGGGTAAATGTGCTTGAGGTTATTTGGCGAACCAAGTACAAGGCACCAGTGGAGGGGCTCCAGAATCAGGTCATTACAGTAGGGTATAAACATAGTCTTTTAATCATATTTATAAAATTTTTATAGGTATTTTCTTCTTTATCATATATTTATCCCCCTTTAAACCAAATTTAAACATAGCTATTATAAATAAAAATTTTCCCATTATAACCTAATTATATGGTCAAAAATTAAATGGTTTTTCTTTAAAATTTCGAAATTCTATTTCAAAATTTAGAATCCATTTAATCAGATTCAAAATCAATATGTTTCATAAATGAATTTTAATTCATTTATGAAATATGCATGAAAACTAATTTTGAGGAAAATACCTGATATATGTGTAAAATTAATTTCCACATAAAATCATGTATGAATTTATTTCCATGATTTTTTTAAAAAAAAATTATAAATATAAGTTTTTTAGTGTTTTTCAATCTGAGATGAAAAATTACAATCTGACAAAACTGTCAAATAAAAGAGAGACCAAAATTACTTTTAAAGTTGGATAAAATATAAATTATCATCTCAAAATTTATGTTTCGATACCCAAATTGAAAATATTTTTTTTAAATTTAACTATTTTAATCCAAAAATATATATGTTTCGAACTCCACTCATATAATTTGATAAATTAATTTTTTATAGATATGTTATATCCTAATCGCATATTTATAACCTTGTTTTAAATGTTTTACCATTAACGAGGAGAAAAATATTTACCATGGTTATGTTCCATTTTAATGAAAAATAAAAGGGAAATCATTAGAAAAATATTAAAATATTGATTTCAATAATGGAAAAAAATTGAATAAATAATTTTTTAAGTGATAGAAATCTGTTTTTATATAAATTGGAAAGAAAAAATGAAAAATAGTTCTCAACTAAATGTGTTTTTAAGCCTAAAATTCGATTTTATAAAATAAAACAACACCAATTAATTTAAAATTAATTAAATTATTTATAATTAATGGGGTGTTATTTTAAATAATTAATAGATTTTCAATTTAATGTTATTTCCAATTAATTTATATAATTAAAAAATATGACACATTTACCAAAAATAAATAATTTTAACTGTTCACATAAAAATCAATCCTTTTAGAAAAATCTAAAAAATTCACCCTGACCCATAATGAGATATTGATTCCAAAAATGAAAACATTTCTAAAAATATAAAATTATGGTAAAAATTTCATATAATATCTACATTGAAAATGTAATGAAGCCTATATTTTGTGGAAAATTAATATTTAAAGAAAACAAATTGATATTATTCTAAATACATTTTTAAAAAAAATATAATTAAATGAATATTAATTAATTACATTGGATATATAATATTCTAATTTTATTATAATGACTTACCATGAGTGATTAATTTAACAAATAAATTTAAAAAATCATTACACATATAAAAACAGTTTTATAAAAAATAAATCTTTAATCATTAAATGATTATATTGTTATTTATAACCAATTATTAATTAATGATTGAATGATTATTATATTTATTAAATAAAAACATCCAAAAAATATTTTATAATATTTTTATTCTTATTCATTCCCCTTAACCTAATGTATAGGTTATAATATCCATATTCTAATAATGTAATTTTTTCAGTTCATTTAGACACAATGTGTTGTGTCTATAATTCTATCAAACGTACTATTATTTTTTGTGAATATTTAAAATAAAACATTTGGGTACTAAATTATACAATCCTTACAGAAATTTAAACGTATTTACTTTAATTCGTCTTTTATAATCTAAATTTATCATTATAATAAAAATGGATATAAATTTCATCATAAACATAAATTTCTAAGATATCATCAAGAAAAATATCTTTCAAATAACAATATAATAAACATAAATTTTAATGGGTCTATAAAACATTACCCTAGTTGTTGAGTGTTAGTTTCAACGTAAGACTCAATATTTTAAAACTTATGTTTATTTATTGTGAGAAATTACTATAAAATTACGATATAAATGATGATAGATTTTATTTACTTCATTTAATTTTATTTTATATGTGTGATTTCATCCTTGGAAATTCATATTAATAATCATGATGAATTTTCCCATTCTAAAAAATTAAATAAACTTTTAATTGACCAAAAAGAACACAAAATAATAAAATTAATTCATCGTCTCTAAAATAATAATTTATAAAACAATATATAATAATTAACATTATGAAAAAAACTTATACCCATAAATAAAAATAGTCACCAAATATTAATTTAAAATGTTAAATTTTAATTGATTAAATTTGGACAAAAATAAGAAATGATTCATCAAATAATCTTCCTTGAATAATTTAATATTTGTATAAAAACAACAATAATCACTCATAAATTTTCATATAAAAAATTTATATTCATAGACCATATATTCTATTATATATAATAATAATTTCCAAAAATTACTTAAACAACCATAAAACTACAACTAAATAATATATTATTACGAAATGTTACTCAATATTTTATACTCAAATAATATCAAAACAATTTGTCATATAATTCCATACTATCCAAAAAATAACATTCAACATATTCTATTACTGTTCCAAAAATTATAATGAATTTATTCAAAAATAAATTTATTCAATTGTTCATAGAATCATTTTTCAATGCCCTAGTTTTTCTATATGATAAGACATATATTCCCTAAATTTAATAAGCCTTTATCTTAATTAATTATAATTGTCACATATAATATTTACTATAAATGTTATCAATACCTTCCAAATTATTTCCAAAAAATATATAATGATTCATTCACCAAATATATTTAATATTAAGGGTTACGTATACAACTTATCCCACGAACGTTTACTAAAACTCCATAAATTCCAGCATGTTACTTCCAAAAATCTTTAAAATGGTTTTAATCCCTTTAAAATTATTATCATCCTTAAATGGTATTGGTTATTAAATAAAATATAAATAAATCATAACTCATGAAATCATGTTTGTAAATTCCTTAATTATCCATAATTAACATTTTGAAATTCATTGTTATCTTATTCATTAATATTTTTATTCTTTATGTAATGTAAAAAAAATAGAACGCACATAGTTAGCTCTAAATACTCATAAATATTGGGAAATAGAATAAAAACATATTAAAGTAATTATTCTGAAATACCCTAAGAGTTTATCGTAATTATTATATCAGTTGTGTTCATTTAAAATCTATTTCACATGGTTCCAACTAAAATTGCACAGATACCAAATATAACATCCCAAACACTAAAAACACAAAGCCCATGATTACTTAGTAAAATATTATGCTATAAAAGTGATAAAACCACCCATTATTGATTATATTATTATGTTTGTAAAACTATATATATACATTACATCCATATTTCATTATAGATTTAAAATATCACATGAAAAAGTATATGGATTACCTAAAATTTTTCAATTAATCCTTCTAAATATACTTTAAAAAGGAACACAAAATAAATTTTGATCTTTGTTTATTTATAATGGTTAAGTACCTAATATATTATCAATAGTAAATATATAATATTCATCATTGGAGAGTTCATAATTATTACACATTTCATTCCATCAGTGAGATGAGTTAAAATTAAATCCTTCAAAAATATCAACACCATAATGAAACTTTAATTTCAAAAAAATGTGTATAAACAATTGTATTCATAAATTTTTATCATGTACTCATCCAGATTATAATTTATCTTAAATTCATGGCCCTGAAACCAATACAACATTCTTAATATATGGGTCGATGTATACCATATAACTATCTATTATGTGCCCCTATTTTGACTCTTGTGACATGTCGATGCAATGGGGAGATATCTATAACTGGGAACCACCCATCACTTAAACAACCTATGAATTCCTCATATATATTTAATGATAAATACATTTATTTCTCAAAATTCCTTACAAATTTAAAATTATATATATTGAATCAAGAATATAGAATAATACCACAGTCAATGAGATAATTCTTGTCAATAAATTTATAATAACTAATAACGTATCTATAAATGTTATATAATTGTAACATAATCAATATAATAAAAATTATATATAATTTATTTTTGGAAATACAATAGTGTATAATGAGGTGAAAAATAAAGTCAAATGAATAATGGAGAGTTATATATAACATAATAAAAATAAAGTGTATGGTCTCAAAATAATAAATAATCCATTATCGATATTAGATAATATAAAACCATAAATTAATTATAAAATAATGTTTTGATATAAAAAATAAATAAAAATATAAAATAAAATAAAATAATAACAACATTCATGTAATATTTCTTAAGAACATAGTAATAAATGCCTTTTTAGAATTCATTTCCATCCTTTAATAAAACAATACCCTTCTCATTGGTTTCCATTTTAAATAATGATTTCCATAATACTAATTAAATTATTTTATAAGGAGATAAATATTAAATATTTTAAATGACATTTTAAATTAATGAATAGTCATGATTTCTGTAATTTCCATTCTTATAGTAATATATAAAAAATGATTACATTTTCACTTTTCCCAAAAAGTAAAAAAACCTCATTTGGAAGATAGAAATAAGATTACCATTAAAAATTTCAAAGGAAAATCAGATGTGTTTGAAAATTACTTCAAAAATAAAATCGTGTTTGTAGAAAAATTTTGAGGAAATATATTTAAAACATCCTCAATATTGAAGAAAATGGATGTTGAGATAGAATTATAAAATATTAATTTCATTTAAATAAATTCCCTTACTTGTAACTCGATTGAGGATTCTTGATCCCATGGGGGATGAAATGGAAAATTAACATGTAAACACCTAAAATAAATAATTATGAATAAAATACATGGTTTTTTATTGTTTAGTATTATATAATTTTCTAAAATCAAATCGTAACATAAACAATACCGAAATGAAATGAGATTGTATTAGAGATCCATTTTAGAATTAACAACATTATAATAAAAAACTATTAAAATATTAATCATATATTTAAAAATTAATTACCATGAATAAATATTATATACTTATAAAATTTTTAAAATAGTTAATTATATACACAATATAATTTAAATGGGATCATAATATAAATGTGTCCCATTAATGTTAAAATGAGACAAAATTACCCTTACCTAAAACCTAAATTTATTCTTTAGATCACTAAATTACTATATGATAAGTTATATTTATTATAATTATACATAAACTGTAACACCCCAAGCTTCGACGGTATGCTTCTCTTTGAATAATACAGTAGCGTGTGTTGTATGCAACTTTGAGTTCTAACCCACACCACAACCAATCAAATTAGTCGTTACGAATAGTAATACCCACTTTTTGAAATTTTATACATGTTATCTTTCAAAATGGACTTAATTTTTTGATTTGGAATATCGAAATTAGCTTACGGTGAATTTTTGGTATTTTTATGAAAACATTCAATTTTTGATGAATAGTGAAAACCACTAAATTTTAATTAAAAACAAATTTTTTAATCAAAATAATTAATAGTGATAAATTATTAATTTGAGTGGTTTTAAAGTATATTTAGAATATTTTTTTACCATTTAATACAATTTTGGTCATTGGACATAATTTCACATTTAAACCGGACATAAACAAGTGTCAACTTTTGATAGTAATTATTTCTTAAAAACACAATTTTTGTTTTGCCAACGGGAATTAATTGTAAATTAATTTCTGCCACTTATGGGTTTTGAATTTAGAAAAATTGATTCCATATTTAGAATCAGGAGGTCCAAATTGTTTAAATATTCAACTTTTATTTTTAAACATTTTGAATAATTATTTCGGTAAATATTATATTTACTATAGTTAAAGGTTAAATCCGGTAAATAAGGGTAAAATTGAATATTATAATAATAATAAATTACCCTAAAACGTGTCCTAACCCTATTGGTTGATACATGTCCCACCATGGTCATCACTGGGCCGATTTTAGGACCCCATGGATCCACTTGTAAGTGATAATGACACTTTATATTAATTAAAACACTTTTTAAATTATGTGAAAAACACTTTCAGATAACAAAATTTGAATTTTTCTAAAAACCCATTTTTAATATCTAAAAATTGTTAACATAAGTAAATAATAATTTTTTATTGAAAATAACCATCAAAACATTTAAAAATAAATAAAAACATTAATTTATCATGACTGTGGGAAATTTTGATGATGTTGTATATGTAAAAATATACATTTGACGAAAGCTAATCTTTAGATGTGTATTTAAAAAGAGGACCATTAACATAAGTCCAAATCATCACATACATTGTTCATATACTTAAATAATAAAATATGGTTCATTTATATTGGATTAAGAAAATTTTTTATGTTCATTATCCCTTTATTATATTTAATACCATGTTTTATACAATTAATTAATTAATTATGTTAACTATAGATATTTTGATGATATTAGGTTCATATGTCCAAATTGATTTAAGTATAAAGATGATGGTAAAAGTGGTAACACATTTAGAAAATAAAAAAGATATTCCTAAAATATTTTTTGTTTTTATACATAAATTATCCTTTTAAATATGATATTCAAATATGGTTATGAAAAATTAACTATGTTAAAATCATTAATATGGTAGGCCATACGTGCAAAAATTAAAATTTACATTTTTATATAATTATGAATATATCATAAATATCATATTATTTTATTAAATTTACTTATATATATATATATATCCTATATGTGAATTGGTGATTGAAAATAAATCACATTGATTAATGGAGGTAGTAGTTCACACAGATGCACGAACGTTGTTGTCTTTTTCCACGAATGGGAAGGTAAAAATGGAAATGTAATATTTTTTAAAAATTATTAATATTTTAGGAATATTAAATATAAAAATAAATTCCATTGTTTTATTCAATCAATGATATATTGTGATGAAAAATAATGACATCAGTTGGTGAGGTGGTATCCCACTGTACACACAAATAATAGTTTTGTTTCACATTTTATGGAAGTGGAAATGGATAATGGTTGTTAAATTAACATATAAAAACCTATGTAGATGTAAAATACCTATTGTATTATATAATAATGGTACACAAATATTTTATGTCGATGTATTGTGAAATTAAATAGAACCATTTTGTTAAAAATATTATATATTCTTTTAAACACCTCATAAGCTTTAAACCATTACTAAACTATAGTTTGTGTTATTAAAAATACATGATCTATAAAATTAATTAGAGGAATATTTTAATGTATATTTTAGATCTAAGACAAAAAAACTGGGTTTCATGTTTGAAGGATTGATAAGAGGATGTTCCATTTTATATGAGAGGGGAGGAGTACATATGGAATTTCCCAAAATTTTAATTTATTATAAATTACAATACAAATTAAAATTGATAAAAACATATTTATTTAGAATATATGATAATTATGGGTCTAAATAGTCTCATAAAATAAGTTTTTTTACATGTTTAGGAGACCTGTTAGGAATTATCCTTAGGTTTTACCCCCTCTTTAACCCTTTTTAAACATATTGTTACAATAAGGAGTTTTAATATTTTAGGGCCAATATTGTTACAATAAATTGAAACCACTCCCATAAATAGGCCATGGTTTATATTTTAATCAATATCATAATCACTTTTTATAATATTATAATTTTATAAATTTTATATCACCTTGTAAAATATTATTTATTTTAATATATCATTAATTCCAATTTTTAACATTATTTACAACATCGACTTTAAAAATATCTTGAAGCCACATAGAATTCAAACTGAATTTTATATCATATCCCAAAAATATATTGGCCATCAATAAAATTCTTGTATCATATTATTTATTCCATATTTCATAGATTTTAATATTTTTAATATTATTTATTTCATATTTCGATTAATTGAATAATTATTGTGCCAATGTTTTGTATGAATTTTAGTTAATTATTTTATCACTAAAAATAAAAATTTAATTACCATGATAAAGATAAATCTTTTATATTTAAAAAATACTTATATTCTAACATATCTCCAAGATAACCCCATATTTAAAATATTTTTATTATTAAAAATAAGAGTGTCGCGTGTTTGAATGTTTTTTGAAATAAAATATTATAAATGTTATAATCTCATCTACATGAGAAAATAATGAGAAATTGCCAATTACTGTATGAATATGTTTGAAATTTACTCATGAAATAAGATTAAGGAAAATTTTATGGTTATTTTAAAATCTGTATCATATTATTTTTGATATTATTTACTATATGTACCCTTTACTGTGGTACCCAAAATTACTAAAGTTAATATTCATATTGGCCAAAAATATATGTGTTCTATTTTCCAAATTTGGACCCACTAATTAAAAATAAGGAATATATTTTTAACAATTTTAGTCATTTATGTGGATAAATTTAATTTAAAATTAGTCTGACAAAATTTATTGAAATATAGTTTTTTGGAAAATTAATTTTTACGACCGAAAACGTACTTATATCTGAAAATTGTATAAGGATAATTAGAATGTAAATAGTTAGATTATATATATATAAATATTCCTCAGTATAATTTGTTTTAATATTAAATTCATAAATTAATGTTTTATTTTAATTAGAATTACATTTTTATAAAAATAGATGTCATTCACTATTCAATGATAAATTAATCTTTTCTGAATATTTTTTGAAAATTGTCATAAGATAATATTGACATTATGAATCAAAAAATAGAGTTCATTTTGTCTTTTAAAAATAAATAAATTTGATATATATATTAAAAATAAAACCAAATAATTATAGAAAATTATTTATTCTAACATTAGAATGGTTAATATAAATTTTTTCTTTAATACTATATTCTAATAGTGATATTTCATAAAACGGTATTTATGAGTGTATTGTATTCTTTCATAGTAAATAAATTTAATAATATTGATAAATTATTTAAATTTTATAAGTATATTATATATTTAAATTTATTGATTAAAATACATTTAGTTATATTTATTAGTAATGTAATGTGAACAAAGTCATCTTAAACTTAAAAATATTTGTTTTAGAAATAGTGTTTATATAATTTTTTGTATAGATATTATAAATAATTATTCCCATTTTGTAAATATAATTTAAATTTTTTTGTTAATTTTTGAATCATAATTTTAAAATTAGATTAGTGGGAATTTTTGGAATTCTTAATGGATTTATTTTTAAACAAATATTTTAAAATATCATTTTTTGTAAACATTTAATTTCATTTCAATAAATCACGTATTATAAATGATATCTTATATATTTAATATAAATTTAATGTAATATAAATTTCCATTAATTATAAATTATATAACTAATTATGTAAGAATCATCATTATACGTTATTTTTGTATTAGTTCAATTTTCAGCTTAAAAAACATTTGTCTAAAAAATTGTTTTTGTTTGGTTATACAAATTAATATTAAAACATATTTCTTACACCTATAAAAATATAATTATGAAAAATTTATTTTGAATCATTAATTTTAATTTATGAACCCATGATTGACATTTATGGATGTAGATTATATTTTATCCAAATTATGAGAATTTTTCGGTTATTTAATTCCATGGTATGTTTTTCTTTTTGCTTTAGGCTCAACACAGTCGTCTCAGATGATAAGAGTTTTGGTTTGTTCCATCGCTGGTTCGAGGGATCTCAGGTTCGCAGATGGTTCAGGTTCTATGGTTCGAAGGAAAAAGTTTTTGGGTTTGGTGGAGTGAGAAGTAGCTTAGACTTAGTTTTATCATTTAGGAATCATAAATTAAATTAATAAAAATAAAATAATAATAAAAAACGGTTCAGATTTTTGGCGACAGACAAAGATATTTAAAACAGCGCTTTATCGGTGAGGATTTTTATCGGTGAGGATTTCTTTCGGTGAAGATTTCTATCGGTGAAGATTAAACATCCCCAGCTCGTGCCTAATGTAACATAACCTATCCACACTTAAGGGTTTTGTGAAAATGTCGGCCAATTGATGTTCAGTGCCGATAAATTCAAGAAAAATATCACCCTATTGATAATGATCTCTCAGAAAATGATGCCTTACATCAATGTGTTTTGTTCTTGAGTGAGATACAAGGTTCTTCGAGATGTTTATTGCACTAGTGTTGTCACAGTTAATCGAAACATGCTTAAAATCATATCCATAGTCCAAGAGAGTGTGTTTCAGCCATAGAATTTGTGCACAGAAACTACCAGCAGCAAAATACTCTTCTTCGGCAGTGGATAGAGCTACAGAATTCTGCTTTTTTACTACTCTAAGATACTAAGGATTTTCCTAATAAATGACATGTTCCTGAAGTGATTTTTCTGTCTAATTTACAACCAGAAAAGTCAGCATCTGAATGACTCATTAACTCAAAGGATTTTCCTTTTGGATAAAATAAACCAAGGTTAACAGTATGTTTGAGATACTTGAAAATTCTTTTAACAGCAAGCAAATGAGATTCTTTCATGTTTGCTTGAAATCTTGCACACATACATACACTGAACATAATATCTGGTCAACTAGCAGTAAGATAAAGTAAACTACCAATCATACCCCTATAATTGGTTTGATCCACTAGTTTCCCAGTTTCATCTGTATCCAATTTATAGATTGTACTCATAGGAGTTTCACTCTCCTTAATACTATCCAAACCAAAACGTTTTAAAAGATCCTTTGTATATTTACTTTGATTCAAAATAATACCATTTTCATTTTGAAATACTTGAAATCCAAGAAAGTATTTAAGTTCTCCCATTAAACTCATTTCAAATTCATTTTGCATACTTTTTGAAAAATCAGTACATAAAGAATGTTTAGACGATCCAAACATAATATCATCAACATAGATTTGTACAACTAAAACATATTTAGAAATTATTTTAATAAAAAGAGATGGATCAGCAATCCCTTTAGTAAAATTTTTTGAAATAAGAAAGTTGTTGAGTCTATCATACCAAGATCTTGGAGCTTGTTTTAAGCCATATAATGCTTTAGAAAGTTTAAAAACTTGATTTGGAAAATGGGGGTTTATAAATCCAGGAGTTTGTTCTACAAATACATCTTCAATTATAAAACCATTTAGAAATGATCTTTTGACATCCATTTGATATAACTTGAAATTTAGATGTGCAGAATATGCAAGTAAAATACTAATGGATTCTAGTATAGATACAGGTGCAAAGGTCTCCTCATAGTCTGTGCCTTCTTCTTGACTATATCCTTGTGCAACTAGCCTAGCTTTGTTTCTAACTATGTTTCCTGATTCATCAACATTATTTATAAAACCCCATTTAGTGCCTATTATTAGTGTGTCCTTAGGTCTGTCAACCAATTCCCAGACTTTGTTTCTTTCAAATTGATTTAACTCTTCTTGCATAGCCATTACCCAGAATTCATCAACGATAGCATCATTAATATTTTTGGGTTCTAGATGGGAGAGAAAAGCATGATGTTCAACCTAATTTCTTAGAGAATCTCTAGTCTGTGTTCCTCTATGAAGATTACCAACAACATCATCCAAAGGATGATTCTTTAGAATTCTTGTTGATCTAGTAAAGGTAGGACTAGACAATTCAGGTTCATCAGTAGGTGCGGGTTTAACCGAAACATATTCTGGAAAAAGTCCAGAACTGGATGTTTTTATAACAGGTTCTTTGGATTTATCATTAAGGTCCAGAATTGACAAATCTTCTTCAAGATTCTCAAGAGAGGTTTTAGGCTCATGTGGATCGGTTTCATCTAATTTGATGTGAACATATTCTTCCACACATTTGGATTTCTTATTGAACACTCTATAAGCTTTACTTGAAGTAGTGTAACCCAGAAAAATTCCGTCATCACTTTTAGAAGAAAACTTGTCCAGATTATCCTTTGTGTTATGAATAAAGACTTTGCAACCAAAACCTCTGAAGTAATTAACCTTAGGCTTCCTATTGTTCCACATCTCATATGGGGTTTTCTTAAGAACAGGTCTGATCAAGCCTCTATTGATAACAAAAAAAGTTGTATTTACAGCTTCAGCCCAAATGTAAATAGGCAGTTCATATTCATTGAGCATGGTTCTAGCTATTACTTGAAGGGTTCTGTTTCTCCTTTCTACAATTCCATTATGCTGAGGTGTCCTAGGAGCTGAAAAGTTATGAGTGTAGCCATTGTGTAAGCAATAAGATTCAAAGTCTTGATTTTCAAACTCACGGCCATGATCACTTCTCAGGGTCTTAATTTTGAGTCCACTAAGATTTTCTGCAGACTTGGAGTATTTATCAAAGGAAGAATAAGCTTCACTTTTGTGAGCTATGAAATATACCCATGTATATCTAGAGAAGTCATCTACTAGAACATAGACATAGTGATTCCCATTTAAAAAAGAAACTCTTGATGGTCCAAACAAATCCATGTGAACCAACTCAAGTGGTTGAGAAGTTGAGACTTCTTTATTTGATTTAAAAGAAACGTTGTGTTGTTTTCCCTTTTGATAGGGATTACACACTTTGTCATTTGGGAATTCTAAATTAGGTATGTCTCTAACTAAGTTTTTCCTAGCCAGTTTTCTAAGTGAGTGAATGTTGCAGTGTCCTAATCTTCTGTGCCATAGCCAAGATTCTTTATGAAAAGCATTCAAACAAGGAATATTTTTTTTAGCTAAAGAATTTAAATCAACAACATAAACATTTTCATTCCTTAGAGAAGAAAATACTAAAGAATTTTTGGAGTTAAAAACATCACAGGAATCATTTTCAAACATGACATTGAAACCATCATCACATAATTGAGATATACTAAGCAAGTTATATTTAAGTCCATCAACGAATAAAACTTTAGAAATTAATACTGAGTCAGTGTTACCAATCTGGCCTTGGCCGATGATTTTTCCTTTAGAGTTGTCACCAAAGGTTACATGACCTCCATCAACCTTTATTAAGATCTTGAAGCAAGAATAATCTCCAGTCATGTGTCTTGAGCACCCACTGTCTAAATACCATATCTTCTTGTGATAGCTCTTCAAGCAGGTCTCCTATAAAACAGATTTAAACAGGAAATGACTTTGGTACCGAGATTTTCTTGGGTCCAGATAGGTTAGCAATCAGGGCTTTAGGTACCCAGATTTGTTTTATTGGTTTCATACAATTAACAGAAGTAACAGATTTTGAAAGATAAACTTTATTTGGTCTATAACCATATGAATATCCTTTTAAAGCATATGAATTTCCAAAACTAGAACTAGAAATATTTTTTTCAGACTTAGGAATAAATCAGGTTCTGGTGAACTGTCTCTGTCCAGGTTGGTATCCTAATCCAGTAGCATATCTAGGTGCAACTTGCTTTCCTAGCATTTGAGTTAGATCATCCTTTCCATTTGTGAATTTTTCTAAGTCCTTTCTGAGTTGCTCATTTGATAGTTTCAGTTCTGTATTTTCCTTTAATAGTTGAGCATTATTTTCCTTTTCTATATCAAGATCAGATTTATGCTTAACACTTAAAGAATACTGTTTCTTTAAACCTTTGTATTTGTCTTTAAGCTCATTACAAGTTTCTTCTAACATATCACAGTATTCAAATAGTTCATATTTTGACATGTTTTCCGAATCATAATCATCTCCAGAATAATATGAATTTAAAACAGGAGTGTTAGATGTTACCTCAGAAGTATTTGTCATGAAACACGTTCTGGCTCAATTCCTTTCAGAGTCCGAAGATTCGGGTTCACTTGTGCTATCTTCTGAAGCACTCTAGGTAGCCTTCATGGCATTCTTGTAATTTTTGTCTTTGTAATCATATTTCTTTTTGAGTTTTAACTTTGGATAGTCTACTTTGATATGTCTGTTTCGCTTGCATTCTTAGCAGACAACTTCATCAGTCCTGTCAGCTTTCTTCCAATCCTTTTTTCCATTTGCCTTGTTGATCATACTTTCCTTTGTAATTTGTTCTCCTAAAGAATTTCTTTTTCCTATAAAAATTCTTGAATATCCTGGCTATCTGAGCCATTTCTACGTCACTGTAATACTCTGAGTATTCACTTGTTGAACTCTCATCCTCCATTTGTATTTTCTCATTCTCCTTACTCTTCAAAGCAGTAGACTTGAAAGCTACAGATTTTCTTTTCGGTTCATCATCTTCCTCTTTGTTTACCTTGATATCTTCTTCATACATCATCAATTTTCCAATAAGCTCTTTGACAGGTAGAGAAGTAATGTCACACGATTCTATGATTGAGACCAATGTGCCTCTCCATCGGTCTGGTAGACATCTCAAGATTCTCATAATTTGTTCCTTTGGTGGAACAACTTTTCCGAGTGAATTCATCGTGTTGACTATCTCATTAAACCTGAGATACATGTCAGAAATAGGTTCATCAGACTTCATTTTAAAATTATCATACTTAATAGTATAAGTGTTCAATCTCATTTCTTTAACATTATTTGTTCCTTCATGAGAAACAACCAAAGTATCCCAAATTTCAAAAGCAGTTTTGCATGCAGAAATTCTGTTGAATTATTCATCTCTTAGAGAACAGTACAGATTATTCATAGATTTACAATTATTATTGTAAGCAGTCTTTGTAGGTTCATCCCAAGGAGATCTATCAGTAGTGGGAATTTTGTATTCATATTCAGTAGCAGTCCAAATATCAAAACTCATGCTTTCTAGATGAATTTTCATTTTAAGTTTCCACTGAGCATAGTTATATCCATTAATGAAAGGTGGATGGTTAGTAGCAGCACCCTCAAGTCTATTATCCATTATAAACAAAATTTAAAGAGATAAAAATTTATAAATAACAGAAATTTTAAGAAGTTTAAAATACAACTAAAATCACAGTTGAAAAGCAGAGAGTAAATTTTTTTTTTTGAAAAACACACAACAACCTCTGATACAAAATGTTGGTCAGAGTGTACACTCAAGAGGGGGGTGAATTGAGTTCCAATTAAAATTTCTGCTAAAAACAATTTCTATTAAAATCCCCCAATTTCAAAAACAAATTAAACTGTAGTGAATTTATACAAATTATAAAGGATCAATTAGTTTCTCAAAGATTGATTAATTCTTAGTTAACTTAATCTTATGATTAAATTATCTTTTGAAACTAACTTACTGGTTTATAATAAATATAAACACTTGCGAGTTTAACTATCAAAGTAGCTTTGAAAATAAATTATATTTCAAAGTAATAGCAGTGGAATATGAAATAAATGTATATAGTATGGATATAGGTTTTAACTAAAATCACAAGAGTTAACCAAGAGGTTCATTTTCAAGACGAGACTTAGTCCTCTCAAAATTTATATAAAGTGATCCACACCCTGGCTCTGGGTTAACAACAGTGATCACACTGTTCAGGTCAAGAGACCTCTACCACAGTTATACGTGGGATAACAAACAACAGCTCAAAGCAGTCCAGGTCACACTCGACCTCTACCATTATCCACAGTGGGAACTAAAGGATGTAAAGATTGTGAGTGAGGATTTACAAATCCTCCAGTTAAGGTTCAGGAGACAGTGTGTGTAATAATTAACAGGCAACACACACTGTTCATAATGCAAATACTAAATCACTTAGAGTAAGATATAGAGTTTAGAATGGCTCTAGTGATTGCAGTGCAGCTCTGGACTCCTTTGGATTTGATCAGAAATGGTTCTGAGTCCTTCTATAGTATTTGACTGAAAAACAGAGTATCGTTTCTTCTTTCAGTGCTTCCAGGTTCAGCTTGGTTATCGGTTCAAAAAATGAAGTGTTATGTGTAGTTCTTCTTTAGCATAGATTGCTCGATGTATGCTCTGTGTTTTGGAGTCTGGTAGTAGTAGTCTTGTGAGTGCAAGTTCTACAGTTGTTCATGGCACGTTTTGAGCTTGATCGCAAGTGTGTTCTATGTAGTTATTCTTTTTCATATATTGCTCGATGTATGCTCTGTGTTCTGGAGTCTGGTATTAGTAGTCTTGTGAGTGCAAGTTCTCCTGTTTTTCTTGGCACGTTTTGAGCTTGATCGCAAGTGTGTTCTGTGTGCTCAATCTCTTCAAGTATCTTGTCTTCATTAACTGATACATACACGTTGTCTTTTATGCCTTTTTTGCTGAGAAAAAGGAATGATTATCCTTTTCAATCGTACTTGGTACGGTTTCCTGAAATGGAAACAAAAATCATTTAATAACATTACATGCATCAAAAGTAACAAATGTAGCCGTTAGTGTAATAAACAAATAGTGTCAAGGATATAGGATTTGACTCCGTAGTTAATTATAGGTAGCAGTTTGTCTGTAGAAATGTACGGTTTACTCTATATAGGATCTTCCATCGGTAGCTCTTCAAACTCTTATCGGTTTATCGGTAGCTCGATGAACTTAGTTACATCGGTTGCTCTAGCTCTTATCGGTTGCTCTTATCGGTAGCTCTTATCGGTAGCTCTTATCGGTAGCTCTTATCGATATCTCTTATCGATAGCTCGATGAACTTACTTCCATCGGTTGCTCTTGTCTGTCAGTAGCTCTGGCTATTATGCATATCGGTAGTTCTCTGTCTATCGGTAGCTCGATGAACTTAGTTCCATCGGTTTCTCTTGTTTGTCGGTAGCTCTATGCATCGGTAGCTCTGGCTATTATGCATATCAGTAGCTCTCTGTCTATCGGTAGCTCTGTTCAGGTCAGTGATACTTACACTATACTGTCTTATGCAAAACACATCTAATTCACTTAGAATCATTTCAAAACTTATATAAACATGGATAATCGAGATTAACATAAATCAGAAATTATTTTAACATTATTATTAACTTGATCATCGATTGGAAAGAATTAAAGTGTAGATCAACAGTAATTGTGAATATCATAATATATGAACACATAATTGGGATTGTCAAAACATATGAATACAAGATTGGGATTATCAAAACATATGAATACAAGATTGGGATTATCAAAACATATGAATACAAGATTGGGATTATCAAAACATATGAATACAAGATTGGGATTATCAAAACATATGAATGCAAGATTGGGATTATCAAAACCGGCGAGGTCAACATATATTATTTCATCATTTTAAACTTAATCATAAATAATCAAGATAACCAATGAGATTGAAACATAAATCCTTGTACACCTTGGAAACTTTTGAATCCTAAGAACCATGAAATAAAAGAAATTATATAGATATGAATATCTAAAAATTTGAAGATATTGATTATAAAATATATCCATGGAGACCATAACAACTACAAAAAGGAAATAAGTGGCGTATATGGCTTGTGTCCTTTAAAATAAATGTGAGAGGAATATCCCTTATTATAGCTACAACTTCCTTCGTATGTGTTGGTACCTCGTATATAATAAATATATATTTTTATAATTAAATTTTAGAAATATGATATTCTATATTATAACATATATGATTTACTGATAACCTTTTATCACTTATTTGTTAACACTTCTTTAATAAAATCATTATTCTGTGTGATATCTTCTTCATTTTTCTGGTATGTTCTGGTTCAATAATTTCGTTGTTTTATTTTTAACATGGTTAAATAATAAAAATGATATTAATAATGATGTAAATATTATATATATTTATTATACACATGTTCATATTTATTCTTAATATTAGAGAATGAAAAATGGACTACACCATTTATGGAGATGGTAGGTTATACATTCCCGTTAAATTTATTTTTCTTTTTCAACAGATAGAAAAATAAAAGGTAAATAATAAATATCCCTTGAAAATAATTAGTATATCATATATATGTTATATATTCATTAAATAAACACTTTTTACCATCAAATTAAGATAGAAAAACAAATCACATCACTTCATTGAAGTGGAAGTCCACAGATATGTATGATCAACATTATAATTTTTCAAAGTTTTGCAATGGAAGAGTGTAGATATGATATAATATTTATTGAAGAATAATTAAGACATAAATAATATATATAAACCTTAAACCAATAATAATGTCTATTTATAAAATATATTGATGGAAAATGAATTTTATCACTCAGTATAGATGGTAAATCTTACATACACAAAAGTGATACATTCACTTCCCATTTGATTTAAAGTTGGTGAATAAAGGATTATTAATGATCATAATGAAATTTTATAAAATTCATGATACTAAAACTATTATTTTTTTAATAATATAATATGTTTTGATGTGGTAAAAGAAGAATTAAAATGAAAGTGATCAGTTAAGTTGACTACAACTTCTTTGAAATAAATCCTCTAAATCACCACATCAGTTATCCCAGGATTATCTTTTGGAAATAAAAAACATCTCAAAAGAATCAAAAAATGTTTATTATTTATCTTCCAATAGTTTGGTTGATCTAGAATCCTCAATGTCATGTGAAAAAGTGAAAATAGGTGTTCCCTTTTAAAATTCAGGGGGGATAACCCTTGGAATTTCATAAAACAATAAATTAAAATAAATTAATTTTGATTATCAAAAGGAAACAGATTTATTATATTTTATGATAATATTAGATGTTTAAATCCTCTCATGAAAAAAAAAGTTTTACAAGATTGTATAAAATTTTTACCCTTTTCATTTTCTTACCCTTCATTAACTATTTTGCATTTACCATAACATTAAATATTTCAAAAAAATTTAGGGTTAACAATATTACAAAAAAATTCCAAATTACCATTAAATTTTCCATGGATGATTTTTATAACCATATCCAATTCCATTGGCTGAAAATATGTTTTTTTTATGAATTTTATAAAATATAAATAAATATTATAAATTGTAAAATATCATTAATGTCATTTTTGAAACTACTCGTTTAATTTAACATTAAATACAAAAAGACAAAGGGATATATCTAATATAATTCTTTAAAATCTACCTAATAATTAATATATATCACAAATATTTTTGGGAAATATTAAATCACTAAAATTATACCACTTCAATTATTTTTATAAGCATTTAGTTTATTTTTTTTATTAAATAAATTAATATTTTATTTTATAGGCATAAATATTTATGCTAATAAAATAATTTATAAAGATTAAAGTTAAATTTATAACATGAAATAAATTTAATTAATATCATTAAAGATATTTATACTCATTCATAAATTTATTTTTTACTGAATTGTATATATAAGAGATATTTAAAATGGAGTGGGTTACAGTCTGTAACATTTATATAAGTAATTTTCATGTATAAGATTACAATAACATTTAATGATATAACATTAATGTGGTATGTGTAGAATTTCATTTATCAAATAATAAATAGGTTGAAAAATTATTTCATTATCAATTATTTTTATCATATCTTAACCGGATTTAACCTTTACCTCGGCGATACAATTTACCATAGATATTTTATATATTGAAAAAATGGACATAACTACCAAATTTTGATATCCTATTAAAATTTTTGAATAAATTTTATAAATTAATATTTTGAAAAATAGTATAAATTTTTCTTAATGTTTATTTCAATACGTGATGAAAAAGTTTTTTAAAACAATTCAATTTTGTTAATAAGATAAGATTTATTCTAATCACATTATTATAAAAATACTAAATAAATATAAAAAATGAATATATTATATCTAAATGTAATTAAAATAATTCACTAATAGTGACTAATTATGATAAAAACGCAGTGGGAACCTAAATTTTTTTTACGAAATTTCTTTTTTTGGGTATAAAAATGTTTCTTTACCAAATTGAAACATAAAATTAATTCCTATTATTGTAATAAATTAATTTAAATATAATAGGTTTAATTTTAAATTTTATACCTTTTTAATATAAAAAGGAACTTTTGACATGATTGAAACAAAAATACATTTTTCATTAAAAATCAGTATTTTTCATTATTTATTGGAAAATAAGTTTTTTGGAAAATTCTATAAATGCAACCTAAAATAATTTAGTTATGAAATGAAATAAATTTTTTTTAAAATTTTAAAAACTAAATATAACATTTTCTTATAAAAAATCATGGGAATCTATTTTTTATGTATAATATAATGTACAAAAATATTAAAAAATAGAATATTAAGACTGAATAAATATATTTATATTCATTGTAAAAATTTTGTATATCTCATAATCTATTTAATATTATTCATACAAACCAATTTAACAATTAGGTTATAATGGAAAGATAATGATAATTTAATTATATATCATAGTTCATTGAAACATAGTGTTGTTTGTAACACAAGATATAGAGGAAATTAATTCCATTTAAAATTTTATTTTTTAATATCAAAGGGGATATAATTAGTGTCCCTTGATGGGGGTGTTTGAGTCTCTCAGGTCACACATGTTATTATTTTTCCCATTGACCATGAGTCCACGATTTGATAGGGTTTCTTGGGATCTTTTGGTATGCGACTTGACCCTAGTATATGTATATGGGGGGTATAGAGAGAGATATTATAAGGATCTAGAAACCTCTTGAGGGTAAGTTTATTTATTAGTGTATTATTTACTTAATATGACATCCCTTGATCATTATCATTTTGAACTCTGGTGTGTTCCAATGTTTGGATCCCATTTAGGTTGGTGTTTTGAGAAATTTGTGTTGTTTTAGATATGAGAATCCTATAGGTAATCCATGGGTAATGGGTTTCTTTATAAAGGGGTGAGTTCCAACTATATTTATAACCTATATATGGATTAATACATGAGTTGATTTGAATATCCAAATGACCCTTTTTGTGACCCATGATTTAGTGAGTCATACATTAGTGATATATGAGGTTTTCTTTAAAGAGGGTTTAACCTGAACTTTTTTTATCCTATAGAAATTAATATAGGGACGATTTTATGCCTTTATACGTTATTATACATCTAGTGTTACCAATTATATGATTTATAAACGATGGCTACATTCATTTTGAGTCCCAAAACACTATGATTGTTAAAGATTTGACTTGAATCTGTTGGTTTTTGATGCACTCTTATGAGAATAGAGGGATCTTGAGAATGTGTTATAGTGTTGGAGAGAAATTGATAGGTATATATCATGTTTTTGAAATTGGTGTTATGTCACTAGACCAGAGGATCTAGTGATCTAAGAGTTTATTCCATCTTTATTTAGACAGAGTCTACTATTCGTGATGGTCACATAGGGATCCTAGGGAGGTGGATTCTATAATGGGTCATGTGTTAGAAGTGGACCATAAGGAGTTGGAGAAATTACTTAACGATGTCCAAATTTATTATTCTAGTTGCAAATAATAAGAGTCCCAGATATGGGGGATGATGTTATCATAGGATTATGATTTACGACATGGCTAATATCAGTTGCACCTTAATGAGGGAAATGGGAGTTTCCGCAACGGATATGTTATCATATATTGTGAGGAGCGACAGTCATATGTAGGTTTCATGATACGAGTCTGGGTTAGTAATCTTGGAGTGGTAATGGATAATCATAATGGTGTGGAGTACACCAAAATCAGTTTCTTGGTATGACCATCATTTTGTAGGTTTTTCAATAGGTTTCATGAGAGGAGTTCTCATGCTCTGATAATAGGTGATGAATAATCTGGTATAGTGTCTCTCAAAGATAGATAGTCTTAGCCCCTTCAACTTATCATTTTTAGTGATGGATGAGGCATGGACCATGGGTGATCTAGATGTGTTGTTCAGTGATTATATTTCAAGGAAAATCTTATACAGGGGAAAAGGATGTAAAACATTAAGATGAAACCATCATATGGAAAGGGATCAGGTGTGTACAAAACCATCTGTCAGGTGGTCACTATGGAATTAATATTTCAGTTGATAAATATACATTAGTACACCTAGATTCCATGGTAAATTACATGTATAGTTTCTATTTGATGATATATGGGTTTTTGTTCTTGACATTATCCTTAGAATTGTTTGGAGTAGTTCAAAAGTTCATTGATTTTGTGGTTCATCCTAAATCATGGTATGGAATAGTGGTTGATGTGAATAGGTTATAGTTCATCCATGTGATTTATACCAAGATTCTAGTGAATAAATAATTAGGTTAGTTGGGGACATTTAAAATTCTTATTATATTTTAGGAATAATGATCTGATGTGTTGGAAATGCATTGATTGAGGGAATCAAGAATTTTATAGACAGGTTGGCCAAAGAATGTTTGAATTGTGATCTCATTTGAATTTGGATATAGTGAGTGGGAAACCAAATAATGAATAATGTATTTTATATTAAGGATACATTTTAGGAAATTAATATACTATATATGAGAAAGAATCATATTCTAGAACATGGCCTGGAAGGCTAAGACTCATCATTTTGGTGAGAAATTCAAGATAATGAGTTGGATTTGTGTTTAATTAAATTTTTTGGAATAATCTAGAATGGTGTTTTTCAGGTTTCATCTAGTGCATCGTGGGAATTTAAAAAGTGATTTCATTGTAAAATTGTAAATGTGGGTGGTATTATGGTTTGAATTTATCCATCATGGGATCTGTCATATGGTTGGGAGAACCATTGAAAAATTGATCAGTCTGTTGAAGACATTGTAGTGTGTAATGGAAGATATGGAAAACTGATATTCATCTCAATTTTTAGTATAAATTATGATTTTTTGATTAGGGTGTTGTGGGTTTTTTGTTTTCTTATGTTATTACTCTAGAAATTTTATTTCAATTGGTGAATGGAACACAGTCCTTTGAGTTTGATTTGATGCATTGATCCCATCAGTGGTTTAGTCTTAAATAGAATGGGTAGTTGTGATGTTAAACTAAGGATTAATTGATCAATTAGCTTGATTAGAAATAAAATACTATGGGGTATGGATCGATAGTCAGATGACTTGACAATTTATTGTTAATCGGATGTAAGCAATGTGATAGAAGAGTTTATGGGAGATCATGTCTTTAGTGTGTCCATGAAATGTATATTTTCATAAAATATCTCATGTTAATATAGTCCCTGGGGTGAAACTATGAATTTGATGAAATGAACTAGTTTAAATAGACTATAATTGCCATTTTCTTGACCAAAAATGTGATGTGGGATTCTTTATGAATTAATGAATTCCACATAAGGTGGGGTGTCATGGTGGAGTTTTTTTAAAGTATTGGAATCATTATACAAGAGTAGATGAGGTGTTTAATGGTGAATATGGATTACACAGCGGGTTGTGCATGGGTTGTTATTAGAATTAGGTATAAAAATCATGGTGGTTTGTTGATGGTCTATGGTGGAACATGATAACTATAGTTAGAGTTTCTCTTTCTCATCAGCAATGTTTTGGGTGATTAGGAATACTTCTTGGGGATGATCAATAAAACAATAGAGGGATTATAATACCCCACCTTTCTGAAGGTATGGATTAGTTATGAAAATTGGTCCTCATTTAGAATTTGTTACTAGTGGATTCCATGTGTTTAGTGGATCCTATGGAGCATTCTGGGAGGATTTGAAGAGGATTCAAGGTTGCAACATTTTACTAAATCCCCATAAACTAGAGGTTATGGAGAAACATGCTAGATGATTTCAATGTATAGAAACATTTCCCTCTACCTAGAATCACTAGAGAGTCGGTGTGCCTTTCATTTTTTTTAAATGTGGGTAAGCCTGGTAATTTCATCACATCCATCCCCTTTATACCTCAACAAGAGATTTTTTCCCCATTCCACCCAGGGAAATCCCTACTCTTGTACATATTCCTCTCCATTGATCTTAATAGATTTCATTTAATATTTAACTATTTCGGTAGTTCCATATATGATTTTAAGATATTGGTGAGTCTACAGTTCCACTGTCATCCTTTAATAATTTAATCTGATGTCAACTTGCATCCTCTCTTTGATTAGCTAATATATCACATTTTTAGGTATTTTATAGAGTTTCAAAATTTCTCCCATTTTAGCTGACCCCTATAGTTTTCCATTCATAAAATAAAATAAATAGTATGATAAAATCATGATTTAAAGAAATATGTTAAAAAAATCACATAATCTTAGAAAAAAAGGTTTAGTGTCCATAAAATTAGTTATATAAAAATTTATTTTATAACACATGAAAACTTTATTCAATAAGTTCATTACTATTGACCTTTTCCTAGACAAATAACTTGTTGCAATAATATTCATAACCTAGGGAATTAAAATATTATATAAGGGTTGTCTCAAACCCCCAGTGACGAAAAATACACATCGTATTGTAAAAGATCATATTACAAAGGGGAATATGAGGAAAAAATAAATATATAAATAAGAGAACATAAATCCTTGTATGATAATAAAATAAATTATGGTTCCATATAAGATTATAAAAATAAAGGTAAAGAAACTTAAATAAAATCAATATGACATGTTAACATGACATAAGTTATGGGATACTCAAAATTGAATAATCAGGATAATACAAAATTTCATAGAAATAAAATGAGTCATGAAACATGGAAAAACCTAATTAAAACATGTAAATGTTTCATAACAAGACAAATTTAAAAATAGGGCACATAAATTGTCATGTGAAATCATGTGTGAGATATCCAATTATTCCAAATCCTATATAAACAATCTCATTATGTCCATGCCTAAAAATGAGAGAAAACATATCTTTCACATGCTTGTGTGAAGAAATCCATTATATCAACACCTAGAAATCTCATGGTAAATTATCATAATAAAATAAATTTGCGGGATATATAGGACCCCTACCATAATTAACCATACATATGTGTTCCACTTAAAATTTGTAATCTTCATAACATAAATAACCCATTGAAAAAAGAATGAGTTTTTTAAAATTATCACATAACAAAAACTAATGAAATAATAGAATATAAAAATATAATTTTCAAAAAGGAATAACAACGTAATAAAATAAAAAATAATTACATTATTATTGATATAATATTTGAAGATAATTTTATCCACATCGTGAAATTGTTTTTGAAAACATTTTGTATTCATCATTGTAAAAGTCGTAGTTTCAAGTTCCATTTCAAAAGTACCCCATTATTTTTTAGATAAATGAAACTAAGTACATACATGTAATTTTATTTTTATTTAAAAACCCTTCTTACCAATAAATAAATAAATAAATAAAATCAAGATGGAAATTCATGGTAAAATGTTAAATAATGAATTGTGTAACTCAAAGAATGTATTTTGAGTTTCTAATCCCCTTGAATATAAAATTGTTTTCTAGGGAATAATTTAACCTCATGTATCATAATTAGAAACATATGATTTACTTATTTCAAAACCTTATCCTTATATACATATTTTTATTCTCTTTATTAATTGATATTTTCTTTATGAATTTTATTTTTGAAATCTATTTTCAACATTTAGTGTTTATAATCACGATCATTTTGAACTCGATTCATAAAACGGTATTGATATTCCATTTTCCCCTAAATATAATTAGTTAAACTCCTTATCTAGTTTTATAATTTATGTTTTAAAAGACTATAATAATATAATTCCATTTAATTCTATTATTAGTCTCATTTCATATAAATTAGGGTCATGAAGAACTAGTTTCATGTTTTATTTACTAAAATCAGATTCTTATGTTATAATGATAATTATTTTGGGAAAACCCCGTACTAATTATATATATATATTAATTATAGAAAACATATATAATTTAAAATTATAAATTAAATAATTCATGTTTTTATGTGAAGTAAACATAATATAACACATTTGTTTGTGAAGGCATTAATTCTAAAAACAAATTATTCATGTTTTCATTTTTCTTAATGGAAAAGGGTATCG
Organism: Viscum album; assembly: GCA_963277665.1. Taxonomy (NCBI): domain Eukaryota; kingdom Viridiplantae; phylum Streptophyta; class Magnoliopsida; order Santalales; family Viscaceae; genus Viscum; species Viscum album. The sequence continues at coordinate 122,117,009 of OY728150.1, forward strand.
TGATTAATGCTTGTAACATAATTATAATAACATAACAGTATAATAATATTAGTTATATTAACATTTTAATATGGTCAAATTGGTTTTTTGGAAGAATACAATCATATAAATATTTAGAAAATGAAAGAGATGTTTAAGAATGTATACCTCACTTCTTGGATTATTGCCTTAGTGAAAGGCCATTAATCCTTCAAAGGTTAATCTTTTTAGAAGATAAGAACATCATTAAGATGTATAAGAGTGTATATAATGATTTTTAGTATATTTTGGGATAATATTTTGTGTTTTTTGTGTTGGGGTAATGTGAGGAGATGAGTGCCCCATTTATTTGTGAAAAGGAGCAGCATTTTTGTAAATAAACCAAACTATTCAATAGTGGGATGTCGGTCTCAAGACAAGTTCCAAAATATGATGATTGTAATGGAGGGTAGATAAAATTGAGAAATACTTCCACCATTCAAGAAGTAATTTTTTTTAAATATTTTGTTCCCATTACCTCTAAAGTTATTAACTTTCACCATTTTACATTTCACTAAGACACCTAATTTTTACCAAGATAATTTATCCTTTGACCTAAAAATAAAATTATCTTTATTATATAAATTAAAATAATGATTATAAATATGATATATAATTAATGGATGAACCATATATGTGTATGAAAAATTAATTCTAACACAAACACATTTAGTGAGAATACCAGTTTTTTGAAAAGGATTATTTTGAAGAAAATTTATTTATAATTTAGGTAGAATTATCAATTATAAAAACGAAAATAAAGTCAGAATAATAATTATAATTAAAATAGTATTTTATTAAAAAAACTTAAAAAATAAAATCATCTTATCCTGAAATAATTAATTAGACAAAATAGTCAAAAAAAAATTATTAAAATGCAACATTCAAAATGTTGGCCATGAGTTTGTAAATTAGAAATAGTTGTTAAAATTAAATTTATTTATTTATAATATGTAATTTAATAAGAAAAATTTCCAATATAATTGAATGTATTCATATAATAAAATAATTTTATTCAAATAATGACATTGATAAAATCTTTATTTTTAATATTCAAATAAAAATTAATTATTTCTCAAAACTCCAAAAAATTTGTCTGAAAATAATTTTACTCTTTTGAATCCAAAAATTGGTGTAACATTTGACCCAATCACATCTTAAAATTTATAAAATAAATTTATCTAAAATCATAAAATATCATGGAGAATATATTTTTATAAGAAATCATTTATTTCATATTTATTATTCTACTAAAATTAGTGTTATTCATAAATAGATAACTTTTAAAAAATATCAATTTCAAAATATAATTTTTAATAATAATAATATTTTTTATTTTATAATTACCAATACTAATTGAATATATATCTAAATTCAATTTTAATTTTTCATAATATATATAAATCAAAACTCTAATACTATTGTTTTCACTTATAATTTTATAAAAACCCTATAATGGCCTATATTTTCTTCTTTTCTATATTGTGGGTGGATTAAGTCCTAAAAATTAATATTTAATTAAGGATAAAAAAATCTATATGTTATATTCACCACCATATATAACAATATCATCCTAAAAAATTAATTACATATATCAAAATAAGTTATAGTACTTTTTCCTTATTACATACTCAAGATCCCATATTGCTTACTCAAACTTGTGAGTTTGCCATATGACATTGACATACTGATTAGTCTTTTTGGTAGCACATTATCTATTCAACCTAAGATTTTATCTAGTTTTTCCTCACATGAGAGATCATGTTCTAGCTGTACAGCTTCATAGCATTGCATAATTGAATGGTATGCTATCTAATTTCTCAAAAGTAATATATGGAACACATAGTGTAGTGGGGAGAGGTGTGTGAGGATCACTATTAAATATAATATAAACCCAAAACAATCGTATCTTTTTAAAAGGAAAATGTATTTAGGAATCATCTTCCATTTCATCTCAAATATCATAACTCGCTTCTAGGAATGTATTCAATGGAACACTTATAATCAAATTCAGTCTCTAGATATCATCGATGATTATCTAAATAAAACATAATTTTGGATTTTGTGTCGCTTTCATATACTGATGAATGGTTTGAACCATATTTATCATTTCTTGAACAAGGCTTGGACCTATAATCTTCTTCTCTTCAAGTAAATCCCATTATAATGGAGTCTTGAATATATTCTCTTGATTATACTGATATGGTTCTATATAAATTCAATAATATAATGGATAGATGATAACTCTACTAGTGGATTGTATTGATCCCAAAACCATGTAATTTCATCAAAATGAATCTCAGAATATCCTCTTTGGTTTTAATTATTCTCTTTGACAGACCATCTACCAACTGATGATATGTAATGCTAATTCAAATCACTATCTCCAAATATTTTAGAATAATTCTTTGGAATATCATGGTATCCCCCAAATACCAAATAGATACAATGGATAGTGGTACACAATTATTCATCACAAATTCAGTTATGTATATCTTTGTGAATTCATCTCTAAATTAATATTATTTAATGGTAATAAACATCACTCACTTTTTATGGTGTGTTACTATAACCCAAATATAGTTATATCATTTAGATATTTTGTGGAGTCCTAAGACAAACTCTATGTTTATTTTTATCTATTTCTATAAAGGTATGTGTAGTGGTTACCACATGCTATTGTATATTAATATTTCAACCTTCCACAATCTCTCTCATTATAATTTCCTACCAAAATTTATACATCATATATATATATCCCTATTTGTGCATCAAGGATAGATTTATATGGACAAGGTTGATCTTTATGAGAACTCACCTTCATGAATTTCATCTTTTATTGTACAATCATATGAGTTTCAAACCTTGTAACTCTATCTTTATCAGTGTTGAAATCCATAATATTTTCAACCTTTTTAGGTAGCTCTACATCATATTTCCATGATTCTATGATCATTATGTGAATGAAAGGTTGTGTAGTAATTTGGGACAGATATTATTTATCTTACCCCATTATGAATACAAAATTCATCTTTAATAAATTAATGAGTATTAGATCATTTTAAATCCTCATCACGGATTGAGTAGTAAGATTTATCCTACTCAAATCATAGACCAGATAATTTTTCATCCTCTAGTGGTAATGTATTGAAAGTTAAAAATATTTTATAAAAACCAACCATATACTTTAATTCATATTAAATTCATTATATATATATTAATCTCTTATAATTAATATATATATATATATATTATACTTTTCTCAATTGATATATGATCATCAAATCAATATAGAAAATATCATTTTCACCAACTAAAAAAATAATGCTTCAGGTAATTTTTCAAATGATTATTAAATTGGTGTGAACTATAATAAATTACATTATAATTATACCATAGGAAACAAACCAAACCATTTTTTTTCAAATCTCTATTTTATATTACAAAACCTAACACACTTTAGCATAATATAATTTCATGATTCGTGGCCACTCTCTTCATCAGTTCCTTAAAAAATTCATTGTATTCCTCTCTCAAAAGAAACATCCCTACCATCCATGTCAACATTGTTAGTGTATTGTATATCTTTGATTAATTTCACAAAATGTATCGATAATACCTTGTTATCCCCTGAAAACTAAGGATATTAGTTGTAGTGGTTGGCCTGGTCTATTTTAAGATAACATCAATCTTTGATAAATTTATTGATATACCATTTACTATTATTACAAGATCCTAAAATGACACTTTTTTACAGAATTATAATTTGATGAATTTTGAAACCAACTTCTCCTTTATCATGTTCTTTAAAACTATTTTCAAATTAAATTTATGTTCATATTTTCTCATTAAATATATAATCACATCGTCTATAAGAGAAATAATGAATTGATTATAGTTGTATATGGAGAATCTATTCACTATATAAATTAACGTAGTGGAGTAATTGATATGTTCCAATGACATCACTAAAAACTCATAGTTTCCATTCCTCGAATAGAAAAATGTTTTATATATATCTTTTTTTTACCCCAAACTTTTAGTATCCAAGTCAATGGTCAATCATCGTGAATAATTCGGATCCCTTGAGTTGAACAAAGAAATCTTCAATATAGGGTAAAAGTTACTTGTTTTATATCATTATTTTATTAATCATAAAATAATATCTGAAAAGATGTAGTGGTCCATCCTTTTTTACAAAGTGGACTAGAACAGTCCATGATAACACACTATGGAATATGAACCCATTTTCAAATTTTTCTTGTAGTGATTTATTTAAAACCTTCAATTTAATGGGAGACTTTATATGTGGAAACATTAAGATAGGTAAGGTTCCATGAATGATTTCAATTGAAAAATAAACCTCACACTCTAGTGGAATACTAGGTAGCTAATCTTGAAATAAATCAGTTTATTCTCTTATAAGAGGTGTGATATCAATTTTAACTTCATTCCATATCATTTTATCCATGATTATAATGTTTTTTGGTACTATACCACTTAAAATTTAATAATATTTGCTAGATGATGACAAAACAGAGATTTTTATTATAATCAAGGGATTATGGGAAAACAAAGAAATACAACGAGATCACAATTATGGATTTCTAGAGTAGTAAAGTCTTAGGAAGTCCACTCTATCCACGTTATCCTCCTTATAAGGAAATAACAGAAGGCTAGAAAAGTAATTAATAAATTTCCAGTGTGTCCCTTGAGATTCCATAAAATTAGAAATTACATTTCCTTTTTTCCAAGAATAACGATTATTAGTGTGATTTCTCACAAGGCCCTTGCACCTTTTTATAGTTTAATATATGGACCATGGGATGATACCAATTCCATGAAGTTACATGTAAATAATTAGAGAGTCTTTATCTACTACTCACATTAATTGTGCATCAGAATGCTGGATAGGATATACTCAACCAACTAATTTTATGGTTTTTATCACTTGATGTATATGTTTTAAAAATATATCCACATGAGGTATATAAATAGGGAAATATTTATTGTAAAACCATGTAATAAATAATTTTAAAAGTTGTCGGGATGTTATCATTTATATAGACGAACCCATTAAGTTTTTTCTTATATTTTTCACTAATTTTCTCTAAAATAATATCCAAAAATTAATAAAACAATCTCCAAACTACCTAATACATCATTTGATACAAACTACTTTTACCCCTGATAAACTTAATATAAATAGTATGATAATTTATTTATTTAAAAAACAACATAAAACATTCTCTTAATCGAATAAAAAAAATAATTAATGTATTAAAATATATTATAGGAACATATTATTTCATAACACTATCATTAATTTTTTCATAATTGTTTTCCTTTAGACCCTTTCCAAAACAAAAAAAAATAATGTAATTCTATTGATAACCTATTGAGTGGAATCATAAGAAATGTTTGAGCTCAAAATCTTTGTAATGGAAATTATATATCATACAGAATTATATCATAAGCATGAGGAGAATATAATGATAACATAAATATCTATTTAAGAGATCATTATACATTGTATTATAATAATAAATTATTCTGGATACTCATAAGATCATTAAAATATCATTAATTAATCGTGAAAGTTAAAACATATAACTTGTGAACATTATATATGGTTTGGTATACATAAAAAAGAACAATCATGAAAAATGTCATTTCTTGGTAATCAAATACATCATGAAACATGGAATAACATGATAAAATATATTGAAATGTGACATAAATTGATGAACCTGAAAATATGTCACATCCATATTCATAGGGAAACATGTTTGATAAAACCCATTATTCTCACACTTATGTGAAAAATCCCTATATTTGCATGCCGGAAAATTTGAGAACAACCATCATTCCTATTCCTATATAAAAAACCCAATTATTTCCATGATTGACCATATACCAAGATATTATATTAATACAACTCATTTGGTGTAGATATAATACCCCACCCTTCGTCATTTATATATATAATTTCAACATAAAAATAGTCTTCGCTAGAACATAAATATCCCAAGGAAAAAAGAATGAGTTTGTTAAATGTATCGCAATACAGGAAAATAAGAAATCATTGGATATCAAAATATCATTATCCCAAAAGGATCACAGAATAATAATTATAAACAACAACATAAATATATATAGTTATTTTTAAGATAATGAGAATAAAATCATGAAAATAGATATATTTAAAAACATGTTGCATTCATCACTGTAAAAGTCATAGTAATGAGTCAATTTTGATAAACTCCCCTTTTCTACAAAAAAAAATAATACCTAAAATAAAATAAAATTGGTTTCAAAAAAAAAATTCTCTATAAATAATTAATTAACATAAAAAATGTAATGAATTTTAGAAAAAAAAATTAATAATAATTTTTTTAACTCAAAGAAGAGATTTTAGGTTTCTGAGTCCCTTACCTTTTCTATTTATTTCAATAGAAATATTTGACCACCTATATAAAAAGATAAATATATTAATTATTTTTTCATAAAAATGTTATTATTTAATTATATTTATAATATTCATTAATAATAATTTTTTCCATGTATTATAATTTATAAATCTTTTTTCAACATCGGGTGTTCATAATCTTAACAGTTTTGAATAGGGTTCATAAAATCAGTGTTTCCCTTTCTTCTATATAAAATATAATCATGTAGAAACTATTAAATGTTTTGAAATTTATGTTTTATAATAATTTATTACTATATAAATCCATTTCATGTTATTTTAGTTGTGTTTCCTAAAAACTAAAATGGTGATGTAGTCTCGTGTTGTTTCCTGACATCCATGGATTAACTTATAACGATCATTAATTTTTTATTAAAAAAAGAAACATATTAATAATATTTCTTACATATAAATATAATATATTATTATAATATATAATCTAAAAACATCAATTTTTTGAAGTGATGTAAAGAAAAACAAAACACATTTATTAGTGGAGGTGGTAATCTTCACAACACACGATTCAAATTTTTATTTTTCATAATGGAAATGAAAAGGGTGATTAAAGCTTGTACAGTAATTTTAAAAACAAAACAGTATATTTATTAAACTTATTTTATCATTTTATGAATGTGAAATGAACTATTTGGTTAAGTAAAATTATAAAAAAAAATCGATAAATAAATAGTGTTTTATGAACTTATACCTCAATTCTTGAATTATCATCTGTCAGAAGAGGATTAAACCATTAAATGGTGGACTTATATTAAGTCCATAACATAATTAAATTATATAATAGTTTATATAAATGGTTTTGTTTTATTATTATCTAAAAATGTGGTTTTTATCATGGGTGAGTGTTATTAGAGTTCATCCCCTTTTACAAGTGAAAAGTAATGGAGTTTTTGTAAATACCGAAAACATGTAAGTAATGGGAAGCCCTTCATAATAAAATCTCAAAATAATTTAAATAATAATGAATTGGTTTTAATATAAATCATTAAATATAATCCAAATTTTAAAAATAATTATTTTTTAAGAATGTTACGATCCATACCTCTATTGTTACTCACTTTCATAATTTTAGATTTCACCATAGTAACAATTTTATACCAAATAAATTTATCCATTCAGGATAAAATAAATTAATATTATTAGATATTTTTTATCAATGTTTTATACTTATTAAATCCAATTTATCAAATAAAAATAATTTATTTATGGAAAATCAATTCTAACAAAAAATCTTATAATTCAAAAAACCTATTTTTTAAAAATAAAAATTTTCAAACAATAAAATTTATGATTATGATTTAATTATAAATGAAATTAATTTAAAGAAATTTTAAATAATTATTATCATTAATATAGTACTTATTTAATAGTAAAATAAATTAAAAAATTTATTTAACCAAGTTTTAATTATTTAATCAAAATATTTCAAAAAACGTTTTCATTAAAATACTACATTAATTTGAAAAATGTTTCATATAGGATTATAAATTAAAATAGTTTTTTAAATTTTTTTTATTATAATTTTTTACATACATGTAAAAATAAAAAAATATTAAATATTAAATTATTTCCAAAAATAAAATAATTTCATAAATGTGATAGCATTAAAAAAATTGGTATTTTATCTATTCAACTAAAAATTAATTATTTATGATAAATTCAAATAATATATATTAATATAATTTTACTGTGATAAATTAAAAAAATATTTAATATTTTTCATGTTAAAATACCAAAATTTATAAACTTATCATTAAAATAAAATATTAAAATATAGTAAAACCCAAATTTTTTTGAGAAATCATTTTCTAGCATATAAAATTTATATAAAAATTATTTAAAATAATAAAAATATCAAACTGGAAAAATATTTATTTAATAAAATAAATTTTGAGAATAAGAAATTATTTCATTAGTTTATTATCTTTACTAATTATGTCGATATTTAAAGTGAATTCTAATTTTTTTTTTCTTTATAAATATACTTATTGATATATATTTCATAATTTAGTCAACAATATTTCTACATTATAATTCATGGCTACCTTATTGTGGTCTATATTTATTTGTTATTTATGTCGCGTGTGGATTATGTCATCAAATAATGAATTTAGTTAAGATGGAAGAAATCCGGTTATTATAAAACTGAAACATCATATTGAACTTCTGGGATCTTTTATAGATATGGTAGGTTCTTAATATGATTAAAACAATATTTTAACTCTATATATATATATAAGTTAATGTTTGTATGTCATGATATCCTTATCTCACATTACCATGTATTTAATTTAACAAACTATTTAAGCTTTATTTTAACTAAATTATTTGATTAAAATGTGTTAATCCCAAATAAATTGTGTTTGAAGAGAAATTACTTTGTTGTGGTTCTAATATAAAATTGTATTAGTCTAAAAGTATTACCACATAGTCAAAGAATCATATCATTTTTTGATTATTCCCTCCATATATTATTAAATGTGTAACTCTATGATTATTGTTTATTCAGGTAAATAATACCCTAATAAAATTTGATGATGGGAAATTTTAAAATCATTAAGAGCCTTAAACTGAACATTAAATCTTGATGTTGCTTTTCAAAATGAAGGGTGGGTTGTATAAACTATATTTTCCAATGGTATAATTATTTTTTGAACCATGTTTGTGTATGGTGAGTTGTTATCCCCTTATGATATAAGGACTTTGAACCAAATGGTCTTAATAAAATAATTCATTGTTATAATCATTATTAGCTTTAATAATGAAGAATAGAGGAATGGAAAATTAATGATACTCGTAGAGATTTTTTTAAATTTGATGATTTTATAATGCTTTAGATTAAATCACTAGGTAACCTTTTAATGTAAAGTTGATACATGGGGCTTGAGGTGGACCATGTAAAATAATAAAGGGTATCAGGTGTTTCCATTTATATTAAATGGATAGATGTTACTAATGGGGATTTATTTATGATCATATATTATATCAATACATAAATGGAAAATTACTTGGAAATGTGAATAATGAATTCACGGATTGATTGTAATGAGTTTCATTCTATTTAGTGGTGATTTTATGAGAATTAATTAATAAAATACCATGGGTTCCATATGGACTTGATTTTTGGGGAATATTGCGATTAAGACCTTGATTATTATCAAGGAATGAGATAAATGGTAGGGTATTACGACACTATTGGATTCATTTTGGGTTAATTCTGTTGAATTTATTGATCTATCCATTGGCTTCCATATGGGCTCATTAATATACATTTTGTGGGTAGTATTCCCCTAGGATTTAAATAATTTCTTTATATATAGAATTCCATGGATTGCTATCATTTATTATTTTGATTTTACCTAGATTAATGTACATTTTATATAATGATATAATAAATCATTTTACATTTTATTAATATAAATAATATAGTTATATTAGTTATAAAAATTTTAAGTATTTTATAATCAAAAAAGGAATGTTTTTTTATTAAACACCGTTCTCATAAGGTTTTATTTAAAACCTTAATTTAAGAAAAATTAGAAGTTTAATTTTTTAAAATTAATATTATATTCTGAATAAAAATATAATTATTTAAATTGTTTGAAATTTTTCTAATTTTTTAAAAAATTAGGATTTTTCAATAAATAGTGAAAAATTTCCAATTATTGTAATGAAGTCAGTTATTTTTTAAAAATTAATTAATTTAAAAGTAAAAATATGTCATTAATATGTTTTTATTTTACCAAAATATTATTTAATAATATTTATTTCACTTAATTTCATTTTAATCAGCATTATAATTTTTTAATATAATTTTGTTCTAGGGTTAAAGACTTGTTTTTCTAAAAAAATATTTTTAAATGCTTAATGATTCGCTGTTTTAATTTATCAAAATAATCCATAATGGTTAAATTTATAAATGAAATGTATTCAATATATATCAATAAATTTTATTTTAGATTCATAAAATGATTATATTCAATCAAAGAATGAATATATAATCATTTTCTACAAAACAATATTGTTCCTAAAAACCCCTCTTTCTCCCAGCAACTGCATGATTACTATTAAAATTAACCTTTCAATTTTAAGTATTGAATTTAGAAAAATGGATTCCATATTTAGAATAATATTTATTTATATTTTTAATAGTGTTTGATTATTTTATAACCAATGTAATTTGTGAAAATTATTAAAATTAATCAAAATGATTATGGTAATTATGATAATCACCTAGTGACTAAACGTTAATCTTAAAGGGAAAATGACCTCGAAGAATTTATGTAACAAATTTAATGGAAATATATAGTCATTAAATATTCTAGTATCTATTTTGGATTATTATTTAAGTCACTTGATAAGGACAAAAAGTGGGTGGAATTACAACTTAAAAAAACAAGTTTTCCACTCACCTCCCATATAAAAGGCCTCCCCTACTCCTCCAATATTCACAAATTTCCAGCCCTTTGGATAATCCAATAACTAAAAAATTTAAATTATACCTATCCGTAATCTTATATTATAATAATTAATTTGAGATGAAATCCATCCATGTATTTAATTTGTTGAAAACCAAAAGGAGTTACCCGAAGAATAGTTAATGTTCATCAACATTCATTTTTGTTTTATTTCTTTCCCCACTCTCATAAATTATTATTATTACATGACTATAAAATAACCTCATCATCATCAATATATATATGTGTGTGTGTGTGTGTGCTTTTGTTTTTGTTTGTTTTTATGTAAAATTATCTACCTAAAAATACAAAACCCATCAATAAAATAGGTTATAAAATTAATATTCATGTGTATAGCGGACAACCACATCACGAAATGATGTCATTATTTTTTCCATTACCACTTCTTATGGTTTTTCATAATGATTGAAATACTATTTATATATTATATTTATCATATTGATGAAATAATTATACCACTTTATTAATTTCATTATATACATTCTTATTACATTTCATACTATATGAGATATGCCAACATCGCTCAGGTGTACATTAGACTACCACCTTGTGAAGTGATGTGAAGGGTTTTTCAATAATGTTTTACATGAATGGTAATAAGGGTAAATGTAATGAATATATATGAGATAAATGAAATAATTAATATATTCATGAAATATTTTTAACTCTTTAAATATAATATATCATTTTCGTTGTTACCTTCACACATAATGAAAAAGTGATAACATCCTTCGTGAACGTGTGGACTACTGCCTCCTCAAAGCAATGTGATTTTTTTTCTCATCACTAGATCAAAAAAAATATATATATTCATAAATATAATAAAATAATATTTTATTTATGATATAATTATCCTTATGGAAGTAAAAATTTTACATTCCCTTTTTATATAATGATCATTGAAAAATGGGAATGTTACTCAATCGTATTTACTATCTGCTGTCTCCGAAATCTTAATGTTGGTTCACATTTCATAACCTCATTTCATGATTGATTATAAAAGTTTTATTGAAATATAAATATGATAAATATTTCATGATTTTATTTTTATATGATTAGATATTGGTCCCCTTGACCATAGTTTACCAGCCAAAGTTGATTTTCACACATAAGCTTAATATGGTTAAAACATTCTTCTTAATAGTAATTAATTTAGAAATTTAATATAACTTGTTAATAATTAAAATAAAGGAAACTACATACTTTAAAATTTTAGTAATGACATTAAAAAATTAACATATGTTTTTAATCATGAAGATAAATACAAATGTGACATGTCTGACACAAAATTAGGGACTTCATATCTATTTCCATTCATTAGGGCATTTCATGATTATGTGCACCATTATTCTTTATGAAGGTGTATATTCAACCCCTTTGACATGTTATATCATGAAATTCCATATTCTCCTGATATTTAGTTTTTTTGGTTAATTTTATTGATTTTTTGGGTTAGGATACATGTTTCTCTTATGTGATAAGGTATTATTCCTTTCAAAATTGTCTTTTAATGTTTTTAACTTAAATTATATTTCTATTACATGGGAATGTTATAAAAATGATTCTATTAATGATTTGAATTGGACGTAAATGTTTTATAAGGTAAATTTTATGGCTCATTAATTAAAATCAATGGTTTCCAAAAAAGACTTTTTAAGTTGATTTATATGGTACATTTTAAAAAATGATTTATGTGAGGGTCTATTCTAAACGTACACAAAAAATTAATTTTCCTCCACCATGATAGTTATTTTATTTCTATCACCCTTTTCAATATTTTATTTTTTTTCTTAAAAGAACCTTATTTCTAATTTTTTTTCTTCTTTCATATTTAAAATGGTTTATCAAAATAAAATGGTATATGGGAATAGGAAGTAGGTTTTTAATTGAAAGTGGTATTTTGATATCCAAAAATTGATTTGATTGTGTTTTTAAAAGAGTTTTTGAAATGATTTATGATGAAAATTGAAATCATAGAAAAGTTTTTTCCATTTTATGTTACATGGGAAATATACCTGATAAATGGGTGTTTCCAGACATTATTAAGTAAGATAGGTATATTTTATCATTGCTTATCCTAGATAGAATCGGGCAAGCCCATTATAGCTTAGCATGGGGTGGAAAAAATAGCATCGGGTAAACTCTTTATATAATAAATGATTGGTGCACCTAGATAGTTATCTAATTCATCGAGAAATGATAATATTATAATCCTTACATTTAGTTAATCAAATTAAAATGGTTTTGAAAGGGTTCTATAAATATATATTTATATTTATATTTATATAAGTCACCAAAAGGGTATTAAAATAATTTCTATAGGCCATAATGATTTTTTTGAGAAATACTGTGTGTGTTTTTCATGGGAAAGTTTTTGATTTCAAAATCTCAATTAAATTTGAATATAAAGGTCAAAGTTATATAAGTTTTCTTGTTTTCACAAGACTGATGGTTTTCTCTATTTTTCAAAACCATTTTGATCTTTTTGTTCTCATCCCATATTTTAAATGTTTTTCATAGGCTTTAAAGATGGTTAAGGTAATGGAGGATGTCAAGTTGAATGTTGTGAATATTTTCCATGAAATAAATTATTATTTATTTTAAAGGTTTAATATTGTGTGAATTATGGATAAAAATCACAAGTTTTACCATTTTATTATATGTTTTTTAATGTACTTGTTATGTTTTAATTATCTAAAATTGAAAAATTGAAAGTTCATTAGAGTGAAGGAAATTAAATTATTTACTAAAACTAAATATTATATAATGTCTAAGGGTAGGTCCATATATTTGGTATTAGAGAATGATTTACATATCTTTAGAGTTAATGGTAATATTAATATTGTTCCCTTAAAAGATGTAACCTTATGGTTATGTAACAATTTTAGAGAATTTGTAGATTACCATATTGATTTTTAAAATATTTATGTTCATAATTGTTTTATGTATTGGAAACATAGAATAATTAGTGGTAAGGGAACAAGATAATGATATCATTCTGAATCACCATCAGGTAATGTTTGGAATTGGAATAGAAATGTTTTTTATAGTGATGGATCAGTTTAATTGGATGATAAATGGTGGTGGTATCCTTGATATAGGGGAACATGTTTTACCACAAAAGGAACATGTATTTTGTGGATCATTTTATGTGGCAACAATCCTCGTATTTTAGTAGACCAAATTACCTCATCATCTTCAGTGGATTGACGAATGCTATATAGAATATATTTGTTGTCCTGGGATGTTCAGAATGTCCAACTTTAACCCATATTGTTTAACATTTTAAAGGTTGAGTTGATAAATAGTTGTCTGGGGTTAATAAAACCATAGAGAAAGTTGATTTTGAATAAATATAATGGGAAAAATTAAATGATATTTTCATTGATATATATTTCCCAGTTATTTTTCTACAACATATAGAAAACATTCCTAGAATTGAGGAATAATGATGAAGATTATATAACAGAATATAAATAAAGATTCCATGAATGTCTAGGTATGTTCCAGATTTTATTCATCAAACTAATATCATTACTGACAGTTTATTCTAATGGTTTAAACCATTTTTAAGATGATCATTAGATGCATGAGAATATTAAAGTTATGATTAAGTTATTTTTGTGGGGAAAATATTTATATAGAGTGTGATAACATATATGTTCCTCGAGATAAAAATAATAAGAAATGTTTAATATGGATTGAAATAGAGAAAAAAAACATTTAAGAAGTATAAAAGAAAATCCCCGATAATGTTTCATGTTGTGAAAATGACATTTCAAAGAATATTTGACAGGATCTGGGAAGTGTTTCTGGTGTGGTCAGTTTTCTCAAAGGATTTGTGACTATAAATAAAATCACTACTTGAAATTTAAGATTTATCCACACTTATATAGCCACAGTTTAAAAAAACCATGACTAAATCCTTTTATATCACCATAGTTTTTAAAAACTAGTGGATTTAGAAATGTAAATTAAACCCACCTTGTGGTTTTTCACTCTTGCTCGATGACTCACCCTATAATCCCTTCCCCTTTTCCTCATGGACTATTTATCGTGAACTCTTCCTCCCATATTTTGTTCGATAGTCATCCATCCTTCTTGCTCACCCAATACTGCCTCCCAACCTCCCAATATCCTCCTCTAACAATGTGTCCACCCAACCTCTGTATGATTCTCCTCTGATGATGTGGCCACCCAACCTCGAGGCAATCCTCCTCTAATGATGCAACCACCCATCCTTGAGATGATCCACCTCCGACAACACAACCACCAAACCTCCTTGTGTTTCTATTATTTTGACATGGCTCCAAATATACCTCCTCCTTCGACCCACCCTCCTCGTCGAATCACTAAAGTGTAATGTTTTTTAGTATTCACGCATTCAAGGCGTCCCTCTATTTCTCACTGGCGGGCGGTCCATGACTCATAGCTTGTGAGTGGACAGCGATAGGGTGTGTTAGGATTTGTTTTAAATTTCCTAAAATAATTATTCTATTTATATAGTTGTGGTTTAAATTATCTCTAATTTTTCCCAATAAATAGAAACATACATATGAACTAGGATAATTATAATTCCTCACATGCACTTTGATTTTTTCCATAGAGAAGTGTTTCTTTGATTTCAAATACACTGCGTCTTTAATTTTAATTGTGTAAGATTCATTTTTTATGATTTATTGCCTTTTTAATTGTCAAATTTCTATTTTATAGAGTTTATTTATTTTCATGTATTCCATGAGGTATGATTTTTTTTGATTTGTTTTCTAATTTTCATTGGGTTTTATTGTCTTATACAGTTTAACTATGAAAATGCAAGAAATTTGAAGTTATGATGATATGATTTTAAGATGGATGAGTTGTATATTATAAAATCTATCATAACGGTGACTTAGATTTAAATTTCATTCCATATCCATATCATAATATTAAATACTACATGAAACAATGGTAGTTCATTAGTTTTTTAGAATTATCTTCTATTCATAGTGTCACATATTTTGGTGTTATACATTTAAGGGGAAAAAGACTATAAAAAATCTTAATAAAATATATAATTGAGAGACCAATGGGGGTTTAAATGGTTCATTATTTACTTTTCTCAACACTAAATATATCATATGAGAGGATAGTTTTTTTATTTTAGACTCAAATAATTTTGAGTACAAATTTTTACCGTATCAACGCATTTTGTAGTGGCCCCTATATGAAAATTTTGATATTTCTAATATACCTTATATATCAAATACTTATACCCAGTTAAATATTTTACCACGAGAGATATACCTTATGAAGAATCCAATAGGATTCTATCACTATTAAGAAGGCCTCGATATAATAAGTTTAAACAATTATGATCATATATGTTGGTTTGATGTGGATGACTAGTAGTAAACATATAGAACATGTCCCAATACCCATAAAGAGATTCTACACTAGCTTTAAGTACGCCATAAATATCATATTTTTACTATGTGCTCCTTATATCAAAGAATAACTTATAGAATGGATCTATAGGGATCATACTAGCTTGAGACCTCTCCAAGCTATAATTTTTTTCATCCATTCCATTTTTGAGACCTCTGTAGAGAATGGTAATTCCTTTCATTTTATTTGATCTTATGAAATTTTACTCATTTTGAAAGCAGTACACATGGGGCCAAATTTATTCAAGATCTTGTTGGGGTCTTCACCAACCAAATTATGAAAAATAGGAAACATTTGGACTAGACCATGATTTAACTCAAAGTATACTTGATTATTTGGAAACACCAATAATCTTTTCTAATAGTTAAAATTTTGTGCACACAAATCTCTAATTTGTCGATTTAATTGATATAGGCTTTCTTCAATATTATCACTATTTATTAAAAATTTATAAGTATATGAGGATTAAGAATTTTTTTAAAAATAGTTACAAACTCTATCCAAATTCTAAATGATTTTTAAATTTATTACTAATGTTTTGAGAGCTCTCTCAACCTATGGATCAAAACCAAAGAGGTGATTTTATTTATATTTTATCTAGTGATGGAAAATTTTAAACATGAAAAACATAATAGAAAATGGTGAAGGTTTGGGGGGAGGAAGGTGAAGGGGGATAGTGTGGGTGGGGGTTGCAGTGATGGTGTGGGGGGAAGGGGGTGCAATGGGGGTGGGGTTTCAAGGGGAAGTGGGGTGGGGGTTGTAGTGGGGGTAGAGGTGTTTTGGGGGGGGGGTGTAGGGGGGAGTGGGGTGAAATCATAGTATTATAAAATATATATATATATATATATATTGACCACATTTTTTTTTATTTTTTTATTATCTCTATTAAAAAAATTATATTTTTTATTATGAAATACATTTTACTTGTTTGGTTTTGGATTCTAAAGATTTGGTAATCCAGAGGGATGAT
This sequence comes from Viscum album, assembly GCA_963277665.1. Classification (NCBI taxonomy): domain Eukaryota; kingdom Viridiplantae; phylum Streptophyta; class Magnoliopsida; order Santalales; family Viscaceae; genus Viscum; species Viscum album. The sequence goes on from OY728150.1 coordinate 122,134,386, forward strand.
GATTGGTTTTGAGAATTTATTGGCTTCAATAATGATATAGTTTAGGTGACTTCATTTAATTTTTATTTTCATTGGTTTAATTTAAGTTGGGATGTCTTGATTCTAGTAGTGTTAGTTTAATTCCATTTAATTTGGATTATTCCAAATCTATTTGGTTTAGTTTAGGTCTATAAATTTAGGTTTATATTTTAGTGAATCATTTTGTTTGGATTACATTGATTTAGTTAGAGATTTTTAGATATTATTAGGATATATTTAAACTATGTTGGTTTTATCATTTCTAGTAGTATTAGTTATATGTTCTATTTGATTTGGATCAGGTCAATTCTATTTGGTTTAGATTAAGTCCATATCTTGTTGTTATTTTTAGTTTAGTGAATAAATTTGGATTGATTAGTTTTATTATGTTTGATTATTTGAATCATCATGATTTTTATTCTTGGTTGATGTTATCATTGGTGAAGTTAATTTTGGGTGTTATAATAATGATGAATTTGATGATGGTTTGTCTATTGTTGGTTCAGGATTTTCTTGATTCAATGATGAAAATTGAATTTCAGGTGAAATTGGGTCAGGAGTATTGTTTTTCAGTATCATTGCTATAGAATTTTCTATGAGGTGATGCATATTGGAAATAGTGATTTGATTGATATAAATGGGTCAAGAATAATGGTGATAATGACTCATGACATAGAGCTTTAGGTGTCACATGATTTCAGATCTCACATAGTTCTCAAGACGTGTCTTATCTCATCCTAAATCTTATGGTGTGTTGCTGAAATACTGGCTAAGATTAATTTTAGAATATAAATTTTGGTTCCTTTCTTTAATTTGTTTGTGGGGATTTTGGTAATCTTTTGTGTTCATTCACACTTAACCCAAAAAGGGGGTTTTGAAATTACAAAACAAATAGGGGTTAGAGATATCATTCAATGAAATTAAATTTTTTTATAGCCTGGGTTAGTCTGGTTAGGGACCCATTTGTTATTTTATATTATTTCTATTCATATCAGTAGGCTGGGACAGTAGTGGGAGTAGTGGGGGAGAAGGATGGAGTAGGAGATAGGGTGGGTTTAGTGAGGTGTGAGTGTAGTGGGGTGGGGATTGTAGGGGTGGGGGTAGTGGGGGTGATGGGGGATTGCAAGGGGGTGGGTGCAGAGGATGGTGAAGGAGGGGTGAAAGTTTTGTATTTTGTACTAAATCTCTAAATTATTTCTCAATAATACTCTCCCTAAAGAACCAAAGGACATTTGGTAGGGTAGCTTCAGAGTCAGCTGCAGTCACAACACTAGTTACAGAAGCTATAACATCTCATTCTAAAATTTTCTTTCCCAATCATAAGCTTGATCCAGCCAAACCACATGCCCATGTACCATATGAAGTAAGTAATATGAAAATCACATTCCAATGTCCTTAAATGAAAAAACAAACCCCTCCTTAACAGGCATGATCAATAATCAATTTCTCATTTAACGTTGTTCAGATGCTTTCTCGGATAAATTTCAGCCAAATACTCTTCCTTTCATTTATTCTTGATGCATGTTTGGTACTTTAGTACCAACCCGAGCATATGATGAATCTATCATTGTAGAGTTACAAATAGGTCCAAGTGTTTTTTTTTATTTTTATTCTTCCTGAAAGAAAATCATTTCCAATTCAATCCCACATAGACCAAAATAAGGAAACAACTTATCATTAATGTTGAGATTTTTCTACTAGAAACAACAACAAAAGTTCATGATTGAATTAAACTTCTACGAGAACAGAAACAACTCCAAGGGTCATTTTCATTCCTAAATATTTCAACTCTAGTTCTCTTATTTCTTTTTTGACACTTTACTCACATATATCTTCTTAAAGTATTTATCATTTCTCTTTGTTATATCCACTTTATATTTTAACATCTATGAGTTAGAAATGAATATCCAATCTATTGACTCCCTCCTGTAGATATAGAAATAAATACACACACAATACGAGTGAGTGTACAATTTTAATTTGTAGTACCCCTTCTGCCTCCCAAAAAACCACTCATCTAAATGTAAAAAAACAGGGGGAGGGGAGGGTTTGTGCATGGTAGGGGAGGGGAGGGGCTAGTTCAGTAGGGGGAGGGGCTGGTGTAGTAGGGGGTTCTATGCATGGGGGAGGGGGAGGGGCTAGTGTAGTAGGTGGAGGGGAGGGGGAGGGCAGTGGGGGTGCAAGTTGGTGGGGCTGGGCAGAAGTGGTGCAGGTGAGGGGGCTGTAGTGGCCGGGGTGAAATATGGGTGGGGTGGTGAATGGGGCAGGGGGGGAAGGGGCCGTGTGGGTGTAGGGGGTAGGGGTGCAAGGGTTAGTCGGGGGTGAAGGGGTGAGGGTGGGGGATGGTGTGGGGGGAGTTTGTTTCTCATGTATGTTTTACTAGTCTTTTTGTGGAGTTTCTTCTTGTTGTTGGTGGTGACGAGCTTTAGGTTTTGTTTGGTTTTTTATTCAATTTATTATGTTGTTATGTTGGAAAATCATTAGTAATGATGTTTTATAGTTATAAGATGGTGGTGATGTAAGGTTTTTTCTTCTGATGGTTTTGGATCCTGGAAGTGTGTTGATGTCATTCTATCCCACCTAACTCTATCATGGTGGGATGGATAGAGATCTATTTTTTTATTGGGGATGTCTTCACTATGGATTTTTCCTTCATTTGGATTTGGGTGGCCAAGTTCTCTTCAATATGGAGGAATTATCTTGCTCACTTAATTGGGATTAATTTCTTGTAGTGTTTCTAACAATGTATATTTTGATTTTCTAAACCTACTAGAATTTGGATTTGGGTGTCCTGGTTCATCTCTAACATATTTAAGTTATATAGAATCTGAATTTTTAGTATTTCATGAAGCATATTATATGTGGTTAGAAACAAATATGCACAATGAATTATTTTTTAGTTGGATAGAAGTATCCATTTCTTAGTTCCCCTCTTCTTGATATTCATGATTTGAATTTCAGACAAATGAAATTCTTAGGATCTATTTAACCTTAAATTTAGTTTTTGGTTTTTGGATTATTTTAGACATTGTAGGGGGTGTTTATGGGTTGTTTTGGGTTTTTAGGGGGTTTTTTAAGTGTGTGTGAGGGTGTGAAAGGGGTGGTGGGGTGCAAGGGGTGTGGAGGGTGTGTCTGCAGGGGGTGTGAAGGGTACTGTAGTAGGGGGTGTGTGCAGGGGGTGGAGGGAGTGTGTGCAGGGGGAATGAAGTGTGCATTAGAGGGGGGTGGAGTATGCTGGGGTTGTGTTGTGGGGTGTAGTGAGTGTGTGATGGGTGTGTGTAGGGGGTGTGCTGGGTATAGGTGTAGGGGCTGTGTGGGAGAGTTTGAAGGGGGTGTGTAGGGTATAGTGGGTGGAGGGAGTGTGTGCAGGGGAAGGAAGTGTGCATTGGAGGAGGGAGGGGGAGTGCTAGGGTTTTGTTGTGGTGTGCAGGGGGTGTGTGCTGGGGTGTGCAGTGTACATGGGTAGGGGATGTGTGGAGAGTGTGAATGGGGTGGAGGGAGTGTGTGTAGGGGCAAGAAGTGTGAAGCAGAGGGGGAGGGGTTTTTCAGGGTTGTTCTAGGTGTGTGGTGTGTGTAGGGGGAGAATTTGGGTTCACCATGCCATATTTTCCAAAAAAATGTTTCTATAAAAAATATTTTTTATTCCTTATATAATATAGTTTTTTAACGATAATGTGTTCTTTGTAAATTCAATGTTTTAGCATGTGTCTTTCTTTTATGAATGTGTGTTTTTGAAATTTTTGTCTCTATTAATGATCATATCATTTAGTATTGGGATGTACATATCAATTTGGATATTATTATTCATTCTTGGTTATGGATTCGTGTATCATTTATCATTAATACATGAAACAATGATTATATATATATATATATATAAGAATTCATCATATCTCATTTCTTCTCCCATTATTTCCTTTTCGGTGGTTTCTTTGATGAGGATGGTTATATCCACCTCCTTTAAAGATAGTGAGTTCAACATTATATTTGGGTAAGTTTTATTCCGTTTTATTTCTTTGGCCCAGTTTTAATTAGGGATTTTGTGATTTTTGGGTTCCTTATATTTTTATAGTGAGTTTTGAATCTCATTGTAGAACATAACCTCACGTTCCCAAACTCACATTCCCTTACATTGAACAGCTATTCTCTCACACCATGCTATATATCCCTAGACATATACCAAGATGAAACCCTACATATCCTACTACCATTCCCTTAGATTAACTTATAAATTTCATTCACATATCTACAAATGACAAAACTCATACCTGAGTGTTTTTTTTTTGTCGTGATTTGATACTGGTAATGGATGCATTCCCAAGAATGTTTTTTCCTATCAAAATACAAAACCAGGCATGGTGCACAGGGGGTGCTAGTGGGTGTTCAAGGGGGATTTCAAGGGGGTGCAAGGCCATGATGACACATACATAGGGATTACAGCATCTTGATGTATATGAAAAGTCACATATTCTTGGAGGATAGATGGATCAACATAGAGTTGTCACTGATTAAAAGTTTTAAGCACGATGTGTGGCTTGAATCCTTTAAAGTAGAGTCCCTTTCCTAACCGATTAATTAAAAATGTTAAATTGATTATATATTCCTTCTTAATTATGCTTGTTTATATTAAATTGAAATTCTTAATCAAGTGTTAGTTAAAATAATTGTGTCGTTTTATAAAAAATCATTGTTTTGTAATAAAACCCCTTCAATGGTGGTGTGTTGTCTGTGAAAATTCACAGTGGTAGTTTATGCTTATATAGTTTGCTTGACATTATTGCATTGATGTTTTCCTTTCTCAAATAATATATGATCAGCTATAGACAATCGAAAACCTCATTAAAACAATAATTTGGAAAGAAATATTTCTTCTCCTAAAGACTTGACCTCACTAAATAATGAAATCATGGATACAAAAAAATTCAGAAACACAGATACTAATATTTTCCTAGCTTTACACTCAAATCACTACGCAAAAATCATGCAATTATTTTCCTCTTTCATCTTCATTCATGTATAACATTAAATTGCATGATCTTCTCATTGTAAAATGTACAACAATACAATATTATAAACATCACACTTTCATGTATTCATAATTTCATCTGTATATATGTTTGTATAAGACACACACTAAAATCCACTTAATGCATGGGTTGTTATGGTTAAACAAAAATTCTTTCATGAAAGCAAGTCAACATGCATGAATTCAAGTATATTTGTTTTCATGGAATCTCAACCACACACTATCCACTTTGCACACTCACTATTATCACACATTGTTTGCCTTCTTATATATTCACCTTATGACCTAGTGAACTCTTTCACAAACACTGTACAAACTCAAATTGGTGAGAATTGAATTTTTTTATTATTATCAAATATTTTATGCTCATACATACACTTATTATATTCTGTACATAGATATCAATCATATGAAGATTTAATTTATCCCTCCTTCACACCCAGATGATTGTTTACTTCCCTTATGACTTGTGAACATTATTCCATCATTCACAACATACACTCTTTATTTTCAAGACCTTCATTCAACTATGATCCGACACAAATTATATACAATATTCAAGAAATCCATGACTTTCTACATGTGATATCCTAAGTGCTTAATGGAAACCAGTTTCCTTATGAAGATAATGAGTGTTCAAAGAACATATTATTTTAATCATGGGAAATCTCTTATACTTCACAAAAAATATTGTCTACTTAAATTTTATTTTCATGAACCAGAGTGATTCTTGATGGATCTATTTCACTGAAAACCAGATCCTCTCAAACATGATAACATATAATGGTTGTAGGACATAGTATTTGCAGTCAACGAACCATCAAATCAGAACATGCACACTTACTAACATTCACGACTATGAGAATCATCATCATGGATAAGACACATTTTATCCCTTCTGCATTTCGTTAGTTCATTCTTCATTTATACATGAAAATGGATTATCAAGTGATTTAGATTCTCTTTGAATTTTCATAACACTCAAATAATGATTTGAAGGCTTATTCTGATCCTCGAGTGGTTCGGATGCATGAATATCCTGGTGAATAGGAGGAGATCTCAACCAAAGGTAGAAGATAACATTGTGAGGTTGATTGGATGGCTGAGAAGATCAAATCAGATATCACTCCTTTTTTTATTTTTTAAAGATGATGAACAATGAATTTGGGATTACCATATCAAAATGAAAGGATTTTCATGTTCCATTATAATATAAGACACATTGATAGAATTCTATAAATTGGTTACTGGATAAAAACTACTCCCACTAGAACCGCCCCATTCCAGTGTCCCCCTCCACCATCACGTCACCCCACATGGTGAATCATCGTCTCTCCCATTCCTCTCGTAGGTGGTCCTAATGCACACTATGCTACCTATTGGATGGTCCAAGAGGTAGCACCTACACACCATAATAGTTGTGCGGGACCCTCATGGCTGGCCAGTATGGTGGGATAGTTTTTATATAACCACCTTTAAAATTGATAATCCAAATTCCATATTTCCAACCAACTCAAATAAAATAAAAACCCATTCATAAAAGGAAAACAAATTCATGGAATATTCATAAAATTATGTAAACAATGATATAATTTAATTCAACCAATGACACATGTCTTTTTGAACTTATGATCAACACATGAAATATTTTTTATCTCTCGCATATTAGTTAAGTTTGAGACAGGTTTTTTCATCCTATAATTGGTGCATTTATTCTATTATTGTTGGTTATATGACTACAAGATTCTTATTTATTGAGTTATATTCTTTGTGAATTTTCAAATATGTTTTGTTTTACCATAATTTTAGAGGATGGAGACTACTATGTTCAACCTTGTGTTGTAGTTACTTTTTAGCGGGTATGGGAATTCTTTTATAGTTTGTCTTATATGGAGACTAATTTAAGTGCAGTTATGTGTTTTATTTAAATTTGTAGTTGTGTAATTATTTATATGTAAGTAGAATTAGTTAATGATTTAATTTGGAATGTGAGTACCATGTTTATCCTCTATGTGATAAATAGAGTAACTCATTCTCATTTTGTAACATTGTTTTTAAACCCCTGAAATAAATTTACTGTATTAGAAATTTTACAAATGGTTAGTAGATCCTCTGACATGATACAAGCCAATGGGTTGGGATGTTAATAGGGGTACTAGTAGAATCAGGGTGGAGGGGGAGGTAGGGGATGGGGGAGGGGAAACTGGCAGTGGGGGGGACAAGAAGGGGTGGGGACTAGAAGGGGATGGGGGAAAAGGAGAAATTGGAAGGGCGTGTAAGGGGGGACTTGTAGGGGTGAAATGGCATATTGTAAAGGGAAGGGGGAGGAGGAGGGGAAACAGGTAGGATGGAAGAAGGACTAGCAGGGGTAGGGGGAACTAGAAGGGGGAGGGGAAACATGCAGGGGGAAGAGAAACTGGCATAGGGATGGGGGAGGGGACTGGCATGGGGGGAGGGGGTGCAAGGGGTTGGGTGGGTGGGGGTCCAAGGGGTACTGGAAGGGGTAGGAAAATGTGGGGTGGGGGAGTGGTAGGGGTAACCAGTGGGGTATGGGAGGGTGTTCTTGGTTGTTTTATAAGGGGCATGGGTAGGGTGTTGGAGGGTGTGCTTGGGGGGAGGGGGTAGGGGTTGTTGCAAGGGGAGGGGGAGTGGTGTAGGGGGAGGGGAAAGGGGATGTGGGGTATCAAGGAGTCGGGGTGCAAGGGGCAGGGTGAGGGGCTATTCAAAAGGGTGGTGTAAGTGGGAGGACAATGTGGGGTGAGGGACGGGTATAGGGCAGTAGCCGAGGGGAGGGTGTGATGGGTTCTTTTTTAAGGGGAATTGGTAAGGTCCAGGGGGCGGGGGAAGGGGAAGGGGGTGTCCAAGAGGGGGAGGGGTGCAAGGTGTAGGGGGAGGGGATTGTTCAAGGGGGTTGGGGCCTCTGTAAGGGAGATGGGAAATGGGGTTATTCAAGGGGGTTTCCCTGATGGTGGGCTACTATCGGGGACATGGGGGTGACGGGGCGAGTTCAAGAGGGCGCTGGGGGCTATTCAAGGGCGTGAGAGGGGTTGTTCAGGGGGAATGGGGGTGCAGGGGTTGTTCAAGGTGGTGTGAAGGGGTGTCAAGGGGGTGGAAGGGGATATATATGGGGTGCAAGTTGGCTGTCTAGGGGGGTAAGGGGTTATATAAGCCCTAGACTTTTACATATAACATTTCATGATTTCAAGCAAAATTAATCATCATAGTCCAATCTAGGGATCTTTATGTCTAGTGTCTTGGAAGACTAGGTACCTAAAACATAAAACATGGGGATAAAAAGCCTTCTTTATTTAATCTCCAAAATGAGCTCCTAACTTCTTTTTATCCCTTACATCTACATAGGGTACAATGGAGAACACATGAACAATGGGATGAGCTGAAAAGCTTATTAAGGGGAAGAACAAAAGATACGCCTTAAGCACATGACTTAGGAGCCATGACATAATGATATCTAAGTCATGGTACATATAAATTCGTATCATAAAAGCATGTGATCTTATAAACATGGAATAATATAAATTTTTAAGAATCATAAAAACATTATTTATTACAGGTAAAGGCTAACTGCCAATCATGTTTCCCATTTTAGTATTCGTTAAGTCTAACCGTCAATCTTCTTTCACATCGCATCTCATGAGACATAACTTTACCCAATTCATTGGATAGCTATCTGGGAACACCCATCTCAACATTTTCATGAATAATCTTTCCACAAAATTATTCTTACTACATAAATATTCTTTCAACATAAATAATTATACATAATCAACCATATATAAACATAAGGGTGAACATGGAAAGAATTGGGTACCACAATCATGACATAAAGCATGACCAACGAGCGTATCATGAAAGTGTCCATGATAGAAAGGGATTAGAATGTACAGGGACGTTCATAGGGTAAAATAGTCTTATAACATGGTATTTGATGTCAATCAGAAGTAAAAACATATAGATAATGTATTTGAGAAACATTAGCATCAAAACATTTTTGTGTGGTTTTAAGGAAAATACTATAGAGCTTTTAAAACAGAAAAGAGGAAAATCTTTTATATAAAATTATTATTTAACCAAGATAGTATTCATAATAAAAATACAAAGTTTATAAATACAATGGTGGATCAAAACATAGGATATAGTACACTTGAAATTGGGTAAACATTTGGGACGTTCCATTAAAAAGAGTGGTCTTATTGGGAAGTATCGAGGAGGGGTTCACTTAAAAGAATATATATACCCAAAAGAGAATGAAATATGGATATTGGAACATGATTTTGGAGACTATAAACATAATTTAGAGTTTTTACATAAAAATAAAAGACAACAACATTTTTTAAAAAAGAAATATAGAGCAACCTGAAGGAATAAAGAAAATTCAAGTAGAATTAATTTCAGTTTATCGACATGGTATCAGGTGTAACTAAGAGGGAATGATGAGAGAGAAAAGGGGTTTCTCATCATTTATAAATCAAGAGGAAAGAATGGGGATGTGCATAAACATACCACATCATTTTTTATCACACATTAAAAGGCATAGCATAGAGGACAATCTTGATTAAGAGTAAAAAGGGGAGGATCCCTTACATTAAATCCATTGGTGTTCTCCACGTGTTATTAAAGACCTGAATAAACCAATCAGGTTTATTAATTAATAATTCCAGAACCACTTATATATTTATTTGGTGTAGTCTAATAATTTTATGTTCATTAATAACCATTTATATTTGTAATGAGGTTCAGTTTCATTGTTCTGGCTCGTTTGTTTACTTGATTTTAATGACTGGTTCACTTATATTTCTTTTTGGATAAACATGAATGACGAAAGTGGTTGTCCAGAATTAAAATTATATTATATTAGTGAACATCCAGAAGAATACATGGTTTTAAATTTAATTTCATTACTTATATTGAAGTCTAAATATTATATAAAACCATAATGGCATATGTTTTTGTTAATCGGTGGATTTGATTACAAAGAACATGTTTTGATTTATAACTTAATAGCATTTGTAAAAAATTATTACAGAACTAAAAATTGTATATATTACAAATATAATAATTTATCTAATCTTTAAAAAATGGTTTCATGACCATATTTAAATATTATAATAGAAAATGATATATTGTTGCCTTTGAATGTTCTAAATTAGCTTATCACAAATGGTTCTCTAATTTCATTAAAATAATGGGTGGGGAAAGGAGAGATCATAATCAAATATCCCATTAGAATTAAAAAATTCCAGTACATTTATGTTACTAGAGTTATCATACTATTATGGTGAAGGGAGGTGAGGAAAGAAACAAAAAGAAAATAACTTAAAAGAAACGAAAAAATTGGAAAGAGGAATTTACATCTTGGGACTTCCTCCTTTGAGAACATCTTAAGGGGATAGGTTTTGGTATTTTGAAGAGGATAGGAACTTTTGGAGGTGGGGGGTTCTTGGGGAGATATTTTGGCAGAATATTGGCAAGGCACAAGGCTTGAGAGGAGTGAAGAGAAGAGGGGATGAGGATGGGGTTTATAGTGGAGGAGAGAGGGGATTTCTCAATTTAAAATTACTTAATTTTTTATTTCCCGACAAGACAAGGATTAATGAATCTATTATGACCAAGAATAGTAATTTTATTATATGATACATAAATAATTGGTCTTACATCAGCATAACATCATCAATGACTCAATAAATCCCTTATTTAGCATTTATCGTAAATTATCGTGTTTCACTATTAATAAAAAATTATTGTATTTTCGAAAAATCACAAAAAAACACCATAACCATTTTTCGGCTTGTAGAATCCAAAAATGAAGTTCATTTAAAAAATAATAATTTCATAAATATGATTATATTAATATTTAATTAAAATCATAATTTATTATGGAAAACCAGTTTTAAAACATTCATTTACTTATTCTAAAATATAGATATATCGTACTTTTAACATTAATATTATTTTTATACTATCATAGGTAAATTTACTATTAATTAGGGTATATCACTATTCCTAAGGGTATGTTACTATTCATAATGGTAGGGTATTATTCACAAAAAAATTATGTTTTTCTAATCGGACTCGAAATAACTTACAGATTGCAACCATGTATGTTAGATTTTTGAAATTCCAAATACAGAAGTGAAAAAAAATTTAAACGTAACTTAGCACTTAGTAGTTCATTTTTTGTGTTTTCATGTGATTTTATGACATATTTATAAGAATTTAATTTCCATTTAAAAACATTGGGTAGTTCCATGCTTCCCCCCTTATGAAATTTTACCCTCAAAATTTCATTTTATATTCTAAGAAAAAAAGAGTTGTGGGTACTTTTCCATCATTGCTTCCTACAGTTCCCATGTTGACTCTTTCTACTTATGGTTTCGCCATAGTACCTTGACCAGATGAGTTGTCTTGTTGCGTAGAACATTGTCTCTATGATCCCAGATCATCACTAGCTACCCCTTGTAAGAGAAATCGACCTCTAACTGTAACACCTCTGAAGAGAGTACATGTGAAGGGTCTGGTATGTACTTCCTTATTAGGGATACATGAAAGACATCATGTACTTTCGATATGGTAGGTGGAAGTGCAAGTCGATAGGCCATAGCTCTGACTCGATCAAGGATCTCTAAGGGGCCTATGTATCTGGGACTAAAATTCCATTTGATTTCAAACTTCATGACCTTATTCCATTGAGATATGCATAGAAATACCATATCTCTGAATTTGAATTCATGTTATCATTGATAGTTATTTTCATAACTCTTTTGTCGACTTTGGGCTGTTATGATATGCTGCTGAATGGTTCTCACATTCTCCACCATTTCTTCAACCATTTCAGGTCCTAGATATTCTCACCGAATTAATCCCAACACGCTGGTGTTATACACATTTTCCCATAAAAGGATTCATATGTTTCCATTTGGATTCTTGAGTGAAAATTGATGTGGTAGGAGAAGTCAACCACTGGAAGATATTAGTCACATCCTCCTTTGAATACCATAGAACATGCTCTCATCATTTTTCCAGTTTCAGAATAGTCTGCATAGATTGGCCAACAATTTGAGGATGATAGGTCACACTAATGTTCATTTTTGTGCTTAGAGCATGTTAGAGACTTATCCAAAACTTCAAGGTGAATCTTTGATCACGATTCGATACAATAGACAGTGGTACACCATTCATCCGTACCACTATTTTGATTTTCATCTATATAAGATAATCCAATGAAAAGTCCCTGCAAATCATGATAAATTGAGTTGTCTATGTAATACGATCCACAAAAACACAAAAATCATTGTTTCCTCTAGATGTCTATAGAAGTCCAGTGACAATGTCTTTGGTAATTTTCTCCCACATCCATACTGGTATGGGTAGTGGTTGTATCATCCCCTTAGAATTTTGTCTCTTGGCCTTCACTTGCTGACATACCAAGAACATTGATGTATATTTAGAAATATCCCTTTTCATATTTTCCCACCAAAAGTTTTATCAGAGATCTAGATACATCTTTGTGCTCCCTGGGTGGATAGAGAAAGTCAAGCTATGTGCATCATTCAATATCTCTTTCTTTATCAATTGATCTAATGGTACAAATAATCATGTCACAAATCTTATAACTCCTTCCTCATCAATTTTGAAATCTGAGGATTTCCCATTTTTAACAGCTTCCACCATTTTCTAAATTACCACATCCTTTCTTTGAGCATCCTTTATATTCTCCTAGAGGGATGGTTTAGAAATCATTTGCAAAAGGATTGATGATGTTACTCCCTTAATGATTCTCATTTCCATCCTTTTCTAATCTAATAAGATTATATCCTTTTCAATTCTCATCATTGATAATGATGCAACATCATTTCTACAAAGAGCATCTTCCACCTTGTTTTCCATGCCAGGATGGTATTGGATTGAGTATTCACAATACTTGATGAGATCTATCCATATTTTCTGGCACATATTCAGCTCTCTCTATGGGAATATATATTTGAGACTCTTGTGGTCCGTAAATATTTCACACTTCTCCCCATAGATATAATGTTTCCATATTGTCAATGAAAATATCACCGATGCCAACTCCAGATCATGCGTTTGATAATTTTTCTCATAGAGTTCTAGCTGCCAAGAGGCATAGGATGTAGCTTTATCATTTTTCATCAGTACACAGCCTAATCCCTTATTTAAAGCATCGCTATACACAACAAAAAGTTCTCCACTTGTAGGGAGTGTGAGTATGTGTCTAATGATAAGCCTTTTTTTCAAATCCTTGAAACAATCTTTATATTCCTGTGTCCATACAAACTTTACTCCATTCCAGGTAAGCTTGGTCATTGGGTTTGAAAATCATAAAATGTTCTTCAAAAATCGTCGATAATACCCAGCATGGCCCAAAAATCTACAGATCTCCATATTAGAAGTTTTCTTGGGCCACTCTTTAATTTCCTTTGTCTTGGAAGGGTCCACAGATATCCCTTTGCTGGTGATAACATTATCTAATAATGATACTTCCTCCATCCAGAAATCAAATTTATTATACATTTCATACATGATATCCCTTCACAATATCTTTAACATAGTATTAAAATGCACCTCATGTTCGTCCAAGCTCTTGAAGTATATCAGAACATCATCAATAAAGACTACAACAAATTTGTCGAGGTATTCTCTAAATACTCAATTTATTAAATCAATGAAAATTGATAGGGTATTATTGTATTTTAATGGAATCACTATGAAATCATAGTGACCATACCTCATTTGAAAGGAAATATAGGGAATATCTTCATTTCTAACCTTTAATTAGTGATATCCTGATCAAAGTTCCACCTTATAGAAATAACTAGCCCCATGAATCTGATCGATCTGGTCTTCTATACATGGTATGTGATACTTGTTCTTTATCATGATATTATTGATATTATGAAAATCAATGCAACAATGCATTGATCCATCCTTCTTATTGATGAAGAGGACTAGAGCACCCCATGGTGTAGCACTCGGGTGCATAAAACCCTTCTCTATATTCTCCTGTAACTGCTTTTTCAGTTCTTCCAGCTCAACGGTGGCCATTATGTAAGGTTTCATTAATATAAGAAAAGATCTAGGAATAAGTTCAATTGAGAACTCAACCTCTCTGTCAGGAAGAGGAACCTAAAACTCTTCATGGAATACATCAGTGTAATCCCTCATGATATGCATGTATGCAGGCACGATTCTATCCTTTGTCTCAATCATTTGAGCTAGATATGACCTATCACATAGAAACAAGATCCACACTCAGGATGAGGATTCTATATAATATTCATATTCTTCCTTAAACTTGTAATGAATCAGAGGATGCTTTGGGATATGAAACATTTTCTCCCATTCCCAGTAGTTGATGTTTTTTTTATAATGATATCCATTCCATGCCAATGATAGCATCCAACTCTACTAAACGAAGTATGGTGAATTTTTGTTTGGAGGTTCAGTCCAAAAACCTTAACAGGGGAGGAGTTATAAACCATGGACACAACAATTTCCCCATTTGATGTTCTTACAAATAACATTCCCTCCAAATTTTTAGGTGGTGTTTGAATAGTTCTACTAAACATGAAATATATAAAAGAATTTGTTGATCCATAATCAAATAGTATATACCCTATTCTTTAATGAATAATAAGCATACATGTCACCACATCATTTTTCAGATCCACCTCAGTAGTAGTGATAGAATAATCCCCTCTTTGTTGCCTTGGAGGTTGTTATTGATTGCCTTCGACAACCCTCGACTTAGGGAAATTGATCTCATAATGCCCATGCTTCTTGCAGTTGTAAGACTTTACTACAGGTTGAGTGTTTACTTGAAACATCTTTTCTTCTTTGGAATTAGTGTGATTATTAATATCTCGGTGTCAGTCCTTGGCCAGATGACCAAACATTCCACATTTGAAGTAATTTATCATTCCCTTCAGACTATTACCAAGATACTCCTTCCCACAATTTTAGTAAGGTGAAAAGTAAGTCTTATTTACATCATGGAATTTGTTTGATGAACCACCCATGTTGTTCTCCATTTTCCACTTCTTTTAACTAGGCCCACGAGATCCCTGAGAGTCACCAGTTTCTATTTCAACCTTAATAGTATAACAGACAATCTCTTCATAACTTTCGATGTCTCCAGTGGCCAATTGTTTTCATAGACATGGATTTAGTCTACTAAATAAGTGATCCACCTTACTTTTGGTGTTCATGAAAAAGCCATAGGCATTCTTTTCAAGACTTTTAAAGTTTGCTTCATATTCCCCAATGGACTCGTATTCCTTCTGCTTGTGTTTGAGGAACTCTCTTTCCATCACGATACATAGGGTTCCAGGAAAATATTTATTGAAAAACATCCTCTTAAATTCCATATAATCCATGGAATCAATTTTATCTCTGAACATTGTATTCTTGATTAGTGTCGACCACCAATCAGCTTCCCCATCAAAACGATAGACCTCTAGTACAACTTTCACTTCTTTGGAGCACTATAGGACTTAGAATATCATTTCAATGGAGTTAATCCAATGTTTAACAAGGATGGGATCAGAAAATCCCTTAAACATGGGAGGCCTTTTTCCACATGAAGGATTATATGAAAACATTCTCTTTCCTTGGATTATGAGGGAATTCCACATGATTCATGTTATTATTCATAACTCGAGCCATATGAGGAAGTACTATCATGAAGTATTGAGCACCCAGTCCTTCCAAATCAGCTATATCATTAGTGAAATCTTCACAGTTCCTATCATATTGGTTTTTAGAACGTGTTCTTATATTTCCCACCATTAACTAAGAAAATGAATTTATAATTAAAGTTCTTTAATACTTATCTATTAAGCATAAAAAAGGAAACATTTAACATAAAAGGATAAACATATATAGACGAAGTATATCCTATCTTGTGATTCTGTAGGTTTATATCTAGGTTATGCTTGATCTATTTCATAACATAAATTCTTATGGGCTTGTTTGTCCATTAATAATGGTTTGTAATAATTTTGTGAATCTACAAATGAATATCCCCTGAGAGTGTCATAAACAACAGTACAAGAAGGCCTGTTTTTATATACTAGGATACCCTGAGTCAAGCCCAAAACTCTTTGTCAGAGTTTTCACACATAGGTTCATCTATACCAGAGCTTCAACTACCTTCTCATATCTAGACAGTGAAGTTTTTTTTTGATAAAACACTTACTCAGTACTCACCAAAATATAAGACTGTTTTCTTATACGTACTCTCATTTTTAATGTTTTTACTAAGGTGATCTATTAATAATATCCACAAATAACTAGACGAACCTCTAAAACCCACTATAGCGACCCCAGCCTTTTACATATAACATTTCATGATTATATACATAATTAAATATCATAGTTCAAGACACGGATCGTTAAGTCTACTGTCTTGGAATACTAGGTAAATAAAACATAAAACATGGGGCTAAAAACAATTTTTATTTAATCTCCATAATGAGATCCTAACATAATTTGAGCCCTTATATCTATATAGGGTACCCTGGGGAACACATGAACCAAGGGATGAGCTGAAAATATGAGTAAGGGGAAGAACATAAGGATATGTCCAAAGCACATGAGTTAGGAGGCATGACATAATGATATCAAAAGAATGGTACATATAAAATAGTATCTTATAAGTGTGTGATCATATAAACATGGAATCATATAAATTTAGAAGAATCATAAAACATTTCTTTAGTTTTATTCAAGTCTAACCACCAATCATGTTTCCAATTTTAGTACGAGTTAAGGATAACTGTCAATCCTGTTTCACATCGCATCTCATGAGACTAAACTTTACCCAATGCATTGGAGTGCTATCTAGGTGCACCCATATCAAACATTACATGAATATTCATTCCAAAAAAATATTATTACCACATAAATATTCTTTCCATATAAATAATCACACATAATCAACCATACATAAACATATCGGTGCACATGGAAAGAATTGGGTACCACAATCATGACATAAAGCATAACCAATGAGAATATCATGAAAGTGTCCATGAACAAAAGGGAATATAACATACATGGACGTTGATAGGGTAAAATAGTCTTATAAAATGTTATTTGATGTCAATTAGAAGTGAAAACATATAGATAATGTATTTGAGAAACATTAGCATTAAAACATTTTTGTGCGGTTTTAAGGAAAATACTACAGAGCTTTTAAAATAAAAAGAGGAAAATATTTTATATAAAACAAGGATTTAACCAAGATGGTTTTCATAATAAAAATAATGATTTTATAAATACAATGGTGGCTTAAAACATAGTACAGATTTCACTTGAAATTGGATAAAAATTTAGGAAGTTCGGTTAAAACGACTGTGCTTATTGGGAAGTATCGAGGAGGGATTCACTTAAAAGAATGTATATCCCCCCAAAGAGAATGAGAGATGGATATTAGAACATGATTTTGGAGAATATAAACAGTGTTTAGAGGTTTTACATAAAAATAAAATTCAACTACATTTTGGTAAAAAGAAATATAGAGAAACCCGAAGGAATAATGTAAATTTGGGTAGAATTCATTACTATTTATCGGCATGGTATTGAGTGTGAATAATAGGACAATATGGTAGAGAAAATGGGTTAATAATCAATTAAAAATCAATATGGAATTATGGGGGAGGTGAAAAAACATACCCGATCATGTTATATTACACATAAAAAGGCATATCATATAGGGCAATCTTGATTAAGAGTGAAAATGGGAAGATCCCTTACCTTAAATCTTTTGGTATTCTCCACTAGTTATTAAAGATGGGTATAAAAAAACTAGGTTTATTAATTAATAATTCCAAAACCCTTTATATATTTAATTTTATTATTCTAATCATTTTATGTTCATTTATAACCACTTTGATTGGTTAGGAGGTTCAATTTTATTGCACGAGCTTGTTTGTTTAATTGATTTTAATGACCAGTTCACTTATATTTTATGTGTGGATAAACATGTAAAATGAAAGTGGTTATCAAGAATCTAAGTTATATTATATTTGTTAACATTCATGATATTACATAGTATTAAATTTAATTTGGTTACTTCGTTTTAAGTTGAACTATTATATAAAACCAAAATGACATTCGTTTTTGTTAATCGGTGGATTTGATTATAAAGAACATGTTTTGCTTTATAACATAATACGATTTGTACAAAATCATTACAGAACTAAAAATAGGATATATTAAATATATAATAATTTGGTTCAACAATAAAAAAAATGGTTTCATGACTATAATTAAATAATATAATAGAAATTGATAAACGGTTGTCCTTGAATGTGCTAAATTAGCATATCACAAACAATACATTCATTTCTTTCAAATAAAGGGTTGGGAACGGAGAGAAGATAATGAAATATCCCATTATAATTAAAAACTTCAAGTACAATTATGTTACTAGTGTTATCATACTATTATGTTGAAGAGAGGTGATGAAAGAAACAAAAACAAAAGAACATAAAAGAGATGAAATAATTGGAAAGATAAATTTACCTCTTGAGACTTCCTCCTTTGAGAATCTTATAAGTGGATAGTTTTTAGTATGTTGAAGAGGCTAGGATTTTTGGACATGGGGTAGGTTCTTGGGGAGATATTTGGGAAGAATATTGTAAAGGCTCAAGGCTTAAGAGGAGTGAAGAGAAGAGGGAGTGAGGGTGGGGTTTATAGTGGAAGAGGGAGGGGATTTCTCAATATAAAATTCCTTAATTTATTATTTCCCCACAAGACAAACAAAAATTAGTATTACAAGACCATGAATAAAAATTTTATAATATGATAGGGAACAAATTGGTCTTACATCATCATAACATCATCAATGACTCAATAAATATTTTATTTAACATTTATCGTAAATTATCAGATTTTACTATTCATCAAAAATTCAAGTATTTCATAAAACACCCTAATCAATTTTCCACTTGTAGAATCCAAAAATTAAGTACATTTTTTAAAAATAATTTCATAAATATGACTATTTTAATTTTTTAATTAAAATCATAATTTATTATCGAAAACCAGTTTTAAAACATTTATTTACTTATTCTAAAATATAGGTTTATCGTACGTTCAACTTGAATATTTTTTTTATACTATAATAGGTAAAGTTACTATTAATTAGTGTATATAACTATTCATACGGGATTGTTACTATTTATAAGGGTATGTTACTATTCACCAAAACTTATGTTTTTCTTATGAGACTGTAAATAACTTATTGATTGATACCATGTGTGTCAGATTTTTGAAATTCCAAATACTACAGTAAAAACCTTATGTTAAAAGGTCACTTAGCACATAGTAGTTTATTATGTTGTCTTTTCAGGTGATTTTATGATATATTTATAAGAATGTAATTTCCATTAAAAACATTGGGTCGTTACATTCTTCCCCCTTACGAAATTTCTCCCTCAAAATTTCGTTTTACATTCAAAGAAAACAACATGTGTGGGTACTTTTACTTAATTTCTTAATCCGGTTCCCATGTTGCCTCTTCTTAAATATGGTTTTTCCATAGTACCATGACCATATGAGTAGTATTTTTGTGTATAAAATTGTCTCTATGATCCAAGATCTTCACTGGCTGCACCTCGTATGGAAGATAATTCTCCAACTATACCACCTCTGAAGAGAGTACATGTCAAGGGTCTGGTATGTACTTCCTTAAGAGGGATACATGAAAGACATCAAGTACTTTTAACATGGTAGGGTGAAGTTTCAGTCAATAGTCCAAAGCTCTGACTCGATAAAGGTTCTCGAAGGGGCCTATGTACCTGGGACTTAACATCCCATTCTTTACAAACCTCATGACATTATTCCATGGAGATATCTATAGAAATACTAGGTCTTTAACTTTGAAGTGAAGGTATCATTAATAGTTATCTGCATTACTCTTTTGGAGACTTTGGGATGCCTTGATATGCTACTGAATGGTTTTCACCTTCTCCCCCATTTCTTCTACCATTTCATGTCATAGAAGCTTACGCTCACCGACTTCATCCCAACATGTCGGTGTTCTGCAACTTTTCATATATAGTTCTTTATATGTTTCCATTCGAATGCTTGAGTGAAAGCTATTGTTGTAGTAGAATTCAACCAGTGGAATATTTTTTTCCCGTCCTCCTTTGAATTCTATAGAACACGGTCTCAACATGTCTTCCACTGTCAGAATAGTCTGCTCATATTGGCCATCAGATTCAGGATGATAAGCCGTACTAAAGTTCAATTCAGTGCATAGATCATGTTGGAGACTTATCCATATCATCTAGGTGAATCTTGGATCATGAATGGATATAGTATACAATGGTACTCCATGAATCCTTACCACTTCTTTGTTGTAAATTCTTGCAAGTTGATCAAATGAGAAGTCCCCTCAAATCACGATAAAGTTAGCTATCTGCGTAAGACAATAAAAAATGACCCATATAGCATTGTTTCTTCTAGATGTCCTTAGAAGTCCAGTGACAATGTCAATGGTAATGTTCTCCCACTTCCATGCTGGTATGGGTAGTGGTTTCCTCATCCCCTTAGACTTTTCTCTCTTAGATTTCACTTTCAAATATACCAGGCACTTTGATTAATATTCAGCAATCTCCCTTTTCATATTGTCCCACAAAAATTTTTCACAGAGATCATGAAATATCTTTGTGCTCCCTGGGTAGATAGAAAAGTTCGAGCTATACGCATCTTTCAATATCACCTTCTTTATATCCGGATCAGAAGGTACACACAATTGTGTCCTAAATATTATTACCCATTCCTCATAAATTTTGAAATCTGAGGGTTTCCCATTTTTAACATCTTCCACCCTTTTCTTAATTTCCACAACCTTACTTTGAGCATCCTTTATTTTCTCCAAGAGGGATGGTTGAGAAATCATTTTCGAAATAATTGATAATTTTCCTCCCTTAATGATTCCCATGTAAATCCCTCAAAAATCTATGAATATCATATCCTTTTCAAATCTCATCATTGATAAAGATGCAGGATCCTTTCTACATAGGGAATTTGCCACCTTGTTTGCCTTACTGGGATGGCAGTGGATTGAGCAGTCATAATCCTTGATGCACTCTATCCATATTTGATGGCGCTTATTAATCTCTCTATGTGTGAATACGTATTTGAGACTTTTGTGGTTAGTATATATCTCACACTTCTCCCCATAGAGATAATGCTTCCAAATATTCGATGCAATCATCACCACTGCCAACTCTAGATCATGTGTGGGATTGTTTTTCAAATGGGTTTTTAGCTGGCCAGAGGCATAGGCTATTACATTATCATTTTCCATCAGTACAAATCGATATCCCTTCTTTGAAGCGTCACTATACACCACAAAGAGTTCTCCAAGTGTGAGTACGGCCGCAATGATAAGCCTCTTTTTTAACTCCTTGAAATAGTCTGAACATTCCTGTGTCCCAAAAAACATTACTCCCTTCTGTGTAAGCTTGGTCATTGGGTTTGACAATCGTGAAAAGTTCTTAAAAAATCATCTATAATACCCAGCTACACCCCAAAATCTATGGATATGAAATCATAATTGTAGCATAAATATGTTACCTTAATTATTTTATAAAGGTACCACCCAAATGTTGGATATGAAATTAAATTTCTATTTTTATGATTATTTTAAAAAAAATATTTATATTAATATAATACATAGTTTGGATCCTTTAGATAAATTAAATTTAAGGGATTAAAAATTTTCAATATAAAATATATATTAAAAATTCTTGATTTAATTACACACAACATACTCATTGTTAAAAATAGATTCAGGTGGAAATATCCACCAGTATCATCTTGTAGAGATTATAAAATAACTGAATCCAAAGATAACACCAATGAATTATCTTCTTCATTACCGATCAACATACATCCACCACGTATAGGACTCGATGTACTCAAATACATAGAAAAAACAAAGCTGATTTTTTATATAGAATACAGTCCCCCACTTCCACCACTAGAATTATAAGTCATGGTGTCCATGTGAAAATAAAGTCCACCTAGTGATATTGCCACATAGTATTTTTTTTAAAAATAATTTTCATTCCCCTAACCACATGATCTGAAGTTGCATTTGTGGGAAATATATTTGGTCTTGGAAGTCCCTATTTGGACACATGAAATTCCACCTAGATAGAATGTCGTGAGGAATCCATCCCCCCACCAACCATTAACCAATAGAGTTTTATAGAGTGTATATCAATTGGACCAGAGAAATGTGTGTGAGAGAGGTGGTGGTTATACGTTAAATCGCTAGACAAAGACAAGGGATATGATTTAGAGGATTTAGAATGTTGTATTGAAAATGGATGCACCAAAAAGGTCTTGGAGGGATTTTAACATGGTTTTCAATGATCCTTGTAGGAATAAGGTGAATTATTTACAAAAAACATCATTCAACATCCAAATTCCACTAAATCCATAATATTAAATAACCATAGGAGTTGAGAGATAGGTGTGTGTGGTGTAGAAATTATATAAATAATTTATCACATTTATAACCATAAAATATTTATGATACTTTTTCACTCTGGGAATAAAATTTGAACTAAAGGTAAAATAAATCCGGTCCTACCACCAAACCCTGAAAGGTATTTAGCTCAAATGGTTAGGAAGAAATACAGTATTAGTGTTATTATTATTTTAAGTGAAAATATTTGATGGAAACTTCATTTGAAAATTAAATCTCATTTTTTTATTGATACCATTAACCGGATTTATTAGTAAGTAATAATAAAAATTGTGACGACACAATATATTTTCTAGTGGATAATGTAACAACCTGAAATTTCAATATATATTAACATTAAATAAATATTTTTTAAATATAATGTTTTAAAAGAATAACCAAACAAATGACTATGATATGTTTTCAATTTTATATCTGGCCATTAAAATTAAACATTAAATTAGCTGGTATAAATTGATGTAATCATATAAAAAAATTAAAAAAGTGAGAAGAAATGGAATCCAAAAGAATATGTATTCCTTTTGATGACCATTTATCTATACTCATATGGGAGATAGCTTTTCTATGGTTTTCACTTGACCAATCCCAATTTGAAACCAAGAAATTAAAAATTGAGAAACGCCATATATGGGAGAAGTTCACCCTTATGGTTATTTCACTAAGGTTAATTCTAGTTATACCACCACCGAAAACTACAAAAATAGTTTATCTAATTCTTAGTTATTGTGTAGAGATCTTAATGGTTTATGTAAGTATAAATTATGATTATATCATAACATATTGAAATATTTATATAAATATTCTATGAATTTATATTGTTTTTTAAAATAATTTTTTTATAAAACCCCCCTATTTTTTAAAATTTATTTCTTGAAATAAGATTTTTATTTCAATGAAATAATATTATTTATCATAATTATTAATAAATTATATTATTCCCATAATTATTAGTAATATTAAATATAAATCAGTTATTATTGCAAACATACTTTTCAATAAAAATTTCTTTTTTCTATATTTTATTTTTTAAATTAAATATATGATTTATAAATGTTAGGATAATAATATGAAAAATAAATTTAAATTTTGGATTTATAATCATCCTAATATATTAAAATGATCTATTTGTATTTTTCGGAATTAGTTAATTTTCAGGTGAAATGTGAAAATATAGATTTTATTAATATCATCACTTTTGGGAAATTATGTTAATATATGAATACATAAAAAGCATTTGAAAACATTTACTAGAATTTAATTTATTATAAAATTTAATAATTAATTTTGAAATACTTTGGTGAATTTATAAACCTATTCTCAACATTTTGAATATTAATGTTTCATTTTAAAGGAAAGGTTTTTTACATTTTTTTTCTTAAATATAACATCATGAAATAATGTTTTAGATATATTTTATTTCTTAAATAAGTAACCTATCGGTGAAAATATCTATTTTAAATTCATTTCTATTAATTTCATTGATAAATCTTTCATATTAATAAATTCTTATGACTAAAAAAAACTTTTTTAGAAAATGGGTTTTTGTGTGTTATATGTGAAAGTGTTAAAATTGATTTTAAATGCTTAGATATTTTTTGGTATAGATTTTATTTCAAATTTATAATCATCTATTCCATATTATCTAATATGGTAAATTTTCTATATTTTCTTAAAGGAAAAATTATCAATTTAAAAACAAGACACCGTAGTGAAAACTAAAATGCTAAAAGGGAGTTACTATAACAGGTAATGGGAATAAAATGTATAAATAATGATTATTATTGAAATTTGGATGTGTGTATTTGACCATATATTTCGTAAAATATATTATATATAAATTTTGGAGTAACGTTTCTTGAGGGTGACTTTCCATTATTGAATAGTTTTATGTCTTTATAAAAATGACACTCTTTTTCACTTTTAAAAGGGGAACTCCTATCCCCATTCCCCCTAACAAAAAACCCCAAATATTCAGAAACAAATATACCCAAAACTCTCCTACACACTATTATAAACCATAATTATGTTATAGCCTTATCAAAATACCACCTCTCAGTGGTTTAATTCTCTGTGTAATGGTGATAATTCAGGAAGATATGTATATGTTCCTAAACTACTCTCTCTTTATATATTTCTTTTCATGATTTTATTCTTCCTCAATTTTTATTTCACAATATTATGATTATAAATTAGTTATAATTAATATACTATTATTTTTTAAATTATGGTAAAATAATTAACCACTCATCTATTTTTACATTATGAAAAATGATTGTATCCATCATCTATTATAAAGACTACCACATCCATGATGCATTATTTAATTCATTTTCCTTCACCATCATATAAATATAGTACAAATAAGGAATATAATATATAATTATAAAATTAATTATATATTTTATATTCTAAAAATATAAACCATGGTTCTAAATTTCCTCATTCTATAGAAGATGAAATCGATAACCATGAGGGTCTGTGAAAAACTACCTCCATGGGACAATTTATTTCCCTCATTCATTTCATCGTGGATAAATATGTGTGGTCATGATAATGGTTTAAATTGATGAATATAGTGTTTATTATATAATTATAGTTATGGTATTATAGATTGTATGACCTTTTAATTATAGTATAAACAAATGATTATTCTAAATTCAATCCTTTTAAATAAGTATACTAAGAAAAAAATCATTGATTCTTGTTACATAATTTTTTCATTTACATTAACTCCTCTAATACATAATTTATAATTATGTTACATCACACCAATAAGAATTAAATTATATTATTAAGGTACTATTTTAATTATATTACAATTCAATCATATCATAATCATCGATAATATTGGTATGATTATCTCTGGGTTAGTTTGACCACATACTTGAAAAATGGAATGATATTATATCATGGATGATCATGAAAAAACATTTGTGGCATAATATGATATAATTTTTTAAATAATTATTCATTATTATCTAATAGATACATCGATATTTAACATATTATTTATGAATACACCATTCGTATGTTGAAAATCACAGAAAAATGATTAATATTGATATCAGCTTCTAGGATAATCACTAAAGTACTCATAAATGGAAATCGAAAATTAAAAAATCATTGTTATATAACCATTATAATATATTTAATTATTTTTTTAACAAAAAATTTATGATGAATAAATACTAACAATAATCTTATGAAAATACATCAAACAGTCAAACTATAAATAATCGTTGTGGGAAAATAGGAAAAAACACTCTAATATATATATATAATGATTATATATGAAAATTATTAATATGTTCAGGTATGAATATAGTTCTAAAATAATTATTAACATTGTTAATTTTTTTTATATGATATAAGAGTGCATCCAACTATGAAGGGAAACAAGTTAAGTGTTTCTTTATGTCATGACCCATCCTCGGGGCTCGTGCCGTGACTACCCCAAGCCCAAATTCCATTGACCAGGGGCTGGCGACTAGCACCAAAGGCGTAAATACCTAAGATGGGAAGGAATTTACTTTATGAAAGTAAACAATCCCAACAGAGTACACAACATGAAGTAAACACTAAGTAAAATAGAATACAAAAGAGTGTGTTGGAAAGTAAATGTGCCAGTATACAAACCCAACTGGACAACAAGTACATGAAAAGTGACAAACAACTGAAATTAAAGTGCATCTCCTGGATTGTCCTCCGGGGATTCCTACCCGAAGGGTAGGTATAGAGGGCCACATCATCACCCACGTCCATCAGTCTCCACCATGTGTCGACTCGTTGCAAGGTCCACCTCCGGGTATCGTCCAGTCGTTGTGCTCTCGGCCTCCGTTAGCGATGTCCATCGTCTGCATCCAACACAACGAGGTGCAGGCATAGCCTGTGTAGGGGTGAGTATAATGATACTCAGTAGGGACCCAGAGACCAGCGAGGTCTCACAATATCCACTAAGGATAAGAAAAATAAGAAAGATACAACCACAAAGTATCAACCAACCCTACTTATGTATATTCCCATACATATACCTAAGTTACCAGTCACAGTCCAGCTCCAACTCACGAGCCCAAGAACAAATCAGTGCACACAGGAAGTAAAGTCAAACACCATGATGATACTAGTTGAAAGAAATGACTCATCTCACATAGGTATGCCACAATTTTAGAGAGATATAGATGATCATATGAAGCCACTGGATCATCTAAGCTATCAGACCCACATAGGATACAGTCCAGCTATGCTGTCGGACCCACAGAGGATAAAGTCCAGCTATCTCATCTAAGCTGTCAGACCCACGTAGGATATATTCCAGCTATCTCATCTAAGCTTTTGGACCCACACAGAATATAGTCAAGATATTATAGAGTAATAGATATATTCAGATGTAGTCACTAATTCATCTAAGGTGTCGGACCCACATAAGATACCGGACCAGCTACTATGTCAGAACTATCGAACCCACAAAGGATTCTGGTACAGTTGTCGTCATTTTCGAACCCACAGAGGATTCCAGTATAGTATTCGTCACTATCGAACCCCCATAGGATTCCGGTATAGAAGTCGACAATGTCGCAGCCAGCTCTAGGGTTCCCACACACAGCACGCTCGATTCGAGGAGGTTCCGCTCCTCAATCAAAGGGTTTTGATACATAAACTATGACGAAGTCCTGATTTGATGTATCCCAAAGTTCCATATCATAAAAATAAACCCAACGCGACAGACGGCGCATCAATCAGACTCCCGGTCTGAGAGTTATTGGTTTTTCTATTCTAGGGGCCCGGTGGATTTACGCTCGATCCAAACCCGGACATTTTCCGGATTTTTGAAAAACTCACATAGAGTATCGCAAAAGTATCGCCTCATCTCAAGGGTTCCAATTCCGCCGACGGCGCGTCGTTCGGACGTGCGGTCTTAAAGATATCCACGTTTAAGCAAAACGGGCCCGGCCTGTCAAGCCCAGTGGGCTTGCGGGTCGGCCCGTCCTAACTTGGCGGGTCCGACCCAGCTGGGGGGTCAGCCCGGCATGGGTTGGTGGGTCTGACCCAGCTGGGGGGTCAGCCCAACCCAGTGGGGCGTGACCCACCCGGGGACCCGGCCCGTGGAGCAGGCCGGTCCTGTTCGCCCGGAGCTGCCGCCTCAACCTGCCCGACTGGCCGAAGCCGGCCGATTTTGTCTGACGTGAGCGGGCTGCTATCCTCCCACGCAATTCCATGTGGCACCGCGGTTTCTTCTACATGGTCGGAATGCAGCTGGCCGGTTCTCCCACTAAGTGGCCCGCAATCGCGAGCCGCGGTCTTCCCCGCAACGCGGCGCCAAGTGGCGCTGTGGTCCTCCCACTTGGCCAACAAGTGGCCAACCAGTTTGGCTCGTCCGAGCGGCCCGCAGATGGGGGCCGCATCTCCTCCTCTCGGCACCTACGGGTACCGAGTTGCATCATCCCGGCTGACCATAGTCGGACAGTTCTTTAGCCAGATCAGCCCGCGGTTGCGGGCCGTGGTTTTCCTCCACGTGGCTGGCGCGCAGCCACCACCTCTAGTCACCACCGCCTCTTCCGACACAGCCTCCATTGCTAATACAATCAAAGATCAACTGAGGGTCATGGGGCCGTGTTTGTTCAGCCTTCTCCCTCCACGTTAAGCGATAACAAATGTCCATAGTTGAACTTAGCATTCAACAAGATCAAGGGTATTATTGTATTCATTCAAAATTATACAAAACCCCACTACATCGATTCAAGGTACATTTTTCGTAATCGTGGAAAACAGAGTCGCAGAAGATGGTGTCGTAGAAGACGGTGTCGTTCCATCACTTTCAGAGGGAGTTTCATTGTCGTTGGTGACGTTCTTCACCATAGGTGTCTTCTCCCTTGACGTAGAGGAAGAAGAAAGAATAGTACATTCGAGGGCCTTGTGTTCCTTGTCGAGAGAGTGCATCGTTCTTCGTGGGAAGAATTTTTTCTTCCAATTCTACAAAGATTCCCAAAGGTATAATCACCAACCAACGTAAAATAATAGGCCCCCCTATTATTTTAATGTTGGCATGCAAATAAAATTAAATCAAACACTCAAATTAATTAATGAGGTATTTAATTAATTGAGTTGGCATAATTAAGGGGAGGGAGGTGGGGAGGCTCCACCATAATGTGGGAGTTCAAAAGTTAAAAGGGGGTTCAAGGAGTTAAAAGGGGGAGTTGAGGGGTTAGGTGCTCATGTGGGCCCCACCAGACATTACTCTCTCATGGGAGGTTATGTGGGGTGTGGGACCCACCTCCAACTCCTCTTTGGAGAAGTTAACCACCCCCTTAACAAAAATTATGTAACACATAATTTTTATTTATTCTAAGAAAAATCACATAAATTAACTTCTCCTCCTGACCAAACGCTACTACGGTAACGGTCTCCTTAGGTGAATAGCGACGCTGCGAATTTATCAGTGTCCTCAGATTTCAATTCTGAGCATTGGTTCATAAGATAGAAAAAACTGAACGTATATTTACTAAACGTACCCAAACAAAACATCAGAAATTTATTTCGGGCACACCGGGCCTTAGAATCCGGCGCCGTCAGAAACTGCAGACTCGTAAAATTTCAAATAATTTAAGATAAAACTTCCCATTAAATTTCCAGGTCTGTACATTACCCCCACCTTGGGGATTTATGTCCCCGTAAAGATAAAACACACACTAGGGAATAAAATGGGGGTACTGAGCACGCATCTGAGCCTCCCTCTCCCCTGTTCTCTCGTGGAGGTTCCCGTGCTGCTAGCGAATGCGCACCAGAGGAATCGACAGTCCATGAAGGACCTGCTCCAGTCAAACCTCGATCTCCATTGGGACCTCCGTGAATGTCGCCTCGTCATCAATGTCGATCTCCCCATGGTCGATGATATTGGACGGGTCATGCACGTTTCTTCTCAGCTGAGATATGTGGAAGACTTCATGCACCCAGTGCAACTGAGGTGGAAGGGATATGTGGTAATCCACCTCACCTACTCTGCTGAGGACCTAGAACGACCTGAAAAAACACAGAGATAACTTACCACCTTGGCCAAATATCTATAGAGCCCTTCGAAGTGAGACTTGTAGGTAGATGTGGTCTCCATCCTCGAACTCCAGTGGTCTCCGTCTCCTATCAGCATTGGACTTCTATCTGCTATGTGCAGACTTCATCCTCTCTTGGATGATCTGCTCCTTCTCCATCGTAGCCTGCACCATCTAAGGTCATACAAGTGCTGACTCCCCTGGGTGAGTCCAGCACAGAGGTGATCTACAAGGTCGACCGTACAGTTCCTCGTAAGGGGCCATCCCGATGGTGGAGTGGTAACTGTTGTTGTATGGAAACTCCACCAATAGTAAGTGATCCTCCCAACTGCGGCCAAAGTCGATAACACATGCACGGAGCATGTCCTTGAGATTATGAATGGTCCTCTCAGTCTGACCATTCGTCTAAGGATGGTAGGTGGTACTCAAGGGAATCTTCATCCCAAAGGCCTCCGATAACCCCTTCCATAGCTGGGAAGTGAATCGAGCATCTCGATCAGAGACAATTGCCGATGGCACACCATGAAGCCGTACGATCACCTGAACATAGAGGCATCCCAAGATCGTTACTGATCCATTCTCTCTGATTAGTAGGAAGTGGGCCGATTTGGTGATTTGGTCATTGATCACCTAGATAGAGTCTTGTACTCTAGATGTACTTGGATGTCCCATCACGAAGTCCATGGATATCCCATCCCACTTCCACTCTGGGACCTCTAAAGGCTGAACAAAGCCTGCTGGGACCTGGTGCTCCGCGTTCACTTTCTAACAAGTGAGGCATAGTGAGACAAACTCTGCTACCTCCTTCTCCATACCCGGCCACTAGTGTTATCATCTGAGGTCCTGATACATCTTCTCCACTTCTGGATGTACCGCTAGAGGGGAAGTGTGGAACTCCCTCAACACCTCATCTTGTAATGAAACTGGTACCATTGTACATCCTCTGAAGAGGATGACCTGCTCCCCAAATTCAGAAAACCCATCAGGTGGCCGCCCTGAAGATATCTGAGCACATCGCATATCACAGTCAATTTCCACATGTTGTGCCTCTATTACTCGCTAAAGAAGTGGAGGAGTGACTGTGAAAGATTGAAGAAAGGTTGATCCATCTCTATCCACAAAGGATATCTTCAACGTGGATAGCTGCTCTATCGCCTCTCCTAGAAACTGATTGCTAGATCTCCTGCTGAGAGAATCTTCTACAATGTTCCCCTTCCCAGGAGTATATACTATCTCGAAGCCATAGACCTGGAGGAACTCAAGCGATCACCGTTGTCTCAGGTTCAGGTCCTTCTATGAGAAGTTATACCTGACACTCTGGTGGTCAGAGTAGACAAAAAAACGCTCGATCATCAGATAGTTCTACCACATTTTCAAGGTGAAGACCACTACTGCTAACTCCAGGTCATGGGTAGTGTAGTTCTGCTCATGCTGTCTCAACTTCTGTGAACCATATGCAATCACTACTCGCTCCTGCATCAGTACACACCCGATTCTGGTCCCTGATATGTCACAGTAAACTACGTACCCTATTCCATCCTTTGGTAGCCTCAAGATCGGCGCACTGGTCAACCTCTGCCTCAGCTCTTGAAATATCTACCGGCATCTCTCTAACCACACAAAGGGATTCCCCTTCTTTTTCAAAGCATAAAGTGGTGCTACATCCTAGAGAAGTCTGGAACAAATCTCTGATAGTACCCAGCCAGTCCCAGGAAACTCCTCACCTCTGTCACACTCCTCGGTGGATCCCATGCAAGTACTGCCTCGATCTTCACTGAATCCACTATAACTCCACCCTCTGAGATGATGTTTCCCAGAATGTGATCCTCTCGAAAACAGAACAAGAACTTCAAGAGCTTACCATAAAGCTGGTGCACTTAGAGTGTATCCAGTACCACCAGCAAATGGTAGGCATGATCCTCCTCAGTAGTCAAGTAAATCAGTATGTCTTTGATGAAGACTACAACAAAAAAAATCGAGTTAAGGCTAGAAGATCATGTTCATGAGACTCGTGAACACTGTTGGAGTGTCGGTTACACTGAAGTGTATAACCAAGAACTCGTAATGGCCATATCGACACCTGAAGGTCGTCTTCTAAACATCCTCGCCTCGGACTCTGAGCTAGTGATAGCCTGACCTGAGGTCTATCTTAGAGAACCGTCATGCTCCTTTGATATGATCAAATAGGTCTTCAATCCTCCAGAGTGGGTACATGTTCTTCATGGTCACCTGATTCAGGCGATGGTAGTCTACACACAGTCGCAAGCTCCCATCTTCCTTCTTGGAAAACAAAATCGGTGATTCCCAGGGTGAAACACTGGGTCAGATAAATCCCTTCCCCTGCAAGTCCTCCATCTATACACGCAGCTCACGAAGAATTACGGGAGCCATCCGGTATGTTGGAGTAGATATCGTTGTTCTCTCGGGGTACATGTCAATGTTGATGTCTACCTCTCTGCGAGGAGGTTGTCCTAGAACATCGTTAGGAAAAACATCTGCATACTGATCCACTACAATAAGAAAACTGGGACTCCACACATCAACCGCTCGGAGGATGATACTAGCCAACTGAAGTGTGATCAGCTTCCCCCTCCTCTACATAAGTCCATCCTGTACTGCAAAGGCTCGCTTCTCACTGGTTAAGGTGAAACTGGTCCCATCTGTGCAGATACACCACAATTTGCGCCTAATACAGTCAATATGAGCATGAACTTTGGATAACCAGTCCATACCAAAGATGACATCGTAAGGCCTCGAAGCTGCTACAAGAAAATCCCAGCCGAAGCTCTCGCCTCCTATAGTAAACTCACACTACTAGCACTAGTGCGTAATCATCGAGTCTGATCCCGTAGAATTATCTAGCTATAAGGATTGAGCCAACGACTCTGTCCGAATCTCCGAGGTCCAAACAAGAGTAGCGATAATAAAATAATGACTCGCACCTGTGTCTATAAGTACTGCAGATAGAGTGGAATAGACACAGATAGTATCTCGAATCATCTCAGGTGCACTGTAGTCGTAGGCATCGACTGCCTGGATCTGAGCCCGCCTCTGTCCGCCAGCTCCCAGTGGTTAGGGTGGACCTCCAGGTGGTGGTGGTCATGGTAGAGCCTTGAAATGTCGTCCACCACTAGCCACTCGGCCAGCTCCTATGCCACGTCTGCCTGCTCCTGGTGGACCACCATGGTCGAACCTCTACCTCTTCCTGGGAGGTCCCTCTATTGTCTGCTGCTCATCTGCATGGTGGTTTGGGCAGTCATAAGCCATGTGGCACTGCCCACATTAAGCATAGCACTACCTGCTCCCCATATAGCTGAAGTTGTCTCGTGTTCCCCGCACAAACGAACCTATATCTTGGGATCACCCACCTGATGGTCGGGTCCACTTGGACGTCTGCGAAATCTATCTACATCCGGCTGCAGAAGACTCTGCTACGTGTCTCCCTATGGTGGGTCTCGCTACTGGTGACTGCTCAGCGAGGAAGCTCTCCACTAGAAGGGATCCCTCCAGCACCCCTGCATGCGTCAGAATGCTGAGGGGAATCATCTAAGCCCTGATCTCATGCCTGAGTCCCTGATTGAAGGTCTGGGCCCTGAAGAACGGGTCCCGCAGCATATCTGTGGAGTAGCGTGAGAGGTTGGTGAACCTCGCTGAGTATTGAGCTACTGTCATGATGCAATGTTACATATGTAGTAACTCCTGAATCTGCACCGCACAAAGGGTGGTTGGAGTAAAATATGAGCGGAAGAGACTCTCGAAGTTTGTCTAGAGTAAAGATGCCTCGCCATGAACCGGGAGAATCAGGATCTACCATCTACCTGCTGCTGCATGTAGAAGACTCATGGAAAGAATCACCATAAAGTCTCCTGGTGTCCCTACCAATCTAAAAACTCTTAGGATAGCCGCCAGCCAATCCTCAGCTCCCTGTGGGGTCCATCACTCCATGTAACCTGGGCGGCCTCTGTCGCTGGAACTTGTGCAACTCACTCAGGAAACATGCAATCTCTACTACTGGGGCTGGTGGTATCGGTGGCCTCATAGGTAGTGGTACCGTTGGTGCCTCCGCTGTGATGGGGCCCTTCACCGAGGCCCCATCGCTCTGTGGGCTACCATCTCATACGAAACATGGAACCCTAGCTGACTGCCTTCGTGGGGTCATCCTGAATAGAATAGGTGAACCACTGTTAAATAGAATACCTGGTGAGCTGACACAAAGTAATCACAAAGAAAACTTTTCAAATAAAAAAACACGCAATCAGTGTTTTCATGCACTGAGACTGAAATCAGAGGCCAGGTTCTAGGTGTATGGATACGTCGGCTGCTGCACCAACACTAGACTCCCTGGACTGAATACCACACTTAATACTATTAACAATATTGCTTCAAAGAAAAGAGTGATCAGAGTCCTGAGTTCTACAGTTGAACCAACTGCTCTGATACCAATTTGTCATGACTCGTCATCAGGGTCCGTGTCGTGACTACCCCAATCCCACCTTCCATTGGCCAAGGGCTGGAGACTACCACCAAAGGCATAAATCCCTTAGTTGGGAAGGAATTTCCCATATGAAAGTGAAAAAACACAACAAAGTACACATAATGAAGTAATCAATAAGTAAAACTGAATACAACAGAGTGTGCGGGAATGTAAATGGGCATGTATACAAACCCAACTGAACAACAAGTACAAGTAAAGGGACAAAAAACTGAAAGTAAATTCCAGCTCCAGGATCGTCCTCCGGGGATTCCTACCTGAAGGGTAGGTTCAGATGGCCACCTCAACACCCACGTCTGTCAGTCTCCACCGTGTACCGACTTGTCGCAAGGTCCACCTACAGGTATCATCCAGTTGTGATGATCTCGGCCTCTTTCAGCGTTGTCTGTCATCTGTATCCAACATAATGAGGTGCGGGCATAGCCCATGTAGGGGTGAGTATAACGATACTCTGTAGAGACCCCGAGACCCATGAGGTCTCACAATATCCACTAAGGATAAGAAAAAGAATAAATATACAACCACAAAGTATCAACAAACCATACTTAGTTATATGCCCATACATATACCTAAGTTACCAGTCATAGTCCAGCTCCGACTCACGATCTCAAGCACAAATCAGTCTGCACAGGAAGTAAAGTCAAACACCATGATGCTACTGGTTGAAAGACATGACTCATCTCACATAAGTATTCCACAATTGTATAGAGATATAGATGATCAGATGTTTCCACTAGATCATCTATGCTATCAGACCCACACAGGATACAGTCCAGTTAATCTGTCAGATCCACAGAGGATACAGTCCAGCCATCTCGTCTAAGCTGTTGGACCCACACAGGATATAGTCCAGCTATCTCATCTAAGATGTTAGACCCACACAGGATACAGTCCAGCTATTCTTCAGTGATGGAGATGATTAGATGTAGTCACCGATTCATCTAAGTTGTCAACCCACACAAGATACAGGACCAGCTACTCTATTAGAACTGTCAAACCCACACAGGATTCAGGTACAGTTGTCATCGTCGTCAAACCCATGGAGGATTCCAGTACGGTATTTGTAACTATCCAACCCACACATGATTCCGGTACAGAAGTCG
The DNA here is from genome assembly GCA_963277665.1 of Viscum album. Classification (NCBI taxonomy): domain Eukaryota; kingdom Viridiplantae; phylum Streptophyta; class Magnoliopsida; order Santalales; family Viscaceae; genus Viscum; species Viscum album. The sequence continues at coordinate 122,169,613 of OY728150.1, forward strand.
ACGTAGTCACTGCCAGCTCTAGGGTTCCCGCACACAGCACGCTCGATTCCGGGAGGGTATGCTCGTTGAGAAAAGGGGGTCGATACATCATCAATCAAAAACTCTTGATTTGATGTATCCCTAAGTTCTATCTCATCAAAAGAAACCCAAAACGAAAGATGGTGTGTCAATCGGACGTTCGGTCTGAGAGTTATTGGTTTTTTCGTTCCAGGGGCCCGGTTGGATTTAGGCTCAATTCAAACCTGGCCATTTTCAAAGTCGTCCAAAACTCAATTAGTGTATCACAAAAGTACCGCCTCATCGCAAGGGTCCCAGTGATAGATATGGCACGTCGTTCGGACGTGCGGTCTTGAAGATATCCACGTTTAAGAGAAACGGGCCTGGCCTGTTAAGCAAAGTGGGTTGGTGGGTCCGCCCGTCCTGGATTGGCAGGTCCGACCCGGCTGGGGGGTCGGCCTAGCCCGGTGGGGGAGGCCCATCGGCAGACCTGGCTCGTGGAGCGGGCCGGTCCAGTTCGCCCGGTGGCATCGAGCGGCGCCGCCTCTCCCTACCTGTCTAGGTGAAGCCTGCCGGTTTTGTCTGGCACAAGCGGCCCGCACGGTGGGCCACTCTCCTCCCACGCGGAACCAAGTGGAACCGCGGTTTCTTCCGCCCAGTTGGCAGGCAGCCGACCGGTTCCCCCGCCGAGTGACCCACAACCATGGGCCATAGTATTCTCCGCAGCGCAGCGCCAAGAGGAGATGCGGTCCTCCCTCCCGTCCAGCAAGCGGCCAGCCAGTTCGGCTCATCCGCGCGGCCCGCGGATGCAGGCCGCATCTCCTCTGCGCGGCACCTGCGGGTTCCATGGTCCACTAGCCTGGATGGCCATATCCGGCCTGTTCTTCAGCCTGAGCGGCCCACGGTTGCTGGTCGCGGTTTTCCTCCACGCAGTCGGCGCTCAGCCGCCGCCTCTGGTCGTCGTCGCCTCTTCCGACACCGCCTCCATCTCCAATACAAACAAGGATCAACAGAGGGTCTTCGGGACGTGTTGGTTCATCTCGCGCCCTCCGCGTTAGGAGATAAAAAAATTCCATAGTCGAATTAAGCATTCAACAAGATCAAGGGTAAAATTTTATTCATTTAAAATTACACAAAACACCCTACGTCGATTCAAGGTACATTTGTTGTAGTCGTGGAAAATGGCATCATAGAAAATGGCATCGCGGAAGACGGTGTCATGACAGATAGCGTCGTTCCATCAACTTCGGAGGGAGTTTCATTATTTTCAACAACATTATTCACAGGAGGTGACTTCTCCCTTGACGCAGAGGAAGAAGAAAGAAGATGACGTTCGAGGGCCATGTGTTCCCCATCGAGAGAGTACGTCCTTCTTCATGGGAAGAATGTTTTCTTCCAATTCTCCAAATCTTCCCCCAGGTATAATCGCCAACCCACATAAAATAATAGGCCCCTCTTATTTTAATGATGGCATGAAAATCAAATTAAATCAAACACTCAAATTAATTAATGAGGGCTTCAATTAATTGATTTGGCATAATTAAGGAGAGGGATGTGGAGAGGCTCCACCATAATGTGTGAGTTCAAAAGTTAAAAGGATGTTCAAGGAGTTAAAGGGGGAGTTGAAGGGTTAGGTTCTCATGTGGGCCTCACCACACATTATCCTCTCATGGGAGGTTATGTGGGGTGTGGTTCCCACCTCCAACTCCTCTTTGGAGAAGTTAACCACCCCCTTAACAAAAATTATGTAACACATAATTTTTATTTATTTTAAAAAGAAATCCCAAAAATTAACACCTCCTCCTGACCAAACGCAACTATGATAAAGGTCCCCTTAGGCGAATAGTAGAGGTGCGAGTTCATCGGTGTCTTCAGATTTCAATTCCGAGCACTAGTTATTAAGAAAGAAAACCCCTCATTTACGTTTAGTGAACGTACCCGAAAAAACTTCAGAAATTGATTCCGGGCACACCAGGGCTCAGAATCAGGCGCCTTCAGAAATTGCGGACTCATAAAGTTCCAAAGAATTTTTGAAAAAAATTTCCTTGAAATTTCCGGGTCTTTACACATTATCTAAAATTTAAATCCCTTGAGACTTGTTTTTTCTATACACCGTGTTTTTATTTCAATGGGGTAAATACTACACTATTTTAATATTGTATCACCATTTTTCTATAATTCATGATATTACCTATTCTATTCAATGTTATACATCAAATAGAGTTTTTATTCAGATGTTATAATGGTTATATAAGGTTTTTGTGACTCAAATCATCTCATTGGGTCATAATCACTCTTCTTTGAATATTATATTTTATAATTGATATATTTAAACTATGATGAAATTATATTGTATTGAAACCATTATAATAGGGTAAATATTATATCTCGATAAATAAATTTTTCATTGATGACCCTACTTGTTCGTTGGAATGCATTTTTTATAATAATTCTTCTTTTTTTAAGTGAATTTTCCTTCCATGATCATGTTTTCACTAACCACTAATGTTATCAAATCCCTAATGGAAACTCAATTTTTTTTACACCAAGGATCCATTTATTTCCATTTATTAATTTTCATAAAAATGATTCACACTATTTTAAATAATGCAGTTTTTCATTAAGGTTATTTAAAAATTTTTCAGAAGGTTTTTCTATCTGTTAAAAATAAATGTTTCTATTCATCCACTCAAAATTTTCTCGTGAAAAATTTCATATCTTTTTCATGTTTCCATTGTGATTTATTATTTCCAAAATTAACATAATTTAAATTATTTTCATGTCACTATTTTATAAACATTATTCCTTTTTCATGGTCTCATTATTAGAGATTCATACAAATGAATAAAATAAATTTATTTTAACTTTCCCTTTTTAAATACATTATTTATTTTTCTAGTTTTTTTATTAAAAATTTTATTCCAAAGTAATAATTTTCAATTTATTTTAAATTAAAATTTTTAAAATTTTTATATATTTTTTATGTATTCTTTGTTAAATATGATTTTAAATGTTATTTGTTTCAATGCATTTTCAATTCCACCTTTTGAGGAGATTTTATATATTCATGGAACATTAATTTATAACTCTTTATAATTGGTGTACTGACTTAACCCTAGAATCTAAGAGTCCGTTTCTACTTATTTTAAATTAGAAGGATTACAAGGAATCAAATTCTAATGGACAAAAGTTTTTAATAGTCTTTATAATATAGATACATACGTCAGTCTTTTATTACAAATAAATACACTATTTAAAAAATAATTTCATTCCATTGAGGATAACAACATTGGTCCATGAATGATATCCTTCCATATCTTTTCTATTACACTTATTAGATTTCTTGGGAACAAAAACAATATAAGTTTGAGATCAAATGATGAGTACGGTTTGAGTGTAGAGTTATCAATAATGAACTAATGATAATAGTCAATATGTAAAGGTAATAACTGGAGACAAATTCCATGTAATCAATAAACTGATATTGAGGTGCTTAAATAAAATAGAAATGTAATAAGTGAAAACAAATTCTATTTAAATAACTATGTAAGAAAAAATCAATATAGAAAGGTAGGAAACTAAAAACAAATTACATTTTAATCAATTAACTGAAAATGAATTGAATCCACAGATATGTCGATACATAATCTCGTGAAAAAATAAATATTGTATCAAAATAATGGCAATGCTTAATTATTAGACATCAAGTATCTAGCACATGAACCACTACCATTAAGACCATTCACATGATGGTTTAATTCTATGGGCTGAAACCCATCTGTTCTTCATTGAAGCAAACTCTAAAGGATTTTCACCCACTAATTTTATCTGATTAAACTATCGATGCATCGATGGGATTATATTAACCAATCTCCAACCCATGTCTTGCATGTCGAAATCATTCCTCAAATATAGAATAATAGATTTTATTCATATAAAATGTACCTTGTCATAAGATAACCATATTGAATAAAAGATATATATTTATCAAGATTTTCTCATAGGATGATATGTAAATACAAGGGTTTATCATATTGGTTAATAGAAATACAATTTAAATATCATTAAAAATTTCTAAAGAGTATAATATTTAAACATTCCAAATAATCTCATACCACTTTGAAACATTTTAATTATAATCCCCATGAAGTAATAACATTAATTTAAAATCATAATATCAAGAGAATCAGGATATTAATTATATGAAAAGTCATACTGATGAATATACCCCACATAATTGTTATGGATAATTACAGTAAATTCAATTATTATAGGAAATTGATTATTTCCAATGGGATAAAAAGAAATAAATGTAGTCAATGTCATAATTATCTATGTAAAAATAAATCAATAACCATATATAGGAAAAATAGATATTATATCATTAAAACATACCCCAACTGGAGTAAAAATAGATGTTTTTATCGTTAAAGAATATAAATACTATAAAAAGATATCTCTAAACATTTTAGAGGAAAATAACCTTTTTATTTTGATAAAAAATGAAAATAAATTTCTGTGAAAGTAACTTTTGAAAACATTTAATATAAAAATTAACATTCAAAACAAGAAAATGATTCTTCTAATAAATTATGGTAGGTAAATTTTTACATGTCATACAAGGTAAAAAGAACATTATTTTTTCTCAATAAAATGGCTAGAAAATTTCAATGTTTGGAAAGTGACAAGAATGTAACTTTGAAATAAATAAAATACAAAATTTGTATAAATTTATTTATTATGTCAATTTTAAAGGTTAAAAAAATTGAATTTTTTTTAAGAAACATTGTTTTAATATGAAAACAAGTTCACTATCCAAAGATAAAAATGAATTCAATTTCTATTTAAAACATTTTATAAAACAAATAAGTACCAAATAGTGTAAAAATGTTACTATTAATTGATAAAGGTTATAAATAACCATATTTTGGTTAAATATAAAATTATAAAATAATTTTATTTGATGTATATTGAAGTGTAAACAATCTTTAACAAAATTAGATTGTAAAGTGAACCCTTAAAAAGACCATAACCATGAAGTGAAAAATAATCAATGAATATATTATCTGTAACAATAAAAAATAAAAATAAATGAAGTATAAATAATTCAATATATAGTAAAAATTATTTATAAACATAATCATATAATAATAATAAAAATTAGAAAGTAATATAACACATTGAAATGAAATTGGCTTATTAAATATCTTCAGTACCTTCTAATTTGAATTTCAAATTTCCTCAGATGAAATAATAAAAATTAAAACTCATTATATCATGAGGATAAAATAATCCATTATATAATATATTGAAATGGTATGTATACACACATCACAAAATAAATAAATTGTGATCCTGATGTGTGCATCACGAAAGTAAAAGTGAGATAAGAATCCATTACATTGCATTTCCTTTTGGGTGAACATCCTTTAAACTACTTTATAATGGTTTTGAAGATGTCAATAAATAATAAAATTACCATATTAATATTTAAAATATCATATATTATCTTTTTATAATAACTTATTATCCATTTGTTAACAATATTTTATTATTTTCACTATTTTGGGTGTCAATTGACTCGCCATTCGAGTATGTTTTGACTTGATATTTATTGTTCTTTTTAATTAGATCATGGTTTAATAATATCAATCATGTAAAAACTTATGTAAATATAATATATATACATTATATTTTAAATTATAATAATCCATAAAATTCCATGATAACAAATAAAATTCTTTGTTCATGGTGACGGTAGGTTTACACACACACAAATGCTATTTCGTTTCTTTTTCGTATTAAAAAAAATTAAAATTAAATGATATATCTTTATATAATAATTATAGTATCATGTATATTTCATATATTTTTCATTTTTTATAAAAATAATCACTTATACATTCCATTTATAGCGTGAATGAATCACATCGCTTTGGGGAGGCTGTAGTCCACACTTCCACAAAGGATGTTATCACATTATCAAAAAATATAAAGCATAAATATTTGAATTATATAGAAATTAAAGCAAAATAAATACATTATAAATATCAAAGATATAATCTATAAAAATCTTCTCCATCATTATTCACAATCATTAATTTTGGTGAAGGAAAAAAATGAAAAATAGTTGTTTTATTAGGTGGTAGTTCATCATACATGAACTGTAAGTTTGTTACCCTTTAGATTGATATCATTGTGAGTGTAGATCTAACTCTTATAATAAAAAAATATAATTATTTTTACAATACTTTTTTTATTATTTAATAAATAAAAAAATATTTTAGGGGTGTAAAATTAAAATAGAACTTAAGATCTTGAGGTTGGATGTTACCTCTTATTTGGGTAACTCCTTTTGGTTTGCACAAAAGGGATTACTTAAAGGGATTTTTGTGCAAGGTGAGGCATTGAGAATTAGGTTCGGGATATTGGGTATATATTTTGAATTATATTTGGGTTTCCAAAGTGGCCTGATATGTGTGACTAAATGAGAGGTATGAAATTATTTTTATAGTGGATGAGGAGTGACACTCTTTTATTTTGTTAAAAAAAATTCTTCCCTAGTTTATTCTATGAAAATTGGATCAAATAATTTCAATAATTATATAAAAGGTATTATTAGTTCTATTTATTAATAGAAAATGGATTTTGGGTAAGTTTATACATTTGTGTTTCACTTAACTTTAGTGTTTACCCTCTAGTTAAGCTAATTTCCCTCTTAATCGCTCATATTAATTTTAATCAAATTTTCTAATGTTTTGGTAAAAAAAACTATGTTTACCTTGTTAAAAAATAATAAATTTTATGATTCAAAATATGGAATCAATTTTTCGAAATTCCAATCACAGAAGATGATGAAATTAATTGATATTGAATCTCCTAGTGGGCACAACAATGCGTGTTTTAAAAGTAAAAATATTCAAAATTTTGTTATGTTTTTATTTATAATTTCAAATTTAAATAGATTAAAATGACCTAAATAGGATTAAATTTAATAAAACTGATATAATTAATATTTAATACCAATAAAAATTATAATTTAACTTATATAAAGAGGTTTTGAATTAAAATTTATTATTTTTCACTATTCATCACCAAATGAAACTTCACAGAAAAAACTAAAAATTTACCCTAAGATAATTTTATGTTACTTTCTAAAAGATTAATTTTATTTTTGGAATATATTAACTATAATAGTTACAAAAATATTATTTTAAATAGGTTCTCCATTCAAAGGCGGTAAACGTTCCATTAGAAAAATATGCATTTTATGCAAAATATTGGGTTTGTTATCATCTTATGACTATCAAATCAATTGGAATAATGTCAAAATATTTTGTTGAATATATATATATATACATATATATATATTAAATTAATATCACTACTAAATATTAATTTATTTATTTTATTAGTATAAAAAATCTCTGTGGGAAAAAAAGATTCAATAAAAACATTCTATTTATTTTTAATAGGTTCTTATATTCATTTCTAATTAATTTATTACCAATAAATTCATTTTCTATTTTTTTAAATATAAGTTTTTCATAAGATATATAATACTATTCATAACCACTAATTTAATTTCTAGGTTATATCTTATTATATAAAATAATAATATATTTATTAATATATTTTTTCTCAGTAAAACATTGTATTTTGTGTAACAAAATCCACTGAAGAGAGTCATTGTTTCATGTGACACTAGCTAACTTAGTATTTTTTTTCATTTCAATCCATATCATATATCGAATTTATTCGAAATCAAAACTATATTATAATGTCTTAATATATTATATTACCTTACGTGCTTAGTGTTGTGTGTTACACACACTATTGAATACAATGTTCTTACTTTATCATTTTAAATAATTTCATTCTCCCCATCTTAATTAAATTTCAACCTATTTACTTTGTTAAAATTTATCATCGTGATAAGGGTTCCTAAAACATCATTTATAAATGAGATAATGAGAATTATAATGTTTACAAGGACTAATATAAAACTATGTCTCTATGTATTTAAACATTAGTGTAATGTAGAGATACATACCTAGAGGGAAGACATAAATATTTATATGGGTGATTGTGGTAATCAATAACAATGAAATGAATTATCAATATAAATTTTTGGTCCTTAAATCCGCAACTCATTGAGGATTTAGAAATCCATTAGTTCAACAAAAAATATGGTATTATGTAAAGATGTTTTTAAGATTGTATTCCTAATGTGGAGAAATTATTTTATTGACGCAAAATTTAATGAGATATACTTACTTGATATGTTTCAATTTCATAATAATAGTTTTATATTTTGGTTTTACATAAATAAAATTATAATTTATCTCTTAATCCTAGAAATGGATATCCCAAAATTTACATTCATTCCTTAAGCACTAAAATAAACTTTTAATAGATCTCAATACCCATAAAACAAGTCGTTATATTTGTATCTAACTATTATTCAATAAAATTAGGTCTAAAACATTAATCTATAAAACAAAAATGTAACACTGCTTATTCATCATTAATTATTATACATCAAAATGTTTAAGTAAAAACATTTACAAATTAACTAGGACATTGTGTCGGTGAATTGTTGTCGTGAAACCCTTATCGTCCTTCATTCATGGGTTCAATTCCCACTTCCTTTCCAAATTTTATGGGTTATTACATGAAATATAGCTTACTATTTTGTAACACCATTTAAAAATAATTTCTAAAATAAATATGTTGTACATACATGAAACTTCGTCACTAAATATCTTTTCTAACAATGGTTTTCAATACATTACCAATGAATAAATATACCATTCCTTTATTCCAACATTAGTCCCTCCTTGGTCTAAGTTTTAGCCTTCATAATAGTGAATTAACAAAACCAAAAACCATAGTTTGAGAATAAATTATCTTATTGGTAAAACAATGTAATCATTTTTAGGATGTATAAATATAAATAAATTATTTTCAAACTAAGACACTTTAGGTTTAACCTAGGTTATTCATTGTAACTATATATTAGAATCCTTCATAATGTATTGAAAATAAAATATGGATTATACTATGTGTATCCCTAAGGATTGTCAAACCAGTTTTGTAGTATGGAGTGTTGTCAAGCCCTATGCCCCATTTCGGATTTATTACCCCTAGGTACATCTGTTTTAGAACCATGTCCACTTGTATTATCCATACATAGATTTAATTCTAAGAAGACCCAGAAAATCTCTTTCTTTCCAAATTTCTAATATTTTCTTCTATTATTGTCCCATAATTATACCTTAGGGATATGTTAACGAATAAATTTTTTCATAAATCTAGTTCCCAATATTTCTACTAAACCTCCCTTGAAAGAAACAGTAGCTACCCAACACAAGAATCCTAGATCTGGTGTCTACTTCTATTAAGTTATCATGATTACAGGGAATCAAATCCTGAATGATCAAATATTTTAATATTATTGGTAAACCAGGTACATAAATGAGTATTTTATTACAAATAAATACATTAATTACAAAAGAATTTTCTTTCTCCAGAATAATAACTTTATTACAAATTTAATATCCTGGAATATATTTCCAAGTACATTTCTTATATTCATGGGGAAAAAACAAAATAAGGGTAAGATAAAATTCATATTAAGGGTCATGTATAGTTGAAGTAATAATGAATCAATGAGAATAGTAAATATGGATTGTTAATAAATTAAGACACATTTTATCTAATCAATAAACCTAGAAGGAAGTGCATAAAAAATATGTAAAGGTAAATACTTAAAATCACATTCCATTTAAATAATTGTATAATGAAAAATCAATCAATAAAGTTAAGAAAATGAATACACATTACATTTTAATCAAAAAACATAGAATTAAATTCATCCATAGATTGTTATATGCATAATGTAATGGATAAAGAAATATTGATTCAAATTGAAGGAAATTCTTATTTATTAGACATCATGTATCGGTAATATTAACCACTACGATTGAGACCTTTAACAAGATGACTTAAGTATATAGGTAAAAACATATCTATTCTTATTCAATGAAATATCAAAGGGTATTTCACCAACTAATAGCATCTCATGAGACTATTGATGCATCGAGGGGGTTACATTAACTGGATCCCAACCAATTTCATTCATGCCCACGGAATTCCATATATATTGATTAATTGATCAATCTAATGTACAATGTAACTTATTAGAAAATATATGTATTGAAAAAAAGATAAATGTTTGTCAAAATTTCCCCATTGGGGTATAAGTAACAACATGTGTGTTTGATGTTGATGAATTTAAATAACATTGAATGATCATTAAAACATTTTTTGGGAGAATAATATTTAAATAATCGAAAGTGTCCCATACCAATTTGAAACATTTTAATCATAATCCTCATTAAGTAATAACTTTTAATTAAAATTATAATATAATGATAATGCTGATATATATGATATAACACGTAATAGGGTTGTATATGCACCATATATATGATATGGATAGTTGGGAAAAAATTTATAATTATAAGAAATTGAATATTTCAAGGGGAGTAAAAAATGAATCAGGATGAGAATGTAAATATTATCCTTGAAAAAATAAATCATAATTCAAACAAAGGAAGAATAAGGATGGAATCAATAAAATATATCCAAAGAGAAAAAAATTCAAGGATTTTTTTCATTGATGAATATAAATAATATGAAATATTTAAAAAAAAATTGAGGAAAATTTCCTCTTTATTTTGAAAAAATAATTGAGAATGATTTTCATAGAAAACCAATTTCAAAAAAAAATTCATTAAAAATTTACCTTTTTTCATGAAATGTAAGCTTTAAATAAATGAAGGTGGGTAAATCCATAAATTTCATTCAACGTAAAAAAAATCCATTTACAAGGAAAGAAGGTTATTAAAATTCCTTGTTCGAAAAGTGAAAATAATATTCCTTCGAAAACATTTATCCGACCAAAGAGAAAAATGAAGTTGGGTTTTCTTAAAAGAATATAAAATATTTCAGAAAAACGTGTGGAAAATGGTACTATTAATTGATAAAGTTCATAAAATATCATAGAATAAAAATAATGTTTTTATTATACAATGATAAAATAATTTCATCTAATGGAAGTTTAGTTGTGAAAAATCCCCAACAAAGGGATATTGTAAAGTAAACCATTAAAAAGATCAGAACATTGAAGTGAGAATCAATAAAATAATGTGTTTTGTGTATAAAATTTATGTCCACAAAAGATATGGGGAAATAAATAATTATATATTTAATTTTCATTAAACAAATAATCATATAATATTAATGACAATAATGAAGTAATTTAACTCAAAGAAAAGAAATTAGTTTATGAAATTTCACTACCACATGGTAATTTAGATTTCAAATTATCCTAATTAAATAATTCCAATTTTGACTCAATATATCATAAATATAAAATAATTCAAGATATAAAATATCAAAAGGTATTGTATATACACCACACAAAAGAAATAAGTGGAGATTATGATATGTTCCTCCTAAAATAAAAAATGAGAAAGAATCCCTTAACTTGTGTTTCATTTTGGGTGAACATAATTTAGCCTTATGAATAATGGTTTTGAATATGTTAATAACTAACACCATAACTATAATAATATTTAAAATATCATATATTATATTTTCATAATATCTTATACACATTTTTTAACAATATTTAAATATTTTTATTATTTCAGGTTTTAATTTCCTAGTCTTTCAAGTATGTTTTGACTGGTTAATAATCTTAAAAATGCAAAAAATGACTTAAATATCATACATATATTAATTCTATATGTATTAATAATCATTTATAATATCGGGTGATAAGAAAATAAATTTAGAATTCATGGACACGGTGTGTCGTACGTAAACATGAACGCTAGTTTCATTTCATTGTCGAATTAAAAGAATGAAAAGTAATTGATATATATTAATATAATAATTACATTATCATATCCATGTCATATATTTTATATATTTTTATTAAAAAACATATTTTATACATTCCATATATAGAGTGAACAAATCAAATCTATTTGGGGAGGTGGTTGTCCATACATCCACAAATAATGTAATCACATTCTCAAAAAATGGAGAGAATTAAGGTATGTGTGATATAGACAAAAAATAAAAAATAAAAAATTATAAATATAATATATATAGTATATAAATATATTATTGATCATAAATCCCTACCATGAATGGTTTTAAAGGAAAAAATGAATAATCATTATTTCAAGAGGCAGTAGTTCATCATACACAAACAATAAGTTAGTTATCCATTAGATGAATGTGTGCATGATTGTAGGTGTAACAATTAGAATAAAAGAATATCATTATATTTACTATATGTTTTTAATTATTCAATCAAGTAATAATATGATTTTAGGGGTGCATAATGAAAATAAAACTGAAGATCTTGAGGAAGGATGTTACCTATTGTTCAAGAAACTCCATTTGGTTTGTACCAAAGGGATTTCATGGATGGATTTCGGAAAAAAGTGTGTATTATTGGATTAGGGGAGGGATTGTTAAGATATATTTTGAAATATATTTTAAGACCCAAATTCCCTTGATAGGTGTGAGTAAGTGGAATGGGGGAGTGTCATTTATAGTAGAGGAGGAGTAGCACTCTTGTAAATTTTTGAAAATGGAATTCAACCTATGTTTTTCGTAAGAAAAGTGGATACAATAACGTTAAATATTATATCCAATGAAGTATATGGTATAAATATTTCCATTAAATTTATTTTGGAAAAGTTTATATGTCATTTTGGATAATAAATTTAATTTTTAGTCCCTCATTTAGCTATTTTTTCTCATAATCTATATAATTAAATTTAATCATTTTTACTAATATTTTGGGTAAAAATATAATTTGGTCTTATTATACATTATTAATGATGATAATTCATAATATATAATCAATTTCTACAAATTCCAATCACATAAATTATAGAAATTAATTTAAATTTAATCTTATAGATGAGACGAAAATGATTATTTTTAAAGTAAAAACATTCCAAAGTTTTCATAGTTTTTTAATCCAATTATAAACTTAAATTGATTAAAATTATAAAAATTTGATTATAAGATATAAAATTGATCCAATTAATTATTAAGCCCAATAAAAATATAATTTATCCTTATAAATAAATGTTATGAAAAATATGTTTTGAATTCTAATTCAGTATTTTTCATTACTCATCAAAAAATAATACTTCAAATAAAATTTTAAAACATTACCCTAGTATAAATTTTATGTTCCGATTTTAATGAATATGTTAATATTTACATATAGTATTTATAACAGTTCAGAAAATTTTATTTACAATTGGTTCTCTATTAAAAGGATGTATAAGTGTCGTTAGAAAAATATTGATTTTTAGGAAAAATATAGGGTTTACTCTCTTTCTATGACTATCAGATCTATTATATGAATGTAAAAAAATTGATTTAATAAAAAATATATATATTAAATTAATATCACTGGATAATTTTAATTAATTTAATATATTAGGATAAAACAACTTTGTGGGAATAAAAAAAATTTCTATGAAAAGAGTCCCTTTATATTAAAATATTTATTATATTAATTTCTAATTAATTTGTAACCAATGAATTAAATTTATATGTTTCTGAAAATATTAATTTTTATAAGTTAGTTAATAATATTTGTAACTGATAATTTAAAGGCATGGTTAGATCTTATTATATATAATAATAATAATTTTTAAAATATATTCTAACTCAGTAAAACCATGTATTGCATGTTATGAAAGTCATTGAATAAAGTCGTTGTCGCATGTGATGCAAGATAAATTAGTCTTGTGGGAATCATAAGATATATCATAGATTGAATTTATTTAAAATAGAGTCTATGTTATAATGTCATGGGAAATTATATTCCCTTAAAATCTTCATGTTGTGTCTTATGCATTCTATTGAATAAAATGTTCTTACATTACAATTTTAGGGTGTAAAAATAATGTTTTCACAATGTATTATCTGCCTCTTCAAAAAAAGTATCATTTAAAAGTAAATTACACATCATCATTTATACCATTGTTTGAAACCATTTTTGTAATACTTTTGATTTTTTTATTCTAGTTTTCATCTAAGTTTTATCATTCATGAACTGATGTTTTTATTATCCTATTTATGTTATAATGTGATAAATGATTTTGGGAAATAATATTTTTATATCTTTTGATTTATTATGTTTGTGTTATCAGATGGGTTTAAGAAACCCATTCTTTTTTCCATTTGATGTTTAGGTTATGATGGTCGTCAACTTTAGGTGTCACACATATATATGGATGATGATGGGTGGATACTATATTTCCCTCCAAGTCAATTGTTGAAGATTATATCTCATTATATAGTCATAAATGGTAATAATGAGTTTTTTCACATAGGAATGGGCATGATGGGGTCTCTTATATTTTTAGGAATAGAAATAATGGTTATTTCAAACAGGTATAAGAATAATGATTTTTCTCTCAAGGATTTTCCCAGTGTTTATTTATGCCCGATTTCCATGATGTTTATAAAACTATTCCAAATTTTCATTTTTAATTTCTATAATGACTCAAACCCTAGTAGCCTGATGATGGTACCTACTACCATTACATTGGAATAAGATACCAGGGATCACATCCTGAAGTACTGGATAGTTTAGTGGTCTTGGTAAACTAGATAAATACATGACTCTCACATTATATTGGAATACCAAAATTACAAAATAATTTTTTTTCGAGATTCAATTTATTCCAATTAGAATATTCTTTCATTTCTTTTATAGTAAACTTAATTGATTCATATAAAAAGGATAAAAATAATGGTGAGCTCAAATTCTTCGTAATTGTTCAGTATAATGGAAGCTATCATAAATCAATAATCATAATTCACATGGAAAGTAAGATAATTGAACCAATATTACATTAAAAATTATTATCATGGTGATATAGGGAAGATTCAATATGGGGTGGTAAATTACTAAAATCACATTATGTAAAATCAATAAATTGAGAATGAAAGGCATCTGTATATTACTTCATAAAAATTCAAATGGATAATAATAATAATTAAAATATCAATGAAATAAATGCTTAATTATTTGATTTCATGACTCCCATGTACATGATACTTCTTTCATCAATACCTTTCACAATATGGTTTAAAACATTCTAGGTAAAAACCCTTCTAATTTGGACAACAGATTCGTTTCATTAGATTATAAATGCATCAAGAATCTATTTATGACTATTACCCACCCATTTCATACCTTTAAAAATAATTCATTCTATATTTAATAATTTATTTATTCAAAAAAATGTACCTTATCATAAATTACCCATATTGATAAATCAATAATGATTTATCAATATTATCCCAGTTTGTCAAATAACATTCAAAGTGAACATTGTATTTTAAAATGGTATATGGTATAGGAAATAATCATATATACCACTAATCAATAGGGATATTTAAGAGAAATAAAATTTTTAGTGGAAACTTAAAACATCCAATTGATTTTTTCAAGATAAAATAAACAATCACAAATGAAAGTGGGATTACATAAAAACTTTTACTTGTTGGTAATTTTCAATTCAAAATACCTTGGATGAGATAAAACAACGATAAATAAAAAATACCATAAATAACAAATTATTCATGATATTACATGTCAAAGGTGTAGTTTATTCATGAAATTAATGTGAATTGGTGCATAATAACAAATACATCTCAATAGGATGTAAATTTAGATGGAATACCATACATTATGCTTTCTTTTGGTTAAAATTTGTTTGACCTCATGTATAGTGGTTTCAAAAATGTTATTAACTTATTAATGAACCATATCAATATTTAAAATATCATATATGATCCATTTATAAAATCTTATTTCTCACTCATTAATAACATTTTATTATTTACATTGTCTAAAGT
This sequence comes from Viscum album, assembly GCA_963277665.1. Classification (NCBI taxonomy): domain Eukaryota; kingdom Viridiplantae; phylum Streptophyta; class Magnoliopsida; order Santalales; family Viscaceae; genus Viscum; species Viscum album. Next base: position 122,185,585 of record OY728150.1, read on the forward strand.
GTCCCTCGAATTTTTTTCTCTAGCATGTTTCTTCATGAAATATTTGTTTCTTACACATATTATATAGTTTTAAAATATAAATACTAACAATCATGATAAAATTATCATATTTTACATCAATTTTAATTTCAAAACCAATCATTAAATATATTTATGAAAAATTAATTGTGTTATAATCATGATGACGGTTAGTCGTACGTACGCATGAGTATCATTTTCATTTTTCATCAACCATTATGGAAGTAAGGTATATAATAATTTAAATTTAAAAAAATAACATAATATAATTAATACCATATTATATACTTATATGTATCATCTATTTATTTTAGAATGAAAATATAGTGGCATCGCTTCGTAAAGCTGGTAGTCCAAACAAACACGAACAACGTTATCGTCTTTAATTGAGTAAAAAAGTAAGAAAATAAAATTGATAAATTACCTTTACAGAATGGTAAATATGTAATTAATATCATAATTGATCCATTTATATTACATAAAATAATTAAATTTATCTTCATCAAAATCCATGCGAAGCATTAGTGAAATACGAATCACATCACTTCACTAGGTGGTAGTACGCCATACACACGAGCGACATTATTGTGTATCCTAAATAAGGGAATATATTAATATATATATGATAAAATGACTCCATATGTATAATTATGTTATCAATATAATATATATCCTTTATATTCTACATAATACCCAACCTTGAGAGGTGAAAAATAAAAAATTAATGACACAGGTTTTCAAGGTGGTAGTCTACCTAAAACATGAATGATGATTTTATAATCCATTTTATAGAAGTGGGGAATTTTTAGATAATTAAAATGTTACAAAAACTTCACATTATATGAAATATATTTTTTATTATGAATTTATCATTTAATAAAAACGAAAGGATGTGGAGAAAGAAGTAAAATAAAGGCGTGTGTTGGAGAATGTTACCTGTTCATTAGGTGCCTTCCTTTAGTTTTCACTAAACCCTTCCTCAGATGGATTTATATACAAAATTAGTCTTATAAGTTGATTATAGATAATTTTTGGAGTTATTTTCTCTTGTATTGTCCATACAATATTAGTTTAACTGTATGAAAAAGAGGGAGAATGGGTGGCATTTTATAAGTGGGGTGAGTGGCATAGTTGTATTTTTTTAAGTGTGAATTGCACCGACATGTTTTCATAACACTAGGCCCCAATGAAAGACACTTCTTTATAATATAATGGATAAGGTTAAATTATTTCCAAAAAACTTGTTTTTGGACATGTTTTGGGTCCTTCTTACACCTTATATTCTAATTTTTACAATAAAGTAAACTCGATTTTACCCTAATCATTGTAATGAATTTTAACCGTTTTCAATATTTATTATTGTGAAAATTTAAATTGAACATATTATAAAATATAAATTATTATGATACAAAATGTTGAATTCATTTTATAAAATTAAAACTACATAAGTAAGAAATATTAAATTAAAATTAATCTAGTAGATGCAATGAGAAAATGGGTTTTTTAAGTGAAAATGTTCAACAGTTTACAATGATATTATACCTAAAATCCAAATAAAAATTATTCAAATGAACTTAATTTGACTAAAATATATATAATTGAACAAATTTTTCTTTAAATATAATTCAAAATAAAATTATAAATTATAAATTGTTTAAAAGATATAGCAATTTTCAATTATAATCAGGTGTGTTTCACTGTTCATTAAAAAAATGAAACTTCTAAAAAAATAAAAAACATTATCCCTAGGATAATTTAAATATTACCGTTTAAAAATTAATTTTTTTGATATAAATTATCTAAAACTGTAAAAAATAATTTTAAATTAGGTTTTCAAAGCATGACTAAACAGTTATTTAGGAGAAATAAATTTTACAGAAAAAATTCCATTTTATTTTATGTGATTTTTATTATTAGTAATATTTAATAGATAAAAAAATTGTGTAAAGAATATTTATTTTCATAACATAATTAATCTTATTTATTCCCTTCATTCTAACGACTATGCAATAAGTATAATATTAAATATAAATAATAATAGTATATTATTATTTGGTAAAACTCGGTCTTTCATATAACACATTCTATCGAAGAAACGTGTTTGTGTGTATAAGATAAGAATAAATATATGATTAATTTATTTGAATATATAATGCAGATTGAATATATTTTAATTAGTAAATATATTATAATATTTGGGATGTTATATTCCCTTCTATTCTCAGTGTTGTGTGTAATACAGGCTATCGAATATGATATTCATATTTTTAAATTTCACTGTGTTACATTCTCTCCACATTAAATAAATTGTATGATGTCAATTTAAACTTGATCATGGAAATAAATTATTTGATATTTGAAAATTACTTTGTTGAAACCCATACAAAGTAAAAATGGTTAATAAAATATCATATTAATAAGAGATAAAGGAAATAAAAAATGATCATATGGAATGACAGATAACTATGATCCTGTGTAGGAGAACATTGGTGGAATGTTAACATATATACATAGAGGAAAATCATAAATAGTTATATAGAGTTCATGAATTCATTTATTACAAGAAATAGAATCATAAATGAATTGTTAATGGACTCAAATACATAAATCTAATAGGTGTGGAACAGTATTTGATATCATCAAAAATGATATTAATGTGATAGTATTTTATTTCTAGATACTTTTTATAATGATATGTAATTATTTTACCATATTTGAATATATTGAAATTTACTTACTTGATACATTTGTATTTAATAATCACAATTTCATCCTTTGGTTGTGCTTCAATCCCTTTCTCTAGGAAGTGAATATCCAAAAATGAATTTTTAAGCTAGAAGCACTAAATTTTAATTTAAAGAGGTCATAATATACATAGAAGTGTGACAACATTTTCCATCACTCTATAATTATTTTCTAAAATTAATGTAGTTATCCCAAGTTATAAAATAAATTATTCTCTAAACCTAAAAATACCACTTATTCATAATTAATATTTTTTATTCAATTTTTTAACTGAAAACAATGACATATTAATTATGTTATTTTTTAGGCTAGTGGTAGGCACAAAACCCTTATCATCTTTGGGTCATGTGTTCAATCCCCAAAACCATGTCAGACATGATGGGCTGTCACCCAAAATTTATTTTGTGGGCTTTGTAAAATTAAATTAATATAATTCTTATAACATTCCCAAAAATATAATAGACCTCTATGAAATAAATTTAATCAATAAAAACCCTTTTACTAACATTTTCAACAATTTATTTTTTAAGTCAATTTATCTTATTTGACTATTAGTACAATGTCATTATTGATCATTTTAACCCAAATGGATATCAATACCTTTAAAATTATTTTTGTAAAATGTAAAGGAAATGTTCACCAACTAACATTTCTAATAAAATATATTCCTACCGTAAATTTTCCCTAAAATTCAGTAATATTGGTAGAATAAAATTACATAAAACCAAAAAAGAGGTTTTTAAGACTATGAAAATATTATAAATCTTAAACACATTAATCGTGATTTTATTGATAAATCATATGTTAATAAATACATATATGATTCTAAAATTGAAAAAAATCCAAATAAGTTTCATGATTCTTATAATAAACATACCATTGGTAAAACAATTCTCCTACAATTTAATTCTTCAATACCAATTATCAAATACATAATCCATTTTATTTTCACATAATTCCTTTTTAATTTAATACACCTTATGATTAGCCTAGGTCATTTATTTTTATCATCTATTTATATCCTTTTTAATAGTTTGTAAAAAAAATGTGAATTATCCAAATCATATACCCCTGAGAGTGTATAATTATGTGTGTAGTATTACCTTTTTTCATAGATGATATGTTAATCAAGTCAATCCCAATGTTCCTTTTTCATAGTTTTTTTAACTAGGTATGTTTTTTATAGAACTACTTCGACTTGTATTATCAAAACATGGACTTATTTCAAGTAAAAACCACCTAATATCTACCTTAGGAAAACTTTTAGGATGTTCATTTATAATTAGTATCAATTTATATCATATTATTATGATCTTAAATCTATGTTTTCCTATATATAGTTACAAGGTATATACTAAACTTTATCTAATAACAACTATAATAACCCCAACCCCAACAGCCTGGAGATGGTGCTTACTACCATAGATTGTCAGAATATACAAGGAATTGTATCTTGAAGGACTGGAGAGTTTAGTAATCTTGGAAAACTAGATACAAATATGAATCTCTCATTACATTTTTCTACACAAATTAAAAAAATATTTTTTACATAATATCATTATTCCTTTTAGAATATTTTTGGAATATCTTTCATAGAAAACTTCATGGATCCATAGGGGAATGAAACAAAATTTGGGTGAGGTAAAATGCTTAGAAAGGGTTAAATATAGTGCAATATATCACAAATCATATTGTATAATCAATATGAAATCGTTTATAATTTTATCATATGTTTCATTTAATTAGCATGAATATCTTGTTGAGAACTTGCAGAATCAATATGGAAAGAAAAATTACTAACAACACATTCCATTTAATTAGTAAATCGAGAATGAAATGAATCCAAAGATAATGAAATAGAAAAATCTCATGGATGATAATAATAATTTATTTATGAATGATTAAAATAATTAATTTTTTATGTCATGTTTCTGAAGTAAATGATACCATTACAATCAAGACATTTCACAAAATGGTTGAAAACATAGTGGGTAAAAACTCATCTTATTTGGACAACAGATTCATCACATGAGACTACCGATGCATCGAGTGGCTATCTATTATTAGGCCCCACCAATGAAATACTAGTAAAAATAAATCGCCATATATCAAATATTCTATTTTGTTCATAAAAAATGTGGCTTATCATCAAGTATCTGTATTGAGTAAACAATGTGGATTTAGAAATATTTCCCAAATAAATCAAATATCATTTTAAGTGAACACCATATATAAAAATGTTACCAGGTTTATGAAATAGGAATATAAATCATAATATTATATTTATATTTAAGTGAAATATATTTTTGAATGAAAATTTATTCTAATAAATTCATTATTTCAAGAGAAAGCTAACAATCCCAAAAGAAAGTGCGATTTCATAAAATGTTTTACCACATGTTAATTTTCAATTCAATTTCCCTTAGATGAGATAATTAAAATTAAAAAATAATATACCATGAATAATTAATTATTTATTATATTACATGTCAAAGTATTATTATATTCACACAATAAAGGTGAATTTTTTCATAATAACAAATAAGTCTCAATGGGATGTTAATTGAGAAGAAATACATTAATATATGATTTCATCTAGTTGAATTTAATCTCTTATATGGTGGTTTTAAAAATATTTTTAAATTATTAAAGAACCATATTAATATTTATAATTTCATATGTGATTCTTTTATAACATCTTATTACCCATTCCTTAATAATATTTCATTATTTTCATTGTTTTGTGTGATAATTTCTTATTCTCTCATGCATGTTTCATCATGAATTATAGGGTTTATGTACTTGCTATTTAGTTTTATATAAATAAAAATAATAATAATCAATTAATTATCATATTTTTAAATAAATTTCTCTTTTAAAACTAGTCATTAATGATGTTTATGAAAAATGAAGTACATTTTGATCCTGGAGACATTATGTCCTACGTACGCATGTGTAACATTTCCATTTTAATCATTCATTATGGAAATTTAGTAACTAATATTTTATATTTAAATAATTATAAAAATATAATTAATACCATATTATATTTTTATATATATCATACATTTTCCTAGTTATGAAAATAGTTTCACACCACTTCGTGAAGGAGGTAGTCCACATGTACATGAAGGATGTTATCGTATTCCATTGAGTGAAATTTTATGAAAATAAAATCATTTATTAACTTTATTATAGGGTAAATATATCATTAAGTTCTTGATTTTTTCATTTATATCACATATAATTATTAACATTATCTTTATCACCTTCCATGTGAAGCTTTATGGAAAGAGGAATCACATCGTTTTGTGAGGCGGTAGTCTCCCATACACACGACCGATGTTATTGTGTCTCCTACAGCATGGAAATTAATAATTTATAATTGATAAAATGATTAAATAGTTATTATTATATTATAAATTTAAAATATATAATTTATATCTATCATTGTACCTATCCTTGAGAGGTGTAAATGGAAAACAATAAACATTGGTTTGCTAGTCAGTAGTCCTCCATAGACACAAAATTTGATTTCATAATCCATTTTATGGAAGTGTAGATCTTTTTAGATCATGGAAATTTTATAAAAACATATTAAATGGAATATAATTAGGATATTATGGCATCATGTATTAATAAAATTTATATAGCTAGAGAAAGAAGTAAAATAAAGACATTTATTGGAGAATGTTACCTCTTCTTCAGGTATCTTTATTTGTGTTTCACTAAACCCATAATTGGTTAGATTTTGTAAAAATAAGGATTATATCATAATTATAGGAAATAATTTATGTTATTTGGGATGTTACTATCTTAAATAAATTGGTTTTGTGTGTGAATAATAGGGGATATGGGTCGCCTTTTATAAGTGGGGTGAGTGACTGTAGGGTCCTGAAAAATCCGCAAAGGAGAATGGGAATCCCCTTAATTTGAGAAAAGATTCTACCCAATTTCCCTCAAAGAATTGGGCCAAAAATATAGAGAATACTCAATATTGGAAAAGGATCGACCGGTCCACGTACCGGTCCAACTTTGATGGTACGCGGCCAATTCAGTGAGCCACCCCTTTCGCGGACCAGTGTCATTCGTGAAACGGAGGCGGGAACCTCTCTGCAGTCATGAAGCAGGATGGGCGCCAGGCCGGTCCATCGTCACGAACCTCCCTAGCCATGAAACGTGCCAACCAGCCCAGACCGCATGCACCATCATTCCAGGAACATAGGCAGAGCCCTACACAGCTGAAAAGCACCCCCTGAACCGATTTGGTTCATGGGTGAGGTGTATTTAATGAGTCCCATGAGTTGCAGATTGGCCAAGTCATCTATAAACTGTTCTTCGGTCATGGGCCACCGCAAAAGGGGCTACATGACCACACAGACATCACTTTCCCCCTCTATAAAAGTACATCTAGGGGGAGAATAAAGGGATCGATCAGATTTGGGTATAAGGATTCTCCTTTAGTGAGAAGGTTTAGAGATTGAATTCTGGTGGAAGGATTCTGGAGGAAGGAGCTTAGGATTTCATGAACAGTGAAGTTCCAATTCACAAACCAGAACAGGTATAAAACTGGAAAGGAATTTATAAGGAACCGAAAAATGCATAACAAATTGGTGAACCGCGAACATAAAATAAAAAAACCTCGAGCCATGGACTTTCCGCGGATGTACTCCCCACAGACCAGGGAGTCTATTCCCCTTTTTCGATCTGACACACCACGTGGCACCCTCCTACGCAGGAGAAGCCTTGACCGGTGAACCCCCGACTAGCGACGCCCCTGGCCTCTGCTGCTCGCCTAGACTCCACCGCATACCAACCTGGTGCGCGGGCCTAACCCGAAGCCACATACCACCCTGGTACACGAGATGCCTATTAGTCTGTGTACTACCCTAGTACGTTGATGGACTATATAGCCAGGTATCACCCCCCTCTCTGAAGGGAGCCACTCCTCATGCACCCATGTGGCCCACTAACTCCTTCTATGTTTCCATTCCTGAGCCAGATAAAACCCTTCCAATCTAGCATGATACTTCGCAATCCCTTCATTGGCCTATTCATCTACCCCGAGCCAAGGCCTCTACCAAAGCCACCAGACCCATATGATGAAACCCTCAGGTGCTTCAGTGCGCCACTTTGAGTTCATATACCCACGGTAGGCGATGAAAAAGGGGTTGCCCCACTCTTGAGTGGATTCTCGAAGCTTTATTGGGTTCACATTCCCACGGCAGTGTAGGGTCTGAACCCAGGAGTCCCATTTGTGCCTCTCCACTAGCCAGGATGGGGGACACCGCCCGCATTTCCTTTTGACGAGCGCTAGTGGTGAGCACTTCTCCCCTCTCCTGGGAGTGGCTGGGCATCCCTCCTGGAGTAATCCCCACACCATCCTCGCCAGAAGAAAATGGCCCTTCCCCTCTCATCACAGAAGGTTCATTGCTCTGTTTCACGACTCCTACCTTCCTACAACATCAGGGAGAAGGATATTCCAGTGGTCCCAGACTTTCTTCTCATCGTCTTCCCCCCATTCCCTCGGTAGGGAAAATGTGCGAGGCTTTCCAAGTCTGTTTCATTCTCTTGTTTCTCACACCGATCGTGACTCGCGCGGGCTTAGATATTTGCGATGGTCACGACATCCATACAATGACGGTGATCAAAACGAACTACGTGGTTTTTTATCCCTTTCTCCTAAGCAGGGTACGTAGGAAGTCTCCCCAAGGTTCAATACCAATTCAGGCCACTAACCATGTGTAAGTCCCAATCATGCCCCTCAAAATGAACTACATATATTTTGATTCCTCTCATGAGGATACGTAGGAAGCACATATCACGGGTTCGATCCAAATGCTCAAGTCATTATCTCTCCCCCTGGATGACAAAAAACTCTAAAATTCCCAGTTATGAGGCTTCAAACCCATTCTGTCTCAATGAATCCAAACTCATTAGAATCATTAATCCTAATGTGGGATGGTAAACCACGGGGCTAAATTACTATGCATCCCTGCGTTCAGTTGATCATTCCCATATACGGGGTAATCTATGGATATTATGCTTGGGGATAAACCAAATATTCGTGAACATATGAATACATATTATATCTATAAGAGATTCCTGTAACAGTCAATAATTCCCCCCAAAAGGGTACGATGAGCCCAACTTCCCATCCTCTTGACCAATGTGAGTTCTTAAGCATCGCTGGCCGAATGACCCAGTGAACGCCTGCCTTTGGAATGCAGGTCCACGGATCATTGGATACGGAACCATTGGGAATTTTGAAACGAAGACCGATATACTTGACCTGAGCAATTGAACGGAACTCAGCCCTTAGTAAGATCGACTGTCGGGCGCGTCGGTCTTCCCAGCCATGGTTGAAACACAAATGGTGAACCCAACTTGAATCGTTAACCAAGAATGACGGATTTAACCTAATACCACTCTATTCCCTCTTATACTCATATGGAGGGCCAGGAAAGGTCATTAACTATGCATGGGAGCATGAGATACTACTTTGACATGTTTGCAGTTTGTATTTGTTAATATATTTTACAGGTACCAATCGGAACTCCCTTCGATCCAATGACATCACAGAGGAACTCACAGATGTGTACTTCAAGCAATACAATGACCGAAAATCCTAGCCAACGAAGGACCCCATCACCTACTCGGAATCTTCAACACTGGGTCTCAGATGCATTGATCTGAGAGTACCACATGTACGGTACTCTCCTGACGGTTGAGGCGGCCATGCACATCCTCAAATCCACCAAGACCCACCAGTTTCCTGCCCAACAGCGGCTGAAAAAGCAGATCCAGATGACTCCTATTGCCGTCTCAAACCGTTTTAGGAGTCTATCCCTGGAACAAGACAACACGTACATCCCTTATCATATGGAGGTGGATGAGGTCGACACCGAGGACTTCATCCCCACTGAACGGGGGTTCCGCTCTAAGGCCCCCAACAGAAGTCATCGTCGTGGTTACACCGCGACTCAATATCCTCACGCTAAGGAGGATGTCACCTCGAGGATCCAGGCCCACACTCCCCAAGCTCTGGCCCCTCGTACCAACCGACGAGGGTGGAAAACGTACAACCAGGTACTGCTCATCACCCTTGTCCATGAGGGGGAGCTCCGCTGCCCAGTCACAGAGACATATTGCGAGCAGGCACATACACCTGTCCACTCCTCCAAAGTCCGCCACCTTCACATGGTGGAATTATACGAGTAGGCACGCATCCCCTTCGATCTCTATCATGCTCGTCACTTACACAAGACATCACCAACCCAGCATGCACCTCTCCCTGCCCAGGGTCATGAAACCCACCAACCAGATGTGGTGGAATCCCAGTGCCTATAGGACCAGCTCCTAGTAGATTCTCTTGATTCCTACCATCACGATGTGATGGTGATCAACAAATCCCACCAACCAGATGTGGCGGCAATTAATAGGTGGGCGCGTCTCCTTGCCAACAAAGGCCACCAACTCGATATGGTGGGGAACCAACATATGCAGGGCCAGCTCCCTACGGATGCATGTAAAGTCTTCCACCCCAATGTGGCAGTAAACAGAGAGATAAACTGGCATATCCTATCACAGGGGTAGACTCGTTCATCTTTCCCAACACAGGAGAATTGTTAGTACCCACTGACCACCAGAGGACCGGCGTAGTATATTCCTACTCTGATACCGGAATGGGCCTTCGTACCTGTTCCAGCCAAATATTTCTCTCTACATATCCTCGTAATGATGGAGGATCATGTAGAGACCCAAATCATGACGTACATGGACATTAAATTACTTTTTCGGAATAATTAATACAAAAAAAAACCAACACTCAAGGGCCATAATAGTTTAGTGCCTTTGGAAACTTGGAACATAATCTTCTAATCATGGTGAAAGATCTTCAAAATCTCCCATAAAGATCATCCCAATTTTTTCTTACCTAAAACCGTTATTTATATCCTGGTTAAAACAAAACATATAATGGGTGAGCTCAAATTCTCAGTAAGGGTAAGCATGGAGAAAATAAAACCAACCATATACATTTGAACTTAAAAACATGAACATAATGTTTAAACTTCAAAATCATGAGCAATGAAATAAAACATGGAAGTACATACGACATAAATCATAATGGAACATAAATCATGATAAAATATCATGGGAATAAAACTTGTAATTGTGGAAAAACATTAAGGACATGATATTATTTCCATAGTATCCAAGGCATTATTGCCAAGACCATCTTAGTGGACAAAGTCCCTTACTGAACCGGGTTTACTTGCCATTTTGGCCATGTACTACGGAACCGGATTTACGTGACGTTTCAGCCATGTCTATATCAGGATATATAAATCTTTTCCCAATGCATTGGGGGAGATATAGGTCCCAACCATCTCATAATGAAATCATTCCTTCATGTGCCACAAAATCATAAATCATACATCATAGCATAACCCATGTATTAGAATGGGATTCTTAAACATCATGCCATCATAACATAATCCATATAAAGAAATGGATATCATTTCATCATAAGAAGAATCAAACCATGTAAATAATGGAGACATTGTACATGAAACATAAACATATTAAATAATGTCATTTTAGATGGAAAAATATTTTTGATATAACACTTGAAATGAAATCTTGAGGAAAATATCTTGTATTCTTCAAAATCATTTTCTTTTCACAAAATGCCATGAAATTTTAAAAGAAAAGGGTTTTTTTAAATAATAATGCAATATTGTAAAGGAATCTTCATGAAAATGAGGCTTTATGAAACCGTAAAAATTCAGTCATGTCGTATAAGTTAAAAATAACATTCTCCTTATACTTTTTTCAAAAAAATTCAAAAAGTACCTCGTATGGTAAAAAACATATTCCTTACATTCCATGTAGTAAAAGTAAAAAAATGGTTAAAAAGGACATTAAACATACATGAAACAATTTTTAGGAAACATGGACATAGATGATTAAAATAACCCCATTAAATACTTATAAATAAACATCTTGGATAAGAACGAGATTGGAATAGTTATCCCTTACCTTAGGTCTGATATGCTTTGTACATATCCGAACCTTCTGTATAATGATTTAAATAATGTCATTGACTTATTAAAGAATCATATTCATTGTTATGATATCATATATGGTTCACTTATGACTTTATATTAACCGTTCTTTTGTAAATTCCATGATAAAGTGCCATTTTAGGTAAAATTGATTCATTTATCATACGTGTTTCGACTTGTTGTTCTTGATATTATTACTTATATACTGATTTACATAATTCTAGAATATAAAAAATTATTTATATATAATATATATTAAGCATATACATATATATATGATAGATCGATAAATGGAATGAAATACCCCATTCATGGAGACAGTAGGCCGTACATACTCATGAACGCTGTTTTCGGTTCCTTATTGAATTTAATGGAATTAAGTAGATGACATACATATATATATACATAAATACAGTATCATTATTATGTCATATATTTCATTATTATTCATTATATATTCTTTATAATCATTCATGAATGCTTAACATGGATAATGAATCTCATCGCATCGTGGAGACGGTAGTCCGTACGTACGCACGAGCGATGATATCATTCCCATGATCGTGGAATTATAGTGAAGTGTATGTATAATATTTCAAAATCAACATCACTTTACAATAATCATATATAGTTATTTATTTACACCATTATACCCATCCAAGTAATGTGGTGGTCGAAAAAAGATTACACCACGGCGTGGAGACGGTATTCCGTACATATGCACGCGCGGTGATTTCATTTTCCATAGGATGGATAAAAGGTGAAATAAGGTAGTTTCATATTTATAATAACATATCAGTATATAATTAATACTGATGTTATTAATTTATAATGAGACAACTAAATAAGAAGAAGATGGAAGAAACTTGAGGGAATCGGAAGAAGAGATTACCTCTTCTTCGACGTACCTCCTTTAAGCCTTCTCTTATGGAAGTAGAGTTTGTCTTTTGAGTAGACCAGAACCTCTAGAATGTTCCTAGGGAAGTGGAGAAGAGTAATGAATAGTGTTTGGACGAAATTAAAGGCTCAAAAGGGTGTGAAGAGAAGTGGGAAGGGGTTCCCTTTTTTATAAGCGAGGAGAGGGGCACCTTTGGAAATCTTAAAAATATTAATTTATAATAAATCTAAACCAACATAAAAACATCCAAAAATGACTCATATTCGATGATTAGATGCTATAGGGTCGTAATCTCATCAACCAATAAAATTTAGACATGTATGGAATTTATTTTAAACATTATCGTCTTGATTTATCCTTATTTAATCTATTAAATTTTATTTGTGGTGATAAGATTCTAAATTTTAAATTGTAATAAATAATTTCTTATGTGATGTTAATTACCCATAATTAGATAATTTATGACATCATATACTATATAAATTTCAATTTATAATTTTTAAATATTTTTGTGATTTTTAAACAATTTAATAATATGTTATTTTTATAAAATAACAATAGTGTCAATTTTGACACTATTCATTTATTTGAATTTAAATTAAATCCAAATAGAGGATATATTCAAACTAAAATATTTAATAGGTTCCTAACATGTCATAGTAATCTAGATAATTAGTGTAGAACATTAGATAGTTCATATAATATTTATATTACTATTTGTAAAACAATTTATTTTATATTTCTCTTAATAAAATAATAACTACAACATTTTTGTATAATTATTAAATATACTTATTTGTTGCATAAAAATTAAAAATAAAATACTAGGATGAATATAAATCTTATATATTCATAAGAATACATTTAGCCAGATTTATCTTCTAAAACACCCAAATTGTAAAATTTTATATTTATTAAATTATGAAGGTGACAACTTTGACATCATATAAAATAAAATAAAATAAGTTTCATAATCACTTTTATAAGACTCCAAAAGGTCATATATTCGGTCATTAAATGCTTATGGTGTATATATACACTACAAATATGTTTTGGTCAGGTTTGTGAGCCCTTTAATATGTATTACTATTTCAATAAAAACAATATTATTGATTTTTTTACTAAATAAATAATTTATGCATCATTAATGTATAAACTAATAAGTTAATTAAATAACTCTTAAAAATTACAAATAAATTACCATGATAAATAAAAACATTTTATATTTAAAATGAGTTTTTAAAACTGAATTAATATTTTTTATAACCTTATATTAAAAATACTTTAATTATTAAAGTTTGAGTGAGACATATTTCACTTTCCTTTAAATAAAATAAAATAAAGGTCTTAATCACCTAAAAGTGGGTTCTAATGGATTCCATTTCAACCAAAATATGACTTAAAACGAAATATAATCATCCAATTGTATTAAGACAAGTGTTAGGGTAATTTTATAATATTATATTTACCCTTAATTTCCTGATTTACCTTTTACTATTGTAAATAAAATTTACCGTAGTTACTATTCATAATGCCCAAAAATAAAAAGTAGTCTATTAATATAATTTGGACCCCACTGATTCCAAATATGGAATCCGTTTTTCCAAATTCAATACACATAAATTGCATAAATTAAATTTAAATTAATCCCGTTTTCGAAAGAAAATGGGTTTTAGTTTAAAACATTGCAAAAGATTGAATTGATTTTAACTATGAATTCAATGTAAAATCAATGCTAATGACATAAATTATATTAAATAGTAAAAATATCTTCTATTTATAAATTAAAAACATTCAATATTATAATTTAACCACATAAATTATTACGATGAAAAAAGTTGTTTTTAATTAAAATATAGCGTATTTTTATTATTCATTAAAATATGAAAGTTATCAAAATAATATAAAAAATTTATCCAAGGTAAAATTTTATATCCTGATTCCAAATAATAATTTTATTTTGTAAAATTGAATTTATAAACATGTCAAAACTAGATTTAATGTGGATGTGCCATCAAAAGGTGGCAAAACTGTATTTTTTGAGAAATACTTATTTTACCAGAAAAAAATTATTTTATTCTCATACCATGTTCTATAAAATGAGTAAGATGAATAAAAATGTTATAAAATTCAAAATGTAGTAAATAATATTCATAACGGATAGTTCGTGATAATATTATAACCATATATCATTGTTTTGTGAAACCCGGTATTGCGTACAACACACGCTATCGTGGAAGGTCGCGATTACGTGTAATGCAAGCCAAGTCAGGGTTGCGTGTAGTGAAATATACCTTTGGTGCTACATATAACATAATTCAAAACTTATATAATTTATACATTAAGCAAAATCACTACTTAATGTTGCGTAGAATAATTTCTATAAAACGAATTTGAAATTGTGTGTAACATGAGCCAAGAATAGTGTCGGTATACTGCAAGATAATACGGTGTCGCGTATAGTGCAAGATAATCTTGGTGTAGCATATTGTAGAAGATATGAAAGAGATTAAAAATAATATATCTTATAAAATCTCTGGGTGTTACATTCTACCCCCCATAAAATGAATTTCACCCTTGAAATTAGTCGGAGTTATAAATGGTTTACTACTCGAATGTTTTAATAGAAACCCACATCGTAAAAAGGAATACTATAACTTCATTTTAAAACGGGAAGTTAGATTCCTAACGGTCCCCCAAAGTAACTCAGCACTAGGTTTCCACATATGACAACATAGGTGAAAATATAGATATGGAAGAGAACTCTAACCATCAAGTTCTGATGGAGATTGGTAGAGAACATGGATATGAAAAAGCCATGAATCACAAAGCCATAAATTTGTGATGATTTAAGGTACCATCTAATTCATCGGATATGAGGAAATTAGGACAATATTTTTGGTTTTCAAGATCATTCCCTTAAAGTTGAAGAATAATTAAAAGGAATACTTACTTGATTTTGGTATAATATCACTGTTGTTTGTGCCTTGAACAATTTCCACATCATCTCTTAAAGAAATGAAGTTGAATTTGTCTTCCGTGAAGTGTTAACATATCATACGATAGAATGATGGGTCATTCCATATATCTCAAAAAAAAGGTTAGCAAAATTTATCAAATATACAGAAGTCCATATATGGTGAGGTTAATCATATATGATTCCAAAAATGGACTTATACTTCATCTATCATACCACTTAATATAATAAAACTAGTTTCTAATAACCAAGAACTTCCTGTTGGCCAGTGGTAGGAGATAAAGGCCTGTCGCACTTTGGTTGTGGGTTCGATTCCCATATCCTTGTCCGACATGATGGGTTGTCGCCCATCTTTCAGGTTGTCCCTTTTTCTAAAACTACATTATAATAACATTCCTGCAATAATATTGAAATGAAAGTTCTAGCCTTAAACAATACTCTCTAATGTCTGACATAACCCTTTCCAATCTTTAGACTTATCCAAAATACAACTTTCCAATCTCTTAGTATACATGAAATTATTACTGGAAATGTAACATACGAAGAACATGAATAACATCATTTATCATATGATATATCTTCTTGGTCACATTCCAAACATGTGTTCTATTGAAACAGAAATTACCATAGAACTTTAGTGAGAACATGAATGCTGTCAAAAGGTAACTCTTTCCACATACCAAAATCCCAAAATTTCTATATACTCAAACCATGATATAAATTTTTCCTTATATCAGTCATGAGCTCATTTCATTTTCTCTTGATCCCTTCATTATGTGCATATCATCTGCTTTCCAAAAACATTTCAATCAATTTACATGGTTACCGGTACCATAAAATTATGGAAAATCATAATAGACCAATACATAAATATTTCAATATTCCACGATACTATATACAACATTATTTTGGAATCCCATTACATAAACACTTAATCATTACACCACATCATTGTCATATTCAACATCGCCAGAAGTGATTGCATGTGACTTCCCTTTGTCATTTACCATAAGTGGATGCTCATGTCGATCATCATTAACCCTTGGAGTAGGGCATTTATTAGAATAATGCCCCATTTCCTTGCACTTAAAGCATTGAAGTGTTGGTGGATATTTCTCTGTAGTCTTTTTCCTATTCACATCATTAGCAACCTTTTTCCCATTACTTTAACAATCAACTGCTCGATGACCTTGTTTTCCACACTTAAAACATTTTCTAGTACCTTTTAGGAAATCTCCACCATGCTTCATTCCACACTTTGAGCATAATGAAACATTCATCTTCTTTTCACTATTGTTCTAAGATTTTTCCTTGAACTCCATCTTTCATTTCTTGTCAAAACCATGAGATGGATATGTATCACCAAATTCCAGTTCTACCTTGATAGCACAACACACAATTTCTTCATAGCTAATGAATTCTCTTATATATAATGCTCGTCGAATACTTGGTTTTAAGCCACTGAATAATCGATCAACTTTACTTTCAGGTTGGATGATAAATCCAGATGCATACCTTGAAATCCTTATAAAATTCATCTCATATATACCAATATATTCATCATCCTTTTTCTTAAGCTCAAGGAAATCCTTTTCCATATTTGTTCGAAGAATACGAGTGAAGTACATATAAAAAAAAGTTCTTGAACTCATCCCATTCCATGGATTAAATTTCATCTCGGGGCCTTGTATTCTTAATTAGAGTCCACCACTGGTATGCTTCACCTTCTAAATGGTAAGTAGCCAAATTGACTTTTTCATGCCCTGAATAGCGAATTATGGAAAATATCTTTTCAATGATACTGATCCATTGTTCAGAAACAAGTGGATCAGAAGACCCACTGAAAGAAGGTGGACGTCGCCTCATGAAGGACTCAATAGAATATTGTTCCCTTATCTGCTCATTTGGAAGTCCAGAATGATTCATGGCTTGTGTAAGTATAGAAATATGATTTTGTACTCCATCTCCGATCACATTTGGTTGTTCAGGAGGAAATTCATTGCATTGTCCATTACATTGATCAACACGGTTCCTTCAGGTTCCATCCATCGTCTAAAACCCAAAAAGAATAGCGTGAGAGGCAAAAATCATGCTAGGGAAAACAACATAATAAAGGAGGAGTACCTTCAATATCTAACATATTAGGTTTAATTCTATGATCGTTATCATAATTCTAGGATTATAACCTATACTTATACTTAATCGTGGGGACAACCCTAGACATACCTTAAAAATATCTCTAGGGATCTCACTAAAGTTCTCGCATCCTAGTTTCCAAAGGTTAACTAAACCTTTCCTCTAATACCAACTGTAGAGACCCAAAGCTTGACGTACGTGGACAATACATTACTTTTTCGGAATACTTAATACATAAAAAAACCAACACTCAAGGACCGTAATAGTTTAGTGTCTTTGGAAACATGGAACAGAATCTTCTAATCATGGTGAAAGATCTTCAACATCTCCCATAAAGATCTTCCCCTTTTTTTCTTACCTAAAACCTTTATTTATATCCTATGGAAAAGAAAAAATATAAAGGGTGAGCTCAAATTCTCAGTAAGGGTAAGCATGGAGAAAATAAAACCATCCATATACATTTGAATGTAAAAACATGAACATAATGTTTAAACTTCAAAATCATGAGCAATGAAATAAAACATGGAAGTATGTAAGGAATAGATCATAATGAAACATAATTCATGATAAAATAGCATGGGAATAAAACTTGTAATTGTGGAAAAACATTAATTACATGTTATTATTTCCATAGTAGCTAAGGCATTGCTGACAAGACCATCTTATTGGACAAAATCCCTTACTGAACCAGGTTTACTTGTCATTCCAACCCTGTATTTCTGAACCGGAATTACTTACTATTTCAGCCATGTCAATCTCATGAGATATAAATCTTTACCTGATGCATTGGAGGGAGATATAGGTCACACCCATCTCATAATGAAATCATTCATTCATGTGCCACAAATTCATAAATCATACATCATAAGATAACCCAAGTAATAGAATGAGATTCTTAAACATCATTCCATCCTAACATAATCCATATAAAGAAATGGATATTATTTCATCATAAGAAGAATCAAACCATTTAAATAATGGAGACATTATACTTGAAACATAAACATATTAAATAATGTCATTTTATATGGAAAAATATTTTTTGATAAAACACTTGAAATGAAATCTTGAGTAAAATATCCTTTCTTCTTCAAAATCATTTTCTTTTCACAAAATGCCATGAAATTTTAAAAGAAAAGGGTTTTTTTGAAAATAATAATGCAATATTGTATAGTAAGATTCATTAAAATGAGGCTTTATGAAACCGTAAAAATCCATTCACGCCGTATAATATAAAAATAACATTATCCTCATACTTTTTTCAGAAAATTCAAAAAGCACCTCGTATGGTAAAAAAGAATATTCCTTACATACCATGTAGTAAAAGTAAAAAATGGTTAAAAAGGACTTTAAACATACATGAAACCATTTTTAGGAAACATGGACATGGATGATAACAATAACCCCAGTAAATACTTACAAATAAACAATTTTGGATGAGAACGAGATTGGAATAGTTATCCCTTGTCTTAGGTCCGATATGCTTCGTACGTATCCAAACCTCATGTATGATGATTTAAATAATGTCATTAACTTATTAAAGAATCATATTCAATGTTATGATATCATATATGGTTCACTTATGACTTTATATTACCCGTTCTTTTGTAAATTCCATGTTAAAGAAGCATTTTGGGTAAAATCATTTCATTTATCGTACGTGTTTCGACTTGTTGTTCTTGATATTATTACTTATATACTGATTTACATAATTCCAGAATGTAAAAAATTATTTATATATAATAAATATTCATAATATTAATATATATATGATAGATCGATAAATTGAAGGAAATACACTGTTCATGGAGACGGTAGGTCGTACGTACGCATGAACGCTCTTTTTGTTTCCTTATTGAATTGAATGGAATTAAGTAGATGACATACATATATATATATAAATAAATCCAGTACCATTATAATGTCATATATTTCCTTATTATTCATTATATATACTTTATAATCATTCATGAATGGTTAACATGGAGAATGAATCTCATCACGTTGTGGAGACGGTAGTCCGTACGTACGCACGAGCGATGATATCATTCTCATGATCGTGGAATTGTATTGAAGTGTATGTATAATATTTCAGAATCAATATCACTTTAAAATAATCACATATAGTTATTTATTTACACCATTATACCCATCCAAGTAAGGTGGTGGTCAAAAACAGATTACACCACGGCCTGGAGACGGTATTCCGTACGTACGCACGCGCGGTGATTTCATTTTCCATAGGATGGATAGAAGGTGAAATAAGTTTGTTTAGTATTTATAATAAAATATCAGTAGATAATTAATACTTATGTTATTACTTTATAATGAGATAACTAAATAAGAAGAAGAAGGAAGAAACTTGAGAGAATCGGAAGAAGAGATTACCTCTTCTTTGACGCACCTCCTTTAAGCCTTCTCTTAAGGAAGTAGAGTTGGTATTTTGAGAAGACCAGAACCTCCAGAATGTTTCTAGGGAAGTGGAGAAGAGGAATGGGAAGGGTTTGGACAAGATTAAAGGCTCCAAAGGGTGTGAAGAGAAGTGGGAAGGGGTTCCCTTTTTATAAGGGAGGAGAGGGGAACCTTTGGAAATCTTAAAAATATTAATTTATAATAAATATAACCCCACATAAGAACCTCCAAAAATTACTCATATTCTAATATTAGATGAGATATGGTTTTAATATCACAAAAAATAAAATTTATATATGTAGGGAATTTATTTTAAACATTATCAACTTGATTTATCCTTATTTAATCTATTAAATTTTATTTCTGGTAATAAGATTCTAAATTATAAATTGTTATAAATAATTATTTATGTGCTGTGAATTATCCATAATTAAATAATTTATGAAATTTTAGACTATATAAATTTAAATGTATTATTTTTAAATATTTTTGTGATTTTTCAACAATTTAATAATATGTTATTTTTATAAAATAACAATAGTGTCAATTTTGACACTATTCATTGATTTGAATTTAAATTAAATCCACACAGAGGATATATTCAAAATAAAATATTTAATAGGTTCCTAAAATGTCATAGTATTCTAGAAAATTAGTTGATCACATTAAATAGTTCATATAATATTTATTTTACTATTTTTAAAACCATTTATTTTATATTTCTCTTAATAAAATAATTACTACATCATTTTTGTATAATTTTTAAATATACTTATTTGTTGCATAAAAATTAAAAATAAAATACTAGGATGAATATAAATCTTATATAATTAATAAGAATACATTTAGTCAGATTTAGCTTCTAAAAAACCCATATTTTAAAATGTTATATTTATTAAATTATGAAGGTTGACAACTTTGACAACATATAAAATAAAATAATATAAGTGTCATTAACACTTTTATAAGACTAAAAATAGTCCTATATTCGGTAATTAAATGATTATGGTGTATATATACACTACCAATAAGTTTTGGTCAGGTTTGTGAGCCCATTAATATGTATTACTATTTCAATAAAAACAATATTATTGATTTTTTTACTAAATAAATAATTTTTGCATCATTAACGTATAAACTAATAAGGTAAATAAATAACTCTTAAAAATTACAAATAAATTACCCTGATAAAGAAATACATTTTATATTTAAAAGGAGTATTTATAACCGAATTTTTATTCTATATAATCTTATATTAAAAATACATTAATTATTAAAGTTTGAGTGAGACATATTTCACTTTCCTTTAAATAAAAAAAAACTAAATGTCTTAATCACCTCCAAGTGGGTTCCAATGGATTCCATTTCGACAAAAAATATGAATTATGAAGAAATATAATCATCCAATTGTATTAAGACAATTGTTAAGGAAATTTTATAATATTATATTTACCCTTAATTACCCAATTTACCTTTTACTATGGTAAATAAAATTTACCATTGTTACTATTCACAATGCCCAAAAATAAAAAAGTAGTCTATTTATATAATTTGGATCCAGTAATTCCAAATATGGAAACCTTTTTTCCAAATTCAATACACATAAGTTGTAGTAATTAAATTAAGATTAATCCGGTCGTCAAAATAAAATGGGTTTTAGTTTAAAACATTACAAAAGATTGAATTGATTTGACCTATGAATTCAATGTAAAATCAATGCTAATGAAATACATTATATTAAATGGTAAAAATATATTATATTTATACTTTAGACCCATTAAATATTATAATTTAACCACATAAATTATTACGATGAAAAAAAAATGTAATTAAAATATAGCGTGTTTTTACTATTCATTAAAATATGAAAGTTATCAGAATAATATGAAAACTTTATCCAAGGTAAAATTTTATATCCTGATTCCAAATAATAATTTTATTTTGTAAAATTGAACTTATAAACATTTCAAAAACTAGATTTAATGTGGGTGCGCCATCAAAAGGTGGCAAAACTGCATTTTTTGAAAAATACTTATTTTACCCAAAAAAATTATTTTATTCTCAAACCATGTTCTAGAAAATTAGTAAGATGAATAATAATGTTATAAAATTCAAAATATAGTTAATACTATTCATAACGGATAGTTCGTGATAATATTATAACCATATATTGTTGTTTAGTGAAACCCGGTATTGCGTAGAACACACGCTATCGAGGAAGGTTGTGATTGCGTGTAATGCAAGCCAGGTCAGTGTTGCGTGTAGTGAAATATCCCTTTGGTGTTGCGTATAACATAATTCAAAACTTATTTCATGTATAAATTAAACAAAATTTATTCTTAATGTTGCGTAGAATAATTTCTACAAAACGAACTTGAAATTGTGTGTAACACAAGCCAAGAATAGTGTTGCGTATACTGCAAGATAATATGGTGTCATGTATAGCGCAAGAGAATCTTGCTGTAGTGTATAGTAGAAGATATGAATGATATTAAAAAGAATATATCTAATAAAATCTCTGTGACTTACAGAGCAGGTATCGAACCCAGATCATATAATGCAGACTCGCCAGAATGTATTTACATCAGTGGAAACAGCTGGGACTCGGGCATATCATCCCATATCCCCAATTGAGGCAACTCATCTGAGAGATAAGATAGCCGCCTCACAAAAGATCTAAATCCCTGCTTCCACCCAAGAGGGTTGTCGGCCATATTCCGCGATACAAGGGAAACCAGATCAAGAAGCTTCACTCGTTCCAACTGGGGGACACCCGTCCATCATGGTGGATGCTCTAGAGCAGGCATATACCCTACTAAAAGTCAAGATGTTCATCGGCATATCCCGGCAGCATCATGAGACCCAATTAGAAGGGGACCCAATGGTGAATGCCGTTATCAACAGCAGACGGTCCCTGCTGCCTACAAGAAAGCACCTCGAACGCGCCGAAGGCAGCCAGAAAATAAAGAGCAGGTTCATAACTCTGCTCTAGTAGAATATGGGGTTCCCAATGCTGCTATACACATATCAAAGGCTCAGAACCCTTCCCACCCATTACCATATTATGGGAGTGGAAGTGGCAGTTGCAAAGGTCCCTCCCGCAATGTCGCTATCAGCAGCTCTGAAGGTCCTCCCAACATCACCCACGAGGGCCTCCCCCATGAGAATATAACGATCGATCATGAGAGATTCTATTTTTATGTGAGTCACGGAATCCCTCTACGTGACCAGAAGATCGAGAAGCAAGAAGGACCTCCACTTGTTGCAGTCCACCCTGAAGGTCCTCCCTGGGTTATACACTGCAAACACTCTCCGTGCAGTTGGACCACAGATTATGATAGTAGTCCTCGCTATCGTAGTCGCAACATCAGAGGCCCTCCCTACAGTAACGTCTCATCATGACAAGAAGGTCCTCCCCTTCATGGTCAGCCCTGAAGGTCCTCCCCAGGGGTTACATTGCAACGACACTCTGCGCATCCAGGTATCAGATCACGATGGTATTCCTCGCCACTCTGATTAAAGAGGTCCTCCCCATAGAGATGTCCAGCAATGAGACGTCCCTCCCCTCATTGTGGTACATTCTGAAGGCCCTCTCTAGGGTGTACCCCGCAGACATTCTCCTTGTGGAAGCTATGATGGTAGTCCACACCACCACGACTGCCATTGCGAAGGTCCTCCCCACAATGGACCCAAGCCACAAAAAGGTCCTCCCCATGTCGCAGTGTGTCTTGAAGGTCCTCCCTAGGATACCCATAGAACGTCAAACCGTGATGGTCATCCTCACCATGATGGCAGTTATTGCGAAGGTCCTCCCTGCAGTGACATATCATATCGACAGTAAGGTCCTCCCACTACCGAATCCAGCACAGAAAATCCCTCATATGTCTAGGCACTCAGAAGGACGGGATCAATCATTTAAGATTACCAACTAGTCACCAATGACACCCTTCTTCAATCAAGAGACAGTCTGGGGCCGCATTCATCTTCCAAACCACCTCATAATCGCCCACATGATAATTCAATACCTACCGGTCCTACTGCCTTTGACCACACTATCAGTGAGTTTCAAAGTTGGGCCAAACAGGTAGAGGAATCACTAGCGGGGGAGTATGCCGACATGTTGCACCAGAGGAAATGACTGGCCAGAGATGATGTACCAGTTATGTTTTGGCCCATAGCCACCTCTCAATTCGACATACCGAGAATGTTTTCAGAAGAATGTGTGCACGACATCTGCTCCAAAATATGGACAACCATCCGCTGGATGAAATCAAGGTTCATGCCCTGTGATGGGTACGTAGACTATGTCAATACAATAGATGACCTCATGTGTCACATTGACCTGGAAGCTCTTCCTTCGGCATAGCAACCGCGACCTGAGAGGTGTAAAGGAAACCTTGAATTAGCCTGCCTTCGTACACTGCACTAGTTGTGCCACATCATTAGTGACGCACTGACCGGAGTCCATATCAGAAGATGGGGAGAACATGGAGCTATGCATTTCACTCTACTCCCCACCCAGAAGAACCCGTTCGATATAATATCTTTCAACATCATCATGTCAAGACAGCAATCGAATGGGGTCCCTATTCAGGAAAGGAGACACACCCAATAGAGACAGGCCTTGAGTAAGTCCTAAAGCGTTAGGCCCTACGGGAACAAGCCATTCATGAACTCTATAATCGGGCCTCTCGCTTAAGAGAGTCCAATCAGTAGTCATTGCTTTTCTCCCCAGAGGGGATTGATTCACAGGTGAACTCCACATCAGATCCAGTTCACCCCTGAATGGGGGCATGCAAGATCAGGCAAGTAGCAATAGCAGTATCCGCTGCCACAATCTAGGTTCAACGCCAGCCTATAGGTATAAGGGAATTTTTAACAACAAATTCCCCTATAAGACTAATAAAAATGGGAAAAGACTCAATGTCAAGGGAACGAAGTGTCCTCTATCATGCTCAACCCCAGCCCTCAGGGCTGGGGTCTTTTTACCACCTCAACAACAGCCTCCCCCACGAGAATTAGTATTCTCTCATCAAGGGGGGATAGTCATAAGAGGAGGTTCCTGCCCTATCCCATCCTTTGAATCATCATCCCCTTCAAGAGAGAGGCGTACCGTAAGGTCGCATCAAAGAACTCTTCGCGTCACCCTTCGTCAAGGAGTCTGAAAAAAATCCCGGCACAGGAAGGGGAAGACCAGTAAAAGGCGCAATAGATCCTATTCCTATTTGGAAGATGACATATCCTCCACCCAATGATATGCATTCATCAACTCCATAGAGGATAAACCCATGGGTGACACCGAAGATGATGCAAATACGGATGGATCTGGAGATGACAGTTCCGTTCATGTTGTGATTCACAACAAACCATCAGGTGTGCACACCCGGAACCAGAGGGCTGCCTAAATATGGTCGCCCTTCCATCTAACCCTCTTATGCTTACCATGTGTGCTTCCAACAAGGATAAGAACAGAGGACCAGTTACCCTTATCCCGCCTCCTTCTCTCAATAAAAATGATCCACTTACGCTCGAAGAGAGGATCTCTCCACAAGAAGACGAAATGAAAGGATTGGGGAGGCTTAACGCAGTGCTACTCTAGAGGAACAGTCTTATTGAAAGCGCTTCCCAAGAAGAGACACACCATGAACTCCCAGCAAGTGCACCTCAAAGGCCAAGGTTTGCCCTGGAAAACGAAGCGTAGTCAGGGCCCCCACCCAATGCGGCACCCAGCCTGTCCAACTACCTGAACATGAATTTGGATGAATACCAAGACTTCCTTCCACTCAGGAAGCAACCGGAGTGAGTACGTATAAACCCTCCTAAGGTTTCATAGACGGCATATGCACCCTTGGTGCCGGCTGATCCAAATCCTCAAGCAATGCCTCGGGCTACACCTACCCAAGGTCGGGCCCAACACGATGAAAACCTAGGTCTAGCCAACACCATTGGGGCACTAATAGCTTGATTGGAAGCAATGGAAGGTCGAAGCGCTCTAGTACAGCCAGAGTGAAAGCCCCACCCAGATTGGGTGAGCCACACCCCTCCTCCACCAAATTTTGGGAGCCCTGTATTCCATATTTTCAATTGATTAGGTGATCTGGAACAGTATATGATGCACTATGCATCTTATTGCGACCCTATAGTGGTAACTCAAAAACAAAAAGAAGAAGTGAAACTCAAATTCTTTTTGCGGTCCTTGCAAGGATCTGACTTCGTCTAGTATACGAGTTTCCAGATCAGTCAATAAAATGCTGGGAATACATTCTTCAGTAGTTCATGTTCCACTTCAGCTCAACGCTGCCTAAAACAATGGTCAGTGACCTCATGAATTTATAATAGAGGGAGAAGGAGAGTGTCTCAGATTTCATCGCCAGATGGAAGGGTCTGACCTACTCTCTAAACAATCCAATTCCCCAAGATGGGATACTTCCCATATGCATATATAACCTTAAAGATGAGCTGCGAACACTGCTCATACTAGTGGAGTGTAACAATGGATTCCGTAATCTCTCTGCATTTGCCTAGAGAATTTGAAGACTCCCTCCAGTGGACTAATATAATGTCCCGAATAGCCTCACAGGATCCTGCAAAGAGAGTAGTTAGAGCTGAAGCTTCTTCTGTTATGCTCATGTCAGACCCTACGCCTGCTCCACCACCTAGACCTCCACCAAATCATCATGGGCCCCCTATATATCAGTGGTTGCCACTACGCAAGCGGGATGATCAGAGAGGATCGAAGCAGAACCAGTTCGAGGAACAAAGACACAAAGTATACTCGTTCTGAGAAGACCAAGCCCACAGATACTTCATCACCGCCATGAATTGAAATTTGTTCCACCTCCCAGAGCCAAGGAAACCCAAAGAAGTCAGTCGCGATGGCAGGACAGATTATTGTCCCTACCATCGAATGTTGGGGCACAATATCCAGGAATTCTTTGTCTTCAAAGACGTCTGGAAAAGGATAGTAGACTCCGGGCATGTCAAGTTGGGACCACCCCTAGCACATGTGATGTATATTTCTACCACCGACTCTGACAAAGCAGATGGGTGGCAGGAAGTCACCAGCAAGAAGGGGCAGAAATTTGATGAATGGATGACTCAGAAGACTGTCAATCGAGATCAGGGCATACTCCGAGTTCAACTACATCAGCCGGTGTATCCTCCAACAGCCCCTAATGTCGCACAGCCGAAAATATCGGCCTCAAAACCCTCCACAAGCTGGTCATCCAGGCGTAATCGAAAAGGGAGGAGACAAGCGCAAGAGGAGCAGTCCGCAACGAGGCCAAAGATAGCCCCGACACTATCAGATTTTATTCCCTCAAACATGGCGCAAAGGGCACCAACCAACCAAATGGCACAATCAGGGACAACCGACCAGGTAGAACTATATCAAGATGAGGAGATAATCTTTGGTTCCATCAACATCATCCATCTAATGGAATCGTTCCATGAAAGAGTGTATAGTTATGAACCCTAGTTCACAACACAAGGGGCCGGGAGGAGGAATCACAGGAGTAGGAGATATCAGGGGGGTGAAGTAACGGTTGAAACCAACCCTATGGGTTTACCTCGGCCCCAAAACGTTAATATCGCGGAAACCCATGGGAGAGCTTTTCCACAGACTCAGTAGGAGAAAGAATATCCCTCCACCTCCACAAGCAGCCACTCTGGCCCCGTCATTCTGTGGTACCCATCAGAGGAGGAACAAGTGTCTAGCCACCTAGTGCGTAGAAACATATTGGTCGGGCCGAGTCCCTAGAAGGTGGGAACACCATCCACATCCGACCCTGTGGCCGGTCCCTCCTCGTCATGTACTCCAGCTCCCAAAGTTCCTGCTAAAACTCTCCCACCAATGGAGAAGCGTCAGCCTCTGAAGCAGAAATACGATATCCTTAAGCATCTGGCTTCAGTACCAGCCAAATTGTCAATCCTAGATGCCCTGAGTTTGTTATAAGATCTCAGGGAGACACTTATAGAAGCCTTTCTCACCCCCCAAGAGTTTCAAGCCGAAGTAGCCACCGCCACGATTTACCAGACGAAGACTGGACCGGCTAAATGCGATGCGGTGATTTCCTTCACTGATCAGGATGATGATACCATCATGCAAGGACACATCAAACCACTATATGTTTATGGTACACTAAATGATGTTGAGATCCGAAAAGTCTTTGTTGACAATGGCTCTGGAGTTACCCTCCTTCCCCTAAGGACACTTCGTAAGTTGGGATACAGTGAGGATGATCTAATACCCCCATCCACAACTCTGTTGGGTTACAAAGAGAGTGAACAAAAACCGATGGGACAAATCATGCTAAAAACCCATTTTGGTGACCTTGTGGCCTACTTAGAATTCCTGGTGGTCTGGCAGAACACATCAGTCAATGCCCTACTGGGAAGGCCATGGCTCCATATGCACATGGCCATTCCTTCATCCTACCACCAGTGTATTAAGTATTGAGTCAATGGACAAGGTGGAACATTGAACGCTGACAAGGCCCCTTTCAATCTCTTTGAGTCACACTACATTGACACTGGGTTATATGAGAAAAAGATGAAGAAGAAGCATTCGATTGATGGTGTCGACAGGATCCCCACTCCAAAAATCCTGTAAATGGTTCTTGATGACCCCCTTAAGTAGCTCGGTGAATACTACTTACTACCCATCAACCATGTTGGGAGTAGGAGTTCAAGTCCGGACACATACTCAGTTATCCTCATGACTTCAGCCATGACGCCCGAGCATACCAGTGCAGAAACAACCGCTAACCCTCAATTTGGGGTCGAATACTTGAGAGAGGACTCACATAATGCCTCACCTCTGGACTCCCAAGACCTCATGCCGAGAACTCCCCCCCATCAGATCATGAAGATGAGAATTTTGTGGAAGGATAGGAGGAAGATCTCACGGATGCACTACCCTCATTTGAGGAAGGTATCTTCACCACTGTGGATGAGCTCTGGGAAATAAACCTGGGCACCAAGTAAGACCTGAGGACCACTCTCATTAGTACAGCCATGTCTCCCGAGGATCACAAGGTATATACCTCTTTTCTGAGGCAACATTGAGATGTTTTTTCCTTGAATTGCACAGAAATTCTTGAACTCGACCTCGAAGTTGTGAGACACCACATAGGTCTGCCAGAAGACCATCGGGGCTATAAACAAGCCGCAAGAAGGATGCACCCCACACATGCTTCCAAAAAAGTGGTTGAAGTTGATAAACTCATTAAATAAGGCTTCATTTGGGAGGTTCAATACCCCATATGGCTGGTCAACATTGTCCCTGTCAAGAAAAAGAATGAACAAATTCGTGCCTACATTGATTTCATAGATCTCAATCTACATTACCTGAAAGATGATTTCCCGGTCCCGATCACCAAGTTATTAATCAATGCAACAGTCGGGTATGAGGCTCTCTCCTTCATGGACGGTTATTCTGGGTATAATCAAATCAGGATGGCCCGAGAAGATGAATAATCCACTGCCTTTTGGGCCCATCAAGGAGTATTCTGTTACAGGGTCATGCCCTTTGGTCTCAAGAATGTTGGTGCCACATATCAATGCCACATGCATCGTATCTTTAAACCATACATGGGGAGATTCATCGAATGTTACATGGATGACTTGGTGGTCAAATCAAGATAGCGCTCATATCACTTGTCAGACCTTGAAACATTCATCAACAAACTTTAACAATATAACCAGAAGATGAACCCCTTTAAATGTGCCTTCAGGGTTACCTCAGGGAAATTACTTGGCTTCTTCGTATGCCATCTTTTCATTGAAGTTGACCCTAAAACGGCCAAGGCTATCCCTAGTTTACCACCCCCCCACAATCTCACGCGCGATCCCCTAAGTCTTCCTGGAAACTTGAAAGTAGTTTTATATACGTAGGGTGAGAATATGAGTATACTCAGTAGGGAAAACCAAATAATCTCGTGCACATGTGGGGGAAGGTACTAAAGTCCCGTGAGAAAAAGAGTAAACCAAACACCTAACAAAGAAAACCATCCACCCAAGCATCACCAAGGCACACTCCCCAAATAACGCAAATCAGGTAATGTATAGTAATAAGAGCACATCGATGTTTGGGTACCCCGTGCCACTTTCCCACTGGTTATTGAAGACATCCTATGCATCGAACCAATCCCGCCATTCTCACCGCAGTCCAACTACCACACCTCGCCCGCACACACCTGGGCCATAACCGCACACATTCCCACTTCCAAATCCCACACGCACACACCTGGGCCACAACTGTCACATGTAACCACGCCTGCAAACACCTAGGCCAGAACAACCACCACCATTCCTGAAGACACCTAGGCTAAAAGATCCACCGCCACGCCCGAAGACAACTGGGCCTCATCCCGAAGATACTTGGGAAACTACCTGCCCGCACACACCTGGGCCATAACCGCCACACTACCGCACCCAAAGGTTCTTGGGATAATAATGGACCTCAGGACATCACATCCTGCTTGAAGATACTGGGGCTATCTAAGAAAGGGAGCAGAAAATGAGCTAATAACCATCCACTAATGGAAGTGTTGGGAAAAACACCCTCCCCCATGAAATGGGGGTTTTATACACTATGTTCTCAACTTTGTTGGGGTTAAAATAAGAAACAAAAAACTTCATGTATAAGTATAGGTAACAAGCACTCACCAAAAGTTTAGTTTTTTCTTCAGTCAGCCTAAAGAACACAAAAAATACCATATCCAAGTCACAACTCACACTAAACCAACAACCCAATTGTCCCATCCTTGTTTACATGTTCAGTAATAATGTTTAACAAAAGTTTCTGCAACTACTGGGAAACTAACACCATAAGCACAAACCAAGGGAAAAAGATCCAGCCAAACATCAAGAATCAACTACAACATCCTCACCCGGTTCTCTTGTAAAGTCACAACAACAATGGGATAAGTGAGATCCCTCGAAGTACTGGAACCAAAGAAAAACCCCGAGGCACTGCCCCATGCCCCCCCCCCAGACAGTTTCACATCAACAGAGGATCCCACCCCAATTCATGATATAAACATGGTAACCAACTGGTCATAAAATTCACAACCACTGAAAGCATAACACAGGGGATACCATCCCCAATTTTGCACAACTGCCGAGAGTATAATAACAGGGGATCCCATCCCCACCCATAACACCCAGCAAACATCCCGTGAATGAAGAACAATCAAACCACTACCACCAATTAAAGCAGGCACATGCTGGTATTTTTAGATTTATAAGAATTAACACACTCCATGATTACAATTTCCTTGTGCTTTAACCGGGGTTATCACAAAAGGGAGTTGACCTTGGTGCTTTCAATTTTCTTAGCCGAATGTAAGTAATTAACTGATTTAATTTTCACAGAAGGAGTTCACAACTACAAAACAAGCCATATAAAACATCAGGAGGGGTTCATTAGTGCATAGATAAAGACCACCAACAGCCATTATTTTCAGTAGGCTTAAGACTGCACAATTCAGAAATCATGAAATTATGGAAGATCATAAAACAAGGTATCATCATCGATCACAGCCCTCCCCCTTCATTAGAGTTCATCCATTATCTTCATTAAGGTTCAGGTTTATCAAATTCTATAGGAACAAAAGCATGCCCACCCCGCATGATTCACAAAAGTGAGAGATGAGGAGAAATTCCCCACTTGTTGATCAATGATCAACGCTAAGGCCAGTGGCGGAGCTTCATGTATATGGATGCGGCTTTCCTGAACGAAAAGCAGTTTGTCTGAATGAAGGGTACTCGTGATCGAGAAAAAGAAAACCGAAGGGGGTACCCTTTTAGTTTATAAGGGTTAGGGACGGTTGAGATAACAATGTGGAACCGCGTGAGAAGCGAGGGTCGTGGGTTGACCACAGCCCCACATGTTATTAAAGGGGTCTAAAACGCTGTACACACCAGGTCAATTCATTAAAAATTTAATTAAATGACATTTATGGGCGTTGCTGGGCTTTAAAACATGCTTAAAGGGGTCAAAATAGGGTTTAAAATCCAATTTGTGAAAAAGGGAGGCACTACTGGAAAAACCCTGATAGGGATGGGTGACACCGATAGGTCTTGACGATCGGTCTCGCCGACCGACCGCGCTGATAGGTCTCATCGACCAGTCTCACCAATCGGTCTCACCGATCGGTCGTGCCGTTTGGTCGCGCTGATCGGTCTCACCGACCGGTCGTGCCGATCGGTCTCACCGATCGGTCCCTTTGAGATGCTACCCCTTTAGGATCCATGTTTTTTGCAAAGGAAAGGACCCTGAGAGTCTGGGTCATCACATCAGATACCTATCAACCTATTCTCTCCCTCGATAATTTAAGCAACCTAGAAGGAAAGGGCGTGTCTGAACAACCACCTCGAAAGATACCTCTCAACAGTGGACCTCATTGATAACTAAGAACGCCTTTCTGTCAAGATCCAAGCAACATACCATGTCGACTGCCCAGCCATGTGGGTTGGGGAGTCTCCTTCCCCATGTCAAGATATTAACCGCTTTGGGCGACACTAACTCGCCCGCATGGGTTTAATCGCATCCACCATAATGCGCTTTGATTAGGGGTCGGGCCCTCCCCTCTCCGTAGTTTGGACTTTTCATACACACTCAGAGGAAAGAAAACCAGTATTTCATAACCAACAAGGTAAAACGTTCTACCACAACAGGTATAACAAACAGAACACCACAAACTCAAAACAACTCTGGGTACTGGGCATGCATCTGTGCTTCCCTCTCCCACATACTCTCCTCAAGCCCACCATGTCTCCATAACACATGAACCAAGGGAATGGTTCACCCACGAAGCACCTTCTCCTTGCGATCCTTGACCATCACTACTCTCTCCAAAAAAGTCATGTCATCCTCGATGTCCAGCTGTCCCCAGCCGAGGATGTGTGAATTGTCGTGCACATACTGATGGAGCTGGGACACATGGAAGACATCATGTATCCTCAGTAGCAGCGGTGGTAATGCTAGCTAATAAGCCACTTCTCCGACCCACCGCAACACTTCGAAGGGCCCAATGAAACTAGGAGAAAGATTACTCCCCTTTCCGAACCTCTATTGTCCACGCCGAGGGGATACCTTCCTGAACACGTGGTCTGCAACATAAAACTCCAAGTGTCTCCTCCTGGTATCAGCATACGACTTTTTTCAGTCCTGTGCCGCCTTCATCCTTCGTCGTATAAGCTGAACTTTCTCCTTCGTGCTCTGCACCACCTCCGAGCCAAGGATTCCCACCTCTCCGACTTCGGTCCAACACACAGGTGAACGACATGGCCTCCTGTACAATGCTTCAAACGGGGCCATACCAATGGTAGAGTGATAGATATTATTGTAGGAGAATTCTACCAGAGACAAGTGTCACACCCATGATCCTCCTAAGTCTAGAACACATGCCTGCAACATATCCTCCAAGGTCTGGATGGTGCGCTCTATTTTTTCATCTGTCTAGGGATGGAAAGAAGTGATAAGACGCAGCTGGGTGCCAAAAGCATGCTGCAATCCTCTCCAGACTTGCGAGGTAAACCATGCATCCCTTTTCGAGACTATAGACCTCAGAACTCTATGCAATCTCACTACCTCATCCGTGTACCTTCATGCCAAAGCATCCACTTCACCTACCTCCCTGATCACTAGAAATTGAGCTGATTTCGTCAACTGGTCCACTACCATCCAGATGGTGTCGTATCACCCTTGGACCTTGGATAGTCCTGTGATGAAATCCATCTATATGTCATCCCACTTCCACTCAGGAACATCTAGAGACTGTAGTAGGCCGCTTGGAACTCGGTGTTCAGCATTCACTTGCTGACATACTAAGCACTTGGCCACAAACTCTGCCACTGCTCTCTTCACTCCGGGCCACCAAAACTGTCTCTTCAGTCCCTGGTACAGCTTGGGAACTCCTAGGTGTACCACCAGGGGTGATTTATGAAACTCAATGAGAACCTTGCCACACATCACTTCTGGAACAAACAACCTTCCCTGGAAAATCATCCGGTTCTTACAAACCTCTGTCCATACTTCCAGAGCATTGCCTTGGTCAACTCGGTCACACATCAATTCGCACTCTAGGTCTCCCCACTGAGACTCCTCCACTTTCTTCAACAGAGAAGACTGCACTGTCATCTGATACATGCAACCTCTACCGCTATCCATCCTCACATCCAGTTGTAAGGCAGCCAACTCCAACATCGCCTTCCAGGCATCTGCCGACTCTCGGACCGCATCCTTATGCATCCTTCTGCTCAAGGAATCGACCACTACATTTCCCTTTCCCTCAGTATAAGTGATCTCGAAGTCGTAATACTAGAGGAACTCAACCCATCTCCGCTGCTGTAAGTTTAGTTCCTGCTGGGAGAAGATATACCACTAACGTTTTTGATTTGTGAAGACCATGAAACATTCTCTGATGAGGTAATGCCACCATAAATTTAGCACAAAAATGACCACTGCAAGCTCCAAGCCGTGGGTGGCATAATTACGCTCATGAGGGCATAGCTTCCTAGACCCATAATAGATCACCCCTTGTCGCTGCATCAACACACATCCCAGGCCTTGTCCTGAAGCATCACAAAACACCTCATATGCCGCCCCTCCTTTGGGAAATCTCAGCGATGGGGCACTAACCAACTTCTCCTTTAGATAGCTAAAGGCTGACTCACACTACTCACTCCACACGAAAACCTGGTCTTTCTTGGTCAGGGTTTTCAAAGGGGCTGCAACTCGGGATAAGTTGGGTACGAACCTCCGGTAGTAACCCGCCAGCCCAAGGAAACTATGGACCTTACCACATTATTAGGTTCTACCCAATAAACAACCGCCTCAACCTTTGATTGGTCCACTGCTACCCCCCGCTTGGACACCACGTGCCTGAGGAAGTGCACTTCTTGTGTCAAGAAATTGCATTTTGACAACTTCCCATAGAGCTGGTGATGTCGAAGGACCTCCAAAACCATCCACAGATGCTCCGCATGGCCCTCCTCGGATATTGAATAGATCAGGATGTCGTCGATGAACAAAACCATGAACTGATCCAGGTACTTCCGGAATATGGAGTTCATAAGCCCCATTAACACAACTGGGGCGTTCTGAACACCGAAAGGCATGAATATGAACTCTAAGTGACTATATCTTCACCTGAATGTTGTCTTCGGGATGTCTCCCTCCTTCACTCACATATGGTGGTACCTAGACCGTAGGTCGATCTTCGAGAACCATCCTGCCCCTTTCAGCTGGTCGAAAAGATCTTCTATCCTTGGAAGAGGGTAGCGATTCTTGATTGTTACCTGATTCAGCCTCCTGTAGTCTATGCACAACCTGAGACCACCATCTTCCATCTTTTTGAACAAGACTGGAGCACCCCACAGTGATTCACTCGGTCGAACAAAACCCCTCTTCATCAGATCATCAATATGAATCCGCAACTCTCGTAGCTCAGAAGGTGCCATCCAATAATGAGCCATCGAAATTGAATGAGCGTCAGGCTATAGGTCTATCTCGAACTCGATATCACATCGAGGGGGTAGAGTCGTCAACTCCTCAAGGAAGATGTCCATAAACTCATGGACGATCTCTAACACCTTCACCATCTCAGCATCTACTGACTCCACTGACAGCTCGGCTAATAAGGAGAGGAGGGGTTCATCTCGCCTGCTACCCTTCCGACTGCTCCTCTCGCCGACGAAGGTAACAAGATGGTTGCCCATGTTTGACAGCACAACCCTTCCTCAGAAGCTGTCGATGATGGAACACATAGAGAATAGCCAGTCGATGCCTATGATGACATCATATGTTGTATCTGTAGCAGAAAAAGATCCCTAACCGACTGATGCGGCCTTATTATAAGTCTGCATCCTCGAAAAACATATAACAAGTCGGTCTGACCTCCGAATGGTGTGCTCAGCACCAGGGGAACTGGAAGTCTCCCGGCTTCTAGACCCATGGCACGATCTAGACTGGGTGCAACAAAGGAGTGCGAAGCTCTGGTATTGAACAAGGCATAAGTGAGGGTACTAAAAAAATTGATCGTACCTCAAACAACCTCCGGCCCTGCTGGAATTGCAGCCTTCGCGGCATGTAACTGTCCACACCTAGCTCCTCTTCCCATCGGCTTTCGGCCACCTCCCCGACCATGCCCTGGTCGAGGTCCCTGAGGAGCACCCTGAGGTCAGCCTCCTCCTCCTACGTCTGCCCTCGGAGGAGTGGGAGCTCGTTGTCCCTGCTGCTCCTACAAGAATGGCCTGGCTAGAAGCTGCTACTGGGGCGGGTGCTGGGGATGTCTGCCACCTCCATACTGTACCCGGTCTGGGAACTGACTCTGGAGATGTCCATGGATCCCACAGACAAAGAACCGCGGTCCCGGGCCAGAAGGAAAAGGGTGAGGACCAAGGGATCGAAATTGAAACTGTTGCGGCCTGCCCCCTGCTGGTCGGAACCTGGAGGGTCCTGACACTGGAGGCCTGGTACTGACGGACTTCCCCTTCGATGGTCCCAGCTGGATCCCATATTGTGACACACCACCTACATTTTTCATCCTCTCCACCACTTCGGCCTTCTTATGGACCGCCAAGTACGTTGGCAGGGTAAAGGGGGTAACAGCATATTGGAGGGAGGGTCGGAGCGCCTCCTCCAAACGTCTTGCCCGAGACACCTCGTTGGGAAAGTGGATTGGAGAAAAATGTAGGAGGTCTGTGAACTTGATGTCTAGCTCTCTCACTGACATAATCCCCTTCTATAGGGAGAGTATCTCCTGTCTCTTTTCCTCTTTCATCATCGAAGAGAGGAACTCCGCCCGAAACTCCCTCTCGAAATCAGCCCATGCCACCTCAGCCTCTCTCCTCTCCCCCAGGTAAAGCGTCCACCACTGACGTGACGATCCCCGCATCTGGATGATGGCTAGAGGAACCCCGTACTCGGTTGGTTCCCAGATCAAGCCGAAGGCTATCACCAGCTCCTCTAGCCAGCTCCCCGTCTTCATGTCAGTTGTGATGCCCTCATACTTCTCGAGGGTCTTTCGTTGGAAGGCCTGAAGTGTATTCTTCCACTGGTCATTCTCCTCCTCTCAATCATCTCTCTGTCGATCGGCCAAGGTAGTCTATGGGGCCTCGATCTCCAGTACCACTCATGGTCTCCTTCCAGCTGTCATAGCTGCAAGGTAAACAAGTAATGCCTAAGCCCATGTAGTGAAGAATATTGTCTTTAAAACTTTTTTTAACTTTTTGTTTATTCTTAATTCCTAAGACACCCTAGAAACACGAGAACACAAGTCATTATGATTTATGTACCTTTCCTAGGGTCTCTACCCCGTAATCAGCATTTCCCCACTTGGTAGTTCGGTAGGTCCAGAGTCCCTGCATCGGATCACGAGGGGCCCTAAAATCTCGTGTCCTAGCCGGTCTTCCCTGGACTAATTCATGCACCAAGGTCACCCAACAATGTTTCCCTACCATCCCATGCAATCCTCACTGTGCCTAACTCCAGACACCATCCTATCTCTCAACCTCCTCTTATACCACTCTATCACAACCCACCTTCACCAAAAGGAGGGAAGGGTCAGAAGATTTCTAGGCCCTTCCTTATTTAAGTTGAAGGAGAGAGAATGACCCCTGAGACCCGCCTTCAATAGGTCCGGGAGTGGAGACTAGCACCAAGGGTATAGAATCACACACTAAATGGAAGTCATTACCCTTTTTCTTTTAATAGGATCAGGAAATATAATGGTAAATCCCAACAACACCAAAAGTTGAAAGTAAAAGTAAAGCCAAAAAAAAATTTCCATATGGATGTTCCAAAAGTAAATACCAAAAAGTACAAGTGACTACAAAGGTAAAGTAACAATGAAAAGAAAACAGTAGCTGTAACTGCCCCAACGATCCGAGCTAGTACGGTCCCGCACAATCCCCAAAGTCCTCCTGGAAACTTGAAAGTAGTTTTATATACGTAGGGTGAGCATAAAAGTATACCCAGTAGGGAAAACCGAAGACTCTCGTGCACAATTGGGGGAACATACTATAGTCCCATGAGAAAAAGAGTAAACCAAACACCTAACAAGGAAAACCATCCACCCAAGCCTCACCAAGGCACACTCCCCAAATAACGCAAGTCAAGTAATGTATATTAATATGAGCACATTGATGTTTGGATACCCCGCGCCACTTTCCCACTGGTTATTGAAGACATCTTATGCATCGAACCAATACCACCATTCTCACCGCATTCCCACTGCCACCCCTCGCCCGCACACACCTAGGCCATAACCGCACACAGTCCCAATTCTGAATCCCGCCCGCACACACCTGGGCCACAACTGTCACACGTAACCACGCCTGCAAACACCTAGGCCAGAACAACCACTGTCATGCCCAAAGACACCTGGGATAGAAGATCCACCTCCACACCCGAAGACACCTGGGCCTCATCCTGTAGATACTTTGGAAACTACCTGCCGGCACACACCTGGGCCATAACCGCCACACTACCCCTCCTGAATGTTCTTGGGATAATAATGGACCTCAGGCCATCACAGCCTACCCGAAGATACTTGGGATATCCGGGAAAAATAGCAGAAAAGGAGTTAATAACCAGCCACTGATGGAAGTGTTGGAAAACACACCCTCCCCCATGAAATGGGGGTGTTCAGCACTAAGTGCTCAACATGGGTGGGGCGCGAATAAGAAACACAGAAATACAAGTATAACTATAGGTAACAAGCACTCACCCAATGTTTAGGTTTTTCTTCAGTCAGCCTAAACAACACAAACAACACCATATCCAAGTCACGACTCACACTAAACCAACAACCCATTTCTCCCATCCTGGTTTATATGTTCAGTAATAATGTTTAACATATGTTTCAGCAACTACTAGGCAACTAACAACATAAGAACAAACCAAGGTAAAAAGATCCAGCCAAATGTCACGCATCAACTACAACATCCCCACCCAGTTCTCTTGTAAAGTCACAACAACAATGGGATAAGTGAGATCCCTCAAAGTATTAGAACCAAAAAAAACCCTGAGGCACTTCCCCGTGCCCCCCAGATGGTTTCTCATCAACAGAGGAT
Source organism: Viscum album (assembly GCA_963277665.1). NCBI lineage: Eukaryota > Viridiplantae > Streptophyta > Magnoliopsida > Santalales > Viscaceae > Viscum > Viscum album. Next base: position 122,224,922 of record OY728150.1, read on the forward strand.
CCCACCCCAATTAGTGATATAAACAAGGTAACCACCCGGTCTTAAAATTCACAACCACTGAACTCATAACACATGGGATCCCATCCCCAATTTTTCCCAACCACTAAGAGTATAATAACAGGGGATCCCATCCCCACCCACATCAACCATAAAATGGACCATGAAGTAAGACTAATCAAACCACTACCACCAAGAAAAGAAGGCCCATGCCGGTATTTTCAGATTTATAAGATTTAACACACTCCATGATTACAATTTCTGTGTGCTTTAACCGGGGTTATCATAGAAGGGAGTTGACCCTGGTGTTTTCAATTTGCTTAGCCGAATATAAGTAATTAACTGATTTACTTTCCATAGAATGAGTTCACAACTACAAAACAAGCCATTTAAAACATCATGATGGGTTCATTAGTGCACAGAGAAAGACCACCAATGGCCATGATTTTCAGTAGGCGTAAGCCCACACAATTCAGAAATCATGAAATTATGGAAAATCATAAAATAGAGAAGCATCATCGATCACATCCCTCCCCCTTCATTATATTTCATTCATTATCTTCATTAAGTTTTGGGTTTATCCAATTCTATAGAAACAAAACCATGCCCACCCCGCATGATACACAAAAGTGAGAGACGAGGAGAAATTCTCTACTTGTTGATCAATGATCGATGCTAAGGCTAGGGGCAGAACTTCACGTATAGCGAGGCGACACACCTGAACGAAAGCGGTTTTTCTGAATGAAGGGTACTCATGATTGAGAAACAGAAAACCTAAGGGGGTACCCTTTTAGTTTATAAGGGTCGGGGATAGTTGAGATAACAATGTGGAACCGCGTAAGTAGTGGGGGTCATGGGTTGACCATGACCCCACACATTATTAAAGGGGTCTAAACTGACGTACACACCAGGTTAATTCATTAAACATTTAATTAAACGAAATTTATGGGAGTTATTGGGATTTAAAACAAGCTTAAAAGGGGTTAAAATAGGGTTTAAACCCCAATTTGAGAAAAAGGGAGGCACTACAGGAAAAAACCAAACAAGGCTTGGTGACACTGATCGGTCTCGCTGATTGGTCGCGCCGCTCGGTCTCACAGACCGGTTGCGCCGATCGGTCTCACTGACCGGTCGCGCCGATCGGTCTCACCAACCGGTCACGCCGATTGGCCTCACGCCGAGACGCTACCCCTTTAGATCCGGATTTTTGGAAAAGGAAAAGACCCTGAGAGTCTAGGTCATCACAATCCTATATTAGACTCTTATTTTTCAAAAGGACTTTAAAAGTGTTTAGATAATAAATTTAATTTCAACAAATCCATTTTCCCTAAATCCAAAGGATAGTCAGAGTGAATGATTTATATATAGGAGGATTTTCTTCAATATTCCTCATTAGATTATTAGGGAACAAGGTATAATAATCTTTAATAATTTAATTTTACTAAAATAACATTTTTATTCCAATATATATTACACCAATTGAGCCATTTTATGTTAATCAGTGTTGAACGCCACCATGTTGTGATGAAGTTAGTGAAATGACGTTATTGGAACCAATCCTAGAGGATGAAATGGTAGGTAAAGTAAAATATTACTCAATAATACATGAAGAAATCTTACACATAGAAAAATATTTTTGATATTCATAAGGGGAAGGATTTAGCATTGAGGGAAAAGATCATGTTTTCTTTAATGAATCTCTAGGGAAATGTGTTATGTTTCTGGAAAGAAAGGGAATATTATGTCCATAGTTTATTATTATATATGAAATTATGAAATAAATTGGATAACTTTCTTATAAAATGTATTTACCTCTATGATTATCTTAGGTTTATGATGTGTTTCTTATTTCTTTTCTAAAAAAGTATGCATTTCATCCATCTCACATTTTGATACCTGGAATGGTACAATTAAAGGAGAATAATTCTTATCATGGAAATATGTTCCATGTTTTTTATTAAAAAAGTTAGTAATGTGAAATTAATTCATTTACTCAGTTGAGTTTTTGTGAATGAATAACTTGATTTAGGATGAAACAGGGGAATCAGAAAATGTTATGAGGGAAAAATACCCTCACTTTTTTATGTAATAAATAAAATTATGAGGATGTATTTTTTTAAGGGGGGAATGTGAAAACCAATTTAATCCATGAAATAAATTAATAATTAAACTTATATATATCAATTTTATATATTTATACATATCATTTTTTAAAAATAATTTTATGTGTGTTTTCAGTTGAAAAGGGAATTGTATTATTTAACTAAATATTTTTTCAATAAATTACATGGTTTTATTTAAAAAAAAATTATTTGTTAAAAAAAATAAAAAATGGGCTTCATTGTTATAATATCATATCAAATATATCATAGAATATATTTTTTGGATTTTATAAAATAATTGAATTTTGAGTGAATAGTGACAAATCATACTTTTTGCAAAATTTTTATTTATTTCGATTAATTAAATTAATTTAAAAGGTCCATTATTTTTTAGATGTGGTTTAATATAACATAAAAACAATTTTATTATAAATAATCTAAATAATTCCATAGGAATTTACATTGTTTTTTATTTTGGTATAATTTCATTTTTTTCTTAAAACAAAATTTTCTAAAAACATTATTTCTCTTTCCAAAAATATATTTAAATAAATTTATTTCATTTATATTAAAAGAATCATGAAAATGGATTATATATTTATAATTGGGAGTTTATGATTTAGTATTGTGTTCATGTTCTTTTTTGGTTCACTTTGAAGTTTAACAATGGTAAAAATGTGTCTTTGTGGGAAATGGGTAAAACTAGTTAATTGATATAACTACGTGATAAGTTTAAAACATATTATCTTAATTATTATTAGATGAAAGTACGTAAACCCACACACATTATCAATGAATATTAATTTTTTATGTTCCACTTGATCATGAGAATGAATTTATATTATTTTAAAAAATTGATTAATTTCAAGTGTGTCCCACCACTCACTTATACAACGGAACCTCATATCCTCCCTTCTTATCACCTTATTTTCACTCTATTTCAGTCAAAAACTACCCAAATCTATCTCTAAAATCTCTACCCATTTCCAATAGGGTTTTTAACTACAAAAAATTATTAAGATGAAATAAAAAAGAGATTCTCCATTGAAGAGGATGGTATACATACAAATTAAATGAGTCGGGACTCAAGGTAATAGATTTTTCATTAAATATTTTTTTTTAATATTTCATAAAAATATTTGACCACTATATACAATTTATTCAAAATTTTATATGTATGTTCTTATTTATACATCAAGTATTGTTAAATATCATTTTCAATGATATTTTAATTCCTTTGAAAATGATTAAAAAGTAATATTTGTAATATTTAACATAATTGTCATTTTTATTTTTTTCCAATGTGAACATAATTAACCTATACTGATTTAGCTCATTTTACAACCATCATATCCATTATTAGTTATGAATATTCTTCTGTATGTTAAAATGGATTATCAAATAAAACCTTGTTCCCACTCTTTTATGGATTTTTTATTTTTATAACATTCTAATTGAAAAGAATATCTCTCTCTATGATTATGTGAAAATGGACACTATTTTACTTATAGGTTCAATTGAGTATTTAAAGTTATTATGTTGAAAAAGTTAAATGTGAAATAAAATTTATTCATGATATAGTATTTTAAAATTATTTTTGATAATGGGTGATCTTGATATAACTCTAGATAACCACTGAGCCTGATATAGATCTATAATACATTGGGTAAAAATGATATAATCAAAGGAAAAATGATGGAGATAAATTTGTTTTTACACATATAAAATTAATTGACTTTTATTTTTTATGACCTTAGATAAACATTAGTAAAAACAACTTACTCATATGATTTTCTAGGTTACTTATATTATGCTTTTAAAAAGGGTTTTTACAAAAACCTTTTTATTTTATGAGGTAAGTAATGATTAAATGTGAATGGTTTTTTAAGTAGAAGGATTTCATGAGTTCTAATGTACCTTAGGATTCGTTGTTGGCCTATCCAATGCTTTTTAATGGGGTTTATATGTTATTTTTTGAAACGATGTTGATTTTCACTTATAGAATTATTTTATTTATGTTCTAAAATATTTATTGAGAATTTTTTTAAAAAATTTCATTGGTTTTCATGTTTTTTATGTGGACTAATAGGATTTTTTATATTTTTCAATCCATTTAGGAAATCTTTTTTCGTATCTTATGTTTTCAATTATTTATAGGATCTAGGGATGAGTATAAATGATATAATGGTCATGGTTTCAACTATAGTGAGCCATCATAAATTAAAAAATGTGTCCGGAATAAAGTATGGATGTTATGTTTCTATTGAAAAAATATATACTTTGTTAAAGTTTTCATATTCTTTTATATCCTTTTACCTAATTCTCTAAAACTATAAACTAAATTTTTTTCAAAATATATATTAGGTTAAACCCTTTTTTATTTATATAATTATGGGTTGATTATGGTACGGGGAATTATCCACATGGGTTGGATGCACCACATGGGCACACCATAGGGGTGTGACACCTTATTTCTCATATTTTTCTGCACAACAAGGGAATAACCCTTAGGTTCAATAACCTAGTGCCCCCAATTTGTCTCACTACATGGGTTACCCATTATGGTTCACTAATTTGGGGAAACTCTTGGGTTCCCACACTTTGGTGCACCATCATGGTTCCCATACATAGGTTAACCACCTTTTTTCACACATGGGCTCACCTCCATAGATCCATACATAAGAAAACAAAATTTCTGAGGTCATTCACATGTGATCCTATATTAATATAAACTTGTTTTCCAAATTCCTTCAACTAGGAACCCATATTAGAATGATCGCATTTTCCCATGTAATTCACATGGGTACCCATAATAAGGTGATTGCATATAGACATATCCTTCACATGGGATCCTATACTATGGAAGAATAATTTTTCTAAGTCCAACAATGAGTATCCCATAATAAGATAATCCCATTTAGTGAATTCCTTCACCTAGACTCCCATACTAACATGAATCCACATCCAATCCCTTCCTAAGATGAACCTATTTTCTCAGGTCTCATACATGGGATCAAATTTATCTAAGCTCCATACTTGTGAACCCAACCCTACCAAATATTTCTTGACTTGATATTCTCTTTTTTTTCTCCTGAACACATCATGTCGAGATGCTCCTTCATTATTAAAAACACCTTGAGTTTAGACACTATAATTTTTTTCCTAATATTTTTAGGTAAGAGATACACTTCTCAACTTCCAAACCATACCATCACCTAACTCACCTACTATGTTAGGTATCAAATGGAAATATACATTCATAATCACTACTGGAAAAACGGCCTATACCCACGGTTCAAAACCGTGGGTATAGCCCCCAAAACCGTGGGTATAGCCTATACCCACGGTTTTGGGAACCGTGGGCTGGAATGCCGTCGGTATAGGTCCCCAGCCTATACCCACAGTTTTGGAAAACCTTGGGTATAGGTGTCCTGCCACCGTGTCACCGAAACTTAGACAATTTCCACGGTTTCAACGACCTATACCCACGGTTTCAAAACCGTGGGTATAGGTCCTAAAAAAAATGCAGGCGCCGAGTTTCGATCCCGCAACCTCTTCGCTGTAAACACCGCGTCTAAACACTACCCTAACCTCACATATATGTATATATATATATATATTTAGTTAAATATAGTTATAAAAACCGTGGGTATATAGGGAAGAACCGTGGGTATAGGGTTCCCGCCAAAAAAAAATTCCTTCCCGCGGAAAAAAAAATTTCCCGCGCACACAAAATTGACCTATACCCACGGTTTTTCATAACCGTGGGTATAGGTATTTTATCCCAGACCTATCCCCACGGTTTTCCCCAAAACCGTGGGGATAGACCCGGGTATAGGTGACTTTTCAGGACCTATCCCCACGGTTTCCCAAAACCGTGGGGATAGAGCCCCCTATACCCACGGTTTTGGCAAACCGTGGGTATAGGTCATGAAAATTCACCTATACCCACGGTTTTCGAAAACCGTGGGTATAGGGGGGTCTATCCCCACGGTTTTGGTGAAAACCGTGGGGATAGGTACATTTTCCAGTAGTGAATACCCATACAATTATATTAATTTGAGGTACTCCTATTTTTTTATCTGATATGAACATGTTCATACACCACAATCAATGAATCATATATTCTAGATATAAGCCTACAACTAAGTATAAGACCTAAATCTTCCTCAAATGGAAGAACAAATGCATACACCCCATTTAGTATCCTATTTTAACACTAATAATGATACAGGAATCCCACTAGGGAATACCATGAATAATCCCCACTAAATTCTATGTTGTTATCTCTAATTCCATATGACTGATCTTCTATCTTTTACTTCTCAGGTCAATTATGAGTAACATGGGAATAGGGTTTTTGTTGATTATCAATTAGTATAAGTGTGATTCGTCATATGAAAACCCTTCTAGTACTATATATATTACTCTCAACTACATACATATTGTCCTAACATCATGATAAAAAACTACAGAAATTGATCATCACACGAATCCTTAAACTATACAACCCAGACCATGGGGGTTTTGATTTATGTTCTCACAAAATAAATAGAAAAACTAGTTGTGGGTCAATCGAAACACTATAGTATCTATCGCCTACATGGATGTGAAACTAAATATGTTTCCTTAAACAAAAGAATCACTAATAAAGAAATTAAATATGGAGAACCCCAAATACACATATATGATCAAATTGACACATGTTTTAGATTAGAGCTTTTTAAAAGTTGTAAATAGTCTCAAAATATAGTGTGGGAAGGATTTATGAGACTGTCTTAAATCTATATGATAATCCAATTGTGTATAATTATTACCTCAAAAGGTGTGGTGTGGACAACTTCCCACCCTCATAACCAATTAATATTTACAGACATCATGATCTAGAAACTCTATTAGACTCCTCCATTTTGAATTTTGGTTGGTAACAGAGTTCAAAATATTCACATCGAACTATAAAAATGTGGGAATGTTCTATGGTTTCCATCTGAAACACTGTTTTTTAAATTCAATGTAACAATATAATATTATTTCATTTTTATAATAATCTAATATTGAAATACATTTTTTTATAAATGTTAGGCATAATTTTGTGGAGGTTTCATTATTCATAGGTAATTTTTGTTTAGATAGAATGGTTGAGAAAATAATGGATTAAAATTTCCAAAAAACTCTTACTGAACTAATAGAGAAAAAATTCATGAGATGAATGAGAAGGATGGTATTTTTATAGATAGGTGGAATGTTTTTTTAAATCTCATATAAAATGGATGGTCATTTGTGATTACCATTATCACTAGGAGATGCTTTATACTTGGATATATATATATAAATACCCCTTCTCCATCATTTGTAGGAACCAAAAACTAAGAGTACGTATGGATATATAGATTATTAATCATTTTTTTTTAGAATAGTAGAAGCTTTTTGTTCATTTAAACCTGATAAGAGTTAACTTATTATGTTATCTTCAACTATCTCTAATTCTTGTAAAATTTATTGTATATAATACTAAGACAAATTAATATCAGGGAATGTGATATGGTTTCAAGATGATGTTGAGTTATGTTAAATAAAGGTTTTATAATGAACATTGAATTTGAGTTGAGAAGAACCACACGAAGAATTTTTTTGTGGGTTTATGAATCAAGTTGCATGAAAAAAAATTAAAACAAGTGGTACTATGAACATGTGTATGATAATTCAATATAGTGAACAATGTCTGCATGAAGATAAAAATAATTAAATATTAGTTTTCAGGAAGATATTATGTGAAAAAGACCTATGTGAGGCTATCATTTGCAACAGAGTTACATGAGAAGTTAAGTGAAATAAATATTCTCTACTATATATTACATTTATTTTTTATAATTAAAATTCATGTCAAATACTTGACAAAGAAACTGAAGTTATTGAAGCTAAAAAAACATATCATTTTAGTGTGACAATATTTTATATATTGAAGAAATTGAGGAATAAAATAATAATTTTGTAATTCATTTTTTTATTATAATATTATTTGATTTAAAAGTTAAATCTTCTAAATATTCATATGTATAAAATGATAACTTTCATTAGTTTTTTATTGTTACATTTAGTTCTAGTTGAAGACCTATTATGGAGGTGATTAAGGAAAAAAATTTGATTTTGAAGAATATGGAATTTTATATACATTGAAATGAAAAATTCCAATATGAAAATTTTAGTATAATGTTTTTAAAATTGAATAACTATTTTTAGATTGATTAAATGGAGACTTAAAAGTACTTATGTGAGCTTCTATAAACAAACAAGATATTTTGAATTTTATCTTATGTAAAATGGTGATTCATTATAATCATTAGACCATTAATATTATATTATTATATTATTAATGGAATGTATATATGATTGTTAATTTTATTTAATTCACTGATTTTAATTGAGAAAGATTGTAATAATTTTTAAATATGTAACTCATGTCTATAATTACTATATATCCAATTCTATATTTATTTTCGTGGGATGTTTCTACACCATTTGTTTATTTTATTCACATTTATTTTATTTTACTATGAATCCTATATCATGTATTAAAATTTCTAACATTCTATAGTTTATTTTCAATAATATAAAAATTTATGATGTGTTAGAATAAAAAAGATATTTTTTTCACAGAAGACCATTTTATACCCAATTAATCCCCCGTGAAATTATACTTCATTTGAATCATTAGTAATAATGAAAATCCTTTAAAGGAAAAAATTACAATATAAATCCCATACAATTTTTATTATTTATAAAATTCATTCATATAGTAAAATCTAGGTGTGGTGGATGATCATTTTACAGAGACAATTAGACGTAAAAAAAAGGATAAGTTACGTGTGGCAGTAAGGATTTTTCTATGAGGTAGTGGAGTATACATAAATTATTGAAACAAAATGTTCCCTGAGTGACTTATTAAAAAATAAATTTTTATATAATGATTAAAATAATCAAAATATAATTTATGAAGATTCATTTAAATCCTAAATATCATTGAGTGTGATCTACAACCAATGATATGAGAAAAGTTTTGGAAATATATTAAGTGTGTTATAGAAGAAGAGTTAATGGGAATAAATTTTTATAATATGAATTTTCCATTAAAATATTACCACCCACATTCAATCCTTCATTTTTTAATATCAACTAACCAAAATTAACCTCTCGAACAACCAATAAAAAATCATTTTGATTTTCATTGTTTTATTCTCATGTGAGTGGTGGAATAAGAAGTGTAGTTTGAATAGGGAATGGCACTTGATTCAAATAATGTGAAAATACATGATAACCCAATTTCTTTAATTATGATAGATGTATTTTATTGTTTTTAGGTGTAAAATATTCATTGGTGAAACATGAGATTGAAATAAATATAAATGAGAAAGTGGAGAGAGGAATAAATCTCCTCGGAAGAATGATAGATAAGCTTATTAGGTGTCAATTTATTTACACTCTTCATTTCTATAATTTGATTTTACAATGGTGTAGATTTTTATTTAGAGAATAAAAAAGATAAGTCTAAATGAGTGGTAAATAATGAATTTCCAAATATTTTCTTCTATGACTCATTGATTTTGTCCCTAAAAATCTTAAAATATATAGTAAAAAAATAAATTTCCATCAAATTAATTTATTTTTTATTTTATTATAAATACAAACTTATAATATAATTTTATATATTTAAATGATATTACTAATTAAATTTACAATGAGGTATATTAAAAAATGATTAATATGTGGGAGAATACTATTATTATTTACTAGGTAATAGTATATATAAGTTTCTCAAATCAATGTTTGTTAACTAGGGATCTTTCCTATCCATATGAGAATAAATATTGGAAATGTAAGATATATTGTGATTATTTATTAGCTATGTAAGAGTAACCAATTCCATTTAAAAGGTAAAACTAAAATTCATTATTTACTATAAAAATAGAAGGTTGATCTAACTATGTATCATTAAATAGAAACTTTTGATGGGTTTTTATGATTATCCTCAATGATTTTTCTTTTTAAATTTGAATCACAAAGGGATGTGTACGATTAACTAGATATCTCATAAAAAGTTTCACTAGAAGTAACATAGTAAAATATAGATTTTGATAATCAAGAAAATCATGGTCATTGATTTTAGTGCACTCTATGTAGAACATAATAAAACCAAATAGGACCATAAAGAGATATTCATATATATTTTCATAACTAAATCAATAATATGATTGATGAAAATTTTAAAATGATGATTTTCTAAGATGGAAAAATGTTTCAAACATATAGTGATTGAACATGAATAATGGATGGAACATCATTTAAGGGATATGATTAAATAAATATTTTTTTGGCGTCCCCTATTATAAGAATTACCCACTCCCGATTTGTTTTATTATTTTTTCTAAAATTTAAATGTATTCATTTTCTATTGAAATATAGTGGTTTCTAACATCTGATATGTGATCATATGTCTCCATGGTAGTGAACTAAATTGAGGGTTATCCTAAGTGTGAGTAAATTTATATTATTAATACATTTATATTCATATTACAAATGTTTAAATAACATTTATTAATAATTTCAGAGTGTGAATGGGTATTGGGATATGTGATATTCATTCATATCCTAAAAATAATATATTCTTCTTAATTTAATATATCATTTAGTTTTCCTCCCATAATTTTAATAATAAGGAATATGATGCATACAAGGTAATTAAATATTTAATGACTAAGGATTATCATTAGGATGGTTAATGGTAACTAGACCTTGATTATGGAAAATTAGAACTCACTAGTATTTTATTAGATAATTAATTACTTAATAAAATTACCTTATATATATATTTTGATAATATCATCATGAAATACTAACATATGGGAACTCATAAATTTTTAGGTTTGTTTTTTGTGGGATAATAAATAATATTTTAGTGGGAATAAAGGAAACAATAGTAATTCTATCAAGAACTAGCTTCTTTATTCTTAAATGTTTTGTTCAAGTATGAATTTAGCTTTATTTTAATATGATTCGTATACAACCACACCATCCTAATCCCATTTTAGTTATTATAATTTTTTATAAAACAATAATATTTGATAATAGGTTTCATCTATAAGAGGGGACCCAATTGAGAGAAAACCTAAGGGTTTGCAATAATAATGCTTTCCATATAGAAATTACAATTTTTATTCTAACAAGATAATAATAGTTCTATGTTAAAAATCATAAATTTGATGTGTTAACCTTATAAAAGGAACAAAAAAAAGAATTAATATTTAATTATTTATTAATTATTCCTAGTGGTGTGACCAGGGTTTGATTTTTAAATATGCATTGAATATTACCCATTTCTCCATTTATAAATTATTATGATTTTATGATTTTTTACATTTTAAATGAAGGAATAAAATATAATTTTTTTTCATATATGTGCTAGAATGAAATTAATTTTAAATAAATAATAAGAGAAAATGGATTTACGGTTTTCTAAATAATGGGGTTTACTAAGTTAAAGTTCAAATAATTAACATTGTTATTATTTAAAACATTTAATCTCATTGTATTATCCCTAGGTGAGTTTATTTGATATAATTCTCCCACTCGCCCAATAAATTTTATTATAACATACCTAGATCAATACAAATATAAATTAGGTATGCATAATATATCTAGCGTGCAATGATATAAATCATTCCTTGAATGAGATTGTGACTAAATGACTTCCTCATGTTATACCTTCTAAAATCACCTCAGTAAAGTGTGACATGAACAATTCATCCATTTTAGGATCCTTCCCCAACTCCACATGGTAAAAATCATATACCAATCCCATTTAATCAACCTGACTCCATTTTTTGGTAAAAACTTATTATGAGAGGAAACGAATCGTAAAAAAATGTTAAAAAATTATAATACTAATAGAGGTAAATTTTCACTTACCCCTCACTATTAAAAAACTATATTAATCACAATAAAATCTAAAAAATAAAACAAAAATCAATGAATAAATTAAGGGATAATATAGGTTATTCCCCCCTTCTTCCACCCATAGAAGTCTTTTTACTCCATTAACATGTAATTTTATAGTTTATAGTGATCAAAAATATGTAAAGTACAATGAACATAATATAAAGTAAATCTATTTTGGTCCATAGCACAAAAATATAATTCTATAATTTTAAAATGATTATTTCAAAGGGTTTCAGTTTTATTTATACCCTTCATCTTATCCCTTAGTATACATGTTTTTTTCCAAATGGTTATAGGTATCTCATGTAACCCTTCCATAAATAAATTAAAATACCCATCTCATTCTTTTCCAGCTAATATTCCTCTCCCGGGGTATCAGTGAAAGGATCATTCCCCTTACACTCTCCAAGATTCAGTTTCCATGTGGAAAAGTTATTACTTAATTTTTAGATTTAGTACTATAAATTATACAATGAATCCCATCACGGTCCCCTTGAGTTTTCATATGTTCCATAGGAATCAAAATTAACTCCAAAACTAAAAATTATCACCTATTTCCACTTTGATGGTTATAAAACAACATTCAATTATAAAAATGCTGGAAAAAATCCATCAAGGTAACATTGATAAATTTTTTAGGTTGATTATTTTTGTTGAAAAAGTGTGTCTCCATGATCATTTGTGGAGTTCTATAGAAGTTATTATCTAACTGTGTTAAAAAGGAACCATAAAAAGGAATAGAATATCTGGAGGTGGTACAAAAATGTCACACACAAGCTCATGTTTCTTCCCAGTAACTGCAAAATTTTTGTGTCCAAAAATCCAAGAATGGATAAAATTGTTTTTAAAAACAATTGTGCCCATGTGTTAATGATGTTCGGAATGTTGCGCACTACAAATTATTCATTATTAGTACAAAAAAATTAATGGAAAGAAGGGCATGCAAGTTAGGGATTTTCCTCACAATGTGAGTTTGTGTGAAGGATACTTACACCAATGGACATGAATTCCATAGAAAAGTTTTGTGAGCTACGCGTAGGGCTAGATAAATTCCTATAAATAAGAAACTACCCACATCATTTTAGGAAGCTAAAGAAATAGAGAAAACTCAAGCTCTCTATCGTTAAAGTAGTTAGTATTGTGTATGTAGGGATTTTTTGTATAAGTTGGTAGTTGTGCACTAGATGGATGTAGAGAAAAAGCAGTTAGTTGCACGCAAGAAGTGAGTTGAGCGTAAGTATTGAGTTGCATGTACGAGTTTTGTGCAAGTAGAAAATTGAATTCAAGCTGTTTTTCTATGAACAAAAGGCATAAGTTGTGTATAGGGAATTAAATCAGTGTGCATGTTACCCAATATTTTCATGGAAGTTTGTACATTCATAGTACATTTATGGTAATTCAATATTTATTAGTTAGTAAAAGTGGGACATCAATAGATAATCTATATATAGTGGTGGATAAATTCATTAGAGATAATGAGGGGGCCTACAGGTCCATAAACTATGTGTGGATCCCTTCCAAGAGTAGTGAGAAAAGGTATAGGAAGATGGTGATAATTTCCACTCTTAGTGAACTAGATAAAAATATATAGGGTGCTTCCCTTGCAAATGTAGGGAGAACACCATAAACACTGTAAAGGCGGAGAACCTAGACATAGAAGTGATTTATCATGAACCTTATAATTGGTAGTGAGATTTAGTATATTTTATATATCAGCAGATCGTTGTTGTATAGTCATTGAGTGTATCCTAGGGAGGGTGACCCAAGTAAAATTTTTGTTTCTTGTGCATGATTTTATTTATTTTTATACACTCTTATGGGAGAAAGAGAGATGTTAATTTATTTTAACTATGAAATAAGATCCAAAGGGGTTGTAGTTTCAATCTTCCAAACCCTAATTCACCCGCCACTCATGGTATTTGTCCCTGTGGACCTAAAAATTGGTATTATATGAAACGGAAAAAGGAAAATTAATCTCCCACAATAGAATAAATGGAGGTGGTCAATCACAATGGTATTTTGATCTTTTATGAAAAAAATTAACCTATAGAAGAATTAGATGGATCACTACTTCTGATCATTATGAATGGATGTAATTATAGCATCAATGCATGGAATATCAACTAATATCTATAACGGTGCGTTATTAGAAGATGGATGAAGAGAATTGGATACAGATGATAAGGGAATCAATGCTTTTGTGGGAGACCTATAAAATAAAATATATATGAAGGTGATATCTTGTATTCCATCACATTATTTTTTGGAAATGTTTCTGAATATCTATAAGGATGAATCAGAAATCATATAAGCAAAGATAAATGCTTAATGGAACAAATATAAGGATCTAAGAATTCACCCTAATGAGTCTTTTGATACATTCTTTGATCGGGTGAATGTTTTCATGGTATAAATGTGTGTTATTAGAGATATTATTGAATGTATAATGATTATCAATGACATCTTCAGAAAACACCCACTTTAGTTTAATCTGAAGGTTTTGGTATTAGAATATAATGATCCAAATGATCTGACATTAGATATAATATTTAGTTATCTAGTAGAAAATGACTTGATAAATGAAGACAATGATATTGTGGAAAAGGTGAAGTCTAAATAAGTGGAATTCAAGTATATGAAGAATATCACTATTGAAAATGGAAAAGAATATAAAGATATGGATAATGTGATGTAATTCATTTCATCAAATCACCTTATAGGAAAAGGATTTTTCAAAGGAAAACTCAGACTTGCACGTTTTCAAAGTGGAATGGTTGGACATCTTACATTATGGTTCCACAAGAAGTTTCAATAAGATAAAGAGGATGAATATTAAAATCCCATGAATAATTATTCATACTAAATGAAAGTAAATAAAAATTATAATTGATATGTATTCATAAATAAGAATATTCATTCAATAGAATATGTCATTTCTAAAGAATTTGAGGTGGAAGAGCCGGAGGACAGCTAGGATCATAATGAAGATGCTATGTGAGAAGTTTTCAGAAATTATCAACGAAGGGACGAAATAAATAATGAAGAATAATAAAAAATAATGTAGAGTTGACCTTAAGGTTTAATTAGAATCTTATCTTGAAGAGATATATGTTTGGATATCCAAAATGAAGAAATACAAAAAATGTAGTTTGTAATTCCATATGTCATATGTAGCAGCAAGAGGAAGAGAAGTCTTAATTGAATGAAGAAATTTAAAAACTAGAGCCATCAACACCAGAGATCTCAAAAAACAATATTAAGTAAAAGGTCAAGATTGATTAATGGAAAATGGAAATAGAAATATTAATTTACACATGAAAATATCAACTCAAGCATATCGAAGAACTTGAAGAGGAACTTGTAGGCCTTTGAAGAAGTCTTAAGGATCTGGAAAAACTCTAAACTCTTATTATGACACTAAGAAATTATATCATTCAAGAAACATAGAAGATTAAAGTGGATAATAGTGCTCCAGTAAAACATAAGAAACAATCAAATATAAATGATAAGGATGGTAAGAGGGTTGATCAAAAACAAATAGGTGTTACGATTAATGCCAGACCATAAGCATCCGCCCCAAAATTGAAGAATAATTTGGTTATGAAAATTATTATTAATATTAAGTGAACCCAAGGGAAACTAGTGGTATAGAAGTGACATGGTGGAATGCACCTCGCATCTATTGTTATTTTAGAAAAAATACTGGACACTCATAAAATGTGTGTTCCATAGAAAAATGATATCGAAGGGTATAAGAACAAAAATGGAATCCAAAAATAATTCAATAAATTATTACATCATTCAAGGTTTATTATTTTATGAGTGGAGGATTTTTTCACATATGTAGATATTGTACATAAACCATGTAGAGGATTGTGTCAAACGAGGATCAAAATAATCTCAAACAGTAATTCTATGAACCATCATGTGAGCTAAAAAGGTAATATAGGTTTTTAGTATTAAAAGATGATGTTGGTCCATCATATATCGAGGAAGACAAATAACATCAATCCATACTGGTTATGATTTAAAAATAATAGATTAAGACGAAAATATATGAGTAGAAAGTGGTTAAAAATATTTCTTTTAATGTATCAGATTGCAATGGAATATAGATCATTGATAGTGGATGAACCTCACATATGATAGGAAATAAGGATTTGGTGAACAAAATATAATATGACAAAAAAACGTATCATATGATTTGGAAAAAAATATTTTTAGAAAATTATTGGCTCTGTAAAATCAATGTTTGGGGGAAAAGACATGAGACATAAAGATGTATTAATTGTTGAAGGTGTCGGTCACAACATATTTAGTGTCAGTCAACTTCTTGAATTAGGAAATTCTCTAAACTTTTCCAAGAAATTGTGTGTCATCAAAGAAAAATATGGTATAGTTTTTTTATAGGGAAGGTGTGTCAAGGGGAATCTCTCCCTTGTGATTGGAGAATAATATATGCGTTTTTTCTGTGGAATAAGAAAAAAATTATGGAATAAAAATCTTGTCTATTTGAGCCAAACATGCTTCGAAGAACTCGTGAATTATAATGCCTCTCAGGACCTCCCTAGATTATCACGTGATCATACTCATTTTTTTATTCTTTTCAATAAGGGAAGATCATTTGAAATATATATAAGGAAAAAGAGAAAAATTAAAAAAAAATTAAGTTGGTGTATGTTGAAGTGTGAGGACCAATTTCACCAAGATCTATTAAGGATATGAGATAATATGTTCTCTTCATTGGTGATTTTAGTAGAATGGAAAGGGTTTCAATCATCACCCAAAAATATGAGGTGTTTAGTTTCATAAACATGTAATGATGAAAAGTTGAAATGATTATGGGTCAAGAAATCCAGAGGATCTGAATAGATAATGGAACAGAGTTCAAAAATTTCTTAGTGGAGGATTATCATGAGAAACATGTGATAAGGAACCGGTTTGAGTTATATGAAGTCCATATAAGAATGTATTTTTTGAGATAATAAATTTTCTTTTCAATAATATGGCAAGAAAAATTATCATTGATAAATAAATTCTTAGGAAATTTTGGAAAGAAGTAGTGGTGACATTAGTATACACATATAATAGAGAATTACTAATTCTAAAAGAATAGAAGACTCTATATGATCTATGTTATAGAAAGAATCCATCATTGAAGTGATTTAGAGTCTTCATAAGTATTTTTTTAATTCTCAATAAGGAGAAAATATGATGTTTGGATCATATGTATATGAAGATATATTTCATGTCTAATCAATGAAAATAAAATCAAATAAATGATTCAATACGAGGATGGGAAATTTAGTTGAAAAACATGATGTTACTATAGTGGAAAATGAGATGAATATTCAGAAAATACATGATCAGACTCAGGAGGATAGTCATGAAGTGGTAAAAGGATCAGGAGATGATCTAGTTCTAGAGGTAGATTTAGAATAATAATCTAAAAAATGAAATGGTTTATCAGAATTCAGTATATTCCCAAAGATATAAGATAAGATCTGAAATTTATAGACATAACATAATTGGTGATCAGATAGTTCCAATGAAGATAATAAGGATGATGACTCTACATAAACCATAATACTTATTACATGTTGAGCCTAAATGTTTTTATTAATCATATGGTGATGAGAATTGGGTTCAGGATATGAATTAATAGACTGAACAAATTGAGAAAAATCAAACATGGGAGGTTGTTTTGAGCCCAATATATAATAATTTAAATGGGACTAAATGGGTCTTTCGCAAAAAAGTTAATGAAGATGTTGTGGAAATTTGAAACAACCCTTGACTAGAGTGAAAGGGTACACTCAAATTGAGGGTATCAATATTTATGAAACATTTTCATCTGTTCCATGGCTATATACAACTCAATTATTATTGGTTGTAATAGTGTAAATAAAGTTCAAGGTTTTCTATATGGATGTCAAGTAATCATTTGTGAATGGGGTTCTAGAAGAATAAATCTATATTGAGAGTCCAGATTCTTTTCTCATTCATGAATATGAGAAAAGATTTTGTCAGCTAAACAAGGCCTTATATTATTTCAAGCAATCACCAACAGCATGGTATTCAAGGCAATATCAGTTTCTAAAAAAGGCCAGTTTTTTATATGGTGGATTTTATTATAATATATATGTAAACCATTATAGTTTTCAAATAATGGTGGTGTTTATATATGCCAATGACATAATATTTGGGGGATCTGATGAAGTGCATTTCAGAGAGTTTTCCAAATTCATAAAATGTGAGTTGGAAATATAATGATTAGTGAACTCTTGTTTTCCTTGGCTCATAGGTAATACCAGGAATGAATGCCACATTCATTTATAATTATAAATATGTTAAGGAAGTTTTGAGAAGATTTTGAATAGATAATTACCATGATATGATGACTCTGTTGGCTTCCCAGATGAAACATTCAAGGGATGATAAAGGCAATGCAGTTACTATTACATAATATAGAAAAATAATTGGTAGTTTGTTGTAATTGATAGTGACAATATATTACATTTTTTTCCACATGTTGAGTAGCATGGTATCAATATAATTCCAATTAAATCCACATGATTTCGGTGAAAATTATACTTAGATATATTAAGGGAATAGTTGATTTTGGTTTAATTTATAATAAAGAATCTCAGCCAATGTTATTAGGATATACAGATACAAATTGGCTTGATTCAATCGATGAAAGAAAATAAATGTTAGGTGTTGCATTCTATCTTGGTGGTTTGTTTATTTCTTGGATAAGTAAGAAATAATATTAAATTTCATTGATCACCGCAGAAGTTTAATATATTGTGGCCACTCAAGTTTGCACACATTTTTTGAGGATGATGCAATAGTTTGATGATATGGAAGTTGAAGTGAAGTCTCTGATTGGAATAAATTGTGATAACTCAAGTGCTATAAATCATAGAAAAACTCCAGTCCATCTCACAAGTAAAAAATACATTAAAATAAAGTATCAGTTTATCAATGATAAGGTATAACAAGGGATTAGAAAAAATTCATTAGCCAAGGAATCATTTGAGAGTCATAGACTTGCTCTAGGAGTTTAGTCGACTCCCTGCACTTGAAAAGATGTGGATTTGGGACACCCTCTCCCCAAGGTATGGTCTGTTTTCTCCTAATCCAATGATTCATGTTCTTTAGACTATTGCATACTATAAATAAGTGACCTTCAGTTTTGTTGATGAAGTGAAAATTAGGATATTTTACAAAGTGGGAGAAATTGTGGCTATATAAGGGAGAAAATTTCTTAGTTAAGACATGAGGAGAAGTTGACAAGTGGAGTAGCGAGATGGGAGGATCTGTGAGATTGGGATAATTTTTAAGTTAGATGATACATTATGTGATTGATCAAAAGATGTATATTATGATAGAGATAATTTGTGATGAAAGTTTTTGATTGGTTTTATAATAAAGTGATTCATTGATGGAATTTTCATTATACTATTGTTTCTTAAACTGATCAATACTCATGTGGGATTCAAATGTCTGTTGAGTAAGGCTTTGATCATTGTCTAAATAAAAATAAGTTAATGGTGGTAGAAGATAAAATATTCTTTCATGAGGTATCATAGTCTGAAGAGATTTCAACAAACCCAAATGGGGATATTGTCTGGAAGAAATCTCTCAAGGTAACATTGAATAATTTTTGGGTCGATTTTTTTGTTGACAAGGAATGTTTCAATGGTCAGTTGTGGAGTTCCAATGATATTGTTGACAAAATATGATGAAAAATAAAATATTGATAGGTCTAGTGTATTTATATCAGACATAAACATATTTTATTACATAAAACATTTACTTGATACAACATAGAAGATTGAGAGGACTAGTGTCTTTAGGGATTTAGAACGATATATAACAACTTAAAACTTTAAATACACATCTTTATTGAAAACTTCTTTTACATGACTACACACATTCCTTTGTACATAACATTTCATAGGATAACATGAGGATATGAAAAATAAAAGGATAAGCAATAAATCCTGGTAATGGAGTAAACAAGGCATAACATGAAAAATATAGTACATGTTAGGAAACAGGCATATCAAGGAATATTAAGAGAAATATGAACATAGAGGCATGATATAGCTTGATTATCATAAAATGGAAATGTGGCATCAACATTTAACATCATATTAACATAAATAAAGTCTCATTGAACATGGAGTATGAGTAAAACCTAATTGAACATTAATTATCACGATTAAACCCTGATTTCACTTTATGTGTCATGATAATATTTTTTACCCATTACATTAGAGCACTATCAGGGCGCACCCTTCTTTATCATTTCATTTCATGCATAAGTGTGCCACATGAATCATATAACATAGATTCATTAAAAATCATCATTTATTAAATGATAATGGAATGTGGAATCCATTAATGAAACTCTACAATCAATAGGTAAATGTGTATAAATATCAGTACCCTTGATAGAGAAATGGGATGGGTATTCACTACACAATGACTTTGGCTTTGAAAATCTCAGTGCAATTTCAACAGCATAATGGTGTGACATAACAATTCATAGAAATGGATGATGAGAGAGAAAGGGATGTATCGTCATATATACTTGAAATGGACAGTAAGGTAGTCATATTTATTCATATCCCAACATATATAATAGAATTTAGATTCACAATACAAAAGAATTTCTTGAATGTAAATGAGAAGAGATAAATTCCTTAGGGAATTTTGGTATGGTAACGGGTGTAAATGAGAGGAATTAATGTGATGTAAATAGGTATATAATCATTAAAACATAACGAGGGTGGTATGGGAGATATGTGAAATCATACCACGACATTTTTTATTGAAAAAAATGGTATAACAACATAATAAACTTTGGATAAAAATGGGAAAGGTTGAAATTCCTTAAATAGAAGTGTGATCTCAAAGGCTTGGGATAGGCTTGAGAGAGGCTTATTGGAAGCCTGGGTTGCCGTGGGAGGATTCTAGAGAGAGGATAGAAATGTTTGGTGGAGGTAAAAAAAGGCTTCGATTGAAGAGGAAGTCGGATCCTTGATGGGTTTATATAGGAAAAGAGAGGGGATTCATTATTATTTAGGTTTTGGATACTACACATTAAACTATTCAAAACCATAATCAATCCAATGGTTTTTGACTGTGTTTCTTAAAAAATGGGAGATTAAAACATTATTTTATAATTACAATGGCCTAACATATTAATATATTATGATTTATTATGTGTATGTGATTCATAGTCTCAAGGAAATCATTTTAAAATGATATAATGTTTTATATGTCTTGGAGAGTCCACTATGGATTTGTAAAATAAATAAAAAAAATATAAAATAAATTTATTTTTAAGGTAAAACATATATTTTCTGAACATAATGTTTATAGTATTTTATTACATCATTATTGGTTCATTATGATTTCATAAAACACATTATATAAACGGTATTTTATTTTTACCCAAAAATTTGACTGTCTAAAAAAATTATGAAAAATTCACCATTGGATAATTTCGACATCTTGATTCAAAATATAATATTTTTTTTATCTAAATAATTATCTAAACATGTTAATTTTTACTTTTCAAATAAAAAATGACATTTATAAAAAATTCACGGGTTTTGACAAAATTACTTTCAAAAGTTAATAAAAATCATAATTGTATTCATAAATATTATATGATCATTTTTATTTAGAAAACATTAATTTACTAATATTATTTTATTAAAATATTATTTAATTAAAAAATCCATTAATTCATCAAAATTGATTTTTTAATTGAATATTAACTAAAAGTAATATTGTTTTCTCTAAAAACTATTTACAAAGTAACAACAATAAAATTAATGAATATTCATTATTCTATACAGAAATAATTCACATAATCATAGTGATCAGGTCTTGTTACATAACCCCTTATAACACCCTCATAAGACCGAAGGGTAATCTGTTTTATGGTGACATACTCTTGGGGTGGCTCAGATTACATCGCTCGGGTGGTAATCTCTATCAACATCCACTTCTCCCGTAGGCAGTTCCATTAGAGCTTAACATGTTGATGATCGACTTGTGCTTGGTCAAGATAGAAGCCTAGTGACACCACCTCCTATTCAATCTCTGACAAGTGGGCTTCTTATAGAGCAATTTTACTGGATGAGTTTATCACTTCCTTTATCTGACTAAATTGGATTTGATAAAGCCCTATATTTTTATTAATCAATTGATCGCTATTCAATGGCTATATTATAAATTGTAACATTTCTTAACGGTAATTTTAAATCCATAATCATATAACCAAAAAAGATTATATGTTTTATATAACCATTTTACAACAATACATTGAAATAAATCAATAGTAAATTTCATTAATAAAATTTTGGATTGTTAGAGTGATAGTTGGGTGATGTATGCTGCTAAGACCTAGGAATTTTTGTTAACTCAACAAAGCATCACTATTGAAAAATTTTGTCTCAATTTCCCTGGAAATTTGTATAAAAAAAGTCAATAAAAGAATACGTGTTTCTTCCAGAGTG
Organism: Viscum album; assembly: GCA_963277665.1. Classification (NCBI taxonomy): domain Eukaryota; kingdom Viridiplantae; phylum Streptophyta; class Magnoliopsida; order Santalales; family Viscaceae; genus Viscum; species Viscum album. Next base: position 122,247,555 of record OY728150.1, read on the forward strand.
TTCATAAGAATCATAAAACCTCATCTTGTGCGAGAGACCTCAAAATGTCGAAGTCTGGAGGAGCGATTGGCTTGTAAGTCTCAGAAAACTGATCAACATCTAGAGTATCCCACAACCTTCTCCACTTATAAGTGAGTTATGACTCTTGGTTTCCCCACTCTTTGATTGGGGACGACTAATGAACTAGTAGAGACACTGATACAGACCATTGCAGTGGTGGACTATCTTGTGGATAAAATGTTGTGCGAGCTAACTGACCACCACTCACTGGGTCACCCCTCAGAGGTAGTTATGATTGCATCATCATATATCTATAATATGTGGTATTTACCACTACCTCATATTTTAGGGAATCAGATTTTTGTGTTGAATTATGTGGGTTCTCTCCATCTACCATTTCCCAAAATAAACTTATGTGATCTCATGTCAAGGTAGAGAATGAAACTGATAATGATATAGAGGGTTTCACGGTGACGCTCCATAAGGGAGAAAAAATATTCTTCCACTTTAATGTACATATGAAGGGATTTAAGGATCTAGTCCATCTCGCCTTATGGAATGACGGAACTCGCACAATAGGTTCCTACCCCAGTCCCTGATTCAGAGGATCAGGGTGAAGGCTCCATCATTGAGTTTCATTCCACTTCATAATCTGAAAATCCAACTAGATTTACAATGACTTAATGCTTCACTGATTTCTTCCTTTGGTGGTGAGGGTTCTCCCTTCGGACTGAGGATGACTCGTCAGGGTAGGGTAAAATTTCAGTATGGGGAGTGCCTCTATGTGGGTTGGTGTCAGAAATGGGAGGACCTCTGCTTGGGAATTTAGGGATGACCTCCATATTGGATTTCATAAAATTGGGGAGGACCTACACATATATTGTTTTTATAGTGGTAAAACCTCTACTTTTGGTGCTAACATGGCATGGAGGACCTCTACTTGAATCACTGAGTACATGGTGAGGACATCCACGTCGGGTATGAGAGAGTGGAGGAGCTTCGCTTTAGTGAGATGAGGTTTAGGGGTCCCCTGTGAATATATCGAATGTGATAAGGGGAGAAACTTCATGTTGTGTATCATGGGTATGGAGAGGACCCCAGTACTTGTTTCTAAACACACTAGGACGACCTCAGTGTTTGGGAGTGCTGGAGTAGGGAGGAACTCTACTAGAACTGGTGAGATCATGGAAAGGACCTCCATGATGAATGCATGTGGTACTGGTAGTACCTCCAAACTAATCATTGGTGAGGTTAGGAGGAGCTCTGCTTTGATGGGCACTAAAGTAAGGAGGACCATTGCTATAACTAGTGATAATGTGATAAGGGACTTTGTGTTGATGGTTCTTGGAATGGGGAGGACCTTTTCACTTGGAACCATGGGCATAAGGAGGATTTTAGTTCTAGATGTTGAAAAAGAGGGGAGGAAGTCCACTGTGGATGGTGGTGGTAAATGGAGTTCCACTATACTGAATATCATCATCAAAGGTCAGCCCATGATGGCTTCTTGATGCACTAGTGATCAAAAGAGTCTACCTGGCCTACCCGTAGGGTATCTGAGGTCTTTATACCAATTGAGAATTTAATTTCCCCTTCTCTACCGTAGTATAGAACAGGTAATAAGTTTCAGTGGTGGAATGGTCTACTAAATTCATGGAAGAGGATCCCACCTAATTGTAATCTACTTGAGCTTCTGCCCAATGTTGGCGTTGGGTCATCTGGACCGAGGCCGAAGGAGTAGATGCATATACCAAATGTTCTTCAGCTTGCGGAACCATTCATTGGAGGCTCTTAAATGGCCTGGCGGGAGACCTCCTTGAGAGCTCTCGGGTGGTAGTCATGGTCAGGATTAATCCTATAAATTTCACCTCATCGGTGTAGGTGATTGAGTCATAGGAATATTTTGAGGAGAGACTCCTTAAGTGGTTGGAAGTTGGGTTGGGGAGTAGTGTGTCCATGTGCATCCCTTGGGGGTTTTAGTGACGGTTATGCACAAAGTCCTCCAGGCCCTGACGGTCCATATCCGTCACAATAATTACCCCCTTTTTCTTGTACTATCATACGAGATAATTGATCACCCTCCTTCAAAAAATATTTGAAGGTGACGTGGGGCCTGGGTGACCAGTAGCCATGGTAATGGATGAAATCGTGGTAAAGGTAGAATCATGCATGATTTCAACATTGTTGTTCCTCTTATCCATGAGTCTGTGGGAAGAAAGTGATTGATTTACTCTGGCTTGGGTCCAACAAAGAATTAAGATTCATCCATCAGAATAGATAATGATAAAACAATTCACAATTCTCCATCATCATTCATTCTTCCATGGATTTAGAGAGAGATCCTCAATGACAATTCCACAGATCGAGATGCCCAGTGATTAACTATCTCAATCTCTATTGAGTTCCACAACATGCTTACTATTTTCATAGTGGGACATGGAACCAGATATCTATATCTGGAGACATACTCTACTTATTATTTATTGAACACTAGAAAAAACATATCGAGGAGAAGAGTTCATGTTGGGTTCATCATTTATATTTTTGAATCTTTCTTTTAGGGCATGTCTTCCTGCCGCAAGTCATTCATGTTTTATAACATACTACATTGTACCCTTCATTCCTTTTTTCCAATTATGGGTAGAATTCATCACTTCTTTTTCAATGTATACTCCTTGATTGAAACGAGATGATGTTATTTCAATCTCTCATTCCATTGATTCCACCATCAAATTTGTAACCATGTTTGGGTCTCCCTCATAGAATTAATAATTTGTACATTAAACTCTTTCCCAATTCCATATCTTCAGGGATGATGATTTATTACACTATTTCAGTCTAGAAAACCCAAAGGCTCTACTTAGGGTAGAAATATTTTCTTAGGAGGGTAGTCATGTTGGGAATCAGTGTCATTTCTGTGCACTAGAAAATTGGTCACATGTATTCTTCCTTATAAAATGGCTACTCAATGGTGTTGAAACTTGAGGAATCCCCCATAGATCTCAAGGTATTTTATTCTAGAAATATGTTTTTTGAGTCATTCCTCTAGAATCTCATGTTTATCACGGGGTATGCCATGAGATTAATGTCTAAAAGATATGAATAGTTGCTTGTTTAACATCTTGGGGAGATGTAATGGACTTATTATAACACTTTTGATGTTAGATCAGATAGGTACATCCTTATGAGAGAGAGAATGGAATTTTTACCAAGTGGATAGGTCAGAATGCCTGATAAGGGCATATTCGAGGTGGTGGGACTAATAAAGATAAGTTGTCACACCATGAAGGGGTACATCCCTTTGAGGGGGCACCTATGTTTACCATTGGATGGGTGGGAATTCCTATAACAATGAACTTGAGTGATGCGTCTCATAAAGAGAATAATTTTACATAGAGAAGGATGATCTGGAAACCACTAAGGGAAGATCAAGAGGGTGCACTCCAATAAGGGGGACCCCAAAGTTTACCATTGGATGGGACTGAACATTGAGGATGTTTACTATGTACCCTATATTGTAGATAGAGATCTAAACTCAAGTAGTTAAAAGGGTTGAATTGGGGATTACTCATGGATAGTATCACATCGGAAGGGGAGCACTCTAGGTTGGATGAATGTGGATTCAGTGAGGCTTATGAATGGTTAACATCCCATCACAAGAGGGGAACTCTTGGTTGGATGAAAACAGATTGTGTGGGGATTATTCATGTTTAACTTCCTAGTTGCTTCTAGGGGAAGAAATGGTGTGTATGGGAGGGTCTCACTGATATGTGGCATCCTGGGTGTGAATTAGGAAGGAAATAGTGGAAGTGTCGAAGGGGAGTAGATTGAACAGATGAAGTGTGAGGGGTTGTTGGGATTGGACCTCATAAATTTTTTATACATATCCCAATGGCTAGTAATTAATGTACACATAGTTCTTAATTGTGAAATGAGACACCTAAGGAGGTGACTCATAATAATGAAATTCATGGATAGGGATCCATAGAAAGTGTGACCTCTAGGATCGATAATGATCCTCCAAATACATAATGACACCAGGGAAATATAGGGATGGGAATGAATGATGGGGATAGAGCCACAAGGAAACTTCTTACATACCCTGTATATAATACTGGGTTCAAATTCCATGCAGTTTTGATATCTCATGAAATGTAATGTCATCTAGTAAGGAAGAGATTGAACCATTGGGAATTTTATGGTGTTGGGATGGAACCTTAGAGAGTTTTCCCATATATCCCTGTGGATGGGAATCAATGTCCATGTATTTTGGATAGAGGCATTGGGGAATACACATTGTTAGTGTCCCAATAATGTGGTGTGGGGATTGTCCATTGAATCCTCCCAGGGAGCTAGAAGTTGGGGCTTACTCTAGGATGGATTCCTGAAAGTAGGTTATTTTAGTCACTACTAACCTCTAAGACCATGTGATTAATGCTTGGTTTGAGATATAAGAGGAAGTAGTAGACTAGACGTTCGTGTCATTAAATATGCGGCAGTGAGGGATGGTGTGGGGATTACGCATAGAAGTGTCCCATAGAGGCAAAGACTGAAGGGAGAATCATGGGGTTTTTATAGTCCTTGATGATGATACACCCCTCTATAAATTGTGTCTTGGAGAGGCAGGAAGTAGAAATAGTGATACCTCCTGCAAGATAGGCTAGGGGATTACCCCAGGAAGGTTTCCCTTCCCCATAGTCAGATGTCGTTCTATATAAGGAGGATCTCATTTCATGTAATGAATATCTCACTCCTATGAAGATGAGTGGGAATGGAGAATGTCTAAGGTGGGGCACCCCATGTTCATGGAACAGGGTGAGACTACAATTTAACATCATGTGCTGAGGATGTGGGTTCTCGATTGTTCAAATTCCTCCAGCATGGACGGGGAGGGCTCACTCCTCACCCTTTAGACTTACATAACTAGTACCCACCCGCACTTGGGGAATGGACGTCATCTAGAATGCTCATTGAGAATAGGGTGCAATATTGGTCAGTCATGAGTTCCACATTAGTTTATCTATGAAAAATCAAAGAAATAGTTTTTTATATAGCTATGAAAAAAATCACTTACTGGAGTAATGCATCATGGGACCCCACACAAGGGACCTGGAAATTAATATGTGCAAGTATGGAGGGATATATAGACGACGATCTCGTGAAGGAAAAAGCCATAATAAGAAGAGATTCATGAAGCTTTGGGTTTTTCATGATGGAAAGACCCTCTCAAAGCATGGGACTTCTTTCTTAGCATAGATTATTGACTTAATTTAAGAGTACTACATGAATGATTAATGCTACACGAATCCTAAATCAACCAGAAGGGGATCTTTCCTTTGTGAAGGGTTGAGGTCTTCATGAAAGGAATCCCTGACATAGGTAGAGGTTAGGAGGAACAAAACAAATCATGGCTCACAATGCTCAAATACCATGAGTAGTAAATATTTGGGCTAGGTTTTCAGTGCTCTGGAGCATCAAGAAATTTCATATTAGAAGTTGAAAGGTCAGGATAATAGTAATTTTAAGGCAAGGTAGAGCATCATATTTATAGGAAATGATGATTGTGATGATTGTACGGCACTCCGTAAAGGGGTGGGGCTCTATTGGACTCATAGAGATGTCCAAAAAACACATTCATGTTATCACAAGGATCATCAGACATTCAAAGGTACCATCAGAGATGTTTGCATGGTCACGAGGCTCGTCGGAGTCATAGAGGTAACATCAAATTGGTTTGTATAAGTTGTGGTGAGGGTTTTCTTAAAGGATATTCATGGGGAAGATTCATTTATAGAAATTCAATGTTGTTTTGAGCCTAAAGTTTCTACAAACTGGCCCTGACTTTCTCCATTTCTCCCACAACACATATTTCATCGCCAACACATTGGTTGTTGAAAAAACCCAAGCGAATATTTTATTGATCATTATATTAAGGTTATATAAATTATAATATTATAAATATTATGTTTCATTATCCTTTAAAATTAATATTTTTTATATATTAATGTGAGGTTTTTTTATATTGGGTATATGGTTTGCATAGGATATATTTTATTTTAAATTAAAATGTACATGAAACTATGATTTAAATTTCATTTAATAGATCATATTTCTTAAAATATATATAAATTACTGGAGTTGATTATAATTTAAAAAGGGTGAGTGATAAAATATTGGGTATTGAAGAAAAATACCATATAATGCTAGGATGAAACATATCATGGTAATTATATGAGTTACTTAAAAAACATATGAGTAATTTGTGGATTTCATTAACATGTCATGATTTTAATATTGTTATTTTATATTGGTACCACTCATTTCATTGATTTGATAACATGCTATGGATAAAATTCATAGTAACATCATGATCTTCTGAAACCTACATCCACTACTATTGAGTTCCTCCTCATAACAAACATACTTCCAAAGTAATATAGTTATACTCAACTTATTGAATGAGTTTGAATTTTACTTCTACCTCTTCAAGTTATCACTATGCGTTTTTTAAGAAAATACATATTATACTTTGGAAAATTTTGTCATTGAAACACTTGTAATGTAACTCTACCCACCTCAATAGTTACCTTGTCAACCCCCTAACGAATAACAAATCATTATTCTTATACACTTTGGACCCCTACCTTACAACATCAATTTTAAAATAATATAACAACATATATATATAAAAAGTCACCGCCAAGAAAAATTGGATGTTTTATTAATTATACACTTGGTATAATCATAAAAAGTTAGTTCAATGAATGATAACTGTAAACATTATTCAATAAAACTATATGATGCATGACACACACCTACATAACTATATTGTAAACCATACAATGTAAATTTAGTAATGATCCCTAGTTTATTATATCCTTTTATTAAAATTACAAATTTGTTCTACATACTTATACATCTTCTATTACCTACTTCAGAACTAGGTTCTAATGATATTGTGAACTTATTAACCTATGGAATCTTATTTAGTGCCTACTACAACATTAAACCTAAAACATTCATTGATAACTTTATACAATATACCAATTACACCAATATCTTCCTAGTTCAATAATTGAATTCAGTGTAACCCTTTAATATTCCCATTAACTTTCCATTGGCGGAGATAAGAACCAAGGGTATAAAACCACTTTTATTTGAGGAAATACCATTTTTTAATTTAAACTCCATTAAAAAACCAAAATAACTTCCAAAAGGTATATTTTTTCTATAATATCAATAAATCACAACCAAAATCTTATAGGAAATGTCTAAAATAAATTTGTGTATTTGTATTAAAATTAATCAACAAAATAATATATAACACTCTAAATGTGCTGAAAAAATTATTCCCTTTCTATAAAACCACATTCAATAGTCAAGGCTAACCATTAATTCCTTAAACATGATCCAAAAATTTAAATATGAATATATAATGATAGGTTGAGTTTACAAGTATACCTAATAAGTTCATCCCCACCCGCCATTGTATATTATGAAGAAGAAGAATATTACTTTTGTGACTGGTATGTGTATTTCCTATTTTTCTTTTAATAAAAATTCCAAATGATTATAAATGGGTAAATAAATTCAAACATCCACCACATATAATTCACTATCAACACCGTCCATATACCCACATCACCAATAGTCGACATCATCCACATAATATCAACATCATCAGGTCATCTTCATATCTGTGGTGAAGTTATTTTAACTAAAACAACCATTCATTGTTAAAACTACAGAAACAACAACTATATATGATAAAAATATAGATAAAACAACAATAATATAATAGTGATACTTATACCAAAAATAAAACTATACACCATAACTATAAAATATTAACCACAATAACTAAATAGCGATACAATTACGGCCACATTAATTAGACATTTTATTTCCCCATTACACTATCACTAGTTATCCACTATCATAATAGGCATAAGTATAACATAATTATAACAGTGAAGATCAAAAAGAAATTAAACAATTAATAAAATATTTATTATGAAGTCACAATATCATATCAACATTATATATGAACAATTCATGTTGACATTATTAATAAAATCTCTCCTAGAAAAATTCCACTTCAAATCATATGACTTAGGTGGGTTTATTCCAACCTATTATTTCCCTTTCCTTGCAACTATGGGTTATGTCTACATTTTTCATTTACACCAACCTAAATTTTACATGTCCTTTGGTGACCAATATCAATGCATTATATGCATATTTGTAATTTCCTAATTTTTTCTCCAATTGTACAATGTCGAACATAACCTCTGATTTCAATTAATTCATCAAATTATTAATAAGTAATTAAAAAACAATATATAATCATAATAATATAATGATAAACATATTTTAGAAATCACTACATCATAAAAAATCATAATCATTATAAACATCCTAGGATTCATCGTTTTTTTCTAATGGATCCTTTATTAATGCCCCCTAAATATTTCATATTCCCATTGATATTAATTTAAAATTTTTAAACCTATAGTTCCTCACATTCAAGTCATGTATTTTATTTTATTAATCATAATTATTCCATATATATTATACTCATTAATCCCATCTGGTATTTTTTCTTAAATTATTATATTTTTTTATATAATTCAAAAAAGGTTTTTTCATATAAATGAACATAATGTATGAATATAAAAGCATGGTAAATAGACTACATAAGGGGGTGAATTGTAGTTTAAATCAAACTAACATTTTTATTCTTCCTTAGAAATATATGTATTTGTACTTTGAGGAACTAATAAACTGATAACAATATCAAAGGTAAATCAAAGTTATAATATTGATGTGTTGGTATTGCACAATTTCCAATGAATATAATGTGTATATTAGAAATATAATAACTATAAATATTTCTTTAAAATTATAATAAATTAGAAAACATAGTATAAATAAAAACACTCTATATAGTATATATTTACCAATAAAATACCATTCATATTAATATGAAATTTGTAATGTTAAACTAGTCCATAATGGGAAACAAAAACCAGTTCAATGTATCATAGACTATAAACTTGTTGAAGGTTATTTCTTATGAAATATTTAATCATAGATCTATCATCATTACCCTATAATACCTTGATATTTATAATAGTTATTTCATGATTCACCAACTAAAAGATTAATTTACATATTATTTTTACTTATAGCTCAGTACTTCTACTACAACAACATATAGCTTGGTATTCCTTCTTCATAGACCATTTTATTGGTTATTTCATTCAATAAACATGAATACCTCAACAAACCTTCAGTGAAACAATAATCATAACATGAAAAAGGATAAATTATCAAGGAAGTCCAATGAACAGAATCTCCTAGATAAAGCGCTTAAAATTAAAAGTATTACACTGATCAAAATCACTATTAACAATGAGAAACTCAAAATCATTAAAATAATCAGTAACATTAAGAATAATTGTTAAATAATTTTTACCTTATACATGTGACATTCGTGGTGCAGTTATATATATAAGAAATCCAAAAATCATAGTATTCTACATATATCAATGTATGTTGCAACTAAATGAGGAGAATATTTACCATATTGATATGTCTTCGTCATATTGATTTATCGGCACATGATTTCATTTAGAACAAAAATAGTATTTTATAAAATATCTGAAACTAATATGGATTTCATTATTCATGTTATCAGTTTTTTCATGAAAACTTTAAACTATTGATATTAAAGAATACCTAAGGCTATATTTTTTTAATAAATTGTTACCATTGGTTTTTGGTTAAACAATATGTTTTTTATAATTATTTTAACAATTTTTTATACTAAAATCATAAGAAGAAAAAAAATAAACATATAATGGATCAAATACTACATGAATTGATTCATGGTTTTTAAAATAAATAGAAAATTATAAGTTAATTAAAAAAAATCACCCTCTTTTTTCAAAAAAAATATAGAAAAAAATATTAAAATGAATATAAAATAAATCTCTCTACTTTTCTAGATGAAAATATCATTATTTAATCCATTTGATAATTATACACCTTTGAAAGGTTCCATTAATTTATTATTATCCCATTAAATGTTATCTCCATATAAATTATATCCTCATCATTGAAAAAAATATCACATCTAATTATATTATACTTTTACCATTTATATTTCTCCGTGTTTGTGGTTTTCAAAATGGAAAGTGAAAAAAATCATGAAGAATAAAATTCCATTTGAAATTATGTCCACATCATTCAATCAGTATCATCAAAAAAATTTACTAAGAATTATCATTATAACAATATCACTCATGTTTTTTAGATAATTATTTAAAAGGTACAAGTAGTATATTTTTTTAAAAACAATTAAATACTTCTTAATTTATTTTTCTTCCATCTGCTCAATATTCTTAAAACAATTTATGTCCTCATTCAGATAGTTCTCTTGAACTTTTAACTTCTCTCCAAACTTATATACTTTCACTGAAAATATATATTTTTGAGCATTAAAGAAATTCTCAACTACTTTCTCTCATAATAAATTGATTTTTTGAATCTAATATTTATATTTTTATTTATTCACATCAAATATTGAATTCATATCTACTATATATTCATATTAAAATAAAAATAATATTATTTAAATATCCAATATAAGAATATGTTTGATCAGTGTTACTTTTATGATATTTCAAAGTATCTTCAATAAAAATTAATTTATAATAGGAAATATCATATCTTTTTGGTAGACAAATAGTGTGAAAACTAATTTAATTGATATCCATAACATTAGATTTTAACCACTCGGTGATTTTCCTTAACTTCCAATCATGACTATCAGTTTCTCTTCTAAATTTCGACAAAACATCCTTGACTTTTTCTATAGAGTCAACTAATTTAAATTTATATTCTATATTTTAATCACAGTTAGTTTGATTTTGAATTATTCCCACTCCTTAACATAATGTATATTTCATATTGATGGTATGATTAATTCTTATTTTCATGATTAAAACTTTTATAAGAATTTGATAAAAAACTAGATTTATAATTGAATAATTTTATTAATATGATCTTCCTTATTTTTTTTATGATATTTGGAAACAATCACTTAAACATATTGTTTATTAACAATTTATATATAATAATCTTCTATGTAAAGAGGATCATTACTAAATTTATTTAAATCATTCACCATTCTTTAAGATGAATATAAAAAATGGTTAAATTAACTATAATTATATTTAAATTAATAATTATTTTAATATAATTTGTCGAAAAATAATTTTTCACTATAGTACATGTTTAAACTAAAGATGTATGTGGATATATATCTTTATATACCCTTTTCATGGATGGTGATTTATGTTTATTTGGAACTAACATTTCCAAAAAAACTTATTTTCAAAATGATCTTCTAAAGAAATGTTTTCTTTAATAGATAGAGAAGGAGTATATTTTTGAAGTTGAATTATATCCAATTGAACATAAGTATACTGGAAATATGATATATTCTCAACTGGACTACTAAAAATACTTTAAATAAATTCAATGGAATAGTATTTTTTAGTGAAATTTTAGGAAAATTCTCTTGTTTTTCCATTGAAACCTAAATATCTCTTTATCAATTCAAAAAAGTCATTGATTATAATTCCATGTAGGATAACTTTACCAAACAAGTAATGATTCACATTACGAGAATACTTTTTATTCATGATATTTATAGGAACCCAACCCAAAAAATCCCAGAGATGGTTCCTAATATCATTACATTTGCATAAGATACAAGGAATCCGGTATTTATTGGTCTAAGTGTTTAATAGTTTTGGTAAAATGGATACATATATGTGTCTCATAATACATTTGAATAAAAAATTAGAATATATTTCGTTTTAATATAATTTTATAGAATAAATTTTCTCCATATAGATTATCATTTTATATCAGTCAGAGTAAACTCAGTGGAATCCTATAGAAAATAAAAAATATGGGTGGCCTCAATTGCTCAATAAGGGATAAATACAGTTGAAGCTATGTATAAATAAGGAATAATCAGTATTTAAAGGTAAATAAAAAAGAAACATTCCATTTAATCAATAACATGAGAATAATGTGGAAGTAATAAATAGTTATCAAATAATTTCTTATAAATAATCACATGATCATTAAACTCATCCATGGATATTCTATATAATAGAATTATCATATGGAATATCAATAACTGAATTCATAATGATGGAATGAAAAATATAGATATCTAAAACATAAATTCAAGGCCTCATTATAATATATCTAATACATTAAATAATTTCCCCCAAGAATCTAAAGCCATCAATTCTGCACTAAACCATATCTAATTTGTCTCATGAAACCTACCAACACATCGAGGGTTATAATAGGCCCCACCCGTCACATAAAAAAATCAATGCAATACACATATGAAAGTGGTTACATATAATCAACATAAATATTGACATTTAAACTATAATACAAAATATAATACTTTCCCCAATCAATAAACTTAATCATACACCATTCGGAGTAAAATGTAAATGGTATCAAAATAGCACAACCATAGTAAAAATAATTATAAAAAATATATATAATGAATAATGATGGTACCAATAAAACCTATACCCATTATAGTAATAATTAAGGGTTACATTTCTTGATCAATACAAATAACATAAATAGATTATGAAAAAATATTCTTGAGGAAAATAACCTTTTCATTAGAAAAGAAATTTAAAATAACTTTTAAAAATAGTTTTTAGAGGGTAAAATGGGTAAATATTCTTTTTATAAATCATTTTTAAAGGTTTGCAGCATTTTTGAAAGCATTTTTAGAAAAATTAGTTTTGTAAGTAATCGTATTTTCGATAGAAGAGCTAAATGAAGTCAAATTTTTGTGAAAACATTTTAAGTACCAAAGTGTGGGGAAGTTGTATTATTAATTAAAAAATATCATGAGTAACCAGAGGATAATTTAATTATATTGTATTATAATAAATTATCAAATAATTTTTTTTATTGGAAATTTAATAATAAACAATCTCAATTAGAATGTTATTGCAAAATAAAACCTTAAAATGACTATAACATTGAAGTGATAATTAATCAATGAATTGATTATGAGTATAAACATTAAATACACAAAAAACATAGGGGAATAAAAAAAAAGATATTAAAAATTAATTACCCACATAATCATAGAATATTAATAATAATGAGGAAGTAATATATCTCGATGAAAAGGAATTGAGTTATGAAGCTTATTTACTAATTAGTAGCATTATGCTTAAATAAACTTAGATAAAATAATTAAAATTGAATTTTATGATACCATTATTAAATAAATATTCATTATAATTAATATACACATTTTAATTGTAATTAGGTTTATAGGATTACAATATGTCTCAATGAATTGATATTGAGACAGAATCCCTTACCTTATGCTTCTTTTTGGTTGAAAGCACATTAACCTCCTGAATAATATTTCCAATCATTTTATTAACATATATAAAAAAATATTAATATTTATAATTTAATATATGATGTTTAGATAACATCTTATCAACTGTTTGTTAATAATCCTTCATTATTTTCATTATTTTGGGAGTTAATTGTGTTGTTTTTTAGTATGTTTTGACTTGTTATTTTTTCCTCTTAACTAGATCATGATTTCATCTCTTCAAGATTGTAAAACATGATTTAAATATCATACATATTTATTATATATGTAATTATATTAATAAATAAAATTTAGTGATAGGAAATAAAATACACAGTTCATGGGGACGGTAGGTCATACATATGCATGGACGCTACTTCCATTATCTTGTCATGTTAAATGAAAGAAAGATAAATAATATATGTGTATATATATGTATATATATGTATATATATTATAAATATTATCATTAAATTATTTTTTTTATTTCAAATATATCACATATTTTAATTAAAACCATCCCTAATACATTCCATGCGAATCTTGAACGAATCATATCACTTTGTGAGGTGCTAGTTCTCCACACATATGAATGACATTATCGTATTCCCAAAATATTGAATGAATAATTTTTTTTATTATATAATAATTTGAGAAGAATAAATACATCATAAATATCATATATAAATATAATTTCGATCATTATTCCCAACCTTTGGTATTGGTAATGGAAGAACAAACTGCATCGCATCATGAGGCGGTAGTCCTCTGTACACACGAACGATGATTGTGTATCCCATTTGATGAAAGTATGTGAAGTTTTACGTAGTATAAATAAAATAAAATATCTATGTATATTTAATATAAATAGGATATTATATAAATTTATGTAATATTAATTTATGGACTTGGAGAAGGAAATAAAATAAAAAAAAGGTTGTTGAAAATCATTACCTCTTCTTTGAGTATCCTCTTTATGTTTTCACTAATTCCTTAATAATTTAGATTTATTCCAAAGTTAATGCCTCTAAGATTAGGGTATGGAATTTTGGGATCTATTTTGGAAGGACTTGGTTGAACCGAATTGGTTTTAGAGGTGAAAATAAGGGGCAAAGGGGGATGCCTTTTATATGGGGGGTGAGTGTCAAACTTGTAAATTTTTGAATGAGGGAATTATAAACATGTTTTTGCATTTAAATTTGATATAATAATGGAAAACATATATAATATAATTTATAAGGTATAAATATTCCTATAAAATGTATTTTATAAATTTTTATAGGTCATTTTTACCATTAAAATTAATGTTTCATCCCTCAGTAAACTCATTTTTCTCTTAATCACTATAATTATTTTTAACTTATTTAACTAATTATATTGGTAAAAAATTAAGTTGGAATTATTAGAATTTATAAATTCTTATGATTACTAAAATTGAATCCCTTTTTAAAATTTCAAACTATATATGTGTGTCAAAAATTAATTTAAAATTATTCTCATAGACGGTATGAGAAAGCGAGTTTTTAAAGTGAAAATGTTCAAAATTTAACTATATTTTTATATCTAAAATCTATGTAAAAATGATTACATTGAACTAAATTGTATTAATATATTAATTTTTTTTTCAAATTTTACTATAAAAATAAATTGAAATTATAAATTATCATTTTAAATTACTTAGATGATAATTTTGTTATCAATTCAAATTCTGTATTTTTCATTATTCATTAAAAAATGAAAATTCTAGAAAAAACCAAAATATCACCCAAAGATAATTTTTACCTTACACTTTCAATAATTATGTATATTTTTATGTTAAAATATATAAATGTTTCAAAAAATAGTTTTAAAATAAATGTGTCATTAAAAGGCTGTAAAACATCCTTTAGAAAAATAAATCTTTTTATGCATAAAATTAGAGTTATTATTATCTTATTCTAGTAAAATATATTATATGAATGTAAAAACATTTTATTGGAAATATAATATATAAATTTCATTAAAATTATTCACTAATTTTAATTTATTTAATTATTTCGGTAAAATTCTTTTGGGGCCTAAAAATAGTTTTCTATAAAAACATTTAATTTATATTCAATTAGTTTTAATTTTAATTTATAGTTAATTTATAACTAATAAATTCAACCATATGTTTTCATAAGGTAGATAATCATATTCATATCTTCTATTTTTATAGCTTTGATATAATTTTCATTTTATATGCTGATATTAATATTATTTGGTAGGACTTAGTCTTGCATGTAATGCAAGCCATTGAAGAATGTCATTATTGCGTGTAATTAGAAAAAAAATAAGTTTTGTGTACATTGAAAATTTTAGAATAGATTTATTTTAATTAAAATATTTAATATATCATAATGTATCTGGGTGTTATATTCCTTTCTATTCTTGGTATTTCATTTCATACACACTATTGAATATGTTGTTAATATTTTAAACTTTTAGGGTGTTTCAATCTCTTTTACAAACTTCTTGTCAACTTTCTCTCTTAATGTCTTAGATTTCCCTTTTTCTAGTGAAAAATGATGTTTCTAAAAAACTCTTTCACCATTATTATGTTTATATTCTTCAAAAAATTAATTCATAAAACCACTGTCGTTATCCATTAACATCTTGATTCGATCATATGAATAACTAATGTTCTCAATAGTATAACCTTCCATTTCTTGAACATATATTTTTGAATCATTTACATTTTCCTTCTATTTAAACGAAATCACTACATTCATATATTTAACATCCTTAACTAATTTTGGTTCCCTTTTCACATAGATTTTATCAAAAACATTAGTTGCATGATCTTTCCTTTTATCCTAAAATTACTAAATCTAATCATCTTATCATGGTGATTTATACTGATCAGTGGACCCGAATACTCGTGATTCTTTAGAACTATATTTTATATGATATAATAGGAAAAATAATTCTAGAAATTGTATCATTATATACTGTTTTTTCTTTTCTTCTTTCCAAATATTCTTTATTTTCAACATTCTCTTCGACTAAGAACATTAGAATAAACCTATATAGAATTCGCACATAAAGAAATATCCTCATATTAATTACTTCATTTAAATTTGTTTAATGTAGGACCAGATGAGCATATCATTATTATACATTATAAACATTAAAATTTAATATAATAATTATACATCCTATATCGCGATGGTATATTTATCACCATTATTTGGTAGTAAAAATTATAAAATCCAATGATAAGATATTCTAACTTTAAAGATTATATTACTAGTTTTATGAGCTTCCTCATGAACTAAAAAATAAGTATTTTATTCTTAATACTTAATGTATTCTCCATAAACATTTTCTTCCTTATGAGATTAAAAAAAGGATCCCCTTGAACTAGAACTTATAACTACTCAACGAACATTTCTATGGTAAGGGAAAACATTCATATAAATAGTAAAAATATAACCATATTTCTTCCATGTTCGTTAGAAAAAAATTATATCCATACATCTAATTAAAAAACAATTGGTATTAAATATCATATTCTTACATTATATATATACTATTTCTCCTTCCTTGAAAATTAATAAATCCTTCAGTATAAAATCATATTATTTAGAAAAAACTGAATCAATTGGCCTTTCTATGAATATATCTCTAGTGAAAAGTTCTCCAGATGATTCCAGGATTGTATCAAAATATGTCTAAACATATTCTAAATACTGAATAGATTCCCTACTAATAGAAATGGATTCATTCAATAAACATTGTGTCCACCTATTTATATTGGTATATTTTAGAATAATAATAGTCACCATCAATTTCCATGATCCTTGGATAATATTTAATCCAACCAAAACACCTCATTTCATAGTGATTTTAGAAAGAATAATATTTAAATTTTCAATACATTCATGATTTAAACAAGAATTTATATTTCAGATAATTGAGCGATAATTTTAAATTTTTAGAAAAATTAAATTTAGGTAAATAAAATGAATATTAACTTAAATAAAATTAAATGAACTACAGTTATATGAAATTTTGGTAAATTAAGTATATTTAATTAAACAACATTTCCTTAAAAATATATGTAACAAATAACACTTTCTAAAAAACTTATGATCTAAAAATATTGTCCAAATAGATTGGAATTCATCTTCATTTAATGGAAAATTTGATCTTCTTCCTTCAAATATAGTTAGATAAATGATATCCCTTATATTTTAATTTATTTGTAAAATTTAAAAAAATAATTTAACAAGACAAAAATAATATATACTCTTCTTAAATAAATCAAATAAATTAAATATATGAACCAAACATAATGTCACCGATGTAAATAAATATAAATTACAAATATAATAATCATAAGTGATGTGTGTTCAGATATTATTGAACCATGTTATAAAAATTTAAAACTATAATTTTGGTAGATATAACCTCTTGGATCTTGAATAGTAACAAAAATGAACTTTGGAACTCATACCTGAATTTCTTCTTTATATACAAAAGCATCAAGATCTTTGGAGATAAATACAAAATCTCTTCTAATGGACTGAACAATATTCACTGAATAATGTTTCTTCTAATGACCTCATATCTGAAACATACTATTTATGGGTGATTAATTTGGAAAAGAACATTCGTTTGAAGGCTAATATTTTTTAGGATTTAATACCCAATCTGGGTGATGTTCTATAGGGCCTCAAATAACTATATATCATCTTAAATTCCTTTCTTATGATTGTAAAATTTTTCAAAAATTTCTTCAAACTATCAATCTATAACTTTATCTTTCTAACCTTGTTTATATTATAATCATAAGATACATTCTTCATTTTATTCTCAGAATTTTCCTTTTTCCAGTATCTAACATTAGATGATCATATAATGAGTTGACATTACTTTTTCATTTCATCACAGTAGTTGGATTTGTGATTTTATTATCTAACATATCCATAGAAATAAGTTTTGAATATTCTTTTCCAATATTATTATGTTTATCATCTATCTTTACAATACTCACCATTCTTTCTGTAGTTTCATTCTTTATGTAAGTATACTTATAACATTTTTTCTACTACAAATATTTACCTTAATTCACATAGTAATTTATCTATCATATGTTTATTGTAAAATTTTTCCATCATCCAAATATGATTAGATTTCATTATCATGCTCACTTTCACTTTATAAAGCATATAATCATTTACAATCAGTAGTAAAATATTTAAGGGCTTCTGTATCAAGTATTTTCATGAAATAATTTTCATAATAATAGAATATTGTAATGTTTATATTACCCTAACTATATTCCGATGAACAATATAAAGTATTATCCCCACTAATATGACTCTAAGTATCCATAACTTTTATTATTTTAATTCCATTATGTTTTAGAATAATTTATAGAAAATCAATTATCTTTTTCTATATTTTCCAAAAAAAATTGTCAAATATAACCAGGTATTATACATTTATTTCTTGTAGGTTCAGAAGAATATTTCCTCTCAAACATATCCTTTCTATCTTTTCTTTATTTTAAATAATCCATTTTAAATTTATTTTTTTAAAATCCTTGTTTCAAAGATAGAAAGTTCACATTTTGTAGGTTCTCTTTTACAATATTCTGAGTATTTCATAGAATTTATTTTGAAAATATTTCCGTAAGATATAAATAAAAATCTAAACATTAATTTCATTTTTAGTATACCTTTTTAATTTTGGATCATGTTACAAGAGTATACTAATTATGTCATCGAGACATAGTTTAGTAATGTGTTTTTATCATTAATAGTTTCTCTTTTTTTCATTATTTCTGTAAAATTTCTATAACACTATTAACTAATTGGTCATTAGTTAACTACTTATATCCATCGTACTTAACACTATTTATTATGGTCATGAATCTATGAAGAATCTGAGATATATATTCTCTATGTATAAAATAAAATGATCGATAATCTTCTCTCAACATTTCTCTTTTATTTTCAAAAACTCTAAAAGTGTGAAATTGAGAAAATTAATTTTTTTCATATTAAACAATATATTCTAAAAAAATTTAATTGACTATATATATTTCAATAAATAGATCATAAAATAGTATTTTGAACTCATAAACTCAACTATCATTCATTATTTTCCGCAACTGAAATAGTAGTAACTTGTTTCTCATGGGTTTTCAAAATACTACTAAGATATAAAATTCACATCAGCTATATTAATTAAAAATTTCTAAATTTTATCACTTCATTACTCACAATAACTTTCATAAAATAGAGGTGGTTAATTTAGATTTATATTTTTAATTTATCCAATTTTTATAACTTTCATATATAAAAATTTCTTAACACACTATTAGTTCAAAGGAAACTAAAAATGAAAATAAACTCAAGTAATGGGAAATATTATTTTATTTTTGTATATTAAAGCTGTCCATCATACAAAATATAGGATCATAAAAGTATGATATATACACTAAAATAAGGGGTTAATTTTTTTTTAAAGATGACTAATAAATTTTCATCCTTCTAAAAAATATATGTTTTGGTATTACAAGGAACTGAAAACCCAAAAAATTATCAATGTAAAATTAGAGTAACAGTATTATATTATTAGTATTTCAAAGTTATTGATTAATTTAATGTAAATAGTGTAAATATAAAAACTCATTATATAAATTCAAATTTCTATAAAATATTTAATGCCACAGAAATACAAACAAACTAGGTTGTAGATATTTACCTATCAAATACCCAAACAATTATTATGAAATTCTCACTTTTAACACCATGTGAAAAGGAAAACGTAATAAAATTTTTTAGGTACCCTGTTATATCAACTCATTGAATAGTTTTCTCTTCGTAAATTAGTATGTTTGTATCTATCATGTTTAACCTATAAACCCTTTATCAGCTCAATCGGTATTTCCTTCTTTAATAACCTAAAATATGGTTTACCCTCTACTTTAATGGGTAGCACATTACATTCTCTACAACAACTATTACCTCTGTATCCCTACTAATTATTCCACATTCTTGGATCAATATTTCAATCCACAAGAATCCCTTAACAAACCATTCGGTGATACCAGAATTACAACAATGTAATTTACAAGTCAAAACATTCAGTTTTAGCACATTGCTAAAGCTCTCAGAAAGAGAAAAAAATATTCCAATGTTCAGAGGAACACCCAACAATAAGAAATTTAAAAGTATTAAAAAAATCAATAACTTTATGAATTCTTGTATAAACATGTAGTAAATTATATTGATAATTAATTGTAATATTTTAGTTGATTTCATATTTATATATAGTCCATTAATGGTCATATTTTTCATATCCCATTCTATGGTTCAACTAAATATAAAATAGCTATATCATCTTTTGATAAAATTATAATATAACTTTATCTAGTTAGACTGATACTCCTATCTCTAGGATAATATGACTTGATAAGGGAATCTGATCAATATATAAGTGTCACATTGTGAGGTTATAAAATAACTGATTCTCTATAAGTGTATCCAAAACTATCTTAATATGCTTGGCACAGTTGTGTCGATTATGAGAATACCCCAATATATCACCCCTGAAAAACATCACAAATGAATCCATATAATGATAAAAAAAAGTTTTTCATCTCCAGGAAAATATATGGTGCATTCATGAGATAGAATAACATAACCAGATACTCATATAGACCATACATTCTAGGAAAAGCAGTATGAGGTTTTCTTCAGGTTGAACATGCATCTGATTATTTTCAGATATCAAATGAGTTTTTATGAACACCTAATCTCCTCAAAGCTAGCTTAAAATATCATCTATCTGTGGAAAGAGATATTAGTTATTAACCATTAGCCAATTCAATTTTCAATAATCCACCCACAGCCTAAGGTTACCATCTACCTTTCTACAAAAGGATCAGTGAACCCCATAGAAAGGTGATGGGTTTTATAAACCCATTTACCACCAAATCTTCTAGCTATCTCTTGACCTCTTGAAACTCCATCGTAACCATCCTATAAAAAGAAATAGATACTAGTTCATCTCCTCAAACTAGATCGATGGATAAACAAAACCTCAGTCTCAGGAGATAAAAGGGAAAATTCATCTGGGAAAACATCGCTGAAACAATTAACCTATAGAGGGAAATCTTCCTAACATGCTCCCTATTCGTCCAGATGAAAACTAGAAATCTCTGCCAACATCCGACCTATCCCATGATTTTTTGATCTATCTCAGCTCACCTAGACATCCCGTACACCCTTATGAGTATAAATTGTTCCCTTTATTGATGTGAAATTCTCTCTCTGGTGATAGTAATCAACACGGTATCAATAATACACTAGCCAGTTCATCCCAAGTATGACGTCAAATCCATTCATCTCAAGGGGAAAAAGATTTTAGACGAAGTGACCCCCACCAACAATCAGGGGGAAATCCCTACACTAATTTACATCCTTGGTTCTAACCCCCAATACAGTTTGAATCATTATAACTCCCTTAGAAAACAGAACCATGAGCTTAGGGCTCTCAACAAAAGGTATATATATAAAACTATGTGATTCACGTGTGTCAAAAAAAAGAAGATATAATAGTATAGGCTAATAAGATCGTACCTCTCACTGTATATGTTCTGGATACCATCTCCTAGGGTGTATATTGTACAAAATAGATCTAGCCCGAACCATGTCCCTATAACACAATGTCACTACTAATTTTAGGCATGATCTGTTGTTTGATTACATCTCGTGCCCAGATGATTTTCTACGACCACCACCACCTTGACATAATCCAACGATACTAATCTATCTTCCTCCCTGAGATTGATCTATAAAACCCTATCCCAAACTATGTTTTGGATCTGACCCCCGACCACTTACTATTGGATGGAAGGTACTGTAGAAACATTTCATGTGGCATATTCAGCTTCAAGATCGACAATTGACTAGTTTTCAATCACAATGATTCCTTAGGGGTCCCCTTTTTCCGCACTAATGATAGAAAACTAATCTACCAGAACTCATAGCATGACCGGTACTCATCTTATAGAATGCCTCAAAACGGTGCTTCTTGCCACCACATGTCAAACTATTGGGTCGAGAGACTACGCTGCTCTGCTCTTCACCCTCATCTTCCTCCAGGTTATCCTATATATTTAGTCCTCATTTTAATATCTTAGACATAGATTTCAACCTAAACACATTAAACTATGATTTAATAGCATGTCAAAGACCTTCCGCAAAGCATTTATCCCTTGATAAATCATCAAAAATGTATGTCCGAGAAAAACATTATAGCTCTGTAAAGTACTCTACATACTCCATAATCATCACAGTTCCCTCCTCCAAATTCATGAAATTACTAGACTTCTCTTACCTCAGGGTCTTAGGGTAAACATAGTTGTAGAACTAGGTTTTTAATTTAACCCAAACAATATCTCATATCCTGTGAGCCATGTTTATAATATTCCACTATCGCTTTTTTCCTCCATGAAGCATATATGTCATGAGATTCACTCTCATATCATGAGGTGTCTCTAGGTGCTCGATGATCAATTGTGTTGTCTCAAGACACACTTATGTAGCCTATGGACCGCCATCCCCCAAAAACATGAGAGGATGTTACTTCTATAATGAATGTGTTAGCTCACTCGTAGACAAGGAAGGATGCAGTTCTCTTGAAACACCTACATAAAGAGGAAAAATCCATTGTGTAATAGCTCTTCAGCACCTATGTCTAGTAAATATATATTTTCCTCTGACGGAACTATTAATGGATCCACTGGTGGACCATATCCCACTACCTCTATAGTGCATCATCTCCACCCTCCTAGTGTATAACAAGAGTTCGTCATAATTAAATGCCTCTACAATGCCAAACACACACCTCATAAAATAAGGATATCAAATTTCATAGCTAAAAACATTGTATGGGTACAAACCTTCCTATAAATAGGTTATTCCATATATCCTGATCCTTAATCTATAAATTTATGAAAAGAAAAGTCCCAAAAATCACTAGAGATAGTGCCTACTACCCCCTCAAAATCCAGGTATAGTTCAAGTCTCTATTTTATAGTTTTCAATTTCTGTTAATTTTTCATATTTATTTCACATTTCAATTAAAATGGTGTAAAAAAATGGTTTTCCACTGCTAATCTATAAGGTTTCATACTCTTCATCAACTGAAATATGGGGCACACCTAATCCACACCACAACACATTCTAGTCCATGTGACTCATGGTCCAAGACCCAACATGCCATAATTTTTTGCATAAGGTTTCTTTTATAGCCTAATCAGTAAAACATTGATTAGTTTATGATAGGAACTCTATGTACTGGCCTTGTTTTCCAACTCCTTGCAAAAAATATCTATCAAAACAAATTTTATATCTGTCATGGAACCAATCACAACATCCTATAAACAAGTAATGCCTCTTATATGGCATGAAATAATTCATGGTATGTGATTCATGTAATGTGATTAACATGATGGATGAGATGGAATACCCACATCTCATCAGGTTGAAACAAAAATATAACCCCAATTCTTATCAATAATCACATCACAATTCAAGTGCATCACCCAATGGTGGAACCAATCAATTATAATAGGTAAAATCTAGATAATAGTAATTTCTATTTGAGGAAATTTGTATATTTTTTCTATATGGGTAAGATAATCCTAGGAATAACTCATTACCTGCATCCAATTCTATCATATATACTTATATTATCTCAAAATAGTAAATAAGATATAAAATAAATTCTCTAATATAACTTTTTAATTTCTGAGGCTCGGATTCCACTACACGGTGCCCTAAGCCTGGTTGGTCACATGGCCTCCAGCACATCTAACCAAAGGAAAGATTATTATAAAATGGAGTGAGGGCCTTAGATATTTTTTTAGGGAGATTATTACCTATTATCATAGTGTAACACATTGGTGGAAATCATATAAATAATAAAGGAATCAATAAATCAATAATATAATAGATAAACAACCTAATGATTGATATATACGACAAATTACAAATGTAATATCATATACAATGAGGATCATTTCATGTGTCTAAAAATCATCCAAAATAGTTACACATGTAATTAGTACAATGCATTTATCAAAATACCAAAAATACGAAAAAATATATATCTTCTAATAGCATCAGGAGCCTCATCTTGGTCCCATGCTCCCATGCTCTTAAGCATGGCCCAAATTCTACAATCAAACTATGTGTTCTTTCTCTGATCTTTAATAGCATCCATAGAGTGTATTTGGGACCCCAATTATGGCCCAAACATGGTGTGAGATTCATTCCAAATAGGTCACCAACCAAAGCTTCTATAAGAAATCCTATTTGTGAAATATCAGCTAAAAATCATGAAGGGTATATAACAGATATGAAAATAATACAAGTGAAATTCCCATGGAAAACGTAAATCTATAAAGTTATTCCACATATCTAAAAAGGCTCCCTTCAAAACAAGTCTCAAAATCGTATAACAAGGAAAACATAAAACAAATATAAGAAAATTACATGGTCATGTCATATACACAATACCTCATATCTCCCATGACCATGTTATATGACAAAAACTGTCAGAAAAACCACCATCGAGTCATATAATAATAAAAGTCAATTTTTCCAAGATCCCATTATAAAATTAAAAATGTTTGACAGCACAAGTCTAGATCCAAGATAGAGTGGACCAAGGCATCCTCGTCGAGTCCATGGAGAATCTCTGTGGAATATAGATTTGGATTGAATTGGGGTCTAAGGAGCATGTCAATAGAACAAGTCCACTACGATTCCAACAAAACTAGATCCAAGGGGTAGCAAGGCCCAAGGAATCCCAAGGAATCCGAATCCAAGGATCAAAAAAGTATATGGAATTCTCTACTTCCATCATTTCCAATGGTGTAGCACACCCATGGCATTTTTCGGACTCATTCACCATTCAATTCAATTATTGTTTCATACCATGGCCTTACCCACACACATAAAAATTAAACATCATTCCTGTTTAGTGAGTTTAACCAATAATTCTCACAATTTTTAAATAATCCATACAATAAATTCAATTAAACAACATCATGTTAACACATGGAAAGGTATACCAACCATCTATTATTTAACCAATTTAATCCAATTCATTAACTAACAGGATTCCTCTAACAAGGAAAGGACTAACTCTCCCCATGGGAGGTTTAAAAAGGGTAATGGAAATGAAAATTAACATGGAACACTCCATGGGTGGCCTTGGTTGTTGAAACAACTTCTGACGCATCTCACAAGAACTAAAGGGAATCCCAAAAATTTTCAATAACATTAAATTCAACTCATTTTAAGGCGACATTGGAAGTTACAGAATGAAAAACAATGTAAGATATCTCTTTAAATCATAAAAACACTCTTGAAAATTGTAGACCACCTACCATAGGTCCCTAGTAGTGTGATCTTCAGGTATCTGCTCCTGATTTGACTCATATCGAGATATAAATGAAGAACAGATTAAGATCCTGTAAAAAGAACTAATTTTCATTCACCTAAATAACTCTTTTGATACCAATAATAATTAATAATGTCACAAAAATAATTGATTACTCAACGGAATGAATCCAATGAGTCTGATAGTTCTTGATTATAATATCAAATGAAGATAAGGGAGAAAAATCTTTGATTTTTCATTCAAAGAGATCTCCTAATGCACATTGTTGTCCATGGGTGATGAAGTAAAATTATTTTTGAGTTAAAGATGTTTTTAAGGAATATTTTTAATTTTACCCAAAAATACTGGCTCACACAGTTGGCCAAACCATACACCAACTGTGTGCCCTTCACTGTAAGGAGGGGCACCTTGCACAGTTAGTGTTCATATTTTGATTAATCCTACGAAAAATGTACATGCATCCACTATCAAAAACTGAAGAGGCCATCACATGGACATGAACCTCCCACCACATAGATTGGAAAATCATGAAAGCTCCTCTTTACCTCTACCCAGGTCATTTATTATTATTAGTAATTATGTGACCTACCCTCCATAGTTTTTATTAACCGTTAGTCTTGTTTTTGTTTTACAAAAAGTTGGTCTTTGAGCTTCGAACAGGCCTTGAACACCCTTGAAACCCCCATGATATCAAACGGTATTCTCATTAAACCATAAAAATACATTTGAACCAAAATTAAAAAGATTCAAACAATGTACTAAAACCTAGGATCTTAAACATGTCATAAAAATAGAATCCCTCATTCCTGAATTATTCTTAATTCCTCCAGAAATTGCTTCAAGCGTACCATCTCCTTTCTAACATTCGTTGTTTCTACATACTTTGATTTTCTTTACATAGTGTAAAAATATTTTACATTCACAACATCCAACAGATTCTTATTTCTCTAGAAGAAAATAAGAATCACGTTATACTCTTCCAAATATCTGAATCTCCAAAAAGTTAGCATTAAAAAATTCTAGTAAGGGAATTCCTCCCCAAAACAAAGATCCTAATCTTCTGATCAATTCAAATACTGAAAGATCCATTTAATGGATTCTCAATTTTCGTATATACATTTTGAGAAAAATTTATTAAAACCATCAATTTAAATTGTATGGATAGCCGAGTACATATCATTTCATAAATCAAACTTCCAACAATTGAAGAATATTGAATATTTTTCTTCTTTAATTTAACTTATTTCATTGTCAATGTTTGAAACTTGGATATTTTAAAGTGTCCAAAAACATGAGAAGTAACTAGTTTTAATTAAACCAAACCAAATCTTTAAATTATTTTTCATATATACTCCATCTATGATAGAAACAAAGTGTAACACCCCGATCCCAATTACCCAGAGTCAGTGCATTATTGTGTAACATTGGCATGATCACAAAAGATCAAGTCTCGAAAGACCGATTAGTTTAGTATCCTTGAAACACTAGATACATTCATAAATTTTACATTACATCATAAAGTAAAACAATACTTCAAAAATATCTTGTCTTCATATCCCCTCATACTATCCCTGCAGGTCATTCATAATATACTTCTTCACATCCTGGAAAAATTAAAACATTGAAATGGGTGAGCTCAGATTCTCAGTAAGGATAACAATATAGCGAACGCTTTCATAAATAAACATAAACATTTAAGGCAATGTATAACTAAAACAAAAGCCTTTTAAACTTGAACTTCAACATAATATGGAAAAATTAAAATGAGATAATTCCATTTACATATTCACATGGATATTCTACTGGTCGAATAATCACATGCAATATCAACAACCACTTTCAGAATGATGGAATGCATAATGCCAGACTATCATAACCATGTAGCCAATGACTCGTGCCAAGACTACAAATAAGATTTTGTCAAGGGCTCGTGCCAAGACACTAGTTTGTCTCATGAGACCTGCTGATGCATTGAGGAGCTATAGCGGGCTCCACCCGTCACTTATTAGGTCCAATGCATTCCTCATATGAACAGGTTTAAACATATCGTAAACCATAACATAATCGTATCACATAAAATATGCATAAAGGAAACATAAAATTTCCACATTTCAATCACAAGATATCAATACAACACATTGATATAATAAAAAAACACTTTCAAAACCATTTTCAATACCAAAATAAAAGAGAAGTAAAACTTTGTATTTATTTTTCATTTAAAAAATGTTATAGCTTGTAGAGGAAGCCGAAACTCAAATAATGGTCACTGTAACAGCCCAAGATTTTATAAAAAAATATTCTTTTTAATTTTATTAATGTCTTGTGTTGTACGCTACACCAAAAGGAGCTTGCACAACACACATCCTTGACTTAACTTGCATTACACGCAATCGCGACCTTCCTCGATAGCGTGTGTAGTACGCAATACCGAGTTTCACTAAACAACGATATGCTATAAAAATATTATTAAAACTAGCCGTTATGAATAGTAATAACCACTTTTTGAAATCCAGTAAATCTTATTTTTCAAAATGAACTTTATTTTTGGATTCGGAGTATCGAATTTAGCCTAAGGTGAAATTTTGGTACTTTTCGGATAACTTTCATATTCTGATGAATAGTGAAAATTACTAAATTATAATTAAAAACAACTTTTTTAATCGAAATAATTAATAGTGATAAATCATTAATTTGAGTGGTTTTAAAGTATATTTTGAATATATTTTTACAATTTAATACAATGTTGGTCATTGGATGTAATTTCACATTTAAACTAGACATAAACAAGTGTCAATCTTTTGATAGATATTGTTTCTTAAAAACACGCTATTTGTTTTAACAGCGGGATTTAATTATAAAATTAATTAATGCAACTTTTATGTTATGAATTTGGTAAAATAGACTTCATTTTTGAATTCGGAATATGAAATATAGCTTGGGATGAAATTTTGGCATTGTTCTGAAAAACATCAATTTTTGATGAATAGTGAAACAACTAAGTGGTAGGTTAAAAACTGAATTTTGCATAAAACTTAATTTTACCGCTTCTGTGAATGGAATTTCGAAAATCCGAGAGACACAGTTAATATCAAGGACTAAAATGTGGTTCAATGAGATGAAAATAATTTTTTGGTGAATAGTAACTTTTTACTTTTTTTACCACGGTTAATAGTAAATAGGGTAACTAAGGGTAAATATGATATTAATATTACCCTAACACATGTACTAATTCTATTGGACAAGTGTAATTCGACCACAAACAAACTTAGGAATAAAATATGACCATTTAGGCCCACTTGGATTAGATTAGGACATTTATTATTAATTTATTTAAAGAAGGGTTAAAATAGTTAAAATCAAAGTTTAATAAGTAAATCATTTTTAATATGGGGTTATACATAAGATAAATTAGATTATAAATATTCATTAGAAAGCTAAAAAACTTTCCTACATGATGGTATTTTATTTGTAATTTTTAGACATCAAATAATATAATTTATTTATGACACAAAGATGATGCAGTAATTATCTTATTAATGAAATATTGACATAATTGATAATATAAATACCAAAATAAATGTAATTTAAGACTTTTTATGAATAACACTAATTTTCTAGGTTACTATGATATATTAGTGTTGATTTAATCAACTTGGTTCGAACATATAATTCTGTTATGACTTTCACAAAAATCATATATCAAATAGTGTCAAAATTGACACAAAATAGTATTTAAATCAAATATTATATTATTAATTGTTATTTTATTCCTAAAAATCTAAGGTTCGGCCAAATGACTTAGATAAGGATATATGTATTAATAATATACAATTTGGGGTTCGTTTGGCATGTTATAGTAAGTTTATTAACCATATAGTGAAAGAAAACAAAAAGACCCGGTAAAAGTTAAATTATTTAACTTAGAGTTAAATCTAATTGATAAGGTTAAAATAATACCCTAAACTTGTCTAAATCCTATTGGTTGATATGATTTCGACCCATCCCCACTTTAGCTTCGAAATAAGACCCTTTGGAACCATTATAAACCGATTTTAACTTTAATATAAAATAATATTTTGAGGTATTCCTAAGGTGCCCCTCTCCTCCCTTATAAAAGGACACCTCCTCCCCTTCCTCCTCACACCAATTTGAGCACTCAATCTCGGCCAACCCCTGCCAATTTCTCCTCTCCACTTCCCTAGAAACATCCTAGAGGTTCTGGTCTTCCTCAAAGACCAATTTTAGTGCCCTAAGAGGAGGTCTCAAAGAGGCACTTCAAAGAAGAGGTAATTACCGTTACCAATTCTTTCATCTTTATTTCTTCTTCCACTTCTTCTTCTTAGGTTCTTTCATTATGAAGTAATAACATCAGTATCACTCATATACTGATATGTTATTATAAGTATGAAACAACCCTATTTCACCATCTATCCATCCTACGGAAAAAGAAATCACCGCGCGTGCGTACGTACGGAATACCGTCTCCACGCCGTGGTGTAATCTATTTTCCACCACCACCTTACATGGATGGGTATAATGGTGTAAAGAATAACTATACATAGTTATTACAACATCATATTGATTCTGATATATTGTATAATCCACTCCAATTCAATTCAATATTTATAGAAATGATATCATCGCTCGTGCGTACGTACGGAATACCGTCTCCACGACGCGATGAGATTCATTCTCCATGTTAACCATTTAAGAATGATTATAATGTATATATAAGAAATAATAATGAAATATATGACATTATAAAGCTACTGGATTTATGTATATATATACATATGTATTTCATCTACTTACTTCCATTTCAAGACAATAAGGAAAGGAAAACAGCGTTCATGCGTACGTACGGACTACCGTCTCCATGAACGGTGTTTTTCATTTTATTTATCTACCTATTATATATATATATATATACTGAATATATATGATATATAAATCATATTTTATATTCTGGAAGTATTTAAATCATGATATAAGTAATAATGATGTCAAGAACAACAAGTCAAAACACCTACGATAAATGAAACGATTTTTCCCAAAACGATTCTTTAACATGAAATTTACAAAAGAACGGGTAATATAATGTCATAAGTGAACCATATATGATATCATAACAATGAATATGATTCTTTAATAAGTCAATAACATGATTTAAATCATTATACAGGAGGTTCGGACACTTACAAAGCAAGTCGGACCTAAGGTAAGGGAAATATCACAATCTCATTTTTATCCGAGATTGTTTATTCGTAAGTATTTACTGGGGTGTATTTTATAATCCACATCCATGTTTTATCAATATGTAATATTATTTCCATCAACCTAAAATTGTTTAAATCCATTTTTACCCTTCGGTGAGTTTTTAGTAATACGTATGAAAGGAATCTTTTGTCGTTTTTCGTACGAGGTACTTTTTGACTTTTCCGACAAAAGTACGAAGAATGTTTTTTTTAACTTATACGGCACGAACGGATTTCTACTGTTTTATAAAGCCTTATTTTCATGAAACTTCCTCTAAAAGATTTCATGACTATTTTCAATAAAATCTCTTTCTTTTAAAATTTCATGATGTTTTGTGAAAAGAAATTGATTTTGAAGAAGAAAGGATATTTTCCTCAAGAATTCAATTCAAGTGTTTTATCAAAATTATTTTCCATCTAAGATAATAAAGAGTTCTGTTTCTATCCATATTTTTACATTGATTTGACTATGTTGTGATGGAATTATGTTTATGAATTCCTTTATCTTATATGAATTGATTTATGATGTCATGATGTTTCAAGAATCCCATTTTTGTTACATATGTTATGAAATGATGTATGTTTTATGATTATGTGGCACACATAAGAAAGGATTCATTATGAGATGGGTGGGACCTATATCTCCCTCCAATGCATTGGGTAATGATTTTATATCTCATGAGATAGACATGGCTGGAACGGAAGGTTATTTCGGTTCAGTGATACAGGACTGAAACGAGGAGTGAACTCGGTTCAGAAAGGGACTTTGTCCACTAAGATAGTCTTGGAAATGAGTCATGACTAACAAGAAATGATTTTCCATGATTATGTGTGCATGCCACACAGTTTCAAGTTTTATGTTATGATTATGGGTATCTCATTTTCACTTCTATGATTTATCCCATGTTATGATATTATGAGCTCTTTTGCAGGTTAAGATTTCCAAAAGCTATGTTCTTATGTATATGATGTGATTGATATTTCTTTTGTTTACCCTTACTGAGCATTTGAGCTCACCCTTTTATGTTTTCTTTTCCCCAGGATATAAAGAAAGGTTTTAGGTAAAAAAAAAGGAAGATCTTTATGGGAGATGTTGAAGATCTTTCCCCACGATTAGAAGATTTTATTCCAAGTTTCCAAAGACACTAAACTATTACGATCCTTGTGTGTGTGTTTTTGTTATGTACTAAGTATTCCGCAAAAGTAATGTAACGTCCATGTACGATAAGCTTCGGGTCTCTACAGTCACTGTGGTGGAGAAGTCATTGTCGCCACATACGTACGACAAGAAAAAAATTCCTTTTTGTCATTTAGTAAAACGCTTCTTATAAAAATATTCCTTTTGAATAAACATAAAAGTCAAAGGGGTTTATACACTGTATAAAAGAAATTTTTGTATAAAACAAAATATGCCTCAATGAATAGAGATTGATACGAAGTCCCATAAAAAGATCATTTTTAAATAAAATATATCTATTATGTGTATTCACTATATGTACAAATAAATAAATTATAAATACAAGAAAGGACATAATAATATCATGACATAATTTGAAAGTAGGAGATTAACCCAAAGACTGTAAATTGGGTTAAGAAATTCCCTTACCTCATGTCCGACTTGACTCGACTGTTCTTTAACCTCATGAATAATAAACTAGAGTTAATTTATAATTTCTTAAGAACCTTTCTCAATTTTATTATTCCTTTTATATCACTTATTACCATGTTATGAACATTATGTAATTATTTATGTTAATAACGGTCGTTTTGTCGATCTTTGGTACTTGAGTAAAAAATAAACTCCTTAAAATTACAAGTTGTTCATGTGGTAAAATATCCATTATATCCATAATTATATACATGATTTAGATATCATATATATCATATATATCCAGTATATACATTCATTTATAATATTACATAACATTTAGAGGTAAGAAATGAAATGCACCGTTAATGGAGACGGTAAGCCGTACGTATGCATGGACGATACTTTCATTTCTATTTCATATTTAATGGAATGAAATCATAATGATATAAAGTTAAATTATAATAACAGTATAATATAATATATAATATCATTTACTCCATCCTTTATACATCCCACATATGGAATTAACGATTCAAATCACTTTGAGGGGGCGGTAGTCTGCACTTCCTAAAATGAAATTATCGCGTTTACCAATAATGGAAACCATAAAGGTATGCCATAAATGAAAAATACAGAAGCTTAAGTAAAATATAAATATATTATATATCATATATAAATATAGTGACATCTTAATGGCCTCCTTTTAAGGTGTTATATGAGTGTTGAACAATCACTGTTTCGTGAGGCTGAAATTTCCCATCCACAGAAACAGTATGTTCCTTAACCATTAGATGTAGGTGTGTGTCAGTGTAGCTAGAATCCTTCTTATAACAATATCATATTATATTGAGGATACTGGTGTTGTTACAAAAGAAATTAATAAAAAGATTTTAGGGGTTGGAGAAGCAAAATAAAACATTAGAACACAAGAGAAAACACTACCTTTAAAACAGGTAACTCTTTTTGATTTGAGGCAAAGGCTTCCTTGGGAAGCGTTCTTCCCAAAGTGAGGATTCTAGGATTAATATAGGGAAGTTTGGAGAGTATGTGGAAGAGGTTTTATGAGCCAAATGTCTTGTAAGGTGTAAATATGGTGGTAGTGGTAGGGGCCTTTTATAAGAGGAGAGGAGGGGCACTCTTGGAAAGTAATGAAATGTTACTTTATTATATAATGTTTTTCGGATTTTAAAGGTCCTACACTTATATATTTCTAGGATAAGGTGATAAGGGTTCGAAAACTACTCATCCAATAGGCTTTGGAGAAGTTTAATTCTTAGATTTTACATTATCCTTCCATTTTATTAAAATCGTTAAGTAATGAGGTAATCACTGCATCATCATGGTGTCATAAATAATTTAATTTTTTTAATGTCTAAAAATTATATAAAAAACATCATGATGTAGGAAATCTTTTCATTTTTATAATGAATAATAATAGTCAAAAATATGACTTGTATGAACCCATTTAAAAATTGTTTTAGTAAAAAAACTTATGTTTGTGACATTTTTATTTTAACTTTAAATAAAAAGTTATTTATGTCATTTTCCTACCAAAGTGGCTCCATGGGGTCCCCAAGTTGACCCATGGATTTTCGTGGTCAGCCATGACACATCCAATAGGGGTAAGACAAGTTTAAAGGTATTTTCATATTTTTATAATATCATTTTTACCTTAAATTTCACTAATTACCTTTAATCACGATTAATTAAACTTAAAAGTTACTATTCACCAAAAAATTATTGTAATCCCATTGAACCACATTTTACTTCCTAATGACAACAATGTATGTCGTATTTTTGAAAATCAAATAATAGAAGTGATAATGTTTCATTTAAACAAGAAATCAGTTTTTTAACTACCACTTAGTGGTTTCACTATTCATCAAAAATTAAAGTTTTTTAGAACAATGCCAAAATTTCACCCTAAGCTATAATTGATATTCCGAATTCAAAAATTATGTCTATTTTAAAAAATTCCAAACATATAATTTTCATTAATTAATTTTATAATTAATTCCCGCTGTCACAACAAATAGCGTGTTTTTAAGAAACATTATATATCAAAAGATTGACAATTGTTTATGTCCAATTTCAAAGTGAAATTAATTATAATGACCAACATTGGATAAAATGGTAAAAATATATTCTAATTACACTTTATAACCACTCAATTGTATAATTTATCAATATATATTATTTTGATTAAAAAAGTTGTTTTTAAGTATTTGTCACTATTCATAAAAAATTGGAAGTTCTCAGAAAAATACCAAAAATTCAACATAGGCTAATTTCGATATTACGAATCCAAAAATGAAGTCCATTTTGAAATAAAGAATATATATAATTTCAAAAAGTGGGTATTACTATTGATAATGGCTATTTTTATTGGTCGCGGTGTGTTAGAATCTCGAACTTGCTTACAATGCAAGCTATTGCATTATTGAAAGAGAAGTGTATCGTGGAAGCTCGGGGTGTTACATTATCCCCTACTTCAATAAATTGCATCCTCACAATTTGAAATTTTCTTTGAAAATAAAAGGTTGAAAATAGGAAATACCTTTTTGGAAAACCCACATCAGAAATAGGGTTAATAAGAATACAACATTAAAAGAAAGAAAGAGAAGTACAAAGGTCACCCGAGATAGCACATACTAGGATTCTATGAAAATATTGGTATGGAGGAGAAACAAACCATCAAGGTCTGATGGAGATTTGTAGAAAACAATATTAGGAGAAAGTTTAACTACAACAAAATCACAAACTTGTGATTGGTTAAATGATCATTAATTCCCTAGTAGGAAAAGTTAACCGACAACATTTTTGTTTTAAGTTACCTTTCATACAGTTGAGGAATTTATTTATGAGATTTACTAAGAATGTAAGGAAATATACATACTTGTCATGTAGACTTTCATTCTTTAATAAATCTTTTACCACAAACCCATCATTTACTCCAAAAGGTAATAGAACTCAAAAATATTCTATTTATCCTAATTGTATAAGGTTCCAAATATTAACACATACCATTTAGATTAGGAAAACTTTTTTGTAATAACCAGGTACTTCCTATTGGCTAGTGGTAGGTAATAAAGGCCTGTCGCACTATGGTTTTGGGTTCTATTCCTGCAGCTTTGTCCAACGCGACGGGTTATCCCCCAACCTGCAGGTTGTCCTTTTCCTAAAACTACAGTATTATAATATTCCAAAAATAATCTTCATAAATGTTTTAACCTTAATCAATACTATCCAAAGATCAAATTAATCCACTCCAACCTTTATATCTATCCAAAACACCTCCGTCCAGACTTTCTCTAAAAGGTCTCTAAATTCCGAAATCAATTGTAACATCAGATTCCCCAAACAAAGTAAAGTTTCTCTTATTGTCACATACTAAAAATATGATTACCTTCATCATATTAAAACCTTAATTAAAACAACAAGTACTGCAGTACAATCCATATATATGTCACATTATTCTTATAAGTAGAATATAATCCTTGAGTCCAAATGAACCAATAAATTATTTATTCCACTTCAACTATAGTAACAACATAAGACTATCCTTGATCCCTTGGCATTCTCTGAGGTACGTTTCTCTGATGATTAGGACATTCATTTGCATAATGCCCCATTTCCCTATAATTGTAGCATTCAACATTGATACCCTCTTTCTTTCCCTTGCAATCACGAGCCTGGTGACCTTTTTATCCACATTTATAACAAACTCTCATTCCTTTTAGGAAAGAACCGGGGTGATTCTTCGCACAATTATCACATAATGGAAAATCCTTCTTTCCCTTTTCCCTTTATCTGTCTCTTGTTCCACCGTTCTCTTCTTCTTTTGCTTTACTTTATTGTCATAAGATTTAGAGAATTCATTTTCTGTCTTGATAGCACATGAGAAAATATCTTCGTACGACGAGAAGGTTTTGAGACTAATGCTAGACGGAGAAATGGTTTTAACCCATCAAAGAAATGATCAATCTTACTTCTTGGGTTACGTATATAATCTGTTGTTTGGCTCGCTAAACTTGTAAAGTTATCCTCATACTTTGATACATTCTCATCCTCCTTTTTTCTCAGACTCAAAAATTGCGTTTCCATATCTCCTCGATGGTCACAAGGAAATTATTTCTCTAAGAAAATATCTTTTAACTCTATCCATTCCATACTTGATACTTCTTCATCTTCCTTTGTGTTTTGAATCAGCGACCACCATTGATCGACATCTCCAGTGAGGCGGTAAACTGTCATGACAACCTTCTCCCTTTCGCTACCCCCAATGCATGGAATATTTTCTCTAAGTATTTTATCCATTTCTCAACTACTAATGGATTTGTACCCCCATTAAATTTTGGCGATTTTTGCCTCATGAAACGATCTAACATTGATCCTCCACATTGCGGATCAGGGTGCTCCATACGAGTAAGGTTATTATTCATAACCTGAGTGAGTTGCCCCAGTATGGTGATAACTTGATCAGAACCAGTTGCATCTCCAGCTCCACTATAATTATCTTGAGCAGGAGGGAAATCTATACATGGAGTGCATGCATTGATATAGTTTCCATTCCTCCCACTAGGTGCCATTTCTAAATAATGGCATAAACTAGATTAGTTTATGAATCAAAATACATAATTACAAACTTGAAAAACACTTAAAATAAATTGAACCATTTATGGATATAATCCATAATCATAAAAAATTATTTTAGGAAGTATATAATCATAACCCTTCATAGTGGTTTGTAAAGAAAATGAGAATTATACTAAGCATATCCCCCGGGAGTGTTGTAACCAAGAGTGCAGCAAGGCCCATTGTTGTGCACCAGTTCCCATTCAATTCTAGCTCAAAGCGGTGTTTTCTGGTTTTACCCCTAGGTACATCTGTGCCAGAGCCGCCTCTACCTGCTCGTATCCAGACAGGGATGTATTGCTCGGAAAACTCACAAAATCTCTATAATATCAAAAATCTAGGAAGTTATTCTATACTAATCCTCAAAGTCTTTCTTAGGGATATGTGCTCTAATCAGAGTTTATCTAAATCTAGCTTCCAAGGATAGTACTAAACTGCCAATGATACCAATTGTAATGCCCCGATCCCAATTACCCAGAGTCGGTGCATTATTGCGTAACATTGGAATGATCACAAAAGATCAAGTCTCGAACGACCGATCAGTTTAGTAGCCTTCGAAACACTAGATACATTCATAAATGTTACATTACATCATAAAGTAAAAAAACTAAAAAAATATCTTGTCTTCATATCCCCTCATACTATCCCTGCAGGTCATTCATAATATACTTCTTCACATCCTGGAAAAATTAAAACATTGAAAGGGGTGAGCTCAGATGCTCAGTAAGGATAACAATATAGCAGAAGCTTTCATAAATAAATATAAACATTTAAGGCAATGTATAACTAAAACAAAATCCTTTTGAACTTGAACTTCTACATAATATGGAAAAGGTAAAATGAGATAATTCCATTTACTTATTCACATGGATATTCTACTGGTCGAATAATCACATGCAATATCAATAACCACTTTCATAATGATGGAATGCATAATGCCAGACTATCATAACCATATAGCCAAGGCCTCGTGCCAAGACTAAAAATAAGATTTTGTCAAGGCCTCGTGCCAAGACACTAGTTTGATTCATGAGACCTGTCGATGCATCGAGGAGCTATAGCGGGCTCCACCCGCCACTTATTAAGTCCAATGCATTCCTTATATGAACAGGTTTAAACATATCATAAACCATAACATAATCGTATCACATAAAACATGCATAAAGGAAACATAACATTTCCACATTTCAATCACAAGATATCAATACAACACATTGATATAATAAAAAAACACTTTCAAAACCATTTTCAATACCAAAATAAAAGAAAAGTAAAACTTTCTATTTATTTTTCATTTCAAAAAAGTTATATCTTGTAGAGGAAGCCGAAACTCAAATAATGGTCATGGTGGTGGAGAAGTCATTGTCGCCACATACGTACGACAAGAAAAACATTCCTTTTTGTCAATTAGTAAAACTCTTCATATAAAAATATTCCTTTTGAATAAACGTAAAAGTCAAAGGGGTTTATACACTATATAAAATAAATTTGTGTATAAAACAAAATATGCCTCAATAAATGGAGATTGATACGAAGTCCCATAAAAAATCATTTTTAAATAAAATATAACTATTATGTTTATTCACTATATGTACACATAAAGAAAGTATAAATACAAGATAAGACATAATAATATCATGACATAATTTGAAAGTAGGAGATTAACCCAAAGAATGGAAATTGGGTTAAGAAAATTCCCTTACCTCGTGTCCGACTTGACTCGACCATTCTTTAACCTCCTGAATAATAAACTAGAGTTAATTTATAATTTCTTAAGAACCTTTTTAAATTTTATTATTCCTTTTATATCACATATTACCATGTTATGAACATTATGTAATTATTTATGTTAATAACGGTCGTTTTGTCGATCTTTGGTACTTGAGTTAAAAATAAACACCTTAAAATTACAAGTTGTTCATGTGGTAAAATATCCACTATATCCATAATTATATTCATTATGTAGATATCATATACATAATATATATCATGTATATACATTCATTTATAATATTACATAACATTTAGAGGTAAGAAATGAAATGCACCGTTCATGGAGACGGTAAGTCGTACGTACGAATGAACGCTACTTTCATTTCTATTTCATATTTAATGGAATAAAATCATAATGATATAAAGTTACATTATAATACTAGTATAATTTCATATATAATATCATTTACTCCATCCTTTATACATCCCACATATGGAATTGACGA
This sequence comes from Viscum album, assembly GCA_963277665.1. Taxonomy (NCBI): domain Eukaryota; kingdom Viridiplantae; phylum Streptophyta; class Magnoliopsida; order Santalales; family Viscaceae; genus Viscum; species Viscum album. Next base: position 122,287,155 of record OY728150.1, read on the forward strand.
TTCAAATCACTTTGAGGGGGCGGTAGTCCGCACTTCCTAAAATGAAATTATCATGTTTACCAATAATGGAAACCATAAAGGTATTCCATAAATGAAAAATACAAAATCTTAAGTAAAACATAAACATATTATATATCAAATATAAATATAGTGACATCTTAATGTCCACCTTTTAAGGTGTTATATGAATGTTGAACAATCATCATTTGATGAGGCAGAAATTCGCCATCCACAGAAATAGTTTGTTCTTTAACCATTAGATGTAGGTGTGTGTAAGTGTATCTCAAATCCTTCTTATAACAATATCATAGTATATTCAGGATACTGGTGTTATTAAAAAATAAATTAATAAAAAGAGTTTAGGGGGTTGGAGAAGCAAAATAAAACATTAGAACACAAGAGAAAACACTACCTTTAAAACGGGTAACTCTTTTTGATTTGAGCCAAAGGCTTCCTTGGGAAGAGTTCGGCCCAACGTGAGGCTTATATGAGTCATAGAGGGAAGTTGGGAGAGTATGTGGCAGAGTTGGCCAAGCCAAATGTCTTGGAAGGTGTAAATAAGGTGGTAGTGGTGGGGGCCTTTTATAAGAGGAGATGAGGGGCACTCTTGGAAAGTAATGAAATGTTACTTTATTGTATAATGTGTTTAGGATTTTAAAGGTCCCAAACTTATATATTTAGAGGATAAGGTGATAAGGGTTTGAAAAATACTCATCCAATAGGCTTTGGACAAGTTTAACTCGTATATTTTACATTATACTTCCATTTTATTAAAATCGTTAATTAATGTGGTAATCGCTGCATCATCATGGTGTCATAAATAATTTAATTTATTTAATGTCTAAAAATTATAAAATAAATATCATGATGTAGGAAATATTTTTATATTTATAATGAATATTTATAGTCAAAAATATGACTTGTATAACCCCATTTAAAAAATGTTTTAGTAAAACAACTTATGTTTGTGACATTTTTATTTTAACTTTAAATAAAAAGTTATTTATTTCATTTTCCTACCAATGTGGCTCCATGGGGTCCCCAAGTTTACCCATGGATTTTCTTGGTAGGACATGACACATACAATAGGGTTAGGAAAAGTGTAAAGTTATTTTCATATTTTTATAATATCATTTTTACCTTAAATTTCACTAATTTCCTTTAATCATGATTAATTAAACTTAAAAGTTACTATTCACCAAAAAAATTATTTTAATCCCATTGAACCACATTTTACTTCCTAATGACAACCATGTATTTCAGATGTTTGAAAATAAAATCACAGAAGTGATAATGTTTCATTTAAACAAGAAATCGGTTTTTTAACTACCACTTAGTGGTTTCACTATTCATCAAAAATTGAAGTTTTTCAGAACAATGCCAAAATGTCACCCTAAGATATAATTGATATTCCAAATTAAAAAATGATCTCTATTTTACAAAATTACAAACATATAAGTTTCATTAATTAATTTTATAATTAATTCCCGTTGTCACAACAAATAGCGTGTTTTTAAGAAACAATATATATCAAAAGATTGACAATTGTTTATGTCCAATTTCAAAGTGAAATTAATTCTAATGACCACCATTGGATAAAATGGTAAAAATATATTCTAATTAAACTTTATAACCACTCAATAGTATAATTTATCACTATAAATTATCTTTATTAAAAAGGTTGTTTTTATGTATTTTTCACTATTCATAAAAAATTGGAAGTTCTCAGAAAAATACCAAAAATTCAACATAGGATAATTTCGATATTCTGAATCCAAAAATGAAGTCCATTTTTAAATATAAAATATATATAATTTCAAAATTTTGTTATTACTATTCATAATGGCTATTTTGATTGGTCGCGATGTGTTAGAATCTTGAACTTTCATATAATGCAAGCTATTGCATTATTGAAAGAGAAGTGTATCGTGGAAGCTCGGGGTGGTACACAAAGTCCTAGTATTCCAATCTTTTTTTTCCTGATTTCCAATTATGTTTTTCCCATGATATTTTATCTTGAAACTTTTGAAAAAATTATTTTTCAAATTCCAAATTTTTTGAATATCTATTCTAACAAGCAATATGACTTCAACATAAAAAAAATTATGAAATTCTAACCATCTCATTACTCCCGATAACAAAAATTATCAATGTTACACCTACTGATGACGTATTCCACCATAAATGAGTTAAATTTATAAATGAAATACAATGTTTCTTGATTCAAGTTATATTATATTTTATTTAATCTATAAACCATATTTTAATACCAAATATCCTATATAACTATTAGATACTTCATGTAGATTTCATCTATTAACACAAAATGAATGAAATATGTATTCACATCTATCTTCTCTAGATATATATTAATCAATGCCATCATACATAGCACTATTCGGGTGGTATAATGTTTAACTACCAATGAGAATATTTTGATGAAATATAATCTTTCATTTTATTGAATCTCTTTCACAACCATTCATTATTTTTAACTTTTCTTAACATAATCTTTTCCCTAAATCTAGTAAACCCACTTATTTACAAGTTCCCTTTTACCCTTTGGAAGTACAACTATCTCTCAAATTTTCTCTAAACTTCAATGATGCCATCTATTTATTCATATATAGCTCCCATTATTTTGAAACACTGAATGAAAATTATTCCTATAGATTTTCACATTATACTAAATCATTTAGGATTAAAAAATTTAAATCCAACCCAAACATCTATACTAGTATTTTGATTTTGATTGATCTCCTCAACTTAATATATTGAACTAAACTATTTGGATCTACTGTTTTTATTGGTACCTAAAATTCTGGAACTCGTACTTCTAGGGGATGTAAATTCAGTTCCCCTACTCTATATTTAGTTTCTATTTAACTATATGATCTCTTGATGGTCTTAATTCTAGACTTTTGTTTCTTTGAGCACTCACATCTGAGTTTTCTAGTTTTTGTAAGCTACTAGTACTCTAATCAACTTAAATTTAATATATTAATTTTTACTCGTCTTCCTTCTCTTCCAAGATATTTTTTCCCTAGGATTCACTCATTAAATAAAACATTTATTATTTTAATGATTTTTTCCTTTCATCATCCCATAAACTCTATCCCAAATTTTTATCTCAATAGCCAAGGAAAAAACATACATTATATTTTTATTCAGGTTTATAATATTTTATTGAATTTAAATTTATATAAGATAAACTACCAAAAATTTTATGATGTTGAACTTTGGTCATTTTCCAAACTACAGAATCTCCAAAATTTCTTACCCAACTTTCGAAGTTGGGATTTTATTGATGAGATATTCCTCTATGTTGAGTGAAATTTCCCAAAATTACTTTAGGATTTCTTGAGTGAACCTCATATTCATATCTCTCTCTATCAAAGTCTGTTTCGTTATTTTATAATCTCCATTTTTTTGAAGATCTAGACACCGCCTTCTCATGATTTATTCCTTCTTTACATGAAAATTTATTGGATGTTATTACTAGTGTACTCACCTCCCTTTTCCATTCAAATTCACATATAATTTTAGCTACATTCCCTTTAAATTAATGCTTTGCACTGTGTAAACTATGAAATAAATCAGACATGTATCTCAATAAGTAAATTAATACTTTCTTATTAGTTTTGTCAATGAAAGTGAGAAAGTTGTAAAAACACAATATGATTTTATAGATGAAAATACTCAATCATCTAAGTGTAAAATTTTCAACATATGATTCATCGGATTCTGACCATCTAAGATGAATAACACTCTTTTCTACTTTCCAAAAACACAAATTTCACACTTTCCAATTTATGTGTGATCATGATTCAGTATTCCCTTAGCCTTCATAAATTTCATTTTTTTTATTGACATGTATAATCCTATAGTTTTATACTTATGAATCATTATAAATTGTACTTTTGGAAACTTCCATTCCATCTGAATTTGTATTCATGTAAAGAGTCTCATTGTTTACAACTCATGCAATTACCATTGATCCTTGGGTAACATTCTACAGCCCATCACTAAAGCTAGTACCATAACCAATATCATCATGTTTTCCAAAATAAATTATATTTCTTCTCAGTCTAGGTATATACAAACTTTTAATAACTTTAATAATTCTTAGTTCTTCATCCAGATATTGACATTTTATTTTACAACAACTTCTAGTGCTTCACTATCCATTGGATGTACTTTACCAAACATCTAAAATACATAATTGAAAATTAATCTCTAATAACCTGTAGAATGATAGGATACTCCAATTTTAATAACCCAAGATTATACCATAGTATTCATACCCAATAGACGTTCTTTCGTTTCTTTTTGTGTTAATAGAATCTAAACTACCAAAAGTTGTTACCTTTTTTGTGTACTCGTTTGGATTCTTGTAGTCTATATTAATATTTCCTTAACTCCCAAATTTCCATCATGTGAGGCCAGGACCATCCAACAAAATTTGACTTCTTAAATTATCCTTCTCTTCCATTAGTTCCATTTTTTTTTATAATGGGGTGTTCGTCCCATTCTATCGGTATTCAGGGGACTATCGTTTAGTACCTAAACTTCCCTCTACCTTATATCTTCATTCAGTATTAAGTTGTGTTTATCCTAAAATACCAGGTAGTTTTTCCAAGTGGGTTTACTAACTATATTAACTATTTCATCCTATCTCTTCAGAAGTGAATATAATAGTATCAATGCTCAAATATCATTAAAAAAAGTTTCCTTTATTTATTAGAGCATCCCATGAATCATGTTGGATTCATTCACATGATCTACCACTAGAATTACTTTTGACATCCTTAGTCTTAACTACCATCCTAGAATGAAACCCTTATTGAGGGTTGTTATTTTTTGTCCCCAATATTTAAAATCTTTCAGAGCATCCATTGAAGTTTTCTTCACTCAAATGTTGACATAAAATTTTATTTACAGATACATTATTAGAAGCACCAATTCTTTCATATCCATGAATTTTCATTGATATTTCTCTAATAACTTTTACATTACCCCAAAAATGGAAATTTAAGACCTTATAAATCATATGGTCTTCAATCAAAATTCTCTATAAGCTAAAATCCATTCCATTATATTTTTCAATAGGTCTCTTCCTTCATCTCATTTCATGAATTTGATTGTACTAAAGTGTTGAACCTATGAATGTTGAATGTCCCATTGATACCAATTTTTGATGACGAACTGACCAAAAAACTAATTTTCAATAATACTAATAAAACCTCTAAAATTACAATCAATATATCTCTGCATGTTCTTTTGTACAGAAATGTAGTGTAAAACCGATCCTCGGGAACATTTCTTCCCTTCAACTAACTGTATCAAAAGTAGGAATATATTTCACCCTACCTAGAGAATTAAGTCTAACTTTCATAAACCTCCAAATAAACACACATGAAATAAAAATCTATGAAATGGTAACATATATAATATAATTGAATAAATTAGTAAATGAATAAAAGATATTAATATACTTTGGAATTTTTTCATCCATTCATAGGAGAAACCACTATGAATTATTTATATGACCATTATTAAAAATAATACATTCCACTATAAAAATATTCAGTAATAATTCATTATTGAATGATTAATTCTCTATAAAACTTGTATTCACTCTATAATTTTTTAGTACACTATGCAAGTGTCATATTCACTATTCCATTCATAGAATAACTATTCGAGGTTATCTCCCACTTCCTTTTAACGGAAACTTAGACGGTTGATCTAGTCACACCACAATCCCCTATTCACGGAGGATCCTTAACATGGAATATTAGTTTTTATCACTTATAACACTATTGACCTTAACTGCTTTCCCATATTAAAACATCTAGAATATTATTTTTAGATAATTCCTTCTAAAGATTTTTCCAAAAAAAAATTACTATCATTGAGTTCATAGAACTATATTGAATTACAAGTAACCTACTAATGAGTAAGATGTAAATTTTTTCTGCCTAGTCATTAATCCCAACCACCTCTTTCAAATTAAAATTTCTATAGAACATTAATATGATGCTTAAATTACAACTCTCAAAATTTTGATGGTCTAATTAAGGCTTCAAATCTTAATAATCTTAAAAAATCAACCAAACATAATATAAAGTGTATAATTTGAATTTTTTTGTAAAACATTGAATTTAGTTTATTAAAAATTGAAAAACGCCATTTTGTATGGTCTATTTGATGGTAATTCATACAATGAATACCAAAAGTAAATCTTTGAGGTATAAAAAATTATTATAATGAGAAACCAATGCTCCTTAAAAAATAAAAGTGAATAAGTAATTAAATAATATAAAATATATGTGATATGATTATATTGTAGATTTTTACCACTATACAATCTGTATTAAGAATATTTTTTCTTCTATAAGTATATTTTCTAACATTTTGACTTGTTGGTCCACTATTTTTAATATCCATCAAATTCCAATTTTGTTTTTTTAGTAGAAGTGATTTGAGGACTATTGATTCCAAATATGGTTTGTAGGGTTTTCCCTTCATAGATTACTAATATATATTCATACAAAAAAATGAGTAGTATTTAACTATTATTAACAAAGTAGATCAACTATTGGAAAATAGATTATGAAAATTCACCTCATGTATAAATTAACAAGTGAGACTCCAACCATCCATTATTTAGGATTTATTCTACATTATCATGACTAAGACATACTATAATGGCCTCTCTAAAAAATTAAAAATCAATGATGGTCATATTACGTTATTTGAACATTTTATCTATATGAACATCAAATATTAGTAAATTTGGTGGTTGAACTACTGAGTTAGAGGTATTCTCTGAAGATATTTTTATTTTTTTGATGATTAATTATATTTTTTTTATGAATACCTATTTTCTCTTAATTTTCACTTCATTTTTCCTATCTGTAATAACATTTCTCATTTAAGGGATTTTTTTCATTAATTATTAAGGGTTTTCATAAAAAATAAATTGTAAAGCTCATTCCTCATTTTTAACATCTATTTTTACATGATTAAATGGACATTCTACAAAAGTTCTAATAGATGGTTTGACAATGTGAATATACATATCATTGATTGGAATAGGTTGCTCTGTGCATGGCTCATGAGGTATATGAATCCCTGCTCTCATATGTACTTTTATAAGGTTTTTGTTATGTAGAATTTATCTATGGATATTTTACAATATACCCCACATAATAAGGTGATTGGTGGGTGCTGATATATAAATATAATAACAAAATTCACATTATAGAATATTAGTAAAGGAAAGGTATCTGTATCTTCAAAATTTCCATTTCAAATAAATAGATATGAGATAACTTATTACCTAAAGTAAGGTAGAATTTTTAGGGGAATGGATAGCCTAAAATATAGGGTATGTATATTCATGTAGTGGTTTTGTGTGTGTAGTTTCTTCTCTTTGATTCCTTCCAATAACTTTCACTACTACAAAACTGGCCTTCAACAATGCTAGAAATGGCCTTTATCATTGCTATAAAATCACTAACTATATGAGTGGGGTTAAAATACCTAGTATTTTATCAATGCGGAAAAAGAGTAGATAAAGGGGTCAATTATTGGTGGTTTAATTTAGAACCACTAAAGGGACCATTTATCAGCACTTTTAAAAGCACTCATAAATGGTCATTTATCAACACTTATAAAAGCACTAATAAAGATTCATTTATTATTTCTTACAGAAGCACTAATAATGGTCCTTTTATTAGTTCAGTTATGATCATTCATAAAATAGACCTTTATCAGTGCTTCTATGATTGTTGATAAATTATATCTCTATCAGCACATTTAAAAGTGCTGATAAAGGTCCATACTGTAATGTGATGTAACAGTACACCACAACACCAGAAACACACCATATATCAAAAAAACATGTCTCAATATAGGATTCTAAAGAAATAAAATTTATAACATATACACAACAAAAAAACACAATAGTATATTCATTTGATTCATTGGATTATACGATTACATAAATGAAAATTATTACATACATTCCAAAAGTTCAATGTTTATTTATCTTTTATACCCGACCCGACTCATGTGATTTTTGAACAAAACACCCATGCTCGAGCAAAATAACACACCTGTATAAGAAAAAAATTCTTATGTTCGTAAAAATATAAAGAAATAAATTATTAGAAAGTGTTACTTTAACTAAAATTGTAGTCAATTTTAAATGAATAGACACACTTGGAGTCATACCGGTCACATGATGCATCATATTGTGGTGAGGCTGATTCATACACATCACAAATGACTTATGCGTAATTTTAATAAATTATTTAATCAATTTGAATGTGTTTTCTTGGTTTTGAGTAAGTCAGTTGTCCTTTTTACAAAATTTGATTTCTTTTTATATAAATATTTTCACTTGGAGACATATCAGTTAAACCGTGTGTTAGATTGAGGTTCGTATGATTCATGCGCGTCTCAAATAATTAATGGATATATATCCAAATTTATCAAAATAATATGAATGTGGTCATTCATTTTTGTGTATGTTAGTTTTTTTACCAAAAATGATTTCAATTTTAAAAAATGATGCACATAGAGTCATACCGATCACATCGTGTATTAGATTGAGGTGTGGAAAATTCCTACATATTCCAAATCCATTATAGATTGTTTTTTTAAGTATCAAAACAATATGATTTTTTTTCTCAGTTTTGAGTATGTCACTTGTATTTTATACTAAAATTTCACTTTAAACTTAAAACATGAACTTTGACTCTTATAGATCACATCATGTATAGGTTTGACATGAGACCAATTCCTACAAATAAAAATTGATATATGAATTAATTCACTAAATTATTAAGAAAATATGAGTGTCTTTTCTCAGTTTTCTGTTAGTGAGGCTTTCTAAAGTCAAATTTCTATTTTAAACTGATAATTAACAAATTGATTCAATTGTATTTGTTACTAAAATTAATGTCAATCTAAAATAGAAATATTTACACGGAGTCATACCGGTCACATAATGAGTCATATTGAGGTATGACTATTTCTTACATGTCCCAAAAGTCTCAAAACAATCCTAACTATCAATGTTACCAAGATTTATATTGAATTTATTTATTTAATTTCCATCACTACATGATAAGCTTTGAACAAACCACACAACTCGACAAAAAGAAACCACATGAATTGGAAAAAATTATTATGAGTTACACTATAAAAATAAATTAAACATAAGTATGAAATAATACATTAATTCTATGGACAATGATTTTAGAGTGAAAATATAAATATTAACTCTATGATTGAGAAGTGTAGGGAACATAAAGGAAAATGTTAAATGTAAACACTGTAGAGACCCGAAGCTTATCGTACATGGACGTTACATTACTTTTGCGGAATACTTAGTACATAACAAAAACACACACACAAGGATCGTAATAGTTTAGTGTCTTTGGAAACTCGGAATAAAATCTTCTAATCGTGGGGAAAGATCTTCAACATCTCCCATAAAGATCTTCCTTTTTTTTTACCTAAAACCTTTCTTTATATCCTGGGGAAAAGAAAACATAAAAGGGTGAGCTCAAATGCTCAGTAAGGGTAAACAAAAGAAATATCAATCACATCATATACATAAGAACATAGCTTTTGGAAATCTTAACCTGCAAAAGAGCTCATAATATCATAACATGGGATAAATCATAGAAGTGAAAATGAGATACCCATAATCATAACATAAAACTTGAAACTTTGTGGCATGCACACATAATCATGGAAAATCATTTCTTGTTAGTCATGACTCATTGCCAAGACTATCTTAGTGGACAAAGTCCCTTTCTGAACCGATTTCACTCCTCGTTTCAGTCCTGTATCACTGAACAGAAATAACCTTCCGTTCCAGCCATGTCTATCTCATGAGATATAAAATCATTACCCAATGCATTGGAGGGAGATATAGGTCCCACCCATCTCATAATGAATCCTTTCTTATGTGTGCCACATAATCATAAAACATACATCATTTCATAACATATGTAACAAAAATGGGATTCTTGAAACATCATGACATCATAAATCAATTCATATAAGATAAAGGAATTCATAAACATAATTCCATCACAACATAGTCAAATCAATGTAAAAATATGGATAGAAACAGAACTCTTTATTATCTTAGATGGAAAATAATTTTGATAAAACACTTGAATTGAATTCTTGAGGAAAATATCCTTTCTTCTTCAAAATCAATTTCTTTTCACAAAACATCATGCAATTTTAAAAGAAAGAGATTTTATTGAAAATAGTCATGAAATATTTTAGAGGAAGCTTCATGAAAATAAGGCTTTATAAAACAGTAGAAATCCGTTCGTGCTGTATAAGTTAAAAAAAACATTCTTCGTACTTTTGTCGGAAAAGTCAAAAAGTACCTCGTACGAAAAACGACAAAAGATTCCTTTCATACGTATTACTAAAAACTCACCGAAGGGTAAAAATGGATTTAAACAATTTTAGGTGGATGGAAATAATATTACATATTTATAAAACATGGATGTGGATGATAAAATACACCCCAGTAAATACTTACGAATAAACAATCTCGGATAAAAATGAGATTGTGATATTTCCCTTACCTTAGGTCCGACTTGCTTTGTAAGTGTCCGAACCTCCTGTATAATGATTTAAATCATGTTATTGACTTATTACAGAATCATATTCATTGTTATGATATCATATATGGTTCACTTATGACATTATATTACCCGTTCTTTTGTAAATTCCATGTTAAAGAAGCGTTTTGGGTAAAATCGTTTCATTTATCGTAGGTGTTTTGACTTGTTGTTCTTGACATCATTATACCTTATATCATGATTTAAATACTTCCAGAATATAAAATATGATTTATATATCATATATATTCAGTATATATATATATATAATAGGTAGATAAATAAAATGAAAAACACCGTTCATGGAGACGGTAGTCCGTACGTACGCATGAACGTTGTTTTCCTTTCCTTATTGTCTTGAAATGGAAGTAAGTAGATGACATACATATGTATATATATACATAAATACAGTAGCTTTATAATGTCATATATTTCATTATTATTTCTTATATATACATTATAATCATTCTTAAATGGTTAACATGGAGAATGAATCACATCGCGTCGTGGAGACGGTATTCCGTACGTACGCACGAGCGATGATATCATTTCTATAAATATTGAATTGAATTGGAGTGGATTATACAATATATCAGAATCAATATGATGTTGTAATAACTATGTATAGTTATTCTTTACACCATTATACCCATCCATGTAAGGTGGTGGTGGAAAATAGATTACACCACGGCGTGGAGACGGTATTCCGTACGTACGCACGCGCGGTGATTTCTTTTTCCGTAGGATGGATAGATGGTGAAATAGGGTTGTTTCATACTTATAATAACATATCAGTATATGAGTGATACTGATGTTATTACTTCATAATGAAACAACCTAAGAAGAAGAAGTGGAAGAAGAAATAAAGATGAAAGAATTGGTAACGGTAATTACCTCTTCTTTGAAGTGCCTCTTTGAGACCTCCTCTTAGGGCACTAAAATTGGTCTTTGAGGAAGACCAGAACCTCTAGGATGTTGCTAGGGAAGTGGAGAGGAGAAATTGGCAGGGGTTGGCCGAGCTTGAGTGCTCAAATTGGTGTGAGGAGGAAGGGGAGGAGGTGTCCTTTTATAAGGGAGGAGAGGGGCACCTTAGGAATACCTCAAAATATTATTTTATATTAAAGTTAAAATCGGTTTATAATGGTTCCAAAGGGTCTTATTTCGAAGCTAAAGTGGGTATGGGTCTAAATCCTATCAACCAATAGGATTTAGACAAGTTTAGGGTATTATTTTAACCTTATCAATTAGATTTAACTCTAAGTTAAATAATTTAACTTTTACCGTGTCTTTTTGTTTTCTTTCACTATATGGTTAATAAACATACTATAACATGCCAAACGAACCCCAAATTGTATATTATTAATACATATATCCGTATCTAAGTCATTTGGCCGAACCTTAGATTTTTAGGAATAAAATAACAATTAATAATATAATATTTGATTTAAAAACTATTTTGTGTCAATTTTGACACTATTTGATATATGATTTTTGTGAAAGTCATAACAGAATTATATGTTCGAACCAAGTTGATTAAATCAACACTAATATATCATAGTAACCTAGAAAATTAGTGTAATTCATAAAAAGTCTTAAATTACATTTATTTTGGTATTTATATTATCAATTATGTCAATATTTCATTAATAAGATAATTACTGCATCATCTTTGTGTCATAAATAAATTATATTATTTGATGTCTAAAAATTACAAATAAACTACCATCATGTAGGAAAGTTTGTTAGCTTTCTAATGAATATTTATAATCGAATTTAGCTTATGTATAACCCCATATTAAAAATGATTTACTTATTAAACTTTGATTTTAACTATTTTAACCCTTCTTTAAATAAATTAATAATAAATGTCCTAATCTAATCCAAGTGGGCCTAAATGGTCATATTTTATTCCTAAGTTTGTTTTTGGTCGAATTACACTTGTCCAATAGAATTAGGACATGTGTTAGGGTAATATTAATATCATATCTACCCTTAGTTACCCTATTTACTATTAACCGTGGTAAAAAAGTAAAAAGTTACTATTCACCAAAAAATTATTTTCATCTCATTGAACCACATTTTTGTCCTTGATATTAACCGTGTCTCTCGGATTTTCGAAATTCCATTCACAGAAACGGTAAAATTAAGTTTTATGCAAAATTCAGTTTTTAACCTACCACTTAGTAGTTTCACTATTCATCAAAAATTGATGTTTTTCAGAACAATGCCAAAATTTTATCCCAAGCTATATTTCATATTCCGAATTCAAAAATGAAGTCTATTTTTCCAAATTCATAACATAAAATTTTCATTAATTAATTTTATAATTAAATCCCGCTGTTAAAACAAATAGCGTGTTTTTAAGAAACAATATCTATCAAAAGATTGACACTTGTTTATGTCTAGTTTAAATGTGAAATTACATCCAATGACCAACATTGTATTAAATTGTAAAAATATATTCTAAATATACTTTAAAACCACTCAAATTAATGATTTATCACTATTAATTATTTCGATTAAAAAAGTTGTTTTTAATTATAATTTAGTAATTTTCACTATTTATCAGAATATGAAAGTTATTCGAAAAGTACCAAAATTTCACCTTAGGCTAAATTCGATACTCCGAATCCAAAAATGAAGTCCATTTTGAGAGTTAAAATTTCTAAAATTTAAAAAGTGGTTATTACTATTCATAACGGCTAGTTTTAATAATATTTAAATAGCATATCATTGTTTCGTGAAACTCAGGATTACGTACCACACACGCTATCGAGGAAGGTTGCGATTGCGTGTAATGCAAGGCAAGTCAAGGATGCGTGTTGTGCAAGCTCCTTTTGGTGTAGCGTATAACACAATACATTAGTAAAATTAGAAAGAATATTTTTCATAAAATCTCGGGCTGTTACATTCTACCCCCCTTAAAATGAATTTCGCCCTCGAAATTCGTCGGGGTTATAAATGGATTACTATTCGAAAGTTTCTTTAATAGAAACCCACATCGTAAAAGGGAATACCAAAACTTGGCTTTAAAAACTAAAGTATGAAATGTAACGATTACCCAAATAAACTAATCACTGGGTTTCCACATAGGTGAAAATATGGATATAGAAGAGAAATCTAACCATCATGTTCTGATGGAGAGTGGTAGAGAACATGGCTATGGAAAAGCCAGTAATCACAAATCCATAGATTTGTGATGATATAAGGTACCGTCTGATTCATCAGGTATAAGATCACTAGGACAACATTTTTGGTTTTCAAGATCATTTCCCTAAAGTTGAAAATTTTCTTAGAATAAATACTTACTTTATTTTGGTACAATATCACTTTTGTTCGTGCCTTGAACAATTTCTACTTCATCTCTTAAATAAATGAAGTTGAATTTGTTATTCGTGAAGTGTTAGCAGATCATGTGATAGAATGACGGGTCATTCCATCTGTCTCAAACAAAAGGTAAGCAAAAGTTATTAAATATACATAAGTCATTCTATAGTGAGATTAATCATATATAGTTCCTAAAATGGACTTATACTTCATATATCATACTGCTTAATATAATAAAACTAGTTTCTACTAAACAGGGACTTCCTGTAGGTCAGTGGTAGGTGATAAAGGCCAGTCGCACTTCGGTTGTGGGTTCGATTCCTATAGCCTTGTCCGAAGCGATGGGCTGTCGCCCGTCCTGCAGGTTGTCCTTTTTATAAAACTATATTACTATAACATCCCATCAATAATATCGAAAAAACTTCTATCCTTAAACAATACTAACTTATGTCCAACATAATCCATTCCAATCTTTAGGCTTATCCATAATACTGCAGTCCATTCTCATAACATAGTGGAAACGATTACCAGAGATTTAATACCATCGTTGATCCCCATATATCATAAGATATGTTATGTTGGTCACATTCCAAACATTCAAAGGCCTTAATCTTGTACTCTCTTGAATACCCATTGAACCTTATTGAAAACACGAATTCTATTAAAAGTTAACTCTTTTCACATACCAAAATCCTCAAAATTCTATATACTAACACCATGATATCACTTAGTCCTTATATCAATCATGAGCTCATGAATACTATTAAACATTTCATTTTCTTGTCTTCATTATGCGCATATCATCTTATTTCCAAAAAATATCTCAATCACTTTGAATACCACATCAATAAATATTGCAATACTCAATGATACAACATTATTTTGGAATCCCATTACATAAACACTTAATCATTCCACCACATCGTTGTCATATTCAACATTGCCAATAGTGATCGCATGTGATTTCCCTTTTTCCTTTGCCTTCAGTGGTTGCTCATGTTGATCATCACTAACCCTTGGATTAGGGCAATTATTAGCATAATGCCCCATTTCCTTGCACTTGAAGCATTGAAGTGTTGGTGGTGCGTTCTCTGCAGTGTTTACTTTATTCACATCATTAGAAACCCTTTTTCCATTACTTCGACACTCAGCTGCTCGATGACCTTCTTTTCCACACTTAAAACATTTTCTAGTCCCTTTAAGACAATCTCCACCATGCTTCTTTCCACACTTTGTGCATAAGGAAACATTCATCTTCTTTTCACCATTATTCTGAGATTTCTCCTTGAACTCCATCTTTCGTTTCTTGTCAGAACCATGAGATGGATATGTAACACCAACTTCCATTTCTACCTTGATAGCACAACGCACAATTTCTTCATAGCTACTGAAGTCTCTTATAGCTAATGCCCTTCGAAGACTTGGTTTTAAGCCACTGAAAAATCGATCAACTTTACTTTCAGGTTGGATGATAATTCCAGAAGCATACCTTGCAAGTCTTGTAAAATTTGCTTCATAGGTACCAACAGATTCATCGTCCCTTTGCTTCAGTTCAAGAAACTCTTTCTCCATCTTTGTTCGAAGAATACGAGGGAAGTACTTACTGAAAAACAAGTTCTTGAACTCGTCCCATTCCATGGACTCAATTTCATCTCTTGGCCTCGTATTCTTGATAAGATTCCACCATTGATCAGCTTCACCTTCCAAACGATATACTGCTAAGATGACTTTATCATGTTCAGAACATTGAAGAACTGAAAATATCTTTTCAGTAGTACTGATCCATTGTTCAGCCACAAGTGGATCAGAAGACCCACTGAAAGAAGGTGGACGTTGCCTCATGAAGGACTCAATAGAATATTGTTCCCTTCTCTGCTCATTTGGAAGTCCAGAATGATTCATAGCTTGTGTAAGTATAGCAATAAGATTTTGCACTCCATCTCCCATAACATTTGTTTGTTCAGGAGGGAAATCATTGCATTGTCCATTGCATTGATCAACACGGTTCCTTCGGGTTCCAGCCATCGTCTAAAACCCAAAAAGAATAGTGTGAGAGGCAAAAATCATGCTAGGGAAAACAACATAATAAAGGGGGAGTACCTTCAATATCTAACATCTTAGGTTTAATTCTATGACCGTTAGCGTAATTCTAGTACTATAACCTATACGTATACTTAACCTTAGGGACATCCCTAGACATACCTTAGAAATATCTCTAGGGATCTCACTAAAGTTCTCGCATCCTAGTTTCCAAAGGTTGACTAAACCTTTCCTCTGATACCAATTGTAGAGACCCGAAGCTTATCGTACATGGACATTACATTACATTTGCGGAATACATAGTACATAACAAAAACACACACACAAGGATCGTAATAGTTTAGTGTCTTTGGAAACTCGGAATAAAATCTTCTAATCGTGGGGAAAGATCTTCAACATCTCCCATAAAGATCTTCCTTTTTTTTTACCTAAAACCTTTCTTTATATCCTGGGGAAAAGAAAACATAAAAGGGTGAGCTCAAATGCTCAGTAAGGGTAAACAAAAGAAATATCAATCACATCATATACATAAGAACATAGCTTTTGGAAATCTTAACCTGCAAAAGAGCTCATAATATCATAACGTGGGATAAATCATAGAAGTGAAAATGAGATACCCATAATCATAACATAAAACTTGAAACTTTGTGGCATGCACACATAATCATGGAAAATCATTTCTTGTTAGTCATGACTCATTGCCAAGACTATCTTAGTGGACAAAGTCCCTTTCTGAACCGAGTTCACTCCTCGTTTCAGTCCTGTATCACTGAACCGAAATAACCTTCCGTTCCAGCCATGTCTATCTCATGAGATATAAAATCATTACCCAATGCATTGGAGGGAGATATAGGTCCCACCCATCTCATAATGAATCCTTTCTTATGTGTGCCACATAATCATAAAACATACATCATTTCATAACATATGTAACAAAAATGGGATTCTTGAAACATCATGACATCATAAATCAATTCATATAAGATAAAGGAATTCATAAACATAATTCCATCACAACATAGTCAAATCAATGTAAAAATATGGATAGAAACAGAACTCTTTATTATCTTAGATGGAAAATAATTTTGATAAAACACTTGAATTGAATTCTTGAGGAAAATATCCTTTCTTCTTCAAAATCAATTTCTTTTCACAAAACATCATGCAATTTTAAAAGAAAGAGATTTTATTGAAAATAGTCATGAAATATTTTAGAGGAAGCTTCATGAAAATAAGGCTTTATAAAACAATAGAAATCCGTTCGTGCCGTATAAGTTAAAAAAACATTCTTCGTACTTTTGTCGGAAAAGTCAAAAAGTACCTCGTACGAAAAACGACAAAAGATTCCTTTCATACGTATTACTAAAAACTCACCGAAGGGTAAAAATGGATTTAAACAATTTTAGGTGGATGGAAATAATATTACATATTGATAAAACATGGATGTGGATGATAAAATACACCCCAGTAAATACTTACGAATAAACAATCTCGGATAAAAATGAGATTGTGATATTTCCCTTACCTTAGGTCCGACTTGCTTTGTAAGTGTCCGAACCTCCTGTATAATGATTTAAATCATGTTATTGACTTATTACAGAATCATATTCATTGTTATGATATCATATATGGTTCACTTATGACATTATATTACCCGTTCTTTTGTAAATTCCATGTTAAAGAAGCGTTTTGGGTAAAATCGTTTCATTTATCGTAGGTGTTTTGACTTGTTGTTCTTGACATCATTATTACTTATATCATGATTTAAATACTTCCAGAATATAAAATATGATTTATATATCATATATATTCAGTATATATATATATATAATAGGTAGATAAATAAAATGAAAAACACCGTTCATGGAGACGGTAGTCCGTACGTACGCATGAACGCTGTTTTCCTTTCCTTATTGTCTTGAAATGGAAGTAAGTAGATGACATACATATGTATATATATACATAAATCCATTAGCTTTATAATGTCATATATTTCATTATTATTTCTTATATATACATTATAATCATTCTTAAATGGTTAACATGGAGAATGAATCTCATCGCGTCGTGGAGACGGTATTCCGTACGTACGCACGAGCGATGATATCATTTCTATAAATATTGAATTGAATTGGAGTGGATTATACAATATATCAGAATCAATATGATGTTGTAATAACTATGTATAGTTATTCTTTACACCATTATACCCATCCATGTAAGGTGGTGGTGGAAAATAGATTACACCACGGCGTGGAGACGGTATTCCGTACGTACGCACGCGCGGTGATTTCTTTTTCCGTAGGATGGATAGATGGTTAAATAGGGTTGTTTCATACTTATAATAACATATCAGTATATGAGTGATACTGATGTTATTACTTCATAATGAAACAACCTAAGAAGAAGAAGTGGAAGAAGAAATAAAGATGAAAGAATTGGTAACGGTAATTACCTCTTCTTTGAAGTGCCTCTTTGAGACCTCCTCTTAGGGCACTAAAATTGGTCTTTGAGGAAGACCAGAACCTCTAGGATGTTGCTAGGGAAGTGGAGAGGAGAAATTGGCAGGGGTTGGCCGAGCTTGAGTGCTCAAATTGGTGTGAGGAGGAAGGGGAGGAGGTGTCCTTTTATAAGGGAGGAGAGGGGCACCTTAGGAATACCTCAAAATATTATTTTATATTAAAGTTAAAATCGGTTTATAATGGTTCCAAAGGGTCTTATTTCGAAGCTAAAGTGGGGATGGGTCGAAATCCTATCAACCAATAGGATTTAGACAAGTTTAGGGTATTATTTTAACCTTATCAATTAGATTTAACTCTAAGTTAAATAATTTAACTTTTACCGTGTCTTTTTGTTTTCTTTCACTATATGGTTAATAAACTTACTATAACATGCCAAACGAACCCCAAATTGTATATTATTAATACATATATCCTTATCTAAGTCATTTGGCCGAACCTTAGATTTTTAGGAATAAAATAACAATTAATAATATAATATTTGATTTAAAAACTATTTTGTGTCAATTTTGACACTATTTGATATATGATTTTTGTGAAAGTCATAACAGAATTATATGTTCGAACCAAGTTGATTAAATCAACACTAATATATCATAGTAACCTAGAAAATTAGTGTAATTCATAAAAAGTCTTAAATTACATTTATTTTGGTATTTATATTATCAATTATGTCAATATTTCATTAATAAGATAATTACTGCATCATCTTTGTGTCATAAATAAATTATATTATTTGATGTCTAAAAATTACAAATAAAATACCATCATGTAGGAACGTTTTTTAGATTTCTAATGAATATTTATAATCGAATTTATCTTATGTATAACCCCATATTAAAAATGATTTACTTATTAAACATTGATTTTAACTATTTTAACCCTTCTTTAAATAAATTAATAATAAATGTCCTAATCTAATCCAAGTGGGCCTAAATGGTCATATTTTATTCCTAAGTTTGTTTTTGGTCGAATTACACTTGTCCAATATAATTAAGACATGTGTTAGGGTAATATTAATATCATATTTACCCTTAGTTACCCTATTTACTATTAACCGTGGTAAAAAAAGTAAAAAGTTACTATTCACCAAAAAATTATTTTCATCTCATTGAACCACATTTTAGTCCTTGATATTAACCGTGTCTCTCGGATTTTCGAAATTCCATTCACAGAAACAGTAAAATTAAGTTTTATGCAAAATTCAGTTTTTAACCTACCACTTAGTAGTTTCACTATTCATCAAAAATTGATGTTTTTCAGAACAATGCCAAAATTTTATCCCAAGCTATATTTCATATTCCGAATTCAAAAATGAAGTCTATTTTTCCAAATTCATAACATAAAAGTTGCATTAATTAATTTTATAATTAAATCCCGCTGTTAAAACAAATAGCGTGTTTTTAAGAAACAATATCTATCAAAATATTGACACTTGTTTATGTCTAGTTTAAATGTGAAATTACATACAATGACCAACATTGTATTAAATTGTAAAAATATATTCTAAATATACTTTAAAACCACTCAAATTAATGATTTATCACTATTAATTATTTCGATTAAAAAAGTTGTTTTTAATTATAATTTAGTAATTTTCACTATTTATCAGAATATGAAAGTTATTCGAAAAGTACCAAAATTTCACCTTAGGCTAAATTCGATACTCCGAATCCAAAAATGAAGTCCATTTTGAGAGTTAAAATTTCTAAAATTTAAAAAGTGGTTATTACTATTCATAACGGCTAGTTTTAATAATATTTAAATAACATATCATTGTTTCGTGAAACTCAGGATTACGTACCACACACGCTATCGAGGAAGGTTGCGATTGCGTGTAATGCAAGGCAAGTCAAGGATGCGTGTTGTGCAAGCTCCTTTTTGTGTAGCGTATAACACAATACATTAGTAAAATAAGAAAGAATATTTTTCATAAAATCTCGGGCTGTTACAAACACTGTTAGGGTGAAAGGTTTTGAGGGAGAAGAAGTCTGTGAAATGTTTGGTGTAGAAATGGTTAACTAATGGAAATAGCACCCCAAGTCTAAAAAAAGAATCCACTTGTATAAGAAAACAATTATTATATGGATAATAAAAATAATAAACAAATTTAACCTAAATATGAAACAATACATTAATTCTATGAAAAATATTTTATTATGAAAGCATAAATATTACCTCTATAATTGAGCAAAGGAGTTGTTGTTTATCTTCATGAAAAGGTATTGGATAGAAAATGAATTAAAGTTATAAATGTAACATTTCATGGGTGAAAAGGTTTCTAGGGATAATTATAATTAAAGTTGAATAGATCACCCCAACATGAATAAAATAATCCACCTGTATATGAAATCATTTATTATGATAGTAGTACTAAAAAAATAAATTGAACATAAATATGAAACAAAACATTGATTTTATGGGAAATTTTTTATTGTGAAACATCAAGATTAACTTTATAATTGATCAGGGGAAACTTTGTTTTTCTTCCAGCAAGGATGGTGGAGAGAACATGAATGAAAGTGATAAATGAAACACTATAGAGGTGAAATGGTTTTGAGGGAGAATAAGCATGAATGTGGGACATAACACCCCAACTCAAACAAAAGAATCCACCTATATAAGAAAACAATTATTATGTGAGTAAAACTAAAAATAAATAAATTAAACATAAATATGAAAAAATACATTAATTCTATAGAAAATGATTTCATTGTGAAAAAATCAAGATTTCCTCTGTGATTGATAAGTAGAAGTTTCATTGATCTTCCTATAAAGGAATGACATATGGATAGAAATATTATAAAAAACAAACTCTATAAGTAATAATGAATATTAATTCAACCATTCATTATATAATTTGTTGGTAGATAGAGAAAGTATATCATAACAATACCTTAACATATTTCCAAAGGGTTTCCTTCATTATAGTTTATTCATCCATCATGTGTAGAAGACATCATCTGCACGAGTAGTCAAAAATTTAATTTTAATTATGTTAATATAGTATAGAATATACAATATTATGATGGAAAAAATAATATATTAAAACAATTTTAGATTCTCATTGAATCCTCTTTATTTTTTATTGTTTCAAAGATTTTTTTACTCTATTGACAATCCAAATCTTATCTTAGTGGTCCCCGCTATCATACAAGAATTTATCTAGATTATGAACAACATGAACTGATTGTGATGTCCCAATGAAAGGGTCATACTTGATTGAATTTTAATCTCACTGAACATTTTTTTAGTTTCCAGTAAGTAGAGAAACCAATAATTTTTTGTTGGATCACAAACATAAAACACATGTACTGCATGTGATGCTGTTATGAATGGATCATATTTTTCACCTTCCACACTAAAATTATCCTTCAAAAACCCATTTCATCAAATTTAGCTCCATTGATATTGTCAACCCATTTCAATTAGAAAAGAGGAACTTGAAATTTTTTATAATAAAGATCGTATATTTGGTCGATAATAACAAAAATATGACATATTTACATAAATTGTATTTCTATCCTTGGAACTATATACATGCATCACTTTATCCTCATGTGTAACTCCACTATTTTTCATCAAATTGAATTCATTGTGTTCTTCTGTATAGAATGTATAACAATTGATTACAAAACTAGTGTAAGATATAACCTTTACATTTGGTCCTATGTCTAAACATTGAATTTTTTTGGCAATTGAATTAGGATATTTAGATAACCCCTTATATATTTGATCTCTGAACTATCCTATAAATTCATTATTCTGTGTATTTGATATCCATCCTTCGGCCCTTGAGGGATTCAAATCTCTAAAAATTTCTTGGTGGGATTCAATGTATGGATTGACGTATTCACTATTATCTAATATGTAAATATGTGATTTCTCCCACTCTATCAAGGTAATTATAACAACTTCTCTCCTAGAAATATGTTCCCCCATAAGTAGTTTGATGTGCCAAGATATTGGGAGATTGATGCTTTCAAAATTAGATAGGTAATCAGTACAGAATTCAATAGCTTCTTTAACAATATATGGTTCTGCAATACAACCTTCTATCCAACTAAGATTTTTGAGATACCCTTTCAAAATCTTTATATACCATTCAGTGGGGTACATCCATATGAAATAAAAATAAAAACATATTTGAAGCTCTCTGACCAAGTAAACCATCAAGAGGACCATTATATCAAAGAATAATGGTGGGAAGAACATGTCTAATTAAGATAATATGACTGAAACCTCCTTATTCATGATTGGAAACTTAGTCGATTCTAAAACATTAATGCATATGGATTTTAAAAATAAGTAGTGTCTCTTTAATGTATGTCATACATTTTGAGGAAGAATAAAACTGAAATCAATGAGAATTTAATATTCCATAAAAACATGATAGTCGTGTGTTTGTAGTCCTTGTAACATCAAATTAGTCAATGACACGACATTCTTTATATTTGATGAATACCCATGTGTAACTTTTAAACTAGTAAGGGAAATGAAAAAACTGAATTTTTCCAATCTGGATAGATTGTTAGCTACTAGAGGAAGAAATTTCCTCCTTTACCCTTAACCAGTTCAAACTCTTACTATATTCCCATTTTAATCAAGTCTAACCTAGCCCTGATTCCATCTTTAATATTTTCAAGAACATTTAGTAATGTTCCAATAAAACTATCAAATACATTTTTTTCTACATGCATTACATGAATAAAATTTTTGACATAAAAAAATTCCAATACAATAATTCAAAGTAAATTGATCTCTTCTTCAGAACTGAATTTGTATGGTTTTTCAACAAATATTTACCGAAAATAATGTCAATATTTTTTAATTTTTTTTAGGTTTGATCGCTCATTATTAGAGATGGTTTTCTACCTTGTTTGATATTCTCATTGAATGATGTCATCCAGGATCAGTAAATCTAACATCAAGGTAAAAAATTATAATCTCTTAAAAATACAGTCCTTGAGGAATGATTCAACAGAACTGATAATGTTTGTTTTTTCACAAATGGGACACCCCAACATTACTTTAATGCAGTAGCTAGATAAATTTCCATAAGAAAGGTAGTCATTTATCATTATATAGAACATGGACCTCAATGTAAATTTTGTACTTCTATGAGAATCATTCATTGTATCACATGTATCCCACATCAATTTCAAATCATTGATCAATGGATCTAAATAGACATTAATATCATTACCAGGTCACTTTGGAACATATATAAGTATAGGTAACATAATGTATTTCCTATTCATGCATAACCATGGTAGAAAGTTAAAATTTACAAAAATTATGGACTATGTATTTTTAATACTACTCTTTACACCAAAAGTATTTTTTTTTCATCTGTAGATAACACTAGAAGAAAGTTTCTTGACTCATCTCTAACTCCTAGAAACACATAATAAATTTTATTCTACTAAGTAGAATATACTTGATGATGTAGATTACCATCTGTAACTCTTGTATCTTCATTCCATGTTAAATGTCTCATTATTTTCTAAAATTATTATAGTATTCTAAACCATGGAATGATAAGAAAGTACCATACAGATTTCTATGGACAGGATTCATTTTCCTTGTGTCAATTTACGCCACACTTAGGGAATTTTATGAGTGACTCATGGTCCTTGATGAAAAATATAAAATCATTTTAATATGAATATATTTTTTTAGAGAACATTACCATTGAACGTAACATTAGTTTAGCATCATATGTTTAGAATAGTAGTTCATTTTTTTCTTGTGGCATATCTTTTAGAAGACCAAGTAGTTTTGTACAACTAGTTTCACTCCATTCTATGGAAGCTTTAAAATTATATAACTTAAATACAACTGGTAATGTTGTGTATTTATTACAACTGGTATACAAGGGTTTCTTGGATGAACTATTTAACACCTCAATCAAATCCTGAAGGTCATATTCAATTTCTATTGACATTTCATCCATACGATATCCATCATCTTTTACAAAGGTATCCATATAAAATTATTTATAAATCGTAGAATCATCCCAATCAATGTCCACATTTAGTTCTTTCCTATGTTTAGTACATCATTTAGAGATTTGATCTATTCTGTGACCAAATGAAATGTTCTTTCCAACTCTTCCAGACAAATTTTTCTTCAATGAAAACAATTTAAACATGGATATAGGATTTTAGAAGGGTTGTTTGTATTTCCTCTTGTAAACTTGTCATAATCTTTAACTCTATATTCATATTCATTTGTCAAACAGTTACCATGCATCCATTTTCACATCATATCCATCTGATTGGGTTCAAAAAATATTAATTTTATACAATATATAAAAAAGTTTACATAAAATTTTCATTATCAAAAGTGAATGTTATAGAAAATTCTAATAAAGGAAACTCAACATTTTATTGTTTCAAAGAATTTCAGTATGTTGAAGAAAATGAGTAATTGAATTTAATAAAATAAATATTTCACATAAAATATTTCGTAAATCCACTAAACAAATTAAAATATAATATAGGAAATTAAGGAGTAATAAGATACTCAAATATGATAAACAAGAATAATAAACTATCATTAAATCCACTAGAAGATATAAAAATTCATTGGAACAAGTGAATTAACAATCTATAGAATTATTACATTTAAAATTTATGATATATAAATATTTGAAAACATCTCAAGACTCTTGGGTTGTCATAACTTTGCACTAACCAATCCCAAGGAAATTTAAGGTACTGGAACTAGATGTAAAATTATCATTTACTAATGGATTAAACGAATAGAAAGAATTCATCAAACAAATATATAGTTTTCTCATTCTTTAATATGATAATAAAGTTTTTAAATTGGAAAATGTGATGTATTAATTGAAATAGTTAATAAGATCTTGGTATTGAAGGTTAGATGAATTATTAAAAAAAATTAATTTAAAAAATGAGAAATTGATCACAATCATTACATAGAAAATAATTTCATGGATAGATTGAAAGTGTTTATCAATGTGTATGACATAATATTTAGAGGTCCAAGAGATGAACTATGATAATAATTTTTTACATTAACAATGAAAAATGTTTAAATGTTGATGATTAGTGAGTTTATATTTTCCTTAGTTTATAGGTGACTCATGGAATTCATGTGATATTTATTTCCTAATACATGTATGTTAGGTAAGTGTTTTTTATATTTCAAAAGGAATATTGAAAACCCATTTTGACACCCATTTAAAATTGAATACAGTTTTCAAATTTTGAGGATGTAATGTCAATATATAGAATGGAGTGTGGGAGATTCGTTATATTCAAACTTTTTTAGTAAAAAGGTTGGGCATAATATATTTCAACATTTAATATATATAGCTATCAAAGTGATTATATACAAATACACTTTTTATTAGTTAAATAAATAATCAAAAGGGGGTGAAATTATTGAAATTAAATATTTCTGAGAAAGAAATTATAATGTCTTATAGTGGTATGTAGGTCTCAAAAAAGGTTGTAAAACTAGAAAAGGGTAATCTCAAAAGGATATTTTTAAAAATTATTAAGAGAGGGGGTAGAATGATGATGAAAAATTATAATGTAGTTATAAAATGGTCCATATCATCAAGGTATGATATTTAATATATTATTATGAAAAGGATTAATAAATAATGATTTATTAATCTAAGGTGGGAGAAAAATAAAATAGATTTTTTATTTAAAAGTATAGAGACATAGGAAGTTTCATTATTGAGAAAAGGCACAACACCTTCAAAAATAGGTATAGTTTCCAAAAAAACCTAAGAAAACCAAATATCAAACACATAAGAAGGTCCGTAATAATTTTCAAGGGACATTATTGATCCCCTTAAAGATGGAAACAACAAATAGGGAATGGAAAACAATAAAGTGGGAATTATTTGACAGAAAATATAAATAAAAATAGTAGAAAGAAAATTTAAATAAAAAATTCAATGATGAATACATATA
Source organism: Viscum album (assembly GCA_963277665.1). Classification (NCBI taxonomy): domain Eukaryota; kingdom Viridiplantae; phylum Streptophyta; class Magnoliopsida; order Santalales; family Viscaceae; genus Viscum; species Viscum album. The sequence continues at coordinate 122,313,663 of OY728150.1, forward strand.
TTGGATTCCCACACCAAGCAAGATATTTAGAAAAAAGAATATATTGACATGTTCCTATCGGGGGTGTGGCAAAAACAAATATAACTGATGTTAAAATTTATTATAGTGGGTTACCTAGGATGTCTCCAGAGAGGAGTGCACAACAATTAAGTTGTCGCCTTAAAATTAGAGAAAGAAGTGAGGTTGTTTTTAGAAATTGTTTGATTTGGAAAATACAAGAAAGATACTAAATAAAGTAAAGTAATTAAGTGAAAGTTTTGAAACAAATTTAAAAATGATGCGATTTAAACCATCAATATGAAATGTTGATCAGTTTAGGGTTGGTTTTTCAATTGTAATTCTATCATTGTTCATTTTACCCAATTCTCCTCTGCTAAATCGTTAAGAGTGAGAATCCAAAATCGTTTCTTCTCACTCCCTTGGTCAAATAAAAATGTGAGAATAAAACTTAATAAAAACTCAGATTGATCTACTCTCCTTCCAATGTGTAATAGAGTTGTATCAAATATCCCCAATTATCTAAGGCAATTCCCAATCGGGTCTTGTTTATCCCAAGCAATCAAGAACATTCACTACTCCTCACACACATACCAGTGATCACTGAGTACTAAACCACTAAATCCCAGTCTATTCCATAATTTATAAAACAGAACATAGTGGAGGGATATATTGATCATTGAAAAAATATAAATGAACAACAGAATCTAAAATCAGATACAATCGTACATGATAATAAAAACTGTTATAAGAAATTGAAACAGATTCGCGGAAAAGAAAAGAGGATATTAAAACATTACATGCAAGAACTCAAGAATTACAAAAGGGGTAACCTACCCTTACCCAAGAAATCAAAATATCTACCCCATAATGGTATGGGTAAATGTATTTAAGGGGGAAGAAGAAGTCATTACAAATCTAAGAAGAACAAAAGAGAGAAAACAAAGAACATAAAATTTGATGCTCCAGAATCTGTCCTCCAAAAGTTTTCTTATGTTCTGCCCACCAGACGGCAGAAACTCACTGAGGTTCCTTCTTATATAATGTTTTAAATTAATTTTTATATCGTCCCTAAAAGTTTGAGAGTAAGTGGACAGGTGTTAAGAATTATATGGACAAATCAATGTACATTACTTTTCTGGCCTCCAAACACTGTTTCACCCACTCCACTTGGACGTGCCCAAAAGATGACTTAATGAGATTAATATTTTATGAAATTTAATTTGAATCGTCCTTCTTATGTACTATGTCAACACCAGCAATAAGAACCTAATTATAATGTTTTATGAATGAGATATTTTAAATATAATGCGGTGGGGTCCATTCTGCCTGCCAGACTGAGTTCTCTACTTGGATGAATTTTCTGTACCATTGGGTTTCGAATTGGGTCTTGATCCAGAAGGAACATTTAAATCCCACAAGCATAAGAAGCCTAAAAAGTATTCACTTAAATTGGACCAATATTATAAATGTTATGACCGAAAAACAGAAGCTATATAAAACTTCCAATTTTACAAAATTACCCCATTTTCACATTTAAGCCCAAAATACACCAAATACACATAAATGATGCAAATACACTCAAATTGAATAATTGGGAGGAATTAAATCATTGAAAAAAATATAAATAATAATTAAAATGTTAACTTTATCAATTAACCCACACTTATCACTTGGACTCCTGGACAAGTTAGAATCAAAATAAAATCAAAGTAAATTCAAAACAAATAGCCATGAGATCCGCCAATTTGAAAACAAGAAACAAAATATATCATGCCTACTCAAATCTATTATTTAATGTTCTTAATTTAGGATAATTCAATAAATTTACTCTTCATTTCTCCTCCCATGGACACAAAAAACTTACCTAACTTTCATTATCTCTCATTACACACATTTCAATTTTTTTGCAATGTCCTTGTCATCCAAACTCATACAAGGGTCACCATAGGCTTGATAATTCCTAAATCTCCACCCGATGTGAGTCAATACATATATTTATCATGAGGACTAGTTAAGGTTGTTCTATGGCTTTAGGTTTGTAGGATTTAGATTTGAAAATTCTGAGGCTGAATAAAGAGGTCTTGACACTTTTGGAAGCAAAATTGCATTACTCTAATTTTCACACAATTATAGTATTCTCTTCACTCCCCTTAGTAGAAAATAAACTCCTTATTCATGGAATATCAAGGAATGTTCACACAGTTCATCATTTCAGTAGCAAGAATTTCAATCTTCTCAAATATAATATTTCTTGAAAGATCTAGAAAAGGCACAACTTTCTTTTTACATTAGAAGTTTTAAAAAGGCACAGCTTCTCTCATCATGAAAGCTCCAGAAAAGGCACAGCTTTTAGCAGAATGATTTTTTTAGAAGCAATAACATCTCTTCAACATTTTTTCACCCAAAGTATCCCCAAATAAGGTAGTACAATACAAGACATATTCCCCCCATATTTATGTTCAAATAGATCATTCAATTTCACTTCAAGAGCAGGTTGGATAGGGAATATTGGCCTGTAATGTGGATAACCTAACAGGATGTTCATGGATTCTATGGGCTACAAGGATTAAATGTTGGAGGTAGGCCATTATGAAAGGGATTATCTTGAAAAGGGGGCTTTCAAACCAAAAAAATACCTCAATCATTTAAAACACAAGTACCCCCAACCCTCATGTTTTGAAAGGAATAAATCAAATTCTGGTTAAAACAAACATGATTTGGTTCTCTCAAGAAGTGAGGTGAATGAAAATAATATGAAAATAATAGGTTCAAGAGCCTTACGGGAATGTGATTTCATATATAAGGACAGTGATATGTGGCATGAGACTCAAAAAATAGAGTATTTTTCATGAAATTCCCAAATAATTGAACTTGAAACAATATCATTTTCAGCATTCATTTAAACTCAGTTTCATTGAATAAATTAGTTCTCCCATGTACATGGGTTTCAAAAATTTCAAATATAATCATTTCAGCACAAAAGATTAAAAAACAAAAAAAAATATAAAAATAAGCACACAAAATTTGAAACAAACACATGTTTTTTAAAAAAAAATAGGAAAACAAAAAACACATAACAAATCCTAAACTACAAAGGTTCCCTCCCACACACTTAAATGATGTAGTGTCTGCAATGCATTCAAATGTATTTAACACGTAAGAATATTGGAAATTGAATCATAGAAATCATGAAAATATAAAGGGGATGTACGGTCTGTTGGAGTTTATTGGTAAACAGGTTAGAGGAGTTTGATATCCTCCATTGGCTCTGATGGCATAGTCCCAAGGAATTTCTTCAATCTGTGTCCATTAACAGTGAATGGATCCTTCGCTCCATCCTTCACAATATGCACAGCACCAAAAGGATATACATTAGTAACTATAAATGGACCTTCCCACCTGGAATGAAGTTTACCTAGAATTAGCATTAGTCTTGAATTTAATAACAACACTTTGTCTCCAGGATGAAAGTCTTTTGGTTGGATTAGTTTGTCATGAGCCAATCTTGTTCTCTCTTTGTAAATCCTGGAATTTTCAAATGATTCCCTTCTAATTTATTCCAACTCCTGTAACAGCAATCTTCTCTCTTTCCCAGCACGTTCAAGATCCAGATTCTTCTTCCTCACATCCCAGTATGCCTTGTGTTCCAATTCCACAGGTAGGTGATAACTTTTCCCATAAATCAACATATAGGGACTCATTCCAATTGGGGTTTTGTAGGATGTCCTGTAAGCCCATAATGTATCTTTTGACCTTTGGCTCCAATCCTTCCTATTTGGATTAACATTATTTTCCAAAATTCCTTTGATTTCCCTATTGAACACTTCAGCTTACCCATTAGTCTGTAGATGATAGGGAGTTGATGTTTTATGATGCACCACATTATTTTTCAACAAAGCCTCCATTCTCCAATTACAAAAGTGAGTCCCTTGATCACTAATGATGGATCTGGGAACTCCAAACCTACAAAATATGTTAGCCCAGACAAAATCACAAACAACTTTAGCATCATCAGTTCTGGTGGATTTTTCTTCCACTCATTTGGAAACATAATCAGCAAAAAGTAGAATATAAGAATTTCCAAATTACATTGGGAAAGGGACCTTAAAATCTATCCCCCTAACATCAAATATTTCACAAAAATTAAGTAGATTTTGGGTAATTTCTTGTCTCTTTGAAATATTTCCTATAAATTGACATTTTTCACACCGTTTGTAAAATTCATGAGAATCTTTGAAAAGTGTTGGCCAATAAAGTCCAGATTATTAAACCTTCCTCGCTTTCCTATAAGGTCCAAAGTGGCCCCCACAAGCTAATGTGTGACAAAACCTAAAGACTGGTTCAATTTCATTTTTAGGCAAACTTCTTCTTATCATTTGGTCATTGCAAATCTTCCAAAGAAATGGATCATCCCAAATGTAATATTTAGATTCAGATTTCAATTTGTGAATTTGGTGAGAATTTAAATGATATGGGACCTGAGATGTTACCAGTTAATTGACCATGTCATCATACCAAGGTACTTCTCCTTTAATCAAGTACAACTGCTCTCCTGGAAGGTGATCATTTGGTGGTTCTGTGTCTGGAATTTCAACTTCAGCAATATTAGGCAGTCTAGTTAAGTGATCAGCCATGTGGTTCTAAAATCCCTTTTTAATCTTTGATTTCAATGTTGAACTCTTGCAGTAAAAGTATCCATCTCACAAGACTTGGTTTTGCTTCAGCCTTCTTCATCAACTACCTAAGAGCTGCATGATCAGAAAACACAATGACTATAGTTCCAAGCAGATAGGATCTAAATCATTCTAAAGAAAAAACAACTACTAAAAACTCTTTTTCTGTTGTTTTGTCGTTTAATTGGGCCACATATAAAGTTTTCGAGGCATATACAATGACTTTTTTCCTGCCCTCAATTCTCTGAGAAAGTACTGCTCCAGCTGCTTGGTTTGAAGCATCACAAAGTAGCTCGAATGTTTCTTCCCAATTGGGTGGCTACATTATTGGTGGTGTAATCAATCTCATTTTCAACTCATCAAAGGATTCCCTACATGAACCATTTAAATAGAAATCAACATCATTTAAAATTAATCTAGAGGGAGGGAGAAAAATCTTACTAAAACCTTTGATAAACCTCCTGTAGAATCCTGCATGTCCTAAAAATGATCTAACACGTTTCACACAAGTTGGGTAAGGAAAAGAATTTATCACTTCAATATTTGATTTATCAAATTCATTTCCTTTCTGAGAAATGAAATGCCCAAGGACAATTCCTCTCTCAACCATAAAATGACACCTTTCAAAATTCAAAACAAGGTTTTTTTCAATGCATGTTTTCAAAACTTTTTCCAGATTTTTCAAACAATGGTCAAAATAATTTCCAAAAACTGTGAAATCATCCAAGAAAACCTCCATGAAATCATCAATGTGATCATATAATATACTTACCATACACCTCTGAAATATAACTAGAGCATTACACAATCTAAATGGAATCCTTTTGTATGCAAAATTGCTGAAAGGACATGTAAATGTAGTCTTCTCTTGATCCTTGGGAGCAATGGGTACCTGAAAATAACCTGAAAATCCATCCAAAAAATAAATATTTAGGTCTCCCCGCTAATCTCTATAGCATATGGTCAATTAAAGGGATAAGGAAATGATATTTTCGAGTGACCTAATTCAACTTCCTAAAATATATGCACACTCTCAAGCTATTCTGAATTCTTACAGGGATTAATTCATTCTTTTCATTCCTCACAATGGTTAGGCCAGTTTTCTTTGGGACTACATGGATGGGGCTAACCCATTGTTAATATGATATGGGATAGATGATCCCAGCTTCAAATAACTTCTCAATTTCTTTTTTCGCAACCTCCACCAGGGTAGGGTTCAGCCTCATTTGGGGTTGTGTGACAGGTTTGGAATCTCCCTCAGGAAAAATTCAATTTGAGAAAATTTTTGGGTTTATTCCTGGGATATCACCTATGCTCCACCCTATTTTGTGGACATTTTCTCTCAAAATCAAAATAAATGATTTTTCTTGAGTTTTAGATAGATTATTAGCAATTATTACTGTTAATTTCTCTCCCTCCATAAGGTAAACATATTTTAGATTAGTGGGGAGTGGTTTTAATTCTAGATCAGGAGGATGCTCAAGGGATGAAACTAAATTGAGGTTTTCCACTTAAAATGGTTTTACATCATTCAGACAAGAAATCATATCATATTTATCATCATTTAACAAATTATCAATGAAATCAGATGTTACCTCTTCTTCCAACAGGAAATCAGAACCTCCAAGAGTTTGGGAATCCATATGTTCAGTGATATCATTAATGGAAAAATTCTCTCCTAATGATAAAAATTCATGAAACATACCTAATTCTTAAATTGGTTCTATGAAATCTTCATGGGAGAGTGAGAAGAGTGAATGATCATCTGATGGGTGCCTCATGGATTCAAAAATATTATAGTGGACAGTGTTGTCTCCAAACTCCATGGTAAGTGTCCCTTCATGGACATTGATGATGGTTTTGGACGTCTTCAAGAAAGGTCTCCCCAAAATTATGGGTGAGTGTGATGGGGTCCTATCATCTTCCATATTCAACACATAAATGTCAGCAGGGAATAAAAGATATTTGACTTTTACTAGAACATCCTCTAGAACTCCTGCTTGGAACACTGTTGATCTGTTTTCAAGCTATACCACCACTCTTGTAGGCTTCAAGTCTACCATCTGCAAAGAAGTATGTACTGAGTGAGGAAATACATTAATTGATGCACCTAAATCTCACAATGCATTAGATAAATTTAATGACCCAATGGTGCATGGAATAGAAAACGTCCCTAGATCATAACATTTGGTTAGAAATTGTGGTGTGATAAGGGCTGAGACACTTCTTACCAAATTGATCCTCTCATTCCCTTGAATTTTCCTTTTCTTGGTGCAATTATCCTTAAAAAACATAGCATACTTTGGAATCTGTTTGAGTGCTTCAAGCAGAGGTATGTTGATTTCCACTTTCTGGAAGGTGTCCAGAATTTATTTTTGTAGTGCTTCTTCTTATAACCTCTTTGATTCAATCATCCTTGATGGAAATGGTGGTGTTATATCTTTCATCTCCCTTTTTTTCCTTTGAAATGGTGTTTCTTGTTTCTTTCTTCTTGTCCTATCATTATCATCCTCCTCTTTCTTATCTTCTTCCCAATGCATTTTCATAGAATTTTCATCATTTCTAAATTCATTGTCACCCAGATCAGTTTTTTTTGTTTCATGTTCAATGGTGGATGGTGGTTGGATTTTTTTTCCACTTCTTGTAGTTATAATACTAACATTATCTTTTGGGTTTGGTAATTTTTTTGAAGGGATTTTACCTGGATTTTTTGTCAGAAATTCCATGAGACTTTCAAACTTGTTGAAAAAATCATTAACAGTGTCTTTAAGTCCTTCAAACTCAGATTTTTTTTGGTTTTGAATTGGAGGTTATGAACTGGTGGATTGTTTCTCATAGGGTCTTTGGATATTGGTTGGATTTTGGTAAGAAATCTGGTTATAATAATTTTTTTTTTGAAATGGTGGTGGATTCTAGAATTGATTCTGGAATGGTGGTTGGTTTTGAAACTGGTTTTGGTATGGGGGTCTACCTTGATTCTAATGATTTCCAAACCCATATTGGACATGGTTAAGATCTCTCCATCCTTGATTTTTTGGAACTACCTTGTCTGAAAGGCTGCTTCACATGTTTACATTCCCTGTATTTCAGAACATTGGTCAGTAAAATGATCAGGTGATGAGCATAAACCACATACATGTTGGGAAAAAATACCTCAAGGTAACTTTGTAGTATTTTGGGTTGATTGTGTTTGTTGAAAAAGCAGGTTTCCATGGAGAATTGTCGAGTTCCTGAGAATTTGTTGATAATCCTTGTTGACAAAGAACGATGACAAAGGAAAAGGACGATCTAGAGGCAGTACAAAAGAGCAGTACAAGGTGGCGCCGTTTCCCAGTGTTTTCCAAATTTTTGGGGTCCAAAATCTGGAATTTGGTGAGCATCGCGAAAATAGGATTTCCATGAAGAGAATAATTTAATATGTAAAAGGCATGAATTTTGAGAAGATAGGATGTATGGATTGGATTTCACGAAGACCAGAAGAATGGAGGTGGTGAGTCTTCGTGACTACGTCAAGTTTCGTGAACGGAAAAGTTGAAGCGCATAGCGGCGGTGAAGGGCTTTGCGAGGGAGCTTCGTGGCAAAGGCGCGAAGGAATGTTGACAGTAATGCTTCGCGACTACATCAAGCTCCGCGAACGGAAACTTACCATGGTGCTTCACGATTTGGACAGAATTCCGGCTGAAACTTTGGAGCTTCACGATTTGAGATGACGTGGCGTTGACTTCGCGCGGAAGGGACGAGGGTCGGCGGAATCGCCTATAAATAGAGGCCGACCCCCTCGAGAGAAGTAGAGATAATTTTCAAAGAAAATCCTTTGCTCTCGATTTTTGAAGGTGGTTCGTGGAGCCAGTGTTCTTCGCGAAAGAGGTGCCTCATGGCGGCTATTGTAGCTCCGTGAAACCTACGAGCTCCGCGTTGGCTTATTAAGCTTCGCGAGGGACATTTCTTTGCGACGGCTTGAGCTTCGCGGTAGTGCTTCACGAAAGTGCTTCTCTAAAAGGCAAGAGCTTCATGAAGGCTTGTTTGAGCTTCGCGAAATTGGGAGCTTCGCGAAGTAGGGTGCTTTTCGAAGGTGTTTCTAAAAGGAATTTCCCAGTGTTCAGAGGCAAAGTGGTATTCATCAGTGGATGAAAGTTGGACTTCAACAGAGCATCTATCAACAGTTGAGGATTAATTATTTCATGAAAATTAAGAGACCTACATGTCTATAAACTGTGATTGGATTGCCTTCACAGAGTAGTGAGCTTAGGAAGAGGAAGAAGGTGATCCTCTCCACCGGCAGTGAGCCAGAGAGAGAGAAACATGGAGTGACCCTTGGGAAAGTAGTGAGCTGACCCTAAACCTTGTGAAGGTAGTGAGCCTGGGAATAGAAGTGCTCTATCCTGAATTTTGTATCCAAATCTTATGAAGATTAGTGGGATTTGGTACGCACGACAACTTGTCGGCGTATGCTCCTTGGACGTAGCCTAGTGAGGGTGAACCAAGTAAAAATCTTTGTGTCTGCCTGCTTACTTCCCTGCATTGAATTTGAAGCATCGTCATCAGGAAAAGAAGAAAATAAGTGATCATAATAAACACACAAGTACAAACAAATTGACTCTTGTAATAAAGAGTTCAAGATCCAGTGGGGCAGAAATAATTTTGAAAAAGAATATCCATACCCTGATTCACCCCCCCTCTTAGGGTATATAGGCCCCTATTGGCCCAACAATACCTTAGCTGGAACTTGTTGGTCACTAACTTTCTTCATGGACAACTGTCTCACCAAACTATTAATCTCTTAAATCTTAGTTTCTAATAAGTGTGATGGATGAGAAGTGTGTACTTCATGAATACCTTCTGTTCCAATACCTCTTGTTCCAAATTGCTGTGAGTTTTGGGAAATCTTCTCAATGAAGCCATTGGATTCTTCTGGTGACTTGTCAATCAGTGCACCTCCAGATGAGGCATCAAGAAGGTTTTTGTCATTTTACAGTAGTCCATGATAGAATAATACAAGAAATTGGTGTTCCTCAATGGCTTGATGTGGAAAGCTGGCACATAACTTCTTAAATCACTCCTGGTATTCGTAAAGGGTTTCTCCAGATGATTGTCATATGGTGTAGATTTCCTTCCGAATGGTTATGCTTCTAGAGGTGGGAGAGAATATTTGCATAAGACATCTTACAAGGTCATTCCAGTCATGTACGTCTCCTAGTTATAGGCCGTACAACCATTCTATAGCAGCTCCATCCAATGAAAACGGAAATTCCTTCCAATTTACCTGCTCCTCAGTAATTCCACGGGGTCTGAATGTTGAGAAAACATGTGTGAACTCTTTAATGTGTTTGTTTGGATCTTCACCTGCCAAACCATGAAACTTTTGAAGCAAAGGAATCATGTTAGGTTTCATTTCAAAATCATTTTATAACACTATCATGGAAAGTTCATTGTTTTTATTAAGGAATTGTGGTGCACAGAGGTCTCTAAGTGTTTGGTTTTGATTTTCATCTATGATGACAAGCTCAGAGTGAACACTTGAAGTTTCACTTGAGTCTACAAGGGAAACTTCCTCAAATTTAGATTCCAAATTAATGTTTCTAAGTCTATTCAATAAGGTTATTTCAATTTTAGGATCTATGGGTAAAGGTTCAGTTTTTGAGGTTCGAGTCATGCAATTTTGAAGAGAAAAGTTGAAAAGAGAAAGGAAAGAAAATAAAATAAATGTTGGCGCTACCTCCCCGGCAACGACGCCAAGTTTTGACATGTTCCTGTCATGGGGTGTGGAAAAACAAATATAACCTATGTTAACATTTATTATAGTGGGTTACCTAGTTTGTCTCTATAGAGGAGTGCACAACAATTAAGTTGTCACCTTAAAATAAGAGAAAGAAGTGAGGTTGTTTTTAGAAATTGTTTGATTCGGAAAATACAAGAAAGAAACTAAATAATGTATAGTAATTAAGTGAAAGTTTTGAAAAAAATTGATAATTGATGTGATTTAAATCAGTGATATGAAATTTTGATCAGGTTAGGGTCGGTTTTCCAATTTTAATTCTATCATTTTTCATTTTACCCAATTCTCCTCTACTAAATCGTTAAGAGTGAGAATCCAAAATCGTTTCTTCTCACTCCCTTGGTCAAATAAAAATTTGATAATAAACCTTACTAAAACCTCATATTGGTATAATCTCCTTCCAATGTGTAATAGAGTTTTAGAAAATACCCCCCAGTTATCTTAGGCAATTCTTAATCAGGTCTTGTTTATCCCAAGCAATCAAGAACATTCACTACTCCTCACACATGTTCCGATGATCACCGAGTACTAAACCACTAAATACCAGTCTATTACATTGTTTATAAACCAAAACCTAACGGAGGGAGATATTGATCATTGACCAAATATAAATGAACAACTGAATCTAAAATCAGATACAATCGTACATGATAATAAAAACTGATATAAGAAATTGAAACAGATTCACAGAAGAGAAAAGAGGATATTAAAACATTACGTGCAAGAACTCAAGAATTAAAAAAGGGGAAACCTACCCTTCCCCAATCAATAAAAATATCTAACCCACCATGGTAAGGGTAAATGAGTTGAAGGGGGAAGAAAAAGTCATTACAAAGCTAATAAGAACAAAAGGTAGAAAACAAAGAACAGAAAATTTGATGCTCCAGAATCTGTCCTCCAGAGGATTCCCTCTGTTCGGCCCAACAGACGGCCGAAACACACTGAGGTCCCTTCTTATAGAATGGTGGAAATAATTTTTTCTATATACCCTCAAAATTAGAATGTTATTAGACAGGTTTAAAGAAATATATTTTTGAATCAATGCAAATTACCTTTCTGGCCACGAAACATTGTTTCACCAACTCTAAATTGACGCACCCAAAAGATACCTTAATAAGACTAATATTTTATGAAATTTAATGTGAACCGTCCTATTTCTGTCCTCTATCGCCACCATCTGGAAGAACCTGATTATAAGGTCGGCTTAATGAGATATTGTTAATTTAATGGGGTTGGGTCCGTTCTGCCAGCCAGACTGAGTTCTTCACTTTATTGAATTTTTTGTACCATTGGGTTTCGAATTGGGTCTTGGTCCAGAAGGAACATTTGAATAACACAAGTATAGGAAACCTAAAAAAATGATTCAATTAAATTGGACCAATATTATAAAAGTTATTCCTGAAAAATAGAAGCTATAAAAAACATCCAATTTTACAGAATTACCACATTTTCACATTTAATCCCAAAATAGACCAAAAACACATAATTGATGAAAATACACTCACATTGAATAATTGGGAGGGATTAAATCATTTAAAAACATATAAATAATGATGGAAATATTAACTCTATCAGATATTCATCAGTATAATCTAAAATAAATCCCTCAACCTAGCTACAACTCCCTCACACACAAAAGCCCTATTTCAATTTCTAAAATTTCACATGTATGGAATATAATTTGTAAAATAAATAATGAAAAGTATGTACGATAGGTTTGGGTGATAAATTTGTAAAATGTAAAAAAAATAAAACAAACAACTAAACTCCATGTGACTCTATGTGCCACCATCAAGTCCAAAAACTATAAACTCTCCATGAGTGATAATAGTTGAATCAAAATTGGAAACTAGCAAAATTGAAAGGCCTACCTCGCTAGTATAAAAACACCAAACTATAAATAAGAACATTATCAAAGAAGAAATAAAAAATAAAAAATAAAAAAATAAAAAAAGCATTCCTACCTCGTAGATTGAAGAAAATCTAAAAACTTCTTCAAAAACCCTAACTTCAATCGAAGATCGGATATCGTACGATATGTCCTAGAGGGAGTCAAGTGGTGTGATTCGAGGTTACATTCACCAAGGAGGATCACTAGTAGTGGGTGGCTTCCTAAAAAATCTTCTGATATCATGATGGGTTTCTAAATGGTAAGGGTTTTTTAATTAGATTGTGATACTTTTATGAATGCTTACAAATAATTAGTGATAAAGAGTCCTTTAAACAATGATTACTACTTAAGCGCTGATAAAATAACTCTTTATCAACACATTATAGCGCAGATAAAGGATGGTCATTATCAGCGCTAAAATTATAGCATGAATAAATGTTCATTTTATCAGTGCTAAAATTATAGCACTAATAAATTATCATTTAATCATCGCTTTTTTTAGCGATGATAAAGCCTCATCTTTGTTAGTGTGAAAAAGGAACTGATAAAGATGCTTTTATCAGTTCTTATTACTTAAGCGCTAATCAAGGATTTTTATATATAATTATAATAAAAACATTTTAAACATTTATATATACATAATACAAATATATAAATATAAATAGAGTAAATATATTCCTTTCTTAATATATTTATTATCATTTTATAATTATTTATTTATAATTATAGGAATATTTTTTACAAATAATATTTATATCATTATATATATTTATATAATTATACATATATATATTCAATATATATATATATATATATTGTAAATACATTCATTATTTTTGTAAACATATTATAAATTTAATAACCATTTATATATATATTTATTTATAATTACATAAATACTTTTAAAAATATATTTATTTACTTAGAACTATAAATAAATAATTGTATAAATATATTAAATGTTTATTTATAAATATTTTTTTACAAATATATTTTTTACATTATTAATGAATATCAAATTTTAAGTGCCTGAATATATGTTAAAAATGAATGAAATTGAATAAATTAAGAATAATTACATTTTAATAATATTGGAAAAATTGATAAGTTTTATGTGTTTTCATTGTATATAAAAATTCATTTATTACTTATTTTTTAAATCAATATAACACAAATAAATGCATGTTAAATTGAAAAATAAAATGAAATTCAATTACTTGTCGATTACTATATAATTAGTCACTATTTTTAATTCATACTAATTTTTAATTATAAACCTTTATTTAATAAAAATATAATTATTTGATGTAAAGCGAATAAATATTTTTTAATATATAAATTAAATTTAGATATATTAATATATATAATTTGATAACATTAATTATCATAATTATCTAATTAATTGAAAATTTAATATCTAGAAATGTATAATAAATTTATTCATTTTTACCAAAAAATATTTGATTAATAAAATTTGAAATGTTTTTTTAATAAAATAATTTTTTTAAATTTATTTAGTTATTTAATTTTATTTATTCAGACCTTTATCTATGTTAAAAAATCACCGATGAAGGATACCATTTATCATCACTAAAAATAAAGCATTGATAAAAGGTGAAATTTATTTTCACTTTCTTTATCATTGATAAATATTCCATTTATCAGAGTTTTTTTTCTTGAACTGATAAATACAAGTGTTGTTAAATGCGGGTTTTGTTGTAGTCATTCTCTAAAGAATTAGACGTAAAATTATGTTTTTTATTTTTGAACATTTATTTGTTCCTACATCTCATCTATTTTATTATATTTTTTCATCTTATTCATTTTTTTCTCAAAATATGCTCGAGGAGACACTCTAAAACCTTCACATCTGACGCATCCATGTTTTCTGAAAAATTCAAGTGCAGTGAAATTATTGATTCATTGGTTAAAGATTATGGTGATTCATGTGTCTAATATGGATTAAAAATATTGGAAAATAATTATCCATTGTAATATAGTACAAATTTAATTCAAAATAAATTTTTATTATGTCATACTTACACATGATTCTTGCACACTTTTTGTATTTTCATCTACTGGTATTTTTTATTTATTTATGTAATACTTCTTCTATAGAACATGTATGTGATAGAAGTGGATTTTTATTTATATTCAACTACTTCTACATATATTGGCTTCCCCATATACCGATGCTCCAAATGTTGAGGAAAAAAATGTTTCCCCCTATGTTGATGCTCTAAATCCTAAAGAACAACAAGTTTCTCCACATTAGGATTATACTAATCCTAAGTGAAATTTTTTTCCTCAACAATTGGGTAATTGGTATATGGGGAATCCATTATATTTATAAGTAGTTGAAAATTTAATTTAGATTATGTAAATGTAGTATTTAATACATAATATTATGAGTTAATGCAATGTATATTAACAAAAGATGACCTGATTATCGAAATCATTTTTTTCTTTAATGATTGCAGGTATTTAAACCCACTATCAAGTATCCAAATCCCCTCATTTTGGACTCTGGTGACATAAAATACCCCATAAACATAGGTATTACCGTGAAATGGTCATTTTTTCCCAAATTAAAGGAACAAACTTAGTGGAATTGATATTTAACCCTTAAAATGTTTGGTCTATATTAGAATAATTGAAAACATTCTATTTTCATAATCTGGGATATAAAATACTTAAAATTCTAATGATTTCCTTATAAATGGTTCATCCTTTTATGAATCCTTACTAAAATCAATTTTTAAGTATCTAAATTCATCAATTTTAACTTAACTCATTTTATCAACCCACTAAAATTAAAAATCATCACTTAGAATATTGTATAATACAACTCTCATATTTGTTCAGTGATTACAAAGTATGACATATTCACATAAATTGGTTTTTATCTATTGGTACTGGATACATGAATGGATTCCACCACAAGTGTAACTCCACTATTTTTCATGATATTTCATTCATCATGTTCCTTTTAATAGAATTTATAACCATTATTTGCATGAACATTGTAAGATATTATAGGAACACTTAATCCCCTAGCTAGTCATCAAATTCATTATGAAATTAAATTCATATTTGCAGCTAAGCCTATAAACATATAGTCTCAAACCCATTATATAAACTAAAAATTATGTGTTTTTGATATCCATATTTTATCCTTGATGGATTTAAATGCCTAAGAATTACATTAGGGGTTTCAACATATAGTGCATCCTTAAAACGAATATATAAACTGTAAAGTTGAGTCTTCTTCAATTCTATAATTTTAATTGTGATGCTATCTGTTTCGGAAATTTCTTCACCCACAAGTAACCCATTGTGATGATATTTTGGTAAACCAATGCTCTCCACATCAGACAAGTAGTCATTATAGAATTTAATGTATTTTCCAATAATATATCTCTCTATCGTGATTCCTTATGGATGAATTCAATTTTTGGCATTCCCTTTCATAATATTTATATGTCGTTCAGTGAGGAACATCCATTTATAATGTATTAGACCACATATTTAGATCTTTATAACCATGTTAACTATCAAATGAACCATCATATCAAATAATAAAAGTAGTAATAACGTATCCAATTTAAAAAATATGGTAGTAATTTTATTTTCTATATTTGTAAACTACATTGAGTGTATAACTTAACTTTAAATAACTTTTAAAATGAAAAATACACTAGTTAATGTATAGTGAACATTTTTAGAAAAAAATGCAACATATAACTACAGGTATTAAATATTGCATCAAAACCTGATAGTCATGTGACATCATAACCTTTAACGTTAAATCAGTCATTGAAACCATATTCCTAATCTTAGATAAATACCCCTAAATATCCTTTTTATCATTTAAAAAGTTGAAATACTGATATCTATTTCACCTAGAAAGAGTGCATGAAGTTAGAGGAATAAAATCTTTCCTTTCACCATCCACAGGTGCCAGCTCTTCCCGCATCCTCATGTCAATAATTTCCATCATAGCTTTAATTCCATCATTTAGTCTTTTTAGGTGCATTTAGTAATGTTCCAATTACATATTCACATATTTTTTTTCAAAAATCATTACATCATGAAAATTTCTGACATATAAACAATTCAATTGTGGTAATTTAAAAAATCTAATCAGTTTTTTTAATCGGTTTTTATAAGGGTTTTCAAATAAGGTTTATAAAACATTGTAACCAAATTCTTTAATTTCACAAAAAATTTATCACCTGTTAATTTTAATTAATAAATTACTTTTTATAAGTTAACAAAAATTTTAAATAAATTATATTTTATTAAAATATTATTACTAAATAATATTTGTTAAGTATAGTTGATAATATAATTTTTCGAAGTAAAAAATAATTTTTATAAGGGTTCGAAATATGATATTTTCAAAAGGCCGATAATTTCTTAATAAATGTAAATTATTATTTTAAAATTAAAAATTCACATATCTATAAAATTATTTGGATAAAATTAATATTATTTTTGGAATCATAATTTCAAAATTATCTAATAGTGATTTATTTATAATTTCCCGTGATAGTCGAATTTTGGGTTAAAATTAAATTTTGTGTAAATATACAATGAAAATTATGACATCATAATGACCCAAAATTTATGTAATAAATTATATAATGTGTTTACATGAAAAAATAAATGTTCCCCATTTAAAATAATAAAATTTTTAGGTTATTTTATGTATTTTATAAATCATTTATCTATCCTCTAAAACCTATATTATATTTTAAGGTTTTAAAATAATTTCATTATGAACATGAATCACTTACACATCACCAAGGGTGATATTTTAATGAATTATACCATAATAAATTTAAAATAATTAAAACTAATACTCATTGGTTGAAACCATGTTCAAAACCCATGGAGGGGTTTCTTGTAATGATAACTTTATTATATAGAGTACCAAACCTATGTGTGGGAAAAAATAAAGAACTCCCCTCTCTTTTCTTATATAAACCCAACAAATCTGCCATTATTATTCACTAGAAACCCTTGGATAACATCCTTACTCTACCATACCCTCTCTATATTACTATAAAGTTTCCTCCAATATCTCAAGATTTCCCTCCGGAGCTTTTGGATTTACCCTCTTAAGGTAATGGGTGCTTTATGTGTCCTCATTATTCAAGTATCTTCTCCCTTTTATGACTTTTATTTCTAATTTATAATGTTTGGATATGTTTTAAAACATATCTATTACTATGAATTTGACTTTTAAATGACCATGGACCCCATTTTATCTCAGTAAACCATGTTATAAATCATTATGTACTATCGTTATGCTACTGAAATTTCACTATGGATTTTCCATGCAAAACCGTTCTACTGTGAATACGATCGCTATTTCCACTCAACGGTATTGACCTATACATACCTATACTTATTGTATTAGTTAATTAAATTTATTTATTACACATTCCTTGATCGTGAAATTTAATTTTATGAAATAGGACCCTATGATGGATGATCTGTGTGGAACACTTAGACATGTACATGATATGAATGCGATGGGTGTGCCCTGAATTATAATTTGATCCTATGAATTGGGTAATATTTTAGTCTCATGAGACATTATAAAAGGTATTTTGTAGTGAACCTAATCTATAATAGGACATTTTTCACCATGTTATGAGGTCTTTGTGGTTATTCATAACCTATGTTTATGATATCATGTTTAAAGTTGTTGAAACATTTCCTATGTTGCCTTTATGTTAGCATGATATATCATGCATCTTGTTCATGTTTATGATTATAATCCCATTTATGTCCAATTTAAATTCATATTTCCTAAAATGTAACACTTTATTCATGTTATTCCATGTTTGTTCCCTTAATAGTATTTATAGCTCACCCCTTTTATGTATGTACTTAGGTTATCTCATGTAGTTTTATGTATGATGGAATATTATTAGAATGTTAAGAAAGTTTTCAATAATGGATATGTACCCTTTATTCGATATCGTTATGTATTGTACCTAATTATTCAAATATACTAGGATTATTGATCTTTTGGTTTGTAGTATATGTACCTTTATGTAATAAATCATGAATTAATGTTCAATAGATACATGGGTTGTCATAGTTGGTATCAATTGGAGGATTAGTTTTACTGGGATTAGGATTAGAAAACTCTAGATAAATCCCTATGGAAAATACGAAACAAATTAAAACATTATTAAGTTTTGGTAAAGTATATATTAGTGTTTTCCAAGAAAATACAACTCTACCTAGATATTACAAGAGGATGTGACTCTAGAATAGATGTACCTATGGGTAACACCTAAAAACACAACCTTAAGCTAGACTAAATAAGTTCCTAGTTCATGACAATGGTCCTTTCTTCACACCTAGTTTTTCACTCCTGAGGGATATGATTTGGTAAATTCACAATATCATTAGAAACCATTATCAAGGGAACAAAAAATCTTATACGAGTTTATATTAGGAAATTTATCGTGGATAACATAGATTAAATCCTATAAATTAATAAGTTAAGGAAACACATGTAATTTATATGTTATTCATTTAATTTTATTTGATTCCCATTTATGTGTTTGATGGCATAAAAATAATCATCCCTAATTTTTCTTATATTCAATCTAATGGATGGAAATAGGAGGAACCGAATAAATAACCAATGTTAATGGAAATAATATTACTACCCAAACGGATTCCCAACTCGATATGAGTATGAATAATGAACTTTGTGATGATACTCTATTATTTGAATCTAGTTCTGAATATATACTAGAATCATAAAAAATTCCCAAATCCTTATTATAAAGAACAATCTACAATAGAGAACTTTATCATACATAAGCCTCTGATATTCAATGAGTCATTCGGTCCCTTAATCATAGAGCAATAGATAAAACCAACTAAGAAGATATTCTCTATACAGAAATGTTTGGACTAGGATAATGTTATACTAGATTTTTATCGTATAGGGGGAGAAGCTGATCAGTGGTGGAAATGGAGTAGGAATATGATTTTTGGGGAATAGATCAAAGTGATGGGGTGGAATTAATTCTGGAAACAAAATTCCAAAAATATTTTTCTCACACACTCCATCATAAAATGGAAATGGATTTCTTTTCCCTCAAAAACAAAAGATGATGAATCCATCAAGGCATGTGGGAGAACTTCACATTACTTTCATGATACACCTTTGGCCTTTTCATTACCCACAAATACAAAATTGACTTCTTCTTTGGTGGGATAAAACAGAGTCTATGAAAAGAAATGTGAATCCATGACATTGATAGGTATGAGGAAATTGTATGATCTTCCCTAAATATATAAATGAAGATTAGAAAATATCATGGGTCTCATGTGGATAATAATTGGAAAGTGGAGTTTAATTCTTGTTGTTCGATGGAGAAATGTAATGGTGGTACAAAATTTCTTATCCCACTTGTCAAAAGTGTGAAATGGAAAACACATTAAATTTCTTTAATGGGATGATTAAATGCTTTAGGTGCAAGAAATAATGGTACCTAGATAGTGATTTTCAATGGGAGAACCCCAGCAATGTAATGGATGAGTGTAATGCTCCAGTCATACCTCATCCTTTGGTCTTGTATTTTAAATAAAAGGAATACGGGAACTTTTAAAACCAATGTACTAAGCCATGGGTGGTCACAGTCAATCAGTTCCAACAACCTCTAGGGAAATAAGGGTGATATTATTCAATTAAACCTACTGAGGTTTATCCTAATAATGAAGTGGTGATAGGTACACTAGTTATTCAGTCATGAAAATAAAATTCTTTTTTTGATTATTTTTATATGCATCACTTCATATCATGAAATATTATTATAACTATTCATATACCACTATAAAAAATAGAAGTAAATCTATTGTTGAAAATAAAAAATGAGAAAATTATTGTATCCCAAGTATATAACTCCTCCCCTATCAAAATTTTTGGGATGAACTTCTCGATGAACCTTGTGATACTCCCTGTAGTGGGATTTGATTCAATTATGGGTATATATTGGATTTCTTATATAGATCTAAAATAAATTTTCATGTGAAGGAAATAACTCTCTGTTTCATAAATCATCCTCTGATTTTTGATAATTGTAAGGAGAAGGATGAATCTTCTTTAGCACAAACATATCAAGCATGGATATTATTATCTTATGAGAATGATTATCTTGTTAAAATGGTTTAGTCTAAGGAAAATATCATCTTTGAATACATAACCAGTATGAGGGAATATGCTAAAGTGTTTCCTGAGGGATTGTCTGGTCTTCCTCCTAGCTAAGAGATTTAATTTTAAAGCAGGATTATACTTGTATATTTTCCAATATCCAAGACTCCATAAAGAATGGATATTGTGGAACTTCAGTAAACAAATAAAAAGCTATAGTAGAATATAGATAAAGGGTTCATAAGCCCAATTGCTTCACCATGGGGTTCACCAATCCTCTTAATCCTGAAAAATGATAATTCAATGTTCCTTTTCATTGATTATCGTGAGATAAACAAGATCATGATAAAGAATAAGTATTCTCTTCAATAGATTAATGAATTTTACAAATATCTTTGTTTATCCCAATACATTACTAAGGTGTATCTTTAGTTGGGGTATTATGAAGTAAGGGTGAAGAATAAATACATCCCCAATGATGGTTTCCGTACAAGGTAACGGCACTATGAGTACATATTAATTCCATCCGGACTCACTAATGATATATAAATCCTCATGTACTTTATAAATAGATTCCTTAGATATCACTTTAACAAATTTTATGTATTCCTTATATATTATATTCAAATATACTCCTAAATAAAGGAGTATCATGAGAGGTATCTTAGAATTATGGTAAAGACCTTATGAAAGGAGAATATTTATGGAATTTATAGAAAATATGGGTTCTGGATGAAGGAAGTCTAATTCATGGAGAATATTATCAAAATTAATGGGATATATATGGATCCTTCAAAATAATAGGTAATTGAAGGATGGATAAGGCCAACATCTATTATAGATATCCATAGTTTCTTTGGATTGGCTAGATATTATCATTGATTTGTGAGAAATTTATCCTGATTATAAAACCCTATAAAAATAAATTAGAAGAGAGACAATTTTTGTTTGGAATAATATATATGAAGAGAGATTCAAGGATTTAAAAAAAAGAGGCTTCTCACTACACATGTACTTATTCTACCCACATGTGGGGAACTTTTCATGGCACACCGTGATGCTTCAAATAATGTATTTTGATTTGTACTAATATAGAATGAAAATTTGATAGACTATTCCTCAATGTAATTGAATGTTCATGAATATAACTACATAACACATGATCTAGAGTTGGTTCGAGAAATCTTCACATTGAAAATCTGGTGAAATTATTTCATTCGAGAGAAGTGTGAAGTATATATAGATAATAAGAGAATCAAGTATATATTAACATAGAAAGAGATAAATATACACAAAATAACATGGTTAAATCTAATTAATGACAATGACTACTCAATCCACTACCATCCTAGGAAATAAAATGAAGTGGCAGTCACTATAAGTAGAAAGGATCAATCAATTTTATCATTGATGAGAATCGATAAGAACCAAATCTTATTACACTTGTAAATTATGGGAATGGGAATAATAAAAGAAGAAACATCAGCAATCATTTAAAAAATTGTTTCTCAACAATCCTTTTTAAATAAAAAAGGATTCTTATATTGATGATGTGGAAATTAAGAAGAATGTGAAAGCTATAGAAAAAGGGAAATACTCAGAGTTTAAAATTAATGAAGAATGAGTGGCATGATTTGGGTCGCGAATATGTATACCATCAAATCATGAGTTAATGAAGGATATATTGGATGATTCACATTGCTCTACCTTCTCCATCCAAGTAGCACAATGATATATTGAGATCACTAAGAGCACTATTGGTGGGACAAGATGAAAAAGGATGTCATAGAATATACATCAGCATTTCTTGTATGTTATCAAGTGAAGGATGAAAGGAAAACATACAAGAGGATGATGTAATTGTTACCCATACCTACATGGAATGTAAAAAACATAACCATATACTTTGTAACTAGTCATCTGAAGAAATAATTGAGAAACAATTCTATATGTGTTTATTGGATCAAATTTTAAAGAATTCTAAATTTATTGAAATTATTGAGGAATTATCACTTGATCATATTGAAAGGAGATACATTAGTTTAGTGGTAAGTTTTCATTAAACACCACTATCAATTATATCTAATCAAGACACAAGATTCACCTCTATGTTTTGGATGAGTCTCCAACATGCACTAAATAATATATTGAACTTCAACATGAAATATCACCCTGTAATTGATGGACAATTAGGAGGACTATCCATTAACTCGAGGATATGTTGAGAGAATGCTTGATGAACTTTAATGGAGGATGGGATCAATATATTCATTTGGTCATGTTCTCATACAAAAATAGTTTCCTCTCAAGCATCCAAATAGCTCCATGTAAATCCCTTTAAGGGAATAGGTTCATAACACCTTCATCATTGGATGAAGTTGGTGAATACAAACTATTGGGTCCTAAAATGGATGAGGATGTATTGGGAAAAGGATAATAACATTTAGCAGTACATTAGGGATGCTCAGAGTCAAAATAAGATCTATGATGATAATCATCGATGATAGCTATAGTTTATGGTTGGTGATAAGGTATTCCTCTGCAAATCTCTATAGAATAAAGTCATGATATTTTGGAATAATAGAAATATTAGTCAAAGATACATCAGTCCATTTGGGATCCTTGATCACATTTGAGTGTTGGCCTATCTACTAGCACTACTACCTAACTTATCTCATTTACATCGTGTGGATCATGTATCCTTCTGGAAAAATTACATAACATAACCCTAAAATGTATTAAATTTCGAGGTGTTATCATTGGAGAATGATATTTTCTATGATGATTAGCTCATAAAGATCTTAGATCCTAGAGATAAGGTTCAGAAAAACAAGAAAATACATCTGGTCAAAGTTGAATAAAGAAACCATGTGTTTAAAGAAGAAACATGGAAACTGAAGGGGGTGATGAAATAAAATTATCCCCATCTATTTTAGTGTATAAAATTAAAATTTCGAGGTTTAAATTTCTAAAGGGGTAATATTGTAACAACCAGAAATTTTATAAACAAAACTCCCTTGGTGATTTATTTAAATGTATTATTATGTATTATGGTTATAGAAAAAAATCATTTATTTGGTTTTATTATATACTATTAGATTAAAAATTATATTAATAATCATAATTATGGATAATATAGTCATTTAACAATGATCATATGATTAGTATAAATATAGGGTTTGGAAAAATCCAACTAACACAGACAATGGAAGTGATGGGATCGACTAGTATGATCATACCCTATGAAAACAATTTATCATTGATTACAATGGAGATAACATCACTAGTATTTTACCTCGACCAATCCCAAGATAAGATAAAACAACAAAAGAATGTGAAAAATAATTTATGGGATAAGTTCAAGCTCATCATTATCATGGCCCAAACCATGTATGTCGAACGACCTCATCAAAATATTACCATCGTGCACCTTAACCTTTGAAAGTTTCCTAGTATAATAAATATTTCTGTATCAAGACCCAAATAATATGAATTTGTATAGTGTAATTTTAATTAATAATAGTTATATTTACTTCTTATTATCATAAATTTATAAATTATTTTGATTTTGATTCACTTAAATTCAAATTACATTTTTCAGAAATGTGTAATTTCAATTAATACATTCCATTTGATGAATTAATGAATTTTTTAAATAAATTATATTTTTATAGAATTTTATTATTAAATAATTATTATTAATTACAGTTCATAATATTACATTTTAAATTCAAAAATAATTTTTATAAGGGTCTGAAATCTATTATTGTCACGAAACCTAGAATTTCTCAATAAATGCCAATAATTAATTTAAAAGTTAAAATTCAAATATTTATAAAAGCACTTTGATAAAAAAATATTATTTTTGGATTCATAAATTTGAAATTATATAGTAGTTAATTTTTCATAATTTTATCATACCGTCAAATTTTCAGGTTAAAATTAAATATTGTATAAACATATAGTGCGTATTAAGACATCATAAGAACCCAAATGTGATGTAATAAATTCTATAAAGGGTATCCATGACCAAATACATGTCTCCAATTTAAAATATTGAGTTTTATATGTTATTTTATTAATTTTATAAAGCTTTTATGAATCCTCTAAAACCTATATTGTATATTAAGGGGTTAAAATCATTTATCAATGAACATGACTCACTTCAACATCACCAAGGGTAATGATTTAATTATTTATTCCCCTGGACATATAATATTTTCTGTTGTAATATGTGTACCTTTATGTGATAAATTATTATTTAATTTATAATAAAGACAAGATTTTTTATAAACCTCATCATCATTTACACTTGTAATCATATCCCCAACACGATCTCAATCATCCTTCACACTTGTAATCATATAAAATGATTCATAAAATGTGGTGTTCTCACCGTCAATAAATATATTCAATTATCCTCTATGTTTATTAAAAAATTTATATTTTCAATCTATCAAGTGATAGATAAAATTTTCTTCCAACTCCTCTGAACTAATTATGCTTGAATAAAAACAACATAGACATAGAAAAAGAATTTGAGAATGCTTATATTCATGATTTTTTTAATAGTTAATGAACTCTTTGTCCCCATATTATACACTTTATGATTGTAATAAAATATTTTTATATTCATATCCATCCTATTTGATGTGTAGATGTTCATATTTAATAAAAAAGTACATAGAAGGTGTGAGATTATAATCCTATATGGCTATTCTTTATATATACACTCATATAGTAATCATGTTTATATCAATTATCATTACATCGAAAACATGTTAGAACATAAAAATTCCATGAAATTTATGGATTAAAATTGTTATAAAAAAAATATTATAAGAACTATCATATCAT
Source organism: Viscum album (assembly GCA_963277665.1). Taxonomy (NCBI): domain Eukaryota; kingdom Viridiplantae; phylum Streptophyta; class Magnoliopsida; order Santalales; family Viscaceae; genus Viscum; species Viscum album. The sequence continues at coordinate 122,339,048 of OY728150.1, forward strand.
AAATCATTTTTTAAAATGGATTTATCAAGGGTGATAATAATGTGAAATTTTAAAATGCAGATCACCATATTCAGTCAGTTCACTTCATCAAAGGTCATCAAGGTCATCATATATCATCAGTAGTAACCTGTAAGAATAAATAATTATAAAAAATTTGTATTCTGAAATGTCTATATCTCATTTTTTTATATTTTGTGTTAAAATACATAGATTTGGGTTAACGGTGAATGTTAGTGTTTCTAAGGAATAATAGAAAATTAAAGTAAGAAGCTCAATATTAAATAATCATTGTTTGAACATTGTTTAAAAATGTTTTTTTAATTCACCATTATATTATGGTATTTAAAAATGATTAGGTTATGATACAATAACACATGTGATTAAATAGTAGGTAAATTTTTCCCATAAGGTATTCACTCCCTCAATTTGGTTAAAACTTTAATAACACTTCTTAGATTATTTTTTAATGTAATTATAGGATATTTTTTATAATTTCAAAGATTAAATATTTGTGTTTCATTAGTAAAATAAATATATATATATATACTAAAATTATTTTTGAAGGTAAAAAGGTACCATAAACCACCAATTTCTTGCATACTTATTGATACACACATATATGTATGTTTGAGGGATAATAACTCATTATATCCATTTTAATTTTCGAAAAGGCATTTTCATATTTTTTCCAATGAAATGAATTCCAACATATCAATTGATTCATAATCAAATAATTATGAAAATGTGTATTTGTGGATATATTAGATGTGTTTTTCATTTTTACATTATAGGTGGTAATGATAAAAGTGATATGTAATTATTTATTTTCACCATTTATATCATACATTATAAGAATATTTTAACCAAGATATTTAAAAAATTATAATAATTTATACCACCATGATACATTTTATTTATATAACATGAAACATTTTTATTAATCCTTAAAAAATCTTTTCTTATTCATAAAAATAAACATGAATCAAATTCATTATGGTTGGAATTTAGTATCAATTTTATAATCCCCAAATCAATACTCTAGGAAAAGGTATATATTATTGGGGTTGGTTCTCTAGAACCATCTTCTATGTACTTTATGATTACCTATATTCATTGTTTTGAAAATTCTAAAACATATTATAACATCATGATTATTCTTAGGTGTGACATAGTATGTGATAATTTCCTAATAGTAAATATCACACTTTGAGATCATAGTAGTTCCCCATTATTATTAGAACCTATAAGTGTCATTGCATTATTCATAAAATATATATGTTCTATAGCTATATGATATAATTTTAAGGTAAACAAATGATATATACTATTAGGGTCAGAGACTGCTAGGATTTTGAGGCACTTTCCCCTAGTGTACATAATTGGCAATTTCCAGTGCAGGATATTATGAGAACACAACCCAAATAATAGGAAATATATATTTATATATTCATTGGATGTTCCTATCTAAAAACATGTGTATTGATCCTTGTAATTTATTATTATTATTAATAGATATTGTTAGTCATGTAATTTGATGTATTCATAGAAACTATGATGACATATGTTCATAGTAAAGTTTTATGTGTTGGGTGTTTCACGAGTGATATAGGATTAATGAATAATGTAATAAATGATTTTACCCTCATTTTATTTAATTTAATTTGATATTTTAGGGAGTTTCATGGGAGTAAAGTTTAGTAAATAAATCCATGGTCATGGTGTTATGTGGGAAGGTTCATTTCTGTAAACACAAAGAAAGAGACATTGAGCACACCGGTTGATGTCACTAGTATGTAAACTATTTGATTAAATATATCATGATAAAGGGATAATATTACATAGTGATTGCACATATAATGTTTTTTGTCATTGTGATTTTAACTTCTTTCACTATGTGTGACTTGGAATGTTGTTATATGCAAACATTGGACTTTCGGCGGCCCCATCCAATGCCACCAAGAAAGAGTCCTAGTGGGTCACAGACTAAGTGTATCTACAACATTAGTTAAATAATAAATATTATTTATTATTTAACATATTGAATATATAATATTTTCATATGTGGTTTAATAATTATTCATGTTTTCTAGATCATATATATTCGGTTCCTAGTTATTCGACAGAATATTTGTGAGAAGAATAAATATTTATTTTATATTTAGTTAATATAATATTTATTTATTTACTGGTGAATAATTTAGTTATATTTAATTATCAAATAAATAACCAGTATTCTCGGATCAATAAATATTGTAGAGGAATGTAGGACCATGTTAAAAGGTATGATGCTAAATAATATTTAATTAATTCACAAGTTTTATGCATGTGATAAAATAATATCATTATTATTATAATCATGGGGTTCCCTGGGGATTAATAATAATATAATAGTACATGTGAGGGTATTATTTTCTAACACTAGAACTATTAAACCCCAATTATAATATTTTCAACACTAATGTGAATTGTTTTTTTGGTTGTGCACAACTATATCCAAGGAATCCTCTGAACCCCTAGAGAGATCCTCTCCAAGAACACTCTTAATAATAGAGAGAGATCCTCCTTTACCACCCTTCTGAATTCTTGAGAGATCAATTAGATTACTTATTTTAAGTGATTCTCATGGACATCATAGATGAATGGTGATATTGTTAGGATCCCCCACACTAGAATATGAATATTTCTATGACATCAGTCAGAGGTTTGTAGTGCATGTGTGGATCACCATTGGAGAGAATCTAGACTTTTTTATGTTATGAAATGATGGTACAATGTAGAGACATAATATTCATCAATGAAGAAATAATTCACCAAAAGTAAATTCTTTAATTGTTTAAATTTATTATATATCATTATGAGATGATCTTTCATTTGGTTCTGGTTTTCTAATGTTAGTTAATATCTAATTCAATTATATTGTTCATTGGGTTATACATCATGTACTTCCTAGATTAATCATCAATTAATAGAAAACGTTGAGTTGGTCATGCCTTATCAGGCACTTATACTACATCAATAACCATAAAGTGGTATTAGAGTGGTCACATAATAATTTATAATTTTTTAAACATCGATGATTGATTTATTCATTTATTATTAGTTTTTAATGATTTTTAACCATTATTTAAATCTGAATCACAAGATATACCCTTCCATATATTTTTTCTTTCCAATATAATTAGAAATGGATTTATTATGAATAAATAATATTTAAATAACTCATCCACAGGTGTTAAGAATTCTGGATGGATAACACATGAATACATGGAGTGTGACATGTTTTTTACCTAGTTAAATGCACCATGATGTCTCATGAAATAATTCATATCATCGTGAATTTATTCCATGCATTTTGTAATTAATACACATTGTGTCTTGACCGGTCCATCCTGATGCATGGTTAAGTGGAATACATGGAATGTAACTTACATACGCAATGTGTATTCTATTAGTCAAAGATGGTCCATTTGTTTTTTAACTTGTCACAAGATACAGTTAACCATGTAACCCAGAGACCATACAACATGTATCATAGGTATAGATTGTTTACTCATTTAATGTCATTGTAATGATGACATGCCCAGTCTATAATTATGTGTCATGAATAGATAATAAAGAGCTATATAATATGTTTATATGGATAGTACATGTTGTGTATATTACATGATTATGAATAATTTAAAATTATTATTTTTATACTTCTTAAACCTTATGAACATGTGTTTTGTGTTTCATTTATTTTAATCATATATCCAATATGATGTCTTGTATATATATTAAATATCTACATAATTTTTTTAGAATATTTTAAACTACATTTTGTGTATATTATGTAATAAATCAATTACTCAATGAATATTAAAACATAACATACTACATAAATAACATGTTCTCATGTGTTATTTATTTGAAAATACACTCTATGAAATTATGTGATAAGATGTGCATTATATATGTACCATGTGTAAATAACATATAAATATCACACACACTGGTTAGTTTGTATGGGTACTCACTATGTTTCCTCTATGGTATATGTTTTTTAAAAATTCATTTTTAAATAAATTCTTTCATTTATTTAAAATAATGATGGGTGAGAATCTCAAGAAAGTTTGGATGAGAATTAAGATAAAATAATTGATTAATTAAATAATAAAATTATTTGATTCGATCAAAATATATCTCAAATAATAATGATTAATAATGAATCATAATTTATGAAATATGTAATTCATTGCACGTATGTGGATGATCATGAGCATAGACTAAGACTTCGTATGTTATTGGCATCCATTTAAGTTATTATTAAATTAAATTTATGGTTTTTGTGTCATCCATACTCTCATTATATAACGTTTTATGTTCCCATGGTTTCTTTTTATGTAAACCCTCTAAACCAATTATTTGGTTCCCCTCACCGTCATGTGAGTAAAATATTATGTAATAGACAGATCTCCCATGCGAGTAGTGGTAGTTGAAGTTTGTAGCTGAGGTGAACACAATCTAAGATATAAATGTGAATATAGGTGGAAAGATGAAACATGAACCAAGTAATTATTTAAAGTGTTTCCCCCTCGGTATATAGTTGGTTTGTCATCATCAGGATAATCTAACCATTAGGAAATGATCATCATCATACCACTCTTATTTTTTTATTTTTATCAAGTTGCATGGTTAATTTCATTATGGATGTTTTTTTTAAAATCATACGAATTAATGAATTAATAAACATTCAAGAAAGATTTAAAATAAATAGGATTATGCATAAACTTTATCAAATACATGGTTAATCACTTAAGTAAATTTAGTTAATATTAACAATAATGCAATGAAGATAAAGTGGTTTATTTACATATCAAGATAAAAAATACCCAATTATATTTGTTAAGTTGGTATATACTTCCACTACATAAGTTAAAATCAAATCATAGTTCACATTCCTTGACTGTACAAAAATATGGGTGCTCTCAATTTTTAGGGAATTATAACTTGAGTTTTAGGTCATCTTAACATAGTTCATATCAATGGTTGACTTCCAAATAGGGTATTGGTGTAACTAAGAGGAAAGTGTTTAGGAAATCCAAATTGATGATTTTATGATTGGGTATTCCACTCAATAGATCAAGGAACTATGAGTTAATGTAGTTTATAAAATCATTCCAACCTAAAACCCTTCAAATAACTTTTTAGGACAAATTTTGAGTAATGAGAAGTCTAATATGATTCCTTGTCCATAAAATATCTAAAAAATGTGGTATTCTAAAACTAATGGTAAGGGATATTGAGTTTTTATAATATAGTGTAAGATTAATAAATTTAATATTTATTAACTAATTTTATTAATAAGATAATGTCCTAAAATTATGCTCTTTTTAATTTTTGAAATGAAAATATTCAAGTCCTAAACCATATCACTATAATCCATACTTGAGAAGAATAAACTTTTAACTAACACTAATTTCCAAGAATGATAAAGGAACTTGATGATTATTATATTCCATGAAAGTAAAATTGATTTGTTGGAAAACCTTATTTGTAATTCGTCGTTCCAAGGATCTAGTGATGAAGAATTGTATATAGTTATGAAAAGTTTTTATTATTCCACTGATGTCCAATGTTTTATTATATCATCCATGTACATTAAGATTCTAAAGCAACATGAGGATACCAATGAATATTACAACATATCTCACCTTTATAATCTATATCAACATAAGTATAGACAAGAGAGATATTATATAACATTTCATATTTTTAGTTTATTATTTTTTGATATTATATGAATTATTTTCAACACCAGACACTGATACATTTTTCTTTTCTGAGGTCAGTTGTGTCCAGAATAAATTATTGGAATACATTAAATATATTAAACTAAAAACATGGGCAGTTTTCATGAAAAAATTGTAATAAATCTTGAATGGAGGCTTGGATAATAAATTTGACGCCACTGTTGAGTTCAGAATGTGGGTTTACCCTACGTGTGACATAATCATTGTTACCACAGTCCATTTGTTAATAAATTATCATATGTGTAATTAAATGAAATATATATAATAATTAATTTTTTTGTTGTTGAAAAAATGTTTATTTATCATTTAAATTCATAGTTATATAACTTCCTCCAGGTTGGCCACACAAACCCTAGAGAATCAAACAAACCGTTGGAGATATTTCATTGGTGAAGGATGAATGATCAGGATCAGACCATAGATCATCACTCAAATAGAGTTTTTGGATCTTTTCAATAATGGTAACACATCCATTATTCATCAATGATCGATACAAAACCTAGGTAGGACATAGTTTTTTCTGATTATCCATCCCCTTCTTCAATCTCAGGTGAACACTGATCAATTCCACAAATAGAATTGATTCATTCATCATAGGTAGATTAAATTTTATATAATTTTTTAATTGTTTATTGATTTATCCCTCTTCATTCATCCATTATATGACAATTAATCGAGTATAAATGAACAATGACCAAGGTTTATTCCTTAACTTTTATGGATAATTTATTTCTTCCCCCTTTCTTCGCACGTTCAACATGAGAATTTTATTTTAGACCACAGTTCAAAAAATTCTCAGTATTTGATCATTTTGTGACTATTATTCAGTGAAATGGATCAATACAATGGGTGTAGTTCATGATAGGTGGCATGATAGAGGTGTGATGAAGGAAGTGGATGATCAATGGTGGATCAAATTGGATTAACTTGTTACATTTCTCTTGGTTTTGTTGCATGAGGATGAATGACTAAATGGATGGTTTTTTAGCAGATTCGTGTCCATTTTCACATTGATCGGTGTCAACAAGGACTGGAAGAACCATGATCTTGAAGTTTTGGTGAGGGGGAGAATCTAGTGATGTAAATGATGGTGTGAAAGAGATCCTAGTAGATCTGCAAAATACAAAATAATATGGAAGGTACTTCGGGTTATACGCCATGTGGGTCCCCCTAGTTGCAGATCTAGGGTTCGGGAAAGAGTTAAGAATCACATAGTGTGTGAGACCTATCACATGGTGTGTTACCCCTTCCATGTGATTCATTGTATACTTTGGAGAGTACATAGAGATGGGTAAAACTACATGTCCAGATTGCACGCCATGTACTTATACACATACACAGCTTGGTGTACACAAATTGGTACACAGACATGGACATGTGACACTAGTACGATACCATGTGTCTTTACATGTTTTTTAATCCTTATACATGGAATGTATATGGATAGTAAATGATGTGTGAGACTCTTCCACACATGCATGCATGGGGATAAATGGACACTATGTGTACCACTAGTTACATGCCATTTACCCCTTTAATAGTTATTCTAGATCTACGTATTCTTATTTTGGACAAGTATAGGTTTAGTTTGATTCCCCTGGTACTTTTCCTCAAGGGTGAAATGTGGAATTACATCCATATCATTGGATTGTGATCCCCTTTAAAGGTCTAGTCTCGGATAGAATTGTGGTTTTCCTCTATGATACTAGAGTGTGATTCCCTATCTTCCTTTGTTCCCTAGGAGGTGTTTCTGTAATCAGAGTGACCTTTCTTTGTAGGGTTATTATCATCCATTTATAAGTCTGTATTGGTAGGGTTTGTGGTATCATTTTCATATGATCTCCAACGTAGCAGGTAGATCTAGATTGGGTTTGTGGTGTCCCCCTACGGTTCTGGGTGTGACCCCAATCTTTATATCAAAGTCTTCTTAGACTAGTGATATTTCATTATGTGGGGACCAATGAGATATAATTCTTCTTTGAGTTTCTTCAATGATAGCTTGTCTTGTGAAGTGAATTCTCTCAGAATGAGCATTGCTTTGAGCTGACTGTAGTGGTTGGTAGTTGGCTATGACCACCTAGTGGCATGGTATATTTCCTGAGTATATCTAGGTGTTTCTATTATACATTTATTGTTTTGTATTGTTTTGAGATGAATATACTTGGTACACCATTTTGAGTGTTTTTGGGGTGTCAGATTCAGTATTGTTATACTCTCCCCTACATGGGCTTTGCCCATACATGTCATGTCTTAAGTAGACAACGACCCTTTTAACTGTGTCATGGGAGGATAGAGAGTGAATGGATCAAAAATGGAGATTTTAAAACCAATATGGTTTATCGAAAACTTTATTTTGACTTATTCCTCTAACTTGGAGTAGTTTGGAATTTTATTGTTTTCAGATATACTTATATTTTTCCCCTTTTTCAATTTTTAATAATTTTAATGTCATCCTTTCTTGTTGAATCTTAGATGTATGCATGCATTGTTTCTGTTGTTTTACATTTCAGTATTATATGGGATTGGGTGTGTGTGTGTGTGTGTAATTAATTTACGATAATTCATTCAATTTATGGGATATGCCAACTCAACACTGATCACCATCCCTTGACCTATTATAAGTGGTCTTGGCGTAGTCATGGGTCAGATCTTGGCAGGTTAAGTGGTGAAATAGTGGTATTAGAGGGATTGGTTCTACCTTAGGAATAGATTTGGTGAGTTTGGTTTGGGGAAGCAACATTCAATGTTTCAATTTCATCGTGTAGGCCAGGGACTCCAATGTTATTGTGGAAGTCAAAGTTTCCATAAACCCAGAATCTAATTACCTCAATGGTCAGTCTGTAAATGTAAACATTGGAAGCATGAAATTTATTGGTACATGCATCATATATGAATGGTTTTTTTATTTTCCTTCTTGAGTTATCCCCCCCACTAATATATTCTTTGGACCATGGTAAATCTGTTTTTAAATTCAAGATGTCTCCCCCCAGACATCTAGCTTGGATTCCACTACATGATCATGAGGATGATCCTCCTAGTGATGAGGTATTGATATAGGGGCCAATACTATAGATAACACATGTGGGTGGTTTACCAGATATACCAACACCTATTGAGTAGACACTAGAGCTAGAAGTACCAAATTTGGATATATCGGGTTAAGTGCACTGTACAAGCTTTATAGGTAGTGGCCTTTGAGGTTTAATGGTGATCCAAAATCATAGGTAGCTGAGGACTGGTTAGATGTAATCATTCATGTTATTCTCCTTGTGAGGACGTCAGAAGATCAGATGGATGGCCTCATGGTGAGTCTTCTTCTCAGATCTATTAGGTGATAATAGAGCATGGGGAATCAGTCACAAAACAAGATAACTCTCTCCTGGATGGACTTTGAGTTCTCTTTGGGGAGGTGTTCTATCCAACCACTTTAAAATCAGTGCACATACAAGAACTTATTCATCTGTAGTAGGGAAGTATGAACATGGATATAACGACCCATACTTTACATACATTGTTAATACTTCAAAATTGAAGCACACTTATTACAACATATGACAAAACCACAAAGGACCGTATAGGTATAGTGTCTTTAGAAACTGGGAAACATAAACAACTGGTTCATAAATCTTCTACAGTATCTCCCGTTTATTTCATCATATCTAGGGTCCCTTTTAGCATATTCAATTTAATATCCATCTTCCTGACCTGGGGAAAAGAAAACATAAAAGGGTGAGCTCAAATGCTCAGCAAGGGCAAATAAAGGAAATAAAAATCATATCATATCTTTATGAAGATCAAAACCTGCAAAAGAGATCATAATATCTTAACATGGAATAAATCATAGAAGTGAAAATGAGATCCCCATAATCATAACATAAAACTTGAAACTTTGTGGCATGCACACATAATCATGGAAAATCATTTCTTGCTAGTCATGACTCATTGCCAAGACTATCTTAGTGGACAAAGTCCCTTTCTGAACCGAGTTCACTCCTCGTTTCAGTCCTGTATCACTGAACCGAAATAACCTTCCGTTCCAGCCATGCCTATCTCATGAGATATAAAATCTTTACCCAATGCATTGGAGGGAGATATAGGTCCCACCCATCTTATAATGAATCCTTTCTTATGTGTGCCACATAATCATAAAACATACATCATCGCATAACACATATAACAAAAATGGGATTCTTGAAACATCATGACATCATAAATCAATTCATATATGATAAAGGAATTCATAAACATAATTCCATCACAACATAGTCAAACCAATGTAAAAATATGGATAGAAACAGAACCCTTTATTATCTTAGATGGAAAATAATTTTGATAAAACACTTGTATTGAATTCTTGAGGAAAATATCCTTTCTTCTTCAAAAACAATTTTCCTTTCATAACATGTCATACAACTTTAAAATAAAAGAAGTTGATTAAAAATAAACTTGAAAACTTGTAAAGGAAGCTTCTTGGAAATAATGTTTTAAAAATCCATTCATGTCGTATAAGTTAAAAAAAACATTCTTCGTACTTTTGTCGGAAAAGTCAAAAAGTACCTCGTACGGAAAAACGACAAAAGATTCCTTTCATATTCTTTACTAAAAACTCACCTAAGGGTAAAATTGGATTTAAACTATTGAAAGTGGATGGAAACAATATTTCATATTGAGGGAACATGGATGTGGATGATAAAATACACCCCAGTAAATACTTACGAATAAACAATCTCGGATAAAAATGAGATTGTGATATTTCCCTTACCTTAGGTCCAATTTGCTTTGTACGTGTCCGAAGCTCCTGTATAATGGTTTAAATAATGTTATTGACTTATTCCAGAATCATACATATTTATATGATATCATATATGGTCATATTATTAGCTTCTTGTTAGTAATATTTCATTGTTACTTGTTACTCGGGTCTTTATAACTTTTTGTTCTTATGCGTGTTTTGTCGAATAAATTCTTATTCTTATCTTTAGGTTATATATAATTCATTTTCAGAATGGTATTAGTGTAGTATATATCATATTCATTCATTCAATTCATTTATATAATCATTATGAAATGAAGATCATGTAGAACGAGTCGCATCACATCGTGGAGACGGTATTCCGTACGTACGCACGAGTGATGATATCGTTCCTATGATCGTGGAATTGTATTGGAGTATATATATATATTATTTCAGTATCAATATTACTTAATAATAATCATATATAGTTACTCATTACACCATTATACCCATCCTTGTAAGGTGATGGTGGAAAATAGATTACACCACGGCGTGGAGACGGTATTCCGTACGTACGCACGCGCGGTGATTTCATTTTTTCCGTAGGATGGATAGAAGGTGAATTAGGGTTGTTTCATATTTATAATAACATATCAGTATGTAAGTAATACTGATGTTATTACTTTATCATGAAACAACTAAAGAAGAAGAAGTTGAAGAAGAATGAAATTGAAAAGATCGGTAATGGATATTACCTCTTCTTTGGAACGCCTCTTTGAATCCTCCACTTAAGGAACTAAGATTGGTCTTTGGAGAAGACCAGGACCTCTAGGATTATTCTAGGGAAGTGGAGAGGAGAAAATGGCAGGGTTTGGCCGAGCTTGAGTGCTCAAATTGGTGTGAGGAGGAGGGGGAGGGGGTGCCCTTTTATAAGGGAGGAGAGGGGCACCTTAGGAATATCTCAAAATATTATTTTATATTAAAGTCAAAATCGGTTTATAATGGTTCCAAAGGGTCTTATTTCGAAGCTAAAGTGGGGATGGGTCGAAATCATATCAACCAATAGGATTTAGACAAGTTTAGGGTATTATTTTAACCTTATCAATTAGATTTAACTCTAAGTTAATTAATTTAACTTTTACCGTGTCTTTTTGTTTTCTTTCACTATATGGTTAATACACTTACTATAACATGCCAAACGAACCCCAAATTGTTTATTATTAATATATATATCCTTATCTAAGTCATTTGGCCGAACCATAGATTTTTAGGAATAAAATAACAATTAATAATATAATATTTGATTTAAAAACTATTTTGTGTCAATTTTGACACTATTTGATATATGATTTTTGTGAAAGTCATAACAGAATTATATGTTCGAACCAAGTTAATTAAATCATTACTAATATATCATAGTAACCTATAAAATTAGTGGAATTCATAAAAAGTCTCAAATTACATTTATTTTGGTATTTATATTATCAATTTGTTCAATATTTCATTAATAAGATAATTACTGCATCATCTTTGTGTCATAATTAAATTAAATTATTTGATGTCTAAAAATTACAAATAAAATACCATCATGTAGGAAATCTTTTTAGCTTTCTAATGAATATTTACAATCGAATTTATCTTATGTATAACCCTATATTAAAAATGATTTACTTATTAAACTTTGATTTTAACTATTTTAACCCTTCTTTAAATAAATTAATAATAAATGTCCTAATCTAATCCAAGTGGGCCTAAATGGTCATATTTTATTCCTAAGTTTGTTTTTGGTCGAATTACACTTGTCCAATAGAATTAGGACATGTGTTAGGGTAATATTAATATCATATTTACCCTTAGTTACCCTATTTACTATTAACCGCGGTAAAAATAGTAAAAAGTTACTATTCACCAAAAAATTATTTTCATCTCATTGAACCACATTTTAGTCCTTGATATTAACCGTGTCTCTCGGATTTTTGAAATTCCATTCACAGAAGCGGTAAAATTAAGTTTTATGCAAAATTCAGTTTTTAACCTACCACTTAGTGGTTTCACTATTCATCAAAAATTGAAAGTTTTCAGAAAAATACCAAAATTTCACCCTAGGCTAATTTCGATATTCTGAGTCCAAAAATGAAGTCCATTTTGAAAAATAAAATTTATAAAATTTCAAAAAGTGGTTATTACTATTCATAACGGCTAGTTTTAATAGCATATTGTTGTTTAGTGAAACTCGGTATTGCGTACGACGCAAGCTATCGAGGAAGGTCGCGATTGCGTGTAAAGCAAGCCAAGCAAGTGTTGTGTAGAAAAAGATTCCTTTGATGATAACATAAAAGTCTCGGGTGTTACATTCTACCCCCCTTAAAAAGAATTTCTCCCTCGAAATTCGTCACTTTGCAACAAACAAATGAGGATACATCTCCCTCATCATATCCTCAAGCTCCCATGTAGCTTCTTCAAGTTGGTGGTTTCTCCATAAAACATTCACCAAGCGAGTGGTCTTGTTTCGTAGGACTTTTTCGCTACGATCTAGAATCTCTATCGGCTGTTCTTCATAAGAAAGATCTTGCTCCAGCGGTACAACTTCTGAGCTGAGTACATGTGAAGGATCTGGTATGTACTTTCTCAGGAGAGATACGTGGAACACATCGTGAACTTGAGAGAGATTCGGTGGAAGCGCCAATCGGTAAGCTACCTTCCCAACACGATCCAGTATTTCAAAAGGACCGATATATCTAGGGCTCAACTTCCCCTTCTTTCCAAATCTCATAACCCTCTTCCAGGGAGATATTCGTAAGAACACTTTATCGCCCACTTCAAACTCTAGGTCTTTTCTTCGGTTGTCGGCATAACTTTTCTGTCGACTCTGAGCTGCTCTTATGTGTTGTTGAATAGATCTAACCTTTTCTGCCATTTCATCAACGAGATCAGGTCCTAATAGCTTTCTTTCCCCAACTTCATCCCAGCAAGTTGGAGTCCTGCATTTCTTTCCATAGAGAGCTTCATAAGGAGCCATCTGAATACTGGAGTGAAAGCTATTATTATAAGAAAATTCCACCAAAGGTAGGTGTTGATCCCAACCTCCTTTGAAATCCATAGAGCAAGCTCTCAACATATCTTCTAGGGTTTGAATTGTTCTCTCAGACTGACCGTCTGTCTGGGGATGATAAGCAGTGCTGAAACTCAACTCTGTATCCAGAGTATGCTGAAGACTTCGCCAGAACTTCGAGGTAAATCTCGGATCTCGATCAGATATAATAGAAAGTGGTACTCCATGCAATCTTACCACTTCCTTTACATATATCCTGGCAAGCTGATCTAGAGAGAAATCCTCTCTAATAGCAATGAAGTGTGCAGACTTTGTAAGACGATCAACTATGACCCAGATAGCATTATTGCCTTTGGATGTTTTAGGAAGTCCTGTGACAAAGTCCATAGTGATGTTTTCCCATTTCCATTCGGGTATGGGTAATGGTTGTAACATCCCCTTAGACTTCTGTCTCTCAGCTTTAACTTGTTGACAAATCAAGCATCGAGAGACATATTCAGCAACATCTCTTTTCATGCCATCCCACCAGAAGTACTCTTTCAGGTCCCTATACATCTTCGTGCTTCCAGGATGAATAGAGAATGATGAACTATGAGCCTCATCCAGCAGCTCATTCTTTAATTCGGGGATGGGAGGAACGCAAACCCGATTCCTGAACTTTATTATCCCTTCACAATCAAGGTTGAATTCAGGAACATTTCTCACCTTCTTTTGTAACTCGACATCTTCTTTCTGTGCCTCTTTAATCTTCACATGTATAGATGGTTGAACATTCATTTGGGAAAGATAAGATTTTTCCCTTTCCATTATAATTCCAAGATCCATCCTTTGTAAATCCATAAATATTGGATCTTTTGTGATCCTCATCATGGATAAACTAGCATGGTCTTGTCGACTTAATGCATCTGCCACCTTGTTTGCTTTCCCAGGGTGGTAATGGATTGAGCAGTCATAATCCTTAATCAGCTCCAACCATCTTCTTTGACGCATATTCAACTCCTTTTGTGTGAAAATATACTTTAAACTTTTATGATCAGTATAAATATCACACCTTTCACCATAAAGGTAATGCCTCCAAATCTTTAATGCAAAGATTACCGCAGCCAACTCCAAATCATGTGTTGGGTAATTTTGCTCATGGATTTTCAACTGTCGTGAGGCATAAGCTATCACCATATCATTTTGCATAAGAACACACCCCAATCCCTTCTTGGATGCATCACTGTAGATCACAAACCTTTCTCCACTACAAGGCAGTGTGAGCACAGGTGCACTGGATAACCTTCTTTTCAACTCCTTGAAATTCTCTTCACATTCCTCTGTCCAGACAAACTTAACTCCTTTCCGAGTCAACTTGGTGAGTGGATTAGATAATCGTGAAAAATCTTTTACAAAACGTCGATAATATCCAGCCAAACCAAGAAAACTTCGGATCTCAGTTACTGTTGTTGGTCTTGACCATCTTTCTATAACCTCTGTTTTTGCTGGATCCACAGATATCCCCTCTTTTGAGATTATATGACCCAAAAATGCAACTTTTTGAAGCCAAAATTCACACTTGGTAAATTTGGCATAAAGCTTCTCCTTTCTCAGGGTCTTCAATATAATTCTCAAGTGATCTTCATGCTCTTCCTTGCTCTTTGAATAGACAAGAATATCGTCTATAAAGACTACCACAAATTGATCAAGATAGTCTCTAAAGACTCTATTCATTAGATCCATGAAGATAGCAGGGGCATTAGTAAGACCAAATGGCATCACTATAAATTCATAGTGTCCATACCTTGTACGGAAAGCCGTCTTTGGTATATCCTCCCTTTTGACCCTTAATTGATGATACCCTGAACGAAGATCAATCTTGGAAAAGTATTGAGCTCCGCGTAGTTGGTCAAATAAGTCATCAATGCATGGGAGAGGATATTTGTTCTTCATAGTGATTTTGTTAAGTTCTCGATAATCAATGCAGAGTCTCATTGATCCATCTTTCTTCTTAACAAATAGAACAGGTGCTCCCCAAGGTGACGCACTAGGGCGTATGAATCCCTTATCAAGATTCTCTTGGAGTTGCTTCTTCAATTCCTGCAACTCAATTGGGGCCATTCTATAAGGTGTCTTTGAAATAGGCAAAGCACCCGGTACGAGTTCTATTGAAAACTCAACTTCACGATTTGGTGGAAGACCCGGTAATTCCTCCGGAAAGACATCATCAAACTCCCGTACAATGGACATATTCTTAATCGTGAGTTTCTCACCAACCATTTGAGATAAATAACCTTCATTTAGTGGAATCAATACCCATAAGATGGAAGAAATTTCCACTGGAAGGTTATGTTCATCCTTGCATTGATAGACGATCGTAGATTGATCTGGAATATGAAATGTGACTTCCCTTCTTTGGCAATCGATATGAGATCTATGTAGAGAAAGCCAATCCATGCCAAGAATCACATCAAATTCCACTAAAGGAAGGATCACAAGATTTGCAGGAAGCACTTTCCCACAAACTTCGATCGGAGAAGAATTATAAACTTCTGATGCGATTGATGTGCCATTAGGTGTTGTCACAGCTAACTCAACATCTAATTGTTGAGGTAATACGGTGATACCCTTAGAAAAATTTTCAGAAATAAAAGAGTGGGTGGATCCAGAATCAAATAAAACATTTGCTACTTTAGAGTGGGTGGTAAGTGTACCTTTCACCACATCGTTATCGTACTCCACCTCGCTGATAGAAATTGCATGTGACTTTCCTTTGTCTTTAGCCTTAAGAGTTTGTTGACGTCGACCATCATCATCAACCCTTGGATTTGGGCATTGATTGGCATAATGCCCCATCTCCTTGCACTTGAAACATTGAAGTGTTGTAGGTTCATTCTATGTATCCCTTCCTTTGTTTGCGTCATTAGACATCTTCTTCCCATTATCACGGCATTCAAATGCCCGATGACCTTCCTTTCCACATTTAAAACATTTACTTGTCCCTTTAAGACAACTCCCTCCATGTTTCTTTCCACACTTTGAGCATAAGGGAAAGTTCATCTTCTTTTCCGTGTGCTCTTTAGATTTTTCTTTGAATTCCATCTTCCTCTTCTTATCAAACCCATGTGACTGATGGGTTACTCCAATCTCCATCTCGACTTTGAGAGCACATCGAACGATTTCCTCGTAGCTATTGAAGTCCCTTATGGCTAACGCCCTTCGAAGACTTGGTTTTAAGCCACTAAAGAATCGATCGATCTTACTCTCAGGTTGGATAATAATACCAGAAGCGTACCTTGCAAGTCTTGTAAAATTTGCTTCATAGGTACTAACAGATTCATCATCCCTTTGCTTCAGTTCAAGGAACTCTTTCTCCATCTTTGTTCGGAGAATACGAGGGAAGTACTTATTGAAAAATAAGTTCTTGAACTCGTCCCATTCCATAGACTCAATTTCATCCCTTTGCCTCGTATTCTTAACAAGATTCCACCATTGATCAGCATCTCCTTCCAAACGATACACTACTAGGATGACTTTATCATGCTCAGAACATTGAAGAACTGAAAATATCTTTTCAGTAGTACTAATCCATTGTTCAGCAACTAATGGATCAGTAGACCCGCTGAAAGAAGGTGGACGCTACCTCATGAAGGATTCAACAGAATGTTGCTCCCTCCTTTGCTCGTTTGGAAATCCTGCATGATTCATAGCTTGAGAAAGTTGTGTGAGCATGGCTACAAGATTTTGCATTCTAGCTCCCATATCGTTTGGTTGCTCAGGGGGACAATCATTGCATTGCCCATCGCATTCCGCATTAACACGGTTCCTTCGGGTTCCAGCCATTGACTAAAACCAAGAAGAATAGTGTGAGCAACACTAATTATAATAGGAAACCACATAATTCAAGAATAAAATTTTCATGCTTAAGGTCTTATCCTAGGTTATTCAAGGCCATTTCTAAAACACTAAGATTGTGTTCTATGCTTAGACTTATCCTTTGGGTTCTTACTAAGGCTTTCACATCCTAGTTTCCAAAGGTTGACTATACCTTTCCTCTGATACCAACTATAACGGTCTGGAATTACTTCCAGTGGACTATAATTGATACCTATCAGGGCACTCCATGGGTGGCTACACCCCCTGGGCGGGACACACCACCATCCCCAGTGGCAGCCATTTCCTCATGAAGCCCTTGGGCGGAGAGCCATGCTTCGTCCAACGCTCACATGTGAGAGTTCCCAAGGATCGGATACATTCCTACCTCCTTTGCCTCTGATACCAACTATAACGACCCATACTTTACATACATTGTTAATACTTCAAAATTGAAGCACACTTATTACAACATATGACAAAACCACAAAGGACCGTATAGGTATAGTGTCTTTAGAAACTGGGAAACATAAACAACTGGTTCATAAATCTTCTACAGTATCTCCCGTTTATTTCATCATATCTAGGGTCCCTTTTAGCATATTCAATTTAATATCCATCTTCCTGACCTGGGGAAAAGAAAACATAAAAGGGTGAGCTCAAATGCTCAGCAAGGGCAAATAAAGGAAATAAAAATCATATCATATCTTTATGAAGATCAAAACCTGCAAAAGAGATCATAATATCTTAACATGGAATAAATCATAGAAGTGAAAATGAGATCCCCATAATCATAACATAAAACATGAAACTTTGTGGCATGCACACATAATCATGGAAAATCATTTCTTGTTAGTCATGACTCATTGCCAAGACTATCTTAGTGGACAAAGTCCCTTTCTGAACCGAGTTCACTCCTCGTTTCAGTCCTGTATCACTGAACCGAAATAACCTTCCGTTCCAGCCATGCCTATCTCATGAGATATAAAATCTTTACCCAATTCATTGGAGGGAGATATAGGTCCCACCCATCTTATAATGAATCCTTTCTTATGTGTGCCACATAATCATAAAACATACATCATCGCATAACACATATAACAAAAATGGGATTCTTGAAACATCATGACATCATAAATCAATTCATATATGATAAAGGAATTCATAAACATAATTCCATCACAACATAGTCAAACCAATGTAAAAATATGGATAGAAACAGAACCCTTTATTATCTTAGATGGAAAATAATTTTGATAAAACACTTGTATTGAATTCTTGAGGAAAATATCCTTTCTTCTTCAAAAACAATTTTCCTTTCATAACATGTCATACAACTTTAAAATAAAAGAAGTTGATTAAAAATAAACTTGAAAACTTGTAAAGGAAGCTTCTTGGAAATAATGTTTTAAAAATCCATTCATGCCGTATAAGTTAAAAAAAACATTCTTCGTACTTTTGTCGGAAAAGTCAAAAAGTACCTCGTACGGAAAAACGACAAAAGATTCCTTTCATATTCTTTACTAAAAACTCACCTAAGGGTAAAATTGGATTTAAACTATTGAAAGTGGATGGAAACAATATTTCATATTGAGGGAACATGGATGTGGATGATAAAATACACCCCAGTAAATACTTACGAATAAACAATCTCGGATAAAAATGAGATTGTGATATTTCCCTTACCTTAGGTCCAATTTGCTTTGTACGTGTCCGAAGCTCCTGTATAATGGTTTAAATAATGTTATTGACTTATTCCAGAATCATACATATTTATATGATATCATATATGGTCATATTATTAGCTTCTTGTTAGTAATATTTCATTGTTACATGTTACTCGGGTCTTTATAACTTTTTGTTCTTATGCGTGTTTCGTCGAATAAATTCTTATTCTTATCTTTAGGTTATAGATAATTCATTTTCAGAATGGTATTAGTGTATTATATACCATATTCATTCATTCAATTCATTTATATAATCATTATGAAATGAAGATCATGTAGAACGAGTCGCATCACATCGTGGAGACGGTATTCCGTACGTACGCACGAGTGATGATATCGTTCCTATGATCGTGGAATTGTATTGGAGTATATATATATATTATTTCAGTATCAATATTACTTAATAATAATCATATATAGTTACTCATTACACCATTATACCCATCCTTGTAAGGTGATGGTGGAAAATAGATTACACCACGGCGTGGAGACGGTATTCCGTACGTACGCACGCGCGGTGATTTCATTTTTTCCGTAGGATGGATAGAAGGTGAATTAGGGTTGTTTCATATTTATAATAACATATCAGTATGTAAGTAATACTGATGTTATTACTTTATCATGAAACAACTAAAGAAGAAGAAGTTGAAGAAGAATGAAATTGAAAAGATCGGTAATGGATATTACCTCTTCTTTGGAACGCCTCTTTGAATCCTCCACTTAAGGAACTAAGATTGGTCTTTGGAGAAGACCAGGACCTCTACGATTATTCTAGGGAAGTGGAGAGGAGAAAATGGCAGGGGTTGGCCGAGCTTGAGTGCTCAAATTGGTGTGAGGAGGAGGGGGAGGAGGTTCCCTTTTATAAGGGAGGAGAGGGGCACCTTAGGAATATCTCAAAATATTATTTTATATTAAAGTCAAAATCGGTTTATAATGGTTCCAAAGGGTCTTATTTCGAAGCTAAAGTGGGGATGGGTCGAAATCCTATCAACCAATAGGATTTAGACAAGTTTAGGGTATTATTTTAACCTTATCAATTAGATTTAACTCTAAGTTAATTAATTTAACTTTTACCGTGTCTTTTTGTTTTCTTTCACTATATGGTTAATACACTTACTATAACATGCCAAACTAACCCCAAATTGTTTATTATTAATATATATATCCTTATCTAAGTCATTTGGCCGAACCATAGATTTTTAGGAATAAAATAACAATTAATAATATAATATTTGATTTAAAAACTATTTTGTGTCAATTTTGACACTATTTGATATATGATTTTTGTGAAAGTCATAACAGAATTATATGTTCGAACCAAGTTAATTAAATCATTACTAATATATCATAGTAACCTAGAAAGTTAGTGGAATTCATAAAAAGTCTCAAATTACATTTATTTTGGTATTTATATTATCAATTGTTTCAATATTTCATTAATAAGATAATTACTGCATCATCTTTGTGTCATAATTAAATTAAATTATTTGATGTCTAAAAATTACAAATAAAATACCATCATGTAGGAAATATTTTTAGCTTTCTAATGAATATTTAAAATCGAATTTATCTTATGTATAACCCTATATTAAAAATGATTTACTTATTAAACTTTGATTTTAACTATTTTAACCCTTCTTTAAATAAATTAATAATAAATGTCCTAATCTAATCCAAGTGGGCCTAAATGGTCATATTTTATTCCTAAGTTTGTTTTTGGTCGAATTACACTTGTCCAATAGAATTAGGACATGTGTTAGGGTAATATTAATATCATATTTACCCTTAGTTACCCTATTTACTATTAACCGCGGTAAAAATAGTAAAAAGTTACTATTCACCAAAAAATTATTTTCATCTCATTGAACCACATTTTAGTCCTTGATATTAACCGTGTCTCTCGGATTTTTGAAATTCCATTCACAGAAGCGGTAAAATTAAGTTTTATGCAAAATTCAGTTTTTAACCTACCACTTAGTGGTTTCACTATTCATCAAAAATTGAAAGTTTTCAGAAAAATACCAAAATTTCACCCTAGGCTAATTTCGATATTCTGAGTCCAAAAATGAAGTCCATTTTGAAAAATAAAATTTATAAAATTTCAAAAAGTGGTTATTACTATTCATAACGGCTAGTTTTAATAGCATATTGTTGTTTAGTGAAACTCGGTATTGTGTACGACGCAAGCTATCGAGGAAGGTCGCGATTGCGTGTAAAGCAAGCCAAGCAAGTGTTGTGTAGAAAAAGATTCCTTTGATGATAACATAAAAGTCTCGGGTGTTACAATGGAAGTGTACTTAGTGAGGTTTACTGATCTCTCATATTACTCCTTGGATATGGTGCGATATTATTTTTTCATAGCACAAACCCTTGAACATGGCTTTACCCAAGAAATCAGCAATTTAGTAGTATCTATTTTCATTCCTACCAATGTTGGTGTACTTGATCAATCAATTTTTTCACTTGACTTTATTGAATATATAACACTAGTTGTGGGTGATAGTAGTGGGCACCCAGTATCTGATACCTCAGTTACAGGTAGTCAAGGAAAGTCACAGAGATCCAATCATGTTAGACAATTCAATATGAAATCTTGAGACTCATGTCCAGCAGTGTGGGATTATTAAGTTGGATGAAATCAGCTAAGGGATGGGTGGTGTTTCTCATACGATGATTAGGTACATATAGCTCTGGATTGTATGAACCATCATATAGCTGATCATGTAACGGTCAAGGGACCTCCAAGATTGAGATAGAGGCAGTAGTATGGAGCAATGTAGGGAGATATATGTGACATAGGGGCCAAAAGTTCAGCATGAGGTCGTCGAAGGTTGGATTTATTACCAACACCACCCCCAAGTGGTCCAAGCTAGGTTTAGGGAGTCAGTGGGAAGGGATGAGGCCAGGTAGAAGCTATGGATAACTATGAACCTGATACTCCAATGAAGATATGAGGAAAAATTTATGTATTTTATACTTTATCATTAGTATTAATTAACATAGTTTAAAGTCATTTTTTCCTTTACTCTTATTTGTATTAAGACTTAGATGTTCTGGAAGAGCCTTTGTCTTAACCCTTATGGTTGGAGACTCTAAGAGGAAGTGGATCAATTATTGCACACATGGGATGACTGTGTGATATGATTCTTAGAGGTGAAATAATTTTATAGAATATTTTCATTGTAGTAATGAGGCCTTATAATGTCATATTAGGTATGAACTGGTTAACCGCAGTTCATTCACATATTAAATATTTTAGGTGGATAATGCAGTGTGTCTATAGTGACAAAATGGGGTTTTTATTTATGGGTTAAAAGGAGACCATGGAAGGGAAAGATGAGTTCGAGAACAAGATATTGTATCCAATTATTCACTAGTTGGCTAACATGACTCTTGGATCAATGGATTCTTTGGGATATAAGTTTCCGAGAGTGGTGGCAGAGTATGGGGGTATGTTTTTTTAGGACATATCAGAATTACCTCCCTACTAAGATATATAATATTTCATCAGCTTTCTTCCTAGGACAAAACTAATATGTACACTATCATATCGGATGGATCTCATAGAGCTTTGAGAGTAGAGAATGTAGTTGGAGGACTTTTATGAGAAAGGATTTGTAATACCTAGTGTTTTCCCATGGCCATCCCAAGTGCTATTTTCTAATAAGGAGGATTAGATTTTTAGGTTATTTGTGTATTATATTTTCATGAATCAGGTGACCATGAAGAATAAGTTTCCTCTACCCAGGATAGATGACCTCTTTTATCAGTTGATAGGGGAATGACGACTCTTGAATATTGAACTCATGTCAGTCTATAACCAACTGTGAGTATGGGATGAGGGTATACTGATGATTGTATACCAATGTCACTATAGTCACTATGATTACTTGATGATGTCCATCATAAAAAATTCTCCTAAAATTTTCATGGGACCCCTTTAATGGATCATTAGTCATTTCGTAGACTGTTTCATGGTAGTCTTTATTGATTATATCCAAGTGTATTTAGTATATAATGAGGATCACACGAGACACATGAGGATGGTCTTTGACACACTCTAAGAAAACCATCTTTATGGGAACCTCGTTAACTGTCAATTTTGGATTTGATATGTTCACTTTCTAGGACATGTCATCTTAGAGGCTATATAGCAGTGAACCCAAAAAAGGTTGAGGAAGTTCTTGCTTGGGAGTCACCCGATATTGTTACCAAGGAGCATATTTTCCATGGTTTGGTATGGCATAATAGGAGGTTTGTACCCAACTTATACAGATTTACATAACCCTTTATGAATTTTAATAAAAATAAGAATAATTTCATGTCGATTAAAAGGTTCCAATAGTGATTTCTAGAGCTAAGATATAGGTGTAAGAGAACTCCCATATTGAGATTTCCATAAGAGGGTTTCGAGTATGTAGTGTTATTCAATGCATCATGGACAATACTTTATTGTGTTATGATGTAGAGGCAAGAGGTTACCACATATGGTTCACTCCTACTGAGATTATATGAGCATAAATACATAAACCATGGTCTTGAGTTAGTAGCAGTAGTCTTTTCTTTGAAGTTGTGGTTCATGACATGATGGTGGGTGATTTATCATTTTCTCTAACCATAAGGTTCTTAATTATATTATCGATTAGAATGATATTAACCTTAGTTAGATTTTATGGACTGAGTTCCTGTAAGACTATAACTGCATGATTTTCTATACTCTTGGGAAGTGGAATATGGAGGTCCACACTCTTAGTGGGAGATCTTGTTCTCAACTGTCAGATGAGGTGTCAGAGAAGTAAGTCTCATTGAAATTTTCCTTTATTAGAAAGGATAGTTCTTCTTATATTATGTTTATGGTTGTTACCCCACCTCTTTTATAGCATATTAGGGATACTCAGTGAGATGATACCAACTATGAGACCATACGTACTCAGATATCCATCGAAAAAGATTCTGATGGATATTCTGATGGTTAGGGGTATGTTATACTTTTTAGAGGATGGATGATGGTATTTTTGACATTTTGTTAGGAAATGTTGGAAGATTTTCATACATCCCCTTGGGTGGTAAATCTAGGTGTGGAAAATATGTTCTATGACCTCTGATGTTAGTACTAGTGGCTAGGTAAGAATAATGGAGTTGAAGATTTTATCTCCTGAGGCCTTAATTTTCATCAAGTGAAGGTTAAGAACCATGTTTGATGAGTTTAGCTCAACCCCTTGAGGTTCCAGAGTGTAAGTGTTATGGTATATTCATATAATTCATGATGGGATTACCATGTACATCTAGGGGACATGATTCAATCTAGGTGGTCATATACCAACTCACCAATTCGGCCAACATCCTAGCTATTTGATATGATATTTTAGTAGAGAGTTTTTTATTCCAATACATGAATAATATACACTGACTCTTTGGGGTTACCTCAATGATTGTATCTGAACATTATTCTCACTTGACATCTCAGTTATGGAGGGGATTACATGAGGCTTTTGGGACTTAGTTTCACTTGATCATTGTGTTTCACTCCCATATTTACGGATAGATAGAGCACACCATCTAGGTCTTAGTGGAAATGTTTCAGGAATTCATCATGTTAGAATTTGTCCTCAGTAGGGAGGATCACATACCTTTGGTAGAGTTTTTATACAACAGAAGCTATCATTCCTCCATTAGTATGGCACCATTCGAGGCTTTGTTACTAGTAACCATGTAGGTCACCACATTGTTGAATTAATCTTGATGATTCAGAACTCAAAGGATTAGAGTTGGTTTGAGCTACAACATAGAAGGTTTATGTCATACAGGAGCAGATGAAAACTGCACAATTGTATCATAAGCTTTATGTTGACTGATGAAGGAGTCCTCTAGAGTTTGGGGAAGGAAACAATGTGTTCCTGAGAGTCTCGCCTCAATGTGGATTGAGGGGATCTGGAAGTGGTGGAAAGTTATCTTTAATATTCATTGGTCCCTTCCAGATACTAAATAGAGTCTCCTAGTTGGTGCACTACATAACTCAATCATCAATTTTGGATCAGGTATACAACCTCTTCCAAATGTTACAGTTGAGGAGGTATGTGCATGACTTGTCACCTGTTATCGACTAGGGTGAGATAGAAATCGTTGATTGATCTACCATTACAGAGTATATGATGGAGATCAATGATCAACAAGAGGGGATCCTTAATTTTCATTTGATTACCTTTGTGCATTTTAGCTGGTAGAACTGGAATCTTTAGGAGATCACATCGGAGTGGGAGGCTTAGATTCATTCTTAGTACCTACATTTCTTTTTTTAGCCATTATTTTGTATTTTTGGGATGTAAATCACTAATGTGGGTAGAATTTACTATATCATATATTCCATGTATTATTTTTGAATGTTATATGGATTATTTTTTAGACCAGGCATTGAGACAATATGTGATTCTGAGGCTCGGTGTGCCCAAAATAAGTGTTTGAAATATAGTAAATATATTAAGTAGCACACACACATATATTTCTTGAAAAATTGGAATAACTACCAAATACATTCATGGATATTAAATATAAGTGAATCATATAGTTTTAATGTTATTTTTACCCTAGGCATGACATAAAATTTGTTAGAGAATTCTATTTGTGAAAACGTATTCGTGGGAGTAATTAAATGATATAAAATAAATAATTTAAATAAATTTTTTATTTATTTTTTGTTTTTTATTCAAAAACGTTTTCTATTCTAAATTCATGGTTCTAAAATTTCCTCATGGTTGGCCTCTCAATCCCTGGAGATTCAAAAAAACCATTGGAGATATTTTCTTTGCGAACAATGTAGGATACAGATCAGATTTTGGATCATCACACCGTTAGAGTTTCTGAATATCTTCAATGATGTAAATTCCACAATTATTCATGATATATTAATATAAAATCAATGTAGGATATTTTTCTTCATGATTTTACAACCCATTTTTCATTCCCTGGCGAATGCAGTTCAATTCAATGAAAATAATTGATTCATGGATCGCCAGTAGATCTATTTTGATGGAATTGTATAATTGTTTGTTGATTTATCCCTATTTTTTCATCATTTATTCAATAATGAATTGAGGAAAAATAAAAGAAAATTTGAGGTTTTCTACTCACTTTTATGGCTTATTTATGTCTTCCCTAATTCTTCACATGTTGATCATGGGTGTTTTCCTTTGGCCCGTGGTTCTAAGAATACCTGGTATTTAATTGTTGCTTGACCATTAATGAGCACAATGGATAAATACTGTGGGTATAGTTCATGACCATAGGTGTTATACCGATGGGAAAATGGAAGTGGATGATCAGCGGTGGATCAGATTGAATTTCTAGGTTCTATTTCTATATTTTTTGATGCATGAGGATGAAAGGCTCGATGGAAGATTTTTCAAGAAAATTTGATTCTGATTTTCCATCGATCGTTGTTCAAAAGTCTTGTGAAAACACTCATCTAAAAGTTTGTTGTGGGATGAGACTCTTTTTATTCATATGATGACATATAAGAGATCCCAAAAGATATATAAAATCCTAAGAAAAACAGCATGTACTTCATGTTACACACCATTTTTGGCCCCCCTCACTGTGAATCTGGGGTTTTGGCTAAATTTAAGGATTGCACGGTGTGTGAAACCCATCACAAAGAGTGTGAACCCTTCCATGTGACATGTTATATAATTCGAAGAGTACATAGACCAGGGTAAAGTACATGGCTAGAAGGCACGGAGTGTTATACTACATGGACACAGCTTGATGTATATGGGCCTTTATATGGAAACATATAGGTGAAAAGGGAATAATAACATGTGTCTCTACACATTTTTTAGGCCTTCTAAATTCCATTTATATTTATACAACATGTCATGTGATTCTCTTCCACATGGATAGGAATGGTGATAGCTGGACATGTCATGTACCCCCTGGTACATGATCGGTACCCCCTTAAAGTGTGATTGTGGATCTTCCTTTCCATAGTTTGGACTAGTATAGTTTGAGGGTGTTTCCCTTGGTTCTTTACCATGATAGTATAGTGAGACATTATATCCATATCATTGGATTATGATCCCCCTCTTTAGGTTGGCTCTCAGATAGAGTTTTTGTGTCCCTCTATGAGACTAGAGTGTGACCCCCTATCATCATTTGTTCCTTGGGTAGAGTTTTTGGAATTCGATTTACCTCCACGAGAAGGCCATTAATCCTCCATATATAAGTATATATCAATGGGTTTTTTATTGTTTTCATATGATACCCAATGTAGTGGGTTGATCCAGATTGGGTTCTTAGTGTCCCCCATCAGTTATGGGCATCACCCCCTATCTGTGTATCATATTCTTCTTAGACTAGTGAGTTTTCCTTAGGTGGTTTCTAATGAGATATACCTATTCTTCAAGTATCACTAATGATAGAATGGCTCATGGTGTGTATTTTCCAGGAAGGAGAATTGATTCGAGATGAATCTTGTGGTCTGGTGTTGGTTATGACCACCTGGTGGCATGGTTCATTTCCTGATTATATTTGGGTGTTTATGTTATACATTGATTTTTGTAGATTTTATTGATATGAATATACATTGTGCTTAATTTTTAGTGTTTTTAGGGTGTCTTAATAAGTATGTTTATACTCACCCCTACATGGTCTTTGCCACTTGTGTCATATATTATGAAAATGATGAATCTTTTGATAGTGTCCTAGGAGGACAAGGAGTGGGTGAAGCATAGCTAGAGATTTTCAGACTGAGGTGTTTAACTATAACATTTCTTTTGACTTATTCCTCTTCCTTAGATCGATTAGTAATTTTACAATTTTTTTTTGGTCTTATATTTGGCCCCTTTTTCCATTTTCAGTACTTTTACTGTCATTTTGTTTTTGAAATATTAGATGTATAAATGTATCGTTCTATGTATTTTATGTTTCATCATTGTGAGGTATTGGAGATGTGTACATTTTTACAGTTAATTCAGTTTAATGCCTCATATTTATGGGATATTCATACTCGATGTTGGTCGCTAGCCCCTAGACAGTTGGAGGCGGCCGTGGCGTAGTCACGGGTCGAACCTTGGTGGGTCAGGTAATCACATATTAGATATCCAATGCACTTTTCAAATTCAATATTGGATAGATGGAAGTGAATGGGAATCATTTATTCATGAAGATTAGCTTCATAAAGCTCTTAGACATCTTGGGCCTTAAGATACCTGATAATTTGTTGGCATATCTCATCCTTCCCTCACAAACTATAATTCCCCAATTTCATTATGAATAACAACGTGATAAATAGAAAAAATAATATTTCTTAACTTCTTACTCTCATTCATTAAGGTGACAGGGAGGTGAGGCATGAAAAACTAATAGTATTTATGGTGAAAAATAAAATGCAGAAAAGGGAAAAGTATCCCAACAATCATATTAGGTATAAAGCTATCAAGCATTGTCCTTCTGAGAATAATATTATCCAAATTCATGTGAAGGAAAAATATGTAGTTTTTTTGAATGTGGAAATCGAGTCCACTGGAAGAATAATTTCACTCATAAGTAATGAGAAGCTAATGTTTTTTCTGTTATCAATTGTAATAATTATATATCTAGACATTATGAATTAGATACAACTTCTAGTGCTCACGTATGTATCGAAATATCGGAACCAAGAAGATATATAAGTATTTCAATGACATGGGTGGATCTTCAAGAAGCAATTAGAGAACAACCAACTAATTTAGATATAGAAGACTATGACCTTCCATTTCTAACTAGAATGATTTTAGTTTTAAAGAAATATTACTTTGCGGAAAATGTTACTAAGAACATCATGTCTATTTTTCCCATGAAATGGATGGATTTATTTTCAATTTTCTAAATAAATAATTAATCTTTTTCAAAGATAACATTTTTTATAGTATGAAATAAGTAAAAAATGATATTTATGTTTTATATCTGTGATGTATCTGGCCCATCTCACTCCTAAGTAACAGATTCAAAGGGCCACATATCCTCAATCATGCCTCCCTATATTCTAGAGGATGGTGACTAGTAGTGAGGTACCAATGGTGGTATGGTAGAGAGAGACTATACCCTTTGGTTTTGTATTAAATATAGTGTAAAATAAATGAAAATAACAGTAGGAAAATGGTAATAAACTAAAAACCCGATAAGAGTGAATAAAAATCAAGCATACAATAATGTATGATCCAAAAAGTACAAAGTAGTCAATATATACAGCTGGTGAAACTCATGTAATATGGATAGATAAAAATAAATAAACAAGTTGACCCAACTCCTCTACATATTCCAACTATAATCTCTATCCATAGCTCCTATTTTAATTCCTAGCCCAAGACAATAATAGAAAAGAGGCACTAGCCAAGTTCATATCTTATAGCCAAGAGATATTATTTGGTTCAAAGTACTAGCCCAAACATGGTGTGAAAAAAACTCAATAGTCCATCAAGAATGGTGTTTAAAACATTTCCATTCATTGAGTATAAAACATATATTGTCCAATATATAATCTTAAAGAGAGAAGTAAATTAGTGAAATGATGTCAAACATGGGACCGTAGGTGGTTCCCAGTTAACCCTGCCTTATTCACCCTAATCCAACTCTCTCTAAACATATGATATAGGTTTTATTCATAGGACCCATGGAAATAAGACCAATAATCCAAGAACACACATCATAGGTGAATCAATAAAGTGGGTTTGAGAATTAACAAATTACAAAACTATAAAAATCTGAGGAAATCCCCATGGCATTCTAGGTGTGGAATCTATTGAGCTAACCCATGTTTATAAAGCCATGATGTTTATCCCCCAATTATAATATGATTGATAAACTACCATAATTACACTTTATAAAGGGAATCTAACAATACCCAAATAGTAAGACCATGTAATTTTAGGAAGGGTCTTGATTGGGATGCAATGAAAAAATCCAAGGCTTTCCAAATCTTAGGACCTCATGGTGAAAGAAGGAACTCATAATAGGCATTATAATGTTATGAAGTTTCTAGTTGAATCCATGATTCTTAGATGATTCATTCAGGAAGAAATGACATTGACCATATTTAAGGCAGTAATCCATGGAATTCACATTAATTAATCATTTGGAATCTACTAGGTTTTTTCTTGGCATTTGAATCTGTAATCCAAGGAATACCCATGGAATGAATTACTTTTTATCTATAACTAGTTTAAATATATTAAGAAGTCTTATCCATTAAATTTACATCAAAAAAATAGTATGTCATCCGTTGGTATCATTCTTGGTATTCAAATATAAAATCAAAGGTTGGACCATGGAATGCTTTAATTTTA
This sequence comes from Viscum album, assembly GCA_963277665.1. Lineage (NCBI taxonomy): Eukaryota > Viridiplantae > Streptophyta > Magnoliopsida > Santalales > Viscaceae > Viscum > Viscum album. The sequence goes on from OY728150.1 coordinate 122,369,524, forward strand.
ATCCTTAACTTGTTCCAGTATATACAAACAAGTCTTACAAGTCATTATGTATCCTTAATGGGGAAGGTAATTTAATTAATGAAAACACAAATTAAGGTTTAAGGCCATTTATTTGAATTACACCACAAGTATTCCATTATTCATTAACCAATTAGAAATCAACAATCTCATTTCAGAAATTATCTTATTTAATTAAGGGTAACAAAACTCACCAACACAGTTTCTTTAATTTAATTACTTAAATGTATCTTAATGCATCAACATCCCTTAGTTGGTTTTTAATAATCAATGAGGGTTTTTAAAAATTTATCATTTTATTAACTAACATTGGACACACCTTATTTCATAAGGAATATAAGGTCACTCGGTCCATATTTTGGGTTAAAAAACCCTAACCCACGATAGGTTTGATATAATAGATTATGTACCTCATGGTCACCTATTTACTTTAATATTATTAATACACACTTTTTAACTAATTAAATAAGTAAAAATCATCGGATATACATTTAATATGTTAAGACTCTTCCATGAACTAACATGGTCCATGGAACGAGTTAAAGTAATTACCTGATCACTCCTAGAAAGTACATTTTAATGAGGGTCATAAATTAGTCAAATTGATTTCTAGGGTTAAGTTTTATGCATTTATCCCATGGACCATTCTTAGTCCATGGGTAGTTAATTAAACTATAGGTTTGGTTTGGTGGTTCTAGATTTACCTAATACCATGAATTAAGGTAATATAACTTTTTAATTTAAATATAAGGTCAGTGTTGAATTCCATAACGACACACTACCAATATTTCATATGAAACAGAAGGACTTTAAGGTAGATCACCGAGACCACCTACCTTAATTTTAGGAACCATAACTCATCTAGTAAAAACCCTAGTTTTACCCTAAATGAGGGAAATTATAGAATCATATAAACAACCTAAAAATAAGGCATAACCCACATAAAAGACATGAGTAAATGTGACCAAAAAAACAAATGAATAGAAGAGGGGATCAAACTCTTAGACTTGACACATGGATTCCAACACAACCAATGAAGTTGAGAACGAACTAATAATGTGGGAGATCCCTGATGGAAAAGGGAGGGGAGATGTGAGATCCATGCACCGAGAAATGTCCATTATGTTGTCCATTTATAGGGTAAAAAAGAGGAGTAAATAGTTCTAATGACTCTTTTTGCACTCTCTAAAAAATAAAAATATGATCCCACTGACTAGGTAGTGCAGGCTCATCGGCATAATGGTGATCCCAAGTATAATTTATTACCTCTAGGTACACCATCGGTTATCCGATGGCCTTTTTTTGGCTAGCTAGTGGCATTGCAACCCCTGACTTCATAAAACAACTACCTCCCACTCGTCCATAACTTATCTAACACCTTCTAGACCCCTAGAGAACCTCATCACCAAACTAAAATGGATTTTTTATTGGGTTCAAACCTCAAAAACTGACATTGAACCTCGGTGTAAGAACCATTCCCTTCACCAAATGGAAAACTAAAGTTTTCCTCAAATTTGAACACCCCTACAGAACAGATGGATTTACAATCTCCTCACCATATAAAAACGCATTGCTGAGTTATATACATGAGAAACAGCAATCCTACAACTATGAATGAAATTAAAATCCTCAATGGTTGTGTTTATAACAATGTCACACCAACTATAACCATTGATTAAATTTTCATCATCCTATACACCATGAAATCGATACCCCACTCAAATACAACAATGATTCCCCACAACCAAAGGTATTCGCAAACACTTAATTTACTAAAATCCTACCACATGGATTTATGTCACATTTCTAAACATGAAAATTTTAACTCAATTTTACAACCCAAAATTGTTTTCTCCCTTTTGAGACTAATCATATCATTCGTCCTCACCTCAAATATGACATTGACATGTCACCTTATAAAACTGAAGTCTCATAGACCTGACCATCAACCAACTTACTTCCGGATGCACACACATCCAAACTGAACTCCTTAACATCATCCCATGAGGACTAGACACCATATTGGAACCAAGTAATTATAACTCTAAAAAAATAAATGAAACCTCAATCATGGTGTTATCCAAGAACTGAACCCCCACAAGCTAGGTTCATTAAAATGTGGTTATAGGCCTTCACTGAAAAATAATTGAAATGTGAACTACATGATCAACTAGTCCATGGTGTGATACCCACAATAAGACATCCATATTGTTGATAACTTTTGTCCTAGATCCCCACTCATGACACTTGATAAAATCATTAAACCAAATTTTGATTAATGTTTTTACTAACATAATGGAATCCCATGTGACCAATATCTGAGCTAGGGTGAACCACCCCTAGACACTCATCTCAAACTGATCTACCCAAGATTCCAACCTTATTCACACCATAAAACTCCTATATTTTAATAAAACACTGTGAATAACTTTGAACCACTCATTGATCTAAAAACTGACCTAAAATGAAAAGTTTCAATATACCATCTATAGGGTACATAAACATTATTTTTCCGTAAAGGCCTTGTCTGATACTCAACCATCCCTTGTATTGAACTCACCAAATCCATTCATGATAAAAAAACTACTCTTTTGAATTCATTAGATGACCCCATAATGCTCATTGATACCTATCTAGGAATATTTAGGGCACATAATTATGATATCATTAACACTCGAGACATCCCCTGACTATCAAATCTATCTTATTAAGGCCCAAACTGACCTTCAGTAAAAATACATATTTGTGTTTCTAGATAAAGGAGTCCTTCTTCATGATCCACTATGAGAACCAACACTCCAATTATTATAGTCCCCTCCCCCCGACTATTTGTGGAATGCCTCAAGTTGATATTCCGGATCGACATTACTAAGATCATGTCAAAACTCTCTTCTAAAATTCTCCATAGAATCCAATGAATTCATATCCACATCCCCAATGTCTAGTTTCACCACACCATATATGCCTTATCACAAGGAGGTACTTTTCATGACTAATTTTACACTCCCCAATAAGGAGTGTCCTTATCGGAACCCAAAGAACAAAACTCCTGATCACCATGGACCATATATCATTTTTACCAAACAAAATGGTCGAATGTGGTATTCTATCTCAAAACTGAGCCCAAAACATGACACAGCTTCTACTACTTCTCTCTATATTATAATAATTTCATCCATATTGTTCACTGGTACTCTACTCAATAATATGGGTACACCCCCAAATAGAATATAGTTCACTCCCCACCACACATATATAATTACAATTCCCCCAAAAATAGGTCAAATGACTTAAACATATGAAAATGGGTTTCTACATTTTGTACCCACTAAAAACACTAACCTTGGATGCTCTATTATGGGTAACTAGGGTTAATGTTGATAATGTACCTCAATCCATCATGTAATAACTATCAATTCAATGGTAAAAGTTTCAAAAATACTACAAAACCTCGGGCATCCCTCCCTGAAAACATTCATCCTTCCAAGGTCACCCCACTCTAAGTGCAAATTTTCAACCAAAAACCTTATAGTTCTATGACTTTCCATTGTAAGTAGTAAACCAAAAATTCATCACGGTACTACCTTTAACACATCACTCAAGCTTCTCCAAGATCTGAATGATTTACCATAGGCTCATATATTTATTTTTTTAGAAATCTCACCCAATAGGCCTTGCACACTACTAATTAACATTGCCTTGATAATAGGAAAATAATGGATGCATGCTTCTAAGTAATCCAAATGCATTACCTCAATGGAACCTCACCCCTATAAATATTTATTTCCATCATGATTCCTTTACAATATTGATAATCAAATATTACCTTGGAAACCTATTTCAACCCATGAATAATTCTCCTTGACTCATACCAAAATGAGTCTAGCTCAAAAACTTGGTCAAGTACTGGACCAAGCTGTACCTCATCCTAAGACCACACTTCACCTGAGTTTCATTCCAAAATATTGTTCTTAGTTACACTCTCTACACACTAGATCATATCAAAATTCCAAGGGCCATACACCTCACTAATATCACCGTATCATTCATCTAGGACTCTATGATCCATAGCTACCAAGAGTTCATAAACTTCGAGGAAAAGGAAAACCACATGCTACCTCCAGATCCTATAAGGTTATTCCTAAGTCACCTACATTACTAAACTACAAGACACTAAGAACACTTATTTCCTCGATCCTAAACCAGAGTGGCTCATCATGTGTCACTACACATATACCTTCTCATCTAGTTCATTGTTGATCATACTATCAAGGGTACACTATAAAGAATTTGACTAGGCAAATGAATGATCCTTCCATCCAAAAATAGTATTTAAAAATAACTATTCTATAACAATAGTCTCTTTTCCTCAAAAATATCAGAATATACAAATAACTAAAACCACACACTCGATAGAACCTCCAATGAATTAATTCCATAAGCCGAAGCTTCCATCCTATATTTTCATATCTAAACAATCATATTAATGGATTAACTCCCTTATTTAACCTGAGACATTGAATCTAAATATTGGGTCATGCCTAAAATTTCACAAGGCTCTTTCACCTAACCTCTATTTGCAACATTTACAAAAGACACCAATTGAGACTCGTGGGAAATTTCTATTTTCCTATACAAGGAAACATTAAAAAAACACCACACTTGGGCCTTTTATAATAATATTTTTATAAGGGGTTATTTAATCTATTCCATAAGTTCACATTTATTATAATAATTTAGGATACAACTTAAGACATAACCCCAAACAACTTTTATTATACAAACAGTTTTGTACTAATCCATTTATTTATTCATCAATTATTCTTTTTTTAGAGTTACATCAGTCTAAACAATCTATCTCAAGTAATTGTAACAATCTGATCTGGATAAGTATAATGAAACCAAGAATCTATATGTAAAAACTACATTTTGATTTTTTTTGACACTTTAAAAAACTAAATCCTTTTAACATATATACCACTAAGGAATTAATTACTAAAAAATGTAATGATGATATCAACCTATGAGGGTCAATTCATACCAACATGGGTGTGGTTATATTGGTTTTCATTCCCATGGTATATAGGTGAAAAATCTATAAGTTGTAATTGGAATCCCATTTCATTACAACCTATTAGTACTTCAATTATTAAAGATCTTATCATATGACCTTAAGGGGTTTATTATATTAACATATAATGATATGATTGAACTATAAGGGATGAATTGAGAATATAAGTATTTGTTTATATGGGTTTCCATTCCCATGTTTAATTGAAAACGCCATATAAGTTGAAATTGGCACACCATTTAATTGAAATCCATCATTAATCACATGTATTTATTAAAATATTCAATTCCATTAACATTTAAATATTATCATATTAGTTAATTATTAACTATTTTATGACTATTAATTTAATTAATTAATTATAGTTGTGTTAAGTAGAAAACCATCATCAAAATATGTGAGAAAAAACTATTTAGGTTGATGTTGATACTTTATTTAACAAAACATAAGTTGCAACTATAAATAGGGAAATCAATCATGCAAGAAAATAATACAAGTAAAGAATGTAAGAATGATAATTGAATGTGAATCCTACATGCCTTAAATAATGAATGAACTCCTTCCCTCATGACATACCATTCCACAATTTAAAATCCCATAAATCAGAAACCTCAAAATTAAGTGCATCACTCAAGGTGAAATAAAATCAATTGTAATAAAGAATAGCATGAACAATAGTACCATCCAGGGAAACTTGGTCCTTACCATATGTGTGGGTTGAAAATTCTTGTACACAATCTATTTACCAAGTTATATAACATTAATAGTCTCCTTTATACTAGTATAAAATATTAATACAAAGGAAAAACAATTCAATGAAACCACTTTGTGACATCCCCAACCCGAATTACTCATAATTAAACAATATAAAGGTTCAGCTGGTCTCAAGTGTGCATCCATTTATGATAGTGTTTTTTAAATAGAAGAAATAGTCTAAAGGTTGTATGATAGGGATACTATACCCTCTAGTTTAGTTCTAAGTACAATATAAAATAAATCAAAAGAAGATCACACAAATGTTAATAATTTGAGAACCTAAAATGTGCTAATAAAAACCAACCATGAAATGATATATGATGATACTGGTACAAAGAAGACAATAAATATAATAGTTGGTATACATACAGCATGAATGGATGAAAATAAATAAATAAATAAGTTTAACCCACTCCTGTAGGAAATCTGAGTGCATACTCAATCCACAACACCCATGCTAAGTCTAGCCCTATGAAAAGTAACAAAAAGGAGGAACCAACAATGTTCTTATCCCACAACCAAGAGATATGATAAGGTACCAATTTGAGGCCCAAACACTGTGTGAGTAAATCTTAGTATAATGCCACAAATTTTTTCTAATTAATCTTCATTAAATTAATATAAAACATATGTTGTGTAGTATATAATCTTAAATAATGTTGTGAAGTAGTGAAATGAAATTGATATGAGATTATGGGTGGCTCACCTCTAAAACAACCTAATTCAACCTAATCTAGATATCTATGTACATGGGATATATGTGGTATTCATATGACCTATGGAAATATGTTGAGGTATCTAAGAACAAAAATCATTGGTGAATCCACATAGAAGTTCCAGGAATTAACATATAATGAATCTGTACAAATATGAGGAAATCACCAAGGTATTCTAATTGTGGAACCTAGAAAGCCAATCCACGTTGATCACGACACAATATCTATCCATGGAATAGAACCTATGGGATGAACCCACAAAATTACGCATTTTAAAGGGATTCTAACTAAACCCAAGGTGGAAGTCCATGCTAATTTCAAGAATGGAGTTAACTATGATACAAGGAGGTAATCCAAGGAATTTTGGGTCTGGGGACCTCAAGATGAATCTAGGAGATAATCCCAGGCATTGAAATATTCCGGCATTTCCATGTGAATACATGAATCCAGGATGAGGCATTCACGAATATAAAACATTGACTAAATCCAAGGTGATAGTCCATGTAATTATCATTAATGAATCATATGGTATTCAATAGGTTCTCTATTAGCATTCAAATCTAGAATCTAAGGATTACCCATGATATGATTTAATTTTAATCAATAGATATTTTAATTATAATAACAATGATTTCCCATTGAACTTACACTAATAAATACTATGTAATTAACTAGGTTCATGCATGGAATTTAAATTTTTAATGCAAGGATTGGGCAAGGAATTTCTTTCTTTTAATACATAACTAGTTCCATTATATAAAAACAAGGCTTATATGGTATAAAGTCTCTTTAAATAGGAAGAGAATTTAATTAAGGCAAACAACCATCAAAGATAAAGTACATTCATTTTAATTACACCCAATGGATTCCATTAGTAATTAACCAATTATAAATTCACATTATAATTTCATAAATTATCTTATTTAATTAAGGGTATCATAACTCACCCCCACCATTAATTGTTTTTAATTACATAAATTCATAACAATGAATCACCATCCATTGGTTATTTTTACATAATCAATGAGGTATTTCTATAATTTAACATTTTATTAACTAACATTGGTCACACCCTAGTTTTTAAGGTATATAAGGTCACCAGGTCCATGTTCTAGGTTAAACCACCATGATCCAAGCTATGTATATTATAATGGATCATGTAGCTCATAGTCACCTCTTTACTTACATATTATTCATACACAAAATGTTCAACTAATTAAATAAGGAAAAATCATGTGAAAAACATTTAATAGTTTGAGACTCTTTCATAACCTTACTCGGTCCATATAATGAGTTGAATTAATTACCTAATTACTTCTAGCGTGAATATTTTAATGGGTTCAAAAATAAGCCCAATTGATTTATGGATTTATGGATAATCAATTTCTCCCATGGACCGTTATCACTCCATTGTAGGTTATTTATACTATATGTGTGTTTAAGTTGTGCTATATTTACTTAAGTTTGTGGATTAGGAAAATATTGCATTTTAATTCAAATAAAAAGTTGATGTCGGTTGCCGGCATGATGAACTATTGACATTATAATTAAATTATAAGACATTAAGGGAAATCACTTAGTCCACCTACCTTAATCTTAAAAAAATTCACTCATACAGTAACATCCCTTAGTTTTATTTGAAATGATAGAAATAGGATAAGTGTGGAAACACTATGAAAATATAGCATAACCCATATAAAAGGAATGAACAAACATGATAGAAAAGGAAATGAAGAAAATAGGGGATTGGAACCCCAAACTCACCTCTAGGATTTCAACTCATCCATTGATGATTGAAAAAACCAAGAATGAATATCATCTGTAATTTCCAAGGGAGAGGAAGAAGATATATCCATGTTCACAAAAAGATCCCTTCGATTATACATTTATCAGGTAAAAGGGTGATGGGTTGAGGGGTGTAATGAAATTTTTACCCTCTTTAAAAAAATAATCTAGGATCCCATCATCTAGTCATTTATCCCAAGAAAAATCTATTACCTTTAAAAAGGTCATCGACTATCTAGTCGCACTTCATCCCCTTGGCTACAAGCCACGACCACTTACCACTCATCCCCAACTTTATCGGGACCTACTGAACCCCTAGAGAACCTTAACACCACTCCAAAATCTCTCTTTTAAGGGGTCTTCAACCTCAAAAATAGATCCAAACATTAGTGGAAGAATTATTCACTTTAATAAATGGAAAAATCAAATTTTCCTCAAAACCAAACACCTATATGGAGAAAAATTCTTTACAAAATTACAAAAAAAATTGAAATCGATAATGAATCATGTTAAAATGAATCCTATAACACTCAATTGTGAAATCAATTTATTTTTCACATAAATTAAAATTGTCTAAAAAATCTCTATTAAGATGGTTATTTAGACACTTTTAACCTAAGACAACTTGAAATATGTCACTTTTGTTTAAAATGAAAAATATTCAAAACAATATTCATTGGATAGGGTAAAATGGCCACATATCATCTTGGATTGGTTCATAGTAATATGTGTGGACCTTTCCCTATTAAAGCTATAGGTATATGTTCTTACATCCTAACTTATGTTGATGACTTGAGTAGATAAGGATATTTCTACTTAATGAGGTGTAAGTATGCGATCTTTTAGAAATTCAAAGAGTTAACGAATGAAGTAAAGAACCAACTTGGTTAAAATATAAGTAAGATTCAATGTGATCTATGTATTGAATATCTTAACCAAGAGTTTGTTGAATTTTTATGGAATTTAGGTTTTTTAATTGACCCACATCATCTTAAAAACCATAGTGGAATAACATTAGTGAAAGTATGAATCATACCTTGTTATACATGGTAAGGCCGATAACGAGTCATGTAGATCATTCATTATTCATTTGGAGATATTATTTACAAAGTGGGTCATACACACTTAACTAAGTACCAACTAAAGCTTAAAATTGATTTTACTTTGAGTTATGGAGTGTAAAAGAACCTATTTTGTTACCTACATGTGTATGGGGATGTGAGGTATTTTTTAATCCAACCTTTGGAAACAAAATATTGTCCTAAGGAAATAAGTGTATATTTATGTAATATACCATAGAAACAAAGAGATATTATCTATATATCCCCTCATAAAATAATGTGACAGTCACAAAAAAATTCATCCTTCTTGATAGGGATCACATCCTTAAGAAGGATATTGAGAGTAATATTGTCTTTGATGAAATTGAAGCTCAATAAAAATAAAAAATGGTACATTAACATATTCCATATTCCCCTATGGAAATGTTTTTCATGAAACACATGAACTACATTGGAGTAACAGAGAAGTAAGATAACTAATTATATTTTTTATAGTAATTGAATATTGAGGCATATTATTGATTAACAATAATGAAACGCTATCTAATAAATATGTAGTATATAGATCAGAGTATACATGATTTAAATAATCCATGAACCTTTATATGGATACCATGTATCAAAACCATGTTTGGGTTCTAGTTGATCTTACAGTTAATGTAAATCCTATTGGGAAAAATGGCTATTCAAGAGAAAACTAGACATTGAAGGTAAATTAAATGACAACAAAACATGGATCATCATTAAAGGGTTTAAAAAACATAAATTAATTGACTATGATGAAACCATTTCTCTAGTCTCAATTTTTAAATCCATTAGAATTTTAATTGTAATATCATCCTACCATGACTCTGATATTTGGTATATGGATGTCAAAACGCTTTTCCTTAATGGAAAAATTCAGTAATATTTCTATTTAACACAACTTTAAGGGTTTGTGGATCTATGTAATTTCAAAAAAAAAGTTTTTTATGTTTTATAGATCCATTTATGAATTAAAGCAAGCATATATTTCATGGAACATTTGGTTTGATCAAGGTATAATAGAATTTAGTTTTAATTAATAATGATTGTGATCTATGTGTTTAAAAGAAATTTAGTGAGAGTGTAGTCATTATCCAAGTAGTATTTGTAGATAAAATAATACTTATTGGATATAAAATACTAGTCTTACAGTCAATTAAGGAATGGTTAAACAAGTGTTTCTCTATCAAGGACATAGTTGAAGAATCCTACATTATAGGTATCAAGATCATTCATGATAGATCTAAGAGGATAATTAGACTATGTCAAGGTACATACTTTAACTAGTTACTAAATAGATTTATTATGGAACCATCCTAGATAGGATTGGATCCAGTGTCACATGGTATACATATTTCCCAGAAAATGGGTCCTCAAACACAAGAGAGGAAAGATAGAATGAGTAATATCCCATAAAAGTTTATGATAGGATCAATCATGTATGTCAGGATATGTACTAGTCCTAATATTTCATATTCCCTGAGTAAGGTAGAATGAAATCTAGATGATCTAGGGGATTAACATTAGTATACTATTAAGGTTATCATTACATATCTGAGTTGAACTAAGGATATGTTCTTAATGTATGGACGAGATGAGGATCTCGTCATCTTGGGTTATACTGATGATATATTTCAAACATATTATAATGATTTAAAGTCACAATGGGGATATGTATTTTATTCACAATGGAGGAGTTCTGATCAGAAGAGTTTGAATCAGAGTAATCACTGATTCTATAATGAATTTTGACTATATAGAGGCTTCTAATGTCGCCAAAGAAACTGTTCGGATAAGAATATTTTTTCAAGATATTAATTTTCTAACTAGAAGTAAATACCATATGATGTTATATTGTAATAATACTTTAATAATGGATCTCACAAAGATGACACAGTCACACTAATGGAAAAATCACATACTCTGGAAGTATCACCTCTTGAGGAATATTTCTCATAGGGGTGACGTTTTGGTGAGAAAATATCCCATAGAATAAAACAAAGTGGACCCCTTGACTGAATCCTTATCTTGAAAAAAGTATGATTATCATGTGATAGCTTGCAAACAGAAGGTTGTTAGTAGTTATCTATAGTGAAAGTGGGATTCAGTTGGATTTGTTTCCCTATAATAAAATTATATGTACTTTATGATCACTTTTATTCATCATTTTGAATATTAATAAAAATATTATCACATCAAGATTTTTATTCTATGTTATTTAGTATGGGATAATGTACTAAGAGTAAATTTCACATTGAAAGGCCATAACAGTTCCTGGCTATAATGACAACCTAGAAGTCTCATTATAGTATCATTAAAATATATGTGTTTTATAGCTGAATGATATCATTTGACTGTATAAAACTATTTAGGATATCATGGATGGGGACTCATGATACGTTGAGAAAATTTATTATGATGTGTTCCCCTGATAATTTCCAGTGATGAATATTTTGAGAACACACCCTGCCAGTAGAAAATCCACATTTATATGTGTCCTTGGATATTTTTAATCACTCTTAGACATGTACCATTACCCTTTATATAGAAGTAAACATATGAATATTTTTGGACTCTTCTTGTTTCATAAGACACATGATATGGTATTTAGGGTGCACATTGAACAAGAAGATTCATGTGACATGTTTTTTGTTTTTACTTGCACATAAGATTTTCCATCGCCTGAAGAAGTTGGGAACATTAATTCTATACATGTGATAACTTTATTGATTATAAAATCATCATAATGTGAATGTGTTTTATATACACCAAGAATAATATATCCTTGACTCAACATGATCTTAAAATATGAGGTGGTGGATTACCCATATATTAATAAAGAAGCCTCATGTCATTAAATGGGGGAATAAAAATGAGTATAGAAATCGAAAACCTGTGATATATATTAATTTTAATATCTTAAATAATTTTAACATAATATAAATTCACTCTTGATGTTTCTATACAGTGATGTGTTCTGTATGAGTTTGAGAACAACACACTGGTAAGTTGCTTGATAATCAGCTACAAGTTTTCATTTGATATTGTGTGGAGAGGTACTTGTAACATAGTATATCTCATGAGTGATTGTGACACCATGATTAACTCATAATATCATAAATAAATAAATAACTAATAACTCTCACCTATACACTGTGAAATGAATGTGGAAGTGAGTTCATATCATGGGACTTCTACGACTTCATAAGAAAGAGATAGTTTTATCGCATAACCTATTGCATTAGGAACTATTAATTACACACGGTTATTTATTCAAAGGATTGTGAGGATAGTTCATATGAGCAGCATGGATGTTTGATTTCAGTATTACACTTATGTGAAGACATAGTGAAACTGTGATCCTTTTAAGGATTCGTAAGAATGTGTTGAGAACCAATAATAGAGCATGCAGTGAAGAATTTATTTGAGGTCACCACCATGAACATATATAGTACATGAATATATAATACTATTAAAATAGTGGGTTTTGATAATAGAACGTGTATGAAGGAGCTCTATAGTGTATGCAGGAAACTCTCAATGCAGATTATGTGACTACATGAAGCTTGAATGAGTTACACAATCACGTAAATCTGACTATGTAATGAAGGGATGAAATGTATTTTGGAATCAAATGAATAATGATGAGAGTTTTGGAGTATTAAATATATTCTGTTATGCGGAATAGGCCTCAGATCTAAGGCTGAGTGAGTTAGTGTGATGAATGGAGAAATGTGTTTATGAAACACACCACATTTCTTGGAAAATCAAAGGTAGTTTGATAAATCATCTATAAATACTAAAGAGATATAAAGTGGTTGAGCGAGGGGCTTTAATTCAGGAGAGAGACAAAAAAAATTCTATTGAAAATATCCCTCGGGGTTATGTGATAAAATTTAATCATGTCCATGAATAATCTTTTCATCATGAATAACGATTTCACATATGTATCCGCATGAAGTATTTAAGACACAATGTACTTAATTGCAAGAAGAAACAATAATTTCTCAAATCAGCCTATATTCATGAAGAAGAGTAAAGAATGCATACACATTGGATACATGAAGCCTAATCTATGCCACCTATCACATCTGCATGATGAGGAACAGAAAATGTGAATACATATGAAGAAAATAGTATCTCCTGGTCATACTAATGTGAAGAAGTTAAAATAATTAAATTTCATGAAACTATCAAATTGAAACGTGATCATATGATCCCAAGTAGATAAGGTGATTCCTAAAAGACAAGAAAAGGCCTCAGGTGATCTAATTTTTACAGGATGGGTCCTTTATACAATCATTATTTCTTATAAAACACCCTTGGAGTCATGCCCATAACAATTAGATCATATGAGAAAATATAGGCTGGGTATTTCCATGATGGCCCCTTCTTGTGATTCTTTTTTAATGCAATGTATTATGATTCATCAATAATGATGTGAAACCTAGTCATGTAAGCTACATAATACACCACACTCTTATGCGGGTAATAATTCCATTGACTTGAGCCTACCTATGTGTCTTTTCTACTACATGAATTACCATAGATATAGGGGAGATATCTATAAAAAAATCTTGAATTCAAGGACTTTGGGAAATTTTTGGACCTTGAGAGAAAGGGATGGGAAGGATTTTTCATATCAATGTAATTATGTGATTTCAAGGTATTCCTATTAATAAATATTGATGAGTAATTTAGGAAAATTTTAAGAATAATGAGTGAAAATTTTTCCACATTCATTCAAGTGATGACCATCGATCATGTGGTCACATGATAACCTCTTAGTCTTGAGATCATGAGATTGTCTAATAATCGTTTGATGGCCTTTTTCCATGTGACTAGGCCATGTGATCAAACAACACCACATCAGATCCCCCATTTCATGACGATCATGATATTTCATGCTTGTGTGACTCTAGAGCCTTTACACAGAGTGCATGAAATCACCTTATTCACATGGAGTGCATGAACCTTGAAATTCAAATGACCACCTGTCTCTCAAGGGTTACACTCTTGATATTTTAATTCCTTCTTCTCCCATTAGTATATAATCCTTAAATATTATTTGACATTCCCTAGATCATAGGGAGAAAATCTTTATGAGTTTATTCTAGTCTAGCCTTTCCCATCGGCAGTCAAGGCATGATATAAACTACGGGGACTCAAATTCTTATCATAAATAGGATATGTAGGACACATTTCTAAGTCCCAACACCCCATATTCAATTAATATATTCATGATCATTCTTTCAATGATGGAATATTCCAATGAAGATCATGATTCCCTATATAGTTTTCATATTTGAAATATTACATGTAAAATATCATGCCTTTCCTCGTGGATCCATACCATTCATGTAGATTATAATCATATTCACTTAGGGTATCCTCAATGTGTTATCCCCACACCCATATTCAATGAATTTGATCGTCTTTTATCTCTTATTTCTTGAACTGAGAATGACTCATGTAGGATTAAAAAAGAGAAATGATCATGTCATTTACATTATAAAAATTCCTTGTTATGGGTATACTCTTTGGGTTTAAGTATCTACCATATCTTTATTTTCATAAATGGTCTATACTACTGGTGAAATTACTAAAGGTAGCCTCAAATTAATAAGTCCTGCTCAAATGTATGAACTATGAGGACTATGATTCCAATCATAAACATGATACATAAGAAATATTTCTAAGGCTCATGCTTCATACCATAAAAGCCCATATATATAAGTCTCATGCTTCAATTTCCCCTATGGAATCTCAAAATTCTTCCCATGTTGGTCCATCTCCCCCATGAGAATCATAATTATTCTTCTCTTAGGGAATAATCAGTGTGTAAGCCTCATACCAAAATACCCCTATATAGAAATCCTCCTTTGGTATAACTCTGGACCATATCTTCATATTCTTCAAAGAGCCACATTACCAATAAAGCAGTTAAGGGTATACCTTGTATGTAATTTATTCACATATTCAATATGGTTCTCTCATTAAATGCATTTGACCTTTTTTCATTATTTTCTCACATAGAGCATGACTCACATGGGCATAGAGATCACTAATGGTAATAAAATTAACATTGGGTAAATACCTCCAAAGATGAAAGCCCCAAATGAAATCATGTCCTTTTCAAAAGGATATACTCATGACGAAAGAATTCAGGGTAGCCTCATATACATAAGTCCCTCCACAATGTATGAACTATGAAGAATCTAATTCATATCCTTCCAAGATATATAAGACACCCCACAGTGGCTCGAACACCCATATCTTATTTAAAAATAACCACCACATATGTCCTTAACACATGATGTTAAATTTTATTATATGGTCCTGTTATATGAGCTTAAAATGTGTCATTAAAACTCTTTTGGATTTCATTATCGACTTTATGAGATATGTAGGATGTTCCCTAGAGGTTTAAACCCAACGACATCAACCCTTCTATAACGACCCACACTTTACATACATTGTTAATACTTCAAAATTGAAGCACACTTATTACAACATATGACAAAACCACAAAGGACCGTATAGGTATAGTGTCTTTAGAAACTGGGAAACATAAACAACTGGTTCATAAATCTTCTACAGTGTCTCCCATTTATTTCATCATATCTAGGGTCCCTTTTAGCATATTCTACTTAATATCCATCTTCCTGACCTGGGGAAAAGAAAACATAAAAGGGTGAGCTCAAATGCTCAGCAAGGGCAAATAAAGGAAATAAAAATCATATCATATCTTTATGAAAATCAAAACCTGCAAAAGAGATCATAATATCTTAACATGGAATAAATCATAGAAGTGAAAATGAGATCCCCAAAATCATAACATAAAACTTGAAACTTTGTGGCATGCACACATAATCCTGGAAAATCATTTCTTGTTAGTCATGACTCATCGCCAAGACTATCTTAGTGGACAAAGTCCCTTTCTGAACCGAGTTCACTCCTTGTTTCAGTCCTGTATCACTGAACCGAAATAACCTTCCGTTCCAGCCATGTCTATCTCATGAGATATAAAATCATTACCCAATGCATTTTAGGGAGATATAGGTCCCACCCATCTTATAATGAATCCTTTCTTATGTGTGCCACATAATCATAAAACATGCATCATCGCATAACACATGTAACAAAAATGGGATTCTTGAAACATCATGACATCATAAATCAATTCATATATGATAAAGGAATTCATAAACATAATTCCATCACAACATAGTCAAACCAATGTAAAAATATGGATAGAAACAGAACCCTTTATTATCTTAGACGGAAAATAATTTTGATAAAACACTTGAATTGAATTCTTGAGGAAAATATCCTTTCTTCTTCAAAAACATTTTTCCTTTCATAACATGTCATACAACTTTAAAATAAAATAAGTTGATTAAAAATAAACTTGAAAACTTGTAAAGGAAGCTTCTTTGAAGTAATGTTTTAAAAATCCATTCATGCCGTATAAGTTAAAAAAACATTCTTTGTACTTTTGTCGGAAAAGTCAAAAAGTACCTCGTACGGAAAAACGACAAAAGATTCCTTTCATATTCTTTACTAAAAACTCACCTAAGGGTAAAATTCGATTTAAACTATTTCAAGTGGATGGAAACAATATTACATATTGAGGGAACATGGATGTGGATGATAAAATACACCCCAGTAAATACTTACGAATAAACAATCTCGTATAAAAATGAGATTGTGATATTTCCCTTACCTTAGGTCCGATTAGCTTTGTACGTGTCCGAAGCTCCTGTATAATGGTTTAAATAATGTTATTGACTTATTCCAGAATCATACATATTGATATGAGATCATATATGGTCATATTATTAGCTTCTTGTTAGTAATATTTCATTGTTACTTGTTACTCGGGTCTTTATAACTTTTTGTTCTTATGCGTGTTTTGTCGAATAAATTCTTATTCTTATCTTTAGGTTATAGATAATTCATTTCCAGAATGGTATTAGTGTAGTATATACCATATTCATTCATTCAATTCATTTATAAAATCATTATGAAATGAAGATCATGTAGAACGAGTCGCATCACATCGTGGAGACGGTATTCCGTACGTACGCACGAGTGATGATATCGTTCCTATGATCGTGGAATTGTATTGGATTATATATATATATTATTTCAGTATCAATATTACTTAATAATAATCATATATAGTTACTCATTACACCATTATACCCATCCTTGTAAGGTGATGGTGGAAAATAGATTACACCACGGCGTGGAGACGGTATTCCGTACGTACGCACGTGCGGTGATTTCATTTTTTCCGTAGGATGGATAGAAGGTGAATTAGGGTTGTTTCATATTTATAATAACATATCAGTATGTAAGTAATACTGATGTTATTACTTTATCATGAAACAACTAAAGAAGAATAAGTTGAAGAAGAAAGAAATTGAAAAGATTGGTAATGGATATTACCTCTTCTTTGGAACGCCTTTTTGAATCCTCCACTTAAGGAACTAAGATTGGTCTTTGGAGAAGACCAGGACCTCTAGGATTATTCTAGGGAAGTGGAGAAGGGAAAATGTCAGGGGTTGGCCGAGCTTGAGTGCTCAAATTGGTGTGAGGAGGAGGGGGAGGAGGTGCCCTTTTATAAGGGAGGAGAGGGGCACCTTAGGAATATCTCAAAATATTATTTTATATTAAAGTCAAAATCGGTTTATAATGGTTCCAAAGGGTCTTATTTCGAAGCTAAAGTGGGGATGGGTCGAAATCCTATCAACCAATAGAATTTAGACAAGTTTAGGATATTATTTTAACCTTATCAATTAAATTTAACTCTAAGTTAAATAATTTAACTTTTACCATGTCTTTTTGTTTTCTTTCACTATATGGTTAATACACTTACTATAACATGCCAAACGAACCCCAAATTGTTTATTATTAATATATATATCCTTATCTAAGTCATTTGGCCGAACCTTAGATTTTTAGGAATAAAATAACAATTAATAATATAATATTTGATTTAAAAACTATTTTGTGTCAATTTTGACACTATTTGATATATGATTTGTTTGAAAGTCATAACAGAATTATATGTTCGAACCAAGTTGATTAAATCAATACTAATATATCATAGTAACCTAGAAAATTAGTGGAATTCATAAAAAGTCTCAAATTACATTTATTTTGGTGTTTATAACATCAATTATGTCAATATTTCATTAATAAGATAATTACTGCATCATCATTATGTCATAAATAAATTAGATTATTTAATGTCTAAAAATTACAAATAAAATATCATCATGTAGGAAATCGTTTTAGCTTTCTAATGAATATTTAAAATTGAATTTATCTTATGTATAACCCCATATTAAAAATGATTTACTTATTAAACTTTGATTTTAACTATTTTAACCCTTCTTTAAATAAATTAATAATAAATGTCCTAATCTAATCCAAGTGGGCCTAAATGGTCATATTTTATTCCTAAGTTTGTTTTTGGTCGAATTAAACTTGTCCAATAGAATTAGGACATGTGTTAGGGTAATATTAATATCATATTTACCCTTAGTTACCCTATTTACTATTAACCGCGGTAAAAATAGTAAAAAGTTACTATTCACCAAAAAATTATTTTCATCTCATTGAACCACATTTTAGTCCTTGATATTAACCGTGTCTCTCGGATTTTTGAAATTCCATTCACAAAAGCGGTAAAATTAAGTTTTATGCAAAATTCAGTTTTTAACCTACCACTTAGTGGTTTCACTATTCATCAAAAATTGAAAGTTTTCAGAAAAATACCAAAATTTCACCCTAGGCTAATTTCGATATTCTGAGTCCGAAAATGAAGTCCATTTTGAAAAATAAAATTTATAAAATGTCAAAAAGTGGTTATTACTATTCATAACGGCTAGTTTTAATAGCATATTGTTGTTTAGTGAAACTCGGTATTGCGTACGACGCAAGCTATCGAGGAAGGTCGCGATTGCGTGTAAAGAAAGCCAAGCAAGTGTTGTGTAGAAAAAGATTCCTTTGATGATTTATATAACATAAAAGTCTCGGGTGTTACATTCTACCCCCCATAAAAAGAATTTCGCCCTCGAAATTCGTCACTTTGCAACAAACAAATGAGGATACTTCTCCCTCATCATATCCTCAAGCTCCCATGTAGCTTCTTCAAGTTGGTGGTTTCTCCATAAAACTTTCACCAAGCGAGTGGTCTTGTTTCGTAGGACTTTTTCGCTACGATCCAGAATCTCTATCGGCTGTTCTTCATAAGAAAGATCTTGCTCCAGCGGTACAACTTCTGAGCTGAGTACATGTGAAGGATCTGGTATGTACTTTTTCAGGAGAGATACATGGAACACATCGTGAACTTGAGAGAGATTCGGTGGAAGCGCCAATCGGTAAGCTACCTTCCCAACACGATCCAGTATTTCAAAAGGACTGATATATCTAGGGCTCAACTTCCCCTTCTTTCCAAATCTCATAACCCTCTTCCAGGGAGATATTCGTAAGAACACTTTATCACCCACTTCAAACTCTAGGTCTCTTCTTCGATTGTCGGCATAACTTTTCTGTCGACTCTGAGCTGCTCTTATGTGTTGTTGAATAGATCTGACCTTTTCTGCCATTTCATCAACGAGATCAGGTCCTAATAGCTTTCTTTCCCCAACTTCATCCCAGCAAGTTGGAGTCCTGCATTTCTTTCCATAGAGAGCTTCATAAGGAGCCATTTGAATACTGGAGTGAAAGATATTATTATAAGAAAAATCCACCAAAGGTAGGTGTTGATCCCAACCTCCTTTGAAATCCATAGAGCAAGCTCTCAACATATCTTCTAGGGTTTGAATTGTTCTCTCAGACTGACCGTCTGTCTGGGGATGATAAGCAGTGCTGAAACTCAACTCTGTATCCAGAGTATGCTGAAGACTTCGCCAGAACTTCGAGGTAAATCTCGGATCCCAATCAGATATAATAGAAAGTGGTACTCCATGCAATCTTACCACTTCCTTTACATATATCCTGGCATGCTGATCTAGAGAGAAATCCTCTCTAATAGCAATGAAGTGTGCAGACTTTGTAAGACGATCAACTATGACCCAGATAGCATTATTGCCTTTGGATGTTTTAGGAAGTCCTGTGACAAAGTCCATAGTGATGTTTTCCCATTTCCATTCTGGTATGGGTAATGGTTGTAACATCCCCTTAGACTTCTGTCTCTCAGCTTTAACTTGTTGACAAACCAAGCATCGAGAGACATATTCAGCAACATCTCTTTTCATGCCATCCCACCAGAAGTACTCTTTCAGGTCCCTATACATCTTCGTGCTTCCAGGATGAATAGAGAATGAAGAACTATGAGCCTCATCCAGCAGCTCTTTCTTTAATTCGGGGATGGGAGGAACACAAACCCGATTCCTGAACTTTATTATCCCATCACAATCAAGGTTGAATTCAGGAACATTTCTCACCTTCTTTTGTAACTCGACATCTTCTTTCTGTGCCTCTTTAATCTTCACATGTATAGATGGTTGAACATTCATTTGAGAAAGATAAGATTTTTCCCCTTCCATTATAATTCCAAGATCCATCCTTTGTAAATCCATAAATATTGGATCTTTTGTGATCCTCATCATGGATAAACTAGCATGGTCTTGTCGACTTAATGCATCTGCCACCTT
The DNA here is from genome assembly GCA_963277665.1 of Viscum album. Lineage (NCBI taxonomy): Eukaryota > Viridiplantae > Streptophyta > Magnoliopsida > Santalales > Viscaceae > Viscum > Viscum album. The sequence goes on from OY728150.1 coordinate 122,390,627, forward strand.
GTTTGCTTTCCCAGGGTGGTAATGGATTGAGCATTCATAATCCTTAATCAGCTCCAACCATCTTCTTTGACGCATATTCAACTCCTTTTGTGTGAAAATATACTTTAAACTTTTATGATCAGTATAAATATCACACCTTTCACCATAAAGGTAATGCCTCCAAATCTTTAATGCAAAGATTACCGCAGCCAACTCCAAATCATGTGTTGGGTAATTTTGCTCATGGATTTTCAACTGTCGTGAGGCATAAGCTATCACCATATAATTTTGCATAAGAACACACCCCAATCCCTTCTTGGATGCATCACTGTAGATCACAAACCTTTCTCCACTACAAGGCAGTGTGAGCACAGGTGCACTGGATAACCTTCTTTTCAACTCGTTGAAATTCTCTTCACATTCCTCTGTCCAGACAAACTTAACTCCTTTCCGAGTCAACTTGGTGAGTGGATTAGATAATCGTGAAAAATCTTTTACAAAACGTCGATAATATCCAGCCAAACCAAGAAAACTTCGGATCTCAGTTACTGTGGTTGGTCTCGACCATCTTTCGATAACCTCTGTTTTTTCCTGGATCCACAGATATCCCCTCTTTTGAGATTATATGACCCAAAAATGCAACTTTTTGAAGCCAAAATTCACACTTGGTAAATTTGGCATAAAGCTTCTCTTTTCTCAGGGACTTCAATATAATTCTCAAGTGATCTTCATGCTCTTCCTTGCTCTTTGAATAGACAAGAATATCGTCTATAAAGACTACCACAAATTGATCAAGATAGTCTCTAAAGACTCTATTCATTAGATCCATGAAGATAGCAGGGGCATTAGTAAGACCAAATGGCATCACTATAAATTCAAAGTGTCCATACCTTGTACGGAAAGCCGTCTTTGGTATATCCTCCCTTTTGACCCTTAATTGATGATACCCTGAACGAAGATCAATCTTGGAAAAGTATTGAATCCGCGTAGTTGGTCAAATAAGTCATCAATGCGTGGGAGAGGATATTTGTTCTTGATAGTGATCTTGTTAAGTTCTCGATAATCAATGCAGAGTCTCATTGATCCATCTTTCTTCTTAACAAATAGAACAGGTGCTCCCCAAGGTGACACACTAGGGCGTATGAATCCCTTATCAAGATTCTCTTGGAGTTGCTTCTTCAATTCCTGCAACTCAATTGGGGCCATTCTATAAGGTGTCTTTGAAATAGGCAAAGCACCCGGTACGAGTTCTATTGAAAACTCAACTTCATGATTTGGTGGAAGACCCGGCAATTCCTCCGGAAAGACATCATCAAACTCCCGTACAATGGGCATATTCTTAATCGTGAGTTTCTCACCAACCATTTGAGATAAATAACCTTCATTTAGTGGAATCAATACCCATAAGATGGAAGAAATTTCCACTGGAAGGTTATGTTCATCCTTGCATTGATAGACGATCGTAGATTGATCTGGAATATGAAATGTGACTTCCCTTCTTTGGCAATTGATATGAGCTCCATGTAGAGAAAGCCAATCCATGCCAAGAATCACATCAAATTCCACTAAAGGAAGGATCACAAGATTTGCAGGAAGCACTTTCCCACAAACTTCGATCGGAGAAGAATTATAAACTTTTGATGCGATTGATGTGCCATTAGGTGTTGTCACGGCTAACTCAACATCTAATTGTTGAGGTAATACGGTGATACCCTTAGAAAAGTCTTCAGAAATAAAAGAGTGGGTGGATCTAGAATCAAATAAAACATTTGCTACTTTAGAATGGATGGTAAGTGTACCTTTCACCACATCGTTATCGTACTCCACATCGCTGATAGAAATTGCATGTGACTTTCCTTTGTCTTTAGCCTTAAGATTTTGTTGACGTCGACCATCATCATCAACCCTTGGATTTGGGCATTGATTGGAATAATGCCCCATCTCCTTGCACTTGAAACATTGAAGTGTAGTAGGTTCATTCTGTGTATCCCTTCCTTTGTTTGCATCATTAGACATCTTCTTCCCATTATCACGGCATTCAAATGCCCGATGACCTTCCTTTTCACATTTAAAACATTTACTTGTCCCTTTAAGACAACTCCCTCCATGTTTCTTTCCACACTTTGAGCATAAGGGAAAGTTCATCTTCTTTTCCGTGTGCTCTTTAGATTTTTCTTTGAATTCCATCTTCCTCTTCTTATCAAACCCATGTGACTGATGGGTTACTCCAATCTCCATCTCGACTTTGAGAGCACATCGAACGATTTCCTCGTAGCTATTGAAGTCCCTTATGGCTAACGCCCTTCGAAGACTTGGTTTTAAGCCACTAAAGAATCGATCGATCTTACTCTCAGGTTGGATAATAATACCAGAAGCGTACCTTGCAAGTCTTGTAAAATTTGCTTCATAGGTACTAACAGATTCATCATCCCTTTGCTTCAGTTCAAGGAACTCTTTCTCCATCTTTGTTCGGAGAATACGAGGGAAGTACTTATTGAAAAATAAGTTCTTGAACTCGTCCCATTCCATAGACTCAATTTCATCCCTTTGCCTCGTATTCTTAACAAGATTCCACCATTGATCCGAATCTCCTTCCAAACGATACACTGCTAGGATGACTTTATCATGCTCAGAACATTGAAGAACTGAAAATATCTTTTCATTAGTACTAATCCATTGTTCAGCAACTAATGGATCAGTAGACCCGCTGAAAGATGGTGGACGCTGCCTCATGAAGGATTCAACAGAATGTTGCTCCCTCCTTTGTTCGTTTGGAAATCCTGCATGATTCATAGCTTGAGAAAGTTGCGTGAGCATGGCTACAAGATTTTGCATTCCAGCTCCCATATCGTTTGGTTGCTCAGGGGGACAATCATTGCATTGCCCATCGCATTCCGCATTAACACGGTTCCTTCGGGTTCCAGCCATTGACTAAAACCAAGAAGAATAGTGTGAGCAACACTAATTATAATAGGAAACCACATAATTCAAGAATAAAATTTTCATGCTTATGGTCTTATCCTAGGTTATTCATGGCCATTTCTAAGATTGTGTTCTATGCTTAGACTTATTCTTAGGGTTCTTACTAAGGCTTTCACATCCTAGTTTCCAAAGGTTGACTATACCCTCCCTCTGATACCAACTATAACGACCCACACTTTACATACATTGTTAATACTTCAAAATTGAAGCACACTTATTACAACATATGACAAAACCACAAAGGACCGTATAGGTATAGTGTCTTTAGAAACTGGGAAACATAAACAACTGGTTCATAAATCTTCTACAGTGTCTCCCATTTATTTCATCATATCTAGGGTCCCTTTTAGCATATTCTACTTAATATCCATCTTCCTGACCTGGGGAAAAGAAAACATAAAAGGGTGAGCTCAAATGCTCAGCAAGGGCAAATAAAGGAAATAAAAATCATATCATATCTTTATGAAAATCAAAACCTGCAAAAGAGATCATAATATCTTAACATGGAATAAATCATAGAAGTGAAAATGAGATCCCCAAAATCATAACATAAAACTTGAAACTTTGTGGCATGCACACATAATCATGGAAAATCATTTCTTGTTAGTCATGACTCATCGCCAAGACTATCTTAGTGGACAAAGTCCCTTTCTGAACCGAGTTCACTCCTCGTTTCAGTCCTGTATCACTGAACCGAAATAACCTTCCGTTCCAGCCATGTCTATCTCATGAGATATAAAATCATTACCCAATGCATTGGAGGGAGATATAGGTCCCACCCATCTTATAATGAATCCTTTCTTATGTGTGCCACATAATCATAAAACATGCATCATCGCATAACACATGTAACAAAAATGGGATTCTTGAAACATCATGACATCATAAATCAATTCATATATGATAAAGGAATTCATAAACATAATTCCATCACAACATATTCAAACCAATGTAAAAATATGGATAGAAACAGAACCCTTTATTATCTTAGATGGAAAATAATTTTGATAAAACACTTGAATTGAATTCTTGAGGAAAATATCATTTCTTCTTCAAAAACATTTTTCCTTTCATAACATGTCATACAACTTTAAAATAAAAGAATTTGATTAAAAATAAACTTGAAAACTTGTAAAGGAAGCTTCTTTGAAGTAATGTTTTAAAAATCCATTCATGCCGTATAAGTTAAAAAAAACATTCTTCGTACTTTTGTCGGAAAAGTCAAAAAGTACCTCGTACGGAAAAACGACAAAAGATTCCTTTCATATTCTTTACTAAAAACTCACCTAAGGGTAAAATTCGATTTAAACTATTTCAAGTGGATGGAAACAATATTACATATTGAGGGAACATGGATGTGGATGATAAAATACACCCCAGTAAATACTTACGAATAAACAATCTCGGATAAAAATGAGACTGTGATATTTCCCTTACCTTAGGTCCGATTAGCTTTGTACGTGTCCGAAGCTCCGGTATAATGGTTTAAATAATGTTATTGACTTATTCCAGAATCATACATATTGATATGAGATCATATATGGTCATATTATTAGCTTCTTGTTAGTAATATTTCATTGTTACTTGTTACTCGGGTCTTTATAACTTTTTGTTCTTATGCGTGTTTTGTCGAATAAATTCTTATTCTTATCTTTAGGTTATAGATAATTCATTTCCAGAATGGTATTAGTGTATTATATACCATATTCATTCATTCAATTCATTTATACAATCATTATGAAATGAAGATCATGTAGAACGAGTCGCATCACATCGTGGAGACGGTATTCCGTACGTACGCACGAGTGATGATATCGTTCCTATGATCGTGGAATTGTATTGAAGTATATATATATATTATTTCAGTATCAATATTACTTAATAATAATCATATATAGTTACTCATTACACCATTATACCCATCCTTGTAAGGTGATGGTGGAAAATAGATTACACCACGGCGTGGAGATGGTATTCCGTACGTACGCACGTGCGGTGATTTCATTTTTTCCGTAGGATGGATAGAAGGTGAATTAGGGTTGTTTCATATTTATAATAACATATCAGTATGTAAGTAATACTGATGTTATTACTTTATCATGAAACAACTAAAGAAGAAGAAGTTGAAGAAGAAAGAAATTGAAAAGATCGGTAATGGATATTACCTCTTCTTTGGAACGCCTTTTTGAATCCTCCACTTAAGGAACTAAGATTGGTCTTTGGAGAAGACCAGGACCTCTAGGATTATTCTAGGGAAGTGGAGAAGGGAAAATGGCAGGGGTTGGCCGAGCTTGAGTGCTCAAATTGGTGTGAGGAGGAGGGGGGGGGGAGGTGCCCTTTTATAAGGGAGGAGAGGGGCACCTTAGGAATATCTCAAAATATTATTTTATATTAAAGTCAAAATCGGTTTATAATGGTTCCAAAGGGTCTTATTTCGAAGCTAAAGTGGGGATGGGTCGAAATCCTATCAACCAATAGAATTTAGACAAGTTTAGGATATTATTTTAACCTTATCAATTAAATTTAACTCTAAGTTAAATAATTTAACTTTTACCATGTCTTTTTGTTTTCTTTCACTATATGGTTAATACACCTACTATAACATGCCAAACGAACCCCAAATTGTTTATTATTAATATATATATCCTTATCTAAGTCATTTGGCCGAACCTTAGATTTTTAGGAATAAAATAACAATTAATAATATAATATTTGATTTAAAAACTATTTTGTGTCAATTTTGACACTATTTGATATATGATTTGTTTGAAAGTCATAACAGAATTATATGTTCGAACCAAGTTGATTAAATCAATACTAATATATCATAGTAACCTATAAAATTAGTGGAATTCATAAAAAGTCTCAAATTACATTTATTTTGGTGTTTATAACATCAATTATGTCAATATTTCATTAATAAGATAATTACTGCATCATCATTATGTCATAAATAAATTAAATTATTTAATGTCTAAAAATTACAAATAAAATATAATCATGTAGGAAATCTTTTTATCTTTTTAATTAATATTTACAATTGAATTTATCTTATGTATAACCCCATATTAAAAATGATTTACTTATTAAACTTTGATTTTAACTATTTTAACCCTTCTTTAAATAAATTAATAATAAATGTCCTAATCTAATCCAAGTGGGCCTAAATGGTCATATTTTATTCCTAAGTTTGTTTTTGGTCGAATTACACTTGTCCAATAGAATTAGGACATGTGTTAGGGTAATATTAATATCATATTTACCCTTAGTTACCCTATTTACTATTAACCGCGGTAAAAATAGTAAAAAGTTACTATTCACCAAAAAATTATTTTCATCTCATTGAACCACATTTTAGTCCTTGATATTAACCGTGTCTCTCGGATTTTTGAAATTCCATTCACCGAAACGGTAAAATTAAGTTTTATGCAAAATTCAGTTTTTAACCTACCACTTAGTGGTTTCACTATTCATCAAAAATTGAAAGTTTTCAGAAAAATACCAAAATTTCACCCTAGGCTAATTTCGATATTCTGAGTCCGAAAATGAAGTCCATTTTGAAAAATAAAATTTATAAAATTTCAAAAAGTGGTTATTACTATTCATAACGGCTAGTTTTAATAGCATATTGTTGTTTAGTGAAACTCGGTATTGCGTACGACGCAAGCTATCGAGGAAGGTCGCGGTTGCGTGTAAAGCAAGCCAAGCAAGTTTTGTGTAGAATAAGATTCCTTTGATGATTTATATAACATAAAAGTCTCGGGTGTTACATTCTACCCCCCTTAAAAAGAATTTCGCCCTCAAAATTCGTCACTTTGCAACAAACAAATGAGGATACTTCTCCCTCATCATATCCTCAAGATCCCATGTAGCTTCTTCAAGTTGGTGGTTTCTCCATAAAACTTTCACCAAGCGAGTGGTCTTGTTTCGTAGGACTTTTTCGCTACGATCCAGAATCTCTATCGGCTGTTCTTCATAAGAAAGATCTTGCTCCAGCGGTACAACTTCTGAGTTGAGTACATGTGAAGGATCTGGTATGTACTTTCTCAGGAGAGATACATGGAACACATCGTGAACTTGAGAGAGATTCGGTGGAAGCGCCAATCGGTAAGCTACCTTCCCAACACGATCCAGTATTTCAAAAGGACCGATATATCTAGGGCTCAACTTCCCCTTCTTTCCAAATCTCATAACCCTATTCCAGGGAGATATTCGTAAGAACACTTTATCACCCACTTCAAAATCTAGGTCTCTTCTTCTATTGTCGGCATAACTTTTCTGTCGACTCTGAGCTGCTCTTATGGGTTGTTGAATAGATCTGACCTTTTCTGCCATTTCATCAATGAGATCAGGTCCTAATAGCTTTCTTTCCCCAACTTCATCCCAGCAAGTTGGAGTCCTGCATTTCTTTCCATAGAGAGCTTCATAAGGAGCCATTTGAATACTGGAGTGAAAGCTATTATTATAAGAAAATTCCACCAAAGGTAGGTGTTGATCCCAACCTCCTTTGAAATCCATAGAGCAAGCTCTCAACATATCTTCTAGGGTTTGAATTGTTCTCTCAGACTGACCGTCTGTCTGGGGATGATAAGCAGTGCTGAAACTCAACTCTGTATCCAGAGTATGCTGAAGACATCGCCAGAACTTCGAGGTAAATCTCGGATCCCGATCAGATATAATAGAAAGTGGTACTCCATGCAATCTTACCACTTCCTTTACATATATCCTGGCAAGCTGATCTAGAGAGAAATCCTCTCTAATAGCAATGAAGTGTGCAGACTTTGTAAGACGATCAACTATGACCCAGATAGCATTATTGCCTTTGGATGTTTTAGGAAGTCCTGTGACAAAGTCCATAGTGATGTTTTCCCATTTCCATTCGGGTATGGGTAATGTTTGTAACATCCCCTTAGACTTCTGTCTCTCAGATTTAACTTGTTGACAAACCAAGCATCGAGAGACATATTCAGCAACATCTCTTTTCATGCCATCCCACCAGAAGTACTCTTTCAGGTCCCTATACATCTTCGTGCTTCCAGGATGAATAGAGAATGAAGAACTATGAGCCTCATCCAGCAGCTCTTTCATTAATTCGGGGATGGGAGGAACACAAACCCGATTCCTGAACTTTATTATCCCATCACAATCAAGGTTGAATTCAGGAACATTTCTCACCTTCTTTTGTAACTCGACATCTTCTTTCTGTGTCTCTTTAATCTTCACATGTATAGATGGTTGAACATTCATTTGAGAAAGATAAGATTTTTCCCCTTCCATTATAATTCCAAGATCCATCCTTTGTAAATCCATAAATATTGGATCTTTTGTGATCCTCATCATGGATAAACTAGCATGGTCTTGTCGACTTAATGCATCTGCCACCTTGTTTGCTTTCCCAGGGTGGTAATGGATTGAGCATTCATAATCCTTAATCAGCTCCAACCATCTTCTTTGACGCATATTCAAATCCTTTTGTGTGAAAATATACTTTAAACTTTTATGATCAGTATAAATATCACACCTTTCACCATAAAGGTAATGCCTCCAAATCTTTAATGTAAAGATTACCGCAGCCAACTCCAAATCATGTGTTGGGTAATTTTGCTCATGGATTTTCAACTGTCGTGAGGCATAAGCTATCACCATATCATTTTGCATAAGAACACACCCCAATCCCTTCTTGGATGCATCACTGTAGATCACAAACCATTCTCCACTACAAGGCAGTGTGAGCACAGGTGCACTGGATAACCTTCTTTTCAACTCCTTGAAATTCTCTTCACATTCCTCTGTCCAGACAAACTTAACTCCTTTCCAAGTCAACTTGGTGAGTGGATTAGATAATCGTGAAAAATCTTTTACAAAACGTCGATAATATCCAGCCAAACCAAGAAAACTTCGGATCTCAGTTACTGTGGTTGGTCTCGACCATCTTTCGATAACCTCTGTTTTTGCTGGATCCACAGATATCCCCTCTTTTGAGATTATATGACCCAAAAATGCAACTTTTTGAAGCCAAAATTCACACTTGGTAAATTTGGCATAAAGCTTCTCTTTTCTCAGGGTCTTCAATATAATTCTCAAGTGATCTTCATGCTCTTCCTTGCTCTTTGAATAGACAAGAATATCGTCTATAAAGACTACCACAAATTGATCAAGATAGTCTCTAAAGACTCTATTCATTAGATCCATGAAGATAGCAGGGGCATTAGTAAGACCAAATGGCATCACTATAAATTCATAGTGTCCATACCTTGTACAGAAAGCTGTCTTTGGTATATCCTCCCTTTTGACCCTTAATTGATGATACCCTGAACGAAGATCAATCTTGGAAAAGTATTGAGCTCCGCGTAGTTGGTCAAATAAGTCATCAATGCGTGGGAGAGGATATTTGTTCTTGATAGTGATCTTGTTAAGTTCTCGATAATCAATGCAGAGTCTCATTGATCCATCTTTCTTCTTAACAAATAGAACAGGTGCTCCCCAAGGTGACGCACTAGGGCGTATGAATCCCTTATCAAGATTCTCTTGGAGTTGCTTCTTCAATTCCTGCAACTCAATTGGGGCCATTCTATAAGGTGTCTTTGAAATAGGCAAAGCACCTGGTACGAGTTCTATTGAAAACTCAACTTCACGATTTGGTGGAAGACCCGGCAATTCCTCCAGAAAGACATCATCAAACTCCCGTACAATGGGCATATTCTTAATCGTGAGTTTCTCACCAACCATTTGAGATAAATAACCTTCATTTAGTGGAATCAATACCCATAAGATGGAAGAAATTTCCACTGGAAGGTTATGTTCATCCTTGCATTGATAGACGATCGTAGATTGATCTGGAATATGAAATGTGACTTCCCTTCTTTGGAAATTGATATGAGCTCCATGTAGAGAAAGCCAATCCATGCCAAGAATCACATCAAATTCCACTAAAGGAAGGATCACAAGATTTGCAGGAAGCACTTTCCCACAAACTTCGATCGGAGAAGAATTATAAACTTTTGATGCGATTGATGTGCCATTAGGTGTTGTCACGGCTAACTCAACATCTAATTGTTGAGGTAATACGGTGATACCCATAGAAAAGTCTTCAGAAATAAAAGAGTGGGTGGATCCAGAATCAAATAAAACATTTGCTACTTTAGAATGGATGGTAAGTGTACCTTTCACCACATCGTTATCGTACTCCACATCGCTGATAGAAATTGCATGTGACTTTCCTTTGTCTTTAGCCTTAAGATTTTGTTGACGTCGACCATCATCATCAACCCTTGGATTTGGGCATTGATTGGCATAATGCCCCATCTCCTTGCACTTGAAACATTGAAGTGTAGTAGGTTCATTCTGTGTATCCCTTCCTTTGTTTGCATCATTAGACATCTTCTTCCCATTATCACGGCATTCAAATGCCCGGTGACCTTCCTTTCCACATTTAAAACATTTACTTGTCCCTTTAAGACAACTCCCTCCATGTTTCTTTCCACACTTTGAGCATAAGGGAAAGTTCATCTTCTTTTCCGTGTGCTCTTTAGATTTTTCTTTGAATTCCATCTTCCTCTTCTTATCAAACCCATGTGACTGATGGGTTACTCCAATCTCCATCTCGACTTTGAGAGCACATCGAACGATTTCCTCATAGCTATTGAAGTCCCTTATGGCTAACGCCCTTCGAAGACTTGGTTTTAAGCCACTAAAGAATCGATCGATCTTACTCTCAGGTTAGATAATAATACCAGAAGCGTACCTTGCAAGTCTTGTAAAATTTGCTTCATAGGTACTAACAGATTCATCATCCCTTTGCTTCAGTTCAAGGAACTCTTTCTCCATCTTTGTTCGGAGAATACGAGGGAAGTACTTATTGAAAAATAAGTTCTTGAACTCGTCCCATTCCATAGACTCAATTTCATCCCTTTGCCTCGTATTCTTAACAAGATTCCACCATTGATCCGCATCTCCTTCCAAACGATACACTGCTAGGATGACTTTATCATGCTCAGAACATTGAAGAACTGAAAATATCTTTTCAGTAGTACTAATCCATTGTTCAGCAACTAATGGATCAGTAGACCCGCTGAAAGATGGTGGACGCTGCCTCATGAAGGATTCAACAGAATGTTGCTCCCTCCTTTGTTCGTTTGGAAATCCTGCATGATTCATAGCTTGAGAAAGTTGCGTGAGCATGGCTACAAGATTTTGCATTCCAGCTCCCATATCGTTTGGTTGCTCAGGGGGACAATCATTGCATTGCCCATCGCATTCCGCATTAACACGGTTCCTTCGGGTTCCAGCCATTGACTAAAACCAAGAAGAATAGTGTGAGCAACACTAATTATAATAGGAAACCACATAATTCAAGAATAAAATTTTCATGCTTATGGTCTTATCCTAGGTTATTCATGGCCATTTCTAAGATTGTGTTCTATTCTTAGACTTATTCTTAGGGTTCTTACTAAGGCTTTCACATCCTAGTTTCCAAAGGTTGACTATACCCTCCCTCTGATACCAACTATAACGACCCACACTTTACATACATTGTTAATACTTCAAAATTGAAGCACACTTATTACAACATATGACAAAACCACAAAGGACCGTATAGGTATAGTGTCTTTAGAAACTGGGAAACATAAACAACTGGTTCATAAATCTTCTACAGTGTCTCCCATTTATTTCATCATATCTAGGGTCCCTTTTAGCATATTCTACTTAATATCCATCTTCCTGACCTGGGGAAAAGAAAACATAAAAGGGTGAGCTCAAATGCTCAGCAAGGGCAAATAAAGGAAATAAAAATCATATCATATCTTTATGAAAATCAAAACCTTCAAAAGAGATCATAATATCTTAACATGGAATAAATCATAGAAGTGAAAATGAGATCCCCAAAATCATAACATAAAACTTGAAACTTTGTGGCATGCACACATAATCATGGAAAATCATTTCTTGTTAGTCATGACTCATCACCAAGACTATCTTAGTGGACAAAGTCCCTTTCTGAACCGAGTTCACTCCTCGTTTCAGTCCTGTATCACTGAACCGAAATAACCTTCCGTTCCAGCCATGTCTATCTCATGAGATATAAAATCATTACCCAATGCATTGGAGGGAGATATAGGTCCCACCCATCTTATAATGAATCCTTTCTTATGTGTGCCACATAATCATAAAACATGCATCATCGCATAACACATGTAACAAAAATGGGATTCTTGAAACATCATGACATCATAAATCAATTCATATATGATAAAGTAATTCATAAACATAATTCCATCACAACATATTCAAACCAATGAAAAAATATGGATAGAAACAGAACCCTTTATTATCTTAGATGGAAAATAATTTTGATAAAACACTTGAATTGAATTCTTGAGGAAAATATCCTTTCTTCTTCAAAAACATTTTTCCTTTCAGAACATGTCATACAACTTTAAAATAAAAGAAGTTGATTAAAAATAAACTTGAAAACTTGTAAAGGAATCTTCTTTGAAGTAATGTTTTAAAAATCCATTCATGCCGTATAAGTTAAAAAAACATTCTTCATACTTTTGTCGGAAAAGTCAAAAAGTACCTCGTACGGAAAAACGACAAAAGATTCATTTCATATTCTTTACTAAAAACTCACCTAAGGGTAAAATTCGATTTAAACTATTTCAAGTGGATGGAAACAATATTACATATTGAGGGAACATGGATGTGGATGATAAAATACACCCTAGTAAATACTTACGAATAAACAATCTCGGATAAAAATGAGATTGTGATATTTCCCTTACCTTAGGTCCGATTAGCTTTGTACGTGTCCGAAGCTCCTGTATAATGGTTTAAATAATGTTATTGACTTATTCTAGAATCATACATATTTATATGAGATCATATATGGTCATATTATTAGCTTCTTGTTAGTAATATTTCATTGTTACTTGTTACTCGGGTCTTTATAACTTTTTGTTCTTATGCGTGTTTTGTCGAATAAATTCTTATTCTTATCTTTAGGTTATAGATAATTCATTTCCAGAATGGTATTAGTGTATTATATACCATATTCATTCATTCAATTCATTTATACAATCATTATGAAATGAAGATCATGTAGAACGAGTCGCATCACATCGTGGAGACGGTATTCCGTACGTACGCACGAGTGATGATATCGTTCCTATGATCATGGAATTGTATTGGAGTATATATATATATTATTTCAGTATCAATATTACTTAATAATAATCATATATAGTTACTCATTACACCATTATACCCATCCTTGTAAGGTGATGGTGGAAAATAGATTACACCACGGCGTGGAGACGGTATTCCGTACGTACGCACGTGCGGTGATTTCATTTTTTCCGTAGGATGGATAGAAGGTGAATTAGGGTTGTTTCATATTTATAATAACATATCAGTATGTAAGTAATACTGATGTTATTACTTTATCATGAAACAACTAAAGAAGAAGAAGTTGAAGAAGAAAGAAATTGAAAAGATCGGTAATGGATATTACCTCTTCTTTGGAACGCCTTTTTGAATCCTCCACTTAAGGAACTAAGATTGGTCTTTGGAGAAGACCAGGACCTCTAGGATTATTCTAGGGAAGTGGAGAAGGGAAAATGGCAGGGCTTGGCCGAGCTTGAGTGCTCAAATTGGTGTGAGGAGGAGGGGGAGGAGGTGCCCTTTTATAAGGGAGGAGAGGGGCACCTTAGGAATATCTCAAAATATTATTTTATATTAAAGTCAAAATCGGTTTATAATGGTTCCAAAGGGTCTTATTTCGAAGCTAAAGTGGGGATGGGTCGAAAGCCTATCAACCAATAGAATTTAGACAAGTTTAGGATATTATTTTAACCTTATCAATTAAATTTAACTCTAAGTTAAATAATTTAACTTTTACCTTGTCTTTTTGTTTTCTTTCACTATATGGTTAATACACTTACTATAACATGCCAAACGAACCCCAAATTGTTTATTATTAATATATATATCCTTATCTAAGTCATTTGGCCGAACCTTAGATTTTTAGGAATAAAATAACAATTAATAATATAATATTTGATTTAAAAACTATTTTGTGTCAATTTTGACACTATTTGATATATGATTTGTTTGAAAGTCATAACAGAATTATATGTTCGAACCAAGTTGATTAAATCAATACTAATATATCATAGTAACCTAGAAAATTAGTGGAATTCATAAAAAGTCTCAAATTACATTTATTTTGGTGTTTATAACATCAATTATGTCAATATTTCATTAATAAGATAATTACTGCATCATCATTATGTCATAAATAAATTAAATTATTTAATGTCTCAAATTTACAAATAAAATATCATCATGTAGGAAATCTTTTTAGCTTTCTAATGAATATTTACAATTGAATTTATCTTATGTATAACCCCATATTAAAAATGATTTACTTATTAAACTTTGATTTTAACTATTTTAACCCTTCTTTAAATAAATTAATAATAAATGTCCTAATCTAATCCAAGTGGGCCTAAATGGTCATATTTTATTCCTAAGTTTGTTTTTGGTCGAATTACACTTGTCCAATAGAATTAGGACATGTGTTAGGGTAATATTAATATCATATTTACCCTTAGTTACCCTATTTACTATTAACCGCGGTAAAAATAGTAAAAAGTTACTATTCACCAAAAAATTATTTTCATCTCATTGAACCACATTTTAGTCCTTGATATTAACCGTGTCTCTCGGATTTTTGAAATTTCATTCACAGAAGCGGTAAAATTAAGTTTTATGCAAAATTCAGTTTTTAACCTACCACTTAGTGGTTTCACTATTGATCAAAAATTGAAAGTTTTCAGAAAAATACCAAAATTTCACCCTAGGCTAATTTCGATATTCTGAGTCCGAAAATGAAGTCCATTTTGAAAAATAAAATTTATAAAATTTCAAAAAGTGGTTATTACTATTCATAACGGCTAGTTTTAATAGCATATTGTTGTTTAGTGAAACTCGGTATTGCGTACGACGCAAGCTATCGAGGAAGGTCGCGATTGCGTGTAAAGCAAGCCAAGCAAGTGTTGTGTAGAAAAAGATTCCTTTGATGATTTATATAACATAAAAGTCTCGGGTGTTACACCTTCATTGTTAGTCTCACTAGGACATATCCCATGTGAGATAATTTGTGTCCTTCTCTAGCCTACCCATATTCCATTGATTATGGACATCTTTTCTATCAATAACATTTCCCTTACAGACCATTTTATACTATTACATGTTCTTAATGATACCATGACCCCACCTAGAGGGCTATATTCATTCTATATTACCCTTGTTGGTCTATATTCTCTGTGGGGATCATGATCACAATCCTATATCACTTGTTACATCAACATATCCTCATTGGTCCATATTCTTATTGGGGATCATCTTCATGAGGACATATCCCTTAGGATTCCAAATCATCCTCACTGGACCATATTCCATTCAAATTCAACTTGAAATGGATTCTCGTGAATAAGTATCACACCAACTTCTACTAGGAATCTTTCACCTAGACTTCCTTCATCTGTAATGTCAAACTACGTGGTATGGTCTTGTCACACAACCTCAAACTATGTCATTATAACTACATAGGTTTTGATTACTTTCAAAAGGATATGTAGGAATCCCCTTCATGGGCATGATCATGATACTATATTATCCCACTACCTTCCTATATAGAAATAAATTCTAGAGTTCCTAACTATATGGATTTAAAGCATAAAACCCCTAAACCAAAATTGTAAAGTAAAAATGGGTATAAATATAGAGAAACTATGATCAATATAGATGGATATGGTAATAGGATTCTTTGAGATATGTACATGATCACAACGATGGTCAACAACCTGTTCTAAAATTCTTTGGTAACTATTCCCATATCAATATTTGGGAATGATTTCTGAGAATATCTTAAATCTATAAGAGATACTCATAGTAGGAAATAATCCCCTACAAGAGGGTTTGGTGAGACTGGCATCCCATCCTCTGGGTTCGACTCACATTCAAAGTGTTTCTGGTATGTCCTAGTGACCGCCTACCTTTGGAAATTAGGTCCATGCAGTAAAAATAAAAATTATGATCTAGAATACTGTGGACATAAAAAACCGGGAACCTAATGTGAATATTTCAATAAAAAAAGATCGGACCATTTTTTTCTTGTGCATCTTATGAAAAAATGGTCATATCTATAATAAGAATAAACCATTATGTTTTGTGTGTATAGATAATTAAGAATATCTATTACTTTCACTACTACATTGATCAGTGGCCTTTTTTCTTATTGTATTTGTGACCACAGATACCTTTATCATACAGTTCCCCTCAACCTTACATAATGGAATTATCAATAAAACAATTGATAAATTTAGCTGCAGTAACTACCTCCACAAACCATATGAAAATGACACATACTCTATGCCTTTAGAATTAGGTATATGAAATGATGGTTAGGGAGTACTACTGGCACGGTACAATCATGAACCTCAAGTATTAATGTGAGGGACTTTAGGTTCTAAATCTCACAGGACCCATTTTACTCAAAGAAGTCTAGGTCAATGCTGATGATGCTTGTCTCTATTGATAACTGTTTAAAGATTATATATTCAGAGTGTGTAAATAAGTATCTTCCTTACCTTAAGAAGGTGGATAAAGGAGTCAACCAAGATGGATCCTATAACCCTCCTCCAGCATCATGTGATAATTTCCCCTTAGTCACCTATTGAGGGTGATGCCCAGTGGGACACCTCCAAAGACACTCATATTTAGGCACCATGGGGATCTCGATGGGTGTAACACATTTTAGATCATAGGGAGAATTATCATATTACTAATACCATCAATAAATCCCACCAGAATATTCCAATAGAAACTGGTGATTAGGCTCATATCCCTTCTCACCCATATCATGTATGTCAACATACTATAGTAGAACTCAATGAGATGGTTCATATCCATCCCCATGCACACCAAGTCTACATGTATATTCTACAAGAAAATAAGGGGAAGACACATATTCTACCCCCTTCACAAAAATTACATCAGCATATTCCAATGGAAAAAAGGATGATATAAGTGATCATATATCCTCACATCAAGCAAACACATTTTTTAGAATGTCCTCGCAATTGAGAACATATAGGCATGTATTCATGCACATACCCTTATAGAGTGAAGTTTATTATGTGAAATATAATATATAAAAGTGTCAAATATTTGATTTAAAAAGGGTTCGCCATTAAAAGGCGGTAAAACTGCATTTTTTTAAAAAATACTTATTTTATCTAAAAAAATTAATTTTTCCTTATATTATGTCTAAGAAACACAAAATATGAATGTTAAAATTATATGGGATATATATATTATTCAAATTTTTTTATTATTATTCATAACCTTTTTTTAAACGGTAGGTTTGATAGGTCATGGTGCACTTGAACTCGGTGTTGCGTACATCGCACACTATTGTATTATTTAAAGAGAAACGTACTTTGGAAGCTCAGGGTGTTAAAAACTCATACTTATTATGGTACACTAATACAAAATTAGGAACTCATTTTATCCTGGTCCAGAGAAATCAAAATAATCACCCAAGAACCTGAAAATAGGATATATGAGTTCATGTAGTAATCACATCAAAAGTTAGAAAATAAACTGATAGAAGAAGAATTAGGAGTTCTGTACTTACTAAGGGATAATCAATGTGATGAACATAACTTGATTCTGAGATCAAATGAGGGATTACTCACCATGTGAAGAGGAGGAGGAGGAGTGATGTGCACATGAGAGGCCTCCTGGAAGAATGAGGGAGGAACACGAAGTAAAACCCATTTAAGGTTGGAGGAGGAAAATATCAATTTTCCACCTTTAATGAGGGTCATGTTTAGGTTACATAGTTTCTCTAACTGTGTACAAACCATGCATATAACACTGAAAAAGATCCATACCCTGCATGGTTTGGCAACATAGTATTGGCTAACCATGCGCCAATCATGCAGTGTTACTAGTTAAGTGGCACAAACCATATAGATTGGGCACAGCGTTTGGAAGAGCATGAATAGTCTTTATTCCAACCTCTATAATTTTCTATAGAAATTATTCACATTCGTTCTCCCTCCATGCATAGTTTATAAAATCTTGAAACACCCCTTACATAATTGTACAGTTCCCCTAGGGGTGGGTGTACGATTTAAACTAACCATGAGCCCCTGTCAGTTTCTTTTCGAAAGCATTGTTTTAGATCCTGATGCTCTCAAAACACGTTTAAACTCCTGAGACACCTCTCTAGACATAAAACGTTTCTAAAAATTTAAACTTTAATTGTTTCTAGGCCCAGATTTACATTTTTATGACCAGTTAAAAAATCATCCTATCCACCTAATAAAAGGTGCAAATTCCTTTGGAAATTTCAACCCAAACTAAAATTTGGGATGTTACAATATTCTGAAATTAAACATTCTTATCCCAGAGAATCCTTGGGGAACAAAGAAACAACACCCAACCTACTTGGGTCAAGAACCTTTTGTTCAAATGGATGTTTTTCATTTTCAAACACCGAATACACCTCCAAGAGTCATTTTAATCATATAAAACAAAAACCATTAAAACATGATTAAAACCTTGTTTTCAAATCTAAAACATTGAGATGTTCTCTACCCAAGGCCATATAACCTGAGACATGATCACATCATTATCCTTTCACCAGTCAACCTATAGTGATTTCCACCATATGTCTTATATTTGAATGGCCAATTCTAATTCATGGCAGTCACGTCATCAGAATTTTCTAAAGTGAAACATCATCAGCATCATAGTGAAAATCCAGGAACATTTATCAAATTTTACATGAGTGTAGTATTTTTAGTCCTTAATTAGATAAAAATGGTTGAATCCTAATTGACCATTCTTAACTGGTTGTGTCGGCCATTCCTTGAAAATCTACTACCAACCTTTAAAATTATCTTTTATCACATAAAGGGCATGTTAAATGTGGTTGCATGCTGACTGCATCTAACTACTAATGTAAATCAGGTAGAACCATCTTAACCTAACAATTTCTAAAAGTGATCAACTTAATAACTTACACATCACCAATTATATTTCCAAAAAACATTAACCCAAGGAGTATCAAGATCATTCGGAGCATGCTCATCAAATCCATACCCCACTTACAGTGATGTCTCCTAGCAAAACAATCTTCTGATCAAAGCTTCCATCATGGTCTTGCACCAAATCTGCAACTATCCTGATCCAACATCCATATATCTTCATAATCAACAACAAGCTTACCTCTTACATCGAGATTTCACCAAAACACATAATCAAATATATACCTATACTTTACTATGGATTTCATCCGTACCTTTTTTCATTAATTATATATCATACGAGAGCCAAAAATACCATCCAATGACAAGAATCAATATTTCATATCCCTTATCATGTGAGGGTAATCCATTAAATACCAACAACTCACTCTCAAACTTAGGATCATTCTTTTCATCACATAAATGAAAAAATAAATTAAAACAATTTCCCACACCATATCAATTTATGAAAATAACAAAAACATGGTTAAAAAGTCAGTCATCTGTGGTTACTAATATAACATCACCCCTAAATCATTATCACTTTCTATGAACAATTAATGGGGTTTTTTTCAAAAACTAAAACACATTGTGGGTCTCCATCCTTAAAAACCCATTGGTGTACCCCACACCAAGTTGATTTCCTTTAAACCTCCCCTCATGTTCAATTCCCAAGGAGAACAATCATAAAAATAGAACAGGTTGGAATGGTAGTTAGGTGTATAGTTGACTTCATCTATGTATACTTTGAATAATTTCACGATATTGTGCATGATCGTCTCTATTTTGAGAGTGCACTAAGAAGTTATCGATAGGTTTTCACGGTTCTCCAAAGCCAAAATAACTTCAAACATGCTACATTTACCATAATTAACCCCTAAAACCATGTCTTCCAACAATGTGTTCAATGGTTCTGTCATGATTCATCTTTCTCAAGTCACATGGTCCATTTATGGTTTATACCTCATCTTGGGCGCATCCTTTTTAATTTACCCAAGCTCCAGTTACCTATTTCCACAAGATTCATATTTGAATCCATTGATTCATGACCCTTACTAGGACTCTCACTAATGTTAAATAATAAAAAGTTACTACTTGAAACTGATGTGATATAAACATGCCATACATCGTGGGAATATATCTCTTACCACCATGTTCATAATTAATCATGCTACCATGAGTCATCTGTCAACACGTCCAAAAATACTATAATACTTTTCATGTCAGTTTCAAACACAATAGGAACTCCCTTAGAACTCCTCTTAAAAATTAGTCACCATTCTATTCCACGATTTTTCAAATGACTTCCTGCCTCATAGAATCGTTTTCGAGAAGAATGAACCAACCACACAACTACAGGTCAACTGGTCCATGCAACCAAACTTTCCTAGCCAGCATACATGGTTTCAATAGTAATCACTTTAGGTGCTTCCCAAAAAGCCAAATATATTATCATGCCTATATCATAAGACCCAAAAATATTTTTTTCAATAGTCTTAGGAAGGGCATAAAATGAAACCCATTTCCCTTAAGACAAACATAAATCAAAGACTAACCTCTCTCACAAAGTACCCTAGAATAAATTGAATGATGACCTACTAGGGTCTATGTCAGAATTAAGGGAATCTAGGTTCTTCTACCTATCCATGAGTTCTCCGTCATGGAAGCCATATCCCACTTGATGGATTTTATCAAATTTACTCTAATACGCCTATAAATCCATTTAAAAGAGATAAAATTAAAGGTATATAAAAAATATTGACCTATGAAACTCAAGTTGGATAAAATAAGTGTGATGACACTAAATACCATGCATCAGGATATAGGACCCCGATCATCAATAAGTATCTGAATAGTGGAGTTCTTTCTAGAGGGTTATAATGATAATTTAATAAAATATCTAACTCACTAGGAATCTGCATAGAATAATACTCCCTGAAGATTCAACCAATCGGACAACCACCCATCTATCTAGGTTGTACTTTCCTTATCTGGAGTTCTACTCAGAATAACTAATAACTTAATGATATCTCAAGTAAATAAACATAATTAATAACTTATCAAATATTTATGGTCAGAGGTCACTGCCATAACTAGGTTATTCCCTTACTTACACAAGGAACAGACCCTAAAAAATCTTATTCATGAAAAGATCACTATTCCTTAACTCCTAACCTCAATGTTCAACACAACCTGAGAAGAAGTCATCATAGTTCCATGGAAATTATCGCATTCTCATTCAATGAAACTCTTAAGGAAACATTTAATAATGACCCCAACATGAGTTTGCTTGCAACAAGAACCTCTAAAATATTGGATTTTAAGGAATTTAAACAATGATCATTCATTTAAAAAATTAAAATAGTTTAGTTAATAGGGATATAAAGTACTAGTTTTATGGAGAAATATACTTAGTAATTTATCTAGTTGTCACCATGTAGCATAATTGGTAAATTGTCTCATAATTATCATTTAACCATTTATTCAACCATAAGGTTCTTCGGACCAGGCTTAGTTAAATAAAATTTCAATTTTAATCTATAGTGTAAAACACTATTTAGGTTGGAATTGGAATTTTAATTAACTGATGTTTCATAATTATAAATCTCAAAAGAATATAAATAGTATTTTTTCATTTAATAGGAATAGGTTTAGTAATATTCCACCATACATTTATATGTAACACATATAATTAGCTGTTGACACTTTAAATAATTTTCTCATACAGCATGTGTATACCCCCCATGGGGTTAAGCATTAAGGCATAAAAGAGTAATGTGACTTAAAAGGGTACCATCATATGAACTTGAGTCCATATAAATGAAACAAAATAGTATATTCTTCACTATATATCAATTACACCCTTAGTGGGTTTATTACATAAGTATCATGCCTCAACTAACTTACTTAGGACAAATTGTGCATTTAGGAATTTAGTCTTACGAGTCATCAATCACAAATAATATATTTTCGAGCCTTTATAAATGAAAACAATTTCTATAAAAAATAATTTTAACATTATATAAGAATCATCATTCGGTTAGATGAATTACCATTCCAAAATTATAATGTTACTTACCTATATAATAAATAAATTTCATTCATGTAACTGAAACTCATTTTTTACCTTTAGAGTAAATATATATAAAGTTTACATATAATGGTATGATTATATCGGTTACCCTTCCCAATTTATAAAGACATATAAACTTTATAAATTATTATTTTCACCCATTTAATCACAACCATAAATTGTGTATCCCATGCAACCAATGGTCCAAGGATCTAACATGTCACAATTAGTTAATTCAGGTGTCCCCATTAAGATATAAAGGAAAAAACTATTTCTGTTGATGTAGACACGTCAAAAAATTTTTTTTTATCATAATATAAAAAAACATGTTATCGTGTAATAATATGATATAGGAAACCATTATGATAAATCATACAATGCACATATATCAAATATCAAGCAGTTAAGCAATACAGCCTACATGGAATGGAAAGTGAATTATATGTGAATCTCTATATGCCTACAATGATTAACGTAACAACATGTCCTTGTCTTACTGATCTAAGGGTAAAAATCCATAAATAAATAAATCAATAACCAATATATGTACAAAAATCACCCAAGATGCAATAATAATAAACTATAATAGTAACTGCACAAATGATTCCATCATAGGAAACTAAATCTTTCCCCTATGCTTGGGTTAGACGAAACTAAACATGATCTATTTACCAAGTTCTAAAACATTCCAAGTACCTTTTCTATTATAAAAAATTGTAAAAAAAAATGAAAATAATCTCTAATACTGCTTTGTATCATCTTGTCCTTGGAGCCATAGAAACAGTGCCCCAAGTTGATTGGTCACATGGCCTCATGTGTTCCTCCTCATATTCTAGAATATGTATACAAGAAGTGAGAGTCAATAAGTTGTATGGGGTGAAGACTATACCCTCCTGATCAGAGTAGCATAGTGTTATAAAATATATTCAATTGCAGAAGAAATATAAATATGGGTAGAGAAAGATAATAATAACTGACAATAAAAAATAAATTAATTAATGTTCATGCACGAAAATGATATATTGTACAAGTGAAAAACATATAACTAGAACGCGTAGCCGAAAATATACAATACAATATATGTGCAATGAAAAGAAAAAAATCCTCCAAAGATGGATCAATGAGAACACTAAAAACTAGCTCAGTCAATTGATCATAAGCACCATGTACATTAGTGACATAACATAGAATAATTGATGAAACTAAACCTCCAACCATGAGGTATGTTTGGGTTCCAACCATCAGCCCAAACTAGGTGTGAGATATACTCAATATGACACCACCATTTTTTTAATTCAATCCAACCGTTTAATATAAAAAAACAATGTACATGTATAATAAAAATATAGTGCAATGAAGTAAACAAATATAATCAAGTCGGTTTGAGGTTCCTCAAAGGAATCCTGGCTGACCATACCTATTTCAACCTAAGCTAGAATAACTTTGATGATGTGTCACTCGATATATATATATATATATATAAGAATATATATAAATAAGAATATATATATGCACTATTTATGTAGTAACATATATAGACACACATATATATATATATATGCAGTACCAGTTTAGACCTGAAGTGTAACTCAGGAATCCATGTATAATGATAAGATTTATATATTAAATAATGGTCTCTAAGCCCAAGTGTCATAATTTATAATGGATTCCATGCCCAAGTATCAAACTTTATAAGAGACAACATGCTCGAGTATCATAAATAATAAGGGACACCACGCCCATGATTAATAAAGGATATCATTCCCATAATAATATGGTATACCTTTCCTGTAATAATGATGGATGTATTTACCATAATAATAAGGGACACCTTTCCCATAATAATAAGGATTTACTTGCTCAAAATAATAAGGTATGTCTTTCTAGTAATAATAAGGGACACCTTTCCCATAATAATAAGGGATTCACTGCCCATAAAAATAAAGGACACATTGCTCATAATAATAAGGGACATCGTGCCCATAATAGTAAGGGACTATATGATCTTGAATATTAAGTTATTCCACGCCCATAAATAGTAAGGGATGACATACCCATTTATAGTTCAAGAAAATACTTCATAACTTTTCATTCATAAGTGACAAGAAGGGGTGAGTGAGATAGTCTTTCCATTAACTCTTCACATAATATGGTTTACAAAATTTGGTACATTCATTAAAAATCACGAAGTCCCTAGGAATCACCCATGGTATAAATTAATTAAAACACATTTCAAGTACTCATTTGTTTTAATTGATATAAAAACACACCTCAATGGTGGTTTTATTAGAAAATAGAGTCATGGTTTTCATATCATTTTAATCTACCTAATTAACTATATTAGGTTGATCCTACATAATTATCAAAAAAACCACATGTGACCAAGGAACAAAAAGATCTGACCATACCATTTAATTTGTTAAAGCATTTTTATGTTTCTTGGGACATCTTAAAGAATACACCTTGGGGGTTTTTTAATTGCTAAGAAAGGTCAATCAAAAGGTGTTATATAATAAAAAATTACTATACAATGTGTTTAAAGATGATTAATTGGCCTCCAATCAAGTTAAGGAGTCTATGGTACAACACAGGTGGGGTCTAAGTACTTAATTTAAGGTATTTATCTTTTTGGGTTCCACGCACAAAAAGTACATTGTGTAACACAACAATAATAATTTATAAATGAGAAAAAATTTAAAAAAAATCATCAAAAACACCTATATCATTCTTATTATGGCCCAATCATCCAATTTCAAGAATTAATTCAATTTAGAATGATAGAAATAGGAAGAATCACCAAACTCCCAAAAAATAGGGTAAATGAGCTCACACAATGATCACATCAAAAGGGAGAAAATAAACTGATAAAAGGGGTGTGATGAGTCATGGACTTACTGAGGGATAACCAATGTAATGAATGATGCTCAATTTTATGCTCAAATGTGGGAGAACATACATTGGTAAGAAGAGGAGGGGAGGTGAGCATGTGGGAGGCATCCTGGGTGAATGTGGGAGGATATAGGGGGAAATCTATTAAGTGAAGAGGGGAAAATAGTTACCCCCCCCCCCTAAATAGGTGAATAGTTCGTCCACATTTTTTGGTTAACCATGCACCAACCGTGCAGCTCACACTACCCAATAGTAAAACCCCACATGGTTGGCTGCATGGTTTGGGATAATTGTGTGGAAACTGTGTGGTGCTACTAATTAAATTCCACTAACCAAGCGGTCTAGGTGCACGGTTTAGAAAATTGGGTGTAGCATGTGGGCCTACATCTGTAATGTTTTGTAGAAATCATGCATCACTGTACACCCCTCATTGTATGGTTTAAAAAACTATGTGACAGCCCTTATAGGGCCAAAAAGTTTTCTCTAGGGGCATACTGTTTAAACTAATCATGTTCCCATATCATTTTCCCTAAAAAACTATGTTTTTGAATCCTGATACTCTCAAAACTCATCCAACCCCAGATACACCTCTCATGCATTAAACCAAATCTAAAACATCACATTTAGGAGTTCCAATTATCTTATTTTTATTCCATATCATAGTTAAAGATTCATCCCATACACCAAAAAAAAGGTTCAAATTCCTTTGGAATTTTTAACTTGGTCCAAAATGTGGTATCTTACAAAGACAGGTTTCTCTCTTAGTTAGAAACCCCTAGCCATCATAGTATGGGTTTTCCCCTCTCACCTATTATTTCTAACAACTATCATGACTCATGTGAGATTAGAGGTTTTAGATAATTACCCAAGGGGTAGTATCATAACTAAAGATGGGAGGAACCATTGGACCACCTTGTAAGACCCTAAACTACATAAGAATTTTTTAATCATAAAGTCTCGATTTTCCAATGTAAGAGTTATATCTACATAAGGTTTTCTTTAATATGAGTTAGATATATAAAATGGAACCCCATCATATATCTATCTACCATAATATTATGAATGGATGAAAATTCCTTCCATATTTTAATACCTTTGACCAATTCAGAGGGTCTCTATATATGCTTTTCAAAATTTTCATATCACTCACAATATCCTGGTCACATGACATTAAAATTTATGAAATTGTTCTTAGTTGTTTGATGTTAAATGAAACTTCTTAGAGTATTATCTTTGTTATGTTAAACTACATGGAAAATTAATCTTCGATGCATGGTGTTCAACTTCACATATCAGCATCCATTATTAGTCCTTATCAAAGGAACACAACATCCTGACCATGGTCAATCATGGTTCATGTTTCTTCCATCATATTTGTGATCACCTTAATCCATAAATCACATTTCATGTCTTAAGTTTCTTGGGTTTACACAAACATATCACATCCCTTGTAAAGGAGTGGGGCACCCTTTTCTTGATCATTCAATTAATACCATGTTTCCTCCAAAATATGGGCCATTGACCCATCAACCTGAGGGGTATTTACCATGTAAAAAGGACCAATAATCCCTATGGGACTTGGAGAAATGACAATAGAGTTTTTCACCATAGAGTGATTTACGTTCATCCCATGTATTTTTCACTTTTCCATTAATAATGATCCAAGAAACATGATCTATGATTTATATCACCTTAATACCCCATTTATAATGGTGTTGGAGTTATTTTTATTTAGATAAGTGATATTTACACTTCATGTAGACCTTTTTGATATATAAATTCATTTATTTTGGTAAATTAATTGTTATTTATTTCTTGTATATTTAATGATTTTTTCATACTTGGAATGATAAAAATAATTCATGGAAACACAAAAAAATGTTCAAATGGATTTATATTTCCATTTAATGAAGTATTCTAATGATGTAGGATGACAATGAGATGCTTTTAGGTGTCAAAACTAAATAAATCAGGAAAAACTGAGGTTTTGGTCATGGAATTACACAATTCATGATGTGAATCAAGTTCATAACATGAAATCATTAGAGATCGTAAAATTATTTCAAAGTGTGAAGTGAATAAAAGCGCAAAAAAATTAGGGTAAACACTTTCATGGTGTGACACCCACATTCATTCAGCAATAGTGGCCAGGTAGGCCCAAAATGTGTAATTCTCGGCATTGATTTCAATGGAGAACTAAAATTAATGATTAGGACCAAAACTAAACACCAAGGATTGACTTAGGACTCATAATGGGCCATATTGATGATGAAGTAATGGAAAACCCCCCATATAATCTTAATAATAGAGAGAGAAGATACTAATTCCATAAATTAGATTAAGAGGTCAAAGATTGGGTGAGAAGATGTGTTGTGAAGGTTCCTCTTCCATTATTCTTCTCTAGTTTTTCTATCATTATTTATTTTTGTTTTCTACTCCTCATATACTAACTCATAACTAGGATGAGGGGTTAACTCTTTTCATGTTCTAGGGTGATATAGCCAAAGGTGGAAGGTCATGTTGGATTTAATTCATTATTTTGTTAATGTATTATGGTTTCCCCAATTACAATTAATAAATTTCAACTTCCTTATTCTTATTAATTCATGACCATTGATTGATAAATCTATAAAGTTATTTTTATTTTTCCAACCTGTTACCCTAAATTAGGCATGTCCATTGTCTCATTTAAGGTAATCAGGTTTAAAATTTGTATCTAGAAAAACTCTATTTAGAAATGTATTAAATTATCATCCAATGGAAAACGAGGGAATCTATGTCAAGGAGGGATTTAATGAACATCTTGTCTACCACATACCAAATATAAAACCAATAACAAACAATGAAATTTTATTCATAAACCTAATTAAACCTAAATCCTAAAACTATATAAAAAATAAACTGACTTTTCCAATCGATAATCAAACAAACAATCTTCCTTTATTTATTTCTTGCATAACCCCGCTTTAAGAAAAAAACTTCTTTCTCCACCTTTTTCTTAAAATAAATCAATTTAATTATTTTTGTTTAAAACCCTATAAATTTAATTTAACTATATATATGGGTTCAATCAAAACTGGTTTCATACTACATTTTAATTAATTAGTTACAATATTTTTAGTCATATTAATTTGTATTTTTGTTATCCCCATAGGTAATTAACGACACTCTATAGGAGACCAAAACCCGTATAGTTACTGGGATGGTTGAAAAGTATAGTTTAGAATATTTTTATTTTAAATTTAATTTGTTTTATTTATTTTATTTTATCTATTTTACATTGGGAATTTTATACTGAAATCTCATGTTTTAAATCATTAAATACACAACTATAATACTTAGAAAAAAGGGGAAAACATCATCAAGATCAATCTTTATTAGGAACTAATCCCAAATTTCAAAGTCACTACAACAATAGTGTTCATGGACCAACAATTAGAAACAGTATGATTTATAAAAATGTATTTGGGGATGTGGACCCTCATGGATTATGTACATCCATCGAGTGCAATATTGAAATCGGGCATCATGGTGCCTCTTGTTACAGCAAATAATTTCATGATCAAAAATACAATAATCCATATGATCTCAAATTGTGTGAAATTAACCAAACTACCTCATAATTATCAGAATGCGCAATGGGAAATATTTCATGAACTTTGTGACACCTTCATGTTATCCAATGTCTCATGTGACGTTGTATGTCTTCGTATATTTAAATTTTCATTCAGGGATAGAGCTAGTGAATGGATTCAGAGTTTTCCCGCTCATTTCATCACCACATGGGATGAGAAGGAAAGTATTTTTCTCACCAAATTCTTACCTCCTTAAAATTAAATGGACATATAGGTAATCATTCAGGTAGTTTTTTAATTTAAGGAGAAATTAATTTACACTGATTAGGAAAATTTTAAGGATATGCTCTTAAATTACCTCATCCCAGTATAGATATATAAATACTAATTGAAATTTTTTCAGGAGTTTTCATAGGAAAATAGGTTAATTTTAGATGCTAAAGATGGTGGTTCATTGATGAAGAAATCTCCTACGTGAAGCTACAGACTGTTGGATGAAATAGAAAGAAATATCTTCCAATAAAAAATAAAGGGATGCAAAGAAAAGGTGTCCACATGATCAGTAATAATGATTGGATGCTGGTGAAAATGGAATCCATTATGAAGATGATCAATTCAATGATGTCCCCCCATAACCCCATGGTTTGTTAACTAATGACACAATTTTCATTTATTATAACATATATAATAAATTTCAAAGGTACCATTCACTACAACCACAAGTTTAATTGCATCAACAAAGGCGACAGGGGTAGCATAAATAATCACCCCATGGTCCTTCACTCACATGAAAATTCCATACATTGGAAGATAAATTGACCACATTTATGACCAAAAACATAGTTTTAATCAGAGATATCAAGGAAGAATCAATGAAATATAAGTCCACACTATGAAATCTGGAGTCTCAAGTTGGACAAATCATTGAGAAACTTATAGATATTTCACAAGGAGAACTTCTAGGATTCCCTTATGTTCATACCTAATAATATTTTAATGTTATCAATATGATAATAGGAATGTTCACTGACTAACATCATGAATCAATAAATATACAACAAGAAGAACACAATGAAAAAGTAGCTAATGAAAAGGAAGTCATAGTATAAGTAGAAAAGGAATAACCACCAATGTATGAGACAAGACTTATATTTCTAGAATGGTTAGTGTAAGGTAAGATGGACATGTAAAAGTGTAAATTTCTTGAACACATTAAAAAACATTACCTATTAACATCCCTTTTATAGAGTCTCTCGGAAACATAACAATGTGAAAAAAAAATTATGAAAAAACTAGTGACCAACAAATGAAATATGGAAGAAATTGGAACCATTCCACTAACATGAGAGTATTAAGTGGTAGTATAAAAGGATTTACCAAAGAAGAAATAGGACCTTCGCAGTTTTTCCATCCATATATTTATTACAGCTAATAAATTTGGAAAATATTTAGGCCATTTAGGTGCAACTATCAACATCATGCCATACACCACCTTTAAGAGCTAGGGATTGGAAGTGCTAAATCCCATAAGAGTTTAACTTTAATTAGAAGATTAAATAATGTAATTTCCATGAGTGATAATTGAATATTTGTTATCAAAGTTGAAATATTATATATTCCCCTGGATTTCTTTGTACTGGATACGGAAGAGGATAAAAGATCACTCATTCCAAGAAGAAAATTTCTAGCCACTAGGTGAGCATTTATTGATGTTAAAAATAGAGAATTCTATCTGAGAGTTGGTAAAAAGAAATTAATTTTCAATATTCATCAGGAAATGAAGAACTCTAATGTTATAGAATATGATACATTGGGAGGAGAAAATATACCTGATGTTGGATATATCATTTATATTGAATAAGTTCTTGAAGAAGTTGTTTCCACACAAGAGAATATTCAAAGTAATGGTACTAAAAATATTTAAGGGAATCTGAGAGATGAAACCACTAACACAAAAGGAGAATCCGATTCAACCATGTTTGAGAACTGCAAATGGGTATGGATGTTACATGGACTTATATTTATTTTTTTTAATGGATGATGAAATTGTTGAATGGACCTAGGGAAATTGAGCAAGTGATAGCAGCAAGAACATTTAAGATGTTTAGAGATGACTGAAATGGGATGGCCTACATAGATAGGTCAAAGCTAAGACCATTTATAGATCTCAACTAGGTAAAAACGTTTCAATGATCTATCACATAAGTTAAATTTGAATGAGGTAACATTAAGTTAATGATGTAAAAAAAGCACTTCTGGGAGGAATCCTAAGATTTTAATATATTTATTATTTATTTATTTTTAAGTTAATTCAATCTCTCAAAAATATTTCAAATTTACTTGATAAAAGTTGTTACTTTCACATTTTTTTATTTTTTAGTTCCATAAAAGGCACTGGATGCCGGCATCGAGTGGCATGAAAAGAAGATGTGGGACCAGCTCACATTCTGAAACCAATTCACATTTCGAAACTAAGAAAATACATGTTATGACAACCATTTATGTTTTTCATATAGAATAGGAAGACCCTATGTATCCAAAAAAAGATTCTTTGAAAATGGGAGTAATAATTTCAATTCTATAATTTATTACTATACTATCAAAAATTAATTATTTTAGAATTTGAACTTCTTATTTCATTCCCATATTTAATTATTTATTCAATCAACTAAACTATAAGAAATAAACTATCTAGGATAATTTAAATGTAATAAATTTAGATTTATTTTTCAATAAATTTGAATGAAAAAATTACAGAAATAATTAGTACAGATAATCTTGTGGTTTTGGATTTAGAAAATCATGAATTAGAGATCACGTTAAATCTTTAGATGAAATTTTCATGAGTTTTCACCATTCTTTAAATTTAACATATTTTCATTATTGGATTTTATTATTCATATTCATTTCCATGAGTGATTTCCCAATTATTCATCTTATTCCCAAGACATCCTCTTTCCCAAATATTTCCCACTATTTTCTACAATATATTTCTAGTGATCCTTAGGAATGTTCTCTTCAAGAACATGTTTGGAATATTTTCAAAGCTATGACTTAAAAAAAATTCAATTAATATTATTGAGTAAATTTTAGGTTTAAACACATTGTCCTTAGATCCACTTAACAGTAATCATTTTTAAACACACAAAATCCATGAATAGACATGTTAACAATTGAGATGAGTTATAAACCAATTTTATCTATTCCTACCTTAAACTAATTTTGTTTAATGATATTTAAAAGAATAAGTTTTTCGTAGGAACTACCCATGGTGGATGGGGATGTACTAAATTGAGCGCACATTTATATGGGTTTTCATGAGATCTTGGGAGAGGCCATGATATTTTTCATTGTGTGTTATTATT
The DNA here is from genome assembly GCA_963277665.1 of Viscum album. Lineage (NCBI taxonomy): Eukaryota > Viridiplantae > Streptophyta > Magnoliopsida > Santalales > Viscaceae > Viscum > Viscum album. The sequence continues at coordinate 122,422,590 of OY728150.1, forward strand.
CACTTATCTTGTTTAAATAAATAAATAAATAATAAATATAATATAATATAAAATGGTATTTTTCTTTTGAGGACCAAAAACCACAATTGTTAAACAGATGACATATTGATCACATGTGGCTAGGTGGTGGATGTGAGATTTATCTAAAATCAAATTTTAAAGAAACAAATTGCAAGAGGGGATGATTTATTCATTATGATTACCAACATCATGATCCCACAATTAACTTTTGGGGGGAATGGATATATGATATCTGTAAGGGGATATTCCCATTAAGCTAATATTTTGATATCATGCATTATGTTTTCGAGTCAAACCCCTTTTTTGATATTTATTTTTCTTCACAGCATTACCCACCTACCATAAATCATTATATACATTGAACCAAACTAAAATCCCTCATGAATAATTTTGAGTTATTTATTTATGTGGTAGAGATGTGAGATTCATTGAGATAAAATAGTAAGTGGCATGTTTCTACATTATGTGTTAAAGTCTATTCGCAATAGTATCTTAGTGATGAGTGGAAAAATCAATGCAAGGTAAATTAAAAAATTCATTCATATTGATAATGAATTAAAAAATTAAAATAGATGAATGAAAAAGTTTTAATATTTCAAAAGGGTAAAAGTAAAATACATGGTTGATTTGTTTCATTGAAAAGAGTTGTTGATGAATTTACCTATGTAATGCTAGAATATTTAATTTCCCATTTAATAAATTTCTATTATTGACAATAGATTTAAATCATGTTAGGGTTATGATGCTTTTTATTATGTAGAAATTTCATCATTGAGGAAAATTTTGAATTCATGTGTGGGAAATTTTATATTTACATTTCATGTATAAATGTTTTATATATACATACATTGATTTTGGTAAATTAATTATTAATTATTTTATGTAAATTTAATTAGTTTTTAATATTTTTATAGTAAATATAATTATTTTAAACAATTAAAGGTCTACAAAAGGATTAATATTTCCATTTAAATAAGTCTTCCCATGATTTAGGATGACAATTGGATTCTTTCAGGGTTTGAAACTAAAGAAACTGGGTGAAAATGAAGGTTACGGTGCTATTATTACACAATTCACGATGTGAATCAAGTTTAGGATACAAAATCATTATAATGTGTGAATTTATACTAATTCATGAAGTGAATAAAAGCACAAAACATTGGGGGTCGACACTTTCATGGGGTGATACCAACATTCACGTAGTGAAAGTTCGCAAAAAACCCAAAATGGGAATTTCTTGATACTGATTTCAAGGGAGACCTAAAATTAATCACCCATGCCATCACTCAACACCTAGGATTTACCTAGGACTCATAATGGAATGAAATGATGATGAATTAAATCCATTATAAATCCCATAATGTCTTATAAATATAGGGATAACCTTCTGTTTCTAAGAATTAGGTCTGGAGACTAGAACTTGGGGAGAGAAGTTATGTATTGTATGGTCCTCCACCATTATTATTCTTTGGTTTTTCTTTCATTCTTTATTTTTGTTTTCTTCATACCACTTACTCTATCTTGACTAGAATTAGGGGGTAACTCTCTTCTTGTTCCAAGGTGATGTCGCCAACGGGGTAAGGTGTCATTGGATTTTATTCGTTATTTCCTTCATGTATTATGGTTTCCGCAATTTTAATTAATAAATTAAAATCTTTTGTTCCTTAATAAATAATGACCATTTATTGATGAATCTAAAATTTATTTTCCATTTCTAATTAGTTACCCTAAATTAGGCATCACCATTTTCACATTTAGGGTAATCAAGTTTAAAATTGGTATCAAGAAAAACATAATTAGGAAATTCTATAAATTACCTGACCATAGAAATGGGAGTTCCCAATTAATGTGGGGATTTCATGAACATTTATTCTACCTCATCCTAAATCTTACATTAATTCTAAAAAAATCAATTTATTTCCTAAATTCAGTTATACCCAAACCCTAAAACTATAAAACCCTGCCATGTTTTTTCAATCAATAATGAAACAATTGATATGCCTCTGTTTCTCTCTTTCACCAAACTTCTTTCGAAACAAAATATTATATTTTCCCGTCTTCTTCAAATCAATCAATTTATTTTTTTTAATTTAAAAACATAAAAACATAATTTCATCATCTCTTTGGGTTCGACCTCAACATGTTCCATGATAAATTTTAATTAATTAGAAGTAATTGTTTGAATATTATAAATTTATTTTTTGGTTACCATCATTGGGAATCAATTATTCCCCATTGTATATCAGCAAGCCTAACTGGGATAATTTATAACACACACCATTCAACAGTCCATAAATCATGACCACAAATTTTATTCACCTTGGTCAAAGATTTATGACCTTAAAATCCATACCTCAATGTTCTAAATAACAAGACCTTAAATTAATAGTCAAAGAAACAAAAAACTTTATAAAATTAAAACCTATAAAGGGTGGTCTAGGAAAACTTCAAGTCATCATAGGTTATACTCTTCATATCAAAATCTTAGGAAAAATTTATATCGTAAATAAAAATAAGTGAAAAATATCATAGGTTATATCCTACAACCTAATAAAAATCTAATTCATGCTTGTTGGTCCCTTACAGTCTAGGAAAAATTTAGAGAAATGATTTTAAATATCCTTTCAACCCAATAATGAATTAAATACATGGTAACGTAACAGTTAAGATGCTAAAAACCTTCTTGAATATTAAATTTTCCATAAATCAACTTCATGTATTTTGTATCTGATCCAATACCCACTCATTCCTTGAGTTGATACACTTATTCTATAATATCATAACCTTGAGTCATTCCTTTTGGTCCCCTTACACCATAGCATATTTTTTACATGGAATGAATAATATAAAGGGACCCTATAAGGATTCACAATTGAATAACACAATGCCTAAGAGCTTGTGACCTAGGGAATGTTTTTCTCCTTGTAGAAAGGTTACCCTTAAACCCATAATATATTTCCATGCATGTTTGTGATGCTAGTTTCTTCCATTACTAATGGTTGACCAACTCCCACTATTCTCTAATTCCCATTGACTAAGATATTCTTAGGTTATTATTTACACAACCCATAGTCCAACTATTTTAGTGGATTCAATGCCCTCGATGTTATGTCATCATGTAATATACCTATTCTCAAATTAGGGATATGGTACCACATTCTTTAACCTTCTATATATCTTCATCGCATGACCCTAAACCGCATGATATATAGTTATGAGCTTCATGGAAATAAATTTAATTCACCTATTAAGTATTATATACCTAAAATTTTCCCTTATTTAACTTAATGTTTTACTCAGCCTTTATCATACAGACAATCTATATGGTGTCAGTTCCTTCCTTGTATATCCTTTTATTCATACACTACTTCATTTACCAAGTGTTTGAATCTCCGAAAACCTTTCGAAAACCATAAAAAAGTGAATTTAAAGATTCAAGGGACCTCTCTAATTACCTATTAATGTAATCCCATTTTTTCCCTTCATAATTTCCCTTTACCCATCAACCAGAGGTTTCATTGACTTGAAAATTGAAATATGATCCCTTTGATCTCTAACAACACTGTGGTAGGACTCAGCACCTCTGAGTGTTTTTTGATCATACCTAACATGGTTTCCCCATCTCAGCATCCTTAGTTTAAACCCCTTGGGTATGTTTACCTCAATCCATAATCTAACTATTTGATTGTAATTGAAATCCTCAAAATTATGTCAAAATCTACTTAACCCATCTTTAAAATAAGAATGCAGGGTGTCAGAACCCTTTCTTATATTCATACTTAATAACATGAGTATGGATGTAGGGGGAGGAGGTTCTTGAGGATCGAGTCGCACTCTTTACTCGATGGTGGCGATGCCCTAGCCCCGTGATGGTAGAGGCTCCAGCCCCCTCCTCCTCAGAGGGGGGAGGGGCGCCTTTCTTCCTTGACGGCCCAGCCTTTCACTCCCTTCACCAACCCGGCTCATCTTCCTCCTTTCTCTCTGATCCTTCTTTTCCCTAAGGTCCCCAACCTTCATGAAGGTTCTCCTCAGCTTACGATTTCCACAATGGAGTTCAATGCGGCTTCGGATATTCACAGATTGATGCTTGTCGCTCAATTCAGAGGTTGTAATCCTCCGGTTGATGCCTTTGACGGATTTTTTTTCAAAGCATGGGGTCTCCAAAATAGAGTGGTGGTGGTTCTTCTTGATCGAAGTCAACTGATGATTCACTTCTCATTGGAGGAAGATTTGGTTATCTCCTGGTCCAGCGCTCCTCTAGTGTTCAATGGATGCGGATTTTTCCTCATGCGATGGTCTTTTGATGTCAACATGAATCGTGACCCATCTTATGCTACATTGTGGGTAAGCTTTCCCGACCTACCTCTACCCTTTCATAACCCTTCCATTATTTTTATGCACGAGAATTTGGTTGGAAGATATTTATGTTCAGATAATCGCACTTTTGTGATCTTTCATCTGATTTTGCCTTGCGCTTATGTTGAGGTCGACGTCTAGAAACTACCATCAGAGTGGTTGTAGATTTCGGTCGGAGAGGAGATTAGATGGAAGCAGGGAGTTGTGTTCAAATCATGTCCATCATTCTACTCGGAATGTAACAAACTCATACATTCCACCTCTGGGTGTCGTCGTGTGAACTGGGACAATCCAGTAGTGGTTCAAGTAGATACAGTGGTTGATCACCAGTCGCGGGAGTGTGGTGATTTGGGTGTGCATCAGGATGCTCTTGGGGAAGATCCAATGGAGCTAGATCTTATCATGTACCATGGCCCTTCAGTTGTGGAGGCCAGTACTAGGGAGGCTCTAGAAGTATCAAAGTCCCCTGTTGTCCATAAAGGATGCAATGAAAGTAAGGCTAGAGGAGGCTGGACAGTGGATTAAGGACATCTTCACCCGACTGAAGTATGACTTGGGTATCCTTGGAGTAGAAGGGGAGAGTCCCTTAGTAGTGGTCTCAGTAATCCCTACAGATCCCTCCAATTCTAAGGAGGGCGGGGAGAAATAAATAGGGAGTGAGTTCCACAGTCTCGGTGCCTCTCAAAAAAGAGTTTGGGAGTACACTAATAAGTAGTAGCAACAACAGTTTATGGGGTGAGGTTTTGAGCAATTCACTATATCAGAATCAATGTTGGGAAGTATTACTTATCGGATGCAACATTTATCAATGGCCAAAGGAAGATTGGTGATGGGAACATATTGAGGGCCTTAGACCCAAACACCTTCGGCCATATGAATTCTGTGTCTGGGGGGAAGATATCTGGCTAAGAGAATACGACAGGTAATGTAACGCCCCAAGATTTTATGAAAAATATTCTTTTTAATTTCATTAATGTCTTGTGTTGTACGCTACAACAAAAGAAGCTTTCACAATACGCATCCTTGACTTTCCTTCCGTTACACGCAATCGCGACCTTCCTCGATAGCGTATGTAGTACGCAATACTGAGTTTCACGAAACAACGATATGCTATTAAAATATTATTAAAACTAGCCGTTATGAATAGTAATAACCACTTTTTGGAAATTTTGTAAATTTTATTTTTCAAAATGGAATTCATTTTTGGATTCGGAGTATCGAATTTAGCCTAAGGTGAAATTTTGGTACTTTTCGGATAACTTTCATATTCTAATGAATAGTGAAAATTACTAAATTATAATTAAAAACAACTTTTTTAATCGAAATAATTAATAGTGATAAATTATTAATTTGAGTGGTTTTAAAGTATATTTAGAATATATTTTTACAATTTAATACAATGTTGGTCATTGTTTGTAATTTCACATTTAAACCAGACATAATCAAGTGTCAATCTTTTGATAGATTTTGTTTCTTAAAAAAAAAAACACGCTATTTGTTTTAACAGCGGGATTTAATTATAAAATTAATTAATGCAACTTCTATGTTATGAATTTGGTAAAATAGACTTCATTTTTGAATTCGGAATATGAAATATAGCTTAGGATGAAATTTTGGCATTTTTCTGAAAACTTTCAATTTTTGATGAATAGTGAAACCACTAAGTGGTAGGTTAAAAACGGAATTTTGCATAAAACTTAATTTTACCGCTTCTGTGAATGGAATTTCGAAAATCCGAGAGACACGGTTAATATCAAGGACTAAAATGTGGTTCAATGAGATGAAAATAATTTTTTGGTGAATAGTAACTTTTTACTTTTTTTACCACGGTTAATAGTAAATAGGGTAACTAAGGGTAAATATGATATTAATATTATCCTAACACATGTCCTAATTCTATTGGACAAGTGTAATTCGACCAAAAACAAACTTAGGAATAAAATATGACCATTTAGGCCCACTTGGATTAGATTAGGACATTTATTATTAATTTATTTAAAGAAGGGTTAAAATAGTTAAAATCAAAGTTTAATAAGTAAATCATTTTTAATATGGGGTTATACATAAGATAAATTCGACTATAAATATTCATTAGAAAGCAGAAAAATTTCCTACATGATGGTATTTTATTTGTAATTTTTAGACAGCATATAATATAATTTATTTATGACACAAAGATGATGCAGTAATTATCTTATTAATGAAATATTGACATAATTGATAATATAAATACCAAAATAAATGTAATTTAAGACTTTTTATGAATTCCACTAATTTTCTAGGCTACTCTGATATATTAGTGTTGATTTAATCAACTTGGTTCGAATATATAATTCTTTTATGACTTTCAAAAAATCATATATCAAATAGTGTCAAAATTGACACAAAATAGTTTTTAAATCAAATATTATATTATTAATTGTTATTTTATTCCTAAAAATCTAAGGTTCTGCCAAATGACTTAGATAAGGATATATGTATTAATAATATACAATTTGGGGTTCGTTTGGCATGTTATAGTAAGTGTATTAACCATATAGTGAAAGAAAACAAAAAGACACGGTAAAAGTTAAATTATTTAACTTAGAGTTAAATCTAATTGATAAGGTTTAAAATAAGATCCAAACATGTATAAATTTGATTGGTTGATGAGATTACAACCCTATCTCATCTAAGCTTCGAATATGAGTCATTTTTGGAGGTTTTTAAGTGGGGTTATATTTATTATAAATTAATATTTTTAAGAATTCCTAAGGTGCCCCTCTCCTCCCTTATAAAAGGACACCTCCTCCCCCTCCTCCTCACACCAATTTGAGCACTCAAGCTCGGCCAACCCCTGCCAAAATCCCTTCTCCACTTCCCTAGAAACATCCTAGAGGTTCTGGTCTTCCTCAAAGACCAATTCTAGTGCCCTAAGAGGAGGTCTCAAAGAGGCACTTCAAAGAAGAGGTAATTACCGTTACCAATTCTTTCATCTTTATTTCTTCTTCCACTTCTTCTTCTTAGGTTGTTTCATTATGAAGTAATAACATCAGTATCACTCATATACTGATATGTTATTATAAGTATGAAACAACCCTATTTCACCATCTATCCATCCTACGGAAAAAGAAATCACCGCGCGTGCGTACGTACGGAATACCGTCTCCACGCCGTGGTGTAATCTATTTTCCACCACCACCTTACATGGATGGGTATAATGGTGTAAAGAATAACTATACATAGTTATTACAACATCATAATGATTCTGATATATTTTATAATCCACTCCAATTCAATTCAATATTTATAGAAATGATATCATCGCTCGTGCGTACGTACGGAATACCGTCTCCACGACGCGATGAGATTCATTCTCCATGTTAACCATTTAAGAATGATTATAATGTATATATAAGAAATAATAATGAAATACATGACATTATAAAGCTACTGGATTTATGTATATATATACATATGTATGTCATCTACTTACTTCCATTTCAAGACAATAAGGAAAGAAAAACAGCGTTCATGCGTACGTACGGACTACCGTCTCCATGAACGGTGTTTTTCATTTTATTTATCTATCTATTATATATATATATATACTGAATATATATGATATATAAATCATATTTTATATTCTGGAAGTAAGTAAATCATGATATAAGTAATAATGATGTCAAGAACAACAAGTCAAAACACCTACGATAAATGAAACGATTTTACCCAAAACGCTTCTTTAACATGGAATTTACAAAAGAACGGGTAATATAATGTCATAAGTGAACCATATATGATATCATAACAATGAATATGATTCTGTAATAAGTCAATGACATTATTTAAATCATTATACAGGAGGTTCGGACACATACGAAGCAAATTGGACCTAAGGTAAGGGAAATATCACAATCTCATTTTTATCCGAGATTGTTTATTCGTAAGTATTTACTGGGGTGTATTTTATCATCCACATCCATGTTCCCTCAATATGTAATATTGTTTCCATCCACTTGAAATAGTTTAAATCCAATTTTACCCTTAGGTGAGTTTTTAGTAAAGAATATAAAAGGAATCTTTTGTCGTTTTTCCGTACGAGGTACTTTTTGACTTTTCCGACAAAAGTACGAAGAATGTTTTTTTTAACTTATACGGCATGAATGGATTTTTAAAACATTGTTTCCAAGAAGCTTCCTTTACAAGTTTTCAAGTTTATTTTTAATCAAATTCTTTTATTTTAAAGTTGTATGACATGTTATGAAAGGAAAAATGTTTTTGAAGAAGAAAGGATATTTTCCTCAAGAATGGAGTTCAAGTGATTTTCAAAATTATTTTCCATCTAAGATAATAAAGGGTTCTGTTTTTATCCCTATTATTACATTGTTTTGATCATGTTGTGATGGAATTATTTTTATGAATTCCTTTATCTTATATGAATTGATTTATGATGTCATTATGTATCAAGAATCCCATTTTTGTTACATGTGTTATGCAATGATGTATGTTTTATGATTATGTGGCACACATAAGAAAGGATTCATTATAAGATGGGTGGGACCTATATCTCCCTCCAATGCATTGGGTAAAGATTTTATATCTCATGAGATAGACATGGCTGGAACGGAAGGTTATTTCGGTTCAGTGATACAGGACTGAAACGAGGAGTGAACTCGGTTCAGAAAGGGACTTTGTCCACTAAGATAGTCTTGGCAATGAGTCATGACTAACAAGAAATGATTTTCCATGATTATGTGTGCATGCCACAAAGTTTCAAGTTTCATGTTATGATTATGGGGACCTCATTTTCACTTCTATGATTTGTTCCATGTTAAGATATTATGATCTCTTTTGCAGGTTGTGATTTTCAAAAAGATATGATATGATTTTTATTTCTTTTGTATACTCTTATTGAGCATTTGAGCTCACCCTTTTATGTTTTCTTTTCCCCAGGATATAAAGAAAGGTTTTAGGTAAAAAAAATGGAAGATCTTTACGGGAGATATTGAAGATCTTTCACCAGGATTAGAAGATTATGTTCCGAGTTTCCAAAGACACTAAACTATTACGATCCTTTAGTGTGTGTTTTTGTTATGTACTAAGTATTCCGCAAATGTAATGTAATGTCCATGTACGTCAGGATACGGGTCTCTACAGTTGGTATCAGAGGGAAGGTTTAGTCAACCTTTGGAAACTAGGATGCGAGAACTTTAGTGAGATCCCTAGAGATATTTCTAAGGTATGTCTAGGGATGTCTCTAAGGTTAAGTATACGTATAGGTTATAGTCCTAGAATTATGCTAACGATCTTCGAATTTAACCTAAGATGTTAGATATTGAGGGTACTAACCCTTTATTATGTTGTTTTCCCTAGCATGATTTTTGCCTCTCACACAATTCTTTTGGGGTTTTAGACGATGGCTGGAACCCGAAGGAACCGTGTTAATGCGGAATGTGATGGGCAATGCAATGATTGTACCCCTGAGCAACCAAACGATATAGGAGCTGGAATGCAAAATCTTGTAGCCATGATCACACAACTTTCTCAAGCTATGAATCATACAGGACTTCCAAACGAGCAAAGGAAGGAGCAACATTCTGTTGAATCCTTCATGAGGCAGCGTCCACCTTCTTTCAGTGGGTCTACTGATCCATTAGTTGCTGAACAATGGATTAGTACTACTGAAAAGATATTTTCAGTTCTTCAATGTTCTGATCATGATAAAGTCATCCTAGCAGTGTATCGTTTGGAAGGAGATGCTGATCAATGGTGGAATCTTATTAAGAATACAAGGCAAAGGGATGAAATTGAGTCTATGGAATGGGACGAGTTCAAGAACTTATTTTTCAATAAGTACTTCCCTCGTATTCTTCGAACAAAGATGGAGAAAGAGTTTCTTGAACTGAAGCAAAGGGACGATGAATCTGTTGGTACCTATGAAGCAAATTTTACAAGACTTGCAAGGTATGCTTCTGGAATTATCATCCAACCTGAAAGTAAAGTTGATCGATTTTTCAGTGGCTTAAAACCAAGTCTTCGAAGGGCATTAGCTATAAGAGACTTCAGTAGCTATGAAGAAATTGTGCGTTGTGCTATCAAGGTAGAAATGGAAGTTGGTGTTACATATCCATCTCATGGTTTTGACAAGAAACGAAAGATGGAGTTCAAGGAGAAATCTCAGAATAATGGTGAAAAGAAGATGAATGTTTCCTTATGCACAAAGTGTGGAAAGAAGCATGGTGGAGATTGTCTAAAAGGGACTAGAAAATGTTTTAAGTGTGGAAAAGAAGGTCATCGAGCAGCTGAGTGTCGAAGTAATGGAAAAAGGGTTTCTAATGATAAAGCAAACACTGCAGAGAACGCACTGCCAACACTTCAATGCTTCAAGTGCAAGGAAATGGGGCATTATGCTAATAATTGCCCTAATCCAAGGGTTAGTGATGATCAACATGAGCAACCACTGAAGGCAAAGGACAAAGGGAAATCACATGCGATCACTATTGGCAATGTTGAATATGACAACGATGTGGTGGAATGATTAAGTGTTTATGTAATGGGATTCCAAAATAATGTTGTATCATTGAGTATTGCAATATTTATTGATGTGGTATTCAAAGTGATTGAGATATTTTTTTTGGAAATAAGATGATATGCGCATAATGAAGACGAGAAAATGAAATGTTTAATAGTATTCATGAGCTCATGATTGATATAAGGACTAAGTGATATCATGGTTTGAGTATAAATAATTTTGAGGATTTTGGTATGTGTAAAGTGTTAACTTTTAACTGCATTCAAGTTTTCACTAAGGTTCAATGGGTATTCAAGAGTATACATGATTAAGGACTTTGAATGTTTGGAATGTGACCAAAAAAAAACATATCTTATGATATATGGGGATCAACGATGATATTAAATCTCTGGTAATTGTTTTCACTATGTTATGAGAGTGGACTGCAGTATTATGGATAAGCCTAAAGATTGGAATGGATTGTGTTGGACGATATTATTGATGGGATGTTATAGTAGTTTTGGAAAAAGGACAACCTGCAGGACGGGCGACAGCCCATCGCTTCGGACAAGGCTGTGGGAATCGAACACACAACCGAAGTGCGACTGGCCTTTATCGCCTACCACTGACCTACAGGAAGTCCCTGTTTAGTAGAAACTAGTTTTATTATATTAATCAGTATGATATATGAAGTATAAGTCCATTTTAGGAACCATATATGATTAATCTCACTATAGATCGACTTATGTATATAAGTTTTGCTACCTTTTGTTTGAGACAGATGGAATGACCTGTCATTCTATCACATGATCTGCTAACACATCACGAATAACAAATTCAACTTCATTTATTTAAGAGATGAAGTAGAAATTGTTCAAGGCACGAACAAAAGTGATATTTTACCAAAATAAAGTAAGTATTTATTCTAAGCAAATTTTCAACTTTAGGGAAATGATCTTGAAAACCAAAAATGTTGTCCTAGTGATCTTATACCTGATGAATCAGATGGTACCTTATATCATCACAAATCTATGGATTTGTGATTACTGGCTTTTCCATAGCCATGTTCTCTACCACTCTCCATCAGAACATGATGGTTAGATTTTTCTTCCATATCCATATTTTCACCTATGTGGAAACCCAGTGATTAGTATATTTGGGTAATCGTTACATTTCATACTTTAGTTTTTAAAGCCATGTTTTGGTATTCCTTTTTACGATGTGGGTTTCTATCAAAGAAAATTTTGAATAGTAAACCATTTATAACCCGGACGAATTTCGAGGGCGAAATTCATTTTAAGGGGGGTAGAATGTAACGCCCCAAGATTTTATGAAAAATATTCTTTTTAATTTCATTAATGTCTTGTGTTGTACGCTACAACAAAAGAAGCTTTCACAATACGCATCCTTGACTTTCCTTCCGTTACACGCAATCGCGACCTTCCTCGATAGCGTATGTAGTACGCAATACTGAGTTTCACGAAACAACGATATGCTATTAAAATATTATTAAAACTAGCCGTTATGAATAGTAATAACCACTTTTTGGAAATTTTGTAAATTTTATTTTTCAAAATGGAATTCATTTTTGGATTCGGAGTATCGAATTTAGCCTAAGGTGAAATTTTGGTACTTTTCGGATAACTTTCATATTCTAATGAATAGTGAAAATTACTAAATTATAATTAAAAACAACTTTTTTAATCGAAATAATTAATAGTGATAAATTATTAATTTGAGTGGTTTTAAAGTATATTTAGAATATATTTTTACAATTTAATACAATGTTGGTCATTGTTTGTAATTTCACATTTAAACCAGACATAATCAAGTGTCAATCTTTTGATAGATTTTGTTTCTTAAAAAAAAACACGCTATTTGTTTTAACAGCGGGATTTAATTATAAAATTAATTAATGCAAATTCTATGTTATGAATTTGGTAAAATAGACTTCATTTTTGAATTCGGAATATGAAATATAGCTTAGGATGAAATTTTGGCATTTTTCTGAAAACTTTCAATTTTTGATGAATAGTGAAACCACTAAGTGGTAGGTTAAAAACGGAATTTTGCATAAAACTTAATTTTACCGCTTCTGTGAATGGAATTTCGAAAATCCGAGAGACACGGTTAATATCAAGGACTAAAATGTGGTTCAATGAGATGAAAATAATTTTTTGGTGAATAGTAACTTTTTACTTTTTTTACCACGGTTAATAGTAAATAGGGTAACTAAGGGTAAATATGATATTAATATTACCCTAACACATGTCCTAATTCTATTGGACAAGTGTAATTCGACCAAAAACAAACTTAGGAATAAAATATGACCATTTAGGCCCACTTGGATTAGATTAGGACATTTATTATTAATTTATTTAAAGAAGGGTTAAAATAGTTAAAATCAAAGTTTAATAAGTAAATCATTTTTAATATGGGGATATACATAAGATAAATTCGACTATAAATATTCATTAGAAAGCTAAAAAGATTTCCTACATGATGGTATTTTATTTGTAATTTTTAGACAGCATATAATATAATTTATTTATGACACAAAGATGATGCAGTAATTATCTTATTAATGAAATATTGAGATAATTGATAATATAAATACCAAAATAAATGTAATTTAAGACTTTTTATGAATTCCACTAATTTTCTAGGCTACTCTGATATATTAGTGTTGATTTAATCAACTTTGTTCGAATATATAATTCTTTTATGACTTTCAAAAAATCATATATCAAATAGTGTCAAAATTGACACAAAATAGTTTTTAAATCAAATATTATATTATTAATTGTTATTTTATTCCTAAAAATCTAAGGTTCGGCCAAATGACTTAGATAAGGATATATGTATTAATAATATACAATTTGGGGTTCGTTTGGCATGTTATAGTAAGTGTATTAACCATATAGTGAAAGAAAACAAAAAGACACGGTAAAAGTTAAATTATTTAACTTAGAGTTAAATCTAATTGATAAGGTTTAAAATAAGATCCAAACATGTATAAATTTGATTGGTTGATGAGATTACAACCCTATATCATCTAAGCTTCGAATATGAGTCATTTTTGGAGGTTTTTAAGTGGGGTTATATTTATTATAAATTAATATTTTTAAGAATTCCTAAGGTGCCCCTCTCCTCCCTTATAAAAGGACACCTCCTCCCCCTCCTCCTCACACCAATTTGAGCACTCAATCTCGGCCAACCCCTGCCAAAATCCCTTCTCCACTTCCCTAGCAACATCCTAGAGGTTCTGGTCTTCCTCAAAGACCAATTCTAGTGCCCTAAGAGGAGGTCTCAAAGAGGCACTTCAAAGAAGAGGTAATTACCGTTACCAATTCTTTCATCTTTATTTCTTCTTCCACTTCTTCTTCTTAGGTTGTTTCATTATGAAGTAATAACATCAGTATCACTCATATACTGATATGTTATTATAAGTATGAAACAACCCTATTTCACCATCTATCCATCCTACGGAAAAAGAAATCACCGCGCGTGCGTACGTACGGAATACCGTCTCCACGCCGTGGTGTAATCTATTTTCCACCACCACCTTACATGGATGGGTATAATGGTGTAAAGAAAAACTATACATAGTTATTACAACATCATAATTATTCTGATATATTTTATAGTCCACTCCAATTCAATTCAATATTTATAGAAATGATATCATCGCTCGTGCGTACGTACGGAATACCGTCTCCACGACGCGATGAGATTCATTCTCCATGTTAACCATTTAAGAATGATTATAATGTATATATAAGAAATAATAATGAAATACATGACATTATAAAGCTACTGGATTTATGTATATATATACATATGTATGTCATCTACTTACTTCCATTTCAAGACAATAAGGAAAGAAAAACAGCGTTCATGCGTACGTACGGACTACCGTCTCCATGAACGGTGTTTTTCATTTTATTTATCTATCTATTATATATATATATATACTGAATATATATGATATATAAATCATATTTTATATTCTGGAAGTAAGTAAATCATGATATAAGTAATAATGATGTCAAGAACAACAAGTCAAAACACCTACGATAAATGAAACGATTTTACCCAAAACGCTTCTTTAACATGGAATTTACAAAAGAACGGGTAATATAATGTCATAATTGAACCATATATGATATCATAACAATGAATATGATTCTGTAATAAGTCAATGACATTATTTAAATCATTATACAGGAGGTTCGGACACATACGAAGCAAATTGGACCTAAGGTAAGGGAAATATCACAATCTCATTTTTATCCGAGATTGTTTATTCGTAAGTATTTACTGGGGTGTATTTTATCATCCACATCCATGTTCCCTCAATATGTAATATTGTTTCCATCCACTTGAAATAGTTTAAATCCAATTTTACCCTTAGGTGAGTTTTTAGTAAAGAATATAAAAGGAATCTTTTGTCGTTTTTCCGTACGAGGTACTTTTTGACTTTTCCGACAAAAGTACGAAGAATGTTTTTTTTAACTTATACGGCATGAATGGATTTTTAAAACATTGTTTCCAAGAAGCTTCCTTTACAAGTTTTCAAGTTTATTTTTAATCAAATTCTTTTATTTTAAAGTTGTATGACATGTTATGAAAGGAAAAATGTTTTTGAAGAAGAAAGGATATTTTCCTCAAGAATGGAGTTCAAGTGATTTTCAAAATTATTTTCCATCTAAGATAATAAAGGGTTCTGTTTTTATCCCTATTATTACATTGTTTTGATCATGTTGTGATGGAATTATTTTTATGAATTCCTTTATCTTATATGAATTGATTTATGATGTCATTATGTATCAAGAATCCCATTTTTGTTACATGTGTTATGCAATGATGTATGTTTTATGATTATGTGGCACACATAAGAAATGATTCATTATAAGATGGGTGGGACCTATATCTCTCTCCAATGCATTGGGTAAAGATTTTATATCTCATGAGATAGACATGGCTGGAACGGAAGGTTATTTCGGTTCAGTGATACAGGACTGAAACGAGGAGTGAACTCGGTTCAGAAAGGGACTTTGTCCACTAAGATAGTCTTGGCAATGAGTCATGACTAACAAGAAATGATTTCCCATGATTATGTGTGCATGACACAAAGTTTCAAGTTTCATGTTATGATTATGGGGACCTCATTTTCACTTCTATGATTTGTTCCATGTTAAGATATTATGATCTCTTTTGCAGGTTGTGATTTTCAAAAAGATATGATATGATTTTTATTTCTTTTGTATACCCTTACTGAGCATTTGAGCTCACCCTTTTATGTTTTCTTTTCCCCAGGATATAAAGAAAGGTTTTAGGTAAAAAAAATGGAAGATCATTACGGGAGATATTGAAGATCTTTCACCAGGATTAGAAGATTATGTTCCGAGTTTCCAAAGACACTAAACTATTACGATCCTTTAGTGTGTGTTTTTGTTATGTACTAAGTATTCCGCAAATGTAATGTAATGTCCATGTACGTCAGGATACGGGTCTCTACAGGTAAATAGGAGTCTCTAAGTAAGCAGAGGCCCCTCAATGTTGACTCGAAGATAAAGATCGGGAACTGCTTTGATGGATTATAATTCCAGGAACCTCCATTGAATGAGGAAGATGACTCATCATGGTATGACAGTTATAGAATTCCTTTAGTGGATAGCATGGACCGGTGTCAAGTGAATGGACCTCATAGCCCTGAAAAAACAAGGGGGGAAAGGCATTAGAGATTCAGGGAAATGTATAGTGGTCCATGGGAAAATCCAAAGGCATGAAAGGATTACTCTTACTTGCCAAAACCTATGGAAACTCGGTCGGCTACAAAGGGAAGGAACAATGAAAGCTCAGTCTAATAAAAGGGAGAAAGTGAAGGATCAATTAGATACAAAAGAGATGGAGAATAAAAGGATGGGGAGTTCATGACACTAATTCTGCACTCCAAGGAAGTCATGCTTGAGAAACACATATGACCCAACATCTCAGAAGAGGAGCTAAATAGGATTTATGAACAAAGGTTGAAAGTGGATGCAACAAAGGACAAAGAAGTGCGGTTGGATAAGCAAGATAGAATTCTGGCTCGAGGCTTCAATCAGAGAAAAATCAAATCAGAGGAATTTATTAAGATAATGGAAAGGAAGATCTCTAATTTTTAAGAGCTTATCAGAGAAGACCCAACTATCCAGGTTAGTTCACTACACTGGGAGCATTATAGAATAGTTGGTTCAAGTAATAATAGCCTTGTGTTTACTTAGTTTGTGAGATCATTTATCACGTAGTGGTAGCCTTTTGTGAACATTGGTTTTCCCATTTTCCCTAAAAATGGTTTTAATAAAAAAAATTAAATTTGGATGGATGGATGCAGGGTGCCAAAACCCTTATTGAATGATCACCCTCTATAACCTGAGTAAGGATGTAGGGTTCTATAATCCTCATTAAATATCCATCCTTATTAAAATAAGGATATAGGGTTATATAACCCTTTTGGTTATTCATCCATCATAAACTAATAAAGGATTCAGGGTGCTAGGACCCTTCTTGAATATTAATCCTTGAATACATGAGCGGGGATGTAGCATTCTGGAACCCTTCTTGAATATTAATCATTCATAACATGAGAAAGGATTGAGGGTTTCATAAACCTTCTTGAATATTCATCCCCCATAACCTACTCTATGTCTTAACTATATGAGTCTCTGAAAACATTCCATATCCTTTTAAAAAATAATTTTTTCATCTTGGAGGGACCTCTTTTCTTAACTATGCTTGTAATCCCATATTGTATCCTATATAAGGGTCCTTACCCCATAATCCAAAGGAATTTTTTCCTTTAAAAAGGACCTATGATCCCTGTTAGCCCCAATGAGGATCCGAATTCATATAAATCTTTTGGATACATTCATTTAATGTTTAATCATTCTTTATTTGATAACATACTGGGTGTTTATGGGTTTTCACAGGAACTAATAATTCAATACTCAAAAGAGGATTTCTATAAAAACATCAAAATTAGACATAACACATCATGAATTAGAAGTAATCAATGTTTATTCCACGAGTATGGAACTTTTTTGAGATGGATTACATCCTTTAAATCCAATGTATGAGGTGTGAACCAATTACATGACGTGAATCTTGATTATACGTTGTGAAGGACGCTGATTACAAACCTAATGAGTTACACGACATGAGATTAATACATGATGTGAAAATTTTGAAACCTAATTTCCACCAAAGATATAAGTCATTAAATCTAGATATCCAAGATCTTCAGATGAATCTGCAGATCTACAGTACATGACATGAAAGAAACTTTCACACCACGAAAGTATTGATATATTTTAACGCCCCGACCACAATTACCCAGAGTCGGTGCATTATTACATAACATTGGCATGATCACAAAAGATCACGTCTCGAAAGACCAATTAGTTTAGTAGCCTTTATCACACTAGATACATTCATAAAAGTTACATTACATAATAAAGTGAAAAACTACTATAACATGGTCTCCATAGACCACACTCATATCCCCTTCTGACTATCCCTACAGGTCATTCATAAAATACTTCTTCACATCCTGGAAAAATTAAAACATTGAAAGGGGTGAGCTCAAATGCTCAGTAAGGATAATAATATAGCGGAAGCTTTCATAAATAAACATTAACATTTAAGGAAGTGTATAACTAAAATAAAAGCCTTTTAAACTTGAATTTCAGCATAATACGGAAAAAATAAAATGAAATAATGCCATTAACTTATTCACATGGATATTCTACTAGTCGAATAATCACATGCAATATCAATAACCACTTTCATAATGTTGGAATCCATAATTCCATACTATCATAACCACGTAGCCAAGGCCTCGGGCGAAGACTACAAATAATATTTTGTCAAGGGCTCGTGCCAAGACACTAGTTTGACTCAAGAGACCTACCGATGCAATTTTTTGAAAGGTACTTACGTTTAAAATTGATCAAATATACTCCAGTGTTTTTATGAAAACATTATTCAAGCTTATGAAAAAAAATAACTAATTGTGAGACTGATCGACTGATTATAGGCCATGATGGGTCCACGCCCAATCCCTTCTTGTCTACCACACTCGAGAGTCGGGTTTTCTGAAAACATTTTTAAGCTTGCGTTAAATATGTATACATTTTCACTGGATTTTCATATATTTGAGAGAAATATATCTTTTTTGAAATCATTTAAAAATCACATAATTATAATAGAAAACATTTTGACTAAACGTAAAAGTCAAAAGGTTTTATACATCGTATAAAAGAAAGTTGTGTATAAAACAAAATAACCCTCAATGAAAGGAGATTGAGACGAAGTCCCTTAAAAAGATCATTTTTTAAAATAAAATAGATCTATTATGTGTATTAACTATAAGTACACATAAATAAAGTACAAATACAAGATAGGACATAATAATATCATGACATAATTTGAAAGTAGGAGATTAACCCAAAGAATGGAAATTGGGTTAAGAAGTTCTCTTACCTCGTGTCCAACTTGACTCGACCGCTCTTTAACATCATGATTAATAAACTAGAGTTAATTATACTTGCTTAAGAACCTTTTTCAAGTTTATTATTCCTTTCATATCACTTTTTACCAAGTTATGAACATTATGTAATTATTTAAGTTAATAACGGTCGTTTTGTCGATCTTTGGTACTTGAGTCAAAAATAAACTTCTTATAATTACAAGTTGTTCATGTGGTAAAATTTCCATTACATCCAGAATTATATTCATGATTTAGATATCATATATATCCAGTATATACTTGACTTTATAATATTACATAACATTTAGATGTAACAAATGAAATGCACCGTTCATGGAGACGGTAAGCCGTACGTACGCATGAATGCTACTTTCATTTCTATTTCGTATTTTAATGGAATGAAACATAATGATATAAAGTTATATTATAATTCCAGTATAATATAATATATAATATAACTTACTCCATCCTTTATACATCTCACATATGGCATTAACGATTCAAATCACTTTGAGGGAGCGGTAGTCCGCACTTCCTCAAATGAAATTATCGCGTTTACCCAAAATGGAAATCATAAACGTATGAAATAAATGAGAAATACATAAGAATAATGAAACCATAAACATAATATATATCATATATAAATATAGTGACATCTTAATGGCCACCATGAGAGGTTTTTAATGACGATTGAACAATCATCGTTTCGTGAGGCAGAAATTCACCAACCACAGAAAAAGTTTGTTCTTTAACCATTAAGCAAATGTTTCTGTAAGTGTAAATCAAATACTTCTCATAAAAACATCCTAGTATATTGAAGATACATGTTTTTTTACAAAATAAATTAATAAAAAGAGTTTAAGGGGTTGGAGAAGAAAAATAAAACAAAATAACATAAGAGAAGACATTACCTTAAAATCAGGTAACTCTTTTTTGATTTGAGCCAAAGGCTTCCTTGGGAAGAATTCTTCCCAAAGTGAGGCTTCTAGGAGTAAGAGAGGGAATTTGAGAGAGTATTTGGGTAGAGTTTGGCCGAGCTAAATGGCTTGAAGGTGTGAATATGGTGGTAGTGGTTGGGGCCTTTTATAAGAGGAGAAGAGGGGCACTCTTGGAAAGTCATGAAATATTACATTATTATGAAATGATTTTCAGATTTTAGAGGTCCCACAATTATATATTTCGAGTATAAGGTAATAAGGTTTCGATATATACCCATCCAATAGGTCTTTGACAAGTTTAAGACTTAGATTTTACATTATCTTTTCATTTTATTTAAAATGTTCATTAATGAGGTAATCGCTGCATCATCATGGTGTGATAAATAAATAAATTTATTTAGTTACTAAAAACTATAAAAAAACTACCATGATGTAGGAAATATTTTGAGATTTTCAATTAATATTTATAGTTGAATAGTTAACCTATATAACCCCATGTAATAATTGTTTTAGTAAAACAACACATGTTTGTGACAATTTTATTTTTACTTAAAATAAAAAGTTATTAATGTCATTTTCTTACCCAAGTGGCTCCATGGGGTCCCCAAGTTGACCCATGGATTTTCTTGGTCGGACATGACTCATACAATAAGTGTAGGAAAAGTGTCAAGATATTTTCATATTTTTATAATATCATTTTTACCTTAAATTCACTAATTAACTTTAATCGTGATTAATTAAACTTAAAAGTTACTATTCACCAAAAAATTATTTTAATCCCATTGAACCACATTTTACTTCCTAATGACAACCATGTAAGTCAGATTTTTGAAAATAAAATCACAGTAGTGGTAATGTTTCATTTAAATGAAAAATCAGTTTTTTAACTACCACTTAATGGTTTTACTATTCATCAAAAATTGAAGTTTTTCAGAACAATGCCAAAATTTCACCCTAAGCTATAATTGATATTCTGAATTCAAAAAATATTTCTATTTTACAAAATTCCACACATATAAGTTGCATTAATTAATTTTTTAATTAATTCCCGATATCACAACAAATAGCGTGTTTTTAAGAAACAATATATAACAAAAGATTGACAATTGTTTATGTCCAATTTCAAAGTGAAATTAACTCTAATGACCACCATTGGATAAAATGGTAAAAATATATTCTAATTATACTTTAAAACCACTCAATAGTATAATTTATTACTATAAATTATTTTGATTAAAATGGTTGTTTTAAGTATTTTTCACTATTCATAAAAAATTGGAAGTTCTTAGAAAAATACCAAAAATTCAACATAGGCTAATTTCGATATTTCGAATCCAAAAATGAAGTCCATTATAAAATATATATAATTTCAAAAATTTATTATTACTATTCATAATGGCTATTTTGATTGGCCGCGGTGTGTTAGAATCTCGAACTTGCATATAATGCAAGCTATTGCATTATTGAAAGAGAAGCGTATCGTGGAAGCTCGGGGTGTTACATTCTGCCCTCCTTCAATAAATTGCATCCTCACAATTTGAAATTTTTCTTTGAAAATTAAAGGTTGAAAATAGAAAATACCTTTGTGGAAAACCCACATCAGAAAATAAGGTTAACAAAATTTAGCCTTAATAAGAGGGAAAGGGAAATGAGAAAGTCACCACCAAATTATGATCTCGATAAGGAGAACATTGGTGGAAATTAGAGACATATAATTGGAGGGAAAATGTAAATATTTGTAGTGAGTGATTGAGGTCATAAATCACAAAAAAGTGTAAAATTGAGGGCCTCAAAGCCTTCAATCTATGTTGATTTAAAATATTATCAGTTCAACAAGACATAAGGTATTATGATAACACATGTTTTGTTTTAATATCCCTTTACTAAAGTTTAAGAATTAATTTATTCATATCATAAGAGATAGGTATATATATATTTATGCTTGACAAGTAGAGTTTCAACCTTCAACTAATTTCTACGACAAACTCATCTTTCACTCAAAAAGATAATAGAACAAAAAAATATTATATTTATCCTAATCGTACAAGGTTCAAAATATTTACACCTACCATTTAGATTAGGAAAACTATTTTGTAATAATCATGGACTTCCTCTAGGATAGTGGTAGTTAATAAAGGCATGTCGCACTATGGTTGTGGGTTTGATTCCTACAGCTTTGTCTGACGCGATGAGTTATCCCCTGAACTACAGGTTGTCCTTTTCCTAAAACTATAGTATTATAATATTCCAAAAATAATCTTCAGAAATGTTTTAACCTTAAACAATACTATCCAAAGTTCAACTTAATCCATTCCAACCATTATAGTTATCCAAAATACTTCTGTCCAACTCATAGTCCAAATTTTATAAGGAAGGTAAACATAATGAAGATCCTTTTTTTCGCATAACAACATGTGAACACCTTCATCATGTATTCTTTTAAAACACTACAACATCCTGAATTACCATAAATCCTTATTGATTACATTCATGATCCCTTATTCCTTATAGAATACTAGATATACCCCTTCTATCCAAAAATGTATACAAATCATTAATCAGTTTCAAAGAAGTTAGGAATATCCAATATAATTTATCCAAATCAATCATGTATTATTCCAAAATCACTATCTCGGTAACAGAACCATATTATGGTTTATCTTTCTCTCAACCATATATTTTCCAAAAAAAATTCCTGCTGTGGAGTCACTTTTCTTGGTTCCACACAATCTCAACTCCTAGATAAAATAGTACTGCAATACAATCCTTATATACTCCATAATTATTAGAACCAATACATCATTGATACAACACTCAAATGACAAAATTCTTTAATAACTACATAAGAACTATAATCATTCCTCCTCGTCTGTGGTAGTATCATAACTTGATTATTATCCAATAACATCATTTGGGGAATACTCTCATGATTTGGACATTGGTTTGAGTAGTGTCCCTACTACTTGCAGATGAAACATTGTACATTTGAAACCTTTTTCTTACCCTTGTAGTGACGCACTTGGTGTCCTTTTTCTCCACACTTATAAGAAACTCACATTCCCTTCAGGCAAGTTCCAAGATTTTTCTTCCCACAGTTATCACATATTAGAAAATTATTCTTTTCCCTCGTCCCTTTATCCATCATTCTCTCTTCCATCCTTTTCTTCTCTTTCTTCCCATCAAAGTCATAAGACTCAGAGAATTCTTTACATATCTTATTAACATGTGATACTATTTCTTTATATGTTGAGAACACATGGGAGACTATTTCCCTTCTAAATGTTTTCTTAATACCGTGAAAGATATGATCCTTCTTACTCTTTGGATCATACGTATTTATGGAGTTCACATTCCTTCTACTGGGTGCCATTTCTATACAATGGAAAAAACTAGGTTAGTTTATGAATTGCAATGAATAATTCCAAACATGTAAAATACTTAATATAAATTGAACGGTTTATGGATACAATCCATAATCATAATAAATGTTTTCTTTGAGGAAGTATATACTCATAAACCCTTCAAAATGGTTTGTAAAAAAAATGAGAAGTATCCTAAGCATATCCCCCGGGAGTGTCGTAACCAAGAGTGCAGTAAGGCCCGTTGTCATGCACCAGTTCTCATTCGAGTCCACCTCAAAGTGGTGTTTTTGGGTTTTACCCCTAGGTACATCTGTGCTAGAGCCGCCTCTACCTACTCGTATCTAGACAGGGATGTATTTCTCGGAAAACTCACAAAATCTCTATAATACCAAAATTCTAGGAAGTTCTTCTATACTAATCCTCAAATTCTATCTTCGGGATATTTTCTCTAATCAGAGTTTATCTAAATCTAGCTTCCAAGGTTAGTACTAAACTTCCTCTGATACCAACTGTAACGCCCTGACCCTAGTTACCCAGAGTCGGTGCATTATTACGTAAAATTGGCATGATCATAAAAGATCAATTCTCGAAAGACTGATTAGATTAGTATCCTTGAAAACACTAGATACATTCATGAAAGTTACATTACATCATAAAGTAAAAAAATACAATAACATGGTCTTGATAGACCACACTCATATCCCCTTCTGACTATCCCTGCAGGTCATTCATAAAATACTTCTTCACATCCTGGAAAAATTAAAACATTGAAGGGGGTGATCTAAGATGCTCAGTAAGTATAACAATACAGTGGAAGATTTCATAAATAAACATTAACATTTAAGGCAATGTATAAATAAAACAAAATCCTTTCAAACTTGAACTTCAGCATAATATGACAAAAATAAAATGAAATATTGCCATTTACTTATTCAGATGGATATTCTACTAGTACAATAATCACATTCAATATCAATAACCACTTTCATAATGTTGGAATGCATAATGCTAGACTATCACAACCACGTATCCCAGGCCTCGCGCCAAGACTACAAATAATATTTTGTCAAGACCTCATGCCAAGACACTAGTTTGTCTCATGAGACCTACCGATGCAATTTTTTTAGAGGATACCTACGTTTAAAATTGATCAAATATACTCCAGTGTTTTTCTGAAAACATTATGCAAGCTTATGAAAAAAATAACTAATTCTGAGACTGATCGACTAATTACAGGCCATGATCAGTCCACACCCAATCCCTTCCTGTCTACCACACTCGAGAGTCGGGTTTTCTGAAAACATTTTTAAGCTTGCGTTAAATACATATACATTTGCACTGTATTTTCATATATTTGAGAGAAATGTCTCTTTTTTTAAATCATTTAAAAATCACATAATTATAATAGAAAACATTTTGAATAAATGTAAATGTCAAAAGTGTTTATACACCATATAAAAGAAAGTTGTGTATAAAACAAAATATGCCTCAATGAAAGGAGATTGAGACGAAGTCCCTTACAAAGATCATTTTTTTTAAATAAAATAGATCTATTATGTGTATTCACTATAAGTACACATAAATAATGTACAAATACAAGATATGACATAATAATATCATGACATAATTTGAAAGTAGGAGACTAACCCAAAGAACGGAAATTGGGTTAAGAAGTTCCCTTACCTCATGTGTGACTTGACTCCACCGCTCTTTAACCTCCTGAATAATAAACTAGAGTTAATTTATACTTTCTTAATAACCTTTTTCAAGTTCATTATTCATTTCATATCACTTATTACCATGTTATGAACATTATGTAATTATTTAAGTTAATAACGGTCGTTTTGTCGATCTTTGGTACTTGAGTCAAAAATAAACTTCTTATAATTACAAGTTGTTCATGTGGTAAAATATCCATTACATCCAGAATTAAATTCATGATGTAGATATCATATATATCCAGTATATACTTTCCTTTATAATATTACATAACATTTAGATGTAAGAAATGAAATGCACCGTTCATGGAGACGGTAAGTCGTACGTACGCATGAACGCTACTTTCATTTCTATTTCGTATTTTAATGGAATTCAACATAATGATATAAAGTTATATTATAATTCCAGTATAATATAATATATAATATAACTTACTCCATCCTTTATACGTCTCTCATATGGCATAAACGATTCAAATCACTTTGAGGGGGCGGTAGTCCGCACTTCCTCAAATGAAATTATCGCGTTTACTCAAAATGGAAATCATAAACGTATGAAATAAATGAGAAATACATAAGAATAAGGAAACCATAAACATAATATATATCATATATAAATATAGTGACATCTTAATGGCCACCATGAGAGGTTTTTAATGAAGATTGAACAATCATCGTTTCGTGAGGCAGAAATTCGCCAACCACAGAAACAGTGTGTTCTTTAACCATTAGACAAAGGTGTCTGTAAGTGTAAATCAAATACTTCTCATACAAACATCCTAGTATATTGAAGATACATGTTTTTTTACAAAATAAATTAATAAAAAGAGTTTAAGGGCTTGGAGAAGAAAAATAAAACAAAATAACATAAGAGAATACATTACCTTAAAATCAGGTAACTCTTTTTTGATTTGAGACAAAGGCTTCCTTGGGAAGAATTCTTCCCAAAGTGAGGCCTCTAGGAGTAAGATAGGGAAGTTGAGAGAGTATTTGGGCAGAGGTTTTCCGAGCCAAATGGCTTGAAGGTGTGGATATGGTGGTAGTGGTGGGGGCCTTTTATAAGAGGATAATAGGGGCACTCTTGGAAAGTCATGAAATATTACATTATTATGAAATGCTTTCTGGATTTTAGAGGTCCCAAAATTATATATTTCGAGTATAAGGTGATAAGGGTTCGAAATCAACCCATAAAATAGGTCTTTGACAAGTCTATGTCTTAGATTTTACATTATCTTTTCATTTTATTTAAAAAGTTCATTAATGAGGTAATCGCAGCATCATCATGGTGTGATAAAAAAATAAATTTATTTTATGGTTTTATTCATTCCTTTGTATCCTATTTTGACTCCAAGACTCATTCTTTCTAAATTCGTATTCTGACATTCAAACCTCAATACCAATTTCCATTCAACATCAACGACCATTGTGTTCTTCTTTTTTTATTCATTAAACATAACGTTTAATTTATTTTTCATGATTGCAATTATGGATTTCTTTATTTTGAATTTTTTATTTGTTATGTCAAGAATTTTTTCATCCATTTCTTCCTTTAATTTAATACCATCATATCCAGATAATCAGTTTTGGGTTAGTAGTCAATATTAGGGGAATGTTTTATTATAATAAATATCTAAATCAAAACTTTGTAACCGTATGGATAGTAAATAGGCTAAAAGAAAATTTAATAAAATTATTTTTCAACTAACCTAAACATCATGGGTGTAATCAATGTACCCTGACCTAATTGAAGTTTATAAATCTAGGACCAAGTTCCATTGATACTTTCTATATATAATCTAAGCTTCATGCACCTATTTTTTTTAACTATCTATGGACCAAAGAGTAGTTTTCTGCTTAGGTAGATCCAATTGGTTGGACCAAGATCAATTGATGTCAATTTTTAAACTTAGTATCCTAATCCATAAGTCTATCCCAAGCCATATTTAGGATTATGTTCTACTTATACCCTAAAATTTACCCTTTTCCCTTATTTTCATCTAATTAAATCACAATCTACATAGTTTTAGAAAATACAAACACAAAATAGATATCATGAGGACTCCTTCAAAATGTTCTTACCACTAGGATTCTTGCCTACAAGTTGTCCCTATGGGTTTAACCCTACACCACCACTTTACTACACCTTATTAGCTAAGTGTAGTTTGGGAAATATAAATTCAAATATGATCAACACTTGTTCATAATCAATGATTTCATGTGAGATGGTAAAATTTTGGCGTTATTGCTATGTATCATTGTGTTTAGGCATAGTGACCTATGGTATCAAACTATGATTAATTTACCCCACTCCCATTCTCTTATTCCCTTTTTTTAGCAATCTTTTTTTCACAGACTATAACTTGTGTCTTCTTTTTCTTTGGGCCTAGTGAATGGGTCAAGGCCCTCTAACTCACTCAAAGAGTCTTTATTCCTAGGAACTAATTCCTTTAAATCCTACTATCGATATATATAACATTGAATATTGATGCTTTACTATGGTTTAATGAAACAATATTACACTTCCACATCTTACAAACCTCCAATATGGACCACCTGAACAACAATAAAGTGGAAAGTATTGCAAAAACATAACTTCATGGATTACGGTTTTCCATCCATTAATGTTATTGTTCCAAGCATTTTACGCCCTATTATTTTCGTTCACTCATTCGAGATCCAACCTAGAATCATCCATATGATCCTAAACATAGGATGGTTTGGTGGACTGTAAAGTAAAGATCCCCATAGGCACATCTCAAATTTCTTTAGGGTCTACAAAACCTTTTGGAATCAAGTTGTTTCATAATATCCCAATATACTATGAGTATTTCCATTAATCATATATCTTCTAACCAAGGATTGCAAGAAAATTCAATTTCTTGATTCCATAATGACTTGGGATGATCTAGCTAAGAAATTTATCGATAAATATTTTCCACTGATCCAAACTCAGATGCTCAGAAATGAGATCCAAATAATCAACCATGTGGATGGAAATTCATCCTAAGAATCTTGGTTCCATATTAAAGAACTAACTCAGAAATGTCCACATCATGAACTCATTGTGTAGATACAACTCCAAAACCTTTATTAAAGACTCCAACATAACACCTACACTGTTTTGAATTCCACTATGGAAAGTGAACTCATTATCAAGATGCCTATATTTGGAAGAAAAAAATTGGTTGATTTTCCCCATAATGACATTCTATAGAAGAGATATAGAGGACAGACGCAGAGTGGAATCCATCAGATGGGGGAGAATACACACCTAGTATTCTAGTTTGAAGCTATATTGGATAAGGTTAAGCCTTTCCAACTGCTTGAATCACTTCACCTTCACACCGTATTTATGAGATTAAATCATGTGAAATGTGTGGAGGCCCATATCCATATCAGGGCTTTCATAAAAGTACTGAGGAGCCTCAATTCTGAGATTGTAATTGCATTAATTAAAATCAACATGATCATGAGAACTAGTAACCCCAATATTATCAACAATAATATTATTTGTATAGGTCATCTCAGTATATACACCAACAAAACCAAGGTTATTACTGAAAGAGGATTTATCAAATTTCGCTAAGGAATCAAGGACCACATGGGTAACCTCCTCAAATTCCACCTTCTCAAGTACAGAAACAATTTTATCAACAACCTTTTTCACCTAGAGCTCTGTAGTTTTTGTAACACCCCGAGATTTTATGAGAAGTATTATTTTTATGTTATTTTATGTCTTATGTTGTATGCTACTCCAAAATTATCTTGTTCTATACACAACACCATATTATCTTGCAGTATATGCAACACTATTCTTGGAACGTGTTACACAAAATTTCAAGTTTGTTTGATAAAAGTTATTCTACGCAACATTGAGTGTGTATATATATATATTCAATGTATAAATGAAATATGGTTGGATTCTGTTATACACAACAAAAAAGGAACATTTCACTACACGCAACCCTAACTTGGCTTGCTTTACACGCAATCACGACCTTCCATGATAGCATGTGTTGTACGCAATACCAAGTTTCACTAAACAATGATATGTTATTAGAATATTATATAAACTAACCGTTATGAATAGTAATACTCGCGTTTTGAAACTTTATAAATTTTATCTTTCAAAATGGACATCATTTTTGGATTCGGAATATCAAAATTAACCTAGGGAGAAATTTTTGTTTTTTCTGAAAACTTTCAATTTTTGATGAATAGTGAAAACACTAAGTTATTGGTTAAAACTGACTTTATATTTAAATAATAATTTATTTTATTTAAATTCATTTTATGTCAAAATGGACACATAATACTTATATAATTTCAATTTAATTCATTGGAGTCATTTTATAATAATTTTAGACATATATAAATTTTATTGAACCTTTCACCGTCTTTTACCCACCTCCTGGGAGAATTTGAAAATTTACATAAAACATAATTTTACCTCTTTTGTGAGTGGAATTTTGAAAATACATGTTACACAGTTAATAACAAGGAGTAAAATTTGGTTCAATAATATAAAAATAATTTTTGGTTAATAGTAACGTTTTACTTTTATTTACCACGGTTAAAAGTTAATAGGGTAATTAAGGGTAAAAATGGTATTATTATTACCCTAACACATGTCCTAATTCTATTGGATAAGTTTAATTCGACCAAAAACAACCTTAGGGATAAAATAATACCCTTTAGGTCCACTTGGATTAGATTAGGACATTTATTATTATTTTATTTAAAGAAGTGTTGAAATAGTTAAAATCAAAGTTTAATAACTAAAACATTTTTAATATAGGGTTATACAAAAGATAAATTCGACTATAAATATTAATTAGAAATATAAAAATATTTCCTATATAATATTATATTATTTATTATGTTTATATGTTAAATAAAATAATTTATTTATGACACAATGATGATGCATTAATTTTCTTATTAATGAAATATTAACATAATTGATGTTATAAAGAACCAGATAAATGAAATTTGAAACTTTTTATGAATTTTACTAATTTTATAGCTTAATATGACATGTTATTAGTGATTTAATTAACTTTTTTCGAACTAATAATGCTGTTATGATTATAACAAAAATCAATTACCAAATAGTGTCAAAATTGACCTAAAATAGTTTTTAACACAAATATTATAATATTAATTGATATTCTATTCCTAAAAATATAAGGTTCGGAAAAATGAGTTAGATAAGGTTATATATATTAATAATGAACCACTTGGGGTTATTGTTTCTTGTTATTGTAAGTTTATTAACCATATAGTGTAAGAAAACAAGAAGACACAGTAAAAGTTAAATTATTTAACTTAGAGTTAAATCTAAATGAAAAGGTTACAATAGTAACCTAAAATTGTCTAAAACCTATTGGTTGAGAGGATCTCGACCCATACCCACATTATATTCCAAATAAATCAGTTTTTAGATATTATAAACCGAATATTATTTTATTATAAAATAATATTTTAAGTTTTTTCTAAGGTGCCCCTCTCCTCCCTTATAAAAGGGCACCTCCTCCCTCTTCTCTTTACACAATTTTGAGCCTTGAATCTCGGCCAAACTCTACCAATTCCTCTTCTAAACCTTTATAGTTATATCATATAGGTTCTGGTATTCTCAGAATACCAACTCTAGTGCCTTAAGATGAAGTTTAAAAGAGGTGCATCGAGGAAGAGGTAATCTCTTCTACTGACTCTTTCAAGTTTTTTTCTTCTTCTACTTACTCTTCTTTAGTTGTTTCATTATAAAGTAATAACATCAGTATTAATTATATACTGATATTTTATTATAAATATTAAACAACCATATTTCACCTTATATCCATCCTACGGAAAACTAAATCATTGCGCGTGCGTACGTACGGAATACCGTCTCCACGCCGTGGTGTAATCAGTTTTTCCACCACCACCTTACTTGGATGGGTATAATGGTGTAAAGAATAACTATATATGATTATTAAAACATCATAATGATTCCAATATATTATATCAGCCACTCCAATTCCATTCAATAAATATGGGAAAGATATCATCTCTCGTGCGTACGTACGGATTACCGTCTCCACGACGCGATGAGATTCATTTTCCATGATAACAATTCAAGAATGATTATAAAGTATATAGAATAATTAATCATGAAATATATGACATAATAATTATACTGGATTTATGTATATATATTTTTATGTCATCTACATAATTCCATTCAATTCAATAAGGAAACAAAAACAGTGTTCATGCGTACGTACGACCTACCATCTCTATGAACGGTGTATTTCTTTCCATTTATCGGTCTATTATATATATGTATA
Organism: Viscum album; assembly: GCA_963277665.1. NCBI lineage: Eukaryota > Viridiplantae > Streptophyta > Magnoliopsida > Santalales > Viscaceae > Viscum > Viscum album. Next base: position 122,454,340 of record OY728150.1, read on the forward strand.
TTCTGAATATATATTATATATAAATCATATTTTATATTCTAGAATAAATTAATCATGATCTAAGTAATCATTATAATAATTACAAGTCAAAACACGTACGATAAATGAAACGATTTTATCCAAAATGATGCTTTAACATAGAATTTACAAAAGAACGGGTAATATAATGTTATAAGTGAACCATATATGATATCATAACAATGAATATGATTCTTTAATAAGTAAATGACATTATTTAAATCATTATACCGGATTTTCGGATACGTACGATGCATATCGGACCTAAGGTAAGGGATAACTATCCCAATCTCATTCTTATCTGAGATTGTTTATTCGTAAGTATTTACTGGGTTATATTTTTCATCCATGTCCATAAAAAATGTTTTTCATATAGTGTTGAATATTCTTCCATGTATGTTTAAAGTCATTTTTACCCCACTTTTTCTTTTACTTTGTGTTATGGAAGGAATCTTTCTTTTGTTTACCATATGTGGTACTTTTTGACTTTTCTGTTAAGAGTAAGAGGAGAATGTTTTTTTAACTTATACGGCATGAACGGATTTTTACGGTTTCATAACACCTTATTTTAATAAAGTTTACTCTAAAATATTTCATTGTTATTTTCAATAAAATCCTTCTCTTTTAAAATTGTGTGGAATTTTGTGAAATGAAAATAATTTTTAAGAAGAAAGGATATTTTCTTCAAGAATTCTTTTCAAGTGTTTTATCAAAACCATTTTCCATCTAAGAGGAAATTATTTCATATGTGTATGTTTGAAGTATAATATCTCTATGATTTACATGGTTTCACTTTTCTTATGATGAAATGATATCAATTTATTTTATATGGATTATGTTATGATGGGATGTTGTTTATGAAACCCATTTTTATTCTTTGGGTTATGATGAATAATTTATGTCGATGTTTTGGCACAAGTAAAAATGATTTCATTATGAGATGGGTGGGACCTATATCTCCCTTCAATGCATTGTGTAAAGATTTATGTCTCATGATATAGACATGGATGGAATGGTAAGTTAATCCAGTTCAGTGATACAAGACTGAAACGTGGAGTGAACTCAATTCAGAAAGGGACTTTGTCCACTAACATGGTCGTGGCAGCAATGTCTTGGCTACTATGGAAATCATATCACGTGCTTAATGATTTCAACAATTAAATTTTTTATTCCCATGATATTTTATCATTATTGACGTGCTATTATGACATATGCCTTAGGTACAACCAAGATTTATTTCACAACTCGAGATTTTGATGTGTAAAATTTATGTTCATGTTTTGAAGTTCAAATGTATATGGTTTGTTTTATTTTCTCCATTATTACCCATACTGAGCATTTTATCTCACCCTTTATATGTTTCCTTTTCCCGAAGATATAAAGAAAGGTTTTAGGTAAGAAAAAAATGGAAGATCATTATGGGAGATGTTGAAGATCTTTCACCAAGATTAGAAGATTATATTCTAAGTTACCAAAGACACTAAACTATTACGGTCTTTTGGTGTCTGTTTTTTTATGTATTAGGTATTCAGCAAAAGTAATTTAATGTCCAAGTAAATTAGGTTTGGGGTCTCTACAGTTGGTATCAGAGGCAAAGGAGGTAGGAATGAATTCGATCCTTGGGAACACTCATATGTGAGCGTTGGACGAAGCATGGCTCTCTGCCCAAGGGATTCATGAGGAAATGGCCGCCACTTGGAATGGTGGTGTGTCCCGCCCTAGGGGTGTAGCCGCCCATGGACTGCCCTGATAGGTATCAATTATAGTCCACTAGAACTAATTCTAGACCACTAAAGTAGGTATCAGAGGAAAGGTTATGTTAACCTTTGGAAACTAGGATGCAAAAACATTAGTGAGATCCCTAGAGATTTTTCTAAGGTATGTATAGGGATGTCCCTAAGGATAAGTGTACATATAAGTTATATTCCTAGAATTACGATAACGATAATAAAATTAATCCTAAGATGTTATAGTTTGAATGTAATCCCCCTTGATTTTGTTGTTTTTCTAGTATGAGTTTTTCCTCTCATACTATTCTTTTTGGGTTTTAAGAAATGGTAGGAAATCGGATAATTCATATTAATGGATAATATGATAGAAAATGTAATGATATTATTTGTGAGAAACCAAATGAAATGGTATTTGGATGTCCAAACATCGTTATTATGCCTAATCAGAAATATCATAATATGATCAATAATATCAACATTGGTAAGTTTTCTGACTCAGCTAATAAGATAAAGATGGAGTTTCATGATGATCATAGAGGAAAGAAAGATAAATTTCCCTCATGTAAATCATGTGGGAAGAGGCATAAAATAGAATGTATCAAAGGAACTGGAAGATGCTTTGGGTGTGGAAAAGGACACAAATCCAGTAATTTTAAAGGAAAAGGATCAGTTAACACCATGGACAAGGATAATGGTATTGCTATGACATCAACAACGGTTAAATGTTTTAAATGTGGGATGTATGGTCATTATGAAAACCAATTACCTAAGGGAAAATATCATGAAGAGAATCAGCATGGTCATATGGGTAGTATTTATGTGGATGATGATGAAGAGAAAACAAATGATATATGAGATGAAAGAAATGATGAAGCACAGTCAGTGGTTTAAGAAGGTAGTTGAATGATTATATGTTTATCAAGAATAATATATGGAATTATGGAATAAAGAAAAATCTAAGGATTGTTACACTGTTGTCTTTCCTGGAGTTTTTGAAAGTATATGATGAATGATATCGGTAACCATGAACGGTTATTCAAATATTTTTGAAAGGTAGATGATATGTGCATAATGAAAGGATAAGGAGATAATGATATGTTTGATAGTATTAATGAGATCATGACTGGTATAAGGACAAAGTGATATCATGGTTTGAGTATACATAATTTTGGGATTTTGGTATGTGGAAAGAGTTAAATTTTGACAAAAGTCATGTTTTCACTAAGGTTCAATGGGTACTCATGTTTCAAGAGAATACATGATTAAGGAATTCACGGGTTTGGAATGTGACCAACAAGATATATATATATATCTTATGATATACAAGTGATAAATGATTATATTCAATGCTTGGTAGATGACCTTTCTAGAAATCGTTTTTTATACTATGATATAGGACAGAAGTATTTTGGATAAACCTCAAGATTGGAATCAATTAAGTTAGACATGAGATAGTATTTTTTAAGGCTATAACTTTTTGATATTATTTTTGGAATGTTATAATAGTATATTTTTAGAAAAAGGAAAACCTGCAGGACATGCAACAACCTGTCGCATCAGACAAGGTTGCGGGAATCAAACCCACAACCAAAGTGGGACAGGACTTTATTTCCTACCTCTGGCCTACAGGAAGTCCCTTGTCAGTAGAAACTAGGTCTATTTTATTATGCGGTATGATAGATGAAGTATATGTCCATTTTTGGAATCATATACGATTAAACTCACCATAGATGGACTTATATTTGATAAATTTTGCTAAACTTTTGTTTGAGACAGATGGAATGACCCATCATTCTATCACATGATCTTCTAACACTTCAAGAATGACAAATTCAACTTCATTTCTTTAAGAGATGAAGTGGAAATTGTTCAAGGCACAAACAACGGTGATATTTTACTGAAATAAAGTAAGTATTCCTTATAATTTAAATTCTTTAACTTTAGGGAAATGATATTGGAAACCAAAAAATGTCATCTTATTACCCTCATATCTGATGAATCAGATGGTAACTTAGATCATAACAAATTTATGCCTTTGTGATTGTTGGATTTTTCATAGCCATGTTCTCTACCACTCTCCATCAGAACTTGATGGTCAGATTTCTCTTATATATCCATATTTTCACATATGTTCTCCTACGTGGAAACCCAGTGATGAGTTAATTTGGTTTACCGTTATGTTTCATACATCACTTTTTAAAATTAAGTTTTAGTATTCCTTTTTATGATGTGGGTTTCTATGAAAGAAACTTTCAAGTAGTAAACCATTTATAACCCTAGCGAATTTCGAGGGAGAAATTCATTTTAAGGGTGGTAGAATGTAACACCCTGAGATTTTATGAGAAGTATTCTTTTTCATTTATTTTTTTCTTATGTTGTTTGATACACCAAGATCATCATGTGCTATAGGAAACACCATATTACCTTACAATATACACAACACTATTCTTGGATCGTGCTACACAAAATTTCAAGTCCATTTGATAGAAGTTATTCTACGCAACAATGAGTGTATATATATATATATTCAATGTTTAAATGAAATATGGTTGGATTCTATTATACATAAAAAAAATGAACATTGCACTACACACAACCCTGACTTGGATTTCTTTACACGCAATCGCGACCTTCCACGATAGCGTGTGTTGTACGCAATACCGAGTTTCACGGAACAACGATATGTTATTAGAATATTATATAAACTAGCCGTTATGAATAGTAATACCCACTTTTTGAAATTTTATAAATTTTATCTTTCAAAATGGACTTCATTTTTGGATTAGGAATATCGAAATTAACCTAGGGTAAAATTTTGGTTTTTTTTAAAAACATTCAATTTTTGATGAATAGTGAAAATACTGAGTTATTGGTTAAAACCGAATTTTTATTTAAATAATCATTTATTTTATTTAAATATATTTTAGGTCAAAATAGACACAAAATACTTATATAAGTTCAATTTAATTCATTGGAGTCATTTTATAATAATTTTAGATATATAAAAATTTTATTGAACCTTTCACCGTCTTTTACCCACCTCTTGGGAGAATTTGAAAATTTACATAAAACATAATTTTACCACTTATGTGAGTGGAATTTAAAAAATCTGAGAGACGCGGTTAATATCAAGGAGAAAAATGTCGTTAAAAAAGATAAAAGTATTTTTTGGTGAATAGTTACTTTTTACTTTTATTTACCATGGTTAAAAGTTAATAGGGTAATTAAGGGTAAAAATGATATTGTTATTACCCAAACACATGTCCTAATTCTATTGGATAAGTTTAATTCTACCAGAAACAACCTTAGGGGTAATATATTACCCTTTAGGTCCACTTGGATTTGATTGGGATATTTATTATTATTTTATTCAAAGAAGAGTTAAAATAGTTAAAATCAATGTTTAATAACTAAAATATTTTTAATATAGGGTTATACATAAGATAAATTAGACTATAAATATTTATTAGAAAGATAAAAATATTTCCTACATAATTGTATTTTATTTATAATTTTTAGACATTAAATAATGTAATTTATGTATGACACAATGATGATGCATTAATTACCTTATTAATAAAATATTAACATAATTGATGTTACAAATACCCAAATAAATGTAATTTGAGAATTTTTATGAATTAAACTAATTTTTTAGGATAATATGACATATTATTACTGCTTTAATTATCTTTGTTCGAACTAATCAGGCACTTAGAAGTTTCACAAAAATCAATTACCAAATAGTGTCAAAATTGACTTAAAGTAGTTGTTAAAACAAATATTATATTATTAATTGATATTCTTTTCCTAAAAATCTAAGGATCAGAAATATGACTTAGATAAGGTTATATATATTAATAATGAACCACCTATGGTTATTTTGGATTGTTATATTAAGTTTATTAACCATATTGTTTAATAAAACAAGAAGACACGGTAAAAGTTAAATTATTTAACTAAGAGTTAAATCTAAATGATAAGGTTAAAATAGTAACCTAAACTTGTATAAAACGTATTGGTTGAGAGGATCTAGACTCATCCCCACTTTATATGATAAATGAATCTGTTTGAGGCTATTATAAACCGAATATGAATTTATTATAAAATAATATTTTAAGATTTTCCTAAGGTGCCCCTCTCCTCCCTTATAAAAGGGAACCTCCTCCCTCTTCTCTTTACACAATTTTGAGCCTTGAAGCGCGGCCAAACCCTACCAATTCCTCTTCTAAACCTTTCTAGTTATATCATAGAGGTTCTGGTATTCTCAAAATTACAACTCTAGTGCCTTAAGATGAAGTTTAAAAGAGGTGCGTCGAGGAAGAGGTAATCTCTTCTACTGACTCTTTCATGTTTTTTTCTTCTTCTACTTACTCTTCTTTAGTTGTTTCATTATAAAGTGATAAAATCAGTATTAATTATATACTGATATGTTATTATAAATATTAAACAACCATATTTCACCTTCTATCCATCCTACGGAAAACGAAATCAGCACGCGTGCATACGTACGGAATACCGTCTCCACGTCGTGGTGTAATCAGTTTTTCCACCACCAGCTTACTTGGATAAGTATAATTGTGTAAATAATAAATTTATATGATTATTATAACATCATACTTATTCTAAGATATTATATCATCCACTATAATTCCATTCAATAAATATGGGAACGATATCATCGCTCGTGCGTACGTACGGATTACCGTCTCCACGACGTGATGAGATTCATTTTCCATGATAAAAATTCAAGAATGATTATAAAGTATATGTAATAAGTAATCATGAAATATATGACATAATAATTCTATGAGATTTATGTATATATATATATGTATTTCATATACTTAATTCCATTCAATTCAATAAGGAAACGAAAACAGCATTAATGCATACGTACGACCTATCGTCTCGATGAACGGTGTATTTTTTTCCATTTATCGATCTATTATATATATGTATATTCTGAATATATATTATATATGAATCATGTTTTATATTCTGGAATTAATTAATCATGATCTAAGTAATCATATTAATAATTACAAGTCAAAACACGTACGATAAATGAAACGATTTTATCCAAAACGCTTCGTTAACATAGAATTTACAAAAGAACAAGTAATATAAAGTCATAAGTGAACCATATATGATATAATAACAAAGAATATGATTCTGTAATAAGTCAGTGAAATTATTTAAATCATTATACAGGACGTTCGGATATGTACGAATCATATCGGACCTAAGGTAAGGGATAACTATTCCAATCTCGTTCTTATCCGAGATTGTTTATTCATAAGTATTTACTGGGGTTATATTTTTCATCCATGTCCATAAAAAATGTTTTTAATAAAGTTTTTAATATTATTACATGTATTTTTAAAGTCATGTTTACCCCACTTTTACTTTTACTTTGTGTTATGGAATGAATCTTTCTTTTTTTACTATATGTGGTACTTTTTGTCTTTTCCGTTAAAAGTACGAGGAGAATGTTTTTTTAACTTATAAGGAATGAACGGACTTTTACGGTTTCATAATTCCTTATTTTAATAAAGTTTACTCTACAATATTTCATGTTTATTTTCAATAAAATCCTTTTCTTTTAAAATTATGTGTCATTTTGTGAAAGGAAAATGATTTTTAAGAAGAAAGGATATTTTCCTCAAAAATTCTTTTCAAGTGTTTTATCAAAACCAGTTTCCATCTAAGGGGAAATTATTTCATATGTGTATGTTTCAAGAATAATATCTCTATTATTTACTTGGTTTCACTTTTCTAATGATGAAACGATATCCATTTGTTTTATATGGATTATGTTATGATGGGATGATGTTTATGAAACCCATTTTTATTCTTTGGGTTATGATGAATGATTTATGTTTATGTTGTGGCACAAGTAAGAATGATTTAATTATGAGATGGGTGGGACCTATATCTCCCTCCAATTCATTGGGTACATATTTATATCTCATGAGTTATACATGTATGGAATGGTAAGTTAATCCGGTTCAGTGATACAGGACTGGAACGGGGAGTTAAATCAATTCTGAAAGGGTCTTTGTCTACTAAGATGGTCTTGGCAGCAATGCCTTGGCTACTATGGAAATCATATCATGTTCTTAATTATTTACAACAATTAAATGTTTTATTACCATGCTATTTTATCATTATTGATGTTCTTTATGACCTATGACTTACCTACTGCCAAGATTTACTTCACAACTCAAGATTTTGAGGTGTTACCTTTATGTTCATGTTTTGAAGTTCAAATGTATATGGTTTGTTTTATGTTCTCCATGCTTACCCTTACTAGGAATTTGGGCTCACCCTTTATATGTTTTCTTTTCCCCAGGATATAAAGAAAGGTTTTAGGTTTGAAAAAAAGGGATGATATTTATGGGAGATGTTGAAGATCTTTCACCAATATTACAAGATTATATTACGAGTTTCTAAAGACACTAAACTATTACAGTCCTTTAATATCTATTTTTTTTGTATTAGTTATTCCTCAAAAGTAATGTAATGTCCAAGTACGTCAGGTTTGGGGTCTCTACCATTGGTATCAGAGGAAAAGGAGGTAGGAATGAATCTGATCATTGGGAACTCTCACATGTGAGCATTGGACGAAGCATGGATCTCCGCCCAAGGGCTTCATGGGGAAATGAAGCCACTGAGGATGGTGGTGTGTCCCGCCCAGGGGGTGTATCTTTCCATGGAGTTCCCTGATAGGTATCAATTATAGTCCACTGAAAGTAATTCTAGACCTCTACAGTTTCAACCTGCTCAACAATATCAGTATCAATAATATATATTAAGACCACTACAATAAGCCCAACCTCTTTAATCCAACATTTATAACCTTCTCACTTCATTCATGAAAAAAAACATTGGATGAAAAACTATAAAAATGAAATGTGAAACCAAATGGATGCCCTTCGCAGCCCCGATGACAAAGTGGTGCAAATATAAAAGACCTGATAAGATCGATTACCTGGTAAATTTACCAGTAATAACGAGACTCATCTGAGATGGGTGGAAAATGTTATGGTTCTTAGGAGTGGAAGAATACTTAACTTTCACCATCCATGAATATATAAGGAATATAAGCTTGAATATCCTGAAGAATGTGGTTAAATCATCAGTGATTATGAAAATGATAACACAAATAAAGTTAGTTAGGAGAAAAATATGGAATCAGAAACTACTAAAAAAGAACAATTTCAATAGCTGCCTAAAATGGGTGATGTTTATGTGGAATTACCACTATAAAACATCCTATTCCCTTTTTATATGTGATGATACAATATAAAATAGAGGTATAATAAAAAAATCTAGAGATGTATAAGCAATTACAGATCAGTATTCCCTATATAGAAGAAATTGACTAGATTCCTACATACGCCAAGTTTTTCAAAAGAATTTATTTATAAAAAGAATATAATAGAAAACATAGGTTTTATATATCAAAATGAATAATTCTATGTAGTTGTTTAGCACAATCTACCACTAAAAATGTAAGACCCCATAAGTTTCTCAGTTCCTTTCATATAGGGACATAAAATTTTTTAAGATCCTTCTTATATCATGTAATAAGTATTAATATCCTTCCTATGAGTGTCTTAAAAAGTATAGGGATAAAATAATTAAAACCAAAAAGAGTGAAACTTCAACTTGAAAACAGCTCAGTCTATAAACCTCAAGGAATTCCCAATGACATCTTAGTAAAGGTTGTATAATTCATCATTCTAGTTGACTTCCTTATCCTATATTTGGAGGAAGAAGGTGATGTTCCCTTAATTATAGGGAGACAATTTCACACCACTATAAAGGAACTAATTGATGTAAACATAGTAAGGTTAATTTTTAGAGTCGGTGAAGAATATGTTTTTTAAAATTTATTGAAATACACAATGAAATGTGGAAATTCATTAGATTATCAAGTCTTATTTCTTACTAATGAGATAGATGAACAAATGAAGGGTAAGGAAGAAAAAAACAATACCTCCTGATGAAAATGTATACAATGATCACAATGATGAATATTACACTAAAACACTAATGAGGGATTTCATCCCACCATTCGTAGTCTTAGCTTTCAAGATCCATTCCATGAGGGGTGTGTCATTACTTTTAAATTCATCAAAATGGAAGCATTTATATCTATCAAAAATAAATGAAGCACTAACGGGAAGGAAATCCATGATAGTGTAAATGGGTTATATTAGAAATTATTGAAAAAATATAATGTTGTATTAGTTTTTAGATGTTTTTAAATTCACTCAAAAAAATTAAATTCATAACAAGTAAAATCAATACATGATTTGAAAGTTCCAGGCTCATAAAAATAAAAAACAAGAGTTTTTCATTTCATGTATTAAATAAATGACATCAAATATTTCATATGGATTTAAAATCCATGAACACTAGGTTCACACCTAACCCCTCCCCTCTCCTCTTCTCCAACATGATGCCCCTTCAGCACTAACCTCCTCATTTTCTACTCCTCTCACCGCATGATCTCCAACCCCCCCCCCCTTCTTCCCCTTCCACTAAACATACACATATTTTTCCTCATTCCTTGATTCCTCCATTATCCATGGCCGAAACCAAACCTGTAAAATAGGAAGCACATGGATACAATCCTCTGCCACCCAAAAAACCATCCCTTGAACCTCTACCACCACCCATAGATCCCACCCCCTCACAATCTGCATCCATTTCATCCACTACATCAGCCTAAAATGAGTTGAATTCCACTTGTAGCTCATCCTAGGTTGTTTCAACGCACTCTCACTTTAAACCAAGCCTACACTTATCTTCCCCGAAGCATTAGATTCACTTGGTCTATCTCTCGTCCAAGCTGATGAGGTCCAACAAGACTTTTGACCTGGCCATGCTCAAGAATATTCCTATACACATGGAGTTTATTGATATTCGAGGATGGATTCACCTCTCCAGCACCACAACGATACATGTGAATATGTATCAAGATCACTTCCATAAGTTCCTAGACACATGGAGCTCGACATGGCACATGTCACCTTTTTTATAGGTACAAAGACTCAAGAGCTAACATTAGGATATTTTGATGTCAGGATCAGTATCTACACTAAGGATTTCACTACATCACGTTCATACTCTACCATGCGACTGGACCCAACCTAGAAAGACATATCCAGGAGCTGAAAATTGATCATTTGGGACCCATAGAGCATCCATGATCCACTAATCGTGAAGAAAAACCATTTGTGTGGTGACTCTCTAAGAATTCTTCATCAGCCTCTAACTCATTCCTAGTTGTCCAAAGGATATTCTCACAACATCAACAGTAATATTGAGGTGATCATTCTAGAATCATTCATTGGAGGACATAATCTCAACATGTACTGTCAATTTTTATTATATTAGGTGTCTTAGTTATAGCTTCCTCATGGTACTCTTTTGGGGGTAGCTTCAATACACACCTCGCACTTCATATCATCATCTTTGATGCTACTTAGTATCTTTTTTCTGTTGGAAAGATTGAATTGATTGACCTACTAATGCTCGATAATATGGGCTTATTGAGAAAGGTTGAGGGGAACTATCGGTGTCCCCATGAGTGAATCCATAATCCTGATGAGGCTCTAGCTTTGCCAGCCCTAGCCCCACCCTCACCTTCCGGAGCCCTAGCACATACCCCTAATCCCACCAGTACTCCATCTACCACACCTTACCCCCCCTTTCGCTAGCTCTTACACTTCCCCTACTACCACCAATGTACCACCACCCCTTCCACATATTCACCCACACCACCCTTTACATTGGATGTTAGGTCTATTCTCCAGTGTCTACTAGAGAACTAAATATATGTTTTAAATCACCTTAGTATCTATTTCAACGACCCATCACAATTCACCGCATATACCCCACCACAATCCCCTAAATCTTACCACCCATCAAAACCAGTGGACCCCACATCTACCTCCATACCCAACCCACCTCCTACCCAGGTCAGCCAACTTCTATAGCTCATAGACCTTACCAACCATCCATATACTTCAGAGGTGCCTCATATCTATCTAGTTTCTAGATCTATGGCCTTAGTATATTTCACCACCATCCTAGACCAAGCCTGCTACTAGTACCATAACACCTCCTATGGTGGTTGATCCACCATAGGATAAGATAGGGTTGATCGAGAGACCCACTATTTGGGAGGGTACATCTGATGCAAAGACCAATGAGTCTACTGCTATTGCTTATTTGTATCCATATACCCCTCCCCTATGGTATTTTGTTTCTGGGTTTCTACTATTGTACATTCATTGTGTTACATATTCTATGATATACCTTTTTTTCATATCTATGGATGATACATGGTTTGGACTACAATTCTTTCTTTCTTATTTTTATTTTTTAATTATTCCTTACATTAGCCATGTCTAGCTCTATTCTATCCTCTATGGTCATTGATGAGAATTTCAGGCCACTATATTGCATTCTTCATGACTTATATCAGCATCTGGATAAAAAAATATCTCCAGGTGCTCTAACTCAAGATCCATATTCTATTGGATCCTCCTCCAAAATTTTCATTGAATTTACTACTTACACAGGATCATTTTGGGAGACTAATTCCTGAGGTGGTTAACCATACCAGGTTCCCCCCGTGAGCTGTACGACACTACCACCAATTCCTATAGGAAGTATAGTAAATCTAAGATGATGTATAACACCAACTAATCTGTTTTCGATCTATCTTGTTGATGAAATAACAATTAGAAATTTATGAAAGGAAACCCATTTTTCCTTAATTTTTTTGTTCTTAGGTCCTTTTTTTTACTTTTTTTCACTTTCGATTGATAGGTTGTGAAAAACATTATTGTAGTAATTTCAATCATTTATATGATTTTTATTTTCATACTATTTATTACATGAATATTCCCATTTGTTATTCCATATTTATTAATCTCTATGTACTAATGATTTATCTAGTGGAGGTATTTAGTTTCTAACAATTTTTAAAAGAAGTTCATTTTTCCATCACCATCCAACACTTTCCCCAATAAAATTAATTTCATTACAGGGAAATCTCAATTCCCTAATTAAAAATTACTAAAGGTCCATTTAATTTATGTGTATTTTATACTTTCGTTCTCTACCATGATGCTTTCCAAAATATTACGGACACTATTTATTTTTAGGTGTAGTGAGTATTTGTTGATATTTACTGACAATACACTTGGATGATTTCTGATTCACATTACTTTAGGAGAAATTTTTAATTAAAAGCATTCTTTACATTTAAATCTCATGAAATCCATTTAGATAAAATAGAATGTTTGGTTTGAGATTATTGAAATCCATTTTTATTCTTGTTTAGATTTTTAGCATGATTATTGAATTGAGTAATTTAATATTAATTATATATTCTTAAAATTAATTTTTATTGATTTATTACAAGATATTATGCCCTGAGTGATTTTCATTTATTTTATATACTCCCATTCCGGAGATAATGTTATACCTACATTGTCATATTCTTTTCTGATCATATTTCTTAAAAGATACACGGGGAATGTAAACCTCTCAGAACATGAATTGGAATCTTATTGAGGCTATGATTGAACAAATACACTATTAAGATAATTGAGACAATCCTTATTGGTCCTGATATCCTGATTCCCACCTATATATCTATCTTTTGTTATCCCGCAGTAGTTATGAACAAACTAGTTAGGATAGAGTCGTTTCAGGAATATTATCTATTCCTAACCTACTCTTAGTACTATAACTGATTATCTTTTGAAAACTTTTGGGGTATTTTTTATCTCTTACATACATATGATTTTGATACAAAGGATACGTATAGGTAGTTTTACCAAATTGATATGAAATGGTTCAGGACTATCTTTAGAAATTACAATACATGTCGTATTCCTAAAAAATGGGTTCTGTATTAGGAAGGTAAAAAAACTCCATTACCAGACTGATGAATTATATTATGGATTATATATATTTAATTTATCGATTTGAGATCTGTCTTAGGCATGATTATTGAAAAATAAATAAAATGAAAAAGGAAAATGAACAAGGAACATTATTTATGATTTCTAGACATATTCATGGACCTGATTTATGTTGTAAGGATAAAAAAGACATTATTTCCATGATGGAATTTATTCACTACATTGTTCACAGTTATCATGCACTATATTTTAGTTTTTACCCTCATTTTGAGCTTGATTTTTACTATAAACATACCTACCCCCTGCCTCAGAGACATTTGAACCTTATTGTCTAAGACCTCATGATTAATTTAGTATTTTTATTTATGAAGTGGAGATATTAGAACCAATGTAATACTATGGTTAGAAACATATATTCAGGGTATCATCCTAACTCCAGTTACATTTTACCTATAGTGATGAGAGAAATTTTATTGTGAGGTAAATTAAAAAATGGATATAGCTTCTAATGAATAATTGAAAAATTGTAATTAAAGGAATAAACAATTGGAATAAATAACTTAAATATGAGGCATGAATGAATTATATACAGGACTGATTCTGGAGGAATCCCATTTTCCACTTTCACTTACATTTATTTTCATGATTACAATATTTTTTTCTGGATTAAAATTTGTTTTATTTGGAATCCCTATTGAGATATGTTTTTCTTGAAGATAGTAAATTGTTAATGTGTGGATAAATTTGATGAGTCGGATTTATATACATATTTTGGGTACATTAATTTAATGTTTAATCATGCTATATTCAATAATACACTAAGTTTCAATTTCTTTTCATAGGAATTAGGAATTCAATACTCAATTTAGAAATGCTAGAAAAACAGAAAAATTGGATAGTGCACATCATGAATTCAAAGCACGGGATGTTTATTCCTCATGTAGAGCACCTACGTAAGCCAAAGGATAACCCTTGAATCCAAAGAACAAGATGTGAACCAATATTATGATGTGAATTCCGAATATATGTCATGAAAAATTCAAATTTCATACCATATGAGTTACACTATGTGACCTTAGTACATGAAGTGAAAAGTTTGAACCCTAATTGGTGTCTAAGATACATGCTATGAAATCCCAATATCCAATATCTTTAGAGTAATTTTAAGATCTGAAGTACACGGAGTGATATACACTTACACATCATGAAATTATTTATGTATAAGAAAAATAAAAGAGTTGCATGACATGAAACCCATTTACACATTATGTAACACTCGACTATAAATATATACAGGCACCTCCACCACGAATAAGAGATTTAATCCCCTAGACCTTTTCCTTCATTCCTCTTCAATCATTTTCTATTTTCTTTCTATATCATTTCTCTTGACTTATTTTATTGTTTTATTTATTTCATGGTTTTCTATTTCGATTCCAAGACTCATTCTTTGTGATTTTTTGTTCAAAAATTTATATTTCAATACCAATTGTCATTCAACATTAACTACCACTATTTTCTTCATTGTTTATTCATTAAAATTAATTTGTAATTGATTTTTTATGATTTTAATTGTAGGATAAATTATTTTGTATTTTTTATTTATAATGTTGATAATTATTCCATTTGGTTCCCTTCTTTGATTTAATACCATCTTATGTACCTACTCCACTTAGGGTTAGGGGTTGATATTAGGTGAATATTTTAATGTAACTAGTCTATAAATAAAAACCTGGTAACCCTATGGATAGTAATTAGGTTAAAAGGAATTATTAATATCATTATTTTTCAACTATTATGGCAATAATAGGTGAAATCAAATGACCCTGAATTGACTGGAGTTAAGAAGGGTAGGACCAATAACCTATGATAATTTTTGTATAGAATCCAAAAAGATAAATTGGTGAACTTTTTTCCACTTGTTAGCCTAATCCATAGGTTTATCCCATCATAGAATTAAAATTATCTTCTACCAAAACATTTTAATTGACCATTATCCCTTCTTTTCATCTGATTATATCCATGCTATGTAGTTTAAGAAACCCAAAACACAAAATAGAGATCATGATGACTCCTCCAAAAAGTTTACTACCACGATTTTGGCTGCCCACATGATTTTACCAATGGGATCAACCCCACACCGATGCTATATTATTCCTCAGTAACTAAGTTTAGTTTGGGAAATATAAATTCTAATCTGATAAATTCCCATGTGTAATAAACTCTTTCATAATATAAAGTCACCCAATAATAATGCAGAGGATACCATCACCTCATAGTGATACATAAGCATCCTCAACGTGTTTTCCCAATATTAGTATCCATGATTCAATCTCTTTGAGGCATGGTTTAACCTTCCCATGAATCAATAATTCTAGATTTGGTATTTTTTTCTCAATATAATGTCCAATATATAATCTAAAGAGACATATGGTCCGAGATATATAACCCAAATCTATAGTGAAAAATGTTCTAAGCTATATGACCCTAAAGTAGAGTGATATAATGTCCAAGATATATAACCCTAAACTACAATGACATAAAGTCCAATATATATGACCAAAATCTAAAATGACAAAAGGTCCATGATATATTACCCTAGGATACATTAATATATGGTTAAAGCTATATGACCTTAATCTTTATAATTTTTAGGTCCATTTTTTACCTTAAAACATATGTTCTATTTGTCTCACTTTAATAGACCTCAACTTCCCATGGGAAGAGACGAAATACTCACAAGGATGAGAACCTGTATAGGTAGGTCTATTAAAAAGTTAGTTCGCTACTCACTAGACATTCACGTTTCATTACTTATAAAAAATATAGCTCTAAAAAATAAATTAAACTTTTTATGTCAAAAACCTGTAATAGGCCACCAAAAAAAGTGAAATCTCTTCCTGCTAGCCCTTCCTTATATAAATATTCGAAAAAGTATGGTCAATAAATAAAATGACAAAAAATTTATATGATCTAATATGTGGACCTGTAAATAGTCAAACTATACTCACTAGGCCCCTGGATTATGTAACTGTTAGATAAATCTCTCTCTCCCTCTCTCTCTCTTCATGTAACATACCCTAAAGTCATGCATTTGAACCTAAAAATAACCAAAGGATGGGGTATAATATATAAAAATGGTTTTTATACTAATTTTAATCCATTATCCATTCCCAAGAGTAATTCATCATCATTTATAGATATAGAAAATTTCCCTATATTTACCTTATAATCAGATTCTTTTCATTCTGAATAAATCAAATTATAAGGGGGTATTTTATAGGCACTTCTAGATGTGTACCATGCATGCACCTTCCTATGGAAGGAAGCTATAGAAGATTGTTGGAAACATATTATTGCATATAAAAAATGATATGGTGTTTGTATAGAACACTAAATAAGAAAATCCATGGGTAATGTTTTTTGTTTTTCCATGCATGTGAGTATATCTACTACATGAAGAAGATGGACACATATGTTATACATATGTGATTTCATGAAAAATTATAACTCATCATTGGATGAATGTCTTCAAGATAGGTCTAGAATCATAGATCCTTGATAATGAGTTAAATTTTGATAAGATGCGTTAGATTACTCATCTATAAATATAGAGGCCTAATACCGAGAGATGGGGACGAAACTAAGAATAGATTTCGAATACCTATTCTCTGTATTTTATAGACTTAAATAATTTCAATGTGATATTCATGAAACATTTAATGATATTGAGTGGTTATATCCTCTCATCAATATTTTGTGTATTGATGTATTCTATTTGAGTTTGATAACAATACACTAGTAATCTTTGTAATAGTATTGTTATTGGAAATGATTGGGCGATCAACACCCATGAAGAACAATAGAACATCTTAGAAGGATAAAATAAAATCTATATATTTAAAGATTATTTTGTGCACCAAAAACTAGGATTCATTTCTGGTGGGATTTTCATTTTTTATATACACACAAAAACTAGATGTATTTACAATGTAATTAAAATCCACGTGGGATCCTTAATTTGGTCAAACCACAATAGGCTATAAAACCAAAAAATTGACGGTGAATTATGGGAGGAAGCAATAAATATATTTGAAATTAATTACCATAAGTCAAAAATAGCCCCCCCCCCCAATTTCTTCCATGTTCAACAGATCTCAACTATGCTAATACTTGTGTGCATATCATGAAATTTAGTGTTCTTAAGTGACTTTGTGAGAATTTCCATGAGCTACTCCTCAATATGAGTGTTCTAGAAAATAGTTTTTCCTCCATCGACACACTCCAAAATAAAATGGAATCGAGTGTTGATGTGCTTTATCTAGTCATGTAAGACAAGGTTCTTTATTTAATTAAATGTTGGAAATTTTTTCTACTTTTAGAACCTATGAACAGAGGTCTCAACATAGAAATTATCCTAACATTAGAGCCAACCAAATTCCCTCTCATGTCGTGGACATCATAGAAATATATTTTTCTTCACATGAATACAATTCCATCACCTTTTTGTTCTCCATTTTTTTGGTGATATGATTATATCCAAGGGAGAAGAACACCCCAGTGGTGTTATTATAGTCAGTAATGTCACTGGTCATGTTGCTATCATTGAATCCTAATAGGACGGACTGATTATTTACCTTCTTTGTATAGCGGATGTCATAGTTTAATGTCCCGATGATGTTGCACAATGGGTGCTTGACTACAAAAATGTTATCTTCATGTGGTTCCTCTATTAACTAGATTGTGTAACCCACTTCATTGGTAATGTCTGGACACATATGGTCAAGGTATCAAAGTATGTTGATGATGCTATGATACTAATTAGTATCGACCAATGTGTAGGTTCTAGACGTTATCAACTTCAGGCGAAACTCTATTGGAACTTGATAGGAGTTTCCCTCTCTTTTGCCTCACTTATCCAACATCTTAGTCACATAGAAGTATTGAAACATGGAAATTCAACATGGACCATGGTTCACTTTGATGATGAGGTAGTATGAGAGAAATCCAATTTCACTCATCTGAAAGAGTCTCTTTATATCATCCTTGAACATGGGGATGTTGGTGACATTAGTGTCAGTGATAATCAAACTATCTACATACACCCAGGTGATCATCTGAGATTTTCCATTTCCACAAGTGTAGATAGTGTGCTTAAATAATTTCTTGTGAAACCCTAGAATCATAATTATAGAGTAGATCTTGGCATTCCATGTTCTTGGTTCTTGGTGGAGGCTATAGAGAACATTCCAGAGCTGGAACACTTTCTTATTTTGGTTTTTGATGATGAATCCTTGTGGTTACTCAATGTTTGACTCATCTTGGAAGTCTCTATTTAAGAATTATGTTTTGAAATCCATGTGATGGACCTACCACACTTATTTCACCACCTTTGTGATGAGGATCCAAACCGATTCCATGCACACAATAGGGGAAAAGGCGTCCTAGAAGTAAATCCCCAACATTGAGATGTATTCCTTTTAAATGAGACTCACCTTGTTCTTTACTACCACAAAATTATCATCATGCTTCACCTTGAATACCCACTTGATCCCAATTTGATGATAGACAATGGGGATATTGGTGAAATCCCATGTGTCTTTGTCCTCAATCAACTTCATCTCCTCAACCATCACCTTATTCAAACACTATTGTTTTTTCCTTTACTAAATAAGGTTTTATTATCTACTGTAGTGAAATATTTATCATCAAGGTTAAGCTCGCATAGTGTAAACTCAGGTAGTGTTGTGGCCCTGATGAAGTTTCTTATGGTGTGGAACTGAAGAGTGAAATTTTCCTGATCTAAATCAAGCGATTATTTCAAGTTGGATAGTGGAAAGGAAAACACCACTATAGTTAGTGGTGTAGGCATCAACTCATCTATAATTTGTGATTAAGTGTCTGCAATGTATACTCTGGAGTATTTGGGTGATGATCCTTGGTCTGTAGCTAGGTTTTCGGTCTCTATATACCTTGTAAAATATAATATAGTGTACTCTATAGTGAATGGATAATCACTTCTTAATATAATTTTTCCTTTATGATCACTCCAGTCCCACTGCTCTACCTCATCAAAAATGATGTCATGTGTTAGGTGCATGTGCTTTCTGATGAGACCATACACATGGTATGCCTTAGATCTAAAACCATATATGATGAATATAATTGGAATACATTAGTCGTATACCTTCTTTTCTTGATACTTCATGATCATAACATGTACAATATATCCAAAGGTGTGGAGGAAGTGCACTGTCAGTCATTTTCCATGGCAGTCCTCATATGGTGCAATCCCATCAAGGATTTGTGTCAGTTCTCAGTTGAGGATTATAATGGTGGTGGATAATTCCTCACCCCATAACATACTATAAAGGACATTTTTTATAACTATTATAATAATGGAAGTCATTGTTTGCTGGCATCGTTCAGTTATCCAATTCTATTGTGATGAATAGGGAGTCGTGATTTGTCATTGTAAGCCACACTTGTCATAATAATCACCAAATTCCATTAAAGTGAATGAACCAGCATGGTTGGGGAATAGATCATTTATCTTTCTCCCTATCTCCACCACCATCATGGATTGAAATATTTTTCTTGTTTCTTGAACCTGGTCCTTGGATGAAAGTATATTGATCCACATGTACCAGCTCATGTCATCCACGGGCAGTAGAAATTAACGGTTTATACTTGGTGTTTTTAATGCGATCAAATATAAAAGGTCAGTGTGGACAAGGTTGATGGATTTTTCGACATGATTCCTCAATTGATTTGGAAAATACACAAATATTTTCTTCCCAGCGAGGTAGCTATTTCAGAATTGATGAACCTATTCAATATGAAAAATCCCTTGCACTGTATCTTGTTGAGATAGCTTACATAGAGCATAGAAATTCAGGTGGTCATACTTCATATGACAGTTCCATGCCTTATATTATCCCCTTACAGATAAGAATATGTGTTGTTTAATGATAAGTATTATCTTGTACATTCATACATTGAAGCACTTCACCTTGGCCAGTAGGCACCATTGAAGGTCATAGATCTTGAATATTCCCTCATTAATCAGTATTTAGAAACTGTTCCCATAAATTTTTATAATTATAATGATGTTATTAGTGACATTTGTGATGAATTACACCCTCATGATCAAGAATTTATCACCAATTTTTTTGAGAACAACATGGTCTCGCATCCCTCAGTGTTGATGACAGATCCATCTCTAAACATTATGTTGTCATGGATCCCAGATTCAAACTTAGAGAATAAAGTGTGGGGCCTAGTCATGTGGTTTGTGACACTAATTTTGAGTTAAAAAAATCTATCATTACACATTTCCTCCTGATCTAGTCGTGAAAATACATTTTCCTCAACCCACCATAGAGGGTTGTAGCTTGGTGGTATAAAATTGAGGGTGGAAGATTGTGGTGGTGGGGAATCGAGAACTATAGTGAATGCCATTTCTATAAGGCAGTCCATATCATTATCTTCACCTTGGGTAGATTTACCTTGACCATTTTCGGATTAATATGTTAATATTTGTCCCAATGTCCCATTTTTTCATAGTGGAAACATTTTTCCCTTGATTCATCACAAACACCACTATATCCCGAGCCATGCATTCCATTTTGATTGTTTCCACCATCAATATTTTGTCATAGTGGTTAGTAAAAATGGTTACTAGAATTGGATTCCATGAAGTATTCCTCCCTCATCTAATTCTCATTTATCTGTTCAACCCACACTTCCTCAATGAGGATCAGCTTCCCTCCATAAATTTGTTGTGGGCACCAGATCAAAATAGCCCTCTTCCACTTTGACTCTCTCAATTACCTCCACCAAAAAGAGTGTTGATATATCAAGTAGTGTCTTAAATGAAATATAAATTTGAGAGA
Source organism: Viscum album (assembly GCA_963277665.1). Taxonomy (NCBI): domain Eukaryota; kingdom Viridiplantae; phylum Streptophyta; class Magnoliopsida; order Santalales; family Viscaceae; genus Viscum; species Viscum album. The sequence continues at coordinate 122,475,937 of OY728150.1, forward strand.
ACCTATAGTGGAAGATGTATATATACTTATCAATGACCTTTTTTGGAGGCTCAAGATCATCGAAAATTGTATGTTGGTTGACCAACCTAGTGAAATACATTGAGAAGTCCTCCAATAATTTGTCATTATGAAAAGAAATGCCTTAATACTACTTGTAGATATTTTTAGAATAAGACTTATGTAATAGATCAATTTCAATGTGCATGGTATTGATAGTGTCTCATGCTTCCTTGGAACTTTCTATTATGGTGATTATGAAGATAATATCTAGCGGGGAAGCAGGTAGGATGACCTCTAGTGCCATCAGATCTTCCTAGATTTTAGAACTGTCAATGTCGATAGTTTCCCAAAGTCTATGTACATAGAGAATATAATTAATATTTAAAGAAAAATTTCATTGTAATTTCTTCATGAGGATTGGATATTTATTTTATCCCCACACCTCTTTCACCACTTGATGTACCACTAAATGGATGCAGTCACCTTCAACGAGGACTCTGGGAAGTTTTGATTATGTCTGAGTGCGTCGAGGTGATGAGGGATTAGAGATATACATAATGGATCAATTAAAACTCCATCTAATAAAAAATGTTGTAAATTCCTATCCAATCATCTCCCATGAAACACGGTTGAAGATCTTTGAAAGATAAAGTAAATTCTAGAAGTCAAGAGATGTTTTGTGCACCGTGAACTGAGATGATTTTATGGTGGGGTTTTCATTACATTATATAAAAAAACTATATATATTCACAATGTAATTAAAATACACGTGGGATAATTAATGAAGTCAAATTTCATCTGAACATAAAAAAAATAATTGAGGTAAAATTATATGGGGATAGAAAAATTAATGATTAAATTATTCACCATAAGTCAACACTGCTATAGGTTTGTGTTTCATGTTGCAAGAAGAGGAAATTTTTATATATTCTATCATGTAAGGGAATATGATAATGTGAATCCTTCATAATCTTATAAATATAGAAATTAGATCACTCACACATACAGACATTGTCCCATGAAGACAGAAGAAAGAGGATATTATGGGCATTTAATGTCTTCGTGAAGAAGGAAATTGAAATACCATATACCCTATTACATGAGGAACTATGTTTCACAAAAATAAATTTTTGTGAATTAGTGTGAAGATGGTTCATATGATCTACATGGGTGTTTGATTTTCAAAATTTCACTTACACAAAAGTAGATTGAAACCATGAGCCTTTTAAGGATTCATAAGAATGCAGTGAGTTCCAAAATTAGTGCATGTGGTAAAGAAGAGAATGTATATAGTAAGTGAACATAATATATTGTGAAAATAGTGAGATTCATGAATAGGACATGCATGAAAAAGATTTATAACACATGCATGAAACTCCCTATATAGATTACAAGACTATATGAAGCCTCTATGATGTTATGTGATCACAAAAATCCAAGTACATGAAGGAGGGATGGCATGTATTTTTTTCATATAAATAATGTTAATAGTTTTGAAATCTTGAAGACACACCTTAATTTGGAATAATCATCAGATCAAAGGCTGAGTAAGTCAATGTGTTGAATGGAGGAACATGTGTATTAGACACACCACTATTTTCACCTGTGCAAAGGTAGTGTGATACCTGATCTATAAATACTAAAGGGATATCAAGTTTTCAGGGTAGGGGATTTCATTTTAGAGAGAGATAAATCTTTTTTTCATAGAAAACGATGTATATTTAGCCACCATGGTTACATGAAGCAGTTGAAGTAGGTCCAAGAATCATATTGGAATCTTGAAAAATGATTTCATGTATCTATCTACATTTAGGATTTAAAAATTTGTGTGCATAATTATGAGAAGATAAATTGGGTTCCATGAAGCATTATACTTTCAAAAAGAATGGTGTAGAAATAATACCCACAAGATACATGAAGAAGAATCCATGTGATATATTTAATGTGCATTATGAGGATAAAAAATGGGAATAAATATGAATAAAAATAGTTTGGCATGAGAGCACTAACATGAATAAGTCAAAATAAGGATATACCATGCAACCCTCTAAGGAACACATAATTGGGTAATCTTGAGTCAATTACATGACCCTAAAAGAACATAAATGGCATCACATGGCCAAATGTGTCCATAATGGGCCCTTCACATGGTTGATGTTTCTTGTGGGATTCCCCCTGGGGTCATTTGATAGTTCCATGACAATTATATCATGTGAGAAACTCCAGGTCGGGGTTTTCTATGATGATCCATTCTTTTGATCATTGTTTTTCACATGATGTGTCGAGAGGCATCACATATGATGTGTGACATATTCATGAAATGCACACGATACTCCATTGACATATGTGGACAATCCTTCCCCAAAAGTGAGTCTGGGTACATGGATTGTCTATCACAGGAAGTAGTGTAGATACAGGGGAGACATCAATAAAACATCCTTGATGCTCAAGGACATTGGGAACCTATTGGATTCCAAGAGAGAGAGATGTGAAGGATTTTTTGGAGCATATTTATTATGTGATCTCAAGTTTTTCATCTTAATATAACATTATGAGTAATTTAGTAAAAGTTGAATAATAATGAGTGATATTTGTGCAAGATCTAGTTTCATGATGACCCTCCATCATGTGCCCGCATGATGACCTATTGGTCGTGAGATCATGATATGGTCATACTTTCTTGAGATGGCTTCTTGGTTATGAGACCAGACCATGCGATCACTCAACTTTATACTAGTTACATGATTACATTGACCTCATTCCCTTGTGTGCTCACATGAAACAACAACATTCACATAGAGTTCGGTATCTCACCTTATTTATCTGAAGTGAATTATCCCTTAACATTCATGCAACTTCATAACTATAAAGGTTGACACTCATGATTTCTTAATCCCCACTTATCCCCAAATAGTATACTCCTTAAATATCCTCAAATATTATGTGGATCATGGGGTGATAATCATTATGAGTTCAGTCTAATCCTACCTTTCCCATCAGCCATGAAGGTATGATATAAATTATAATGAATTTAATTCCTATCATAAATAAGATATGTATAAAACCATTATAATGTATGATCCCTCATATTCCATGAATATCTTCATGATCATTCTTTCTAAGAGGTGATATTCCTCGTGAAGAGTATGATTCCCCATATAGATTCAATATCTGCAATATTTCATGTAAAATATTATGCCATTCCTCAAGGATCCATATCCATCATGGGTCTTATAATAATATTCTATTAGGGCGGCCACAGTGTATAAGCCCATCACCCATATGAAATGCCTCTAGTATTCTATTATCTCTTGTTTCTCACACTAATCATGACTCACATTGACATAGAGACTTACAATGATCATCCTATTAGCATAATAAAAAATCCCCCATTATGAGAATCACCATTGGGGGTAAGTCTCAACCATATATTTCCTTTGAATTATTTTACTCCCAATTAAATGACTCAGGATATCCTCATATGCATAAATCCCAATCAAATGTATAAAATATGGGGACTATGATTCTCGTAATAAAAAGGATATGTAGGACGCCTTTATAATGTTTGAGCTTTGTACCATAATACCCCATATATATATCATTCACATTTCAATGTCCCCTATGGAAGCTCATAATTCTTGTCTCATGGGGTCATATCCTCCATGAGACTCATAATCATAATCCTCTTAGGGTAGCCTCATTGTATAAGAATCATACCAATATACCCCAGTATGTGAATCCTCCTTAGGTGTAAGACCTAACCATATCTTCATCTTATTCAAAGGTTCATATTCTTAAAGAAGAATTAGAGGGAAGATTCGGTATGAAATCCCAACACAGATTCAATCTGGTGCTCTCAGGTGATGTATTTAACCTTTTGGTGTCTCTTATTTCTCACATCAATAATGACTCATGTGGGATTGGAGACATAAAATGGTAATACCATTAACATGATGCAATTATATACAAAAATTAAATCTTTAAATAAATGCATCTCATTTTCATAGGGCTATACTCCTGATGAAATAAACAGACTCAAATATGATATCAGATGGAATAAGAGGGGCCAATATGTTAACCCCAATGAGGCCAACATGTTAACCCCAACAAGCCCATGTTCGGTAGTTACATTGGAATCATCACTCTGCAACGCATGCCGAATGATGTATAGTCATGGCACTATATTGTCATTGGGCTTAAGAAACTGATGTGGGGAGATATTATAGTAACATTATGATATCATTTCCTTAATTTTCTAAAAAAAATAAAATAATGAAATAGTGACTTACTATTTATCATCCCTTGTGGAGTGCATTTATAGTGGATGACTCACACAAGGACTATGTATTAAGGGTTTTTGTAAAGATTCACATAGTATTTATTAAAATTTTAATGATTTTTTATCTTAAATATTCCTAAGGGAAAATAAATTTTCACACACCTCTTATTTATGCACACCTGATAACCCAAGGAGCATGGGATGGGTTTACTAGCCGTTGTACGGAGCATTCATTTTAGGAACATTGTGTTTGGTAATACATTGTTTAAAGATACTTGTATTCAACACATTTATTGACATTTTTTATTTATGAAACAGAAACTAAGTGCTGAAAATAAGGAACCAGCAGCAAAACCATCGTACTCCTGCCGTAAAGTAAGAATGGGTTATGCTTCTCTTGAAAAAAATTAGTACATATTTTAAATCTTCTGTAATAATTTTATGTGACATAAAAAACACCATTTAAATGTAGATTGATGAATCAAAATCCAAATTCACTTCCATCCAAATCCATGTTTTATGGAAGGAGGTGCGTGCAAATAAATATGTGTTAATAATAGATGAAAACATAAATAAAAGTGTGGTAAACATGTGTAAGTATGACATAATAAATATATTTTTTTATTTAAATAAATATTACAAAATAATGATTACTTATTTTCTGATATTTTCTATCTGACATAGTCATTGGATTCAAAAACACCCAAACTAGATACAGACATACTTTTAGGGGCCTTAAAGTAGCTAGAAAAGTATGGCCCTGTTTGAGGTGTGGGTTTTGGGGTGACACCCTGAAAATTTTTTGAAAAAAAAACAAGCGGAGTATAAATGTCAAGAAAAAAAGATGATGTAAGAAATAATAGATTTCATTAAAGAACATATGAAATTGCATAGATATTTGATGGAAATTTTGATGAGGGGGAAGAGAAGAAATAACTTAATAATAGCCAGTGAATGAAGATCCTACCCAACCCCCACTATATTTGAGGCAAGTAATTCCCCTCAAAAACCTTTCATAGTTGAGGTAATCAATGTTCTAAATTTGTTTATAAATTTTGAATCTGATAGACTATGATAACATTCCAATACTGATATTGTACATGGTGAAAATGACTGTGATTTATATCTATCAACACCCACCCATCACTTAGTAGCGAGGTCAATGATGTTATATATCCCAAACACCATGATATACAATAGACCAATTTCAAAAGGTCATTTAAAAGTGTTTATTAATGTATCCCATGAGCCGAGAATCATGCTACCTGTTCCAATTGATGATTAAGATATTTATAAATTCTATCATACTCTTAGAACATTCATCACATGGCCATCACATATTTTATAATAACATATCCACAAGGATGTATTAATTTAAAATTTATTTTTCAGGATAACCCTTTAACATTAAATGAAAAAAGGTATAAATAGATGAATGATATTATTCACGGACACAGGGAAAAGGTGAAAAGAAAAAATAGCTCAAAACCATCTTAAGGATCAACCAACCGATCAAAATTATCTATCACAAGCACCTTAAACCCACTTATTCTATATATGATTTTATTATCATTGTAAGCTCATGTGAATATGAAGTTGAAATTTGGTGTTACTCACACAATTATTTTTTATGAAAATGTGAAAAAAGGGTAACATTTATATTTCATTAGTGTTGAAAATCTAAGTAAAATCCTAGCGTATGATTGGCCAGGCAGCTCAGTTGTAAATGTATACATGAGGTATGTCTTCATGATTTTATTTTCCAAAATCAGATATATTGTGATAATTATAACTAAATACATTTCAAATTTTTTGTGGGAATATATATAAAAAACAATTGAAAGTATTCTACCATGAACAACAATTTGGACTTGTTATTCCTCACGTCACTTAAACATAATAAACTAAAATAGAATCCGAGAATGAGGTTGATATAGTGGCAGGTCTGGTCAAATTGTTTAGCATCAAAAATACATATGACATAATTTTCTTAATACTAGGGATATAGGGGTAAAACTATATAATTTAATCATATCAAATATATTATAATTTCTTTCATTACTTATTATTTTTTGTGTTTTTAGGCAGCATTGGATGCTCATTACAGTCAATTTGGATACACAAAAGATTTTTTCCCTAGATTAAATGCAGCGATATCCAACAAGCCAACCACACATGATGGAATTTTCCAATTTTTAATACAATGCATCCAAAATTTTAGAACTAAACATATAATTAATATTATCTTTGAATGAGGATTCTGTTATGATAGGGTAGTGCTTGAATATCATCTACATCATCGAATGAGGCTAGTGGGAAAAGACCAAAAACATCACAAGTACTATGATATGATACAAATCAGGGTATATATAATAAGATTTCACTATCCAAAAACATATAAAAATTTACTTTTTTTCTAAATATTTTTATGGTGTCTAAAATAAAAAAATGATAAATACAGTAGTTATTTTGTTTGTGAATTTATGAAACCGATCGTATTCCATGAACAAGCTAGCATCCATGGAGAGTTATTTTTGAAGATAATTACTATTTCATTTAAAATTACTATTAATCCTTTTTATATTAATATTTTTTCCATATTACCATGATTTTCGAAAAGACACTTATTAAATTTATTGTATAGATTTGTTTAGAAACAAATGGGAAGCATACCTGATGGAATAATGTAAACAAATAAAATGAATATGTGGCCATTATGACTCAAAGTGTTTATTTTTATTTACAATTGTTATTTCTTTTAGTAAAAAGAACAAGTGCTATATAAAAATTGAGCAAATGCATTAGGATTGTTTTAATAATTTAGAACCATTATCTATAAGTCATTTGTGATTTTTAGGAATCAACCACACCTAAATCTAACACATGGTGTGACTGTTATGACTTTAAGTGTGTATTTTTATAATAAATTAACAACTAATTTAGAAAAAAGAACAAATGACATGCTGAAAACCGATCAAATGCATTAGGGTTGTTTTAATACTTTAGGAAAATTATCCATCATTAATTTTTTTGTTTATGTATCAATCACACCTCAATACGATGAATGGTGTGACAGATATGACTAAAAGTTTCCATTATCAGTTTAAAATTAACATTTTAGCTCAAAATGCGTCACTCACTAAAAACCAAGAAAACTAGCTCTGATTGAATTTATAATTTTAAAAATGATTCATAAGCTCTTTTTGAGATGTATAATGAAGTATCATGTCAAAACGATGCACGATGCGACCGATATGACTCAAAATGCATGTTTCTAGTTTGAAATGATATTTTAGTAAAAAACAAAACTAATATACTAAAAACTGGGAAAACGCATTTGGATTGTTTAGAAACTTTTTGAAAAAAATATATATGTTTTTTGTGACATGTGGGAATCAACCTCACCCCAATATGATGCACGGTGTGACTGGTAGGACTCAAAGTTTCTCTTTTTATTAAAAATTGACATTAATTTTAGTATAAAAAACACAACTGGCATACTGAAACCCAAGAAAACGCATTTTTATGGTTTTGATAGTTTAGGAAAATGATCCATTTGTCATTGTTTATGTGTAGGAATCGGACCCACCTCAATATAATGAACTATGTGACCAGTATAAATCCAAATATGTATTTTTATTTAAAATTGACAATAATTTAAGTAAAAAAGAACAACTGACATACTAAAAACTGAGTAATTGCATTCGGATTGTTATGATACATTGGGAAAATGATACATGAGTAATTTATGACATGTAGGAAACAAACAAATCTCAATAATATGCATGGTGTGAGCAGTGTGACTAAAAGTGTCTTTTACCAGTTTAAAATTTACATTTTAGCTAATAACATGTCACTCACTAAAAACCACGAAAACATTTTCTGATTATCTTAATAATTTAGTACAACAATTATTAAGTCCTTCATAACATGTAAGAAGTAGTATCACATAAAATCAATGCATGATGTGATAATTATGACTCAAAAAGTGTGTTTCCAGTTTGAAATTACATTTTAGTAAAAACACAATTGACAAACTAAAAAACTGAGAAAATGCATTTGGATTGTTTTGATACCATTAAACAACAATCGATGAGTCATTTGTGACATGTAGGAATCAACCACACCTCAATATGACAAACGATGTGACTGGTATAAATCTAAATGAGTTTTTATTTAAAATTGACATTAATTTAAGTAAAAAGATCATGTGACATACTAAAAACTAAAAAAAATGAATTCGTATAGTTTTAATACATTAAGACAATGATCCATGAGTCATTTTTAATGTTTTGGAATCAATAGCATCTCAATATGATGCATTGTGTGACCAATATGACTAAAAGTGTCTATTGCCACTTTAAAATTGATATTCTAACTCAAAATGTTTCACTCAATAAAAAACAAGAAAACTCCCTCCGATTGTCTTTATAATTTAAGAGGGTGATTTGTAAGTCCTTTGTGACGTTTAGGTAGCAGTTTCACCTCAAACCAATGTACGATGCGACCGGTATGACTCAAAATGCATGTTTCTGGATGGAAATGGTATTTTAGTACAAAAGACAATTGTCAGACTAAAAACTGAGAAAACCCATTCAGATTGTTTTGATACTTTAGAAAAACAATACATGAGTCATTTATAACATGTTCGAATCAACCACACCTGAATCTGACAAATGATGTGACCTATAAAAATCCAAATATGTCATTTAAATTTGATATTAATTTTATTAAAAAAAATATTGGACATACTCAAAACCAAGTAAACCCATTCAGATTGTTTTGATATTTTAGGAAAATGATCTATAACTCATTTTTTGACGTGTAGGAATAAATCTCACCTCAATACAACGTACGATGTAACCTATATGACTACAAATGTGTCTTTTTTATTAAAAATTGACATTTTATTTATGTATTCTTTTATATTAATGTTTAATTGATTTGATTATGGTATTACTAACATAATAGTTGTTTTCTTATATAGGTGGAATCTTTTTCTTGAGTTGGGGTGATTTGTTCAGCAACTAATATCATGGGAAAATATTTTTGGGAGGGGATCATAGAAATCAAAGGATGAAATGTTAATGTTTTTAACTATTTCTTAGATAATTGTAAATGTAATTATATAAAACATTATTTGAAATGTATACAACATTGTTTTCCAAACCCTTTCACTACAATAGAATGGGGGAAGGGTAGTGCTAGGTTTTATCAGTGCTAAGTAGAAAGCACTGATAAAGGGGGGGCCTTTATCAGTGCTAGAAAAGAAAAGCATTGATAAAGAAACACCCTTTATCAGTGCTTTATTTAGCGCTGATAAAAGATAGATTTATTAACACGAAATTTAGAACTGAATTTTTTTTAATAAAATATATTTTTAATTTATATAAAATTATTATATTTATATTCAAAAATAAGGTTAATTTTTCAACATTAAATAAAAAACATGTTTACAATTAATATATATTTTTTAATAATTCAAATTTATATATATATGATGTTTTAAAAAAGTATTTCTAAGATTATGATTTAATATATATATATAATTATAAGATTATAATAAATTTCATTAAATAATGAATATATTTATTAGATTTATTGTATTTATTATATTCATTATATTCATTATATTCATTATATTTCTTATATTTCTTATATATGTATTTTATTTATTATATTTATTTTGTTTATAATTAATATATTAATTGGATTTGTTAGATTTGTTATATTTTTTATTGTTATTAAATTCATTAGATTTATTATATTTATTGATTCATTAATATTTTTTATATTTTTTATATTTATTTATTTATAATTAATATATATATATATATAAATATATATTTAAATTAAAATTATTAAATATATATGTATTTCAAATGAATTTGGTCAATAAATATATTGATCGATCATGCATTCATATATGTTGTGTATCATTATGAATGTCCATTTATACATTAAACCCTTCTTATTATTCATGATGTTCATTGACGTCTCGTTTGTTATTATGTATATTTTATTATTAGGTATATATGATTAATACATGTTACCCATATATACTATTATGTTCTAAAATACACTTATAAAATTACATTAACTATATTTAAAAAATAAAATTATTTATTATATTTATAATTATTAAATTTTCATTATATGTAAATACTTCTTAAATGTATTTATTTTTAATTATAATTATAACTATATATATATAATTATAAAATTACAATAAATACATATAGAATTTTTTATATATATATTTATAATTATATACAAATATTTGTAAATATATTTATTTATAGTTATAATTATAACTATAAATATATATATATATATACTTGTAAATAATTATAAAATTAGAATAAATATTTTTATTAAACTATATATAAAGTTATAAATATATAATTAAATAAATATATTTATAAATAAATACAAATATTTATAAATATAATTCTAAATAAATGTAGATATATTTAAATAATTTAAAATTTATCATAAATATATTAGTTATATATATTTATAAAATTATAAATATATTTTAGGTAATTTTATAATTATTTATATTTTTATAAAATTAGTAATATATTTGTTATGATTTTATAATTATTTATATATATATATACTTACAACTATAAATAAATATTTATTTAACTAAATAATTTTAAAATTAAAATGAATATATTAATAATATAATAAATATTATAAATATAAATTTGTTATAATTTTATAATTATTAAAATAAATAAATTAATATTCATTTATAATTATATAATTAAATATATATATATATATATATTCATGTATATAACTATAAAAGTAGAAGAAATATAGTTATATATATATATAATCATATCAATATATATATATATAATTAATATATTTATTATATATATTTCTAATATTATAAATATAATAAGTATATTTCATATAAATTTATAATTATTTACATTAAAATTTTATAAATATAAATATATATTTATCATATATATATAATCTTATAAATATATATAATAATAAAAATAAATCAGTAAAATTGTATCTTTATCAGTACTTTTTTAGTGCTGATAAATGCCTATTTTTATGATCACTAAAAACACTTATAAAATGGGTCTTTATTTGCTCTATATTTTTAGCGTTGATAAAGACATTTTTTATCAGTGCTTTTTTGCACTGATAAAGGCATGTGTTATCGGCACATTCTATTTTATCCTAAATAAACAAACCTTAATCCGTGCTTTTTAGCTATCATTGATAAAAGGTTCATCGGGTTTTATTAAAAACCATAACTTTCTCCTCCTCTCTCACACCCCTCATACTCTCATGGAATCCAATCACCGCCGACATGCCTCCTCATCCTCCTCCTCTCTCACCACCTCTCCTCTATTGTGAACCACCCCTCCACCATGTGACTCCTCTTCACCATGAACCAAACCACCACGCGCCTCTCCTACATCACGCGCCACACCTTCAATATGTGTGAAATAGACCATCGTGCACCTCTCACATGCCACGCACCACACCTCTGTCGTGTGCCACACCTCGGTTGTGCACCTCTCCTTTGTTGTGCGCCTCTCCTCTACCAATGAGTTTTCTCCTCTTTGTCATCCATTTCATCTTGTTCTCATGTAATTATAGTTTCATATTAATGGTATGTTGTGAATTGTATGGGATAAATGCACGCACTAAAAATCATTGTCGTTGGTGGTCCTTGTTTGATCACTAAATTAATTGCATGTTGGTTGGTGTTCCTCTCCAAATTTTTTTCTTTTTATTTTGTGTGACCTGGTTATGTATTTAATGTGTGATACCACTAGATAATAGTGTAATTCCTTTTTAATAATGAGGATTTTTTTCATTAGGGATTGAGTAGTATGTTACTTGACATATATTATGTGTTCTCCATTAATGTTGACAATTTTTAGCTTCAATTTTTCTTGTTATGTAGGTGTTACTTTTCAAACTCCCTTGTAATACATGTTATAAATTTATTGGATGTTTTTAAATTATTTCTTGTGAAATTATAATCATATGTTATGACTTTTTTGGGTTCAATTGGATTGAAAATGGATTAAAGACTTGGTGTAGACTTATGTCACATGCCAAGTGTTTTTTAAAAGTCCCGATTGGATTTTTTAATGGAATTTAAATATTTTGAATGTTTGGTAATAAATTTATTTTTAATTAATTTGAATATTTGATATTGTAATGTCATTTTTTTAAAATTAATTGAATTTACCTTCAACTTATTAAAAGGTGTTGAGACCCTTAATTCTCGTGGTGAATTAAGATGTTTTAAAAGGATAATGAAGCTTAATAAAAGGGTTATTAGCACATATTTCATAAAAAATTAAAGGGTTTATTATTTTAACATTTTATTTATATAAAATGGTTTGTTTCGCAATGGGATGTCAAGTGAATTTTGATAAATGGTTTTTTGGATGAAATTTGAAATGTTTCTCTCAAATGTAGTGAAAATGGATTGGTTTCTATTGCACATTTTTAAAATCCGTGTTTTTAATATAAAGTAAGTTATTTTATAAATATGTGATACCCTCAATTAATATCCATGAATTTATTGTTCCATTTAGGTCTCGTGACCTCATGGGGGATTCTTTATATTCTAATTCTTATTGTGAATCTTATTAAAGGATGTGAAAGGGATTGTTTCTTGGGAGGGTGTAGGAGGTAGGTGAGGTTAAATTTATGATTATTAAAATTCAATTTATGTGGTGATATATTATTTAATTTTTTTCTCCCATTAACTATTTAAATGTCATGGGTGTCCTTGGAGACTGGTAGGGATCTAGATAAGGGAAATCCCTAGTGTGGATTGAGCTGCCTAGTGTAAGGACCCAGTTAGATTGAGCGAGTTTCTAAGATGTTTCAGTGTCCATAGAATGTACTGAAAGGTACAATGGTTTCTGTTGATCCCCTAGTCATGATACCACCTAGTGAGTTCTATAGGACTAATTGGATATGAAAAGATAAATAGTATTGACCTAGTTTCTTCAAATCAAGTTCAGGATCAAATTACATTAGTCTTAAGAAGTTTCATATGATGGTTACATAATTCTTAGGACACTGCAGAGGATTTATTTTCTTGTATGGATTGTATTCCCCTTGTTATTTTTTTATTATATGGAACCATCGTTTGGTTGTTTTTCAGATTATGTTTCCTTGTTTCTTTAGTTCCTATGTATGATCATTGTTTCACTATGAATGTGTATTTTCTTACTTTAATATAGGTTGATTTAAATGGTTGAAACATTTATTTATAAATGAAAAAAATTGGTTATTTGTTAAATGAGTTTTAAGTAAATGGATTTTCATTTTTTTTATTTTGGAAAAATATTTTTTCATAAAATTATCTAAATGAGTGATAAACTATGATTTGACATGTATTATATGGTTTTAAAGGCCCTCTTTCCATTTTATGATATTTTTATTTCAATTTTTTAGTCATCTGAATTTTTATATTATAAAAAGGGTGGTTATTTGAAAATATATAGGTTTATTTTTTTTACAATTGTTTTATAATTCATGTGAAAATATATTTAATACCTTGTGTACAAACTCGAACTTTATTATCTATATTATGTAGGTATTTAGAGAGAATTATTTATGAAATCATACAAAGAATATTTTCCTCACACCATACATATGAACTGGTGGATTGTAGTGTGTGACACTCTTATATCTCCTTTTTCAGTGCCCTATTTTTTGTTCTTGATGATTATATTGGTCCATGGTTGGATGATGGGATGTGGTGTGTTACTGTGGGTCACTAGTGTTGATGTTAGAGTTATTTGGGTTTTGATTCCCTTTTAACTTTTCTTTTTGGATGTTTTTGTAAGAATGAGTTATGATTTTTTTAGGAATCTGGTGATTGTTATAGAGTGGGTTCTAAATTACTACCACTTATAAAAATTCTTAAGTGTCCATAGGCTAGTTATACTCTATATATTGATGGATGGTCTAGATAAGGAATGTTAGTAGATAAGACTCTATGTGAGATGGTGGAGGATTCTAAGGTGAGATTTGAATTATATGAGATAGGGATGAACTACTAACATTAAATTTCCATCTATGATAATACCATTAAAATAGGAATGGTATTATATAAGACCTGACCTAAGTTGTGTAGCTCAATATGAGTATTTAGATGTTCATGAGTGATCTGTCTTGGATATTAATTGGAGATTAATGAAAACACCAATCTTAACCACAAATGAGTTGGGTAATGATTATGGATTATATTGTGATGTATCGGGAGTCACGATTTGAACAGTTTTAGTCCATGATGGTCATGTAGTTTCTTGTGGGTCTAAATAGTTAATAAAACATAAGAAAAACATCCTAAATCCTTTCCTAGATTTAGAAATAATGGTTCTTTCCATGAGGTTTTATTGGAATGCACTAAAAAGGTGTTTGAAAATGTGTTCAACACACCTTTTTTGGTTTTAAATAACTTTAAAATGATTTAAACACTTTTGATGGACTTAGGTTGCATGTGAAGTGTTTCTCAACTCACCTGATTGGATTTTATAAAGTGTATAAATGTTTTGAAAGTTGATGTAATGATGATTTCATTTTAACAAGGGGTGTGTGGAGTTTTAAATGAAAATTTGTAAAATATAGAGGTCTTTCACTAATTTTAAGAGATTAACATTATTGGGTCATGATATTGCATTCAATGCTTTATAAAAAAGTAATTTGGGTTTTGAGAAAGAGTGTTTGAAACTTATTGGTTTATTTTAAAAGGGGTGTGTTATTTTAAATTGGAATTTTTGTAAATGTTTGGTTTTTTAATGGGATTTCAACTGTGATTTTATAAATAGTTTTCAAAGGACACTTAAAGTCTATAACTATTTTTATCCTTGGTTAATTTCAATACCAAGGTTTTGTATATTTATTTTGATAAAAAAAATATCACCAAATCAAATAGGAAGGATTTGAATAAATACTAGATGCATGCCAATTGTTTGACAAGGGAGTATGAAGATGGAGTGAAAGAGTTAATCATGTTGAAAAAAGATCATGCATATGACCCTTATCAAATAATTGGTCTCTTTATATACTGTTGTAATTCAATACAAGTTAGTCTATAGGATTTGGAAGAACACTTGATCTGTCCTAGAATAGATCTATGTTATAAATATTGGAATAAACACGAGGAAAAATAGAATGTATCTAGTGTCTGGGATAAGAGTGCATTTTATGGATCATCTGATATGATTACAAGTGTGGAAAATGAAGAAGATTGTATCAAGGACATGATTATAGATGTGAATGATGATGAAGATGGTATTGAGGAAATTAAAAGGATAGTTGAATATGAACTTCTGGATTGCCCAAAATTGTTTGAATAGTTAAATATTTTTTGCAAAGATGCCTTTGTAATGTGGTTGCACTAAATATAAAGTTGTATCTGCCATACTTAATCTGTATAATTTGAAAGCAAGCAACAGATGGAGTGATACTAGTTTTATAGAATTACTTTCTCTCTTTAATGATATTATCCCAGATGATTATGAGCTCTCAAGTTGAACATACAATTCCAAAAAAATGCTACGTTCGATGGGTATGATCTCTGAATGAATACATGCCTACCTAAATGACTATATACTATTTCTCAAGGACCAAAAATCACTTATAGAATGCCCCAAGTGTGGTAATTATTGATACAAGATATATGAATCTAGTCCTATGAAAGTTTTATGGTATTTTACAATCCTTCTATGGTTTAGGAACTTATATGGTAGTGAGGAGACAGCAGGGCAATTGACATGGTACACAGACAAAAGAAATAAAGATGGGAAACTGTGTGTAACATCTTGACCCCTCTAAGCTAGAGCCAGTGTATTACTTGTGATATTGGAATGGTTGGAAGGAATTAAAATCCCAAAGGAACGATCAGATTAGTAGTCTTGAAGAATCTAGATACATAGATGTTACTCAAATTACATTGGATAAGTTTACTAAATAAAATACATAACAAAAACTAAAAATGGAATCTCCAGGAACTCAATAAAAGATCTTCTCTTCATCACCAGTTGAAGGAAGACATTAAACGGGGTGAGATCAAATGCTTATTAAGGGTTTTAAAAAAAATTGGAAGCATTAGTACAATAATAAGTGAATCATAATCATTCTGACATAATCAATACGACATAGTGAGTAAATGAAAAACTAATTCCATTAATAAACTGAGAATGAAACGACATCCATATATTTTTTCATAGTGAAAACCTCATGGATAATAATAATAACTGATAAAGAATAAAGAGAATTATTATTAACTGGACATCATGTATCTGGTACATGAAACCATAATACCATAAAAACAATCTAGTTCTGTGGGTAGAAACCCTTCTGATTTTTTGGAAACAAACTCGAAGGGTTTGTCGTCAAACTGTTTTGTCTCATGAGACCTACCAATTCATCGAGGGGCTATAGCAGGACCCACCCACCCCTGCATGTCCAAAAACTTCTTCATACATTGATTCAATACAAGATAAATCATCCCTTCCAATATCCATATAGAGTAGAGTAAACGGATTCATCAATATTTCCATAATTAAAAAAACATTCCAAATAAACACCTTATGTAAAATGGTATACGGTTTAGAAAAAGACATATCCATGACCTGAGATTATGGATATTTAATATCAATATAATTTCAAATGAAAATTTATCTCAAATGTGCAGTAGGTACACCACATAAGGATTATTATGTGCACAATACAAAGATAGTCACAATGAAAACGGCAGTTGAGACAAAGTCCCTTACCTCAATGTAATCGGTCGAACCGTATGACCAGAACATAATAATAATCAAGTGAATCATTGAATAACATGAATATAAATAGAATCGTGTTATTATATATCAAATTTCAGTACACATATACCAAATATAAGGAATAATTGGTAAATAATGGAAATCTCACGGAAATGAAAGTGAGATGAGAAACCCCTTACAAAGATTGTGTCATTTGATTGAACATAAGTAAATGAAATATTTATGTGTGAAAAATGAAAATCCAAAAAATATAAGTGGAAATACTATATGAAACAATAAAATGACAGTCACACATATTCTTGGAACAATGTAACCAATGAAATAGATGTATAACTCAAAGAGTGAAAATTGAGTTAAGCAATCCCTTGCCTTAACTCTGAATGTGTTCCTCTCTTGAACTTAAGCTCCTGGAATATGAAATTATACTTTTTAATAAATTATTTCAGAACCTATTAGGAATTTATTTGGTTTACCATAATTCTGGTTAGTTCATTTATGTCTTTATTGATAAGTTATTGTATTGAATTTCGTCATTATGGAGTGTTCATTTCCTTTATTTTCATATTTGGTTCACTTGTTTTTAAGTATTGAAGTTCATGTGGAATTGTTATAAAAAATCAGGATTGGAATTTATATATTATTAAAGAACATAAAGAATTGATAATGGCCATTTCTATCATTTGGTTACATGGAATGAGGATTAATCATTAGATGACAACCACTTCGATCATTCGACGGTATTTGGAATATTATGAACTAGTTTGGTCATATAACTTATTTATATGTACATATTATGGTTCTTGAATATTAATTTGGTTATAAAAAATATATTATAGTACGGTTAAACCATGAATATGGTTCTATGTCCAGTAAAAACAAAGAAATTGAAGGACGAAACTTAATCGTCCACGAAGGTTATAAATCGGAACCTCATAGACGTCGATTTCGTTTATAAAAATAAAAGGGAGGGAATAAGAATATTTATGATGATTCTTCCATTCACATGATATAAATCCAGTATATAGATGTTACTTTTGTTATCATGGTCATTTAGAAAGAGGAGGTCAGGAGAGGATAAAAAAATTAGATAAATTGAAATAAAAGCAAATGAGAAAGAACGGTGCTTTACCTCTTGAATAACCTCCTTGAGAAACTCCTTAAGGGAAGGGGTTTTGGACTTTTGGAAAGACTAAGAGCATCCTGGTCATGGGGAGAGACTAGTGAAGGTTAATTGGGAAGAACTTTGAGGAGATTCAAGGCTTAGAGTCGTGAAGTGAAGAGGTACAGGTGAGGGGTTTTTATAGTGGAGGAGAGGGGTATATTTTGAATATTTAATTCATTATTTTATTATTTCTCTCAAGACAACCAAATAATGTTGTTTCATGTGACCCCTAATAGTAATAATTGCATGTGAGTTCGAACCAAGTGTCCTTGCATCACTTGTGATGTCATGAATAGTGTATTTAACTGATAAATTGAATATACTGTATTTTACCATATTTCACTATTCATCAAAAATTCAAGAATTTCAAAAAAATCCCAAAAATTCACCCCTACCATTTTTCGACATGCAGAATTAAAAACCGAAATCCATTTTTCAAAAATAATTTTCTAAATATTATAAATTTAATTTTTAAATAAGGTCATAGTTAATTCGAAAAATAACAATCTTGAAGTGCAGTTGGGTTTACTATTGATAAGGTTCATATTACTATTCATAAGGGTATGTTACTATTCATAAGGGTAGGCTACTATTCATAAGGGTATGTTACCATTAACTGAAAATTAAGTTAATTCTATCAGACTCTAAATATCATCTTGAACACAACCATGTATATCAGATTTTTAAAATTCAAATCAAAAAGCTGGTAAATTTATGTTTAGTGGATAAGTTATGGCTATCCCCAATAAGTTACCATGTTTTGTTCCATTGGGGATAAGTGATTCATGAAATATAGGATACCTAATGAGTACAACATACCATAAAATGTTTTTGGTGTTACATTATTCCCTCCTTTGATGAATTGTGTCCTCACAATTCATTCTATATCCACAAAAGAAAGCTCTCTGATATTCCTACCACATCTCCCATCATAGAGGATCCTTAGGTGTGTTCAGCGGAAAACCCAAATTTATGTTCAACTCATCTAGTTCTCTGACCCAAACACACCTCGTACAGAAGGGGTTGAACTCTTACATCGAACCCTCGGTCTTCCAGAAGGAGGCTCGAATGGTGGAATGTTTGAAAATGTCTGAATGGACCAACACATGAAGAACTCGTTGAACTATGTCTCAACTGAGGACATCTAAGTCATGGATATTGTTGTACATTCTATAACTGAGGAGTTGATACATGTATGTCGCACAAATGTTTCCCTCCAAAGTAGCCTCTTGAAAACATAACATGGCCGTGTAGTTTCGGCCTAGGGTAAAACATAGAAAAAGCCTGTCGTGGTATTTTCCTCTTTGCCTATAGTCAGCCAATTGTGCCATGGCTATGCGGTAGAAAATGGAAGCATTCCCTTGACAGGTGTGGATAATGTCTGGACTATTTTTCACATCATATATTTGTTTACACGTTTTTCACAAGTTTGCGAGTGGTAGGTACTCCTCTTCATAGGTTTTGATCGCAATAATCTCCAGTACCTCCACAGGAAGAGATAACTTATGGGTTTGTCCTTCCATCTGGAAATTTATTATGAAAGTTCACTTAGTGATACTCATTCAAAAGTATAACTGATGACAGCATAACAAAAAGAAGATACAACAAGGTATATTCTTATATAAACACTGGTTCAAAAAGTAAAACAGGCTAATAGTTTCCCCAGTCTTCCAATAAACGAATCCCCAAAACTAGTTCAAAACATTTCAATCTCCCAGAACCATATGAAACACTAGACACACATCACTCCCGAAGTCCCTTTACTAGGAATACCACCGATGCTAGGGTTCTAATGACCAAAGGTGGATTCCTAAGGTAGTATTCAGATTCTCGATTTCCTTAACCCAGACACACTGCAGAAAGCTAGGGTCGAATATGTGCTTAAAGCACTTAGGCTTCCATAGAGAGGCACAAGAAGTGTGGAGGTTAGAAATTTCAGTGTGGACCAAATCCCTATAATCCCCATGCACCACATCATTCTTGAAGATATTGATGTCGTAAAGTTCTCTGTACATACTAAAACTCAAGATCTGGAATAGGTAGGCCGCTCGATGGTCACCATCCAAAGAAGATTCCAGAAATTTACCCATAGCTCGGTAGTTATCATCCAGAGTGAACCATAGAAAAAGAGCTTCATGATACTTCCCTCTTTTCCTATATGCAGAAAATTGTGCATATGCAATACGGTAATAGACCAGATTTCTTCCTTGGTAAAGAGGATAATGTTTGGATGATTTGATACTCGATGGAGTAGTTTACAAGTTAGACGTAAGATGGCATAGGGCTGGTCCTCTTCGGATCATGTCATGACAAGTATATTCTCTAATAGCTCGGTAGGTAGTGATAACATATTGGTTGGTTGACTCATATCTTTTATCTGAAAAGTTTTAGTAAATAAAATTTCAGTATGGAAAATCCATTTTAAACAAAGTTATTTTTTTATATAAAAACATATCCAAACAGATAATACAACATCATTCATTTAGACATGATTTATAAAACTCAAGAAATTACGCAATCTCTTGCTCCCTTTATCAAAACACTAGTATGGACATCCTGACGTCCTATAAGATGACTCCTCATAGATTCCACTGATGTTGGATATTTCCCATGTTTTCACACAGACGGATACCCAAAGCGATTCCAAATTCCTCTATCTCCTTGGTCCAGATGCAACGTGTGCAACTAGGGTCTACCGCGTGTGGACATCTAGAATTCAGATTGAGAGAAGAATGTCGGGTATCAAGCTGAGCGACATCAGTAAGAACATGATGCCGATAATGCAAACGGGTAGTCTCGTTCTCAAGGGCTTTAAAGTCCACAACTCGACCACAGAGTCCGTAGGTCAAAATCTGATATAGATATGCTGCCCGGAGGTCGCCCCCTTGTGCAGCCTCCTCAAAGTTCTTAAGAGAAACTAAATTATTGGCTAGGGTAAATAAATTTAAGATAGCCTCTAAGTATTTTCCTTTTCATACATAGAACAGAAATCATGTTCTCATCATGAGGTAATAGACAAAACCTACTCTATAGTGAATTTGGAGTACCTGAGGAGAGTTTGATACTCGGTAGAGGGTTTTGCATGATAAACGAATATTTTCAAAAGTCTCATAGTTTTCTACACATGATTTTCCCACTATGGTATCTAACACTTGTGTTGGAAGAGACAAAAGACAAGAGTGTATCAAGGCCCGTTGTCGTGTACTAGGATACCCCGGGTCAAGCACGAAACTCCTTGTCGGAGCTTTCACTCCTAGGTACCTCTGTGCTCGAGCCACCTCTACCTGGTCGTATCCAGAAAAGGATTTATTTGCTAGAAGGATTCACATAATCTATTCCTTACCAAAATACCTAGATATTCTTGTACGTTTATCCTCAAATACTACCTTAGGGATTTTTTCCCTACTATAAATTTCCTACTCTAGTTTTCAAGTTTCCTACTAAACTTACTATGATACCAACTGTAACACCCCGACCCCTCTAGGCTGGAGCCAGTGCATTACTTGTGATATTGGTATGGTTAAGAGGAATGAAAATCCTGAAGTAACGATCAGTTTAGTAGTCTTGAAGAAACTAGATACATAGATGTTACTCAAATTACATTGGATAAGTTTAAAAAATACAATACATAACAAAAACTAAAAACAACATCTCCAGGAACTCAAAAAAAGATCTTCTCTTCATCACCTGTTGAAGGAAGACAATAGAAGGGGTGAGCTCAAACGCTCAGTAAGGGTTTTGAAAAAAAATAGTGGAAGCATTAGTGTAATAATAAGTGAATCATAATAATTCTGACATAATCAGTACGACATAGTGAGTAAATGATAAACTAATTCCATTAATAAACTGAGAATGAAACTGCATCCATAGATTTGTTCATAGTAATAACCTCATGGATAATAATAATAAATGATAATAAATAAAGATAATTCTTATTAACTGGACGTCATGTATCTGGTACATGAAACCATAATATCGTAAAAACAGTTTAGTTCTGTGGGTAGAAACCCCTCTGATTTTTGGAAACAAACTCGAAGGGTTTGTCGCCAAACTGTTTTGTCTCATGAGACCTACTGATGCATTGAGGGGATATTGTGGGACCCACCCGCCACTGGATGTCCAAAACATTCTTTATACATTGATTCAATACAATAAAAATATTCCCTTTCAATATCCGTATAGAGTAGAGTAAACGGATTCATCAATATTTCCATAATTAAAATAACATTCCAAATAAACACCGTATGTAAAATGGTATACAATTTAGACATAAATCATATCTATGACATGAGATTATAGATATTTAATATAAATATAACTTCAAATGAAAATTTATCTCAAATGGGAATTAGGTACACCACTTAAGGATTATTAGGTGCACAATATAAAGATAGTCACAACGAAAACGGCAGTTGAGACAAAGTCCCTTACCATAATGTAATCGGTCAAACCGTATAAAAAAAAATTAATAATAATCAAGTGAATCATTTAATAACATGAATATAAATAGAATCGTGTTATTATAAACAAATTTAAGTACACATATACCAAATATATGGAATAATTGGCGAATAATGGAAATATAACAAAAATGAAAGTGAGATGAGAAACCCCTTACAAAGATTGTGTCATTTGACTGAAGACAAGTAAATGAAATATTTATGTGTGACAAATGAAAATCCACAAAATATAGGTGGACGTACTATATAAAATAATAAAATGACATTCACACATATTCTTGGAACAATGTAACCAATGAAATAGATGTATAACTGAAAGAATGAAAATTGAGTTAAGCAATCCCTTGCCTTAACTCTGAATGTGTTCCTCTCTTTAACTTAAGCTCCTGGAATATTAAATTATACTTGTTAATATATTATTTCAGAACCTATTAGACATGTATTTGGTTTACCATAATTCTTATTAGTTCATTTATGTCTTTGTTGATAAGTTATGGTATTGAATTTCGTCATTCTAGAGTGTTCGTTTCCTTTATTTTCATATTTGGTTCACTTATTTTTAAGTAATGAAGTTCATGTGGAATTGTTATAAATCTCCAGGATCGGAATTTATATATTATTAAAGAACATAAAGAATTTATAATAGTCATTTATATCATTTGGTTACATGGAATGAGGATGAATCATTAGATGACAACCACTTCGATCATTCGACGATATTTTGAATGCTATGAACTAGTTTGGTCATATAACTTAATTATATGTACATATTCTTGTTCATGAATATTAATTAGGTTATAAAACATATATTATAGTCTGGTGCAACCATGAATATGGGTTCATGACCAGTAATGAAGAATAAATTGAAGAACGAAACTTCATTATCCATGAAGGTTATAAATCGGAACCTTATGGACGTCAATTTCGTTTATAAAAATAAAAGGGAGGGAATAAGAATATTTATGAGGGTTCTTCCAATCACATGATATAAATCCAGTATATAGATGTTACTGGAGTTATCATGGTCATTTGGATAGATGAGGTGAGGAGAGGATAACAAAAGTAGATTAATTGAAATAAAACCAAATGAGAAAGAAGCGTGCTTTACCTCTAGAATAACCTCCTTGAGAAACAGCTTAAGGGAAGGGGTTTTGGAATTTTGGAAAGACTAAGAGCTACCTGGTAGTGGGGAGAGACTAGGGAAGGGTAATTGGGAAGAACGTTTAGGAGCTTCAAGGCTTAGAGTAGTGAATAGAATAGGGAGTGGTGAGGGGTTTTTATAGTGGAGGAGAGGGGTATATTTTGAATATTTAATTCATTATTTTATTATTTCTCTCAAGAAAACAAAATAGTGTTGTTTCATGTGACCCCTAATAGCAATAAGTTCATGTTAGTTTTAACCATGTGGCCTTTCATCACTTGTGATTTCATTAATAGTGTATTTAACTGATAAATTGAATATACAGTATTTTACAGTATTTCACTATTCATCAAAAATTCAAGAATTTCAGAAAAATCCCAAAACTTCACCCCTACAATTTTTCGACGTGTAGAATTCAAAAGTGAAATCCATTTTTCAAAAATAATTTTCTAAATATTATTAATTTAATTTTTAAATAAGGTCATAGTTAATTCGAAAAATAACAATCTTGAAGTGCAGTTAGTTTTATGTGACATTGAAAAAATAATTAAGATCTCATTATCTTATTTCCTTAAGAAAATAAAATAATAATATTATTTACTATTCATAAGGGTCATATTAATATTCATATTACTATTCATAAGGGTAGGTTACTATTCATAAGGTAGGTTACTATTTACCGAAAATTAAGTTAATTCTATCAGACTCTAAATATCATCTTCAACACAACCGTATATATCAGATTTTGAAAATTCAAATCACAGAGCTGGTAAATTTATGTTTAGTGGATAAGTTTTGACTATGTCTTGTAAGTAACCATGTTATGTTCCATAGGGTCTTAGTGATTCATGAAATATAGGCTACCTAATAAATACAACATACAATAAAATGTTTGGGGTGTTACATTCTGTCACCCAACAGACTCTCCTCAGTGGAAGAGAATCTATCATGAGTTTCCTGATTTTGGAAAAGAGCCGAGAAACCTCTGTCTTTCATTATCTATAAATGGGGTGAATACTTTTTTTAAAGAAGAACCTACAGTACGTGGCTAGTTATGTTGGTAAATTATAAATTTCCACCATGGTTATACATGAAAATAAAACATGTCATGCTATCTATGCTTATATCAGGACCGAAATAAGAAGGTAATGTTATTGATGTTTATTTGGATCCATTGACTGAGGATTTTAAACTATTGTGGGATTCAGGTTTTAAGATTTATGATGCTTATAGAAATGGAGATTTCACATTGAGATTCATGTTTTATGGGACGATAAATGACTTTCCTTCTTAAGGAAATTTGTCAGGATATAACATTAAAGTAATTCATGGGTGTCCTATGTGCGAACAAGGTATACAGTATATTAGTTTGAAACATTCATCAAAAACTTTGTTTCAAGGAAATCATAGATTTCTACCCCAAATACATACGTACAACTCTTAGAAGACATCATTCGATGGAAGTTCATAAGAATATAAAACACCATCTCCACTAACTAGTGATAAACTATTTGAGAATGTAAAAGATGTGGGAAATACCTTTGGTAAACCATTTTCAAAAAACCTTAAAAAAACATGTTAGAAGAAGAGATCAGTTTTTTTGAATTACCATATTAGAATTTTCTGTACGCTAGACACTTTCTTGATGGTATGAATGTTAAAAAAATGTATGTGATAGTGTCATCAGCACATTGCTAAATGTACCTGAAAAAACATAGGATGGAATAAAGGCTAGGTTGGACATGGTTGACATGGGAATATGAGAAGAGTTGGTGCTAGTGAAGGTTGAAAAACAAACTTTTCTTCCTCCAACTTCTTACACTCTTTCCAGGTATGAGAGATATTGGTTTTTCTACTTCTCGAATGATGTAAAGGATTCAT
Source organism: Viscum album (assembly GCA_963277665.1). Taxonomy (NCBI): domain Eukaryota; kingdom Viridiplantae; phylum Streptophyta; class Magnoliopsida; order Santalales; family Viscaceae; genus Viscum; species Viscum album. The sequence goes on from OY728150.1 coordinate 122,501,660, forward strand.
AGGGGTATTCATCAAATATAAAGTACATATTGTTAATGACTGATTTGATTTTAAAAGGTATGAAATCACATGACTACAGTTTTTTGATGCAAGATATAATTGTTATAGATTTACATTTCATTTTGCCGAATAATGTCTGTTATATGTTAACGAAGCTCTATTTCTTATTCAAAGCTATATGCAGCAAAGTTATAGTCCTGATGAAATTCTGAAGTATGGAAAGAGAAATTTCCATCATATTATATGAATTGGAAATGTTCTTACCATTGACATTATTTGATATGATGGTTCATTTTATGGTTTACTTGGTGAGAGATATTTGACTATGGGGACCTGTACACTATAGATGGTTGTACCCCATTGAATGGTATATGAAGATTTTGAAAGGGTATGTCAAAAATAAAAGAGGGTTATATTGAGGAGTGATATATTGTTGAGGATGTTGTTGAATTTTATACCAAATACCTATCTAGTGTGGAAAGCATTGGTCTATCAAAATCTCATCACATTAGGCAGTTTGTGGGTGAAAGAAATTCTAGAAGAGAGTTTGTCATAATCAATATTACAGATCAGGAGCAGGACCACCTTTACATTTTACATAAAAGTTTGGAGGTCGACCCATATGTCAAAACCCATAAAAAAATTCTTAGACATTTGAATCCATCAAGGGATGAAACTGGATATCAAATTCACATAATCAACAGTTTATAGGATGTTTTGGGACTATATATTTAAGGAGTCAGCTGTAAATCTGGACTCAATTTTAGAATGACTTTGATGGCTAGTTAGAGGGCCAAGTATTTATGTATTGTATTATAATTCTTATGTAGTTATCGGTTATACATTATATCCTAATAAGCATGATAAATATTGTACCATCAACAATAGTAGAGTTACACTTTTGGCTGAAGCAATGCATGTTTCTGATGCTAGGGATAGAAATCCAATTTATACGAATATGTGTTTCTTTGGCATCATCAAACATAAATGGTAGTTGGATTATATGAACTTCCAATTGGTGATTTTTCAATACAAGTGGGTTTATAATATGAGTGATGTTAAAAAAGATGAGTTGGGATTCGTGAAAGTTAATTTCAATAAGGAAGGGTATTAATATGAATTATTTATAATGGAATTATAGGTAGTACAAGTATTTTATGTTTTAGATCCTACAAACTAAAACTGGTCAATTGTTCTGTTATCCACCAAAACCATGGAATGGTCAGATTAAAAATCAACAGAGGATGACCCTTTTATTGAACCATTTTTCGTAACTTCCCCAATATAGACGGCATTTTTAATGTCATAGGAGACCACAATGAAGGTATTTGGATAGTCAATAGAGGGGTCAAATTCCTTCAACCTTTAAAAAAGATTGTTTAATAATTAGGTTATATTTTTCTGCAATATAAATCATGTTACCTTATGTTATTATCAACCTGTTTGTGATTTTATGTAATCTAAATTAAATGTTGAACCAATTCGGAAGATAATGACTTCTGCACATGATGATGCTCCCAATATCGTGGCACAACTGGTCTCTCAACCTACTTCTGCTCGTAGTGAAGAGGACCAAATAGTTTCTCAACCTATTTTTGCTGCTTCTCCCAGTGAAGGTGTACAACCACCATCTGCACATGCTGATTCTAGATCTCTAAAGAAACATATTGATGATGATAAAATTGAGGAAACTGTAGTCACTGAATCCTTGGAGGTGCAGAAAAAACTGGAGTGCCATAGTATGAAGGTGTTATCAAAAATACGTAAGGAAAAAGTGAAAGGCATCAAATACAAGTTTGGATAGATTAAGAGGGGCCAACATGTAAACCCCAACAAGTCCATGTTTTGTAGTTACATTGGAATCATCGATCGGTAACATGGGTCGATTGATGTACAGTCATGGCACTATGTTTTCATTAGGTTTATGAAACTGATGAAGGGAGATATTAAGGTAACATTATGATATATCAGTTCTTTAATTTACTAAAAAATAAAATAATGACAGATTGACATACTTTCCATCATCTCTTGTAGAGTGAATTTATAGTGGATGACTCACACAAGGACTATGTATTATGGATTACAGGAAGTATTCATAGAGGCTTTCGCACAATTTTAATGAAATTTTATCTTAAATATGTCTAAGGAAAAACAAACCCGCACTCACCTCCTATTTATGCACACTTGATAACCCAAGGTGCATCAGATGCTTTATTAGTTGTTGTGAGGATCATACTTTTTAGGTACATTTTGTTTGGTAATATGTTTTTTGACAATACTTGTATTTATAACTTTTATTGATAATTTTTTATTTATAGAATAGGAAAAGAGTACTAAAAATAAGGAAAGATTAGAAAAACCCATGTACCCCTATCATAAATAAAAAATGGGGTACACTTCACTTGAAAAAAATGGTATGTATTTTAAATCTACCATAATTATTTTATGTGACCTAAAAAACACCATAACTATGTTTGTTTGTTTATATGGAGATTGATGAATCCAATTAAAATGTCACTTCCATCACACACCATGTGTTATGGAAGGAGGCACGTGTAAATAAATATAGTAAACTAATAGATGAAAATGCCCAAAATGTTTGGGAAACATTTGTAAGTAGGAAATAATTAATATTTGTTCTCTTTAAATCGATATTACATAACAATGATTACTTATTTTCCTATATTTTCTATTTGACATAGTCACAGGAATTAGAAATCCCCAAACTGAATACAGACATCCATTTGGTGGCCTTGAAGTATCCAGAAAAGTATGGTCGCAATAGAGGTGTGGGTTTTTGGGTGACACCCCAAACATTTTTTTATAAAAAACACAAGAGGATCAATGTGAAAAAATAAAAAATATGAGAGAAAGAATATATATCCTTGAAAAACAGATGAAATTTTAGAGAGAGTTCATGGAAAATATGATGGAAAGAGGAAAAGGAGAAAAAAAGATCAATAATAACCAGAGTGTGAAGATCCCGCCCACCCCCGCTACCTTTGAGGTGATCTATTTCTCTAAAAACTAGTCTTAGCTAAGGTAATAAATATTCTAATAGTTGTTTCTATGAATTTTGAATTAGATAGACAATAATAAATTTACTTTATTGATACTATATAGTGTAAAAATTACAAATGATTTATATCTATAAACACCCACCCATCACCTTGTAGTGATGGTTACGGTGTTGAATATCTGGAACATCATGTTACACAATAGACCACTTCCAACAGGTCATGTCAAAGTGGTGATTAACGTAGCCCATGATCTGAGCATCGATCTACATATTCCAATTGATGGTGAATATATTCATAAGGTTAAACAAGTGCTTGGAACATTCATCACATGGTTGTCACATCTTGTAAAAAACATGTCTACAAGGAGGTATTCATTCCCATTTTTTTCAAGATAAACCTTTAACATTTAATGAAAAAGGTATAAACTGATGAATGTTATCATAGATGGACACAGGGATGGGGGTGAAAATAAATAGAAACTCAAAACCATCTCAAGGATCAACCAATATATCAAAATTATCTACCAAAATAACCTTAAACCCACCTGTTCTATATTCACATTAATTATAATTAAAGACTCATGTGAATTGGAAGTTAAAGGAAAGTGTGGTTCAAAAAATTCTTTTTGATGAAAATATGTACAGTGGAGAAGATCCATATTTCATTAGTATTGACAATGTATGTGAAAACCTCTAGTATGATTATTTTGGTGGCTTAGTTATAAATGTATACATGAGGTATCTTTTCATGTTTTGATTTTCAAAAATCTGATATACTATGATAATTATGACTAAATACATTTCATATTTTTCATAGGTGTATATATGAAAACGTATTGTAAGGATTTACTCATGAACAAAATTTTGGACTCATTAGGCCTCATGTCACCTCTACAGAACAACCAGACATATAATCTAAGAAAGAGGTTGAAATAGTGATTGGCCTGCTCAAATCGTTTAACAAAAAAATTAAGAATTACAGACTCTTCATAATAACAACGATGCCGGGGTAAAACTATAAAATTTAATCATATAAAATATATTTTAATTTCATTCATTACATATACATTTTTTGGTTTTTAGGTAGCATTATATGCTCATTGTGGTCAATTTGGATACTTAAAAGATTTATTTCTTGAATTAAATGCATTGATATACCACAAACCACCCACAAATGATTGAATTTGTTAATTGGTAATACACTACATCCAACATTTTAGAACTAAACATCTAGTTATATAATTTATATTATATTTTAATGAGGATTCAGTTATGATAGGGAGGTTCAGGAATGTCGTATCAATCATGGAATGAGGGTAGGGAAAAGGAAAAGAAACAACACAACTACTAAGACTTGATACAAATCAGGGTATATATAATAATATTTCACTATCCAAACACATATAAAAAATTACTTATTTTTCTCAATGTTTCTGCAGTGTCTTAAACAAAAAAAATAAAGTTTGTGGTTATTATGTTTATAAATTTATGAAACATATTTTATTCCATGAATAAACCAGCATCCTTGAAGAGGTATTATCAAATATAATTACTATTTCAATTAAAATACTTATTAATCCTTTGTGTATTTATATTTTTTCAGTACTACCACGACTGTCAAAAAGACTCTTATTCAAAATATGAGATAGATTTTTTTAGAAATGAATAGGCATCATACTTGATGGAAGAATATATACACATAGCATGAAGATGTGACTGGTATGACTCAAAGTGTCTATTTGTTTCTAGAATTGTCAATATTTTTTGTAAAAAGAACAAGTGTCATAATGAAAACTGAGAAAATGCATAATGATTTTTTGATAATTTAGGACAATGGTCCATAAGTTATTTTTGACGTGTAGGAATCAACTGTACCTAAATATGACACGTATTTTAATCGTTATGACTTTAAGTATGTATTTTTATATTAAATTTAAAATAAATTTAGAAAAAAGAACAAGATACATATTGAAAACTAATCAAATGCATTAGTATTGATTTGATATATTAGAAAAATGATCCATCAGTCATTTTGGACATGTAGGAATCAACCACACCTTAATCTGATGAATGGTGTGACCAATTTTACTAAAAGTTTCATTTATCAGTTTAACATAGACATGTTATCTCAAAACACATCACTCAATGAAAACCAATAAAACTCACTCTAATTGTCTTCATAATTTAGGAAAATGATTTTTAAGTTCTTTAAGATGTGTATGAAGTTGTCTCATGTCAAACCGATGTATGGTGTGACTGGTATGACCCAAAATTCTTGTTTCTAGTTTGAAATGATATTTTGTTAAAAAAACACAACTCGCATACTAAAAACTGAGCAAACACATTCGGATTATTTTGATACTTTAGTAATATAATCTATATTTTATTTATGACATGTAGGAATCACTCTCAACTCAATCCAATTTACATTACAACTGGTATGACTCAAAGTGTCTTTTTTATTTAAAATTGACATTAATTTTAGTAAAAAAACACAAATGGAAAACTCAAAACCAACAAAATGCAATCAAATTATTTTGATAGCTTAAGAAAATGGTCAATGATTCATTTTTTGATGTGTAGGATTCAACCCCACTTCAATTGAACACGCGATGTGGCTGTTATAAATCTAAATGGGTCTTTTTATTTAAAATTTACATTAATATAAGTAAAAAAGAACAACTGACATACTGAAAACCAATAAAATCCATTTGGATTGTTTTGATACATTAGGAATATGATACATGATTCATTTTTGAGGTGTAGGAATCAAACTCACCTCAAACTGATGCACAGTGTGACCGGTATGACTAAAAGTGTATGTTATCAATTAAGAATTTACATTTTAGCTCAAAAGGTGTCACTCACTAAAAACCAAGAAAATGCTTTTTCATTGTCTTCATAATTGAGGACAGTGATTCTTAAGTCCTTTCTGACGTATATGAAGGATTATCACATCAAATTGACACACGATGTGACCGGTATTGATCAAATAGCATGTTTCTGGTTTGAAATGATATTTTAGTAAAAAAACACAACTAACATATGAAAAACTGAGAAAAAAGCTTTGGATTGTTTTGATACCTTATAAAAATGATCCATAATCCATTTGTGACATATAAGAATCAATCACACCTCAGCCCGATGAATGATGTGACTGGTATAAATAAAAATATATTTTTTATTTAAAATTGACATTTATTTAAGTAAAAAAGAACAAGTGACATACTGAAAAACTGAGAAAATGCATTCCTATTATTTTGATACTTTAAAAAAATGATCCATGAGTCATTTTTTATTTGTAGGAATCAACCAAAACTCAATCCAATGCATGGAATGACCAGTATGATTAAAAGTGTTCATTATCAGTTTAAAAATTGACATTTAAGATGAAAACATTTCACTCACTAAAAAAACTCCCTCTGATTGTCTTCATAATTTAGGATAACAATTCATAAGTCCATTATGATGTGTATAAAGCAGTATCACCTCAATCCAATAAATGATGAGACCGGTGTGACTCAAAATTGGTGTTTCCATTTGAAATGATATTTTAGTAAAAAAACACAATTGTCATTCAAAAAACCATGAAAACCCATTCGAATTTTTTTGATAATTTATAACAATTATCCATCAGTCATTTGTGACATGTAGGAATTAACCACACCTTAATATGATGAATGATTTGACCAGTATAAATTCAAGTATGCTACTTAAATTTGATATTAACTTTAGTAAGAAATAATGGATATACTCAAAACCAAAGAAAAACTCCTTCATATTATTTTGATATTTTAGGGAAATGATCCATAGCTCAATTTTGACATGCAGGAATCAACCCCACATTAATACAATGCACAGTGTAACCTTTATAACTCTAAATGTGTCGTTTTTTTAAAAAATTGACATTTTATTAAATTATTATTTCATATTATTGTTTAATTTATTTCTTTATAGTATTTCTCACATAATATTTATTTTCTTATATAAGTGTAACCTTTTTCTTGAGTTGGGATGATTTTTTTTGAAACTAATACTATGGGAGGACATTTTTGAGAGGGGATCAGTGATGTCAAAGGATGAAACAATAATGTTTTTAACTCTTTCTTGGATAATTGTAAATGTAATTATATAAAACATTTCTTTGAATGTTTTTATCATTGTTTTCCAAACCCTTGTGTGTGTATCTTTGTTCTTATGTGTTCTGATTTGTTCTTGTGTGTGATGTGCAGGTTCTATTTTTTGTAGGTGATGTGTGTGTGTTGTGCAGGTGCTGGTGGTGTGTGTGTGTTGTTATATAAATAACACATCACAAGTAGCTAGACCTTTATCAGTACTATTTTCAGCACCAATAAAATCCCCCTTTATCAGCGCTACTTAGAGCGCTGATAAAGGCACCCTTTATCAGTGCTATTTTGAGCACTGATAAAGGCACCATTTATCAACACTAATTAAAGTGCTGATAAAGTCTTATTTTATCAGCGCTACAATTAGATCTGATAAGAATGTCTTTTATCCGTGCTAAAATAGTGTGGATAAAGGGGGGGCCTTTATCAGCATTTCTTTTAGCATAGATAAAGGACACCCTTTATCATCACTTTTTTAGCTCTGTTAAAGAGGACCCCCCTGTTTTCTTTTTTGATATTAACAATGCTTTTCATGAGATATTAAAATCATTTTCTAGAACATTTAAAATCCCTATCTATAGTAGTTTTTTGTGTGTTGATTTTTTATTATGTGTTTTTCTTTGTTGTTGTGTGCGATGTGCAGGTGGTGTGTGTGTTGGTTGGGTAGGTTCTGGTGGGGGTATTGTTATATAAACAGCACATCATAGGTAACTAAGCCTTTATCAGCTCTATTTTAATTGTTGATAAAGGTTCTCTTTATCAGTGCTATTTAGTGCATTGATAAAGGCCCACTTTTTCAGTGCTAAAATAGAACTGATAAAAAGTGTCCTTTATACAAGCTAAAACAGTGAATATAAATTTGGGTCTTTATTAGCCCTTTTTTAGCATGGATAAAGGACACCCTTTATCGGCGTATTTTTATCACCTTTAAAAGGGACCCCCTATCTTCACTAATATTAACAATGTTTTTCTAGCACTGTTAAAAGCATTTTCTAGTGCTTTTAAAAGCACTGTCTGTAACACCCCGAGATTTTATAAGATATATTCTTTTTAATTTTCTTTCATATCTTCTTCTGTACGCTACACCAAGATTATATTACACTATACCCACCACCGTATTAGCTTGCAGTATACGCAACACAAATCTTGGATTGTGTTAAACACAATTTCAAGTCGGTTTGATAGTAATTATTCAACGCAACATTTAGTGTATATATACATATATATTCAATGTATAAATGAAATATGGTTGGATTTTTTTATACGCAACAACAAAGGAGTCTTGCACTACAGTGAACCCTGACTTGGCTTGCATTACACGCAATCACGACCTTCCTCGATAGCGTGTGTTGTACGCAATACCGGGTTTCACTAAACAATGATATATAGTTATAATATTATTATGGACTAGACGTTATGAATAGTATTAACTAAATTTTTAATTTTATAACATTATTATTCATCTTACTCATCTTCTAGAACATGGTATGAGAACAAGATAAATTTTTCAGGTAAAATAAGTAATTTTCAAAAAATGTAGTTTTGTCGCCTTTTGATGGCGCACCCACTTTAAATCTAGTTTTTGACATGTTTATAAGTTCAATTTGACAAAATAAGATTATTATTTGTAATAAGGATATAAAAATTTACTTTGGATAAATTTTTCATATTATTCTGATAACTTTCACATTTTAATGAATAGTAAAAACGCTATATTTTAATTAAAAAAAAATTTCATCGTAATAATTTATGTGGTTAAATTATAATATTTAATGGTTTTAAAGTATAAATAGAATATATTTTTACCATTTAATATACTTTATGTAATTAGCATTTATTTTACATTGAATTCGTAGATTAAATCAATTCAATCCTTTGCAATTTTTTAAACAAAATCCTGTTTTCTTTCAACAACGGGATTAATTTTAATTTAATTTCTAAAACTTCTGTGTATTGAATTTAGAAAAATGGATTCCATATTTTTAATCAGTGGGTCCAAATTATATTAATAAACTACTTTTTAATTTTGGGCATTATGAATAGTAACTACGGTAAATTTTATTTACTATAGTAAAAGGTAAATCTGGTAATTAAGGGTAAATATAATATTATAAAATTACCCTAAAACTTTTATTAATACAATTGGAGGATTATATTTCGTCCTAAGTCATATTTGGGTCGAAATGGAATCCATTAGAACCCACTCGGAGGTGATTAAGACCTTTAGTTTATTTTATTTAAAGAAAAGTGAAATATGTCTCACTCAAAATTTAATAATTAAAGTATTTTTTATATAAGGTTATACAAAATATAGATTCTGTTATAAATACTCATTTTAAATATAAAATGTTTTTATTTATCATGGTAATTTATTTGAAATTTTTAAGAGTTATTTAATTACCTTATTAGCTTATACATTAATGATGCGGAAATTATTTATTTAGTAAAAAAATCAATAATATTGTTTTTATTGAAATAGTAATACATATTAAAGGGCTCCCAAAACTGACCAAAACTTATTGGAAGTGTATATATACACCATAATCATCCAATGACAGAATATATGACCGTTTGGAGTCTTATAAAATTGATTATGACACTTATATTATTTTATTTTATATGATGTCAAAGTTGTCACCTTCATAATTTAATAAATATAACATTTTAAAATTTGCGTATTTTAGAAGATAAATCTGATGAAATGTATTATTATTAAATATATAAGATTTATATTCATCTTAGTATTTTATTTTTAATTTTTATGCAACAAATAAGTATATTTAATAATTATGCAAAAATGTTTTAGTAATTATATTATTAAAGGAAATATCAAATAAATGGTTTTACAAATAGTAAAATAAATATTATATGAACTATTTAATGTTCTCCACTAATTTTATAGATTACTATTGCATGTTAGGGACCTATTAAATATTTTATTTTGAATATATCTTCTGTGTGGATTTTATTTAAATTCAAATAAATGAATAGTTTCAAAATTGACAGTATTGTTATTTTATAAAAATAACATATTATTAAATTGTTTAAAAATCACAAAAATATTTAAAAATTATAAATTTAAATTTATATATTTTAAATGTCATAAATTATCTAATTATGGATAATTTAAAGCACATAAGTAATTATTTATAACAATTTAAAATTTAGAATCTTATTACCACAAATAAATTTAATAGATTAAATAAGGATAAATCTAGTTGATAAGGTTTAAAATAAATTCTCTACAAGTCTAAATTTTATTGGTTTATTAGATTAAAACCCTATATCATCTACTCTTAGAATATGATTTATTGTTGGAGGTTTTCAAGTGGGTTTAGATTTATTACAAATTAATATGTTTAAGATTTCCAAAGATACACCTCTCCTCCCTTATAAAAAGGGAACCCCTTCCCACTTCACTTCACACCCTTTTGAGCCTTGAAGCTTGGAAAAACCCTGACAATTCCTATTATAAACCTATCTTGTTATATCATATAGGTTCTGGTCTTCTCAAAAGACCAACCCTAGTGCCCTAAGAAGAAGTTTAAAGGTGGTGCGTCGAAGAAGAGGTAATCTCTTCAACTGATTCTTTCAAGTTTCTCTCTTCTTCTACTTCCTCTTATTTAGTTGTTCCATTATCAAGTAATAAAATCAGTATTACTTATATACTGATATTTTATTATAAATATGAAACAACCCTATTACAACTTATATCCATCCTACGGAAAACAAAATAATCGCGCGTGCGTACGTATGGAATACCGTCTCCACGTCGTGGTGTTATCTGTTTTTCCACCACCACCTTACTTGGATGGGTATAATGGTGTAAATAATACATATATATGGTTATTATAACATCATACTGATTATGAAATATTATATCATACACTCCAATTCTGTTCATTAATTATGCGAACGATATCATCGCTCGTGCGTATGTACAGACTACCGTCTCCATGAACGCGATGAGATTCATTCTCCATTTTAACTATTCAAGAATGAATATAAAGTATATATAATGAATAATAATGAAATATATTACATTATAAAGCTAATGTATTTATTTATGTCATCTACTTACTTCCATTCAAGTCTATATGGAAAGGAATACATCGTTCATGCGTACGTACGGCCTACCGTCTCCATGAACGGTGTATTTCATTTCATTTATCTATCTATTATATATATATACTCAATATATATGATATATAAATCATTAATTACATTTTGGAAGTAAGTAAATCATGATATGAGTAATAATAATATCAAGAACGACAAGTCCAAACACGTACGATAAATAAAACGATTTTACCCAAAACTTTGCTTTAACATGGAATTTACAAAAGAACGGGTAATATAACGTCATAATTGAACCATATATGATATCATAACAATGAATATGATTCTAAAATAAGTCAATGACATTATTTAAATCATTATACAGGAGTTTTGGATACGTACGAAGCATATCGGACCTAAGGTAAGGGATAACTTTTCCAATCTCATTTTTATCCGATATTATTTATTCGTAAGTATTTATTGGGGTTATATTTATCATACATGTCCCTATTTTCTAAAAATGGTTTCATGTATTTTTAAAGTCCTTTTTACCCATTTTTGACTTTTTGCTACATGGAATGTAAGGAATCATTCTTTTTTTTACGTTATGAGGTACTTTTTGACTTTTCTGGAAAAAGTACGAGAAGAATGTTTTTTTAACTTATACGGCACGAACGGATTATTACAGTTTCATAACGCCTTATTTTCAAAAAGATTACTCTACAAGATTTCATGATTATGTTCAAAAAAATTATTTTCTTTTAAAATTGAATGACATTTCATGAAAATAAAATGATTTTGAATAAGAAAGGATATTTTCCTTAAAAATTCATTTCAAGTTTTTTATCAAAACCATTTTCCATCTAAGATGACATTATTTTCATATGTGAATGTTTCAAGTATAATATTTCTATGATTTAAATGGTATAAATTTTCTTATGATGAAATGATATCCATTTTTTTATATGGATTATGTTATGATGGGATGATGTTTATGAAACCCATTTTATTCTTTGGGTTATAATGAATGATTTATGATTAAGTTGTGGCACACGTAAGAATGATTTCATTATGAGATGGGTGGGAACTATATCTCCCTCTAATGCAATGGGTAAAGATTTATATCTCATGAGATATACATGGCTGGAATGGTAAGTTAATCTGGTTCAGTAGTACAAGACTGGAACGAGGAGTGGACTCGATTCAGAAAGGGACTTTGTCCACTAAGATGGTCTTGGCAGCAATTCCATGGGTACTATGGAAATCATAACATGTGATTAATGGTTTCCACAATCACATGTTTTATGCCCATGCTATTTTATCATGATTAATGTTTCTTTATGATCTATGCCTTATGTAATGCCATGTTTTATGTCATTGCCCAAGACTTTGATGTTTAAATATTATGTTCATGTTTTTATGTTCAAATGTTTATGATTTGTTTTATTTTATCCATGATTACCCTTACTGAGCATTTGAGCTCACCCTTTATATGTTTTATTTTCCCTAGGATTTAAATAAAGTTTTAGGTAAGAAAACCAAAATGGGAATATCCTTATGGGAGATGTTGAAGATCTTTCACCATGATTAGAAGATTATTTTTCCATATTTTCAAAGACACTAAACTATTACAGTCCTTGTGTGTCTGCTTTTGTTATGTATTAAGTATTCCGAAAAAGTAATGTAATGTCTATATATGTCAAGCTTTGGGTCTCTACAGTTGGTATCATAGTAAAGGTTTAGTTAACCTTTGGAAACTAGGATGCATAAACTTTAGTAAGATCCCTAGAGATATTTCTAAGGTATGTCTAGGAATGTCCCTAAGGATAAGTATACGTATAGGTTATAGTCCTAGAATTTCAGTAAAGATATTATAATTAAACCTAAGATGTTAGATATTGAAGGTACTCCCCCTTGATTATGATTTTTTCCTCTCACACTATTCTTTTTGGGTTTTAGAAAATGGCTGGAAATCATAAGATTCACGATAAAGGAGGATATGATGGACAATGGAATGATATTCTTCATGAGAAACCAAATAAAATTGGATCTGTAAGTCCACATATCATTATTATGACAAATAATAAATCTCATAATATGATCAATAATCTAAAATTTTGTAAGTATCCCGACTCAGATAATAAGAGAAAGATTGGGTTTCATTATGATCATAGAGGAAATAAAATTCAATTCCCCTCATGTAAATCATGTGGGAAGAGGCATCAGGGAGAATGATTCAAAGGAACTAGAAGATGCTTTGGGTGTGGAAAATAAGGAAACAAATCCAATAATGGAAAAGGAAAATGTTTAGTTAACACCATGGACAAGGATAATGGTATTTCTAAGACATCAACAACGGCTAATTGTTTTAAATGTGGAATGTACGAGCATTATGCAAAACAATGCCCTAAGGGAAAGTCTCATGAAAAGAATCATCATGGCCGTATGGGTAGTATTTATATTGATGATAATGAAGAGACTACAAATGATATGTGATATAAAAGAATTGTTGAAGCTCGGTCAATGTTTTAAGTTATCAAGAATAATGTATGGTACTATGGAATAAAGAAAACATCTAAGGATTGTTACACTATTGCCCTTTCTTGAGTTTTGAAAGTATATGATGAATGGTACCGGTAACCATGAAAGGTTATTCAAATATTTTTGGAAGGTAGATTATATGTGAATAATGAAAGTATAAGGAGATAATGATTTGTTTGATAGTATTAATGAGCTCATGACTTGTATAAGGACAAAGTGATATCATGGATTGAGTATATAGAAATTTTGGGATTTTGGTATGTGGAAAGTGTTAAATTTTGACAGCACTCATGTTTTCACTGAGGTTATATGGTAATTCATGTTTCAAAAGAATACATGATTAAGGTATTCACATGTTTGGACTGTGACCAACAAGATATATCTTATGATATATGGGGGATAAATGATGGTATTCACATGCTCGGTAGATGACATTTCTAGTAATTGTTTTCTTTATACTATCAGATTGGACATATGTATAAGCCTAATGATTGGAATGGATTATGTTGGACATAATAGAGTATTTTTTAAGGATAGATATTTTTTTTGATATTATTTCTCAAATGTTATGATAGTGTAGTTTTAGAAAAATGATAACATGCTGAATGGATGACAACCCGTCGCGTCGGACAAGGATGCGGGAATCGAACCCACAATTGAAATGCGACAGGCCTTAATCACCCTCCTTTGTCTTACAGGAAGTCTCTTGTTAGTAGAAACTAGTTTTATTTTATTAATCGGTATGATAGATGAAGTATAAGACCATTTTTGGAATTATATACAATTAACCACACCATAGATGGATTTATGTATATTATATAACTTTTTATAACCTTTTGCTTGAAACCGATGGAATGACTCATCATTCTATCACATGATCTACTAACACTTCACAAATGACATATTCAACTTCATTTCTTTAATAGATGAAGTGGAAATTATTCAAGGCACGAACAACGGTGAGACTGTACCAAAATCAAGTAAGTATTTCTTTTAATTCAAAAATTATTAAACATTAGGGAAATGATCTTGAAAACCAAAATTTTTGTCCTAGTTCCCTCATATCCGATGAATCAGATGGTCCCTTAGATCATCACAAATTTATGGCGTTGTGACTGTTGTCTTAATCATAGCCATGTCCTCTACCACTCTCGATCAGAACTTGATGGTTATATTTCTCTTCCATATCCATATTTTTCAACTATGTTCTCCTATGTGGAAACACATTGATTAGTTAATTTGGGTAACCGTTACGTTTCATAATTTAGTTTTTAATGTTAAGTTTTGGTATTTCTTTTTACGATGTGGGTTTCTATTAAAGAAACTTTCAAGTAGTAAAACATTTATAACCCCGACGAATTTCGACGGAGAAATTCATTTTAAGGGGGGTAGAATGTAACACCCTGAGATTTTATAAGATATATTCTTTTTAATTTTTTTTTCATATCTTCTGTTGTACGCTACACCATGATTATCTTGCACTATACGCACCACCGTATTAGCATGCAGTATACGCATCACTAATCTTGGATCATGTTAAACACAATTTCAAGTTTGTTTGATAGTAATTATTCAACGCAACATTGAGTGTATATATAAATATATATTCAATGTATAAATGAAATATGGTTGGATTTTTTTATACGCAACAAAAAATTAGTCTTTCACTACACGCAACCCTGACTTGGCTTTCATTACATGCAATCAAGACCTTCCTCGATAGCGTGTGTTGTACGCAATACTGGGTTTCACTAAACAACGATATATAGTTATAATATTATTATGGACTAGACGTTATGAAGAGTGTTAAATACATTTTGAATTTTATAACATTATTATTCATCTTACACATTTTCTAGAACATGGTATGAGAACAAGATAAATTTTTCAGGTAAAATAAGTATTTTTCAAAAAAATGTAGTTTTGTCGCCTTTTGATGGCACACCCACATTTAATCTAGTTTTTGACTTTTTTATAAGTTCAATTTGACAAAATAAAATTCTTCTTTGGAATCAGGATATAAAAATTTACTTTGGATAAAATTTTCATATTATTCTGATAACTTTCATATTTTAATGAATAGTAAAAACACACAATATTTTAATTAAAAACAACTTTTTTCATCGTAATAATTTATGTGGTTAAATTATAATATTAAATGGTTTTAAAGTATAAATAGAATATATTTATACCATTTAATATAATTTATGTCATTAGCATTGATTTTACATTGAATTGGTAGGTTATATCAATTCAATCTTTTGCAATGTTTTAAACAAAAACACGTTTTCTTTCGACAACGGGATTAATTTTAATTTAATTTCTGAAACTTCTGTGTATTGAATTTGGAAATATGTATTCCATATTTGGAATCTTTGGGTCCAAATTATATTAATAAACTACTTTTTAATTTTGGGCATTATGAATAGTAACTGCGGTAAATTTTATTTACCATAGTAAAAGGTAAATCGGGTAATTAAGGATAACTATAATATTATAAAATTACCCTAACACTTGTATTAATACAATTGGATGATTATATTTCGTCCTATGTCATATTTGGGTCTAAATGGAATCCATTAAAACCCACTTTGAGGTGATTAAGACCTATAGTTTATTTTATTTAAAGAAAAGTGAAATATGTCTCACTCAAACTTCAATAATTAAAGTATTTTTAATATAAGGTTATACAGAATATAAATTCGGTTATAAATACTCATTTTAAATCTAAAATGTTTTTATTAATCATGGTAATTTATTTTAAAATTTTAAGAGTTATTTATTTACCTTATTATCTTATACATTAATGATGCAGAAATTATTTATTTAGTAAAAAAAATAAATAATATTGTTTTTATTGAAATTGTAATACATATTAAAGGGCTCAAAAACCTGACCAAAACTTATTGGTAGTGTATATATACACCATAAGCATCCTATAACCGAATATATGACCGTTTGGAGTCTTATAAAATTGATTATGACATTTATAATATTTTATTTTATATGATGTCAAAGCAGTCACGTTCATAATTTAATAAATATAACATTTTAAAATTTGGGTTTTTTAGAAGCTAGATCCACCAAAATGTATTCTTATTAAATATATGAGATTTATCTTCATCCTAGTATTTTATTTTTAATTTTTATGCAACAAATAAGTATATTTAATAATTATGAAAAAATGTTGTAGTAATTATATTATTAAGAGAAATATTAAATAAATGGTTTCACAAATAGTCAAATAAATATTATATGAACTATTTAATGTGCTACACTAATTTTATAGATTACTATTACATGTTAGGAACCTATGTAAGATTTTATTTCGAATATATACTCTGTGTGGAATTTATTTCAATTCAAATAAATGAATAGTGTCAAAATTGACACTATTGTTATTTTATAAAAATAACATATTATTAATTTGATTAAAAATCACAAAAATATTTAAAAATTATAAATTGAAATTTATATAGTCTAAAATGTCATAAATATCTAATTATGGATAATTCACAGCACATAATTAATTATTTATAACAATTTAAAATATAGATTCTTATTACGGAATAAACAATTAATAGATTAAATAAGGATAAATCAAGTTGATAATGTCTAAAATAAATTTCCTACATGTCTTAATTTTATTGTTTGATGATATTACAACCCTATCTCATCTAATATTAGAATATGAGTCATTTTTGGAGGTTATTAAGTGGGGTTTGATTTATTATAAATTAATATTTTTAAGATTTCCAAAGGTGCCCCTCTCCTCCCTTATAAAAAGGGAACCCCTTCCCACTTCTCATCACACCCTTTGAGCCTTTAGGCTCACCCAAACCCGGCCAATTACTCTTCTCAACCTCTCTAGTTATATCATATAGGTTGTGGTCTTGTCAAAATACCAACCCTAGTGCCCTAAGAAGAAGTTTAAAGGAGGTGCGTCAAAGAAGAGGTAATCTCTTCAACCGATTCTTTCAAGTTTCTTTCTTCTTATACTTCCTGTTCTTTAGTTGTTCTAATATCAAGTAATAACATAAGTATTAATTATATACTGATATGTTATTATAAATATGAAACAACCCTATTAAACTTTTTATCCATCCTACGGAAAATGAAATCACAGCGCGTGCGTACGTACGGAATACCGTCTCCACGTCGTGGTGTAATCTGTTTTTCCACCACCACCTTACTTGGATGGGCATAATGGTGTAAAGAATACCTATATATGGTTATTATAACATCATACTGATTATGATATATTATATCATCCACTCCAATTCTATTAATTAATTATGGGAATGATATCATCGCTCGTGCGTACGTACGGACTACCGTCTCCACAAACAAGATGAGATTCATTCTCTATTTTAACTATTCAAGAATGACTATAAAGTATATATAATGAATAATAATGAAATATATGCCATTATAAAGCTATTGGATTTATTTATGTCATCTACTTACTTCCATTCAAGTCTATAAGGAAAGGAATACAACGTTCATGCGTACGTACGACCTACCGTCTCCATGAACGGTGTATTTCATTTCATTTATCTATCTATTATATATATATATATATACAATATATATGATATATAAATCATGAATTATATTCTAGAAGTAAGTAAATCATGATATAAGTAATAATAATATCAATAACGCCAAGTCCAAACACGTATGATAAATAAAACGATTTTACCCAAAACGTTGCTTTAACATGGAATTTACAAAAGAACGGGTAATATAACATCATAAGTGAATCATTTATCATATCATAACAATGAATATGATTCTGAAATAAGTCAATTACATTATTTAAATCATTATACATGAGGTTCAGATACGTACGAAGCATATCGGACCTAAGGAAAGGGATAACGTTTCCAATCTCGTTTTTATCCGAGATTGTTTATTCGTAAGTATTTACTGGGGCTATATTTATCATCCATGTACCTGTTTTATAAAAATTGTTTCATGTATTTTTAAAGTCCATTTTACCCATTTTTGAATTTTTACTACAAGGAATGTAAGGAATATTTCTTTTGTTTACGTTAGGAGGTACTTTTTGACTTTTCTGGCAAAAGTACGAGAAGAATGTTTTTTTAACTTATACGGCATGAACGGATTCTTACGGTTTTATAATGACTTATTTTTAAGAATCATACACTACAATATTTCATGATTATGTTCAAGAAAATCCTTTTATTTTAAAATTACATGACATTTTGTGAAAAGAAAATGATTTTTAAAAATAAGGGATATTTTCCTCAAGAATTCATTTCAAGTGTTTTATCAAAACCATTTTCCATTTAAGATGACATTATTTTCATATGTGTATGTTTCAAGTATAATGTATCTATTATTTACATGGTTCAACTTTTCTTATGATGAAATGATATAGATTTTTTATATGGATTATGTTATGATGGGATGATGTTTATGAAACCCATTTTATTCTTTGGGTTATGATGAATGATTTATTCTTAAGTTGTGGGACACATAAGAATGATTCCATTATGATATGGGTGGGACCTATATCTCCCTACAATTAATTGGGTAAAGATTTATATCTCATGAGATAGATATGGCTGGAACGGTAAGTTAATCCGGTTCAGTAATACAAGACTGGAACGAGGAGTGAACTCGATTCAGAAAGGGACTTTGTCTACTAAGATGGTCTTGGTAGCAATGCCTTGGCTACTATGGAAATCATAACATGTGATTAATGGTTTCCACAATCACATGTTTTATTCCCATGATATTTTATCATGATTAATGTTTCTCTATGATCTAGGCCTTATGTACTGCCATGTTTTATGTCATAGCCCAAGATTTTGATGTTTAAACATTATGTTCATGTTTTTATATTCAAATGTTTATGATTTGTTTTATTTTTTCCATGCTTACACTTAATGAGCATTTGAGATCACCCTTTATATTTTTTCTTTTCCCCAAGATTTAAATACTATTTTTAGGTAAGAAAACTAAAAGGGGAAGATCTTTATGGGAGATGTTGAAAATCATTCACCACGATTAGAAGATTATTTTTCCAAGGTTCTAAAGACACTAATCTATTACAGTCCTTGTGTGTCTATTTTTCTTATGTATTAAGTATTCTACAAAAGTAATGTAATGTCTATGTACGTCAAGCTTTGGGTCTCTACACTGTCTATAGTATTGTCTATACTTCTGATGAAACAATTTCGGGAATCCCAATATGTATAAGTCCCTCCGAAGTGTATGAACAACATAGAATCTGATTCCTTCGCTAAAATGATATGTAAGACACCACTATAAGGCTTGAGCACCCATATCTTATATTGAAATACCCCCATATACATCTTTAGTTCATCATGTTAAACTTCATGGTATGGTACGGCCCTATGACCTCAAACTACATCATTAGAACTATATAGGATTTGTTTCTTACAACAACTAGATATGTTTGATGTCTCTTGATGTTTCCTTTAGATCATATCTTTTTCCACATCACTTTTGTATTTTAATCATAGTTTTATGTTAAAATTTTACTTTAAAGGATTATTTATAGTACAATGTTTTTTTAAGTAAAATAATAAATTAATCAATTTATGTTTTTATTTATTTATTGGGTTTTGATTGAATTTATTTATTCAATTTTTTTCTTTTAAATAATAATTTTACATGTTTTAAATTAATTAATTTATTTATTTATTAAAATTTTAATTTATTTAATTTAGTTTTCAATTAAATAATTAACCAATTTTTTTTGAATTTAATATTTAATTTTTTTAATATTTTATTATTTTGAAATAGTTTAATTTAATTTTTAATCTTCATATTCAATAATATAATAATTAATTTAATTGATTCAAATTTTAATAATTTAAAACTTTTTATCAATACTTTTTTTAAATCAATGAATAAATTATTTAATAAAACTTTAATTATTTTTTATTTATTTATTTATTTATTTATTTTAACTTTTTTGTTTACATTATATTATCAATTTCAGTTTTAGTTTAAGTAGTTGAATATTATTCTAATTATATAATTTTTTTAATAATTTATTTATAAAATATAATTACTATCTTTTTATGTGCAGTCATTCTATAGGAGTTGAATTTTTGGAAGTGGAAATGATCAATCACACGCCTTAATAAGAGTTACTATGTTGTTTTGAAATTTGACAAAGGGAAATTGTGAAAACTATGCATGTTATTTTATTCAAACACAAACACACATAAAGACGATCCACGGTGGCTACCCACAAAAATTTATAGTGAAATGGATTTGGTCTTGCATGTTTTCTTCAGTTGACAGTGATCCCAAGTTCAAAACATAATGCAATGAGACCATGTGTTCATTTCATTGAATGTGTTTGAAGGAGAACAACATCAAAATATTTTTGTGTTTGGAAACACACAAAATATGGAAAAGAAAAAATAATAATGGATCGTGTTTCCAAATGGTCTCGACCATGAATTGCTGAAGGAATCAACTATGCGGCTGTCAGGATCGATTTCCTCCAGCCTTAGGTCTCTTGGGCCCAACACATAAAACCTTCTAGGGTTCCATCCTAAAAACCCATTTTTGATATGAGGAATTTTCCATCCAAGCATATATTTGAGCCATCTTCCTTTGTGGTAATCTATGTGGGATTGGGGTTTCACCCAAAAATACTCCCCTCTAACCAAAGACCACACAATTGGTCCTCCCCATCAACGATATAACATTAGATCTAACCATCTTGAACTTTCATTTTCTTATCACCGGGACTCGCTGCCTAACCACTATTTATTAGAAACACATTCAACACAAGGTACCATGGATTCAGGTGATTCAAATGTGAAACTGCTATTGTTTTCAACCATTTTGGGGAAATACTCCACCCTATATCACACCTAGGCTGCACAATGCCTCTGATATCACTTGTTGGGATCACTTTCCTACATCCCTAGGTATCCCTATCCCAACACAAAATCCCTTCTAGGGTTCCATCCTAAAACCCATGGATGTTAGGAGGAGTTGTCAATACAAAATTATATGTCAGCCATCATCCTTTGTGGGAATATATGTTGGTTTTTTTCACCCAACAATGGCTTACTCCATCAAATACATGACCAACAACTTTCAACCATAAGAACATTGTGATCAACTAAAAATTGAGATCACGTGAGTCTGTGACGTCATTTAAGACCACTGACCAATATCTCAACCATTGAGGAAGAACATGACCACCAATTCTTGTCATCATCCTATTAAAACCAAGATGGATTTATGTGCTAAAACCAAATCAAGAAGGGAGATGATCCAGGTTTGAACTAATTCTGATTGAGATCAAGATGCATTGACTGGGGATCTTGTCCATGTTTCTTGAAGAACAATTGATTTTTGAAAAAAATATAAAAATGGATTGAATCCATATCAAACATCATTAAATTCAACAAATGGGGATCATATTTTACTTTGAATTTGATGAGGAACCATTTCAAACCAGATTTAGGAATATTTTGGATCATGGGGATTTGATCCGACCTTGAAAATGACTCCAATCCAGAACCATGATCTACTTTGAATTTACCTTTACCCATCCAAAGTAGAACCCTCATGAAGACTTCGGATTTGAGAATATGTCGATTTTCCCCAAACTATATGTCAGCATGAAGATAATGATCGAATTTCAAAATTCATGAGAAGGGAAAGCACATGAATAGATCAAATTTTGCGCTTATTCTCCTTCTGAATCTTCCAAAAGCAAGCATTGAAAAACCTGGATAAAGGGGTTTTGAGAATAAAAAACTTGGATAAAGGGGTTTTGAGAGTGGATGAACCCAAAGAAAGATCAATCTTGGTTTCTGTAAAAAAATCATGGATGGAATTTTGATATTCAAAGAAGCAGGAGACTTGACAGTTACTGGCTATGACTAGATTTTTTATTGTTTTCAAGTGTTTATAATTATGGATTTGGGCCTTGATCAGAACTATATCACCAATTTCAATGATGGGGATTCTTTCACATCTCATTTTTGATGAAATAGTAAAAATGAAGTTTGAATATATGAAGTTATTAGAAGAAGAAGAGTTAATGAGGACTAACACATTTTCTGGGTACATTCTAAGCTGGATGCAGGTGCACTAGAATAATTTTTTATGATATAATTTTTACTTTTTTACTTGTAATTAAAAATATATATTACAAAAATTATGGGAGGGGGAATTAAAAAGATACAATAAACATGCAAACTCACACAAGAAAGTAGCCTATGAGACTTAAACCTAAGACCTCCCCAACACCCCACAAGGCCCTTTACCACTAGGCTAGGCCCACGGGAGAATTCAAAATAAATATAGAAGAATAAAAGCATAGGTAGAAGCTAGTTTTTGTTCTAAGGAGTTTCTGGGAAAGTAAGGAATGTTGTACCTCTCGTATCCCCTCGTGGTTTAATTTTCATGATCACAATCACTTTCATGTTTATCTAATTGTGTTTTAAGTGTTTTTGTTGATAGGCAATTGATTGCCAAAGGATTGGCCCAAGAAAGAACATCAAGTGGACTAAAACTCAGTCCACCGGCCAACCGGTGTGATAGCACCGGCCAGCCGGTGGACCAGGAAGAGGCATTTCCCACTGCCAGGTTCCACCGGTCAGCCGGTGGCTCTGTCACCGGCCAGCCGGTGGCACCCAGATGAATAGTGAGACCTACTGTCTCACCACCGTCCAGCCGGTGGCCTTCTCACCGGTTGGCCGGTGGCTCCTGGGCAGAAGCACTCTCCACATTCCAAGGCACCGGCCAGCCGGTGGAGCTGTACCGGCCAGCCGGTAGCCCAGTCAAACTAGCCGATGGGTTTGACCAGTCAACCCTCTTTTGGCCTCCAACGGCTCCGAGGCCTTTTCCAACGGCTCCAAAGCCCTCCAACGGATACTTGAAGGTTCTTAGCCTATAAATAAAGGCCAAGGAAGCCCCGGACACCACCCGGATCATATACCAAGCGCTCGGACATATTGTTGCACATTTGGCGAACCTCCGGCGCTCCACCTTCAAGGATCCTCAAGTGCTCCAACCAATTTCCAGTCCAAGGAGCACCTCAAGAAGCTTGGGAGAGCACGCTACATCAACTCCATCATCCAATTGGCGCCCAAGTCTTCCTCCAATACGGTTTTTCTTGTTTATTTATTTTGAGCTTAAAATTGGGTTTGTGCCTACAAACCCCAACAACTTTTCTCATCCTCCCTTTCTTTTGGGTTTCACATCACCACTAAGGTGTGAAAAGGTTGTCAAGATTTCCTTTAAATAGCTTGAGACATAGGTGAGCTATCCTTCACCTGTAAGAAGGATAGTGGGTTCTTGCTAAACCATTAAAAGCAAGTGGGTTCTTGCTAAACCATTTCAAAAGCAAGCTGTAATAGGTCCTAGTGCTACCTCAAAGCCTAGTGGGTTTCTTGCTAAAACCATTGAAAAGCAAGCGGTAGAAATCTCTCAACGGTTGAGTTGGGAGCGGAGACGTAGGCCGGGTTTTTGGCCGAACTCCGTTATCAATTTCTGTGTCTTTCCTTATTTATTTCCGCTGCATTTCAACTTTGATTTTAATTTGTTAATCTTTTTTAAAAGGAAATTCACCCCCCCTCTTGCCATCCTTCCCGTATTTCTCCGACCCAACAATTGGTATCAGAGGGATAATTTGAGTAATACCTTAAACGGTTTCAAATTCAAAGATCCATTGTGATGGCATCCACTTCTTTCGCCCCCGAAGGCTTTTCTTTGGGTCGGGCTCCATTTTTTGATGGGTCTGACTATAATTATTGGAAAACCCGCATGACCACTTTTTTAAGAAGCATAGGATATCCTATTTACAAAATTGTCATGCAAGGTTATACTTTGTCTACTCCCGACGAATCCAAATGGACCCCCGCCGATATTAGAAACTTTGAGCTTGATGGCAAAGCCATGAATGCTCTACATTGCGGCCTTGACCGAAATGAGTTCAACCGAGTTTCCACTTGCACCTCATCTCATGAAATTTGGAAACTATTGGAAGTGACCCATGAGGGCACTAACAAAGTTAAGGATACTCGGTTAGACATGTATAGGCAAGATTTTGAAAGCTTTTCCATGCATCCTTCCGAATCTATTACCGATATGTTTACACGCTTCACTGACATTTGCAATGGAAGGAAATCTCTTGGTGATGATGTTTCAGCCGAGACGATGGTCAAGAAGATCTTATGGGTCCTTCCGAGCTCATGGGCACCAAAGGTGACGGCGATCCAAGAGGCTAAGGGCGTCAAAAATATGCCGGTAGAGGAGCTCATCGGATCTCTCATGACTTATGAGATCACGATGAGGAGGCAAGCTCAAAAGGAGGGCACTCCAATCAAGACACCAAAGAACATCGCCCTCAAGGTACAAAACGAAGTAAGCTCCTCCTCCTCATCATCATCTTCATCCTCTTCATCATCAAGCGGCGACTCGGAAATGGAGAATCTCGCCCACCAAATGCACAAGTTTATGAAGAAGCACAAGAAGAAGAAATCCCGCAAGCATCGAAAGCAAGAACCCACCGCAAGATCCGAGCCCAAGGTAAAATGCTACGGGTGCGGCGAAAAGGGCCATTACAAGCCCGATTGCCCACTCAACAAGAAACGAGCCACGCAAAAGGAAAAAGGAAAGAAAAAGGTCCTCAAGGCCACATGGAGTGACACCTCATCCTCCTCCTCCTCCTCGAGCGACAACGGTACGAAATGCCTAATGGCATGTCATGAGGTAACATCTTCCGACTCCTCATCCTCTTGTTCTTCAAATTCAAATTCTTTAAATCATTTATCCTATGAGGATCTCCAATACGCTAGAGACCAACTAGAAAAAGGTTTTCATACTTTATCGTCAAAATTTGTTGCTTTAAAAAAGTCTTTCAAAAAACTTTCCTCCGAAAAAGACCAACTTCTCAAAGAGAAGGAGGAACTCACCCTTAAAATCCAAAATTTCCCAAATGTTGATTCTATGGAATCAACCATCAAAGACCTAAGGGAGACCCTAGCTAAGTTCACCCAAGGGGAACAAAATTTGAACAATCTCCTAGGTTCCCAACGAATATCTAGGACCACTCAAGGACTTGGCTATACCAACCAATCCTCCTCCTCCCATGCACCCACTGTTTTTGTAAGGGGGAGCTCTAGTTTTAAATTTTGTAATTATTGTAAGAAAACCGGGCACCTTATTTATGAATGTAATTGTAAAAACGCCTGGTATGGTCAACCCAAAAATATTTTCTTTTCGGATGAATTTTATAGGAGAAGACCCGCCATGAGACAAGTTTGGATTGAAAAATCCCTTCTTGCGAGTCTCTCCGGGCCTAAAATTGTCTCTTTTCAAAATCCCTCTCCCCGGTGACTTTTTGTTTTTATTTAGGGGGAGTTAGGATCTTTTAAGCCTTTTTGTGTATTCAAAATTTTTCATTTCAAACTCAACACTTGGTATCCAAAATTTTTATTTCAAATTTCAATTGGCTTTTGATTCAAAACTTTCAATTCAAACTGTTATTCAATTTTTCATTTCAATTTTCTTCAAAATTTTCAATTCAAAATTTTCAATTCAAAATTTTCATTTCAAATTTTTGATTCAAAACTTTCAATTCAATTTTCAAAATCTCAATTGATTTTTTAATTCTCATATCTTGTTTTTCAACATTTTCCCTCAATCAAGTTTTATGCCCCGTGCTATTTTGATAATCACAAAGGGGGAGAAATTTCTTGATTGATTGGGGGGAAAAATATTTTAAAGCATGCCTTTCATTTCAGTATTTTTCATTGTTTGTTTCGGTGATTGTGATCATCAAAATAGGGGGAGATTGTTGTACCTCTCGTATCCCCTCGTGGTTTAATTTTCATGATCACAATCACTTTCATGTTTATCTAATTGTGTTTTAAGTGTTTTTGTTGATAGGCAATTGATTGCCAAAGGATTGGCCCAAGAAAGAACATCAAGTGGACTGAAACTCAGTCCACCGGCCAACCGGTGTGATAGCACCGGCCAGCCGGTGGACCTGGCAGAGGCATTGCCCACTGCCAGGTTCCACCGGTCAGCCGGTGGCTCTGTCACCGGCCAGCCGGTGGCACCCAGATGAATAGTGAGACCTACTGTCTCACCACCGGCCAGCCGGTGGCCTTCTCACCGGTTGGCCGGTGGCTCCTGGGCAGAAGCACTCTCCACATTCCAAGGCACCGGCCAGCCGGTGGAGCTGTACCGGCCAGCCGGTAGCCCAGTCAAACTAGCCGTTGGGTTTGACCAGTCAACCCTCTTTTGGCCTCCAACGGCTCCGAGGCCTTTTCCAACGGCTCCAAAGCCCTCCAACGGATACTTGAAGGTTCTTAGCCTATAAATAAAGGCCAAGGAAGCCCCGGACACCACCCGGATCATATACCAAGCGCTCGGACATATTGTTGCACATTTGGCGAACCTCCGGCGCTCCACCTTCAAGGATCCTCAAGTGCTCCAACCAATTTCCAATCCAAGGAGCACCTCAAGAAGCTTGGGAGAGCATGCTACATCAACTCCATCATCCAATTGG
The DNA here is from genome assembly GCA_963277665.1 of Viscum album. Taxonomy (NCBI): domain Eukaryota; kingdom Viridiplantae; phylum Streptophyta; class Magnoliopsida; order Santalales; family Viscaceae; genus Viscum; species Viscum album. The sequence goes on from OY728150.1 coordinate 122,528,955, forward strand.
CGCCCAAGTCTTCCTCCAATACGGTTTTTCTTGTTTATTTATTTTGAGCTTAAAATTGGGTTTGTGCCTACAAACCCCAACAACTTTTCTCATCCTCCCTTTCTTTTGGGTTTCACATCACCACTAAGGTGTGAAAAGGTTGTCAAGCTTTCCTTTAAATAGCTTGAGACATAGGTGAGCTATCCTTCACCTGTAAGAAGGATAGTGGGTTCTTGCTAAACCATTAAAAGCAAGTGGGTTCTTGCTAAACCATTTCAAAAGCAAGCTGTAATAGGTCCTAGTGCTACCTCAAAGCCTAGTGGGTTTCTTGCTAAAACCATTGAAAAGCAAGCGGTAGAAATCTCTCAACGGTTGAGTTGGGAGCGGAGACGTAGGTCGGGTTTTTGGCCGAACTCCGTTATCAATTTCTGTGTCTTGCCTTATTTATTTCCGCTGCATTTCAACTTTGATTTTAATTTGTTAATCTTTTTTAAAAGGCAATTCACCCCCCCTCTTGCCATCCTTACCGTATTTCTCCGACCCAACAAGGAAATGTTGTTAAAAATATATCAAGCCTAAAGTATGTCTATGTGCCTTTTTAATAGAAATTTCTTGGGTATATTGCAAGAATAATATTTATTAGAGTCACATAAAAGTGAAAAAATACCCACAATACTTCCATATGGTCAGTGAATAATTGGATTCCTAATTAAGTGGATACCAATGGATGATGTCTAATATTAAAAATAATGAAATTAAAAATAATAATTAGAAAATTTATATAGGATACAGAAGAGACAACTGGAGTATAGCACATGGGAATAGTCCCAAAGGATTTATTAGAGAGAAAAAGGTGGAGATTCTCACTACTAAATCAATGAAGATGGATAACGAAATTCAAATATTCACCATAGTGATGTATAGATAATTCTCTATGGAAGAAACTAGAGATTTCTCATGGTTATTTCCCTATGAGTTTTATTACTTCAATTACACTGTAATATTCAATGAATGAATGAATATTAAATTTTTATAGAGTTTATATGTTTGTTCTATTTAAATTCCAATTAATCATTATTCTTACATTCTGAGATAAATATTTCCCTAATAAGAGTATGTTATCAATAGAATGAGGCCTGTTAATTAGGGATAAATAAGAGTTTGATGATGACTCTATCTTTTTAAATTTCTCAATTCTCAATCAAGGATTATGAGTAGAGTGAGTGATTTTCTTTATAATTGTACATAGTGATTGTTGAGTATACTGATAAAATATTACTAAAGGTAATTCACATATTGAGATCTTATTCGATTACTTCACCATTTTAAACTAAAATAGATTCATGATTTTTGTTCATGAATCATGTTTCGACATAATTTTTAGTGTGTCAATATTTTTAAATTATTAAGAGAGGACAATATATGAGAATTTCTATAGTAGGAAACTATTTTGATTATGTTAACTCCATTGTTTTCCTTCTTCACTCGTATAATTATTTTTATTTTGTTTTTTATTTCCTTGATTTATTATTTAGAAAAGTGAACAGATTTCTTTTACTAATGTTTATCCCCTAATAAAACATAGAAAATAATAACAAAAAAATATATGACAGATAAACACCATAGTGAAAACCTAATAAGAGACAATTTAGGGTATTGTTGTACTATAATAGTTTGGCTAACAACTTGAGTTTGGTTTTAAAATTAATTTAAAAATCATGAATTTAATTAGCAGCATTATTGGGGACTCTTCCAATGGTATAAAAAAATAAAAAAAATAAACTTTCCTTGAAAAAGAAGTAAAAACATAAAAAGAATGAAATTATCCTTAGAAATTTATTTTTTTTATGTGATAAAACAACCTAGAAAATTTTAAAATAGAAAATTATTCTAATACGGGGAATATAATAGTACAAAAAAAGAATAAAAATTTATATAAATTTAAAATATTTAAAAATTTTGAAATTTCATAAAAAATGAATGAATTCCAAACATAAATATGAATGAACAATAAAAATTGAAGGAACTAGATGTTCATTATTTTGAGAACACAAATAAAAACTAAATCAAATATCCTAAAATCACTCTTAGTTTCATGATTAGATCATGAGTGATCCATCATTTACCTAAATTACATTGTCTTCTAGTAGAGTATCCATATAAATGATAACCATAATTCCACGTGGCCTGTATCACCAGGAAAACCCAAAGAGTTTGTGAGGATTTGATTAAAATGATATATTTCACATTTTCATCAGATGAATTGTAAAATAAGTGGATTTACTATTTTTAATCCACCACTATTGGGATCTTGCACTATCTAGAGAAAATATTCTTATAAAAACTTTTCCCATCCTCTCCGACTCCCTCACTAAGAAAACAATTATGTGGGATTAGGAATCTCCAAGGGAAGACTCTTCAAGAGTAATGGGAGAGGTTTAAAAAATTTATTTATCCTCCCTTACCACTAAATTTCTAAAAAACTCCAAATCCTATATTTTTTACAAAGTTTTTGTTTTTTATGGATAAGAGTATAATTGATATTTTGGCTGGAGGAGCATTAGTAGATAAGACTCCTATAGTTTCTAGGAACCTCATTTCTAATATGTACCATAATTCACAATAATTTTGAACTAGGTGCGTGATCCATGTTAAACCAGCTACGGAATTATCTACTTACAATTTTGACAATTTCTGAATTAAAATTTGGTTGAGAGAAATTTCAAGAATAGTGAAGAAGATATTGACTAACTCTTCCCTTTCATAATCCTAACTAAAACCAGACTATCCCTTTCAAATACATTGTGGTATTTTTTTCTTCCACTTTTTATTTTAATGATCACTTTCCACAACATCAATAAAGACTTGAATCATGTAATGGGATATTTCCTAGAAGCCCATTCTAGAATAACCTAATTGTCCGATTACCAAAATTTAATTTTGAAATTAGGCCCTTTCAAACAGATCATTATTTCAATCAAAGTTGTAATAAATAATAAAAAAATAGTTTTAGGAATAATTATCAACCGAACAAAAATTTTTATCCCCAACATTTTGATCAGCATCCTAAGTATAGTCAAAACCAATATGGGAAACAAGTTGCCAGAAATTTTTCAAACTTCCAGAATCAAGATAGAGAAAAAAAATAAAGGTAACCAAAGAAATGAACCACACCTTAAATAAATGGTTAAAAATATATAATAAATTTCTCAAAAAAAAAATTGTTTCTATAAAACATAGTTACTCAAATGATTTATATGGAAATTGAAATCAATGGCTTCAAAAATAAAAAAAGTGGTAATTTTCCATCATAATATGAAATGAACCTGAGAGGAATAGATAATGTTAGTGATATAATTATGAGTAGTGGAACTAAAATCAAAACCCCCAAGAAGAACATAATGAAAAGGAACCATAAAAATTCATTTCGACTTCTAAAACCAATGGATAATCACATGAAGAAGTCACAAAACAACCTACTGAAATTGTTTTACCACCTGTTGAACCTATATAAGAATATGTTTTCCACACACTAATTGAATAAGAATTACAAAACAAGAAGAAAGAAATTAAACTTTAAAGAACTTATACTGATTTTAGAAACCTAATGGTATTTTACAAAGGGAAAAGAAAAGTTGACAGTGACCTGAAAATTTATAGGGATTCGTAGCCTTATCCTTAGGTATTATCGCCTATCAAGAAAAATATTTAAAAAATGGATAAAGAAGTAATCGAAGCTTTTAGAAAAGTCCATCTTAATATCCCTTTTTATATTTTGTAAAAAAATCCCGTATTGTGCTAAATTTGTTAAGTATATGTGCACTCATAAGAAGAGGTTCAAGTTAGGTGAGAAATTTAACATTGAAAGTAATGTTTCTTCTATGATTCATCATTACCTTCCTATTAAATGAAAATATCCAAGTATTTTTTTCTATCCCATGTGTCATTAGTAATCCTTAGTTTGAAGATACACTATTACATTCATGATCCATGATAAACGTTATGTATTATTTAGTTTTTTTTCATGTAGGTTGGAGGTCCTAAATAGTTTTGTATTTTCATTCAGCTACCTACCAAGAGTTTAGCTAATCATGCTAGTGTCATTGAAGATGTGTTGGTAGAAGTAAAATATTTATATTCCCCTATTGAATTTTAAGTTTTAGACATGTAGGATGATAGATTTAGTTCATATGAACCTTTGATATTAAGAATATCATTCTTGAAAACTTTAAAGAAAAAATAAATGTTCAAAAGTTTCAATGTATTTAGAGTTTGGAGGAAAAATGGTTAATTATCATACATTTAAATCAATGAAAACCCACTCTGGAAGATCATTATGAACACCATGTTAATATGATTGACTTGATTTCTATAGATTTATTACCAGATTTTATTCAATATATCCAACCTCTAGATTCATTGGAAAATAATCCCTTATCTAATAATGAGTCTACTGAAATTAAAAACTCTAAAATACTTTATAGTGAATAATTTGAAACTAAATCTGTTTTTTAATAAATTTTTCATTATTTTTGAATTTTGGAACATGAAAATGATGATGTTTTTACTGAAAATTTTATTGAAAGAGTTGAGTATTTTTATGAATATTTTGATACATGCATTTCTGCTAAAAATTCTGAAATATTTTTGGGAAATTGAACATGAAACTACTAAAATGGACTTAAAATCTTCTCAAAATTTCATTAAATATTCACCACATGTATATAAAACTAAATCTGAAATTTATTTTGAGGATAAAATATATTTGTTGCATTAAAATAATTACACTCTTAGTCTAGGATTTTGTAATTATACTATTCTTGGGGATTATTTAATGTTTAAAAGTAATCTTAAAGAACCTATAGAACCGATTTTGACAAAGGAGCACACCCATCAACACTTGAACTAAATATTTACCTAAAATTATGAAATATGCCTAATTAAAAGAAGAAAAAAGATAAGATTACCTGTCATAATTGAAATTGATTTTTCCAATGAGTAGTAAAATCAACATTTATAAGTATTTATAAAGAATAAGAAGGCAATAAGTTGGTATTTAGAATATTTTTCAAGAATTATTCAATCTGTGTGTATACACAAGAACTTATACAGGATGATTCCAAACCTACTAGACAATTTCATAGGATATTGAATCATATCCTTTTATAAGTGGTTAAGAATCCATTGACAAACAAATTTATTGTGAATAAAATTTACCCCATTTATAATAGTTGATGGGTATTTCCATTATAAATTCTACCTAAAATGGTGGATCTATAGTTGTCAAAAATGAATTTAGAGAGTTAGTGTCAGCTAGGTTACCCAAAAACTGGAGGGTATGCATTGATTATAGGAGGATGAACTTAGTGACTATGAAGGGACACTTTATCTTTCCATTTCTTGATCAAATCCTTAAAATATTATCTGGTCAATCCCATTATTGCTTCCTAGATGGTTTTTTGGGTACTTCCAAATTCACATAGCTCTAGAGTACTTGGATAAAACAACAATCACTTGTCATTTAGATCCATTTTCTTATCATAGAAATTCATTTATACTATGTAACGCTCCTTCCACCTTCCAAATATGCATGCTTTTAATTTATTTTAATTACTCGAGTAATTCATAGAGGTATTTGTAAATGATTTTACTATGTAGGGTCCATCATTTGAGAGCTATTTGAGGAATTTGGGGGTTGTTCTTGGAGTGTGTATCGAAAAGAAACTTGTTATAAATAATGAAAAAACTCCATTTTTGGTTGAGAATTTAATTGTTCTTGGTCAGTAAGTGTCTAAGAATGGGATTTAGGTGGACTGTTACAAGGTTGAGGTTATATCGTCACTACCTTTTCCTTATATTATAAAGGATATTAGATCTTTTCTTGTCCACTTTGGGTTTTATAGGACATTCATAAAATATTTAATCTAAACTATTTACCTTCAAAAATAATTCTTCATAAGTAAATTTAATTTACCTTTGATGAGAAATGTAAGGAATCCTTTAATAAACTCATACAAAAGCTAGAGTCCCCAAAAATAGTTCAACTATGAAATTTGGAATTTCCTTTTGAACTGATGACTAATGATTCAAAATTATCTTTGGGGGCTATAATTGAGAAAAGAGTGGTGAGGAAATTAAATTTTATGACCTATTCTTCTAGAAATCTAAATGTTTCCTAATCCAATTACTCAACAATATAGGAGTTGTTAGCCATTGTTTTTTCTATATAATTTTAGAAGCTATCTGTTGGGATCTAAGGTAGTGGATGTAACTAATAATTATGTTATTCAATTTAAAATGAAAAATCAATAATAAAAAACTAGGATAGTTAAATGGATTGTATTACTTTAAGAATTTCACATAAATATCTAAGAGAATAAAGGAATTGAGAACACTATTACTGATCATTTGAGTAGGATTCCTACCATTCTTTGTTAGGAAGATTCATTTATTAATCCTATTAGATATTTTTTCCCTGGGGAGAATTTTTACTCATCTATCATTGAAAAGTGGTCATGGTTTTTAAATATTTTGAATTACTTATCTATAAAAATATTTACTCACTATTTTTTCAAGAAACAAGTTGTTAAATTGATTTGTGAGTCAAGGAAATATATTTGTGATGATCCTTACTTGAAGAAAATAATATGTGATAAAATAGTTAGGATATGTATCCTTAATTCATAGATTTATTTGGTTATGAAATTATCCCATAGTTTGAGTTGTGGAGGTCACTTTGGTCCACACAGGGCTTCTAGGAAAGTGTTCAATTCTAGTCCATTTTGGCACACCTTTTTCAAATATTATCATTAATTTTTTAAGACCTATAAATCAAATAAATTCCAAGAAAACATTTCCTAAAGTCATGATATGCCACAGAATCCTTTATTGTTTTTTCGATGTCTTTAATGTTTCATGAATGGATTTTACGGGGCCTTTTCCTAATTCCTTTGGGTATTTTTACATCATGATTATCATTGATTATTTTTCAAAATATATTAACGTTATACCCACTATGACAATATTCTAGGGTGTTGTCCCAATTTTTCAAGAGTAACCTACTTTGTAGATTTTGGATGCCAAGGTTTATTCTCTTTAACAAAGGTACTTTGTTTTGTAATAGAACTTTAGATGATTTATATAAAGGATATATGGTTAGTCATAAAGTGTCTACACTTTATCACCCTCAAATAAATGGTATGGATGAAATTTCAAATAGATATATTATTCATAGTCTTGAGAAAATTATTAACTTAAATAGAAAAGATTGGATCTTAAGTCTCAGGGATGATATATGGGTGTATGGGACTTCCTATAAAACTCAAATAGGGATTTTACCTTACTCAATATTTCATTGAATAGATAACCATATTCCCAAGGAATTAGAGAATATATATTTTTGAGCTATCAAATCTGGAAATTTAGAATTTTTAAAGCTGGAAAAGAGAGGAGGTTGTGTTTGTAAGAGACAAATAAAGAAAATCCCTATGAAAATAAAATGATTTTAAACAGAATTCTAAGGTTTTTCATGAAAATAAGATTCTGAATATGGAGTTCCAAAATGGAGATAAATTGTTGTTGTATAAATCTATATTTAATCTCTTTATAGGTAAATTTTGTTCCAAATGGGATGGTCCTTTTATTGTGACTCATGCTTTGTATTTTTTGTGCATATTAGAGATCCTAGGAATGATGATCCTTTCACTATAAATGGATATAGGGTTAAGGTGTTTCAAGAGCAGATCAGGGAACCTCCATGGGAGGATATCCTTCTCTAAAAAGCTAAATACTGCTCTGTTTTCCTGATTGTGTCTTCCATTACTATTTGTTTTTGTTTAGAATAAGTGTGGGGGATTAAAAACCTTTTGTATTTCTTGGTTTTTCTTCTTTTTATTTGATTTTATTTACAGATAATAAACCAACATAATTATTCTACTATTCACAATGAGTAATTCACTTGGGGATTTTCTCTACTTACTCAACCCATTGAAATAAGGACATTTTAATATTCATTAATAGAGAGAAGATGCACATGGAGTGATAAGGTGTTGTATTCATGCACTCGATTAGTATATTATATGGCATGAAGGAACATTTGTGTAAGCTAAACCTCAAGGATAAAAGGACTATCCAATAGAGAATATTGGATAGAACCTCCCTCATATTTACATTTTTTTATTTTATTTCTGAAGCATTAACTTATGGAACTTCACTGGGATTTTTTCATCTTATAGGAGTGTCACTTTTAACAAATCATCCCCTTCATGAATTCAAGGGAGGTTACACATTGTAATGACACAACCAAATGGGGGCATGATCTGCGACTCCCCAAGCCCACCTCCAATAGGCTAGGGGCTGGTGACTAACATCGAGTATTCTATCACACACATGGGAGGCCTTAGCATATCATAACTATAATCATGCACACACATACACCTCCATGCAATAGTGTATCGATATAAATATAAAAAATGAAAACTAAAATTCATGCATACATCTATCCCAACCAGAGTACAACAGAATTAAAAAAGGGAAAAATACACTCCCACCAAAAGAAAACTGTAAAATAGTCTAACTTGATCAGAAGGAGGGGATCTCTATCAAAAGTAATCACCCAAATGCTCCTCAACCCAGCTCTGATGAACACCTCGTTCGGTCTAGCTCTTTATGGTCTGCTTACCCGGGGTCCTCCATGAACTCCATCGAAAGTACGATGGTTTGCACAAGACACAAAAAATGTGTAGGAAAAGACTGTGCAGAGGTGAGTATAAAGATACTCTATAGGAACCCCAAAAACACCAAAACAAAAGGAAGAAACTGAAAAGGTAATAGTAGTCTCGACCCAGCCAGAGGGAACCCAAACAATAGAGAAACACCATCTCGAGACTATACATGGGTAAATAGGACTAGTCATCTCAGACAACATTGTGGGTCAACCCAAGGAGTAAACAATATTATAAAAAAACCTAGAATGAACACCCCAAAATACCCATCTCATGAGGGTTCGACCTCATAGATAGTGGCAGGGTCCTACTCTAGGCTCTAAAAACCCACTAGGAGCACTCCCAATGAGCTGAGTCATCCCATATAACACTCATCTTCGAGATAAACTTCATCTCATAGAACCTTGCCATCCTGGAGGGAACAACCATTAGTTACCCCTCAATTGAGCATCGAAAATCCAATGACAGCACCATAATACTAATTTCATACATCTAATAGAACACACTCATCAAATATCACCACTAAGCACTTCACATTGCACTCAGTGGAGCTCATTCCTCAAAAAAGGGGATCCATCCCAAGACCCATTGTGGTATGTTATGAACCCAATTTGGAAAACCCCATGATATCATTTAAAAAGGGGATCCCTCCCAAGATCCGTTGAGGGATACCGCTAACCCGATATGACACTTGGGAGATCATATCACCCGTATAGAGGATCATCACCTATGTAGTATTGGTCACGATGGTATAACTCAGGAAGTAGGGAATCATATCACCAACGATTCTACAAACCCTACCCATGTAATGAATCATGGATAGACAAATGAAGGGGAGATATCAATACCCATAAAAGGGGTCATCACCCATGGCACACTGGAGCTTTGTCCTCTACTAGAACATCCTCCTGGGTAGAAGATCAATGCCCGGGTAAATATTGGTCAAACTGATTCCAAGAACCCTACTAGGGAAACATTAATGGATATCAAAATTGTGCCAAGCCTCTTGTAGAGATTTTTACTCCATGTAATCTAAGTTTATAGTTGAAAGGGACTAAGGCAACCCACTCTAGAAAGTTGGAACACACCAATGTTTCACATTCGTGAAGTAACCAAAGAGGGGTCAAAATCCTTTGATGAGGATGTGAAATTGTAACCCTCAAAATGAAAGGACCAGGGAGAGTCAATTATCCTAGATGGTCTAAATGTACCTAACAAAGGACCAGGGGGACCCAGTCAACCCCACTGGTCAAGGTGTGGCTACCTCAAGAGACCCACACAACATCCCCTGTACACCGCATCTCATAGGCCCGGGCCATGCCCACCATCACATTCTAAATGAAAAACTGATTAGGATAGGCTACTTAAGAGACAAAATCCAAAATAAAAAGGATGAGATATGAGAGGTGGAAGATCACAATATGATCCCCAATGAGTACACTGTTTGAAAATGGGGCCACACGTCATGGGAGTCGGCCTGAGTACCCAGCCATTTATCTTGTCTACAAGGTTTTCTAACTCGTGTTTGGGTACATGACATGTAGAGGAGGTACACATTATGTCCCGCATCACCCGTCCCCTATTGATGTTCATCCTTCACTTGGACCATCCATCTAAGTCCCTAACACGCCATGTATCCCAAACTACATGGTGTGTGTGGGATAAACAGTCACTTGGTCATGTGGTTTACCTCATACCTATTTCTGGAACCCCATTTCCATTTAGTCTATCTATGTAATTTTACACGGTTGTGTATAGACACATGGTTTCCCAAGCCATGTCCTCATGCCAAATGACCTAGGGTCACTACATGGTGTGTAACCCTCATTACATGGTGTGTAGTCCCTGGAAGTCATCTTCACCAAACGGGAATAATGCACAGCATGATTCATAGGTTTAAACACCGTGTATATGGGAAACTCCATCAGTATTTCCCTGCAAATAGCTCGGATCACCACCGTTCACCCCAAAAAACACAGATCGACCCTCAAGGGGTCCCTAGAAAGCATCTAGCAACTATAAAACCTTAAAATAATGCATAAACAAGGAGATCAGGACTTAATAGTCAAAATTCCTACCTCACGGGTGAAACATTGATGTTTTGAGGTCAAATTGGTGCTTGTAAGCTACTGTTTCATGATCCGGGATAGATCTCCATCAAGATCCAAGACAGATGGTCCTTCATTTCTTCAATTCAGTCCTCAAGTCTTCCATCACCAAAGGGGGAGAAGGAGAAGGGATCCTGTCATGTGGACCAAGGGGGAACGAGGAGGAGTATGAGAGATATTTTTTTTATTTTATTAAAACAATATCATCAACTTTACACCCCACTTCCAAATCGCCTCTAAACTAACACCTAACACTGAAAATATTTATGTCATTCCTAGGGTAAACACAATGTTATGAACTCAACTGTGCTCTCATAAATCCAATCCATGACTCTTATCAAGAGTTATCTTGTGTTTCAAAAGAAGCTACACACTGGTGATAAAATATATATAATATTTTTAAAATCACCACACTAAGGCTCTCTAGGCCCTAGATTCTCACATCGACTCAATGCTAGTCTTCCGAAATATTCTTAGGAATATTCTGAAATTTTACTGGTCAAAACTTGAGTTGCTACATCTCTCTATCACAACCCTAAGCAATGGGGCTTGAGACAGATCGCCCGAAGCATGTCTCTTATAGGACAGATGTTGGCGCTTAGCATCGAGAAGGCTATCACACACATGGGAGGCCTTAGCCTATCATACCTATATACACACACCCACATAAACCTACATGAATGAGTGTAGAGATATATATGTAATAATTGAAAATGTAAATTCATGCATACATATATACCAACTAGAGTACAATAACATTACAAAAGGGAAAAATACATGCCCACCAAAAGAAAACTACAAAAGTGTTCAACCTTCTCAGAAGAAGGTGATCGTCATAAAAATCATCCATTGGAAATCTCCTCGGCCTAGCTCTGGTAAACACCATGGTCAGTATATCCCACTAAGATCCGCCTTCCTTAGGTCCTCTTGTACTCCATTGAAAGGAATGTGGTCTGCAAAAGACACAGAACTTGTGTGGGAAAATCTCATGCGGATTTGAGTATAAAGATGCTCTGTAGGAACCCCAAAACCCCAAAAGAAAAGGAGGAAACTAAAAGGAAATAGTCAGATCGACCTGGCTAGAGGGAACCCAAATGAGATAGAAAATCTATATTGAGATCTTTCTCTTCTAAACATGACTAGTCAGCTCACACCACATTGAGTTTCAATACAAGGAAGAGACAACACTTCATGGAATCCCAGAAAGAACACCTATAAATACTCATCTAATGAGGTTCTAACCTCACAGTCAGCGATAGATTCATAATATAGGATCTAAGGAAAACTATCGAGAGCACACCCCGTGAGATGAGTCATCCCAAATGAAAATCTTTTAAGAGATACACTCCATCTCTCAAAACTCATCCATACCTAGTGGCACAACCGAGAGTTACCACTCAATAAGGTATCGATAACCCGATGGCAGCACCACCATCCCAAGGGAATAAATCTGAGAGAACATGCTCATCAAATATATCCACTAATATCATCATGATGCGACTTAGTGGAACTCCTTTCTCATAAAAGCAGATCCCTCCCAAGACTTGTTGGGGATACTATGAACCCATTCACGAAAACCTCAAAATCTCACTCAGAAATGGGATCTCTCTGAGGATCTGTCGGGGGACACCACAAACCTAATCTGACACCCTAGAGATCATATCTCTCAGATAGAGAATCATCGTCCATGTTGAGTTGGTAATGATTAGTTCATAATACCATATGGTATAACTCATGACCTCGGGTATTGTATCACTAATTATTCAACAAACCCTAGCCCTGTAATTCATCATGGAAGAATGATAGAAGAAGAGATATTGATATTGAGATACATGTTCAGTACCTAGGGCTCACCGGGGTTTTGTCCCATACTGAAACATCCTCTTAGGTATAGGATCGATTCCCAAGTAAATATTTGTCACATTAATTCCAAGAACCCTACTAGAGAAGCACAAAAGGATATTATGATCGGGTCAGGCCTCTGAAGGTGATTCGTGCTCCATGTATGCTGAGTCTGTATTTGAAGAAGACTGAGGTAACTCACTCCAAAAAGTGGGAACACACCCATTCTACACGTACATGAAGATTACGAATATGGGTCACAATCATATGATGATGACGTGATACCATAATACTCAAAACAAGGACTAAGAGGACTCACTCAACCCTTTCAGTCTAAATTTACCTATCAAAAGGATTTGGGAGACCCACTCAACCTTGTTGGTCTAGGCATCACTACTCATAGACACCCACACAACATCACCTATAGACCGCATATCCAAGGCCAGAACCTTGGCCACCATCACATTATATGTGGAAAAATTCTTAGGATAGGATACTCACAAGCTTGAATTTGAGCTATAAAGGAGGAGATATGAAAGGCGGAAGATCACAAGGAGATCCTCAAGGAGTAAATGACATGTAAAGGGGTCGACACAATGGGTGATCCCACCCGAGAACCCGATCATGTATCCTATGTACATGATTTTCCTAATCATGTTGGGGTACATGTTGTGTAGGTACACATTATATCCTGCATCACCCAATCCATGTCCATGTTCCTCCATCACATAGCCTAGCTATCCAGGTCCCTTACATATCATGTATCCCATACTACATGTCGTGTGTAGGCTAAATAGTCACATGTCCATGTGAATCACCCCATGAATATGTTGAGAACCCCATTCCCATGTAGTCTAGTAATGTATTTTTACATGTCCATGTACGGACATATGGTTTCCATGTCCACGTCCTCAGGCCACACGACCTAGGGTCACTACATGGCGTGTAACACTGGGTACACATTCTGTAGTACCATAAATTCATCGTACCCAAATAGGAAGAATAGATGGCATGTCCCACTAGTCTACACACTGTGTAGATGAGAAAATATATCAATATTTCCATGTAAACATGGTTAATTACCCTAGTTCTCCCCAAAAAAACACAGATCGACCCTTAAGGGGTCCCTAGCAAATGTATAAGGCCTCTACAGCCTTAAAATTATGCATAAACAATGGTATCAGGACTTGAAACTCAAATCTCACACCACATGGGTGAAACAAAGAATATCTGAGGTCGAAACTATGCTTGGAAGCTACTATTTCATGATTCGGGAGAGATCTCCATCATGATTTGAGACCGATAACATTTTTTTTCTTTGATTCAACCCTCAGGTTTTCCATCGCTAAAGGGTGAATGGGAGGGTATCCCTCTATGTGAACCAAGTCGGAAGGAAGAGGTGGTGGTATATTGTTTTAATTTTATTAAAATTATATCCTCCACTTAACACCACTCTTCCAACTCTCCTCTAACCTGACACATGATGCTGAAAAATTTTATGTTACATCTAGGGTAAACATGACGTTCTGAACTCAACTGTGGTCTCAAAAAATGGATCGGAGACTCCTCTCAAGAGTTATGTTTTGTTTCAAATGAAACATTTCACATGTGATAAAATATATTGAATATTTTTAAAATCACCATGTCAAGGCTCTCCAAGCCCTGGATTATCACTCCAACTCTACTCTTGGCTTTAGAAATATTTTGATGAATATTACAAAGTCTTATAGGTTAAATATGAGTCACTAAATTCACCCCACCTTATGGATTTTTTCCCTAAAAAGATAAAGACTAGGTTAATGGGAAGAATATGAGCTCTCAACTAGGACTCCCACTCTAGATAGCTCACTAAGACTACCACAAATTCCCCCAAGGGTTCTTGTGCTACTGAAAATATCACACTCTGGGGAACAATAAGGGAAACCACACCTAATTCCATCTCAACTAGGTTGACATTGTGAAACTACGTAGGCATAAGTATCCTCAGTTGCGATAGATGGAAAAAATAAAGAACCTAGTTCATCTGAACCTATGGGAGCTAGTGGTACAACCCCTCACTAACCTAATGTAGAGACCAAAGAAAATGAACTCCAAACACACAAGTTAAAGGAAATCAACCCCCACACCATGATACCATCCAATTTTGGAGGAACTAACTCGCCTACATGGTTTTTCAACATGTCTCAAGAAGACATATTAATGGGGAAAGTTTCCCTTATCTTCATGACCATGATGCCACATCAACCGAACCACACCCTCCTCAAGAGTCTCACATATATAGTTGATGCCAAACAAATGAGGGTGCTAATAAACAAACAAGGCTTCCCAATCTCACACACGAGGTATTACTAGGACCTTCATGCAAACCACTGAACAAACAACCCTGCCCTCAAAACACAAGCCATAGGGACTCATCCATCACACCTCAACATTGTCTACTTTGGGCAGCACTGTCTGACCTGAACGAGTATATATCATATCAAAAAAATGTTTATCGGTGGGGTAAGGATCCCTATTCTTTGTGCATTCGAATCTATGTTGAATAACACCAACACAGGGTATTACCAAAGCCTCGAACAAACCTTAAGAAATAAGTGTAAAGAAAATATTACCTCCTAATAATGTCTATCAATAATACTATAAAATGTAGAAAAGGGATAGAGCATGCCTCTATACCTTAGAGACTCAAGGTCAAAGGCCTCTACAACATGCATTTTTCCTCACCCCCATCCTATAGCTCCCTGATCCTGGCATGGACAACCTAGGGGTGGAGGTGGTAACTCATACTGCCTTCAACCTACAACTTCTCCACCCACTCCTTTTCCTCATCCTCCTCCATATGGACCTATGTGCTCGAAATTATACCTCTACCAAGCCATTCCATTGACTGTATCCCTCTGAGAAGAATGACAATTTGGATAATCTATAGCAAGATTTACCTACCTGTCGTAAGCATAACACCATCTCTCATGCAGCTAACCAAAACCGGCCTGAAATCCCTAAGCCTCAGATCTTCCATCTCGAGGTCACCTCTTAAAGAGTCTTGAATTCATGGATCCTTGAGCCTATTGTCATTTACCATCTACCGAACCATAAATCGAGGTCTTAGATCATGCATGCCCAGCACTGATGATCGGTGTCTTCTCATCCAGAAAGCTCTCCACGACCAAGTCCCTCTATAGAACTCTAGTATATGTGGGAATGCACAGAAGCACCACTGGCACACTAATATCCCAGAATAAGCCCTTCTCAAAGGTCCAGGATAAGAGGAACGGGTCTCAAACCATGTCTAGAGAGTAACGCGAAAAGTATTTGAACCTCACTTAGTACTCCAACACGGTCTTGCTAGCATGCTGAAGCTATAGAATCTCCTGAATATGCATTGACCTCAGTGTGGCTAGATAAAACTCTTCTATGAAGAGTCTCTCAAACTCTTCCCAAGAGAGAGTCTCCTCATTGGGGTTCTGTGTTACAAGACACCACCAGTGCCCATCCAACCCATGAAAAAGTATCACCTCTAGGAAAACCATCTGATCATGAGGTTTCCTCACACAGTAGAAAACACACATGACTACCTCGATCTATTCATCAGCTACCTTAGGGTCTGAGTCACCCTGGAACCTTGGAGGTCACTATCTATGGAACGTTTGCAGTGCACTCAACCTACGTTCATCCCCATACTACACTACTTGAATAACCTTCTACTCGATAGGTGGTGGCTCAGATGGAAGTCCACCCGATGGTCCAACCTTAGAACCAATTACCTATAATGAAGCCTTGTATTAGGGAAATTTATCACCCCAATTTAGTCAAGGAAAACTATTTGGATGTCATCATGGAGGCATCCAGAAATAATATTAAGATGCACCATGTTCAAAGAGTATACCTAGGGAACTGTCTAAAGAATGAGAGGAAAAACCAAAAACTAGGTCCAATTTGATGCATGTACCATTATTTATCTACGTCCAGTATCCTAATATACCGATTCGAAATTCATGTTTCTAATTACTAGTCAATAAATAAGTCGGCTACCCACACCTACAATGGAGTCCCTGGCCTGAAAGAAAAACTTGAAACATCATAACACTATCATTATGAAACCCAAAACTAGCTCATGACTGCAGTCCCAAATTAGAACCCAATCCGATACCACTTTATCACGACCCAACCCAACAGGGATCGATATGTGACTCCCTAATCCCACCTCCAATAGTACAAGGTTTTTTGACTAGTTTCGGGTTAGCTATCACACACATGGGATGCCTTAGGTTATCGTACCTATATGCACACATCGACATACACCCCCATGAAACAGTGAAGATATATATATAAACATATATATATATATATATAATGAAATATAAAATTAATATATACATCTATCCATACCAGAGTAGACTAGAATTATAAAAGGGAAAAATACACGCCCACAAAAATAAAACTAAAAAAGTGTCTAACCTTCTTCGAAGGAGGGGATTGTGGTCAAAAGAACCCACTAGAAAGCTTCTCATCCCAACTCTGATAAACACCCTAGTAACTCTGGCTCACTAAGCTCCACCAGCCTTGAGTCCTCCCTAGAATCCATTGAAAGTCATGGGGTCTGCACAAGACACAAAACATGTGTGGGAAAATCATGTTCTGGAGTGAGTATAAAGATAATCAGTAGGCACCCTAAAAACCCTAAAAGAAATGAGAGAAAGTAAAAGGCAATTGTGAACTCGACCCATCTAGAGGGAACCAAAATGAGATAGAAACTTCATCTCGAGACCATCCTTGGATAAACACAACTAGTTACCAAAAACCACATGTGGTGTTAAAACATTTAGAAGACAACACCCTAAGGAAACCTAGAAAGAAAACCTTGAAATACCTATCTCATGAGGTTCCAACCTCATAGCCAGTAACAGGTTCCTACTCAAGTATCTAAATAAAACCACTAGGAGAACACCCCATGATCCATGTCATCCTAGATGACACTCATCTGAGAGGTATAATCCATCTCACATAACATATTCATCCCTGATGGTACAATCGAGAGTTACAACTCAATCAGGTATCAGAAATTCAATGGAAGTATAACCTACCGAATGGCATACATACGAGAGAACATGCTTGTCTAATATCACCACTAAAAATGACACACTGAAACTTAGGGGACCATGTTCCTCAGAAAAGGGGATCCATAACTTGACCTACTGGGGGATGCTACAAACCTAGGATAAAAACCCCACCATATCACTCAGAAAGGGGATCCCTCCCAGGATCTGCTGGGGGGACAACACAAACCCGATTTGACACCCTAGAGATCATATCACTCAGATAGAGGATCATCACACGTTTATATATGTCCATGATGATTCTGCAAACCCCATATGGTATAACTCATAAAGTAGGAAATCGTATCACCAATGATTCTAAAAACCCTACCCATGGAATGTTTCATGGAATAATGACAGTATAAGAGATCTCGATACAAAGCTAGACAGTTATCACCTATAGCTCCCTGGGACTTTTTCCCCTACTGGAACATCCTCTTGTGTAAAGGATCAATTCCCGGGTAAATATTGGTCACACAAATTCCAAGAACCCTACCAGGGAAATAAAAATTGATGTGAGTATCATGTTGGGCCTCTCAAAGAAATCATTGATCCAATTCTGCTGAGTCTGTAGTCAAATTGGACTGAGGTGAATCACTCTAGAAAGTGGGAACACACCCATACTGCATGTACACGAAGGAGCTGAATAGGGGTCACAATATTGTGACAAGGATGTGATATTGTAATCCTCAAAACAAAAGGACCAAGGGGACTCACTCAACCCATATTTTCTAAATGTCACTAACAAAAGGACTGGGAGGATCCACTCAACCCTGCTACTCTAGGAGTCAATACCCCAAGTGACCCACACAACATATCCTATACACCACATCTTCTAGGACCAAACCATGGCCACCAGCAGGTTCTACATGGGAAAATGTTGAGGATAGGCTACTCATAGGCCTGAATTCGAGCAACAAAGCAGCAGATACAAAATGTGGAATATCACAAGGAGATCCTCAAGGAGTACACGACGTGAAAAGGGGGCCACATGGTGAGTGAGCATGCCTGATACCCTGATCATGTATCTTCTGTACATGTTTTTCCAACTCATGATAGGGTACATAGAGTATAGAGGAGTTACACATCATGACCTCCATCACCTGACCCCTGGTCGTGGTCCTCCTTCACTAGGCTCGGCCAGTCGTGTCCCTTACACGATGTGTATCCCATACTACACGGTTTGTGTGGGATAAATGGCCACCTCTCCATGTGGTTTACCCCATCCCCTATCTAACACCCTGTGCCCATGTAGTCTGGCCATGTACTTTTACTCAACTGTGTATGGACACATGGTTTCCCTAGCCATGTCCTTAGGCCACGTGACCAAGGGTCACTACATGGTGTGTAACCCTCAGTACATGGTGCGTAGTCCCTTAAATTCATCTACTCCAAATGGGAATAACACAAGGCATGTCCCACTGGTCTACACACCATATAGATGGGAAAGTCCATTGATATTTACTAGAAAATGGACCATATCACCCTTGTTCACCCCAAAAAACAATGATCGATCATCAAGGGGTCTCTAGCAAGCATATAAGGTCTCTATAACCTTAAAATAATGCATAAAAAGGGGATCCGGAATTAAACCTAAAATTACCTACCTTATTGGAGAATCATAAGAAGCTTCGAGGTCAAATCGGTTCATGAATGTGGATATTGTATGATATGTGAGATATCATCGTCAAGATCTGAGACGGGCGATGCTTTGTTTCATTGATTCAGCTCTCAGGTCATCTGCCGACAAAGGTGGAGAATGGGAGGGATCCTTCCATGTGAACCAAGGGTGAAGGGGTGGAGAAGGAGGGATATTATTTAAATTTTATGAAAACAATATCCTCTACTTAAGGCCTCGCTTCCAACTCACCTCCAACCCGACACCCTACACCGAAAAGGTTTTATGTCACGCCTAGGTTCAACACGATGTTCTAAACTTATCCAAAGTCTCAAAAATTAGATCTGAGACTCATATATGTATTTATCCTATATTTAAAATGAAACTATATACAGGTGATAAAATATATTTAATATTTTAAAATCACCATGCTGAAGCTATCAAGGCTCTAGATTCTCACACCGACTCAGATCCTGGATTCTGAAATATTCTTATGAATATTCCAAAGTCTTACAGGTCAAAACCAAAGATGCTACCCACATGTTATGCTTCAATGAAAATATTAAACTTCGTGTTTCATGGTAGTACTTATTTTAAATTATGATTTTTTTTCATTAATTCCCTTAATTCTATTAAGATTCTACTGGTTGATTGCTTATTTCCGAAATCTAATTGTTTCTAAATTCAAATGCATGATATTATTCTTAATAACATTGTTAGTCACTTTATTAGATTGAGCTATTATTGTGTTTTTTAATAGTGCAACATTCTAGAATATATATTTTTGTGATCAATTTTATAAAGTAGTGTCTAGTAGGGACCTTTTGTGAAAAAAAATTGTGTGATATTTTTGTGGTAAAATACTTCTAATAGATATCATTTTACCCCTCAAATTGGATCAATATTTCCTACATTTCAGAATCATTTTTAATCGAAATTATTAAATGTTTTCAAAATATGAGATTCAGCATTGGGGATAGTGTTGGGTTTGAAGTGCGGGAGAGGAAAATTTTATGTGGTAAAATATTTTTCAATGTTAACCCATCAAAAACCCATTAAATTTAATGAAAATTTCTACTTTTCAAGGTTATCTTAGGCATTTTTAGTGGTAAAAAAATATTATTAAAACATGAAGGTTCTCTATGATACTTTTAGAAGATTAACATTAATACTTCATGGATTTTATTGAATAAATAATTTCTCATGCATTCCCTACTAAAAAACAATAATTTAATAGCACTGGCCTTAATTGGAACAAGAAAAAAGCAGTGATAAAGGGTACCTTTTATCATTGTTTTTTAGCGATGATAAAAGGTGCCCTTTTCTAGAGATTTTCTTAGCACCAAAAAGGGTACCCTTTATCAGCACTTTATTTTTAGCATCCATAAATGAATCCTTAATAAGTTGTTTTTTTATCACTAATAAAGATCCGTAAATAAATAAAAAATAAAAATGAGTTTATTAAAAAATATATTAAAATTTTTATTAATTAAAATTTTATTAATAAAAATGAATAAATTGATTATACTATATATAAATTATAAATACTAATAAATAGTAAATATTAAATATATAGATATATAAAATTAAAATTAAAAAATTAAAAATTAAAAATAAGTAATTGAGAAAAATATTAATCATTTCATTAATTAAATAATTATTGATAGTGTTAATAAATTGTATATATTAATTATATATATATATATGAATGTATATAAATATGATTTAGATAATAAAAAAATTTATACTTTACATTAAATATTATATATTTAATTAGTGAATAATGGTTTATAATTAAAAATTAAAATGAATTAAAAATACTAACTAATTGCATCGAGTAATGGACATAATTGAGTGTAATTTGATTTTTCAATTTAACATAGATCAAACCTATGTTATATTGAATTCACATATATGTAATTAATGTATTTTTATATATAGAAAACACACCCAAATATTTACATAATTAATGAAATCTCATATATAAACACATATACCTAATATTTTTTGTAATTTATTCAAATTGTAGTATTCATTTTATAATTTCATTATAACAAGATACATTTAATATATAATGTCTTTAATTGTGGTAAATTTTATTGATTTATTTTTAATTTTATTATAGTTAAGTGATAATTCATTTTTAATATGTTTTATGTTTTTTGGGAATTTAATCAATTTCTAATATTTGTTATATATATATATACTATGTTTTAATATTTTCAACATGTATTCAACTTTATTTAAATATCTATCCATATTATTTTAATAATTTATATTTAATTAATAAAAATTATCCATTTTTTTCCATATTATTAAAGTGTACTCATTTTCAATTATTCAATTACTAATTTTTAACAAGCATGCACTTAAGATTAAATATTCATTAATATTGTTAAAAAATTATTTTCTTAAAACATATTTATAAATAAATATTTTTATAAACATATATTTACTATATTTATACATTTATATATTTATAATTAAAAATAAATAATTATTATTATTTTTCAAAGTATTTATATAATTATAAATACATAATTATATATATTTAAATTTTTATAAAATCATACTAAATTTATTTAAATATTGAATATATTAACTATATATATATTATATATATAATTATATATATATATAATGATATAATAATAATTATTTTTTAAATAATTTATATAATTACAAATAATTAATTATATATTTAAATAATTATAACTTATAATAAATATATTTAAATAAATAATATAATTTCTATATTTATATTTACATATATTTATTTAATATATACATAATTATATAAATATATTTACAAGAAAATTATTTATAATTATAATTATAAATCCTCTATCAGTGCTTAAGTAATAAGCGCTGATAATATCAATATTTATCAGTGGTTTTTTAGTGCCTATAAAGATATAGTTTTATTAATGCTTATTAATTTAGTGCTGATAAAAGGGATCTTTATCAATGCTTGTTTGGAAGTATTAATAAAAGTGTCCCAATATATTTAAATAACCCTAACATGTCATCAACTCATCGTGATATCTGAAGCTTTCTGTGGAACCCTCCCTCTACCAGTTCTCTTCCTCGGTTAATCGTAGCGTGAATAAATTCTTCTATAAAGGATTAAACAATTTCGAGGATCATATCCAAGGATAAAACAACTCACGGTTCCAATGAAGCCAAGACTCAAACATTTTTTGGGTTTTCAATATCTCTACTTTCTCTCATATGATTCAAAGATTCAATCTAAGGTATCTTAATTTCTCCCCATCCTCATCACTCATTGATTTCTTATTTGGAGAGATCTATTTGTGTTTTTTTATCATCATTATTCTTTTACTATCAGAATATCTATGTGGTCAGCAATGTTTATTAGATATTTTTTGTGGAAGGAAGTTAGAGTTATCGTTCCTTGCACTCCCCCACCCTCACCACTTATCGATTTTGTGCAACCCAACAACCCCAACGCCACTGAATCCTGCTTCATGAGTTCTTCAACCCCTTAAAATTTTTCATAATTTTAAAATAAAAGAAATATATTCTCCACTTTTCTATTCTTCACAAGACCAGATCCCCACTCTAGTGCTCTCCCCTGTTAGCACAAGTGACGATCGCCACCCTTCTACACACAGACAACACCAAACAAAAATTTATATTTCTGTTAGAATAAACCACAGGGTCTATGGAATGAAATTCAGGTGCATGCCTACCTCACATGGCACAAATTAATATAATGATATATATATAGTGGTAAATTTATAATATAAGTATAGTTACAAACACACATAGACTCAAACACATGTTTATAAATACATTTATATTTTGTGTATGTCAATATATATATGTGTGTGTGGGTATAATATATATATATTTATATTTATATTTATATGTTTATATATATTTATAATTTTGTATTAAATGGATTTAACACATTAAATATATAAATATGTTAAATATTTATATATTTGTATGTATAAATTTGAAAAATACATATATATAAAAAATATAGATATATATTTATATTTATATATTATACACAAACATGTATATTTTAAAAATAAAAATATATATATATAATATATAGATATATATTATTCAAATACATTAAGAAAACATATATATTATATAAATACAAATATATATTATAGTACACAAATATATATTTTAAAAATATATTATACAAATATATTATACCAATATATTATTAAAATATGCTATATAAATATATTATACAATTATATTATATAAATATATGTTATACAAATATATTACACAAATTTACAAGTATACAATTAAAAAATACATATATGTTATCTATTTATAAATATTATACTTATATGTAAATAAATATATTTTAAATATTATATATTTATATATTATACAAATATTTTATACAAATATATGTATTATAAAAACACAAATATATATTATATTTCAAAATATATATATATATTATAAAAATGACGATATATATTACACAAATAAAAATACAAATATATATATATATATTAAACAGTACACAAATATATATGATACAAATATATATTACACAACTATATTTTACAAATATATTTTACAAATATATTATATAAATATATTATAAAAGTATATTATAAAAATATATTTCAAGAGAGTTCATTCAATGGTTGAAATTCATCATCCAATTTTACTTATGAAGCTTCCTCTCACTTTGAAACTTATTTTGTAAGAGTGGGTTGTCTCCCATTTAACTTAAAATCTCTATATCTTCTATAATTACTGTTATTTCTATTTAAATAATTATTAGAAATTATTTTTAGGTATTCATCAATTTATGTCTACATGTATTGGTTCCACCCCTAGGAATCTATTATTACCATCCATGTATATGAAATAACTCTTTATTTATTAAAATGTTTTATCAATACATTTTTATATCTTTTAGTTGATTGAATGATAGTTTATTATTATTGTTTACCATATTTAGGTTTCTTATTAATCCTTAATTACCTATATTATATGTTCATTTGTTTAGGGGATTTAAGAATGTCTTGATGAATCATTTTAATAGAGGTAGGAATAGTCTTATTTAGAGGATTGAAAGTATTTAAAGAGGAATTTTTCCTATAAATATAGAATTCATAGAGGCCCCAAATATTCATATATCATAATATGTCACCATCGATACCCCTTTAATCATAGACAATAATGTTTATACCCCTCAAACCTCACCTTTAATAGGCCACGAGTTAATAACTAGTTCCCATGGTGTAATTATCACCAATGTGAGGCATTACCCATTTAGAGAACACAATTTTATACAACTGTCAACCTCATCAGTTTCATCTCCCTAATAGTTATTTCATTTTATAGTTTGAGACCCACACCCCATTTATTTTATGTTCCTTGTACTACTCTGATCATTAGTCATCACATGTATGGCTACTACTTAGATTATTTCAAGCAACATAGGTGTATGTCCACAAGAGATAGAGGATGTGTGTCAAAAAAATGAAATGGTTAATGATCAGGATATGAGCTAATGAGGATGAAACATTTCTATAACTTTCACCTTTGAATGAATTAAAAGGATCACACCGACTCTAGTCGAGTAATTATTTTTTAAAATTCAATTATATATTTTCTTCAAAGCATACTGAAATTCTTTAAAACAATCAAATGATGGGTTTCCCTTATTAGAATTATCTATATCTTTTACTTTTGATAATGAATATCTTATGAGTATTTATTTATTTATTGTGCAAAAATAATATTTTATGAACCCAATAGGATTGATATGAATCGAAAATCGATGCATGCTAATCATTTGAAGAAATATTAAACATATGGAGTTAAATTCTTTATCAAGTTTTCAATAGAGAATTCATATGACCCTTCTCTAATCATTTATACATGTTTACATTGTTATTATTAAATAAAAATGAGTCTGAAATAGTTTGAATAAAATTTTATTTTTCATGTAATATACTATAGCTTTACATATTGGACTCAATATGGGGAAAATTGAATGTGCACATCGATTGGGATATACTACGGTTTATGGATCATTTGATATGAATACTAGTGTAAACGATGATGAAGATCACATGGATGAAATGAAAATGGAAATTGAAGAGGACTTTCATGATTTTACAAAGTTTTTTTGAATTTAAATAGTTGTGCTAAGAAACCATTGTATACTGGATGTACTAAATAAACAACATTGTCAGCTGTATTGAAATTACATAATTTGAAAGATGGTAGTGGATAGAGTGACACCATAATTATAGATCTAATTGGCCTCTTGAATGATATGATAATAGTTGAAAATGAACTATGGTGTCAAACATATGATTCTAAATGAATGTTCTGTTGACTGGTTATGATATCTAAAAAATAAATTTGTGTCCAAATGACTTCATATTGTTTCACAAGGACCATAAATTACTCATAAAATTCTATAAGTGTGGCGTATATCGATACAAGAAAATTGAATCATGTACTTCAAAATAGTTATGTAACTTTCTATTCATTCCATTATTTTGAAGACTATAAGGATGATAGGAAACCATGAGGCAATTGACATGACATGCAAATACAAGAATTAAATATGGTAAACTACATCATACAGTAGATTCTCCTTAGTAGAATAAAATTGATTATGAGTTTCTAGAATTTGGAAATGAGATGAGAAACTTTCATCTTTCAATATATAAATATGGAATAAATCCTTTTGGTGTATAGAGTAGTATTGATTGTATATGGATGCCATGTTAGTAAATTATAATTTTCCACCATGGTTATACATGAAGAACAAAGACATTATGTTCTCTTTAATTATATCTAGACCAAATAAACATGGTAATGATATCAATGTTTATTTGGATCCATTGACCGAAGATCTTAAATTAGTGTGGGATATAGGTGTTACAATGTATGATGTTCATAGAATCGAAGAATTCATATTGAGGTCCATATTTTATGGGATGATAAATAACTTACCCAATTATGGTAATTTATCTGGTTATAAAATTAAAGAAATGTTTTGGTGTCCCATTTGTGAAAAATGAACAAAATAAGTTTAGTTTAAACATTCATTGAATATATATTTTTTAGGACATCAAATTTTTTTACCTCGATGACATAAATAATTATCCTGCATGAAAACATTCGATGGGGATTTTGAATAAGTTAAAACCCCATCTCCAATAATGGGTGATCAACTATTCTATAAACTAAAATATATTGACTCTATTTTTGGTAAACCATTTTCAAAAAACATTATAAAATTAGGTTGGAAGAAGAGAAAAATTTTCTTTGAATTTCCATATTTGAATTGTGATTATGACATACATTTCATTGATGTCATGCATACAAAAAATTATTTTATAGTTTAATTCGAATGTTACTAAATGTTCCTGGTAAAATGAAATATGACATCAAGGCTAGATTGGAAATGATTAATATCTGGATAAGGGAAGATTCGGAACCAGTGAATGGTAAAGGGTGGACTTTTCTTTCTCCAGTATCTTATACTCAATCTAGATAAGAAAAATAACAATTTTTTATTTTTCTTAATAGTATAAAAGTTTAATAGTGGCATTCATAAAATATCAATAATTTCGTGTCAATGAATATTTTGAAGTTACAAGGAATAAAATCATATGACTATAATGTTTTGATACAAGACTTTATGCATGTTTCTTTTTTTGCATTCTGTCTCAAAAAGTACAATATACATTAACCAGACTCTGCATCTATTTCCCTCTAGAATTGGGGATGACCTCATTAATTTAAGGTTCAAACATTCCAAGCGGTTTCAAACGGTTTTTTCATAGAACCGGAAACATCCAATGATTCCATATCCATTTGAAACTACTTTCCAAAGGTAGGTGCTCATTAGTTGTAGACTGATGAGGCTTAGGAATTTGCATTGGTCAAGAGGATGGGAGGTCGGACTCATCACACCCTTTTTAGGGGAATTATTGTCTACTTCGGGACTCTCTTTATAGATTTAAGTTATGTTCGTGAATCCTTATTACATTACCAAATATAAAAATTATTTTTCCTTTATATCTGACAATCAATTATTGATATGTAGGAAATTTAGAGAATATTTTATATGTATTCGAGGTTCTTCGTTGATAGAGAATCATCTGTATTTGTTAGAGATTCAAAGTAAATGGTATCCTTTGATACATAAAAGTCTCTTGGTCATTATGATGACCACACTAGTTTTAAATCCACTTAGTGGGGCACTTGAAGTTTATTTTATTTCATAAGGACATGAATTATTTCAAAGTTGGGATCGTACCCGCAGATGGGCTGCATACGTATCCTTTATTTTGGAAAAGGAATCAGAATTCACATAGTTCAAGTAAGGGAGTATGATGTTTATGATTGATGGCTCAAAGAAAGATTTCATAATTACTTTTACACCCTAAGCTCACGTGAGTCATGCTCGATGTGAGAAACAAGAGGTATTGGTAAATCTAGACAATTGTTCCCTCAAAGATGAAATCATAAGAAATGAGGATTAAGATTTACTTCAGGGAAGAAATCCAGGAACAGGGTCCATAAAGGTATATGTGCTTCATGGAGATTTGGATACTCTAATCTTGGGGCTTACTCCTAATGAAGATTCCCATGTTAGGAGGGGACTTATGATTGGGTTTTATTCCTAAGAAGGAAGTCCAGATCAAAAGTAAATTAGGACTGGTTAAGAGAAAATTAAGGGACTTGGGGCATACTCCTAAGGAGGATGCCCATATTTGAGACTGGGGAATACTCCTAAAAAGGAAGACCAGGTTAAGAGAATTATGGTTGGGGCTTACTTCTAAGGAGGATGCCCATATTTGATATTGGGGCTTACTCATTAGGAGGATTCCCATATTTGAGACTAGGGCTTACTCCTGAAAAGGAGGCCCAGGTTAAAGAGGACTTGGGGCTTACTCCTAAGGAGGATGCCCATATTTGAGAATTATGACTGGGGCTTACTCCTGAAGAGGATTCCCATATTAAGGGGTTCTCTCATCTTAAATAATTATGTTGAATGAATGAAATATCAATCTTTAGTGACATAAAGATGTGAAAATCACTAGGTTTTGAGAAATGTTCCACGGAGTTCCTTTTAGATAAAGAAGCCAAATCAAGAAATCATGCCATAAATAGTTTTGAAGAGTGTCTTGAAGACTGAATCTTTAATAGGAGAGGTGGAACAGCATGATAGGGGTTAAATGGGAAATACAGGCACCCAAAAAGGTAGGGGCGCGCAAGTCCTGGAAGGCGCGCAAGTATTGCGTGGGAGCGCAAGTCCTGGAAGGCGTGAAAATACTGCATGGGCGCGCAAGTCCTGGTCGCGCAGGTATACCTGCGTGACACATGGGTACTTGCGCGTTTGTAAACCAGCATGGTATTACTTGGGTGATCCTTGACCAAAGCCTTTAGAATTATCCTGAGGTACTTCCAGAAGAGAGGCACGCAAGTTTTAGTGAAGAAGTAGGGCGGTGCACAAGTATGTTCATTTCCCTTAAGGGTAAAACAGCTTAGGCATGCAAGTGTTAGTGAATTCTAACACTTAGACCTTACTCCTCTTGTTTAGACCTTCCATTCTAGGTAAAGAATTACCTTAGAAGTGTTCGGAAGACCTGAAGAAGAGACTTGGGCGTTCAGAGCTCTATATCTGAATTCTGGAAAAATTCCTCCTCTAAATGGGGGCCCACAGGGTCTATTTATAGGCTGGAGAAGACCCCGGGCAGTTATCACTTAGGGCGCGCAACTCACTTGCCTGACCATTAGGTGTCACGCAAGTGGACTTGTGCGACAGTGATGGAACTTGCGCGGCGCATGTGCATTTGAATCCTTGTTCATGCCTTTGTCGATTTTTGAGGTTTTCTTCAAAGGATGAATCAATCTGTGCTAAGTCATTTCCCTTTCCATTCTTTTTAGACAATGTGACAAAAAGGAGCGTCAACAAAAGTCCTCCCTCAGAGTTGGATCAGAAAGAATAAGGATGTGACTTTGAGGAAAAGAAGAAAACCAAAGGGAAAGAGGAGCGCAGGTGGCGAGGGCACAGAGGGCGGTGCACAAGTGTTGAGCGCGCAGGCATCGACTGGTAAGGGTGTGGCCTGGCCTATAAATATGAGGCCCCATTTCCATACAAAGCATCCAGATTTCAAACCTTCGAGCTCTCACCGCACAGGTCACCTTTGCTGCACAAGTTGCTCTGTTTTCCGATGTTTCTTTGTCGTCGCAATGCTGTATAGGTATTTGGACTTGCGCGGTGATACTTCCGCGAAAAAAACTTGTGCGGCACATCCATACTTGCGCGTCAAAATTAGACTTGTGTGCCTTAATGACTTTTCCATTTTTTTGAAATTCCTTCATAAATTTTATGAAAAATCAACTTCCTTAAGAGTTAATTTATTCAAATTTTGTGCAGAATCAATGGCTCGTAGAACCGGAATAGATAATGAATCTTGGGATTCCATAAATCAAATGAAGAGTTATATTGAAAGTATTTTGTAATTCCTGAAAAAGAGAAGAGACTCCAGTTTATGGATGTCCTTCTAAATCTTGTGCATCAATGAAAACCACTTTCACCTTCAATCATTTATACCTACATTCTCTTTTTCTATCTGCTTTAAAATTACCTAAGCCAATGGGCCTAGTAAGTATAGTTTGATTTTTACTAGGATTATTATAAATAACCCTACAATCTTTGAATCTTTTAATTTCTCAATATTACCTAAATCATACAAAATGTATTTTTAGTGAGTTAGAACTTGACTTTTACTCAGATTTCCTTTGTCTTTTATGGGCAGTTTAAAGTCATGCACGTCGGACATAAAGAGGCTATTGTTTACGGTTGAAATAGATTTGACCAAATGAATTAGAATTGACTCAATTCCTTGAAAATTCATCTAAAAACATAGTACCATACTCAAGTATGAGGGGAAATATGTAAACTATGACATAAGAATATTTGAATATGAGGAATGATATGAAAAGGGAATAAAAGGAATTCGAAAAAGTAGTTCCCAAGAATGAAGTTACCATTATTTAACAAATCTGTTAGGGGGTTGAATTATGCAGGGTCCCCTAAGGGCATTGGCTGCATAGTCAAATAAATAGCATCTTTTGGCTGACAGGTCCGTTATGTAGACTACTTATGCAAGGCCACCTAAGGGCACATGCTGCATAGTCAGGCAAAAGAACTCTCAGAAATTTACTTTCCATGTGCTAAAATCCAGTGAAAGTTTATGGAGATTCAAATTTTCACAAAGTATAGATTTTTCTGTATGGAAATAGGTACTTGAATATGGAGAAGATATTTCCAAACCATATTATCGAAGAACTGGATGGATATCACTCTTATGAAGGTCTGACCCAAACGTAGGGAAGGAGAATATAAACCATAGACTTTAATACTTTCAGATCATGAAAAAGGATATGGTAAAAATATGTTAAGAATGACTATTTTTGCGGATCCCTACATATTGTCATTTAAGACAAATAAAAATAAAAAAGTCTTTCTTCCTAAGAATGAAGTTACCAGTATCCGAAAAACCCGTTAGGGGGTTGAATTATGCAGGTCCACCTAAGGGCATTGGCTGCATAGTCAAATAATAGCACCTTTTGGCTGAAAAATCTGTTATGGAGACTGTTTATGCAAGGCCGCCTAACGGCACGTACTGCATTGTCAGGAAAAATAATTCTCAGAAGTTTGACATTTTTGTGACTAGAAGTCAAGAAAAGGGTTATGAAGAACTGAAAATATTTAAGGTTAGGATTATGACACATAAAGATGGGTATTGTCTAATGTATGCAGAGATACACAAATCAATACTAACCATAATCATGTTGTGGTTGGGTCCTGAATGGAAATGTTGGACTTCACTATGTATCCCATAAGGATGGGAATCATGCCATACGTAGTTCTTGAACTATAGTTTAACGTCATGTGGGAGAAAATGATTGGAGATATTAGTGTAGGGTCATTGAGCTTGGATCATTATATGAAATACAAAGTGTGTTCTTTCATTGGGACTTTTCTGTCAAGGGACTGAAAGTGGAATTTGGGGTTAGGCCCAAAAGACTTGGGGCAGGATTAGAGGGACACTCGAACATTCCTATGTAACCCATAATGATGGGAATCAAGACCACGTAGTTCTAGAACTACCCTCTGTACAAATTAGGTTCGTACATGTGAAGGGTGAAAGGGGACTTTAGTGCAATGATGGTTTAACCCAAGATAAAAGGTTCAGGTATTGCCATGAATGCACGTAGTCTTTGAAATGAAACTTGATTCAAAATCAATGTAAATAATGATTCCCTCTCAGGTGTGGGTATCAAATAATAGTGTAGTTTATTGTCATACTGGACAAAAGTATTGTATAGTTTAACGTCGTATAGCAAGGACGAAAGTGAACCAATGTAAAGGTTTTGATTCTAGGGGAAATTTCATGAATCAACATCGTATGAGATGGAGGTGAATCGATGTGAAGAGATTGGTTTTGGGCTTGAACCTTGGGAGGTTTCCTACGTACCCAGCCTAGAAGGAAATGATCAAAGTCCGCATAGTTAAATTAAAGAATTAATTAGTGATCAAGTTGTTCTTGGGGACAACGACCTAAAATGTGGTTTTAGGACTTACACGTGGTTAGTAGCCCAGAAAGAGTGTTATGGTTGAAGTTTTCTCGAAGCTCACATGAGTCATACTCGGTATGAGAAACAAGAGGTATCAACAACCCTAACGATAAATAGTTTAATGTCATGTAGGACATATAAAGTGACTATACAGTTTAAAGTCTTGCAGTTTGGACTATTGGTGTTGCACAGTTTAGTGTCATGTAGCTGGGACAAAGTACAGTTTAATGTCATGTAGGACGTATCAAGTAATTTTTGTATAGTTTAGCGTCATGTAGTTAGGATGATGAGGACAATATAGTTTAACGTCGTGTTGGATGAAAGGGGGACTATGCAGTTTAATGTCATGCAGTGAGGACAATAGAGTACACCATTTAACGTTATGTTGGACGTATTAGGGACTTTTTCATAGTTTAACATCATTTTGGAAAAAAAGACGATACAGTTTAGTGTCATGTTGGACGTAAGTGCCAATAGTTTAAGGTCGTATGCATGGATCGTGGATGGTGTAGTTTAACATCTTACTGGACGTAAGGGACTTGCAAATAGTTTAGGGTCATACGCATGGACCGTTGGTTATGTAGTTTAACGTCTTGTTGGACGGTGGTTTAGTTTAAGGTCATCCTAGATCATGGTGCAGTTTAAGTTCATACCGGACCATGGTGATGCATTTTGTGTTTATACAAAATAATTCTTCAAAAATTTGGCATTGGTTGGAGTAGTGATGAGTTCTCCATCCATCGAGATTAATGAATAAGCTCCATTGGAGTAGACCCTATGTTTTGAGTAAGGTCCTTCCCATTTTGGCTCAATCTTGGGAGGTTTCTTTCCTTGTATCATTGGAGTTCTGAGAACTAATACCAATTCTCCCTGAGTGAATGAATGAAGATGAACTTTTTTGTTGAAATCCTGTGCTATTCGATTCTGATAGACTTCTAAGTGGTTCAAAGTGCACAATCTTTTCTCATCTAACCATTCCAATTCATTCAATTGCTTTTGAGATTTTTCATCTATAGATGACTAATAAAAAATGGCTACTCTGAGCGAGGGTAGTTGAACTTCAATGGGAAAGACTTCTTCCTTTCCATATACCAATGAATATGGAGTTTACTGCGTTATAGTGTGGGTAGTAGTCCAATAAGCCCATAAAGCATGAAAGAGTTTATCAGACCATGAATTCTTATCTTTATCCACCATATTTTGAAGTATATAGGAAAGAGTCTTGTTGAAGGCTTCTATCTGGCCATTGGTCGTTGCATGATACCGAGATGAATGAATGGATTGGATGTTGTATTCTTGATACAACTTCTTCACCTCGGATGAACAGAAGTTGGTTCCATTGTCCATTGATATCGTATGAGGGACACCAAATATGGTAATGATGTTAGACTTGATAAAGCTAACAATGCATTTAGAACTGACTTCCTTGAGAGGTACTGCCTCTTCCCATTTGGAAAAGAAATCAGTAGTAGTAAGAATATACTTAAACTACTTGGATGTAGCTGAAGGGTAAGGCCCCACCACATCTATTCCCCATGTGGAAAATGGCCATGAGTATTTAGCTGTATGAAGAAAATCTGGAGGTTGATGAATGAAGTTGGAATGTACTTGTCATGAATGACACTTCTTTGTGAAATTAACACAATCTTGTATCATTGAAGGCCAAAAGTATTCAAGCCTTCGAATCTGATCAGACAGTCTATGTCCAGACTGGTGGGCACCACAGATTCCTGCATGCACTTCTTTCATGACAGCCATTGTCTCTTCGCCATCAATGCATCTGAAGATAAATCCATCAAAACCACATTTGTAGAGAATTTTCTCTAAGTGATATGGGTTATCATAAAGAGTAAAATTGACCACACGTTGTTGGATTTGTTCTTTCTCGGCTCTATCAGGTGGAAGTGTTCCATTTTGATGGTATTCCCCGATAGGTGACATCCATCCTGTAGTATGACCATAAGGTTCAGGAATGGGAGTAATTCCATTAATTTCCTCTGTTTTGATTCGAACATAAGGTGAAATTGCACGACGGTGGGAAATACTGATGGTTTCCTCATCCAGATTTGGATCTGGCAGAGCTGTGGTTATATTAGCCAGTGCATCAGCTTGAGTATTTTGTGATCACAGGACAAAAGAAAATGTCGGTTCCAAAGGGAATTCCACCATTAACTCTCTAACATAATCATACAAAGGGATTATTTCTTCTTTTCTGATGGAATAATCCCCATTGACTTTTTTGATTACTAGGTATGAATCACCTTTCACCTTTAAATGATTCACTTGTGCTTGAAGCACCAATTCCAAACCTATGATGAGAGCTTGGTATTCTGCTTCATTATTGGTACCACCTTCCCATAATAATAAGGAATAAGGTAACACTTCATTTTCTAGATAAATGATCACAATTCCTAATCCAACTTTTTTGAATTTGGGATTTTCCATTTTCCTCCCTATTGGACTTCTGGAAGCATAATCAAAGTACATTTCCCATGTCTGGGGACTATTCTGAATAGAGAATACTTCCTCATCAGGGAGTTCAATATCTAAAGATGTGTCTTCCACTGAAGGGTGTTCAGCTAGGAAATCAGTCAGAGCTTGTCCTTTTATTGCCTTTTGAGACACATATTGAATGTCGAATTGCGGAAAAATAACTTCCCACCTTTCCAGATGTCATGTAAGCATTGGACGACTAAGGATGAATTTGAGCGGGTTATTGCAAGATACCAATTGACCTCGTGATGTTGCTGGTAGTGTCTCAACTTCTAAACTGCAAAGTTTAATGCTAGGAAACACTTATCAATACTTGAATACTGGGTTTCTGCTTCAAGCATAGTCTGACTGAGGTAGTAGAGGCTGTTTTCATTCCCAGAATCATTCTTCTGAGCAAGAAAGGAACCCAATGATCGCTCTAAGGTTGTCACGTAAAGGATGAGTGGAATTCCTTCAACAGGTGGCATAAGTACTGGTGGACTCAAGATATACTTCTTGAGAATATAGAATGCTTCTTGACATTCTTCAGTCCACTGGTAAGTGACTCCCTTCTTCATCAATTTGGTGAAGGGTAAACTTTTTTCTGCTAAATTGGCGATGAAACGCCGAATATAGGCTAAGTGTCCTTGAAGTCCTCTCAATTATTTCAAATTTCGAGGAGGTGACATACCATGTATTGACCTGGTCTTCTCAAGATCAACATCAATACCACGATGGCATACAATAAAGCCAAGAAAGTTTCCTAAGGTTACCCCAAAAGCACATTTTAAGGGGTTCATCTTCAAATTATGTTGTCGAAGCATGCGGAATATGACTTCAAAATCAGCCAAGTGATTATAACTTTGTTTGGATTTAACCTCCAAATCATCTACATAGAATTCAACAAACTTCCCTAATAAGGGTTTGAAGATATGATGCATAGCACACTGATATGTTGTGCCTGCATTATTTAAGCCAAAGGGAATTACCCGGTAGCAAAAAACACCCTGAGGGGCTCTAAAGGCTGTGGATTCCTCATCTTCTAGGGCCATTCGGATCTAATTATATCCATAATATCCATCCATGAAGGAAAGTTCTTCATAGCTAGCTGTTTCATCAATTAATAGTTCTGTAATCAGAACTGGAAAATCATCTTTGGGACAATGCCGGTTAAGATCTCTGAAATCAACGAAAACACTAATTTTTCCATTATTCTTTTTCACTGGGACAATATTAGCCAACCATTTAGGATATTGAACTTATCTGACGAAGTTATCTTTGATGATGTTATCCACTTCAGCTTCTATTTTGGAAGCATAAGTTGGGTGTGTTCTTCTCGCGGCTTGCTTAAATCCTCGATGTTCTTCTCGTAAACCCAAATGATGAGTAGCAACATTAGGATCAATCCCGGGCATTTCTACATAGTTCCAAGAAAATATATCTCTATTTCTCTTTATAAATGAAATATACATCTCTTTCTCTTAAAGAGTCATGGCTGCACTGATTAAAGTGGTGTGTGGATATTCTTTTGTACCCAGATTTATTTCTCTGAGTTCATCCACAGTGGTAGAGATACCCTCTTCAAATGCTGGAGGAGAATCTCTGAGATCTTCTTCTTCTTCTTCATCATGTGTTATTTCTTCCATTTCTACTTGCATAGTAGATGATAAATCATAATTTTCATGATCAGAAGAGATGTCAAAATTTGCACATCTTGAAGAAGAAGCTTCCATTTCTGACCCGATTGATGATGAAGGGTCTTCTTTGGGTAATAAAGAGGAGATGATGGATTGAGAATAAACATAATTATTCACCTCCTATGTTGATATAACTTCTTCTGGACTAATTGGCGAAGTATAGACTTGTTGGATTTCAGCAGATGAAATGAAGATGTCACCATTTGTGCTTTCATCACTGCTTGGTGGGTTACCAATTTCTCCCTTGTTGTCTGGCTCGATTGCTGTAATTGACATTATGGATCTTTCCATAAGAGTATTTTTATTTGGGTCTATCTTGAAAATTTGACTGATAGGAAACACATAATCTGTACTCACATGTGTAAATGGATTTACTGGAATCTTCTCCAAACCATATAGAGCATTAACTTTGGTAATCTCCCTGGTTTTGGATTTATCCTTTCCCTTCATGTGATAGAATTCCGACTCAATGTATTGAGACTCACATGTCTTGAACATGGCCTTATCACCATACAATGTCCCAAATTGACCATCGAAACAATATTTGTTACATTGATGGTATGATTAAGGGATGGCCACATGTTGATGTAACCAGGGTCTTCCAAGAAAGATGTTGAAAGATGAGTCTTGATCAACAACCATGAAATCTGAATTAGATACAAGATCTCCAAACTGAGTTCTGAGTGTAACTTTTCCCAGTGGTTCTTGTTCATTTTTATCATATCCTTGTAACATCATAGTAGAAGGAGATAAATCAGATTCCTTGAGGCCCAATCGACGAAGTGTACGAATGGGCATGAGGTTGACTCCTGAACCATTATCAATGAAAGTTATTCGGATGTCTATGCCATTGAACTTTCCAGATAAGTATAAAGGTCTAATAT
This sequence comes from Viscum album, assembly GCA_963277665.1. Lineage (NCBI taxonomy): Eukaryota > Viridiplantae > Streptophyta > Magnoliopsida > Santalales > Viscaceae > Viscum > Viscum album. The sequence goes on from OY728150.1 coordinate 122,566,004, forward strand.
GTCCATGCACGACATCATATTCATCTTCAGCAGTGAAAGATATCACTACATGGAATTCCGTAGGATTATACTCTACGTGATATATTTCAGCTGCAAAAATTTCAGTTTCAAACTCCTGAGGACTTAACAAAGCCTCGATGAGTGCCTCTTGAAGATCCTTTGAGAGATTCAAAGCATCCAGAATTGATAACATGGCCGGTACTTGGGCCAGGTGTTTCAACACATCATACTTTTGATCCAGAGGTCTGAGCTTCCCAATAGGAACATTTGGTTTAGCAGGTGCCTTGGATGTAGATGCTTTGGAAGTTGATGCATCTTGTATCGGGATAGGAGTTGGAAATATTCCTGGTTTTGGAAGATTAGACCAATTAGATTCATTTACTTTCTAATAGGAAGAAGATGGAACCTTCAACCGGTTTTCTAGAATAACTATTCCATGATTGAATTTTCTATTGGTGGAAGAACTTTCTTGTTCTTGTTGAGCTCGCTGAAGGGCTCTTCCACGAGTTTCTGCTGCGTACACAGTTCTAGAAGGGGTAGAATTGGAATAGTGGCTTTTGAAATATCCACATCTTCCCATGTATCCTGAGCCTCTGGAACTTCCTCTGATTCCTCTATTTGATATAGGGAATTCAGGCTCATTATAATCAAAACTGCAACTGGCATATGGATCTGTTAATTGAATCATATTAACAGAACCGAAAATCAATTCTTCATTCAATGAAGACTCTGCCTGACTAGCCAATTTAGGTTGTGCCATTTGATGGGGCGGTTCCTGTTGCTTAGAATTAGATGGCATGAAATATGCTAGGGTCAAAGACAACTTAGGCTTTGACACGTACTCATCTTCTTCTAATTATTTCTCTTTCTTTGAATTATGCAATTTCATTGAGGATTTTCACTCTGATGAAGAAGGTTTTTCTGCGGTATGCATAGCAGAAGGTACAATTGGTTTCTTCAATTATGTTCTCAAAATAGCATGAGTTCGGTTGATCATCTTTCTGGCCATCCAATCATCATATTTCTGTGCATTTTTTCTTTTGACTTCTTGACACTCGCCTTCCTCCTCTGGAATTGTAGCAGTAACACATGCTACCTGGGCTGAAGAGCCTTTCAGTTTGACCGGTCCCAAGTCGACCATATTTCGCTGGAGGTCTTTGAAGACAAAACACTCTTGGATGAGATGCCCCAATATTTGATGAAATGGGAAATAATTGGGACGGTCTTCATCTCCTTCCTTGTTTAGCCTCTTGGGCCTTGGCAGCTGAACCAAATTATTCTCCAGAGCCGAAATGAAGTAACCAGGAACTTGTTCATTTCAGAAAGAGTATGTTTTGCTCTTCAGATCCTCAAATTGTTTTCATCTTTGATTTCTTTGATCGTCTTGACGAAACGACCTTTGTTGTTGGTTCTTAGGAGGTGGTTCCCTTCGAGAACATGAAGTTTTTGATGTAGAATCAGGTACAAGTGCTTGTTTAAGCATAATTGTAGTAGTCTCTGATTTACCCATTCTCCTTCCTGGAGCTGATGGAATTACACGAGACTTAGCCTTAGTCTGTATAAGAACATCTTCAATCTGTTGACCGATTGAGGTAAGGTATCGAAACCCTCCTTTGTATTTCACAGGGATCAGTGGCGTGTGCAATTCGTCATGCAAATTTGCCACAGAGATTGGCAATAGTTCCTCTTGGGGAGTGCTAAGCTCAGGGAATATGTTAATCCATTCCAGCGAGCAATGAAATCAGAGACTCTTTCATTCTCCCTTTGCTTACAGTTTGTAAGATCGAAAACTGTTGTCTTTCGAAAAATTGAGCTGAATAGAATAAGAAATCATTGACGGAGATCTTCCCATCCGGTAATTGACCGGGATTTCAAGCTAGTATACTAGACAAAAGCTGGTCCTTGCAAGGTTCGCACGAAGCATCTGAGTTTCACTGCTTCTTGATACTCCGGAGTTCCCATCATAGGATCGCAACAAGACACGTAATGCGTCAAATGCTATTCATGATCTCCTGATCCATTGAAAATAGGGAATACTGAGTTCCCAAAATTTTATGGGGGAGAGATTGAATCTACCCATTCAGGGTAAGTTTTCTTTTCTGGTTGAACCTGCGCACGTTTCCCTTCCATAGTCTCTAACCGAGCTGTTAATGACTCAATAGTAGTTATTAACATTTGAGAAACATCCGATTGAGCTTGAATCTGAACAGGTGCACTGACTGGAGCTTCGACAGGTATGGCATCTGGTACTGCAACTGATGGCAGCACTGCCTTCTATTGTTGCACTTGACCCGTAGGATTAGACCTGTGAGGGTGTACTGATAAAGGAGGATATTCTTCATCCATCTCAGTAGCAGCAACAAAATCCCTTGGCTGACTGACTCCAGCACGCCTAGGAGGAAGACTACCCTGAAGTAGTTCTATGTTCATCCTCCTTAATTCCTTCATTTCTTCCTCTTGTTGTGCAAATCTTTGCTCTAGTGAGAGAGATTGGCCTTCTCCAGAGGAAGGATATGTAACCTGATGCTTCCCCTTTCCCTTGTTTGATCCCTTTCGGAGAGGGGGAAGTGGGATATTTGAAGGAACACACAGATTTTGGGTAAACCTTTGATTTCGTGTACGTACACCTTCTTCATTTGTGTTTGTGCATACAACTTCTTGAGAAGGAACCTCTTCATCTGAGTCCCATAAGTGAGCCTCATCTGGTGGATCAGCAACAACAAAATTGATGACATTGATTGATGCATAACGCATTGCATCCTTTTTATCAGAATTTCTGTGATATTGTCTTCTTCCGTGTCTTTGATGTTACATTACCTTTTGTTCATTCAATCCCTCAGGAACTTCTTAATGAACCGTAATTTGGATGGAATCTCATCATAATTTGGCTCTTCGTTCCTCTTGTGGATTCTTCCCCAATCGAGGAAAGACTGAATTTCTCTGAGGAGGGGGTTGATGATTTGAAAAAGTCCCCAGTCTGGTGGACTAGGGTTGTTCCTGCCGTTTTTTCTCAACTCCTCGAATCCTATTTGTTGATTCCGAGGTTTGGTTTAAAAGAGTCCCCATTCTAGTGAGCTGGTATGGCTCTTGACATTCTATGTCTGAGACTTTCTTAAAATCTCTCCTGATCTTGCGGACCTTGGTCTGGAAATTAGCTGGATGCATCAATCGACATCCACTTTTATCACCCGGTTCAAAAGACCGTTGGATGATTTCTGACACTTCTGTCACTTGGTGATGTGCTTGCTCAAAATGAGAGGCATGTTCAATATTCTCGTTTGCTTGATGTAGGAGTAATTCAACAACTTGTTCTCTGTATTCTTGATTTTGAGAGGAACTAGTTGAAGCATGTTCTTGGGAAAGCTTTTGATTACAAAAAATCCAGGTATCCATGGCCGGCCATGGGCAATAACATTACATGAGACCATTTTTGGCAGGCTTTGCTGACTGGAGAGCACTGTGAAATGCAGTGCTCCATGAACACCCCATCCTCTGACATGAATACCAGATGGGGCATTGGAAATTAACTGGCGCAACTTTCTTAGTGCACCAAGGAATGAACACTGAAGGGCTCTCTACTGCTTTTCATCCTTCAGATATCGAGAGACTGATAGAGATGCCAAGTCAATTTGGCATTGTAACCCTTCTATTATCTTAACATGATTTTCATATCCATCATAAGATAATACTTTCTTTTTCAACTGAAAAAAGTTTTTTCCATATGTTGAGACTAATAACATAAATTCCATCTTCCGTTAACATTTCTGGAATGTCATATTGAGAATCATCTAGAGGCCAAAACATGACTGGCACTTCACCTTTCTCCAGTTATTTTCTCATGTTCATCATTTCCCCTTTATCATTTGATGAAGATTATTCTACGTGTTTTGACCAGAGCTGGTGCTTCCTTGTTTCTTCATTGGATTCAACAGTATTGGTAGAGAAATAACTGATTAAACTAGAATATGCATGACTTAGGGGTGGTTCGGAGAATGACATACACCCTGGGCTATCTTCTGATTGAGAATGTATTTCACCTGCTAGCGATGAAACATCAAACATGACGGGTTTCACATTTTCAAGTTCCTCAAGATAAGAGGGCTTTCTCAGCACTACATTGTCCACTGGAGCATTTTATGGGCAATGTGCATCACTACTACGTAGAGGACTTTCACAGCAAAATTCATCATCATGGGGAGGAACACCATGATGGGTTATAGCAAAAGATGATATCTCTTGCTCCTTTTTCTTCTGACCACATAGAGGATTCTTGTTCCTTGCATCTGAAGATGAAACTTCAAGATCGATTGAATTGTCATGAAGCAAGCCTTCGTGAAGAAGTGTCTATTGAAGACCTTCGGAATTAATGTCCCTACTATTGGGAAATGAGGGAGTAGAATTTTGAATTCCAACAGATAACTGTCTGAGGGCTTCAATAACTCCAGCATCGAGCAAGGCCTTGTTACAGATTGTCTCTTGATCTCTAGACTATGTTGGGCGGGTATTTTTCTTAGAATCCTTATTACTCACCTTGGAAACCACTTGTTGATGAAAGTGGTGGCTCTAAGCAGGTATATGTGCCTGATCAGGAGAGATGGCCAGGTTAGGCGGACGATCTCAACTCAAATCAGGTGTAAGTGACTGGCTTGTTTGTCCGTATGATATGGGGGAGTATTGCCCACAACCCTCTTGGACTGGAACAGATGTGTGTGTCTATTCTGGAGTGAACTGTTGATGTGTCACTCCACTGGTAGGGATATATTTATGTTTCTTTCCCATAGATTTCGCTGAAGCTGTTATAATATCCTGAAAGGCATCCAGGATATGAGCAGGAATTTTCTTCTGCTCTTTCTCCATTGATAGAATATGTTTGGTGACTTTAGCTACCGGAACGGGGATATACGTCCATTCCGTGGTTGGAGTAGGTGTATGTTCCTGCTCCTATCCTCCTTTTCCTGTCAGTGAATCCTGATAGTACTCAAGTGTAGGGGCAGAGAGTTGAGTCTGCCTCCTGTTTTTTGCCGGAGCTTTCCAACTGACTTCTTCGAATGCTACCAAGCGAGACTGTTGGTAGGCTTGAACAATACTAGTAGGTGTATGTGCATGCTATTTTCACTTCGCTGAACATGGTTGACGAGATCCATCATATGTAGTCAAATGAGCATGTTGACTAACTGGTGATGTATAAACATGTGTATGTTTCTGCCTATAGTACTCCACCGGAATTGGCTGGCGGGATTGGCGTGATGCTACCAAACGAGTCTGCTAGACATCAGAATTAAATCAGGTAGGTTTCTGTGCCTGCTCATTGCTTGCCCCCAAGTTAGGTTGGTGGACTTCTCCGGAGATGGAAGAGATGAGAACCTACTCACTGTTGACCGGATTTCGCCTCTGGAGATTCTTCTTTCCTGCTCGGGTTTGAGGAACCTGAGCTGAACGCTTGGAGTCGGTAACCTCATCATGTTGAGGGCGCACTGCCGCACGAGTCTAGCGGCGATTTTTGGTGGGATCCCTTGGGAAGGACCCATGTCTGCTTGAATTAAGGCCCTGAGGGACCTGATCATTCACCTCCCCAGAATAAGGGACCAAATGGTGATTGCGTTTCAGGGATAACAACCCGAAACGGTTGGAGACGGTGGTTAGCACCACTTGTTTCTTGATCACTGGTCATCGCTGTCCGGACGACCAGGGTGAGTTATTCACTGGGAGGGCTTGTCGGGTAGCCTCCAAAGTTGGAGTGGTACCGTGTTGACAGTACTCCTTAACTAGTGCATTTGATACCCAGCATTGAAGATGCTGAGTAGGTGATATCTTCCGTAGAGCGGACGACGATCCAGCAGGAGTAGCAGCAGTGGCATTCGCAGCAGCGGTATTCACAGGTCTGAACTTGAGAGCAGAAATTTCTTAGAATGCAAAAAATCTTGGAAAAGAGTTCCTATTTGATATAATAGATGTAATCAAGAAAAATTCATCCCCTACACCTTTTGGATGAGAACATATGTCAATGATTGTTTTTGTTGTCCCTCTCATTGATTTTTAAATAGGGGCCTAACAAATAAGAAAAACATCATTTTAACTTGGTTAAGGATTCACGTTAGGTTCACCATTTTTTTGTTTCCCTCTGGAATTGGGGATGACCTCATCGATTTAAGGTTCAAACATTCCAAGTGGTTTCTAACAGGTTTGTTCGTAGAACCGAAAACATTGAATGATTCCATATCAATTTGAACTTACTTTCCACAGGTAGGTGCTCATGAGTTGTAGACCGATGAGGCATAGGAATTTCCATTGGTCGAGAGGATGGGAGGTCGGACTCATCACACCTTTTTGAGGGTAATTATTGTCTACTCCGGGACTCTCTTTATAGATTTAAGTTATGTTCGTGAATCCTCATTACATTACCAAGTATAAAAATGAGTTTTCCTTTAGATCTGAAAATCAATGATTGATATGTAGGAATTTTAGAGAATAATTTATATGTATTAGAGGTTCTTCGTTGATAGAGAATCTTTTATATTTGTTAGAGATTCATAGTCAATGGTATCCTTTGATACATAAAAGTATCTTGGTCATTATGATGACCATACTGGTTTTAAAGCCACTCAGTGGGGAACATGAAGTTTATTGTCATTCAGAAGGACGTGAATTATTTCAAATTTGGGATCATACACACAGATGGGCTGCCTACGTATCCTTTATTTTGGAAATGGAATCAGAACCGACGTAGTTCAAGTAAGGGAGTATGATGTTTATGATTGATGGCTCAAAGAAAGATGTCATAATTACTTTTAAACTCTAATCTCACGTGATTCATGCTCGATGTGAGAAACAAGAGGTATTGGTAAATCCAGACAATTGTTCCATGAAATATGCAATCATAAGAAATGATGATTAAGATTTACTTCAGGGAAGAAATCCAGGAACAGGGTCCATAAAGGTATATGTGCTTCATAGAGATTTGGATACTCTAATCTTGGGGTTTACTCCTAAGGAAGATGCCCAAGTTAGGAGGGGACTTATGATTGGGTTTTATTCCTGAGAAGGAAGTCCAAGTCAAAAGTAAATTAGGACTGGTTAAGAGAAAATTAAGGGACTTGGGGCTTACTCCTAAGTAGGATGCCCATATTTGAGACTGGAGCTTACTCCTGAAAAGGAAGCCCAGGTTAAGAGAATTGTGTTTGGGGCTTACTCCTAAAGAGGATTCCCATATTTGAGATTGGGGCTTACTCCTAAGGAGGATGCCCATATTTGAGACAAGGGATTACTCCTGAAAAGGAGTCCCATGTTAAAGAGGACTTGGGGCTTACTCCTAAGGAGGATGCCCATATTTGAAAATTATGACTTGGGATTACTCCTGAAGAGGATTCTCATATTAAGGGGTTCTCTCATCTTAAAGGATGAAGTTTAATGAATGAAATCTCAATCTTTAGTGACATACAGATGTGAAAATCACTAGGTTTTGAGAAATGGTCCACGGAGTTCCTTTCAGATAAGGAATCCAAATACAGAAATCATGCTATAAATGTCTTTGAAGAGTGTCTTGAAGAGTAAATCTTGAATAGGTGAGGTGTAATGGCATAAGAGTGGTTAAATGGGCAAGAAAGGCACTCAAAAAGGCAGGGGCGTGCAAGTCCTGGCAGGCGCGCAAGTACTGCATGGGCGCGCAAGTCCTAGAAGGCTCGCAAGTACTGTGTGGGCACGCAAGTCCTGGTCGCGTAGGTATACCTGCACGACACATGGGTACTTGCACGTTTTTAAACCATCATGGTAATACTTGGGAGATCCTTGACCAAAGCCTTTAGAATTATCCTTAGGTACTTCCAGAAGATATGCGCACAAGTTTTGGTGAAGAAGTAGGGTGGAGTGCAAGTATGTTCATTTCTCTTAAGGGTAAAACACCTTAGGTGTGCAAGTGTTAGTTAATTCTAACAATTAGACCTTACTCCTCTTGTTTAGACCTTCCATTCTAGGTAAAGAATTACCTTATAATTGTTCGGAAGACCTAAAGAAGAGACTTGGGAGTTCAGAGCTCTATATCTGAATTCTGGAACGATTCCTCATCTAAATGGGGGGCCCATATGGTCTATTTATAGGCTGGAGAAGACCCCGGGAAATTATCACTTAGGGCACGCAAGTCACTTGTGCGAAAATTAGGCGTCGCGCAAGTGGACTTGCGTGACAGTGATGGAAATTGTGTGGCGCATGTACATTTGAAGCCCCATTCATGCCTTTGTCGATTTTTGAAGTTTTTTTCAAAGGATGAATCAATCTGTGCTAAGTCATTTCCCTTTACAATCTTTTTAGAAAATGTGATGAAAAGGAGCATCAATAGCATCTTTTTCAAATCCATATGTAGTAAATTTATAGATATGGTTATGTTTCCAATCATGAATAAGGAGATTTCAATCCTATTATGTGAATTAGAGGCATTATTCATACCATAATTCATTAATATAATGGTCCACTAGATGGTTTACTTGGTTAAAGAGGATCAGATATGTGGTCTAGTCCATTACATATTGATATACCCCATTGAACGACATATGAATATTTTGAAAGGGTATATTGAGAATCAAAGTCTGATAGAAGTTTTTATTGAAAAAAGATATATTTTTGAAGAATCTGTTGAATTATGTACCAATTTTTATTAGTTTTTTACATCATCGGTCTCCCAAAGTATCGTCACAGTAGATTACTTATAATATAAGGGATTTTAAAAAGATATATTTTTACAATTACCCTGATAAAGAGGGATCAATTTCATCTTTATATTTTACATAATATTGAAGATATTGATACATACATTGAATCCCAAAAATAAATTCCTAGAGATTTTAATCCATCAAGGGCCAAAGGATGGATATAAAATACTTATAATCAAGTTTATAGGGTGATTCTAAGATCAAATTTATATGTATTTTTTTGAAAATTCAAATTCAATTGCTTTGTGAATTAAATGGATATCTTGGGGACCAAATTGAAATGTTATATCTTACATTGGTTGTGTAATTGATGGTTATATATTCTATAAAAATAACATGATGATTGTAGTATGATGAAAAGAAGTGGTGTTGTGCTTTATGGCGAAAGTGATCCACATATCTGGTTCCAAGGATAGAAATCCAATTTATGCAAATATTTCATATTTTGGAATTATCAAACAAATATATGAGTTGGATTATACAACATTTCAAATGCTGATTTTCTGTTTCAAATGGATTGAAAATATGAGTGTAGTGAAAGTTGTTTAAATGGGCTTCATGAAGGTGAATTTTAGTGTGCAAGGGGAAAAATATGAGTTGTTCATAATTAAATCACAAGTAGTGTAAGTATTTTTATTTCTATGATCCAGAAAACAAGAATTGGACGATTATCTTACTGGAGACTAAAAAAAATGTTAGGTTAGATGAAAATTCAATCTAGGATGACCCTTTCATTGGGATATCAAAATCAGTTCATTAAAATCACAGTATAGACAATATATTGTACATTAGAGGGGACCAAAGAGAGGGGATTTGGATTCTAGACAGAGGAACCAAATCCCTAAAACCATTACAAAAATAAATAGAGTTCAATGAGAAGGTAAAAGTGTTTTTTGATATACTATATTTTTTCTCATAATATTATATATTTTATAATACATTAACATAATCTAAATTGAATGTTTGAATACTAATATTGACAACATATTATGCATATGGTTATGTTACCAATCCCTTGAAAGAATAAACTATAATAAAAGAATCCCTTTGGGAATATGTAAAAATAATTTTATGATATACTTTCTCTATTTTATTGAAAAATTATATAATGAAATGTTGATTTAATTTTTATTATTCTTTGCAGGATTTTTTATTTTAGAATATTTATGTCCATATTTCATGCATTTTTGCACCAAAACTTCCATATAATTCTTCTCCCTCAAAACATTTTCACCCATGTAGTTTTCCATTTATCACATTCCTTTAAGTTCCCTCTACTACCTTTATAGGAAGAGAAAAGATGCCACCTCTACTCAATAAAAAAGTTAATCTGGATTTTTTCATTGTAAAATCATTTTCCATATAATTAATTTATTATTTCATGTTTATTTTTAATTTATTTCTTTTTAGTATTACCCACATAAGAATATTTTTTCAAAACTGGTTGATTCTTTTCTTCGAGTTGTAGAGTTCTGTCTATATTTCAGGATTTTCTACCCCAAAATTTCCATATAATTATTCTCCCTCAAAACCTTTTCACCCATTTAGTGTTTTCATTTATCACCTTCCTTCAAGTTCCCCCCACTACTCAATCACAGAAGTAATATTGATGTTTTCACAGTAAATTCATTATCCATAGAATTAGTATACTATTTCATGTTTATAATTTATTTATTTTTATTATTACTCATATAATAATTATTTTATTATATATTTTGATTATTTTTTTTTTAAGTTTGGGTGGTTTTTTCTAAGATACTAATGCTTGTGAGATATTGGACTCTAATCCTACAATTGAGATAATGACACTAATGAAATGCATCAAGAATGCATACAACCATCATGAAAAAAGTGAATTCCTACTACTAATTCAATTAATTTTGTTATAATTTTAACTATTATTTATAATTTAATTTCCTTGAAATTTTTATCTAATACTTTTTTTTCAAAGATCTTTTGGGAAGTCATATTTTTCTTTCTTCCAATGTTACCACACTTTACATTTATCTTCTTTGTCAAACTACCAACACTCCATATTGACCCGATGTTCTTAACCTAAAAACCTTTCTCATTTTTGAAATCCAAAATATGAAAGGAAGATTGTGTACCCATTTCACTAACTTATCAAGATATAATGGGCCCATGATCTTCCTCTGCTCTTCTAGATTTCAACAATGAGAAAAAAAATTAGCTAAGAACATCGTGTCAATATGCATTATTGGATATTAAAAAAATAAAGGTAATTGAAATCATGGTAACACTAGAAGTTAGGATTTTACATAGACTGTGTGATGTGTAGTAATCATCTTCACCTCAATCTGACACATGCTGTGATTTGTATGACTAAGGGCTTCATTTTATTTAAAATTAACATTAATTTTAGTAAATAAGACAACTGAAATACTCAAAACTAATCAAACATATTATAATAGTTTTTTATACTTTAATAAAATTATCCATAAGTAATTGTTGAATTATAGGAATCAGCCTCACCTCAATCCAAGACATGAAGTTCTCAGTATGACTCAATGCACCTGTAATCAGTTTCAAATTGACATATTTGTTCAAAAAGTGTCACTTAATTAATACTGAGAAAATATGATTGTATTTTCATGATAATTTTGGGAAAATATTCATAATTAATTTTTGACATGTATTAATTGGTATCATGTCATGCCGATAAATGATGTGACCAATATGAGTAAAAGTGCGTGTTTCCAGTTTAAAATGACCTTTTAGTAAAAAAAGACAAATGACGTACTCAAAACATAGAAAATGTATTTGGATTGTTTTGATACATTATTAAAATGATTCATAAGTCATTTTATATGTATTGTAATTACACACATATCTATCTAACACATGGTGTCATCGGTATGACTCCACGTGTATCTTTTTACTTAAAACATAAATTTTAGTAAAAAGGAAAATTAGCCTACTTAAAACCAAGAAAACACATTCGTATTATTTTGATACTTTGGTAAAATGATCCCTAAGACCTTTTTGATTTTTATGGATCTATTTAACCTCAATATGATACATGATGTGCCTAGTATAACTCAATTTTTCAATTATTAGTTTAAAATCCTCATTTTAGTTTAAAAGGTTTCATTCACTAAAAACTAAGAAAATTCACTCATATGGTATTTCTAATTTATTAAAATGATTAATAAGTCATTTATAATGTGTATTAATTGGTCTCATGTAGAAATGAGACACGATGTTATCATTATGAGTCAAAATGTGTGTTTCCAGTTTAAAATGAAATTTTAGTAATGAAGGAAAGTGACATACTTAAAATAGAAAAAACAAATTCATATTGTTTTTATACATTAACACAATGATCAATTTGAGAAATTTTGGAATCATATGAACCTCAATATGATTCATTATGAAATCGTTATGACTCAAAGTGTATCTTTTTTACTTAAAAAGGAAATTAATTTTTATTAAAAGAACAACTGACCTACTCAAAACCAATAAAATGCATTCATATTGTTCTAATACTTTATGAAAATGATAAATAAGTCATTTTTTATATATAGTAATTATCAACACATTAATTCAATACACTATGTTCCCAATATAACTAAATGTGTCCATTATCAGTTTAAAATTGACATTTCAGTTCAAAAAGTGTCAATCACTAAAAACCAAGAAAAAATACTCATATTATCTTGATAATTTAGGAAAATAATCCATAATACATTTGTGATGTATAGGAATCAACCTCTCTTGAAAACGATACCCAATGTGATCAGTATGATTCATGGTGTGGGTTTCATGTTTAAAATGGAATTTCAGTAAAAAAGACAAGTGACATGCTAAAATCAAGAAAAAAATTTCAGACTATTTGGATACATTATGAAAATGATTAGTAAGTCATTTGAGATGTTTTTGAATTAGCCTCACCTCAATATAATTCATGGTGTGACTGGTATGATCGTTATGACTCTAAGTGTGTCATTTTATTTAAAATTGACATTAATTTTAGTAAAAAGGACAAACGAAATACTCAAAATCAAAACAAATGCATTCATATTGTTTCGATACTTAAGTAAAATAATCCATAATTAATTTTTGATATTTAGGAATCATCCTCACCAAAATATTATACACGATGTGCTCGGTATGACTCAATTTGTCCATTATCAGTTTAAAATCGACATTTTAGTTCAAAAAGTGTCACTCACTAAAAACTGAAGAAAATGTTCATATTGTCTTGATATTTAGTAAAATGATTCCTAATTAATTTTTGACATGTATGAATTAGTCTCCTACCAATCTGAGACACTATGTGAGTGGTATTAGCCAGAGTACGTTTTTCTAGTTTAAAATGACATTTTAGTAAAAAAGACAAGTGATGTAATCAAAACTAAGAAAACCCATTAGGATTGTTTTTATGAATTTTTAAAATGATCCATAAGTTATTTAAAAATGTTTCTGAATCATTTGAACCTCCATATGACACACAGTGTGACTGGTATGACTCAATGTGTGTATTTTTTTTAATATTGACATCAATTTTAATAAAAAGTATAATTAAACTACTCAAAACTAAGAAAACACATTCAGATTGATTTATTAATTTATGAAAACAATAAAATTTAATTTTTTATTTTTATTAATCATCCTCACCTCAATATGATACATGATGTTCCTAGTATTACTCATTATTCCCATTATCAGTTTAAAATTGGCCTTTTAGTTCAAAAAGTGTCACTCACTAAAACTAAGAAAGCATTTTTGGATTGTATTGATAATTTATGAAATTGATTCATAATTAATTTTTGATGTGTTGTAATCAGTCTCATTTCCAACTGAGACACGATGTGATTGGTATGATTCAAATTGTGCGTTTCTAGTTTAAAATTACATTTTAGTAAAAAAGACAAGTGACATACTCAAAAACATAGAAAACAAATTCGGATTATTTTAATACTTTAGGAAAATGATCCATAAGTTATTTGAGACATCATAGAATTAGTCGTGCCTCAATATGACTCACTTTGTGACTAATATGACTCTATCTACTTCTTTTTAATTAAAATTGACATCAATTTTAGAAGAATTAACACTTTTAGTTATTTTTTTTATTTATATTATTTCTAACATAGGAATTGTTTTCTTATACATGTGAATTATTTTTCTCTAATAGGGGTGTTTTTTAAATAGAATAAATTAGTTTCATGATCAAAAGAAAAAGGAACATTGAGGTTTTTGAATGTATTTAATAATTTTTACTTTTGTAATTGTATAAACCAATGTTTAAAATGTCTATAATATAGTGTTTTTTCTCTTTTATTTGTATTGTAAATTTAAATTAATTTAAATTTTTTATTGGTACTTTATTTTTTGGAAATATGGTGTGTGTGTTGTTTTTTGTTGTGTGTCTTTATTGCACATTTCATTTGTGCTATAGTGTGATGTTAAAACACACTGCATTATGGCCCTTTATCGACACTAAATAAAATCACGGATAAATGTGGCCCTATATCTGCACTTTTAAAAGTGATGATAAAGGACCCCTTTATCAGTGTTATTTTAGCATGATAAAATAATAGGGATTTTAATCTCACTTCAGTAGTCAACTCTTCTCTAGTGCTGATAAAGGCCATTTTTAGCACTGTTAAAGACCTTATTTTTAGTAATGCCTCTTAGAATGTTTTTTTACATGATCATTTTAGGAATATTTTATACAATTATCATTGAGCTTAAAACATTTTAACTTCAATTTATACTTGTAAGATATGTATTTTTATAGGATATTGATTAAATATCCTAATCATTTTGAACTTTTATTCTTTATTCATTATTATTTATTCTTTTAATCTTTAAAATACTGGATGAGATAACTATGTTGTCCTTATAATTATTTTATTCTCACTCATCCATTAGTGTGTCTAATTATACCAAGTTGTTAAATTATTCATGTATGTTCACCTGAAGGTAAAGAAAATTTTGGAAGTCTTCGTCTAATGAATATTAATTATGGTATAATTTAAGTCAAAAAAATTAAAACTCAACCATATTTGTAAAATAGTATCCAATATTTCACACACAAAAATTTAAGTGGGCACTCACTTTTTTTTACTCAAGATAATCTATGGTGGAAAATACTTTTTATGGTCAAATCTTTTTAGCATTGAATTTTTTCAGCTTTGAGATTCATTTTGTTCCACTGATTTTTTTGGGTGATTTCTTGAGTATAATCAAATATCTAGTGTGGGGGAATTTTATGTGGCCTTCGATTCATATCTTTTTCCACATCAATTTTGTATTATAATAATATGTTATATGATAAAATATTTCTTTAGTACAATGGTTTTTCATAAGTAAGATAATAAATTAAACAATTTAGGATTGAATTTATGTTTTTATTTATAAATTATAATGAGTTTGAAGTTATTTTTTTTATTTATTAATTTTAAATATTAATTTTAAGAGTTTTGAATTAATTGATGTAATATGTTTATTAAAATTTTAATTTATTTGATTTAGTTTTTTGTTAATTCATTAATAGAGGTTTTTTGTATTTAATCTTTTATCTTTTTTAGTATTTTTTGGAATTGTTTAATTTAATCTAATCTTTATCTTCAATAATTATTAATTAATTACATTGATTTTAAATTTTTAATTCTTCAGTAATTTTTATCACTATATTTTTAATCAATTAATGAATTAATTTATTAAACTTTTATTTATTTGTTATTATTTTTTGTTTATTTATTTATTTTAACTTTTTATTTAATTTAGAATTTATATTTCAGTTTTAATTTAAGCAGTCGAATATTTATTTAAGGATTTATTTTTATTTTTATAATAATTTGTTTATAAAATTTACTCTGTGTGTTTTCACGTGCAGTAAATCTATAGGTGTTGAATTTTTTGAAAAGGAAATGATCAACTGAAAGCCTTAATTAAAGCTTCTATGGGGTTTGTAAATTTGGAAAAGGGAAATTTCATAGGATATGAATGTTTTTTTCTTTGACTGAATCATTACTCGAAGGCTATCCATTATAAATTTCCATTGAAATTCAAAGTGAAATGGATTCGGGCATGTATGTTGTATTCAATCACTCGTGACCCAATGTTCAAAACATAAGGGAAATTAATCGAGTGTAAATTTCATTGATCTAGTTTTAAGGAAAACATTTTCAAAGATTTTTTAGGGTTCCTATAAAAAAATATGGCAAAGGAAAAAAAATCAGTCAACCACATTTCCAAATGGTTTTAGTCGTTCCTTGTTGAATGGATCTATTGTATGGCTTACTCCATAAACCACACAACCAACCCCTTTCGACTGCTAGAGCACAATGATTGACTGTAAATAAATAACACTTAAGGATGTCATGTCATTGAAGACCACTAACTGAGCTGACAACCATTGGGGAAGAATATTACCCCCAATTCTTGTCGCCACCCGGTTAAAACCAAGACATTCAGATGCCCTGAAACCAAATAAAGAAGGGAGACAATCCATGATTCAAACCAAGGCCAATTGAGATCAAGATTCATCAATTGGGGATATTGTAAAATTTTCTTGAATAAAAACTAATTTTTTAATAAATACAAGTGTGTATTTAAGGCCAATCCATCATCATGAAATTCAAAAAATAGAGATCAGATTTCACTGTAAAGTTGATGAAGAAGCATTTCAAACTTGATATGTGAATCAGCTGGATGAAGAAAGCTCAAGATGCCACTAAAAACTCTTCAAAACCAAAACCTAAATATAATTTGGATTTACCTTTTCTATTATTTTGTATAACCCTTTTGAATACATGGGATTTGATAGGATTTCAATCTTCCCCCAAAACAGACATCGACGTGAAGATGATGACTGGATGTCGAATCATGTTAGAAAGAGAATTTCATTAATAGGTTAGATCCCATGATTATGATCTTATTTAATCTTCAAAAATTGATTTCTAATGAACTTGGATTAAGGGGTTTTCAACATTGATGAACCCAGAGAAATATCAATCATCAGCGCAAGAAAAAAAATCATGGATGGAATTTTAGAGATTCACATAAGTAGGCGACAAGATTTTTACTAGTATTGATTAGATTTGTTCTTGTTTACAGTTGTTTGAATAATGATTGAGGTGTAACATTATCAACCCCATATCACTAGTTATTAGGTCATGAAATATTTAATATCCCTTATTTTTTGAAATGGTCCAAAGAAAAATAATATATATTAATTATTCTAAAGAAGGGGAGTTAATGAGGACTAACGGGGAGTTAAAGTATGTGATAAACTAGATGCAAGTGTGATGGAATAATTTTTTATGAGATAAATTTAGTATTTACCTTGAGTTCACAAGAAATATTATGTACTGAAAAAAAAATTTGAAGAAAATTTTCATTCTAAGGAATTTTTGGTAAATTTAGGTCAATCTGTTCAAAAATTTATTAATCCAGAAGTCTGTCTATGTTCATTTTTAATAGACGACATGTGGGTATATCCAAATAAGTTAGAATATATATTAAATTCAAGTGAAATTTATGAAATACCAACACTACTACCATGTGTTCAGTGAAGAATTTGATTCTTAATTAAGTCGGTGTAAGTGGATGGTGATCAATCTTAAAAGAAGGAAAATAAAATTGAGGAAGCAGATACTTTACATAGGAGGAAAAAGAGACAACTATATTAGGGATAACATGAATAACTATTGAAGATACTTTGTAGAATTCAATTTGGAAATTATCATTACTAATTCAATTAATATGGATATTGAAATTCACCTCTCTACCTCAGCAATGTATGACTAATTTTCTATGTCTGAAACTAGTGATTTGTCATTGTGATTTCAATCTGAGTTTTATTACTTAATTACACTATAATTTTATCCAAATGAATGAATATTGAATTTTTATTGATTTTAAATGATCGTTCAGTTTGTCTTCCATTTAATCATTTTTCTTCCATTATGTGATCAATAATTCTATGATTGGAGTTTGTTGACCATAGAATGAGGGATATTATTTTGGGTTGAGTGGGAGCTTGATGATGACTCTCTCTATTTAAATTTCTCAATACATGATCAAGGGTTGTGAGTACAGTGATTGATTATATTTATCATTTCACTCAATGATTTTTGAGTATAATGATTGAATCATACATAAAGGAAATCAATTGTTGATATCTTAGTTGTTTAATAAACCCTTTTGAATTGAAATAGATGCATAATTTGTGGTCATGAATCATTCTTCCAGAGAATTTTTAGTGTGTAAATATTTTTAAATGATGAATAGGGGATGATCCATGGGAATCTCTAGAATACGTAATTATTTTGAATCTATTAACTCCATTTTTATTCTTCCACTGTCATATGATTGTTTTCATTCTTCTTTACGTTATCTTGATTTCTTATTTAGAAAGTAAAAAAGATTTCTTTTAGTAATGTTTCTCCACTAATAAAACATAGAAAATAATATAAAAAAAATACATGATAGATAAAGTCTATAGTGGAAACCACATATGAGATAATCTAAGGTATTGATATACTACAGTAGTTAGGTTAAAAACTTGAATTAGGTTTTAAAAATTCTATAAAATCCTTAAATTCACCTTCTTAAGGTTCAAACCCAACATCTTCAACCCTTCACTATCAATATCATCAGTCCATATCCCTTGTTTGATTATTTATATCCTTCCCTCACATGTTGATATTCTTATAAGTTTGTGCATATTTTCCAATAGGTACATATTCCCTATAATCCATTTTATATCAGGCCATATTCCCAATGGTACCATGCCTCCACTCAGAGGGATATTTTTCTTTTGAGGTATCCTCATTGGGCTATATTCCTAGAGAGGATCATATTCGTATGGTCACATACCTTATGAAATCAACACATACCAATTGGTCCATATTTCTAGGGGGATTATTCTCATGAGTTCATATCCCTTGTAACATCAAATCATCCTTTTGGGACCATATTCCTTTAAAATTCAACCAAAAAGGGCCACTCATGCATTAGTCCTACACTAACCATTGTTAGGCACCATTAGCATAGATGTCCTCATCGTACGATGTTAAATTTCATGATATTTTACTATCATACAACCTAAACTATGTCAATTAAACTATGTGGGTTATGATTCCTTTCACAAGGATACATAGGAATCCCCTTCATGGACTCAATCTCAATTCCATAATCACCCACTACCTTCTTAAATGGTAAAAAAATCCAGAGCACCCACCTATATGTTTATTAAAGCATAGAAAGTCCAAAAATAGTATTTATAATTAATAATGGGTGTCAAGATGGAGAACCTACGATATGTAGAGGTATTTACACCAATGGGATACCCCTAAGATGTGAATATGATCATAATGTTAGTAAAAAACTGGTTCAAAAATGTTAGGGTAACCAATCCCATATTAGGATCTGGGAAAGATTCATGATCATATATTAAAACTGTAAGAGTCCTACAGAGGGAAATAATTCCCCTAAAAATGGTGTGTTGATCCCAACCTCCCATCCTCTCAGTTAAAATCATATTCAATGTGTCATTAGTATGTCCTGGTGACTGTCTTCCCTTAAAAAGAACCACACATTGGTAATAAACATTGTGGGCCAAAATGTTGTCAAAATGACATTCATGTCTATAGATGTGTGGATTGATCCTTTGACTTTAATATTATTATTAATGGATATTATTAGTCATGTACATTGATGTATTTATGAAAATCATGATGATATATGTTTATAGATAATTGAGATATGTTAGGTGAGTCAAGATTGATATTGAATTAATGAATAGTGTTAGAAAGGATTTGTCCCTTCTGTTATTTAATAGATTTTTATATCTCAGGACCTTTTATGGGAATAAAAAAACAAAATAAATCCATGTCCATGGTGCTCTATGGTTCAATTCATTTACAAAAATTCAAAGAGATAACGAGCCATAGGTTAGTGACACCAACATACATCTTGTTTGATTAGATATATTGTGATAAATAGATTATATTACACAGTAAGAGTTTGTATGTGGTTGTATTTCATTGTGACATTAACTTCTTTCTCCATGGGTGTCTTGGTGTATTACTAGATGTTAAAAATGAGAGACCTACTAATTGATTCTCGTGGAAATCATAGATGAATTAAGCATGCATTGGGGTCTTTCACAGTAGTACTGGGAGATTTCTACGATATCACTTAGAGGTTCATAAAGCATGTAGGGATCACCACTAGAGGGGATCTATAATTTATTCCTATAACATAGTGATGTTAGGATATAGAGATATCATATTCATAAATGAAGAAACAATTAATCATAGGGTATTTCATTAACTCTGTAAATTAATTATAAATTATTATGTGATGGTAATGAGTTTTTTTATGGAATTATTCTATAAATTGATCTTTGATTTAATTCCATTGGTCATTATGATCTTCATTATGTAAATATAGGATTAATCATCAGTTGTGATAAAAATCTAAGTTGGGTATTCCCTACTAGGGGATTTTGATGTGATTATAACATCTGAATAGTAGGTTCTTATTGTTAAAAACAACCCGTACTCCATTTCCCACATGAAGATGATATTTTACTTTTACCAATTCAATTTTTCTTCCAAATAGTAAACATTAACAAAAATATATGATACACATGTAACATATAATGTCCAAGAAATATAATCAAAATGATTAATATCCCTAACATATTCACCTTGATGCCCATGATTTTTGGTGTCATGTTAATTTATTCAATAAAATTGCATTACTTTATGTATTCATATTGATTTTCAATTTATAGTACATGGAGTCCAATATAATACATCATATTCCAAAAAAAAATAGTAATAGAAAAATGCTAATGAGATTTTTTTAATTCTTATAAATAAAACAGTTTCTTACATTATCATGAAAATAAGACAATGTGATAAAAAATCAAAAACTAAAAAAATAAGAAGAATAAAAAAAAGTGAAAACAAGGGGCCAAACATATATAAGAAGAAGAAGAACCAAAAATCATCTAAGAAAGGGGAAAAGATTGATTATAAGAGAAAAATCTAGGAGGAGAACCAAAAATCAGGAAAACAATGTCAAGACATCTTGCAAACAAGAAGAACCCATAGATGAGAGAAAAATAAGAAAAAAGATAAAAAATCGATTAAAAAAAATAATTAATATCATCCCAATGATTTATGGTTTGATTAAATCAAAAAAATTGAAGGAGGTGCCAAGTATCACTAGAACATTGACTGTTCCGATGGAAATTTGTATAGAAGTTTCACTGGAGAAAAAGTTCCAGTGGAACTTGACCTAAAAAATGAGTATTATATTGTTCATAACATGGAGAGGATAATTTTCCCTACAGAATTCGTCTTTTCTGAGAGCTTGAATGGCACGATCAGGGGTGATCTCATTTATGGATCTTTTAAAATAAGGGAATGTGTTTTATCAATATTAGTAAAATAACAATGATATAATACAAAATTACTAGTTCTAAAATGGAAAGCATTGATAAATATATGAATTACCATCACTTCTATAGCACTGATAAAGACTGAGATTTATTGATGCAATTAAGGCATTGATAAATCACACTTTTCTGAGCACTAACTGATAAGTGGAGATAAATTTATCTTTTATCAAAACTGACTAAAGTGCTTAAAAATGTCGTTTTTATCTGCATTTCATATGGAACAGGTAAATACTAGTGGAAAATAAAAATAAAAAATTAAAATTTGAAAATACAATAAATTGAAATTTTTATAAAAAAGAATATTAAAAATTAATTTATAAAAAATAATAAAAAATATTAAAAATAAATAAAGATTAAAAAAATTAAAAATTAATAAAAAAATTCTTATTATATTAAATACATTAATAAATGTGATGATATTATGATAAATATTTTAATGTTACGATAATTGAATAAATAATATTAACAATATAAGTCATAAAAATAAAAAAAATGATTAAATTGTACAAATTATTTATTTTTCAAAAATAATATAAATGAATAAATGTTAAAAATGATGAAATTACAAAGATATAAAAGTGAATAAGTATTAAAAATGAATAGATAATAATAAATAAATAAATATTAAAATTGAATAATTTTTAATAATTAAAAATGAATAAATTATAAAAATATAAAAAAATGAATTTATAATCTTAATTATATAAATTTATGAAATATTAAAAATGAATAAATATTAGAATGAAATTTAAAAATATTAAAAATATATATTTAAAAACAAGAGATCTATAATGAAGTACCAATTATTAGTGAATAGATAATAATTATATGCAGATTTAAATGCAAATATATTAAAATAAGAATGAATGAATTTTAATTATATAAATTACATTCATATTAAAAGTATTTAATATTAACATTTAAAAATGTATAAGTAATTAGAAAAATTGAATATATTACCAAAAAATTAAATAGGTAAATAAAATAAAATATTAAAAATAGACAAATATTAAAAATTAATACATAATATTAAATGAATAAATGTTAAATGTACATAAAATTTAATAATTAAAATTAAATAAATTAAAAAAATATTCATAAAATAAAAAATAAAAAATATTGATTATATGAGTAAAGAAACGTTAAAAATGAATAAATATTAAAATGAAAATGAAAAAATATTTAAATTTACATTTAAATAGAATAAATTCATTATAAATTACTAACTAAAAATGAATAATTAATAATTGTATAAATAGTTAGCTTTAAAAAATAGAAAATATTAAATATATAAATAAAAAACATATTATAAATATTAATTATTAACAATTAAAAATGTATGAATAAATATTAAAAATTGGAAAAATTAAAAACATATTAGACTTGTGTGTATATAAATATATAATTTCATTAACAACATTTGAAAAATAAAATGACTTTTCTTATGATTGTATGTGTGCATATGTGTGTGTGTGTGGGTGGGTATTTTTTTTTGAGAAAAGTGATGACATGAACTAGTTTCCTAGTTCATGCCATCAAAGGAATTTATTAAAATAAAACAGGTTCAATACAAAACACGAGGAGTAATGAGCTTACTCCAGCGGGGAATTAAGGGTTACAATGATACTCAAACTAGAACAAAGCCAACAGCCAAAATGAGCACCTTCAAAATGCAGAGGGATCTTCCATCCAGGGTCAGCCATCAAAGATCTTCCCATCAAGAAATAAAAAGATGCTCCATCAAGGGCATATATCAGTATCTTGTTGTGTGCAAGATGGAGAATCTGCTCGGGTGCACCTTTGCAAACTCGATGCATCTTCCCTCTTGTCGTTTCCTTCCCTATCGCCAATTGATCCCCTGTTATCATTTTAACATTTACTCCAAGATTCAAAGCCCTCCTTATTGTCTCGGCACTGTCATGTCTGGGTGGGTCAAAAAGATACATATAATTTACTAAAATGTATCCTATTGAAAAAACAAGTTACTTTTCTTGTTATATAGTGATATGTTCATATACATATATACAAACATACACACTAAATATATAAACATACACACAAACATATGTATAGACATAATCATACACATTCAGACACACGAACATACACATACATGAATGTACACACATGTATACACAAACACATACATACATTTACATAAACGAACATGCACATACATACACATACAAAAACATACATATTCATATATACACATACTACATAAACAAACACATACACATACTACATAAATATACATAAATACACATATACATATAGACACGTGCATACACAGTCATACACATACCCATACCCATACACATAAACATACACATACACATTCACTTACACATACACATACACATACACATACACATACACATACACATACACATACACATACACATACATATACACATACACATACACATACACATTCAAATATACACATGCATATACACATACATATATATACACATGCACATGCACATACACATACACATACATGTGTTGGGGATTGAGGAAAAAATAAAACATTTCATAACATTTCTCTAGAAGATCCCCCATGAAATTGGTGTCTGAAATTGGGATGTTTATGCTCCTCATCCACTACATCGATTTAACCCTTCATCTGGTTTTGTTCCTCCCAAGGTATTCATTCCAAGTAACAAACAAAATTGAACAAGTGACAAGACAAAAAAACACGCATGTAAGAAAAAGTACAAAAAATCATACACAACATGATTATATGGTCTAGACTTTTACCCTAAATCAATAAGATAACATCCATATAACATTAATTTAATGAACTGAAACATCTCAGTTACTTGAATTACCACAATCCAGAACTCTACCTATACCACCAAAAGATGTTACATAAATTTTGTTCAATCGTTTCATCTTTTGGACCCCTCCTTCTAGTCTCCTCCCTTGTAGGACTTTACTTATTCCTTTGTCTTTGGCCCCTAAAATACTTTGTGTACTCCTAGGTAGGCTTCACTAATAGGGTATCCACCTCTATGTTTGTTAGGCCTTGTCATCGTTCATCATTCATACTCCAAAAAAATGAAATTTCATCCATTTATATGGACACCAAGTCCATATATCCAGTTAATAAACCCAAATATCCTTTTCCCCCATCCATTAATATTGAGAATTAACACACCATTGATGTTGAGCGAAAATACACCATTAATGTTGAAAAAAATATCTATATTAATAAAAATATCTTTCTCTAATAAATGGTTTAGATTCAAATAAATTCTGAGTTGAGACTTTTTTCAATCCAATAATCTCTCACTCAAAGACTACTCTCTTTCTCACCCCAATATTGAAACATTTCCATATTCCATTCACCATTAACCTACATTTACTTCATGGTTATCCACTTTATACTACTTCAATCATTCAGGATCCCGCTGAAGTACTCCCTCAGTCTTTTGGATCCATGATATGATCTTTACACTATCTATAAAACTCATCGGAATGCCTCTGCGGAAAATTATCCAAATAAATCATGAACAAGTTATAATCCTTTGATTTAGTTTATATTCCAAACAAAAATTTGGGCCATGCATCATGTTCAATGTCCTCACTCTATAGGAATACCATGTGTTTCCCAAGACTCTTCTATTGAGCTTTTTCACCACCCAAGACAATTTTTGTACACCAAACTCTAGTAATACCATCATAACCAACCTCCATATGGTAATATTAGTTTACAAAAATATAATTGTATCGTCATGATAAACTCCCACTGAATCTTTATTCAATGATACCATGGAAATAGTGTCCTTTTCTCCAACTTCATTCAACCATGTTTTGAATATTTGAGATATCAACTTCATCTCAAAATTTTCATCTATTTATCTACTAATATTCCAAAATATAATTTTTATAGAATCAAAAGTTTGAATCTCCCTTCTCCATCTATAATGTCCTGTAGAATAAAGAAACTGGTTGAATCTTCCATCGACATGAACTAAAAACTGGTGAATTTATCTAACATATATTTCTAGGAACATGAGTCATCTATCACCTAACTTCAACTTCTATAACAATCTCTCTTTACTTTTTTCCATATCCTTATTGTTTTTTCCCTTATGGTATTTTAGTATCCTTCCACCAAACTCTAAATTCCACCAAATGAATGGAATATCCTATATGAAACCAATTGATAATATGACTTTTGATATTCCATCAACACCACTGATACCATCTACATCTTCTAGTGATATTCTTATAGATTCCTAATAGACCACCTAACATGAGGAACCCCAATAGTATTCCACCGAGATCTAAATTCCACCAATAATGTAAAATTAATTATGAATATTTTTGGTCAATAATACTTTTGATATCCCAAAAAACCTATGTCACTGCCACTGTATTCTTGTAAGACCATTTGAATCCTTAAAAAATAGATCCACTAAATGCCTTCCACCATGCTCTACAACTAAAAACTTTAACCATGTGATCTGATACCATTTTTTGTGGATCCATTATAGAAAAAACACAAAACAATTCTCTAGAATATCCACCATGACTTTGGTGTCTATAATTGGGATGTTCATGCACCCCATCCACCGCACTAAGTTTTCCATTAATTTTATTTCGATCCTACCAAGGTATTCATTTAGAGAAACAAACAAAATAGAACAACAACAAAAATAAAACATGAATGAAAGTAAAAAAGGTAAAAAAAACAAGGCACAAAAAGATAACATGGATTGGACATTATTCCAACATCCACCAAACAACAAAAACCTCACATTCATTCAATGAGGAGAAACATATTGGTTACACAAATTAGAATATTTTGTAACGATAAATAAACCCCCAAAATATTTTACATCAATACCATTAAGTAATTTCATCTACATGATCCCTCCTTATAGTCTCTTCCCATTAAGGTATCGACCCACTCCTTTGGATCTAGTGCCTCTGGTACTTTTTTTGAACCCAGGTTGGCTTCCTCTGAAGGGGATCCACCCCCACCTTTGTTAGGACATGTCATTGTTTATCATTCATACTCTAAAAAGTGTCATCATGTCCATTTATATAGAATCAAATTCCATATATCTAATTAATTCAATCAATATTCTTTTTTTCATCGATTAATATTGATAATTAACTCTTCATTAATGTTTAAAGAAAATCCTTTATTAATTTTGAGAAAAAATATCTCCGTTAATAAATTTATCTCTATC
Organism: Viscum album; assembly: GCA_963277665.1. Classification (NCBI taxonomy): domain Eukaryota; kingdom Viridiplantae; phylum Streptophyta; class Magnoliopsida; order Santalales; family Viscaceae; genus Viscum; species Viscum album. Next base: position 122,592,361 of record OY728150.1, read on the forward strand.
CAATAAATAGGCTAGGTGAAAATAAATTTTGAGATGAGAATCTTTTTCGAATGTTAAGTCCAACAATATCCCACTCAAAGACTATTTTCATTCTCACACCAATGATAATACCTGTCCACCTTCTAGACACCATTTATCTATAGCATCTGCATGGTTATCCACTCTATGTTGCTTCAATTGTCCAGGATCCCACTGATTTAGTACCTTTTTAATCTTATAAAACCATGATATGATCATTCCAATGACTATAAAACTCATCTAAATTCATCTAAAGAAAAGTTATCAAAATCAATCAAGAATGAGTTTTTATCCTCTATTTTTTAAAATCCAAACAACAACCTATGTTGTAAAGTGTTCCATTAGCCTCACTCTATCAGAACTCCATGAAATTTTTAAGACTCTGATACTGATATTTCACACCAGCCAATAGATTTTTGGTACACTAAACTCAAGATACACCATCAATACCAACCATCATATTTTAATAAAATATTTTGAAAAGTATGATGTAATCAACATGAAAAACACCCATTAAAGCATCCTTTAGTTCAACCATGGAAATAGGGTCCTTTACTACTACTAATTCCAACCAGGTTTTGAATCTTTGAGGTCTCACCTTCATCATAGAAGGTCCTTTCAATTATATGTCGACCCGATGAACAATGTTTTACATAGAGTCGAAAGTTTCAATCTCCCTTCTCTATCTGCAGTGTAATACAGAACATGGGAACCAGCTAAATATTCATTCAACATGAACTAAAAACTGATTGCTTCATCTAACATCTCCTTCTAGTAACCAAATTTGTAATGGCCTGATCTTTTTGGATGATAATTGTCTACTAAAAATTTGTGTTATAACATTCACAAAAAAACCAAGTCTTTCTTTATGATGTGAATATAAAGGGAAATGTGACCATCAGGATTCAATCGTTATATGACCATTGTTCAATGAGGATAATTAGACAACATAACCATTGGGAACTATAATCATTAGAATAATTTTAATGTTATAATTAGAGTTTATAAGTGAAATTTTATCAAAGGATAAATGATACAAAAAGAAGAGTCGATCGACTCAACCGGTATAGTTGTGTTGTTTGAAGCCCAGTTTTCAGAGCTTGAGAGGGAGGTTATATAACTGGGGTTCGCCCTTCACTAATATCAATCCAAGATTCAACAAGTGAAGCTTGAACAAAATCCCCTAGGGGAGAAGTTCGAGTTAGTAGAGATTACAACTCAGTCAATGTTCGCTGAGGAACCCCATGAAACTACCACCATCACATACCTTAGTCTTAAGGAATAAGTAGGTGTAATAAGGGGTTACATGTAACAAAAATATTTTTTAATTCCTTTGTTTAAATAAACTTTTAATTATATCATGTTCATTTTATGAATAGATTTTCTTAATAAAATTGATGTAGAATTTGATAAATTAATTTTTCAGATAGAAATTATACATTCTATAAAAGATATATATAATATTAATAAAATAATATATTATGAATAATACATATTTTAATAACGTAGTGTGATAAAAAAAATATTATTTAAATATAAATTATAAAATAATTTTATTTTATTTTAAAGTGTCAGAAATTTTACTATGCATTATCAATTCGCTATTATTTTTAACTAATACTTTTTTTATATTTAAAATAGAGATTTATAATGTTTATAGAATTATAATGTTTATAAAATTGTTATGAAAAAATTAATATCATTTTTTAAATCATCATGTTGAAATTATCTTAGGGTGAATTTATGAGAATTTTCTAAATTACCTTATTTTTGCATGAATAGTAAAAATACATTTCAGTTTTTCAATATGTTAATGAAATCATAATTATGTCATAATGAAGTAATAATTAATTAACCAAAATCCAAAACATAAAATATTTTATTTTATTAACATCATGTATTTTAATAAATTTCAATAAATTTCAAAATAGATATGTTACTTTCCAAATTCTAGAATGGAAACATTAACTTTAAAAATGTTATTTTCTGAAAACATTAGTTATCCTCGATAAAATAAGAAATATAAAATTATGGTTAAATATTATAGATTAAAATAATATAAAATTTGTTATAAGTGATGAATACCATGGGAAAATCCCATGAATTTACATTTACCACTACCTAGGTGTCCAAGGCCTAAATTTAGAAATTAAAAGAAATCCCCCACTTTATCTATAAATACAAAGACATTTATCCATTTCCTTTCACTCATATTTAAACCTCCACAAATATATGATATATCTACCAACCAAGGATACCTCAAGCCCCCAATTGTTTTATCCTCATGTTTTACGAACTACTCTTCAAAGTAAGTGAAATCTACACTTCTCCTTTCCATTCAAGATCCCTCATTATGTGGTATGTCTTTAAAATTTCCAAACTATGTTCTTATGTAAAATTTATTTTATCCCTCTACTTTATTAAGTATATTTTTTTAATGGTAAATCCCTTTTCACTATATTTTTACCCTTTCTAAAACTATGTTTTAAACCCACTATGTTGTTGATTTACTTCTCAAAATTCCTCTCTTATTCACAAGAAATTCCCTTTTATTTTCTTCATGTGAATAACCAAACAAAATTATTTTGTATGGGTATTAAACATGATATAAAATTGATTTATTTGATTGTGTAATTGACATACATAAAACCCTAATTCCCATTTGGTGGGTTATAAAGGACATAAATATCTTGTCTTTAAAACATTTTAAAATGCCTTGAATTTTATATGAAACTCATTTCTTCTATTATCCATGGGTAATTTATGAAATATTTTATTATGATCTATGAGGATCACATTAATTAAAACATATTAAGGGTGTGACTTGATAGATCTCCAATGCATTGGGTACTGAATTTAATCTCTATAGATTGCATGTTTTATGATACCTTGGTGAATAACCTTGGTAATTTTTTATGACACATCGATGACAATCTATGGTGATATGCTTAATAATATCTTATTTAAATGTTTTATCCACATTTAAATGTTATTATTCAAGTTATTTTTATTATTATGTGCCTCTTTTTTCCTTTTCTCATTCCTTTATTAGATTCCTCAAGTTCTTGTTGATATTTCTTAAGATCACATGTAAACTATTTCCCTTACTATCCCTTACCAGGCCTTATGCTCATACTTTCCTTTGATGTATGTCCCTAAGTTATGAGATGTAGTAAAATTACTTAGGATGAACCAATGAAGAAGTATTTTATATTTTTTAGAATAATTTTTTAAGTTTTCATTTATTGTGTACCTTGTTTCTATGAAACTAAAATTTATAATATCTTTTATTTGGTACAATTTCATGAAATGTTTATTTATTAATAGGTGGTATTCCATATTTGGTATCAAATAGAGGTTTAGTTAATTGTGGAAATTATAATTTTTAAACTTTTGGAAGAACCTTAGAGAAAATTTAAAATATAGGAAAACATACATTTATTTTGGTAAAGTATTAAGTAAGTTATATCTAAGAAAATAAATCATTGTCTGATACAAACAAGTGGATATGGCTCTGACATAGATGTATCTAGGGGTAAAACATGAAAACACCTCTTTGAGATAGAATCAAACGAGGACTGGTACATGAAAATGAACCTTGCTTAACTCCTAGTTTGAAACTCTTGGGGGGTATGTTTGGTTTATCATAATATTTTTATAAACCATTAAGAAGGATTTATAGAAAATTTAATTATTTTTACTGATCAGCATAATTAAGAATTACATTTTAAGATATAAATTTCCTTTATAGTTATAATATTATTAAAATAAACCCATTTATCACTAAGTTATATTATTTTATAAAATCATGGGAAATAGAAGGAACCTTGTAAATGGTGAGCACAATGAACCAGGTGTTGATGGACCTCCGATGGAAGATGGAATGGAAAACATCATGAGAATGGTGAATCAATTGACTTGAGTTATAAGAAATAACTTAAATCAAGCTGAGAGATCGAATTCACATAAAATGGAACAATTTTATATTGGTTCCTTTATGAATCATTAACATCTTTATTTTAGTGAATTTACCAACCCATTGACTATTGAACAATGGATAATTTTTATAGAAAATATCATTTTTATGATCTATTGTTTGGAGAAAGAGAATGTCACCCTGGTTGTGAACTTCTTAGAGGGAGAATTTTATTATTGGTGGACACTTGTTAAAAAAACAAAACCAAAAAAGGGAGATTGATGCTATGGAGTGGGAAGAGTTTAAGGGATAATTTTTCTATAAATATGTCGGTCGTTTTATGAGACCTAAAATGGAGAAGGAATTCCTTGAGATGAAGTAGAAGGAAAATCAATCTGTCGGAATCTATGAGATGCAATTTACAAGGATTTTTAAATACACCTAAATATTTTTCATGGATCCTAAGGAAAAGGTTGATAGATTATTCAGTTTACTAAGACCCCATATACAGATTAATCTAGCCACTCAAGACTGTGAAGATTATGAGGTGATAATGTAAAGTGTTTTGAAGGATGAGTTATAGTTTAAAGAGATACAGTGGTCTCGTAGATCTAATGAATAAAAAGAGATTTTTGGAGCCAAACATGGTGAGTAACATTGATCAAGGGAGAAGAGGAAATCAAGTAGTATGTCCCATATAACACAAATGTGGGAAAAAGGAATTCAGGGAACTACTTTCTTGGGAAAAATAAATGTTAAATATGTGGAAGAGATGTCTATATTTCTCGGAACAATCACACTAAAGTAATGCCTCAACTTCTTAGCCCTAATAAAAAAGGGAATATAGTGTAGGCTTATCCCGAAGTTCAATGCTTCAAGTGTGGACATCTTGGGTACTTTTCCAGTTACTTCCCAAATCTGAAGTTTGTGGATGGGAGTTATTATCAACCTCATTGAAGGCCAAGGGATAAAGGTTGGTATTTTGCAATCATAACAACTAAAGTTGAACCTCTATATGATGTGGTGGAAGGTACTCTCATTGTTCTCTCCAAGCTATCAAGTACTTTTTTTGATTATATTTCTACACATTCCTTTATTTCCAAAAATTTTTTAAAGAATAAAGAATGAATCCCAAAAATGATAGAAGTAGCATTATCAGTTAAGACTCCAGGAGGGATTACACAAGAATCAACAGTATATAGAAACTCTAGTATTCACTTAGTATAGCACAATATCATCTCAAATCTTGTAGTCATTCCCATGATGGAATTCAACATTATACTATGGATGAAATGGTTATCAAAGTATAATACTAGGATCAACTACATAATTAAGGAAATTTCATTATTATTTAATGGAAATCCTATAGTTATTTTCGAAGGAGATATATCTCAGCCCAATATTTGTATAGAATCACCACTTGTAGCCTTATTTATGAAGATGATAGGTGAATATGAAGAATGAAATTAAAGTATATGAATAGAATATATTCCCATCATTGACAAATACATTGAAATATTTCCTAAGGAGTTACCAAGACCTCCCCTAGAAAGATACGTAGAGTTCTCCATTGAACTCATGCCTAGATCCATTTCAATATGAAAGATCCCTCATAGAATAGAAAATGTGGAGCTGGAGGGATTAAAAAAAACTCCAAGATATTTTAGAGAAGGGGTTTATTCGACCAAGTGACTATCCTTAGGGATAAACTATTCTATTTATGAATAATATGGATGGATCAATGTGGATATGCATTGATTATATAGAACTTAATGGGATCACTGTAATGAACAAGTATCCACTTACAAGGATTGCTGATTTATTTTACCTGCTTCATGGGGTGAAATTCTTCTATAAGATTGATCTATGGTCTGGTTATCATCAATTGAGAGTGAATAAAATAGATATTCCAAAGACTTCCTTCCAATCAGGTTATGGGCATTATGAGTTTTTTTTATTCCCTTCATCTTGAATAATTCTCCTGGTATATTTATGGATTTGATTAATACAATCTTTAAGGTGTACCATGATAACATTATGTTAGTTTTAATTGATAATATTCAAATATATTATAAAACTTTTGAGGATAATTATGATCACATAAGGTGTATATTACAAACATCGAGGAAGGGGAGACTATTTGGAGAGTTTAGAAAATGTGAATTTTGGTTATAACAAGTGTATTTCTTGGTGCACATTGTGACCAGTGAAGGAATCTCATTTAACCCTGTAAAGACAAGGGTTGTAAAGGGGTGGAATCTTCCTAACATAGTAACTGAGATTCATAGTTTCCTTATTTTAGAAGGATATTATAGTATGTTTTTGGAAAACGTTTCATAACATTATAATACACTAACCAAGTTAACTCAAAAAGGGGCCAAATTAACTGGGATAAAGGAGTGTCAAGAAATTTTCCAAGAGACCAAGAAGAGATTATTTATCGCATCTATGTTAACTCTTCCCTCTAGTAGGGAAAGATTATTTATATTTAGTGATGCAGCTCTAAAAGGTCTTAGGAACATCCTCTTGAAAAGAGATAAGGTGATTGCTTATGAATCTCAATAGTTGAAGACTCATGAGCATAATTATTCTATGCATGACTTGGAGCTAGATGTAGTTTTTTTTTTTTGATGATATGGATGCACTATCATTATGGGGTGAAATGTGATATATATATACACCACCAAATTTTGAAGAATCTTTTCATGAAAATGGAATTAAACATGAGACAGGGGATATGGTTGGAACTTCTTAAAGACTATGATTTTTCAATTCATTATCACCCTAGAATATCAAACAAGTTCGTTGATGCATTAAGTAGAAAAGAACATGTTGTGCTTGAAATGATGAGTATTCAAATATATCCTTTGATTAATGACCTAGTAAGGTTGGACATGGGAATCATTAGGGATGGGGCATCCTCAACCCTATCCCAAATTATTTCTCAACTTCCATTACTAGAGAAGATCAAGAAATATCAAAGATAATATCCTTTAGTATAGAAGAAGATAAGGGATGTGATGAATGGGATGTTCCCTAAGTTCAATATTGATCAAGAAGGTGTACATAAATTTTGTACAAGGGTATGTGTTCTATAAATTCCAAAAATAAAGAAGGAGTTAATGGATGAAGCTCATAACTCTAAATTCTATATACAACCTAGAAGCACTAAAATGTATAGGGACCTTCATGATCATTATTGGTGGGATAACATAAAAAGGGAGATTTTTTAATACACAACAAGGTGCATGGTGTGTCAAAATGTTAAAGAAGAGAGAAAACTTCCTAAAGTGGTATTACGAACACTATCTATACCAACATGGAAGAGGGAAAATATCACTATGGACTTTTTCACTTGTCTCTTGAGAAGATCCAATGGAAACAATCTGATGTGGTTTATATTGGACTGTCTCACCAAGAAATTACATTTTTTCTCTATCTGAGAAGACTTATCTCTTGATCAACTGCCCAAGATTTATGTAAACTAAGTGGTGAGGTTTCGTGGAGTGACACTTTCTATCATTTCTGATCATAATCCAAGGTTCACATCAAAAATATGGAGTAGTATTCAACATTATCTGAGTACCGAATTGAGTTTTTGTACGTTCTATCACCCCCAAACTGATGGCCAATTAAAAGGACAATTAAAACACTTGAGGAAATTTGGATAACATGCTCAATGGAATTGAAAGGTTGATGGGATCAACATCCACCATTAGTTAATTTTCCATAAAACAATAGTTTCCATTCAAGTATTCAAATGGAACCCTATAAATATATATTTGGGAAATGAAGTTGAACTTTTACATGTTGGGATGATGTTGGTGAGAGAAATCTTCTTGTGACAGATCTTGTGAAAGAGATAACAGAAAAGGTTCATTCTATCCAATAACATTTTAATAATACTCATAGTTAGCAGAATATCTATGGTAATAACCATTTAAGGGACTTAGATTTTTGTTTTGGTAACAAAGTCTTCCATCAAATATCACCATGTAAGAGAGTCATGTGGTATGGTAAGAAAGGGAATCTTAGACATATGTACATTGTCCCCTATGAAATCCTTGATCGCATATCAGCAATGTCATATCAGCTTGAAATTCTTATAAATTTAGCTCAAGTTCATGATTTATTACACATATCTCTCTTGAGGAAGTATATACCTGACCCTTAACATGTATAGAATCTTGAGGTGGTACAACTGGAACATGACCTCTCTTATGATGAGAAGGTGGGGGAGATCTTGGACTATAGATACAAGGTTCTACACAACAAGACTACCCACCTCATCAAAGTGTTTTGGAGGAATCATATATTTGAAGAAGTGGTGTGGGAACCAGATGAGATAATGAGGCAAAATTACCCATAAATTTTCTCAAATAAGGTAATGAGTTGATATTTTAGGGATGAAATTTCATAATGGGGTGAGAATGTAATGACTCAAAATTTTTGAATGATAATTGTTTCATATAATTGTGTGATATATTATTCACAAAAAAATAAGACTTTTTTATTAAGTGAATATAAATGGAAATGTGACCATTGGAATTCAACTATTATATGACCATTGGTCAATTATGATTGTTGTAAAATATGACCATTGGGAACTATAATCTTGATAATAATTTTAACATTATTATTAGAGTTTATAAGTAAAATTTTAACAAAGGATAATTTATACATAATGAAGAGTTGATGGCCTCAACCAGTAGATTCATGTCGTTTGAAGCCCATTTGTTAGAGATTAAGAGGGAGGTATCATCACTACTGTTCTCTCTTGAACAAGTTTAATCTAAGCTTCAACAAGTTAATTTTGAACAAAATCACCTATAGGAGAAGTTCAAGTTAGTGGAGATTACCACTCGGTCGATGTTAACAAAGGCACCCCCACAAAACTAAAAATATCACATGCCTTACTCTTAGGAAATACACAGATGTAATAAGGGGTTACATGTATTGACCTTAGTGTGTAGTTCCTTTGTTTAAGTAAAATTTTTATTCTATCATTTCTGTTTTAAGAATAATTTTTCCTAATAAAATTGAGATAAAATTTGATAAATTTATTTTTCAAACATAAATAGTACTTTCCAGAAAATATATAAATAATTATAATAAAATAATATATTATTAATAATAGTTATATTAATAAATTAGTGTGATAAAAACACTCTTATTTAAATATAAATGATAAAATAACTTTTTTTTAAGCGTCATAAATTTTACTATGCATTTTTTATTCGCTATTATTTTTAATAAATAATGATTTGTATATTTAAAAGTTTTAATACTCATATTTATATTATTATTATTATAAAATAAATACAATTTTTTAATGAGAACATTGATATTAGTTTAGGGTTAATTTATGATAATATTCTAAAATACTTTATTTTCTCATAAATAATAACAATTTAATTTTAGTTTTTTGGTATGTTAAGGAGATCCTAATTATGTCATAATGCTTTAATAACTAATTAATCACAATAAAAGACTTAGAATATGTTATTTTTTAATATCAAGTATTTTAATAAATTTACAAATATATAATTTACTTTAAAAATTCTTAAATGGAAACATGAACTTTAAAAATATTATTTGGTGAAAAACAATAATTATCATTTCCAAAATAAATAATATATAATGACGGTCAGCTCATGTGGATTAAAATAACATAATATTCATCCCAAGTGTCCAATACCATTGGAAAATATAATGGTCAACCCCATTTTTTTATTTACCACTACCTAGGTGTCGAAGACCTAAATTTAGAAATTAATAAACAAATCCCCTACTATTTCTAGAAATACCCACTTATTTCTCCATTTAACATCACTTACATTTCATCCTACATGAATATATGATAGTTTTACCTCCCAATGTTTCTTCACAAGGTTTCCTCAAGCCCCCAAGGTCCTGATCCTTAAGTATTAGGAACTCTTTAAGGTAAGGGAAATCTCTACTTCCCTTTTACATTCAAGTTCCCTCTTTATCTGGTATGCCTTTGAAATTTCCCAAATATGTTCTTATGTATAATTTATTATATTCCTTTACTATATTAATATTATTTTAGGAATTGTATACCCTTATCCCCTCTCTTTTTACCCTTTTCTAAAACCATGTTTATACCCATTATGCTGTCGGTTTTACTTCTCAAAATTTTTCTCTTTTTATCAAGAAGTTCCCTTTTATTTTATTCATGTGAATAAAAAAACTTATTTATTTTCTAAAGGTATTAAAAAATATGTAAATATTATTCATTTTATTCTTTATTTTATGTACATAATCCCTCATTCCCTTTCCATGGGCTATAAATGGAAAAAAGATCATATTTTCAAGCACTTTTTAAAACACCATGATTTTTACATGATGCCAATTTCTTCCATTCTTAATGATTTATTTATGAAATTTTTTTATTATGATATACATAGATTACATTAATTAATACATATTAAAAGTCCACCCTGATAATCATCCAATTAAATGTGTAAATAATTTAATCTTTATAGATGACATGTTTTATGATACCTTGGTGATTAACCATGGTAAATATTTATAAAACATTGGTGAAAAAACATTATGATATGCTTAATAATGTATCATTTAAATGTTTTAGAAACATTTCCTTTTTATGATTCAAGATATTATTATTATTATATTCCCCTTTTTCCTATTCTCATTCCTTTATTATATTCCTCAAGTTCTTATTGATATTTCTTGACATCACATGTAAATTGTTTCCCTTGCTTTCCCCTACTGGAACTTATGCTTTCCCTTTTCTTTGATGTATGTCACCAAGTTATGCGATATAATATAAGTACATAGGATGAACCAATGAATAATCTTGTTGCATTTTTTATAATAATTTTTTAGGTTTTCATGTATTATGTACATTGTTTCCAAGAAATTAAACTTTAAAAAATCCTATGTTTTGTAAAACGTAATGAAATGTTTTTGTATTAAAAAGGAGGGATAAAAAATAAATAATCTTTCACCTGAATTCAACTTATGGAATAATAATTATTTTCTTATTGTTTTGGTATTCTAGTTATTTTTTCATTTTCTAATTTCATTATCCTTCCACCAAGCTCTAAATTCCACCAAATAAATAAAACATGTCATGTGAAAACTATATCGAAGAATAATTTTGATATTCTAGAAACACCACTGATACTACCACCATCTTCCAGTGAAATTATTCCACACACTTGATAGACCACCTAACCTGAGGAACCCCATTATTTTTTCACAAATATCTCACTATAACCAACAACGGAACATGCCTCGTGACTTCTTCTAGCCAATAAGACTATTAATATCCTAGAAACACCTATAGTACCAGAACATTATTCTGATAATATCCTCTAATTCCTTAAAAAACTACTCCACCATATGCATGTCATCATGTTCTTCAACTAAACACTTCAACCAAGTGATCTAATGCAACATTTTAGGGATCAAGTCCATAAGAAATAAATATGGTTCGTTATTCTAGAAGACACCCTTGACATTTGGGTCTATAAGTGAGAAGTTTAAGTACCCCACCCACTACACCAATTAATCCCTTTATCTGGTTCTTATCCTCCCAAGGTATTCATTCTGATAAATGAACAAAATAAAAAAATTAACATGACAAACAAACACACATGAAAGAAAAAAGTAACAAAACAATGAACAATAGAATTATGTGTCTTGTATTTTTATCCTACATATGTGGGATAATGTAAACAAAAAATTAATTCAATGAGGATAAGCTAATAGTTTGCCAAAACTACCTGAAGGATCTAAACACAGCATAATCATAGAGGTTGGGAGGGACCATCTTTTATTTTTCCATAATTGATGACCAAACTAGGATTAATACAACAATGAATGCTAGTATCTCCAGATTAAAATCAATAATTTGGAAAAATATAAGAAAAGAACTAGATTCAAGAAATAGGATCTTTCACATCATATTTATAAATATTTTATTAATTTCTAAAGAAATTAAATACCTAGGTCTTTGGTAGTTTCTTTATTTGTGATCATTGATCTTCCGTAATGACCCTTCCAGATTTCTTTCATTGCACTCATGAGGATCCAAAGTAGAATCCATCTCGTGGTGATCCACACATGATCCAATGATCTCCGAACAATGCCACTCATTCTCCAAGTGCTATCACGGTGAAGCTAATGTCTTGTGTCGATCATTCTTGACTGCTCGTTCTTCGATCTTTAAGAACTTTTTTTATTCTTGAGATGTGGAAGGGAGAGAAGTCGAGGGATAAAAAAGTTGGCTCAACAATTCTCAATTCACCAGGGTTTGGAACAATAGACGTACATACCTATTAATCAACAATGGGTTTTAGTTATAATATTTAATTGTAAAACAACAATTAAATTCAATTATAACTATTTGATAAAACCCATGACACATAATTAAAATAAAAACACCATTATTTTTGGTACACCAAATTTCACAAAACAGAACCATAAATGAAATTTTGTGCCACATAATGATAACAATATTATTATTATTTATTGCACCCACTAGATAAACATTATTTACTGACTTGTAAATAATAATTTATCAACGGATACAGTCTTGGTTCATTCAAACTTCTCTTCAATTAATTGAACACCCAAATAAAATATTCTATTCTCTTAAATAAATATTTTTATTTACAAACTAGTACATAAATATTTATTAGATGTTCAATAAAATAAATAAATATATTTTATTCAAAATATGATGAAAAAAATATTTATTTAATTTATGTGATCATTTTAACTTGAATGAAATTATTCCTCTGTCTTAAGAATAATATTTATTACATTAATTAAATTCATATAGAATATAATCAAGACCGCTAAAAACAATTATTGTGTTACCCTCTAGGATTATTTTTCGTTGGAATTAGGCGGACTTTCCTAAATTCTAAAATTTCTATCTAGCAAAGGGTCAAGGTTCCCAATAGAAAGAACATAAAGTCATAATGAAAACATCCAAATATGAATGCTCACTGTGAAATATAATCTCTTTGTCACAATATCTCATCATGAAAGTTTCATGATAGTGTCATCAACCTATGTTCTTAATACATTATTCTTTGACTACCTGAAATAAACTTGTTGTTAGACCATGGCCTTGGAATTTTAGAAGACTATTTTATTTTAATCAAATGGATAAGATATAAACTACCATAAATGGAAGGGAAAAATCATTCCTCGACTTATCCATAAATAACATGTCATTCATGACACACCCAACGTACCTTACTTCCCGCCAACATATGACTTGTTGATTTTCATCAGTAAATCAAAGTGCATGAGTTGTGACACATATTAATGATCATATTAAGTCTAAGGACCATTAAAAAAACTTGTAGATGATAATATTCTATGAAACCAAAATATACCTAATTTGTAACACCCTAAGCTTCTCTTCGAATAATACAACAGTGTGTGTTGTACGCATCTTCGAGTTCTACCACACACCACAACCAATCAAACTAGCCATTATGAATAGTAATACCCAATTTTTAAAATTTTATAAATTTTATCATTCAAAATGGACTTCATTTTTGGATTCTTAATATCGAAATTATCATAGGGTGAATTTTTGGTATTTTTCTGAAAGCATTCAATTTTTGATGAATAGTGAAAAAACACTAAGTTATAGTTTAAAACCGAATTTTTATTTAAATAATTATTTATTTTTTTAAAATTAATTAAGGTCAAAATAGATACATAATATCTATATAATCTCAATGTAATTCATTGGAGTTAGTTTAGAATAATTTTAGATATATAAAAATTTTATTGAACTTTTCACCGTCTTTTACCCACCTCCTAGAAAAATTTGGAAATTCACATAAAACATAATTTTACCACTTCTATGAGTGGAGTTTAGAAAATCCGAGAGACACGGTTTATATCAAGGAGTAAAATTTGGTTCAATAAGATAAAAATAATTTTTGGTAAATAGTAACTTTTTACTTTTATTTACCAAGATTAAAAGTAAATAGGGTAATTAAGGGTAAAAATGATATTAATATTACCCAAACACGTGTCATAATTCTATTGGAAAAGTGTATATCGACCAAAAACAACCTTAGGAATAAAATATTATCATTTAGGTCTACTTGGATTAGATTAAGACATTTATTATTAAGTAATTCAAAGCATAGTTAAAAGAGTTAAAATCAAAGTTTAATAACTAAAACATTTTTAATATAGGGTTATACATAAGATAAATTTGATAATAAATATTCATTAGAAATATAAATATATTTAATAAATATTGGTATTTTAATTATAATTTTTAGACATAAAAAATTTAATTTATTTATGACACAATGGTGAAACATTAATTACCTAATTAATGAAATATTAAATTAATTAATAATATAAATACCCAAATAAATGTAATTTGAGACTTTTTATGAATTTAACTAAATTTATAGATTAATATGACATGTTAGAATTAATTTAATTATGTATTTTTGAATTAATAATGCTGTTATGATTTTCACAAAAATCAAATACCAAATAGTGTCAAAATTGACATAAAAGAGTTTGTAAAACAAATATTATATTATTAATTGATATTAAATTCCTAAAAATATAAGGTTAGGAAAAGAGACTTATATAATGATAGGTGTATCATTAATGGATCACTTGGGGGTCTCTTGGAAGTTTATAGTAAGTTTATTAACTATGTAATATAAAAATACAAAGAGACGTGGTAAATGTTAAACTAATTAACTAAGAGATAAAACTAAAAAGATAAGGCTAATATAGTGACCCAAACCTATCTAAAACCTATTGTTTGGGTGGTTTTAGACCCATACCCACCTTAAAATTTAAATAATCCACTTTGGATCCATTAGAAACTGAATATGAATTTATTATAAAATAATATTTCTAGCTTTTCCAAAGGTTCTCCTCACCCCTCTTATAAAAGGGCACTCCCCCTTATCATGAATTCACACATTCAAAGCCTTTTGGTTCGGCCAACCCCTGACCAATTATTCTCTCAACATTAATAAATTCATCCTAGAGTCATTCCTTTAGTAAGAAATCCAACCTAAAAATCCCTTTTGATCAAATCAAAATGAAGAACCCGAAGAAGAGGTAATGTTTTTACCACCCACTTTCAAGTTCCTTTCTTCTTCAACTTCTTCTTTCTTTGTTGTTGGATCCATTCTAAAATAATAACTCCAGTATCTTCTATATATTGTGATGTTATTATAAATATGGTACAACAATATTCATTACTCTATCCATCCTTTGAATGACATGTCACCATATGTGCGTCTGTACGGCCTACCGTCTCCACGTCATGGTGTAATTGTTATTCAATACATTATTATTTGGATGGGTATAATAATGATGTGTATTTCATGTAAATAATAAATATAACATGATAATGATTCTTTATATATGATATACCATCCAATTATATATTATTCTAATATCAAAATAATGATATTGTCGATTGTGCATACGTACGGACTACCGTCTCCACGAACGCGATGAGAATCATTCCCCATCGTATCCATTCAAGGATAATTGTAATTTGATGATTAAAAATAAATTTAAAGTAATTGATATAATTCTGGATATTACTAAGATACAACCTATCCATAACAAACATGTCTTATGTAACAAAACATATAAAAGAAAACGAGTAAGTTAACACCCAAAACGACGATAATACTAAGATATTATTAACAAAGCAATGTTAAAAAGATCATATATGATATCATAATAATGTATATGATTCTTTTATAATTTAATAACAATTATTTCACTATTATACAAGAGTTTAACCTACCCTCAACCATGGAAAATTACAAGGTAATGGTTTATTTCACAATCTCTTCAATATTCGAGGTTGTTTATACGTAATTATCTACTGGGACCTCTTTATCATCCACATCCATGTTTCTTAAAAATGTATTTCAAATCATTATTAATATTTTACATACTATGGGTTAAAGTCTTTTATACCCTTTTTGACTTTTTATAAGAAGTTTATAAAATAATCCTTCTGTTGTTTTCCAAACAAGGCCCTTTTTAACCTTTTCGACAGAATTAAGGTAAGAATGTCTTTTTTTAACTTATATGGAGGGTGCGACTATTTTCCACCATTATAAAATCTTCGAAGCTTCCCTTAAAAACTTATAAGAATATTTTCAAATTAAATGTTTTCTTTTATAATTATGTGACTTTTAAATTATTTCAAAAAAAGAGATATTTCTCTCAACTAGTTTTGATTTTATCTATGTCAACATCCTTTGATGGATTTTAAGCTTATTTTAAGTTTATTTATTATGATACAAAACTTCCATATTGTATTGAAGGTTTTGTGATATGTTTGACTATTGATGTGTTATTTTTATACCATTCATAGTTTATGGAAAAATTATTGACATTTCGTATGTTATTTTTAATATGAATGTTTATGTTATGTTTAAACCTATTCATATGAGTATTGCATTGGACTTAATAAGTGACGGGTGGAGCCCGCTATAGCTCCTTGATGCATCGGTGGGTCTCATGAGACAAACTAGTGTCTTGGCACAAGGATTTGACAAAATCTTATTTGTAGTCTTGGCACATGGCCTTGACTATATGGTTATGATAGTCTTGAATTATGCATTCTATCATTATGAAAGTGGTTATTGATATTGCATGTGGTTATTAAACAGGTAGAATATCCTTGTGAATAAGTAAATGACGTTATTTCATTTTATCTTTTCCATATTATGCTGAAGTTAAATTTTAAAAGGCTTTTGTTTTAGTTATACATTGCCTTAAATGTTTATGCTTATTTATGAAAGTTTCTGTTGTATTGTTATCCTTACTGAGCACCTGAGCTCCCCCCCTTTCAATGTTTTATTTTTTCCAGGATGTGAAGAAGTAATTTATGAATGACCTGTAGGAATAGTATGAGGGGATATGAATACAAGATGTTGTATTTTTCACTTTATGATGTAATGTAATATTTATGAATGTATCTAGTTATTCCAAGGCTACTAAACTAATCGGTCTTTAGAGACTTCATCTTTTGTGATCATACCAATGTTATGTAATAATGCACCGACTCTGGGTAACTACGGTCAGGGCGTTATAGTTGGTATTAGAGGAAGTTTAGTACAAACCTTGGAAACTGTATTTAAATAAAATCTGATTAGAGCACATAGACCTAAGATATGTACTTTGAGGATTAGTATAGAACAACTTCCTAGAATTTTGGTATTGTAGAGATTTTGTGAGTTTTCCAAGCAATACATCCCTTTCTGGATACGAGCAGGTTGAGGCGGCTCTGGCACAGATGAACCTAGGGGTAAAACCTGAAAACACCGCTTTGAGCTAGACTCGAACGGGAACTGGTTCATGACAACGGGCCTTGCTGCACTCTTGGTTACGACACTCTCAGGGGATATACATATGATAATTCTCATTTTCTTTGTAAACCATTATGAAGGGTTTATGAGTATATACTTTCTCAAAGAAAACATTTTTATGATTATGGATTATATCCATAAACTGTTCAATTTTTGTTAAGTGTTTTACAAGTTTGGATTTATGTATTGCGATTCATAAACTAATCTAGTGTATTCCATTGTTTAGAAATGGATCCTAGTGGAAGAAATGGAAACCGTATCAATGCAGCACTCTATGTAGGGATTTCCCTCCTGCTCAAGATAATTATAGTGGAGTTGGTAATGCAACTGGTGCTGATCAGCTAATCACCATACTGGGACAACTCACTCAGGTTATTAATAATGACCTTACCCATATGGAGCACCCTTATCTGAAGCGTGGAGGATCAATGTTATACCTATTTATGAGGAAACAACCACCAACATTCAATGGGATTAAAAATCCCTTAGTATCTTAGAAATGGATAAATTCCTTAGAGAAAATATTCCATGCCTTAGGGAGTAGTGAAAGGGGAAAAGTTATCATGGAGGTTTACAGCCTCACTAGAGATGTTGATAAATGGTGGTCATTGATTCAAAACACAAAGGAAGATGATGAAGTATCAAATATGGAATGGAGAGAGTTCAAAGAGATTTCCTTAGAAAAATACTTTCCTCGTGACCATCGAGCGGATATGGAAAGGAAATTTTTGAGTCTGATACAAAAGGAGGATGAGAATGTCACATAGTATGAGGATAACTTTACAAAGTTAGCGAGGCATGTATTATATTATATACGTAACCCAAGGAGTAAGATTTATCGTTTCTTTGATGGGTTAAAACCCTTTCTCCATCGAGCATTGGTCTCACAATCCTTCTTGTCATATGAAGATATTGTCTTGTGTGCTATCAAGACGGAAAAGGAATTCTCTAAGTCTTACGACTTTAAAGCAAAGAAAGAGAAGAAGAGATCTGCTGATCAATCTGGGAATGGAAATAAGGGGAATAAGGTAAAAGTTGAATATCTATACTACAGTAAGTGTGGGAAGAAACACCCTGTTACTTGCTTAAAAGGAATGGGTGTTTGTTACAAGTGTGGTGAAAAAGGCCACCAAGATCTTGATTGTAAGGGGAAGGAGGAAGCTACTGATTTCCAATGATACAATTGCAGGGAGATGGGACATTATGCAAATGAATGTCCTAAGCATCAGGGAAACTTAACTCAGAAAAGGCCAAGGGATCAAGGCTAGGATTATGCTATCACTACTAGTGAGGTAGAAGCTCTGAAAGATGTGGTGGCAGCTAATTTAATGGTTTCCTCAAGTTTAGCCAATGCTTTATTTGATTCTGGATCATCACATTATTTCATATCTTCCCATTTTTCTAAGAAAATTAGATATTTCTAATTTTATTTAACAAGAGAGTTGTCAGTTAAAACTCTTAAGGGAAGTATCATTGCGACAAAGTTTTGTGAATCAGTCCCCATTAGAGCACATAAATGTTCTTTACCAACCAATATCATCATCATACCCATGATTGAATTTGATATAATCCTCGGTATGGATTGGCTTTTGGACCATGATGCGAAGATTTATTGTAAGAAGAAAGAGTTTATGATTTTTTTTCATGATGATAAGGAACACCTTATCTTTATAGCAGAATCATCACCACCTAATTCTTATCAAGATCCACCCCCTATAGCTCAACTAAATTCAATTATTGGATAGGAAGAGAATGAAATGATTGTGGGTGAGGAACGAAATGTTCAAATAGATCATGTACCTATTGTGAGAGAATATGTTGATGTGTTTACAGAAGATTTACCTGGACATCCTCCAGAATGAGAAATTGAGTTTTCCATTGATTTAATTCCTGGTTCAAGGCCTATATCGAAGACCCCTTATAGAATGGCCACTATGTAATTAGTTGAACTAAAGAAACAACTATAGAAATTGAGTAATAAGGGATTTATTCTCCCTAGTGTTTCTCTATGGGGATCCCCTATTCTTTTTGTTAAGAAGAAAGATGGATCTATGAGGTTATGTATCGACTACAGGGAAATAAATGATATAACAATAAAAAATAAGTATCCCCTACCTCGCATTGATGACTTATTTGACTAACTAAATGGAGATCAATACTTCTCTAAGATTTACCTTCGATCTGGATACCATCAGTTGTGTGTGAAGAAGGAAGACATCCCAAAGACATCATTTCTAACCAGGTATGGGTATTTCGAGTTAATAGTAATGCCTTTTGGATTGAGTAATGCACCCTCTGTATTCATGGATCTAATGAATAGAGTTTTCAAGGAATATATCGATGATTTTGTGGTGGTATTTATTGATGATATCTTGGTATACACCAAAAGTTACGAAGATCATTAAAATCACCTGCGCATTATATTGAAGACTCTAAAAAGACATGAATTATATAGGAAGTTTAGAAAGTGTGAATTATGGCTTCAGGAGATTCCTTTTCTTGGCCATATTGTCTCTAAGGATGGAATTTCCATTGATGCTTCTAAGACAAGAGTAATCCAAGAATGGCCAGCACCGACGAGTATAACTAAGGTACATAGTTTTATTGGTTTAGGAGGTTATTATTGACATTTCGTCTAGAAATTTTCCCGGTTGGATAACCCATTAACAAAGATCACACGTAAAGGGGTTAAATTTTTTTGGACAAAAGAGTGTGAAGAATGTTTCGAAGAACTGAAGAGAAGATTAGTCAATGCTCCTATATTGAATCTACCATTGGGGAATGATTTGTTTGTTATTTATAGTGATGCATTGAAGAAAGGACATGGTTTTGTCCATATGTAGAATGATAGGGATATTTCCTATGCATCACGACAACTGAAAATTCATGATCAAAACAATCTTACTCATGATCTTGAGTTAGATGCTGTAATATTTTATTTGAAGATATGGTGACATTATCTCTATGGTAAAAATGTGAGATTTATACTAATCGCAAGATTTTGAAGTATATTTTATCACATAAATAACTCAACATGAGGCAAAGGTGATGGCTTGAACTACTCAAGGATTATGATTGCATGATACACTACCACCCGGGGAAGGAAGATAAGGTAGCAGATGCATTGAGTAGAAATGATCATGGAGTTTTGAACAAGATGAGAGTTGAAAAGGATCCTATATACATGGATCTAGTAAAGATGGATATAGGAATCATCATGGAAGGTGAAACATCAATAATTTTTCAAATGGTTACTAAACCATATTTATTAGAAAGGATAAAGAGTTCTCAGACCAATGATGAAGAATTTAAAAAGAAGATTAAAGTTGTGCATGATGGGATATTGAGTGACTTTATATATGAAGATGGAATTTCGAAAATTGGGAAGAGACTTTGTGTTCCCGATATACCTGATCTAAAAAGGGAATTATTGGACAATGATCATAGTTCTAATTTCTCTATACACCCTGAGATCACCAAAATGTATAGAGATTTGAAAGAACATTTTTGGTGGGACAACATGAAGAGGGAGATTGATGATTTTGTGTTAAGATTTATGGTTTGTCAATAAGTGAAAGCTAGAAGGCAACAGCCTGGAGGACTCATGCAACCTCTTCCCATACCTGAGTGGAAATTGGATAATATCACGATGGACTTTTTCATGGGACAACCAAAGACTCCTAAAAGGAATGATGCAATTTGGGTCATTGTTGATCGTCTAACCAAGTAATCACATTTTCTTACTATAAGAGAATCTCTACCACTTGAACATCTAGAAATACTATATATTAATGAAGTTGAGAGACTTCATGGAGTACCCATATCGATTGTTTCCGATCGTGATCCCCGTTTTACTTCAAGATTCTAGAAGAGTCTTCATAAGACCTTGGATACTGAACTTCATTTGAGCACTGCCTACCACCCTCAAACAAATGGACAATCAGAACTGACTATTCAAACATTAGAAGACATGTTGAGATCCTTCTCACTTGACTTTTAGGGAATGTGGGATCCATATTTCGCTCTGGTAGAATTTTCCTATAACAATAGCTTCTATTAAAGTATTCATATTGCACTATATGAAGAGTTATATGGAAAGATATGTCACACACCAACCTGTTGGGATGGTGTTGGTGAAAGAAAACTAGAAGGCCTAGAACTGGTGGAGGAAATGATGTAAAAGGTGAAGGTAATCCAAAACCACATCAAAGCAGCTCAAAGTAGGAAGAAGAGCTATGTCGATAACCAAAGGAAGGATTTGGAATTTCAGGTAGGATATCATGTTTTCTTGAAGGTATCTCCATGGAAGGGAGTTATACGTTTTGGTAAGAAGGGTAAATTGAGTCCCAGGTACATAGGACCTTTCAAAATTCTAGAATGAATTGGGGATGTAGCTTACCATTTGGAAATGCCTCCAAGTCTCTCCAAATTTCATGATGTGTTCCACGTATCACTATTGAGAAAATACATGCCTGACCCAACGCATGTACTTACTTATGAGGAATTAGTACTGGAACCTGATCTGTCTTATTGCGAAGATCCTGTCAGGATTCTTGATACAAGATAACAAGTGATGAGAAATCAGACGAATCATCTGGTAAAAGTTCTATGGAGAAACCATAAAATGGAAGAGGCAACATGGGAACCCGAGGAACTTATAATGAAGAATCACTTGAGTCTTTTCATGTGGTAGTATTCTAGAAATTTCGAGGATGAAATTATTTGAAGGAGTGGAGAATGTAACACCCCAAGCTTCTACGATATTCTTATCTTTGAATAATACAGTAGCGTGTGTTGTACGCAACTTCGAGTTCTAACACACACCACAACCAATCAAACTAGTCGTTATGAATAGTAATAACAACTTTTTAAAATTTTATAAATTTTATCTTTCAAAATGGACTTCATATTTTGATTTGGAATATTGAAATTATCTTAGGGTAAATTTTTGGTATTTTTCTGAAAACATTCAATTTTTGATGAATAGTGAAAAACACTGAGTTATAGTTTAAAACCGAATTTTTATTTAAATAATTATTTATTTTATTTAAATTTAATTAATGTAAAAATAGATACATAATATATATATAAGCTCAATGTAATTCATTGAAGTTAGTTTAGAATAATTTTAGATATATTAAAATTTTATTGAACTTTTCACCATCTTCTACCCACCTCCTAGAAAAATCTGGAAATTCACATAAAACCTAATTTTACCGCTTCTGTGAGTGGAATTTCAAAAATCCAAGAGACACGGTTAATATCAAGGAGTAAAATGTGGTTCAATAAGATAAAAATAATTTTTTGTGAATAGTAACTCTTTAATTTATTTACCACGGTTAAAAGTTAATAGGGTAATTAAGTGTAACAATGATATTAATATTACCTTAACACATGTCCTAATTATATTGGAAAAGTGTATCTCGACCAAAAACAACCTTAGGAATAAAATATTATCATTTAGGTCCACTTGGATTAGATTAGGACATTTATTATTATTTAATTCAAAGAAGAGTTAAAAGAGTTAAAATCAAAGTTTAATAACTAAAACATTCTTAATATAGGGTTATACAAAATATAAATTAGATTATAAATATTAATTAGAAAAATAAAAAATTTTCCTACATAATGGTATTTTTTTAATATTTTTCGACATTAAAAAATTTAATTTATTTATGACACAATGGTGATGCAGTAATTACCTAATTAATGAAATATTAAAATAATTGATAATATAAATACCCAAATAAATGTAATTTGAGACTTTTTATGAATTAAAATTATTTAATAGGTTAATATGACATGTTATAATTTATTTAATTATGTTTCTTCTAAGTAATCATTCTGTTATGATTCTCACAAAAATCAAATACCAAATAGTGTCAAAATTGACATAAAAGAGTTTTTAAAACAAATATTATATTATTAATTGATATTCAATTCCTTAAAATCTAAGGTTCAGACAAGAGACTTATATAATGATATTTGTATCATTAATGGACCACATTGTGGTCTCTTGTAAGTTTATAGTATGTTTATTAACTATATAATATAAAAATACAAAGAGACATGGTAAATGTGAAACTAATTAACTAAGAGTTAAAACTAAAAAGATAAGGTTAATATAGTGAACCAAACCTGGCTAAAACCTATTGGTTGGGTGGTTTTCGACCCATCCCCGCCTTAACCTTAAATAATCTA
Organism: Viscum album; assembly: GCA_963277665.1. NCBI lineage: Eukaryota > Viridiplantae > Streptophyta > Magnoliopsida > Santalales > Viscaceae > Viscum > Viscum album. The sequence continues at coordinate 122,615,890 of OY728150.1, forward strand.
CTTTGGAGCCATTAGAAACCGAATATGAATTTATTATAAAATAATATTTCTAGCTTTTCCAATGGTGCCCCTCACCCCTCTTATAAAAGGGCACTCCCCCTTCTCACTAATTCACACATTCAAAGCCTTTTGGTTTGGCCAACCCCTGCCCAATTATTCTCTAAACTTTTATCAATTCATCTTATAGGCCTTACTTTAGTAATAAAGCCAACCTAAGGAGCCCTTTTGATCAAATCAAAAGAAAGAACCCGAAGAAGAGGTAATGTTTTCACCACCCCCTTTCAAGTTCCTTTCTTCTTCAACTTCTTCTTTCTTTGTTGTTTCCATTCTAAAATAATAACTCCAGTATATTGTATATACTGTGATGTTATTATAAATATGGTACATCCATATTCAGTATTCTATCCATCCTTTTAATGACATGTCACCATACGTGCGTGCGTATGGCCTACCGTCTCCACGTCGTGGTGTAATTGTTATTCAATACATTATTATTTGGATGGGTATAATAATGTTTTTTAATTCATGTAAATAATAAATATAACATGATAATTATTATGTATATATGATATACCATCCAATTATATATTATTTTAATATCAAAAGAATGATATTGTCACTCGTGCGTATGTACGGACTACCGTCTCCATGAACGCGATGAGAATCATTCCCCATCGTATCCATTCAAGGATAATTATAATTTGATGATTAAAAATAAAGTGAAAGGACTTGATATCATTCTGGATATGAATAAGATACAACCTATCCATAACAAACATGGCTTATGTAACAAAACATATAAAAGAAAATAAGTAAGTTAACACCCAAAACGACGATAATACTAAGATATTATTAACAAAGCAATGTTAAAAAGATCATATATGATATCATAATAATGTATATGATTCTTTTCTAATTTAATAACAATTATTTCACCATTATAAGGGATTTTAACCTACCCTAAACCATGTAAAAGTACAAGGTAAGGGTTTATTTCACAATCTCTTCATTATTCGAGGTTGTTTATACGTAATTATCTACTGGGACCTCTTTATCATCAACATCCTTGTTTCTTAAAAATGTATTTCAAATCATTATTAATATTTTACAGAATATGGGTTAAATTCATTTATACCCTTTTTAACTGTTTATAAGAATTTTATAAAGGACTCTTTCTGTCGTTTTCCAAACAAGGCCTTTTTTTAACCTTTTCGACATAATTAAGGTAAGGATGTCTTTTTTTAACTTATATCGCGAGTGCGACTATTTTCTGCTGTTATAAAATCTTCGAAGCTTCCCTTACAAGATTATAAGAATATTTTAAAATTGAATGTTTTCTTTTATAATTATGTGACTTTTAAATGATTTCAAAAAAAGAGATATTTCACTCAAATAGTTTTGATTTTATCTATGTCAACATCCTTTGATGGATTTTAATCTTATTTGATGTTTATTTATTATGATACAAAACTTCCATATTGTATTGAAGGTTTTGTGATATGTTTGACTGTGGATGTGTTATTTTTATACCATTCATGGTTTATGGAGAAAGTACTAACATTTTGTATACTAGTTTTAATATGAATGTTTATGTTATATTTAAACTTGGTCATATGAGAAATTCATTGGAATTAATAAGTGATGGGTAGATCCCGCTATAACTCCTCGATGCATCAGTAGGTCTCATGAGACAAACTAGTGTCTTGGCATAAGGCCTTGACAAAATCTTATTTGTAGTCTTCGCACAAGGCCTTGACTATGTGGTTATGATAGTCGGGCATTATGCATTCCATCATTATGAAAGTGGTTATTGATATTGCATGTGGTTAGTCAACTAGTATAATATATATGTGAATAATTAAATGGAATTATTTCATTTTATCTTTTCCATATTATGTCGAAGTTCAAGTTTAAAAGGCTTTTGTCTTAGTTATACATTGCCTTAAATTTTTATTCTTATTTATAAAAGTTTCTGCTATATTGTTATCCTTACTGAGCATCTGAGATCACCCATTTCAATGTTTTATTTTTTCTAGGATGTGAAGAAGAAATTTATGAATGACCTGCAGGAATAGTATGAGGGTATATGAAGACAAGATGTTGTTGTAGTTTTCACTTTATGATGTAATGTAAACTTTATGAATATGTCTAGTGATTCCAAGGCTGATAAACTAATCGGTCTTTCGACACTTGATCTTTTGTGATCATGCCAATGTTATGTAATAATGCACCAACTCTGGGTAACTAGGGTCGGGGCATTACATAATTCATACTGGCGGGTCTGTTCTCATAATCTCTCATCTTAGAGATTACCAAGTGCGAACTTCATGAGAAGTCTCATCTGCTAATGATTTCTCACACTTGACGGTATGTATACTGTGTTTACCATAATATTATGTCATCTAACTGAAGAACTATATTTAAAAATACAGTCATTTCACTTCAAGTTTCTCATCAGAGTGGGGAACTGCTATGACCTTATTTATGTGAGAAATACTCTTGGACATTATTATATTATAGTCATTCAGAACAATGAAAAATATGTAATAAGATGTTTAATATTTAAATACATCAAATATTCATGTAATCAAAGTAAAAATAGTTGGTTCGGGGAAACCAACTCCAATAAACTCTCACTTGGACAAGAGACAACTGCCTCTGACTTTCACTCTACTATACCTCACATTATGATCATGTTTTTGCTAAGTCAAGGATTTAGTCAATGGGTCCCTCATGTTGTATTCTGTGGAAATATTTTTCACTGAAAATTGACATCTCTGAGATAAATCCCTCAATATATGATACTTTTATAGTATGTTCTTTGTTCGCTAATGTGACCATGGGTCTTTTGGGAGATCCACCACTATAGTATTATCAAAAGAAATTGTGAGGGTATATGTATTACTAGAAACCACATCCATCTCTTGGAAGAAGCTCTGTATCCAAACTTCTTATGTATCAGCCTAGGAAGCTATAATATAGTCATACTCTGTTGTAGAATCTATGACCACATCTTTATTTAAGATCTTCCAGCTCACAACACCTCCATTCAATGTGAATATTTTCCTAGTTTGTGACTTCATTTCATCTTGATCAATCTAGAAACTAGCATCTTCATATCCTCTAATGACTAGTTCCTCATCTCCACCATAAATCTAGAACATATCCTTAGTACGCCTCAGATACTTAATGATCATCTTGACTTCCATCCAATAATGGAAACCTGGATATGCTTGATATCTTTCTATTGCACTCAATGTGTAGGCGGCAACTAGCCTTGTACATAGCATAACATACATTAGGGACCCAATCGCTGATGTGTATAGAATTATTTCTATTCTTTTTCTTTTCTAATGTGTGTGAGGACGCATTTTCCTGGAAAGATGAATTCCATGTGATGCTATAAACAATCCCCTCTTGTATTGTTCTGTACTTTATCTCTTTAGTATCTTGTCAATTCATGTACTTTGACTTAGGACCAACCATCTATTAGATCTATCACGATGGATCTTGACCCAAAGAATATATGCTACCTCACCCAATTCCATTATATAGAATCAATTATTAAACTATGCCTTAATAGACTGTAAGGCTTGTATTTCATTTCCAATAAGTAATATGTCCTCAACATATACTATTAGGAAAACAACTACAATCCAAGTAAATTGTTTGTAGACACAAGGATCAAATTTCATCTTTATAAAACCAAATTTTTTATAGATTTATAAAAATTAAATTTCCATGACCTAGATACTTTCTTTAATCCATAAATGGATATTTGAAACTTTCATATCTTATTGGTATCATTTGGAGTCACAAAACCTTCTGGTTGGGTCATGTAGACATCTTCCTAGAGGTTCCCATAAAGGAAAGTTATTTGACATCCATTTTCCAAGTCTTATAGTCATGGTAAGTGGAAATATCCACTAGATTTATAATGGATTTTAAAATTTAAACTGGTGAAAAGGTTTCATCGTAGTCAATGCCTTGACATTGTTTAAACCCTTTTGCAACTAGTCATTCCTTATAGGTACTGAATTGTCCTTCCATATCCAGTTTCTTCTTGAATACCCATTTAAAACCAATAGGCTTTACATATACTGTAGGATATACCCAAATTTAAACATGGTTTTGGTACATGGAATCCATTTTAGAATTATTGGATTCTTACCACATAGAAAATTTTGTTCCACATAATTATTTCTTGTATGTTAGATGATAATTATTATCAACTAATAATTAGTCACCATCCTTGGTAACTGGAAAACTATACCATTCTGGTTCTATAACCTCTCATTTACTCTTACGTATTTCTTGTGTCTCTAGAATATATCTGTCTTCCTTAGGGCTTTGTGAAATCTTCTCTTGTATCAACTCTTGTATACCTTGAGCCTCGACTTCATCGAAATCTATCTCACTCCCACTATCTATTTTGGAGATGTTCTCCCTATTAACGAATATGGCATGTCTTTACACTATAAAATTTTTGTCTAAGGGGTCGTATAGGTAATATCTCCTTGTTACCTATGGGTATCCTATAAAGGTATACTTTTTCCATCATGGTGCGAGTTTGTTAACTGAAGAGGCCTTAACAAATGCTTCGCTTCCACACACTTGTAAATTTGATAAAATAGATTTTTTTCCACTCCAAATCTTGTATGGAATACTATTTATCGTTTTATTTGGTACTTGGTTTAGTATGTGGGTTTCTATTTGAAATGCATATCCCCAAAATAATCATCGAATACTTGCACAACTCATCATTGATTTCACCATATCCAAAAAGGTGTGGTTCCTCCTTTCGATTACACCATTACAATCAGGTGTTTAAGGAGAAGTGAGTTAGGATAGGATCTGAAAATCCCGTAATTAATCAATGATTTCTTTATTAAGATATTCTCCACCTTAGTTTGAACATAGATTCTTAATATTCTTACCAAGTTGGTTCTCCACTTCATTCTTATATTCCTTGAACTTATCAAAAGAATTTGACTTATACCTCCTTTTGTAGATATATCTATATCTAATAAAATCATTGGTAAAATTTATGAAGTATGAGTACCCACCCCTTGATTCAATTGAAAATGGTACACACACATCAATTTGAACTAATTCAAGAAGCTATTTAACATTTTATCCATTACCACTAAATGGGGATTTGGTCATTTTTTCTTGTAAACATGAGTGACATACACCATTTAGTTTTAGTTTGAATGAATCTATATATCCATCTTGATGTAAGTTTTTCAAGTTTTTCTCATTTACATGACCTTGGTAGTGATGCCAAAGTTGGGTGTGGTTTGATTCATGTTAAGTAAATTTGTAATCAATTGTCATATGTGAAACACACAACTTCCTATTTCATTTACTCTCCTTTGATCTTCCTTAACTTGGAAGGGTGTGAAGAAGCTTTGGTCTTAAAGCTCTTTGTCTTCTATATCCTTTTGTTCAACATAAGGACAGAAGGATTATCACACTCCATATATTTATCTACTTGGACAAGCAGTATAAGAATATGTTGTCAAGACTTCTCTATGTTGTTCATATTAAAACTCACAAAAAAACAAGAGAATCTTGGAGGGAGTGATGCAAGAATGAGATCGGTGCCCAGTTATTTAGGGAGTTCAAACCCTAAAACTTTGAGTCACTCAATGTCACCGATGATCTTGACTATGTGATTCCCATATGGGAACCCTATCCAATATTAATCTGAAAGTTTTCCATAGAGATCTCAAACCATTATTGTATATCTCTCTCCTGGTAAATACCATAGTGGTTCTAAAGCATGTTTAATGCATCCATGTTTTTGTGAGACTTCATGATTTCAATAGACATGGATGAAATAATCCAATATTGAACGTCGACCATGTCATTAATAGTTTTCTCCTAGACCAATAACTCTTTATCACTCACCTCTTGGTTAGGTAGATCAGGTAATGAGGACTCCGGCATGTAGGATTTCCATTCAAGGCGTAGAATAACCCTAAGGTGTCTAAACCATTTATGGAATCTAGTACCGGTGAGGTTGTTTTCTTTATACAGTATTGATTGTAGGGATAGTGTGGTTGATGAGCTTGTAATTTTTATTATACAATTAAAAGAGAAGATAATTAGTACTATCTTGATTACATTATATGTGAAATAATAAATTTTTTTTTTTAAGTCTCTCACTATTTAGTAAAGTCTCAATGACCCTCACCATTGAACTTAGAATATCTAGTTTCTAGGAAATTATAGTGGAAAGGATCTATATTCCCCTTTACATAACCCCCACAAGGGTTATTCAATCTATTTGAAGGTATTTTGGTAGGAAGGTCTTTTCCAACTATGGGATTGCAGCTCCTTAATCCATTGAGTGGACTCCCCAATCCTGAAATCCAGACTCGGATTTCCTCAACACTTTCCTCCAATTTTACACCAAGTCTTGCAAGGGATACTTCACTTGATGTAAAATAGTTAAGTCAACCCAAAACATTCATAACAGATTCCTGTATAAAATTAAGTTCCCCAACAAGGGTTGGTCAAACACGTAGTTTAATTGGGTATCTCCTTTAATCAAGTAACTAAAGTCTTAGTTTGACTTAATATTTTATTGAGGGATTTTTATATCTTATGTGTAAATTTTCTTATTATCTTTATCACATTATTGTTAATATTAAGTTGAACTTACTTAAATGATTAACCATGTATTTATAGTATTTATACATAAGCCTGGTTTATTTTATTTCTATCTTGCTTTATTGTTAATACATTAATTATTTAGTCTCCACAATACATCTATAATGAAAAAACATGAAACTAAATTTAATAAAATAAAGTAAAGTTCATGATCATGAGCTCTTATAATGGTTATTTTATCTAGCGGTTGAAAAACTTACTACTAAACTAGGGGGAAACACCTTGAACCATTTATGGTTTGTGTCTATAGCTTTCCACCTATCTACCTTTGTATCTCCTTGGATTGGTTTCACCTTGACTCATTACTTGAATCACCTCCACAAGATTGGGATATCCATCCATTACAAATGATTTTTAACTCACATGTAGGTGAGGGGAAAAAGGGGGGTTACATAAAATAATCCATGGGCTCATAGGCCTTATATATTAATGAGGAGAGATGGAATGCATGCCAACAATTTAATTTAAAGTAAATTAAAAGGACACCGATCACATATAAAGATTTTTCCTAGATTAAGATCATCCCCATGCATGAAACGAATTACACATTTAATAAAACTAGAATTAAATTATTTAATAGTTCTTATTCAGATAAATCATGCTCGAATCAATTAATTATTATATTTAATTAATCAATCCTTTATCTTAATCATTTTTATGAATTTTCATGATATTCTCATCCATTTAATTTTGAACAAAAAATAATTCATTGAAAATTAACATTGTACATCAATGTACCCTAGAGGTAATACAGTGAACACCCGTTCAAATCTAACTAGCATGTATTATATTCATGTACTATTTTACTCTTGTGACATATGGAATACTCGATTTAATTCTTACTATCATAACATGTACTTTAAGGATGATTACACAAATCACATGTTTTTTTTAGTTGCGTGTTATGCTTCAATGAACAGAGTAAAAACCTATATTATGATTTATATATGATATGTAGTTCTGAACATTACACAAAAATTAATGTTTTAATTATGTGTAATTTGGTAAACAACATAGCATTTATTTCTAACTACAAGGCATGTAATACCTTCACTATATTATCTGAACTACATGCTAAGGGACTCAGTATGTGAGGATTACATCAGAAATATCAGAGTACATGGCATGTCTAGTGGGCCACATGTCGTGTTGTCTCTGGGTTACATGGTTACCAGTCAGTTTAGCTGAGTTTGGGATACACGGTTTGTCCTCTGATTCTAAGGGACTACACATCATGTCCAATAGGCCACATGGTATGTAATCTGGAAATCATGTGCCTATCTATCCTGGTCAATATGTGGTGTAAGAATTAACTACACCACATTTCATAAATGAACATGACTTGAGTAACTAATAAATTACTCCTGATGCACTAAACACAACTACACAGTGTGTAATATGGATTACATGGTGTGTATGGAAAATTACGTGCCATGTAATTCTGAATACATGTTTTGTACTATAGTCATACCTAGAAAGAATCATTGGTGCCTCTTGATTAGATCCACGATTTAATTTTTATCAAAAAAAATTCATTTCTGTTAGATTTGTGAGATACAAACAGATGAAGAATAGATCTCAAAATTCTGATTATAAGAACAAGTAAATTGGAAATGACAAACTAAATTATTAAAGAGTAAATCATCAATTAATTATTTAAATAATTATAAATTATGTTGAACCTCCTTCAATACCACTTGAAGGATCTGGATGTAGTGGAATCATGGCATTTTATGGGGCCTAACTTTGAATTTTCTGTACTCGATGACCAATCTGGGATCAATAAGATGATGAACGCCAGTATCCACAGATAAAAATCAATGATTTGGATAAAGAGAAGAAGATCACTGGGTCTTAGAAAGAGGATCTTGAACATAATGTTTATAATTAATTTTTTTTATTTTTAAAGAAATTAAATACCAATGCCTTCGGTACTTTCTTCATTGATGATTATTGATCGTCTGGAATGACCCTTGTGGATTTCGCTGATTGCGCTCATGAGGATCCAAAGTAGAATCCCACTAGTGGTGATCCAAAAGTGATCTAATGGTCTCAAAACAATTCCACTCGTTCTCTAGGTGATATAATGGTGAAGCGAATGTCTTACATCGATCATTCTTGATCGCTCGTTCTTTGGTCTTAAAGAACTTCTATCGTTTTTTGGGAGGGAGAGAAGAGATGATTCGAGAGGGAAAAATTTTGTCTCAAAAATTATCAATTCACTAGGGTTTGGCACAATATGCGTACCTTATAATAAATTGAAATGTGGTTTCAGTTACAATATTTAATTTCAGAATAGAAATTAAAAGAAATTATAACTATTAGAGAAAACTCATGCCACATAATAACAATAACAACACCATTATTTTTAGTGTTCCAAATTGCAAAAAACGGAACCATAAATGAAATATTGTACCACATAATGATAATATTATTATTATTACTTATTTCTCCAACTGGATAAGAATTATTTACTGACTTGTAAATAATTAATTTATCAATGGACATAGTCTTGGTCCGTTCGAACTCCTCTTCCATTTATTGAACACCTGAATAAAATATTTTATTCTCTTAAATAAATATTTTTATTCACAAACTAGTAAATAAATATTTATTAGATGTTCAATCAAATAAATAAATATAGTTTATTTATAATCCAATGAATAAATATTTATTTAATTTATGTGATCATTTTAACTTGAATAAAATTATTCCTCGATCTTGAGAATAATATTTCTTCAATTAATTAAATTCAAATAGAATTTAATCAAGACCACAAAAAACACTTAGTGTGTGACCCTCTGGGATTCATTATTATTGAAATTGGGAAGACTAACCTAAATTCCAAGATTACTATCTGGAAATGGGTCAAGGAACTGAATATAAAGAACTTAAATTTTTAATGACAACATCCACATATGAATGATCATTGTGTAATATAATCCCTTTATCATAATATCCCATCAAGAAGGTTTCATGATAGTGTCATCAACCTATATTCTAGATACTTAATTCTTTGACTACCTTAAATAAACTCATCACTACACCATGGTCATGGAATTTTGGGCAATGAATCTATTTCAATCTAAGGTCCATGATATCAACTTCCATAAATGGATGGGAAAAATCCTTCCTCAACTTATCCATTAATAACATGTCTTTCATGACCCACCCAACTTACCCTACATCCTAACAATATATGGCATGATGGTTTTTGTAAGTAAATCAAATTACAGAAGTCATGATACATATTAATGATAATTTTAATGTATAAGGAACACTACACACACTCACAGATTGGAATATATGATGATTACAGAACATGCATAATTCTTACTAGTGGGTATATTCTAATAATCTTTCGTCTTGGAGATTACCAAGTGATAACATCATGCGAAGAAGTACCATCCTCTTATGAGTACTTTCACTTTATGACCTATATACTATGTGCCCCATCATAATATGTCATCCAACCATAGAACAATATTTAATAATATTGTCATAGCACGTTAAGGTTCTCAGTATAGCAGGGAACTGCTATGAAATTATTTATGCGACAAATAATCTTGGACATTATTACAATATAGTCATGAAGAACAATGAAAAATATGTAATAATATGTTTAGTATTTAAATTTGTTAAATATTCATGTAATAAAAGTACAAACAGCTTTTTCTAGGACACCAACTCCAACATTACCATCTTCCAAAACTCTACCTAGATCACTAGAATGTGTTCTAAAAACACTATTTGGTCATTTTATGTTCTATATCCCTCCTTCTTGTCTCCACCATTATAGGTCACAACCCCAACCTCTAGATCTGTAACCAATGGAAATTTGTGTGTTCCAAGGTTGGATTCCCTTGAAGGGGATCCACCTACACCTTTGTCAGGGATTTTCTGTTCTCATATGGCATGCTCTAAAAAATATCACTACATGTATTTATATAGTCACCAATTCTATGTCTCCAATTAATTTATTCAAAACTCCTTTTTTATACATTAATATTTATAATTAACTCTCTATTTTTGTTTAGAGAAAATATACTATTAATGTTGTGAAAAACATCTCCATTAATAAATTTCTCTCTCATAAATGGTTCGAACCCAAATAAATACCATATTGAGAATTATTTTCACAATTTTAGTCTAAAAATCTTCTAATAAAGGACTATTCTCTTGCTCATGAGAATTTCAAAACAAATCTAGATTTAATTCAATGTTCATCTACAGTTCTTGTATGGTTCTCCACTCTACAATGCTTCCATTTTCTAGGCTCCCACTTAAAGTAGTCCCTCCTCAGCCTTCTGGAATTATGATCATATCATTCCACTAAATGTGAAGATAATCCAAATGAATACATTTATATATTATCCTAATAAATTATTAATGAACTTTCATTCATCTGTGTTGTTGAAATTCCAAAAAATAATTTGTTTTATGCATCATTTCCATGATCTTGCTTCATCAGAATTCCATGTGTTTTTATAGATTCCACTACCGAGCTTTCACACCACCCATGATAATTTTGGGGCATCAAAACCAATGAAACTATCAGAACCAACCTTTATCCAGTTACCATATATTCTAGAAAGTCTGATTCCATCACCATGAAAAACTCCCCCTAGATATTCCTCTAGTGAAACCATGGAAATAGTTTTCATTATTCCCACTACTTCTAGTGCAGTTCTAATACTCTAAGATCCCACCTTCATTATATAAGGTCATTCCATTCCTCTTTGGATAATCCAAAATATCATTTCCATATATTCAGTAGTTTTAATATCCCTTCTCCATTAGAAATTTCTAGAATAGGGGCACCATCAAAATCTTCCTTCAACATGAATTGAAAACTGGCAGCTTCATCTAATATATCCTTCTAGGAACTTGAATCATCTATTAACTGACATCAATTTCTAGAAAAATACCTATGTGTATATTTTCAAGGTATTCTAGTAATTTTTACATTGGTAATTTCAATGGACTTATACCAAGATCAAAATACCACCAAATTAATGAAACATGTTTCATACAACCTATGGACAAGAAGACTTTCGATAGAAAGAAACACTACTAATACTACCACCAAATTCTAGTGGAATTCTTCCAGATGCCTGATAGGTCACCAAACATGAGGAAACCCAGTAGTAATCCACTACAATATGACTATAACCAACAAAAAACACACCTCATGACTCATGTTGGTCAATAAGACTTTTGATATCTTAGGGAAACCTATGATACCACCATTGTATTCTGGTAATGTCATTTCACCGATCGAAAAAACGATCCACCATATTAATTTCACCATGTTATGTAATTAAACACTCCAACCATGTGCTCTAATACCATGAGTTTTGGATTAAGGGTGAAAATAAATGCAGAATATTGCTTTAGAATAACCCATGTGACATTGGTGTCTATGAGTTGAAAGTGAAGGAACTCTACCCACTGTACTGAGTCATCAATTTATTTGGTTCCAGTCAACATATGTTATTTATTTTGATTAATGAACACAAGTGAACAATAAACATGGTAACAAAACATTATTATAATCACAAAGTCTAAAGCAATTCACAACAGGATTGTGGCTCTCATACTTTAATCCTATATCCATAGGAGAACGACATCATAACTTTAATTAAATCAAGAGAAACATCTAGTTTACATGAATTACTATCTTTAGGAATAATTCATAAACCAACTAAATATGAGACAATAACATTATTTGATCATTGAATCTTTTGGATCCCACCTTTTGGTCTCTACCCTTATAGGTTATGACCTCCACCATTAGCTACAGTGCTTCCAACATTTTGTGTGTAGCTAAATTGGCTTCCCTAAAAAGGGATCCACTTTCCCCTTTTTTAGTCCTTGTTAGCGTTCATCGGTCATACTCAAAAAAAAATCAACACATCCATTTATATAGATTCCATGTCGATATCTCTAATTAATGTCGTCGACATTCCCTTTTTCATCCATTAATATTGAGAATTAACTCTCCGTTAATTATGAGAGAAAATTCTCTATTAATGTTGAGAAAAATATCTCCATTAATAAATTTCTCTCTCTCTCTCTCCAATAAATGTGTTGAATCCCAATAAATTCCAACTTGATAAAAAAAATTCATGTTGATTTCAACAACATATACATACATACACGTACATAAACATACATTCACACACACATAGACACACATATATATACATAGACATTAACAAACACATACACAAAAATACATTTATAAACTTACAAATAAACACTCACACACAACACACAACACATATATACACATACACCACATGCAAACATATACATACAAATATATGCATATATTTTAAATTATTCAATATGAATATAAATATATAGATTTAAATAAGTATATTTAAATAAATATATATTAATTTATATTTTTATAAAATTGTCTAAATAAAATATTAAAATATTATATTTATATATAAATTTTGTAGTTGATTCATATAATTAAATTGTTAAAAGAAATTATTTATTAATATAAATTTGGAAATTTTTATATATAAAATTTTGAAAATAAGATTGATATTATATTTTATTGTAATATAGTTATATAAATCACATTTATATATTATATTTACACATATATACTTATTATTATATAAATCATATTTAAAATATATAAATATTTATAAATAAATTAAATTATTCATGGTGATCTTGATCAATGATAACTAAAATGATGATAAATATAACCTTTATCAGAGTTAAAATAAGTGTTTATAATGGTTTAATTTATCAATTATTTTTTCTAGCACTGATAAAGGGCCCATATTTATTTGTGTTTTTTCAACACCAATAAAGGGAAGTGTTGAATATATCATAATTTGTATTAGTTTTTCTAAGAGGTTGATTAACAATTAATAATGGAAACTTGAGTGAATAAGAAACAATATGCCCAAGATTTACATGCTGTGAATAATTGAAAACATTAACTATAAATAAAGAACACAGTAAAAATATGTACCTTTAACTTAATAATTCATTGCATCATATTGTACATTACCTAAAGGGATTGAGGGATATCACTAGAGTGGTAGATGAGGTCCTCCCACCTCCAAAAGGTATCCATAGGTCATGTCGGAATCATCCATAATGTATATGAAACTTCTTTTCCATTAACAATGTGATACCATCTCATAAGAAAATAAGGGAGGGATAAGAGTTAAGGGTCAGGTATTTCCAACATTACTTATTGAATTCATATACCCACTTCCATCTCATGGCAGTGGCCTTTTCTAAGGCCCTCGGTGAGGTTCCTCGAGTGTTTGTATATTAACTCCTGTGTTACAATGCATGGGTTAATATAGTTTTTGAGCATAGTGGAAGTGCTTTTGTGTTATGTACAGCTCATCTTTTTAGACTTAATTTACTAATAGTCCTTGTTGTAAATGATGAATGATATCATGACCAATGGTTTTAATTTTTTTATTTCTTAACTTGAATGTTGTAACTAGAAGAGGAGGATCTTCACAAATAATTTATAATTAATTTATTATTAGATATTCAATTATATAAAAGGCGTAATCATTTATTTATTGAAGATCAGGTTGACTTGATGTCATCATACCATCATTGAGTTATAGGATCAAAGTGGAAAATCCATCTAGTAGTGATCCACATGTTCACCACAAACTCTAAACATCATTATTGAATCATCAACTACTATAATGAATGATCTCAAATGCTTATGTCATTTTTGATTGATCATTGAAGAATTATCTTGGAGAATTATTCATGTCATATAAATTTATTGAGAGAATAGAGGTAGAGATCACACTTTAGATCTTTATAGATATATCTAGGAATTGAGAGAGCTTCTCATTATCCATTATAAAAAAAAATTGTGTTTATAGAAATTAATATAATTATATATTTATTATGGAAGTTTTAGGGTTTGAAACTTTCACACAAAACCCTTTATATTAATTAATTCTTAGTTATATTAATTTATGAATAATAATCTAATAATTATTCACTTGAAATGTGTATAACCTAAAAATAAATAAATAAATATCATTTATATTATTTCTTATCAGACCATTAAACTCATTCTAGTTATCCTACTCAAAGATTACTAAACCTTAAATAGTTACAATATATTTAACAAAAAATATATTACTGAATTATTCATCAATAAATATAATAAATATTATATTTTACAAACCTTTAAAATAAATATTTATTACTATTATTTAACTTGCTTGTTATTTTGAATAACATGGGATTAAATATTTATAATCAACCGAACCAAGATAATTATTAAACTACAAAGAAGGAATAATGTGTTGGGAATATGGATGTTGATCCAATAATTTCTCATTTATTTCTCATTGATTTTTATGATAAAAAAATATTGATTTGTTTTACTATCACATTGAGTGTATTTTTGTTTTTATTTACCTAAATAATTATTTTAGTTTTCTAAAAATTATAGAAGCATTAGTTCTATAATACTCAATGTATTCTAGAAACTTTAAAGAAGTTTAGAATCAAAATTCATAAAGTGATGTTATACCCTAACATTGATATCAGACCACGCATTTAAAACCCAAAATTTGAGCTGATTATTATGATCAAGAACCCAACTTTTGATAAGTAATCTCACATTTCAGTACCTAATATTTGGTATGTACCTAATGTAAGAAACCTCACATTGGTATCATACTCCACATTCTAGATCTCTAAGTTTAGTATTAATTGTACATTGTCAACCGTTCTTTTTGATTCATCCTCACACTGAGAAAAACTACATTGAACTAATCATTTGTTAGATTTTAATTTTGAATTATTTTGAGATTCTTGCTATGATTTTTCTAGAGTGAATATCTTAATATAGTGATTAAAATTCCATTTTAGAAGATCTTCATTAATAGAGTAATTCATTATATTTTCTAAGTGAAGTTATATTTTCTTGTGGATGATTAAATTTAAAATTTAAAACCCATTGTTCATTTTGAAATCATGATTTATATATAGACATTTTTAGATCTATTTGACCAAAAATAAATTAGGTTTCTTTTTTAATTATCAAACAGATATATCTATAAAGAAATTAACCTTTCTTATAATGATATATTTTCTTTGAATCTCAAGAAAAATATAAATTTCTTACTCAAAAACTACATTGGATATTTCTTATTACAAAAGAGATTATATATTTGGTTAAAACTATTGCTTCTTATCTATTATTCATCTTCCATAACTGATTACATATTTATAGGAAAACACTTTGGAGAAACGGGTCAAAGTCATTGTTTTGTATTCTTCCTCATACTATAAAAGTTATTCTTGTTACTATTGTGATATCTAAATATATTCTCTACAACAAGTTTATAGATTCTTTATAACGAACGAACTCTGAAGTTAGTAATAAAGTCCTTTAAAGATATCTTTATTTTTTAGTTGTATCATTTTCATTTTAATGCTTTCAAAGAGAATTTCTCCAACCAGAGACAACGTCTTTTTGTTTTTATCACTTAGGTGTTGAGTGTTTTTAGGGTTGTTGTTAGTCCTATTTTAAATCCTTGTAAAATCTATTTTAACAAGTTATAGTTTCCTACACTCAACCCTTGATATCCCTAGGAAAATTATTTGCTATTGAAAATAACCAAGCTCATAGAGAGAGTGTTGGTGGAGTGGATTAGGGTAATGTTTTCCCTAAACCAATTTAAAACTATTATGCATTAATCTTTTAATTTTTTTTCACATTATATTAAAGAAAAGGGAGCAACATCACTTTACAAGTTGAAAAGGGGGGTTGGTTCCAAAATTTACAAGAATTTTTAAAAGGACACAATCCACCCAACCTATGTCTTCATTATCATTATAGTATAACAATTATTATCATAATAAGTGCTCTATTTCTTGAAATATTTAAACATATAATATTGTTTCTAAATTATACTAACAATTTTTATAAAATTATTTCCTTATTGATGATTTATATCATCTCTAGAAATATTGAGTTAAACGTATAGATAAAAAAGATGCCAATGGATGACCTCAAAAAAGGTATATCTATAATCAGGGATCTATATTTTAGTGGTTAGAATTATGAATGTTTAAAAGATCTACTTGTTATATATTTAAATAAATTTGATTTGAAAGTTTATTTGAATTTCGTCAAGCTATATAAAATTCTAATGGATGAACTAATAAAATTGGTTGTTGCCAAAGAAGGTGAATATGACCTAAATTCAAGATCTATGAATGTTATTATTTATCGGCTTAGTCAAGATGAATTTAACAATATCTCCCAAAGTGCTACTAATTTTGAAATGTGGAATACAATCTATGTTTCTTATGAAAAGACGGAAAATTTTAGGAAATTGAGATACCATACTATTAAATTAAAGTTTAATAATTTTAGAATGTATGAAGGTTAAATTATACCCAGATGAATAGAAGATTGAAAAAAACATTCAATAGTGTTACTTCACTCATAACACCTATACCTAAACCATATCAAGCTTTGAATGTTATTTGAGTATTATCTACAATATGGAATTTTATTTCATCTAAAATTAGACAATCAACTCATATTAAAGAATTAAATATGAAGGAATTGATTACAACTCTTAAGATGTATGACTTTGAAATTGAATTTGAGGATAAGGACCATATAATGAAAAAAAATGAAAACAAATCTCTCAAATTTTCTATTCCCAAAGTTAAAATGATTTTAAAATAGGATGTCATATTCTCTGATGATCTAATTTGTTTAAATTTATAATAGTAACTTGCTTATATATCTTTAATATTGAAATAGTTTTAAAGACAATAACAAAGTTTTAAGAACCCATTTAATTAATACAAGAAAAGTTATCATTGTTTGAATGAAATAAGATGCTATGTTTATAATAAAGGTATATATCAAATTTTATTTTCCACAACTATAGGAAAAGAGAATATGGACAAAAAGTTAAATAATATTAAAATGAAAGTTGATTTTAGGAGAAAGGGGACTAAATCCATGAAGGATTATTAGAGTGTATCTTAATATTATAGTTGTTATTCAACTTCTAAATTTGAGTTAGAACAATCAAATCATAAAACAAAATGTTCTTTATAGCTAAATAATATGAGGTACAATCGTATTATTATTCTATTTCTTATTCTAATTTTAAAAAGAAATATAATGATAAATTAGTTGAATGTTGTTAATTGCTATAAGAAAAATATGAATCTATAAATAAAAGGAATAAATCACTTAATAATATTCATGTTTTATTCCTAAATGAGGATGATATTATTCTAAAAAATCACTTATAATTGAAAAAAATGTTAAACAAATCTATTTAAAGTTATACTAAATGTGAGAGTAAAATTAAAGAATTTATTGATAAAGTAGAATCTTTAAAAAGTGTTTAGAGTGTGTTTACTAGTGGAGAAGACAATTTAAATAAAATTATTATAAATTATGTTATTAGAAAGTAAAAATATAGAATTGACAGTAATTGTGAATAACTTAAACTATTTAGAAATTATTATTTTTCTATTTTAAAAAATCATAACATTTATAATGTTAATTTGTTTTAGTATGGAATTAATGGTCACTATTCTAATAATGTTTTCTTGATGAATGATAAAATTATAAATGTAAAGAAATATTTATTTATATATACTTTTCTATAGTTAATTATAATGTTTCTGGTAAAATTAAACAGAATTGGGTTCCCATATCAATACTTTCTCACTGACCAAAAAGCATTTGGGTACCCAAATAAACTTTTTTTGTTTTTTTGGTTAAAATAAAAATGATAAAATGATATATAGTATATGTAAAATGGATTTTCAAGTAATATGAGTGGAAATATTTCTAAATTTCATGCACTATCTAAATTTGATGGAAGTTTGGTTACCTATGGTGATAATACTAAAGAGAAGATCATTGTATTTGGGTGGAGATAAAAATATATATCATAATAAATAAGGTTCTCCAGGTTCAAGGGTAGAAGAGTAATGTATATATAAACTTTGTGATGATGGTTTTTCTATTTATTTCTCTAAATATTCTTATTCAATTTTTGAGAATAAACTTCTTAATTTTATATCACCTATAATATAAAATGTTTTTACTTTAGACCATATTTATTTATGTGAAAACTATTTGAAGATTTTAAATATAAAAGTTAGTGAATATTGGGTATGGAATAGAAGGATTGGTCATTGTAATATATTTTCACTATATAAATTTTCTAAGAAGAATTTAGTTTTTGATATTCCTTCACTTAAGCTTGATGAGAAAGGATTTTTTGATCCATTCTAAGTAGAAAATAAGTATAAGTAATCTTTAAAATTAATAAATAAAGTTACAATAGATAATCCTTTAGAACTTATCCATATGTGTTTTTTTACCTTCTAGAGTAAAAAGATAGGCTGGAGGATTCCTTTGTTTGTGTTTTAGTTGACGATATTTTCTAATTTACTTGGGTTTAATTTTTTATGTTTAAAAGTGATTCCATTCCATTCCTTGTGAGTTTTTATAAGATAGTTAAAAATGAAAAATATTTTAAAATAATCTAATTGAGTAGTGAACATAAAGGATAATTTGATAATCATGAATTTAATTATTTTTTCAAAAAATGGGTATTAAACATACTTTTTTCTGCTCTAAGTAAACCTCAAAAAAATGGGATTATTAGAAGAAGATATAGAACCACTAAAGAAATGAATTGAACTATGTTGTATGATTATAGTTTACCAACTTATGTTTTAGTAGAATTTTTTAGTAAAACATGTCATATTATGAATAGATCGTTAATATAACCTCTTCATAAAAATACATCTTGTGAATTATGGAATGATATAAAAACTAAAGTTAGATAATTTAAAGTTTTTAGATGCAAGGAGTATACCATGAATACTAACTAAAATATTGGAAATTTTGATCCATAGAATAATGAGAGAATCTTTGTTGGTTATTCTACTACTTCTAAATATTTTTGAGTGATTAATAAAAACTTAAGTATAGTTGAAGAATTTTTTTCATGTGAAATTTTAATATAGTGATCCATTTGATCAAAATATTATAAAAATATTAATTCATTTATTATTTCAAAAACTTAAGACTTGATTCTTATAATTATAAGTTTGAAAGTAAATTATAACATGATCATTACCAATATAATTCAGAACAATGTAAAATTGAGGAACCTAAAAGTTTATTACCTATAAGAACTAGGACATTGAAGGACCAACCTTTAGATACTTTTATATAATATATAGATGAAGGAGTTATAAATATGATGAATTTTGGAAACATAGTTGATTTATAATCCTTTTTAACCTAGTTTTAACCTATGTTAATGGGGGAATCATTAGATGATGACAGATGGATAATGGATATTCAAGAAGATCTAAATCAATTTAACAGAAATAGAATTTGTAAATTAGTTGATAGCCCTCAAATAATACTATAATAATAACTAAATAGGTTTTTAGAAATATGTAATTTGATCAAAGTTTAATTACTAGGAATAAGGTAAGGATGGTTGCTAAGGGTTACAATCAGGAGGAAGGTATAGATTATGAGAAAACATTTCCCCTTGTTTATAGGATTAAGTACATTAGAATTATTTTAGTCTATACATATCATATGAATTTTAAACTATACAATGTGGATGTTAAATATACTTTTCTAAATGGTTATTTAATGTAGGAGATTTATATTGAATAACCCTTGGCTTTTGAAAAACCTAATCTACTAAATTACTTTTTAAAACTTATTAAAGATGATTATGGTATTAAACAAGCACCAAGGGATTTGTATGAGAGGTTGAGATCTTTTATTTTAGAAAATGGTTTTTCTATAGGTCTAGATGATCCTATTATATTTAAAAGATTGAATTCTTTTTATATTTTATAAGTTCAAATTTATATATATGGTGTTATTTTTATTCTACTAATCAAATGATTTGTAATGATTTTTCTAAACTAATATAGAAAGAGTTTTAAATGATTATGATGGGAGAATTATATTCATTTATTAGATTTCAAATCTTTCAAAGGGATATTGAATTAAATTATATTAAATAAATTGTTTATTTTTTTAAAATATTTGGTCTTGAAAACAATAATTCCTATAAAACTCCTATATGTACAAATATAAAACCTGATTTGGATGAATCTAGTAAACCAAATGAAAATAATTTTTAAGGGTATGGTTCATAGTATATTATATCATACTGTGAGAAGGCCATATATAATTTTTTTTTCCTTTTTCAATATTTAAATAAAATCCAAAAAATTCCTACTTAAATTTATTTAAAAAAATAGATATTTAAAATGAACCACTTCTCTATAGTTTCTTTATCAAAAACCTCTAGTTTTGATTTAATTTCATATTTGGATGTAGATTTTGGAGGTTCTAGATTATATAGAAAAGTTACCCTTGAAACCTGTCAATTTTTAATAAAGTCTCTTGTTCCATGGTCTAGTCAAAATCAACATTTAGTTTCATTAACAACTAATGAGGCAGAATATATTTTTTCTAGTAGTAGGTGTGCATGAGGGTTGTGGATTAAACACACTCTTCTGTACTTTGAACTTAATTTTGGTCATGTTCCTAATTTATGTCATCAAACTTGTGCTATAATTATTTTATAAAAAAATTAAGTCATTCTTGGACTAAGAATATTAATATTCCACATCACTTTCTAAGGGATCATGTCCATATTTATTTGGAATTTGTTAATAATAAATATCATCTTTCTGATATTTTTACTAAATTGCTTCCCAAAGCTAGTTTTGATTTTATTAAGTGGGAGTTATGTTTATTTAATTTTATGTAAGTCTTATTTATCTATTTTTTAATCTATTTTTATTTTATTAATTTATTTTATTCACTTATGAATATTTATTTATTTTGTTGTTTATCCATTTTTAAATTATTTTATTTATTTTAGTATTATATTTTTATAAATATTGGATTTTTACTTTTTAAAAACCAAAATTATTACACTGAATAGTCGACTTAAGAAACTAAACCATCACCTAAAACTATCAATGTTAATCTATTTCTATTTCTTCCACCTTCAAACTCTTCAACTTTTGAAATTCCAAATTTATTTTCTTTTAAACCCAAGATCTTTTGAACCCTAATCTGTATATTTTTCCTCAAAATAGAGAAAACTATGAGGATTGATGTGGATAGTCCTAGTAGTATAAAAGGTTAAATACATTTGAGTCTAGATCAGAGGGTGATTTAAGGGAAGGCACTCGACTTCGAGTGGTTATTTGAGTTGAATAGGATGCTGAAGCACGAATTAAGCTTTCAAGGATTGGATTTAATATTTGAAAGATTAAATTATGAATATATTTTTCTAAAGGGATGTAAAGTAATTTTACAAGAATTCTCAAGTCAAATTTGGTGATAGTGAGGAATTTGTTTCTTCAAAGGTGAATGAAAATGAGTTTTTAGTTTCAACAATGGTTATAACCTAGTTGTTTCAGTTTCCTCATGAAGGTAATTTAAATTTTAGCATAATTTCTAATGGATATAGATTGAATAATTCTGCGGAAATAATTTCCTTTATTTTTTGAATAAACCAAGTTAAATAAATTATTAAAGGATTTAGAATATTATCAGGATGTGTTGTTAAATTTAATCTAGAGTGCTATTGTTACAAGGATTATAGTGTTTGAGAAAATTATTTTTCATAACGTGTACATGACGTTTCTCTTGATGAGTTACATAATTTTCAATATAAGTCAATATATATTAATATACATGAACCAATGTTTCCATAAGGATGAAAAGATGTAATTTTATTCCTATGGTAGGTTGGTTTCTCTTATTCTTTATAATAGTGGGATGATTGGTGACATTAGGACTAGTTTAAGATGTTATCATAGTAATGTACTTTTTACTAGAACCTTGAGGAAATTTTTTTCTTATGGAGTGTGAAAAATGGAAAACTTATGCCGGTTGGGATAGAAGTAGATGATTCGTCATGTTCTCATTCTAAGGGGGGAATATATGTTTGATGTTATCTAAGTCTACAAGACTTGGTATAAAGAAAATTAGAAAATCATGAGTGGAAGGAGTTTTTGTTAAGTAATGAATGGTTGAAGGTTTATAAGATTCTTTTGTTGGTGGTACAAATGTTCCCACAATCACCAGATGGAGGTAAGTCATAGATGAGAAAAAATTTTCTAGAATTGGGTGGGTTATTTAGTTTCCCATAGTTTATTAAGAACCGTATGTTAAATAATATAGTTGTACATTTCTTGTTCAGATTCCTCAGTCAAGAGAGAAATGTGAACCTTAGGATAAAGTTATTCATTCAGATGTTAGTTATGTTGATCAACCAATTATAGTTTTTGGAATAAATAGTTGAGTAAACTATTGAGTTATTAAAAATTAAATGGTTCAAATAGATGTAGTTGTGGAAGTTCAAGTTATTTTAGTAGCTTATGTTAAGGAAAAACTAGATGAGGAAGCTTTTAAATATTCTAAATTATAAAAAATAGTGTAATCTCATTTTACATATCAAGTTAGTTATCATGTTTTTTATACAACTGAATTAATCATGGATCAATCAGTCTAATTTATTGATTTTTCTATCGAAATAACTTTTGAAGAAGATAAAAAAGTTATAGAAGTTTTTAGAGAGTTGTCATATCAATCTGGTGAAGTATTGGAAGTTCAATCCATTTGTTTGGTTGAAGTTGTAGAACCATCTATGATACCTGAGAAGGAATCATTAGATTCTTATGATGATACAATTTTTGAGGCTCATACTTCCTCATTTACTATAGATATGGTTTCTAAGTTCAATATATTTAAGGATGAAATTGTAAAGCTTCAAAGAGATCTTAAAAGATCAAGGAATTATTTTTAGGAATTAATATATTCATTTATTCCCAAAAAAATATGATTCTCTTTAGATTTATCATTATAATTGAAAGAAAATATCAATTTCTAAGAAATATTTTGGTTCTTTAAATAGTTATGTAGTTGAATAGTTTCAAAAATTGTAAGGGGATATAGTTTCGAAATATAATTTCATTGATCTAAAATTTTTTCTGTCCAGACCATTAGAAAGTGTAAAGAGAGTTAGTTCATGTCAGGGAAGGGCTTCTACATCTATTGGATCATGTTTTAGAGATTTCTTGAGGAGACTAGAGAATTTATCTATTGATCTTTCAGCTATGGATAAAAATATTCAATGTTTTCATTGTGAAAAAGTGACTCTACACACTCATTTAGAGAATCAAAAATATATGGTAGAATGATTAGCTTCGATAAAACCATGTGTCATGGATTTACTCATTTTATTAGGAATCAAAATGGATAAGTATGTATAGTATTATAAGTTTGTTCAAAAATTTCTAAATGTTGATTTGGTTGAAGTGTTGAAGGTGATTGAGAATTCAAGGAATCTTTTGAGAGAGCTGGTTTCACCAATGAACAATAATTAAAAACATTTTATAGATGATGTGATGGTATTGTGCAAGACTATAATATATTATTTAACCTATTATTCTTCTTCTGAAAAATCTCAACCTGGGTTTAACCCTATCTCAAACCCTAAACCATAACCTTTTCTCTTGACATGATATTCAATTTATACTCTGGTATTATTTAGGAAAGTGTAATTGATTTTTTTTTTCTATTTTCATTTAGTTTCTAATCCTATCCATTTATAGGATAGTATTTTTTATCTTATGTTACATTCCTAAACAGTTATATGAAAAAGTAATCATTTTTTATTTAATTTTTAAACTTTTTTTTCAATCTCACAAAAGTGGGAGGATTATGGATAAACAAAAAAACTAAAATAATGTTTTATGACCTTTTTTCTTCTAATAATAATATAAATATTCAAATTTGTTTAATAATTAAAATATATTTTACTTCAATTTACCATTATTGTGTTTTCCTTTATTTCTATAATTCTTTGTGTTTTGTGATCATCAAAAGGGGAGATTTTTTGTCAATTTTATGTTGATCATATGATTTATCATTAAATTTACATTGATTTTGATGCTCAAAAATACCCTCAATTATTTTACTACTAAATTTACATTGATTGGATTTCATGTTTATATTTAATTAAATAATTATTTAAATTTTCTTGTAATTCTAGAAGCCTTAGTTTTTTAATACTCAAATTCATTTAGAAAATTTAGTTAAATATGGAATCACTATTCAGAAAGTGATGTTGTATCCTAATGTTACTATAAAACCCCATGTTTGAAACCTCAAATTTCAGCTGAATCTTTTGATAAGGAACCCAAAATTTGATAAAGAACCTCACATTTTACTACATGATGTTTGGTATGTACCTAATGTAAGAAACCCATGTTGGTATTATTAAGTCAAAAGTTTTACTTATTACTTTTCCATTACTTTAGTTTTGAAAATCACAAACTATTTATTAAAAAAATGTTTACAAAATTTTTATGTCCAATGTTTTTAAGAATGTTTTTTATAGAAAACATTATATTTTACCATACATGTAATAGTTTATTAAGTATTACGAGTATAAATTTTATATTATTTATTATGATTATCGTAATGAGTTTGTGTCTGATTAATCAGAATCGCCTTTATTAGTACCATAAGTTAGAATTTATATCATGATTGTTATAATGAAAAAGTATTAACAATAAACCTTATACTGATACTGATAAAATTGGATCAACACTCATAAAGATTATCATATTGAAAATTTTTAACAAATCCCATCGAACTAACTTATGTTTATAGTTGTAATAAAGAAATATTATTTCTAATGTAAGGAATATATTTTACATTGTAATGGTGTAAATAAATACAACATCATACATTTCATTAGGCCAGATCATTGTGGGATGTTAAGTGCCAAGTGTCTAAGTTATTGAGACAAACTCAGAAAAATATTACAATTGGGAGATCAATATGACCATTGGTATGATGCCAATAAATACCAAGTCATTCAAAGAGTTTAGAGATTCTTATTTTCCTTTTCAATTTCTCATTTTGAGAGAGATCTCAATTTTTCTTATCCTGAACATCTTGTTCTTAGTCATTGTAATTGTATAGAGTTTTATAGTTCTAAGGAAAACTTGTCAGGTTGTCTCCTTATGAACTTTTCGATCGTATTATGCATCTGAACATCATAACAACTAGCAGATTCTAGGTATAGGAAGACATATAATATGATCCATCAACTCAAGGGATTATAAGGATAGTATGATATAGAATCTAATCATTGTATTTAGGGCATTTGGGGATAGGAAGACAGATAATCCAATCTTCATATCAAGGTCTTTTTGTACTATGTAAAGATAGACTTTACTATAAGTATAAAATAGAAGATACCTTTTGTTAAGGTTATTGAATACATTTCTCTTTAGGTTAAAATAGTTATCATTTTTAATAATATATTGTAATTCACTCTTAATATTACATTACTATTTTATTTATTTTTTCTTTAAAAGTAACTATTCCTCTACACATATAATAAAAATTGAAACATCGTATTCATCTTTATATTTTGTTTGTTATATCTGTGTTATTTGGATTGTGATAAAATAACTCTGATTAATTATATCCATAGTGATTATAATATTTTACACTCTAATTTAATCATATTCATTCTAATTATGATTCTGTGACTTTTTTTATCAGATTGAGGAATGAGTTTGATAAATTTACATAAAGAGGCTTAGGGTGTATTTAGTTTAATTATTTAAAACTAAGTTTTTGAACAACAATTCACCCCGCTCACCCTCTTGTAATTATTATTATTTATGTAGATATTAAAATCCAATAATTGATATCAAATCCAAGTCTAGTGTTTTGTAATACTGATACCTACCTTTGGTATCTAAATAGGATTCCACTGGTCAAATACTTTATGAGTTTTTACAATCCTTACTATTCTAAGTTCTTTAATGTTTTTGATATAAACTTTCCATTTAAAAACGTTTTTTATAGTAACCAATTTTTGTGTAAAATTTTTCTGTTATCTTAAATATGTAAAGAATGAAAATTGGCTTCATAGATAATCATAATCCTAATAAACCTCTTATCTTTGATGGTGCTGATTATGATTACTGGAGGGATATAATGAAAACCTTTGTTATCAATATAGGATTTGAAAATTTTTTAATGTTTAATGGAGACGGAAAAATTATAGATAAGGACTTATATAATTTTAATCATCAAGGGAAACAATAATATTGTTTAAACTACTTAGTAAGGAATACTTTGTTTTGTTCTATGATAAGAAGCATTTATTGTCCAATTAATTCTTTTGAAGCTGCAAACAGAATTTGTAAAAATATCAAGATCACATATTTTGTTACATCTAAATTTGTTGAGACTCAGAGATCTATGTTAAGAGAATACTACCAAACCTTTGACTTATTTCCAGGTGAATCTATTTCCATGTTTTATTAGAGATTCTTGAATATTATTAATAGTTTACAATCAATAGGTGAGAAAGGTCTCGATGATGAGATCCTTGTGGAAAGGTTAATTGATATCATTCCCAAAGAGTTTGAATCAAAGATAAAAGTAGTTTATGAGAATATAAATTTAAATAATCTTACATTGGACGATCTAATTGATACCCTTATATAGTAAAAGAGTAGGCTTATGAGAGATGTTGAGAAACTGGAAAACAAAAAATGGTGGTGTTGCCTTTACTTCAACATATACCTTATCTTATAAAGTTCAATATGAAGAAAAAGATGTAAAGTATTCAAGAAGGAATAAAGTGTTTATTGAATCTGATTCAAGTGTTTCTGAACAACCTAATAATGAACTAGAAAAATTATCCAAAAGGATGAACAAAATAGCCATCAATAAAGATTTCCAAAACCGATACAAGAAAGGTAATAAAGAAGGAATTTATAAAAAAAAATATAAAGTTAATTATTATGAATGTAATAAAGATCGACACATCATGCCAGAATTTCCAAATATGAATAGGAAATATAGAAATGAAAATAATTCATAGAGTAATTCTAAAAGTTTTTATAAATCTAAAAGAAAGAAAGTGATGAATGTTACTGAGACATGGAGTGCTAGTGGAGGTGATTAGCCAGAGAGTTCTTCAAAAAAAATGATAGTTTTTTTAGGGTAACATAGGCCTTTATTCCAATGTAACTAAATTAAATCAATGTTTCCTGGATAAAGTATGAATAATTGAAAAACGTGCCAATATTTGTTTAAGTGATAATTATTCTTATGATAAGTATTCAACATCTTCTGTTAAAGAATCTTCCTCTGTAGAAGATAATTATCTTCCTTATTCTAATGAAGTTGTAAATTTTTCTAAATTGACTAAGAATGAAAATTGTAAAATTTTAAACAAAATTGATAAAGGTAAGGAAGAACATTCTAAGGATGACTCGAGAATAAATGTGTTCAAAAGTGAAATATCATATATTTAAAAAGATCTTGATGATACTATTTCTGAGAAAGAAAATATTTATAATGATTTTGAAAAGGTAGTTTCTAAGAAAAAAAAATAGAAACTAAACGAAATTATAAAACTAACACTTGTGAGGATAAATATTTAGTTGTACAACTAAAATATTAAATCTCTAGTTTGATAAAATCTTATCAATATTTACCACTAGAAATAAAATTTTTGATAAAATGTATAAACAAATCTATCCCCATGGTAATTTTTTTGGAATGGGTTATACACATAAAAAACCTATTTTTAGTAATAATTTATTTTTTCCTAAAAATGAACCTTTTTTCACTAAATGTAAAAGAAGTGGTCATTAGAAAAATAATTTTTTATTGGACAAATTTCAGTCCCTAGGATTTCACAAAGATTATTTTTAAAAACAAATATAGATTCCAAAGTTTTTTTTTCTAACATTACCAGGCCCAACAAGGATTTGGAGATGAAAATATAATATTTTTGTTTTCATAAATATAAATAAAGTACCAGAAAAAAATATGGTATATGGATAGTGGGTGTTCCAAACACATGACTGGAAACAAATATTTCTTCAAGAAGATTATCAAAATGAAAGGTGGAAAAGTAACCTTTAGAGATAATTCTTAAGGAGATATTATCTGTATAGAAAATATTTTTCTTCTAGGAAAAGATATTATTTAAATTTTTTAAAGGATATATTATTTTAGAATTCATCAGAAAAAAAGATCAACTTGTTGATATTTTTGCTAAACCTCTAAGTTCTAAAAGATTGGAATATATTAAACAGAAGTTAGGAATGATCAGTATAAAGAAATCATTCATATCTATTTTTTGACTTAACTTCTTAAATTGATATACAACTTTTAATAGGGGGAGTACTTATGTTTTATTTTTTTCAAAGTTTTAGTTTTTCTTAAAACATTTATTTTTATAAATATTTAGTTTTTCTTAAATAAAATTATCATAATGAGTTTTTTGAACTCATATTTCTTTATAAAATTTTTGGATTCAGAATCTTCAAAATTGTTTCTAAACTCGTAATAGATAACAAAACATCCACACATAGAAAATATAATAAAAATTAAAAACTCAAGAAAATATAATAAAATTTTTGGACTCAGAAACTGTAATAAAAATTATGGACTCGTAATTTTTTAATAACATTTCCAAATTCAAATTTTGTTATAAAGTGTTCAGATTTGAAAAATATCATAATAATTATTTTATAATAAAAATCTTGCAATTGATTTTCTTAAATAAAATCATCTTAATTATAATTTATTTAAAAACTATTATACTTATTTTTTTATTAAAAACTTTTGTATTCAATGGTTCTTAGTCAAAATTATCATAATCTCACTATTTTTTTAAAAATAAGAGAATAGGTTATTCATAAGGATGGATTTATTCTCTCTAAAAGGTAATTCTCAATTTTTTCACTACTTTATTACAATTAGTTCTTTTATTTTTTTATACTTTTTGAGTTTTGATAAAAAAAATTAATTTCAATGTTTTTAAAGTTTTTCTTAATCAGATTCATTTCCAATCTGATGTTTTTCTTTAAAAAACTAAGAGTAAAAATTTATTTAAGTCTTTCTTAGGATCAATATTAGCCATGAAATTATAAATATTTTAATCTCAACCATTAGATTTATTTGGGAAGTAGAATTATTATTCTAATCACCCATATAAAGGATAAAGACCCCTTGTACCATATCAGTTGTTCACATTTCTTACTCTCAAGTTACTGATGTCTTCAAGTTCGCTAGTCCAAAAAAATATTTCTTTTCATCCTTTTTACCAGAATCAGTCTTAGCCCAATGGAATCTGCTGATGATTACAAGAAATGGTATTTAATTATGGAAATATTAGTTAAAAGATATTTTTATGAAAAATATGATCCTACTTTGAAGAAGATTATATAATTAAAAAGATGGGAACTATTATGTTTATAAAATTCTAGTAAGGATTTGATTTTTTTTATCGTTATCTTTTTCAAAAAAATTATACCTCTATTTTGTTTTCCAAAGAATATGGTAGAGAAATAATATATTTTTTTATGTTGGGGAAGCGTAAAAAGTTATCATATAAAAAAGATGCGAGTTTTGTAGGAGTTCCCTCTGAAGGGGAAGCTTATTGTCCCTCATGTAAGATTTTGTATGATCTTTGATCATTTAATAAGAAAAAGGAAGAATATGATTTGTTTTATCATTAAAAAAAGTCTGGAAGGTTTCCAATATGACACTGGATAATTGAGTTATTTCTTTATAGATATAAGGGTTTTCCATACTAATAATGGGATATCATGATACCCAAAAAGTTTCTAATGTCTTCATTATGGAAGTTTTAGTAAACTTGAGGAAGATATATTTGGTTAGTTTTATATTATTAACCATGTAAAATATCAAATCAGAACAATAAAATCCAAGATCATTGTTTTTTCTTCATTCTTAAGAAAGTTGGTTGTTGAATATTTTATTTATTTTAATTAAAAACAAGCTAGTTCTGATAATAAAAGATATATCTTTTATCAGTGATGATACTATAAATAGGATGATATTTTTTTGAGGAAAAATCAAAACAGTTTTTTGAGAAAGTTGGAGGTACTGTATCAGAGGCAGAACCATCAAGGAATCTAGAAAATGATGATAAGAATATGAAATGAAAAGAAAATACTTCGTCACCAAAGATGGAAAAGAAACAAAAGATAGTTTATGATGAATTTCATGATAACGTTCATGATGATTGGATGAAAAATAATGTGTAAAGGATATCTAGAGATAAAGTGTTTGGACTTGACCTTATTGATTCCATGTATTTGAAAATACATGATGCTGATAAACTTACGGAATAAGAAAAGAAGAAAAAAGATAATAAAATGGTTGACATATGCACAACTTTGATAATATCTTCTAAAATTAGTGGAAATGGATTCTGAAAATGTTGATATACCAATTTCTCAAACTATCAAGTAACTTCAGGATCCATATTATCATTTTAAGAAACTATTATTGTTTATGATGGGAAACCTTATATCACTGGAAAATGGGAGGAAAAAAGTAGTTAATGAAGAATCAGTACCACCTATTAAAGAAAAACAATTGGTACTAGAACCCCTAGGTAAATTTGAATTAATAATAGATAGAAATCTTGGGGAGGATCTTGATAAGGAAGTTAATGAAGAAGTTGATGGAAATAAAAAAGAATTAATAGAAGTAGTTGAAGAAGAATAATCAAGTCAATATAAAGAAGTTTAAAAAGAAGCGTAAGAGGAAGAGGATTAGAATGAGGAAGATGAGAGTAAAGAGGAAGATGGAAATAAAAAACTTATTTTGATAATATATCATTAGAATATTCATCATCATCATTACTAAACATTACATCTAAGTCTGATAAAGTTAAAAAAATTGATAGTTCTTAAGAATAAAAATAGTCATTAGAGGAATCTGAAACCTCAATAAAGAAGAAAGATAGTGATCATAATTCAAAAACCAAATCCTATGAAAAACCTAAGATTGATGATGAGATAGATATTATTTGGATTTATGATGAGAAGGTAGTTTTTAATAAAAATGAGACGGAAGATGCAAATAAATATAATGGTAAAGGGAAAGAAGTAGAGGTTGGAACAAGCCGAACAGAACCTCATAAGACTAACCCCAATCAATCACATTCATTTGGAACCATTTATTAGAAGGGTTTTAATTATGTTCTTTGAATCATGAGAATGATTGATTTAATAATTCCATATTTTCCCAGGCTTGAAGAAAGAGGTTAGTTAATTCAATATTTCTTCATTTAGAAGTCAGAATCGATAAACTCAGGGGGGTTACGGATTACTATTTAAATATGAATACGAAGTATATAAAATAATATGGATTGTATGTTTTTCTAATATATTTTTCATTTAATTTTTGGGGTTTTTTCGTTCCAAAAAGAGGATATTGTTGAGTTAGAAGTTCTACTTCTTACTTTTCCTTTCCTTTACTTTCGGAAATCAAAAAATATTTCTTAAAAACATGTTTATAATGTTTTTATGACCAAATTGATTTCGAATATTTTTTTAGAAAACATTATATTTTACTATAGTTATAATAAATTCTTAGGTATTATGAGTGTAAATTTTATATTCTTCATTATAATTATCATAGTGTGTATGTATCAAATTAATTAGACACACCTTTATCAGTACTATAAGTTAGAATTTTTTTCCATGATTATCATATTGGGGAAGTATTAACAATCAGATTAATATGTGTATGGATGACATCAGATTGACACTTATAAATATTATTATATTTCAATTGTTAAGGAAGTATATCATACTGAATTATATTTATAATCAGAATATGGAAAACATATTTATAATGAGAAGAACATATTTTACACTATAATAGTGTAAATAAATACAACATTAGGCATTCAGTTATGACATATCATTATGATATTTCATGTTCTACTTTTTCATGTCCTTATGAAAAAATCATAAAAATAAGACCATTGAGAGATCAATATGATCATTGGGATGATTCCTACAAATAAAAAGTCATTAGAAGGGTTTGGAGATGCTTATTTTCATTCAAAATTACTCATTTTGGGATATATTTGATGATTTCATAGCATGAACATATTTTTCTTAATCTTTGTAATTATTAATAGTTTTTTAGTTTTAAGGAAACCTTGTCATGTTTTCTTCTAAATGATGTTTTCATTGTAATATGTGTTCAATCATCGTAACTATCGAGTGATTCCAAGGATATGATGACAGAGAATCTGATCCATTAAATAGAGGTCTTATGTGGATAGTAAGAAAGAGAATATGATCATCATATTTATGTCTTATATAGATAAAAATACAAAGAAACTGATCTCCATGTCAGGGGTTTTCCTTACTAAGGAATGATAGGCTTTACTGTAAGTATAAAATTAGGGATACCTTTAGTCAAGGTTATTGACTACCATTCTATATAGGTTAAAACATTTATCTTTTTAATAATAGATTGTAAGTAATTATTACTAATACATTTCAATTGTATTTGTTTTTTCTTGATAAGTAACTATTCTATTTCACATATAATAGAAATTGAAACATCATATTCATCTTTTAATTATGTTTTTTATCTATACTATTCCCAATATAAAAAACAAAATGTGATGAATCAAATCCATATTGTGTTTTTTATCTTTTACACTCTAATTTAATCGTATTGATTCTGATTATGATTATGTGACTTTGTTCATCAGACTGGGGGCAGATTCCAATAATGTGACTTAAAGAGGCTTGGGGTTTGTTTAGTTTAATTATTTTTAACTATATATTTTTAAACTATAATTCACCCACCCTCTTGTAAATATTTTTATTTGAGAAGATACTATAATTCCATAGGTACTATACACTACATTCTGGATATGTATATTTAGTATCAACAGTACACTGTTAACCGTACTTTTTGAGTCATCCACATGTATAGCAACCCCATGTTGAATTAGTCATCTGTGGGTTTTGAATTTTTAATTTTTATGATATTTCCACTATGATTTTACTGGAGTAAATATCTAGATAAATTTATTTGAAGAACATTTCATAATATTTTCATAAATAGATTAATTTTTTCTATTTGAAAAGGGAATTTGTGTTTTTTCATGGCTGGTTAAATTCAAATTTTAAACGTGTTGTGCATTTTGAAATAGCGATTTATCTAGAGACATTTTGGTATCATTTTGATCGTAATTAAATCTGGACTATTATTTAATTATCTAATGGATATATCTATAGAGAAGTTGATGTTTTTTTCTAATTATATCTTTTTGTGAATCTTATAAAAAAATGAATTTCTTTCTGAAAAACTATACCATATATTTCTTATTATATAGAATATTATCCATTGTACAAAAACTGTGGATTCTTATATATTATTCATCTACTTCAATTCCTTATATATTTATAGGAATAAAATTTAGATACATTCATGTATAGATTTAATTGTTTGTTCAAACTACAATTGAAAAAGTGGTTCTTGATTCTATTGTGTTATCGGGATATATTCTCTATAAAGATTTCAAAGATTCTTTGTAAAGATGACACATTAATGTTGGTCATTTATTCCTCTAAATATATCTTCATATATCAATTTCTTCATTTTCATATGAATTATTTCAAAGAGAATTTCCCCAACCAATGAAAATCTCTTTTGGTTATGAACACTTAATTGTTGCGTGTTTTGAGGTCTGTTGTCAGTCCTATTATAAGGCCTTGTAAAAGTTTTGAAAAAGTTATAGTAACTTGTATTCAATTGTCAAGATTCCTTGTAAAATGATCTTCTAGTAAAACTCAATAATCTCTTGGAGAGAATGTTGATGGAGTGGTCTAAGGTATATTTGTGCCTCAAACCACTATAAAATTATTGTGTCTTCTTATTTTAATTTTCATTTCATATTCTACTAAAAATGGAACAACATCGCTTTCTGATTTGTAAATGAGGATTAGTTATAAAATTATAATGTTTTTTTAAAGGGAAACAATTCACCCCGCTCTTGATTTTTTTAACATCATTCTAATATAACATAATATATCTTCTAACTTGTTAAACTTAATATTGAATTTAATCAGGATTGTGGATGAACTTAGAGAGTGGCCCTCTAGACCTCTTTCTAAATGGAAATATATGAAGATGCCTAAATTCCAAGGTTAGAATTTGGAAACATTATAAGTAACCCAAAGATAAATAATTTAATTTTAAAACACCATTAAACCTTATATTAATTCTTAATGTGTTGTATAATCCATTTATCATGATATCCCTAATCAAGAAGGTTTCATACCCGTTTCATTAACCTACATGATTGGTATTTATTTCATTGAATTTATAAAAATGAACATTCCCATAGAACACCATGGAAATGGATTTAATCTAGAAAATTTCATTCCCATAAAAGCTCCTAGGATATCAACTTATGTTAACAGAAAAAAGAGATAAATCATTTCTATCATTATACATTAATGCAATATCACTCATGACGTATCTAACATATCCAAATTCTCTACGAACATATGTCATCATAGTTTTCATCAATACATAAAAGTATGTGACTTATGGAATTAATTAATGATAATATTAAAGTCTAAGAATCTATTCAAACATGCATAGATAGGAACATAAAATGAAACAAAAAATATGGATTTCCTACTAGCGGTTCTATTCTCATAAACTCCCATTTTGTAGATTATCAAGGGAAACATCATGATAAGGTGTCTTAATGTCTTATTATACTGTTACACCTAATATCCTATATCATATATGTCCCATAAAAAATTATCATCCAACTATATAGAATTTATTCATGAATATTATCATGGCATCTAAAGCATCTCCTCATAATTGAAAACTAATATGCACATATGTCAAAGTTTATATCCTTATGAAATTATCACATACTATGTCATGTAGATAAATAATCATGATGTGATTATTTTTTTAAAAAAAATCCTTAAAATGAATACATGTAATCATAAAGTACTTAGAAATTGGTTCTAGAGCACAAAATTCATTAGACTCCCACTTACACTAGAACAAACTATTAACAACCTTTTGTCTTGCATGATATTCATCCCTCTACTGATATAAATCCTTCATAAAGGGGTGTGACATGTTTTCCTTCATATATACTCTTCTCATTTAAAATTAATCTCATTGATAAAAATACCTCAATACATGAAACTTCCAAAGTATTTATTTTATCCTTTGATGTGACCTTGGATGTTTAGAGAGATCTACCATTACGATGTTATCATGGTAAACTGTGATAGGGTTGTGACTGCTTGGAGCCACATAAAGCTCTTGGAAAAAGTTTTAAAAACAAGATACTTCCTTGTCTATATCAGAGGCCACAATAAACATGGGATCTACTATAAAATTGTTGACAATTGGATACTTTGACCTCTTCCAGCTCACATATCCTCCTTTAAGACAAAATATATTTCCTAACTTTAACTTCTTATCATCATAGTCTATCTAAAAAGTAAAATCTATATGAACCATAATGAAAATCTCTTCATCTCTTTCATACACCAAGAATATATACTTAGTTCGCGAAATATACATAAGAATATCCTTAACAATAGTCCAATATTATTCACTTATATCAACTTGATATATGCCTACCATTATCAAATCATATGCAACATCAAGCCTTACACATAACATGGAATACGTGATAGATTAGATCCTATCACAGAAGAATATGTGATCTTACTCATTCTCCCTCATTCTTATTGTGATTGAAGAAACACCTTCTTGGAATGATGTATACCATGTGACACTAGAATGAATCCCTTTTAGAATCTTTCCATACTAAAACTCTTCAATATTTAGTGGATTTATATAATTTGACTTAGCTGAATCATCCAATTTGATTTATCAAGCATGATCTTTCTCTCTATAATGTAGGATAAATCATCTAATTCCTTTATCGATAATCATTTTTCCACTATTACCTGACCAATTTCAATTCTAGTATCTCATTTCCAATTAGTAATATGTAATCAATATATACTACTATGAAAATGACCATAATAAAACTAAAATTCTTATAAACACAAGTCACACATTCATACTTAATGAAACAAAATTCTTTTATAGAATCATCAAACTAAAAGTTTCTTGACCTTAATGCTTTATTTAATCCATAAATGGGTCTCTGCAACTTGCATACCTTTTTGGAATTTCTTGGAGTCACAAGACCTTATAGTTATTTCATATTCACATCTTCTTGAAGGTTCTTATTAAGTACAAATAGTTCTAAAATACATATTCCAAACCCATAGTATTGGAAATTTTTTATAGTATGTATAATTTTTATGGAATTAAACAAGAAAACTGGAGAAAAGGTTTCTTCATTTTCAATTCCTTAATGTTTCCTAAACACTTTAGAAACTATCTCTGTTTTATAGGTAATAACCTAACCTTATATGTCCATTTTCTGTTGAATACCCATTTATACCAAATAGGATTTATATCAACTTGAGAATCTATCAAAAAAACATGGTTCAGATATATGGAATTCATCTTAGAATTCATGTCTTGTTTCCATATTGTTGCTTTTGAGCTCTCAACTACCTCTTTATAGGATAGATGTTAATTATTTAAAACCCAGAATGAGTCACCATATTCTATGACTCAAAAAACATATTTTCTAATTTTCTAACCTCTCCAATGCTCCACAATACTTTTTTTCAGGAATAACTTCTTCCATGGAGACCTATGGAATATATTCATATACCAAATATTTTGTGTCATGAGCATCAAATTCCTAGAAGTTGATATTTCTAAAATTCTCCTTCGGGAGGATGTGTTCATACTCATGGAATTTTGATTTCATAGAAACTATAAACTTTTTATCTAAGGTATCGTATAGTCAGTATCCCCTTATTTCATTAGGGTACCTTATAAAGATATGCTTCATGTCCTGGTGTGACCATTGTTTCTTGAGATATCCTTAATAACAACCTCACACCCCTATGCATGAAAATATGAAAAAAAAACTTATTCTCACTCTATAAATGAAAGGGAATATGTTTTTTCACTTCAATTTTAACTTGGTTTAGTATGTATACTACTGTTTTCAATGCATATCCCTAAACGGTTGATGTAACACTTACGTAACTCACCATCGACCTAACCAAATATAGTAAAGTATGGTTTCTAATTTTGAAAAAACCATTCCACTATGGTGTATAACACTATTAAAATAAGGTTTTATGTATTTCTAGGGTGTTAACAGTGCTGGCTAAAATCACTGTTAAAAACCCCCTTTCTCAATGCAAGAAAAAGTGTTGTTAAAGGGGGTCTTTAATAGCACTTTTTTAGCGCTGTTAAAGGGGGAATTTAACAGTGCTAAAAAGTGATGTAAAAAGGTGCCCTCTATTTGTGCTTATAAAAAAGTTCTAATAAATCCCCTCCATTATCATTTCTAGTAAAAAATCATTGATAAAAAAGGGAATTTATCATTGATTCTAAGAAAGCACTGATAAAGGGGGGATTTTATCAGCGCAAGTAATAAAGCACTAATAAAGGGGGCCTTTATTAGGGATTTTTTAGAAGCATTGATAATGCCCCCCTTTATCAGTTTTTTTTCTATCATTGATGAAGGTTATATTTCAAAAATAATAATTAAAAATAATATATTAATATATTAATATATTAATATTGATATAAATATAATATATATATTTTAAAATATGTTTTATATAAGGCTAAAAATTCATTGAAACGTAATATATAGTATATTAAGTGAAAATAATTTATTACTCTGTAAAATCCAAATAAATATAAAAAATCTAAAAAATCAAAAATAACTCTACATGCCCATAAAATGTTAAAAAACCCTAAAAACCCTGAAATTGTAATCAATTTTGATCTGGGAGTTCGTTTTAGCTCCACAAAAAATCAAATCAAAGCTTATGAAACGAGATAAAACCACTTGAGATCTAAATCATGTGATAATTAAAGGAATGAAATATATTAAATTTTTAAAAAATTCAAAAAACGAACTCGAACTTCAATCAGACATTAGATTTGATTTGAGTTTCTGTTTGAGCTCCACCACATATCAAATCGAAGATTTAGAAAATATCTACACTGTAGAGATCTGGACTGATGTCTTCAATATTTTTATTATTTTTAACACCCAAGAAGGCCTAGAAGGACTCCAAAATAGTACTTTTAGTCGGGGTACCCCAATTTCTTAAAATTAAAATGACTATAAATTCTGATTCGGGTGTCTGTTCACCTTATAACACATATCAAATAGAATCATGAAATGAAATCTACAAGCTAGTAACACAAGAGAACCCCCAATAAACTTTATTGAGGAAAAAATATGTTTATATTCACCATACAATAAATTTTTCACATACTATGGCCTTTCAAAATTCCATAACTTCTGCTCCAGGTTTCTGTTTGGGATACACCACATATAAAATAAAATATTTTGATGAGCTATATGCCTCAGTGTCCCAATAGATCTCCAATTACCTCTTTTAAGTCCAAAAAAAAGCTCATAAGTCTTCCAAAACTGAGTGTATCCTTCGTATCCTAATTTTTTAACATTCAATGGATTTTAATCCTCGTTTAAGGGGGTATTTTTTCCTTTTTTTTCAATGTGGACTAAATGAATTCCCAGGGATTACATTCATATTAATATTATGGATTTAAAATTTTATAGTTTTTCACAATGTACTATTATTTATAATCAAATATATAACAATATATACATATTTTTAATATATTCATATATAAAATTTTAATTTTATATATATTTAATTAAATATATTTATATATATAATATGTTTCTCAATATATAAACCTTAGCTAAATAAAAACTAATATCCATTTTAATATATATATATGTATATAAATATGTATTTAAATATATATATATACAATCATATATAGATATAATATATAGATATATCATAAAATGTAAAACAAAATAGTATATGGGAGTGGAAAAAGCGTTGATGTATAAGATAAAGGTCTCAGGTTTGAAACTTGCTGGAGGAAGGGGCATGTGTTGGGGATGGGATTATTAGAATTACTGATAAAGGGGGTGGGGAAGTGCTGATAATGAGGGGAGTGGGAAGTATTGATAAATGGGGGTGGGGTAGGAAAAAAAACTTATACAATTTATCAGTGGGGCCTTTATCAGCAATTTTTTTAGCGCTATTAAAGGGGTCCTTTATCATCACTTTTAACAAGAGTTATTAAATCTAGCCCTTTAATTTTGATTAAATTAATAGCTTGATTTAGGATGATAAATCTATTTTACTAGCACTATTAAAGGCCCGATTTTCAGTAGTGTAAAGAGAAGTGAGTTGAGATAAAATCTCAAAATCTTGTACGACGTCGATTAACTATTGTATAAGATATTCACGACATCAATATGATTGGAGTTTATTTATCTTCTTACCAATATTATTCACAACTTCATTCTTGAACTCCTTGAACTTATCAAAGGATTTAGACTTATACCATATCAAGTTGATGTAATTGTACCTGCTCAAGTCATCGATAAATGTAATAATGTATGATTGTCCACCTCTGGATTCTACATGAAATGGTTTATACACATTAGTCTATTTTAATTCTAAAATATCTATGTACCTTCCACCTTAACCACCAAATGAAGGTTTGGTCATTTTTATTTGTAAACAAGCATGACATCTTTTAATTGTTTTAATCTTAAAATAGTATAGGTAACCATCTTGATAGAGCTTCATCAAAAGTTTCTCATTTATGTGACCAAGGTGGTGATTCCACAACTAGGTACTAAATGGGTCATGTGAGTTTGATTAATTATCAATTATCAATATTTTATTCTCATAATTTAATACATAAACATTATTGTTCAATTGTGTCATACCATAACATATTCTATCTTTATAAAAGTAGTATCACTTATTTCCAAAAATGAAAATAAATCCATCCATTTTTTTTTCAGAAAGGTTTGGGGTCAAGCCCCTTTATTAAAAGAAAAGAAAAAGGACATTAAAACCTTTTGGAATGGGTAAGGTAAAACCCATAACAAGCCCACAGGCCCAGTGGGACAAAGCCCAATCAGAGGCACCACCCAAAACATAAGAGCCCAATGGAAGGCCCATGACAAGTGACCAACGACACCAAAAGAGGCAAAAGAGGAAAAACACAACCCGAAGGCAAAACCAGTGACTAGAACGGAGCCACCGACCGCCGCTGAATCCCATCACGCCTCCGACACCATGTCGTCGCGAGACCGAAGTTCGCCATCCGAACTGCCGCTGTCCAACCAGATCTGGTTTGAAACCAGATCTAAAACAGATCTGCAATCGCCGCCTTCCTACCAGCCTCCGCCGAAGTGAACCCACTGCTTCCAACCTCGAACATGAGCAGACCTCGAACATGAGCAGTCCTCCCGCTCCGAGAGGCTTCGGAGCAGATGTTGAGGTCAACCAGAACACGCGCAAAACATATAGACCACCAAGATCCAAACTCGAATCCAGAATCCAAAGCACAGCCCCAACAAATCTGAAGCCTTGCCACCAGAAAAAGGATTCCCATCGTCGCCAGACCGAAGCCAGACAGCCACCGGGAGCTGACGCCGAGACCAAACCGCCGGAGCATGCCGAACACGCCGTCACCGAGCCGAGAAAAGACCACTGGACCGTCGATAGATCTTGTCGTCGCCAAGTCTAAATAATAAATTGAAATGATTTTATTGATAACATAGTTCACATATTAATAGTTCCATAAAAACCATTCATGTTCTCAATGTGTGTTGGTAGTCACTAATGAATAAAGTGGCCAACCTCTCTCTATTGGAATCCCGTAGATCCGTCTTTCCTCTGGAAACCTTCCAAAATCTACTTGATTCATGTATTGGGATAAAAATGTGAGAACCACATGTATTATATAATACCCATCTTGTAGATATATAAATATTACAATTGATAATAAATGAACCTTAAACTTCCCCTTTCTTCTTTGAATGGGTACAATTACTCTTCCAGAGGCATGGCTTTCCACATGAAAAACATACCTCATTCTTCTCCTTTGCTTGCCTCAAAATCTTTTTCTTCTTGGAAGGATAGTGCTCCAAATACTTATACATAGAATGAGTCTCTAAACCCTTTTCCTTATTCTTCCTTTTCTTATTCACCCTAAGGAATGTGGGTTTTTAACAACTCACTATTTTTTCATATTATAATTCAGCATGAAACTAGAGAAGTTTTTAGGTTGTAAGGATAGAATGAGATGTATGTGTAACTCATTGGGAATCTTAAACCCAAAAATTTTTAAATTATATATAGATAATAATCCTGACTATATGAGTTCTGGTTGGTGCGGACTCTCCAAGATTGAATGTGAATAGTGAATTAGATATCACATACCTCTCTTGTCTCACCATCTCCTGATAGAGATCATGAAATTAAGAAATGATTCTATATGAATCTATATCCTCATATTACCTTATAATTTTATTATACATGGAGGAATTCATTAATAATTGGACATCCATTTCATCATCCACATGTTTCAAGTAGAAATATACTTCTTCCTCACTATCTTCTTTTGCAAGTGATTGAGGAAGTGGTGTTTCTGGTACGTATAATTTCCATTCATGACATAGTATAATGCATAAGTGCCTATACCATTCCTAAACATTCATGTCAATGAGAATGTTATCCTTCTATAGTATGGATCATAGTGATATTATCGAAGTAATCATGTCTTCATTTTCCATAAAAATCATGATTAGATAATTATAAAGTACTTGATTACCAAATCAGATTGATAAATTTAAATTTTATTAAATTTTATTACCACTATTTTATTGAAACATAATATCCCTCACTATTAGTCTCAAAATATCTAGTTTTATAGATATTCTATTGATAAGGACCCATATTCCATTCTCATAACCCAAACATTAGCTTCTCAACTAAATTGAATGGTTTTATATAAGTTTAACTCACCAACTATATTAAATAGTAATTATTTGATCTGTTGAGTGGAATCACCAATCCTGAAATCCTGGATAAATATATCCTCAACCCTTGAATCCTAGTTATATCATGTCCTACTTGGGAAGTCAACCCTTAATGTGAACAAAGTTAATTCAACCCAAAAAATCAAGATAAAAGTTCCTTGATAATTTAATGAATCTTGACTTGGGCTAGTTAAACACTTTGAACTATGAGTTTCACTTATAACTTAAGTGATAGAAGGCTATAATGAATTAATATTTTATTTGAAGGATTTCTTATCCTTATATGTAAAAAATAATTTTTGTACTACCACATGCCTTGTTAATATTAATTGGATTTCACTTAAGTGATTAACCATGTTTGATAATATTTACACAGAATCAAAATTTATTTTATTCAATATTTCATAATTGTTCATTCATTTATTAAGTGATCATTTAACATCCACAAACATAAATAATAAAATATGAAACTAAAAAAATATAAGTGGCATCATCAGGAAATTCTCTAATGGTTGGTTTATCTTGAAGATGATAAACTAACTATATACCATAGGGGAAACAACTTGAACTATATCTTTAATGTAGTATTCTACCCCAGATCATATGTATTTCCTTGATTATTTTTTACTCCACATTGAAACTCAGACCACCTCCTCTCTCCTGGAATCTCTATCATTGCATAAACTTTTACTCACATGCGGGTGAAGGGGTCTAAATGATTTAATAAAAGTGTTTTATAAAAAAGAAACTACCGAAATACATGACCTTACATAATGAGGATGAGGGGATGAGAGGTGGTCCATCATTTAAATTCAAATAAAATAATAATTTAAAAGGAAAACAATCACATACACATGTATGTTCTAATGACATTATCATCTATGCAACATGCAATGAACATAAAATTTCAATTTAGTTATCAATTAATTTAATTCATTATTTAATTAAGATAAAAAATCCATGTATTAATCTATGTAATTAAATTTATTTTAATTATTTATAAAAATCCATGAATTACCATCATCCAAAATTTAAATAAATTAAATAAATTAATATTATTTAAAATTAATAGAGTACACAGGTATACTTGGAGGAAACATGTGTGCTCATCCAAACTACCCAACATGATCCTTCTGTTTAACCTTTCCCTTAGAATCCAACATACATGTGTGGTAGGAAATTATATTGAGTGTATTTTCAAACAAATGACACACAAAAAACATTTTAATTACAATACATGTTATTCTCTTTATGGGCTTGGAGTACGC
This sequence comes from Viscum album, assembly GCA_963277665.1. NCBI lineage: Eukaryota > Viridiplantae > Streptophyta > Magnoliopsida > Santalales > Viscaceae > Viscum > Viscum album. The sequence continues at coordinate 122,659,787 of OY728150.1, forward strand.
TATAAACAAGGACCATACACAACTTAGAGATTTGGAATTTAACATGGAAATAAATTTTAAATGTAATTAACCATCCTATGACATGGCATATACTTTCAGATAAATGACATGTGAAACACATATAAATAGTTCTAATTATATAATTAATTATTTTCTTCAAATAAAATTAAGCACGCGGTTTTTAGCAGACTACACGATGTGTACTGAGTTACATGGCATGTTTTGTCTTATACAGGTGTTCATGACACACTCTTAGGATCTAGGAATGTTTCCTATCAGAAATGTGTATGAGTTACATGACTTGTATGAGGTACATGGTGTGAAGACTTATCATATAGTATGTGTCCACAACGTTTCATGGTTTTTTATCCCTATGTCGTGTAGTAGATACAAGACAGGTTTGGACCCCCCCCCCCCCCCCGTTCTCCATTACATACTTGAGGACTACACACTATGTATGCATGTTACATGACATGTAATTCTTCTAAACATTTTATAGCATGTCCAAATCTATGTGTTGATCCACTTTTATCATATCAATGATCTTTTTTTGTTAGGTTAATATGATAAAAGTGAGATAAAAATGAGATACATGTGTACACATAATAAAGATATGGTTACACACCATGTAATTTTCTGTTATCTAGATAGAACATTTAGCATATCTAGAGAGAATTATTGGATGTATCATTATTTTAAATTAACATATTTATTAGTTATGTGATAGAGAATGAAAAATATGAATATAAAATGATGTTAGGGTTTTAATAATCAATGTATTTGTAGTAAGAAAAGTTGAAAATACATATCATTAAATAAATGATTAAAAAATAATTATAAATTAACCATGTGACCACTCTAACACCACTTGTAGGTTTCAAGTGCAGCCGAAACGCTTGTACAGAAGGACCAACTCAAACTTTTAGTCTTAATTTACTAATAATCATTACATTACATGAAGAATGATTTTAGGACTAAAATATTTCATTTTATGATTATGTGACTTGAATGTCAGAACCAGAAGAGGAGGACCTTCACATGTAAATTATAACTAATTTATAGGTAGATCTAGAATTACCTGAACTTGTAATTATTTCTTCATTGAAAATGATGATGACTTGATCTCATTGTATCATTGTTCAATTTTATGATCCAATTATATAATCCCTCTAGCAATTATCCACAAGTGCATCAAAATCTCAAGATGTTATCCTAGATTCCCTTGTTGCTAGTACTGACAATCCCAAAAAATTTCAATATTCATGGTTGATTGTAGAAGAATTATCTTGAAGAATTATTGGTGTTATCTTGATTGATTGTAAGAAGATGAGGATTGAGAACATTTTAGATCTATAGAACTCTCTCTAGGTCTTGAGAGAGCTTCTCCCTATCTATTTTTCACAACAAATGTGTTTATGGAAATTGATATAATTATATATTTATTATGGTAGGTTTAAGGTTGGAAACATGCATGCATGCCCCTTTAATATTACTTAATTCTTAGTGAATCTCATGCCTTAATAAAAATATAATTATTATTCACTTTAAATCTACATCACCTTAGAATAAATAATAAAATATCATTTATATTATATCTAATATGGCATTAAAATCACCCCACTTATCTTCCTCATCATTTACCGAACCTTGAATAATGACTATTTGTTTACCAAATAAATATTACTAAATAATTCATTAATAAATGTAATAAATATTATATTTTTGAAAAATTCAAAAAATTATTTATTATTATTATTTAACTTAATTATCCTTTCGAATAACTTGTGATTAAATCTTAGTGATCAACTAAACTCAAATAATTATTTAACCAAAAAGTATGAATAATATTTATTATCACTTGTTAAATTAAAATATTGAATTTAACTGAGATTATGGATACACTTAGTTGTAAACCTCTAGACCTCATTCTCAATGTAAATATGTTGAGATTCCTAAAGTCTAAGGTTGGCATCTAGAAACACAACAAGACACCCATAAAGAAAGAATTTAATGTTGCAATGACATAAAACCTCCTATTAATGCTTACTGTGTAATATAATTCATTTATCATAATATCTATCATCAATAAAGATGCATACTAGCATCATGAAACAATGTGAATGATGTTTCTTTATTTATCCTTATAGAAATGAAAATTCCCATAGAAATTCATGTCAATTGATTTAAAACAATAAATTCCATTCCTATCAAAGGTATTGAGATATCAACTTATTATAATAGAAAAAAGGTGTAAATCCTTTTTTCTTCTTCTCACTGTTGTTTTATTTTGATGATCAAAAACCCTATTAAAGTGTTTAATTATTTTTTTTATGTGATATGCATCTAGCTTGATGACATCATGTTATAACTCCTTGAACAAAACTTGAATATATTTTAATTTAAGTTTTGAAGCCTTCGAATAAGGCTAAGATAATATTAGTGGAGAATTAAAGGATGTGGATAAACCATGTTGTAGAGCCAGAGGACATGAGTAGCACCGACTAAATAGTGTAGTTACTCCAGCCAACCGATAGCATGCCCAGATCTTTCCCCAACTGCAGAACCCCACCATCTACTAGTTGTGGTAGTACCGGGGCACATAGTGGAAGTAGGTAGGCCATGTATTTTAAATTTTTATCACTGGATATTCATAGCATTATCATCATTAGAAATTCAAGCCCTGGTAAATGTCATAGGATATCTCATGAATTTAATCAAGAACAAAATTTAAATGAACATTTACCTCATTTGAATTAATGGAGAGTTCAACTTCATCTCATCATCTACAATCATTTTTTTATGGATATGATATCTAATCCCTCTATATTAACCAAACATTATTCAAGAGTCCATAGGAATTACGATCATCAAATTCTAGGTGCTAGTGTGGAGGTATGACAAAGCTTACAGTGACCTCATAATCAACACGATCTTGTTCCTTCAATCTGTGATGGTGATCAAAGTTACAATTCTCAAAACAAGACTTTCTATCTCTAGTATGATAGAATGATGAGATAGAAGCTCTAAAATTATAGTATATTACTATTCATTTAGAAATGGACTCCTCTTTTCTTGTATAGTGGGGATTAAACACCCGAAAAGGGTTCCCTAGCCCCCGTATATATAACTCCCATTAGATAATCTATAAAAGACATGTTATTAACAACTAAATGTGTAATAATTTCAATTATATTTTTATCAATTTATTATAATATATAATAAATATATTATGAGCTAAAATCATGTTGTTAACTTGACTCTTAATTTCCGAAAATATTAAATGAACCATAAATATTAAAATCATATTCGTTTGTACAATATTTTTCCATGTATCGACATAATACCCTTGGAATATTTTTAATAAATAAATTTAAATCCAATTATTATATATTTTAATAATAATGAATTTATTTATTTATTGGTTATCAATTATTCTCGGGCATATCTTAGACCCTATGGTGGGGCCCACTATGTCCTATATTCATATTCATCAGAATTGGGAAGACTTTTGAATGCCTTATTATGTGTAACCCTATAGGCCCTTGTCTCTGTAGTAATGACTATTATTCATAGACCAAGAGTGGAGTCTAACTACCCATAAATTCCCTAAGGAGATAAGGAAAATTCATAAAAATTATAGCTTTTCCTGTGAACACATGTTGTATAATATAATCTATTTATCTCGTAGTGTATCATAAAACAAGATGTATAATTTGTGTCCTCATCCTTTCTTTATTTATTATTTTTTGAGATAACTGGATGGACATACCTTATTTTACCATGTCCATGGATTTAGTGAAGGTGATTCTATATTGATCAACTAGGGATGAGATATCTCTCCTTTTTAGAAGTGAAAATTTTAATCTTAACTATTCAATCAATTTCATACCACCAATAACGCACCCAATAAAAGCTACATAACTACAACTTCAATGCCATAGTTTTTTCTTATATCAAAGTACACAATCAAATAGTACACATTGATAATAACCTTAAGTCACGTAACCATTGTAAGTGTTCACAAATAGTAACTACCAATGATACCTTAAACATGTTGTGTTTCTATTGGAGAGTCAACCCTTGTGATCTCATCTACTCGAGATCCCCAAGTAAAAACTTCATGAGTAGAAGTCACAATTATTATGATCCCCAAGCACCCGATAGTTTTACATCATCTTTGTTCTGTCAAAATGATGTATCTATACCATAAGACATATGTTTAAAATTAATGTCATCATATCATGAGGTTATCATTTTAGTCAAGGAACTAATATAGCCTTTTAATGTGACAAATAATATATGGAAATTAATAATAAATAGTGATTCAAGAATATCAACACTATTTTGGTAATATTATGTCATGCATAACTCATTATATACATGAAATGGAAATCATAACTACTATTCAAGTGTGGTCTAGGGAACCCACTATTACAACACTCTCACTTACACTAGATCTAACATTATAAATAACCTTGTTAGAACTAAAATGATAATATCATGTTTCTGTTGGTTTTTGTCTCTATTCAGTGGGCCTTCCCTATCTCTACTGCATGGCTATTGTGTTATCTTTCACTTCACTACTATGAGTAAGACTCCTCAAGTGACGATACCCCTGAGAATACTCATTTTAATCACTTTTAAAACATTAGATTTTGGCTAATAATAGTAGTAGGATTATCAAAATTTATATTATTATAAAACATTACTTTCTATGTGTGATTATAAGAACTTGATCATATTATTACATATTATACACCACTTCTTAAGATTCTTTATAATTCATAACGCAGTTGATATTTATATATAATATTATTTATAGATTAAATGAGATTATCCTATTTATTACCTTAGCATGACTGTGATATTAGATCATATTGATCCCCTTATAACTTGTAACCCTTCCTATCCACATACCACGTAAATATATCTTGTACTCACTCAATTACAATTGGATATTTTTGACTGGTTCCCTTGCATTTCTCTTGTATACAACTGGTATTTATCTACCATTAAGTATATGTTGGTGATATCGTATATATAGTACATATTATGGAATTTGTAATAGATCCTTTATTAGAACTAATGAAATTTTACTCACCTCTTTAATATCCTCATATTCCCAGTGCATGTCTTTTTCTAGATAATTATTCAATGTGACATTGGTAAAAACTATCTCTCAAATTGTTTCATCTTGTATTTTTTAATACCATGTTAGAATATGTACTCTGACTTGGTCTATGAAACCCATTAGATCTACCTCAGTTGATCTCATTCCCTATAATGTATGTTGCTACTTTAGGTCAATTTAGAGAGTAACTTTATTTTTGGTCATAACTAATTTTAAGGCCCTTAAATGTTTTCCATATGTTATCAAACATATTTTTCATGTAAAACAATGATTCTCCCACAACCTTTGTAGAAAATTGTCAAAAATTCATTTCAAATAAATATTATATGATATTTTTTCTTACTTCAATCTGAAATTAGATTTTAGTAAATAGCGTGGCTAGAAAAACACGACCATAACTCCCACCCTTTATTGAAATTATTTAGTGTCACAATCCCTTTCTAGTTTCATCATATAGACACCATCCATTATTTTGGTTCTTGACATCCAATTCTCAATAAAATGATTATAAAATGTAACTATGATAATTAAAATTCTAATGGAATTATGCATGATGAATTGGTATAACCAATCGAGCCTTATTGGTACTATGCTTGTACAACCGATTTATATCCTCACTTGAATTCCCATTATAGTATTCAGAATAATAAGCCCTTGTATTTGATACATGGAATCTATTGTTGAATTTTACTTGAACTTTTCAATCTTGGATTGTTTTCATTTACTGTTCACTTGTAGGATTCATTATTCTTAATGAATAATGTATCACTGACCTTAGTGAATATAAAACCACCACAATGTTTTTATCCTTCCTATGTAGTATGTGTCTCTAGAGAATTATTTTTTCACAATATCTTAGGGAACTTGATCTTATACCTACTACTTTTTCATTTCCATATTTGAACAAACTCAAATTAATATTTCTCCCACTATCTAAAATATACATGTTCACCCTTTTATAGAAATACAATACACTTGACTCTAACTTTTCTATACGAGGGATTTCAGTAATATCCTTAAAAAACTTTATGATAATTACTTGGATGCAAATTTTGTTTTCTTTGATGCATGTTTTTTTATATCCATAACAAACACTTCACATTTAAGCACAATCTTTTATGAAATGATGAATTTATATTATAATAAAACTCATATGATATCAATTTTTCATTATATTTGTATTATGGCTACGGGATAAAGCTTATATTTTCAAAGAATGTGTTGAAAAATAATGGAAGTATCTGTAATACATATAAGTTTCAACATTGATTCTCTTTTTACTTACATAATGAATCTGATGTCTATAAGGATATGTGCATTGATAAATTACTCCAAGATGTGTTTTAATTATTAATTTTTTCATTTAAGACCCATCATTTATCCTCCTTTCCAATATTATATCTTTGGTGTTTATAAGTATATGTGATTTTAGGAATAAATCCACTCTACATTTTATGATAAAATGATTGCTTGGTCAAGATATTATTCAAAACATGGTCCTAAAATGAATCATGACTTTTAAAAAAACATATCTCATACTTCAATTTTATATTCTTTAAAACCCTTAACGTAATATTATGAAGTATATGAATTTACCTTTTGATTAACCTTGGAATATTTCATTCTCTCTAGCTAAATAAATTCTGAAATCATTGTGGCTTACCTTTATTTCTAAAGGATTCTTTATCCAAAACTAGGAAAGTATATATTTTGATGATACCTAAGGTATTTAACTATATATATTATAAATAATATATTGGGTATATCCATGAAGTCCAAATTAATTTTTAATTGAACTTTTTTTATCTTTCTACATTTGGGTATTAGAGTCTTACATTTTATATTATTCATGTATTTCTAATGATTCAAACATTATTGAATTATTTGTTGAGTATTGTGCACCAAAAAAGAATTAATTCAAAAATTGGAAAAATGTATCCTTATATCCAAAGAATACATGAGATAGTTTTTTTTGTTATACTCAATAAAATTTAAACTATAACCATTGATCTTGGAAATTATAAGTTTTACACTTCTCACCACTGACTTAGGAATTACCCTTTCTTAGTCACTTGTATAATTCACCTTATTTATTATAATGTTCCTATACTTAATTTTATATTATATTTAAATACACATATTTGATAGGAATGTCATATTTAATACCCAAGTAGTATAATAAAAATATGACATATAATGATGAATATTCCTGAAGAAGAAGTAACTATATTCTTCATTAATTTAGTTCATTGAAATTAGACTTCCATGGAATTATTTCATGGACTTCAAAGAAAATAACCTACTTTATGATGATAAAAATATTTTCTTTGAAGGTTATTATGAAGTTTCATTTGGTGTTACACCTTATAATTTACTTTTTCCCCTTATATTTCAACTTGTACACTATACAAACTAAATATTAAACTTTCTTCAAATTCTTATAAACATAGTGAACCTTAACTAAAATTTAATGAATCATTTTCTCCATTTTGTTCATTTTTTTAATCTTAAAAGAAAATGAACTAAATGGGTGATAATGTTATTAGAAAGGGATGTATTGAAAGATCATGATCCACCTTTCATTTTATGCATATCTAGTGTAATCATCACCCCATCCATATCCCACTTTACATTCCCCTTGCAATCTTATTAGAGATGAGACAACATGTAAAATAACCAAATTACTTATAATGTATACTAAAATAATTGGAAATTGATTATATCATTATGATTTAAACATAAAATGTGATATACATGTTTCTATTGTAAGCATATTTCTTACCCTCACTTCCTCAGGTGGCTCAACGCGTAGTGGAGACTCTAGTACATAGAATTTCCATTCGTCATAGTACTTTGTGCAAGCACCTATACTACTCTTGGAAACTCATTCTGGTTAGGAAATTTTGTTTGAAAAATAATAATCACAGTGTATCTGTGGTATTACATTCCATTTTTATAAAAAATAAAATATATAAAATTATCACTTTTATCTTGATTACTGATTAATTAAATCATTATATGTATCCCAATATTTTATCAAACCCCAGTATCCTTCACTACTAGATTTATAATACTCGTTTGGTGGAGTATTCCAATGGAAAGGATCTCTGAAACATATCCTGATAGTTCAATCTATGCCTATGCCACTACTAATAGTGTTTTAAGGTATGTGTTTGACTAGTCAGCTTCATTAAATTGCATATCCTTGATCTATTGAGTGAAGTCTCAACTTCTATAAATCATAAATTTAATTTAATCAATGATTTTTCTCTAAATATGAAACAATATAGCAATGGAAAATTATTATCTTCAATATTTAGTTATATGGACCAATCATTTTCATGAGAACTCCCCATTAGTGGGAGGCACCCTCATCTAGGGCTGACAACCACCCTGTATACCCAGTTTTGTTCAATTTAGAATGATGGAAGCCATTAAAACTTGATATTACATTGAGGGGTTTTATTATTACTTAATTAAGGTAATCCTTTTCTATTACATATGTTTACATTATATGATCGTAATCACAACTGAACAATGCATTAATATAATACATTCATCACAAAATTCTGCATCATTTATTTATAATGTTATGTTCTCTAACAAACATTCATATTCATAAAATAATAAACAGTGCATAAATAAAATATACTACATGAATACTCTTTAGAATTTGATATTAGTTGATCCATTTATATACTATTGATAAATCCTGGACTAAGGGGTATAATACCTAAAATGGACTTGACTCATATCGCAACTAGCACTATGGTCCAGTGTTTTCACATATCTTCTGGGATACTTCCTCATCTTAGCATGGTCTAGATATTACAATGTCATTTTCATAATACAAATATACTCATTCATAGACAAGGGATCTCAAGAAGTTAAAATACACACTGATTTCAAATGATGGATTTGTAGGACCTTATACATATTAAACAAAGAAAGACAATGAGAAGACCATCTAGAATAAATAATTATTATAGTCATCACACATATTTATAATGATTAGTTAAATATAATAAAGTCAAACTAGCAAGGTTGGTCAATTCTCAAGATCAGTCGGCAGATAAAATAAATACGTGATAAAAATTAAAATATGATAAATTCAAGTGTATGTCAATTAAATGAATTAATTTAATTAATTTAATTCATATAATTAATTTTATTGTGAAATCAAATAAATTTTAAAATAATATGTTTATTATTTTTATTAATATTTTTAAAATACCAAAAAATATAAATTCATTTTTTAATATTTAGAAAAATTATCTAGACCCCAGAACCCATCTTGTCCCTTTGAGGGTTAGTAAGAACCTACATTGGGTCTATTCAAGGTCGGGTTCTGAGGTCTGGATAATCGTAAGAAATCTCAACAATCACCACGATGTCGTTATTTTGATCTACAATAGTGATGAAAGATAGAATTCTCAGAACGACCCTTTCTCTATCTAAAGTGTGGGAAGGACAATATAGGAGCTCTTAAATTCAAGTGTATGAATAGTAATTTGGAAATGAACTCCTCTTTGCTTATATAAAGGGTATGAAACACCCATAAAGGGTTCCTCAACTCTCGTATATATGATTCACACTAAATAATATATATAAGTGACAAGTTATGAACTAATAATTATGTCATAATGTCATTTATATTCTTATAACCTACTTCTAATATATAATAAATATTTTTTTTGATAAAAATGATCCATTAAATCGACTCGTAATTCCCTAAAATATTAAACAAAACATTAATTTTAAAATAATATTCATTCATATAATTTTTCCATGTATTCACTTAATACCTTTGGAATACATTTAATAAATAAATTCAACTCCAGTTATTCTATACTCGAATAATAATAATTTTTTATTAGTGATCAATTATTCTCAGACATATCTCAGACTCTATGGTGGTTCCCACCATGTCTAATAATCCTATTCATCTAAATTATGGAAGAATTTTGAATGTTCTATTGAGAGTGACCCCTTAATCCCTTATCTCGATAGCAATGAATATTATTCATAGGTCAAGAGCAGAGTCTAGGAACCCATAAAATTCCCTTAGGAGATGATGAAAATTTTTAGCATTGAAAATCTTTCCTATAAACACACACCACGAAATATAATCTCTTTGTCTCAATATATCTCATAATGTAGGATTCACACTTTTTTTCATCATCCTTTCTTGATTAATTATTTTTTAACCTATATGAACTAAATTAACTTCTTCTATCTTGTCCATGGATTTAGATAATGTTCTGCCATCTTGATCAACTAGGCTCAAGATATAACTTCCTTCTAAAATAGAAAAATCTTATCTTGATTATTTAATAAATTCATAATATGAAAATTTCATGCATACTTTTTAGTATTTAAATACACCACTTTTTTATATAAATGATTAATTGTTTCCTAGATATTTTATGGAGTCATTCATATTTTGAAGGATACAAAAATTTATGGAAAGTGAGAAAAAGAATCCAAAATGGAAATTATTTGCATAAAAATATGACTTTCCACAAAAAAGTATGGTCTTAAGATATTATAAGGAGTTAAAATTAAAGAATCGGGATGGAATGCAACTTTTAAGGATGAAAAAACATGTTTTACATCATAAATTTTCATTTTAGGATTTAAAAGTTGTGGGAGAAAATCTGAAAAACCAAACTAGGAGGAGAAATTACAGTTGGGAGAAGAATAACATGTTTCATGGCTTTACACTTAGGCATCACACTATGACACAACCTAAAAAAACAAACTGCCTTTTCAACCATAAAATGACTTATAGGGTGATAGGCTACAAAATCTTCTTGGGGACCCTATTACAAGGGCGTCCTCTTTATGGGTAATCCATGACCTATTTCTCTTAAAGGGACATACTCTACTATGATACATACCAAACTAAGTGGAATTTTATTCCTATCCAATTGGGATACATTAGAAGCCTCCCTAAGATTCAAGCCCAACACCCCCAAATCAACCATGTTCTCTTTGGGCCACATTCTCAGCAGGGTCTAATTTAACTTGGAATCTCATATACCTTCCAAGTTCCTCGGGCTATTTCAAAATATGTCCCACAACAAGATTTTACTAGCCACATTCTATATAAATTTCCTTACCACATTACATTAAACTATATGGTTGGGTCCTTATCACAAACCCCTAAAAGGTATGACGTTTCCTATTAAGAAGCACCAAACTATGTGGGTTCTGATTCCTTTCGTTAGGGTACGTAGTGTAGCACCCCCTATTTGAGGTATGTAGCCTTTTTTTATTCCTTTTTATGTGTTTAAAGTGTATGCGATGATTTGGAAATAGGTTGGGAGAGTTTGGAATGATTTTGAATAAGCTTGGAGGCTTTTCTAAGGGAGCACAGTTTGAGCACGGTTAAGGGAAACCGTGTGGGTTCTCTAGGAAACTGTGGAGGGGGAGACAGTAGGCTTTTCATGGATTGTGCATGTTTATCCATACCATGTGATAAAACCATGTGGAATCTTCCTCTCGACACAGTGGTGTGCGCACGGTTAGAGAATAGTTTTCCAAACCATGCGGACTAACCGTGCAGTCACTTATATTTAGGGTTTTTAAATCTAGGCTCCTTCAGGCTTGACCTATTTCTCTTCAATTCTTCTCCCACTCGATCCTCAATCATAATTTAGGGTTATAAAAGGTTTAAGGTGCACTCCCACTCGTTTTGGAAGCAAATCTAAGGGGTTTCTTGGTGGATTGAAGTCAGTTCTTCTCAGGTTAGTCTCTCCTCTTGGTTTCTCTTTGGTTTTCTCTAGGTCTTATCTTCCCTCTCTCTCAGTTTTCTAGATCTACATCTGTTTCCTATAGATATAGTGTTTTGGTTTCATTGGGTTTTTATTTTAAGGCTTTTTAATGATAGGGAACGATATCTAAAGTGTTTTTCGTGAATCGTTTACCTGGATTGGGGTGCGGTCCCTTCTGGGTCGATTTCGCCAAAACCCTAAAGGTGGGTGGATCCTCTCTCAACTCCACTTGAATAGAACTAGTGGTTTTAGTATAATTAATTTGTTTTATTGAAATTAATTGTGATAATGATGTGTGAATCTTTTTAGAAACCCATTTGGTGATGATTTGGGGTATTTTTGGAAAAAACGGGTATTGTTGCTAAAGGGGGCTTTGTTGTGTGATTTTAAAATGTTGATTTTAAAATCATTAGTGCTTGGTTATGAAAACTGTTTTGTGAAATATGGATATCAATAAAGATGTTTTTTTATTTAAATTTGTTTTGGTATGTAAAATTATTTAAGGGTGGTTTCAATAAATGGGTTATTTATTGAAGTGGTTTGGCATGTGATGGAAATGGTTATTTTCATGTTGTTGTGACCTTGGTGGGTTATATGTTGGGTTGTGGATTATTGAAATGTTATGTGAAATTGGGCAATAATTCTAACTATAACAGGTTATGTGTAGTGGTCGGAAGAACCACCACTATGGGTAGTGGTTGGAAAGAACCACTAGTTGTGAATGAGGTCAACAGTATGGGCGAAAAGTCCCACCGTAATGGTTACTTTGTTGTGTGTTGTTTTTCAAAGATGGAATTTGTTGTGATAATGTGTGATGGGGATAGGGCTTATGGAATGGTTGTGTATTTCCTTTGTTTTTCATGGATTGGTAAGTGTATGTTTGGCATGTTGTAAGTTATTGAACTATTGAATGTTTTATATAAACTATTTTATATAAATTGTAACGTCTCGGTTATGGAAGCCACCCAGAGGTGCCCCGTACCCAGTTGGTACATGGCCTTAAGCGTTTTTTTCTCGAATTCCAGAGCCTTCCGACTAGCAGTGACAGCCTTGGGTGTGATAGTGGGGAAATTATTCCCTCATTGGAAGAGTACACAGCGGAAATAAACAACACATACAATAGCGAAAGTAGTAAATATCCAACAATAGTAATCATAGGAATACTAAAAAATAAACAACTGGAGCACACACACACATACACACATATATATATATAAGAAATGATGCATGATACATATGTCTAGGAAAACATCCAAACAAGTCACAATACTGGAAATACAATAGCGTTAACCAAATAAAAAAGAAAAGTAAATAGATAACTCCTCAGCATCGCAATCCATAGCTTGGTCCCATGCTCTCTAGCTCCACAGCAAGTCAAGTACCGTTAGTAGAATGGCACTTGCCCTTATCTATACCTGCAACAATATAATTTGTTTGGGCCCAAAAGCATGACCCAAACAGGGTGTGAGACTAAATCCCAGTAGGCAACCACTCGAAGATCTTTGCCTAACAGTCAGTGAGTATATGGAAGGTAAAGTGAAATAAATAGTAAACAGTAAGTAGTAAATAAAAACACACATCAGTAAACAATCCGCAGGCCAAACAAGCATCAAGGAAGAAAACAGCTAACCACAAACAGAAAACCCTCTGGGAGTACTCACGGTCGTCCCCTCTGGTCCTATCCAAGAAGTACCAACAACCCTCTGGGTAGTACACTCAGCCTAACCCCACTGGTTTGGTCATTAAAATTATAGACTCTATGAGGAAGAACACTCAGTCAATTCCCTTTATAGTCTAGGGTAGTCAGGGACTCTCTGAGGAAGATCACATGGTTCATTCCCCTTATAGCCCCGAGGTCAAGAGACTCTCTGAGGAAGCTCACTCAGTCAACTCCTTCTATAGCCTCAGGTCTATCGCAGACTCTCCGAGGAAGCTCACTCGGTCAATTCCTCCTATATCCTGGAATGGTTTAAGGAAATTCAAACAAACAAAGACTCTCTAAGGAAGCTCTCTCAGTTTATCCTCCTTTAGTCTATTAAGGTCAAGACTCAGTGAGGTAGCTCACTTAGTCTATCCTCTTGTATTATATAATATCCAAGACTCTCTGGGAAGCTCACTCGGTCTATCCCCTATAGTCTATAACATTCAAGACTCTTTGAGGAATCTCACTAGGTCTATTCCCTTATAGTCTATAGCACCAGGTTCTCACGGCCTCATGCCAGTCAGTGCATAATAATTCTATATTGCCAAAGTATCCTACAGAACTACTTTTCTTACCATTCTACTGCAATACAAGCATGTTAGAAAACAACACTTCATCCTATGATCACAGGGCATGAAAAATAGGTATAATGGACAAAGGCTGAATAATAACAAAAGGTCATAAAAAGAACAAATCCTGGGAGAAACATCCAAGCAATGAAATTATCCTCTTACATGACCAACTTATCTCAACACAAGTATACAATAAAGGAAAGAAAACAATAGGGGACAAACAGTAAACATGCAATACCCCGTTCAAGGGTATTCGTGGAATTTGAACATAATACTCATTAAATTTGAATGGAAAGGAACAAACCACCTACCATAATGCTAGGAGATCGATATACTTGAACAATGAGGCATGAATCTCCTTATAACGTCGTAGATCTATAAAAACTTAAAAAAAAATCATCCCACGATAACTTGCAAAAGAGGAGGAATTAGAAAATGATGCTCTAGAAGAAGGAAGGGCTTATCGCTATAGTTCCAACGTAATTAACGGTGATTGATTCTGGGAACGGATGGAGGCTCAGGGGTTCGAAGAATATTTGCAGTCATATGGTGTCTCTCGGTCGAACAAGACCTAGAAGAAGACACCCCAAGCGATTAGACCCGACCCTGGTGCGTTTAATGAAAAAAAAACAAAGTACACAGTGTGTACTAGGCTTTTCTATACTCTGCTTTAAGCAGCCTCCACATCACCCCTACATGGCCGTGTGTGTGGCACGGACACAGCTAGCACACAGCCTCACGCAGAAAGGGAGTACACGGCATGTACTCACAAAGTACATGGTGTGTACTTAAAAAAATTCTAGAAACTCATCTTTTCTCAAAAACTCAAGAAAAAGGAATAACATACCTGAAAGGAAGGTTCAGTTTCTTAAAAACTTCCCCCCTTAAATAAATTCATCCCCAAATTTCACTAGCGAGGCGTAGAAGAAGAAGCCCTGAACAGCTCCAGCCACTGTGATCGTATGTCGGTCTCCCTCTCCCATGTCTCGTCCTAGACTCGCACGTTTTTCCATAGCACCTGTACTAGAAGAACAGACCGGCCATAGAGAACCATCATACTACGATCGAAAATCCTGATAGGATGCTCCTCAAATGATGCATCCACTTCAAGCACAACCTCCTCAGGTTAAAAGATATGAGACGTATCTGAAAAGTAATGTCAGAGCAGAGAAACGTAGAAGACGTCGTGCATAACCTGGTACATCTGAGGTAACTGCAACCGATAGGAAACAGGCCCAACACTCTCCATCACCTCAAACGGCTTGACGTACCTCGGTGAAAGTTTTCCCTGTCTCGGAATCCTCTTGTGTCCCTACCTCGGTGTGACACACAAGAAAACATGATCCCAGACCTTGAACTCTAGAGGTCATCTCCACTGATCAGCATAAGACTTCTGTCGAGACTGTGTTATAGCCATCCTCCTCCGAATCAACTCTCTATCTGATCTGAGGTCTCCTGAACAAGATGAGGTCCCAGCAAATCTCCCTCTCCTACCTCTAGCCAGCATAAAGGTGATTAGCATGGCATACTGTACAAATCCTCGTAAGGTGCCATCTGAATAGTCGCCTAAAAACTATTTTTGTAGGAGAAATCTACAAGAGGTATATGATTCTCCCAAGAACCTCAAAAGTCCATAATGCATGCTCAGAGCATATCCTCAAGCACCTGAATCGTATGCTCGGACTGGCCATCTGTCTGGTGATGGTGTGTTGTACTCAAAATTACATGTGTACCCAAAGCTTTCTGAAGCCCCTGCCAGAACCGAGAAGTAAAACAGGCATCCATGTATGAAACAATGGAGTAGGAAACTCCATACAGATGTACAATCTCTCTAATGTACAACCTCCCCACCTCATCAACACTTAAGGTCTCCTTGATCAGAAATAAGTAAGAAAACTTCATGAGTCTGTCAATGAAAACCCAAACTGCGTTGTTCCCTAGAGGCGACCTCGGAAAACCGGTCACGAAGTCCATCACGACGTCATTCCACTTCCACTCGAGAATGGGTAACTACTGTAAAAGCTCTGCTGGTCCATGATGATACACCTTCACCTGCTGAAAACTGGAACACACCATGGTGAAACCAACAACATCCCTCTTCATACCTGGCTACCAATACTAACGGTGTAGATCGAGGTATATCTTGGTGACGCCAGGATGAACTGCCCAAACTGAGGAATGAAAGTCCCACATCAACTCCTAACATATGTCTGCTAGCACCCATATGCATCCCTGGAAATGAAAGATCTCATCCTCGCCTATGTTACACCTAGGAATAGGGTCCTCTTTTGATACGCTTTCCCGTAGGACTTGGCCTTCAGAATCTGATAGTTTCCTCATTCGTACCCGATCAAGAAGAGTAGTGGCAACAGCAACAGAAGAAAGAAAAGTCTACCCCTGACTGGCATGCACCTCCAAATGCATCTCATAGGACAGATCCATAAGCTGCCACTCACTTCTAGACTCCTAAAATACCTGTATCTGAGTCCTCCTGCTCAGTGCATCAGTCACAACATTTCCTTTCCCAAGCGTGTAGGAAAGCTCAAAGTCAAAAGACTGAAGGTACTAAACCCACATTCACTGTCTTAGATTTAGATCACGCTGAGTGAATATGTATTTGAGACTCTTGTGGTCGGTATACAGAAAAAAGTGATCTCCTAGAAGATAATGTCTCCAACATAGTAAGGCATGAACAATAAATTCCAACTCCAGATAGTGCATCGGGTAATTCCTCTCATGTGTCCTTAACTGCCGAGACCTATAAACTACGAATCCATCTCCCTGTAGAAGCACAGCTCCCAACCCGATACCTGAAGTGTCGCAGTAAAGGGTATAGATCTTTCCCAGCTCTGGAAAGACTTGTATCAGTGCTGTAGTCAACCTCCATTTTCTCTCCTTAAAGGTTGACTCACAAGAATCTGACCATAAGAACATCGCCCCTTTCTTGGTCAGACCTGTCAGTGGTGCTGCTAGGCATGAAATTCTTGTATGAAACACCTGTAGTATCCAGACAGCCCTAGAAAACTCCGCACCTCAAAGACATTCTTTGGCTACTCTTAGGAAACTACTACTCTCACTTTCTATGGATCTACTGATACTCCTGCCTCTGAGATAACATGACCCAAGAAGTGAATCGGGTCCATCCAAAAGTGGAATTTTGAGAGCTTAGCATATAACTGATGCTCCCATAGTGTACTCAAAAAAATCTCAAGATGGGTAGCATGGTCGTGTCGAGTGTGAGAGTACACCAAGATATAATCCATGAAAACAACCACAAAGGAATCCAAGTATGGATGGAACACTTGGTTCATTAGTTCCATGAAAACCGCAGGCGTGTTCATGAGACAGAACGACATAACCATATACTCATATAGACCATACCTGCTTCTGAAGGCTGATAGAGGTATATCAGATGGTCTAATGCACAACTTATGATAATTGGATCTCAAATAAATCTTTGAGAACACCTGATCTCCTTGAAGATGATCAAAGAGATCATCGATCCTCGGCAAGGGATATTGGTTCTTGATCGTCAAATGGTTCAACTTCCGATAGTCCACACAAATCCTGAGGTTACCGTCTTCCTTCTTTATAAATAATATAGGTAAAACCCAAGGAGAAGTACTAGGTCAGATGAAACCCTTCGCCTGAAATTCCTCCAAATTCTTCTTGAGCTCCTGCAACTCAAATGCATCCATCCTATAAGGAGGAATGGACCCCGTTGCCACTCCTGGGCCAATCTCAATCAAGAATTATAACTCATGCTCCAGAGGTAACCCGGAAAAGCCCTATGGAAAGAAATATATAAAATGATCCACCATTGGAGGAAAGTATAATTGTGAAGCCCCCTAGTCATCTAGATAAAGGCTAGCAATATGGGCTATAACTCTCCCCAACCCATGATTCTCTGGACCTGCTCTGCTCTCCTGGACATCCCATTCGCCTCTATAAAGAAAGGATCCACCCTATGGTGATACGAAACTCACTCTGTGGAGATAACAGTCAACGAATTCCTAGAAGGGAACTAGACAGTCCATTCCGAGAATGACATCATAGCTCGTCATCTCTAGGACATAGAGGTCCCATAAGAAGTGACACCCTGCAACCTCAAGAGGGAACTCCCTGCACTAATGTACACTAGTATCCTAGTCCCCAATGGTGTGTCTAGAGTCAAGTTATCTGTAGAGGAAAAGATACAGATCCCAAGGCTCTCCACAAAAGCAACAAAGATAAAGATATGGGAATCCCCTGTATCAAAAATAGCATAAGATAAATCTGAGGCTACTAAGATCATACCTCAAACTATAGAAAGGCCAGGATCCTTCTCCTGATGGGTCTGCTCCACTGCAAAATTATGGCCTGTACCGCGGCCCTGTGACCCTACCTGACCAATATGAGCTGATCCACTCTGATGTCGCGTGTAGCCAAGTGACTGACCACCATGGTCGCGACCTCCACCTTGGCATAAATGGTCAGAAGAACTCCAGTTCCTAGACTGGAGAGAAAATGGCGATGCATCTCCAGAATGCGGGGTCATAGAAGAACCCCTACCACCAGCTGCCGGTGATAAGATCTGACAGAAACACTGAAGATGGCCCATCTTTCCACAAGATCGGCACTCCATCGGGTCTCTCTGGCACGAAGGCCTAATATGCCCGCTCTTCCCACATTGGTAGCATACAACCTGGTTTCCCGAAGATACATCCCTCCTACTCTGATCTCCTCGAGCAGACTCCCTGCGGCACTTCCTGCTATCAGTAGGAGGAACACTGACTCTGGATATTGAACCGCCATGGATCACTCCTCGAGAGTCCCTTATAATTTTCTCATTGATTAGCACCTAGTTGACGATAGAGGATATCGAATTCAACCTGAATATGTTCACCTGTGATCAGATGTTGTACCTCATACCATCCTCATACTTATGTGCAAGGAACAGCTCATCGCCTCCTGGAATAGGCGTGAAACCCTGCAGCTCAGTAAAGTGATATGATTACTCCATAACAGAAAGGGTACCCTACTCCAAACTCTTAAACTCCTGGGATCGATCAGCCCTCAAGGTCTCTGGGTAGAAGTAATCGTAAAAGATGCGCTGAAACTCATCCCAAGTCTTACCTAGTTGGCGTCCCGACTGTGAGATCACCTCCCACCACCTCTTGGAGGATTCTCGGAGCATATAGGTAGCGAGATTCACCCTCTTCTCTGTAGGAATCTCTAAATGCTCAAAAATCATCAGTGTGGCCTCTATCCATGAATTTGTAGCCTGAGTTCCTCCATCCCCAGAGAAAGTAGGAGGATGCTGCTGCTGGAAAACCCGCGTCAACTCAACCATCGACGGGGCAGGGGCAGTGCTCCCTGGAAATTCTACATCATCCTCAGAAAATTTTCCCTAAACTGCGCATTGGTGCCTTCAACTGGTATAACCACTGGTGCCAAGGCTGGCACAACAGGAGGATCTGCAGGAGGTCCCTGATTGGCCATATTCGGTGTTTGATCACCATCTGGCAGCTGACGTACAACCAGAGGATGTCTCAGTGGCATAACTCTAAAATGTCAAAAGAACACATTATATTAGGATTATCAAAGACTGATAAGACAAGAGTACAAGAGGGGAATCGGAGAAAGAAACATTCAAGTTTTACAAAACATCACTACACGGTGTGTATAAAAACTACATGGTGTGTTCTTTTAAGTCATTCACATGGGTGTGTACTTCTGCCACAATAGGTCGTGTAACGCCCAAACCACATGGCGTATTGTCCCCACACATAGCGTGTACTTGAAATCTATTCCCCTGCCCGAGTATCCTTACACAGATAACCCACACGGTCCTCTTAATCCTAGACTACATAGCGTGTTCACTAAGGACACGACATGTACTAGATAAGGTTTCAACGACCCGTGTTGTTAGTTACATGGCCAGCTACATGGCTCAGTCTACACGGCGTGTTACATTGGAACACGGTGTGTACTTGAAGGTTTTCCTCGACCTGTGTTGTTCGTGACACGGCCAGGTACTTAGGATGCAAGGCACGGTGTGTGAAAACAATACACGGTGTGTAAAGTCAAGGTTTCATCCAACTGTGTCGCTAGTCACACGGGTAGACACACAGTTACTACAACACGTCGTGTACTTACCATACACGGCGTGTTTCTAAAGATTTTCCAAAACCCTATGTTTCATCCCACATAGTCAGTGACATGGTTTAAAAACTACACGGAGTGTATCCATAAAGTACATGCTGTGTATTCTGGGTTTTTTCGGTCAGTAGCTCCGAAACTGCTCCAAATCCCTGAAAACACAGAAAACAAGCATGAAGGTGCCAAATTCCAATCTGTGAGGGACCATACTCCCCACGAATCAAAGCTTGGCATGTCTTACATATCATATACACGGGAAACAAGTCAATGATCCACCATGTTCAGATTCATGAGGTCCCATAACACCTCAAGAATTAAAATTTGGTGTTCATTATAGTAAACCTCTACACAAGCAATACCCTATTAAATAGTAGGTATTTCTATCAAGGAAAATATCACAACAGCATGCATATTTACACATCATCTATCACAACAACATGAAATCAATAATGCATCCTAGATGTCATGGAAAAAATGCAAGACATGTGATTTATACCAAGTTCCTATATGATGCATGAGATGGAATACCATCATCTCATCAGGTTGCAACAGAAATAGAACTTTAATAACATCAACAGTAATAGAACAAATCATTTGAGTCACTCAATGTGAATTTAAATCAACTGTAAAAATTTCAAAACCTGAATAAATTGCAATAAACGAGGTAGATTGCCTTTTCCCTATACAGGGGTTAGCTACTCCCGGTCATAGCTTATTACCAAGTACATATTCCATCTTATCCCTGGATATATGCTCCAAACAGTAAGTCAAGAGAAAATAATTCCTCTGATACCACTGTGTAACGTCATGGTTCCGGAAGCCACCCAAAGGTTCCCCATACCTGGTTGGTCACATGCCCTCAATCGCATTTCCTCGAATGCTAGAGGCTGCTGACTAGCAGTGAGGTCCTTGGGTGTGATAATGGGGAAGCTATTCCTTCATTGGTAGAGTACACAGCGGAAATAAACAACACATACAATATCCGAAGCAGAAAATATCCAACAATAGTAATCAGCAGAATACTAAAATAATAAACAACTGGAGAACACACATATATATGAAATGATGCACGATACATATGTCAAGGAAAAAAGACAAACAAGTCACAATGCTGGAAATACAATAAAGTTAACCAAATAAAAAAGAAAAGTAAATAGATAACTCCTCAGCATCGCAAGCCATAGCTTGGTCCCATTCTCTCCATCTCCACAACAAGTCAAGTACCATAAGTAGAAAGGCACTTTCCCTTATCTATACCTATAACAATATAATATGTTTGGCACAAAAATCATGACCCAATCAGGGTGTGAGACTAAATCCCAGTAGCCAACCACCTGAAGATATGTGCCTAACAGTTATTGATTATATGGCAGGTAAAGTGTAGTAAATAGTAAACAGTAAGCAGCAAACAAAAACACAGAGCAGTAAACAATCCGCAGGCCAAACAAGCAACAAGGAAGCAAACAGCTAACCACAAATAGGAAACCCTATGTGAGTACTCACGACCGTCTCCTCTGGTCCTATTGAAGAAGTACCAACAAACATCTTGGTAGTACACTCATCCTAACCCCTCTGGTTAGGTTATACAAATTATAGATTCTCTGAGGAATCACTCTCAGTCAATTCCCCTTATAGTCTAGGGTAGTCAGAGACTCTCTGAGGAAGATCACACAGTCCATTCCCCTTATAGCCCCGAGGTCTAGAGACTCCCTGAGGAAGCTCACTCATTCAATTCCTCCTATAGCCTCAGGTCTATTGCAGACTCTCTGAGGAAGCTCACTTGGTCAATTCCTCCAATATCCTGGAATGGTTTAAATAAATTGAAACAAAAAAAGACTCTCTGAGGAAGTTCACTTAGTCTATCCTCTTATAGTCTATAATTCTCAAGACTCTCTGAGGTAGCTCACTCGGTCTATCATCCTGTAGTATATAATATCCAAGACTCTCTGGGAAGCTCATTTGCTCTATCCCCTATAGTCTATAACATCCAAGACTCTCTGAGGAAGCTTACTCGGTCTATCCCCTTGGAGTCTATAACACCAGGTTCTCACGGCCCCATGCCAGTCAGTGAATAATAATGCTATATGGCTAAAGTATCCTACAGAACTACTTGGCTAACTATTCTACTACAATACAATCATGTCAGAAAACAACACTCTATCCTACGATCACAAGGCATGGAAAACAGGTATAATGGCCAAAGGCTGAACAAGACCAAAAGGTCATAAATAGAAAAAAGCATGGGAAAAACATCCAAGAATAGAAATTATCCTCATTCATGACCAATTTACCTCTATACAAGCATAAAATAAAGGCGGGAAAACAACACGGGAAAACAGTAAATATGAAATACCCCGTTCAAGGGTATTTGTGGAATTTGCACCTAATACTCATTAACTTTGAACGGAAAGGCACAAACCACCTACCTAGACACTAGTAGATTGATATAATTTAACCACGAGTCTTGAATCTCCTTGGAACGTTGTATATCTACGAAAAAACACAAAATGTTCAACCCATGATAACATGAAAAGGAGGAGGAATTGGACAACAATGCTCTAGAAGAAGGAAGAGCTTACCGCTGCTGGTCCAACACAATTGATGATGATCGATTCAGAGAATGGACGGAGTCTTAGAGGGATCTGATAATATTCGTGGTCGTATGACATCTCTCGGTCGAACTAGACCTAGAAGAAGACACCACTGGCGATTAGACGTGACCCTAGTGCCTTTAATGAAAAAAAACAAAGTACACGGCGTGTACTTTTGAAGTACACATTGTGTACTAGGCTTTTCTGTACTCCTCTTTAAGCAGCCTCTACATCACCCCTACATGGCCATGTGTGTGGCTCGGACATGGCCATCACATGGCCTCACGTGTAAAGGGAGTACACAGTGTCTGCTCACAAAGTACACGGCATGTATTTCAAATTTTTCAGAAACTCCTCTTTTCTCAAAAACTCCAGAAAATGGAAAAACATACATGAAAGGAAGGTCTGGTTTCTTACATAAATATACTAATAGATTTATCCTAGTGGTGTGTGTAGATGATTCATTTTGGAAAAACTTACTAAGTATTTGTACTCACCCTCTTCATTAGAACTTTGGTGCTTTTGTAGATGTTGTATTCTAGGACAGAGGTAATAGTAAAGCATCTCATTGCTAGTGGCATGGTGATGCTTGGGGGATTTGGTGGTTCATAGAGCATGGAGCTTGGTGTGGAGATATGGAGTGTGTCTTGGTTTATTTTGGGTCTCTTGTTTAGACTTCCGCATAGTACTATGATATTGTGTTTGGTTATTTTGGTATGTGGGATCGTTATGGATTAGTCGGTTGTATTTTGGTAATGTATGAGTTAGGTAGTTTTTTTGACATGCATCATATAGTTGTGTATGGTTTGGTTGGTTTTGTCTTAAGGGAAAATCATTACCCACGTTATTATCGAAGCCCTCAGCATTTATTTCCATCATTTTTCATCTTGTAAATGTCACTTAATGACAAGTAACATTCCTCTATCCTCACAAGCCAATGGGATGGGGTGGCATGTTACAAGTGGTATCAGTTTGTTCGGTCCTTGGATTTCAAGTGAGAGCAGTTGTTCGATCCTTTGGCGTTGACTGTTGGTCTTGGTGTTGACATTTATATTTGGTCTATTCCTTGAGTTGGGATGGTATCAAGGCATAAGATTGTCCGAACATGGAATGTATATCATAAAAGTTCATAGCTAACCCTTTTATGTAGAACTTCAAGTTACCAGGGTGTTGGGTACATAAGTGTTTGGACACACTTATATGCATTGGATATCTCATTGTCGTGGGTGTAGCCAATGAGATGATCATGACATGCATGGTAGAAATTACTTCCCATTAGGATTCATATTTCATTGGGTATAATGATATATGGTATGGTATGAATGTGTAGATTTTTGGAAAATTTAAATTGGGTTTCAAAATGGAAGGGTTTGAAACATGTAAACTAGTGGTATTTTGAAAATGGGTTTATTTTCGAAACATGGTGGATCTTTTAGAAAAAGCTCAATATGTTAAATGTAAACATGTGGAAATCCTGGTTGTTATAGTTGTTATGTAATTGAATTTGAAAATTCTATTCCCTTTCTTATTAAGGGAGTGAGACTTATGGTTGTTTTTGTATTAATAGAGATGGAATCGGGTAGGTATTGTAGAGACCAATCAGAGGAAGCTACCAAAAATGTGGTTTCACTTGAGTCCCAGGTGACCCATGAGTTGGATCAAAGCATCGTTCAGGCTTTTCAAACATTTTAGTTAGGATTTAAACTAGATACACCTGTTTCAATATCTATCATGGTCATAAATCCAAGTAATGGAAGCACGATTTTCTTCACGAGAGGAGGTGTGAACCCCAACACTAAGAGAAAGATCAAGACAAAAACCTTTTCTCAACAACATATAGAACATCGAAATTGGACTACTAGATTGTTAAAACTTCCTCAAAGACCCAAGTGTAATCTATAATGATTTAAGTGTGGTTTTGTAGGCCACCTAAACTAATATTGTAAGACCCAACCTCGATAATGTCATAACTACAAGAAGATGGGGCATATTTAGTGGTATTGTCATAATGCTCCAAGGTTGAGTGTTTTTGACACTCCTCGGTAAGGGAAGTTTCACCTAGGTAATAAACAACATATAATAAAAATTACACATATGATTGGAGCTGAGAAATTTGTATTGGATGATCATACAAGACCATCCGGTATGGTTCTTTTGAATTCCACTTTGATGCAAGATTTGTTCGATATGGGTGATTCCCATTCTTTTCTTTCTCCTCATGATGTTATTTTAATGGTCTTAACTCTAGAGATGATGCCTTTATTTTTAAAACTTCAAACTCTTCTGGTTCAAAAATAGTGTTGTGCTTTCCTGTGTAGATAATGTTTCTTAGTCATGGATGACATTGAATTGATGTGGGATTTCTCGGTGATTGATATGGATGCTTATGATATAACCCTAGGAATGGATTGGTTAACAATGTTTAAGGCCAAAACTGACTGTTATGCACAAAATGATAGTTTTGTGATAGAGGATGGCATTAGAAATATCTTTAGAGGGGTAAAGAATTAGAATCATGGTGTAATGGTCTTGTTGGCACCATTGGTTGGCATGATATCATACCGGTTAGCGGATTTTTCATTTGAATCACTAGAATTTATTGAGCAGACTATTCTTCCAGTTGTCATGGATTAGTTTATGGATTTTTTTCTTGAATAATTTTCAAGGTTACTACCCATAATATAAGTGGAGTTTACAATTGATCTCATTCTGGGGACCATTCTTATCACACTTCTGTCTTATAGGATGGCACCAGTAGAATTATGGGAACTAAAAGTGTAGTTGGAAGAGTTAGAAAACAAAGGGTTAATCTGGCTAAACATGTCTCTGTGGGCATCACTGGTTTTTTTTATAAATGGTTGATCGAACCTTACGCATCTATGTGGATTATCGTAGAATTAATCAGGTTACGATAAAGAACCAATATCCACTTACATGCATTGATAATTTGTTTGACCATTTGAAGGGGAGCTCAGTGGTTCGACATGATTGAATTGAGTTCAGGGTGTCACCAATTGCGGGTGAAAGGGAGGATATCCCAAAAACAGATTTCAGAAGTAGATATGGCCATTATGAGTATGTGGTTATGCCCTTTGGTATAACAAATGCACCAGCGATGTTCATGGCATTGATGAATCAGATATTTCAGAGATATCTGGATTCTTTTTTGGTGGTATTTGTTGATGATATACTGGTGTATTCAAGGACAAAGGTAGATTATGAGAAACACTTGGTGATCGTGTTGGGGATCTTGAGGGATCATCGGTTCTATGAAAAATTGTCAAAGTGTGACTTTTGGATACAGGAGGTTCGTTTCCTTTCCCATGTTATTTCTGAGAGGGGTGTTTTAGTTAATCCAGAAAAGATAGAGGTTGTTATCTCATGGAAACTACCAAATAATGTTTTTGAGATATGGATCTTCCTTGGTCTAACTGGGTATTATCGATGTTTTTTTGTGATTTTTCATGATTGGATTCACCGGTGATAGCTTCGACAAGAAATAATATCTCATTTCAATGGGATGAGTAGTGTCAAAAAAATTGAAGAGTTAAAGTGTTTCCTTACATCAACACCAATCTTGTTTTTTCTAGAACTAGGGAAAGGGTACGTGGTGTATTGTGATGCATCATAATTAGGGTTGGGGTGTTTTCTTGTTTAGGGGGATCATGTGGTTGTGTATGGCTCATAGAAGTTGAGGTATCATGAGAAGAACTACCCAACACATGATTTGGAGTTGGAGACAGTGGTTCATGCATTAAATATGTGGCATCATTATCTCTTCGGTGAGAAATTTACATTGTTTACTGACTGTAAAAGCTTAAAGAATATCTTTTCACAAAGAGAATTGATCCTGAGAAAAAGGAGATAGATGGAATATCTCCAGATGATTGATTTCAACTAAATGTACACATTGGGTAAATGGATTTTAGTGGTAGATTAATTAAGTAGGAAATCATATGCTCAAGTGGTGAAGCAGGTATCAGATCAGTGACAGTTGATGTCAGTCATAACTGACATGCGGTTGGAATGTGAGGACCGGGGTGACAGAGTGATCTTCTTTCTGTTTTTTTGGTTCCTAACATGGTTGGTTTGGTTAAAGAGGCAAAGACATCTAATTCTGAATGTATGGCGATGAGGTCAAAACTCAATAGTGGAGAGACCATTGAGAGTTGCAACTGAATAAGAATTTAGACTTGCGTTTTCATAATTTGATGGTGGTTCCAGTGGATTTTTGGGATGAACTTATTGGGGATTATCTTCATTCCATGTGTGTTTTCCATCCTTGAATTCAGAAAATGTATAAGGCATTGATGGCGCAGTTTTGGTGGGCTGGTATGAAAAGGGAAGTGGTCAGTTTTGTCTCGAGATGCTTGACTTTCCAGCAAGTCAAGGTAGAGCATCAGTAGCCAGTAGGAATTTTATAGTCTTTACCTATCCTAGTGTGTCAATGGGAGTAGATAACAATGGATTTTGAGATAGGTATCCCAAGAATGGTCAAGAAACATGATGCCAAATGGGTGATTGTGGATCGGCTCACAAAGTCGGGCCCCTTTCATCTCGATTTGTGAATCTCTTACGGTGGAGGATCTGTCAAAAATATCTATCTAGGAGGTGGAAAAGAGGCATGGTGTTCCATTTTACATTGTGTCAGATATATATCTGAGTTTCACATCTTGTTTTTGGAAATCCTTGCATCAATCCCTTGGGACACAGTTGACTATGAGCATGATGTATCATTCTCAGATGGATGGCCAATCCAAGAGGACGATACAAACCGTAGAGGATATGTTAAGGGCTTGTGTGATGGATTTTGGTGGTTTATGTGAGGAGCACATACCATTGGTGGAGTTCTCCTATAATAATAGTTATCAATATTCAATACATACGGCTTTGTTTGAGGCTTTGTATGGGCATCCATGTTGTTCTCCACTATGTTGGGTGGAAACGGGCAAGACATCGATGATCAGACTAAACCTTGTCCAAGAGACTACAGAGAAAATCAATTTGATTGGGAAGAAGATGGAGACACCTCAAAGTCGTCAAAAATTTTATAAGGACCATCGTTAATGACTATTGTCGTTTGAGGTCGGTGATCATGTGTTTTTGAGAATCTCTCCTAGGTTGGGACATCGTCAGTTTGGGAAGATGGGTAAGTTATCTACAAGGAATATTGGTCCTTTTGAGATACCTGAGTGGATTGGATAGGTGACGTTTTGTTTGGCCTTTCCACCATGGTTTAGTGTGGTGCACAACGTGTTTCATGTGTCATAGTTTAAAAAGTATCATCTAGATCGTGACCATGTGATTCGTTGGGATCATGTTGATCTAGAACCGAATTCTTCCTTGGTGCAGGTGCCAGTGAGGATTTTGAATAGGCTAGAGAAAGTGTTTCATGCTAAAATCATCAGTTTATTTTGTGTTTTGTGGCAGCACGGTTAGATTCAAGAGGATACTTGGGAATAGGAGAAAGAGATGGTCGAGCAATGGCCTGATCTCTTTCAACAACGAGATGGTTCTCTACTTTCAGAGGACGGGAAGTCCAATTGTGGGGAGAATTTAGCGCCACTGTTTTGAGGTATGTATCCCTTTTTGTTCCTTTTTATGTGTTTAAAGTTCATCTGATGAGTTTGGAAGAGGTTAGGGGATTTTGGAATGATTTTTAATAAGTTTGAAGGCTTTTCTAAGGGAGCACAGTTTGATCACGGTTAGGGGAAACCGTGTGTGTTCTCCAAGAAATCGTGCAGGTGGAAATAGTAGGCTTCACATGGCCTGTGCATGATTTTCCAAACTATGCAAGGAAACCATGTAGACCCATCCTCTAGAGATAGTGGTGTGTTCACGGTTAGCACACGGTTTTCCAAACTATGCGGACTAACAATGTGGCCACTTAAATGTAGGGTTTTTTAATCGAGGCTCTATTGGTCTTGACCTATTTCTCTCTGATTCTTCTCCTAATCAATCCCCACTTAGTATTTTGGGTTCTAAAAGGTTGAAGGTGCTCTCCCACCCGTTTTGGAAGAAAATAGAAGAGGTTTCTTGGTGTAATGAAGTCATTTCTTCTTAGGTAAGTCTCTCCTCTTGGTTTCTCTTTGGATTTTTCTAGGTCTTCTCTTCCCACTCTCTCGATTTTATATATATACATTTTTTTCATGTATATAGAGTATTGGGGTTGCCTTGGGTGTAGATTTTAAGTCTTGTGGATGATATTGAAGGATATCTAGAGCAGTTTTTATAAATCATTTTCCCGGATTGGGCTGTTCTCGCTTGTGGGTCGATTTCATCAAAACCCTAAAGGTAGGTGGCATGTCTATCAACTGAACTTGGCTAGAACTAGTGGTTTTGGTATAATTAATTTGGTTCCTTGAAATTAATTGTGATAATTATGTGTGAATCTTTTTGGAAACCCATTTGGTGATGGTTTGGGGGATTTTGGAAAAAATAGGTTATTGTTTCTAAAGGGGGATTTGTTGTGTGATTTTAAAATGTTGATTTTAAAATAATTAGTGCATTGTTATGAAAAGTGTTTTTTGAAAGATATATTTCAATAAAGAATTTGTTTTATTGAAATTTTGTTTTTAATGGAAAATTATATAAGGGTGGTTTCAATAAATGGGTGATTTATTGAAGTGGTTTGGCATGTGATGGAAATGGTTATTTTCATGTTGTTGTGACCTTGGTGGGTTATATGTTTGGTTGTGGATTATTGAAATGTGATGTGAAAGTGGGTAGGGAGTATCACTATAAAATTTGATGGATAGTGGTTGTAAGAACCACCATTAAGGGAAGTGGTCTGAAAACACCACTAGTTGTTATTAGGGTGAACGGGATGGGTAGAAGTCCCACCGTAATGGTTCCTTTTTTGTGTGTTGTTTTGAAAATATTAAATCTATTGTGATAATGTGTGATGGGGATATAAATTATGGAATGATTTTGGCTTTCCTTTTTCTGTCATGGCTTGGTAAGATTATGTTTTTTTGTAGCTTATTGCACTTTTGAATGTTTTATATAAACTGGTTTATATAAATGTACTAACGGTTTTATCTTAGTGGTGTGTGTAGGGGTGTCATTTGGGGAAAACCTACTAAGTATTTGTACTCACCCACTACTTTGGCACCTTTGTGCTTTTGTATATTTTGTATTCCAGGACACAAGTAAAGGTAAATCATCTCATTGCTAGTAGAGTGGCGAGATGTGGTGGTGCTTGGAGCATGGAGCTTGGTGTGGAGTTGTGGAGTGTGTCTTGGTTTATTTTGGGACTCTTTTTTATTCTTCCTCATAGTACTCTGATATTTTCTTTGATTGTTTTGGAATGAGGGATCATTATGTATTATTTGGTTGTCTTTTGGTAATGTATGAGTTGGGGTGTTTTTTTGACAGGCATCACATAGTTTTGGATGGTTTGGTTGGTTTTGTCTCAAGGGAAAATAGTTCCCCACATTATTCTCAAAGCCCTCGACATTAATTTCCAGCCTTTGGAATATATGGAATGTCACTTAAATCCTGGTAACATTCCCTCGCCCTCTCAAGCCAATGGGGTGGGACGGGATGTTACACGTAGGAATCCCACCTATGGGTTTGATCCCAAAATCAAAATAACTTTTTTACCCATAGATGACGATAAACCCAAGGGTAACCATGATCAAACTAGAAGACAATGAACTCTAGATTAATTTTCCATCTTCCTAGATGATGATAAATTCTAGAGTGACATTCTTCTACCTGGATGACCTTAAAATTCCAGAGTTCCCCACTAAGTGGCTAAAAACAGCATTATCATAATAACGACCAAAAAATCTTTATGTGGTATATGAGAGGATACCATTGATGGAGAACCTAAAATACATATAGATATATCCATTTATGAATAACCTAGAATACATACTGATGATTCTGAATTCCACACATGCAAATAATTGATTGCAAATTTCAAGGGAAGCATACATTACACTTGGTAAATATATAAGGATTCCAGAACATATCTTAAATCTATAAGAGAATCTCATAGTTAGAAATAATTCCCCCCAAATGGTATGATGATCTCAACCTCCCATCCTGTAACAGCCCGAGATTTTATGAAAAATATTCTTTTTATTTCACTAATGTCTTGTGTTGTACGATACACCAAAAGGAGCTTGCACAACACACATCCTTGACTTTCCTTGCATTACACGCAATCGCGACCTTCCTCGATAGCGTGTGTTGTACGCAACGCCAAGTTTCGCTAAGCAACGATATGCTATTAAGATATTATTAAAACTAGCTGTTGTGAATAGTAATAACCACTTTTTGAAATTTTGTAAATTTTATTTTTCAAAATGGACTTAATTTATGGATTCGGAGTATCGAATTTAGCCTAAGGTGAAATTTTGGTACTTTTCGGATAACTTTCATATTCTGATGAATAGTGAAAATTACTAAATTATAATTAAAAACAACTTTTTTAATCGAAATAATTAATAGTGATAAATTATTAATTTGAGTGGTTTTAAAGTATATTTAGAATATATTTTTACAATTTAATACAATGTTGGTCATTGGTTGTAATTTCAGATTTAAACCAGACATAAACAAATGTCAATCTTTTGATAGATATTGTTTCTTAAAAACACGCTATTTGTTTTAACAGCGGGATTTAATTATAAAATTAATTAATGCAACTTTTATGTTATGAATTTGGTAAAATAGACTTCATTTTTGAATTCGGAATATGAAATATAGCTTGGGATGAAATTTTGGCATTGTTCTGAAAAACATCAATTTTTGAATTTTGCATAAAACTTAATTTTACCGCTTCTGTGAATGGAATTTCAAAAATCCGAGAGACACGGTTAATATCAAGGACTAAAATGTGGTTCAATGAGATGAAAATAATTTTTTGGTGAATAGTAACTTTTTACTATTTTTACCGCGGTTAATAGTAAATAGGGTAACTAAGGGTAAATATGATATTACTATTACCCTAACACATGTACTAATTCTATTGGACAAGTGTAATTCGACCAAAAACAAACTTAGGAATAAAATATGACCATTTAGGCCCACTTGGATTAGATTAGGACATTTATTATTAATTTATTTAAAGAAAGGTTAAAATAGTTAAAATCAAAGTTTAATAAGTAAATCATTTTTAATATGGGGTTATACATAAGATAAATTCGATTGTAAATATTCATTAGAAATATAAAAAGATTTCCTACATGATGGTATTTTATTTGTAATTTTTAGACATCAAATAATTTAATTTATTTATGACACAACGATGATGCAATAATTATCTTATTAATGAAATATTGACATAATTGATGTTATAAACACCAAAATAAATGTAATTTGAGATTTTTTATGAATTCCACTAATTTTCTAGGTTACTATGATATATTAGTGTTGATTTAATCAACTTGGTTCGAACATATAATTCTGTTATGACTTTCACAAAAATCATATATCAAATAGTGTCAAAATTGACACAAAATAGTTTTTAAATCAAATATTATATTATTATTTGTTATTTTATTCCTAAAAATCTAAGGTTCGGCCAAATGACTTAGATAAGGATATATATATTAATAATAAACAATTTGGGGTTCGTTTGGCATGTTATAGTAAGTGTATTAATCATATAGTGAAAGAAAACAAAAAGACACGGTAAAAGTTAAATTATTTAACTTAGAGTTAAATCTAATTGATAAGGTTTAAAATAAGATCCAAACATGTCTAAATTTGATTGGTTGATGAGATTACAACCCTATCTCATCTAAGCTTCGAATATGAGTCATTTTTGGAGGTTTTTAAGTGGGGTTAGATTTATTATAAATTAATAATTTTAAGAATTCCTAAGGTGCCCCTCTCCTCCCCTATAAAAGGACACCTCCTCCCCCTCCTCCTCACACCAATTTGAGCTCTCAAGCTCGGCCAAACCCTGCCAAAATCTCTTCTCCACTTCCCTAGCAACATCCTAGAGGTTCTGGTCTTCCTCAAAGACCAATTTTAGTGCCCTAAGAGGAGGTCTCAAAGAGGCGCTTCAAAGAAGAGGTAATTACCGTTACCAATTCTTTCATCTTTATTTCTTCTTCCACTTCTTCTTCTTAGGTTGTTTCATTATGAAGTAATAACATCAGTATCACTCATATACTGATATGTTATTATAAGTATGAAACAACCCTATTTCACCATCTATCCATCCTACGGAAAAAGAAATCACCGCGCGTGCGTACGTACGGAATACCGTCTCCACGCCGTGGTGTAATCTATTTTCCACCACCACCTTACATGGATGGGTATAATGGTGTAAATAATAACTATACATAGTTATTACAACATCATATTGATTCTGATATATTATATAATCCACTCCAATTCAGTTCAATATTTATGGAAATGATATCATCGCTCGTGCGTACGTACGGAATACCGTCTCCACGACGCGATGAGATTCATTCTCCATGTTAACCAATTTAAGAATGATTATAAAGTATATATAAGAAATAATAATGAAATATATGACATTATAAAGCTACTGGATTTATGTATATATATATGTATGTCATCTACTTACTTCCATTTCAAGACAATAAGGAAAGGAAAATAGCGTTCATGCGTACGTACGGACTACCGTCTCCATGAACGGTGTTTTTCATTTCATTTATCTATCTATTATATATATATATACTGAATATATATGATATATAAATCATATTTTATATTCTGGAAGTAAGTAAATCATGATATAAGTAATAATAATGTCAAGAACAACAAATCAAAACACCTACGATAAATGAAACGATTTTACCCAAAACGCTTCTTTAACATAGAATTTACAAAAGAACGGGTAATATAAAGTCATAAGTGAACCATATATGATATCATAAAAATGAATATGATTCTGTAATAAGTCAATGACATTATTTAAATCATTATACAGGAGGTTCGGACACATACGAAGCAAATCGGACCTAAGGTAAGGGAAATATCACAACTCATTTTTATCCGAGATTGTTTATTCGTAAGTATTTACTGGGGTGTATTTTATCATCCACATCCATGTTTCATAAATATGTAATATTATTTCCATCCACCTACAATTGTTTAAATCCATTTTTACCCTTCGGTGAGTTTTTAGTAAAAGAAATGAAAGGAATCTTTTGTCGTTTTTCGTACGAGGTACTTTTTGACTTTTCCGACAAAAGAACGAGAAGAATGTTTTTTTTAACTTATACGGCATGAATGGATTTTTAAAACATTACTTCAAAGAAGCTTCCTTTACAAGTTTTCAAGTTTATTTTTAATCAACTTCTTTTATTTTAAAGTTGTATGACATGTTATGAAAGGAAAAATGTTTTTGAAGAAGAAAGGATATTTTCCTCAAGAATTCAATTCAAGTGTTTTATCAAAATTATTTTCCATCTAAGATAATAAAGGGTTCTGTTTCTATCCATATTTTTACATTGGTTTGACTATGTTGTGATGGAATTATGTTTATGAATTCTTTTATCATATATGAATTGATTTATGATGTCATGATGTTTCAAGAATCCCATTTTTGTTATGCGATGATGTATGTTTTATGATTATGTGGCACACATAAGAAAGGATTCATTATAAGATGGGTGGGACCTATATCTCCCTCCAATTCATTGGGTAAAGATTTTATATCTCATGAGATAGACATGGATGGAACGGAAGGTTATTTCGGTTCAGTGATACAGGACTGAAACGAGGAGTGAACTCGGTTCAGAAAGGGACTTTGTCCACTAAGATAGTCTTGGCAATGAGTCATGACTAACAAGAAATGATTTTCCATGATTATGTGTGCATGCCACAAAGTTTCATGTTTTACGTTATGATTATGGGGATCTCATTTTCACTTCTATGATTTATCCCATGTTATGATATTATGATCTCTTTTGCAGGTTAAGATTTCCAAAAGCTATGTTCTTATGTATATGATGTGATTGATATTTATTTTGTTTACCCTTACAGAGCATTTGAGCTCACCCTTTTATGTTTTCTTTTCCCCAGGATATAAAGAAAGGTTTTTAGGTAAAAAAAAAGGGGAAGATCTTTATGGGAGATATTGAAGATCTTTCACCACGATTAGAAGATTACGTTCCGAGTTTCCAAAGACAATAAACTATTACGATCCTTGTGTGTGTTTTTGTTATGTACTAAGTATTCCGCAAATGTAATGTAATGTCCATGTACGTCAAGATACGGGTCTCTACACATCCTCTCAACCAATGTGAATTCTTAAGCATCGTGGGTTAAAATCCATAACAAGAACTTACCTTTGGAAAGAAGGTCCCTTTGGATACAAAACCATTTGGTGTTTCAAATTCCATAAAAAATATGTTGGAAACCATTTAGAAATAGTGATTCCTAACCAGAACACACGTTTTGAAGGATATAGTATTCCAAATTCATTAATATAGTAATTAAATGTGCTAAAATATTATCCCATATTGAATGACTGATGCGGAACACTTATGCATGCACATGATATGAAAGAGACACGTGTGACCAGAATTGTATAGCGCTCTAATGAATTAGGTAATGTTTTGTCTCATGAGACATTATACAAGGGATTATAGAGTGAACCTAATACATAATGGGACTTTTCCACCATATAATGATGTCTTGGTTGTTATCCTTGACCTATGTTTATGATGTCATGTTTAATATTGTATTAATATTTCCCTTGTTACCTTTATGTTATCATGCTATATCATTCCACTTGTTAATGTTTATGATTATCACACCTTTTATGTCCCAATGAAATTTTTATTTTCTTACATGTAACAATTTCTTCATGTTATTCCATGTTTATTCCCTTTATGAGATTTATAGATCACCCCTTTCTTATCCATGTCCCTAGTTTACCCCATGCATTTTTAAGAACAATAGAATATTATGAGAATATTAAAACATTTTCATTAAAGGAGATGTAACCCTTATTCTAAGATGTTATTTATTATAACTAACTACCCAAATACACTAGACATATTGATCTTATAGTTTTTATTATGTGTTACATTATGTAATAAATCATGAATTATTGTATAATAAATACATGGGTTGTTATAGTTAGTATCAATGGAAGGTTTAGTAATTTTTAGGATTTGGATTAAAAAACTCTAGATAAATATTTATAGATAATATTAAATTTAAGAAAACATTCCTATGTTTTGGTAAAGTATAGAGTAAGTGGTTTCTATGGTAATACATTCTTATCTAGATACTACAAGTGGATGTGGCTTTAGCACATATGTACCTAGGGGTATCACCTAAAAACACTGCATTGACATAGACTTCATTGGGTCCCAGTGTCTGATAATGGAACTTGATGCACATCTAGGTTGATTCTCTTAGGGGTTATGATTTGTTAAATTCACATGGTCATTATGAACCATTATTAAGGGAATAAAAATTCCTATAAGAGTTTATGTTAGGAAAATTCCATTTATTAATTATTTCATTAATGATATTAGATTCTCATTTATGTGTTTAAGGGTTTAAAAATAATCATCCCTAATTTTCACTTTATTCTAGGCCATATCTAGAAATAAGAGGAACTGAGTAAACAACCAATGTGAAGGGAATAAGAAAATTATTTAGGTTTGGGAAAGAAGGGTACCAAGCTAGTGATTTCCAATGGGAAAACCCCACCAATGTAATAGATGAGAGGAATGATCCAATCCACCCTCATCCTTTTTTCTAATGTTTCAAATTCATGGAACATGGTCACTTTTCAAACCAATTCACTAAGAAAAGGGTGTTCAAAGAAAATCAACACCAACAACCTCTATGGTAATAAGGGTGATCTTATTCCATTACTCCCGATGAGTTAGATCCCCACAAAGAAGTGGTGGTAGGTACACTAGTTATTCATTCAAGAATAGAAAACTTTCTTTTTATTCTGTTTATATGCATTTATTTATATCATGCAAGTTCATTATAACTATCCAAACACTACATAAATAATGTAAGTAGAGATTTTGGTGAAAATAGACATTGGAGAAATTACTGCATCCTAAGTATATAACTCCTAGCCTATTAAAATTTGTGGTATGAACTTCCCAGTGAACCTTGTGATACTCCCTTTAGTGGAATTTGATGTTATTTTAGGTACAGATTGTATTTCCTTGTATAGAGCCTAAATAAATTACCATGAAAAGGAAATCACTATTTGTATCATGAATCATCCTCTGATTCCATACAATTGTAAGGAGAAGGATGATTATTCTTTATCACCAACATCTCAAGCATGGATATTATTGTCCTATGAGCATGCGTATTTAGCTCAAATGAGTGGGTCTAAGGAGAATATCATCCTTGAATACATACCCATTATGAGGGAATGCACTAAAGTGTTTCTTAAGGAATTGTCTAGTATTCTTCCTAAAGGATAGGTTGAATTTTCAATCGATATTATAGAAAGAGATTTTTCAATATCAAAGACTCCATATAGAATGGATATTTTGGAACATGAGGTGATAAAGAAAAAACTATAGGAGAATCTAGATAAAGGGTTCATACACCCAACTGCTTCACCATGGGGTGAACCAGTCCTCTTCATCAAGAAGGATGAGTCAATGTTCCTTTATATTTATTATCGTGAGATAAAAAACATCATGATAAAGAATAATAATCTTTAACCATGGATTGGTAACTTTTTTATCAGCTATGTGGATCCCAATACTTCTCCAAGATGGATCATTATTCGGGGTATTATCAATTATGGGTGAACAAGGATGATATCCCCAAGATTTATTTCTGTACAATGTACGGTCACTTTGAGTTCATAGTAATTCCCTTAGGACTCACTAATTCTCTAAAAATTATCACTGAATTGATGAATATAGTCTTTAGATATTACCTCTAAAAATTTGTGGTAGTCTTTATAGATGATATTCTAATATAAGCAAAATTAAAGGAGGATTTTGAGGAGCATATGAGAACTTTGATAAGGACCTTATAAAGGGGTAATATTTATAAAAAGTATTTAAAATGTTAGTTCTTGCTGAAGGAATTCTCATTGTTGGGGAAACTTATCAACATTAATAGGATATTTATATCCCTTCAATGATAGAGGCAATTGAAATATGGATGAGGCTAATATCTATGATAGATATATACAGTTTCCTTGTACGTTTTGGGTATTATCATCAATTTATGAGAAATATATCATGATTTTCAAACCCTATAACGAAAATAACTTAGAAGGGAGTCAAGTTTTTTTGGATTAATTAATGAGAAGATAGCTTCAAGTAGTTGAAAAATATGATTATCACTACACATATAATTATGCTACACACAAGTGGGGAAAGTATTGTGGTATACAACGATGCATCGAAGAAGGGATTGGGATGTGTACTAATGCAGAATAAAAAAGTGATATCATATGCCTCAAGAAAATTGAAAGTTCATGAATAGAATTTCCCAACACATGGTCGGAAGTTCGATCAATTAATCTATGTATTTAAAATCTGGTTGTATTATCTCTTACAGGAGAAGTGTGAAATATATATGAATCAAAAGAGGCTCAAGTTTCTATTCCCAAATAAAAATCTAAATATACACCAGTGAAGATGGTTAGAGATAATTAAATAATATGAATACTCAATCCACTACCATTTGGGGAAATCAAATAAAGTGTTCCACACTCTAAGTAGAAAGGATCTAGAAATTTTAAAATTGATAATAATTGATAAGGATATAATATTATTACTCTTGAAAAAAATGGACATAGTGGTCATAAAAGAAGAAAAATCATCAATCCTTTCACAAAATATTTCTCAACCATCACTTTTGGATAAGATAAATTATTCTCACATAGAATATCTAGAAATTAAGAAGGGTAAATCTATATGAATAGGGAAATACTCATAATTCAAAATTAATGAAGGAGTTACAATATTTGGGTCACGATTATGTGTACCACCAAATCCTAATTTAATGGAGGTATTGGATGATGCACATAGCTCAACATTCTCTATCCATAAAGGGATGACAATGATGTATCAAGATCTCTAAGAGCACTATTTGTGAGACAATAAGAATAAGTAGATCACAAAATATACCTCAAGGTTTCTTTTATGTCTTCAAGTGAAGGGTGAAAGGAAAAAAATCAAAGGGGATGATGCAGTAATTACCCATACCAACATGGAAATGGGAAACGTAACCATGGAAATTTTCACTATTTTTGTAAAGACATCAATAATAAATAATGTTGTATAGGTTTTAGTTGATCGTTTTTCAAATACTGGTCAATTCATTGATATTTGAGAGGACCTATCACTTGATAAACCTGCAAGGATATACATTAGAGGAGTGGTGAGGTTTTATGAAAAAACACTATTGATTGTATCTAATTAAGACCCAATATTTACATCCAAGTTCTAGATGAGTCTCCAACATTCTATAAATACTATGTTGAACATCAGCATGGCTTATCACCCTCTAATTAATAGTAAATATGAGTAAACTATCCAGAAACTTGAGGACATGTTGGAAGCATGCATGATGGACTTTAAAAAAGGATAAGATCAACATCTTCATTTGGTCAAGTTCTCATACAATAATAGTTTTCACTTAAGAATACAAATAGATCCCTATGAATACCTTTATAGGAAGAGGTGAAGAACTCATGCATGCTAGGATGAAGTTCATGAATGCAAACTGATGGGCCCTGAAATGGTCGAGGAAATGGTGGAAAAGTTCAAGACCATTCAGTAGTACTTAAAGACTACTCATAGTCGACAGAAGATCTATACTGACAATCATCGATGATACCTATAGTTTAAGGTTGGAGATAAGGTATTCCTATACATATATCTATGGAATAAATTTAGGAGACTTGGGAAGAATGAAAATATTAATCCAAGATGCATCATTCCCTTTGAGATCCTTGATCGCATCAGAGTGGTGGCCTATTGACTAGCACTCCCACCTAAATTATCTCATCTACATCATGTGTTCCATGTGTCCCTATTGAGGAAGTACATACCAGAATCTACCTAGTGTTTAATTCAAAGATTATACCATTAGATAATGATATTTCATATGAGTAGTAGCCAGTGAAAATATTAGATCATAGAGATAATGTTCTGCAAAATAATACAATGCACCTAGTTGAAGTTCTATAAGGAAACCAAAAGTTGGAATAAGAGACGTGGTAACCAGAGGTGGTGATGAAGCAAAATTAACCTAATTAGATTTAAAATTATATTAAAAATAAAAATCATTGATTATATATACTTTTAATAGAAATCATATGATTAATATAAATATAGGGTTGTGAAAAATCCAATTTACACAGACCAAGTAAGTGATAGACTCAACTAGTAGAATTGTACCCAATGAAGCCCATTTATTAGAGCTTTAGAGTGATTCATTTTCATTGAGATTTAACTTGACCAATCCCAAGATGAGATACAATAACTAAAGCATGAGAAAAATCATTTTTGGGAGAAGTTCAAGCTCATTGAGATCGCATCCCAAACTATGTATGCTGAACCACCTCATGAAAATATTACCATCACACACCTTACCCTTAGAGATTTTTCTGGTGTAATAAAGGGTTATATATCAAGACTCTAATAAAATAAATAAATATATTTTATTTTTAATATAATAATGGTTATATTTACTTATTATTATTATAACTTTATAAATTATTTGTATTTTGATTTGATATAACAGAAATTATATTTTTGGGTAATATGTAATTTAAATTAATACATTCCATTTAACAAACTAATGAATTTTTGAAATAAATTATATTTTAATATAATATTGTTATTGAATAATATTTATTAAGTATATTTGATAACATAATTTTATGATGTCAAAAATAATTTTTATAGGGGTTTGAAAACAGTTATTGTCGAAAACTCCATCATTTCTATATAAATATAAATTTTAATTTTAAAAGATAAAATTCAAAAATTTATAAAATAATTTGAAAAAGAGAAATATTATTTTTGGAATCATAACTTTGAAATTATCTAATGTTTAATTTTTCACAATTTTCTCAGACACTTGAATTTTCGGGTAAAAATTAAAAACAGTATAAATACACAGTGTGTATTATGACATCATAATGACCCAAAAGTGATGTAATAAATGATATAAAGGGTATCAAAAACAAAAATCATGTTACCAATTTAAAATAATTTTATTTTTATGTTATTTTATTAATTTTATAAAGCTTTTATACATCCCCCAAAACATTTATTGTATTTTAAGGTTTTAAAAATCATTTCTTTATTAACATGACTCATTTCCACATCACCAAGTGTAATATTTAAATTATTTATTCCCTTGTGATTATAGAATAATTAAAAACAATCATATTTTCTAGAAACTATGGGAAAATCATTGTAAGGTTTTTTGTTTTTTATTACTTTATTATATAGAGTCCAAAACCTAAGTTTGGGAAATAATAAAGAACTCCCCTCTCTTTTCCAATATAAACACATGCATGATCTTATTCTTCTTCACTAAAAATCCTTGGTTCATGACTTTAATATTCCATAACCTCTCTATATTCCTCTCCATTTTCCCCAATATCTCAAGAAGATCCTCCCAATCTTTTGGTATCACCCTCTCAAGGTAAGGGATCATTTCCTTCTCCTCTTTATTAGAGCATCTTCTTCATTTTATACCATTTATTTACAATTACTAATAATGGGATCTATTTTTACACTTCTATATTATTTTCCATTTTATGTAAAATTTATTATATACCTATTTATCTCTCATTAAACAATGTTATAATTATTTAAGTGTTGTCGTTATGCCGCTGAAATTTCACTATGATTTTTTCAGCCCAAACCTTGGTATTATGAATACCATTGATATTTCCACTCAAGGGTATTCACCTATACATACATATAATTATTATATTGTGGAATTAAAAATTATTTATTACACATTAATTTATCATGTAATTAAATTTGATTACATATTAACCTATTTTTAATGATCTATATGGAACACTTATGCAAGTATATGAGATGAAAATGACGGGTGCACCCAGAACTATATAGCACACCAATAAATTAGGTAATTTTTTAGTCTTATGAGACATCGTGAAAGGGATTAGGAAGTGAACCTAATCTATAATGGGACATTTTTCACCATGTTATAATGTCTTGGAAATTAGCCATGACCTATGTTTATGATGTCATGTTTAAAGTTTTTGCCACATATCCCATGTTTCCTTTATGTTATCATGTTATGTCATGGATCTTCTTCATTTTTATGATTATTAACCATTTTATATCCAA
The DNA here is from genome assembly GCA_963277665.1 of Viscum album. Classification (NCBI taxonomy): domain Eukaryota; kingdom Viridiplantae; phylum Streptophyta; class Magnoliopsida; order Santalales; family Viscaceae; genus Viscum; species Viscum album. Next base: position 122,701,986 of record OY728150.1, read on the forward strand.
TTTAAATTCCTATTTTCTAACATGTTACAATTGTTTCAAGTTATGACATGTTTATTTCTTTACTATGATTTATATTTCACCCCTTTCTTACGTATGTCTCTAGGTTATCCCATGTAGTTTTATGTATGATGGAATATTATGATCATGTTAAGGAAGTTTTAAATAATAGTGATTTTCCCCTATTCTAAGTTGTTATGTATTGTACATAATTACCCAAATAAACTATACTTATCTATCCTTTTGGGTTGTATTATGTCTACCTTTATGTAATAAATCATGTATTAATGTGTAATAAAGACAATAGTTATCATAAACGTCATCATCATTTACACTTATAATCATATCCCCTATATGATCTCGATCATCCTTCATACAGGTAATCATATCAAACTATCCAAAAAACTTAGTGTTATCCTAGTCACTATATATATTCAATTTTCATATGTGTTTAGTTCAAAAATTATATTTTCAATCTATTCTGTGATAGATCAAGTTTTCTTCCAACTCATATGGACTAATTAGGCTTGAATAACAACAACATAAACATAGAAAAATAATTTGATAATGTTTATATTTGTGATCTTTTGAAAACTTAATGAACTATTTAACCCCATACTTATACTCTTTATGATTGGAATCCATATTTTTTTATTCATATCCATCCTATTTGATTCATAAATTATCATATGTAAAAAAAGTACAAATAAGGTGTGAGATTATAATATTATATGGCTATTATTTATATATACACTCATATACTCATCATATTTGATGTAAACTATCATTAAATAAATAACATTTTAGAACATATAAAGTCTAAGAATTATATGAATTAAAATTATTATAAAAATTGTTATTTTATTATAAGAAGTTTCATATCATAAATCAATTTTTAATGGATTCATCAAGGGTTATAATAATGTAAAATTTTAGAATGGAGACCACTATATCCATTTATTTCACTTCACCAATGGTCATCAAGGTCATCAGAAGTCATTTGTGGTCACCATGATGAATAAATACTTAAAAAATTGTATTAATTAAATTCTACATCTCATTTGGTGTATTTTGAGTTGAAGAAAATAGAAATGGGTAACTATGAATTTTATTGTATGTAGAGAATAATCTAAAATTAATATAAAGAATCTCAATATTAAATCATCATTGGTTGAACCATATTTAATAGTGTATTTTTTTAAATACACCATTATATTACGGTATTTCTAAAAGATTGGGTTATGATAAAATACCACGCAGTATTAAGTAGTTGTTAAACTCTTCACGTAGGTATTCTTTCCCTCAATTTGGATAAAATAATTAATAACACTTCTAAGATAATTTTTTACATAGTTATTTTATATTTTGGAACATTTCAAAGATTCAATATTTTTTTTCATTATAAAGAGATATTTATATATATTATAAATTCATTTTGTAAGTTAAAAAAGTACCATCAATCACCACTTTCCTGCAAACTTGTTGATCCATACACATATGTATGTTTGAGAGATAATAACTCACAATAACCATTTTCCTTTTCTAAAAGTATTTTTTTCTCTTTTCAAAATTAAAGGTATTAAAACATATAAATTGATTCATACTCAAATGATTATGTAAATGTTTATTTATGGGGCCATTAGACTGATTTTTCATTTTTATATTCTAGGTGGTAATGATAAAAGTGATATTAATTGTTAACTTTGACCATATTATTTCATACATTATAGGAATATTTTAAATTTTGGGATATATAAAAATTTAAAATTATATATGCAACCATGAATCATTTAATTAATATAAATTGAAACCTTTTTATTAATCCTTCAAAATTTTATTATACCAAAAAATAAATATAAATCAAATTCATCATGGTAGAGACATGGTTTCAATTTTATAATCCCATAATCGAACCAATAGGAAAAGGTAAATAGTGTTAGAGTTGGTGATCTAGAACCAAATTCAATTTACATTATGATTACCTATATACATTATTTTGAATATTAATAAACATATTATCACATCATGATCTACATTATTTATTTTATTTAAAATAAGAAAGGAAACAACAAGGATGGAAAAGGTAAATATCCAACTTAGAGGTTGTAGTAGTTCCACACTATTATAAGAACCTATAAGTTTCATGAAATTATTCATAAAATATATATTCTCTATAGCCATATGATATAATTTGAAGGGAAACAAATGATATATACTATTAGGGTTGAAGACGCAAAGGACTTTGAGGCACTTTATCATGGTGTACACCCTTGGTAATTTCCAATGCAGGATATTATGACAACACAACTCACCATTAGAAAATTGATAAATCACAATTTTATTAAATATTTTATAAATAATAAATGAATAATTTCCTCACATTATGCTAAATATGTTAATTTATAGAATAATTGGGCTTAGATCATTCATTTGAAAATTTCATAGAAATTCCAGTTTTACCCTTTTTAAAATGTATTGTGTTATTTCAGGAATAAATATTTTTATGTTAATTATTTGGAATTAAAAGTTCATAACTGTATTCTGGACTTAATTATCTAAAAATTCTATTAGGAAATGGGAGCTAGATCATGCGTTTGAGTGGAGTAAATGGTCCATGGAAAAAGGTTGGATTGAACAATCCAGATTGCACATCACTTCACCATTTGGGTCGTATCTTCTTCATCTGGACATAGATTGGGCCCAAATTTGGAGGGAAGATCTGGTACATGATTTTGATAAAATAATACATTTATAAATAAAACCAAGTCACGCGTTTTTTAGGGAAACTATGCTATGCAACGTGGAGAAAAATATTTGGCTAAATTTTCCTTTCACATTTTAAAAATATTTGTAACCCTAGACCTCCCAAACTCTATATAAAGGATATTTTCACTCTTTGGGAGGTCTGGTTGAGGTTTTGGGAAGTTTTCTACGAAAGGGTGGCTCTTGGGAACCCACAAAGCTCTTAGAAAGAGTAAGTCCTTGTGCAAACATCTCTTCCAAGAATGCTCTCCTCTCCCACCTCCTCTTTTTATTTCTTTTCTTTCATGATTGTATCTTGAATTTTTCTTCAATTAATCATCTGGTTCTTCTCTTTTCATATTCTTATTTTTCTTCTTGTTATGGAATCTAAGAGTGAATACAATATTGGGTGTTCCCCAATCAACCCATTGCTTATGCAAAACATCCCCACGATGACAACTCCGTCCATGGAAGAGTGATTTTTTTCATAGTTGATCTAATCCCCAATATCATCATTTATTTATTTTGAATCCATTAAAATAGTGTAATTATTAAATTGTTATCAAATAATTGAGTTCTAGTTTCTATGTTACTCGATCGACTTTCACTTGCCTTGTTTTCAGGCTTGTGTAAACTATGTGAGTGAAACCACAATCGTAAAATCTAATCAACTTGGGATAGAATTGTAGGTTTCAAGTCTCATACCCAGCTCAATTAATTCTCAAATATATGAAGGATATACTTACCTAGTTGACCATTGACCATAAGTTGGCTTTTGGATCACAATCAAGGTAGGGTGTTGTGATTGGAAGTTCTGAAGTTGACCAAAGGATCATTTTTTCAATATTTTTGGTTGTGTTAATTTCCATAGGGTTAGGGGGTTGACAAGGTTAGGGGATTAAAATTGAATTAATTATAACCATATGGGATAAAGATAAATTAATGATGAAGGGGGGGGGGGTTAGATCAACTATCTATTCTCATATAAGTGTTTCTAAAGAAATTTTCTCTTGATTGTTACTTCTCATTTTCTTGTTTATTTTACTATTTGAAATGTCACAAAAAACCCCCATATTTCTTTTCATTTGTTTGGAACTATTTTCTTACTTACTTAAAGCCTATTAATAGTTTTTTAATTCACTTCCTCCTTGAGATAATGACCTAGGTTAGCCACTGTGTATAACTTAGTAAAATCACAAATAATTTTTTTTGAGAGAGTGTGCGATAATGTTCATTAAATTGGATCCTTTTCCAGGGAGGTAAGTAATTATTTCAAATAATTAGAGGTATTTATTTTATTTTAAATTTTATTCTCTTCTGATCTTTTTTCTTCCTTCTTTACCCAATCTAGATTTTTCTTCTTCTTTTATTTTCTTCTACTACTTATTGGACTATCAACTCAAACTTCTCATTTTAATTTTTCTATAGTCCACTTTCCTTATTTTCATTTTTATTTGATTTATTAAATGAACTAATCATGAATATCTCTTAGATCTTGACCATTAGATTGAACATAGCCCTAGGCTCAAATCAGACATTCTCTGTCTATGGGAAGTTTCAACATTCAACTATTAGGAGAATTCCTCCACTCCAAAAACACAAAAATTGGAAACACTTCTAAGTCAAACATAAAACAAGAACCAATAGATGAAAATAGTGGAAATAAACTTAATAGAACCATTAGAAAGTTGGATGCACCTGATATTAATTGTCAACCAAATTAAAATGCATGCCCAAATCTTGAATCAGACTTTGAACTAAAATCTGGGTTAATTCACTTTCTTCCAAAGTTTAATGGCTTATCCAGTGAGGACCCAAACAAACACCTTAAATAATTCAATTGCTAAACCCTTAAACCAATAAATGTATCTAAAGATCAAATCAAACTAAGAGCATTCCCATTTTCACTTCATAGAGCTGCAAAAGACTGAATTTATTATTTACAACTTGAATATGTAACATGTTGGAACCATTTGAAACATTTTTTGTTCCAATTTTTTTTTCCAGAATCAAGGACCAAGTCCATTTGAAAAGTGATATCTGGGATCAAGAAAGCACAAGGATAGTCCATATATGAGTACTGGGAGTGATTCAAGAAGTTGTGCGCAAGCATTCCACATCAAAAAATCGATGAGAAACTCATTATCCAGTACTTCAAGGATGGACTCACTCCTATGGAGAGGATCATGGTGGATGTCGTGGATGGAGGAGCATTGGTGTAAAAGACATCAGTAGCTGCACAGGCATTGATAGACAAAATTTCCCAAAACTCTCAATAATTTGGTAATCGAGGTACACCACATGTTTGAGGAGTACATCAGGTAAGTCCTTCTTCTCTTGAAATTCATTTGATTCATACTAATTTAGAATAATTGACCACTATGGTGAGGTAGATTACATTATCTCAAAAAAAAACATCTCAATCCACTCCTATAAGGCCATGTGGAATTTTCACTGAAACAGACCACACAACTGACTATTGCCCCTAGTTACAAGAGTCAGAGGACTGTGCAATGGTATTCCCTAGGAGACCATATCAGCAAAAACAACATCCAAATCCCTAAAAGAATTTTGATTCATTTGAATCAACATAAAACCTAGGGTGGAAGGATCAATCAGACATGATTTATCGCTCTGGACAACAAAAAAGCCCCCCTTTTCAACAAAACTTCCAGCATCCTCCACCCTACCAACAGGGTTTCCAACTACCCCAAAGTCGATTTAAATATCAAGCATAAACAAGTCAAAAAAAGGGGATTCTCAACCAAAGGTAGATTCTAATACTGATGATATTTTGAAACAAATTTTTCTTAATCAATAGAATGAGCTAAAGAGTCAAGGTTCAAAGCTGAGGGATTTGAAGACTAAAATGAGCTAGATTTCCATGGACCTCCATGAAATGGTAAGTAATAATTATGGAAATATACCTTCCCAAACAACTCCAACTCCCAAGGGGAATGTTAGTTCCATCATATTGAGAAGTGGGAAGAAAACAACTGATACATATACACCTATCATTCCACTGGGATTCACCTCAACTTCGGAGAAGACCCATTCAAAAACAACTGATGAGAAACCCAAGGATAAATATAATGGTAAGAAAAATATTGATGATATTCCTCCTAAAACCCTTCCATTTCAAAATAGGGTTGTAAAAACCAAGAATATGGAAGATGAGGCAATGAAAAAAGAGGTTTTGGACACATTTAATTGTGTGGAGATCAACATCCCTCTACTTAAATCCATCAAGAAAATACCAAGGTATGCGAACTTTTTAAAAGAACTTTGTACCAATCGAAGAGGGATCAAGGGAAATTAGATAATCAATCTTGGAAGGAATGTTTTACCACTCATTACACCAACTCTATAAATGCCATCAAATTTCAAGGATCCCGGGACATTCACCATCACATGAACCATAGTGGAGTTACACTTTTCTAATGCACTTTGTGATTTAGGATCTTCCATAAATGTGATGAATCACTCTGTATTCTCTTCTTTTTGTGTTGGTGAGTTGACGCCAATAAGAGTGGTGGTGTAGTTGGAAAATAGAACTACAACATATCTAGTGGGAGTCCTTGAGGATGTACTTTTCCGGGTAAGAGACATGATATTTCCAGCAGATTTCTACATTCTTAACATGGAGTATGATTAGGTAAGTTCTCATTCTCCCATTATCTTTGGTAGACCCTTACTCGAAACTACAAAAACTATCTTAAAAGTCAATGAGGGTACACTTTCCATGGAGTTTGGAGATGAATTTGTAATATTTAATGTTATGGACTCCATGAAGTACCCCTCATAGAACCATTATGCTTTTGTTATCTCCCATTTTGAACCACGAAGTAAAAACCCCATGGGATTTGATTATCCTATGATTAGGGAGATTATGAGAATTGGTTCTTATTTGAGGTCTAATATTACTTCCACACCTATTTCGAATACACAAGACTCTCTTAGATTTGATTTTGAAATGGATCCATATTTTGATTTTGATCATGCGAACTCTAATTATAACATGGATGTTGAGTATGTTGATGGATTTGATGCTTCATTCTATGGTTTTGATGAGGTATATTCTGATACTGATGTTCATTGTGCACATATTTTGGTTCTTTCAATTTCTCCATCCATAAATCACCCCCTTCATTGGAACTCAATCCATTTCCACCAAATATCAAATAATCATACTTGTTAAGTGGTGAGAGATTACCTATTATAATTTCTAACAATATCCATTTTTAACATGAAGAAAAAATTTGTAATATTTTGAGGGAGAACATCATAGAAATCGGGTGGACCTTGGTTAACATATCAGGTATTAGCCCCTCCATTTGCATGCATATGATTATTTTGGAGTATGGGGCTAAACTGGGTAGGTAGCCACAAAGGAGACTCAATACAACCCTTCCGGAAGTTGTTGAAAAAGAGGTTGAAAAATTGCTCTAGGTAGGTATAATCTATCCGATTTTAGATTCCCAGTGGGTGAGTCCTATTCAGGTTATGCCTAAGAAAAGTGGTGTTACTATTGTTAAAAATGATAAAGAGGAGTTAGTTCCAAATAGGGTGAAAGCAGTTGGAATGTGTGTATTGATTATAGGAAACTAAATCAGCCCACTCGCAAGGACCATTTCCCACTTTCATTTATTAATCAAGTACTTGAGAGACTAGCTGGGAAGACGTACTATTGTTTCTTTCATGGATTTTTAGGACATTTTTAGGATCCTACTGCTTCATATGATCAGGAAAAGGCAAAATTCACTTGTCCATTTGGTACGTTTCCCTATCAAAGAATGGCATTTGGACTTTGCAACGCCCCAGGTACCTTCCAGATATGCTTGGTGAGTATTTTTTTTCTACTTTTATTGAGACATGCATGGAGGTTTTTATGGATGATTTTACAGTGTGTGGATCCTCAATTGATGAATGTCTAATTAGTTTGGGAAAGGTATTGAATAGTTATATTAAGAAGAATCTGGTTTTAAAATTTGAAAATTAATTGTCATTTCATTGTAGAGAATGGGATTTTCTTAGGTCATGTAGTGTCAAAACATGGGATAGAGGTTGACAGATCTAAGGTAGATATCATTCAATCCTTACCCTATCCTTATTTTGGGAATGATGTTAGATATTTCCTAGGGAATGCAGGGTTTTATCGGCACTTCATCAAAGACTTCAGTAAGATTGATCTTCCTTTTTCATGATTACTTCAAAGGATTTGATTCTGTGTTTGATGATTCATACAGGGTAGCATTTGATGACCTGAAGAAGTGTATGACCACTCCACCAATCATACATCCCCCACAATGGGAGATTCCTTTTGAGCTTATGTGTGATGCCTCCAAATTTTTAGTTGGAGCTATCTTATCTCAGAGGGTGGAGAGACGTTCCCATGTGATTGCCTATACATCAAGGACAGTGGATTCGGCCCAATCAAACTACACAACCACGGAAAAGGATTTTATTTCTGTCATATTTGCTTTAGATAAACTATGTTCATATTTATTAGGCTCTAAAGTAGTTGTTTTTTCTGACCATGGAGCTCTGAGGTACCTCTTGAAGAAGCCAGATGTGAAGACCAGACTTATCTGATGGATACTCCTTCTTCAGGAATTTGATATTGAGATAAAGGAAAAGAAGGGGTCAGAAAAATTGGTGGCATACCACATGAGTAGGCTTAGTCGAAGATTAGAGGATGACACCTTGGACCAGGTACCACTTTGGGACACTTTCCCTAATGATCATATTTATTCCATCTGAGGTACACATCCTTGGTATGCTGATTTAATTAACTAACTTGTTGCCTCTGAAATCCCTACAAATTTAAAGAAACATCAACTCCAAAAGTTAACTAGTGAGTCATGATTATATGATTGGTATGATCCATACCTATGGAGCATGTGTAGTGACCATGTTATTAGGAGGTGTGTTCCGGATCATGAGTTTGAGCCTCTTATGCAATTATGGAATACACTTGCTTGTGGTTGACACTTTGGACCCCAACGGACAGCTAGGAAAGTCTTGGAATCTGCATTATATAGGACTAGATTATTCCATGATGCCCATGTGTTTTTTATATCATTATCTCATTAACAACACACGGCAAACATTTCTAATATACATGAGATTCTCCAAAAACCCATACAATTCTCTACGATTTTTGATGTATGGGGAATCGATTTTAGGGACCATTTTTTTAGTTCATTTAGCTTTTTGTATATTTTGGTTTTTTTTATTATGTGAGTAAATGGATGGAGAATAAGGCCACCAGGACTGATGATTCTCATGTTATAGTGGAATTTTTCAAGACACGTATTTTGTTTAGGTTTGGAGTGACAAAGGACACCATCAGTGACCAAGGGACACACATCTGCAATCAGAATCTTTCTTCCCTTATTTGGAAGTATGGGTTGTCACATAAAACATCAACACTGTACCACCCCTAGAAAAATGGACAGGCTTAGGTTTCAACTCATTAGTTAAAACAAATTTCGGAGAAAACTATGCAGACAAATAGGAAAGATTAGAGCAAGAGTTTGGATGATGCACTTTGGGCTTATAGGACAACATCCAAGACACCCATAAGTATGACCCCATTCCAAATTTTTTTTGGAAAGCATATCATATTCCTATGAAATTCAAGCATTGGTATTATTGGGCTATAAAGAAATGCAACATGGATTTGGCCTAAGATTGAATTCAAAGGAAGCTACAAATTCAAGATCTTGAAGAGATTCGATAGTCCGCATATGAGAACTCGAGGCTCTATAAGGAAAGATCAAAGGTATCTCATGAAAAACTAATCCAACAAAGGTAGTTTCATGTTGGAGAGAAAGTCATTCTATACAGTTCACGGCTGAAGCTGATGCCTGGTAAGTTGTGTTCCAGATGGTTGGGTCCTTATATTGTATCTAATGTTTTTTTCTTTTGGTGCAGTGGAGATCATGCAAGAGGACACTGGAAGGATCTTCACAGTCAATGGGAAACACTTGAAGAAATACATTGAGGGACTTTCTACTCATGCAGTGGATTTCATCACACTGCATGACCCCATTATCATTAGATCATGTTAGGCTATTCCTAACCCTTTCACTTTAATATTATTTTTCCTATTTAAAATTTTTCTTTTCATATGGATATATCATCTCATAGTTTCACATTAAGCATAATTCAATATTTTAAGTGTGGGGGAGGGGAAAACATTTTGGGGTAGATGTTTATGATTTTCATTTGTGTGTTTTGTGTGTATTTTCTATTAATTTTTTAGTTAAAATATTCAAAAAACCAAAAAAAAAAACTAAAAAACAAAAAAATCAAATATATATATATATATATATATATATATATATATATCATGTAACATTATCATGTGGAAGATAATGGAAAATGAATTTTTTCAAGATTCATTGGTAGAATGATAGGCATGAGTAAGATTTAATCATCAAGGGTTTATTTTTATAAATATTAAAGTTGTTGATGATATGAATGGTTATGTCATTATAAAACCTTTTATATTTTGACATCATTATTTGTGATATTTTTCCATGGTAAATTGTGTCATTGATTTCTCCACACAATTTTTTAATCAACCATGACTTGTGAAATTTTTTCTACTCAATTGAAAGTATAGTCAAGTTAGGTAAAAACAATTCACTAGTTTATCCATACGTTTGTTTCTCTTCCGATTGGTTTCATTACTGTACCAAATTGAACTTTGTGTCTGTACCTATTATCCGACTGTTGTATGCCCTCAAAAAAATGGGTTTTGTCTTGGACAGGTAAAAAACCACTTTTCTTCAAACCTTTGATCTTGTTATAACTATTAAAATAAGTGTTGTGAGGAGATCAATCATGGTTTGAGAGTTGAGTGTGACATTTTTTCTAATTGAAACATAAAATAACCAAAAAAATAATAAATAAAGGGATTTACGAAATGTACAACATATGGGGATATCTAGGTCAGGATCTTAATGTTTGACTTTCAGGAATGTTTATGTGAGTGGGTCTTGAAATTAAATTACAAAGGAATTCAGAACAGGTTCATTGAATTAAACCAAGAAGAACTGTTTTACGTGACCTGAATATACTGAATAAAGGTTCGATTTATGAACTTGGAATGGTTGGCACACACATGTGGAAAATTAGTGGCATGGTAGACCCATGACTTATTTCTCTATTATAAGTGTTATAAATCCCACTGGATTTTGTTTTGACACAATTTATGAGATAATGACTTTAAAAATTATTGATATTGAATTTTTGATGGGATTATTACATTGCCTACATTTCCACTGTGGATTAAGAAATATGAACATTCATATCTTATGACAATTTTCTTGAATACATAATATGAGGTTTTTCCCAGGGGTGAAAAAGGGTAAGTGTGGGGGAGTTGATAAATCAAAATTCTATTTAATATTTTATTGATAATAAATGAAATAATTTCCTCACATTGTGTTAAATATGTTAATTTATAGAATAATTGGGATTAGATCATTCATTTGAAAATTTGATAGAAATTTCAGTTTTACCCTTTTTAAAATTTACTGTAGTATTTCGGTCATAAAAATTTTTATGTAAATTTTTTTGACTTCAAATTTTTTAACTGTATTCCTGACTTAATGATAAATAAATTCTATTTAGGACATGGGTGATGGATCATGCTTTTTAATGGATTAAATGGGCCATGAAGAAAAAGTTGGACTGAACTATCCATATTAGACATTACTTCACTATTTGGGAAGTATCGTCTTCATCCAGACTTAGATTGGGCCTAAATTTGGAGGGAATATCAGGGACATGATTCCAAAAAAATATTCCTTATAGAAGACTAACCAATTCAAGATTTTAAGAGGTAAAAGTTGAGTTGAAACTTGGAATAAAATATTTGGTCGAATTTCCATTTCACATTTTAAAAAGTTTTTTAACCCTAGCCCTTCCAAAATCAATTTAAAGGATATTTTCACTCTTTGGGGGGTTTTTAGAGGCTTTGGGAAGGTTTTTCCGAAAGGGTGGCACTTGGGAACCCCTGAAATCTCTTGGAAGGAGTAAGGCCTTGTGAAAACATCTCTTCTAAGAAGGCTCTCCTCTCCCACCTCCTCTTTGTATTTCTTTTCTTTCATGTTTGTATCTTGAATTTTTATTCAATTAATCTTCTAGTTCTTCTCTTTTCATCTTCTTATTTTTCTTCTTGGTCTGGAATCTAAGATTTGAGATGAGATTGGGTGTTCCCCAATCAACCCATGGTGTATGAAAAACATCTCCACGATGACAACTATGCCCATGGAAGAGTGATTTTTTTTGTAGTTGATCTAATCCCCACTCCCTTCATTTATTTATTTTGAATGCATGAACATAATGTAATTCTTAAATTTTGATCAATTAATTGAGTTATAATTTATAAGTTACTCGATTGACTTTCACTTGAGTGTGTTTTTGGGCTTTTGTAAACCATGTTTTTTTAGAAAAGTTGGGGGTGAACCCCTTTATTAAAAAGAAAAGAACACACAAACCCTCTCAAGGGAAAAGGGAGAACCCGAAATCCCATGTAAAGCCAGTAGGATTAAAGGCTTGAAACCATAAAATACAGTGGCTCAAAAGCCCAGTGAGACACAACCCATTACAAAACCAAACCCCAATCCAAATCCTATGTAAAAGAAGCCAAGTCTCTGTTGTTAACGCATCACCATTATCGTCGGCCGGAGGACAACGCCATCCCCAAGACCATCGATCCATGCCTTCATGAACTGAAGGCCATCAAAGGCCGCAAAGACCATATTTCGAGTCATCCCCACTGTCCCTGCAGATCCCACACGTGAACGCCACCGAAACCTCGCGAAACACAGAGGCCCGATCAAGCGCCCACCTCCGCCGCCGAGAAAGCCGGACCACCGTTGTAGCCAGCTCACCTCCGTGTTTCCATCAACGCCACCCCAGAAACGTCACCAGGGTTTCAGGACCTTCGGTAAACCACCAAGGCCACCAGATCTGCAGATCTGTTCAAATCCGGCTGCCAAAATGATGCACTGCAACCAGATCTGATCCAACAAGCCACAAATCCACCACAACCATCATTCCGAGCCATCACCGCTGACGTCAAGTTCCTCTGCCGCAACCAAGCCAGAACGAGGCTCCATGGGGGTTGAATCCACCTTCGAAGAAGAAAACAAAGCTGAACTGCCGCCTGGAGAAGAGGCGCCACCACTGAGCTCGCTGTCTCACCGTGAAGCGCCTCCGAGGAAGAGAGTTGCGGTCGAAGCCACGACACCTTGGATTTTTCTTTTGTAAACCGTGTGAGTGAAACCAAAATCGTAAAATCTAATTAGCTTGGGATAGAATTTTAGGGTTCAAGTCTCATCCCCAACTCAATTAATTCTCAAATAATGGTATGATATACTTCCCTAATTTATGATTGACCATAATTTGGTTTTTGGATCACAATCAATGCAGGGTGCTATGATTGGAAGTCCCAAAGTTGACCAAAGGCTCATTTTTCCAATATTTTTTGTTGTGTTAATTTCTGTAGGGTTAGAGGGTTTAAAAGTTAGGGAATTATAATTGAATGAATTATAATCATATGGGATAAGTATAAATTAATGATTAAGGGGGGATATTAGATCAAATATGTCATCTCATATAAGTTTTTTTAAAGAAATTGTCTCTTGATTGTTACTTCTCATTTTCTTGTTTAGATTACTATTCGAAAAGTCACAAAACAAACCCCACATATTTCTTTTCATGTGTTTTAAACTATTTTCTTACTTACTTGAAGCCTATTAATAGTTGTTTAATTCACTTCCTCCTTGAGAGAACGACCTAGTTCATCCACTATATTGCACTTAGTAAAATCACAAATAAATATTTTTGAGAGTGTGTTCGAAAATGTTCATAAAAAATATATATTTTTGTGTCATTGGTTGTTCCTATCTATAGACATCTTTATTTATTCTTATACTTTAATATTATTATTAATGTATATTATAAGTAATGATCTTTGATGTATTGAAAATAATTGTGATGACATATGTACACGATAAATTATGATGCATTGGGTGTATCATGAGTGATATTGAATTAATGAATAATGTAAGAAAGGATTTTCCCTTATTTTATTTAATTTAAGTTGATATATTATTCCCTTTTATGGGAATAAAATTTCAAAAATAAATATACGTCCATGGTGTTATGTATGAAGGTTCATTTCTCAAAACTCAAAGAAAGTGAAATTGAGAACATAGGTTGATTCCACCAGCATGTAACCTACTTAATTAAATATATTATAATAAAGGGATAATATTACACAGTGAGTGTCCATATAATGTTTTATATCATTGTAATATTAACTTCTTTGTCTATGGGTGACTTCGCCTATTGTAAGATCATAACCATGGACTTTGGATGCCTCCATCTAATGCCACTAAGAAAGAGGCCTAGAGGGCCCCACAATAAGTGAATCTACAACCTCAGTTAAATGTTAAATATTATTTATTATTTAACATGTTAAATAAATAGTATTATCATATGTTGTTTAATAATTATTCATGTTTTCTGGATCATATATATTCAGTGTCTGGTTATTCAAGAGAATATTTGTTAGCAGAATATTTAATAATTATTTATTTTCTATTTAATGAATATAATATTTATGTATTTATTGTTGAATAATGTAGTCATATTTATTTATTAAATAAATGATCATTATTCCAATCCTAATAAATATTGTGGAGGAATAGAGGACAAATTTTAAAGGTATGATGTGAAATAATATTTAATTAATTCACCAATTTTGTGCATGTATAGAAATAATATCATTATTGCTAAAGACAAGGGGTTCCATAGGTATTAAAAAATAGCAGATATAAGATATTATTTTCAAAACCTAACACCATTTAAACACAATTATATTATTTCAAACCATAACCCTAACATTTTTTTTACACAACTGTATCCGGAGAATCTTCTCAAGCCCTAGAGAAATCCTCTCTAAGAATTCTCTCAATAATATAGAGATACCCTCCTTCACCACCCCTCTCAATTATATAGAGATAAGGATATTCCTTATTTAAATTTATTCTCATTTAGATCATAGATAAATGGTGTAAGTTTTAGGATCTCCCACACTAGTGCTTGGATATTACTATGGCATCACTAAGAAGTTTATAATGCACTTGTGGATCACCTTTGGCGGGAATATACACTTTTTTCCTATGATGTAATAACAGTATAATTTAGATGCATCAAATTCATCAATGAAGAAAGAATTCACCACAATATATTTCTTTAACTACTTAAATTTATTATAAATCATTATGAGATGATCTTGTGTTTTTTTTTAGGTAAACTAATCTTTGATTAAATTCCATTGTTTATTTTGTTCATCATCATGTACATCCTAGATTAATCATAGATTAATAGAATATGTCATGTTGGCCATGCCCCATCGGACACTTATACTACTTAATAAACCTTTAAGTGGTATTAGAGTGGTCATAAAATAATTTATATTTATTTTAAGATCATTGATTCATTTATGAATTTATCATTAGTTTTTCATTATGTTTAATCATTATTTAAATATTAATCATGATATATCCTTATAAACCTCTTTTTTATTTATAATACAATTATAAATAGGTTAATTTTGATGTAATAATATTCAAAGAAGTCATCCAAATGTTCTAGGGATTCTGGATGGATAACACATGAATACATGGCGTGCGGCCCATAAGTACATGATTTGAACCCATATTTAATGCACTAGGATTCCTCATAAATTAATTAATAGCATCATACAGTTATTTTATGACGTTTGTAATTAATACACAATGTGTCTTGACTAGTCCAGCCCACTATATGGTTAGGTGGACTACATGGCATGTAACGTGAATACACGATGTGTATTCTATTAGTCAAAGAAGCGCCATGTGTTTTTTTACATGGGATGTGTGACTATTAACCACGTAACTCTGATACCATACAACATGTATCCAAATTATAAGTTGTGTACTCCATTAGTGTCTATGAAATGATGAAATTCTTAGTACCTTCTCATGTGTCATGGATACACAATGAGAACTATATATTATGTGTTGATGGATAGTATACACCATTTATTTTACTTGATAATGCATAATTTACAGTTAATTCTTTATACTACATAAACCTTTTCAACATGTGTTTTGTGTGCCATTTATTTGACTCATACACACAATATGATGGGTTTTATACATATTAAATGTCTAATTAATTTTTGTAAAATATTCTAAATTACATTTTGTGTATAAGACATAATAAAATAATTACTCTATGAACATTAAAAAATAATACTCTACATAAATAAAATGTGTTCATGTTTCATTTATTTTACAATACACTCCATGAAATTATGTGATAATATGTGTATGCTACATGCTAAATGAGTAAATAGTATATGAATATCACACACACTAGGTAGTTTAGACGGGTACTCATAGTGTTTCCCCCCACACTACTACAATTTGGGCCTTTAAATGTTCTAGTAAAAGGGAATTATCATTTATAATTAAGCACTAAAAATGTAAGTGATTTTAAAGGGTTATATTTAATAGTTCTCATAAAAAGTGATGATAAATTCCCCCTTTAACTGTGAAAAAAACACCATTAAAGGGGGACTTTATTAGTGCTAAAAACATGCTGATAAAGGCCCTGCTGATGAAGGGTATAAATTTTTTCCATGCCCCCTATCAGTGATTCCCCCATTATCAGTACTTACCACATATATTTATCATCACTTTAGATAATCCCACCCACAGCATGCACCCCTACCTACAGTGAGTTTCGAACTTAATACCTCCAACTTATACACCAATGCCATTTCCACTGCACTATAATGTTTTGTTTTACATTTTATGATATATCTATACATTTGAATATATTTCATTATAGTTTTTTATCCATATATTTATATATTTTTATATATATGTTTATATATATATATATAAATACATATTTATTTATATATTTATTTTTAAAATGGATATTAACTCTTAAAACCATTAAAACAAATAAAAACGTTAAGAAACTCTGAAAACCCAAAAAACCCTAAAAATCATGATATGAACATAAATTCTGATCCGATAGTCCATTTCAGCTCTACAAATAGTAAAATTGAAAACTATGAAATGATCGTCGATATGATATGTGGTATAGGCTGAATGAATGCCTAGATTGGAAGTTACAACCACTTGAATTTTAAGAAACCAGAGTCAGCGAAAAAAAACTCAGTTTTGGACGCCTTATAGGAATTTTGAGGTTGAAGAATAGTCATATATCATAAAAAATAGTTATATACCCTTACTGGAATAGATCTTGTTTCTGGATTTTATTTGATATGTGGTAGAGCCCAAACAGACATCTGGATCAAAATTTATGGTTGTTTGAAGATTGAGTTTGATCTATGACTTTTTTGAAACTATAATATATTTTATTCCTTTTATTATCACATGATTTAAATATAATGTGGTTTTATATCATTTCATAAGCTTCTATATTTCTTGTAGTGGAGATGAAATGGGATCCTAGGATAAAAAGTTATGATCTTTTTAGGGTTTTTATGGTTTTTAGGGTTTTAAGTGTTTTTCAAATTTGACAGCCTTCCAAATGGACATAACTTCTGAACTCGGTGTCCTTTTTTCTACCATATATCAAATCTAATATTGTGATGATATCTATTCCTTGGTGACCCATGAGAACCCTAAATCACCTATATTGAGGCAAAAAAAGTCTCATAATGCCTCTAAATGTCCATAACTTCTGCTACGGGAGTCCTTTAAAGAAATATAATTTTTTTTGAAATATACCCTTTATTTGAACTAGTAAAGAATCACTTATAAAGGGAGTGTCTTTATCATAACTTCTAAAAACTTATTGATAAATAACTCCCTTTTTCAATGCTTTCTTAGAAGGGCTGAAAAATACCCCCTTTATATGCACTTTTTTTAAGTGCTGATAACTTCCCATTTTATTAGTGCTTTTTACTAGCATTTATAAATTGAGGGACTTTATCAGTGATTTTTTACAATCACTGATAAAATTTACCCTTTAACAGTTCTTTTTCTATCACCATTAAATACCACCTTTAATAGTGCTAAAAAGTGATGTTAAAGACCCCCTTTAACATCACTTTTTCTAGCCCAGAGAAAGGGGTTTTAAGAGTGATTTTGGCGAGTGATGTTAAAACCCTAACACTGGATAAACCCAATTTTTTAGTAGTTCAAGGTATATGTTTTTTATATAGTTAATTTTAAATAAATTATTTACTTTATTAAAAATAATGATGTGTGAGAATCTCAAGAATGTTTGGATAAGAAATAAAATAAAATAATTGACTAATTAAATAATATAATTAATTTATTTCATCCCAATTTATCTTAAATAATAATGATTAAGATTTAATAATAATTTATTAAATATGTAATTCATTGCAAGTATCTGGATGATCATGATCACACACCAAGACTTTATATTTGATTAGATTAATTTTAATTTATTATTAAATTAAATTTATGGTTTGTGTGTCATCCCTGCTATCATTATATAATGGTTTGTGTGCCCATGATTTACTTTTATGTAAACCCCCTAAATAAATTATTTGGTTCTCCTCACAAGCATGTGAGTAAAATCCTATATAATAGATAGATCTCCCAGGCGAGTGGAGGCGGTTCAATTTAGGATCTAAGGTGAAAACTATCCAACTGATACATGGGAGGATAGGTGTAAAGCTACAATATGAACCATGTCATAGTTTAAAGTGTTTTCACCCAATTTTTATGGTTAGTTTATCATCCACTAGATAAAAAAATCATTAGGAAAAGATCATGATCATACAAATCTTATTTTTTTTATTTATATCAAGTTGCATAGTTAATTTCATTATAGATGTTTTTTTCCATAATAATACTAATAAATGAATTAATAAGCATTCAAGATAGATTTAAAATAAATTGGATTATGTATAAACTTTTTTTAATACATGGTTAATCACTTAAGTAAATTCACTTAATATTAACAAGCATGTAATGAAGATAAAATGGGTTATTTATATATAATTATAAAAATCACACTATTATATATATTAAGTTGGTATATCCTTACACTACTTAAGGTAAAATCACACAATAGTTCACATTTCTTGAATGGAAAAAATCGGGGTGCTTTCAATTATCAGGGAATTCTAACTTGAGTTTTAGGTCGACTTAACTTAGTTCACATAATGGGTTAACTATCAAAGAAAGTATTCATGTAACTAAGAATAAAGGGTTTAGTAAATCCAAAACTAGTATTTTAGGATTGGGGATTCCACTCAATACATCAAGTGTCTATGAGTTAATGTAGTTGGTATAATTATGCCAACCTAAAACACTTTAAATAACTTTTCAGGCCAAGGTTTGGGTTATGAGAAGGGGAATATGATTCCTTTCCACTAGAATATTTACACAATGTTATATTCTAAAACCAATGGTGAGGGATATTGGGTTTTTCTAATATAGTGGAAGACTAAAAAATTAATATTTATAAACTAATTTTAAAAATCAGATAAAGTAATAAAATTATTCTCTTATTAATTATAGAAATGTAAATCTATTTTATTTTAACCATATCACTATAATCCATACTTGAGAATAAAATCCTTCTCACTGACACTAATTTCCAACAGTGGAAAAAGAACTTCTGAATTATTCTATTCCATGAAAGGAAAATATATGTGTTAAAAAACCCCATTCCTAAATCATCTTTCCAAGAATCTAGTGAAGAATAAGTTTCTATCTATATGAGACATTTTTATGATTCCACTGATGTCCAATGTTTCATTCTATCATCCATGAACACTGATATTCTAAAGAAACATGAGGATAAAAATATGTATAACATCATATCTAACCTTCATGATCTCTATCAATAGAAGGTGAGACCTGATAGATATTATATCTCCAATGCACTATTCATGTGAAATCTTGAAATTTGGCACTGAATGATCCTTATGTAGTCAAGATTAATGGCTACATAGATTACTTAGACATATTGAGCTTTAAGATACCTAATGATTTTCTCATAGATATCATACTTCCCTCTATAGCTTAATCATTCTCCAGTTTCATTGTGAATAACAACATTATTAATAGTGAGAAAAATCTTTCATAACTTCTTACTCATATTCTCTAAGTTAATAAGGATGTGAGGAATGAAAAAAATATAGTATTTATGCTGAAAAAGAAAATTAATAACAAGGAAAAGTATCCCAAGAGTCATACTAAGTATAAATATCATGAGCATCACCCTTCTAAGATAAATAAGATTCAAATTCAGATAAATCAAAAAGATGCAATTTGTTTTTAGGTGGAAATCTATGAAACTGGAAGAAAAACTACACCCATAAAAACAGTAATCTAATGGTGTGTTTGTTATCGAGTTTAATAATTATTTTTCTAGACATTGGTTATTAGATAGAGTTTTTAGTGCTCACATATGTATATAAATATAGGAACCATGTAGATCTTGAAATTTTTCAAGAGGAGGGATGGATCTTCAAGCATCCAATGGAGCACAACCCAAATATTTGGATATAGGAGACTACCACCTTCTATTTCTATGTAAGATGATTTTTGTTTTAAATAACTATAATTTTGTGATGATTTTTACTAAGAAAATCATATTTGTTTCTTTCCTTAACATGGATGGATTTATTTTAAAATTTAAAAATAAATAATTCCTCTTTTAAAAATATATAATGTTTTATAGTATGTAATAAATATATAACATTCTTTATATATTTATTTTTTGGTGTCTATAGCCTATTTCACTCACAAGTAACTGATTCAGAGGGAAAAATAGCCTCAAGTGTGCCTCCTTGTATTCCAGAGGCTTCAAACTAGTAGCAAGGTTCTAAAGGTGGTATAGTGGGGAAACTGTACCCTCTTGTTTAGTATTAAATACAGTAGAAAATGAATGAAAAGAAAAACATGAAAATGGTAAAAAACTAATGACCCAACAAGAGATAATAAAAACCAACCATACAAGAAAGTATGATCTAAAAAGTACAAAGTATTCAATATATATAGTAGTTGATACACATATAATAGGGAAATATGAAAATAAATAAACAAGTTGACACAAATATTGTAGGTAGTTCGACTACAAGCTTAGTCCACAACTCCCATGTTAAGTGCTATCCCAAGACAGGTAATAGGAAAAAGTCACTAGCCAAGTTCCTTTCTTACAACCAAGAGATCTTCTTGGGTACCGAGTAGCATACCAAACAGGGTGTGAGAAAAACTCAGTAGCCCACCACCAATGGTGTCTAATCCATTTCCATTTAGTGAGTATAAAACATATGGTGTCCACTATATAATATTAAAGTGAGAAGTAAATTAGTTAAATGGTGTCGAGCATGAGCCCAATGGAGGTTCTTGGCTAACCCTACCTACTTCATCCTAACATGACTCTCTCTAAACATGGGATACAGGTGGTATTCATAGTACCCATGTCAATAATCCCAAGAATCTAAGAACAATAATCATAGGTTATTCCACAAATCATTTATGAGAATTCCCACATAACAAAACTATATAATTCCCAGTAAATCCAAAAAGCATTTAAGGTGTAGAATCTAGTAAGACAACCCTTTGTTTTAAAGAAATTATTTTTAACTCTATAGTATAATACCAAACCCAAATAGTAACACCATAGTAATTTTGGGAAGGGACTCGATTGGGATCAAAGAAGGAAATACAAGGAATTTTAGGTTTGAGGACCTCATGATGAACCCTAGAGTGAATCACTTGAATTATAATGTTCCAATTTTTCAATTTGAATACACAATGATGGTATGATGAATTCATGAATATATGAAATTGATCAGATCTAAGGTGGAAATTCATGGAATTCACATTAATGAATCATACTGAATCCACTAGGTTTTTTCTTATCATATGAATTTGGAATACAAGGCTCACCCATGGAATGAATTACTTTTAATCCATAACTAGTTTAAATAAATTAACAAGGATTACCCATTACATTTACATCAATAAATAGTATGGAATCCATTGGGTTCATTCTTGGAATTCAAATTTGGAATATAAGGCTGGCCCATGGCATGCCTTACTTTTAATCTATAACTGTAACAACCCGGACCCGAATAGCCACCCCAACAGATCTAAATGGGTCATGTGCTACTACCATAGGCTCACCTTCCCGAATGTCGAAGGCTGCCGACTAGAAGCGAGGGTCTTATAGGTATAGTAGGGAGGTTATACCCTCTTAGAGGATAATAATAATGGTACTAGTCCAAGTATAACAAGAAAGATGCAGTGGAATAAGAGACTCAGCAGACTCGAACCAGGCCCACATAGCGGAAGCACAATCAATATCAATAAATAGCGGAAACAATAAATACAAACAACGATAGTGTAAATAAACACAAAAATATGCTAATTACTTGTAACTACTACTGAGTAACAAAACATGCATCCAAAGAAATTCATACATATCTAAATAGAAAGGGCGCCAATGACTAACCAACTATAGCTACAAACAAGCATGATGATACATCAAAAATATGAAAAACAAAGTAAATCCCAGCTAGGAAAGACCTCAAGGTCAATACCATCTCCAAGAAATAGCTAATACATCCTGGCTCTTGAAGATGACCTCTTTCCTGCATGTAAATCCATAAAGTCTGCACGCGTCCCGAAGGGCCTGTGTAGGGTGTCAGACAAAGCTCAGTAGGATTCTACCCAACAGTGCATATCTAATAAAAGTGTTTAGTAAGGAATGCATTTATAAGTAAAGAAGTAAATAGAATGATTCACAATTAAACACAAACTCCACTGGTGATTAGCAGCCACCATGGAGTGTCACCTGCTTCGGCCAACGCCGGAATCTCTGTCATGTAACCCAACACCATGTGCCCCCTGACACCGTGTGTCTCATGTACTGACGTCCGGAAGGCACACCCAACTGTAGTAACCCGGAGGAACAGCAATGGTTGTCCTCAAATAGGTATCGAAGGGATAGCGATGTATTCCCTCAAATAAAGTAACCGGAGGGACATCGATATCAGCCCTCAAATAACGTAACCGGAGGGACAGTGTTGTCTGCCCTCAAATAACGGCGAGCCTCTGCCCCCAACCCGATACCCTCAACGCTATCCCCTGAAGGCTCCGCACCTCCCACGTGGATTCCTACGGCAAGTACACCCAACCAAAAGCCCTAAATTGCGACTAACGGGGGCCTCTACCCACATGAGTGGTCATAACCACCTCATCATGGAGTATCTCTGTGCGCACACTACTCAAATTTCTAGGTGAGTGGTAATCACAAAAATAGTACCCAAGCCACCACACATCTGACACCTCATGTCCCTTCAACTATGCCGCTCATGTCTGATGGCCTTTCCATCTCAGTATCCGAGCCCATGCCCAACCTGATAGTCATCCTGCATCAAACCAACATCCATGACACCCAATCCCGTGGTTAGAACCACCCAACGTAACCCCGGGCCAAGCCCAGCCTGTGATCAGCATCACTCAAGAATATCTGGGCCATTCCCAACACCACCCAAAGGGTACATCATATGCAATTCATCAATTGCATATATAACATATTTAAACAGAAATCATAAACATGCAAAACATTCTAAACAGTTGAATTTCACTAACCCAACGGTTAACAATCAACAGCACTGAGGTCTTGAATGACTCTAACTAACCCAACAATTATCAATCAACAGCACTGAGGTCTTAAATGCCTCTAACAATTTATATCAGGATTAATAAATTAAACTCAATAGTTTATAACAATATAATTCAAAGTTAACCATTTTGGCATTCCCCGACCAAAATGCCCCGATGAGCAATAACCCCCCACATGGCCCCGCTCAAGAAAACTTGTTTACAAGGCATACCCAAAGTCATCCCATATGTCCAATAATCAATTCAATATGAAACAACAGATAAAATGGGTCCTGTTAAAAATACATGAAAATGCGCTGAAGGCCGCGTCACCCAAATGACTACAAAAACACAAACAGAGGTATGCACCACCTACCTAATTTTGTGTGATTCTACTCCTCTGGTAACATCCTCCAATTAGGTCAATAATGCAGTAGATCTACAAAAGAATCAAAACCAGTCAAACCCCTATAACTCATTCTAGAACAGAAATCAAACAAAATAGCTCAAGAGGAATCAAGGCCTTACCGAGGGGGTTCCAATGCATCTAATCGTGATCGAATCTGACTTCATACAAAGAACCGTAAGATAAAATGAGCTTCGGCCGACTTGGTTTGGGAAACCGGGTAACACAATGTTTTCTACCTCAAAAATGAGGCTACTGCCAGTTTTAGATAAAAAAAAATGAAGGTACACTGTGTGTACATTATGACTACATGTTGTGTATATCATTTAACTATTAGTTTGGCGAATGGAATTCCACTGACTTACTTTCCAGAACCTACCAACATGAGTACACGATGTAAACCTAGGGGTACACGGTGTGTACTTGGTTTTTCTTCCCTTCCTCGCCCACTTACCCACACGCCATGTATTTCTCTCATACATAGCTAGACTAAACGGTGTGTCCAGGAGGAACATGACATGTACTTGGTTAAAAAAATGTACCCGGACAACATGCCTACATGCCATGTATATCCCTTATACATGGCCAGCCTACACAACATGTCCAAGGAGGACACGGCGTGTACTTGGTTAAAGCGATTCTGCCTGGCCAACGGGCCTACACGCCATGTATGGCCTCCACACGGTCAAGGGTACATGGCGTCTCTCAAAACTACATGCCGTGTAGTATGAAATTTCTACATAGTCATCACATGGCATGTACTCAGCGAGCACACGGCCGGTCACTCACCTACACATACATGGCGTGTAATTAAAGTACACGGCATGTAGTCTGGAAATTTCCAAAAACTACCCAAATTCTCTACTTTTCTTAGGGACAAGTCAAAAATTCAAAGAGGGTTGGTATTTTGACCCGTTCTAAAAACCCTGGTTCTTACAATCTCCCCACCTTAATATAGATCATCCCCGAGCTATCAAACAAAACCCAGAGATGGCACCAAAAATACCACCCTGATCAAAGTAACCCAGACTTCCCCGGTCTCAAAGGTCCCTGCTAAATTCCTTACGGGGGCTCGCCACCTTAGGAATCGCCTAACCTGGTCTCAACCCAAAAAAACTCAATGAAAACAAGGTTCACTAACATATTTTATGGATGCATAGTCTTTGTGTGACGCATCGTCACCCCTTCACCTCATTGGTGCTCCTGTGTCATTCCCAACACCCAATGTATCTCGCACCGCATCGGTGTCTGACTCCATGAGGTCCTGGTGCCTAGCACCTCAAGTAACATGCATCCTCGATGCCCCAATGCCCAAGGCACCTCATGTAATCTACATCCTCAATTCCCTGATGCCCACGACACCTCAAGTAACCCGCATCCTCGATACCCAAATGTCCACGGCACCTCAAGTAACCTGCATCCTTAATGCCCCTGATGCTATGCATCTTGTACATATATATATCACACACCTGATACGGTACCAATCCCACAGACTAGCATCTAGTCGGTCTACATAGATCTTGTGCGTCATGTGCACTCAAAACAGACATTCCTCTATAATTCATGCCAAAAAGGAAACATGGAAAATCACAGCCACACCTGTGGTGTACCTCTAACCGTCTTCGGCTCACCAGCCTGCTTAGCCTCTAGTAGCTTCACAGTGTGAACATGGCTTAATGTACGACTGCCTGATTCCTGACCTCCCTGCGGTGCTGCTCTGGCCACTGGCCCCTGGCCCCTCAGCTGGATTCTATTGTCTTTGTCACATCCTCCGCGTATAGCTGAACCTCATCTACCCTCTCCCGGTACCGAACCTGAACCAACTCCATATGCCATTGTCTTTCCTGGTCCCTGTCTGTCGGTTGTCTGAGAAGGTTTCCTGCAAAACCTCTCTAGATGCTTGACCTATCCACATGCCTGACACTCATTTGGAGGCTTATCGCACTAAGTCCGAACATGCTCGAGCTGTCCATACTGAAAGAAAACCATTGCAGAACTATGAAGAGGTGGTCTAGCTAAGTCCTTGGCCTGACTTCCCTACTAGAACTCATCCCGTTCTCACTTCCTACTATCTGAACCCTCACCTATAGTCGTCATCTGTCCAACCCGAGGCCTATCCTGCTGTTTTCCCTCTACTATGAGCACCGGATTCAATGCCTCTGAAAAAGAACCCAGCCTGAAAATATTCACCTAGATCTGAATAGCATGTCATAAGTCATTCTCAAAGCACCTCACCCTATCACATCATCACTTACCAGACCAAGTGCAATGTGAGACAGTTCAATGAAAGTAGCTGCATATTCCATGATGGAAATGTCTCCCTACTGAAGACTCAAGAACTCCTGAGCTCTTTCTGCACTCGGTGTCTCTATGTAAAAGTGCTCAAAGAACTTGTCCTCGAATTCCTTCCATGCCAGTCCCTTGTGCATGCGAGCCTGAACCTACACATCCCAACAATACTTTTCCAGTCCTCGCAGCATGTATGTCTCCAGCTTGATCCTCTACCCTAGAGGCATCTCGATCTTCTCAAAGATCATCTACATGCTCTCTATCTAGTTATCAACTGCCTGAGGACCACCCTCAACCTGAAAAAGTGGCAGTTGCTACAAATGGAACTCCCGTTTCAGATATTCCATAGATGGATCTGTACCCTGTACGCCTCTATCGATCCCCTACAAGACACGCACCATGATAGCTTGGAGCTGATCGTCGAGCCATGGTCTGAACGCTGCCAAACCCGACTGTTGTCCTGCCTGCACTGGATCTTGAACCTGATCTTGTCCCTGAGCCTGTACCTGCGGCTCCTGCTCTGCCTGCACCGGATCTGGTACCTGATCCTGCACCTGCGGCACTGTACCATCTCCCATCTGATGCTCTATCTGAGTCACCCAAAAAGGAACCTGCTAAATACCATAAATAGTCAGATAACCCATATATATATAACAATATATATTCAACACAGATCAGGAAAGCAGTAAAAGGTAGTGCATAACTACTATTCTTACTCTCCCCCACCGCAACCCATGCCCCACGGAATCTCGGCCTCACGGCCTCCTTACCCACCCCTATCAGGGCCAAGTATCAAAAGTACCCCGAGCCATGCCCATCCCAAAAACCAATGTTTCCTCAAACCGACGATTGAGTCGCCCAATCCTGGTGATCAAAATCACCTCAAATGATAGTACATGTCTACTCGTACAAGAGCCCGACCCAAATACCCTATCACATGCAATTTTAAAATTTATAAATCATGGCATACACATTTCAACAATAAGAAATTCTATCAGGAATTTCACCTATTCACATTTCAGAGCATAAAAGCATGGAATTTTATTTTATTCACATGGCATTATCACTTCACAAAGCATACGTGCAGTTATGAAATTGAAATACCCTAATAATGTGCCTATCAAAATCCAAGCAAACAAGCCTTGACATATAGGGCCAAGGTTCAATTCTACCTTACCGCACCGGGTCAAGCGGTACATATCACAATCAATAACATCACACACCAAGTGAGCCACTGAGGTGGAAATCATATAAACTATAATATGAACAAAAAGAAAACAGCAATTCCCACCCATGGCAACTTGGACTATCCCTCATACATGGGGCTGTAGGCACCCAATCACAAGTTAGAGACCCAGTTACCAATAAAAACCTATCTCTACTCTACCATATACCAAATAGTAAAACCAACAAAAATAAAAGAGAAGTCTCAATCTCATTAGTATCCAGTAAAATGCTGCTACTAAATCCCTTTCAAGAACTCCTATGATACCACTTTGTAACAACCTGGACCTAAATAGCCTCCCGAACAGTGCTAAATGGGTCTGGTGCTACTACCTTAGGTGCACATCCCTGAACACCAAAGGTTTCCGACTAGAATCGAGGGTCTTATAGGTATAGTGGGGAGGCTATACCCGCTCGGAGGAAAATAATAATGGTACCGGTCCAAGTATAACCATAAAGGTGCAAAGGAATAAAAGACTCAGCAGACTCAAACCAGACCCACATAGCAGAAGCACAATCAGTATCAATAAAAGCGTAAACAATAAATACAAACAACAACAGTGGAAATAAACACAACAATATGATGATTAATTGTAACTACTATTGAGTAACAAAACATGAATCCAAAGAAAGTCATACATATCTAAATAGAAAGGATGCTAATGGCTAACCAACTGTAGCTACGAAAAAGCATGCTAATATAGGAAAAATATGAAAAATATAGTAAACTCCATCTATGCAGGACCTCAAGGTCAATACCATCTCCATGCAACAGCTAATACAGCCCAGCTCCGGAAGCTGGCCTCTCTCCTGCACGTAAATCCATAAAGTCTGTACGCGTCCCGAAGGGCCCGTGCAGTGTGTGAGACAAAGCTAAGTAGGATACCACCCAATGGTGTGTACCAAATATAAGTGTTTAAGTAAGCATGAATTTATAAGGAAATCAGTAAACATAATAATGCACAATTAAACACAGACTCCACTGGTGCTCAGCAGCCACCATGGAGTTTCACCTACTTCGGCCAACGCCAGAATCTCTGCCATGTAACCCGGCACCATGTTCCCCCTAACACTGCGTGTCTCAAGTACCAACGTCCCGAAGGCACGCCCAACAGTAGTAAACCAAAGGAACAGTGATGTATGTCCTCAAATAAGTAACATAGGGGCAGCGATGTATTACCTAAAATAACGTAACCAGAGGGACAATGATATCTTCCCTCAAATAACATAACTAGAGGGACAATGATGTCTGCCCTCAAATAACGATGAGCCTATGGCCCCAACCTGATAGCCTCAACACTATCCCCTGAAGGATCCTCACCTCCCATGTGTCTTCCTACGGAAAGAACCCCCAACCAAAAGTCCTAAACCAGAACTAACGGGGGCCTCTACCTACATAAGTGGTCAAAACCACCTCATCACATAGTATATTTGTGTGCACACTACTCAAACTTTCAGGTGAGCGGTAATCACCAAAATAGTTCCCAAGACACTAAACCCCTGACACCTCGTGTCCCTGTGACCATGCCGCTCAAGTCTGATGGCCTTTCCATCCCAGTAACACGGTCCATGCCCAACCTGACAGTCATCCTGCCTCAAACTGATGTCCATGACGCCCAATCTCATGGTCATAACCACATAATATAACCCCGGGACAAGCCCAACCTATGATCAGCATCACTCAAGAATATCTGGCCCATTCCCAGCACCACCAAAAGGGTCAATCATATGCAATTCAGTAGTTTCATATGTAAAATATTTAAACAGAAAACATAAACAGGCAAAATATTCTAAATAGTTGAATTGCCCTAACCCAACAGTTAACAATCAACATCACTGGGGTCTTGAATGCCTCTAACTAACCTAACAGTTATCAATCAACATCAATGAGGTCTTGAATGCCTCTAACAATTTATATCAGGCTTAATAAATTGAACTCAACATTTTATAACAATATAATTCAATGTTAACCATTTTGGCATTCCCCAGCCAAAATGCCCTGATGAGAACAGCCCATTTCTCAGCCCCGCTCAAGAAAAACTGGTATCAGGGCATACCCAAAGGCATCCCATAGGTCCAATAATCAATTCAATATGAAATAGTAGATAAAATGGGTCCCACTCAAAATACCCTAAAACACGCTGAAGGCTGTGTCACCCAAATGACTACAAAAACACAAAAAGAGGTATGCACAACCTACCTGATACTCGTACGATGCTACTCCTTCGATAAAATCCACCGATTAGGTCTAAAATGTGGTAGATCTACAAAATAATCAAAACCACTCAAACCCCTATAACTCATTCTAGAATGGAAATCAAAAAAACGGCTCAAGATGAATCGAGGCCTTACCAAGGGGGTTCCAACGCATCTAACTATGATCGAATCTGACTTCGGATGAAGAATTGGGAGAGAAAACAAGCTCCGGCCGGCTTGGTTCACGAAACCAGGTGACACAACGTGTTCTGCCTCAAAAATGAGGCTAAAATCCATTTTAGGGGAAAAAAGTACACGGCATGTACTTTATGACTACATGCCATGTATATCATTTAACTAAGCATTTGGCGACTGGAATTCCACCGAATTACTTTCCAGAACCTACCGACATGACTACACGGTGTGTACCTAGGGGTACACGGAGTGTACTTGGTTTTTATTACCTTCCTCGCTGACTTACCAACACGCCATGTATTTCTCTCATACACAACCATACTACACGGTGTGTCCAGGAGGAACATGGTTTGTACTTGGTTAAACAAATCTACCTGGCCAACAAGTTTACACGCCATGTATATCCCTTATACACAGCTAGCCTACACGGCGTGTCCAAGGAGGACACGGATTGTACTTGGTCAAAGTGATTCTCCCCAGCCAACAGGCCTATATGCCATGTATGGCCTCCACACCATCAAGGGTACATGGCGTGTCTCAAAAATACATGCCCTGTAGTAAAACATTTCTACACAGTGATCACATGGCATGTACACGGCGAGCACACGGTCGGTCAATAGCCTACACATACACAGCGTGTACTTAATGTACACGGCGTGTAGTCTGGAAATTTCTAGAAACTTCCCAAATTCTCCAGTTTTCTCAGGGACGAGTCAAAAATTCAAACAAGGTCGGGATTTTGACCCGTTCTAAAAACTCGGGTTCTTACAATAACCAGATCCATTATATACAATCAAGGATTACAAGGAATAAATTATCTTTAAATAGGAAGGTAATTTAATTAAAGAAAATTATAATTAAGCTCAAGTATATTTATTTTAATTACATCCCAAGGATTCCATTAGTCATTAACCCATTAGAAATCAACATTATCATTTCACAAATTATCTTATTTAATTAAGGGTACCACAACTCACCAATATAATTACTTTAATTTAATTAATTAAATGCATCATAATGTATCAACATCCCTTAGTTAATTTAGTAAAAAATGAGGTATTTGGGAAAGTTATTATTTTATTAACTAACTTTGTTTACACCTTAGTTCATAAATAAAATAAGGTCACATAGTTCATATTCTAGGTTAAATAACTCTAAACCAATTTAGGTTTGATATAACATATAATGTACTTCATGACCACCTTTTTACTTGCATGTTATTCATTCACACGTTTTTTAGCTTATTAAATAAGGACACATCATAGGAGATAAATTTAATAGTTTAAGACTCTTTCATGAACTTACTTGATCCATGGAATGACTTGAATTAGTTACCTAATCACTCCGAGAGATTACATTTTAATGAGGGTCATAAATTAGTCTAATTGAATTGTAGAGTTAACATTAATCTATTTATCCCATGGACCTTTCCCAATCCATGGGCGGTTCACTATACTATATGCATGGTTTGGTGGTTCTATATTTACATAAGGCCTTGGATTAAGGCAATATAACTTTAGAATTTAAATACAAGGTCAACATTGGATGTCGGAATGAAACACTACTAATATGTCTTATAAAATAGAAACAATTTAAGGGAAATCACTTAGACCACCTACCTAAATATTAGGAATATTCACAAATTTGGTAACAACCCTTGGTTAGAGTCAAAACGATAGAAATCAAAGAATTATACAAACATACTAAATGGAATAACCCACATAAAATGCATTAGTAAACATGGCAATAAAAGAAATGAATAAAAGAGGGGATCAGACTCTTAGACTCTCTTCTAGAATTATAATTCATCCAATAATGATTAAAACATACCAATAATAAATGATATCCTCCATGGACAAGGGAGGGGATAAGCGATATCCAGGCACCTAAAAATATCCATTATGTTGGCCATTTCTTTGGTAAAAAAATGAGGGGAGATGGTTCTAATGGCCTTTTCTAATCTTTAAAAAATCACCCTAAGATCCCAATGGCTGGGTGGTTCTAGGATCATCGACAAGATAGTGATACCAAGAAGAATCTTATAACTATAGGAA
This sequence comes from Viscum album, assembly GCA_963277665.1. Classification (NCBI taxonomy): domain Eukaryota; kingdom Viridiplantae; phylum Streptophyta; class Magnoliopsida; order Santalales; family Viscaceae; genus Viscum; species Viscum album. Next base: position 122,733,797 of record OY728150.1, read on the forward strand.
GACCATTGTCTAGTCGATGGCCTTTTTTTCTAGACAGTGGCACTACAACCCCCTTGATATAGGGCATGGCCACTTAAAACCCTTCCCTAACTCTGATGAGACCTCTTAGACCCCTAGATAACCTCAAAAATAATCTAAAATGGATCTTTTTTATGGGATTCAACCCTCAAAAACTGACTTTGAATCTCAGTGTAATAACTATTCTCTTCACCAAATGGAAAACTCAACTTTTCCTCAAAACTAAACACCCATACAAAAAACAAGACTTAGAATCTTCTCACCATATAAACACTCCTCCCCGAGTTGTATAATAGAGAAACAATAATCCTAAAATTATTAAGGAAAAGAACACCCTCAATAGTTGTGTTCATAACAATACCACACCAACTATCACCAATGATTAAAATCTCATCAGACCATACAACATTGCTTTGATTCCCCCACTGAAAAACCATGAAGCCTCACTACCAAAAGAATTCACAAACCCTTGATTCACTAAAATAATACCCCATGGTTTTATTTCACATGTATACACATGAAAAGTTTTACTAAATTAATAACCCAAAATTGTGCTCTACCTTTCAAGACTAATCGTCTCATGAGTCCTCACCTCAAAGATGAAATCAATGTGTCACCTTATAACATTGTAGTCTCACAAAACCAGTCATTAGCCAACTCACTTTCTGAAACACACACATCTAGTATGATCACTTGACCATCATCTTAGAATTACTAATCACTAGCTTGGAACCAACTATTTCAAACCCAAAAAAAACAAATGAAACATTTATATGGGTTTTCTCCAAGAACCGGAAACCCACCCATAAGGGTTTTCAACCTATTGTTCATAGCATTCACTAAAAACTATTTGAAATGAGAACTACATGATCAACCATTACATGGTTTAATAACCACCATAGGAAAACTTTATTAATGATCATTGTCATCCTAGATCCCCACTCCTTTCACTTGATTCAATCGCTAAACCAAACATTTTTTTATGTTTTTACTAACACAACAACATCTCATGTGACCGCTATCTAAGCTAAGGTGAACCACCACTAGACACTCATCTCAAACAGATTTACCCAAGATTCCAACCTTATTCACACAAAAAAACTCCTATACCTCAATTCAAAACATAGAAAAACTTGGCGCCACTCTTCTATGTGAAACCTAAGCCAAACCGAAGAGTTTTAACATCCCATATGTAGGGTCCATAAAAATTACTTGTTCCTAAGGAACCGTTTTGATACTCAACCAACCCTTGTATATAACACACCAAATCTATTAACAAGTAAAAAACACTTACATTCACTAGATGACCTCCCAATGCTAGTTCGTACCTATTGATGCATAATTATGGAACCTGATCATGATATCCTTTACACTAGATACATCTTCTGACCATAAAATCCATATTACTAAGGTTTAACCTAAACTTCATTAAAACTCCATGTTTGAATTCCCAACTAAACAAGTCCTTCTCTGTGCTCCACCATAATCACTAAAACTCAAATGATCAAATTCCCCCTCTAAACATTTATCAAATGCCTCAAGTCGACATACATTCTCAACTACACTATGATAACATCTAAATTTTATCTTTATATTCTCCATGAAATCCAAATAATTCATATCCACATCCCCAATGGAAAGTCTCACCACACCATCTATGCCTTAGTATAAGGGGGAACCTCCCATGACTAATTTGACACTCCCCAATAAAGAGTGTCCTTATCATCACCCATGGAAAAAAACTCATGATCACTATGGCCCATTTATCATTCTTTACCAAACACACTAGATGGATGTGGTCAACAATCTCAAACTTGAGCACTATATATGAAACAACTGCTAATTCTTATCTCTATATTACAAGAACATCATCCAAAATTTTCATTAATACTTTACTCAAGAAGAGGGGTACACCACTAAATAGCCTATAGTTCACTCCCCACCACACAGAATTACTTACACTTCCCTAAAAAACAATTAGAATGGCTAAAAAATCTAAATGTTAGTTTCTACATTTCATTCCCACCAACAACACTAACCCCTGATTCTCTGTTAGGGGTAACTATGTTCAATGGTTCCAATGTACCTGAATCCATCATGGAATCATTATCACTTCAAAGGTTAAATTGTCGAACCACTACAAAAACCCAGGCAACCCTTCCCAAAAACATCAATCGTTCCTCAGTCAGTTCACTCTAAGAGGAAATTTTGAACCAAAAACCATACGATTCCATGACTTTACATAGGCAGTTGTGAGCCTCACAGCCATCCCAACACTAATATCATCACATAACTCAAGTTCCTCCAAGATCTAAATGATTTATCTTAGACTCATACATGGTCTATTTTAGAAAACTCATCCAACACGCCCCACGTGAAACTTATTCACACTTCCTTGATTATTGGAAAACAATGGATGCATGATTCTGATCCATCCAATCCCATTACCTCAATGAATCCTCAACCATCGATCTTGGTATTTCCATCATGATTCCCTTATAATCCTAGGAATCACACATTATCCTAGAAACCAATTTCAACCCATGACTCATTTCAGTTTAGTCATATAACACTAAGTCTAGCTCAACAATTATGTCAAGTACCTGACCAAGATGAAACTCATCCAAAGACCACCCTTTGCCTGAGTTTCATTCCAACAGATCTTTCTTAACTAAAATTTCTACATACTACATCATTTCGAAATTCCAAGGGTCAGGAATCTCACTAATCCCTCCCTCTCATTCAACTAAGACTCCATAATCCCCAACTCCAATGAAGTCATAAACCCAAAGGAAAATGAAACCCACATGCTTAATTTAAACCCTATAGGGTTATTCCCAAGTTACTTACATGCCTAAACTACAAGACACTAGGAACACCCTATTCTTCAATTCTGAACTAGAGTGTCTCACCATGTGTCACTACACCTATACCTTATCATCTCATTTCATTGTCGAGCATGCTATCAAAGCTCCACTACAAGGAAATAGACTAGAAATCTGAATGATACTACCTTCCAAAAACGGTCTTTAAAAATGAGGGTGCTAAAACATTAATATCTTTACTTAATAAAACCCAAAATATATAATGAACTAAAACTACATTATCTATAGCTCCTCAAATTCATTGATTCCACACGAAAAGATTCCATACCAGATATTCATATCTAACCAAGAATCAGAATGAATTAACTCCCTTAATTAACATGAGGAATTTACTCTAAATAATGGTCCATGTCTAAAATTTCACTAGAATAACTCACCTAACCTCTATACCCAACATAACCAAATACAATAACTAAGACTCATATGAAACATCCATGTTACCATCCCAGGAAACTCTAAGACTACCCCTACACTAGGTTATTTTATAACAATATTTTTATAAGGGGTTATTTAATATATTTCATCAGTTCACATTTATTATAAGAATCCATGATAGTTCCTAACATACAACTCCAAACAACTTTTATTATATAGAAAATCTTTTACAAATCCTTTTATGTATTTATTATTTTTTAGAACGACATTAGTCTAAAAAGTCTATCTCAAGTAATTTAAATAATCTGATCTAGATAAGTAGAATGAAACCAAGTATCTATAATGGAAAATTCCATTTAGATTGTTGTTTAAATTTTAAACAACCAGATAATTTTAATATATATACCCCTAAGGGATTATTTACTAAGACATGTAAGGATAATATCAACCTATGAGGGTCAAGCCATTCCATCATGGGTTGGTTACATGAGTTTCCATTCCCATGTTATAGAGGTAAAATATATATATAAGTTGTAATTGGAATCCCTTTTTAGTGAAACATGTTAATAATTAACTTATTCATGATTTTAGCACACACCCTTAAGGAGTTTATTATTAAACTCATAATGCTAAGATCGATATATAAGGGATAAATTGAGAATATAATGATTTGGTTATATGTGTTTCCATTCCTAATTTAAAGAGAAAACACCCTATAAGTTGAAATTGGCACACCATTTAATTGAAGTCCATCATTAGTCATTTGGATTTATTAAAAAAAATCCTATTACTTTAACATTTAAAGATTCTAATCATAGATAATTATTAACTATTTTAAGACTATTAATTTCATTAATTAATTCTAGGTTGGTTAAATAGAATTACATGATCAAGATATGTGGGAAACACCATTTAGGTTGATGCTGACACTTTATTTAACCAAACATAAGTTGAAACTATAAATGAGGAAAAAATCATGCAATAAAGGAATACAAGTAAAGAACGTAATAATGCTAACAGAATTTGAAACCTACATTCCTAAAATGATGCATGAACACATGCCCTTCTGTCATGCCATCCCACAATGCAAAATACCATAAATTGGAAACCTAAAAATTAAGTGCATCACTCGAGGAGAAATAAAATCAAATATAATAAAGTATAGCATAAAAATAGTCTCATCCATGTAAATTTGGTCCTTCCAACATGTGTGGGTCATATGTTACCATAAAAAAAGATATTTTAGAAGTTCTAAAACATTCGTAGACTCATTTCTACTAGTCTAAAATAGTAATACACATGAAAAATTGTGCTCTGATACCACTTTGTGACATATCTATCCTGGTTAACTCATAAGTAATCAATCTGGAGGGACACATTGACTCAATCATGCCTCCCCATATGCTAGTGGTTTTCAAATAGAAGTGATGGTATAAAGGTGGTACAATGGGGAGACAATACCCTCTAGTTTAGTACTATGTATAGTGAAAAATAACTTAAAATAAGAGAACACAAGTGGTAATAAAATGACAATCCAACAAGTGCCAATAAAAACCAACCATGAAAGAACATATGATGCTATGGGTACAAAGAAGTCAATACATATAGTAGGTGATATACATATAGAAGGGATAGATAAAAATAAATAAATAAATAAGTCGACCCAACTTCTGTTGGAAATACAATTACATACTCAGTCTACAGATCCCATACCAAGTCCCAGCCCAAGATATTTAACAGCAATGAGGAACCAACCAAGTTCGTATCATGTAGGCAAGAGATATGCCCAGGTACCAAGTGGATTCTCGATCATGGTATGAGTAAAACTTAGTATGATTCCACCAATTATTTCAAATGAATATCCAATTTATGAATATAAATCATATGGTGTGTAGTATATAATATTAAAGAATGATGTAAAGTGGTGAAATGGAATTGATCAAGGGATTATGGGTGGTTCACCTCCTACCCTACCTGCTTCAACCTAAGTGCATAATCTAAAAAGCCATGCCATTGTGATAAATCCATGACATCTATCTCAAGAGTAGAATCTAATGGATAAAACCTCATCATTGCACATTTTAAAGGGATTCTAACTAAACCCCTTTTTTAAAAGGTGGAGCTTTGGTCAAATGACCAAAGAAAATATTGTTTAAAAAAGAGAAATTACAAAAGTCTAAAAGACATGATCATATTACAGTCTTTAATATAAAGAGGAATCAAGGAGTCAGGTAGCTCTTAGAGCCAGGTTATGTCATGTGTGACCCCTTTATTGGTGAGTCCATCTGCAACCATATTCTACTCATGAGAGGTGTGGATTGCAATGTAGTTAGTACCTTTGAGAGAATGGAGACAATTCATCCATCGTGTAGTAATCGGCCATGCAAGATAAACCACCCCAATTCAAATGGCCTATACTATAACAGTAAAATTGCATTCAATCCACAAGTTGTTCCAACATTTTTTCATGGAGAAAGAGATGGCATGGATCACGTTTATAATTTCAGATTCCATGGAGGTTGTAATGCCACGACCTCCAAAAAATCACCCAAAAATCTAACAAAGATAGTTTCTAAAGATGGTGTCACATCCTAAGGGAACCTGATTTCCTTTAGAGGCTCCATCCAAAATGATTTTGGTCCATCCAAGGAGTAGTGGTCTCTAGAAAACCTCAAACGTGTGTCGTGGTAGAATAAAGATGGTATCAACCTGAAGACTCCTCAAAATCATAAAATCAGCCACTATGTTGTTGAAACTCTCTCTCTAAATCAAATCAACAACCTAAATAGAAACCAGAATTCACATTTTGCCTTCATTAATATTCAGTGAGCAATTATTGTGAAGGATATAGTTCCTGTCATACCAGATGACGTGAAGAAGCTCTGCAGCCCCTACATGAAATAAGATCTTTATTTTTTGGGATGTTATCCATATCAACACAACGTTTTAGCTAGTTATTGAGAGATTAAATAATCATCCATCTGAAATCAAAGATGTTAAAAATATAGTTCCAAAGAGAAGTGGTCGTAGCACAAGATTTAAATAAATTATTAGCATCTTCTCTATGCTGATTAAAAAGATGGCATTTAGGGAAAAGATGGATCCCAAAAATTTGTAAGCAGGTATCAGTGGGTACCTTATTGTAGGAAAGGCACTAAATAAGTGCGAGTCTTGAGGGATTAATATAGGACTTATCGAAGAATTTGATCCATTTTTAATCATTCTCAGAGTTATGGATGGAGTGGTAATAGAAATTCTTTGAGTTTATAAAACCATTGTGTGCATGATCCAAAATTAAAAAATCCTCTGAAGTAGAAAATGGGTAATTATCAATTCTATGAACAACATTATTAGGAAGAGTGTAAATATGATAAGAAAGATTCTAACAGTGTTGTTGATATTTTCAAGAGAGCATTCAGGAAGAAACAAAGAGATTAGATGAGCACATGTCCAATTGCCCAACCAGAATCTCATAGATGAGTTTCTAGAAACCATCAATCTCGAGTCATCCATAATGATGTCATTAATGTTTTTTATGGATGTACAAATGGAAAAAGCCATGAAATTATATTGACCACTTTTCAGTCTATCAAGGAACATATTCTTGATAAGAGCAATCGAAGGGGAGTCATTGAGAATCAAGTTCCAAGTTAATCTGGCTTGAAGGGCCTCATTAAAAAGTTTTAAGTTTTTTATACTAAGACCACCTTTGTCTAAAGGATTACAAAAAGTAGTCCAAGTAATAGTCCCAATATTCCTGTCCATGGTGATTCCAGTAAAAACAAAAAATTTAATATAAAATTCATTTTTTTATAAGACCAACTGGCCATTTGTAGACCATCATAGAGTAGACCAATTTGGAGACAATGGAAGACTAGACTAGAAAAACTCTCCCTGTCATATAAAGAGATTTTCCTTTCCAAGTGGATAGTTTATTAAAAATTTGATCAACAATATTATAGAAGTATAAGGCTTTGTGTCTTCCCCAAAATATGGTAACCACAAGGTAAATGAAGGGAATTTCTCCTTTTTTGATGCCATGTTCATTAATGATACCATTTTTCCTACAAGATGGGAATTTTTTCCCAAAAATAGATGAAGGATTTGTGCTAGACAATGGCCTGGACTGAAACTTCCTCATAATGAGTAAGATGAGTTTTGAGAGTTTTGATGTTCCATTTGTCCTCCTTTAAGAAAATAATGATGTCATCAGCATATAAGAGGTGAGTGGGAGCATTGAAATTTCTATAAGTCAAAATCTGTTTGAGCTTATTTTGGTCAACCAGATGAATGACCAAGAAACTCAAATAGTCCTCTACAATGGAAAAAAGTATTGGAGATAGGGGTCACCCTATCTGACACCTTTGGAACAATTTAAATAGCCTCTGGGAGATCTATTGATCAATATGGAAATGTGCACTGAGTTGAAAATGGTTTTAATTTGAATAATGAAGATATTATTGAAACCAAATCATTATAAGACTTTGAAGATGAAATTCTAATCCAAAGTGTTAGTGTCCTTCCAAAATTCAAGTTGAATGGAAATGTTGACACCCCTATTCTTATTTTTAACATGTTTGTTCATTTCGAGGAGAGACAAATATAGTCTTGGATGGATCTTCCTTTTGACAAAACCAAATTTATTCTAGAAGATAATTTTATCTATGATAGTGGAGAGTTTATTCGCAATAAGTTTGGTGATAATTTTGTAAATTTTGTTGATAAGAGCAATGGGTCGAAAGAGATAAATTTCAAAGGCATTGTCAATTTTAGGGATCAAGGTAAGGAATTGGGTATTCAGCCCATGAGGAAGGTTTTAACAAGATTACAGACATCCGTTTGGATGAAATCCAAATATTTTTTATAGAACCAATTATTGAAACCATAAGGACTCGGGGAACTATCTAGATTTAGTCTGAAGACAGTGTCTCTGATTTCATGATCAAGAGGAACACCTATGAGAAAAGAGTTTTCAACATCAGTGATAGTATCCAAAATGATCCCTTGAATGATATCCTTCTTCATTTAAGGTCCATTTAAAAAAGATTTTAAGTAGGATACCACATGATTAGCTATGTCCACTTCATTATCCAAGTGGTTGTCTCCATCTTTTAGAGAGGAAAGTGGCCTACAAGCTTTCTGAACCCTCTACAAAGAGTTATAAAATTTGGTATTTATATCACCATCCATTAACCATTTGATTTTGAAGTTATTCTTATGAATGTTGTCATTGAAAGAGAGAAGAAAATTAAGTTTCATAGAAATTATAATTTCTTGATTTTGATCTATAGCAAAGTCATAATGTCTGATGATATTTTTTATTTGATGAAGATTTTCCTCAAGAAGAGATATTTCATTATCAATTTTTTTATCTTTAATACTACACCAATTATTAATCTTTTTTGAGATATTTTAATTTAAGAGGACAATAAAAGGAATCATCAGAGTGGGACATAGAAGTCCAAAAATGTTTAATGAGATTAAAAAAATTAAAGATCTGGAACCAATAATTATTGAACCGGAAGGGCAGAAGAGGTTTCATAGTTTTGAGGGTAATAGTGACCAAGATATGGTGATGATCAGATTGAATCTTTGGAAGGGTGGTTCTGGAAATGGTGTCCCATTTATCTAAATCATGATCATTAGTTAACTCTCTATCCATTTTTCTTGAAATCATTCTATTGTGATAATTCCTATACCAGGTATACTTTTTAATGAGGAGAGAGATTTCAATAATATTGGCATTATCAATAGCAACCTTAAAATCCCTTGAAGATAAAGTTGAGTGGAGAGGGCCAATTTTCTCACTAGAAGAAAGAATAGCATTAAAATCACCAACAAACAACCCGGGAAAATGAATAATAGTACTCAACTAGGAGAGGTCATTGAGTTGTATCCAAGGAGGTAATCTAAGGGATTTCTGATCTAGGGAACTTAAGATGAATCTGGAAGCTAATCCCAAGAATTCTAATATTCTAGTGTTTCTAAGTGAATCCATGAATCTAGGATGATTCATTCATTAATATAAAACATTGACCTGATCAAAGGGGATAATCCATGGAATTCACATCAATGAATCATATGGTGTCCACTACGTTTGTTTCAAGTATTATAATCTTGAATCTAAGGCTTACCCATGGCATGCTTTACTTCTAATCAATATCCAATTTAAATATATTAACAAGTATTTCCCAGTTAATTTACTCTAATAAATATTATATAATTCATTAGGTTATTTCCTATAATTCAAATATGCAATCCAAGGCTTACCTATGTCATGCATCACTTTTAATACATAACTAGTTACATTATATAAAAACATTTCATACACAGCATAAAGTCCCTTTAAAGATAAAGGGAATTTAATTAAGGTAAACAACCATCAAGGCTCAAGTACATTCATTTTAATTACACCCCAATGATACCATTAGTCATTAAACAATTAAAAATGAACATTACAATTTCATAAATTATCTTATCTAATTAAGGGTATCATAACTCACCAACACTATTACTTTAATTTAATTAATTAGAATCATGTCAATTCATTAACATCCCTTTGTAAGTTTTACATAATAAATGAATTATTTATAAAAGTTGTCATTATATTAACTTACATTGGTCAGAACCTAGTTTGTATGGGATACAAGGTCTCGAGGTTCATGTTCTAGGTTAAAGAACCCTAAACAAAGCTAGGTTTGATATAACAGATCATGTACCTCATAGTCACCTATTTACTTGCATATTATTCATACACACTATGTTTGACTAATTAAATAAGGAATCCTTATGGGAAACACATTTAATTGGTTAAGACACTTTTATGTCCTTACTTGGTCTATATAATGAGTTGAATTAATTACCTAAGTAATCATATAAAGTATATTTTAATGGGTTCATAAATTATTCCAATTGATTTCAAGATTTAAGGTTAGTGAAATTCTCCCATGGATCTTTCTCACTCCATGGGAGGTTCTCTATAATCTAGGTGTGGTTAGGTGGTGCTAGATTTTCTTAAGGACATAGATTAAGGAAATATAATGTTTGAATTTAAATACAAGGTTGATGTCGGATGTCGGAATGATGAAATAATGATATGTCTTATGAAATGTTAAGGATTTAAGGCAAATCACATAAACCACATACCTTATGTTTAAGAAACGAAACTCATCTTGTAATAACCCTCAGTTTTAGATGAAATGATAAAAATCGGAGAAGTGAAAAAATAGCCTGGAAATATGGTATAACCCATATAAAAGGCGTGAGAACACATGATAATAAAATAAATGAATAAAATAGGGGATTGGACCTTTAGACTCACCTCTAGTATTCCAACTCATCCAATAATTATTTATGTAGACCAATAATGAATAGGATCTATAATGGCCAATGGAGAGGAAGAAGAGAGCTCCATGTGCCTAGAAATGGCCCTTACATTGTACATTTATTAGGTAAAAGGGAGAGGGGGGAGAGGTCTAATGACCTTTTACCCATATTTAAAAAAAATAACCTAGGAACTCACCAGATACCCATTTATCACATTATGAATATCCTACCTTTAGGAAGGCCACCAGCTAGCTGATGGCACTATAGCCCATTGGCTACATTCCATGACCACTTCCCACTCGTCCTGAACTTTCCTAAGACCTTCCAGACCCCTAGTGAACCTCAACACTTATAAAATGGATCTTCTCCAAACATCAGTGGAATAATGGTTCCCTTCACAAAATGGAAAACTCAAATTTTCCTCAAAAACAAATAACCATACAGAACACAAGGCTTTAAAATTTTACAAAAACAAAGCATTGGAAATTGATAATGAATAATGTTAACATGAATAATATAACACTCAATTGTGGTATAACTTTAATTTTAAAATAATTGGGAAGTGTATGAAAAAGATCTATCAAGATAGTTATTTATACTCTTTTTACCTAAGACCACTTGAAATATTTCGTGCTTATTTACAATGAGAAATTATCAAAACACTATTAAGAGGATAGGGTGAAATTTCCATATAGAATCTATTATTGGTACACACTAATGTGTGTGGACTATTTCCAGTAGAATATATAGGTAGATATTATTACTTCATAACTTCTATTGATGACTTTAGTATATATTGATATGTATACTTGATGAGTTATAAGCATCAGATTTTGGAGATTTTCAAAGAGTTGAAGAATTAATTAAATAACCAACTTGGTAAGAAGATAAATAAGATCCAATATGATCAATGTAGTGAATATATTTACCAAGATTTTATTGAATTTCTATAGGACTTTGAGATTCTATCTCAACTCACTCTATCTTATAATCCAAAGTGAAATGTTTTTAGTGAAAGGAGGAACCATACATTGTTATACAAGGTAAGGTTGATGATGATTCATAAATAGTATTCATTATTATTTTTGGTATATTCATTAAAAATTGTGTCATACACACTAAATTGAGTACCAACTAAATAATAAAATGTATTTTTTTCAAGTTACAAAGTGAAAAAAATCTATTTTGTTACATACATGTGTATGGGGATATGAGGTATTTGTTAATTCCATCTTTGGAAACAAACTATCATCCCAAGGAATTAAGTGTATATTTATAGGATATCAGAAGGAAACTAAGGGATATTATATATATAACCCATCAAAAAATAAAGTGACTATCACAAGACAATCCATACATCATGATAAGGAGCACATCATTAAGAACGATAGTGAGAGTAATATTTTATTCGATGAAATTTATGATCAAGATAAACAAGAGTTGGCACAAGAACATATTCCATAGGACCCTGTGGGAAAAAAATCAAGAAACACCAGTACAAGAGAGGTAATATAACGAGAAATATATTGTTTTTAGTAATTTAATATGGAGACTCATTATTTATTAACAAGAATATACCACTCTATGGTAAATAGGTAGTAGAGAAATCAGAAAAAGTAATATTGAAATAATCCATGAATTTTGAGATGGATTCCATGTATCAAAACCAATTTTTCATTTTAGTTGATCTGCTAGTTGATGTAAAGCATGTAGGGTGTAAATGGGTATTTAATAGAAAAATGTACATGGAAGGTAAAATAAATAGCCAAAAAGCATGGATAATGGCTAAAGTTTTGAAAAAACATCAAGTATTTTACTATGATGAAACCATTCCTCCAATTTACATGTTTAAATCCATCAGAATTTTACTTGTAATAGCATCTAAACATAACAATGAAATTTGGCAGATGGAGGTAAAAATAGATTTCCTTAATGGAATCATTTAAGAATATGTTTAAATAAAAAAACTACAAGGTTTTGTGACTCTAAGTAATTCCAAAAAGGGTTTTAAGTTGTCTGGATCCATTTAGGGATTAAAGAAAGCATCTAGGTCATGGAACATTTTGTTCGATAAAGGTATAAATTAATTTGGTTTCATTAATAATGGATGTTACCCATGTATTTAAACGATGTTTAGTGAGAGTGTATTTGTTATCCTAGTAGTATATGTTGATGACATATTACTTTTTGGAAATGTCATATCAGTCTTACAACTAGTTAAGGATTGGTTAAACATGTGTCTCTCCCTCAAGGACTTAGGTGAAGAAGCCTACATTATAGGTATCAAGATCATTCATGGTAGATATAATAGGATGATTAGACTAATTCAAGGTATATACATTGACTAGATAATAAAGATATTTATTATGGAACAATCCAAGAGAGGATTTGTTCCAGTGTCACATGGTATATATCTTTTTAAGAATATTTTTCATTATATACAAGAGGGGAAAAGAGAATGAGTAATATCCTATACGATTTTGTGATAAGATCAATCATGTAAATCATGTTATGTATGAGGCTTTATATTCCTTATTCATTGATCAAGATATAAAGAATTCGAGATTATCTAGGTGAATAGAATTGGTCTATTATTATGGTTATCCTTAAGTATTTGAGAATAACTAGGATATGTTTTTTGTGTATGGTAGACATGAGGAGATCCTCATTAGGGTTTATACTGATTTTAGATTTAAAAAATATCAGAATGATTTGAATTCATGATCGGGATATGTATTTATCCTCAAAAGAGGATTTTTGAGATGGAAAAGTTTAAAACAGAAAGTTATTGTTGATTCTACAATGGATTTCAAGTATATAACAACTTCTGATATAGAAAAAGAACATTTTTGGATAAGAATGTTCAAGATATTAATTTGGTACCTGGAATTAAATACCATATCACATTATATTGTAATAATATTATAGGCATGTATTGGAAAAAGGAGCCAAGTTCACACCAATGGAAAAAAAACATACTTTCGAAGTGTCGTCTACTAATGGATTTTTCTCAGAGGGGTGACATTGTGGTGATAAAAGTTCCCACAAAAGAAAAAATTGAGGATCCCTTAACTAAATACTTATATCGCCAAAATAATGAGTATCATGCGAGAGCTAGAAAATGGAATGTTGTTAGCATTTAGATATAGTGAAAGTGGGAGTCGGTTGAATTTGGTTCCCTAAAACCAAATTCTATGTACTTTATGAAGTTCCAAGTCATGATACAAGAATCACTGAGAGGGGGAGGGGTGAATTAGTGATATATTTTTCTTTTTATGTTTCCTTCTTTTTTAAAAAATATTTTTCTCCTATTAAAGAGTTTCTTCCCTACTGAACACACACAACCACTGGAACACAAGATTTACAAGGTTCACTACTCCACAAGAGTAGCTAAGTCCTTGGTATGGTACAGAAATAATCTAATACCACAAAATCCACTAGAAAACAATCCTTTGATGTGGAATTCAATGAGTAGGATATTCCCTTACACTCGTGTAGCACTTGGAAAACAATCCTCAAGCGCATGAGCACCCTTTTAGCACAAATAGGGAATTATGGTATTTTAGTGATTCTTTACAATTGAACAGGTGTATTCTCTGAAGTATGACTCTTCACTTTCCTACCCAGAAGCTGGTAAGAACTCACATACACACAAATGAATACATGTGAAGAACCCAAATCTTTTGGCACCCATTTAGGTGTCTTGCGTGCATCTTTTATTCCACATGCACAAGATTTATCTTTTATCTCAAAACACCTCTTGAGCACAACTTCAATATTGTGCGCAAATTTCTTCTTGCACGCAACTATATTTCATTCACGCACTACCCTTTACATAAAATTATTTCGCACCTCAAAGATCAGGATTTCACTAAGTGTCTAGCTTCACATATGTGTGGGGGTCACCTCTTATTTATAGACCTCATTGAACCACGTTCAAAAACACCAATGTCTCACGCAAGATCCTGACGCATCGCGCAAAACCCCATTTGACGTCGCATTGGGCGTGTAAGTCTCTTTCATGCCAACCTCATTTTTCATGCACTTATTGAATCATTCGCGCACTTCCTTCCTTTTCCATTTTTCTAAGTTTATACCTTGAATCATACCTTGCATGAAACATTCCAAACTCCCTTCAATCTTGCGCGCAACATTCCAAACTCCCTTCAATCTTTCACGCAAAAACCAATATTTTATGTAAGCCTCTACTTTGCCATATTTTGATATTCTGATCATGGAACTACACTTGATTGAAACATACCAAGACATATTCAAACTTGCGTACAACATACTTTTCCAAAAACACATTTCTTCATCTCCCAATTTTTAGGCCCAAAAATTTGGCAAACACTGGAAAACAGTTCCACCTTAAAATGTTCTTTTTGTTATGCCTCTAGATCATATGTTCCCTTTTCATTTCTCTCTTCACTGCATCCCATAACCATTCTTCAGATTTCATCACGAAATCCACTATCATGATATGTATCCTTTTATCGAACAACTTTAGCATCGTCATATTTTCCAATAGGAAGTTTTACAAATTCCATGTCTTGTAGTAACATCTTTCCTTCCAATCAAGACTAACTATGACTGGAAGCACCTTTACTCTTCATTTCCTTTATAAAGCTTTCATCACAAGTTCTCTTAACTTATGATATTTTTGAAATAAAAATCAGTAAATAATCTTCTGAATTCACGTCCTTTACAAAGTGAATTGATTTATCTTCTTTGATAATAAAAGACAAAACTCTGTAATAGAAAACTCTTCTTACTTCCTTATCTATCCAAATTGTTCCCAACAATTTATGATTACATGTATTCATTGTTTTGAATATTAATAAAAATATTTTCATGTCATTATTTTTCTTCTATGTTATGTAGTATGTGATAATGTCCTAAGAGTAACTATTTCACTTCATGGTCATGGAAGTTTCCCACTATAATGAGAACCTAGAAGTGTAAAAATAGTATTAATATTATATATATATATATATTATATATCTAAAAGATATAATTTTATTGCACAAAATTATATTTTCTATTAGGGATGGATACTCGTGATACTTTGAGGAAATTTCTCATGGTGTGTCCCCTTGGTAATTTCTAGCGTGGAATATTATGAGAACATGACATATCAGTACAAAATCCACATTTATATGTGTCATTAGATGTTTTTTGACACAAATATACTTGTACGATTCACATTTATATGGAATGAAACATGTGAATATTTTTGGGTTCTTCTTTTTTCATAAGACACATGTTATGGTGTTTGGAGTGGACATTAAATAAGGAGATTCATGTGGCATGTTTTTTATTTTCACATGTACATGAGTATCTCTATTTCATGAAGAAGTAGAGAACATGAATTCAATATATGTGATCTCTTTATGAATTATAACTCATAATCATGTGAATTTATTTGAGATCCACCAAGAATTATGGATCCTTGACTTAACAATATCTTTAAAGAGGAGGTGGTGGATTACTTATTTATAAATAAAGATTCCTCATGTCGATAGATGGGAGGATGAAAATGAGAGTAATCATCGAAAACCTATGCTATGCATTAATTTTACTTTCTTAAATGTTTTATACACAATATAAATGACTCCTTTTATGATATTATATGTTTATCTTCACTATTGAAGTTCCTATGTAGTGATGTATTCTGCTTGATTTTGAGAACAACGTACTGGTAAGTTGTGTGATAATCTAATACATGTTTGTGTTTGATTTCATGAAAAGAGGGATTTGTAACATACTGTATCACATGAGGTATTGTGACACCATTAGTAATTCATGATATCATAAATATATAACTAATATCTCACATATATACACTATAACATGAATATGTAATTGATTGCATATTGTTAGCCATCTATGCCTTCATGAGAAGGAGATTGAATTATCGAATACCCTATTGTGTGAGTAACTATGTACTAAAAAAATTTATTTATTTAATAAAGTGTTAGGATAGTTCATATGATGAGTATGGATGCTTGAGTTTCATAATTACACTTACATGAAGGCAGAGTGAAATTATGAGCCTTTTAAGGATTTGTAAGAATATAATGAGAACCAAAAATAGATCATACGGTGAAGAAGTTATGTGAGGTCACCACCATGAATATATATATATATATTACATGAACATATTATACTATAAAAATAGTGGTTTTAGAGAATATAATTTGCAAAAAATATCTCTATAGTGCATTCATGAAACTCTCGATGTAGATTATGTGGTTCATAAAGCCTATTTGAGTTTAAAAATTATGAAAATACAAGTATGCAAGGAAGGTATTCCAGGTATTTTGGAATCACATGAAGAATGATGAGAGTTTTGAGTTTTTAAGATACACATTGATCTGAAATAATCCTTAGATATAAGGCTGACTAAGTTGGTGTGATGAATGGAGGAATGTGTTTATCGGACACACCACATTTCATGGACATACAAAGGTAGTGGGATACCACATCTAAAAATACTAAAGAGATATAAAGTGTTTAAGGGAGGGGATAACATTATGAAATATAGATATATAATTTTCTATATAAAATAGTATAGCAATCCAATGTGGTTACATGAAGAAACTAAATCATGTCCATGAATCATTTTTTCATCATGAATAATGAGATTCTGTGACTATCTACAAGAAGGATTTAAGACATCACATACTTAATTACATTAATAGAAATATGATTTCTTATATAAATATACTTTCATGAAGAATTTAAAAGACCACATACCCATTGGATACATGAAGTATAATCCATGTGACATATCACATGTGCATGATGAGGATCACAAAATGTGAATATATATGAATAAAAAAATTACTCATGATCACATTGATGTAAAGAAGTTTAAATAAGGTAATATCATGAATCCATATAAGGGAAACATGATTATGTGATATTGATTCAATCGTGTGATGCCTCAAAGATAAGAAAAGTCCTTAGGTGATCCAGGTTTCCTGTGATAGGGCCTTCATACGGTCATTATTTCTTACACGACACCCTCTGAGTAATGTGACAGCCCCATGATTCCCTATATAGATTCAATATTTTAAATATTACATATAAAATCATATTTATTTCCTCATGTATCCATATCATTAATGTTTATTATAATCATATTCCCTTATGGTAGCCTCAACATGTTATCCCCAAACCCATATTCAATGAATATGGCCTTCTATTATCTCTTGTTTCTTACAACAAGCATGATTCATGTAGGATTAGATGCATGAAATGATCATGTCATTAAAATAATAAAAATTCCCCATTATGGGTATCCTATTTGGTTGTAAGTATCTACCATATTTTTTTTATTTAAAAGTTCTATACTTATGATGAAATAACTAAAGGTAGCCTCAAATGCATAATTCCCACTCAAATGTATGTACTATGAGGACTCTGATTCAAATAATAAATAGGATACATAGGAAATATTTATAATTATCAAGATCCATACCATAATACCCCATATATATAGCTTTCACATTTCAATGTCCCCTATGGAAGCTCATAATTCATCTCATGTGGGTCCAAATCCCCCATGAGAATCATAATCATACATCTCTTCGGGAAGGCTCATTGTGTAAGCCTCATACCAAAATACCCCAATTTGGTAATCCTCATTAGGTATAAATCTAACCATATCTCCATATTCTTTAAAGGTCCATATTCCTAAAGAATCTTTTAAGTTTATCCCCAATATGTAAACCCTCCATATATTCAATCTGGTTCTATCATGAAATGCATTTAAACTTTTTTTTCTCTTATTTCTCATATCAAGCACGACTCACTTGGTGTTATAGATCTATGATTGTTATACAAATCACATAGGTAAAATGCCTCCAAAGTTTTAATACCCGAATGAATGCATATCCTTTTCAAAGGGCTATACTCTCGATGAAATAATTCAGGGAAGCCTCATATACATAAGTCCCTCCAAAGTGTATGAACTATGAATAATCCAATCCCTATCCTCAAAGGATACGTTGGAAACCCCCAAGAATCTCAAGCATCCATATCTTATATGGAAATATCCCCCATATACATCCTTACCACATTATGTTAAACTACATTATATGGTCTTGTTATATAACCTTAAAATGTGTCCTTAAAATTCCATGGTCTTTGATTATCGACTTGATGAGGTATGTAGGATGCATCCTCGAGTTTTAAACCCAACATCATCAACTCTTAATTGTTATTATTACCAATTCATATCCCTCATGAGATAATTTATGTCCTATTATATATTATTCATATTCCTATGAGTCTGGATGTCTTTTTAATTAGAGCCATATCCCCTACAAACCATTTTATACCAGGGAATATTATTAATGTTACCATGTCCCCATCCATAGGGCTATGTTCCTTTTGGGTTATCCTCATTGGTCTATATTCTTTGTGTGGATCTTCTTCACAAGGCCATATCACTTATGATATCAAACCATCTTCATTAGGCCATATTCTTAGATGGGATCATCTTCATGTGGACATATACCTTATGATTTAAACTCATCTTCATGGGACCATATTTCATTCGAATTCAACCACAAAGGGATTATCACGAATAAGTCCCAAACCAACCACTACTAGGAACCTTTCACCTAGAATTCCTTATCCCATTATGTTAAACTGTATGGTATGGTCCTATCACATGAACTCAAACTCTATCATTCAAAATAGGTAGGTTTTGATACCTTTCACAAGGGTATATTGGAATCCCCTTCATGTCCTTGATCTTGATACCACATGCGACCACTACCTTCCTAGATGACAATAAATTCTAGAGCACCTAACTGTATGGTTTTAAAGGATAACAACCCCTGAACCAACATTTCCAAGTCATAATGGGTAGTAATATAGAGAAATTATGATACATACATATACATATATATATATATATGAATACACTAATGAGACACCCCTGATATGTGCTTCCTATGAAAAAAAAAGGTGGGATCGACAATAATAATAAACAATTATGTTACCCATGTATAGATAATTAAGGATGTCTATTACTTGTGATGTTACACTAATACGTGGCCTTTTTGTTATTGTATTTGTGACCATAGATTCCTTTATCATAAATTCCAACTCAACCCAAGGTAATTAAATTATCAAGAAAACATTTAGGTACTTCATCTATAGTAACTAACTCCACAAACCGTAGAACAATGTCACATACCTGAAACCTTCAGTGTTAGGTGGAAAACATGATGGTTAGGGAGTAACACTAACATGGTACAATCATAACCCTAGAGGATTCATGTGAGGGTCTTCATGTTCTAAATCTCATAGGACAACCTTTCTTAAGGAAGTCCACATTGATGTCGCCAATACTTGTCGCCACTGCTAATTGATTCAAGAGTCTATCTTCAGAGTGTAGAAATAAATCCGTCCCTTAACGTAGGAAGGTGGATAAAGGATTAAAAAATAGATCCATATTGGTTTAGGTGTCACCCAACAGGAATCCTATTAACCACCTCCATAATCATGTGATAACCACCCCTCTGTCACCTATTGAGGGTGATGCCCGGTGGTATGCCTCCTTAGGGACTCAAATTCGAGAACCAAGAAGATCTCATTGGGTGTAACATGCACTAAATATTTGGGAGAAGGCCTATATTACTACATACATAAATGAATCCCACTGTAAAATTCTAAAATAAACCATTGAATAGGCTCATATCCCTTATCACCCATATCAAGTCCGTCAACATCCTATGAAGGCACTCACCGATTAGACTCATATCCATACCCACACAAACCAAGTATACCTATATATTCTGGTAGCTAATAGGGTGCAGGAACCTACTATATCACCCACACAATAATTACATCATCATATTCTAGTGGAAAAGGAGGTTAGAAGTGGGAATATATGATTACTTCAATCAAATACATTTTATGGAAAGTCTTGAAAACTGAGAATGTGTAGGACAATATTCTTGCACATACCCTTATAGAGTGATAATATATCATTGCAGCGATAGAGGGTATTTTCCTACATACTCTAACAATAATATAGGGACAAGAACATATTCCTATTTTAGTTTTCATAGTAGCATATCAAAAATTCTAACATTATCAAATGACTACTCCATAGAAATAAAATAATATTCCTCATATCTATGAGGATTATCAGAATATTTAGGTAAAGGAAAAAAGCATGGTACTAGGCTCAGATCCTCATTCCTCTTGGAATTTTTCAACACAATCTAAAAATAACCTCCGGATAGGTGAATTTTACTATTGATAATGTCTGATAGCATATCCCAAAGGTTGAAAAATATTGGTCTCATATTCCTACTCCAACTAAGGTTCTTCATCATATTCAGGTAGTTACCTCAATGTAGGCCCATATCCCTACCAAAAAAGATAATTAGAATATTATAATAGATTATAGGATCCAAGAACATATTCCTACTCCCTCCAATAAAATACTACACAAAAATCCTTCAATGTCTATATATGAGTAATATCATATTCCTTGTCCCATTCTAGATTTCCATGGATACATTCTGGTAGGGAATGCACATTTTAATCGGGCTCATATTCCTCTTTCAACCAGGGTTGATCAGTATATACTAGAAATAACCCAAATGTGGGACTATATTTCCACTAATAACATATAATATCACTAGAATACTCTAATATATTCTTATTATTGGGATCATATTCTCATAATAGTAGATGATCATCGGCATACTTGGGTGACCACTATGTAGTAGGATCATGCTCCTACTCAACCCCAAATAGCATATCGGTATATTCTAACCATAATGTAGAATGAGGTTCATGTTTTTGGCCTGATCAATGCCATAATACTTTAGTAAATATAGTACATATATGAGGTATCACAAGGATATTTATACTCTTCATCTGAATTATAAGGTTATACCTACCACAAAAATCCTCATCATGATAGCATAGAGATGGATTACAGGGATCCTACCCCTAACATCCATCATGGAAAACCTTTAAGTGGTAATATCTCACCCAGTAAAGTACATACTACTAATTTTATGAAACCTTCACATAGATACATTCTTAAAACACTGGTTTTAACCATATATAGATCCCCATCAACCGTCATCAACACCCCACCTTAGTCAGTAAGAGACCCAAAGTGGTGACCGCCATCCATGCCTTCTAAAAGCCATGAGTAATTTTCCATATAAAAGAGTCTTATATGGTATGAAAAGGTAAAGGAATTTTCCTCCGATGAGGAGGAATTCAAAATGGAAATATGGAAATAGTTAGTCAAGAACAACCTCTTAACTATGTTCTATCCCATTGCATCGCTAGTTATGATGTACCATATGACCTAAGGAAGAAGTACATACCTTACTTATGTCAAAACTTATGGGACACATTTCAATGGATAAAGGACAATAACCTCCCTTATTCAGGTTAAAATTTTCATCTTCAAGTCATTAACATATTATTCTACTAGATAGAGCTCACCACCCTCTCTATAACCCAAAATTCAATGTCAAAAAACACTATGATTGTCTATGAAATGTTTTCCTCCATATCCTAGTTAGCCTTTATAAAATAATAACTAAGGCATCATAGGATGTACATATTCAAGGATGGTGTGGGTATGGATCATCTCACTTCACCCTATCCTGAAGACAGTAGTGACCTCCAGACATAGCATCCTATAATGTCATAGTCAAAGGAGAGATCATAAATCCATTAAATACATGATCTAGTTGGTTAATCCAATGAAATACCCTCACTTTGAAGACACTAAAGTGTTGCGAGTGTAAGGAGGGGTTCATCGATGGGATCTTGATCCAAGACTATAAAGAATACAAGAGCATGCTTTATATGAAAAAATAAAAAACATAGGCTTCCTGGAAGATCCCTTTGAAGAGTATCACTTATCCTAAGAAAGAAATGCACCCATCACTTGTACAAGTGAAGATATGATTGATAAAGAAGATCATGTTAGAAAATTTCATTATATCCATCTAGGAATGACCCCATACCACATATATGTGCGAATATTTACCACTCCCTCTACCCTAAGGGTGATCAAATATCATGTGGGTCCCAAAGGAGGTAGTGGTGGTTTCTAATCAACCCTATCCTGCAGGATAGGGGCATTTTAACCATGAATATCATCCTAGGAATCATAAAATCCCAAATAGGATCAAAACGTACCATAGGAAACCATTTTTTACCCCATCCCATAGGGATGGGAGAATTATTATCATCTTCTTTAAGGATATTAGTATTCTCCAAAGTGGGTAATAGCTACCAATAGTCAGCATCCTAGTTGTTCCTCCCCCCACATGACACAACCCTATCATTTAGGGATAATTCATTAAGCATGGTTAGAGGCTCCATAAAGTTTATTATTCACATACCAAAACTTGAATAATTTTTAAAAAATAAAATCAAATCCCATAAGGTTCATAAGCCAAAACAACCTAATAAGAGAAATGTTAATAGTGAAGACCTCAACATAACTCCAAAAGGGGAAGCGTGTGGTGCAGAACAACCCTATTGCTCAGAGAATGAAGAGATGATTCCTTTCACTTGATATTACTCATTTAATTTAATCACCAATAAACAATTGGATGATAATGATTGATACGCGGATTCCAAGGGACACAATGCTGAAAGAACACCTAGAGAGGTGGGTTTCCCTAATGCACAAATTGATGATACAGACACATAAAATCTGTGGAGGATCCAAAATTTGAAACTTTAAAATGATGAGTTTCTACCACTTCGATGCTATTCTACTAGTGATAAAGTGAAATATGAAGTTACATACCACTCTACACCAAGAAATACCAAGATTCTATCTGCAAAAGTTAAACAGTCATAATACAATGATGTGATATAAAATCATAGATGAATTAATGAGAAATTGGTTAAGGGTTATATTTCCATCAAGTATCACCACACAAATGAAGTGAATCTCTCTCCTCCCACTCGTCAGGAGATAGATAACCTACCTGTAAAGACAAAATCTGATTATCTAGATGGATGTAGATCTAGAAAGATAGTTTATTTGAACATGGTAATTAACGAAGACTAATATTTTCCTACATTACAATGAAAACCTACCCCATATCGGTTTAATCACCTGGTCCCAATACTAATTGAAAATAGACATCCAATGAATATAGGGATACCAAATCAATATTTTATTTATTACTACACTCATGAGGTAGTTCAATTTATGGTGCCCCTAGAAATCCTCAACACCATCGAGTATATTATTGCTCTAATGGAATCCCTGTAAGTGTGTAATCCCCCTATATAGCTTAAAAGAATTTCATATCCCAAAGGGGAAGACACCAATCAACATCTAACTAATTTAAAGAACCATATTTTATCAATCATTAAATAATTTAGAGATCCAAATTAATACCTCTCACACTTTGTGTCTCAATGTGGCCCCATGATAGGCTATACCAACAAGAGGTAGAAAAATTGAGGTGTTTTGTTCACACTCAGGTGATTCCATCTTTCATATGGTATAGTAGTCACCAAACAATTTCCATAATAGATTATAAAGACATGTTTCATCAATTACTCTACCAATTTATCTTTATGATAAATAAAATAAAAATCACTGACCTTAAAAACTTTAAACATCATGAAAATGATGGGGTTGATAACATTGTCACCGGATGGAAGAGGCTGACATGTTCACTTGGAATAATTCTCCCATATAATAATTTTCTAGATTGGTTCTTGGAGAACCTCCATTATGAACTAAAGACACCACTAATCCTGTTAAAATATAAATATTAGTTTCATGAGTTTATAGTCACAGTCCATCATCTAGAAGACTTCATTTAGAAAACCAAGGAAAATATTGATCAATTACCATGGAACATGGGAAGAGGCCTGGTAAGGTATAAATTTTAATTTCTATGTTTAATTTAATGTCATTTTCTACTATATCACCAAGGAAATATCCACCGCATTTAGTGTGACCTACCAAGAAGTAGTTAAAGAAAAACTACCCTCGATTAAAATCAATGCGAGATCAGGGTCACCTATAATTTTAGGACCTTAAGAATAAAATATATTACATATAAAATGAATAGGTATCTAGTTATTTCATATCATCCATGGAAAAAAACTCCTTGAGATTCTAGATCCCTATAAATTCAGTGAGGTTAGCCTGAGTGATCATCATGTCTATCTCCATTTTCATAGGAGGTTTGGTTTCACCATACAATATTTTTTTTTCAATAACATCATTTAGGGTATGATTGAATCTAGATAGGTGATATTAGAAAAATCCCGAGTATAATTGGATCATGTGTCCACCACCTAATCTAAAGAGGAAGTTGAATTTCAGGATATTTGGTCCAGTTGTGAACAAAATTTATGTAACTATATAACATCAATGATAGTTTAATGTGCTCATGCCATTCACAGAGAACAAATTTTTCAAAAAATTATATCTATGTTACCTCCTCTATCATCAAAGGGGGTTTCACTAAACTAACCCACTAGAGGCAGACGGAATATTAAAAGGAAAAATAGGGTGCTACAAGTAGAGTCACATTCTGGTCTAAGATCGGACCTAACACTTATAGATTTATTTCTCTAATCATATGAATCTGGGGTACTTCCCCTCCAAATGAAACACTTTCTGGAGGAAGAACTATTTTTAGACCATATTTACACACTTCACTTAGTAGATCCCTTCTCTCATGATGAATATATGTGTGCGCCTAAGTTCCCTATACCTGACTGTGGAGTAGGAGGAAAAGGACATAGAAGACGGGGAAACTTGGAAAGGATTAGTTGTGGCCAATCCTAGTATTTTTTACACATTACTAACTAGTCTATATATTTGTATGAAATCCATACGAAGGAACTTTATCGATCCCATTAGGAATATAGAGACACCTTAGATTCTTGCAAGAGTTATCCAAGTCCAATTATTTTGGATGATCGATTGGTGGATGTGAAACTGTCAGATTTGTCCAAGTGAGTGGGGAAGTTTGTTCTCCCACCCCATTAGTAATAGATATTCCTTAAGATTCTACTCAAAAATAATATATGTATATCTCAATCACTAAAACTCCTAATCCATAATCCTAGTTACAACCCCATGTTAGGAAGTGAAAACCTATAGAGTATAAATACGATGTCTTGGAAACCCTAGGAGCCATCTCAAACAAACTCTTAATCATGGATTCTATTCACATATAAAAATATATTATTGAAAAACTATCTGACATTGTCCATAGACCCCATGAGTTTGAGATATAATTCACTACAACTGAGGTTTATTGAGAGGAAACCACTTAAGCAGAATGTCACATCACTATGTCATTCATAGACCAAGATCAGGAATATGACATTGAGGGATTTATCATACCCAAATATGTTTCAGGAAAGATCTAAAATGTTTATATTCGATGATCTCTATATGAAAATTACTCTAGGTTCAATCTCATCCTGGTCTGAACCCTTCAGAGTTTGGGACATATAAAGTATGATTTATCACTAATGAAGCTAACTATTCAAGGGTCAGATAAGATAAAAAAATCCCTTAGAAAGATAAAGATCAAAGCTATATTTTGGGATCTATTGTTTAATACCAAGTTCATGGTTATCCAATATTACACGAAATACATTGTTACTTGAGAGACCTTGGATTCAAAGCCTGTGGTGGTATCGTAGATATTCTATAAATGATTTAAATATCACATCGATGGAAAATTTGACAAGATATGTGGTGATAGTTCCCCTTTTAATCTTGTGTATCATATTATATTTATTTAGTTTTCTACAAGATTCAAGGGAATCAAAAAATAGAAGAGGGTGACATACAAGTTTCTACACCAAACAGCTTGGGAACCACCATAGCCAGTCTCTAGAGCATTCTCAGTGATGATTATGTGCTACCTATAAACTTAGTCAAGGTGATAAATTTTGAATTTGGTAGGCCACCCCAAACTACAAAACTCATTGGCCCATTCCCATGTGATAATGGTAATGCCAACTAAAACAGGCCTTTCAAAATATAGTCAGATCGATGTTCCATTAGAGTTATAAAATTTCATTATTCTATTGTTGAAATTAATAATTCCCAATGAAATTTCCTACAATTCAATATCTCTATAATTCTCCTACCCTCAGTAACAATAGGGAGGAAATAAATCATTTCCAAAATTCCCCCATGATTTTCATTATAGTTTAGGATTCCAATATTTCTTTCATTAGCCTCTCATCCATCGTCAAGGATACATAATCCTTTATATTTTCTATCGTGCATAAGGAAACTTTCATCAAAGCTGGAATAGAAGAGGAAGAGGATGGACTTGGGGATTCCTCTTTATTTTTTTGAGGAATACATCTCCACCAACATTGATGAACTTAGATAGGTAAATCTAGGAATATAATAGGAACTTTGATACACATTTATCATTATCACCATGACCCTAGAAGAGAAATATATGTATATATCATTCTTGAAGTGGAACCACTTTGTGTTAACTAGGAATTATATCAATATTCTCATGATAGACCCTGATATGGATACCCATGACCTAGGAATTCCACATTACCGTCAAGGTTTCAAACAATTTTCTAGGAGAAAAAACCCCACTGATGCTTCCAAGGTGGGATCCAAAGTTGAAAAACTTATTAGAGACAAATTCATCTATGAGGTGAAATATGTGGAATAGATTTCCATCATAGTTACCATCCAGAAAAGAATAAAAAAATTAGGGTCTGTGTTGATTTTAGGGATCTCAATCAACATTTTACAAAGGAATATTGCTCGGTTCTTATCATGTAACTTCTAATTGATGTGACTAAAGGATCCCAAACCCACTTCTTTATAGATGGGTACACCGGGTACAATCAGATCAAAATGGAACCTGTAGATAAGGGATCCATCGCCTTTAGGGAACCTCAGGTATATTATGCTATTAGTTCTTTCCATTTGACCCAAAGAATACTAGAACCACTTACCAATTTGACATATAGCATGTCTTTAAACATTTTCTGGGAAGAATTTTGGAATGTTATGTTGATGAAATTTTGGTTAAATATCAACATCATTATGATCACCTTATATATATTCAAAAAAAATCAGAAAATTTCAGTAGAAATATTTAAGGGGAATCATCTGAAATGTGTCTTTGGAATAATATTGGGAAACTTAATTGGAATTTTTGTATGTCACTGTAACATTGTGGTCAATATAGAGAATACTAATTCAATATTTTCAATGTATCGTCCTAGAAACATTAAGGAGTTGAGAGGGATTTAGGGATTCCTCGATGATATTTTGTATTTCATAGAAAATTTGGCTGGTAAATGACTCTCATTGACTTAGTTAATGAAGGAGTCACCTATAAATGGGAAAAAGACTGTAAGGAAACCTTATATAACCTCATGAAATATCTACTACACTCACCAGCCATAATTCTACTAATATAAGGGAATACACTCATCATATATGTGTCTTCCATGGAGTGATCACTTTGTTCTATTCTCGAATAGAAAAATTATGTGAGAAACAAATAGTATCTATTATCCCATCTGAATGACTCTAGATACTGAGACCCAATATTCATTTGTCGAGAAGAACTATCTTTCACTCATCTTCATAGTGAAAATTATAAGTCATTACATGTTGCACCACAATTTCCACCTAGTCTCTAATATCGACCTGCTCAAATATATCTCCATTCACCCTATATTAACTAGGTTTTTGGCCTGATGGGTGGTTATCTTGTAATAATATGACATCTAATTCATATCATAGAAGGAAATCAAGGGAAAATAGCTAGTTGATTTATTCACAGAACATACTACCCTAAAAGACATTCC
This sequence comes from Viscum album, assembly GCA_963277665.1. Classification (NCBI taxonomy): domain Eukaryota; kingdom Viridiplantae; phylum Streptophyta; class Magnoliopsida; order Santalales; family Viscaceae; genus Viscum; species Viscum album. The sequence goes on from OY728150.1 coordinate 122,762,260, forward strand.
ATTAAGCACTTAACTTCTATACAAATAGGTCTTAAATACCCATGATGCTCCTCAAACATAAGGGATTTATCTTTATGGGGGTACTTGAAGTCTGAATAGGAAGATGATGGAAAACCTAAAGTTCAATCGGGTTGGTTTGGGGATTGTATTAGTTTCCCCAACTAAGAAAAATATCCCCTACTCCTTGATATCTGTATACATCAATAATAAGGTAGAATGCCAAGCGCTTATTGTAAACCTAGAGCTAGTCTTACTCATTATCCTATCTAAATGTTAAAGGTGATTCAAATCTAGTGATCAAATATATCAATGGAGAATATCTAATAAAGAAGGAATAATTGACCCACCCCCCAGTTATGTGAGTGGAATGGTAGTGGAATTAAATTTTGAACCAACACTATATCACATTATGTTGGGTTAGAATAGATATAATGAAGACACAAGAGGGGGTAAATTATGTCCATTTAAAATAACTTACAGAATCTAAACGTCCTTCCTGAAATGAATCGATCCTTTCCCTCTATCTTAAATTTGAGAGAGTAGTATAAATAAATAAAGGAAAATAACACAACAATGTATAGTGGTTTGGGGCAGATAAATCTCATTTTCCACTTCATCAACGCTCTACTCCATGATCGTGGTTATTTTCATGAGTAGTTCCTCTTATCTATATACCTCTACAACCGAGTATAAGAAGTTGACACCTTACAAGGCTTTTATAGGGCCTTCTGGTTCTTTTATAGGGATCCGAAATATCCATATCGTAGTTCAAGAAGTTGAAAGTACACCAAGACTAAGTATGACTAGCTGATACTCCAAATAAAATAGATGATTGTTTTTTTGTGAAATAGGTTTAGCTCATAGTTGCAGTAGCAACTGACTGGTGTAAATGATTTTCAATAATGCATAGTCGTAGTAAAATAATATTCAATGTTGTGTAGACTTATTGTTCTTATTTAGAAAAACAAATATATTAAAAAAATTCTTATGATTCCTTCTTCTTTAGACTATGATAGAATAATAATGTTCAAAGAATATTTCTCTCTTCTTTAAAATGATGAGCAGCAGAATATTTCAACACTTTCTTTTCATCAAAGTTTTCATGACTCCTATATTCATCATATATTTTCTTCTTCTTACAAAGAGCAATATATATATAAATAATTAATATCCAAAAGTAACATCTCTTATTCTTTGGATAGTTATAATCCTTTATAAATATCCCATGAATGGAGTTGCACTGTTACCTTTTTATTCATATAGAATAAATCTATAATAAAATAATTCAATATAAGTTGAATAAATAATTCAATAAAATATCTAGAATAATATCATAATTAAATGATTTAAAAATAGAATTTAAATATGTTCAAACCTATTTAAATATAGTAAAAATAGTTCCTAAAAACTATCCACACAAACTAAATGTAAATTCAAATATTTGAATTTGAATAAATTTGTGTCCTCCGACTTTGTAGAAAAAATGACGTTAGAATAAATTGGTCATTTTTCTATCTAAATAATACACCAAAATCATTGAAATCTATTTTTCCATAATCCTTGGGATTTATTAGAACTTATCTAATAGATAAACCACTATAATTCATCTAGATAAAAATACAACAATTTAAAATATAAAGAAACATATAAAACAGAGTATTGTAAGAATCTTAAACTCTATACTCCACTTTCTATATATTTCACCATTTAAATATTTATCCCATACAAAATTTTAGCGTTACTATGTGTTTCTCCTTGTAAAACCCATCTCCATTTATTGTTGTGAATGAAAGGTAGTTTAGAATGGTTAAACTTAGCGAGATGCGGATAGGTAAGGATATTCTTCAGCTTGACTAAGTTCATGTTCATGCGGCATCTATGTGGAAGAGTTCTACTTCATATGTACTTATTTTTAGAATGTTTTCATATATGCTATGAGCCTCTGCATGATGTAGAAAATCAACTTTCAGAACACATCATTTCACCACGTAAACATGGCAGAAACACAACTTTAGTTTCTAGTATGAAATAGTGGATCTAAACCTCTATTTTTACGGAACACAATAGATCACCATTTCATCAGTTGATGTATCCACAAGAAGATAACTGATATATTTTACAGAAGTTTTAGTAGAAATAAAATTTCCAACAAACACTCTAAAATATCATCATACACCAAGTTATAATTCAATATTTTAGTTGTAAAAGTATGTAGTGAATTTAGTCTTTTTGGATGCGACGTCTCATCTTGTAAAGATATGCACCACATGATGAGTTTGGGTTTTTTAGAAAAATAACATATGGTAGAAGCAGAAAATTAAGGTTCATTCTCACTATAATGTATGTTTTAAGTAAATAGGGTTCACTAAAAGTAGGTTTCATTAATGTAGGGTTCACTAAAAGTAGGGTTCATGAATTTAGGGTTCATTACCAACATAGCGTAGGGTTCATTGCCAACATATTGTTCATAAAACATACTTTTGCATCAAAATTATGGTTTAAAACATATTTTTGTTCAAAAAATTAGGCTTGATGTACCATAATTTTGTATAAAAAGTAGGGTTTCACTATTCTAAAAGTAGAGTTTCACTATTCTAAAGGTAGGGTTCAAATAATCCTTTAGAAAACTAGACAGCTTGAATTTAGAGAATTCAATGATTTGTTAGACCCCTTTAATAGCTGAATCAAACTTCTTCCTAGAGGAATTATATTTAGGAAATATTAATATATTTATAATATATCAATAATAGAAACAATATGACTTCTATAGATCTAGATATCTTTGAAAATATATGCAATAACATTCAGTAAAATAGTATTTCTGAAAAATTATCACAAATATTTAGACAATTTATTGATCATAAAAATGATCTTTTAAGACTTTGATGTAAACTGATAAAATCAAGATAAACCTATTGAATTTCCATCCCATTAGCTTTCGAGAAATTCTGATATCTTTATAACTTTTAGTAAATCAAAAAAAGTATATTTTCAAATCTGTTCACTGTAGAGATGAAAACTATTGCAGCAACTTCAGTGATTTTTTAGAGTACAAAAACATCCTTCTCAGACTTCCTCACACACTAATGAAGTTTAGAAAAATGTCTTATCTATAAAATAGTATAAGGATCATATTAATTCATTTACTTTATATTGATATATAATCAAAATTCATAGGTGACTTTAAGATGAAAACTGCAATGTCACTTGAATAGCTTGTAACTACTTCAATGAATTTTTTCACCATCGAAACAACTTAATTGGATTACAAAATTAAAAGATGAAAGGATGATAATAATTTTATATTTTTAATGGAACAAACTCCATAATAATCCAATCATTATTTATTCAGATATAAAATACATACTTTGACATACTAAATCTGAAACACTTAATAAATTTATTAGAAAAAAATAGTGATGGGTTAAAATAATTATCAAAACTAAATAAATATGGGAATGGAAAGGATCCACTCAACATTCTCCCACTTTTTTATAAGTAAAAAACCTAATTAAATACCAACTTTTTCTCCCCCTTTTTGTATGGATAAAAAAGATGAGTTCTTAAGTATATTAAATAATATAATATATTAACCTATTTTTTAAAGAATTGGAATTTTAAATTAAACTAACAACATCAAAAATATTGAATTAAAAAAATTTATACCCTCTTTTTAATATATCAAAAATATAATTTTTTGAAAAATATGTTCTTAATACAAGAATTAATATAAACTCCCCCTAAATTCATGTTTCCTTTAAAAATATAAAATGATATAATCATTGAGCCATGAAAACATATATAATATTATTAAATGGATAAAAAGGGTTTACAATGAATATATTAAACATTTTAATTCATGATATAATAATAAAAAATATAAACACATGAAAAATATTTCAAATAACTCTCCTTAATACATAACATAATTTTAAAATATATTCAAGGAATTATATAAAATATTTTCAATAAATTTTAATTGAATGAAAGGATTTTCAAAGAATAAGAAAAGTATTTAAAAATGTATTTTTCACATGGTTTCAATGACCGTACCATTTAAATATAATAATTTATCACTTATAATAACTGTTTAATTTATCACATGAAATAAATTTAAAAAGTATGACATTAAACACATTTTTACACATAAGATATCAATTTATATAAAATTATAAGATAAATCTTGATGTTCATTGGTTAGTAAAATAATTTCACAAATTGATTCATAAAATAATAGGGTGAATAATTGATTTAATAGTTTAAGAATATGTTCTATTAAATGTAGAGTAATAATAATATAAAACCATAAAAGTTTTTTCTTCTTTATATAAAAAAGTTAGTGCATTAAAATTGAAAATAAAATACTTCCTAGATTAACCATTCCAACTCTAAGAAATTTTAATTTAAAATGATAATAAATAAAAATATGATAAATTTCCCTAATTTTCAAGTAGCCACTTAATGGTGTAACAATGAAGTCCAGCGGTGCATAAATATCAAATATAAGTTCCTTTTGGTACCCATATTCTTTTGGGTCCAACGGTGTTAGCAATTAAATAATTCGATAACCAAACATATTTATTTTGATCAAAACATTTATAAATAAGGCTAGATGTTTTTTTATAATAATGGACATGATTGACACCATAAAATTGAGTTTTTATAAAATAAAAATCATTATAATAAATTCCATTAATTCTATAATAGAACCATTTAATAGTGGATATGTTTTTTTGTTTGAACCAGGAACAAAATAATTCTTGCATAATTTTGGATTTTCTCCATTACTACCAATACCAAGTATTTATTTGTGAATTTTATTTTAAACATGAATTTAATTCAAATAATTCTCTCTCTTAATAAGAATACTTGAAGCTTACTTTAAATTATCAACTTTATCCGACAATTTTTTAATTTTTTCGTGTAGATTACAATAAATTTTTCAAGAATTTGATTTTAAATCAGAAATTTTCTTTGAAAAACTCGCATTATCAATTGAAATAGAATCACAAGATTTTATAATTTTTATATGATATTTATTTAAGGATTAAAAAATTTCTTTAAGCGTAAAAAAATATTTATCATTTTCATCATGAGAAAAAATTTCTAAGTCATAACTTTCAGAGTAAGATGATTAAACCTTATTAGCATGAGTTGTAAGACATAGATTTAATTTTTGTAATTTAGGATCACCATTTGAGTTTGTAATAGATTTATTTATTTAAACCAAATGACTATAATCACAATATTCATCCATAAAAACTTTGGGTGCATCATTTTCCTTTTTGATAGAAATATGACTTTCATTTTCTGCTTGCATCTCAGTTTCACACATCTTAATCAACTCCTTCAGTGCCTAATTTGTTTCTGAAACTGGAGTCCCCAGGGAATCATCATAATTATTAACTTCTTTCAATTTATCAATTAATTAATAATAAACTAGGATTTTTTGCCACATCTCATAGGCAGTATCACATTTTGAAACATGATTAAATTCATTAGGACCAAGTCCATATATAATTGCATTCATGGATTTTGAATTAACATCTTATTCACCTTCCTTCGGATTATCCCACTTATATATTTCTCTAGGGATTTCATAAGGATTGAAAATATTCATGTAAAATTTGAAACCAATATTATTCAAATAGATAGTTATGTAATATTTACAGCATCCATAATTATCACCATTAAAATAATAAGCATGAATCATCGACATAACTTATCTAATATCATCCATTTGTATTCGTCTGAATATTTAAATCAAGTTAGTTGGAGAAAAAGGAAATATTCAATATTCCAAAAGATAAAAACCTTTTATATTACTAGTTAGGTATCATATATAAATAGAATAATTTTCAAGGATTTCTAAAATGATAAATATTTATATAGAGAACTTCCACTAATACAGATTGTTAGTATCAAGTAGAAATAGATTTCCAAAAATAGAAATATCTCTAATAGATTCCAACCTATGATACAACTTGTTGGGTCATATTGGATATGATGAAGAACCAAGATGGGGTGGAATTGTTTCCTTTTTAAAGACTTGACAAAATCAAAACATCCCTCTTAAAATGAAGAGATAATTTCCTTCTCTCTTAAAGTCGAGTGAGAAGAAAAAATAAATAAAGGAACAAACACAAAAATATATAGTTTTTAGGGGAATATAAATCCCCTAGTCCATTGCACCAAAACTATACTCCATGATCTTGGTGTTTTTTACTAGTAGGCCCCATTATATGGAGACCTCTATAAGTGAGTATAAGCAAGTGACACATTACAAGGATTTTACAGGGACTTCAGGTTCTTTTAAAGGGAACTGAAATATCCTAAACATAGTCTAAGAAGATGAAACTACACCAAAAATGAATCCAAGATGATTATACTCCAAATAAAATAGATTATATTTAGTTTTTTGTGAAATAGAATCAGCTCATATTTACAGTAGAAAATGATAGATGTAAATGATCTTCAATAATGCACAATAGCAACAAAATAATCTTCAATGTTGTGTAGGCTTCTTCTTCTTCTTCTTAAGATAGTAGAAAATATATTAAACAATTTTTCTCAGGATTCTTTCTTCTTAACACCATGAGATAATAATAATGTATGAATAATATTTCTCTCTTCTTTAAAATGATGAGCAATAGAATATTTCAGCACTTTATTTTCATCAAGGTTTTCACTTTTCCACTCTTATTCATATATTTTATTTTTATACAAAATATAGATATATATAGGAAATAAATATCCAATAGTAACAGATCTCCTATTCCTTTGGATAGTTAAAATCCTTCATAAATATCCCAATAATAGCATAAAATTGTTGTCTCTTTATTCCTGTAGAATAAATCTCTAATAAAATCATTTAATATAAGTTGAATAAATCTTATAATAAAATCTCCAAAATTATAGTAGTGTTAAATTATTTAAAACTCCCATTTAAATCCATTAAATTTTTTTTTATTCAAAATAGTGGTTGAAAACTAGAAACACAATCTGAATGTAAATTCAAATATTTGAATTTGAATAACTTTTTGTTTTCTGAATTTATTGGAAAAATGATGTGAGAATAATATGGTCATTTTTATCTCTAAATAATGGATAAAAATATTTTTAATCTCTTAATCCAAATTCATTTATATTTATTATAATTTATCCAATTAATAAACCACTAATATTCATCTAGATAAAATCACAACAATTTAAAATACCAAGAAACATGTAAAACAGAGTACTGTAAGCTGCTTAAACTCCATACTCAAATTTCAATATATTTCACCTTTTAAATATTCATTCCATAAAAACATTAAATGGAATTATGTTTTTCCTTATAAATATCATCTTCAGTTATGGCTATGAATGCAAGGTATTTCAGAAAGATAAAACTCAGTGAGATGTGGAGAAGTATGGATATTCTCCAGCTTGACTGAGTTCATGTTCACGCGACATCTATGTAGAAGAGTTTTCCATCACATATACTTATTTCCAGAATTTTTTATCAGGAAAATATAAGCTATTAGACTCTTCATGAGGCACCGAATCAACTTTCATCATGCAAAGTTTCATCATATAAACATGGGGGAAAACACAACTTCAGTTTCCATCTAGAAACAGTAGATCTAAACCTCCAATTTTTGCAGCACATAACAGATCACCATTTCATTAGGTGATGTATACACATAAAGAGTACTTTTGTATTTTAGATCATGTTATGTATCATAAAAATATCCAATAAACACTCCAAAATCTCCATGAACAATAGGTCGTGATTCTATAGTTTAGATGCAAAAGTGTTCAGTGAATTTAATCTTTTTGGACGCAATGTTTTAGATTGTAAAGATATGCATTGTAGGATAAGTTTTATTTTTTCATAAAAATAACATATGGAAGTAGTTGAAAATTAGGTTTTATTCTTATTGGAATATAGGGTCCAAGAAATTAGGGTCTATAGAAATTAGGGTTCATGAATGTAGGGTTCACTGAAAGTAGGGTTCAAGAACGTAGGCTTCATTACCAATATAGTGTAGGGTTCATTACCAGCGTATTGTTCATGAAAAATACTTTTGTATAAAAATTATGGTTGAAACCCAATGGTTTTTCACAAATTTAGGGTTTATGTACCATAGTTTTGTATCAAAATTAGGGTTTTACTATTCTGAAAGTAGGGTTTCACTATTCTGAAAGTAGGGTTCAAATAATCCTTCAGAAAACTAGACCTCTTACATTTAGAGACTTTAATGATTTTTTAGAGCCCTTTAGCAGAATATTAAACCATATTCCTAGAATATTTAAATTTAGTAAATTTTAATTTATTTCTAATGGATCAATAATTAAATCAACGCAACCTCTATAGCTCTTGATATCTTCAAAAAAAGAAATAACATTCTATAAAATTACAGTTCTAAAATATCATCACAGAACATCAGACAATTTATTGACAATTCAAATGACTTTTTTAGAATTAGATGTAAAATAGATAAAATCAATATAAAATTATTAAATTTCCATCCCACTAGGTTTCAATTGATTATGATATCTTAAAAACTTTCAGTAAATGAAATACTGTAGCTTTTCAAATTTGTTCACTACAGATATGCAAAACTACTGTAGCAACTTCGGTGATTTTTTAGAGTTCCAAAACATACTTTTAAGACTTACTAATAAACTAATTAATTTTTTATAAATATATTATATATACAATGGTATATTTATCATGTGAATCCATTCAATATACCTTGATATGTCATCAAAATTCATCATTGTCTTTAAGTAGAAAATGGAATGTCACTTGAACAATTTGTAACTGCTTTAGTGATTTTTTGGACCATCGAAAAAACTGAATTGGATTTAAAAATTAAAACATTAAATGAAGATAATATTTTTATATTTCTAATTGAATAAATACCATAATAATAAAATCAATATTTTTTCATATGTAAAATAAAAACTTTGACATACTAAATATGAAACACTTGCCAAATTTATTATAAAATAAAGAATGATGGGTTGCAGTAATTATCAAAACTAAAACAATATGAGAACTTTAAAAAGACACTCAAAACATTACTCATTCATATAATGAACATGATGATGTACTGGATAATGTATCCACATTTCAGGATGATACTAACCAGGATAAGGCAATCTTTTTCATCACGCACTTAAGGGTAGTCTCCTCGATCATCATCTATGACTTGGAGGAAATCAATCAAATCAGAGTTGAGATAGGTAATTATGAACCAATGGACATTATATGATTGATGATCCGCATAATATAATACTTAAAAAATGGTTCCCTATTATAATATCATGCCAAAAGGGGAAAAATGTAATTTTCGACAACAAATATCACCCTTTACGACTGACCAAATAAACATAAAGTCATATATAAATGAGTATTTGATGGAGTTATCCTTAGATACATCATATAAGGATATACCATCTTCATAATATAAGAAGTCCATGCAGGGTCTTGTAGTGCTCATTATGTAGGAACTCAGATCTCCCACCAAATTGGGAGGTTTGGTTATTTATAGCCAAAAATGATTCAAGACTGCATGGAGTTCTCTAAGAAGTTATATTCTTGTCCAATACATACAAACATAACCAATCATACCCCAAAACATTTTCACTCTATCAAGTATTCCTGGTCATTTTTCTATATGGGGAACATATGTCATCAGTCTATATCCCCCATCTATTGCCAAGAAATTCAAGTACATTCATAATGATACCAACTTCTTCTCAAAATGAGTCCAGGTCATAGCCCTCAAGGAATTTGAGACCAGGTGTAACACCCTGAGATTTTATGAGAAATATTTTTTTTATGTCTTATGTTATACGCAACACCAAAGGAATCTTTCACAACACACAATACTGACTTTTCTTGCATTACATGCAATCACGACCTTCCTCGATAGCGTGTGTAGTACGCAATACTGGGTTTCACTAAACAATGATATATTATTATGGACTAGTTTTTATGAATATTATTAACTAAATTTTTAATTTTATAACATTATTATTAATCTTACACATTTTCTAGAACATGGTAAGGGAACAAAATAAATTTTTCGGGTAAAATAAGTATTTTTCAAAAAATGCAGTTCTGCCGCCTTTTGATGGCGCACCCACATTAAATATATTTTTTGAAATATTTATAAATTAAATTTTACAAAATAAAATTATTCTTTGGAATAAGGATATAAAAATTTACTTTGGATAAATTTTTGATACTTTTCTGATAACTTTCATATTTTGATGAATAGTAAAAATACGCTAATTTTTAATTAAAAACAACTTTTTTCATTGAGATAATTTATATGGTTAAATTATAATATTTAATGGTTTTAAATTATAAATAGAATATATTTTTACCATTTAATATAATTTATGTCATTATCATTAATTTTGCATTGAATTCATAGGTAAAAACATTTTAATCTTTGACAATGTTTTAACTTCTAAAACTCATTTTCTTAATAACGGGATTAATTTTAAATTAATTACTGCAACTTATGTGTTTTGAATTTTAAAAAATGGATTCCATATTTTGAATCAGTGGGTCCATGTTATGTTAATAGGCTACGTTTTATTTTTGGGCATTATGAATAGTAACTATGGTAAATTTTATTTACCATAGTTAAAGGTAAATCAGGTAATTAAGGGTAAATATAAGATTATAAAATTACCCTAACACCTGCCAAAATCCTATTTGATTAATAAAAGTCGACCCATATCACCTAAGTGCCGTACTATATTTATTTCATGGACTTTTGACCATGAAATAATATAATTATTATTAAAACCAAGAAAAGTGACAATATGTCACTCTCTTAAATCTTATAAGTATAATAATTTTAATTTAGTGATAAACTTCATGAAACTTTGGTAATAAATAGCCTCCAGAAATCTAATAAAATTATCTACATCATATTAATTTATTTATAATTTTTAGGGATTAAATAAATATCATTAATTATGATAAAATAGTGATGTTGAAATTATTTTATTAATTAAAATATCAAATAAATGGTTTTAAAAATATTAAATTAAATATTATATTAACTATTTAATGTTCTCCACTACTTTTCTAGATACATATGAAATTTTATGAATATATTAATGTTTTTAGTTAGAAAATATCTTCTGTATATATTTTATTTAAATTCAAATAAATGAATAGTGTCAAAATTGACTATATTGTTATTTTATAAAAATAACATATTATAAAATTGTTTAAAAGTCACAAAAATATTTAATAATTATAAAATAAAATTATATGGTCTACAATGTCATAAAGTGTGAAATTATGGAAAATTCACAACACATATGTAATTATTTATAATAATTTAAAATTTAGAATATTATTACCACAAATAAAATTAAATTGATAAATAAGGATAAATCAAGTTGATAATGTTTAAAATAAATTATTAACATGTCTATATTTTATTGGTTGATGAGATTACAACCCTATCTCATCTAATCTATGGATATGAGTCATTTAGGAAGTTTTCAAGTGGGATTGGGATTTAATATAAACTAATATTTCATATATTTCTAAAGGTGCCCCACTCCTCCCTTATAAAAGGGCACCTCCTCCCTCTCCTCCTCACACCAATTTTAGCCTTCAATCTCGGCCAAACCCTACCCATTTCACTTCCCCACATTCTCAGAAACCTGCTATAGGTACTGGTCTTCTCAAAAGACCAACTCCAGTGCCCTAAGAGAAAGTTTAAAGGAGGCACTTTTAGAAAGATGTAATACCTTCTACCATTTTCTTCAAGTTCCATTCTTCTTCTACTCCCTATTCTTTAGTTGTTTCATTATGATGTAATAACATCAGTATACCTCATATACTTATATGTTGTTATAAATATGAAACAAACCTATTTCACCTCTTATCCATCCTACGGTAAACAAAATCACCGCACGTGCATACGTAAGGAATACAGTCTCCACATCGTGGTGTAATATGTTTTCCACCACCACCATACTTGGATGGTTATAATGGTGAAAATAAATAACTATATATGATTATTGTAAATTGGTATTGATTATGAAATATTATACATACACTTCAATACAATTCCATGATCATGGGAACGATATCATCGCTTGTGCGTACGTACGGACTACCGTCTCCACGATATGATGCGACTCGTTCTATATGATATTCATTGAATAATGATTATATAATGAATTTAATTAATGAATATGATATATATTACACTAATAATATTTTGTAAATGATATATCTATATCCTATAAATTTTAATAAGAATTTATTCAACAAAACACACATAATAACATAAAGAAAAAAAACACTCGAATAACAAGTAACAATGAAATATTACTACTAAGAAGATACAAATATGACCATATATGATATCATAACAATGAATATGATTCTTTAATAAGTCAATTGACATTATTTAAACCATATTACAGGAGGTTTGGATTCATATGAAGCATATCTGACCTAAGGTAAGGGAAAATCTCACAATCTCATTTTTATCTGAGATTGTTTATACTTCAGAATTTAATGGGGAATATTTATCATCCACATCCATGTTTCCTAAATATGTAATATTATTTACATCCACATAAAATTTTTTATATCCAATTTTACCCATTGGTGAGTTTTTTTTGTAAAAGATATGAAAGGAATCTTTTTTGTTTTTAGTACGAGGTACTTTTTGACTTTTCTGGCCAAAGTACGAGAAGAATGGTTTTTTTAACTTATACGGCCTAAATGGAATTTTAGAACATTATTTCCATGAATCTTCCTTTACATGTTTTCAAGTTTATTTTTAATCAACTTCTTTTAGTTTAAAATTTTATGACATTTTAATAAAGGAAAAAAGTTTTTGAAGTAGAAAGGATATTTTCCTCAAGAATGGAGTTCAAGCGTTTTATCAAAATTATTTTCCATATAAGATAATATAGGGTTCTGTTTATATCCCTATTTTTACATTGATTTGATTATGTTATGATGGAATTATTTTTATGAAGTCCTTTTATCTTATATGGATTATGTTATGATGACACGATGTTTAAGAATCCAATTTTTATTACATGGGTTATGCTATGATGTATGATTTATGATCTTGTGGCACACATAAGAATGGTATCATTATGAGATGGGTGGGACCTATATCTCTCTCCAATTAATTGGGTAATGATTTATATCTCATGAGATAGACATGGCTGGAATGGAAGGTTAAACTGGTTCAGTGAAACAGGACTGAAACCAGGAGTGAACTCGGTTCAGAAATTGACTTTGTCCGCTAAGATAGTCTTGGCAATGAGTCTTGACTACTAAGAAATGATTTTATATGATTATGTGTTTATTCCACAAGGCTTAATGTTTTAATTTATGATTATTGGGATTACATTTCACTTCTATGATTTATCCCATGTTATGATCTCTTTTGCAGGATAAGATTTTAAAAATGTTATGTTCTTATGAATATGATATGTTTGATATTTCTTTTGTTTACCCTTACTGAGCATTTGAGATCACCCTTTTGTATGTTTTCTTTTCCCCAGGTCAGGAAGAATGATTTTAAGTAGGATATGCTAAAAAGGGACTCTAGATATGATGAAATAAATGGGAGACAACGTAGATGATTTATGAACCAGTTGTTTATGTTTCCCAGTTTCTAAAGACACTATACCTATATAGTCATTTCATGGTTTTGTTATATGTTTTAATAAGTATGCTTCAATTTTTAAGTAATAAACATGTATGTAAAGTATGGGTCGTTATAGTTGGTATTAGAGGAAAGGTATAGTCAACCTTTGGAAACTAGGATGTGAAAGCCTTAGTAAGAAACCTAAGGATATGTCTGAGCATAGAACACAATCTTAGTGTTTAAAAATGGCCATTAAAAACATTTGATAAGACCTTAAGTGTGAAAGTTTATTATTGATTGTGTGGTTTTCCTATTATAATTAGTGTTGCTCACACTATTCTTCTTGGTTTTAGTCAATGGTTGGAACTCGAAGGAACCGTGTTAATGCGGAATGCGACGGGCAATGCAATAATTGTCCCCCTGAGCAACCAAACATTATGGGAGCTATAATGAAAAATCTTGTAGCCATGATCACACAACTTTCTCAAGCTATGAATCATGCAGGACTTCCAAACGAGCAAAAGAAGGAGCAACATTCTGTTGAATCCTTCATGAGGCAGCGTCCACCTTCATTCAGCGGGTCTTCTGATCCATTAATGGTTGAATAATGGATCAGTACCACTGAAAAGATATTTTCAGTTCTTCAATGTTCTGAACATGATAAAGTCATCTTAGCAGTATATCGTTTGGAAGGTGATGCTGATCAATGGTGGAATATTATTAAGAATAAGAGGCAAAGGGATGAAATTAAGTCCATGGAATGGGAGGAGTTCAAGAACTTATTTTTCAATAAGTATTTCCCTCGTATTCTTCAAAAAAATATGGAGAAGGAGTTTCTTGAACTGAAGTAAAAGGATGATGAATCTGTTGGTACCTAAGAAGCAAATTTTACAAGACTTGCAAGGTACGCTTCCAGAATTATTATCCAACCTGAGAGTAAGATTGATCGATTCTTTAGTGGCTTAAAACCAAGTCTTCAAAGGGCGTTAGCCATAAGAGACTTCAATAGATATGAGGAAATTGTTCAATGTGCTCTCAAGGTTGAGAGGGAGATTGGAGTAACCCATCAGTCACATGGGTTTGATAAGAAGAGGAAAATGGAATTCAAAGGAAAATCTAAAGACCACACTGAAAAGAATATGATTTTTCCCTTATGCTCAAAGTGTGGAAAGAAACATGGAGGAAATTTTCTTAAGGGGACAATAAAATGTTATAAGTGTAGAAAAGAAGTTCATCAGGCAATTGAATGTCGAAATAATGGGAATAAGATGTCTAATGATGCGAACAAAGGAAGGGATACACAGAACGCACTTCCTACACTTCAATGTTTCAAGTGCAAGGAAATGGGGCATTATACTAATCAATGCCCTAATCCAAGGGTTGTTGATGATTATCAACGTCAACAAACTCTTAAGGCTAAAGGCAAAGGAAAGTCACATGAAATTTCTATCAGCGATGTAGAGTACGATAACGAAGTGGTGAAATGTACACTTACCATCCACTCTAAAGTAGAAAATGTTTTATTTGATTCTGGATCAACCCACTCTTTTATTTCTGAAGAATTTTCTAAGGGTATCACTATATTACCTCAACAATTAGATATTGAGTTGGATGTGACAACTCCTAATGGCACAATGGTTGCATCAAAAGTTTACAATTCTTCTCCGATTGAAGTTTGTGGGAAAGTTCTTCCTGCAAATCTTGTGATCCTTCCTATAGTGGAATTTTATGTGATTCTTGGCATGGATTGGCTTTCTTTATACGGAGCTCATATCAATTTCCAAAGAAGGGAAGTCACATTTAATATTCCCGATCAGTCTACAATCATATATCGATGCAAGGATGAACATAACCATCCATTGGAAATTTCATCCATCTTATGGCTCTTGATTCCACTAAATGAAGGTTATTTATCTCAAATGGTTGGGGAGAAACTCACGATTAAGAATAATCCCATTGTACGGGAGTTTGATGATGTCTTTTCGGAGGAATTTCCAGGTCTTCCACCAAATCGTGAAGTTGAGTTTTCAATAGAACTCATAACAGGTGCTATACCTATTTCAACGACACCATATATAATGACCCCAATTGAGTTGCAGGAATTGAAGAAGCAACTCCAAGAGAATCTTGATAAATGATTCATACGCCCTAGTGCGTCACCTTAGGGATCACCTGTTCTGTTTGTTAAGAAGAAATATGGATCAATGGGACTCTGCATTGATTATCGAGAACTTAACAAGATCGCTATCAAGAACAAATATCATCTCCCATGCATTGATGGCCTATTTGACCAACTATGCGGAGCTCAATACTTTTCCAAGATTGATCTTCGTTCAGGGTATCATCAATTAAGGGTCAAAAGGGAGGATATACCAAATATGGATTTTCGTACAAGGTATGGACACTATGAATTTATAGCGATTCCATTTGGTCTTACTAATGCCCATGTTATCGTCATGGATCTGATGAATAGAGTCTTTAGAGACTATCTTGATCGGTTTGTGGTATTCTTTATAGATGATATTCTTGTCTATTCAAAGAGCTAGGAATAACATGAAGATCACTTGAGAATTGTATTAAAGACCCTAAGAAAGGATAAGATTTATTCCAAATTTACCAAGTGTGAATTTTGGATTCAAAAAGTTGCATTTTTGGGTAACATAATCTCAAAAGAGGGGATATATGAGGATCCAGCAAAAACAAAGGTTATCGAAAGATGGTCGAGACCAACAACAGTAACTGAGATCCGATGTTTTCTTGGTTTGGCTGGAAATTACCGACGTTTTGTGAAAGATTTTTCAAGGTTATCTAACCCACTCACCAAGTTGACTCGGAAAGGAGTTAAGTTTGTATGGACGGAGGAATGTGAAGAGAATTTCAAGGAGTTGAAAACAAGGTTATCCAGTGAACCTGTGCTCACACTACCTTGCAGTGGAGAAAGGTTTGTGATCTACAGTGATGCATCCAAGAAGGGACTGGGGTGTGTTCTCATGAAAAATGATATGGTGATAGCTTATGCCTCACGACAGTTGAAAATCCATGAGAAAAATTACCCAACTCATGATTTGGAGTTAGTTGCGGTAATCTTTGAATTAAAGATTTGGAGGCATTACCTTTATGGTGAAAGGTGTGATATTTATACTGATCATAAAAGTTTAAAGTATATTTTCACACAAAAGAAGCTGAATATGCGCCATAGAAGATGGTTGGAGCTGATTAAGGATTACAACTGCTCAATTCATTACCACCCTAGGAAATCAAACAAGGTGGCAGACACATTAAGTTGACAAGACCATGCTATCTTATCCATGATGAGGATCACAAAAGATCCAATATTTATGGATTTACAAAGGATGGATCTTGGATTTATAATGGAAGGGGAAAAATATTATCTTTCTCAAATGAATGTTCAACCATATATACATGTGAAGATTAAATAGGCACAAAAAGAAGATGTAGAGTTACAAAAGAAGGTGAGAAATGTTCCTGAATTCAACCGTGATTGTGATGGGATAATAAGGTTCAGGAATCGGGTTTGTGTTCCTCCCATCCCAGAATTAAAGAAGGAGCTGTTGTATGAGGCTCATAGTTCTTCATTCTCTATTCATCTTGGAATCACAAAGATGTATAGGGACTTGAAAGAGTACTTCTGGTGGGATGGCATGAAAAGAGATGTTGCTGAATATGTCTCTCGATGCTTGGTTGGTCAGAAAGTTAAAGATAAGAGACAGAAGTCTAAATGGATGTTACAACCATTACCCATACCAGAGTGGAAATGAGAAAATGTCACTATGGACTTTATCACTGGAATTCTTAAAACATCCAAAAGCAATAATGCTATCTGGGTTATAGTTGATCGTCTTACGAAGTTGGCACACTTGATTTCTATTAGGGAAGATTTCTATCTGGATCAGCTGACCAGTATATATGTAAAGGAAGTGGTAAGATTGCTTGGAGTACCACTTTCCATTATATCTGATTGGGATCCGAGGTTTACCTAGAAATTTTGGAGAAGTCTTCATCATGCTCTAGATACAGAGTTGAGTTTCAGCACTGCTTACCATCCTTAGACAGATGGTTAGTCTGAGAGGACAATTTAAACTCTAGAAGACATGTGGAGAGCCTTTTTTATGGATTTCAAAGGTGGTTGGGATCAACACCTATATTTGGTGGAATTTTCTTATAATAATAGCTTTCACTCCAGTATTCAGATGGCTCCTTATGAAGCCCTATATGAAAAAGAAATGCAGAACTCCAACTTACTGGGATGAAGCTGGGGAAAGAAAACTATTAGGACCTGATCTTGTTGATGAGATGGTAGAAAAGGTCTGATCTATTCAACAACACATAAGAGTAGCTCAGATTAGACAAAAAATCTATGCCGATAACCGAAGAAAATCCTAGAGTTTGAAGTGGGTGATAAAGTGTTCTTACGAATATCTCCTTGGAAGAGAGTAATGAGATTTAGAAAGAAGGGAAAGCTGAGCCCTAGGTATATCGGTCCTTTAGAAATACTGGATCGTGTTGGGAAGGCAGCTTATCGATTGGCACTTCCACCGAATCTCTCTCAAGTTCACGATGTGTTCCATGTATCTCTCCTGAGAAAGTACATACCTGATCCATCACATGTACTCAGCTCAGAAGTTGTACCGCTGGAGAAAGATCTTTCTTATGAAGAATAGCTGATATAGATTCTGCATCATAGAAAAAAAGTCCTACAGAACAAGACCACTTTCTTGGTGAATGTTTTATGGAGGAACCACCAATTAGAAGAAGCTACATGGGAACTTGAGGATATGATGATGGAGAGGTATCCTCATCTGTTTGTAATGAAGTGACGAATTCCGAGGGCAAAATTAATTTTAAGAGGGGTAGCATGTAACACCCTGAGATTTTATGAGAAATTTTTTTATGTATTATGTTATACGCAACACCAAAGGAATCTTTCACAACACACAATACTGACTTGGCTTGTATTACACGCAATCATGACCTTCCTCTATAGCGTGTGTAGTACGCAATACCGGGTTTCACTAAACAACGATATATTATTATGGACTAGCTGTTATGAATAGTATTTACTACATTTTTAATTTTATAACATTATTATTCATCTTACACATTTTCTAGAACATGGTAAGAGAACAAAATAAATTTTTCGGGTAAAATAAGTATTTTTTTAAATGCAGTTTTGCCGCCTTTTGATGGCGCACCCACATTAAATCTAGTTTTTTACATGTTTATAAGTTCAATTTGACAAAATAAAATTCTTCTTTGGAATCAGGATATAAAAATTTACTTTGGATAAATTTTTGATACTTTTCTGATAACTTTCATATTTTGATGAATAGTAAAAATACGCTAATTTTTAATTAAAAACAACTTTTTTCATTGAGATAATTTATATGGTTAAATAATAATATTGAATGGTTTTAAAGTATAAATATAATATATTTTTACCAATTAATATAATGTAAGTCATTAACATTAATTTCACATTGAATTCATAGGTAAAAACATTTCAATCTTTGGCAATGTTTTAACTTCTAAAACTCGTTTTCTTAACAACGGGATTAATTTTAAAATAATTACTACAACTTATATGTTTTGAATTTTAAAAAATTTATTCCATATTTGGAATCAGTGGGTCCAAATTATTTTAATAGGATACTTTTTATTTTTGGGCATTATGGATAGTAACTACGGTAAATTTTATTTACCATAGTTAAAGGTAAATCGGGTAATTAAGGGTAAATATAAGATTATAAAATTACCCAAAAACCTGCCAAAATTCTATTAGATGAATAAAAGTCGACCCATATCACCTAAGGGATGGACTATATTTATTTCATGGACTTGTGACCATGAAATAATATAATTATTATTAAAACCAAGGAAAGTTATAATATGTCACTCTCTTAAATCTTATAAGTATAATAATTTTAATTTAGTGATAAACTTCATGAAACTTAGGATATAAATAGTATACAGAAATATAATAAAATTATCTACATAATATTAATTTATTTATAATTTTTAGGGATTAAATAATTATAATTAATTATGATAAAATAGTGATGTTGAAATTATTTTATTAATTAAATTATCAAAAAAATGGTTTTAAAAATATTAAATTAAATATTATATGAACTATTTAATGTGATCCACTAATTTTCTAGATACATATGAAATTTTATGAATCTATTAAAGCTTTTATTTCGATCATATCTTCTGTATATATTTTATTTAAATTCAAATAAATGAATAGTGTCAAAATTGACACTATTGTTATTTTATAAAAATAACATATTATAAAATTGTTTAAAAATCAAAAAAATATTTAAAAATTATAAATTAAAATTTATATTATCTACAATGTCATAAATTGTGAAATTATGGAAAATTCACAACACATATGTAATTATTTATAATAATTTAAAATTTAGAATATTATTACGACAAATAAAATTAAATTGATAAATAAGGATAAATCAAGTTGATAATGTTTAAAATAAATTCCTAACATGTCTAAATTTTATTGTTTGATTAGATTACAATCATATCTCATATAATATTTAGATATGAGTCATTTTTAAAGTTTTTAAGTGGGTTTGGGATTTAATATAAACTAATATTTCTTATATTTCCAAAGGTACCCCTCTCCTCCCTTATAAAAGGGCACCTCCTCCCTCTCCTCCTCACACCAATTTGAGCCTTCAAGAAAGGCCAAACCCTTCCCATTTCACTTACCCACTTCCTTAGAAACCTAATAGAGGTACTGGTCTTCTCAAAAGACCAACTTTAGTGCCCTAAGAGAAAGTTTAAAGGAGGCACTTCGAGAAAGAGGTAGTACCTTCTACCATTTTCTTCAAGTTACATTCTTCTTCTACTCCCTCTTCTTTAGTTGCTTAATTATAAGGTAATAACATCAGTATCCCTCATATATGTATATGTTATTATAAATATGAAACAACCCTATTTCGCCTCTTATCCATCCTACGGTAAACAAAATCATCGCGCGTGCGTACGTACGAAATACCGTCTCCACGTCGTGGTGTAATATGTTTTCCACCACCACCTTACTTGGATGGGTATAATGGTGAAAATAAATCACTATATGTGATTATTGTAAAGTGTTATTGATTCTGAAATATTATACATACACTTCAATTAAATTCCATGATCATGGGAACGATATCATCGCTCGTGCGTACGTACGGTCTACCGTCTCCATGATGTGATGCGACTCGTTCTATAAGATCTTCATTGAATAATGATTATATAATTAATTAAATGAATGAATATGATATATATTACACTAATACCATTCTGTAAATGATATATCTATATCCTATAAAGTGTAATAATAATTTATTCGACAAAACACGCATAAGAACATAAAGCAACAAACACCCGAATAACAAGTTGCAATAAAATATTACTACTATGAAGATACAAATATGACCATATATGATATTATAACAATGAATATGACTCTGTAATAAGTCAATTGACATTATTTAAACCATATTACAGGAGGTTCGGATTCATACAAAGCATATCAGACCTAAGGTAAGGGAAAATCTCACAATCTCATTTTTATCTGAGATTGTTTATACTTCAGAATTTACTGGGGAATATTTATCATCCACATCCATGTTTCCTAAATATGTAATATTATTTCAATCCACCTAAAATTTTTTAAATCCAATTTTACCCATTTTTGAGTTTTTTTGGTAAAAGATATGAAAGGAATCTTTTGTCATTTTTAGTACAAGGTACTTTTTGACTTTTCCAGCCAAAGTACAAGAAGAATGTTTTTTTTAACTTATATGGCCTGAATGGAATTTTATAACATTATTTCCATGAAGTTTCCTTTAAATTTTTTCAAGTTTATTTTTAATAAACTTCTTTTAGTTTAAAATTTTATGAAATTTTAATAAAGGAAAAAAAAATTGAAGTAGAAAGGATATTTTCCTCAAGAATGGAGTTCAAGCATTTTATCAAAATTATTTTCCATCTAAGATAATATAGGGTTCTATTTCTATCCCTATTTTTACATTGATTTGATTATTTTATGATGGAATTATTTTTATGAAGTCATTTTATCTTATATGGATTATGTTATGATGGCACGATGTTTAAGAATCCCATTTTTATTACATGTGTTATGCTATGATGTATGATTTATGATCTTGTGGCACACATAAGAATGGTATCATTATGAGATGGGTGGGACCTATATCTCCCTCCAATCCATTGGGTAAATATTTATATCTCATGAGATAGACATGGCTGGAACGATATGTTAAACTGGTTCAGTGAAACATGACTGAAACGAGGAGTGAACTCGGTTCAGAAATGGACTTTGTCTGCTAAGATAGTCTTGGAAATGAGTCTTGACTACTAAGAAATGATTTTCTATGATTGTGTGTGTATGCCAAAAATCCTCATGTTTTAGTTTATGATTATTGGGATTACATTTCACTTCTATGATTTATCTCATGTTATGATCTCTTTTGCAAGATAAGATTTTCAAAATGTTATGTTCTTATGAATATGATATATTTGATATTTATTTTGTTTACCCTTACTGAGCATTTGAGCTCACCCTTTTGTATGTTTTATTTTCCCTAGGTCAGGAAGAAGGATATTAAGTAGGATATTTCAAAAAAGGGACTCTAGATATGATGAAATAAATGGGAGACAATGTAGATGATTTATGAACCAGTTGTTTATGTTTCCCAGTTTCTAAAGACACTATTCTTATACGGTCCTTTCATCGTTTTGTTATATGTTTTAATAAGTATGATTCAATTTCTAAATAATAACCATGTATGTAAGATATGGGTCATTATACCAGGATAATCCTAAACTTCATGAATTTTATTATTAGCACTATATTTGGTGTCACTCATACCATACGAATTGATAATTGTACTAATTTGTATTATTCTGAGTTAAAGAGGCAACATCAGGAGTACAACATTGATTCCAACCATTCATCTTGTTATCATGGAATAGAAAATGGATAGATATAGACTTTTAACAGGACTCT
Organism: Viscum album; assembly: GCA_963277665.1. Taxonomy (NCBI): domain Eukaryota; kingdom Viridiplantae; phylum Streptophyta; class Magnoliopsida; order Santalales; family Viscaceae; genus Viscum; species Viscum album. The sequence continues at coordinate 122,784,964 of OY728150.1, forward strand.
ATCAAATATACTCCAAAAAATAGTTGAAAAAAATAATAAATCTTGGAAAAAACTTCTACATGCCTTGTGGCCCATTCATACCACAAACTACACTATCACACAAGTGACCTCATATTCTCTTTTCTATTGAAAATATGAAGTGCTACCCATAGAAGACCAGTTATCCTTACTCTGAGTATCTATTTATGATCAAATATCATAATATGAACAATTAAAAAAATTAATTGATGACTTGGGAAAATTTTATTAGAAGAGGTTGCATGTGTCACATGACCTGGAAGTCCATCATAATCGGATTACACCAGCATTCAACAAGAAGGTCCACCTCTATTATTTCCCTCATGGATAGTTAGTATTGGTACTCAAAAACATGATGATACTAGGTAATAAGCCTCCATAGATGGAACCCAAGTGGGAAGAACCTTATTTCATACATAAGGCCTATTTCAATAGATATTACTCTTTAGCTATAATGGATGGAGAACATGTCATGCACCCCCAATAATGTAAGGTTTATCAAGAAATACTTTTCATAATTTTCACTATGAACCTAAGTCATGGAGGAAAGTATTTAAACTACATAGTACCCATATTCCTCATTGCATAAACTTAAACTATATGACACCTACAACCATGTCTCGTGAAGATAAACTACACTTAAATGTCCTTATCACGTGATGTTAAACTACATGACATTTGGTCCATCCTGCAATTTCGTAAAATTTTTAGAGTGGTACATATTATTATATTAATTACTTATATGATATTCATATCTATGTAAGGGTATGGATAGTATTCCTCCTATAGAATATTTTTATCTACGTAAGAGATCCTTAGTCAGCTATTAATGTCAAGGATCACTTGGTAAATGAAAAAAACTATCCCCCTCCCCTCACACACAAACCAGATCTATATAAGGGCCTTATACCATTACTACATGAAATATTGATTCCCGTTCTCATGGTATAAGTATTAATGTATGGATCTTTATCCAAGGACTTGTTTCACCTTACATCGGTAAATATTACCAATATATTGAAACTTAGTCAATTCATAGATTCCATTACTCCAAATAACTACATAAAAATTCATTATTATAACTAAAGGATATGCAATCATGCCTATATTCATTTCTATAGGCCCAACCTCAATTTCTAAAAAGGATAATTTGACTCATTTTCACACTGGAGCTTCAAAATTCCCTCACCGTGTTCTGTTTTTTGACCCTTAACTCGTTAATTTTGTGTTTCTCTTTTAACCAATACATGGAGACAAGGTTCTTATGCTTCACATTCATGATATACCCATGTGAAACTAATCATCATCTCCACTGCATGATGTCAAACTGTAAGGTAGAGAAAATACCATCCTATATGAGATTAAACTACTTAAAATGACCCATTAATTGTGACTTATTTCTCCCCTACATGAGATCTAGGTCCATATGGAAGTATTTTCAACACGTTCATCCTATGAATAACAGTATTAATCCCCCTTATTCATTTCATGTGATCCATATATATGAAATGAATCATCATTATAGAGAATTATGTGCAAGATTGATTCCCATCAATATGGGATACGTAGTGATACCTGGGTACTCTACCATGGACCCAGTCATCATTCTCTTAAACAAATGAGAACATGTCCCCATCCTGCATGTGGATCATATTTTCATAGGAGATTATGGCATGAGTTCCATTTTATGGGGACCTATGCTTGTGATTAAATGATCCTTTCCATGTATATTAACCAAATCTATGAAGGGAGTTATCTTTATAAGAACTATGTGTTTCTTGATTCTTATCTGTATTAGATACATAGAGAGGCTCAAATACCACATCTCAAGCCTATCTACAATGATTAAAAACTACATATCCATGTATATAAGCTAGATATGTGTAGAGAATATTATTTTAAAGAACTACATGTGGCTTGATTATTTTATATAAATGGTATGTAGTGGTGCTCAGATCTCGTTTCCTAGGCCCAACCATGATATCCATGTCAATAATGATCCTTTACCATATATATTTTATTCCTTTTAATATCACACAATTTAAATCTCATGTGGTTTTACCTTGTTTAACAGGCTTTGATTTCATTGGTTGTAGAGACGAAACATGATCTCGAATTGAAAGTTGTGATCTTTTCAGGGTTTTTAGGATTTATATGGGGTTTTAAGGTTTTTTCACATTTTACTTCCTTTCAAACAACCATAACTTATGAATTGGGTGTTCGTTTTACCTTTTCCACATATCAGATCAAATCTTGTGATGATCTCTATGCATCGGTGACCCATGAGAACCCTAAATCACCTATATTGAGGCCAAAAAATTCTCAAAAGGAATCTAAATGGACATAACATCTACTATGGATGTTCATTAATGATTTTTTTTTTGAAATATACCATTTATTAGTTCTAGTAAAAAAATTGATAAGGGGGTATTTATCAGCACTTTCATAAAGCACTGATAGAGACCACCCTTTTATCAGCGCTTTTTTAGAAGCACTAATAATGACCCCCCCCTTTTAGTGATGTTTTAGAAGCACTAATAAATACCCATTTTATCAGTGATTTTTTAGTAGTACTGATAAAGGGAGGGCCTTTATAAATTCTTTTTTACAAGTGCTGATAAAAGTTATACTTTAATAGTGATTTTTTAGCACTGTTAAAGTCCACCTTTAATAGCGCTAGAAAAGCACTATTAAAGAACCCCACTAATAGATCTTTTTCTAGAATTAAGAAAGGGGTTTTTAACAGTGCTTTTAGTGAGCACTATTAAAACCCTAACATTTGATAAACCCAGTTTTTTAGTAGTGCAAGGTATATGTTTTGTAAATAGTCAATTGTAAATAAATTATTTAATCTATTTAAAATAATTATGGGTTAGAATATCAAGAAATATTAGATAATAATTGAGATGAAATAATTGACTAATTAAAGAATATAACTTATTTATTTGGTCGCAGCCTATCTTAAATAAGAATGATTAATAATGAATGAAAATTTATTTAATATGTAATTCATTTCATGTATGTGGATGATAATCATCATAGAAAAAACCTTTGTATGTGATTGTATTCCATTTAATTTATTATTAAATTAAATTTATGGTTTGTGTGCCATCCCTACATTCATTATATAAGGATTTATGTTCCCATGCTTTCCTTTAATATAAACCCCCTAAACTAGTTATTTAGTTACCCTCACTAAAATGTTATTAAAAGCATATGTAATGGATGGATCTCCTAGGCGAGTGGAGGTGGTTCAAGTTTGGATCTACGGTGAAAAAATTCCAAGAGATACATGGTAGGATAGGTGCAAATCTATAACATGAACGAAGTCATGGTTTAAAGTGTTTTCCCCGAAGTTTTATGTTTATTTTATCATCCACTAGATAAACTATCCATTAGGAAAAGATCATGATCATACCACTCTTATTTTTTTTATTTATATCAAGGTGCATGGTTAATTTCATTATAGATGTTTTTATCACAATCATATGAATTAATGAATTAATAATAATGCAAGATAGATTTAAAATAATTTAGATTATGCATAAACATTATTTAAGACATGGTTAATCACTTAAGTAAATTCACTTAATATTAACAATCATGTAATGAATATAGAATGAATTCTTTACATATAAATATAAAAATCACACAATTATATATATTAATTTTGTATATCCTTCCACTACTTAAGTTAAAATCGAACTACAGTTCACATTTCTTGACCAGAAAAAATCAGGTTGCTTTCAATTATTGGGTAATTCCAACTTGATTTTTAAGTAGACTTAACTTAGTTCACATCAAGGTTGACTATCAATGAAGTACTTAGTGTAAATAAGAGGAAAGGGTATAGAAAATACAAAATTTGGATTTTAGGATTGGGGAGTCTGCTCAATAGATCAAGGAACTATGAGTTAATGTAGTTGGTAAAATTATACAACAAAAAACCCTTCAAATAACTTTTCAGCCTAAGGTTTGGGCTATGAGAAGGGGAAAATGATTCCTTTCCACGATAATTTTCACACAATGGTATATTCTAAAACCAATTGTGAGGGATATTTGATTTTTATAAAATAGTGGAAGATTAATAAATTTAATATTTATTAACTAATTTTATTGATCAGATAAAGTAATAAAATTCTACACATCTTAATTGTAGAGATTTAAATCTTTATGACTTCAACCATATCACTATGATCCATACATGAGAATAATAACCTTCTCACAAACACTAATTTATTAGAATGGAAAAGGAACTTGTCCTTTATTTTATGCCATTAAAGGAAAATATATTTGTTGAAAAATCCCATTCTTGAAGAATCTTTCCAAGAAGCTAGTGATGAAGAATTTTCTATCTATATGAAAAAACTTTATGATGCATTGATGTCTAATTTTTTATTCTATCATCCATGAACACTAAGATTATAAATAAACATGAGGATATAGATTCTTGTAACATCATATCTCAGCTTCATGGTCTCTATAAAGATATGGTGAGACAAGATAGATATTAGATCTCCAATTCACTATTCACATGCAATCTTGGAAATTCGGCATCGACTAGGCTTCATGTAGTCAAGATTATTGGAAAAAATAGAGTGCTTATACATCTTGGCCTTTAAGATACCTAATGAGTTTTTCATAGATCACATCCTTCCCTCCATAACTAAATCATTCTCCAGTTTCATAATGAATAACAACATGATCAATAGCGAGAAAACTATTTCATAACTTCTTACTCACATTCACTAAGTTATTAAGGATATGAGGCATTAAAAACCTGTAGACTTTATGGTGAAAAAAATGAAGAATAAGGAAAATTTCATGACCCATACCTCAAGGCCCATGCCATGACTACCCCAAGCTCACCTCTAATAAACCAGGGGCTAGTGACTAGCACTGAGTAGGAATATCCCATAAATGAAAGGCACTATCCTAAGTACCTACACACATGAACACAACTCCAATACAAGGATTTTGGGAAATAAAAAAACTAGGGAAGTTATACATGCAGACCACTAAGTAAAACAAAACCATAGTGCAACCAAAATTAAAGTATAGGGTGGAAAAATGGGAAAGTATACAAGACCACCAAATGAAATACATAACACAAGGAAAACCCAAATTCCTTGAAGTGCGTCCTCTGAGAACCCTACCTGAATGGTAGGTGAAGGGTAGATGCTTGAAGCCGTAGGATTATGCCTCATATATCTAATCTCACTGATTACCACCTAGTCCTGGCCCTCCTTGGACTCCGTCAAAGTGTCAAATGTCTTAAAAAGACAGGAGACATGCATAAAAATCCCATTTAGGGGTGAGTAAAACAATACTCACTAAGACGCCCTAAAACCACAAAGTCAAAGCACAATGGAAAACCAAAAACAAATGTACAGTTAACTCCACACAGGTATATGCACGTACATATACCAAGAACATCCAAATATACTCATTTTAGACACTAAGAATTATAAGGCTCCAACCTCATAACCAGCAATAGGATTCTCATCCTTGTTTTGAAAGGAAACACATAAAACTAGGAGAAACATGCTCTATAATCTCAACTGTCCAAGATGGAATCCGTCTGAGAGGTACACTCCATCATGAACAACTCTACCATTCCTAATGGTACGTCTTAGAGAGCGTGCTCTATCGGGAACATCCTACTAGGTCCCACTCTATTGATCATCCCAGAAGGTTCAGTCATTGATGTCTTTCTCCCAATGCAAGAATATGGAAACCCAATTAGAGAGGCCCTCCCTCACCACTATACAGAGATGAGGGAGCCCTTACCCAAACCATTTCACAAAACCTTCATCAATCTTATAAGGAGTGGACCACACCTCAGTCTATCAAGGGAGAACTATCTCCGATTTAGGTAACATTATCATCAAGTGGATGGGCTTACTCCTCACAATTATGTCTAATACATGAGGGATCTCCAATTCTAATGGAGGACTCGCTCCTTGTCTCTAGTCAGAATGGGGGAGTGAAACTCCATAAGTGAGGACCCACAGCTTGATCCCAGAGGGTAATTCAACTCATAAAGGACCCATATCTTGATCCCATAGGGTAGTATCACTTTTTATGTTGAGAATCATCACCCTACCTAGTAGGGGAGTACTACTCAATGACTAGAGGACCCACGCACTGGTACGATAAGGCAGTACTGAGCCTATCAGTTCATGTGTGGAGGAATCCCACCCTAGAACAATAGGGGAGTACCAAATCCTATCATAATGGACCCTCACCCTACCATATAGGGGAGTTATGAATCTATGTATGATAGATGTAGAGGACCCACTCTCTAGTCTTATAGGGGAGTACTGACTCCACGAATATAGGACCTCATCCTCGGTCCCATAAGGGAGTACCTACTCTTCTTTGATGAACATATTTAGGAACCTTAACCCTAGTCCCTTAGGGAAGTAACACCCTTGGAGGAATATACCCAAAGGAAACAAACTCGCTCCCATGATGTGGAGTGTCCCAAAATTATAAAACATTCCAATTCCCACTCAAGTGTGCTTATTATAGGAATACCTAATCCTCAAAACATTAGGTCATCTATAAAATTCTATAAAACCTCACTTGGAGTATCTTAAAAAAGGACAGTATCTTTACAAGGGTCCCAACATCATAGACGGCTCATTAAACGGATGCTCTGTTTGAAAGTTATGGGAATTTTAACGAAAAGGGGTTGGTGGGGTCTGGGTCCTATCCAACCTGGTTGGACTGACCCAACCCTAGCCAGTCCAGCCTAGCCCATTGGGTCGTGGGTCTAGCCTGCCAGGCCTCCCATTGGCCTGGTCCTCCTCCGGCCTCAGCCCGCACTAACTAGATGGTTTTCATCCAGTCGGGCCGCCCTGTAGCCCGGTCACCTTCGGCCCGGCCCGCGCTGGTGGGCCAACCCTGTCCCACCCTCACATAGAATCTCTTCACGGCCCCTTCGCACCATGAGGATGGTAGCTCGCCACGTCTCCTTTACACAATGAGGCCAGCATCTTTCCGGATACCTCCCCTACATGTGGTCCCATGGACCGCGTGCCATTGCACACCCGCGGTCTAGTCATGGATTTTCTGGCCTAACATGATGCCCCACCGGCACCACTAATCCGCACTATATAGGCCCACTATGCCTCAACCTCCACTGACACGGAGCACCACCCCCTACACATAGCTACTGTAATGTGTCATTAGTGCACCAGTGGGGTCTTCTTCAAGCCATTGAACGCTCTCATGTGGTTCATTCATCGATTCAGAAGACATTCTGGGGTCCTCAAGTGTAATTCTTCATCACCAAGTGTTTTAATCCTCATTGAGATCCACCACATGCAATGTCATTCGAGCGATGATATATACCACACTGCCTTGATTTGTTTTCTACTATCATTGTCTCACCTCTGTCATGTCGTGTCCATTACAGATCCAATATGTCATATTGTTGCACCATGAAATAATTGCACAATGATAGACCGTTCGTCAACCTATGAAGGACATGAAGAGCATGGGGAGAGAAGCAAAATTATCAACCCAGGGATTGAACCTCGGCCATTTGTTCATTCCGGCCTCGATTTGATCCATTATAAGGATAAAGAAAACAACGAACAAACAAGAAATCAATCTAACGATCATCAATCCTCAATAAACACCACAAGGTGAAACCCATCCCACAACAATACATATGATTCGTGAATCGATCCGTCCATCGATCAATTCATGTTCATCATAGGAATTCAAAGATGGGGAAAGGATGTAATTTAAATAATAACCCCTACCTCAAGTTGAATCACTTGCATACATAGATTGAAGTCACCCCGCTATGTCGATCCTTTTTCTGTCAGTTGTCTTCGATTCATCATCTCTTGATCAAATCCCAACCTCTCATCCATCATCACAAGTGAGAGAGTCTCCTCCTCCTTACTTTAGAGAAACTCTAGAGGAATTATCTAGCATTATGAATTCTAACAATAGACGCTTTCCCATATTAATAGAAAAAATGCGTTAATGCATTAACAAATTTCAATTTTACACTTTCGCTTTGAAACGACATTTTCACACTTCTTAATTTATGAAAGGAGAACAGGTTACTCCGTCACTGAATCACAGCTTCACCACAGTGCGAAATGTTAAAAAGGAAATAAAATAAACTTCTTTAAGTTTATTTTATTCTCCCTTAAAAAGTAAAAAAATTACTTTTTACCCTTGACCAGTGATGGTAGAGATTAGGGTCTAGATAAGGAAATTACACCATCATGACCTCAATAGTTCTCTCATATTTCCAATCTGAGTTACTGTTTATGAGTTATAAGGATTTGAAAAATAAAATAATTTTTATTTAATTATTTTATTTACAGTCACATCCCAAAAACTACCTTCCAAAGTTGGCCCATGTTGGTAAATGTTTGGATTCGCCTATGGAAATAACATCCTCATGAGCTCAAAGGTACTCTCAGATTTCGAATCCGAGTTACCGTTTATGAGTTATAAGGATTTGAAAAATAAATTTTTTTTATTTAATTATTTTATTTATGGTTATGCCATTTTCTGGTTTTATCACTAGATACCCATGCAGACTAATATTAATACGCACCTAGGGTAAACCTTTTTTCCTGAATGAAACAGTGCCCTTGGATTTTGGATACAGGTAACCGTTTAAGAGTTATTTCACTTTTTTAGGAAAACTACTCACATGTGCTATTTAAAAAATCAACAGTTTTTAACATATCATTTCGAGAACTCCATGCCTCATAATATAATTCCATCTAATTGCTTGGTCTCATAATTATACAAGAAAATTTCTAAAAATATAAATTGGAAAATCCGAGTCATTACATTCTCCCCTCTTTAAGGATTTAGGTCCTCAAAAATACAAACAAGTTTTACTAAATCAAAAGGTTAGAGTACCGAGCGTGAATATGATCCTCCCACTCCCATGTGATCCTCTTAATATCCCTATGCTACCTATGAACAAACACCAAGGGAAAATATCATCCACAAAGGATCCTTTTTTCTTCTGCAAGTCCTATGTGAGAGTCTACCTGCACTACTTGGGTTTCCTTTTTACTAAAAAGGAATCCTTGTTTCATTAATATGGATACATCGTACCCTTTTACCTAAAATAGTCAATCTAGGAATGAATAATATTAGTACATGACAAGAATGACATCATAAGGTCTCGACGCTATGACTAAGAGATCACAACCGTAACTCTCACCTCGAAGATTCGGGTTGCACTATCAGTGCTAGTGTGTGATCATTGGGTCACCTTCAGCAAGAGTCTCTAAGAGTGAGGTTCAAGTCCACAGTTTGACTGAAACCTCAAATTCTCAAATGAAACTCATGAAAAAAGGAGGACAACTAGATCCTGTGTCCATTAATACAGCAGCAAAAAAGAAAAAGACACAAGTTGTACCTCGAATATCTCATGGAGTCTATGGGTCATTATCCATGACCGCATCCAGATGTCCTCACCCACATCATCTAGCTCCTTTAGCCTAGAGTGGACCACCAGCTGCTCTTCTAGCTCCTCTGCCTCACCCACTATCTTACGAAACTCCTTGCTCCAAGGATTGTCACTTCCAAGGAATCTCATCAGCCAGCTCCCTCTAATCATCATGTCGGGTTGTAAAATCTCTAGTGAGATACCCTCGACCATTTCAAGAATAAAACCACCTCTCCAGTGGCTAATATATTCCTCAACACCGCTCCAACACCACAGTCCCATGAGTCTATGTTCGGGCATGGGTATGCCTCCTACGCCATGATCCCACCACCTGTCCTCTACATACTCTTACATACACCTCTGTCTTGTGACCTCTATTGTTGGTCACATCAATTTGTTTCTTATCTAGAAAACTCTCATCCACCAGGGCTTTCTCTATCACTGCATCATCAGTGGGAATATTCTACAGAACCTCTAAAGCCCTGATCTCTCAGTGTAAGCTCTGGTCGAAGGTTCGAGGTCTGAAAAACTTGTCTCACACCATGTCCAGGGTGTACCACAACAAGTTGGTGAACCTCACTAAAAACTCTGACATTGTCATGTTTCCCTGTCAAAGCTGCAAAAGCTCATGGATACGTGCTGACCTTATCATGGTTGGGTAAAACTCTTTCCTAAAGAGTCATCTAAACTCCTCCCAAGTGAGTGTCACCTCATCATGTGATTGTATCACCAAGATCCACCAGTGCCTCGTTGATCCCTGAATAAGGCTCGTAGTTAGGAACACCATTTGATCAGAAGGTGTCCTCACTAAGCATAAAACTCGAGTGACTGCCTTGATCTATTCATCTGCTAGATAGGGGTCTGGATCACCCTAGTATCTCAAAGGGAGCATCCTCTAGAAATTTTATAGCACACTCAGCCTGCGCTCATCCTTGGCCCAAACTTTCATTAAAATATGCTTCTTTGCGGGTTGTGGCGATACCAGTAGACCACCTAGAGGCAACACCTCAATGTCAATTCTAGGCACTGAAGCCTCATCAGGGGGCATATCTTCATCAAGATCACACTATATAATACTCTCTGTCTGTCTTCGTGGAAACATACTAAAACGGATCAAGATGGAACATAGTTAATAGAGTATATTTGGAGAGCTGACTCAAGAAGAAAATGGAAAACACAAATCATTCCTATATGATGCATGTACCATTTATTTCCTGGTGACTGGTGTCCTATTGCACCAAGTCAAAAATAAGGTTATCAAAGTCTTAGTGAATGGATACGTTGGCCACCACACAAACACTATAACCTATGGTGTGATATCTGAACTCGAAACATCTTAACCCTATTACTATGAAACCCAAACCAAGCTCACAACACTGTGGTCCTATGGTAGAACTGATCTTCTCATATACCACTCTATCATAACAAGTCCCATGAGCCCCGTGTCGTGACTACTCCAAACCAACCTCCTATAAGAAAGGGGGTGGAGACTAGCACTAAGTAGGAATATCCCACAAATGGGAGGCATTATCCTAAATATATGCACACATGCACAGAACCCCAAACCAAATATGGTGGGAAGTAAAAATATAAGGAAGTTATGCATGAAAACCACTAAGTAAAACACAACCAGAGTGAAACAGAAAGTAAAGTATAGGGTGGAAAACTAGGATAGTATACAATCCCACCAATAGAAAGACAGAACAAAAGTTAAATCCCATGTCCCTAAATATTGTTCGTTGAGAACCCTACATGAAGGGTAGGTGAAGGGTATCTACCTGAATCCGTAAGAGTATGCCTCGTCTGTCTGATCTCAGTGATCAACACCTGGTCCTAACCCTCCCTGGACTCCATCAATGCATCAAATGTCTTCACAAGACACGACATGTGTGGGGAAATCCCATGAAGGGGTGATTAAAACAATACCTTGTAGGGCACCCCGAAACCACAAAGGTAAAAAACAATGGAAAACCACAAAGAAATGTTTAGTCAGCTTCACATAGGTATATGCACATACATATACCCATAACATCTAGATATAATAATTTTAGACACTAAGAATCATAAGGTTACAACCTCATAACCAGCAATATAATTCTCATCACAGGCTCTAAAGGTAACACATAAAACTAGGAGAAACATGCTCTACAAGATAATCCATCTAAGATGGCACTCCTTTGAGAGGTACACTTCATCGAGAACAAGCCTAACAATCATAATGGTAAGTCTGAGAGAACATGCTCTAACAGAAAAATATTACTAGGTCTAGCATCAGTGCCCAGCACTAGAGGTTCATTAATCGATGTCTTGTGCCCAACACAATACTAGGAAACCCAAGTAGAGAGGACCACCCTCATAACTGTACATACATGAGTCACTCCTATAATGAGTGGCCCACACCTCAGTCCATCAAAGGAGCAGTAGCTCCTATCTAGGTAACATTCTCATCATGTGGATGGTCCCGCTCCATGCAAATGTGTCTGACAAATGAGGGTTCTCCAACTCCAATGGAGGACCCGCACCCTGATCCCACAGGAGAGTACGGCTTCATAATTTGAGAACCTGCACCCTACCTAGTTGGGGATTACTACTCAGTGACTAGAATACTCGTGCCCTAGTGTGACAGGGGAGTACCAACCCTTTCAGTTCAATTGTTGAGGACCCACAACATGGAACAACAGGGTAGTACTGAATCCTATCATAGAGGACTCATACCCTACCCTATAGGGGAGTTCTGAATCTATGTACATTAGATATGGAGGACATTCTCCCTAGTCCTTTATGGGAGTACCAACTCCACAGATAGAGGTCCTTCTACCTTGTCCCATAGGGGATTACCTACTCTTCCTTCAAGAAAATCTCTAGGAACCTATACCCTATTTCCCTTAGGGGAGTAACACCCCAAGAGGAAGATACCCAAAGGAAATAAACCCACTCCCATGACATGCAGAGTCCCAAACATACAAAACACGCCGATTCCTGATCAAGTGTGCTTGTACTGGGTGGAACTAATCCTCAAACCATTAGGTAATCTGTAAACTTAAACAAAAACTCACTTGGATTATCTCAAAATGACCATCTCTTTGCAAGGGTCCCAACTCTACAAGCATCTCATCAAACAAATGCTTCGTTTGAAAGTTATGGTAATTTTAGAAAAAAGGGGTCGGTGGGGTTTGGGTCTTTTCCAACCTGGTGGGACCAACCCAGTCTGACCCATTACAGCTTGTCAGGCCGCCCATCGGCTAGGTCCTCCTAAAACCCTGACCCGCACTAGTGGTCCAGTTTTCGTCCAACCAGTCCACCCATCTGCCCGGTCCCCTTCGGCCCAACCCGCACTGGCGGTTCAGCCATGTCCCACCCAAAATAAGTAGCTCACTACATCCCCTTTGTAACACACATCCATCCATTGGCCAGCCACCTACCTCGCACATAGTCCCATAGACCACATTCCATCACACACCCATGGCTCAGCCGTGGGTCTTTCAGCCTAGAGCGGCGCCCCACCAGCACCATTGTTTTGCACCATCATGACCACTTGGTCATGGCCTCTGCAGTCATAGCATGCTACCTCTTGCACGTAACTACCATCGTGTGTCTCTAGCACCAGCATTGGTGCACCTGTGGGGTGTTTTGTGGGGGCACCTAATGCACTCTAGTGGGACGTTATTCGATTCGGAAGACGTTTTGGGGTCCTCGGGTCCGGTTCTTCGTTGTCAGGGGTTTGAATCCTTGTTGCGATCCACTATAGTGAAATTTCATTCTAGTGAAAATATCTCCCACACCGCCTTCATCCATTCACCATTGTTGTTGTCGCACCACTGTCATGATGTGTTCATTCCAGATCCAAGTCATCTAATCGTTGCACCAAGAAACAGTTGGGAAATGATCGATCGTTCATCAACCTGCAAAGAACGAGCAGAACAGAGGGGGGGAAAACAATCATCAAGTCGAGGATTGAACTTTATACTTTGTTCATTCCAAACTCAATCTGATCAATTATAAGGACCAATAAAATGACAAACAAACTAGAAATCAATGAAATGGTCATCAATACCCAATAAACCCCATAAGGTGAAACCCATCCCGCAACAATATGCATGATCCATGAACTGATCTATTCATTGATAAATTCACATTAATCATAGGAAATCAAAGATGAGGAAAGGATGGAATTTAAATAACAACCCATACCTCATTTTTTATCTCTTGAAAAAATAATTTGAAGTTGTGTCGCCATGTTGATCCTTGTTCCACCAGTGTTCGCTGATTCATCATTGCTTTATCGAATCTCGACCTCCAATCTGTCATCGCCAATGAGAGAGTCTCCTCCCCTTTTCCTTAGGGAAACTATACAGGATTTCTCTAGCATTATGAATTTTAACGCTGGACCCTCTCCTCGATTAATAGATGAAACGCATTAATGCATTTCATCGTTACTGTTTCTCTTTGAAACGGTGTCGGCACACTGCTTTATTTATGAAAGGTGAATGGGTTGCTTCGTCGATGTGTCACAGCTTCACCATGGTGAAAATTGTTAAAAAGGAAATAAAATAAAATTCTTTAATTTTATTTTATTCTCCTTTAAAAAGTCCAAAAATTTACATTTTACCCTCATCCCATGTCGGTTGAGGTTAGGGTCCCGCTAAGGAAAGCACACCCTCACGAGCTCAACGGTTATCTATTATATCCAACCAGAGTTACCATTTATGAGTTATAAGTATTTGAAAAATAAAATAATTTTTATTTAATTATTTTATTTATGGTCACGTCCCAAAAACTAATTTCCACAGTTGGCCCACGTCGGCCAATGTTAGGCTCTACCTAAGAGAAGAACATCCTCAGGATCTCACCAGTAATCTTAGATTTCCAATATGAGTTACTGTTTTTGAGTGATAAGGATTTAAAAAATAAAATAATTATTATATAAATATTTTATTTACGGTTATCCAAATTTCAGGTTTTCTCACTAGAGACTTGTGCCAACTAATCTTAAGTCACGCCTAGGCTAAACCCGCTATCACGAACCCAATGGTGCCCTAATATTTCTGATATGGGAACCCATTTAAGAGATATTCTACTTTTTCAAGACAACCGCTCATGCATGCTATTTAAAAACTTAGCATTTTTTCAATGGATCATTTCGGGAACTCCAGGACTCAATATTTCACGTTGTTTCATTGCCTAGTCTCATAATTTTCCCACATATTTTCTAAAAATATAATTGGGAAAATCCGAGTCATTTTAGAAAAGTAGACCAAGATTCATACTAAGTATAAATATCATGAGCATCGTTCTTTTAATAATAGTAAGATCTAAATTCAGGTGACATAAAAATATTCAATTTGTTTTGTATGTGGAAATCTAGGATGCTAGAAGAATAACAGCACCCATAAGAAATAGAAAGCTAATGGTGTGTTCATTATCGAGTATAATAATTCTATATCTACATATTGGGTATTAGATACATCTTTTAGTGATCACATATGTATCTAAATATAGGAACCAAGTAGATATTGAAAGTTTTCAAGTGGTGGGGTGAATCTTCAAGCAGCCAATGGTGCACAACCCACTTCTTTTGATATAGGAGAATACCACCTTCCAATGCTAACTAGAATGATTTTGGTTTTAAATTACTATAATTTTGGTCCAAGTTTTACTAAGAAAAACATATCAGTTTCTTTTCTTAACATGGATGGATTTATTTTCAAATTTCAAAATAAATAATTCCTCTTTAACAAGTAATTTTTTTTATTTTATGGAATAACTTAATAATATTATTTATGTATTAAATTTCTGACATCTCTATCCTATTTCACTCTTAAGTAACTGATTAAAAGGGTCACATAGCCTCAATTTTTCCTCCTTGTACACCAGAGGCTTCCAACAAGTAGTGAGGGTTTAAAGGTGGTATGGTGTGGAAACTATACCCTCTGGTTTAGTATCAAATACAATGGAAAATAAATGAAATGAACAGCAGAAAAATGATAATAAACCAACAACCTGGTAAGAGACAATAAAACCCAACCATATAATAAATTATGGTCTAAAAAGTAAAAATTAGTCAATATATATAGTAGTCAATACGCATACAAGAGTTCTAGATGAAAATAAATAAACAAGTAGAACCAACTCCTATAACTAGTCCGACTACAAGTTCATTCCACAGCTCCCATGTTAAGTCCTAGCCCAAGTCAAGTTACAGGAAAGGGGAATTAGCTAAGTTCTTATCTTACAACCAAGAGATCTACTTGGGTAACAAGTAGAGGCCTAAACAGGGTGTGAGAAAAACTCAGTAGTCCACCGCTATCGGTGTCTAATCCATTTCAATTCCATGAGTATAAAACATATGGTTTCCAATATATAATCTTAAAGAGAGGAGTAAATTAGTGAAATGGTTTCAAGCATTAGCCTATAGGTGGTTCTTAGATAACCCTGCCTACTTCAACCTAATTTGAAACTCTCTAAACATGGGATATAGGTGGTATTCATAGGACCCATGTCAATTATCACAAGCATCTAAGAACACAAATCATAGTTGAATCCACAAAGCAGGTCCAAGAATTCCCACATAATGAAACTATACAAATCCCAGAATATCCAAAAGGCATTCTAGGTGAGGAATCTAGTGAGCCAACCCATGGTTATCAAGGAATTATGTTTATCCCTAGATTAGAATCTAAGGGTTGAACCATCATCATTCCACTTTATAATGGGACTCTAACGAATAACAAATAGTAAGACGATGGTAATTTTGGGAAGGGGAGGGATTGGGATCCAATAAAGAAATCCAAGGAATTATAGGTCCAAGACCTCATGATGAATCCAAGAGTTCATCCCTGGCATTCTAATATTCCAATTTTTCAAGTTTAATCCATGATACTTGACTGATGCATTTATGAATATATGACATTAACCAGATCTAAGGCGGTAATCCATGGAATTTTCATCAATGAATCATACGGATTCCATTATGTTTTTTCTAGTCATTTGAATTTGGAATCCAGGTCTTACCCATGGAATGAAATAATTTTAATCCATAACTATTTTAAATATATTAATAGGGCTTACCCATTACATTTACATCAATAAATAGTATGGAATCCATTAGGTTCATTCTTGGCATTCAAATCTAGATTTTGAGGCTAACCCATGGCATGCCTTACTTTTAATCTATAACCAATTCCATTATATACAAACATGGATTACAAGGAAAAAATTATATTTAAAGAGGAAGGTAATTTAATTAAAGAAAATAAGAATTAAGCTCAAGAAAATTTATTTGAATTACATCCCAAGGATTCCATTAGTCATTAACCCATTAGAAATCAACATTCTCATTTCAAAAAATCTTATTTAATTAAGTTCACTATAAATCACCAACACAATTATGTTAATTTAATTACTTAAATGTATTCTAATGTATCAAAATCCAATAGTTAATTTTTAATAATAAATTAGGGGTTTTAAAAATTAATCATTTTAATAACTAAGATTGTCCACACCTTAGTTTGTAAATAACACAATGTCACTAGGTCCATATTCTAAGTTAAATAACCCTAAACCAATCTAGGTTTGATATAATGGATAATATACTTAATTGTCACCTTTTTACTTTCATATTATTCATTCACAATTTTTTTAACTAATTAAATAAGGACACCTCATGGTAGACAAATTTAATAAGTTAAGACTCTTCCATGAACTTACTTTATCCATGGGATGACATGAATTAATTACCTAATCACTCCTAAAGATAACATTTTAATGAGGGTCATAAATTATTCCAATTAATTTCTAGATTAATTTTATTATATTTATCCCGTGGACCTTTTTCATTCCATGGTCAGTTCACTATACTATAGGTGTGGTTAGGTAATTATATATTTAGCTAAGGCCTTGGATTAAGGCAATATAACTTTTCAATTTAAATAAAAGTTCAACATTGTATGTCATAACAACACACTACAGATATGTCTTATGAAACATAAAGACTTTAAGGGAAAAAACGTAGACCACATACCTTAATCTTAGGAATCTTCACTCATTTGGTAATATCCCATAGTTAGATTCAAAATGATAGAAATCAAATAATCATACAAACACCTTAAAAATACGGAATAACCCACATAAAAGGAATGAGTAAACGTGACAACAACAAAATGAATAAAAGAGGGGATCAGACTCTGAGACTCGCCTCTATGCTTCCAATGCATCCAATAATGGTCAAAATAGACCAATAATAAAGGATACCATCCATGGACAAGGGTGGGGACAGGCAAGATCCATGAACCTAGAAATATCCACTATGTTTTCAATTTATTTGGTAAAAATAGAGGTGAGATGGTTATAATGACGTTTTTTTCCTCTTAAAAAAACAACCTAAGAGCCCACTGGCAGGGTGGTGCCGGGTTTATTGACAAGATAGTGAGGCCAAGCAAAATATCCTACCTCTAGGAAGACCACTGACTAGACTATGGCCTTTGTTTAGCTAGAAAGTGGAACTCCAACCCCCTGGATACATGTGATAGTCACTTCCAACCCTTCCCTAACTCTCCTAAGACCTATTGAACCCTTAGAGAACTTCAACACCAATCTAAAATGGATCTTTTGGGGGGATTCAAACCTCAAAAACTGAATTTGGAACTCAATGGAAGAACCATTCACTTTACCAAATGAAAAGATCAAATTTTCTTCCAAAATGAACACCCATACCGAACACAAGGCTTTAGAATCTCCCCACCATATGAAAACTCATCCCTGGGTTGTATACCCGAGCAACACTAATCCTATAACTTTGAATGAAAAATATACCCTAAATGGTTTTGTTCGTAACAATACCACACCAACTATCACCATTGATTAAAATTTCACCATCCCATACACCATGGTTTAGATTCCCCCACTCAAAAAAACCATGATGCACAACTACCCAAGGCATTCAAAACCCATGATTCCCTAAAATCATACTCCATGGTTTTATTTCACATACCCACACATGAAAATTTTCACTAAATTTATAACCCAAAATTGTGGTCTCCCTTTTGTGAATAATCATCTCATGAGGACTCACCTTAAAGACAACACCAATATGTCACCTTATAATATTGTAGTCTCATAGACCCAGCCATCGTCCAACACACTTCCTAACACACACACATCTAGTATGAACACTTTACCATCATCCTACGATGACCAGTCACAAGATTGTAACTGACTAAATCTAACCCCAAAAAATAAATGACATCTCTATCTAGGTTTTATCCAATAACTGAACCCTCACCCACTAGGTTTGTCAACATTTTTTCCTAGAATTCATTGAAAACTATTTGAAGTGAGAACTACGTGATAAACAGTAAATGGTGTGATACCCACCATAGTAAATCCTTATTATGATCATTGTCATCTTATATCCCTACTCATTCCACTTGATTTAATCGCTAAACCAAACTATTCATTAGGTTTTCACTAAAAGAGTGGCATCCCATGTGACTACTATCTGAGATAAGGTGAACCACCCCTAGAAACTCATCTCAGACTGATCTACCCAAAATTACAACCTTGTTCACACCATATAACTCCTATACCTCAATTAAACACTTTAAAAAAACTTGGAACCACTCCTCGATTTGAAACTTGAGCCAAACCAATGAGTTTCAATATCCCATCCATAGGGTCTATGTAAATTAGTTTTTTTCTCATTGTCTAGTTTGATACTCAACTAGCCCTTTTATAGATTTCACCAAATCTATTCACAAGAAAAAAAACTTTTACATTCACCACCTGACCCCCCCCCCCCCCAACGCTCGGTCATACCTATCAATGTATTATTAAGGCACCTGATCATGACATCTTTTACACTAGAGACATCCCCTAACAATAAAATCCATATTAATAAGGTCCAACCTGAACTTTAGTAAAACTCCATGTTTTATTTTCCAACTAAACGAGTCCTTCTCCATGATCCACCATTAGCACCAAAACTCCAATGATCAAAGTCCCCCTCTGAACATTTATCTAATGACTCAAGTCAAATTCTATGCTCAAAGTCAATGATATCACATCATAATTTTCTCTTGATATTATCCACTAAATCCAAATAATTAAAATCCATAATCCCAATAGCTAGTCTCACCACACCATCTATGCCTTAGCCCAAGGAGGAACCTCCCATGAATAATTTGACACTCCCCAATAGGGAGTTTACTTATCATCACCCAAGGAACAAAAATCATGATCTATATGGCCCATTTCCCATTATTTACCAAACACACTAGATGAATGTGGTCATCCAACACAAACCTGAGCACCAGACATGACACAACTGCCACTTATTATCTCTATCTTACAAGAAATTCATCCATTATGTTCATTGATACTCTGATCAAGGAGAGGGGTACACCACCAAATTTCCTATGGTGCACTCCCAACCATGCAGATTTACTTACGCTTCCCTCAAAAATAATTCAAATGAATTAAACATATGAAAGTTGGTTTCTTCATTTCATGCTCACCAACAACACTAACCCCAGATCCTCTATTAGGGGTAAATAGGGTAAATGGTTCCAATATACCTCAATACATAATGGAATCACTATCACTTCAAAGGTTACATTATTGAACCACTACAAAACCTCGAGAAACCCTACCCAAAAACATCCATCATTCTTCAGTCACATCACTCCAAGATGAACTTTTGAACCAAAAACATTATGGTTCCATGACTTTACATAGAAAGTTGTGAACCTCACGATCATAAAAAAACTACTATCATCAAATAACTCAAGATCCTCCAAGATCTAAATTATTTACCATAGACTCATACATGGACTGTTTTAGAAAACTCATCCCACAGTCCTCATGCACAACAAATTCACACATCCTTGATCATAGGAAAATAATTGATGCACACTCCTGAGCCATCAAAACCCATTACCTCAATGGATCCTCTACCCTATAACTAGGGATTTCCATAATGATTCCTTTAAAATAATAAGAACCACACATTCTCCTAGAAACTACTTTCAACCCATGACTCATTTCCATTTAGTCATATAACATCGATTCTATCTCAAGCACCAGGTCAAGTACCTGACCCAGCTGAAACTCATTATAAGACCACCCTTCACATAAGTGTCATTCCAAAATAGTGTTATTCGATACACTCACTATATAATACATCATTTAAAAAGTCCTAGGGTTAGTTATCTCACTAATACCTCCCTCTCATTTAACTAAGACTCCATAATCCCTAGCTCCCAAGAAGTCATAAACCCAAAGGAAAATAAAAGCCACATGATTCCTCTAAACCCTCTAAGATTATTCAAAAGGTACGTCCATTCCTAAACTACAATAAATTAGTCACACCATATTATTCAATCATGAACTAGATTATCTCACTATGTGTCACTACATCTGTACCTTCTCATCTCATTTCATTTCCAAGCACGCTAACGAAGATCCACTATAAGGAAATCAGCTAGGCATCTAAATGATCATGCCTTCCAAAAACCTTATTTAAAAATATGGGTGCTAAAACACTAGTCTATTTTCCTCACAAAACCTAAAATATATAAATAACTAAAAATACACACTCTATAACACTTCAAATGCATTGATTACATAGGCCAAATATTCTATCCCATCTTTTCATATCTAACTAAGAATAAGAATGGATTATCTCTCTTACATAACATGAGGGGTTGAATCTAAATATTGGTCCATGCCTAAAATTTCCCTAGGATCACTCTCCTAACCTCTATGGACAACGTAACCAAATACAAAAACTAATAATCATAGGAAACATCCATGTTTCTATCCAAGGATACTATAAAACTACCCCCACACTTGGGTGTTTTATAACAATATTTTTATAAGGGGTTATTTAAGATATTTCATCATTTCCCATTTATTATAAGAATACAGGATGGTTCTTAATCGAAAACTCCAAACATCTTTTATTATAAAAAATATATTTTACTTATCCATTTATTTATTCATCAATTTTTTTCAGGGCGACATCAGTCTAAAAAATCTATCTCAAGTAATTTAAACTATCTAATCTAGATAAGTATAATGAAACTAATAATCTATATGTGAAAATTCCATTTGGATTGAATTTGAAAGTTTAAGAAACTAGATCCTTTTAATATATATACCTCTAAAGGATTAATTAATAAGACATGTAAGGATAATATCAACTTATGAGAGTCAAGTCATTCCAACATGGGTTTAGTTATATGGGTTTCCATTCCCATGTTATAGAGGCAGAAAATATATAAGTTGTAATTGGAATCCCATTTAAGTGCAACCTATTAGTACATAACTTATTCAATATTTTAGCACACACCCTTAAGGGGTTTATTATGAAAACATATAACACTAAGATAGATCTATAAAGGCTGAATTGAGAATATAAGGATTTGGTTATATGGGTTTCCATTCCCAAGTTAAATAGAAAATTCTCTATAAGTTGAAATTGGAACATAATTTAATTGAAATCCATCATTAGTCACTTGGATTTATTAAAACAAAAATATAATTCCTTTAAAATTTAAGGATTCTCATCATAGTTAATTATTAACTATTTTAATACTATTAATTTATTTAATTAATTCTAGGTGGGTTAAATAGAACTCCATAATCAAGATATGTGGGAAAAAACCATTTAGGTTGATGATGACCCTTTATTTAACCAAACAAAATTTGAAAATACAAGTAGGTAAAGATATAATGAAATATAGGAATAGAAGTAAATAAAGTAAGCATGCTAATGGAATGTGAATCCTACAAGCCTTAAATGATGCATGAACACATTCCCTCATTCCATACCATCCCAAAATTTAAAATCCCATAAATTGGAAACCTCACAATCAAGTTCATCACTTGAGGTGAAATCAAATCAACTATAATAAAGAATACCATGAAAAATAGTCTCATCCCGGAAAACTTGGTCGTTTCTATATGTTTGGGTTAGACATTCCTATAAACGAGCTATTTTCCAGGTTATAAAATATTCCTAGACTCATTTATACTAGTCTAAAGTAGTAATAAAAAGGAAAAAATTGTGCTTTGATACCAATTCATGACATCCCTAGCCCAGTTTACTCATAAGTAACCAATGTGGAGGGACAAATGGTCTCAAGAATGCCTCCCCATATTCTAGATGTTTTCAAATAGAAGTGATGGTATAAAGGTGGTATGCTGAGGAGACTATATCATCTAGTTTAGTACTAAGTACAGTAAAAAATAAAAGAAAATAAGAGAATAAAATGGTAATAAACTGACAACCCAATAGGCGCCAATAAAAGCCAACCATGAAAGAACATATGATGCTATAGTTACAAAGCAGTCAATACATACAGTAGGTGATATACATACAGTAGAGATAGATGAAAATAAATAAATAAATAAGTAGAACTAAATTTTGTAGGTAATCCGATTACATACTCAGCCTGCAGATCCCATGCCAAGTCCTAGCACAAGACAAGTAACAGCAATGAGGCACCAACCAAGTTTCTATTCTATAACCAAGAGATATGCCTAGGTACCAAGTGGAGTCCCAATCAGGGTATGTGTAAAACTCAATCTGATTCCACCAATTCTTTATAATTAGTTTTCAATCGATGAATATAAATCATATGGTGTGTGATATATAATCTTAAAGAATGTAGTAAAGTGGTGAAATGGAATTGAGCATAGGATTACGGGTGGTTCACTACCTACCCTACCTGCTTCAACCTAAGTGTATAATCTAGAAATCCAAGCCTGGTGATCAAGCCATAGTATCTATCTCTATAGTATAATTTGAGGGATGAGAACACATCATTACACATATTAAATGGTTTCTAACTAAACCCAATTAACAAGTCCTTGGTAATTTCTATAAAGGGAGTGATTAGTATCCAAGGAGGCAATCCAAGGAATTTTTTGTTTGGGAACCTCAAGACAAATCCGGGATATAATCCTAGGAATTATAATATTTTAGTGTTTCCAAGTTAAACCATGAATCTAGGATGATTCATTCATGAATATAAAAAATTTACTAGATCCATGGTGAAAATCCATGAAATTTGCATCAATGAATCATATGTTGTCCACTAGGTTTGTTCCTATCATTATAATCTAGAATCTAAGGATTACCCATGGCATGCTTTAATTTTAATCAATAATCAATTAAAATATATTCATGAGTATTTCCCATTGAATTCACACTAATAAATGGTATGTCATTCATTGGGTTCTTTCATGGCCTTAAAATATGGAATCCAAGGCTTACCCATGCCATGTTTCACTTTTAATACATAGATAGTTCCATTATATAAAAACATTTCTTATAGGGAATAAATTACCATTAAAGATAAGGGGAATTTAATTAAGTCAAACAAGCATAAAGTCTAAATTACATCCATTTTAATTACACCCCAATGATTCCATTAGTCATTAAAAAATTAGAAATGCACATTACCATTTCATAAATTATATTATCTAATTAAGGGTATCATAACTTAGCCACACTATTACTTTAATTTTATTACTTAAAATCATGTCAATGTATCAAAATCACTTTTTTAGTTTTACATAATCAATGAATTATTTATATAAGTTGTCATTATATTAACTAATATTGGTCACAACCTAGTTTGTATGGGATACAAGGTCTCTGGGTCTATGATCTAGGTTAAAGAACCCTAAACCAATATATGTTTGATATAATGGTTCATAAACCTCATAGTCACCTCTTTACTTTTATATTATTCATACACACTATGTTCAAATAATTAAATAATTGAACCTCATGGGAAACACATTTAATTGGTCACAACTCTTTTATGACCTTACTTGGTCCATATAATGTGTTTAATTAATTACCTAAGCACTGCTAGAAAGTATAATTTAGTGGGTTCATAAATTAGTCCAATTGATTTACAGATTAAGGTTAATCCAATTCTCCCATGGATATTTCTCACTCCAAGGGAGGTTCTCTATACTATATGTGTGGTTAGGTGGTGATATATTTACTTAAGGCCATATATTAAGTAAATATAACATTTGAATTTAAATACATGGTCGATGTCGGATGTCGGCATGATGAACTAATGATATTTATTATGAAATGGTAATGATTTAAGGTAAATCACTTAGAAGACCATCCATAACATTAAGAAACAACTCTCATCTAGTAATATCCCTATGTTTGATCTGAAATGATAAAAATCAGAGAAGTGAAAAAAATACATGAAAATATGGCATAACCGACATAAAAGGTGAAAGATAACATGATAATAAAATAAATGAATAAAATAGGGGATTGGACCCTTATAATCACCTCTAGGCTTCTAACTCATCCAATGATTATTGAAATAGACCCAGAATGGAGAAGATTAGTAATGTCCAAGGGAGAGGGAGAGGAGAGCTCCAGGAACCTCGAAGTGTCCCTTAAACCGTACATTTATCATGTAAAAGGGAGAGGGGGAGAGGGGTCTAATGAACCTTTCACCATTTTAAAAAAAAGTAACCTAGGAACTCACCATATAGACATTGAGTGAAATAAGAATATCATAACTCCAGGAAGGCCACTAGTTAGCCGATGGAACTACAGCCCATTGGCTACATGCCACGACCACTTCCCACTCATCCCAAACATTCCTGAAACCTCCCAATACCCTAGTGAACCTCAACACCAGTACAAAATGGATCTTCTCCAATCATTATTAGAATAATGGTTCCCTTCAATAAATGGAAAACTCAAATTTTTCTCAAAACCAAGTGCTCGTACAGAACACAGGGCCTTAAATGTTTACAAAAACCATGCATTAGAAATTGATAATGAATCATGTTAATATGAATAATATAACACTCAATTATGGAATAACTTTATTTTTCATATAAATGAAAAGTGTCTGAAAATGATCTATCAAGATGGTTATTTAGACTCTTTTTACCTAAGACCACTTTAAATATGTCATGATTATTTATAATGAAAAATCATCAAAACACTATTTAGTGGAAAGGGTGAAAGGGCCATAGAGAATCTAGGATTGGTAGACACTAATGTGTGTGGACCTTTTCTAGTAGAAGCTATAGGTAGATAGTCTTACTTCATAAATTATACTGATGACTTGAGAAGATATAGATATGTATACTTGATTTTGTATAAGTATGAGATATTTTTGAAATTCATAGAGTTCAAGAATTAAGTAAAAAACAACTTGCTAATAAGATAAATAAGCTTCAATATGATCTAGGTAGTGAATATATTTACTAAGATTTTATTGAATATCTATTAGATTTTGGTATTATATCTTAACTCACTTCATCATATATTCCAAAGTGCAATGTTGTTAGTGAAAGGAGGAATAATACATTTTTATACATGGTAAGGTTGATTACGAGTCATGTAGATCATTCATTATCCTTTTGGGTATATTCATTAAAAAATTTTACATACACACTAAACTGAGTACCAACTAAAGAATAAAATGGAATATTCTTCAATTTATAGAGTGAAAATAAACCCATTGTTTCATATACATGTGTATGGGGATGTGAAGTATTTGTTAAGGCCACCTTTAGAAACAAACTATCATCCCAAGGTACTAAGCGTATAATTATAAGATATATAAAGGAAACTAAGGGATATTATCTATATAACCCCTCATAAAAGAAAGTGACTATGACAATACAATCCATCCTTATGGATAAGGAGCACATTTTTAAGAAAAATAATGAGAGTAAGATTTTCATTGATGTAATTGATGCTCAAGATAAACAAAAGTTTGTACAGGAACAGATTCCATAGGAACCTATGGAAAAATTTGTTCAAGAAACACAAGTAATAAATAGGAGTACTAGAGAGGTAAGATGACAAGAATTATATGGTTTTTAGTAATTGAATATGGAGGCTCATTATTTATTAACAATAATGAACCTATATCCTACAAAGATGTAGTAGAGAGATCAAAAGATGTAAGATTGGAATAATCGATGAATTCTGAGATGGATTCCATGTATCAAAACTAAGTTTTTGTTTCTATTGATCTACTAGTTGATGTAAATCCAATTGGGTGTAAATGGTTATTCAATAGAAAATTTTACATGGAAGGTAAATTAAATACCCACAAATCATGGATAATGGCTAATGAATTAAAAAATCATCAATAGTATACTATGATGAAACCATTTATTCAATTTCCATTATTGAATCCATCATAGTTTTACTTGTAATAGAATCTTACCATGATTATGAAATTTGGTAGATTGATGTAAAAATAGATTTCCTTAATGTAAACATTCATAAAGATGTTTATATAACTCAACTACAAGGTTTTTTGGCTCTATCTAATTCCAAAAGGGGTTTTACGTTGTAGAGATCCATTTATGGATTAAATAAATAATCTAGGTCATGGAACATTTGGTTCGATGAATGTATAAATTAATTTGGTTTCTTTAAGAATGAATGTGATCCATGTGTTTACAAGTAGTTGAGTGAGAGTATATTCTCTATTCTAGTAGTATATGTTTATGAAATATTACTTATTAGAAATGACATATCGGTCTTATGATCAGTTAAGGATTTGTTAAACAAGTGTTTCTCCATCAAGGACATATGTGAAGAAGCCAATATTATAGGTATCAAGATAATTCATGGTTTATCTAAGAGGATGATAAGACTAGTTCAAGGTACATATTTTGACTAGACACTAAAGATATTTAGTATGGAACAATCCAATAGAGGATTGGTTCTAGTGTCACAGGGTATACATCATTCTAAGAAAATAAATCCTTAGATAAAATAGGGGAAAGAGAGAATGAGTAATATCCCATGTGATTTAGTGATAGGATCAATCATGTAAATCATGTTACATTCTAGGTTGGATATTACCTAATACTTGATAAAGGTAGGAATAAATTAATATTATTGAGGTGAATATATTTTTTCTACTATTATGGTTATCCTTATGTTTCTGATAAGAACTAAGGATATGTTCTTGGTGTTTAGAGGACATGAGGAGATACATTTTAGGGTTTATAATGATTCTATCTCTAATAAATGTTAGAATGATTTGTATTCACAATCATGATATGTATTTAGCCTCAATAGAGGAGTTGTGAGCTGGAAAATTTCAAACTATCCAGTTATCACTGATTTTACAATGGATTTCAAGTATACAAAGGATTTTTATATAGAAGAATAATCTATTTGGATAATAATATTTATTCAAAATATTTATGTGGTACCTCAAAGTAAATAAAATATCACATTATATTGTAATAATAATATAGGAGTGGATTTCACAAAGGATCCATGGTCACACCAATGGAAAAAAGCACATACTCTGGAAGTATCACCTCTTGATGGATTTTTCTCATATGGGTAAAGTTGTGGTGAAAATATTTCCCAAAAAAGAAAAAATGGTGGAACCCTTTACTAAATTATTATCTCACCAAAATATTGAGTATCATGTGAGAGCTAAAAAATGTAAGGTTGTTAGTAGTTGGATATAGTGAAAGTGGGAGTAAGTTGGATTTAGTTCCTTAGAACAAAATTCTATGTAATTTATGATTACATGTATTCATTGTTATGAATATTAATAAACATATTATCACATCATGATGTTTCTTATATTTTATGTAGTATGTGGTAATGTCCTAAGTGTAATTGTTTCACTTAAAGGTCATGGAAATTCCCCACTATAATGAGAACCTGGAATTTTCACAATAGTATTTTTAAAATATGTATGTTCTATAGCTGAATGTTATCAGTTTATTATACAAAATTATATAGTCTATCAGGGATTAAGACTCATGATACTTCGAGGAAATTTATCATATTCTTTTCCCTTGATAATTTCTAGTGCTGAATATTATGTTAACATGACCCACCAGTAAGAAATTCACATTTATATGTGTCATCGGATGTTTTCGACACACTTAGACATGTACTATTAACCTTTATGTAGAACAAAACATGTAAATATTGTCAGAATCTTCTTGTTTCGTAAGAAACATACTATGGTTTTTGGAGTGCACATTGAATAAGAAGATCCATGTGGCGTGTTTTTTTTAAATGCACATGAGTATCTTCATTGCATGAAGAAGTTTTGAACATGAATTCTATAAATATGATCGCTTTAAGAAATAACATTATGCATTATAACTCATCATCGTATGAATGTATTTGAGATGCACCAAGAATCATGGATCCTTGAATCATCATTATCTTCATATAATAGGTGGTGGATTACTCATCTATAAATAAAGAGGCCTCATGTCGATAAATGGGGGGAATAAAATGAGTGTAGACATAAAAAACCTATGATCTCTATTAATTGTACTTTCTTAAATTATTTTTACACAATATAATTGAAACCTTTGATTATATTATATGTTTGTCTTCACTCTTTATGTTCATATGCAGTGATTTATTCTTCATGATTTTGAGAACAATGTACTGGTGAGTTGCATGATAATCTTCTACGAGTTTGTGTTTGATGTCATGAAAATTGGGATTTTTTGCATACTATGTCCTATGAGTGATTTTGATGTTGTGAGTAATTCATTCTCTCATAAATATAGAACTAATATCTCAAATCTATACACTATCACATGAAGATGGAACTAAGTGCATATTGTGGGCCTTCTACGGCTTCATGATAAGGAAATTGAATTATTGAATACACTGTTGTGTGAGGAACTATGTTTCACACACATTTATTTATTCAAAGAAGTTTTAGGATAGTTCATATGATCATTTTTGATGTTTGAGTTACAATATTACACTTACATGATGGCAGATTGAAACTGTGAGCCTTTTAAGGATTCGTAAGAATGTGGTGAGAACCAAAAATAAAGCATATAGTGAAGAAGTTGTGTGAGGTCACCTCCATGAACATATATAGTACATGAAAATATTATACTATGAAAATGGTGAGTTTCAAGAATATAATGTTTATAAAGAATCTATGTAATGCATTCATGAAACTCTCGATGTAGATTACATGACTACATAAAGCCTCTATGAGGTTAAACAATTTTTAAAACCCAAGTAGTAAAGAAGGGATTCCATGTATTTTGGAATCACATGAAGAATGATGAGAGTTTTGGAGTTTTAAACATACACCTTTATGTGACATAATCCTCATATATAAGGATGAGTAAGTTGGTGTGATGAATGCTGGATTGTGTTTATCGGGCACACCACGTTTCTTGGTTGTGAAAAGGTAGTGTGATGCCTCATCTATAAATACTAAAGAGATATCAAGTGTTTGAGGGAGTGGATTCCATCCAGAGAGAGATATGTCATTTTCCATATAAAAAAGATTATAGAAAGCCACTATGGTTATGTGAAGAAACTAAATCATGTTTGTGAATCATCTTTTCATTAGGAATAATGATTTAATGTGTCTATATACATGAAGGATCTAAGTCATCGCATACTTAATTACATGAATGGAAATGTGATTTCTCAAATCAATATACTTTCATTAAGTAGAGGAAAGATCACATACCCATAGTATACATGAAGAATAATCCATGTGACATATCACATGCACGTGATGAGGATCACAAAATGTGAATATATATGAAAAAAATAGTTACGTGTGATCAAACTATTGTGAAGAATTTAAAATAAGGTAATATCATGAAACCAACTAAGGGAAACATGATTATGTGATCCTAATTCAATCACGTTATGCCTCAAAGATAAGAATAGGCCTTAAGTGATCCAATTTTTCCATGATGGGGCCTTCATGCTGTCATTGTTTCTTACACAACACCCTTAGAAAAATGGGATAGCCCCATGACAATTAGATCATGTGACCAAATCCAGGATGGGGAATTCCATGATGGGCCCTTCTTGTTATTGTTGTTTTCCATGTGATGTACAAGGATACATCATTAATGATGTGAAAATTAGTCATGTAAGGTGCATAATAAACTTCTAACATATGTGGATAATAATTACACTGACTTGAGCCTAGTTATGTTGCTTATCTACTGGGTGATGCGGAAAAGATACAGGGAAGAAATATATAAAACCCCTTTGAATTCAAGGATTTTGGGAACTTTTTGGACACATAAAAGAAATGGATGGAATGAGTTTTCAGAGAATAGGAATTATGTTATTTCAAGGTCTTGTGCTTAGTAAAAATTGGTAAGTAATTTAAGAAATGTTTAAGAAGAATGATTGGTATTTTCACAATATTCATTCATGTGATGTCCCCCAGTCACATGATCTGATGATGACCTCTTAGTCATGAGATCATGTGATGGTCATACGATCATGAGATGGACTTTGGTAATGATATTAGGCCATGTGATCACACAACCCTGTATCAGTTGCATAATTGAATGACCCTCATTCCCTTTCACTCTTGCGTGACTCCAGATCCTTTACATGGAGTGCATGACCTCACCTTCTTTACATGGAGTGCAAGACCTCTAAAATTCACATGTTCACCAGTCTATCAAGGGTAACACTCATGATCTCATAATCCCTTATTCACCCATTTGTATACACTCATTAAAACTTCTCTGACATTCCCTAGATCGTGGTGTGATAATCCTTATGAGTTTAGTCTAGACCTTATTTTCCCAACAGTGGTCAAGGTATGATATGAACTATGATGACTCTAATTTTTATTATAAAAAGGATATGTAGGATGATTTTCTAAGGCTTGATTCCCCATATTAAATTAATATCTTCATGATCATTCTTTTTATGAATTAATATTCCCTATGAATACCATGATTCCCTATATAGAATCTATATTTAAAATATTACTTTCAAAATCTTATTCCTTTCCTCGTGGATCCATATCATTAATGTGGGTTATAATCATATTACCTTAGGGTAGACTCAGTGTGTTATCCCCAAACCCATATGCAATGAATCTGGTCTTCTATTATCACTTATTTCTTTCACCAAGCATGAATCATGTAGTATTATAGACATTCAATGATCATATCATTAGCATAATAAAAATTCCACATTATGGGTATCCTTTTTCGGTGTAAGTATCTCCCATAAATTTATTTCCTTAAAAGGTCTATACTTATGATGAAATGACTAAAGGTTTCCTCAAATGCATAAGTCCTAATCGAATGTATGAACTATGTGGACTCTGATTCCAATCATAAATATGATACATAAGAAATATTTATAAGGCCCAAACTACATACCTTAATACCCCATATAAATAGCATTCACATTTCAATGTCCCCCACAAAAGCTCATATTTCTTCTCATGTGGGTCTATATCCTCCATGAGAATCATGATAATACTTCTCTCAGGGAATCCTCATTGTGTAAGCCTCATACCAAAATACCCCAATATGAGAATCCTCCTTAGGTATGAATCCTAAACATATCTCCATCTTCTTCAAAGTTCCATATTCTCAATGAAGAATTTAAGGGTATCCTCAATATGTAATCCCTGCGCATATTCAATCTGGTTCTCTCATGAAATTCATTTGACCTTTTTTCTCTTATTTCTCATATCAAGAATGAATCACATGGTCTTAGAGATCTATGATGGTCATACCAATAACATGTGGTAAATACCTCTGAAGGTGTGATCCTCGAATGAATGAATATCCTTTTCAAAGGGTTATACTCTCAATGAAATAGTTCAAAGAAACATCAAATACATAAGTCCCTCCAAAGTGTATAAACTACAAAGAATCCAATTACAATCCTCACAAGACACATAGGACATCCCTTTTAAGCTCAAGCACACATATCTTATATGGAAATATTCCCCACATACATTCATACCACATGATGTTAAATTGCATTATATAGTATTATTATATGACCTTAAAATGGGTCTTTAAAACTCTATGGGATTTGATTCTCGACTTGATGAGAAACATAGGACACATCCTCAGGGTTTAAACCCAACATCATCAATCGTTCATTATTAGTCTCACCAGTCCATATCCATCATGATATAATTTATGTCCTTCTTAAGACTATCCATATTCATATGAGTCTGGATGTCTTTTCAATTAGGGATATATCCCCTAAAACCCATTTTATACGAGAACATATTCCTCATAGTACCATACCCCCACCCAGAGGGCTATATTCCTTATGGGTTATCCTCATTATTGCATGTTCTCAGCGGGGATCATCTTTATAAGGCCATATCACTTGTGATATCAAAACATCATCATTGATCCATATACCTAGTGGGGATCATATTTATGAGGAAATCTCCCTTATGTTTCCAAATCATCCCCATCGGACAATATTCCCTTAAAATTTAACTATAAAGGGATTCTCGTGAATAAGTCCCTCACCAATCTCTACTAGAAACCTTTGACCTAGACTTCCTTATCCCACGATGTTAAACCACATGGTATGGTCATATCACATGAAATCAAACTTTTTCATTCAAAAAATATATAGGTTTTTATTCCTTTCATAAGGAAATGTAGGAATCCCCTTCATGGGCTTGATCCCAATACCACAAGTTCCCACTACCTTCCTAGACGAAAATAAATTCTAAGGCACCTGACTGTATGTTTTTAAAGGATAAAAACCCTTGAACCAAAATTTCCAAGTAATAATGTGCCTAAATAAAGAGAACCTATGATACATAAATACATACATATATATATATATATGAATACGCCAATGGGATACCTCTGAGATGTTCTTCCTGTGAAAACAAAAAAGTTGGGACTAAAAATAAGAATAAACAGTTCTGTTTTCCGTGTATAGCTAATTAAGCATGTCTATTACTTGCAATGTTACACTGATCAATGGAATTTTTTTATTGTATTTTTTACCATAGATACCTTTATCATAAATTCCACCTCGACCCAAGGTAATGAAATTATCAAGTAAACATTTGGGTACTTCATCTACAGCAACTACCTCCATAAACTGTAGAAAAATGTCACCTACCCAACACCTTCAGTGTTAGGTGGAAAACATGATGGTTAGGGAGTAAAACCATCATGGTAAAATCAGGACCCTTGAGTAATCATGTGAGTTTCTTCAATAGATAAATCTCATAGGACAACCTCACTCAAGGAAGGACATGTTGATGTTGGTGATACCTATAGCCACTACTAAATGCTTCAAGAGTATATATTCAGAGTGTGTCGATCAATACCTTCCTTACATTATAAAGGAGGGTCAAGGATTCAAACATATATCCATATTGGTTTAGTATTTTTCTAATAGGTATCATATTAACCACCTTCATAATTATGTGATAACTACCCCACTGTTTCCTATTGATGGTGATGCCCAGTGGTTTGCCTCCCTAGACACTCATATTTAGGAACCAAGGGGATGTCATTGGGTGTAACACACTGTAGATCATAGAGAGAGGTCCAATATTACTACATCCATAAACGAATCCCATTTGAATATTCCAACAACAACTAGTGAGTAGGCTCATATCCCTGCTCACCCATATCAATTTTGTTAACATGTTATGAAGGCACTCGCCGAGAAGGCTCATATCCATACCCATACATACCAAACCTATATATTCTAGTAGTGAATAGGGTTCAGGAATATATTTTATCCCCTACATAATAATTACATTAGTATATTCTAGTGGGAAAAGGAGGTTAGGAGTGGTATCACTTCAATTAATTACTTTTTTTGGAATTTCCTCGCAATTGAGAATGTGCAGGACTATATTCTTGCACATACCCTTATAGAGTGCTAATATATTCTGGAACTGAAAGAGGGGCTTCACCTGCATACTTTTAAAATAATACAGGGACACGTACATATTCTTATTTCAGTTTTCATAGCAACATATCATCATGTCTAATATTATCAAATGAATTCTCTAGAGAAAGCACATATTTTTCTCCCATCCATGAGGATTATTATAATATTTAGGTAAGGGAAAAAATGGGACTACACTCATATCCTAATACCTCCTAGGGTTTTTCAACCCAATCTAAAAATAACCTCAGGATAGGTGAATGTTACTATAGAGAAAGGCCAACAACATATTCTAAAGTTTTACCAATATCAGGCTCATATTCTAACTCTAACTGAGGTTCTTCATCATATTCTGGAAGTCACTTTAGGGTAGGTCCATATCCCTACCAGAAAAGATACTTAGAATATTATAATATCCTATAGGATCTAGGAACATATTCATAATCCCTCCAATAAAATACTACACCATCCTCATTCAAAGGCTATATAGGAGGAGGCTCATATTCCATGTCCCATTTTAGAGGTCTATTGATGTATTTTGGTGGGGAATACACATTTGAATCAGGCTCATATTCCTATTTCAACTAGGGTTGATCGGTATATTTTGGAAATAACCCAAATGTGGGACCATATTCCCACCAACAATATAAAATATCACTCTAATTCTATAATATATTCTCAGTAGTGGGCCCATATTCTCATGATAGTAGATTATCACTAGCATACTTGGGTGACCACCATGTAGTAGGCTCATGCTCCTGCTCAACCCCAAATAGCATCTCATCATATTCTTACCACAATGTAGAATGAGGCTCATATCCCTATCCTGATCAATATCAGCATCCTTGAGGGAATATAGTACATATCTAAGGCATCTCAAGGATATTTTGACTCTTCATATGAAGTATAATTTTATACCTACCATAATAATCCTACTCACGATATCATAGATATGGATTACGAGGATCCTACCCCTAAAAATCATCATGGAAAATCTCCCCACGGTAATATCTCACCCAGTCAAGGACATCCTCCCATTTTAGGGAACATTTATATAGATACATTCTTAAAATACTGGTTTAAACCATATATAGATACCCATCAACCACCATCAACACCCCACCTCATCTAGTAAGTGACCTGTAGTGGGGACCACCATCCATTACTTCTACAAGCCATGGGTAATTTTCCATAGAAAAGAGACCTCGATGGTATGAACAAGCAAATGAATGCACCTCTGATGAGGAGGAATTTTGAATGAAAATATGGAAATAGTTAGTCAAAAACAAACTCTTTAATATGTTTTTCCCATCACCACTCTAGTTATGATGTCTCATATGACCTAAGGAAGGATTTCATACCTTACTTATGTTAGAATGTATGGGACACCTTCAATGGATAATGTCTAATAAACTACCTTATTAGGCTTAAAACTATCATATTCAAGTCGTGAACATACTCTGCTACTATATAGACCTCACTGCCTTCTCAATAACCCAAAATAGGAGGTCAAAAATCCACTATGAGAGTCTATGGCATGTTTTCCTCCAAATCCTAGTTACCCTTCAGAAAATAATCAGCAAGGCATCATCGGATGTACATATTCAAGGATGGGGTGGGTATGAATCATCTCACTTCACCCCAACCCCAAGATAGTAGTGTCCTATAGACAGATCATCCTATAATGTCATAGTCATAAGAGAGATCGCAAATCCAGAAAACACACAATCTACTTGGTTAATCCAATGAAATACCCTCACTTCAAAGACAAAAAAGTGTCTTGAGTGGAAGGAGAGGTTCATCAATGGGATCTTGATTCAATACTATAAATAAGACAAGATCATTCTTCATATGAGAAAATCAAAATCTTAGGATTCTTGGAAGCTCCCTGTGAAGAGTAGCACTTCTCCTAAGAATGCACTACACCCATCACATGTGATCGTGAAAATATGATAAATAAATAAAATAATGTTAGAAATTGTCATTATATACATATAGTAATGACCCCATCCCATAGAGATGGGAGAATATTTACCATTTCCTCTACCCCCAGGGTGATCAAATCTCAAGTGGGTCCAGAAGGAGTTAGCGATTGTTCCTAATCAACCTCATCCTACATGATAAGGGAATTTTAACCATGAATGTCATCCTAAGAATCATAAAATCTCCAATAGGAACAAACCATACTGAAAGAAACCCTGTGTTAGCCCCATCCCTTAGGGCATGGATAATTATTAACACCTACTCTAAAGAGATCAGTATTCTCTATACTGGTTAATAGCTACCAACGGTTAGCATCCTATTAGTTCCTCCCCCAATATGATACACCCCTATCATTTGGGGATCACTCATTAAGCATGATTGGAGGCTCAATCAAGTTCATTATTCACATACCAAAACCTGAAGAAGGTTCAAAAAATAAAATCAAATCGCATAAGGTTCATAAGCCAAAACATTCCAATAATAGAAAGGTTCATAGTTAATACCTCAACATAACTTATGAAGGGGAAGTGTGTGGTACAAAACTTCCATATTTCTTATAGAATAATGAGAAGATTCATTTCACCTGATATTCATTAGTTAATTTCATCACCAATAATCCAGTGTATGATAAGGATTGAGTTGCATATTCCAAGGGACAAATTGAAGAAATAGTATCTAGATAGGTGGGTTTCACTAATGCACAAACCGAGGCTGCACACACCTGAAATCTAAGGAGGATCCAAAATTTGGAACTTTAAAATGATGAGTTTCCACCCCTTGATGATATTCTACTAGTGATAAAGGTAAAGATATGGTTACATCCCACTCTCCACCAAGAAAGACCAAGATCCTCTCTACATAAGAAACAGAGGCACAAAACAATGCTAAAATATACAATCTTAGACGAATCAATGAGGAATTAGTCAAGGGTAATATTTCAATAGAGTATCACCACACAAATAATGTGAATTCATCACCTCCCACTCATTTGTAGGGAGATAACCTATTTTTAAGGACAAAATCTGAGCATCTATATGGATCTAGATCTAGAAATCTAGTTTATTTAAATATGGTAATTGAGGAAGACTAATATTTTCCTACATTACAAGGACAACCTACACCATATTGGTATAATCACATGGTCTCAACACCAATTGAAAATCTACATCCAATGAATATAGGGAAACTATGTCAATATTTTCTTGTTTCCCACGCTTAGGAGGTAGTTCAAACTATGCTTCCCCTATAAATCCTCAGCACCATCAAGTTTATTATTTCTCTAATGGAATCCTTATAAGTTTTGTATTCCCCTATGTAGCTTAAAATAAAGTCATATCCCAAAGGGGTAGATAAAAATATACCTCTAACTGATTTATAGAACCATATTTTCTCAACCTTTGATGACTTGAGAGATCCAAAGCAAAACCTCTCACACTCTGTGTCTCAATGTGGCCCCATGATGGGCCAAATATACCAGTAGT
Source organism: Viscum album (assembly GCA_963277665.1). Lineage (NCBI taxonomy): Eukaryota > Viridiplantae > Streptophyta > Magnoliopsida > Santalales > Viscaceae > Viscum > Viscum album. Next base: position 122,822,585 of record OY728150.1, read on the forward strand.
AGGTAGAAAAATAGAGGTTTTTTTGTCCAAACTCAGGTGATACCATCTTTCTTCTGGTATAGTAGTCTCCCAACAGGTTCCATAATAGACTAGAAATACCCTTTTCATCAATTACTCTACCAATTTATCTCTATAATAAAGAAAATTTTCATTATCAACCTCAAAAACTACATACATCGTGAAAATGAAATGGTCACTGACTTTATCACCGGATGGAAGAGGCTGAAATGTTCACTTGTAATCCTACTCCCACAAGATTATTTTTTTGGAGTTGTTCCTATAAAACCTCCATGGTTACCTAAATATTCCACTAATCCAATTAAAATGAAAATATTAATTTTAGGAGTTTATAGAAATGGTCCAATATTTAGAAGATTTTATTTAGAAAACCAAGGAAAATCATGATTCATGCTCATGGAACATGGGAAAAGGTCTGATAAGGTATAAATTTTCATTTCTTTGTTAAAATTATTGTTAGATCCTATTACATCACCTAGGAAAGCTCCACTACATTCAGTGCCTCCTATCAAGTAGCATTAAAAGAAAAACTACCCCCGATCGGAGTCAAGGAGAGAGTAGGGTCACCTACGATTTAAGGAACATAAGAATAAAATATATTCCTTGTAAAATGAATAGTTATCTAGTTATTTCATCCCGCCCCTGGAATAAAAACTCCCCAAGATTATGGAGCCCTAGAAATTTGGCGAGGTCAACTTCAGTGAACGTCCCAACTATTTCCCTTTTCATAGGAGGTTGGGTTGCAACATAAAATATTTATTTGTTTTCAAGAACATCTTGTAGGGTATGGTTGACTCTAGATAAGTGATATTGGTAAAATCCCTAGTATAAGTGGCTCATGTTTCCACCACCTAATTGAAAGAAGAACGTGACTTGCAAGAAGTTTGGTCCAAGTGTGAACAAAAGTTTAATAACTATATAACCCAAATGATAGTTGAATGAGATCATGTCATTCATAGAGAACATCTTTTTCAACCAATTATATCTATGGAATCTCTAGTATCATAAAAGGCAATGTCACCAGACTCACCCTTTAGAGGAAGATGTAATATTCAAAAGAAAAATAGGGTTCCACAAGAAGAGTCTCATCTAGCTCCCAGATTGGACCTGATTCTTATGGATGTCTTTATCTAATCATTTAGATCATGGGTATCGCCCCTCCAAATGAAACCCTTTTTGGAGTAAGAACTATTGTTATAACATGTTTACATTATTCACATAAAACCCCCTTCTCGGATGATGAATATATGAGTGATTCAGAGTTCCCTATACCTGAACGGGGAGTTGGAGGCAAAGGCCAAAAAATATGGGGGGACAAGGAAAGGATTAGTTCTAGCCTAGACTAGTATATCATACACATTTCTATCACAACCCATCCCCTAGGGCCCGTTCCATGACTACCCCAAGCCTGCCTTCCATAGTCCATGGGATGGCGACTAGCACTAAAGGCGTATTCCCTAAAACTAGGAAGGAATTGTCTTCATAACCTGTAAGCACACGCAACCAAGAACACAACAAGATACGAACTCAAGTAAACCAAACAGTAAACAGAGTGAGTGTAGTAAGTAAAAGGGGCCATGATACAAGCCCAACTGGAAAGTACAAGTATAAATGGAATACAATACAATTGAAGAAATAGAAAGATAGCTACTAGGTCATCCTCTGAGGTTCCTACCTGAAGGGTAGGTACAGATCGCCTCATCAGCACTCCAAGTAAACCTGTCTCCTCTGCGTACTGACACGCCATATGGTCTACCTCCAAGCATCGTTCAGTCCTGGTACTCTCAGCCTCTATCAGTGTTGTTCATCATCTGCACCAAACACAACGAGGTGTGAGAATATGTCATAAAAGGGTGAGTATAATGATACTCATTAGGGACCCCAAGACCCTCAAGGTCTCACAAAATACACAAATGATAAACCACAAATGAAGGAAACAATTGTTAAATCTACTTAGGTATATGCCCATATATATACCTATGTTATCAAGTAAACCCATCTCAATCATGAGGAAACACATAGTCCAACTCAAAGCCCAAAGCTCAACTGTTCCACAAAGTAATGAATACCATGAAGGCAAGTACCACATAGGTACACCACACAGAATAATACCACCAAGGTATTACCACAAAAGAAAGTACCACTCAGGTATGGACTCAACTCACACCAGGTATAACTTAAGTACAATAGTAGAGATGATTATATGTCACTAATGAATCATCTGACTCTGTAAAGAAGCTGACCCACACAGGATCGCTAGGAGCTAACCCACACTAGATCGCTAGGAGCTGACCCACATAGGATCGCTAGGTGCTGACCCACACAGGATCGCTAGGAGATGACCCACACAGGATCTCTAGGAGCTAACCCTTACAGTATCTCAAGGAGATGACCCACACAGGATCTCTAGGAGCTGAACCACATAGGATCCCTAGGAGCTGACCCACACAAAATTTCTAGGTGATGAACCACACAGGATCGCTCTTTATTCTTCTTGTCACAACCAGCTACTGGGTTCCCACACAATGCTTGCTAATCTATGGGAGGATCCAGTCCATAAGATACTGGTTGATACTCTAACTTCAATTAATTATCATGAAGAAGTATCTCAAAGTACTACCACTTCATAGGGGTCTCAACGCAACAGACGGCGTGTCAATCGAATGCCTGGTCTATGAGTTATTAGCCTTTTAGTCTTGAGGGACCGGTTGGATTTGTACTCGATCCAACCGGACCATTTCCAAAAGTTATCTAAATCTCCAGTGGGGTATACTAAAGATACCTTCTCACTCCAAGGTTTACATTGCTGCTGACAGTTCGTCAATCGGACGTCCGATGCAAATGTTATGGCCCATGTAAAGTATAGGGTCGTATCTGGCCGGGGTCCACTCCGACTCGGTCATACTGACCCGGCCCGACCTGGCCTGGGTCGACCTGGATCCAGTCAACCTGGCCCACTGGGTGGCCTGGCAGGCCGCGAGGGCTGCAAGGCCGCGGGGGTTCCATGAGGGCATGGGGCGGCTCGGCCACGGGGGTGTCACGAGGGCGCAAGGCCACAGGGTGGCTCGGTCGTGGGGTGCCGCGAGGGCGCAACCGCGGGGTGTCTTGGATGGAGCGGCTCGGCCACAGGGTGCTACGAGGGCACGGCGTGGGGTGGGTCGTCCAGATCAGATCGGTTGTGGGGTACCGCGAGGGCACGGTCATTGGGTGGCTCGGTCGTGGGGTGCCACGAGGGCGTGACGCGGGTCGGCTCGGCTGAAGCGGCTCGGCTGCGAGGTGCTGTGAGGGTGTGGTTGTGGGCAGCCCAGCCAATGCGGCTCGGTCGTAGGGTGTCGCGATGGCGTGGGGCGAGGCGGCTTGACCAGTTGCTTCATCGGTTTTCCTAGTAACTGTATACCTATCCTTCTGCTGAGTGCATCAGCTACAACGTTCCCCTTCCTAGGAGTATACACTATCTCGAAGTCATAGTTCTGTAGGAACTCAAGCCCATGTCATTGTCTCAGGTTCAGGTCCTCTTGAGAGAGGATATACTTGAGACTCTTGTAGTTAGAGTACATTTTAAAACATTCGCTCATCAAGTAATGTCGCCACATATTCAATATGAAGACCACTGCTGCTAACTCCAGGTCATGGGTAGCATAGTTCTTCTCATGCTGTCTTGGCTGTCGAGAACCATAATCAATCACTACTCGCTCCTGCATTAGGACACATATAAGCCTGATCCCTAATGCGTTGCAATAAACTACGTACCCTACTCCCTCCTCTGGAATCCTCAAGATGGGGGCACTAGTCAGCCTCTGCCTTAGCTACTAAAAACTCCACAAGTATCTCTCTGACCACAAGAAGGGTTTCCCCTTCTTCGTCAATGCTGATAGAGGTGTTGCAAATCTAGAGAAATCAAGCACAAATCTCCAGTAGTAACCAGCCAAACCCAGGAATGGTCGTACCTCTGTCACACTTCTGGGTGGCTCCCAAGAAAGTACCGCCTCAATCTTCTCTAGATCTACTACAACTCCAGCCTCTGAGATGACGTGTCATAGAAAGTGAACCTCTCAGATCCAAAACGGGCACTTAGAGAGCTTACCATAAAGTCGGTGCTCTCAGAATGTGTCCAGTACTACCGAAAAATGATAGGCATGCTCCTCCTCAGTAGCCGAGTAGATTAGAATGTCATCAATGAGGACTAATACAAAGCGATCAAGGTATGGCTAAATGATCTTGTTCATGAGTCCCATTAATAATTCTGGAGCATTGGTTAGACTGAATGATATAACCAAGAACTCGTAATGATTGTATCGACATCTGAAAGACATCTTTTGCACATCCTCGTCTCGTACTCTGAGCTGGTGATAGCTTGATCTGAGGTATATCTTCGATAAGTATTGTGCTCTCTTCAGCTAATCAAATAGGTATTCAATCCTCAGAAGTGGGTACTTGTTTTTCATGGTCACCTGGTTTAGGTGCTGATAGTCAACATAAAGTCTCAATCTCTCATCCGCCTTCTTGGCGAACAAAATCTGGGTGGACCACCTGGTGGTGGTGGCGGTAATATCTTAAATTTTCGCCCACCACCAGCTGCATGGCTAGCTCCTCTGCCAAAACTTCCTGATCCCTACAGACCTCCTCAGTCGAATCACAGTCTCTACCTGGGTGGTCCTTCGACTGCCTTTTGATCATCCGTACGGCGGGTCGGACAGTCACGAGCCATGTGACCCTGACCACCGCATGCGTTACACTGCCTGCTCCTAGCATAATTGGCTCTGCCTCGGGTTCCCCACACAACCGATACTAAGTCATGTGGTCGTCCACCTCTAGGTCTAGTCCTCTTAGACCTCTGTGACATATTTCTGCTGCCAGCTACAGAAGACTCCAATACAAGATGACTGGTGGTGGGTCTTGCTGCTGGTGACTACTCAGTAAGAAAACTCTTCACTAAGAGGGATCTCTCAAACACCCCTGCCTGCGTCGGCATGCTGAGTGAGATCATCAAAGCCTTGATCTCCCTCCGGAGTCCCTGATCGAAGTTTTAGGCCCTGAATAATGGGTATCGTACAATATCCATGGATTAGCGTGAGAGGTTATTGAACCTCGCTGAGTACTGAGCTACAGTCATGTTGCCCTGTTGCAGATGAAGAAGCTCTTGTATGCGCACTACGTGAAGAGTCTCTAAAACAAACTCTTCCTGAAACAGGCTCTCGAAGTCTTCCCAGAGAAGCATCACCTCATCGTGAACCTAGAGCATCAAGATCCAAAATCTGCCTACTGCTTCCTGTAGAAGACTGGTGGCAAGGATCACCATGAGATCGGCTGGTGTCCCAATCCATCGGAAGACTCTCACTATAGCCTCCAACCAATCCTCAGCCACCTGTGGGTCTATCTATCCCTTGAACCTGGGTGGCCTCTAGAACTGGAACTCGTGCAACATGATCAAGTGGTGTGAACTCTCTAATGTTGGGGCTGGTGGCATTGGTGGCCCAACAGGTAATGGTACCGTTGCTACCTCCGCCGGTGCCTCTACTGGAAGAGGTCCCTACATCAAGGCCTCGTCGCTCGGTGGGCTATCAGTGCGTACTACTCTCGGAACCCTAGCTGGATGTCTACGTATAGGCATTCTGAAAAGAAACAGGTGCGCCACGGTCAATAAGTTATACCTGGTGAGCTGACTCAAATAGATCACAAAGAAAACTCTTCAAAACACACACGCAATCAGTATTTTCGTGCACTGAGTCGGAAATCAGAAATCAGGGTCCTAATGTATGGATACGTCGACCGCCACACCAATACCGGATTCCCTAAACTGATAACCACACTCACTACACTTAACAATATTGCTGTTAAAAAGAAATATCAGAGTCTTATGTTCTATGGTAGAACTGACTCCTTTGATACCAATTTGTCACGACCCGTCCCTTGGGGCCCATGTCGTGACTTCCCCAAGCCCGCCTTCCATAAGCCAGGTGCTAGTGACTAGCACTGAAGGCATATTTCCTAAAACTGGGAAGGAATTGCCTTCATAACCTGTAAGCACACAACAAGATACGAACTCAAGTAAATTAAATAGTAAATAGAGTGATTGTAGTAAGTAAAATTGGACAGGATACAAGACTAACTGGAAATTACAAGTAAAAGTAGAATACAATACAACTAAAGAAAGAGTAATACAGCTACTAGGTCATCCTCTGAGCTTCCTACCTGAAGGGTAGGTACAGATTTCCTCCTCAGCACTCCACTTCCACCCATCTCCTCTATGTACCGATACATCGTATGGTCCACCTCCGACCACCATCCGGTCCTGGTAATCTCAGCCTCGATCAGCGTTGTCCATCATCTGTACTAAACACAACAAGGTTCGAGCATATCCCATGCAGGGGTGAGTATAACGATACTTATTAGGGACCCCAAGACCCTCAAGGTCTCACAAAATCCACAATGGATAAACCACAAAGGAAGGAAACAACTGGTAACCCCACTTAGGTATATGCCCATACATATACCTAAGTTATCAAGTAAACCCATATCAATCATGAAGAAAACACAGATTCAAACTCAAAGCCCAAAGCTCAACTGTTCCACAGAGGAAGGAATACCACAAAATAAATTACCACATAGATACACCACACAGAAGATTACCACCAAGGTATTACCACAAAGGAAATTACCACTCAGGTACGAACTCAACTCACACCGGGTATAACTTAAGTACTGAAGTAAAGATGATTAGATGTAACTACTGAATCATCTTACTCTATAAATAATCTGACCCACATAGGATCACTAGGAGATGACCCACACAAGATCGCTAGGAGCTGACCCAGAAATGATCTCTAGGTGCAGACACACACAGGATCACTAGGAGATGACTCATAGAGGATCACTAGGAGAGAATCCACATAGGATCGCGAAAAGATAACCCACAAAGTATCACTAGGATCTGACCCACACAAGATCTCTGGGAGCTGACCCACACAGGATCGCTAAAAGATGACCCACACAGGATCACTCTTCATTCTTCTCATCACATCCATCTACTGGTTTCCCGCACTATACTTGCTCGTCTCCAAGAGAATCCACTCCACAAGCTACTGGTCGATACTCCAACTACAAGAAAGTCCTACGATGAAGTATCTCAAAGTTCTTCCATGTAATAGGGGTCTCAACGCAATAGATGGCACGTCAATCGAACGTCTGGACTATGAGTTATTAGCCTTTTATTCTCGAGGGACCAGTTGGATTTGTGCTCGATCCAACCAAACTGTTTTCCAACATTATCCAAATCTCTAGCTGGGTATACCAAAGGGACCATCTCTCTCCAAGGATTCCATCTCAACTAGAGGTTTTTCAATCAGGAGTCTAGTGCCAAAGTTATGGTCCAAGTAAATTATAGGGTTGTATCTGGTCTGGGTCTGGTCCATCTCAGTCGGACCGACCCAGCCCGACCTGTCCTGGGTCGACCCAGCCCGACCCTCTGGGTCTGGCTCGGCCTGCTGAGTGGCCCGGCAGGCCGTGAGGCCATGGGGGTGCCGCGAGGGCGCGGGGAAGCTCGATCGCGGGGGTTCTGTGAGGGGGTGAGTCCACGGGGCCGCTCGGTCGGAGCAGCTCGGCTGTGGCATGCCACGAGGGGGTGGTTGCGAGGTGCTGCAAGGGCACGGTACAGGGTGGCTCGGCCAGAGCCGCTCGGTCGTGGGGTTCCGCGAGGTCACGGAAGCGGGGCGGCTTAGCCGGAGTGGCTCGGTCGTGGGGTGCCGCAAGGGTGCGGCACGGGGCGGCTCTGTCGGGGTGGATCGATCGCGGGGTGTCGCGAGGGCACGGTCGCGGGGCAGCTCGGCCGGAGTAGGTTGGCCGCGAGGTACAGTGAGGGCGTGGCGCATGGAGGCTTGGTTGGGGGGTTCTGTAAGGGTGTGGTGCGGGGTACTCGAATAGCCGCGGGGTGGCTCAGCTAGGGTGGCTCGTCTGGGGGCGGCTCGGACATGAGGGTGATGTGATGGCGGCTCGGCCCTGAGGAAACATGAGGCTGATGCGGCGCAGGGCGGCGCAGACAGCCGTAGGGTGGCACAACTTGGGTCTGTTGCATCATCACCTTCATCGTGGTCTGCGGTGGTGCTGGCCGCTGTTCTCGTGCCCCTTTATGGTTGGTCGCCGACCTCCTCCATCGCGAATAACACCACAAATCATCACAAGAATTACGGAGAGGACGAGCCATGTTTGTTTGGCACGCACTCTCCGCATTAGAGTGGTAGCAAGCGGTTGTAATACTTGAATCACAAGAATAACAAGAATGGGTAAGGGAAATAATTTAAAACACCCTCCCTACTTCGTTTGATTTGTCGGCGGAGGTCATGAGGAAGGACATGACATCGTTGGGGATAAAAGGCTGTTGGTGTCTCCTTGATCATCAATGGAGATGTTCCTTGTCGGTGATCCTTCGACATATTTTGGAGAAGAATCTATCAAAGGTGAAGCATTCTTCATCGGTGATCTTCATTGGAGATATTTTCTCCAAATTTCCCTTTTCCACCCCTTTCCCCAATTCCACCAAAATGAGGGAATAACCAACTTATTAATTTTAATTATGTAGATTAATAATGTTGCAAAAATTAAATTGTCATGTTTGCTTAATTAATTAGCCCAATTAATTTGACATGTGTTGGAAAAGTTAATGTTGGAGGGAGTCCAAGAGGTTTCTCACACTTAAGAAGGGATTTCAAGAGACTTCCCATCATTTAAGTGGGAGGTTCAAAGGGTTTTTAACCTCAGGTGGTCGCCACCACCATAACCTCTCAAGGGAGGTTTAGTTCAGGTGGTCCCCCCCCCTCCCGCCATAACCTCTCATAGGAGGTTTAGTTAAGATGGTCCCCACCTATGAAACATCCACATGTAAGCCCAAAAAAATAAAATAAAAATATTACACAATTTTTATTTTATTTTATCCTTTCACGAAAAACCCAAAATCTAACTTTCACCCCCAACCTACCGAGGTCAATGTGATGGTCTCCTTAAGGGAATTCCAGCACTGCGAGTTCAACGGTGCCCTCAGATTTCAATTCTGAGCACTGTTTAGAATGTTAGAAAATCCTGCTTGTATGTTTACTGAACGTACTCGAAATAAAGTTCATAAATTCATTCAGGACACTCCAGGCCTTGGAATCATGTGCCCTCAATTTTTAAAGACTCGTAAATTTTCCATATATTAAAAAAATTACATGGAATTTTTGGGTCTTTACAATTTATAACTAATATATATATATGTGTGTGTGTGTCTGAAATCTATAGGTAGTAACTTTAGCGAGCCTAATAGGAATATAGAGTAACCCTATAATCTTCCAAGAGTTATCCAAGTCCAATTATTCTGGATAACTGATTGGTGGGTGTGTAATTGTCAGATTAGTCTAAGTGAGTGGGAAAGTATACTCTCCCACCCCATCAATAATAGATATTCATTAATCTTCTACTCTAGAAGAATATATTTCTGCCACAAGAACAAAAACTCCTAATCCATATGCCAAGGAGTAACACCATGTTGGGAAGTGCAAACCACTAGAGCGGAAATATGATGTCTTGAAACAATTGGGATCCATATCGTACAAGATCTCAATCTTGGATGTTATTCACCTCTCAAATTATCCTAGGGGAACTAATTTAGGATCTCTAGATCCCATGTTAGTTTGAGATCGAATTCACTGTAATTGAGGTTTATAGAGTGGAAACCACTTCAGTAGAATGTCATGTTACTATCTCATTCATAGAGAAAGGTCTGGAATGTGCCATTTAGGGATATCTCGGACCCCTGCATGTTTCAAGAAAGATCTAAAAATTTTACATTTGATGATCACTGGTTGAAAATGACTCTAGGATCAATCTCATCATAGTCTAAACCCTTAGATGTTTGGGATATAGTAAGTATGATTTATCACTAATGAAGTTGACCATTCAAGTGTATGATAAGATAAAAAAATTCTCTTAGAAATATCAAGATCAAATCTAGATTCTAGGATCTAGTGTTTAATACCAAGTTCAGGGTTATCCAATAGGACATGACATACAATGTTACTCAAGAGACCTTGGATTCTAAGCCATGTGGTAGTCTCATAGATATTCCATCAATGTTTTAAGTGTCACATCAATTGAAAAGTTAACATGATATGTGGTGATAGTTCTCCATTTAAATCTTGTATATCCTAGTATATTGATTTTGGTTTCTATAAGATAGAAGAGAAGAAAAAAATAGAAGAGGGTGACATATAGGTTTTTTCACCTAATGGCTTGGGAACCGCCCTAACCATTCCTTGGAGCTTTCTCATGGATGAGTGTGTGCTACCTATAAACTTGGTCAAGGTGATAAATCTGACTTCAGTAGGCCACCAAAAAATACAAAAAACATTTTCCCATTCCCATGTGATAATGGTAATTCTAGCTAAAATGGTCTTATTATAATATATTCAGATCTATGTTCCACCAGAGTCATAAAATGTTCTTATTCTATAAATGGAAATTAAAAATTCCCCAAGAAATTTCCTGAAATACAATATCTCTATACTTCTCCTACCCTCATTAATAGTAGGAATGAAATCAATCATTTTCAAAATTCCCCCATGATTTCCATTATCATTCAAGATTCCAATGTTTCTTCCAGTTTCCTCTCATCATTCATCAAGGATAGAGAATTCCTTATATTTTCCATCATGCCTAAGGAAACATTCATCAAAGATAAAATAGAAGAGGAATATAATGTCCTTGGGGATTTCCCTCTATTTTTTGAGGAATGTATCTCCACCTCCATCGATGAACTCAAATAGGTAAATATGGTAATAGAATAGGAACTTTGAACTGCATTGATCAGTATCATCATGCCCTTAGAGTAGAAAGATATGTATATATCATTATTGAAGTGCAACCACTATGTTATCACTAGTAATTATATCAATATTCTTAGTATGGACATCGATATGGCAACACATCACCTAGGCATTCTACATTACCATCAAAGTTTCAAATAGGTGGATAAGAGAATAAACCCCACTCATGCTTCCAAGGTGTAATCCAATGTTGAAAAATCTAGTAGAGACAACTTCATCTATGAGGTGAAATATATTACATAGATTGCCAACATCATTCCCGTCAAGAAAAATAATGAACAAATTAGGGTCTTTGTCTATTTTAGTGATCTTAATAAACATTTTCCAAAGGAGGATTGCTCAATTCTGATTATGGAACTTATAATTGATGTGACTGTAGGATCCCAAACACATTCCTTTATAGATAAGTATATAGGGTAAAATCAGTTCAAAATAGAACCTAGAGATGTGGAATCCACCACCTTTAGAGAACCTCAAGGATATTATTCTATCAGTTCATTTCCTTTTTCCTAAATAATACTAACGCCACTTACCAAGGTGACATGAATCACATTGTTAAACCCTTTTTGGGAAGAATTTTAAAATGCTATTTTGATGACATGGTGGTTAAATCTTAGTAGAATTGTGATCACCTCATCAATCTTAAAATAGTATTCCAAAAATTTCAACATAACTATTTTAGGTGAATCTTATAAAATATGCCTTTAGCATAATGTTGAGGAAATTTTTTGGTTTTGTGGTATGTCACTAAAACATTGAGGTTGATCCAAATAGGACTAATACAATCCTTGGAATGTATCCTCCTAAAAACCTTAAGGATTTGAGATGGATTCAAGTGTTATGTGACTATATTTGGTATTTCATATAAAATTTGGCTAGTAAATGACTCTCATTAACTAAGTTAATGAAGAAGGGGTCACCCATCAATGGGTAGAAGACTAAGGTGAAGCCTTAGATAACCTCATGAAATATTTACTGCACTCACAAATCATAATTACACTGATATAAGGGAATCCACTCATCCTATATGTGTCTTCTAGGGAGTGATCACTTTGTGCCCTTCTTAAAAATAAATATGATGTAAGAAACCAGAATAGTTTCAATTATCTCAGTTGAATGACTCTAGATACCAAGACCTGATATTCAGATATCGAGAAGATTTATCTTTCACTCATATTTATAGTGAAAAAGATAATTCTCTATTTATTGCACCAAAAAGTCATATCTCATATTGACCCGCTCAATTATATCGCCAATCACCCTATATTAATCAAGTTTTTGGTCTTATGGGTGGTAATCTTGTAATAATATGAGATTTGATTCGTATCATATATGGAAATCAAGGGGTGAAAGCTAGTTTATTTCTTCACATATCAGTCTACCCTATAAGACTTTCCATTGAGCACTAAGATTCTAGAGAAAGTGGTTTTATATAACCATGATGCTTCTCAAACATAGTAGATTTATTTTGATGGGGATACTTGAAGTATAACTTCAAAGAGGATGGAAATCCTGAAGTTCAATCATGTTGGTTTAGGGATTGTATTGGTTTCCCCAGCTAAGAAAATTGTACCCTAATCCTTCTTACTATCTGAAGGATACACCAATAATAAGGTAGAATACCAAGTCCTTATTATATACCTAGATCTAGTTTTACCACTACAGAAAGCCTATCTAAATGTTATAGGTGATTCAAAGCCAGTGATCAAATATAACAATGGTGAATATGAAATCAATAAAGAAGAATTGACACCCCCCCCCATCAGTTATGTGAGGGGACTCATGTAACGCCCCAACCCCAGTTACCCAGAGTTGGTGCATTATTACATTACATTGGCACAATCAAAAGAGATCAAATCCTGAAAGACCACCCAGTTTAGAAGCCTTGGAAGTAATATATACATACATAAGTTTTACATTACATTATAAAATGAAAAAAAAACAACAACATTGTCTCTTTTGACCACATTCATATCCCTTAGACTATACCTGTTGGTCAGTGATAATATAATTCTTCACATCTTGGTAAAAATAAAACATAAAAAGGGGTGAGCTCAGGTTCTCAGTAAAGATAACAATATAACAGAAACTTTTATAAATAAGCATAAACATTTAATTCAATGTATAAGACTAAAACACAATCCTTTTAAACTTAAACTTCATCATAATATGGAAAGTATAAATCAAATAATTCCATTTACTTATTCACATGGATATTATACTAGTTGAATAATCACATGTAATATCAATAGCCAATTTTATAATGATGGAATGAATAATGTCGGACATCATAACCACATAGTCAAGGCCTCATACCAAGACTAAAAATAATATTTTTCAAGGCCTTGTTCCAAGACACTAGTTTGTCTCATGATACCTACCGATGCATCGAGGAGATATAGCAGGCTCCACTCGTCACTTATTAAGTCCAATGCATTCCTCATATGAAAATGTTGAAACATAACATAAACATTCATATTAAAACTAGCATAAGAAATGTTAATAATTTAACAATAAACCATTAATGGTATTAAAACAACACATCCACGGTCAAACAAATCAAAAAAACATCAATACAATATGGAAGACTATATCATAATAAATAAACTTCAAACAAGTCTAAAATCCATCAAAGGATATTTATATAGATGAAATCAAAACTGTTTGAGAGAAATATATATTTCTATTTTGAAATCATTAAAAAGTCTTGTAATTATAAAAGAAAACATTTATTTTAAAAATATTTTTATAATATTTTAAGTGAAGCTTCGAAGGTGTTATAATGGCAGAAAATAGTTTCACCGACTATATGACTTAAAAAACATTTTTTCCTTAATTTTTTCGAAAAGGTTGTAAAGGACCTTGTTTGAAAAATGATGGAATGATTCCTTTATAAACATCTTATAAAAATTAAAACAAGGGTTTAGATGAATTTAACCCATAATCTATAAAATAGTAAAAATGTTTTGAAATAAATTTTTAAGAAACACATATGTGGATGATAAAGAGGTCCCAATAGATTCTCATGTATAAACAACCTCAAATAATAAAGAGATTGTAGAATTAACCCGTACCTTATACTTTTCCTTGGTCGAGGGTACATTAACCTCCTGTATAATAGATAAATAATTTTTATTAAATTATACAAGAATCACATATATAAATATGATATCATATATGATCTTCTAATATTTCTTTGTTAATAATATTTCAGTAGTATCATTGTTTCGGGTGTTAACTGGTTTTTTTCCTTTATATGCTTACTTACATAAGCCATGTTTATTATGGATAGGATGTATTTTATTCATATTAAGAATGATATTAAGTTCTTAAACATTATTTTTAATCATATAATTAAATTTTTTTAATGGTTATGATGGGGAATGATTTTCATCGCGTTCGTCGAGACAGTAATCTGTACGTACACACGAGTGACAATATCATTCTATTGATGGTGAAATCATATGTAATTGGATGGAATATCATATATACAGAATCCTTAACATTTTATATTTATTATTTAAATTATTTATACTCATTATTATACCTATCCAAATAATGAATTGTTTGAATAACAAACTACACCACGACGTGGAGATAGTAAGTCGTACGTACACACGTATGGTGACTTGTCATTCATAGGTTTGATAGAATAATGAATATAATTTTACCATATTTATAGTAACATCATAGTATGTATAAGGTACTAGATTTATTATTTTGGTATGTAAACAACAAATAAATAGTAAGTGGAAGAATAAAAGAACTTTAAAAGAGGTGGTGAAATTATTACCTCTTCTTTGGGTGTTTCCTTTTGAGTTGATCAAAAGGGATCCTTAGGTTGGCTTTATGATAAAAGTAAGGCCTCTAGGTCAAATTTATGAATGTTTGGAGGATATTTTATCAGGGTTTGGCTGAGCTAAATGGATTTGGAGGCGTTATTTTGAGAGAAGGGTAAGTACCCTTTTATAAGAGAGGAGAGAGGAACTTTAGGAAAAGCTTGAAATGTTATTTTATTATACCATAATACTCGGTTTAAAATGGCTCTAAAAGGATTAATTTCAATGATAAGGTGGGTATGGGTTGAAAACCTCTCAACCAATAGATTTTAGATAGGTTTAGGTCCCAATATTAACCTTATCTTTTAGATTTAACTCTTAGTAAAATAGTTTAACTCTTACCATGTATTTTTTTATTATTATAATAAATGGTAAATAAACTTACAATAAAAAGCTAAGAGATCCCAAAGTGGTTTATTATTGATATATCTAACCTTATATAATCCTTTTTTCCAAACCTTAGATTTTTAGGAATATTATATCAATTAATAATATAGTATTTGTTTTAAAAACTCATTTATGTCAATTTTGACACTATTTGGTATTTCGTTTTTGTGAAAGTCATAACAACTTTATCACTTCGAAAAAAGTTTATTTAATCAACCCTAATATGTCATATTAACTAATAAATTTTTTGGAATTTATAAAAATACTCAATTTATAATTATATTAATATTTATAATGTCAATTTATTAATCTACCAATAAGAAGGTAATTACTGCATTATCATTATATCATAAATAAATTTAATTATTTATTGTCTAAAAATTATAACAAAAATACAATTATATAGTAAATATTTTTATATTTATAATAAATATTTATAGTCAAATCTATCTTATGTATAAACCTATATTAATAATGGTTTAGTTATTAAACTATTAATTAAACCCTTTTAACTCTTCTCTAAATAAAATAATAATAAATTTTCTAATCTAATTAAAGTTGACCAAAAGGATAATATTTTATTCCTAAGTTTGATTTTGGCCGAAATAAAATTATTCAATAGAATTAGGACATGTGTTATGGTAATTATAATATCATTTTTTACCTTTAATTACCCTATTTACTTTTAAACGTGGTAAATAAAAGTCAAAAGTTACTATTAAAAAATATTATTTTCATCTTATTGAACCAAATTTTACTTACTGATTTAAACCTTGTATCTCAGATTTTTGAAATTCGATTCACAGAAGCGGTAAAATTAAGTTTTATGCAAATTTGAAAATGCGCCAAGAAGGTGGGTAAAAGACGGTAAAAAGTTCAATAAAATTTTATATATCTAATATTATTATAAAATGACTCCAATGAAATAAATTGAACATATATAGATATTATGTATATATTTTTACCTAATATAAATTTAAATAAAATAACTAATTATTTAAATAAAAAGTCGATTTTAACCAATAACACAGTGTTTTCACTATTCATCAAAAATTAAAAGTTTTCAGGAAAATACCAAAAATTCACCCTAAGCTATTTTTGATATTCTGAATCCAAAAATGAATTCCATTTTGAAAAATAAAATTTATAAAATTTCAAGACGTGGGTATTACTATTCATAATAGCTAGTTTGATTGGTCGTGGTGTGTTAAAACTCCAAGTTGCGCACAACGCAAGCTATTGCATTATTCAAAGGTAAACGTATCGTGGAAGCTTAGGGTGTTACATTCTCCCATACATCAAATAATTTCATCCTCAAAATTCTAGAATATTACTGCATAAAAAGATTCGGGTGGTTCTTTATCATAAGTTCCTCAGGTTCCCTTGTTTCCTCTTCCATATTATGATTTATCCATAGACCTTTCACCAGATGATTAATCTGGTTTCTCAAAACTTGTTCTCTGGTATCAAGAATTATGATAGGCTCTTCTCAATAAGGCAGGTCGGGTTCCAGTTCTATTTCTTCATAGGTGAGTACATGCGTTGGTTTTGGCATGTATTTTCTCAACAGAGATACGTGGAACACATCATGAACTTTGGAAAGACTTGGACGCATTGCCAAATGATAAGCTACAACTCCAATTCATTCAAAAATTTCAAAAGGTCCAATGTACCTGGGACTTAATTTACCCTTCTTACTGAAATATATAACACCCTTCCATGGAAATACCTTTAATAAAACATGGTATTCTACTTGAAATTCCAAATACTTCCCTCGGTTATCGGCATATATCTTTTCGTACTTTGAGCTGCTTTGATGTGGGTTTGAATAACCTTCACCTTTTCCATTGGTTCCTCAACAAGTTCTGGGCCTACGAGTTTTCCTTCACCAACATCATCCCAACAAGTTGGTGTTCGGCATCTCTTTCCATATAATGCTTTATATGTTTCCATCTGAATACTTGAATGGAAGATATTGTTATAGGAAAATTCTACCATAGATAAATATGGATCCCACATACCTTGAAAGTCAAGTGAGCAAGATCTAAACATGACTTCTATGGTTTGGACAGTCCATTTTGATTGTACATCAGTTTGAGGGTGATAGGCAATGCTCAAACGAAGTTCAGTATCAAAGGCCTTCTAAAGAGTTTTACAGAATCTTGATGTAAAATGGGGATCACAATTAGAAAAAAATCTATTGGGATACTCCATGAAGTCTTACAACTTCATTAATATAAATTCTTGTTAAACGTTCAAGTGGTAAATCTTCTCTTATATCAAGAAAATGTGATGAATTGGTAAGATGATAAACAATGACCCATATTTTATTATTCCTTCTATGAGTCTTTGGTAGTCCTATGAAAAATTCCATCATAATATCATCCCATTTCCAATCAAGTATGGGAATAGGTTTCATGAATCCTCTCGGATATTTTCTTTCAGCTTTCACTTGTTGAAAAACCATACATCTTGACACATAATCAGCAATCTCTCCCTTCATGTTGTCCCACCAAAAATGTTCCTTCAAATCTCTATACATCTTAGTGATACCATGATGTATATAGAAATTGGAGCTATGAGAATAATCCAACAGTTCCCTTTTTAGATCAGGTATATCGGGATCACAAAGCCTCTTCTCAAATTTCAAAAGTCCATCTTCATATACAAAGTCAATCAATATCCCACCATTCACAAATTTAATTTTATTTTGAAACTCCTCATCATAAGTCTAAGAAATGTTTACCCTTTCTAGTAAATATGGTTTAGCTACCATTTGAAAAAGTGTTTATGTTTCACCTTCCATGATTATTCCCATATCCATCCTTACTAGATCCATGAACATAGGATCCCTTTCAACTCTCGTCTTGTTCAAAACTCCATGATCCTTTATGCTCAAAGCATATTCCACCTTATTTCTCTTCGTTGGGTGGTAGTGTATAGTGCAATCATAATCCTTGAGTAGTTCAAGCCACCATATTTTTCTCATGTTGAGTTATTTTTGTGAGAAAATATACTTCAAACTCTTGTGATCGGTATATATCTCTCATTTTTTACTATAAATATAGTGTTTCCATATCTTCAAAGCAAAGATTATAGATGCTAACTCAAGATCATGATTAAGATAGTTTTGTTTGTGAATTTTTTGTTGTCATGATGCATAAGCAATAACTCTATCATTCTACATAAGGACACAACCAAGTCCATTCTTTGAAGCATCATTATAAATAACAAACACATCATTCCCCACTGGTAGAGTCAAGATAGAAGCATTGACTAATATTCTATTGGGTTCTTCAAAACATTATTCACACTAATTTTTCCAAACAAATTTAACCCCTTTACGTGCAATCTTGGTTAATGGGTTTTCCAATTGGGAAAAAATCTAGGCGAAATGTCGATAATAACATGATAAACCAATAAAACCATGTACCTCAGTTATACTCGTCCATGATGGAAATTATTTTATTGCTCTTGTCTTAGAAGGATCAATAGAGATTCCATCCTTAGAGACAATATGTCCAATAAAAGAAATTTCCTAAAGCCAAAATTCACATTTGCTAAACTTCCCATATAATTCATTTCTTCTAAGGGTTTTTAGAACAGTACACAAGTGATTTTCATGATCTTAATATCTTTTTGAGTATACCAAGATATCATCAGTAAACACCACTCCAAAGTCATCAAGATTTTCCTTGAAAACTCTATTCATTATATCAATGAAAATAGAGAGTGAATTAGTCAGTCCAAAAGGAATTACTGTAAACTCATAATGCCCGTACCTGGTTTGAAATGTTGTTTTCAGAATGTCTTCCTTCTTCACACACAACTGATGATATCCAGATCGAAGGTCAGTCTTTGAAAAATATTGAGCTTCATGAAGTTGGTCTAATAAATCATCAATGTGATATAGGGGATACTTGTTCTTTATTGTTATATCATTGATCTCCCTATATTCAAGGCACAACCTCATAGATCCATCTTTATTTTAAACAAAAAGAAAAGGGGCTCCCCATGGAGAAACACTAGGGAAGATAAATCCTTTATTACTAAATTCCTCTAGTTGTTTCATTAGTTCCACTAATTCCACAGTGGTCATTCTATAAGGGGTTTTCTATATAGGCCTTGAACCAAGAATTAAATCAATGGAAAACTCAATTTCTCATTTTAAAGGATGTCTAGGTAAGTCCTCTAGAAACACATAAACACATTATTTCACAATAGGTACATCCTCTATTTGAACATTCCTTTTCTCACCCATTTTTATTTCATTCACTTCCTCCCCAATAATTGAATTTAGTTGATCTATTGGGGGTGGATCTAGATAAAAATCAGGTGGTGACGTTTCTACTCTAAATATAAGATACTCCTTATCATCATCGAAAATTTTATCCTCCTTAAAATAAATTTTCACATCATGGTTTGAAATCCAATCCATATCGAGGATTATATAAAATTCAATCATGGGTATGATGATAAGATCAGAAGATAAATAACATTTATATGCCCTAATGGGAACTGATTCACAAAACTTTGTTTCAATGATACTTCCCTTAGAAGTTTTAACCAACAACTCCCTTTTTAAATCAAATTAGAAATATCTAATTTTCTTAGAAAACTGGGAAGATATTAAACAATGGGATGATCTAGAATCAAATAAAGCATTGGATAAACTTTAAGAAACCATTAAATTACCTACCACCACGTCTTTTAGAGCTTGAACCTCAGCACTAGTGATCGCATAAGCTTGGCCTTTCTCCCTTGTCCTTTTCTTAGGTATGTTTCCTTGGTGCTTAGGACATTCATTTTCATAATACCCCATTTCTCTACAATTGTAGCATTCAAAATTGACAGATTCTTTCTTTCCTTTACAATCACGATCTTGGTGGCCTTTTTCACCACACTTGTAATAGACTTCCATTCCCTTTAGGTAAGGACCAGGGTGTTTCTTCCCACATTTACCTCAGTATGGATATTCAACTTTTTCCTCCTTTCCCTTATTTCCATTTCTAGAGTGTTCAGCAGATCTCTTCCTCTCTTTATTTTCTTTAAAGTCTTAAGAATTAGAGAATTAATTTTCTGTCTTGATATCACATGAGACAATATCTTTTTATGATGAGAAGGATTGTGAGATTAATTATTGATGGAGAAATGATTTTAACCCATAGAAGAATCGATCATTATTACTCCTTAGGTTACGTATATAATATGTTGCATGTCTTGCAAACCTTGTAAAGTTATCCTCATACTTTGAGAAATTCTCATCCTCTTTTTGCCTCAGACTCAGAAATTATATTTATGTATCTGTTCAATTGTCATGAGGAAAGTATTTTTCTAAGAAAATCTCCATAAACTCCATCCATTCCATATTTTATACTTCTTCATCTTCATTTGTGTTTTGAATTAATGACCACCATTGATCTACATCTTCTGTGAGGTGATAAACTACCATAAAAACTTTTTCCATTTCACTACTCCCCAAAGTATGAAATATTTTATCTAAGGAACTTATCCATTTCTCAGCTAAAAATGGATTTGTAGTCCCATTTAATGTTGGTGTTTTTTTCCTCATTAATCGGTCTAATAATGATCCTCTGTGTTGTGGATCAGGGTGGTCCATATAGGTAAGGTTATTATTCATGACCTGAATGATTTGTCCTAGTATGGTGATAAGTTAATCATCACCAGTTGCATCACCAGCTCCACTGTAATTATCTTGAGTAGGAGGGAAATCCCTACTTGGACTATATGTGTTGATATGGTTTCCATTCCTTCCATTATGTGCCATTTCTAAACAATGGCATACACTAGATTAGTTTATGAATCACAATACATAATTCCAAACTTATAAAACACTTAACATAAATTGAATAGTTTTTGGATATAATCCATAAAAATAAAAATGTATTCTTTGAGTAAGTATATACTCATAAATCCTTTATAATGGTTTTAAAAAAAATTCTAATTATCCTAAGCATATCCCCCAATAGTATCGTAACCAAGAGTGCAGCAAGGCCCATTGCCATGTACCAGGTTACCCTAGGTAAAGCCTGAAACTCCTTGTTAGAGTTTTCACTCCTAGGTACATATGTGCCAGATCCACCTCTAGCTGATCATATCCATATAGGGATGTATTTCTTTGAAAATGAAAAAAAAATCTCTACATTACAAAATTCTAGAAAGTTATTCTATACTAATCCTCAAAGTCTATATTAGGTTAATGTTATATAATCAGAGTTTTTCTAAATCTAGCTTCCAAGGTTTGAACTAAAATTTCTCTGATACCAACTATAATTTTTCAACCCCAGTTTCCTAGAATCAGTGCATTATTACATAACTTTGGCATGATCACAATGGATCAAATCTTGAAAGACCGATCAGTTTCATAGCCTTGGAAGTACTAGATACATATAGAAGTTTTACATTATATTATAAAATTAAAAACAACAAAAATATTGTCTCCTTTGACCACATTCATATCCCTTATAATATATCTGTAGGTCAGCCATAATATACTTCTTCGCATCCTGGGCAAAATAAAACATAGAAAGTGGTGAGATCAGGTGCTCAGTAAAGATAATAATATAATGGAAACTTTTATAAATAAGCATAAACATTTAAGGCAATGTATAAGATTAAAACACAAGCCTTTTAAACTTAAACATCAGCATAATATGGAAAAGTTAAATCAAATAATGTCATTTACTTAATCACATGTATATTCAACTAGTTGAAGAATCACATGTAATATCAATAGCCAATTTCATAATGATGGATTGCATAATACCAGAAATCATAACCACATAGTCAAGGCCTCGTTCCAAGACTACAAATAATATTTTGTTAAGTCTTTGTTCCAAGACACTGGTTTGTCTCATGATACCTACCAATGTATTGAGGAGCTATAGTGGGCTTCACCCGTCACTTACTAAGTCCAACGCATTCCTCATATGATAAGGTTGAAACATAACATAAACATTCGTATTAAAACAATCATATGAAATGTTAATACTTTAACCATAAACCATGAATGGTATAAAAATAACACATCCACAATCAAACATGTCAAAAAACCTTAAATAAAATATGGAATATTGTATCATAATAAATCAACTTCAAATAAGTGTAAAATCCATCAAAGGATGTTGACATTGATGAAATCAAAACCATTTGAGAGAAATATATCTTTATATTTTGAAATCATGTAACAGTATTGTAATTATAAAAGAAAAAAATTATTTTGAAAATATTCTTATAAACTTGTAAGGGAAGCTTCTAAGGTGTTATAATGGTGGAAAACATCCACACTCGCCATATAAGTTAAAAAAGCATTCTTTCCTTAATTTTGTAGAAAAGGTTGTAAAGGTCCTTGTTTGGAAAACAACAAAAATATTCCTTTATAAACATATTATAAAATGTCAAACAAGGGTATAAATTAATTTAAAACATAGTCTAGTAAATAGTAAAAAAAATTTAAAATACATTTTTAAGAAACACAGATGTGGATGACAAAGAGGTCCCAGTAGATACTCACGTATAAACAACCTTAGATAATGAAGAGATTTTAGGATTAACCCTTACCTTGTACTTTTCCTTGGTCGAGGGTACATTAACCTCATGTATAATAGTTAAATCATTGTTATTAAATTATACAAGAACCACAT
Source organism: Viscum album (assembly GCA_963277665.1). Classification (NCBI taxonomy): domain Eukaryota; kingdom Viridiplantae; phylum Streptophyta; class Magnoliopsida; order Santalales; family Viscaceae; genus Viscum; species Viscum album. Next base: position 122,845,346 of record OY728150.1, read on the forward strand.
ACATAAATATGATAACATATATGATCTTTTAATATTGCTTTATTAATAATATTTCAGTATTATTATTGTTTCAGGTGTTAACTAAATCATTTTACATTATATTCTTGGTTACATAAGACATGTTTGTAATGGATATGATGTATTTTATTCATATATATAATGATATTAAGTTCTTAAAAATTATTTTTAATCATATAATGAAAATTATTCTTGAATGGTTATGATGCGGAATGAATTTCATCACGTTCATGGAGACGGTAATCCGTATGTATGCACGAGTGATAATATAATTATATTGATGGTGAAATAATAATTAATTGGATGGTATATCATATATAAATAATCATTAAAAAGTTATATTTATTATTTTCAATAGTTATACTCATTATTATACCCATCCAAATAATTAAGTGTTTGAATAACAAACTACACCACAACATGAAGATGGTAATCCGTACGTACGCATGTATGGTGAATTTTCATTCATATGATAGATAGAATAATGAATATGGTTGTACCATATTTATAATAACATCACATTATGTATAAGGTACTGGAGTTATTATTTTTTTATGGAAACAACAAATAAAGAGGAAGTGGAAGAAGAAAAGAACTTTGAAAGAGGTGGTGAAATTATTACCTCTTCTTCGGGTGTTTCCTTTTGAGTTAATCAAAAGAACTCCTTAGGTTGGATTTATGATCAAATTAAGGCCTCTAGGTAGAAGTGAGGGTATTTGGGAGGATATTTCATCAGGTTTTGGCTAAGAAAAATGGATTTGGAGGTGTGATTTTGGGAGAAGAGGAAGTACCATTTTATAAGAGAGGTGAGGGTCACTTTAGGAAAAGCTTGAAATATTATTTTATTATACAGTCATATTTAGTTTATAATGGCTCCGAAAGGATTTATTTTGAGGATAAGGTGGGGATGGGTCTAAAAACACTCAACCAATAGATTTTAGATAGGTTTAGGTTACCATATTAACCTTATCCTTTAGATTTAACTCTTAGTTAAATAGTTTAACTTTACCATGTGTTCTTGTATTATTATAATAAATTGTTAATAAACATACTATAAAAATCCAAGAGAACTCAAAGTGGTTAATTATTTATATATATAACCTTATCTAAGAATTTTGGCCAAACCTTATATTTTTAGAAATATTATATTAATTAATAATATAGTATTTGTTTTAAAAACTCATTTTATGTCAATTTTGACACTATTTGGTATTTTTTTTGGGAAAGCCATAACAACTTTATCACTTAGAAAAATGTTTATTAAATAAAAAATAACATGTCATATTAACCTACAAAATTATTGGAATTCATCAAAAGTATCAATTTACAATTATATTAATATTTATAATATCAATTTTTTAATCTTTAAATAATATGGTAATTACTGCATCATCATTGTGTCATAAATAAATTTAATTATTTAATGTATAAAAATTATAAATAAAATACCATTATCTATGAAATATTTTTATATTTATAATGAATATTTATAGTCGAATTTACCTTATTTATATCCCTATATTAAAAATGGTTTAGTTATTAACTTTTAATTAATCACATTTAACTCTTATTTAAATAAAATAATAATAAATGTCCTAATCTAATACAAGTGGACCAAAAGGATCATATTTTATTCTTAAGGTTTATTTTGGTCTAAATAAACTTATCCAAAAGAATTAGGACATGTGTTGGGGTAACTATAATATCATTGTTTACCTTTAATTACCCTATTTACTTTTAACCGTGGTAAATAAAAGTCAAAAGTTACTATTCACCAAAAATTATTTTCATCTTATTGAACCACATTTTACTTATTGATGTCAACCGCGTCTCTCGGATTTTTTAAATTTAATTCATAGAAGTAGTAAAATTAAGTTTTATGCAAATTTGCAAATGCGCCTAGAAGGTGGGTAAAAGACGATAAAAAGTTCAATAAAATTTTATATATCTAATATTATTATAAAATGACTCCAATCAATTAAATTGAACATATATAGGTATTATGTATCTATTTTTACATAATATAAATTTAAATAAAATAACTAATTACTTAAATAAAAAGTTGGTTTTAACTAATAACGCAGTGTTTTTCACTATTCATCAAAAATTGAAAGTTTTCAAAAAAAACCAAAAAATCACCCTAAGCTATTTTTGATATTCCGAATCCAAAAATGAAGTCCATTTTGAAAAATAAATTTTTTAAAATTTCAAAAAAGTGGGTATTACTATTCATAATGACTAGTTTGATTGGTCGTGGTGTGTTAAAACTCTAAGTTGTGTACAATTCAAGCTATTTCATTATTCAAAGGGAAACGTACCGTGAAAGATGAGTGTGTTATAACTCATAGTTGAATTCCCTTTTGAAACAACGCTATATCACATTATGTTGGGTCAGAATGGCTATGATTAAGAAATAAGAGGGGGGTAAATTGTGACCCTTTAAAGTACTTGAAAAAATCAAAACATCCCTCTTGAAATGAAGTGATCCTTTCCATCTCTCTTAGAGTCGAGCGAATAGTAGAAATAAATAAAGTAAAAGAACACAATGATGTATAGTGGTTCAAGGAAAAAATATACCCCAGTACACTCCATTAACTCTCTATTACACGATCTTGGTGATTTTCACTAGTTGGTCCTTATATCCAAAGACCTCTACAACTGAGTATTGGCAGTTGACACCTTATAAGGCTTTTACAAGGCCTTCTGATTCTTTTATAGGGAATCAAAATATCCATAGCTTAGTTTGAGAAGTTGAAACTCTACCACAACTAATTATGAGTAGCTGATACTCCAAATAAAATATATGATATTTAGTTTGTTGTTAAATAGGTTCAAATCATAGTTATAGCAGCAACTGACAGTTTTAAATGATCTTCAATAATGCACAAAAGAAGTAAAATAATCTAGAATGTTGTGTAGAATTATTATTATTCTTTAAATAGAAAAACAATATATTAAATAATGTTGCTAAATCTTCCTTCTTATTTACACCATGAGAGAATAATAATTTATGAAGAATATTTCTCTCTTCTTTAAAATGACGAGCAATAGAATATTTCAGCACTTTATTTTCATCAGAGTTTTCATGTATCCACTTTTATTCATATATTTTATTTTTCTTAAAAAGAGAGATATATAGGGAATAAATATCCATCATTAATATCTCTATTACTTTGGATAGTTAAAATCCATCATAAATATCCCAAGAATAGTGTAGCTTTATTGCCTCTTTATTCCTGTAGAATAAATCTCTAACAAAAACATTCAATATAAGTTGAATAAATATTAGAATAAAATATCTAGAATAATAGTAGCCTTGAATTATTTGAAACTACCATTTAAATCCATTAAAACTTATTTAAATATATTCAAAATAGTTCCTAAAAACTAACATCACAATCCGAATGTAAATTCAAATATTTAAATTTGAATAACTTTATGCCCTCTGAGTTTACTAGAAGAATGGAGTTAGAATAAAATGGTCATTTTTTCTCTAAATACTTCACCAAAGTCTTTGAAAAATATTTTTCCATAATTTTTTGGATTTATTAGAATTTATCCATCTGATAAACCACTAATAGTCATCCACATAAAAATACAGCAATTTAAAATACAAAGAAACATGTAAAACAGAGTACTGTAAGCTTCTTAAACTTAATAATCCTCTTTCTGTATATTTCACCATTAAAATATTTATTCCATATAAAATTTCAATGGTAGTATGTATTTTACCTTTTAAAAACCATATACAGATATGGACATGAATGAAAGGTAGTTTAGAATGATTAAACTCATACAGATGCGGTGAGGTAAGGATATTCTCCAGCTTGACCGAGTTTATGTTCATACGGTATCTACATAGAAGAGTTCTCCTTAATATGTACTTATTTTTAGAATGTTTTATCATGAAAAATATATTATATGAGCCTCTACATGATGTAGTAAATCAAATTTCAACATACAGTGTTTCATCATGTAAACAAGGCAGAAACACAACTTCAGTTTCCACCTTGAAATAGTGGATCTAAACCTCCATTTTTACAGCACATAATAGATCACCATTTCATTAGGTGATGTATACACCTAAAAATAACTAGTTTATTTTACATAAGTTTGATTAATATTAAAATTTCCAATAAACATTCTCAAATCTCATCATACACCAGGTCACGATTCTATATTTTAGTTGTAAAAGTATGCAGTGAATTTAATTTTTTTTATACAATGTTTCAGCTTGTAAAGATATGCACAACAGGATGAGTTTGAGTTTTTTTAGAAAAATAACATATGTAATAAGCATAAAATTAAGGTTCATTCTCACTATAACATATTATTTAAGGATGTAGGGTTCACTGAAAAAAAAATTCATGAATGTAGGGTTTACTGAAAGTAGGGTTCATTACCAATGTAGCTTAGGGTTAATTACCTACGTATTGTTCATAAACCATATTTTTTTATCAAAATTAGGTTTGAAAACATATAGTTGTTCACAAAATTAGGGTTTATGTACCATAATTTAGAATAAAAATTAGGGTTTCACTATTCTAAAAGTAGGGTTCAAATAATCTTTCAAAAAACTAGATAGCTTTAATTTAGAGAATTCAATGATTTTTAGAGCCCTTTAGTTGTAGATTAAAACTTCTTCCTAAAATACTTATATTTATTAAATATTAATATATTTTTAATGGATCATGAATAGAAACAATCCAACTTCTATAGCTCCTAATATCTTCAAAAAAACAAAGGCAATAACATTCTATAAAACTAGAGTTCTAAAAATTCATTACAAAACTTTAGAAAATTTATTGACCATCCAAATGAACTTCTTATACTTCAATGTAAAATGATAAAATCTGGATAAAATTATTGAATTTCTACCCCAAAATTTTTTTAGTGATTATGATATCTATATAACTTTTAGTAAATCAAATATAGTATATTTTCAAATCTATTCACTATAGAGATGAAAAATTGTTACAGAAAATTCGGTAATTTTTTAAATTACCAAAATATAATTTTAATAATTCCTCATAAACTACTTAAGTTTAGAAAAATATATTATCTACACAATGGTATAAGCATCATAAAAATTCATTCATTGTATCTTGAGATATAATAAAAATTCATAGGTGACTTTAAGATGAATATTGTAATGACACTTAAACAGCTTATAACTGCCTCGATGAATTGTTTCACCATTGAAACAACTGAATTGGATTTCGGCATTAAAATACGAAATAATGATAATATTTTTATATTTATAATATGAAAACTCCATTATAATACGATCAATATTTATTCATATACAAAATAAATAATTTGACATACTAAATCTGAAACACTTAACAAAATTATTAGAAAACAAAGAATAATGGATTGGAGTAATTATAAAAACTAAACCAATATGATAATGGAAGGGATCCACTCAACATTACCCCCCCCCCTGATAAGTACAAAACCCTAATTAAATACCAACTTTTTCTCCACCTTTTTTTAATGATAAAAAAGTTGTGTTCTTGAGTATATTAAATAATAAAATACATTTAACAATTTTTATAAAGAATATGAATTCGAAATTTAAGTAATAGAATCCAAAGTATTTGAAATAAAAAAAATTATCCCCCCTTTTAATATATCAACATTATAAGTTATTGAAAAATATGTTCTTGATACATGTATTAATATAAACTCCACTTAAATTCAATCTTCCTTTAAAAATATAAAAAAATATAATCATTTAGCCATGAAAATGTATATAATATTATTCAATGAATAACAAGGGTATCCAATGAATATATTACACCATTTAATTCATGATATAATAATAAAACATTTAAAAACTTGAAAAATATTTAAAATAACACCCCTTAACAAATAGAATAATTATAAAAGTTATTCAAGGAATTAAATAAAATATTTTCAACAAATTTTAAGTGAATGAAAGTATTTTAAAAGAATTTAAAATAAAGGATTTAAAATTACTTTTTTCACATGGAATAAATGTCCTTACCATTTTAATATAATAATTTATCACATATAGTAATAGTTTAATTTACCATATAAAATTAATTTAAATAGTAAGACATTAAACACATGTTTACATGTAAGATATCCATTTATAAAAAATCATAATAGAAATTTTGATGGTCATTGGTTAGTAAAATAATTTAACAAATTGATTCATAAAATAATAGAGTGATAAAATGGTTTAATAGTTTAAGTGTAGGTGAAATTAAATGTAGAGTAATAAGAAGATAAAACCTTAAAAATTTGGTACCCCCTATATAAAATAGTTAGTGCCTTAAAATTGAAAATAAAATACTTCATGGATTAACCATTCCAACTCTATGAAATTTTAATTTAAAATTATAAGAAATATAAATATGATAAATTTCCATAATTTTCAATCAGCTACTTAATGATGTAACAATGAAGTCCAGTGAATAATACCTACAAAATATCAAATACAAGTGCCTTTTGGCACCCATATGCTTTTGGGTTTGGTAGTGCTAGAAATTAAAGACTTAGATAACCAAACTTTTTTATTTTGATCAAACATTTTATAATTAAAGATAGATAATTATTTAGAATAATGAACATGCTTGACACCATAAAATTTAGGTTTTATATAATAATAATCATTATAATTTCCATTAATACTATAATAGAAACATTTAATAGTGGATATGTTTTTCTATTTTAACCAGGAACAAAATAATTCTTTCATAATTTTTGTTTTTATCTATTACTACCAATACCGAGTTTTTATTTGAGAATTTTACTTTCACCAAGAATTTAATTCAAATAATTCTCCCTCTTAATAAGAATAATTGAATATTTCTTTAAATTATCAACTTTATCCAACAATTATTTAATTTTTTTCATGTAGATCATAATAAATTGTACAAGAATGTTATTTTAAACCAATAATTGTCTTTGAAAAACACTCATTATCAATTAAAATAGAATCATAAGATTTTATAATTTTTCTATGATATTTATTTAAGGATTAAAATTTTTCTTAAATAAAAATAATAATATTTATCACATTCATCATGAGAAAAAAATCTGAATCGTAACTTTCAGAGTAAGATGATTGTACCACATTTTCATGAGTCATAAGATATAGATTTACATTTTTTATTTCAATCTCACAGTCTGAGTTTGTAGTAGATTAAGTTATTGATTCCAAAGGACTATAATCATAATATTCATCCATCAAAACTTTGACTGTATCATTTTTATTTTTGATAGAAATTTGGCTTTTAGTTCCGTATTTCATATCACTTTTTCACATCTCAATCAAATCCTTTAATTCTTGATTTGTTTATGAAATTGGGGATCCCAAGGCATCATCATCATTATTAACTTCTGTCAATTTATCAATTACTTCATAAGAAACTATTATTTCTTTCCACAAATCATAGACAATATCATGTTGTGAAAAATGACTAAATTCATTAGGACCAAGTCCACATATAATTACATTAATGGATTTTTAATTAACATCATATTCATATTCCTCTGCATCATCCCACTTTTCTAGTTCTCTATGGATTTTATAAGAATTTAAAATATTAATGTAAACTTTAGAACCAATATTCTTAAAATAGATTGTCATGTGATATTTCAATCATCTATAATTATCACCATTAAAATAAGGATCAAAAATCCTCGACATACATTCTCAAATATTGTAAATTTGTATTTCTCTGAATCTTTAACTTATGTTTGTTAAAGGAAAATAAAATCATCAATATACCAAAAGATCATAACCTTTTATATAACTATTTAGGTATCATTAGAAAAATAATAATTTTCATGGATTTCCAAAATGATAAATATTTATATAGAGAACTTCCACTGATACAACTTGTTGGTATTGAGTAGAAATAGATTTCCAAAATGAGAAATATATCCATTAGATTCCAACCTTTGATACCACTTTTTTGGTTATAATGGATATGATGAAGACACAAGATGGGGGTGAATTGTGTCCTTTTAAAATACTTAAAAAAAATCAAAACATCCCTCATGAAATGAATAGATCACTTCCTTCTCTCTTAAAGTTGAGTAAGCAGCGGAAATTAAAAGGAAAAGAACACAATGATGTATAGTGGTTCATGGAATAGAAAACTCCTAGTCAACACCACAAATTATCTACTCCATGATCTTAGTGATTTTCACTAGTAGGTAATTTTATCCAGAGACCTCTACAACTAATTAAAGGTATTTGACACCTTACAAGGCTTTTACAGGGCCTTCTACTTATTTTATAGGGAACTAAAATATCAAAAACTTAGTCCAAGAAGGTAAAAATCCACCATCACTAATTCTGAGTAGTTGATACTTCAAATAAAATAGATGTGATTTAGTTTGTTTTGAAAGAGGCTTAGCTCATAGTTGTAGTAGCAACTGATAGATGTAAATGGTCTTCAACAATGCACAACAACTGCAAAATAATCTTCAATGATGTATAAGATTCTTCTTCTTCTCTGAACAACATAAGATAGATTAAACAATGTTTCTCGTGATTCCTTATTCTTTACACCATGAGAGACTAATAATGTACAATGAATATTTCTCTCTTCATTAAAATGATGAGCAACAGAATATTTCAGCACTTTATTTTCATTAGTGATTTCACGTCTCCACTCTTCTTTGTATATTTTCTTTTTGTACCAAATAGATATATATATTGGGAATAAATGTACAATATTAACAGCTCTCCACTTCCTTTGGATAGTTAAAATCCTTCATAAATATCCCAATAATAGCATAGCATCATTGCCTCTTTATTCCTTTAGAATAAATAATTAATAAAATCAGTCAATATAAGTTCAATAAATATTATAATAAAATATCCAGAATAATAGTAGTGTTGGATGATTTAAAAATAAAATTTAAATCCATTAAAACTTATTTAAATATATTCAAAAAAATTATTAAAAAATATTAGCACAATTCGAATGTAAATTCAAATATTTAAATTTGAATAAATTTGTGTCCTCCAACTTTTCTTGAAAAATGATGTTAGAATAAACTGGTCATTTTTCTCTATTAATACTAGAAAATAATATTTTTAATATCTTCACCCATAATACTTTAGATTTATTATAATTTATCCAATTGATGAACCACTGATATTCATCTAGATAAAAACACATGAATTAAAAATACCAAGAAACATGTAAAATAGAGTATTGTAAGCTGCTTAAACTCCATACTCCACTTTCTGTATATTTCACTTTTTAAATATTCATTCCATCTAAAATTTCAATGGTATTTTTTATTTTTTTTATAAATTCCATCTCTAGTTATGGTTGTGAATGCAAGGTAGTTCAGTAAGATGAAACTCATCGAGATGCGGTGAGGTAAGGATATTCTCCAGCTTGACTGAGTTCATGTTCATGTGGCATCAGTGTAGAAGAGTTATCCTTCATACGTACCTATTTTTTGATGTTTTATCATGAAAAATATATGCTATGAGCCTCTTAATGATCCACTAAATCATCTTTCATCATGCAATGTTTCATCATATAAACATGGCGAAAATACAACTTCAGTTTCCATCTTCAAACAGTGGATATGAACCTCTATTTTTGCAGCACATAACAGATCACCATTTCATCAGGTGATGTATCCACATAAATAGAACTATTGTATTTTACCTCAAGTTAAGTATCAGCATAATTTTCAACAAAAAATCTAAAATATCTATATACAACAGGTCAAAATTATATATTTTAGTTCCAAAGTATGTAGTGAATTTAATCATTTTGGATGTAACATTTGAACTTGTAAAGATATGCACAACAGGCTATGTTCGCATTTTTCAAACAAATAACATATGGAAGTAGTATAAAATTAGGTTTCATTATCCCTGGAATGCAGGGTCAAATAAATTAGTGTTCACTGAAAGTAGGATTCATGAACGTAGGGTTCACTGAAAGTAGGGTTCATGAATGTAGGGTTCATTACCAACTTAGCATAGGGTTTATTACCAATGTATTATTCACGAACCATACTTTTGTACAAAATTAGGGTTAAAAATCTATGGTTGTTAAAATAAAATAGGTTTTATGTACCTTACTTTTTTATCAAAATTAGGGTTTCACTATTATGAAAGTAGGGTTTCACTGTTCTAAAAGTGAGGTTCAAATAATCCTTTAGAAAATTGTACATCTTACATTTAGAGACTTCAATTTTTTTTGAGCCATTTAACAAAAGATTAATCCTTCTTCATAAAATATTAATATTTATAAAATATTTTATATATTTCTGATATATCAATAATAAAACAATACAACTTATATAGCTTCTAATATCTTTGAAAAATAGAAGAAATAACATTCTGTAAAACCAAAGTTCTGAAAATTCATCACAAAACATTAGACAATTTATTGACCATCCAAACGACCTTTTTAGTCTTCAATGTAAACTGATAAAATCAAAATAAACTTTTTTAATTTCTATCCCTCTAGTTTTTCATTGATTCTAATATCTTTAGAACTTCCAGTAAATCAAATACTATAGCTTTTAAAATCTTTTCACTATAGAGATGAAAAACTACTACACCAACTTCAGTGATTTTTTAGATTACCAAAACATCATTTTAACTATTCATCATAAAAAAATTAAGTTTAGATAAATATAATATATATACAATGGTATACGTATCACATGAATATGTTCACTATATCTTGAGATATCTTCAAAATTCATATGTGACTTTAAGCTAAAAAATGCATTGTCACTTAAATAGCTTGTAACTGCTTCGGTGAATTTTTTCACCATCAAAACAATTAAATTGGATTTAGAAATTAATAATTGAAATGAAAATACATTTTTTATATTTATAATAGAATAATTACTATAATAATATAATCAGTATTTCAACATATATAAAATAAATACTTTGACATAATAAATCTAAAATACTAAAAAAATTATTAGAAAATAAAGAATGATGGGTTGAAGTAATTATAAAAACTAAACAAAGATGAGGATGTCAAGGAGCACTCAACACATTAATCATTCACAGAATGAACATGATGATATTCTGGCTAATTCATCCACATTAAAGGATGATACTGACCAGGGTGAGGAAATATTTTTCATCAAGCACTGAAGGGTAGTCTCCCAAGTCATCATCTATGACATGGAGGAAATAAATCAGATCAGTTCTGACATAGGGAATGATGAACCAATGACCATTATGGGGTGTATGCGCCCCATAATAGACTACTTCCAAAACGGGATCCTTTCATCATATCGGTCCAAAAGGGAACAAATCTTATTTCAGACATCAAATATCACCCTTTACGATAGATTGAATGAACATAAAGTCATCTATAAATGAGGATTTTATAGAGTTATCCTTAGATGAATCATATAAGGATACACCCTCTCTATAATATAATAATTCCACATAGGATATTGTTGTTCTAATTATGTAAGAGCATGTATCTCCCACCAAATTAGGAGGCTTGGTTATTTATTTCCAAAAATGATTCAAGACTGTAAGGAGTTCACTAAGAAATTGTATTCTTATCAAATACATGCTAATGTAATCAATCATCCCCCAAAACTTTTTAACACTATCAAGTATTCCTGGTCATTTTTTGTATGGGGAACAGATGTCATCAGGACATATCCCCCATCTACAGCCAAGAAATTCAAGTACATTCTTACTGCTACCAACATCTCCTCAAAATGGGTCGAGGTCGTACACCTTAAGGAATTTGAGACCAAGAGAATCATAAACTTCATGAAGTCTAATATCATCACCAGATTTTGTGCCCCTCATAATATACTAATAGATAATGGTAGTAGTTTATATTATTCTGAGTTGAAGAGGCTACATGAGGAGTACAACATCGAGCCCAACCATTCATCTCGCTATAACGGAATGAAAACTAGATAGATAGAGGCCTTGAATAAGACTCTGTCAAATATAATCCATAAAATAGTTGAAAAAATAATAAATCTTGGAAAAACACTCCAACGTTCCTTGTGGTCCATTCATACCACAACCTTCACTACCACACAAGTGACCTCATATTCTCTTATTTATGGAACAGATGTTGTGCTGCCCATATAAGTCCAGTTACCCACACTCTGATTCTCTCTTTATGATCAAATATTATAATATGAACAATCACAAAATTTAATTGATGTGTTGGGAAAACTTTATGAGAATAGGTTTCATGTTTTTTAAAACCTAAAAGTTTGTCATAATTAGATTTCATGATAATTCAACAAGAAGGTCAACCTCCACTCTTACATTCAAGGAGAATTGGTATTGGTACACAAAACCATGATGATATGTGTGAAGAAGCATCCCAATATGGATCCCAAGTGGGAAGGACCATATTTCATACATAAGTTCTATTTCAATAGAGATTATTTTTTATCCAAGGTGGATGAAGAACATGTTATCACCCCCACCCCCCACTAATGTAAAGTTTGTCAAGAAATATGTTGGATAGAGTTGGAAACTCAAGTGGGGGGTTAATTGAGTCCCTATAATAATTTCTTTCTAAAACACTTATTTAAAATTTTCCCAATTTTAAATACAAAATTTCCCAGTTAACCAAAGTAGCATATTTATAAAAGGTTTGATTATTTAAAATATTTCTCAAAGATTGATTAGTTCTTAGTTGAAGTGATATGGATTGTTATTTTAAATTTTTTAATCAATCTACAAAATATAATTCTAATTTAAATACTATCTAAGATTAACTATCAAAGTGAAGTAAGGTTTTATAGTTTAAATAAAATAGTGAGAAAAAAACTTTGAAAGGCACAGTGGATTTAAAACAATAGGTTCAGTCTCAATCTCAGACTTATTACTATTCACTTAGTGATGACCTTCCACCAAGAAGTTTATATAAATAAACTTGATCCACACCCTAGATTGGCATACAAAACATTATACATAGCTATCTAGGTCAACTAGACATATTCCATAGTTTTAATGGGAGTAAAAATTACAAAATTCCACACATGGACATCTTATACTATTATCTGTGGAAGTGTATGGTGTAAAAGATATGTTTTTAAAGATATCAATTTATTCTATAGTTTGGCATAGGATTCATTGTGTGTTTATAACACAGAGACACACAAACTACTCGTAGGGTAAAAATAGTGCACAATCAGAGAATAAATAATGAGAAAATAGTTATAAGGTTGTGTGTGTGTTTTTATGCATCTTGTGGATTCTCAAAGTTGTGTTGAAATGATACTTGAGTCAATTTCTAGAAAAACCATCAAAATAGAGTATCACAAGAGATTTTGTCTTCTTCTTCCAGTGAGGTAATGATATGTTAGATGAATATTTTCCTTTTTTTTTATGCTGCATATGTTCTTTAGTTTTGATTCTCAGTAATGTCTTCATGTATGAAAAGTAGGCAGTTCTTCTTATGTGTTTCTTGGATGCACAACTTCTGGTATTATTTTAGCTCTATTGTATTTTGGATCAGGTTCTTGCTTTATACACTGTAGGGTTGACAATAAGCATGATCTAGATCGTGTGTTGGTACCTCGTACCTCGTACTCTGACATTGATATTAATGTTTTCTACAAAATTCAGACAAAGTCATTAAAATAAATCATTGTTATAAGTTTCATAAATATGACCGTTATAAGTAATTTTGAATTAAAATGAAAAAGGAAGTAATGAAGCTGTATCAGTATTGGTAGATCCGGAACAGTGATTCAGGCTACGTAGGTCGCTCTATCAGTAGGTCAAGTTGACGGTGACTCAACTATCGATAGATCATTATGATGGTAGGTCCACTTTATGGTAGTTCATATATTGGTAGATCATACTTAGAAAAAATTATGAACATCAGTGAGTCATTTTGTTAGTATCTCATGCTGACGGTGACTCATTCCATCAGTAACTCGTCTTGAACGGTGACTCATCCTTAGAAAAAATTATGTGATTTTATCAGTAGGATGATGTATCGGTGAATAGGTGCATCGTTGTATTTTCCTTTTCAAAATTTTAGTATTTGTGATGATGGTGAGACATATCATCGATAGTTCTAGTGGTGATTCCACCCTGATGGTGACTCAGCCTTAATGGTGACTTATACTCAATGGTGGCTTACCCAAATTTTTCTAACCTGCCTTTTTTAGTAAAACACTAATATAATAGATTAATCTCATATGTAAACATAATTAAACATAGATAAACATACTTAAACTTGATCAAAACTAATAAATCATGATTTGTGATCATTAAAACTAGAGAAGTCCAAAAGTATCCCCCATTTTTATGATCACAGATCATGGAATTAGAAAGCCATTCATAATGATCAAAGGAACAATTCTTCTTAGCAGATTATAATGATCATGTGAGATTAAATTATGAGGATAGAAATACTCAAATTAAATAAAATAAAATCTAATTAAATACATATCATTCTCTAAAATCCATAATGATATTATATTTAAGTTAAATTTTATCTCATATTTCTCCCCCTTTTGGGATTATCAAAACAAGAACAAAAAATAAATAAATAACATAACACAGATGAAAAAAGATAATGTATTGAATGACAAAAATATATTACATTATATAATAAAAATTCAAAATTTCATCCCTATAAAAGATAAATTTAATTAATTATTCTCCAAAAAAGAATCCATGGTGACTTTCCTGTATCATAAGAAGTAGACGGAGGAACAGTAGGTATAGAAAGGGATACGGTATACAACTAATGAATGGGGACTCCAAAAGGTACAGGATGTGGAAGATTCTAGGTAGAAGATGTAGGAGTTGTTAGTTCTCTATAGATAACAGGTCTTAGATGAATAAGAGCATATGTTATAGACATAGTAAAAGGTTGAAGGGTTATAGGTAGAGTAGAAAAATAATTTCTAATCACTGCAGCTCTGAACTAGGGATCAAGTGACTTGTAGATTGAACCTGAAGGAAAATTCTAAATAACTAGAGTAATAATAAATGCCTCTAGTGCTACAATATAATTACTTTGATGATGTAGTTAAGGCTTCAAAAGTTTTATATAATCCATTATTATCTACCCACCTTTCTCCATATCCTTTTTTAAATCATCATTATTCTCCATAAACATCTGAAGAGCTTGTGTTAACTCTTTGAACTATTTGACTTGTTCCCTAAAGTGTTGAGTAACAGGAGGTATATTCAAGTTTTCAACCAAATAATTAAAATTACTATCCAATGGATGCTTAGTATAAAACCTTTTAAATAGTAATCTAATTTATTTTCAATATCATACAGAGCATAAGTTGCTTGTTTCGAATAAAATCTTTCCATGTCATATATACGATCAGAGTTCTGTTGATTTTTTCTTAGGCTCTCTGGATCTATGCCACCCATCATAGTTTGAATCTCTTCTCTTATCACTGTTCTGATCATTTTAACATTAGGAGACTAAATAAAATTAGTAGTTAAGTTTTATTTATTGTTAACATAATCTTTTATAATATATTTTAAAATAGATAGATCAAGAGTTGGAGGAGGAGTAGCAGTATCTTCCTCAGAAGATGTATCCTCCAGAGTGTTTGCAACTTTTTTAGGGATGTTTCATACACAGTTGAAATCCATTTCATAACTAGAATGATCACAACCAACTCATAACTTAAACTATTATTTTCAAACCTCACTTCTTAGTGTTCTGAAACTAACAAATATTGAATCTGGAAAACAACCTTTTCTGAAACCATAACTACAACAGTTTTACTAAGACTTGAAATAGGAGCTGGTTGATGTTGGAAAATACCTTTAACCATTGAACACAGATCTTATTTAAACATTTTGAAATAATTTTTGAGTCACATAGTCTATAGGTACAAGTGAAATAGGAGAATCATAAATAGGAGTAGGAGAAGGAGCTACGGCTAGAGTAGGTGAAATTTCAAGAGTTATTACAACTAGAAATATTTGAGAATTACCTACTTCTCCAACAAATAATCCCTTAATCAGATTCCTCATCATCTGAAGTATGGTAGTCTAATCCAATAATGACATACCCAGAGTATTTTTCCTATTCCTCAACTATCACATTATAAGGAATTATAGTATCAACTCTTACTCCTTTTTTCCATTGCTCACCCTTAACAGATACATCCTCTTAAACAGATGCTTCCCTCTCAATAGGTGTTTTCTTCCTGACATAAACAAGTTCTTACACTAGATAAGTTATAAGTTCTTATTCATCATGAACTTCATTATGCATATGAAAATCTGGGGATCTTTCCTTAACCGTAAACGACTTAGGTTCTTCATGGGATTCCAAAACTAATTCATGTTCCACTAAAGAAGTATTAGTAAGATGTTCAGGATCAACAGGATCTAGAGTAATATCAATAAGTTCTATAAAAGTACATTTATCATCATCAGGATGGTCTTATCCACTATCAGATTCACTACTTCTTTCTTCTTCTTCTTTATTTTCATTATCTTCATTTTCTTCACTAGATTATTCTCCTTCATCTTCATCTTCTTTCTCTTCATCACCATTATCCTCTTTTTCTTCCTCATTGTTACTTTCTTCATTTTCACCATTATACTCTTCATCTTATTCACTACCACTTTTACTGACATATTTAACATCTTCTGATTCTTCAGTCTCTTCATCTTCATCTTCTATTAGGAGAGGATCTTTTGTAAGAAGAGTTTTAGGAGGGATAGCAGGTCCATAGGTCATTCTTTCTGGACTTCATTCAATATATGGGTCACCTCTATCATCAATAGGAGATTCTTCTCCTTGATTTTCATCATCTTATTCTTCTTCTTCATTATCATGCTCAGCCACTTCATGTGGCCCTAGACCAGGATCAACCATGTCTCTTATCCTTGAGGGGTGCTCGATAGGATTGAATTCATTATAAATCTTATCATTGTATGCAACCCATTATTTCTTCTAGGTATTCCAATTTATCTTTATCCTCTTACAAATTATCTCTGTGATGAAAACCCCATCATAATCAATTATTGATTCTTCATTATCATTCACCAGACCTTTGGTTTTCAACATTACCGAAATAAACATTGAATAAAACAAGGAATTTTACTTGGATTGGGGTTTCATAATTTCATTCATATGCACCATTAAATACCATCACATGTTATTATTGTGTCCGTTTTTCATCAGATATATCAAATACACATCTTGGTATTTGAGATAGGAAAAATCCTCTTTTCTTGGACATAACTAGTTCTTGATAAATTTGAATAATAACTTGCATTCACCATGAATCTTTATTGTTATTCATCTTCTAAAAACTCTATTCCTAGTTAGCTCTTATAATGCTTCCTAAAAAATTAAAATATCACTAGGTGGGGGTGAATTTCCTTGGAAATCATAAAAAATACTTATATGGGGTACTTTCATACATTCGGCCCACTACTTTGAAGAAAATGCAACTATTTCACCATTTATCGAATACTTAGTACAAAAATCTTCAGAGACCTCTGGAATAAATTCATCATACAAATAAAATTAATGTAAAATCTTAGGATAAAATGGACTCATGATTTTTGAAAATCACTCTAACCACCCTTTTCCTTTTAACACTTTCAAGGCAATAAACTTACTTGATTGTAACTATTCTGAATGAACTTTCTTTTCGGGATTGACGATTCAGCTAGAGATTTCGGGATTGATAAGTTTTGGTTTAGGATTTCTAGATTCACCTTTTTTTCTTCTTAGAATGATGTGGCTCATCCACATAATTATCATATACACACATAACTCGAGCCATAGGTGAGATTTTAATGATTTGGTTTAAAAGAGAAGGGCAATAGTTCAGGAGAGAAGAATGTGAGAGCAGGAGTGTGAGAGTGAGAAAGTGAGTTGGATCAATTTTATTTTTATCATTTAGGGATTTAGAAATCATAAATCAAGAAATGTGGATTAAAATAAAATGAAACAAATAAAACAGTGATATTTTAACTTCCAAATATAAAAATAAATAATAAAGTACAGAATGGTGTGACACAGCAGTGAGTCCTGTCGATGAGTCATCAATGGTGAGACATCAATGGTGAGACATCAATGGTGATACATCAACAGTGATACATCAATGGTGAGAAATCAATGGAAATAAATCAATTATGAGACATCAATAGTGATTCAACAATGATGAGACATCAACAGTGAGACATCAACGACAAGTCATCAATGATGAGTCATCAACAGTGAGTCATCAACAGTGAGTCATCAATGGTTAGTTACTCAAAATTGATCATCCCTAAATAATGTTCTATGTAACACATTCTCTCATAATTTAAAGGATTACTAAAAATTTCGGCAAGCTAATGTTCAGTGTCAGTGAATTCTAGAGTTATATCACCTTTTTGATAATGATATCTTAAAAAGTGATGTCTTACATCAATAAGCTTTGTTCTTGAATGAGAAACTGGATTCTTATAGATGTTAATAACATTTTTGTTATCACAGTTTATAGGTACATGTCTAAATTGAAATCCATAGTCTAGTAATGTGTGTTTCATCTACAAAATTAAGCATGCTTATCTCAGCCTCTCACAATCCTCTAAATGGGTGGTTTGTCGGAATTCCTCTTTGAACTGCTAGAAGACTATTTGGTTATCATGTGCCATTGATGTGCATACTGAGATTCCTTATTCTTTTAAGGATATTTCAATTACTGAATTTCATAATAATTTCATGGATCATGGGTTTCTTTTTGATCCTCTGAAAATGGATTTGGGATGCTATTAGTATTCTGTGATGGATACTTTAATTTGGTTACCCAGTATTACTAGAACCTTCGACACTAAAGAGGATTATAGATTCATGTGTGTTGAGTCTTTGATGGTTCCTTATTATATGATTATGTTTCATGCTGATTTTATTCCACCGGCTCAATATTTTCTTATATGGAGGATTTGGAAGTGCATATTACCTTTGCAACGGATGATACAGCGATCTGGATTTTCTCTTTCACCTGTTTGCTTTCGTTGTCTTGCTGTAGATGAAACTATTGATAATTTATTTATATCTTGTTTCTCTTCATCTAGTTTATGGGATTATTTTTAGGGTTATTTTGGATTCCATCTAA
Source organism: Viscum album (assembly GCA_963277665.1). Classification (NCBI taxonomy): domain Eukaryota; kingdom Viridiplantae; phylum Streptophyta; class Magnoliopsida; order Santalales; family Viscaceae; genus Viscum; species Viscum album. The sequence goes on from OY728150.1 coordinate 122,864,444, forward strand.
ACTTGGAGAGTTTTGGAAAGTTTATGGATTCCATTTACTGAGCTTATTGTAGCTCTCAGGTGAAACCACTACTTCTTTCTACTGTCTCAGCAACTGTTTCTTTTATCTAGAGAGCTTGAAATGCTCTTGTATTTGAAAACAGAATTATACCGATTTCTGTTGGTATTCAGGAGCTTCATATTTATGTTCTTGTTGCTGCATGGGCTCAAAATGGAGTCATGCAGAATGATATTTTAGATTTGGTTATCCTATGAACTTTGGGTGTTTCTGGCAGATGTAAGAAGCTGATTTTGATGAAACATATCTGATGTGTTCCCCCAATCTCTCGGTGTCTGAAAGTTAATGTGGATGGAGTGGATTCAAGTGAACTAGGGCCTTCGGGCTGTGGTGGTGTTTTTCTCACTTATAGGGTCTTTGTTAAATGTTGTTTTTATCACTTTTTAGGAAATGTCTTGGTAATTAAGGCAGAATTATGGGCTCTGATCAAGGATGTTCGGTATGCTTCTTTTCATGGTTGGATGACCTTATGGATGGATTCTAACTTGACTTTTGCAGTTGATATTCTTAGAAAGAATTCAAGAAATGTCACATATAGGATGCTTTCTACCTGGATTGATTGTCTCAAGCTTGTGGAACAGATTTGTTTGGTTGTCACTAATGTTTATAGAGAGGCAAATCTGGTTGTTTATGCTCTGTCCAAGCATGTTATTGAGGATGTTTTCTCTTTATGGTCCTTCATTACACCAACCTTCTGTTGTGGTTTGGATGATGCCAATGCACGTGGTGATGTGTACACGTGTCTTTGTTGACCCCATGTTTCTCATGTTTTTATGTCTTTACTCTTTTATTAATAAATTTTTATGGGAGTAGACTTGCCTACTCCTAAGTCTTCTGATTAATTAAATAAAACTTCTAATCATAACTCTATAATTGGTTTGATCTACTGGTTTTCTATTTTCATCAAGATCCAATTTACATGTGGTACTCACAGTAGTATCACTACTTTTAGTGCTATCCAAATTAAAATGTTTAAAAATATATTTATTATAATTACATTGATTTAAAATAATAAATTTTTTTAAAAAAATAAAATCCAATAAATAATTTGAGTTCACCCAATAAACTCATTTCAAACTCATTTTGCATCATTTTTGAAAAAACGACACAAAATGAATTTTTTGAAGATCCAAAAATAATATCATCAACATATATTTGAAAAACTAAAAAAACTTTAGAAATTATTTTTATGAAAATAGTAGGATCATCTATACCTTTAGTAAAACCTTTATAAATAAGAAAAATTCTTGAGCCTATCATACAAAGATCTTGGAGCTAGTTTTAAACCATACAAAGCTTTTGTTAATTTAAAAAATGATTTAGAAAATGAGGATTTTTAATACCGGGGGATTGATCAACAAAAACATCCTCAACTATATAAACATTTAGGAATTCACTCTAGACACCCATTTGATAAAGTTTGAAATTAAGATGTGCTGCATAAGCTAGTAGCATTCTAATGGATTCAAGTCGGGCTATAGGTGAAAAGGTATCTTCATATTATATTCATTCTTCTTGACTATAACCTTGTGAAACTAGTCTATATTTATTTCTTACTATTGTTCCAACTTCATCCACTTTGTTTCTAAACACCCACTTAGTTCCTATTTTCAATGTTTCTTTGGGTCTATCAACTATTTTCTATGTTTTGTTTCTTTTAAACTACTTTAATTATTTTTTCATATCCATTATCCAAAATTCATCATTAATTGCATAATTGGTGTTTTTAGGTTCAATCTATGACAAAAATACTTGATTTTCAACTGGGTTTCTCAGAGAATATCTAGTCTATGTTACCTTATATAAGTCTCCAACTACAGAATCAAAAGGATTATTTTTTAGGGTTATAATAGATCTATAGAAAGAAGGGTTGTTACTTTAGGTTCATCTACAAATTCAGGTTTATTTTCAGAATCTCTATAGTTTCCAAAACTGGATTTTTATGATTCTTTAATAGTAGAATCATAAGCTTTAGGATTTAAGTATAGATTCGTCAGATTATCCTCAAGATTTTCTAGGGAGGTTTTGGACTCATATGGATCTGTTTCATCAAAATTTCCATGCAAAAATTATTCAACACACTTAGTTCTCTTATTAAAGACTATGTAGGCTTTACTAGATATTTAATAACCTATAAAAATACCTTCATCATCTTGGAGGAAAATATTTCTAGATTATATTTTGTATTGAGAATAAAGACTTTGAAACCAAAGACTTTAAATTAATTATCCTTGGGTTTAATATTATTCTATAGATCATAATAATTATTCTTTAGGATATGTATAATTAAAACTCTATTGATTATATAAAAATTTGTATTCATAGCTTCTTCCTGAAAATAAATATATAGATCATATTCATTAAGCATAGTCTAGGGTATTTCTTGTAAGTTTATGTTTCTTCTTTATATAACTCCATTTTTTTGAGGTGTTCTAAGAGCATAAAAGTTATGACTATATCCATTTTGAGAGAAACAAATTCAAACTCTTGATTTTCAAATTCACATACAGGGTCAATTCTTAAGGATTTGATTCTAAGTCCACTTGAGTTTTCTATTGATCTAGCATACTTAGTGAAATAAGAACAATCTTTACTTTTGTGAGCTAAAAGGAAGGACCAATTATACCTAGAAAAGTCATCTAATAGAACATAAACATAGTGCTTCCTATTTAAACTTGAAACTCTAGAAGATTAAAACAAATCTATGTGAACCAACTCAAGAGGTCGAGAAGTTAAAACTTATTTCTTTGATTTGAAAGATATTTTATGATGTTTTCCTTTTTGAAATGGATTACAGACTTTATCATTTGGAAACTCTAGTTTAGATGAATCCTTGTATAATTTTTTTATAGTAAGATTTCTAAGATAATGACTTTTATAGTTTCCTTTTCTTTAAAGCTAAGAATATTTATAAAAGACACTTAAGAAAGAAACATTCTGAGAAGATAAGGAATCCAAATTGACAATTTATACATTTTCATTTCTAAAATCAGTAAACACTAAATCATTTTTAGTATTGAATACGTTAAAAGAATCATTTTCAAATTTAACATGAAATATATCATCACATAGCTATGAAATTCTAAGTATATTGTACTTATGACCATCAACAAAAAGAAATTTGGAAATTATAACTGATTTAGTGTTACTGATTTGGCCAACGCCAATAATTTTTTCTTTTGCATTATCACCAAAGGTGATATTTCCACCATCAATCTTGATAAGATTCTTAAATCTAGATTAGTCCCCTGTCATGTGTCTTGAACATCCACTTTCCAAGTACTATAAGCTCTTACATGAACGCTTCAAGAATCTTTCCAACAAAAATAATTTAAACAAGAAAATATTTTGGTACCCAAACTTGATTGGGTCTAGTAATATTAGAAATTAAAGATCTAGGGACCCATATTTTCTTCATGGGTTACCTATAAGTAGTTTGTAAAGTTTTAGAAAATTAACTCTATTAGGTCCAGAATACCTAGAAGCAGTAAAAGATGTTCCACTATTGGAAATTGCCAAAAATTTCCCAAATTTTGGCATAAAACTAGATTTTATATAATTTGATAAACATTTTCTTTTAACAAAAAAAATCACAGGTTGATAACCAATTCCATTAGTGTATTTATGAACAAAATGTTTACTAATAATTTTAACTAAGGTATCTTAACCATTTGTAAATATTTCTAAATCCTTCTTTAATTTCTCATTGGAAAGTTTAATTTCTTTGTTTTCATTGAGAAGTTGAGTATTATTTTCCGTTTCTATAGTAAATTCAGACTTAATAGTAGTAAAAAAGAGAATTTTGTTTTTTGAGAGTTTTATATTTATCATTAAACTCATTAAAAGTATACTCAATAATTTTACAATATTAAAACATTTATTTATAAATCATATTTTTAGAATTTTTAGAATCACATTCTTCTCCAGAATAATAAGAATTCTGTATAGGAGAATATAGGATTACCTCAGATGTGTTTGTCATGAAACACATATTAGATTTGGTATCCTTCTTATCATGTGATGATTTTGATTCACTATAGATATCCTTAGAATCACTACAAGTAGACTTCATTTCTTTCTTGTACTTCCCATCCTTGTCCTCATACTTCTTTTTATACATTAATTTTGGTCACTCTACTTTTACATGTCCTCTTCTCTTGCAATCATAGCAGACTATATCATTAGTATTATCACTTCTCTTCCAATCCTTTTTCCAATTACCTTTTCTTACATTATTTTGTTTGTAGTTATTTTTTCTAAAGAATTTATTATTTTTATAAAAATTATTAAATCTCTAGGTTAGTTGATCTATTTCCTCATCGTTATCACTTGATGTATCTTCATTTCTATAACTTTCATCATGCACTTTCATTTTCTCCTTTTGTTTGGATGCAGTGGTTTCGAAATCCACTAACTTTATTTTAGGTTCATCTTCTTCTCTATTAACTTTTTGTTCTTCCTCGAACATAATCATATTACCAATCAACTCATTTATAGATAGTGCATCAATGTCACAAGATTATATAAGGGATACTGAGTTTTCTCTCCACCTTTCTGGAAGAAATCTCAAGATCCTCATGATATGTTCTTTTGTAGTGATTGTATTTCCTTGTGAGATCATTGTATTCAAAATCTCATTGAACCTAAGATACATGTTATAAATAGGCTCACCAAGCTTCATTTTGAAATTATTATATTTAATAGTATATTTGTTAAGCCTCATTTCCTTAACATTAGTGGTTTCTTCATGTGAAACAACTAGAGTATCCCAAGTTTCAAAGGATTATTTACATGCATAAATCCTATTGAATTATTCATTACCTAAATCATAGTATAATGTATTCATATATTTTTAATTATTTTTATAGGCTACCGTATTGGAATCAACCCAAGTGTTTCTATTAGTATTTGGAATCTTATATTCATCAACTATAGCAGACCAGATTTCAAAACCCATGCTTTCTAAATGCATTTTCATTTTTAGTTTCCACTGAACATAGTTTAAGCCATTAAAAATGGGAGTCCTGTTGGTATTACCACCTTCCTATCTATTTTCCATTTAAAACAAGTTTTAAATAACTATAAATTTTGAATTGACAAAAATTTTGAGATCTTTAAAAAACAACTAAAATCATAGTTGAAAAGATATTTGAAAAGGATTTTAATCCTTTGATACCAAATTTTGTTCCGAGTAGGACACTCAAGTGGGGGTGAATTGAGTTCCTATAAAAATTTCAATCTAAAACTCTTATTTAAAAGTTCCCCAATTGGAAATACAAAATGGCCCAGTTAACCAAAGAAGCATATTTAAAAAAGTTTTTATTGTTTGAAATATTTATCAAGATTTATTAGTTCTCAGTTAAATTAATATGGATTCTTATTTTAACTTTTTAAATGAATATAAAATATCAAATTCTAATACAAGAAACATATAGTATTAATTAAAAAGTGAATTAAGGCTTTATGGTTTAAATAAAATAGTGAAAATATAACTTCAAAGGGCACAACATATTTAAAACCAGAGGTTCAGTTTCAAGATGAGACTTAGCCCTTTCCACATGGTGATCCAATGTCACCAAGAAATTTATATAAATAAACTTGATCCACACCCTAGACCAGGTTACACAATAGTACACATATTTTTCCAGGTCAACTATACCTCTTCCATAGTTTTTATGGGAGTGAAAATTACAACATGCCACACAGGGACCTCTTCCACTGTTATCTATGGGAGTGTAAGGTGTAAAAAGATAGTTTTTTAAAGATATCAATCTATCCTTCAGTTTGGAACATGATTCAATGTGTTTTTATAACACAGAAACACACAAACTACTTGTAAAGTAAAAATAGTACACAATTAGAGCATAAATAATGAGAAAAGAGTTAGAAGGCTCTATGTGTTTGGTTATTAAGCTTTCAAATTCTCAAAGTTGTGCTGAAATTCATCTTGAGTTGATTTCTGGAAACAAAAAGAAAAATATAGTATCATGAGATATTATGTATTATTCTACCTGTGAGGTAATGATGTGTTAGATGAATATTTTTCTCTTTTTTTTATGCTGAAAAATTTATTCAGTTTTAATTCTAAGAAATTTCTTCATGTATGTACAGTAGTAAGTTCTTCTTGTTTTTTATTGGATGTATTAATTCTTGTATTAGTTCAGTTCTCTTGTCTTTTGGATTAGGTGGTTTCTTTATACACTACAGGTTCAACAAGAAGAATGATCTCAATCATGTGATAGTACCCCGTACCTCATACTCTAAAATTGATACTAATTTTGTCTAAAAAAATTAGAGAAATTAATTAAAATAAATCATGGTACTATGTTTCATAAATGTGACCACTAGAAATAATTTTAAATTTAAATGGAAAAGGAAGGAATGATGGTGTCTCAGGATTGGTAGCTCAGGAATAGTGAGTCAGGATTGGTAGTTCGACCTGTCGGTTGGTCGACTTGATGGTGACTCAGCTATTGGTAGTTCATTATGATGGTTGGTCCACTTGATGGTAGGTCGAATATTGGTAGATCATACTTAATGAAAATTCTAAACATTGGTGGGTCATTTTATCAGTATTTCTTACTAATGATGACTCATTCCATTGGTAACTAGGATTTAATGGTGACTTTTCCTTAGAATTTTTTTTTGAAAAGATTTCAGTAGGTTGATATATCGATGACTCAGTGCATTAGTGTCTTGTACTTTTCTAGATTTCAGTATCTGTGCTGATGGTGAGACATATCATCATTAGGTCCAATGGTGAGTCCACCCTGATAGTGACTCAACCTCAATGGTGACATATACTTAGCCAAATGTTACTAACCTGTCTTATGTAGTAAAACACTAACAGAATATATTAAGATTATTCATAAACATAATTAAACATATATAAACATAATTAAACTTAATCAAACCTAATAAATCATGATTTTTGTGCATTAAAACTATAGGTGTCCAACCAAATAATTTTCAAATTTCCATTATGCACCTAAGTCATGGTGGAAAGTTTTTAAAATACATAGTACCCCTGGTCCTTATTATATAACCTTAAAATGCAGGACACCTCCAACCTAGTATCATGAAGATAAACTACACTTAAATGTCATTATCATGTGATGTTAAACTACATGACATCTAGTCCATCCTAAAAAACTATAAACTTATTAGATTGGGTCATCTTATTAGATTAATTATTTATATAAGAGTCATATCCATGTAAGTTTATGGGGCGTATTCCTCTTATAAAAGATCTTTATCCAGAAAGGATACCCTTAGTTAGCTATTAATGTCAAGGATCACTTGTTAAATGACCAAAAATTCCCCCCTCCCTCCACATAAATTCAAATCTATACAGGGGCCTTTTACCATAACTACATGTAATCTTGATTCCCATCCTCATGGGATAAGTATTGATGTATGGATCTTTATACTAGGACCAGTTTCACCTTACATCAGTAAATAATACCCATATATTTAAACCTCATTAATTCATAGATTCCATTACTTCAAATAACTACATACAACTTCATTACTATCACTAAAGGATTTGTACTAATTCCTAGATTATTTTCTCTAGGCCTAACCACAATTTAGAAAAAGGATAATTTGCCACATTTTCACACTATAGCTTTAAAATTACCTCGCCATGTTACCTTTTTTAACCCTTAACTCATTAATTTTGGGTCTCTTTTACCCGGTATAGAGAGACAAGGTTCTTACACTTCACATTCAGGATAGACCCATGTGAAACTAATCATCACCCCCGCCTGCCGTATTATGTAAAACAATGATTTGGGGGAAATTTCATCCTATATGAATTTAAACTACTTAAAATGACCCATTCATTGTGACCTATTTATCCCATGCATGAGAGCTAGGTCTATGTGGAAGTCTTTGGCACATGGTCATTCTATGCCTAAGAGAATCAATTCCCCTTATTCCTTTCATGTGATCCAGATATATAAAAGGAATCATCATTATATAGAATTATGTTCAAGATTTATTCCCATAAATATGGGATATGTAGTGACTTATGGGTACTCTACCATGGACCTGGTCACTGTTCTCATAAACAAATGAGAACATGTCCCCCTTCAGTATATGGATCATATTTTTCTGACAGATTCTAGCATGAGTTATCTTTTATGGGTACATATTCTTGGGATTAAATGCCCATTTCCTTAATATGAACCAAATATGTTAAGGTAATTATCTTTCTAAGAACTATTTGTGGCTTTATTCCTATCCATATATGATACATAGAGATACTCAAATCCCACATTTTGGGCCTAACCATAAAGATTAAAAATTCCATATCCATGTATATGAGACATATATGTGTAGGGAATCCTATTTTTAAGAACTTCATGTGGCTTGATTATTGTCTATAAAGGTTATTTAGTGGTGCTTAGATCTCATATCATGGGCCCAAACATGATTTCCAAGACAATAATTCCTATTTCCACTATATATTTTATTCCTTTTATTATCACACAATTTAAATCTCGTGTGTTTTTATCTCATTTAATAAGCTTCAATTTGGCTGGTTGTGGAGATGAAACAGGCTCCCATATCTAAATTTATGATCTTTTTAGGGTTTTAGGGTTTTATGGTTTTTAGGGGTTTAGAGAGTTTTTCACGTTCAATAGACTTTCAAATGGACATAACTTCTAAATTGAGTGCCTATTTTGCCTCTACCACATATCAAATTGAATCTTGTGATGAGATCTATGCCTTGGTGACCCATGAAAACCCTCAATCACCTCTATTAAGTCTATAAAAGTCTTATATGGCCTATAAACGACCATAACTTCTTATATGAGTGCCCACTAATAAAATATATATTTTTTTGAAATATATCCTTTATCATCCATAGTAAAAAGTACTAATAAAGGGGGTATTTATGAGAACATCTAAAATATCACTGATAAATACCACCCTTTTATTAGAACTTTTTTAGAAGTGATGATAAAGATCCCCCTTTATCAACACTTTTTTAGAATCACTGATAAATGATCATTTTATCAGTGCTTTTTAACTAGCACTGATAAAGGGAGAGCCTTTATTGGTGCATTTTTACAAGTTCTAAAAAAAGGCCCCCTTTAACAATGATTTTTTTAGAACTATTAAAGACCAACTTTAAAAGTGCTAAAAACATTGTTAAAGAACCCCTTTAAAATCACTTTTCAAGTGCTGAGAAAGGGGGTTTTAAAATCGCTTTAAGCGAGCATTGTTAAAACCCTGGTGCTGGATAAACTCAGTTTTGTAGTAGCGTATAGTATATGTTTTGAACATAGTAAATTTTAAATAAATTATTTAATTTATTTAAAATAATTATTGGTGAGACTCTCAAGAAAGTTTGGATGATAATTAAGATAAAATAATTTACTAATTAAAGAATATAATTAATTTATTTGTGTACAATTTATCTTAAATAGGAATGATTAATAATGAATGATAATTTAATAAATACGTAATTAATTGCATGTACGTGGATGATCATGATCATAGACAATGAATTTATATGTGATTGGATTCCTTTTAATTTATTATGAAATTAAATTTATGGTTTGTGTGTCATCCCTCCTATCATTATACAAGGGTTTGTGTTCCCATGATTTCCTTTAATGTAAACCCCCTAAACTAATTATTTGGTTCCCCTAACCAACATTTGAGTAAAAGCTTATGTAATGGATGGATTTCCCAAGATAGTGGAGATGGTTCAAGTTTGGATCTAAGGTGAAAACAATCCAAGAGATACATGGGAGGATTAGTGGAAATATGCAACATGAACCAAGTCATGGTTTAAAATGCTTTCCCCCTAGGTTTATGGTTAGTTTATCATCCACTAGATAAAATAACCATTAGTAAAATATCATGATCATACCACTCTTATTTTTTTATTTATATCAAGTTTCATGTTAATTTCATTATAGATGTTTTTTTTCATAATAATATGAATTAATGAATTAATAAAAATGTAAGATGGATTTAAAATAAATTAGATTATGTATAAACTTTATTTAATACATGGTTAATCACTTAAGTAAATTCACTTAAAATTCACAAGCATTTAATGAAGATAAAATGGGTTATTTACATATAAATATAAAAATCATACAATTATATATATTAAGTCAATATATCCTTCTACTACTTAAGTTAAAATCGAACCATAGTTCAAATTTCTTGAACAGAAAAAATTTGGGTGCTTTCAATTATTGGGGAATTATAAATTGAGTTTTAGGTCAACTTAACATAATTCACATCAAGGGTTTACTGCCAAAGAAGGACTTGGTGTAACTAAGAGGCAAGCGTTTAGGAAATCCAAAACAAGGATTTCAGGATTGGGGAGTCCACCCAATAGATCAAGGGACTATGAGTTAATGTAGTTGGTAAAATTATGTCAACCCAAAACCCTTCAAATAACATTACAAGACAAGGTTTGGGTTATAAAAAGGAGAATATGATTCCTTTACACTAGAATATCCACCCAATGGTAAATTCTAAAACCAATGGTGAGGTATATTGGGTTTTTCTAAAATAGTGGAAGATTAATAAATGTAATATTTATTAAATAATTTTATAAATCAGATAAAGTAATAAAATTATGCTGTTATTAATTATTGAAATGTAAATCTATAAGACTTTAACCATATCACTATGATCCATACTTGAGAAGAATAAACTTATCACTGAGACTAATTTTCAATAATAGAAAAGGAACTTTTACATTATTTTATGCCATGAAAGGAAAATATATGTGTTGAAAAAAATGCATTCCTGAAGAATCTTTCCAAGAATCTAGTGATGAATAATTTTCTATCTATATGAAACATTTTTATAATGCCACTGATGTCTAATGTTTCGTTCTATCATCCATGAACACTAAGATTCTAAAGAAACATGAGGATGCAGGTGAATATAACATCATATCTCACCTTCATGATCTCTATCAAGAGAAGGTGAGCCAAGATAGATATTAGATCTCCAATGCACTATTCACATTCAATCTTGGAAATTTGGCACTGGTTGGGATTCATGTTGTCAAGATGATTGGATAAATAGAGTGATTAAACATCTTTGGCTTTAAAATACCTAATGATTTGTTCACAGATCACATCCTTCCCTCAGTAAGTAAATCATTTTCTAGGTTCATTGTGAATAACAACATGATCAATAGATATAAAACTATTTCATAAATTCTTACTCTCATTCACTAAGTTAATAAGGATTTGAGGCATGAAAAACCTATAGTCTTTATGGTGAAAAATAAAATAAACAATAAGGAAAATAGCCCAAGACTCATACTAAATATAAATATCCCGAGCATCCTCCTTCTAAGAATAATAAGATCCAAATTCAGATGAATAAAAAAAGATGCAATTTTTTTTGCATGTGGAAATATAGGCCACTAGAATAATAACTACACCCATAAGAAATTGGAATCTAAAGGTGTGTTCGTTATCGATTGTAATAATTCTATATCTACACGTTGGGTGTTAGATGCAACTTTTAGTGCCCAAATATTTATCTAAATATTGGAACCAATTAGATCTTGAAAGTTTTCTAGAGGAGGGGTGGATATTTAAGCATCCAATAAAGCACAACCCCCTTCTTTGGATATAGGAAACTACCACCTTCCATTACTAACTAGAATGATTTTGGTTTAAAATAACTATATTTTTGTTACAAGTTTTACTAAAAACATAATATCTATTTCTTTCCTTTACATGGAAAGATTAATTTTTAAATTTTAAAATAAATAAATCCTCTTTTTCAAAGATGGAATTTTTTATAGTATGTAATAACTAAATAACATTCTTTATGTATTAGGTTCATGATGTATCTATCCCATTTCACTCATAAGTAACTGATTTAGAGGTCCAAATAGACTCAAGTGTTCCTCCCTTTACTCCATAGGCTACTAACTAGTAGTTAGGGTTTAAAGGTGGTATGGTGGGGGAATTATACCCTCTGGTTTAGTATTAAATATAGCAGAAAATAAATTAAAAGAACAGTTGGAAAATGGTAATAAACTAAAAACCCAGCAAGAGACAATAAAAACAAACCATACAATATATTATGATCTAAAAAGTATGAAGTAGTAAATATATAAAATAGTTTATATGCATACAAATGGGCTAGATGAAAATAAATAAAAAAGTTGACTCAACTCTTATAGGCAATCTGACTACAGGCTTGGCCCACAAGTCCCATATTAATTCCTATCCCAAGACAAGTAATAGGAAAGAGGCACTAGCCAAGTTCCTATTTTATAACCAAGAGATTTTATTGGGTACCAAGTAGGGGTCCAAACAGGGTGTGAGAAATACTCAGTAGTCCACCACCAATGAATACTAATCCATTTCCATTTAGTGATCAAAAACATATGATGTCCAATATAAAATCTTAAAGAGAGTAGTAAATTAGTGAAATGGCATAAATCACGGGCCCATAGGTGGTGCTTGTCTAACCCTACCTACTTCAGTCTAATCTGAATCTCTCTAAACATGGGATACAAGTGGTAGTCATAGGACCCATGTTAATAATCCATATCATCTAAGAACAAGAATCATAGGTGAATCCACAAAGCAGGTCTAATAATTCCCACACAATGAAAATGTACAAATCCCATAAAATCCAAAAGGCATTCTAGGTGTGGAATTTGGTGAGCCAACCCATGGTTATAAAGCCATTATGTTTAGCCCTAGATTTGAATCTGATGGATGAACCATCATCATTCCACTTTATAAAGGGGCTCTAATCAAACCCAAATAGTAATACCATGGTAATTTTAGGAAGGGGCTTGATTGGGATCCAAGAAGGAAACCCAATGCATTCTAGGTTCAAGGAGATAATGATGAATCCAAGAGTGCATACTAGGCATTATAATGTTCCAATTTTTCTATTTGAATCCATGATGCTTGTTTGATGCATTCATGAAGACAATGACCATATTTAAGTGGGTAATTCATGGCATTCACATCAATGAATCATATGGAATCCACTAGGTTTTTTATTGGAATTTGAATCTGGAATACAAGGCTTAACCATGGAATGAATTAATTTTAATCCATAACTGGTTTGAATATATTATCAAGGCTTACCCATTACATTTACATCAATAAATAGTATATAATCCATTGGGTTCATTCTTGGCATTCAAATCTAGAATCTGATGCCGGCACATGGAATGCCTTACTTTTAATCCATAACTAGTTCCAATATAAACCAACATAGATTACAAGGAATATATTCTATTTAAAGAGGAAGGTAATTTAATTAAATAAAATGATAATTAAGATCAAGGAAATTTATTTTAATTACATCCCAAGGATTACATTAGTCATTAACCCATTAGAAATCAACACTCTCATTTTAAAAAATATCTTATTTAATTAAAGGTACCACAACTAACCAACACAATTACTTTAATTTAATTAATTAAATTAATTCTAATGTATCAACATACATTAGTTAATTTTTAATATTCAATGAGGGAATTTTAAAATTTATCATTTTATTAACAAACATTTTTCACACCTTAGTTCGTAAATAACATAAGATCAATGGGTTAATATTCAATGTTAAAGAACCCTAAACCAATCTAGATTTCATATAATGTATGATGTACTTCATGGTCACCTTTTTACTTGAATATTATTCATTCACACTTTTTTTAACTAATTAAATAAGTAAACATCATGGGAGATAAATTTAATAGTTTAAGACTCTTCTATGAACTTACTTGATCCATGGAAAGACTTGAATTAATTACCTAATCACTCCTAGAAAGTACATTTTAATGGGGTTCATAAATTAGTCATATTGATTTCAAGAGATAAAGTTGAGATAGTTATCCCATGGACATTTCTAAGCCCATGGTCAGTTAACTATACTATAGATGCAATTAGGAGGTTCTAAATTTACCTAAGGCATTAGATTAAGGCAATATAACTTTTTAATTTAAATACAAGGTAAACATAGGATATAAGAAAAAACCACTATTAATATGCATTATTAAATAGAAAGACTTTAAGGGAAATCACTTAGACTATCTACCTTAATCTTAAGAATCTTCAATAATTTGGAAACAGCCCCTAGTTAGAGTTAAAACAAGAGAAATCAAAGTATCATACAAACAACCTAAAAATAGGGAATAACCCACAGAAAAGGAATGAGTAAACATAAAAATAAAAGAAATGCGTAAAATATGGGATCAGACACTTAGACTCACCTTTAGTCTTCAAACGCACCCAAAAATGATCAAAACATACTAAGAATAAAGGAGATCCTCCATGGAAAAGGGAGGGGATAGGATATATCCATGCACCTAGAAATATCCATTATTTTTTCCATTTCTTAGGTAAAAAATATAGGGTGATGGTTCTAATGACCTTTTTTCCCTCTTTAAAAAAATCAACCTAAGATCCCACCAGCTGGGTGGTGCTGGGATCATCAATAATATAGTGATCCCAAGTATAATCTCCTACCTCTAGGAAGACCATCGGCTAGCTGATGGTCTTTGTTTGGATAGACAATGGTACTAAAACCCCTATGATATGTGCTACTATTCCCACCCTTCCCTAACTCTCTTAAGACATCTTAGACCCCTAGAGAACCTCAACACCAATCTAAAATGGATCTTTTGAGGGGATTCAAAACTCTGAAATAAACTTTGATCCTTGGTGGAAGAACCATTCCCTTCACCAAATGGAAAAATCAAATTTTCCTCAACAATGAACACCCATACAGAACAAAAGGATTTAAAATCTCCCCACCATATCAAAACGCATCCCTGATTTGTATACCTAAGAAAAAATAAGCCTGAAACTATGAATGAAAAGAACACCCTTAATGGTTGTGTTGACAGAGCAAATTTATGTGCATATTTTTTATCAAATAATGAGTATTTTTTAATTTTTTCAATGATAAAACCCATGTATTTACATGTTTTTTTAAAATAATGGGTACCTTGAATTTTAGAATGAAAATGAGAATAATTGAGAAAAGTGCATAATTTTGGATTTTGGACAGATTTTGATCACAAGGGTATTTTTGTCATTTATCATAACATATATGTCCAAACTTTGTGATGAAACTTTTTTTATAATCCTGATATTATTTCATCAAATTTCTTCTTCTAGACCAGGAGCTCATTCGGCCATCTAAAGGTCCTAAAAATACATTGAAGTTGGAAATTTTTTCGGGAAAACAGCATGGACACCATCACCATAACAGAAGCCAAACTCGGCCTAAACACATCCAAATGATTTTTTATACCTTATATATCACAAGGATAGAGAGGTTCGGCTCTAAAACAAATTTGGGACAGTTTTTAAGTCATTAAGGTGGCCATTGAATGACATATTTTTGGAGGAACCTTCCTGGAAGCTGCGTCCAGAAACAGAAACCTTCAATGAAAAATTCTTAACACCTTCATTCGGTGTCCAAATGTGCTAAAATTTGGAGGGTGAACGGAAACACATATATTAACATCATTTAAGAAGGGTTACATGTGTGAATTGTCCATTTAATGGTCCAACAATGCTCAAAAGTTTGGGGTACATAAATCTGACTATAAAAAGTGGCTCTCGCCTCCTTCTCAAATCATCAGCTTGACACCCAAATCCAAGTAGGGATCCTATCGAGGCACAGGCCGCTACTGATCCTCTTTCCCCCCCTCATTTCTTCTTTTTATTTTATTTTTATTTTAGTTTTATTTTCATTTGTAATTTTAAATTCTTTTCAATTAATCCATGAATTTTTATTTTGGTTTCCACCATTAAATTTCTTCTATAATTATAATAATAATAATAGTAATTAAAAACTATTATTATTATTATTAATATTATTATAATCATTATTTATAATATCACAATATTAATTTCAAATTATTTTACTTTCTTTCTCTCTCCTTTTTCGAAAACTATTTTCTTAAGTAATAATAATAATAATAAGTATTATTATTATTATTTTCACTTTCATTATAAATTATTTAATCTTCCACTATCCCTCTCTCCTCTATATATTTCTCTCTCTCTCCTCATCCATCTACCATTGTGATCTCCAAATCTCAGAAATTAGAGGCTGACCCTGAGGCTTGGCTTGGGGGGAGGTCAAGGAGTTCATGAGTTTTCTTTAATGTTTATTCTAAATTTTTGATAGATTTGAGTAGTATTTTTGGGCGAGGCGAATGTCCCTGATTGGGTGATGGTCCACAACGACATGTAACTCAAGCTATTTCTATTATAGAAAGGAATAATTATTCAAATATGATATTTAATATTTGAGTTATCAAACTAGAATTAAACATATAAAGGAGAATAATGATTGAATCCCTGGATGAACCCAAAACCAAGTACTTTCTTCTTAACTTCATTCTGTTTAGACTTGCATCATAGTATAAATTTAAAATTATTATTATACATATTATTGTTTTAAATAATCCAAAAAACACAAAAAATATTTTCTTTATTTTCATTAGATAATAAAAAATACAAAGAGATAGTTTAGGTGATATAGAATAAAGTAAGTGAACTACATTGAGAAGGCTCCTCAAGAGAGACGACCCTGGTCCGCCACTGTGCTGCACTAGGAAAAATTATAATTGTTTTTTTCCATGCCCCGCGACAGGCGTGCGTCCTGTGTTTATAACAATACCACACCAACTATCACCATTGATTAAAATTTCATCAGCCCATACACCATGGCTTCGATTCCCCCACTAAAAAAACCATGATTCCCCACTACCAAAGGCATTCACAAACCCTTGATTCACTAAAATAATACCCCATGGTTTTATGTCACATATCCACACATTAAAAGTTTCACTGAAGTCGTAACCCAAAATTGTGGTCTTCCTTTTGATACTAATCATCTCATGAGGCCTCAGCTCAAATCTGACACCAACATGGAACCTTATAACATTGTAGTCTCATAGACCCAGTCATCAGCCAACTCACTTCCTGAAACACACACATATAGTATGAACACTTGACCATCATCCCACGATAATAAATAACTATCATGGAACCAACTAAATCTAACCCCAACAAAACAAATGAATCCTCTATCTGGGTTTTCTCTAAGAACTAAACCCTCACCCACTAGGTTTGTCAACCTCTTGCTCCTAGAATTCATTGAAAACTATTTGAAATGATAACTACGTGATCAAACAGTACATGGTGTGATACCCACCATATTAAATCCTTATTAATGATCATTGGCATCCTAGATCCCCACCCATTACACTTGATTTAATCACGAGACCAAACCTTACTTTTAGGTTTTTACTAACGCAGTGACATCCCCTGTGACCATTGTCTGGGCTATGGTTAAACACCCCTAGACGCTCATCTCAGACCGATCTACCTAATATTACAACCTTATTCACACCATACAACTTCTATACCTCAATTAAATACTTTGAAAAACACGACACCACTCCTCGATTTGAAACCCAAGACAAACCGAAGAGTTTAACATTCTCTCTATAGGGTCCATAAAAATTATTTTTACCTAAATGACCAGTTTGATACTCAACCAACCATTTCATAGATCTCAAAAAATCCATTCATGAGAAAAATATAATACTTTTACATTCTCTAGTTAACCCCCCCCCCCCCCCGGTGCTCGATCATACCTGTTGACGCATTATTAAGGCACCTGATCATGATATCTTTTACACTAGAGACATCCCCTGACAATCAAATCCATATTACTAAGGTCCAACCTAACCTTCAGTAAAAATACATGTTTGAGTTTCCAAATAAACGAGTCTTTCTCCATGATCCACCATGAGCACTAACACTCCAATGATAAAAGTCCCCCATTTAACATTTATAGAATTCCTCAAATCGATATCCATGCTCAACTTCACTCAGATCACATATGAATTCTCCAAAGAATTTAGATCCACGTCCTCAATGGCTAGTCTCACCACATCATCTATGCCTTATCACAATAAGGAACCTCCCATGAATAATTTGACACTCCCTAATAAGGATTGTCCTTATCATCACCCAAGGAACAAAAATCATGATCTCTATGGCCCATTTCTCATTCTTCACCAAACACACTGGATGGATGTGGTCATCCATCTCAAACCAGAGCACTAGACATGACACAACCTCCACTTCTTATCTCCATCTTAAAATAACATCATCCATAATTTTCACTTATAGTCTACTAAAGAAGAGGGGTAAACCATGAAATAGACTATAGTGCAATCCCCGCCACACAGATTTACTTACGCTCCCCTAAAAAACAATTCAAATGGGTCAAACATATGAAAGTTGGTTTTTGCATTTCATGCTCACCAACAACACTAACCCCTGATGCTATTTTAGGGGTAAATCAGGTCAATGGTTCCAATGTACCTCAATCCATCATGGAATCAAAATCACTTCAAAGTAACCTTTTCAAACCACTACAAAACCTCAGGAAACTCTTTCTGAAAACATCCATCATTCCTCAGTTACCTCACTGCAAGAGGAACTTTTCAACCAAAAACCTTATGGTTCCATGACTTTCCATAGGAAATTGTGAACCTCAAGGTTATCCCAACACTACCATCATCACATAACTCAAGATACTCTAAGATATGAATGATTTAACATAGAATCATATGTGGCCCATTTTAGAAAACTCACCCAACAAGCCTCGCATACAACTAATGCACACTACCTTGATCATAGGAAAACAATAGATGCACGCTCCTCATCCATCCAAACCCATTCCCTAAATGGAATCTCAACCCTCTAACTAGGTCTTTCCATCATGATTCTCATACAATCCTGGGAGTCACACATTCTCCTAGAAACCCCTTTCAACCCACAACTCATTTCCCTTTAGTTATATAACACCGATTCCAGCTCAAACACCAGGTCAAGTACCTGACCAATTTGAAACTCATCCTAAGACCACCCTTCAATTGAGTGTCAATCCAAAATAGTGTTCTTAACTACACTCAGTACATAATACATCATTTCAAAATTCCAAGGGCCGGTCATCTCACTAATCCCTCCCTCTCATTCATCTGAGACTCCATAATCCATAGCTCCCATGAAGTCATAAACCCAATGGAAAAGGAAACCCACATGCTTCCTCCAAACCCTCTCAGGTTATTCCCAAGGTAATTCCATGTCTAAACTATAAGACATTATTCACACCCTATTTATCAATCCTAAACCAGAGTGTATTACCATGTGTCACTGCACCTATACCTTCTCATATCATTTCATTGTCAAGAATGCTATCGAAGCTCCACTATAAGGAAAACGTCTAGGAATTTGAATGATCATGCCTTCCAAAAATGGTATTTAAAAATAATAGTGCCAAAACACTAATCTATTTTCCTCACAAAACCCAAAATATATAAATAACTAAAACTACACACTCTATAGCTCCTCAAATGCATTGATTCCCTAAGACAAAGATTACATCCCATATTTCCATATCTAACCAAGAATAATAATGTCTAAACTACCTTACTTAACATCAGGAATTGAATCTAAATATTGGTCCATCCCTAAAATTTAACCAGTCTCACTTGCCTAACCTCTATGTCTAATATAACCAAAGACACCAACTAAGACTCTTAGGAAATGTCCATGTTCTCATCCAAGGAAACTCTAAAACTACCCCCACATTAGGGTATTTTATAAAAATATTTTTATAATGTTTTGTTTAAAATATTTCATCAGTTCACATTTGTTATAATAATCAATGATGGCTTCTAATCCACAACTCCAAACAACTTTTATTATAAAAAAAAGTTTTTACTAATCCATTTATTTATTCATCAATATTTTTTTCAGAGCAACATCAGTATAAAAAAATATGTATTAAGTAATTAAAACTATCTAATATAAATAAGTATAATGCAACCAAGAATGTATATGGGAAAATTAAATTTAGATTGTTATTGAAACTTTAAACAACTAAATTCTTTTAATATATATACACCTAAGGTATTAATTATTAAGACATGTAATGATAATATAAACCAATGTGGGTCAAGTCATTCCAACATGGGTTTGGTTATATGGGTTTACATTTCCAAGTTATAGAGGTAAAAATATATATATGTTTCAATTATAATCCCATTTAAGTGAAACCTATTAGTACTTTTATTCAAGATTTTAGCACACACCCTTAAGGAGTTTATTATATAAATATATAACACTAAGATCGATCTATAAGGGATGAATTGTGAATATAAGGATTTGGTTATATGGGTTTACATTCCCAAGTTAAAGAGAAAACACCATATAAGTTGAAATTGTAACACCATATAATTGTAATCCAACATTAGTCACTTGAATTTATTAAAAAAATCAATTCCTTTAACATTTAAATATTCTCATCATATTTAATTATTAACTATTTTAAGACTATTAATTTCATTAATTAATTCTCAGTGGGTTAAATAAAATTCCATAATCAAGATATGTGGGAAAACACCATTTAGGTTGATGGTGACACTTTATTTAACCAAACATAAGTTGCAAATCTAAATTGGGAAAGCAATAATGCAATAAATGAATACAAGAAAAAGAAAGTAAGCATGCTAATGGAATTTGAGTCCTACATGATTGAAACGATGCATGAAAACATGCCCTCATTACATATCATCCCACAATTAAAAACCCCATAAATTGGAAACCTAAAAATCAAGTGCATCACTCGAGGTGAAATCAAATCAACTATAATAAAGAATAGCATGAATAATAGTCTCATCCTAGAAAACTTGGTCCTTACAACATGTGTGGGTCATACATTACTATAAACAATCTATTTACCAAGTTATAAAACATTCCTAACCACATGTATACTATTCTAAAATAGTAATACAAAAAAACATTGAACTCTGATACCACATTGTGACGTCCTCATCCTGATTCACTTATAAGTAACCAATATAGAGGGCCACATGGCCTCAAGAATACCTTCTAATATGATAGAATTTTTCAAATAAAAGTTATAGTATAAAGGTGGTATGTTGGGGAGACTATACCCTCTAGTTTAGTACTAAGTGTAGTGAAAAAAAATGAAAAGAAGAGCACACAAATGGTAATAAACTGACAACCCAACAAGTGCCAATAAAAACCAACTATGAAAGAATATATGATGCTACATGTACAAAGTATTCAATACATATAGCAGGTGATATACATACAGTAGGGATATATGAAAATAAATAAATAAATAAGTCAACACAACTCGTGTAGGCAATCCAATTACATACTCATTCCACAACTCCCATGCCTCGTTCTAGCCCAGGACAAGTAACAAAAAGGTGTCACCATCCAAGTTCCTATTCTATAGCCAAGATATATGCCCAGGTACCAAGTGGAGGCCCGATCAGGGTATGATTAAAACTCAGTATGGTCCTAATTGATTTCCAGATTTAAGGTTAATCCATATCTCCCATGGAACTTTCTCAATAAATGGGAGGTTCTCTATACTATATGTGTGGTTAGGTGGTGTTATATTTACTTAAAACCATAGATTAAGGAAATATAACGTTTGAATTTAAATACAAGTTTGATTTTAGATGTCAGAATGATGAACTACTGATATATATTATGAAATTTTAAGGCTTTAAGGTAAAGCACTTAGACCACCTACCTTAAGTTTAATAAACTTCACTCATATGATAACATACCTTGGTTTGAGATGAAATGATAAAAATTAGAGAAGTGGAAAAATAACTCAAAAATATGGCATAACCCACATAAAAGGTGTGATCAAAAATGATAATAAAATAAATGAATAAAACAGGGGATTGGACCCTTATACTCACCTCTAGTCTTCCAAATCATCCAATAATGATTGAAACAGACCAAGAATGAAGAAGATCTACAATTTCCAAGGGATGGGAATAAGAGATATCCATGTTCATAGAAATGGCCCTTACATTGTACATTTATCAGGTAAATGGGAGAGGTGGTGAGGGGTCTAATGACCATTTCCCCCTCTTTAAAAAAATAACCTAGGAACTCACCATCTATCCATTGAGCCCAATAAAAATATCCTACCTTCAGGAAGGCCACCATCTATCCAACAACATTGTACCCATTGGCTACATGCCACGACCACTTTACACTCGTCCAGAACATTCCCGATACCTCCCAGACCCCTAGTGTACCTCAACAGTAGTACAAAATGGGTCTTCTCTAATCTTCAGTAGAAGAATGGTTCCCTTCACTAAATGGAAAACTCAAATTTTCCACAAAATCAAACACCCGTATGGAACACAGGGCTTTAAAAATTTACAAAAATCAATCATTGTAAATTGATAATGAATCATGTTAACATGAATCATATAACACCCAATTTTGGAATAAATTTCTTTTTCACATAAATGAGAAGTGTCTGACAAAGATCTATCAAGATGGTTATTTAAACTCTTTTGACCTGAGACCAGTTGAAAGATGTTATTATTATTTACAATGGAAAATGATCAAAAACATATTTATTGGATATGATGAAAGGTATATAGAGCATCTAGGATTGGTAGACACTGATGTGTGTGGACCTTTTATAGTAGAAGCTATAGGTTTACATTATTACTTCATAAATTCTACTGATGACTTGATTAGATAAGGATATATCTACTTGATGGGGTATAAGTATGAGATCATTGAGAAATTCAAAGAGTTCAAGAATTAAGTAAATAACCAACTTGGTAAGAAGATAAATAAGCTTCAATATGATCAAGGTGGTGAATATATATACCAAGAGTTTATTGAATTTATATGGGAGTTTGGGATTATATCTCAACTCACTCTGTCACGTACGTAACCTATTTTAGGGTTATTTTAAATTTATTTTCCACTCATGATTTGTTTTGGTGGTTTCCAAAGGTTTTATTGAGAATAGGTGAGTTTTAATGAATTGGGCCAAACTGCGAGCCCAATTCCAGATTTAAAAATAAATTTTGTTTCATTTATAACTTTTTCAATTTTTAATATTTTTGACACATCCTAACTCCTAATTGTTCTCCCCTGATATATTAACCCCAAATTTAAATTTGGGGCCTTTATAAATCCATAAGCATGGGGGATTTTTGTTTTTATTTGAGAATTGGGCCAACCCGAAGGCCCATTTTCCAGTTTTAAATTGTTTCATTAACTTATTAATATCTTATTCATTAAAATGGATTTTTCGGTGATTCCACCTCCCTATCGACCCTAATAAGCCCAGTCGCGACCCCATGTCCTCCTCCCACAATTTGGAGCTCGATAGAGTCGCGAAAAGAGTCGAAACTTTCTGGATTTCAGAAATCGTCCAGATTTTGGAGAGGTAAATTGATCCTTTCATAACTCCTTCTATTATTAATCTTTTCCCTCCATTCCAATTCCTAAATGACCTAATAATTCTTTTGAGACCATCCCCTGAGTTTTGGACGTTTTAAATTTCAAATACTAGTGTTTTGGGGAGATTCATTCTAGATTTCTCAAGTAAGTTTGTCCATTTCTTTTCCCCTTTCAAATTGATTAGGGTTTCATTCTATTTTTTTAGGTATTCCTCCCTTTTTATTGAAGTAAACAATGACCAGTGGGTAGGGGTTCGAACCTAAGGTTTAACCTTGGGTTTTCTTGGTCCAATTTTCTATTTTTAGGTTTGATCTACCCTTCTTGAGGTGCGGCGGTGGTGCGTTTGTGTTTTCACACAAAGGATTCAATGGTTTCATTTGATTTGGTAGGTGATTCCAATGTTGATGCAATCTTTGTGTATTATAATTCTGTATTTATCATATTTTCAGATTTATATAATTTTATTATTGCTACAAAAATTGGTTCTAATGATGTTTCCATTGCAATTGAATTTAAAATGCCAATTTGGTGTGAAATTGGGGGTTTTCCAAAGAAGTGTTTTGTTTGTTTATTTGGGGATGCCCTATAAATACTTAGTTGTTTTTATTGATCTGTAATAAGGCATAAAATACTGTTTATAATGTTTATCCCCTTTGGTAATTTCTGCAAATATTGAGTTTTAATTGTGCTTGTAAAGAAAGTGAAGTTTTGGTTCCACTTTTGTGTGGAAATGAAGGTTTTACAAAGAGAACACTTCTTGTTTAACATGAGGATGCCCAAAAATTGATTTGTTGTTTTAATTGATATTTATTGGGCTGCCTTTACTATTTTGGTAACTTACAATTGTGAACATCGTGTACAAGTGGGTTTCTTAAGGGGTTTTGTGTGCAAAACTACACGAGATTTTGTGAAATTGATTTATTCAAATTCAAAGAGTTTGTTGTGTGTTTTAAGTGGTAGAAAATGAGATAGCTACTGTATTTGGTGTATGTGACCAGTAGTGTTTTTTTATATTAAAATGGATGTGTGTTAAATCCAGAAATTGTTTGAGCACAAAGGGGGAAGCCCGGGTACCTAGGTGGGGCGGATTTGTACTAGTACGGCTAGTGGACCGGATGGGTTTTGTCCCTGTTTCACTTAGCATTTGGATAACTACAACTCTAAATAAACTATGTGGATGATGATTGGGGACCAATAGGTTATGGGTATGTTCCCTACTAGTGGCTCGTGCATGAGAAAGGATTTTACTATGGTTACATTACACTGAGGTACGAGGTACATGGGGCCTGAGACTATCTAGTGCCTAGGGGTGTTCCCGGTTCTGTTGCTCAGTGGATTTGTGGTATTTGCCCTTGTTTTTGGGTGTCTTTGGAATTATAATTCAGTATCTAATATTCCTATTTAAATGTGTTAACATTCTGAAAGTTTTATCTTGAAAAATGTTTTCAATTTAAAGTTTCATTTTGTGGAATTTTTTCACCGCTTTTAATTGCATATTAAAACTTCTTGCTTTTTCACCTTGTATTGCATGCACCTTGGAATCATAGGGTGGTATCCTATTGGTCTTAGGCTCACACCCTACTTACACCCCTTGGGTGTAAGTAGACCTTTTTTTTTACCCAGGTAAAGGGAAGGCTAAGGGTGATGGCGGTTCAGGGTGTTAGTCCTCATCCTTGGGGCGGAGTAGTGGAGACGACTTGGGGGTGATGATCCCTTGTCATGTGGAGTCCATGGGGATGTTTTGTTTCTGTTCCATTGTGTCTTTGGACCTTTTGTATTGACTCTAAACCTATGTATTCAGTTCTGGTTTTTGTTTAAACATCATTTGGTATAAATTTTCAGATTCAGTTTATTGATTGTTTTTAATGGTTTATGACTTCATATTCGGGTAAATCATTCCCAAACCTAAATAAATGATACCCGGGCACTTGTGCCAGCCCGTGGGGATAGGGAACACCCTTCGGGTCATGTCACGGGCTGGGTTTGGTGCCAGTTTGGGCGGCGACCAGATTTGGTTCGTGACAAAATGGTATCAGAGGAGGTTCATGTTAACTCTTTGGGTCATGTTATTTTGGGAAGAGTCAGGCTATCATGGAGTTAGGATTGTAGGGACTTGGTATTATAGTTATGGGTAGTGTGCTTGATCACCACACCTCATGACAGGATTCAAGTTTCCTAGGGAAGTCAGGATTTATCTAAGTCCTTTGGTTTTCTTGTTTTAATGATGGTTAGGGGAAATGAAAAGAGGGTTGGGTTAGTGGTCTCCGTAAGCTCGCAGGGCCTAGAAAGCCATGTGGAGCTGGGGATATACCCTAGAACACTCTCTGTGATAGTGAAGTGATTGGAATATGGCCGCCAACCATATGTCCAAGTCACCCACTGAAACTAGTTTCCTATCAGATTGTTTTGTACTATAGTTTTGCAATCTTGGAACTTTGGTTTTAAAAGGACTTGGTTTTAAGAAGTATAAAGTTTTTTTGAAATTATTTTCAAATAAATAAGGAATGGATTGATTTATGAAATGGTGGAACTGAATTTTTAGAATTGTTTTGAAATGGAAAATGGTGTTTTTACACCTATTTTGAAAGCAAGAACTATATTGAAGTTGGTTCTAAAAAGTGTTTACAATAGAGTTTTCTAAACAATCAAATAGTGTTTTAATGGGATGAGATGTTTTGAAATTGATGTGAATATATTGAAAGTGAGTTATTTTTTTTAAATGGTTGTCCATTTCTAAAAATTTTTGTAAGATGTGAGTTGGAATTTGATCTCGTGGTTAGCGGTTTTGAGAAAAAGGATGTGTTGGTTGACCATTTTGGTTTTGAAAAGTGGAAAGAATTTTTGTTTTAACCTTTGGTATTTTCATGAGAAACCACATGCATGGGGTTATATGGGAAGAGGGATGGTTGATGACATGACTGGATGAGTGTCGGGATGGAAATGTGGAGGGTTCCTGGTGTGGCATAGAAACATGCATGTGTAAGGCCCATGGGGTACCATTGGTGGATGCGCTTACCGCTGAACCATTTGTTTTCAAAGAAATGTTTTTAAATAAAAAGAACATGATTTCTTGATGATTTTTTTTTGGGATGGTGTATATTATGTGTTTTTGGAAAATGTTGATGTTGTGGGATGTTTTGAGTCCAAGAACCCCTCCTGTTTGAACTGTGTTTTGGGTTTGGGTTTGGTCAGTAAGTTGTGTTGTAGGGACGATTAGTGATATCTTTTGAAAAATGTTTTGGGATGCCTTTACGGTGGTTCCCTTCATGTGTTTGGATCTGGTTTGAGGCATGTTTTGACTAATGGACCAGATTGGTTGGGTCCTTGGGTTCTCTCATTGGATAAGGTATGCCCCCATTAAGGGTTAATGCACAGCTGAAGTGAAATCCATATTGTTTCGCCATTGGAAAATCCTCCAGTTGATCAATATAAGGAATATTTTATCGATCATTGTTGATTGAGTCTACACCCATTCATTTCGTTGATTTTTGGATCCTCTTGTAGTGGTAAAGTTATTGTGGAAGGTTGAAAGAAACCTTAGTTTCTAAAGTTTCATGATTTGTCGAAGGTGGAAGTGTTCTTTGGTTGTAAGTGTGGATGAGTGTCTCGATGGTGTCTAAGAGGACCTTTGGGTTCTTCAAAGTTTCTTTGATGCATTAATTCATGTTAAGCCACCGGTGTGGGAAATATGGTCACGATAGGATATTGTGGCCACTTTCTAGAATTGTGTGTTGTTTGGGTATGTTGTATAAGGTCCCTCTCCATGAATTGTTTATATCAGTCACAATGGTCATGTTCGGTGATGCCTTATGATGTCATGTGCTCGATTGACCATAGAGGTGAATGTCGTGAAATCCTATGAGAGTCCCTATTATGTTGTGAGAATGTATCCCTTGGAAAAACTTCAAAATCTTCCATTTTAGACGAAGGTGAGTGTTGGTGTTCTTTACTTCTATTGTTTCTCACCTGAAGAAACAAGTTGTGATGTGTGTGTATCTTCTCAGCCCTTGTTTCAGTGAAATATCGGGATAAGGTAAAGTGAGTTTGGAATGTGTTATGTCTAGAAAACTTATTTGGGACTGCGGTGTAGTTTTTGGTGGCACCGAAAAGAAGAATTCTCATTCAGTGGGTTTCCAAATATTAACTACAATATAACGACCCACACTTTACATACATTGTTAATACTTCAAAATTGAAGCACACTTATTACAACATATGACAAAACCACAAAGGACCATATAGGTATAGTGTCTTTAGAAACTGGGAAACATAAACAACTGGTTCATAAATCTTCTACAGTGTCTCCCATTTATTTCATCATATCTAGGGTCCCTTTTAGCATATTCTACTTAATATCCATCTTCCTGACCTGGGGAAAAGAAAACATAAAAGGGTGAGCTCAAATGCTCAGCAAGGGCAAATAAAGGAAATAAAAATCATATCATATCTTTATGAAAATCAAAACCTACAAAAGAGATCATAATATCTTAACATGGAATAAATCATACAAGTGAAAATGAGATCCCCAAAATCATAACATAAAACTTGAAACTTTGTGGCATGCACACATAATCATGGAAAATCATTTCTTGTTAGTCATGACTCATCGCCAAGACTATCTTAGTGGACAAAGTCCCTTTCTGAACCGAGTTCACTCCTCGTTTCAGTCCTGTATCACTGAACCGAAATAACCTTCCGTTCCAGCCATGTCTATCTCATGAGATATAAAATCATTACCCAATGCATTGGAGGGAGATATAGGTCCCACCCATCTTATAATGAATCCTTTCTTATGTGTGCCACATAATCATAAAACATGCATCATCGCATAACACATGTAACAAAAATTGGATTCTTGAAACATCATGACATCATAAATCAATTCATATATGATAAAGGAATTCATAAACATAATTCCATCACAACATAGTCAAACCAATGTAAAAATATGGATAGAAACAGAACCCTTTATTATCTTAGATGGAAAATAATTTTGATAAAACACTTGAATTGAATTCTTGAGGAAAATATCCTTTCTTCTTCAAAAACATTTTTCCTTTCATAACATGTCATACAACTTTAAAATAAAAGAAGTTGATTAAAAATAAACTTGAAAACTTGTAAAGGAAGCTTCTTTGAAGTAATGTTTTAAAAATCCATTCATGCCGTATAAGTTAAAAAAAACATTCTTCGTACTTTTGTCGGAAAAGTCAAAAAGTACCTCGTACGGAAAAACGACAAAAGATTCCTTTCATATTCTTTACTAAAAACTCACCTAAGGGTAAAATTCGATTTAAACTATTTCAAGTGGATGGAAACAATATTACATATTGAGGGAACATGGATGTGGATGATAAAATACACCCCAGTAAATACTTACGAATAAACAATCTCGGATAAAAATGAGATTGTGATATTTCCCTTACCTTAGGTCCGATTAGCTTTGTACGTGTCCGAAGCTCCTGTATAATAGTTTAAATAATGTTATTGACTTATTCCAGAATCATACATATTGATATGAGATCATATATGGTCATATTATTAGCTTCTTGTTAGTAATATTTCATTGTTACTTGTTACTCGGGTCTTTATAACTTTTTGTTCTTATGCGTGTTTTGTCGAATAAATTCTTATTCTTATCTTTAGGTTATAGATAATTCATTTCCAGAATGGTATTAGTGTAGTATATACCATATTCATTCATTCAATTCATTTATACAATCATTATGAAATGAAGATCATGTAGAACGAGTCGCATCACATCGTGGAGACGGTATTCCGTACGTACGCACGAGTGATGATATCGTTCCTATGATCGTGGAATTGTATTGGAGTATATATATATATTATTTCAGTATCAATATTACTTAATAATAATCATATATAGTTACTCATTACACCATTATACCCATCCTTGTAAGGTGATGGTGGAAAATAGATTACACCACGGCGTGGAGACGGTATTCCGTACGTACGCACGCGCGGTGATTTCATTTTTTCCGTAGGATGGATAGAAGGTGAATTAGGGTTGTTTCATATTTATAATAACATATCAGTATGTAAGTAATACTGATGTTATTACTTTATCATGAAACAACTAAAGAAGAAGAAGTTGAAGAAGAAAGAAATTGAAAAGATCGGTAATGGATATTACCTCTTCTTTGGAACGCCTTTTTGAATCCTCCACTTAAGGAACTAAGATTGGTCTTTGGAGAAGACCAGGACCTCTAGGATTATTCTAGGGAATTGGAGAAGGGAAAATGGCAGGGGTTGGCCGAGCTTGAGTTCTCAAATTGGTGTGAGGAGGAGGGGGAGGAGGTGCCCTTTTATAAGGGAGGAGAGGGGCACCTTAGGAATATCTCAAAATATTATTTTATATTAAAGTCAAAATCGGTTTATAATGGCTCCAAAGGGTCTTATTTCGAAGCTA
Organism: Viscum album; assembly: GCA_963277665.1. NCBI lineage: Eukaryota > Viridiplantae > Streptophyta > Magnoliopsida > Santalales > Viscaceae > Viscum > Viscum album. The sequence continues at coordinate 122,894,258 of OY728150.1, forward strand.
AAGTGGGGATGGGTCGAAATCCTATCAACCAATAGAATTTAGACAAGTTTAGGATATTATTTTAACCTTATCAATTAAATTTAACTCTAAGTTAAATAATTTAACTTTTACCATGTCTTTTTGTTTTCTTTCACTATATGGTTAATACACTTACTATAACATGCCAAACGAACCCCAAATTGTTTATTATTAATATATATATCCTTATCAAAGTCATTTGGCCGAACCTTAGATTTTTAGGAATAAAATAACAATTAATAATATAATATTTGATTTAAAAACTATTTTGTGTCAATTTTGACACTATTTGATATATGATTTGTTTGAAAGTCATAACAGAATTATATGTTCGAACCAAGTTGATTAAATCAATACAAATATATCATAGTAACCTAGAAAATTAGTGGAATTCATAAAAAGTCTCAAATTACATTTATTTTGGTGTTTATAACATCAATTATGTCAATATTTCATTAATAAGATAATTACTGCATCATCATTATGTCATAAATAAATTAAATTATTTAATGTCTAAAAATTACAAATAAAATATCATAATGTAGGAAATATTTTTAGCTTTCTAATGAATATTTACAATTGAATTTATCTTATGTATAACCCCATATTAAAAATGATTTACTTATTAAACTTTGATTTTAACTATTTTAACCCTTCTTTAAATAAATTAATAATAAATGTCCTAATCTAATCCAAGTGGGCCTAAATGGTCATATTTTATTCCTAAGTTTGTTTTTGGTCGAATTACACTTGTCCAATAGAATTAGGACATGTGTTAGGGTAATATTAATATCATATTTACCCTTAGTTACCCTATTTACTATTAACCGCGGTAAAAATAGTAAAAAGTTACTATTCACCAAAAAATTATTTTCATCTCATTGAACCACATTTTAGTCCTTGATATTAACCGTGTCTCTCGGATTTTTGAAATTCCATTCACAGAAGCGGTAAAATTAAGTTTTATGCAAAATTCAGTTTTTAACCTACCACTTAGTGGTTTCACTATTCATCAAAAATTGAAAGTTTTCAGAAAAATACCAAAAATTCACCCTAGGCTAATTTCGATATTCTGAGTCCGAAAATGAAGTCCATTTTGAAAAATAAAATTTATAAAATTTCAAAAAGTGCTTATTACTATTCATAACGGCTAGTTTTAATAGCATATTGTTGTTTAGTGAAACTCGGTATTGCGTACGACGCAAGCTATCGAGGAAGGTCGCGATTGCGTGTAAAGCAAGCCAAGCAAGTGTTGTGTAGAAAAAGATTCCTTTGATGATTTATATAACATAAAAGTCTCGGGTGTTACATACAAGGCCGAAGATGCTTCAATCATTTGAGCTCCAGCCATAGGTCTCGGAGGGAAGCTGGCTCGTAGTCAGGGAAAATCCCAGGGCCATTTAAACCCTTGTACAAAGTCCTATCCTTAGTATGAAAGATGGGAATAGTTCAAACCTATGGTTTCGTCATGGTTGAGCACATAGTTTGTGCACGTTTAGTAGTGGCTGTGTGCTAGGAAGCCATGTAGAAAGAATTATATTCATAGTTAGTGCACAGTTTCCCAAACCATGCGGACTAATCCTGCGCCCTTCCTAAATCTTTGATTTCTTTTTGGGTCTTTCTGTGTCGGCCCATGCTGGTCGGTTAAGATGGTCAGTTCTTATGGTGGGGAGACCCACTATGATTCTCATGAATATTCCTTCATAAACATTTAATGGAAGTATATCCCTTTTACTAGAGAGTATGTTTGGGCCTCCCACTATTAGTGTCTTGATTCTGTCTCGGGAAAACAATTTAAGTTGTCTCTTATGGTGGGGAGCCCATTTGTGTCTCTTCATACGAGTAACTCATATTTTTTTTTCTTTGGACTTGTCTGGGAAGTAGGTATTATCATTCGAAGATATCTAACTACCTACATATTCATTGGGTAAACATTGATATTGGAGAGTTTCCAATGGTTTAGTTATAGTAGGGAAGTGTAACCTTGTTCAATGTTGTTGTTTTTTTTGGGTAAATTGATTGAGTATTGTTCAGATTGTATTTGACGAGTTTTCATTTAGGATAAATCCTGGATGTACTTTATTGTTTCAGGAAAGTGGTGTAAGTTTGGTTTGTGACAGTATTCCTTCCATCATTGATCACTGGAGGTGTTTTGACCTTTGGGAGTGAAACTTGGCAAAGGTGTACCTATTGGTTTCTCAGTTGGGTTTGGTTGTTGCTTTGACCTTGCTGTGACTTTACGGGGCGGAAAGTTTTCAAGGTGGGGAGAATTGTCACGTACGTAACCTATTTTAGGGTTATTTTAAATTTATTTTCCACTCATGATTTTTTTTGGTGGTTTCCAAAGGTTTTATTGAGAATAGGTGAGTTTTAATGAATTGGGCCAAACTGCGAGCCCAATTCCAGATTTAAAAATAAATTTTGTTTCATTTATACCTTTTTCAATTTTTAATATTTTTGACACATTACAACTCCTAATTGTTCTCCCCTGATATATTAACCCCAAATTTAAATTTGGGGCCTTTATAAATCCATAAGCATGGGGGATTTTTGTTTTTATTTGAGAATAGGGCCAACCCGAAGGCTCATTTTCCAGTTTTAAATTGTTTCATTAATTTATTATTATCTTATTCATTAAAATGGAATTTTCGGTGATTCCACCTCCCTATCGACCCTAAGAAGCCCAGTCGCGACCCCATGCCCTCCTCCAACAATTTGTAGCTCGATAGAGTCGCAAAAAGAGTCAAAACTTTCTGGATTTCAGAAATCGTCCAGATTTTGGAGAGGTAAATTGATCCTTTCATAACTCCTTCTATTCTTAATCTTTTCCCTCCATTCCAATTCCTAAATGACCAAATAATTCTTTTGAGACCATCCCCTGAGTTTTGGACGTTTTAAATTTCAGATACTAGTGTTTTGGGGAGATTCATTCTAGATTTCTCAAGTAAGTTTGTCCATTTCTTTTCCCCTTTCAAATTGATTAGGGTTTCATTCTATTTTTTTAGGGATTCCTCCCTTTTTATTGAAGTGAACAATGACCAGTGGGTAGGGGTTCGAACCTAAGGTTTAACCTTGGGTTTTCTTGGTCCAATTTTCTATTTTTAGGTTTGATCTACCCTTCTTGAGGTGCGGCGGTGGTGCGTTTGTGTTTTCGCACAAAGGATTCAATGGTTTCATTTGATTTGGTAGGTGATTCCAATGTTGATGAAATCTTTGTGTATTAGCATGTTGTATTTATCATATTTTCAGATTTATATAATTTTATTATTGCTACAAAAATTGGTTCTAATGATTTTTCCATTGCAATTGAATTTAAAATGCCAATTTGGTGTGAAATTGGGGGTTTTCCAAAGAAGTGTTTTGTTTGTTTATTTGGGGATGCCCTATAAATACTTAGTTGTTTTTATTGATCTGTAATAAGGCATAAAATACTGTTTATAATGTTTATCCCCTTTGGTAATTGCTGCAAATATTGAGTTTTAATTGTGCTTGTAAAGAAAGTGAAGTTTTGGTTCCACTTTTGTGTGGAAATGAAGGTTTTACAAAGAGAACACTTCTTGTTTAACATGAGGATGCCCAAAAATTGATTTGTTGTTTTAATTGATATTTATTGGGATGCCTTTACTATTTTGGTAACTTACAATTGTGAACATCGTGTACAAGTGGGTTTCTTAAGGGGTTTTGTGTGCAAAACTACACGAGATTTTGTGAAATTGATTTATTCAAATTCAAAGAGTTTGTTGTGTGTTTTAAGTGGTAGAAAATGAGATAGCTACTGAATTTGGTGTATGTGACCGGTAGTGGTGTTTTATATTAAAATGGATGTGTGTTAAATCCAGAAATTGTTTGAGCACAAAGGGGGAAGCCCGGGTACCTAGGTGGGGCGGATTTGTACTAGTACGGCTAGTGGACCGGATGGGTTTTGTCCCTGTTTCACTTAGCATTTGGATACCTACAACTCTAACTAAACTATGTGGATGATTATTGGGGACCACTAGGTTATGGGTATGTTCCCTACTAGTGGCTCGTGCACGAGAAAGGATTTTACTATGGTTACATTACACTGAGGTACGAGGTACATGGGGCCTGAGACTATCTAGTGCCTAGGGGTGTTCCCGGTTTTGTTGCTCAGTGGATTTGTGGTATTTGCCCTTGTTTTTGGGTGTATTTGGAATTATAATGCAGTATCTAATATTCCTATTTAAATGTGTTAACATTCTGAAAGTTTTATCTTGAAAAATGTTTTCAATTTAAAGTTTCATTTTGTGGAATTTTTTCACCGCTTTTAATTGCATATTAAAACTTCTTGCTTTTTCACCTTGTATTGCATGCACCTTGGAATCATAGGGTGGTATCCTATTGGGATTAGGCTCACACCCTACTTACACCCCTTGGGTGTAAGTAGACCTTTTTTTTTGACCCAGGTAAAGGGAAGGCTAAGGGTGATGGCGGTTCAGGGTGTTAGTCCTCATCCTTGGGGCGGAGTAGTGGAGACGACTTGGGGGTGATGATCCCTTGTCATGTGGAGTCCATGGGGCTGTTTTGTTTCTGTTCCATTGTGTCTTTGGACCTTTTGTATTGACTCTAAACCTATGTATTCAGTTCTGGTTTTTGTTTAAACATCATTTGGTATAAATTTTCAGATTCAGTTTATTGATTGTTTTTAATGGTTTATGACTTCATATTCGGGTAAATCGTTCCCAAACCTAAATAAATGATACCCGGGCACTTGTGCCAGCCCGTGGGGATAGGGAACACCCTTCGGGTCATGTCACGGGCTGGGTTTGGTGCCAGTTTGGGCGGCGACCAGATTTGGTTCGTGACAAAATGGTATCAGAGGAGGTTCATGTTAACTCTTTGGGTCATGTTATTTCGGGAAGAGTCAGGATATCATGGAGTTAGGATTGTAGGGACTTGGTATTATAGTTATGGGTAGTGTGCTTGATCACCACACCTCATGAAAGGATTCAAGTTTCCTAGGGAAGTCAGGATTTATCTAAGTCCTTTGGTTTTCTTGTTTTAATGATGGTTAGGGGAAATGAAAAGAGGGTTGGGTTAATGGTCTCCGTAAGCTCGCAGGGCCTGGCTAGCCATGTGGAGCTGGGGATATACCCTAGAACACTCTCTGTGATAGTGAAGTGATTGGAATATGGCCGCCAACCATATGTCCAAGTCACCCACTGAAACTAGTTTCCTATCAGATTGTTTTGTACTATAGTTTTGCAATCTTGGAACTTTGGTTTTAAAAGGACTTGGTTTTAAGAAGTATAAAGTTTTTTTGAAATTATTTTCAAATAAATAAGGAATGGATTGATTTATGAAATGGTGGAACTGAATTTTTAGAATTATTTTGAAATGGAAAATGGTGTTTTTACACCTATTTTGAAAGCAAGAACTATATTGAAGTTGGTTCTAAAAAGTGTTTACAATAGAGTTTTCTAAACAATCAAATAGTGTTTTAATGGGATGAGATGTTTTGAAATTGATGTGAATATATTGAAAGTGAGTTATTTTTTTTAAATGGTTGTCCATTTCTAAGAATTTTTGTAAGATGTGAGTTGGAATTTGATCTCGTGGTTAGCGGTTTTGAGAAAAAGGATGTGTTGGTTGACCATTTTGGTTTTGAAAAGTGGAAAGAATTTTTGTTTTAACCTTTGGTATTTTCATGAGAAACCACATGCATGGGGTTATATGGGAAGAGGGATGGTTGATGACATGACTGGATGAGTGTCGGGATAGAAATGAGGAGGGTTCCTGGTGTGGCATAGAAACATGCATGTGTAAGGCCCATGGGGTACCATTGGTGGATGCGCTTACCGCTGAACCATTTGTTTTCAAAGAAATGTTTTTAAATAAAAAAAACATGATTTCTTGATGATTTTTTTTTGGGATGGTGTATATTATGTGTTTTCGGAAAATGTTGATGTTGTGGGATGTTTTGAGTCCAAGAACCCCTCCTGTTTGAACTGTGTTTTGGGTTTGGGTTTGGTCAGTAAGTTGTGTTGTAGGGACGATTAGTGGTATCTTTTGAAAAATGTTTTGGGATGCCTTTACGGTGGTTCCCTTCATGTGTTTGGATCTGGTTTGAGGCATGTTTTGACTAATGGACCAGATTGGTTGGGTCCTTGGGTTCTCTCATTGGATAAGGTATGCCCCATTAAGGGTTAATGCACAGCTGAAGTGCAATCCATATTGTTTCGCCATTGGAAAATCCTCCAGTTGATCAATATAAGGAATATTTTATCGATCATTGTTGATTGAGTCTACACCCATTCATTTCGTTGATTTTTGGATCCTCTTGTAGTTGTAAAGTTATTGTGGAAGGTTGAAAGAAACCTTAGTTTCTAAAGTTTCATGATTTGTCGAAGGTGGAAGTGTTCTTTGGTTGTAAGTGTGGATGAGTGTCTCGATGGTGTCTAAGAGGACCTTTGGGTTCTTCAAAGTTTCTTTGATGCATTAATTCATGTTGAGCCACCGGTGTGGGAAATATGGTCACGATAGGATATTGTGGCCACTTTCTAGAATTGTGTGTTGTTTGGGTATGTTGTATAAGGTCCCTCTCCATGAATTGTTTATATTAGTCACAATGGTCATGTTCGGTGATGCCTTATGATGTCATGTGCTCGATTGACCATAGAGGTGAATGTCGTGAAATCCTATGAGAGTCCCTATTATGTTGTGAGAATGTCTCCCTTGGAAAAACTTCAAAATCTTCCATTTTAGACGAAGGTGAGTGTTGGTGTTCTTTACTTCTATTGTTTCTCACCTGAAGAAACAAGTTGTGATGTGTGTGTATCTTCTCAGCCCTTGTTTCAGTGAAATATCGGGATAAGGTAAAGTGAGTTTGGAATGTGTTATGTCTAGAAAACTTATTTGGGACTGCGGTGTAGTTTTTGGTGGCACCGAAAAGAATAATTCTCATTCAGTGGGTTTCCAAATATTAACTACAAGGCCGAAGATGCTTCAATCATTTGAGCTCCAGCCATAGGTCTCGGAGGGAAGCTGGCTCGTAGTCAGGGAAAATCCCAGGGCCATTTAAACCCGTGTACAAAGTCCTATCCTTAGTATGAAAGATGGGAATAGTTCAAACCTATGGTTTCGTCATGGTTGAGCACATAGTTTGTGCACGTTTAGTAGTGGCTGTGTGCTAGGAAGCCATGTAGAAAGAATTATATTCATAGTTAGTGCACAGTTTCCCAAACCATGCGGACTAATCCTGCGCCCTTCCTAAATCTTTGATTTCTTTTTGGGTCTTTCTATGTCGGCCCATGCTGGTCGGTTAAGATGGTCAGTTCTTATGGTGGGGAGACCCACTATGATTCTCATGAATATTCCTTCATAAACATTTAATGGAAGTATATCCCTTTTACTAGAGAGTATGTTTGGGCCTCCCACTATTAGTGTCTTGATTCTGTCTCGGGAAAACAATTTAAGTCGTCTCTTATGGTGGGGAGCCCATTTGTGTCTCTTCATACGAGTAACTCTTATTTTTTTTTCTTTGGACTTGTCTGGGAAGTAGGTATTATCATTCGAAGATATCTAACTACCTACATATTCATTGGGTAAACATTGATATTGGAGAGTTTCCAATGGTTTAGTTATAGTAGGGAAGTGTAACCTTGTTCAATGTTGTTGTTTTTTTTGGGTAAATTGATTGAGTATTGTTCAGATTGTATTTGACGAGTTTTCATTTGGGATAAATCCTGGATGTACTTTATTGTTTCAGGAAAGTAGTGTAAGTTTGGTTTGTGACAGTATTCCTTCCATCATTGATCACTGGAGGTGTTTTGACCTTTGGGGGTGAAACTTGGCAAAGGTGTACCTATTGGTTTCTCAGTTGGGTTTGGTTGTTGCTTTGACCTTGCTGTGACTTTACAGGGCGGAAAGTTTTCAAGGTGGGGAGAATTGTCATGTACGTAACCTATTTTAGGGTTATTTTAAATTTATTTTCCACTCATGATTTGTTTTGGTGGTTTCCAAAGGTTTTATTGAGAATAGGTGAGTTTTAATGAATTGGGCCAAAATGCGAGCCCAATTCCAGATTTAAAAATAAATTTTGTTTCATTTATAACTTTTTCAATTTTTAATATTTTTGACACATTCCAACTCCTAATTGTTCTCCCCGGATATATTAACCCCAAATTTAAATTTGGGGCCTTTATAAATCCATAAGCATGGGGGATTTTTGTTTTTATTTGAGAATTGGGCCAACCCGAAGGCCCATTTTCCAGTTTTAAATTGTTTCATTAATTTATTAATATCTTATTCATTAAAATGGAGTTTTTGGTGATTCCACCTCCCTATCGACCCTAAGAATCCCAGGCGCGACCCCATGCCCTCCTCCAACAATTTGGAGCTCGATAGTGTCTCTAAAAGAGTCGAAACTTTCTGGATTTCAGAAATCGTCCAGATTTTGGAGAGGTAAATTGATCCTTTCATAAATCCTTCTATTCTTAATCTTTTCCCTCCATTCCAATTCCTAAATGACCTAATAATTCTTGTGAGACCATCCCCTGATTTTTGGACGTTTTAAATTTCAGATACTAGTGTTTTGGGGAGATTCATTCTAGATTTCTCAAGTAAGTTTGTCCATTTCTTTTCCCCTTTCAAATTGATTAGGGTTTCATTCTATTTTTTTAGGGATTACTCCCTTTTTATTGAAGTGAACAATGACCAGTGGGTAGGGGTTCGAACCTAAGGTTTAACCTTGGGTTTTCTTGGTCCAATTTTCTATTTTTAGGTTTGATCTACCCTTCTTGAGGTGCGGCGGTGGCGCGTTTGTGTTTTCGCACAAAGGATTCAATGGTTTCATTGGATTTGGTAGGTGATTCCAATGTTGATGCAATCTTTGTGTATTAGCATGCTGTATTTATCATATTTTCAGATTTATATAATTTTATTATTGCTACAAAAATTGTTTCTAATGATGTTTCCATTGCAATTGAATTTAAAATGCCAATTTGGTGTGAAATTGGGGGTTTTCCAAAGAAGTGTTTTGTTTGTTTATTTGGGGATGCCCTATAAATACTTAGTTGTTTTTATTGATCTGTAATAAGGCATAAAATACTGTTTATAATGTTTATCCCCTTTGGTAATTGCTGCAAATATTGAGTTTTAATTGTGCTTGTAAAGAAAGTGAAGTTTTGGTTCCACTTTTGTGTGGAAATGAAGGTTTTACAAAGAGAACACTTCTTGTTTAACATGAGGATGCCCAAAAATTGATTTTTTGTTTTAATTGATATTTATTGGGCTGCCTTTACTATTTTGGTAACTTACAATTGTGAACATCGTGTACAAGTGGGTTTCTTAAGGGGTTTTGTGTGCAAAACTACACGAGATTTTGTGAAATTGATTTATTCAAATTCAAAGAGTTTGTTGTGTGTTTTAAGTGGTAGAAAATGAGATAGCTACTATATTTGGTGTATGTGACCAGTAGTGGTGTTTTATATTAAAATGGATGTGTGTTAAATCCAGAAATTGTTTGAGCACAAAGGGGGAAGCCCGGGTACCTAGGTGGGGCGGATTTGTACTAGTACGGCTAGTGGACCGGATGGGTTTTGTCCCTGTTTCACTTAGCATTTGGATAACGACAACTCTAACTAAACTATGTGGATGATGATTGGGGACCACTAGGTTATGGGTATGTTCCCTACTAGTGGCTCGTGCACGAGAAAGGATTTTACTATGGTTACATTACACTGAGGTACGAGGTACATGGGGCCTGAGACTATCTAGTGCCTAGGGGTGTTCCCGGTTTTGTTGCTCAGTGGATTTTTGGTATTTGCCCTTGTTTTTGGGTGTCTTTGGAATTATAATGCAGTATCTAATATTCCTATTTAAATGTGTTAACATTCTGAAAGTTTTATCTTGAAAAATGTTTTCAATTTAAAGTTTCATTTTGTGGAATTTTTTCACCGCTTTTAATTGCATATTAAAACTTCTTGCTTTTTCACCTTGTATTGCATGCACCTTGGAATCATAGGGTGGTATCCTATTGGGATTAGGCTCACACCCTACTTACACCCCTTGGGTGTAAGTAGACCTTTTTTTTGACCCAGGTAAAGGGAAGGCTATGGGTGATGGCGGTTCAGGGTGTTAGTCCTCATCCTTGGGGCGGAGTAGTGGAGACGACTTGGGGGTGATGATCCCTTGTCATGTGGAGTCCATGGGTCTGTTTTGTTTCTGTTCCATTGTGTCTTTGGACCTTTTGTATTGACTCTAAACCTATGTATTCAGTTCTGGTTTTTGTTTAAACATCATTTGGTATAAATTTTCAGATTCAGTTTATTGATTGTTTTTAATGGTTTATGACTTCATATTCGGGTAAATCGTTCCCAAACCTAAATAAATGATACCCGGGCACTTGTGCCAGCCCGTGGGGATAGGGAACACCCTTCGGGTCATGTCACGGGCTGGGTTTGGTGCCAGTTTGGGCGGCGACCAGATTTGGTTCGTGACACACTCCATCTTATACATCAAAGTGGAATGTTGTTAGTGAAATGATGAATCGTACATTATTATACATGGTAAGGTTGATGATGATTCATGTAGATCCTTCATTATCCTATTAGGTATATTCATTAAAAATTGTGTCATACACACTAAACTAGGTACCAACTAAAGAATAAAATGGAATTATCTTCAAGTTATGAAGTGAAAAGAAACCTATTTAGCCACATAAATGTGTATGGGTATATGAGGTATTTGTTAAGTCCACCTTTGGAAAAAAACTATCATACGAAGGCATAAAGTTTATATTTAAATGATATCCTAAGGAAACTAAGGGATATTATATATATAACCCCTCATAAAATAAAGTGACTATCACAAGACAAGCCATCCTTCTTGATAGAGAGAACATCCTTAACAAGGATAGTGAGAGTAATATTTTCTTCAATGAAATTGATTCTCAAGATAAACAAGAGTTGGTACATGAATAGATTTCATAGGAACCTATGGAAAAATTTATTCAAGAAACACAAGTACTACATAGGATTACTTGAGAGTTAGTATAACTAGAAATATATGGTTTTTTAATAATTGAATATGGAGACACGTTATTGATTAACAATAATGAACCACTCTCCTATAAAGAGGTGGTAGATATATCAAAAGTTGTCAGATTGAAAGAATCCGTTAATTTTGAGATAAATTCCATGTATCAAAATTATGTTTTGGTTTTTTTATCTTCTATTTGATGTAAATCATGTTGAGTGTAAATGGGAATTCAAGAGAAAATAGTACATGGAAGGTAAATTAAATACCCAAAAATCATGGATAGTGGCTAAAGGGTTTAAAAAATCAAGGAGTTAACTATGATGAAACTATTTCTCCAATTTCCCTCTTTAAATCCATCATAATTTTACTTTTAATATAGTATCACTGTGAATATGAAATTTGGTAGATGTATTTCAAAACAACTTTCCTTAATAGAAACATTCAGGAAGATGTTTATACAGCACAAATAAAAGGGTTTGTGGCACTAAGTAATTCCAGAAAGGTTTTTAAGTTATAGATATCAATTTATGGATTAAATAAAGCATCTAGGTCATGGAACATTTGGTTTGATGAAGGAATAAATGAATTTGGTTTCATTAAGAATGAATGTGATCCATGTGTTTACAAGCATTTGAGTGAGAGTGTAGTCATTATCCTAGTAGTATATGTTGATGACATATTACTTATTGGAAATGACATAACAGTAATATGATCAATTAAGTATTAGTTAAACAAGTGTTTCTTCATCAAGGACTTAGGAAAAGAATCCTATATTATAGGTATCAAGATCATTCATGGTTGATATAAGTGGATAATTAAACTAATTCAAGGTACATACATTGACCATATACTGAAGAGGAGATACTCATTTGGGTTTATACTAATTCTAGCTTTAAAACTTATCTGAATGACTTGAAGTCACAATCGATATACATATTTAGCCTCAATAGAGGAGTTGTGAGCTGTAAAATTTCAAAGTATCCAGTTATCACTGATTCTATAATGGATTTAGAGTATATAATGGCTTTTGATATAGAAAAATAACATGTTTGGATAAGAATATTTGTTCAAGATATTAAGGTGGTATCTAGAGGTAAATACTATATTGCATTATATTGTAATGATACTATAGGACTGGATATCTCAAAGGAGCCAAGTTCACACCAATGGATAAAGCACATACTCTAGAAGTATCACCTATTGAGGGATTTTTCTCAGAGGGGTGAAGTTGTGGTGATAAAAGTTCCCACAAAAGAAAAAATGGTGGACCCCTTGACTAAATCCTTATCTCAGAAAAAGCCTGAGTATCATGTGAGAGCAATAAAATAGAAGGTTGTTAGCAATTGGATATAATGAAAGTGGGATTCAGTTGGATTTAGTTCCCTAAAACCAAATTCTATATACTTTATGATTAAATGTATCCATTATTTTGAATATTAATAAACATATTTTCACATCATGATTTTTCTTTTGTGTTATGTAGTATGTGATAATGTCCTAAGAGTTACTGTTTCACTTAAAGGCCATGGTAGTTCCCTATTATAAAGAGAACCTAGAATTGTCACAATAGTATTCTTAAAATATATATCTTCTATAGGTGAATGATATAATTATATTACACAAAATTATATATTCTATCATGGATGTAGACTCATGAAACTTTGAGAAAATTTCTAATGGTGTTTTCCCTTGATAATTTCTAGTGTCGAATATTATAAGAACACGACACACTAGTAGGAAATCCACATTTATATGTGTCATTGGATGTTTTTAGACACTCTTAAGCATGTTCCATTCACCTTTCTATGTAATTACACATGTGAAGATTATTAGACTCTTCTTTTTTAATAATACACATGATATAATGTTTGGAGTTCACATTGAATAAAGATATTCATGTGGCATGTTTTTTTACATGCACATGAGTATCTCCATTACATGAAGAAGTTGATAACATGAATTCTATATATGTGATTGCTTTGTACATTATAACTCATACAAATGTGAATGTATTTGAGATACACCAATAATCATGGATCCTTGACTCAGCATTATCTTCAGAGAATAGGTGGTGGATTACTTATTTATAAATAAAGAGGCCCCATGTCGATAAATGGGGGGACGGAAATGAGTGTAGAAATCAAAAACCTATTCATTATATTAATTTTACTTTATTAAATGATTTTGACACAATATAAATGAAACATTTGATTATATTATATGTTTATCTTCACTATTGAATTTTCTATGCAGTGATGTATTCTGCATGATTTTGATAACAACATACTGGTAAGTTGCACAATAATATGCTACAGGTATGTGTTTGATGTCATGAAAAGAGATATTTCTTTTATACTATTTCTCGTGAGGGATTTTGATTCCATGATTTCATCATGCTTTCATAAAGATAGAACTGATATCTTGCATCTATACACTATCACATGAATATGAAAGTGAGTGCATATTTCGGGCCTTCTCCGATTTCATGAGAAGAATATTGAATTATCAAATACCATATTACATGAAGAACTATATTCCACACACATTTATTTATTCAAAGAAGTGTGAGGATAGATTATATGATCAATATGGATGTTTGAGTTGCAATATTACACTTAAATAAAGGCAGAGTGAAAATGTGAGCCTTTTAAGGATTCATAATAATGTGGTGAGAACCAAAAATATAGAATACGATAAAGAATTTATGTGATGTCATCAATATGAACATATATAGTACATGAATACATTCTACTATGAAAATAGTGGGTTTAAAGAATATAATGTGTATAAAGGATATCTGTAGTGAATTCATGAAACACTCAATGTAGATTACGTGACTACATGAATCCTCGATGAGGTTATGAAATTACACAAATAAAAGTATATAAATAAGGTATTCCATGGATTTTGGCATCACATGAATAATGAGGATAGTTTTGGTGTTTTGAAGATACACCTTGTTGTGGCCTAATCCTTAGATATAAGGCTGAGTAAGTTGGTGTGATGAATGGAGCAATGTGTTTATTAGACACACCACATTTCTTGGACATTCAAAGGTAGTGTGATACCCCATATATAAATACTAAAGAGGTATCAAGTGGTTGAGGGAGGGGATTTAATTTAGAGAGAGATATGTGTAGGTTCTGGGCATAGCGGAGCCGTGGTTGGGCCAGCACCCAACTTTGATTTTAACCATAATCAATTATTATTTCGGGATCAATACGGCATTGAACGCCAACCTCCATGGAATAGAATAAAATATTTAGATAAATAAGGGAGAGGCCAAAAACCTTTAGAGAGGATCTTACATATCATGTTTATAATTAATTTAATTAATTTCATAAAGAAAATAATACATGGATCTTCAGTATTTTCTTCGTTGATGATGTTGATCATCTGGAATGACCCTTACAAATTATCTTGTTGCGCTTTTAAGGATCCATACTAGAATCCCTCTAGAGTTGATCCACACATGCTCCGATGGCCTCTGATTGAAACCACTCGTTCTCCTGGTGCTAGCATAATAAAGAGAGTGTCTTGTGTCGGTCGTTCTGGATAGCTCGTTCTTCAACCTTCAAGAACGTCTCTCATTATTGAGAGGGTTAGGAAGATTATTTGAGAGAGAAACTTTTTATCTCAATAATTTTCAATTCACTGGGTGTGTGGTTCAGTACATGGCACAATAGACTTATGTGTCTATTTATTGACATGGGGATTCAGTTACAATATTTAATTGTGTAATAATAATTAAATACATTTATAACCTTAGAGAAAACTCATTCTATTAATAGTAATATCTCGTTATTATTTATGGTGTGCCAACTTGCGCAGAACAAAATTATTAATAAAATTCTACATCACAAAATAATAGCTGCGCTATTTCAATTTGTTCCAACTAGTTAAATAATTATTTATCATCTTGAAAATTATTATTTTAATACCTGACCGGACTTGGTCCTCTTAAACTCATCTTCCATTTATTGAACACCTGAATAAATAATAAAATAATTTATTTTATAAAATATATATTTTATTTATAAACTAGTAAATAAATATTTATTAAATGTTTAATAAAATAAATATATATATTTTACCCACAATCTGGTAAAATAATATTTATTTAATTTATGAAATCATTTTAACTTAAATAAAATTATTCCATTGTCTTGATAATAATATTAATTAATTAAATTAAAATATAATTTAATTTATATCTCCATAAACACTTAGTGTGTGACCCTCTAATATTCTTTCTCATTGGCTTTAGGCGGGCTTGCCTAAATTCCAAGAGTAATGTCTAGTAACGGGTCAGGGAACCCAAGAGAAAGAACTTAAAGTCACAACAATGACATCCACATACGAACGATCACTGTGTAATATAATCCCTTTGTTACAATATCTTATCAAGAAGGTTTCATGATAGTGTCAACAAATTTTATGCTTGATAAGTCATTCATTGACAACCTGAAATAAACTCATCATTACACCATGGCCATGGAATTTCACATGACAGTTCCATTTAAATCAAAGGGTCGAGATATCAACTTCCATAAGTGGAAGGGACAAATCCTTCCTCAACTTATCCATTAATAAAATTCCACTTGTGACGCACCCAAGGTACCCTACTTCCCACCAACTGTCTGCGTGATGGTTTATGTCAGTAAATCAAAGTGCGTGAGTTCTGACACATATTAATGATAATTTAAAAGTTTAAGGATCATTACACATGCTCGCAGATAGAAATATCTGATGACACAAAAACACATGGAATTCCTACTGATGGGTATGTTCTCATAATCTCTTGTCTTAGAGATTACCAAGTGAAAAATTCACGAGAGGAAATCTCATCTTCTTACGAGTACTCACACCCAACGGTCTACATGATATTTGTCCTATCATATTATGGAATCCTACTATAGAACTATATTTAAGAATATTGTTATAAAATTTCAAGGTTATCATCATAGAGGGGAACTTCCAAGACTTTATCAATGCAACAAATACTCTAGGACATTATTATATTATAGTCATGCAGAACAGTGAACAAAATGTAATAAGATGTTGAATATTTAAATAAATTAAATATCCATGTAATCAAAGTGAAACTAGTTGGTTCTAGGACACTAAATCTTACAATATATATCATTTTACATAGAAAAAAGAGTATATAAATTCACTGTGGTTATGTGAATAAACTAAATCATGTCCTTGAATCATCTTTTAATCATGAATAATGAGTTTGTGTGTCTATATACATGAAGGATTTAAGATAACCCATAATTAATTACATGAAGAAAAATATTATTTCTCAAATCAATATACTTTCATGAAGTTGAGGAAAGACCACAAACCCATAGGATACATTAAGTAGAATCCATGCGACATATTTCATGTGCATGATGAGGATCAAAAAATGTGAATATATATGAATAAAACAGTTAATCATGATCTCATTATTGTGAAAAAGTTAAAATAATGTAATATCATGCAATCATATAAGGGACACATGATTATGTAATCCTGAGTCAATCATGTGATGCCTCAATGATAGTAAAATGCCTTAGGTGATCCAAGTTTCCCATGATGGGGCCTTCATGTGGTCACTATTTCTTACACAAAACCCTCAGAGTAATGTGATAGCCCCGTGACAATTAGATCATGTGACCAAATCCAGGTTGGGGATTTCCATGATTGCCCCTTCTTGAAATTTCTTTTTTCATGAAATTTACTAGGATACATCCCTAATGATGTGTGACTTAATCATGTGAGGTTCATAATAGACCTCCAACAAATGTGAATAATAATTCAACTGACTTGAGCCTAGGTATGTGGCTTGTATATTGGGTGAAGTGACATAGATACAGGGGATACATCTATAAAAAAACACTAACATTCAAGGAATTTGGGAACTTTTTAGACACATAGAGAAAGGGATGGAAGGATTTTTAGAGAAGGTGAATTATCTGATTTTAAGGTCTTCCACTTAGTAAACATTGATGAGTAATTTAGGAAAAGTTGAAGAAGAATGAGTGATATTTTCACAATATTCGGTCATGGGATGACCCCCGATCACATGATCACATGATAACCTCTTTGTCATGAGATCATGAGATAGACTTTGGTAATGATACTGGGACATGTGATCACCCAACCCTATATCAGTTGCACAATTACATGACCCTCATGCCCTTGCGCACTTCTGTGACTCCAAAGCCTTTACACAAAGAGCATGACCTCACCTTCTTCACATGGAGTGCATGACCTATGAAATTCACATAACCACTTGTCTCTTAACTGTTACACTCATGATTTCATAATCCCTTCTTCTCTCATAAGTCTATACTCTTTAAATATTCTCTAACATCCCCTAGATCATGGGGTGATAATCATTATGAGTTTAGTCTAGTCCTCCCTTGCCCAAAAGTAGTCAAGGGATGATATAAACTGTAAATACTCTAATTATTATCATCAAAAGGATGTGTAGGGTGATTTTCTAAGGCTTGAGCACCCATATTCAATTAATATCTTCATGATCATTATTTTTATGAGGTAATATTCCCTATGAAGACCATGATTTCCTATAAAACATCCATATTTGAAATATTAATTGTAAAATATTATGCCTTTCCTCATGGATTCATATCATCCATGTGGATTATAATCATATTCCCTTAGGGTATCCTTAGTGTGTTATCCCCAAACCCATATTCAATGAATCTGGTCTTCTTTTATCCCTTTTTCTCGCACCGAGTATGACTTGTGTAGGATTAAAGACTTGAAATGATCATATCATTAGCATAATAAAAATGTCCCATTATGGGTATCCTATTTGGGTGTAAGTATCTATCATATATTTATTTCCTTAAAATATCAATGCTTATGATGAAATAACTAAAGTTATCCTCAAATTCATAAGTCCCACTCAAATGTATGAACAATGAGGACTTTGATTCCAATCGTAAACAGGATACATAGCAAATATTTATAAGGACCAAGATATATTCATACCATAATACCCCATATTTATAGATTTCACATTTAAATGTCCCCCATGGAAGCTCATAATACTTCTCACGTGGGTCCATATCCTCCATGGGAATCATAATCATAATTATCTTAGGGAATCCTTTGTGTGTAAGCCTTATACCAAAATACCCCAATATGGGAATCCTCCTTGGGTATAAGTCCTAAACATATCTCTATCATATTCAAAGGTCCATATTCCCAATGAAGCATTTAAGGGTATCCCCAATATGTAATCCCTACACATAATCAATCTGTTTCTCTCATAAAATGTATTTGAACTTTTTTTCTCTTATTTCTCATATCGATTATGACTCACATGGTCTTACAGATATATGATGGTCATACCAATATCATGGGTAAAATACCTCCAAAGGTTAAAGCCCTGAACGAATTCATATATTTTTTAAAGGGATATACTCTCAACGAAACAATTAGGGGAATCCTCATATACATAAGTCCCTCCAAAGTGTATAAAATATAAAGAATCCAATTTCTATCCTCACAGGATACATATGACACCCCTCCAAAGCTCAAGCACCCATATCATATATGGAAATATCCCCCCACATAAATCCTTACTGTATGATGTTAAACTACATTATAAATTCTTGTTATATGACCTTAAAATGTGTTATTAAAACTCTATGGTCTTTGATTCTCAACTCGATCAGACAGGTCGGACACATCCTCGAGGTTTAAACCCAACATCATCAACCCTTCATTGTTAGTCTCACCATTCCATATCCCTCATGAGATAATTTAAGTCTTTTTATAAACTATCCATATTCCTATGAGTTTAGATGTATTTTCAATTAGGGTCATATCCTCTATAGACCATTTTATACAAGGGAATATTCTTGATGGTACCATTCCCCCACCCATAGGGCTATGTCCCTTCTAGGTTATCCTCATTGTTCCATGTTCTCAGTGGGGATCATATTCACAAAGACATATCACTTGTGATATCAACATATCCTCATTGGGCCATATTCCTAGTGGGGATCATATTTATGAGTAAATATCCCTTATGATGCCAACTCATCCTCATAGAACTATATTCCCTTTGAATTCAACCAAAATGGGCTTCTCATGAATAATTCCCACACCAACCGCTACTAGGTACCTTTCACCTAGAATTCATTGTCTCGTGATGTTAAACTGCATGGTATGGTCCTATAAAAGGACCTTAAAGTAAATCATTCAAAATACATAGGTTTTGATTCCTTTCATAAGGATATGTAGTAATCCCCTTCATGGGCTTGATCTTGATACCAAATGTGCCCATTACCTTCCAAGATGACAATAAATTCGATAGCACCTAAATTTATGGATTTAAAGCATAAAACCCCCTAAACTAACATTTCCAGGTAATAATGGGTAGAAATATAGAGAACATGTGATACATATATATGTGAATACGCTAATGGGATACCCTTGAGATGTGTTTCTTATGAAAATTAAAATAGCGCGACCGACAATAAGAATAAACAATTTTTATGCCCGTGTATAACTAATTAAACATTTCTATTACTTGTGATGTTACACTGATCTGTGGCCTTTATTTATATTTTATTTTTTACCATAGATACCTTTATCATAAATTCCACCTCGACCCAAGGTAATGGAATTATCAAGCAAACATTTGGGAACTTCATATGTAGAAATTGCCTCAACAAATCGTAGAACAATGTCACAAACCTGACACCTTCAGCGTTAGGTGGAAAACGTGATGGTTAGGGAGTAACATTGACATGGTATAATCATGAACCTCTATGATGAATGTGAGGTTATTTAGGTGTTAAATATAATAGTATAACCTCACTCAAGGAAGGCCACGTTGATTTCGGTGATACCTTTAGCCACTGCTAACTGCTTTAAGAGTTTGTCTTCATGGTGTGGAAATCAATAC
Organism: Viscum album; assembly: GCA_963277665.1. Taxonomy (NCBI): domain Eukaryota; kingdom Viridiplantae; phylum Streptophyta; class Magnoliopsida; order Santalales; family Viscaceae; genus Viscum; species Viscum album. The sequence continues at coordinate 122,914,209 of OY728150.1, forward strand.
CTTCCTTGCCCTAGGAAGGTGTATTAAGGAGTAAAAAAGATATTCATATTGATTTAGGAGTCATCCAGGAGGGATTATTTTAACCACCTCCATAATCATGTGATAACCACACCTATGTCGCCTATTGAGGGTAATGCCCAATGGTCTGCCTCCATGGACACTCAAATTCAGGAAACAATGGGATCTCATTGGGTGTAACACAGTGTAGATCATAGGGAGAAGGCCTATATTAATACTACATACATCAATGAATCTTGTTGAAATATTTCAACAGAAACCCGTCAGTAGGCTCATATCACTAGTCACCCATATCAATTCTTTCAACATACTACGAAGGCACTCGCTGAGCAGGTTCATATCTATACCCATGCATACCAAGTATACCTATATATTCTAGTAGAGAATAGTGTGTAGGAAAATATTCTATTCCCCGTGTCAGAATTAAATTGGCATATTCTAGTGAAAAAACAAGGATATGAGTGTGAATATATCCTCCCTTAAATCAAATACATTTTATGGCATGTCCTGGGAACTAATAATGTGCAAGACTATATTCTTTCACATACCCTTATAGAGTAATAATATATTCTGGAAATGAAAAAGGAGTTTTCCCTGAACACTCTAACAATAATACAGGGAAAAGCACATATTCTTGTTTCAATTGTCATAGAAACTTATTAGAATGTATAACATTATCAAATGACTACTCTAGATAAATCACATATTATTTCTCCCATTCATGAGGATTATTAGAATATTTATGTGAAGGAAAAATCATGGGAATAGGCTCATATCAACATTCTTCCTAGGGTTTGTCAACCCATTCTAAAAATAACCTTAGGATAAGTGAATATTACTATCTAGAAAGAACGATATCACGTTCCAAAGGTTGACCAATATTTGGCTCATATTCTATCTCCACTAAGGTTCTTAAACATATTCTAGAAGTCACCTCACAGTAGGCCTATATCCCTACTAGAAAATATACTTGGAATATTTTAATAGCTTATAGGATCAAGGAACATATTCATACTCCCTCTAATAAAATACTAAACTATCATCCTTCAAAATATATATAGGAAGAGGCTCATATTCCTTGTCCCATTCTATAGGTCCATAAATATATTCTGGTGGGTAATGCACATTTAAAGAGGGCTCATATTCCTATTTCAACCATAGTTGATTCGTATATTATAAAAATAACCCAAATGTGGGTCCACATTCTCACCAATAATATATAATCTCACTAGAATAGTCTAATAGATTATATATAGTGGGACCATATTCTCATGATAGTATATGATCATCTGCATACTCGAGTGACCACCATGTAGTAGGCTCATGATCCTGCTCAACTCCAAATATCTTGTCGGCATATTCTGGACAAAATCTAGAACGAGGATCATATTCCCAACCTGATTAATGCCAGTATACTTGATGTAATATAGAATATATCTGAGGAATCTCAAATACATTTTGACTCTTCATGTCAATTAGAAGGTTATACCTACCACAAAAATCCTCCTCTTGATAGCATAGGGATGGATTATAGGGATACTACCCCTGACATCCATCATGGAAAACCTCCCTGCAGTAATATCTCAACCATTCAAGAATATCCTCCCATTTTTAGGGAACCTTCATATAGATAAATTCTTAAAACACTAGGGTTAACCATATATATATCCCCATCAACTTCTTGCAACACCCCACCTTAGTCAGTAAGCGACACAAAGTGGTGACCGCCATCCATGCCTTCTACAAGCCATGGGTAATTTTACATAGAAAAGAGACCTCTATGGTATGAACAGGTAGAGTAATATTCTTACAATGAGGAGGAATTAGGTAAGGAAATATGGAAAGAGTTAGTCAAGAATAATCTCCTGACTATGTTCTGTCTCGTCGCCACTCCGGTTATGATGTCCCATATGACCTAAGGAAGGAGTGCATACCTTACTTATTTCATAACTTATGGGACACCTTTCAATGGATAAAGGCTAATAACCTCCCTTTTTAGGTTTAAAAATATCATCTTCAATTTGGGAACATACTCTACTACCAAATATACCTCACAACCTTCTTTATAACCCAAAATCCAAGGTCAAAATATCACTATGATATTCTATGAAATTTTTTCCTCCACATCATAGTTACCCTTCATAAAATAATCACTAAGGCATCATAGGATATACATATTCAAGGATGGGGTGGGTATGGATCATATCACTTCACCCCACCCCCAAGATAGTAGATTCCTCTAGACATAGCATCATATAATGTCATAATCATAAGAGAAATCACAAATCCAGAAAACACATGATCTAGTTGGTTAATCCAATGAAATTACCTCACTTTGAAGACACAATAGTATTTTGAGTGGAAGGAGAGGTTCTTCGATGCGATCTTGATCATATCCTATGAACAAGACAAGAGCATGCCTCATATGATAAAATCAAAATATCAAGCTTCCTGGAATCTCCCTATGAAAATTAGCACTTTTCCTAAGAAATCATTGCACCCATCACATGGGAAAGTGAAAATAGGATGAATAAAGAAGATATTATTAGAAATTTTCATTATATACATCTAGGAATGACCCCATACCATAGATATAGGGGAATATTTACCACTACCTCTACCCCTAGGGTGATTAAATTTCAAGTGGGTCTAGATGGAGTTAGCGTTGGTTATTAATCAACCCCATCCTGTAGGATTGGGGCATTTTAACCATGAATGTCATCCTAGGAATCATCAAATCCCTAATAGGCACAAAAATTATGGGAATAAAACTAGTTTTATCCCCATCCCTTAGGAATAGGAGATTTATTAGAATCTCTTATAAGGAGATCATTATTCTACATTCTAGGTAGTAGCTACCAATAGTCAACATCCCAGTTGTTCATCCCCCCTCATGACACACCCCTATCATTTGGGGAACACTCATTAAGCACAGTTGGAGGATCCATCATGTTCATTATTTACATACAAAAACCTGAATAATTTTCAAAAAAAAAAAAATCCCATAAGGTTCATAAGCCAAAATGGCCCAATAAGAGAAAGGTTCATAGTGAAGACCTCGACATAACTCCAGAAGGGGAAGTGTGTGGTGCAAAACATCCCTATTTCTCAGAAAATGATGAGATGATTCCATTCACATGATATTCCTCATTTAATTTCATCACAAATAATCTAGTGGATGATAATTATCGAAATACAGATTTAAAGGGACACAATTCTGAAACAATACCTAGAGAGGTGGGTTTCAATGATGCATAAAACAAGGCTATACACACCTGAAATCTGAGGAGGATCCAAATTTTGGAACATTAAAATGATGCTTTTACACCCCCTAAATTCTATTCTACTTTTCATAAAGGGAAATATATAGTTACATCCAACTCTCTACCAAGAAAGATCAAGATCCTCTCTGTAGAAGAGATATATGCACAATACAATACTAAGATATACAATCTTAGATGAATCAATGAGGAATCGGTCAAGGGTAATATTTCCATCAAGTATCACCACACAACTAAAGTGAATTATTCTCCAGACACTCATCAAGAGGGAGATAACCTAGCTGTAAGAACAAAATTTGAACATCTATATGGAAGCTGGTTTATTTGAACATAGGAATTAAGGAAGACTAAAATTTTCCTACGTTACAATGATAACCTACCCCATATCAGTAAAATCACCTGGTACCATCACCAATTGAAAATCCACAGCAAATAAATATAGGTATACTACATTAATCTTTTCTTGATTCCCACACTCAATAGGTAGTTCAAATGAGGGTACCCCTTGAAATCATCAACATCATCGAGTCAATTATTTATCTAATAGAATCCATAGAAGTTTTTTATTCACCTATGTAGCTTAAAATAAATTCATATACCAAATGAGTAGACACTAATATACCTCTAACTAAATTATAGAACCTTATTTTCTCAACCTTAAAAGACTTGAGAGTTTCAAAGAAACACCTCTCACACTTTGTGTATCAATTTGTCCCAATGATGGGCCTAAGATACCTATAGGAGGTAGAAAAATTGAGGTGTTCTATCCAGACTTGGGTGAGGCCATCTATCGTCTAGTATAGTAGTCTCCCAACAGGTCCCATCATAGACTATAATGACCCTTGTCATTAATTAATCTACCAATATATCTCTATGATAAATAAAATGATGATCATAGACCTCAAAAACTAAAAACATCATGAAAATTAAAGGGTCTCTACCTTTATCACCAGATGGAAGAGGCTGACATGTTCACTTGGAATCCTACTCCCACAAGATCATTTTATCAATTTGTTCTTAGAGAACCTCCATGATGAACTAAACACACCACTAATCCCATTAAAATATCAATATTAGTTTCAGAAGTTTATAGATTCGGTCCAATGTCTAGAATATTTCATTAGAAAACCAATCCAAAATCCTGACCCATACCCATGGAATATGGGAAGAGGCATGGTAAGGTATAAATTTTTATTTATATGTTTAAATTAATGTTAGTTTATACTATATCACCCAGGAAAGATCCTTGAAATCTAGTGCCTCCTACAAAGAATCACAAAAAGAAAAATTTCCCCCGATCAGAGTCAAAGAGAGATAAGGGTCACCTGTAATTTTAGGAAAAGAATAATAGAATATATTACTTATAAAATGAATATGTCACTAGTTATTTACTCCCATCCATGTAAAAATAAATCCTCGAGATTCCAGATCCTTATAAATTCAACAAGGTCAGCCTCAGTGATCGTCTTGACTATTTCCCTTTTCATAGGAGGTTGGGTTGCACCATACAATATTTATTTGTTTCCAAGAACATCCTTTAGGGTATGGTTTACTCTAGATAATTGATATTTGAAAAAATCCCAGTATAAGTGGATCATGTGTCCACCACCTAATCAGAAGAATAATGTGACTTGCAAGAATTTTGGCTGAGGTTTGAACAAAATTTTAATAACTATATCAACCGAATGACAGTTTAATGAGCTCATTTCATTCTCAAAGAACCACTTATTCAGCCAAATATATCTATGGAACCTACTATATCATCCAATGGGGTTCCACCAAACTCACCCTTTGGAGACAGACGTAATCTTCAAAATAAAAATAGGGTGCAATAAGAAGAGTCTCATCCAGCTCCTAGATTGGCCCTAACTCTTGGGGATTTATTTATCTAATCATCTGGAACATGGATACCACCCCTCAAAACAAAAAAAATTATAGGAAGAACTATTTTTATACCATATTTACATTATTCACTTAGAATAACCCTTATCTAATGATGAATATATGTGTGATCCTAAGTTCCCTATACCTAACTAGGGAGTTGGAGGAAAAGGCCATAGAATCCAGGGAAACATGGGAAGTTTAGTTGTGGCCAATCCTAGTATATTTTACACATTTATAACTAAGATATATATACATCATAAACCTATAGGCAGTAATTTTAGTGATCCCATTAGGAATATAGAGACACTCTAGAATATTCTAAGAGTTATCCAAGTCCAATTATTCTAGATGATCGATTGGTGGGTGTGCAATGGCCAGATCAGTATTAGTGAGTGGTAAAGTATACTCTCCCACCCCATAAATAATATATATTCCTTAAGATTCTACTCAAGTAGTATATATTTATACCTCAAGCACTGAAACTCCAAATCTATATGCCAAGTAGTAACCCCGTTTTGCGAAGTGAAAACCTCTAGAGCAGAAATACGATGTCTTGAAACAACTGAGATCCATCTCAGACCTGCCCTGAATATTGGATGCTATTAACCTCTCAAAATATCTTAGAGAGGCACTAGTTAAGGATATTTAGACCCCCCGTGAGTTTGAGATATAATTCACCGCAGCTAATATTTATCGAGAAGAAATAACTTGAGTAGAATTCCATGTCAATATCTCATTCACATAGTAAGATCAAGAATAATCCATTTAGGGATATGTTAGACCCCTGTATGTTTCAATAAAGATCTATAATGTTTAAATTTTATGATCTATGGTTTAAAATGACTCTAGGATCAATCTCATACTAGTATGAACCATTCGATGTTTGGGATATAGAATGTATGATTTATCACTAATGAAGCTGACCATTCAAGGGTATGATAAGATAAAAACTACCCTTAAAAATATCATGATCAAATCTAGATTCAAGGATCTAGTGTTTAATACCAATTTCATGGTTATCCAAAATGACACAATATACAATGTTACTGGGGAGACCTTGGATTCAGGTTTCTATAGTATGGAAGGGAAGTAACAAATGGAAGACGGTGACATGCATATTTCCCCACCTAACGGCATGGGAACCGCCCAAGATAGTCCCTGGAGATTTCTCAGCAATGATTATATTATACCTATAAACTTGGTCAAGGTGGTAAATCTGACTTCGATAGGACACCTCAAACTGAAAAAACTCATTGGCCCATTCCCATTTGATAATGGTAATGCTAGCTAAAATGGTCCCATCAAAATATAGTCATATTGATCTTCCATCAAAGTCTGAAAAAAAATTATTCAATAAATGGAAATTAAAAATTCACCAAGACATTTACTAAAACTCAAGATCTTTATAATTCTCTTTACCTTAGTAATAGTAGGGAGGAAATCAAGTATTTCCAAAAAAACCATTATTTCCATTATAGTTAAAGATGCTAATGTTTCTTCTAGTAGCCTCACATCCTTTATCAAGGATAGAGAATCCCTTATATTTTCTATCCTTCCTAAGGAAACTTTCATCCAAAATGAAATAAAAGAGGAATAAGATGGCTTTAGGGATTTCACTCTATTTTATGATGAATTCATCTCCACCGCTATCAATGAATTCAAATAGGTAAATCTGGGAAAAGAATAGGAACTTTGATCTGTATTTATTAGTATCGACATTCCCCTAGAGGAAAAAGATTTATATATATCATTCTTGAAGTGGAACCAATATGTGTTCACAAGGAATTATATCAATATTCTTGAGATGGACCCTGATATGGATACTCATCACCTAGGAATTCCACATTACCATCAAGTTTTCAAATAGGTGCCCAGGAGAATGAACCCCACTCATGATTCCAAGGTGGAATATAAAGTTGAAAAGCTTATTAGATACAACTTCATCTATGAGGTGAAATATGTGAAATAGATTTCCAAAATCATTCCCTTCAAGAAAAATAATAGACAAATTCGGTTTTGTGTTGATTTTAGGGATCTCAATTGAAATTTTCCAGAGGAAGATTGATCAGTTCTGATCATGGAACTTCTAATTGATGTGACTATAGGATCCCAAGCCCATTCCTTTATAGATGGGTACACAAGGTACAATTAGATCAAAATGGAACCTAATTATGAGAGAATACACCACCTTTAGAGAACCTCAGGGATATTATGCTATCTGTTCATTATCTTTGGTCCAAAGAATAATAGCCCCACTTACCAAAGTGACATGCATCACATTTTTAAACCCTTTTTTGGAAGAATTTTTTAATGCTATATTGATTACATGGTGATTAAATCTCATCGTCATTGTGAGCACCTCGTATATATTCAAACCATATTTAGATAATTAAAAAAATAAAATTTTAAGTAAATCATCTAAAATGTGTCTTTGGAATATTGTTGGGGAAATTCCTTGGCTTTGTGGTATTTCACTGCAACATTGATATTTTTTCATAGATTAGTAATGAAATCCTTGCAATGTATCCTTCTAAAACCTTAAGGATTTGGGAGGGATTTAGGGATACCTCGATTATATTTGGTATTTCATAGATATTTTCACTGGTAAATGATGCTCATTCACTAATTTAAAAAAGAATAAGTCACCTATCAATTAGAAGAAGATTATCATAAATCCTTAGAGAGCCTCATGAAATATATACTACACTCGCCATTTATAATTCCACCGATAGAAGGGAATCCACTCATCCTATATGTTTATGTCATGGAGTGATCACTAGTTCCCTTATTGAATAGAAAAATGATATCAGAAACCCAAATAGTCTCCATTATCTTCGTTTAATGACTCTAGATACTGAGACCCGATATTAATATATTGAGAATAACTATCTTTCACTCATCTTCATACTGAAAATGATATAGAAACACTTGCTGCACAAAAAAAGTCCACCTAGTCTCTAGTATTGACCTACTCAATTATATCCCCAGACACCCTATGTTAAATAGGTGCTTGGTATTATGGGTGGTTATCTTGTAATAATATGACATTTGATTCATATCATAGAATGAAATCAAGGGGAAAGATATAGTTTATTTATTCATATAACATCCTACCCTAGAAGAAATTATAGTAATCACTAAGATTCTAGAAAAAAGTATTTTTCTATACCCTTGACACTCCTCAAACAGAGGAGATTTATTTTCATGGGGATACTTGAAGTCTGACTAGGAAGAGGATAGAAATCCTGAAGTTTGATCAAGTTGGTTTAAGGATTTTATTGGTTTCCCCAGCTAAAAAACTATTCCTTACTCCTTCTTACTATCTGAAGGATACACCGATAATAAGGAATAATACCAATCCCCTATTGTAGACCTAAATCTAGTATTACTAATGTATAAATCCAATCTAAATGTTAAAGGTGATTAAAATCTAGTGATAAAATAAGTTAATGGAGAATACACAATCAAGAAGAATTGACCCCCCCACATCAATTATGCGAGGGGATTGGTGGTTAAATTACCTTTTAAACCAATGCTATATGACATTATGTTGGGTCTAAATAGATATGATTAAGACATAAGAGGTGTGAATTGTGTCTTTTTAAAACACTCGAAAAAATCAAAATTTCCCCTTCAAATGAAGCGATCCTTTCCTTCTATCTTAGAGTTGAGCGAGTAGCATAAATAAATAAAGGAAAACAAACCAACAATGTATAGTGGTTCATGGCATTAAAATCTCTCATTCCACTCTATAAATGCTCTACTCCACGATCTTGGTGATTTTCACTAGTAGGTCCTCTTATCCAGAGACCTATACTACTGAGTACAGATAGTTGACACCTTACAATGATTTTATAGGGCCTTATGGTTCTTTTATAGGGAACAAAAATATCCAAATCTTAGTTCAAGAAGTTGACACTCCACCATGACTGAGTCTAAGTAGTTGATACTCCAAATAAAATATATGATATTTAGTTTGTTGTGAAAAAGGTTCAGCTCATATTTTTAGCAGCAACTGGTAGATATAAATGGTCTTTAATAATGAACATCAGCAGTAAAATAATCTTTGATGTTGTGTAGACTTATTATTTTTTAAATAGCAAGAAATATATTAAAAAATGTTGCTCAAGATTCCTTCTTCTTTACACCATGATAGAATAAACAATGTTCATGGAGAATCTACGTAGAAGAGTTCTCCTTAATATTTTCTTTTTTTAGAATTTTTTATCATAATAAATATATACTATGATCCTCTATATGATGTAGTAAATCAACATTCATAATGTAGTGTTTCATTATGTAAACATGGATGAAACAAAAATTTAGTTTCCATCTTGAAATAGTGGATCTAATTCTTCATTTTTGTAGAAAAAAATAGATCACCATTTAATTAGGTTATGGATCCACATGAAGATAACTATTGTATTTTATAAAAATTTGAGTAGTAGTAAACTTTCCAATAAAAACTCTAAAATCTTAGTATGCACCAGGTCAAGATTCTATATTTTAGTTTTAAAATTATGTAGTGAATTTAATCTTTTTGGATGCAACATTTCATCTTGCAAAGATATGCAAAGTAGGATGAGTTTGATTTTTTCAAAAAAAATAACATATGGAAGAAGCAGAAAATTAAGGTTCATTCTCACTGGAACATAGGTATTAAGAAATTAGGGTTCCCTAAAAGTAGGCTTCATGAATGTAGGGTTCACTAAAAGTAGGGTTCATGAAAATAGGGTTCATTACCAACATAGTGTAGGGTTCATTACCAATATATTGTTCATGAACCATATTTATGTATAAAAATTAGGGTTGAAAACATATGGTTGCTCACAAAATTATGGTTAATGTACCATAATTTTGTAGGAAAAATAGGGTTTTTCTATTCTAAAGTAGGGTTGCACTGTTCTTAAAGTAGGGTTTAAATAATCCTTTAGAAAACTGAAGATCTTTAATTTAGAGAATTCAATGATTTTTTAGATCCCATTAGTAGTAGATTCATACTTCTTCATATAATACTTATATTTATGAAATATTAATATATTTATAACAAATCCATAATAGAAACAATATGACTTCTATAGCTCGTGATATCTTTAAAAAGTAAAATCAATAACATTTTGTAAAACTGTAGTTCTAAAAAATCATCACAAAACTTTAGAAAATTTATTGACCATATAAACAACGTTTTTAGACTTTGATGTGAACTGATAAAATCAAGATAAACTTATTGAATTTCCATCCCATCAGGTTTTGAGTAATTATTATATCTTTATAACTTCCAGTAAATCAAATATAGTTGATTTTTAAATATTTTCACTGTAGAGATGTAAAATTATTGCAGCGACATTGGTAATTTTTTAGAGTATCAAAACATCCTTTTCAAACTTCATCATAAAATAAATAAATTTAGAAAAATATATTATCTACAAATTATAATTATCATGAAAATTTATTCAATTTATCTTGATATATAATCAAAATTCATAAGTTAATTTAATATGAAAACAACAATGTCACTTAAACATATTCTAACTGCTTTGGTGAATTTTTTCACTATCAAAACAATTGAATTGGATTTTGACATTAAAAGATGAAATAAATATAATATTTTTATATTTATAATAGAATAAACTCCATAAGAATATGACCACTATTGATTAATATATAATATAAATACTTTGACATACTAAATCTGAGACACTTAAAAAATTTATTAGAAAACAAAGAATGATGGGTTTAAGTAATTATCAAAACTTAACCAAGATGAGAATAGAAAGGATCCACTCAACATTCTCCCCTTTTTGATAAGTAAAAAATCCTAATTAATTCCATATTTTTCTCCCACTTTTTGTAAGGATCAAAAGATGAGTTCTTGAGTATATTAAATAATACAATATATTTACCTCTTTTTATAAATAATGGGAATTTTAAATTTAAGTAACAATATCAAAAATATTTGAAATGAAAAAATTCTTCCCCCTTTTAATATATCAAAAAATATGAGTTATTGAAAAATATATTCTTAACAAATTCATTAATATAAACTCACCCTAAATTCATGATTTCTTTAAAAAGATAAAAATATATAATCATTGATCCATGAAAACATATATAATATTATTCAATGAATAAGAAGGGTTTATAATGAATATATTAAACCATTTAATTCATGCTATAATAATAAAAAAGTAAAACACATGAAAAATATTTAAAATAACTCCACTTAAGACATAGAATAATTGTAAAAGATATTCAAGGAATTAAATAAAATATTTTCAACAAATTTTAAGTGACTGAAATTATTTTCAAATAATTTAAAATGAAGGATTTAAAATTACTTTTTTCACATGGTATAAATGATAATTCCATTTTAATATAATAATTTATCACATACAGTAATAGTTTAATTTATCACATTAAATTAATTTAAATAGTATGAAATTAAACACATGTTTACACACAAGATATCTTTTTATATAAAATCATAAGATAAATATTTATGTCCATTGGTTAGTAAAACAATTTAACAAATTGATTAATAAAATAATAGAGTGAGAAAATTATTTAACAGTTTAAGCATATTTGTAATTAAATGTAAATGAATAAGGATATAAAACCTTAAAAATATGTTATCCCCATATATAAAAGAGTTACTGCATTAAAATTTAAAATAAAATACTTCATAGATTGACCATTATGACTCTATTAAATTTTAATTTAAAAGAATATGAAATAGAAATATGATAAATTTACATAATTTTCAAGAAACCACTTAATGATGTAATAATGAAGTTTAGTGGAACATACCTATAAAATATCAAATAAAAGTTCTTTTTGAAACCCATATGCTTTTGGTTATGGCAGTGAGAGTAATTAAATAATTAAATAACCAAACTTGTTTATTTTGATCAAACATTTTATAATTAAATCTAGATAATTCTTTATAATATTGAACATGATTGACACCATAAAATTGAGGTCTTCTAAAATAATATTCATTATAATAATGTCCATTAATACTATAATAGAAACATTTAATAGCGGATATGTTTTTTTAATTTGAACCTGAAACAACATAATTATTGTATAATTTTGGTCTTTCTCCATTACTACCAATACCAAGTTTTTCTTTGTGAATTTTATTTTCACCATGAATTTAATTAAAATAATTATCTACCTTAATAATAATACTTGAAGCTTGATTTAAATTATCAATTTTTTCCAAAAAATTATTTAATTATTTTCATGTAGATCACAATAAATTTTTTAATAATTTGATCATAAATCAATAGTTTTCTTTGAAAAACTCTCATTATAAATTTAAATAGAATTAGAATATTTTTTAATTTTTATATGATTTTTATTTAAGGATTTATATTTTTCTTGAATCATAATACAATATTTATCACATTCATCATGAGAAAAAAATTGAATCATAACTTTCACAGTAACATGATTGTACTTCAATAGCAAGAGTCGTAAGACATAGATTTACCATTTGTATTTCAAGCTCACCCTCTGAGTTTGTAGTAGATTCATTTATTGAATCAAAATTAATATAATCATAATATTCATCTATAAAAACTTTGAGTGCATCGTTTTCATTTTTTATAGAAATATGATTTTTAATTTCTGGTTGCATCTCAACTTCGTACATCCCAATCAACTCCCTTAATGCCTGATTTGTTTCTAAAATTGGAGTTCCCAAGGCATCATCATCATTATTAACTTATATAAATTTTTCAATTCCTATATAATAAAATAAAATTGCTTTCCACATCTCATACACAGTAGCACATTGTGAAACATGATTAAATTCATCAAGACCAAGTCCACATATAATTGCATTTATGGATTCTGAGTTAACATCATATTCATTTTCCTTCACATCATCCCACTTTTTTTTCTCTAGGGATTTTATAAGGATTGAAAATATTCATGTAAGCATTGAAACCAAGATTCTTCAAATAGATATACATGCAGGATTTCCATCATCCATAATTATCACCATTAAAATATTGAGCATGAATCATCAACATACCTTCTCTATGATCATCCATTTATATCCATTTGAATCTTTAAATCGGGTTTCTTAGAGCCAAAGTAAATCCTAAATATTCCAAATGATCATAACCTTTTATATTACTAGTTAGGTATCATATAGAAACAAAATAATTTTCAAGGATTTCCAAAATGAGAAATGTTTATATAGATAACTTCCACTAATATGGATTGTTGGTATCGAGTAAAAATAGATTTAAAAAATGATAAATACCTTAAATATATTCCAATATTTGATACCACTTGTTGGGTTAGAATGGATATGAAAACGACACAAGATGGGGTTTAATTGTGTCCTTTCAAAAGACTTTAAAAAAACAAAACTTCCCTCTTAAAATGAAGAGATCATTTCTTTCCCTCTTAAATTCGAGCGAGCAGTGGAAATAAATAAAGGGAAAGAATGAAATGATGTATAGTGTTTTGAGGCATATAAATCCCTTTGTCCACTCCACTAAATCTCTACTCTATGAGATTTGTTATTATTGTCTATAAATACAAGTAATCTTGGTTAATTAATATAGAAAGAAGATTTTATGGCCTCATCTAGTAGTCTCAGGCCGATCAAAGCCCATCTGACAGAACTTGGGAAGGAGGTAGCATTGTTGGGCTTTGTTTTAGACCAAACCCAAGCTGAACTTTATCGTGTGAAGCTGGAACAAAATCGCCTTCACGATAAGTTCAAGCTTATAGAAATCACTACTCGAGCAATGTTGGTCGAGCCGCCCCAGGATTCTATCATCTTAGAACATCTTACACTTAGGTCCTATGCTGGTGTTATAAGGGGCTATGTAATGAGACCCTAGCTACTTTATGAAATCCTCTAATATAAATAAATTTTCATTTCTTCTTATGGTGAATTTTTTGAATCTCAAGTGTCCGGATAAGTATGGGATGTATATTATTGATGAATTTTGGAAAAAGGATATTTTAAAATATTTATGTAAACCTTAAATAATTAAAAATGTGTAATGATTTTAAAAAAATGGTCATCTACAGATGTGTTCAGTATGAAATTTGGAGTCTAATAAGATCAACTTAATTTTTGGTGAATAGTAAATTATGAATAGTGATTTTATGCTTATGATTAGTAATGTGTTAATTAAGTAACTTCACTTAAGAAAGTATTAATATAATTTAGGAACCTTGATTAAGTAATGTGATTCAATAAAATAGGTAAATAATTGTTTCAGAAATTATTGGTTAAGTAATAGTTTTATCGGGAGAATAGTGTTTTTTATTTAAAAATTAAATTAAAAATATTTAGAAAATTATTTTCATAAAATGGAGTTCATTTTTGAAATCAGAGCATCGATATTTGGTTAAGGTGAATTTTTGGGATTTTTCTGAAACAGTTGAATTTTCAGTGAATAGTGTTTTTATTTAAAAATTAAATTAAAAATATTTAGAAAATTATTTTTATAAAATAGAGTTCATTTTTGAAATCAGAGCATCGATATTTGGTTAAGGTGAATTTTTTGGGATTTTTCTGAGAAAGTTGAATTTTCAGTGAATAGTGAAAATACAGTTTTGAGTTTCTGGTGTTTAATGACATCATTAAGGATGTAATAATTATGAAATAATTCTAGTCGACTTATAAATAGTAATATAAGGTATGAGGTATCCCATGTGGCCAATACCATGGGAAAATACCATGGTCAAGCCCATGGTTTTTCCAATACCACTAATGAGGTGTCCCTTGGCCATTAATGGCTTGTCCCCTCACTTCTCCTATAAATACCATGTCATTCCCTCATTCATTTCATTTAAAAATCCTCCACAATAAATTTATGGTCTCTTTTCCTCCCAAGGAGTCCTCCCAAGGTGCCCTCAAGCCTCTCAAGGTCCCAACCTTCAAGATTTCGAAGTTACTCTTCAAGGTAAGGGATCCTTTCACCCTCCTATTTTAATTCATGACTTCTTTTATGTTGTGTCTTCTAATTTTCATCTCTTTATGTTGAGGGTATGTTCTTATATGTTCTCATTTCTTTCCATTTCATGTCTAATTGTTGAGAGACTCTTTCTGCTGTCATCAATTTGTTTTCTGAATTTTTAAGTGACGCTGTTAGGCTGCCAAATTTTTCGTAAAAGAAATCGCATCTTCTCTTTTATTTCATGTTTCCTTTTTCATGTGGTATGTCATTAAAATATCCATACCATGATCTTATTCAGTACCCATACTGTATTATGAGTAATTTATGAGTGGGTTACCCTTGTCCCCTCTCTTTTCAATGTTTTCTAAAACCATGTTATATAGTTGTTATGCTGCAGAAATTTCGTCTCAAAATTTGTATCTCTTTCTCTCAAGAAATCCTATTGTTTATTTAAGTGAATACCCAAACTTATTTCGTTTCCATGGGTGTTCATAAATATATAAAGATGATATATTTTATTCTTTAATTGACACAGATATAACCCTCACTCCCTTTCCATGGGTTATAAATGACATAATGATCTTATTTTTAAGCTCTTTTTAAACGTCACGATTTTGACATGAAACCCATTTCTTTGATTCCATTTGGGTTATTAATGAAATGTTTGATTATGATATATGTGTCTCACATGAAATTAAATACATATTAAGGGTGCTACCTAATAGTTCTCCAATTCATTGGGTAAAGAATTAATCTCTAAAGATGACAAGTTTTACGATACATTGGTGAATAACCTTGGTAATTTTTATGACACCTTGGGGATGGACCTTAGTGATATATTCATGAATGTCTAAATGAAATGTTGTAGCCACATATTAAATTTATGTTCCAAGTTATTTTCTTTATGATATTCTTATTCTTCCATTTCTCATGTCTTTATGTTTTTATTCAAGTTCTTATTGATATCACAAGTACATTGATTCCCTTATTTTCCCTTACTGGTCCTTCTACTCACCCTTTCCTTTTATGTTTGTCTCTAGGATATGAGATGCAGAAAATGTACATAGGATGAACCTGTGATGAAGCCTTACAAGTGGTTTAGAAGAATTTTTTATGTTGTTTTCATGTATTATGTTCCTGATTTCCAAGACACTAGACTTTAAACATCCTCTGTATGTAAAATGTAATGAAAAGTTATATATTAAAAAGGCGGGATGCCATAGTTAGTGCATTATTACATAACATTGGCATGATCACAGGGGATCAGGTCCCGAAAGACCGATCAGTTTTGTAGCCTGGGAATTACTAGATACAAACATAAGTTTTACATTACATCATTAAATAAAAACAACAACAATATTTTTTCCCCTTTTAAAAAACTTATATTCCTCAGCCAATCCCTACAGGTCAAACATAAAATGATTCTTCACATCTTGGGAAAATAAAACATTGAAAGGGGTAAGATCAGATGCTCAATAAGTATAACAATATAGTGAAAACTTTCATAAATAAGCATAAACATTAAAGGAAATGTATAAGACTAAAACATAAACCTTTTAAACTTAAACTTCAACATAATATGGAAAATATAAATCGAATAATTCCATTTAATTATTCACATGGATATTCTACTGGTCAAATAATCACATTCAATATCAATATCCAATTTCATAATGATGGAATGCATAATGCCAGACTTCATAACCACATAGTCAAGGCCTCATGAAAATACTAAAAATAATATTTTTTCAAGGCCTTGGGACAAGACACTAGTTTGTCTCATGAGACCTACTGGTGTATTGAGAAGCTATAGTGGGCTCTACCCATCACTTACTAAGTCCAATGAATTCCACATATGAAAAGGTTTAAACATAACATAAACATTCATATTAAAACAAGCATACAAAATGTCAATACTTTATCCATAAACCATGAATGTTATAAAAATAAAACATCCATATTCAAACATATCACAAAACCTTAAATACAATATGGAAGATTTGTATCATAATAAATCAACTTCAAACACGTTTAAATTCTATCAAAGTTTTTTGACATAGATGAAATAAAAACTATTTGAAAGAAATACCTCTTTCTATTTTGAAATCATTTAAAAGTCACATAATTATAAAAGAAAACATTTATTTTTAAAATATTATTATAATATTGTAAGGGAAGATTTGAAAATGTTATAATGGTATAAAATAGTTTCACCCACCGTATAAGTTAAAAAAATACATTCTTACCTTAATTTGTTGAAAAGTTCTTAAAGTACCTTGTTTGGAAAATGACGGAAAGATTCCTTTATAAACATTTTATAAAAAGTCAAACAAGGGTATAAATGAATTTAACCCATAGTATAGGAAATAGTAAAAATGTTTTGAAATAAATTTTTAAGAAATGCATATTTGGATGATAAAGAAGTCCCATTAGATACTCACATATAAACAACCTCAGATAATGAAGAGGTTGTAGAATTAACCCTTACCTTGTACTTTTCCTTGTTTGAGGGTACGTTAACCTCCTGTATAATAGTTAAATAATTGTTATTAAATTATACAATAACCACATACATAAATATGATATCATATATGATCTTTTAATATTTCTTTGTTAATAATATTTTAGTAGTATCATCATTTCAGGTGTTAAATGATTCATTTTCCTTTATATGTTTTGTTATGTAAGTCTTGTTTGTTATGGATAAGATGTATTTGATTCATATCTAGAATGATATTAAGTTCTTAAACATTATTTTTTTAATCATAAAATGAAATTTATTCTTGAATGATTACGATGGGGAATGAATCTCATCGCGTTTGTGGAGACGGTAATCCATACGTACGCATGAGCGACAATATCATTCTATTGATGGTGAAATCATATGAAATTGGATGTTATATCATATATAAATAATAATTAACATGTTATATTTATTATTTACATCATTTATACTCATTATTATACCCATCCAAATAATTAAGTTTTTGAATAACAAACTACACAATGACATGGAGATGGTAAGTCGTACGTACGCATGTAAGTTGACTTTTTCATTCATAGGATGGATAGAATAATGACTATGGTTGTAACATATTTATAATAACATCATAGTATTAATAAGTTACTGGATTTATTATTATTTTATGGTAATAACAAATAAGGAGGAAGTGGAAGAAGAAAAGAACTTGAAAGAGGTGGTGAAATAATTACTTCTTCTTCAGATGATTCCTATTGATTTGATCAAAAGGGCTCCTTAAGTTGGATTTATGATCAAAGAAATTACTATAGGATTAAGTGAGGGTAGTTGGTAGGATATTTGGTCAGGGTTTGGCTGAGCCAAATGGCTTTAGATGTGTGATGTTTAGAGAATAGGAAGTTCCCTTTTATAAGAGAGGTGAGGGTCACTTTAGGAAAAGCTTAAAATATTATTTTATAATAAAATCATTTTTAGTTTATAATGGCTCAAAAATAATTTATTTAGAGGATAACGTGGGGATGGGTCTAAAACCTCTCAACCAATATGTTTTAGACAGGTTTAGGTCACCATATTAACCTTATCTTTTAGATTTAACTCTTAGTTAAATAGTTTAACTTTTACCATGTATTCTTGTATTATTATAATAAATGGTTAATAAACTTACTATAAAAATTAAGCTGAATGACAAGTGGTTCATTAATGAAATATATATTATTATATAAGTCCTTTTTCCAAACCTCAGATTTTAGGACTATTATATCATTTAATAATATTTTATTTTTTTAAAAAACTCATTTATGTCAATTTTGACACTATTTGGTATTTTATTTTTTTGAAAGTAATAAAAAATTAATTACTTCAAAAAAAATTCATTTAATAAACCCTAAAATGTCATATTAACTTATAAAATTCGTTTAATTCATCAAAAATCTCAATTAACATTTATTTGGATATTTATAATATCAATTATTTTAATCTTTCATTAATAAGTTAATTACTACATTATCATTGTGTCATAAATAAATTTAATTATTTAATGTCTAAAAATTATAAATAAAATACCATTATGTAGGAAATATTTTTATATTTCTAATTAATATTTATAGCTGAATTTTTCTTATGTGTATGCCTATATTAAAAATATTTTAGTTATGAAAAATTGAATTTTAACACTTTTAACTCTTCTTTAAATAAAATAATAATAAATGTCCTAATCTAATCCAAGTGAACCAAAAAGATAATATTTTATTCCTAAAGTTGATTTTGGTCGAAATACAATTATCCAATAGAATTAGTACATGTTTTACAGTAATAATAATATCATTTTTACCTTTAATTGTCCTGTTTACTTTTAACCGTGGTAAATAAAAGTCAAAATTTACTATTCACCTAAAATTATTTTCATCTTATTGAACCAAATTTTACTTAATGATATCAACCATGTCTTTAAGTGTTTTTAAATTCAATTCATATAAGTGGTAAAATTACATTTTATGCAAATTTGCTAACGTGCCTAGAAGGTGGGTAAAAGACAGCAAAACGTTCAATAAACTTTTATATATCTAATTTTATTATAAAATGACTCAAATTAGTTACGTTGAACTAATATAGTTATTATGTATATATTTTTAATTAAAATAAATTTAAATAAAATAAATAATTATTTAAATAAAAAGTTGGTTTTAAACAATAACGCAGTGTTTTTCACTATTCGTCAAAAATTGAAAATTTTCAGAAAAATACAAAAAAATCACGCTAAGCTAATTATGATATTCTAAATCCAAAAATGAATTCCATTTTGAAAAATAAAATTTATAAAGTTTTAAAAAGTTGGTATTACTATTCATAACAGCTAGTTTTATTGGTTGTGGTGTGTTAAAACTCCAAGTTGCGTACAACGCAAGCTATTGCATTATTCAAAGAGAAACATACTGTGGAAGCTTGGGGTGTTACATTCTCCCCTACTTCAAATAATTTCATCCTTGAAATTTCTATAATATTACTACATAAAAATATTTTGGTGGTTCTTTATCATAAGTTCCTCGGGTTTCTACGTTGCATCTTCCATCTTATGATTTCTCAATAGAACGTTCACCAGATGAGTCATCCAGTTTCTCAACACTTATTCTCTGGTATCAAGAATTATGATAGGATCTTCACAATAAGGAAAGTCGGGTTCCAGTTTTATTTCTTCATAGGTCAGTACATGTGTTGGGTCAAGCATGTATTTTCTCAACAGTGATACATTTAACACATCATGAACTTTGGAGAGACTTGGCAGCATTTCCAAATGATAAGATACCACTCCAATTCATTCTATAATTTCAAAAGGTCTGATGTACCTAGGACTTAATTTTCCCTTCTTACGGAAACATATAACACCCTTCCATGGAGATACCTTCAAGAAAACATGATCTCCTACTTGAAATTCCAAATCCTTCCTTCGGTTATCAGCATAGATCTTTTTCCTACTTTGAGCTGATTTGATGTGGGTTTGGATAACCTTCACCTTTTCTATTGTTTCCTCAACAAGTTCTGGGCCTACGAATTTTCTTTAACCAACATCATCCCAACAAGTTGGTGTGAGACATCTCTTTACATATAACGCTTTATATGGTGTCATCTGAATACTTGAATGGAAGCTATTGTTATAGGAAAATTATACTAAAGGTAAATATTAATCCCACATACCTTGAAAATCAAGTGAGCAAGATCTAAAGATGTATTCTAATGTTTGAATAGTCTGTTCTGATTTTCAATCAGTTTGTGGGTGGTAGGTAGTGCTCAAACAAAGTTCTATATCTCTGGCCTTTTGAAGGATTTTAAAGAATCTTGATGTAAACACTACAACAAAAATAGGCCTTAGCAGCAGTCTATTAGAGGCAGTTTACTAAACCGCCACTAATTTTTTAAGAAGGGTTTAGCGGTGGTTTTTAATAAACCACCGCTAATTTTTTTTAATAAGGTTTTAGCTGAGTTTTTTAATAAACCACTATTAAACTGTGTTTTTTTACAGGGGCAGCACTTCCCCATGACCCCCGCGAGATCCCCCACCCCCCTTCTCCCCCCATAACCCCCGAAGACCTAGGTCGCCACCCCTTCTCCCCCCGACCCTTGCAACCCCCGAAGACCCATGCTCGTCACCCCCCCTTCACCAACCCCAACCTAGCTCGTTGCCCCTTCACCGGTCTTGACTCATGCTCGTCGCCCCTCAGCGCACCTTACTACCCCTCAGTGTGCCTCGCCGCCCCTCAGCACTCCTCTCTTCCCCTATTGGTAATGTTTTTTTCTTGTTTTTTTTCTAAGATATTATTATGCTTACAAGAGTCAATGCATTTGGAATTGACATTATATGACATGATTTGATCTATGATTTTGGCAAGGTCTTTTGTTTGGACCATGTTTTTTTATATTCCTTGTGGTTGATGGGGATATACTATATTCCATGTGTTTTGTATAAAACATACATGAGCCATGTTTTTTGATACCATACTCCTTGGTGGGTGTTTATAGCATCCACAATCATTATCTAATATTGGTATAAAAGTTCTATGGGAGACTTTGTTTTTGAAAAATTCCTTAAAGATCATCTTTTTATGATTTCATTAAATAATTTTATAGCCTTCCCCTATAATATATGGTAAAATTAAAATTTTTCATTCATTGGTTATTTAAGGGTTTATTGGAATTATTTCTTACACCATTTATATACACAACTTGAGTTAATACATATTAAATACATGGTGATGTAGGTAAGGGTAAAAACTATAAATAGGTATGAGATGATTTTAGTAGACATCATCAAGTTGATTTTATATGTTTTTTATGTCATGTTGAGGGGTTTTATTATATTATTTTCTAGCTATTTTAGTTTTATTGTATATGAAATTTTCAATTGGGATGCATTTTTTATATACCCTAGATTAATTCTTAATTTGAAACAAAATAGATTGAATTTCATACATTAATTTATATTTTTATCTTTTATATATACAACTTACAATTACTAAGTTCTTTACTTTAATATTTTACCATAGTGAATTATTAAAGGGAAAACCACTCCATGCATAATACTTTACTACCCTATGGGCTAGTCAATAGCCTCTGACATCCAAATACTACATTCCCTAGGGACACAGTGATTTATAATCCCTCCTTCCTATATCATATTAGAATAAAAAACAAATAAATCACTAGAAATTCTATATGTATTGTTTATTCTTTATTCTATGAACATTTAATTGATATTAAAAGTATATTATGCACTTCTAGTAAATTAGTATTATATTCATTCCTTCTTAATGAACTGAATTTGAACAAGTTTTTCATAGGATAATTGATTCGTTATCTTCTAATTAGTGTTTTTTTATCTCTTCATCAGCAACCACTTTCTCCAACCATAAAGAGACTGCTTCTATATCTTCAACATGACCAACATCTATATACCACAAAAAATAGAAAACAAATAATGCATGGAGAAAAAATTTAACTATCACCTACTTATTATCATTATAAGTTAACCCCTAAAATATAGTTGTTTTATTTATACTCAATCAATAGATATTTCAAAACCTATCAAAATACTAAAGTTAGAGATTTGGAGTGATATTCCATTAAACAAAAAGAAGATAACAATGATTGAGGTTTTAATAAGGTTATCCTACCATATAGGATTCCAAATAAATTAATGACTCATCAATATGAAATTGAACAAGATTTTAGAAATATAAAGAATGGGTGTAAAGAAACATTCCCAAATGACTA
Organism: Viscum album; assembly: GCA_963277665.1. NCBI lineage: Eukaryota > Viridiplantae > Streptophyta > Magnoliopsida > Santalales > Viscaceae > Viscum > Viscum album. The sequence goes on from OY728150.1 coordinate 122,937,068, forward strand.
CCCTCTATTATTTTCTAGTCATCTTAGTGGAAAAGGAAATGTATTTTTAAAAATATAAAGTAAAATATAAAAAATTATCATGCCTAAAAGTGGTGGTTAGAGAAAGTGGACCCCCTCATGGACTATTTTGGATCACCAAGGATGTTTCATGATCCACCCCAGAGCTCCACATTATGTTTCAACCCCCATTTATGTTCCATGATCCACCCCAGATCTGAAAATTTTAATCACATTCAGGGTCACAACATGTTGATACCCATAATACTTCACCATGATACTCCACATGTTCTAAAATTCTCAACCCCATACCATACCCAACTCTTTGAATCCTAATTAGAGGCCACTAATAACATACAAAGTAGGAAAAAATTATTAATATACATAATATTTAATACTACCCTATGACGCCACCTTCTCCCCCTACCCCAGCGAGCCTTGAACCCTAGATCGGCTCCCCACCCATGCTGCTGGTGACCTCGCCACCCATAAGTGCGCCCCTCCGCCCATCAACGTGCCTCACCGCCCATTGCCGCTAACCCCCCGAATCCCTATCTCACCTCTTAGGTATGGTTTCAAAAGTTCCAATTATACCTGAAAAGAATTTGAAAAATCTTTTAACAATTTCATTTGATTAATATTAGAACATAATGAATTAAAATATGCATGATTCACCTAATTGTAAAGGGATTTTAAATCTACATTCACTAACTCTATAACTTATTTATCTTCAAATTCCACTACAGTATTATCCTTGATGGTTCTCATATCATACTCATCACCAGCAATCATCAAACATGACAAATGTGTTGATCCAAGAAAAGAATAATTGGGATTTTGAATTGGATTTAAAAAAATTGTAAAATGAAAAATAATAAAATTTGGTGTTGATCACACTCTATTTAATTGATCAACATCAAGTGTTGGTTCTTAATTTAAGGAATCTAGGAGGATTGTGGAATTTTGTAGGAGATAATTTTTAAGTAGTACAGTTTCCACCTCTGTGATGTTATATTCAAAGTTAGTATGGATGGGATTTTTGTGCCTTAAACACCTAATTATGGAACTTTAAAAAGTAGTTGTAAAATTATCTAAGTTCTAAATATAATTATTTTATAATGGGTTTCTTTTTTAGATCCTCCTTTAAGTCAAAAATGTGCTCCTTAAATTATATCTCTTCATATTTTGAGCTCAAGACTCCCCTCGCATGCCTAGAAAATAAGTAAAAAATCTCTTCCATTAGGGAGGGATAATCAATAAATGGTTTCATTTATTTTATATTTTTAAATTTTAAATGAAATTAATAAAATATTTACAAAATTAAATGAAATTTTGATTTCTTTATTTGTATACTCAGAAATGATGATGATTTTATGATGTTTTTTGCATACGCTTGAAAAATATTTGTGATTTTTACAAAGTACAACATAGGGTTTAACCTAAAACATATCTCTTGAGGATATATAATGTTAATCAATCAATATTAAAATTCACTTTATTATATTTTTCTACATTCCACAAAAACATCCAATTCAAACCATGTATTATAATAAATTTCCATTTCCATTATAAGACTTCACTACCATGTCAAGAAAGTCCATACTAGGACCAAGATAAACAAAGAAGACAACCCAACCTCTATATTTCAAAGAAGACATGGATTTTTCATATCCTTTTTATTCCACTTATACATACCCACCAGTATGTCAAATAATACATTATATACTTACCTATCTACTTAGATACTAAAAAAGAAAACATCACAGGGCCAACTATAGTTTCTTTCTGATAGAGGTCCACATTATGTTTCAACCCCCATTGATATTCCATGATCCACCCCAGATCTGAAAAATTTAATCACACACAGGGTCACAACATGTTTCTACCCATAGAACTTCACTATGATACCCCACATGTTCTAAAATTCTCAACCTCAAACCATACCCAACTCTTTGAAACCTAATTCGAGGCCACTAATTTAAGGTAAGAGTATGTTTCCATTTCATATTCCTAACTTATATTCAATTATTATATGATTTATCAATCCCTTACCTTAGTGATATCAAAGTAATGACATCATTAGTTTTTCCATCTGTTTTGGTGGAGCACGACATACAAAAAACTACAGGGATGGGATCCTTGTTCTCATCTTCTTTTATGGATCTTTTTAATTTGCATGCTTTGGTTTTCTAGTGGGTGATTTACCATATGGATTTATATAAGAAAACCTTATATAACTGACCGACTGAAATTTATTTTTTTATTAATACCAAGAGAAAGACACTTACATTTCACGGGGGACGAAAATAGTGAAGGCCAAGAGAGTCCTTCCGAACCACATTAACACACTCCAAAGGTAAAGAGTTAAGGGTGTCATAAACCACAAGCGTCTCCTCAGGACGGCCCCAACGAGCCAGCTCGTCTGCCGCAAAGTTAGACTCCCTCAGATTATGGTGAACCATCCTTCCCTGATTAGTCTCCACATTGTGATATACATGGATAAAAGCTGGATCACATTACCGAGGAACACACCTCAGAATGTTAAGGGTTTGAAGGATTTTTTAGATTTTGCAATTTACAATCGATCCATTGAAGGGAGAATAAGATGTCCATGTCCTAAATGTAAATTTAGAAGATTTTTGAAGAGAGGTAAAGTTTATGAACATTTAATACTGAAGTAATTCCCTGGTCAATATTTGTGTGGGATTTGGCATGGAGAATAAAAAGTTACAGAAAGGCTGAGCACTGATTTTAATCCACATAATGAGTTCCCAACATCATCAATAATTGAAAATGAAATGAAAAACCTCATAAATGATGCATTCAGCATAGCAAGACACCACTATCAACATCAAAACATAACAGAACAACCAGATGAGGGTGCAACAAATTGCAACGTGACAAGTGATGTTTTTGAGACTGTAACACAACCAGATCAAAATTGTAACATATCATTGGATCCACCTCATGATTATTTGGAGAAAAATTTAAGAGAAACTTCACTGAGGAAAATACGTTTCATGATTTATTTGACAATGGAAATCAAGAGTTTCATAGTGGATTTTTGAAATATTCAAAGCTTTCTTTTCTGCTGAAGTTTTACCATATCAAATGTCTATATGGAATTAAAAATAAGGAAATGTCCATGATATTGGAATTGTTGCATGATGCATTTCCTGAAGAAAAAATCCTTGAGTGTTTTTATGATATGAAAAAAGTTGTTAACAGACTTGGTCTGAATTATACAAAAATACATGCATGTCCCAATGATTGTATGCTTTATTAGTGATAGGATTCAAGTAGACATAATTACCTTCTTCTAGATGGAAGTCAATGGGCAATGTTGGAAGTCTGAATCAACATACTTTCATGAAGAATAATAAAAGTAACACTCCTTCGAAGTTTTTGTGTTACTTTCCTTTAAATCCTCAATTGCAAAGATTATTCATGTCATCAAAAACTTATGAACACATGAAGTGACATTTTGTAGATAATAACAATGATGGGTTAATGAGACATCCATGAGATTCACAATTGTGGAAGATATTTGATTCATTAAATGTAAATTTCTCAGTTGATCCTATGAATGTTCTATTGGGATTGACTGTCGATGGATTCAACCCATTTGGGACTTTGGTTACCTGTTATATCATTTGGCCAGTTGTGTTGATACCTTAAAATCTCCCTCTATGGATGTGTATAAAACAAATATCTTTTATCATTTTGATGATTATTCTAGGAAAAACATTTCTGGAAATGATATTGATGTATAGTTGCAGCCTTAAATTGAATAATTACAGGAGTTATGGAGCAACAGTGTTAAGACATTTGATGCTTCTTCTAAAACAATGTTCAAAATCTATGCTGATTTAATGTAGACCATTAGTGACTTCCCTGGGCTTGGGAATTTATCTATTCGGAACATTTATATGGGTTTGGATTCTCCTGTTTGTAACTTTGATTTTGATCCCAAATGGCTACCTCACAGTAGAAAATGGTGCTTCTTGTTCCATCGAATATTTCTCTATGCATCTCATAGATTTCGGCTGAACAGATCAAAATTTAATGGTTTAATTGATCGTAGACCACCTCCAAAGTTTTTAACTAGTTCTGAAATATTGACACAACTTGAAATTTTTGAAACAGAATTTGGGAAGGTTCATCATTTGAATGATAGTGGGAAAAGGTTTCTAAGTGCATCATCAAGTGAAATTAGAATGCAAAAATGAAAGAAAAAAAAGTATATTATCCAAACTTCCATATTGTGAATTTAATTTGTTTTGGAATAATCTTGATGTGATTCATATTGAGAATAATTTCTGTGACAATTTTATTTTCCCATTGCTTAATGAGCATGGAAAGTCAAAGGATCATCTTAATGCTTATAAATACTTACAAGTAATGAACATAAAATGTGATCTCTGGCCAATTGAGAATGAAAAGTATGCTCCGACAATTTTTTTAATGAAAAATAGGGATAAAGATACATTACTTTGATTTTTAAAAAATGTGAAGGTATATAATGGGTATTCAAGTAACATATCAAGGTTTGTTGACTTGAAGATTCGTAAGTTACATGGATTGAAAATTCAAAATTCACATATTTTGTTACAATAGTTACTACCATTGGCATTGCGTACATTATTACCTGAAAAAGTTACTGTTGTTGTACTCCAATTATGCACATTTTTTAGAAAACTATGTGAGAAATCTCTACATACATTTCAGCTTGAAAACCTCCAGGAGAGGTTTGTATTGACCCTTTGTGCAATGGAGATTATCTTTCCTCTATTCTTTTTTAATGTCATGATGCATTTAACTGTGCATTTGGTTGAGGAAGCTAAATTAGGAGGCCTCGTTCATTATCGATGGATGTATACAATTTATGAGTACTTTATTTATATGTTTTTCAGTTAAGTAAACAATTTTTGACACTTAATTAAATGCATAATTATGTTTATTTTATTTCATAGATATCTTCAGCATTTAAAATCATATGTGAGAAATAAAGCTCAACCATAAGGCTCTATTGTTGAAGGCTATTTGGCTGAGGAGTGTCTTACCTTTTTTTATAGATACTTGAATGATATTGAGACAAGATTTAATAGATTTGGATGTGTTGACGACACATCGACTCAACCTCAAATACATCAGAAATCAAAAATATTTCTTGTTATTGGCTGATCAGTTGGGAGGACCACAAATGTGACACTAATAGAATTGGAATTATTACAGGCACATAGATATGTGCTGCTGAATAGTAAAATTGAAGATTCATTTATTGAATATTTTTGGATAAAAACAAAGATACAAATGAGAGTCCAAACATGAAATGATAAATATATAACAAAAGATGTTAATAAAGATCATATAGAATGGTTTGCATGACGTGTAAGTTCATAAATATTACAATAAATATGAATATTAGTTTAACACATATATTTTTTAAATCTAATAAAGTATATTTCTTTTCTTAGATCGTGAATACTGATACTTGAGCAGAGTTGTTAGAATATTTGAAGTTTCTTGCTTGAGGTCCTCTAAAACAAGTTAGAAAGTTCGATTCTTACAATGTGAATGGCTTTAAATTTTGTACAGTCGATCAAGAAGATGGTTTGAAAACACAGAATAGTGGAATATTTAAATTTTCTGAAGTGGGATACTATATAAAGATGACTATTATTATTGAATTAAACTACCATGGGCATTTTTCAGTTGTTTTATTCAAATGCAATTGGGTTGATATTATCAGAAGTGTTAAAAAATATTCCTTTCAATTTACTTCTGTGAATTTCTCTTGCTTGATGAATGTTGGTGATCGTGAACAACATGATCCATATATCTTATCATTGTAAGAAAAAATGTTATATTATGTGAATGATGTTGTGGATGAAGGTTTGAGTGTAGTTTCTCACATAATACGAAGAGATTTGTATGATATGGGTGATGAAGTGAAGATTTGACCTCTAAAATTAAATCTCATCAATAACAAGAAACAGAATTATTTGTCCATCATGATATTGAAAATATTATTCTAGAAAGGATAAATGAAGTGGATGAAGTAATGGAGTAGGAAACCAATATGATTGAAGTGGAAAATGATTGTATGTACAGTTATTTATTCATTCAGTAACCACTTATTTCATTTGTGCAGTCATTCATTATCATTGTTATGTATGTTTTTTTTTGTTAGTACTGGGCATCTGTTATCATTTTTAAATTTTTTTCGGCATATTTTTTTTGAAATATATGTTCTGAACTTAATTTTATTTGATTAAATGATAGTAATTCCAAGAAGGAAGTGATACATTGTTTCATCCACTACTGTGATAGATGACGATCCATCTGTCTCCCTCCCTACGGCATTTGAGCCACTAGTTGTCTTCCCCCCTCCACCATCTCCCCATGCACCATCTCTCACACCCTTTGTGAGTGTCCCTTTAAAAGATGAGTCGTAGACTCCCCCTTCAGCATCCTCAGATGTTGGGTGGCGGCACGCCACTTCTAGTTCATCACGGGCATACTGGAGGGTCACTGTTATAGGTACAAATTTAATATAAATAAATTTATTGCATTTTTTTATACTAATTTTTTGTTCATTAAAGATGAAAAAAATGAAACTATGTAGAAAAATATAAAAAGTGTAGATGTGTAAAATATTAATAGAGAGAAGATATTTGTCCCATTTGATTCATATGGAGTCCCTATAGATGCCACCACAGGATTACTTGGACAAATTCTAGGCCAGTTGGGAGCAGAGACCATTTCCCTTCCTATTTATTATGATGATTGGAGAAATATTCCTCCAAGTTGGAAAATTGAAGTTTTTGATTCATAAATAAAGGTAATTTTAATACATTATGGTGTAATTTAATTTCATGTTATTAATATGTTCAAAATGAATTTATGTATATAGATGTTTTCCCATTTTACAGTTGCTGATGTGATAGCACGAAAGTGGATGTTGAAAAATCTTGGTAAGAAATGGAAAGACTTCAAATGGAGATTTTGGAGTGATGTCAATGATACTTTGTTGACCGTCCAACAAATATATGAGAAGCTACCCAATGGGGTACCCAAATACCAGTGGAAAGTTTTTGTTGACAAACATCGTGATGAGAAGCAGATGGTATTTAAATATATATTATTATATTAACCTCATTTTATATTTATACATATATATGAAGAGGATATGACATTGAATACATTACTATTAAATTTAATTTAATTTATTTCAGGATCTCTCAAGAAAGAATTCATCAATCCGGGCTAAGCAAGTCATCCCTCATACTGCGGGGTCAAAAAGATTTTCTATAAGTAGATCGACTCTGGTAATCTTTTCATTAGTTTAAATATTTATAAGAAAATATTATCTATTTAATATATTAAATTTTTTATTTATCTTTGTTTAATTCGTTCACAGAGTTTAGGGAACTAAACATCCTGAACTGAAGTGTGGTTGGATGTTCACAAAAAATATTATGGGAGTTTGGTTAATGAGCTTGCCAAATAAGTTGGGGTATGAACTAATTTTTTCATTATAATAACTTATTATCAGTTTTTACTATGTTAATATATATTGATATTTGATTTATAGGTAAAAAATAAAGAAATATGGGATGTCAATCCTGGGTAGTCCTACTCAGTCTCCTAGGATGACCCGGTTGCTAAAGTCCTTGGGAAGGATCATCTTGGTAGAATGCGTGGGATGGGTTTTGGACCCGTACCATCTGAGGTCTTTGGAAGGCCACCAAGGATTATAGCTGCATCTACTACTAGTTTTAGTCAATCCATACTTGGAGATTCTCATAGAGAGATTGTTTCACTGCAAAACACAGTTCAAGACCTGGGGTCTCAGATATCTCCTTTGAAAAAGGTTTTGACTAATATACATCAACAGATGAGCATATATGCCCCCGATGGTATTGCATCGACTGGTGGTGAGTAGCTAAATCACAAAAATTCAAAATCAATTAGTTTTCAAACTTTTATTGGTTTTAATTTTAAATATAAATATGAAACACTATTTATTTTCCAATATAATGTTCTTACAGATGGTAGCAGGAAGTAGAGATAGAGGTGGAGAGGGTGATGATATGTGTTCATCATCAGAAAGTGGTTATTAGTATTGTTGATATGTTGGACAAATATTTTAATAGTCGGTTTGTATATGTATCATGTGTGGAACATAGTTTCCACAAAACATTTTCATGACCTAACATTTTCTTGATTTTTCATGTTTCCTTTTATGTATTTTATTGATTTCTGATGTTTCCTTTTATGTATTGATTTCTCGAGTGTGGTATGAACCATATATGTCAACTCTTTATTGTGATGATTCATTTTTTATGATTCATTTTTCCTAAATTTATTTTTTCATTATAATAACTTATCCTACATTTTATAGACCAATGAATTTACCACTACATTTCTATTTCTAACATTTAAAAACATTGAACATTAAAATTTTCTACTTTCCCTAGTATTCATGATACTCTTGGTCTTTTCTAATTTCCCTGAGACTCATTTCTCTCCATTATTCCTTATTTGAATATTAGATTCTAGCACATCGTCAATGGATTAATATTCTCATTTGGTAAATTCTGCGCTAACTATTATTTTTTCCTCTATTCTGAGACACATATATTTCAAGGTAAATGATTCAAGATCATCTCTAACTGTGTTCTATCCATGCCTCACCTAGTATCCTTCTTCAACCAATCTACATGGTTTCCCATGACCATGTTCCTATCATGCAACCATTTAGAGGCCTCTATAAAGCTTAAAACCAAAAAACAAACAACCTAAGAATTCACTCAACAAAATAATATCTCAGAAATAATTAAATAAGGGTAGAATGTAAGTCTTAAGTCCCCTATAAAACTTCAAGTCACTATAATTTCCCCCTCTGAGGATTTATCATCCTTGAGTAGTGCCTCTATATTTCACACCCAAAAAACTAGGTCTATTGAGCTCACGCATCATATTATCACTTGTAAGACTCTTCATGCATACGTCCATTCTCCCATATGACTCTAACAAGTGACAAAGTATTTCTTTAAAATATTTTCTCACTACAGTCTATGATTCACACCGAGCTCTCCACAAATGTTGGGTAAGGCTCCAACTAAAATTCTTCATAGTTGATCACATAATTTTGATTGAGAATGTACAACTAAATATAAGATACATGTAAAACATCACACATTCCTTGATATTGTGGAGGAAATTCCAAATAGAATTCCACTTTCATGACACTCTTGATAATCCCAAACAGCCCCATAAACTTCGGTGCCAGCATCCTTTTCATCTGCAATCATTGATTCCCTAATTGAGGAGTCTCCCATAATAAAACTCAAACACCCCCAATGAATTCCATTTTTTTCATCCTACCATTTTCATATGATCTCTATTTTAAATGAGAAGTGATTAAATTCTTCTTGATATAGTAAAATCTCACAAATGCCTCTAAAATCACGAATGACCTACAATTACTACCTTCCATCCTAATGCTAACATATTAGTGAATGAAACATCCAACCATAAAGAGCATCCAAATGTGTCATTTGAATTTAATACTGGTTTTATTTGTATGTGAACTCAACCAAGGATTGGATATCAACCCAAGTTCCCCTAAAGTATAATATGATGAAAGTCATTGTGCAATGTAATTTTGGTTATAATTGGTTTCCAAAATAATAAAATATGGATTTTTTAATACTATATTCTTAATTACAATTTGACTGAAATAAATTGATGCCTAATGCATGTTTATATAAAGTGTTCATCAATATGTAAATGGAATTGGATAAAGAGAATGAAGCTGAAAATTCATGTTGTTTTTAATATTATAGGCATATTATTGTAAATTTATTCTTTAAATTTTATTTAAACAAGAATATTTGATGGTGGAAATTCTAGTTAATTTATATTTTCAATATTAGTAACACATCAAAAATAAATTTGTTAATCCAAGACTTTAATTGAACAATTAGTTTAATAAAGATAATTTTACGGTGTCGAGTAAGACCATTTTATTATTATGAATGGATTTTTATTTTAGGGACTAGATTCCATATTGACTCTATTTGATGTTTTTTGTCTTTTTATTTCTCTGGTTGTAGGAATTTATATATAATGTTATGTAATCTTGGGATGGCTATTGGTTGATGAGGTATGGGTAGGGAGGCTTGAGTTTTTAGAATAGTTAACACCAATGATAGTGGGATGTATGTTGATATGAATGGTTATGTCAGGGTTGGAACTAGTATAGATGGAATAGGTTGAACCTAGTCTTGGCATTGTTTTCATGAAATATGACATACATGGTTGTTTATAATTTTTCTTGAAGGTCTAATGGCCATTTGATATGTTTATCTACATTCTTTTAACTACTGGATGATGCATTTGGTTGTGCTTAGTTAATAATATCTTTTAATATTGATTGTAGTATGTATTCTGTTGGTCTTTTAGTATTCTGGGAATGGTTTGTTTTTTAGGGAACTGGTACAGGGGCTGCAGAAACTGGTTCTTTTTTTGTAAATTTGTTTTTAGCGGTGGTTTTAACCACTGCTAACTGTAACAGTTATATTTAGTGGACACCTCTATGGTCTTAAATTTATTGGTGGTTCTAACCACCACTACAGTGTCCCATCTTCCGTGCTTTTTTTCATAGAGGTTATAATGTTTTTAGCGGTAGTTTTTGGAAACCTCCACAGAAGCATATAGCGGCGGTTTAAACTGCCTCCATATCCAAAAATAACCGCTGTGAAATTTTAATTTTCCTATAGTGAAAAATGGGATCACGATAAAAAAAAATCGATAGGGGTACACAATGAAGTCTTAAAACTTCATTAATATATAGTCTTGCTAAATGTTTAAGTGGTAAATCTTCTGTTATAGCAAGAAAATGTGCTGACTTGGTAAGATGATAAAAAAATGACCCATATTGCATCATTCCTTCTAGGAGTCGTTGGTAGTCCCATGAAAAAGTCAATCATAATATCATCCCATTTCTACTCAAGTATGGGAAGAGGTTTCATGACTCCTCTATGATGTTGTCTTCCATTCTTCACCAATTGAAAAACCATACATATTGACACATAATCAAAAATCCCCCTCTTCATGTTTCCCCACCAAAAATTTTCCTTCAAATCTCTATACATATTAGTGCTATAAGGGTGTATATAGAAATTGGAACTATGAGCATCATCCAACAATTCCATTTTTAGATCAGGTATATTAGGAACACAAAGTCTCTTCCCAAATTTCAAATTTTCATCTTCATATATGAAGTTACTCAATCTCCCATCATTCAAAGATTTAATATTCTTTTGAAACTCCTCATCATCAGTCTGAGAACTCTTTATCCTTTCTAGTAAAGATAGTTTAGCAACCATTTGAAAAAGTATTGATGTTTCAACTTCCATGATTATTCCCATATCCATCTTTACTAGATCTATGAACATAAGATCCCTTTCAACTCTCATCTTGTTCAAAACTCCATGATCCTTTCTACTCAAAGCATCAGCCACCTTTTTTCCTTCCTTGGGTGGTATTGTATAGTAAAATCATAATCCTTGAGTAGTTCAAGCCATCTTCTTTGCCTCATGTTGGGTTCTTTTTGTGAGAAAGTATACTTCAATCTCTTGTGATCAGTATAAATATCACATTTTTCACCATATAGATAGCGTCTCCATATTTTCAGAGAAAAGATTATATATTCTAACTCAAGATCATGAGTGAGAAAGTTTTTATCATGTATTTTTATTTTTTGTGATGCATATGCAATAACTCTATCATTCTGCATAAGGACACAACCAAGTTCTTTCATTGAAGCATCACTATAAATAACAAATCCATCATTACCCAATGGTAGAGTCAAGGAGGGATCATTGACTAATCTTCTCTTCAGTTCTTCAAAACATTCTTCACACTCTTTATCCAAACAAATTTAACCCCTTTACGTGTGATCTTGGTTAATGGGTTTTCCAATATGTAAAAATTCTATAAGAAATGCCGATAATAACCTACTAAACTAAAAAAATGCGTACCTCGGTTATACTCGTTGGTGCTGGCTATTCTTTTATTTCTCTTGTCTTAAAAGGATCAACAGAGATTCCATCCTTAGAGACAATATGGAAAAGAAAAGAAATATTCTGAAGTCAAAATTCACACTTGCTAAAATTCCCATATAAATCATTTCATCTGAGGGTTTTCAGAATAGTGCGCAAGTGATTTTCATGATCTTTGTAGATTTTTGAGTATACCAAGATATTATAAATAAATACCACTAAAAATTCATCAAGATATTCCTTGAAAAATCTATTCATTAGATCCATGAATATAGAGGGTGAATTAGTCAATCCAAAATGCATTACTATAAGCTTGTAATGTTTGTACCTGGTTCGAAATGCTGTTTTCAGAATGTCTTCCTTCTTCACACACAACTGATGATATCCAGATCGAAGGTCAATCTTTGAAAAATATTAAGCTCCATGAAGTTGGTTGAATAAATCATCAATGTGAGGTATGGGATACTTGTTCTTTATTGTTATAGCATTGATCTCCCTATAGTCAATGCACAATCTCATTGATCCATCTTTCGTCTTAACAAAAAGAACAGGGGCTCCCCATAGAGAAACACTAGGGAAAATAAATCCTTTATTACTCAATTCATCTAGTTATTTCTTTAGTTCCACTAATTCCAAAATGTTCATTATATAAGGGGTCTTTGATATTGGCCTTGAACCAGGAATTAAATCAATGGAAAACTCAATTTCTCATTCTGGAGGATGTCCTGGTAAATCCTCTAGAAATACATCAACATATTCTTTTACAATAGGTGCGTACTCTATTCGAACATTTTTTTCTCACCCATAGTTATTTAATTCTCTTACTCCCCAATAATTGAATTTATTAGAGCTATTGGGGGTGGATATAGTTAAGAATTAGATGGTGACATTTGTTCTATAAAGATAAGGTACTCCTTATCGTCATCAAAAATTGTAACCTTCTTCTTATTACAATAAATTTTTGAATCATGGTCTTAAAGACAATCCATACCGAGGATTATATCAAATTCAATCATGGGTATGATGTTGAGATCAGAAAATAAAGAACATTTATATTCCCTAATGGAAACTAATTCACAAAATTATGTTGCAATGATACTTCCCTTATGAGTTTTGACTGAAAACTCCCTTATTAAATCAAATTGGAAATATCTAATTTTCTTAGAAAACTGGGATGATATGAAACAATGTGATGATCCAAAATCAAATAAAGCATTGGCTAAACTTGAGGAAACCATTAAATTATCTTCCACCACGTCTTTCAGAGCTTCAACCTCAGCAGTAGTGATCGCATAAGCTTGGCCTTGGTCCCTTGGCCTTTTCTGAGGTAGGTTTCTTTGGAGCTTAGACATTCATTTGCATAATGCCCCATTTCTCTACAATTTTAGCATTCAACATTGACAACCACTTTCTTTCCCTTGCAATCACGATCTTGGTGGCCTTTTTTCACCACACTTGTAATAGACCCCCATTACCTTCATGCAAGTACTGGGGTTTTTCTTCTCACATTTACCGTAGGATGGATATTCAACTTTTCTCTTCTTTCCCTTATTTCATTTCCAGAGTGTTCAGAATATCCCTTATTCTCTTTCTTTTCTTTAAAGTCTTATGACTTAGAGAATTCATTTTCTGTCTTGATAGCACATGAGACAATAACTTCGTATAATGGGAAGGATTGTGAGACTAATGGTCGATGGGGAAATGGTTTTAACCCATCTAATAATTGATTAATATTACTCCTTGTGTTACGTATATAATGTATTACATGCCTTGTTAATCTTGTAAAGTTAGCCTCATACTTTTCAATATTCTCATCCTCCTTTTTCCTCAGACTCAGAAATTGACTTTCCATATCTGCTTGATTGTCATGAGGAAAGTATTTTTATAATAAAATATCTTTAAACTCCCTCCATTCCATATTTTATACTTCTTCATCTTCCTTTGTGTTTTGAATTAATGACCACCATTGATCTGTATATCCTGTGAGGCAATAAACTGCCATGATAACTTTTTCCCTTTCGCTACTCCCCAAATCATGAAATATTTTCTCTAATGAACTTATCCATTTATCAGATACAAATGGATTTTTAGTCTCATTAAATGTTGGTGGTCATTTCCTCATGAAGTGGTCTAATATTGATCCTCTATGTTGTGGATCAGGGTGTTATATACAGGTAAGGTTATTATTCATAACCTGAGTGTGTTTTCCCAGTATAGTGATAAGTTGATTAGCACTAGTTGCATCACCATCTCCACTATAATTATCTTAAGTAGGATGGAAATACTCACATTGATTACATCCATTGATATTGTTTCCATTTATTCCACTAGGTATCATTTCTAAACAATGGCATATACTACATTAGTTTATGAATCGCAATATATAATTCCAAACTTGTAAAACACTTAACATAAATTGAACAGTTTATAGAAATAATTCATAATCATAAAAATGTTTCCTTTGAGGAGGTATATACTCATAAATCCTTCATAATGGTTTTTAAATAAATTTTGAATTATCCTTAGCATATCCTTCAGGAGTTTCATAACCAAGAGTGCACCAAGGCTCGTTGTCGTGTACCAGGATACCCTGGGTCAAGCTCGAAACTCCTTGTTAGAGTTTTCAATCCTAGGTACATCTTTTCCAGAGCTTCCACTACCTACTCATATCTAGAAAGGGTTTTTTTTCTTAGAAAACTCACAAAATCTCTACATTACCAAAATTCTAGAATGTTCTTCTATACTAATCCCCAAATTCTATCTCAGGTTAATGTTCTCTAATCAGAGTTTTTCAAAATCTAGCTTCCAAGGTTTATACTAAACTTCCTCTCATACCAACTTTAACGCCCAAACCTCATTTACTTAGAGTTGGTACATTATTACATAACATTGGTAGGATCACAAGGGATCAAATCTTGAAAGACCGATCAGTTTAGTAGCCATGGAATTACTAGATACAAACATAAGCTTTACATTACATCATGAAATAAAAACAACAGCATTTTTACCCTTTCAATACACTTATATTTTTTAGCCTATCCCTATAGGTCAACCATAAAATACTTCTTCACATCCTGGGAAAAATAAAACATAGAAAGGGGTGAGATCAGATGCTCCGTAAGGATAACAATATAGCGGAAACTTTTATAAATAAGTATAAACATTAAAGGCAATGCATAAGACTAAAACATAAGCCTTTTAAACTTAAACTTCAGAGTAATATGGAAAATATAAATCGAATAATTCTATTTACTTATTCACATGGATATTCTACTAGTTGAATAATCACATGAAATATCAATAGCCAGTTTCATAATGATGGAATGCATAATGTCAGACTTCATAACAACATAGTCAAGGCCTCATGCCAAGACTACAAATAATATTTTTTCAAGGCCTTATGGAAAGACACTATTTTGTCTCATGAAACCTACCGATGCATCGAGTAGCTATAATGGGATCCACCCATCACTTACTAAGTCCAATGTATTCCTTATATTAAAAGGTTTAAACATAACATAAACATTTGTATTAAAACTAGCATACAAAATGTAAATACTTTATCCATAAACCATGAATGGTATAAAAATAAAACATCCACACTCAAACATATCACAAAACCTTTAATACAATATGGAATATTTTTATCATAATAAATCAACTTCAAACAATTTTAAAATCCATCAAAGGATGCTGACATAGATGAAATGAAAACTATTTAAAATAAATGCCTCTTTCAATTTTGAAATAATTTAAAAGTCACATAATTATAAAATAAATCATTTATTTTGAAAATATTATTATTATATTGTAAGGGAGTATTCGAAGATGCTATAATGGCAAAAAATAGCCGCACCCTCCGTATAAGTTAAAAAATACATTCTTACCTTAATTTGTCGAAAAGGTCATAAAGTACCTTGTTTGGAAAACGACAGAAAGATTCCTTTATAAAAAATTTATAAAAACTAAAACAAGGGTATAAATTAATTTAAACCATAGTCTAGGAAATAGTAAAAAAAAATTCAAATACATTTTTAAGAAACATGGATGTGAATGATAAAGAGGTCCTAGTAGATACTCACGTATAAACAACCTTGGATAATGAAGAGGTTGTAGAATTAACCCTTACCTTGTACTTTTCCTTGGTTGAGGGTACGTTAACCTTCTGTATAATAGTTAAATAATTTTTATTAAATTATAAAAGAACCAAAAACATAAATATTATATCATATATGATCTTATAATATTTATTTGTTAACAATATTTCAGTAGTATCATCATTTCGGGTGTTAACTGATTTGTTTTCATTTATATGTTTTGTTACGTAAGTCATGTTTGTTATGGATAATATGTATTTTATTCATATCCAGAATGATATTAAGTTCTTAAATATTGTTATTTTTAATCATAAAATGAAATTTATTCATGAATTATTATGATGGGGAATGAATCTTATCGCATTCGTGGAGACGGTAATCTGTACGTATGCACGAGCGACAATATCATTCTATTGATGGTGAAATTGTATTTAATTGGATGTTATATCATATATAAATAATCATTAACATGTTATATTTATTATTTACAACATTTATACTCCTTATTATACCCATCCTAATAATAAAGTGTTTAAATAACAAACTACACCACGACGTGGAGACGGTAAGTCATACGTATGCACGTATGGTGACATTTTCATTCATAGGATGGATAGAATAATGAATATGGTTGTACCATATTTATAATAACATCACAGTGTGAATAAGGTACTGGAGTTATTATTTTGGTATGGTAATAAAAAATAAAGAGGAAGTGGAAGAAGAAAAGAACTTGAAAGAGGTAGTGAAATAATTACCTCTTCTTCAGGTGCTTCCTTTTGATTTGATCAAAAGGGATATTTAGGTTGGATTTTTGATAAAATTAATGCCTCTAGGATTAAGTGAGTTTATTTGGGAGGATATTTGGGTAGGGTTTGGCCGATCCAAATTGATTTGGAAATGTGATTTTTAGAGAAGGGGAACTTCCTTTTTATCAGAGAGGTGAGGGTCACTTTAAGAAAATCTTGAAATATTATTTTATAATAAAATCATTTTCGGTTTTGAATGGATAAAAAATGATTTATTTAAAGTATAATTTGGGTATGGGTCTAAAAAATCTCAACTGATAGGTTTTACACAGGTTTAGG
This sequence comes from Viscum album, assembly GCA_963277665.1. Classification (NCBI taxonomy): domain Eukaryota; kingdom Viridiplantae; phylum Streptophyta; class Magnoliopsida; order Santalales; family Viscaceae; genus Viscum; species Viscum album. Next base: position 122,954,324 of record OY728150.1, read on the forward strand.
TCACCATATTAACCTTATCTTTTAGATTTAACTCTTAGTTAAATAGTTTATCTTTTGTCATGTATTCTTGTATTATTTTAATAAATGGTTAATAAACATACTATAAAAATCCAAGAGAACCCCAAGTGGTTCATTAATGACATATATATTATTATATAAGTCCTTTTTCCAAAACTTATATTTTTAGACTCTTATATCATTTAATAATATATTATTTTTTTTAAAAACTCATTTATGTCAATTTTGACACTATTTGGTCTTTTCTTTTTGTGAAAGTCATAAAATCTTGATTAATTAGAAAAAAATTCATTTAATAAACCCTGACATGTCATATTAACCTATAAAATTATTTTAATTCATCAAAAGTCTTAATTTACATTTATTTGGATATTTATAATATCAATTATTTTAATCTTTCATCAATAAGGTAATTAGTGCATCATCATTGTGTCATAGATAAATTTAATTATTTAATTTATAAAAATTATAAATAAAATATTATTATATAGGAAATAATTTTATATTTCTAATGAATTTTTATAGTTGAATTTATCTTATATTTAAACCAATATTAAAAATGTTTTAGTTATGAAAATTTGAATTTTAACACGTTTAACTCTTCTTCAAATAAAATAATAATAAATGTCCTAATCTAATCCAAGTGAACCAAAAGGATCATATTTTATTCATAAGGTTTCTTTTGGTCTAAATACACTTATCCAATAGAATTAGGATGTGTGTTAGGGTAATAATAATATCATTTTTATCTTTAATTACCCTATTTACTTTTAACAGTGGTAAATAAAAGTCAAAAGTTTCTATTCACCAAAAATTGTTTTCATCTTATTGATCCACATTTTACTTATTGATATCAAACGTGTATCTTAAATTTTTGAAATTCAATTCACAGAAGCGGTAAAATTATGTTTTATGCAAATTTTCTAACGTGCCTAGAAGGTGGGTAAAAGACGGTAAAAAGTTCAATAAACTTTTATATATATAATTTTATTATAAAATGAATCCAATTAATTACATTGAAATAATATAGGTATTATGTATCTATTTTGACTTAAAATAAATTTAAATAAAATAAATAATTATTTAAATAAAAATTCAGTTTTAAACAATAACATAGTTTTTTCACTATTCATCAAAAATTGAAAGTATTCATAAAAATACCAAAAAATTCACCCTAAGCTAATTTTGATATTCCGAATCCAAAAAAGAAGTCCATTTTAAAAAATAAAATTTATAATGTTTCAAAAAGTAGATATTACTATTCATAACAACTAATTTGATTGGTCGTGGTGTGTTAAAACTCCAAATTTCTTACAATGAAAGCTATTGCATTATTCAAAGTTAAACATACTGTGGAAGCTTGGGGTATTGTAGGTCCTCTTATCTAGAGACCTCTGCAACTGAGTACAGTTAATTAACACATTACAAGGCTTTTATAGGGACTTCTGGTTATTATACAGGGAACCAAAATATCCACAACTTAGTCCAAGAAGGTAAAAATACACCATGACTGAGTCTGAGTAGCCGATACTCCAAATAAAATAGATCATATTTATTTTGTTTTGAAATAGTCTCAGCTCATAGTTACAGTAGCAACTGGAAGATGTAAATGATCTTCAATAATGTAAAGCCACAAAAAAATAATCTTAAATGTTATATAGGCCTCTTATTCTTCTTCTTTAAACAATAGAAAATAGATTAAACAAAATTAATTAGGCTTCCTTATTATTTACACCATTATAGAACAAGAATGTACAAAGAATACTTCTCTATTATTTAAAATCATGAGCAACAAAATATTTCATCACTTTATTTTCATCAAGCTTTTCATGCCTCTTCTCTTCTTCATATAGTTTGTTTTTATACTAATGAGAGATATATATGAGGAATAAATATCCAATAGTAACATCTATACTCTTACTTTGTATAGTTAAAATCCTTAATAAATATCCCAATAATTTTATATCACCATTTCCTCTTTAATCCTATATAATAAGTCTCTAATAAAATCATTCAATATAATTTGAATAAATCTTATAATAAAAACTAAAGAAATATTGCAATGTTGAATGATTTAAAAATACCATTTAAATCCATTAAAACATATTTAAATATATTCAAAATAGTTCTTGAAAACAATCATCATAATATGAATATAAATTCAAATATTGGAATTTGAATAAATATTTGTCCTCTGACTTTTCTAGAAAAATTATGTTAGAATAAACTGATCATTTTTCTCTCTAAATACTGAGCCAAAATATTTGTAATCTCTTATTCCATAATCTTTATGATTGATTTTAATTTATCTAACTAATAACCCATTAATATTAATCCAAATAAAAACATAGCAATTTAAAATACCAAGAAACATGTAAAAGAGAGTATTGTAAGCTGATTAAACTCCATACTCAGTTTTCTGTATATTTCAACTTTTAAATATTTATTCAATCCAAACATTCAATTATAGTATTTTTTTTCTTTTAAATACCATCTCCAGTTATGGTTGTGAATTCAATTCAGTTTAGTATGATGAAACTCAGTGAGATGCGGCGAGGTAAGGATATTCTCCATCTTGATTGAGTTTATGTTCATACAGCATCGGCGTAGAAGAGTTCTCCTTCATATGCACTTATTCTCAGAATATTTTATCATGATAAATATATTCTAAAATACTCATCATGATGCACCAAATAAAATTTAATCATTCATCATTTCATTGTATAAACATGGCGGAAACACAACTTCGGTTTCTAGCTTGAAACAGTGGATCTAAACCTCCATTTTTGCAGCACATAACATATCTTCATTTCCTTGAGTGATATATCCACATGAAGAGAACTGTTATATTTTAAAACAGGTTAAGTTTTGGAAAAAGTTCCAATAAACACTATAAAATATCCACATGCAACAGGTCATTATTCTATATTTTAGTTGAAAAATTTTATAGTGAATTTAATCTTTTTAGATGCAATGTTTCAGCTTGTAAAGATATGCACAGCAATCTAAGTTCGAGTTTTTCAGAAAAAATAACATATAGCAGTAGTAGAATAGTAGGATTCATTCTCACTGGAATTTAGGGTTCAAGAAATTAGGGTTCACTAAATGTAGGGTTCATGAATTTATGGTTCACTCAAAGTAGGATTCATGAATGTAGGGTTCATGAATGTAGGGTTCATTACCAACATAGCGTAGGGTTCATTACCAACGTATTGTTCATAAACCATAATTTTGTATAAAAACTAGGGTTTAAAAACTATGGTTTTTCACAAAAAATAGGGTTTATGTACCATACATTTTTTATTAAAACTAGGGTCTCACTATTCTGAAAGTAGGGTTGCATTGTTCTGAAAGTAGGGTTCAAATAATTCTTTAGAAAACTGGACAACTTTCATTTAGAGACTTCAATGATTTTTTAGAGCCTTTTAAAAGAATATTATTCCTTCTTCCTAGAATATTTATATTTAGTATATTTTATTATATTTATAATGGATCAATAATCAAATCAATATGACTTGTACTACTTCTGATATCTTTGAGAAATATAAGCAATAACATTCTGTAAAACTGCAATTCTGAAAAATAATCACAGAACTTCAGACAATTTATTGACCATCCAAATGACATTTTTAGACTTCTATGTAAACTAATAAAATCAATATAAGCTTCATTAATTTCCATCCAATTAGGGTTTGAGTGATTATTATATCTTTAGAACTTGTAGTAAATAAAATATTGAAGCTTTTCAAATTTGTTCACTATAGAGATGCAAAACTATTACAACAACATCAGTGATTTTTTAGAGTACCAAAAAATCCTTTTAACACTTCCTCATAAACTAATGATGTTTATATAAATATATTATCTATACAATGGTATAATTATCATGAAAATATATTCACTCTATCTTGAGATATAATCAAAATTCTTAGGTGAATTTAAACTGAAAAATGAAATGTCACTTGAACATCTTGTAATTGCTTAAGTTAATTTTTACACCATAAAAAACTAAATTGGAATTTTAAATTAATATATTAAATGAAGATAATATGTTTATATTTATAATGGAATAAATACCATAATAATATGATCAATATTTCATCATATATAAAATAAATACTTTGACATACTAAATCTAAAACACTTAACAAATTTATTAGAAAAAAAAAAGAATGATTGGTTGAAGTAATTATAAAATATAAACCAAGATGAGAATTTCAAGGATAAAATCAACACATTACTCATTCATAGAAAGAAGAGGGTTATGCACTGGCTAATGTAGCCACATTGCAAGATGATACTGACTAGGATAAGGTAATCTTTTTCATCACGCACTGAAGGTTAGTCTTCCCGATCATCATCTATGACATGGAAGAAATCAATCAGATTAGTGATGAACTAGGGAATGATGAACCAATGACCATTATATGATTTATGATCCCCATAATATAATACTTTAAAAATGGGACCCTTTCATTAGATCAGTATAAAAGGAAACAAATCTAATTTTAAAAAAAAAATATCACCCTTTACGATCAACCGAATGAACATAAAGTCATATATAAATGAGTATTTTATGGATTTCTCCTTAGATGTGTCATATAAGGAGATACCCTCTCCATAATATAAGAATTCCATGCAGGCTCTTGTAGCGATCACTATGCAGGAACCTAGATCTCCCACCAAATTGGGAGGCTTGGTTATTTATAGCCAAAAATGATTCAATGCTCTATGGAGTTCACTAAGAAAATTTATTCTTGTAAAATACACAAAAGCATCATAAATCATCCCCTAGAACTTTTACACACTATCAAGTATTCCTGATCATTTTTTGTATGGGGAACATATTTCATCGGGCCATATCCCCCATCTACAGCCAAGCAATTCAAGTGCATTCTTACTACTACTAACTTCTTCACAAAATGGGTTGAGGTCGTACCACTAAATGAATTTGAGACTAAGAGCATCATAAACTTCATGAAGTCTAATATCATCACCAGATGTGGTGTACCTCATACAATACTAATAGATAATGGTACTCGTTTATATTATTCTGAGTTGAAGAGGCTACATCAGGAGTACAACATCAAGTCCAACCATCCATCTTGATATCACAGAACAAAAAATGGATAGATATAGGCCATTATTAAGACTATGTCAAATATTCTCCATAAAATAGTTGACAAAAATAATAATTCTTGGAAAAAAACTCTTATATGCCTTGTGGGCCAATAATACCACAACCTGCACTGCCACACAAGTGACCTCATATTCTCTTGTCTATTAAACGAAGGCAGTGCTACCCATAGAAGTATATTTACCCTCACTATGAGTCTCTATTTATGATCAAATATCATAATACGAACAATCACAAAATTGAATTGATGAGTTGGGACAACTTTATGAGAAGAGGTTTCATGTATTGCATAACCTATAAGTCCATTGGAATCAGATTGCGTGATTATTCAACAAGAATGTCCACCTCTGCTATTTCCTTCAAGGAGAGTTGGTATTGGTACTAAAAACCTTGATGATACCAAGGAATAAGCCTCCAAATATTGAAACCAAGTGGGAAGTACCTTATTTCATACATAAGGTCTATTTCAATAGAGATTACTCTTTAGATATGATGGATGCAGAACATGTCATGCCCCCCACTAATTCAAGGTTTATCAAGAAATACTTTGCATGATTTCTACTATGCACCTAAGTCATGGAGGTAAGGATTTAAACTAAATAGTACCTCTAGTCCTCGTTACATAACCTTAAACTGTAGGACACCTACAACCTAGTCTCATGAAGATAAACTACACTTAAATTTCCTTGTCATGTGATGTTAAAGTACATGACATCTGATCCATCCTGAAAAGTCGTAAACTTCTTAGAGTGGGACATCTTTTTAGATTAATTACTTATATGAGATTCGTGTCAATGTAAGGGTATGGGGATTATTCCTCCTATAAAAGATCTTGATCTACATATGAGACCCTTAGTCTTCTATTAATGTCAAGGATCACTTGGTAAATGCCCAAAAATTCCCCCATCCCCCCACATATGATCAAGATTTATACAAGGGCCTTATAGAATAACTACATGAAATATTGATTCCTATTCTCATGGGATAATTATTGATGTATGGATATTTTTCCTAGGACCAATTCCAATATACATCCATAAATAACACCCATATATTTAAACCTGGTCAATGTATAGATTCCATTACTCCAAATAACTACATACAACTTCATTATTATCACTAAAGGATATGTATTGATGCCTGGATTATTTTATCTAGGCCCAACCATAATTTCTAAAAAGGTTAATTTTCCTCGTTTTCACATTGTATCTTCAAAATTCCCTCACCATGCTTCGTTTTTTGACCCTTCCGTCATTAATTTTGGGTTTTTATTTTACCCAGTACAGGGATACAAGGTTCTTACACTTCACATTCAGGATAAAACTGTGTGAAACTAATCATCATACCCACCGCATGATGTAAAACTATGAGGTATGGGAAATTCCATCCTTTATGACTTTAAACTACTTAAAATGACCCATTCATTATGACCTATTTCTCCCCTACATGAGAGCTAGGTCCATGTGGAAGTCTTTGGTACACAATCATCTTATGCCTAAGAGTATCAACGCCCCTTATTACTTACATGTGAGCCAAATCTATGAAAGGAATAATTATTATAGAGAATTATGTGCAATATTTATTCCCACTAATATGGGATACGTAGTGACGTTTGGGTACTCTACTATGGACCCATCCACCATTCTCATAAACAAATGAAAAAATGTCCCCCTCCTGTATATGGATCATATTTTCGTGGGAGATTCTGGCATCAGTTCTCTTTTATGGGGACCTATACTTGGGATTAAATGCCCCTTTCCCTGTATATGAACCAAATATGTGAAGGGAATTATCTTTATAAGAACTATATGTGGCTTAATTTCTATCCATATAGGATACATAGAGATAATCAAATCCCACATCCTAGGACTAACTACAATGATTAAAAATTCCATATCCATGTATATTAGCCAGATATGTGTAGGGAATCCTATTTTTATGAACTACATGTGGCTTGATTATTTTCTATACAGGGTATATAGTAGTGCTTGGATCTCATATCCTAGGCCCAACCATGATGTCCAAGACAATAATGCCCCTTTCCCCTATATATAATCCAGATCTATATTGGGAAGCATAGTTCAATTCTTCTAACCGCATTCATCATTGTCATATATATATTTGATAATCCTAGATATCCACCTTAACGTGTTGACCTCCATCACTTTATTGATTTGACATGTGCTAACGTGAAACCCTTTTTTACTCCACTTTCATATGATTTATATCTATGCATGGGATGTCTCTCCTCAATAAATATGTGTGGCTTGATTTTCATCACTATAGGATGCATAGTAATGCTCAGATTACTCATCTAGAAACTAGCCATTAAATTTTAGAGAAAAAAAACCTCCTAAATTAGTGTTTGGAAGTTTGAAACAATATTTCACTTCCATGATGGCCTTGAACTATGTTGGGATTCAGTTTTCTTTACTTTCATGTGGGTTGGATCCATGAATATGAATCTGTGTAAATATTATGTATATGTGGAAAAAAAATCCTCCTACCCACATATGAGTTAGACCTATGTGGGTATCCATTCAAGAACTTTAAGTTCCTTGATTCCTATCCTAATAAGATACATAGTGAAAAAATATTCTTTATCCTATGTACAGATGTAACATCAAGAAATCACCCCCCCCCCCCCCCCACTCTTTGTACGAGCTAGATCTATGCAGAGGGGTTTCTTTGAATGGATTGTTTGTAGCTTGATTCCTACCCTCACGGGATGCACAGTGAAACTTAGGGGAATTTCATCAATAGAAATTACAAATTCCCCCATATCATCTTGGTTCCTAATAATTCATTATACATTTGTAATGGGCCTCATCCATTCTCAACACCAAGACTGTAATATCCTAAACTACGATCCACTAAAATGGTGCATGATATATTCGGTCTCAGGGCCTTAAGTATTCCTCCATGTACACCAGAGGCTACTGAATAGTAGTAAGGGTTTATAGGTGATACGGTGGGGATGTTATACCCTCATGATTAGAGTATTATAGAGGTATAAAATATAATAAATAGTAGAATGAATATAAATAAGGATAGTTGAAAATAATAATAATTGGAAATAAATAATAAATGAATAAATGTGAATGCATGAATTAGCTATATTATACAAGAGACATACATATAATGGGAACACGTGGTATCAGATATAAAATAAAATACATGTACAATGAAAAGAACAAAACCCTACAAGGATAGCTCCATGAGAATCTTGAGAACTTTCTCAGTATTTTTCTCCTAATTCCTAAGTAAACAAGTGATAGAACATACCATAATCCATAATCCTAGACCTGAAACCATGAGGTTTGTTAGAGTACCAACCAATTTCCTAGATAGAGTTTGAGATATACTCAGTAGGCCACTACAAATAGTGTCTAATATAATATCTCACATAAATATAAAATAAAGTAATGTGCAACTATAATAATAAAAATAGTGCAATGAAATAAATAAATATAATCAATAGGGTTTAGGTTCATTAAAGGAAACATGTCCAACCATACCTGCTTCAGCCTAAGTTGGAATGCCTCTGATGATGTGCCACTAAATATATATATATATATATATATATATATATATATATATATATAAGAATATATATGTGTGTGTGTGTGTAAGTATATATGTATGTATGTATGTATGTATGTATGTATGTATGTATGTATGTATGTATGTATGTATGTATGTATGTATGTATGTATGTATGTATGTATGTATGTATGTATGTATGTATGTATGTATGTATGTATGTATGTATGTATGTATGTATGTATGTATGTATGTATGTATGTATGTATGTATGTATGTATGTATGTATGTATGTATGTATGTATGTATGTATGTATGTATGTATGTATGTATGTATGTATGTATGTATGTATGTATGTATGTATGTATGTATGTATGTATGTATGTATGTATGTATGTATGTATGTATGTATGTATGTATGTATGTATGTATGTATGTATGTATGTATGTATGTATGTATGTATGTATGTATGTATGTATGTATGTATGTATGTATGTATGTATGTATGTATGGTTATTAACTATATATATAGTAACATATATATCCAAATATATCGATATGTAGTACTAGTCTAGACTCAAGCCTTAACTTAGGTGTCCATGTATAATGATAAGATTCATATTTTAAATAAGGGTCATCATGCCCAAGTGTCTAATTTATAATGGATGTCATTCCCGAGTATCGCAATTTATAAGGGATTCCATGACCGATTCTCACAAATCATAAGGGACATCATGCCCATGATCAATAGAGGACACCATGCCCATAATAATAAGGGATTCCTTGCCCATAAAAATAAGAAATTTCTTTCCCTTAATAATAAGGGATGCCTTGTCTATAATAATAATGGATTCATTTCTCGTAATAATAAGGGATGCCTTTCCCATAATAATAAGGGACACAATACCCATAAATAGTAAGTGATTCCATGCCCATAAATAGGTAGGAACTCCATGCCCATTTATAGTTCAAGAAAACATTTTAACATTTCTTTCATAAGTTCCAAGAAGGGGTGAGTAAAATGGTATTACCATTAAATCTCCATTTAATCTACTTTACACAATTTGTTACATTCATTAAAAATAAAAATAAAAATCCATGGTATAAAACCATATAAAGAATTAATTGCAAAACATTTCATTTATCTAATTTGTTTTAATTTATAATATAGTGCACCTAAAATGTGTTTTTATTAGAAAATGGAGTCATGGTTTTCATATCATTTAAACCAACCAAATTAATTCTATTAGGTCAGTCCTATATAACTATCAAACAATCCATAAGTGAATAAGTACCACAAAGGTATAACCAAACCATTTAATTCATTAAATAATTTTTAAGTGTTCTAGGACATCTTAAAGAACACACCTGAGGGGTGTTTTAATATCTAGGCAAGGTCGATGAAAAGTTATTATAGAATCAAACTCATGAGGATCATCCATTAACAATTAATTCCCCACTCCCCACCTTAAGAGCATACTTTTCAGTAGTTAAATGAAAATATAAACTAAAACCATAGCCTATGCCCTATCCATTTATATAATTAACAACAACATGGATAAAATTTTTCTCATCCCTGAGTGCTAATATAACATCACCCCTGAATCATTACCACTTTCCAAGAACCAATACTAGGGTGTTTTCATGAAAATTAAAACCCATTGAGGGCCACCACCCTTAAACAACCATTGGTGTAACCCACACCAAGTGTACTTCCTTTAAACTTCTCCTCAAGCGCAACTACCAAGCAGTCCCATCATAAAATTATAAGAGGGTGGATAGGTACTTTGGTGTATAGCTAACTCCTCTCGGCATACTCTGGATGATGTTAAGATATTAGGCATGATTTTCTCTAAGTTGAGAATACACTAAGATGTTATCAATAGTTTTTTATAGCTCTCCCAAGACACACTCACTTAAAACATAAAATATTTACCTTAATTAACCCCTATAACTATGACTCCCAACCATGTGTTCCATGGTTCTATCATGAGTCAACTATCTCATGTCACCCGATCCATTTTTGGCTTATCCCTCATCTCAGATAAATCCTTTTTAATTTACCCAATCTTCGATTAACCCTTCCCACGAGAATCATATTTGAAACCATTTATTTTTTAACCTTACTAGGACACTCACTGATGTTCAATTCTAAAAATTTACCGCATGAAACTGATGCAAGATAAACTTACCATATGTAGTGGGCGTACCTCCTATTACACTCAGTTCAAACCCAAATCACACTACCATGAGTCATCTGTTAACAAGTCCAAACTGATTGTACTACTTTTCATGTCAATTTTAAACACACCAGGAGATCCCTTGGAACTCCTCTTCAAAACTGGGCACCCACCTATTCCATGATTTATCGAATGGCCGCCTGCCTCACAACATTTTTTTAGAAGAAATCACCAACCATACAACCACTGGTAAACTGGTCCCGGCACCTAAAATGTCCTAGGAAACATATACAGTTTCGATAGTAAGAACTCTAGGTTATTCCAATAAAGGAAAAGGCATTATCATTCCTCTATCATAACACCCAAGCATCTTCCGTAAATCAGTCTTAGGAAGAGCATAAAACAAAACCCATTGCCTTAAAGAAAAATGTAAATCCTAGACTAACCTATCTTGCAGATTACCCTAGAAAAAATTTAAGGATAACATACCATGGTCTATGTCAAAAGTGAGGGAATCTAGGTTTTTTTACCTATACCTAAGGTCTTCAGCATGAAAACCATATCCAACTTGATATATTATATCATATTTCATATAATATGCCTATAACTCCCTTTGAAAGTGGTAAAACTAAAGGTAAGTAAAAGAATATCAACATATGACACCGAATATAGTTAACATAAGCATAAAGACCCTAAATACCAAGAATTATTCTATAGGGACATGATCATCACTAATCATCTAAATAGAAGAGTGATCCCTAGAGGGTTTCAATGACAATGTAAGAAAAGATCTAACACTCACCATGAATCCGTATATGGTAATACTCCATCAAGGTTCAAATTTCCATAGAACCACCCATCTACCCAGGGTTTACATTCATTATCTAGAGTTATACTCAGGACAATCGATGCCTGAATGATACCTCATGTTAAAAAAACTTTAAGAAAAAATTTATCAGTGCTTTAAGGTTAGAGAGACTACCATAACTGGTTTATCCCCTTACTTACACAAGGCATCAACCCTAAAAAAGTTCATTCATAAAAAGATCATTAGGAATTACCTCATAAACTATAGGTCCAACACAACCTAGGAAGAATACATCAGAATTACATTAAAATAATCACATTCTCATTAAAGTAAACTCTCAAGGAAACATTTAAGACTAACCCCAATACAATGTTCCTTACAAAAATAACATCTAAAAGATTTAATTTTGACGAATTTAAATAATGATCATTCATTTTAATAATTAAAATGGTTCATATAATAGGGATATCAAGTATTAGTTTTAAGGAAAACTACACTTAGTGCTTTATGTAGTTGTCACCATGCATCATAATAGGTAAATTTTATCATAATTATCATTTAACCATTTATTCAGCCATAAGTTTCACATGACTAGGATTAGTTAAATAAAATATCAATTCCAAGTTATAGAGGCAAACACTATTTAGGTTGGAATTAGTATTTTAATTATCTAATTCCTCATAATAATAATTATCAAAATAATAGAAATATGATTTTATCATTTAAGGGGAATAGGTTTTTGTAATATTTCACCATACATTTATATGTAACACATATAAGTGGATATTGACACTTTAAATAACCATTCCATATAGCATGTGTATACCACCATGGGTTTAAGGGTTAAGGCATAAAATAGTAAGGCGACCTACAAGGGTCCCATCATACTAACTTGATTCCATATTAATGCATCTCAATAGAATTTGTTTCATTAAATATAAATTACAGGTTTATTATATAAACAACATGCCCTGACTGGCCTTCTTGGGTCCAATTATGCATTTGGGAATTTATTCTTATGGGCCATCATGCCCAAATAATAGAGGTAATGTCATTTATAAAGGAAACCATTTTCTATAAAAATTAAATTTATCATATATATATATATATAAGTATCATGGTTCAGTTAGATGAATTATAATTCCCAATTTATAAAGGTACTTTTATTATAAGTTACAATTAGCATTCATGTAACTGCAACCCAATTTTTACCTTCGGAGTCAAAATATAGAAAGTATATATATAATGGTTTGATTATATGGTTTACCCTTCCTAATTTATAAAGTATCATACACTTTAAAAAAAATTATTTTCACCCATTTAATCACAACCATAAATGTTTTAGCCCATAAAACCAATGGTCCAAGGCTTAAATGTCATAATAGGTTAATTATGGTGTCCACATCAAGATATATATAAAAGAATATTTATGTTAATGTAGACACTTTAAAAACCAAATGTTTTATCATAATATAAAAAATCATGCTATCATGGAAGCATATTATATAGGCAAGCATGCTGATAAATCAGACAAGAAACATTTATCAAATATTAGGCAGTTAAGTAATGCAACCTACATGGAATGGAAAATGCATGGTATGTGAATCTATATGTTCCTACAATGATTCATGTAAAAATAATTCCTTTCCATACTGATATAAGGGTAAAATCCATAAATCAATAAATCAATAACTATTATAATTAAAAAAATTACCCAATATGAAATAATAATCAACTATAATAGCAATGGCACAAATGATCCCATCCCGAGAAACTTGAAATTTCCCCTGTGCTAGGGTTGGACGGACCTAGTTATGATATATTTACCAAGTGTCGAAACATTCCTACTTTCTTTTATACTGTCAAAAAATATAAATACAAAAGGAAAAGAACCTATGATACCACCTTTTAACATCTTAACCCAAGATTCACTGAAACAGTGCCCCGAGCCTATAGATTACATGGCCTCAAGTGAGCCTCCTCGTATGCCATAGGCTTTTGAATAGAAGTGAGGGTATATAGGTGGTATTGTGGAGAGACTATACCCTCATCATCAGAGTAGCATAGATGTATAAAATAAAATCAATGGTTGAAGAAATATAAATAAGGGAAGTGGAAAATAATAATAACTAACAAGAAATAATAAATGAATAATTTTTTATACATGAATATGCTATAATGTACAAGTGAGAGACATATAACTAGAACACATGGAAGTAGATATATAATACAGTATATGTACAATGAAAATTAAAAAAATCATCCAAGTCTAGATCCATGAGAATTCTGAGCACTGTCTCAATCATGTGTTCTTAAGCACCAAGTACACGAGTGAAAACACATAGCATAATCCATGGTCTTAAACTTGCAACCATGAGGTATGTTTAGGTACCAACTGATGGTCCAAATAAGGTGTGAGATAAAATCAGTATGACACCACCAATGTTGTATAATTCAATCCAACCTATGAATATAAAATAAAACAGTGTGCATGTATAATAAGAAAAATAGTGTAATGAAATAAATAAATATAATCAAGTCGGGATCAGGTTCCTCAAAGGACACTTGGACAACCATACCTTCTTCGACCTAAGCCATAATACCTCTAATGATGTGTCACTAGATATATATATATATATATATATATATGAGAATATATATATATAAGTCTATATATGAACTATATATTTGGTAACATATATAGCCATATATATATATGTAGTACTAGTCAGGACTCAAGGTGTAGCTTAGGAATCCATATATAATTATAAGATTCATATTTTAAATAAGGGTATACATACCTAAGTTTCATAATTTAAAAGGGATGTCATTCCTAACTATCAAAATTTATAAGGGGCGCCATTCCCAAGTCTTGTGAATCATAAGGGACACCATGCCCATGATTAATAGAGGATATCATGCCTGTAATAATTAAAGACGACTTGCCTATAATAATAAGGGACATATTTCCCATAATAATAAGGGGAATCTTTACCATAATAATAAGAGATTCCATGCTTATAATAATAAGGGATTTCTTTCTTGTAATACTAAGGTATGCCTTGCCCATAATAATAAAGGATGCATTTCCTGTAATAAAAAGGGATTTCTTGCCCATAATAATAAGGGACACCTTACCCATAATAATAAGGGACTACATTCTCATAAATAGTAAGGGATTACATGCCCATAAATATTAAGGTATGACATTCCCATTTATAGTTCAAGAAAATACTTCTTAACATTTCATTCATAAGTGCTAAGAAGGGGTGGGTGAGATAGTATTGCCATTAACCCTTCATTTAATATGGTTTACACAATTCATTACATTAATTAAAAATAAATAAGTCCATGGGAATCACCCATGGAATAAATTAAGTTGAACACATTTAAATTGTCTCATTTGTTTTAACAAATACAACAGCACACCTCAGAGGTGGTTTTATTAGAAAATAGAATCATGGTTGTCATATCATTTCAACCAATCAAATTAATTATATTAGGTCAGTCCTACATATTTATCAAACAATAAAAAAGGGACCAAGGACAAAAAAAGGTCAAACCAAACCATTCAGTTAATTAAATCATTTTTAAGTGTGTTGGGACATCTTAAATAGAACACCTAAAAAGTGGATTAATCATTAAGAAAGGCCAGTAAAAAGGTATTATATAATAAAACTCACCATACGAGGTGGTTTGGGTTGAGGACTAGACCTCCAACCATTTTTAGGGGATAAGGTACATCATGGGTGTGGTCTAAGTACTTAATTTATGGTATTTTATGTTTTAGGATCCACGCATGAAAATTCCAATGTGTGCCACAATAATAATATTTTAAAGATGACAAAAAATTAAGCTAAAAGAAACTAAAACACCTACCTCATTCTTAGGACAGTCCACTCACCCAATATCAGGCTTCGATTTAGGGTAGAATGAGAGAAATTGTAAGAAATTCCAAACATCCTGAAAATAGGGTAAATGAGCTTGCACAATGATCCAATCAAAAGTAAGAAAAGAAACAGATAAAAGAGTCATGATGAGTCATGGACTTACTAAGGGATAACCAATGTGATAAAAAATTCTCGATTCTGAGCTCAAAAAAGGGATAACCCACTATGGTAAGTGGAGGAGGAGACGGGTGTATGTGGGAGGCCACTTGGGAGAATGTGGGAGTAAAATGAGGTAAAATCGATTTTAGCGAAGAGGGGAAAATAGTCATTTTTTCCCTTTAAAGAGGAACATAGTTAGTCTACACGGTTTGGCTAAACATGAACCAATCGCGCCACTCGCACTACCCAAGTGTCAAACCCCATATGGTTTCGCCACACGGTTTGAGAGAACCATGTGGTGCTACTGATTAAGTGGCACTAACCATGTAGGATAGTGTAATGACCCAAAATTTTATCAATAAACAATCCATTCTTATAATTATGTTAAATGGTATAAATCACATAAAATCACATTTATAACACAATACAAACTTTATAAATTAATAATAAATGAAATAAGAGGTATTTATAGAAAT
Source organism: Viscum album (assembly GCA_963277665.1). NCBI lineage: Eukaryota > Viridiplantae > Streptophyta > Magnoliopsida > Santalales > Viscaceae > Viscum > Viscum album. The sequence goes on from OY728150.1 coordinate 122,970,537, forward strand.
TAAAGAATATAAACCAATGGAATAGTAACATGACCTTTGGAATAGTAATATAACCCTTATAAATAGTAAACTGACCAATAGAATAGTAAATTCACCTATTAAAGTATAAATATAATTTAGTCATACTATAAATGAAAAATATGATATATTTATAAGTAAATAAATTTTTTTTAAATGATATATTAAGTGTTTGTATTTTCATAAGTCATAAATATTTAATTAAAATTTAATAATTAATATAATAAATTAAAAGAAAATTTATTTTCATAAAATGTATTCATAGATAAATATTTTGTTTTATTGTGATTATAACATACTTTTATGATACCTTGATTAATTTTTCAAAGTGGTATAAAATCAGTTATAATTTTAAAATTGGCATTTTCCAAATAAATGATGATTTTAATTAAAAATTAAATTTATAATATTTATAAATTATTTTCATAAATTGGATTCCGTTTTTTAATTTTTTAAATCAAAAATGTATCAGGGTAAATTTTTGGGATTTTTCTAAAATACTTGAATTTTGTGAATAGTGAAATATGGTAATTTACAATATAAGGTAAATAAATGCATTTTTGAGTCATGATTGAGTCATGGATGAATTAAGTGGACATTTTTTCAAACTCACGTGAATTTTTTATTGTATTTATCCATAATAATCTAAAATATTCATAGTCTTGAGCCAAAATAGTAAACTAATGAATAAAATAATCAAAAAACACCCCTCTCCTCCACTATAAATACCATCCCTCACCACCCCTTCTCCGCACACATTTCAAGATTTGATCCTTGTAAACATTATTAATAATAATCTTTCCATGTCTCTCCCCCACATCTAGTATCCCTTGGTTTCAACAAAATACCAAACTCTTTTCCCTAAGGAGGTTCTCAAGGAGGAGAATTCAAGAGGTAAAAACCTCTTTCCTTTTCTTTTAATTTCTTTCCAATTTCTTATATTTTCTTATTCAATACTAACCTCCCCTCATCCAAGAGAAATTAAAACTTAATTATCTTATATATAATGTAATTTTATCATGTTAATTTAATAATCCATCATCATTTATTTCACCTCCTTTTTTTGTTTAAAAATGAAAACATCGTCTATGATGTGTTAATTTATCGCATTCAATAACAATGAGTTTTAAATTTTCTTTACCTCATTAAATACTGGTCATAAAACCATTTTCATGGTTAAAAAATATTATAATATATATATTACATCCTATTTAATGTTCTAGAACCATTATATATACATGATATTAATTAATAAAACAAAACTAGTTTGTGATGATCGAAAAAATTCCAAATTAATCTAAACGATTATCATTAACGTTTTATCTAATGATTCATATTCACCTAAAATAACCAAATTAATTGTATAAACATTCAATATTTTTTATGTTTATTAATAACATATAACTTCAATTCTGGATATATATTCCCATTTTACATGATCTTTCATACATTTATTCAAGTGAATCAATCATGAAAACCAAGGAAACAAACGCTCCTGAACGATAAAATTGTATCTTATAACTCATAAAAAAGGACATAAATGATGTTAATAAAATTTTAATAAATAAAATACATATATAAAATTTTATCAATTAATTAATTAATTGGATTGGATTATTCATGGCATTAAGATCAAGTGCAGAACACTTTCAGACATAAGGTAAGTGATTCTTTCTGAACCTCCATTTTTTCTTCAAGTTACTCTTTCTCTATTTACCCCAATGTAATGATTATTAATTTTGGTGTAATTTTTATAAATTATTTTTATATGTTCCAAAATCATGTATTCAGATCATATCATCTTTCTTTTGTTGGGAAATACATGTTTTAAAAAGGTTCTCTTCTCGATTCTTCCTGATAAACAAGTTCGATTAAAGGGAACGTCCTGATTTATTACCCATTTTATAATGAAATTAATAATATGTTTTAATCCACCATTATTTTTATAAAATAACTCATTTTATCATGAAAAAATATCTTGGTTCATCTATGGTTTTATGAAAACAAATATTCTATTTCTGATTTAAATTCTCTTTAATATTTTCCTTAAACTGCACTAAAATGTTTCATTTTAAAAGTATCTTAAACACTTCTTTCATGTTTCCACTTAAATTAGACATAATTTATCATTATCTATGCCTATTTTAACTTATTTACGTCCATGCATGATTTAAATCATTATTTCATGGACACTGTTATGATATTCCCATTTGTTGTGCCTTATGACACAATTATGATACCCATTCCATTTCATGGGTAACCCTTATGTTTATTCCTTATGCATGTTTCTTCATGTGGAACACATATGAATGAACAAGTTATGATGGTTTCACCCAAATATCTCTCCAATTCATTGGGTAATGTTTAGTCTCATGAGACGTCATGTGAAATGTTCTTGGTGGTTAGCCTTGACTCGTGCTCCATGTGTAATGGTCTTGGTGGTTAGTATTGACTCATGCTCCTCCATGTGAAATGAGACTTGAATCATGCTTATGTCATGATTCATGTTACTCTCACATAACTATGAATACATGATTATGTGATCCCATGTACTATATGTTATGCTTACATATATTTATTCATGTTCCATGGTTTCTTTAGGCCATCATGTTATGCCTTCTAACCCATATTCTATGATTTATTCTTATGTTTATTCCCTTACTGGTATTTTTAGATCATACCTTTGTTCATGTTTTCCCTAGGTTATCATATGCAAATGTAAGGGCTCAAAGGGTGTTAAGAACTCATTTTGAATATTTTTTTTCATTCTTTCTAATTATGTATCTAATCTTCCAAAGGCACTAGACTTTATGATCCTTGGTTTGTATTAGAAATCTAATTATGCTTATAATCATGTAATAATATGTGTAAAAGTCTAGGACCATTATAGTTATTATCAGATAATGGTCTCGTTATTTTTGGAGATTAGGACTAGAGAAATTTAGTATGAACCCTACGGATAATTCTATCTCTATGGTTACCTATATTGAAACTTAGGGTATCACAAGTTAGGATATACTTTTCATTTAATATTTTATCATTTTATCTTCATAGTTTTCTAGGGATAATTCTATCTCCATTATTATTATACTTTATTTTTCTTAATTAATGGCTGGAAATAGAAGAACCCAAGTCAACAATCAATGTGATAGGCAATGTGACTATTACCCTAATGATATGCAAAATATGATAAAAATGGGTGCTCAAAACTTCATGACTGTACTTTCTCAGCTGGATCAAGTTATAAATAATAACTTGAATCATGTATAATTCCTTACTTCTCCTAAGAGAGAGAAAGTTGCGATTGAATACTTCATGCAACAAAGGTATCCCATGTTTAGTGGATCTTATAATCCCCTACTTTAATATCAATGTATTACCTCTATTGGGAAGATATTCTTAGTCCTATAATGCTCAGAAGAAGAGAAAGTTGTGTTGGTGGTCTATCATTTTGATGGGTAAGCTGATCAGTGGTGGACTCTATTCGAGAACAGAAATTCAAAAGAGGAAATTGATTCCATGGAATGGGAGGATTTCAAGAAATTATTTATCAGTAAATTTTTTCCCTGAACTCTCCATCTTAAGATGGAGATAGACTTCCTCTATCTAAATCAGAAGAAAGATGAGTCTATCAGTGCATATGAATCAAACTTCACAAGACTTTCACGATATGCTTTTGGCTTTGTCATCAACATAGAAATAAAGGTGGATCACTTATTTAGTGGACTAAATCTGAGTCTACAAAAATCATTGGGGATTCATGACTTATATAGCTATGAGGAGATTTTTCATTGTGACCTTAAGGTTGAAATAGAGATCAGAGACTCTCAGTGGTCTCATGGACCTAGAGATAAAAAGAGGAAAATAGAGTTTAATATGGGTGGATAAACAGATAAATCCATTTATGGAAGGAAAAACCAATATCCCAAGTGTCAAAATTTTGGGAATAAGCATCCTGGGAACTATATAAAGGGAACCAATGAATGATTCAAATATAGAAGAATGGGTCATCTGGATAATAACTACCAAAGGGATATGAAGAATCCCACTAATGAGGAAGGATAAGGGAATGTTCATATCAACACTCAGTTGTAGTGTAGTGTTTAAACTATAATGAATATGGAAATTATGTAAACCATTACCTTAATCCATGGTTTGTTTAAGTCAATTGACAAAAAAAACCTCTAAGGTAGTAAGGAAGGTCATATGATATCACTACTACTGAGGTGGATTCTAAAAATTATGTGGTGACAGGTATGTTATTTATTCATTCAAGAAAAGTGAACTTACTATTTGAATCTAGTTCTATGCATTCTTTTATATATTACAATTTTAGTACAACAATTTTAACACCACCTCAAAATATGGAGTTTGAGTTATCTATGAGAACAGTAAATGGGTAAATTATTGCATACAAAGTTTATAACTCCTCCCTCATTAATGTTTTTTGGACTGAACCTCCTAGAAAATATTTTCTTACATCCTTTGGTAGAGTTTAATTTATATTGGTCATGGATTGGATATCTTTATACAAAGCCAACATTGACTCTAGGGAAAGGGATATCACTCTTCACAATCCTATAATTCTTTACAATTGTAAGGAGGAAGATGAATCTTCTTCAGAATCATTGCTTAAATTGTGGATATTGTTTCCTTATGATCAAGTATATTTAGCTTAAATGATTGATACAAATGGGAGGTTCATGATCCAAGACATGCCCATTGTGAGGGACTACACTGATGTATTCCCCAAAGAGTTGTTTGGCCTTCCTCCTGACCAAGAATTTGAGTTCTCAATTGAACTTATTCCTGGATCTCTACCTATAATACACATTATAGAATGACCACTATTAATCTGTAATAACTAAAAAAGAAGTTACAAGAGAATCTAGACAAGGGTTTTATATGCCTGAGTTATTCACCTTGGGATGAACTCATCCACTTTGTCAAGAAGAAGGATCGATCAATGCACCTATGTATTGATTATTGTGATCTCAATAAAATCATGATAAATAACAAGTATATGAATTGTTCGATCAACTACATGGGGCCAAATATTTCTCTAAGGTGGACTTTCAGTTGGGATATCACCAACTGAATGTGAAGAAGGAAGATATTCCCAAGACTGGCTTTTGAATGAGGTATAGACACAATGAGTTCATAGTGATTCCATTCGGACTCACTAATAATCTATCAATTTTCATCAATTTAATGAATAGAGTCTTTAGATATTACCTTGACCAATTTGTGGTAGTCTTTATTGATGATATTCGGATATACTTCAAGAGTAAGGAGAAACGTGAGAAGTATTTGAATGTTGTACTAAAGACTTTGTGAAGGGATAAAATCTTTGAAAAGTATAGTTAATTTGAGTTTTGGATTGAGGAATTATCATTATTGGGGCATGTAATCACCAAAAAAAGGATATCTATGGAACCTTCCAATATAAAGGTAATTAAAGAGTGGCACGATCCAATATCTATAATAGAGATCCATAGTTTCCTTAGTTTAGATAGGTATTACTGGAGATTTGTGAAGAAACTATCATGATTTTCAAATACACTAACCAATATTTCTTGGAAGGGAGAAAAGTTTTTCTAGACCGATGAATATGAAGACTGCTTCAAAGAGTTGAAAAGGATGTTTATCACTGCACCAGTGCTCACACTACCAACAAGTGCAGAACTATTTGTGGTGTAAAATGATAATTAAAAGAAGTTTTTAGGTTTTTTAGTGATGAAAAAAATTAATTGATAGTCTATACCTCAAGGTGGTTGAAAATTAATGATAAAAACTACCCCACTCATGATCTGGAGTTGGTGGCTATGATCTATGCATTGAAAATCTTGCAACATTATCTCTATGTGGAGAAGTGTGAGATATATACTAATCACAAGAGTCTCAAATATATATTCACACATAAGGAGATTAATATGAACTAGTAAATATGGTTATATCTCATCAAGGATTATTACTACTCAATCCACTACCATTTTGGTAAAGAAAATAAGGTGGTGGATGCTCTAAGTAGAAAGGATCATGTAGCATTATCAATGATGAGAATTGAGAAGGATACAATATTATTATAATTATAAATGATATACATGGGAATAATAAAGTTAGGAACATCATAAATCCCTTCTCAAATGATTGCTCAACCATACCTCATGTAGAAAATAAAAGATGATAAAATAAATAATGTAGAAATTAAGAATAATGTGGAATCCATGAGAAATGGGAAACCCACAGTGTTCGAAATGGATGAGGAAGGAGTCATGATATTTGGATAATGACTATGTGTATCATCTAATCTATAGATAAAGAAATATCTTATGAATGACACACATATCTCCACCTTCTCTATTCACCTAGGGAGCAAAAATATGTATCTAGATCTTCGGAAAAACTATTGGTGGGACAATATGAAGAAGGAGATTGATGAATATAAATCAAAGTGTCTGGTATGTCATAAAATGAATTCTAAAAGGAAAAATTATAAGGGTATAATGAAACCATTACCCATATCAACATAGACATGGTAAAACATCACTATGGAATTTGTCCCCAGACTTCTGAAGACATCCAAAGGAAACAATGTTATATGGGTTATTATGGATCATATTACAAAGACAACTCACTTTATCATAATTTGGTAGGACTTATCATTGGATAAATAGGCATGGATATACATAAAATACATGGTAAGGCTTTATTGAGTACCACTATCGATTGTATCCTATCAGGATTTAAGATTCAAACCTAAGTTTTGTAAAAGTCTCCAACATGCTCTGAACACTGAGTTAAAATTTAGTATGGTCTATCATACTCAAAATGATGGCCAATATAAACAAACTATTTAGACACTGGAAGACATGTTAAGATCACGTTCTATAGTATTCAATAGAGTATGGTACCAACATATTCTTCTGGTCAAATTCTCTTAAAACAACATTTTTCACTCAAGAATCCAAATGGATCCATATGAATCCCTTTATGTAAAAATATGTAGAACACTGACATGATAGGATGAAGTCAGTGAATGTAATCTTATAGGAACTGAAATGGTCAAAGAAATGGTAGAAAATGTGAAAACTATTCAGCATCTTATCTGGGTAGCCCAAAGTTGATAGAAGAGTTATGCAGACAATTGTCAATGAGACCTGGAGTTTAGATTTGGAGACATGGTATTCCTCCACATATATCCATGGAATATGATCATGAGATTTGGGAAGAACGGAAAGTTATGTACTAGGTACATCGGCCCCTTTGAGATTATTGATCATTCTGGAGTTGTGGCCTATCGACTAACACTTCCACCAACCATGTCTATAGTACATGATATATCTCATGTATCTCTCTTGAATAATTACATACTAAATTCCTCGCATGTACTGAATTCATAGGTGATACAATTGGATAATGGTCTCTCTTACAAGGACCAGTCGATAAATATTTGGGATCATAGAGATAAATTTCTATGTAACAAGCCTACTCACCTAGTAAAAAAACTATAGCAAAATCATAAGTATGAAGAGGAAACATGGGAACCAGAGGAATTGATGAAGGATAAGTATCATCACCTATTTTCCCCATAGTTTTAAAAACAAAATTTCAAGGGTGAAATTTTATAAGTAGGGAGAATGTAATGACCCAAAATTTTATCAATGAAAATTCCCTTTTTATAATTATTTTATATTGTATAAATCACATAAAATCACATATAGAACACAATACAAACTCTATAAATGAGTAATAAATTAAATAAGAGGTATTTATAAAAATTAAGGAACCTAAACCAATAGAATAGTAACCTAACTTTTGGAATAGTAATATGACCCTTATAGATAGTAAACCATCCAATAGAATAGTAAAATCACCTATGAAAGTATAAATAAAATTTATCCATCTTATAAATGAAGATGTGATATATTTGTAAGTAAATAAATGTTTTAAAATGATTAATTATTTGTTCATATTTTTGTTAGTCATAAATAATTAATTAAAATTTTATAATTAATAAAATTATTTAAAAGAAAATTTATTTTCATAAAATGTATTCATAAATAAATAATTTTTTTCTTATGATTATAAGACAATTTTATGAAACCTTGATTAATTTTTCAAAGTGGCATAAAACCAGTTATAATTTTAAAATTGGTATATTCCAAATAAAGGATGATTTTAATTAAAAATTAAATTTATCATATTTAGAAAGAAAAAATTGTAAAATTTATTCTATTTTTGAATTCTACATGTCAAAATAATATTATTAGTAATTTTTGGGATTTTTCTAAAATACTTGAATTTTTAGTGAGCAGTGAAATATGGTAATTTATGGTATAAGTAAATAAATGAATTTTGGAGTCATTATTGAGTTGTGTATGATGTAAGTTGCCATTATTTATAACTCTCATGCATTATTTACTATATTTATTTATAATAATTCAAACTATTCATAGTCTTCATCCAAAATAATAAACTAGTAAATAAAATAATCAAAAAACACCCCTCTCCTCTACTATAAATATCACCCCTCGCCACCCCTTATCCTCACACCTTTAAAGTTTTGATCCTTATCCAAATTTTACCCAATAAACGTTAAAATTATCTCTCACACTTACATGATCCCTTGGTCTCAACAAAATACCAAACCCTTTTCCCTAAAGAGGTTCTCAAGGAGGAAAATTCAAGAGGTAAAAACCAATTTCCATTTTTTAAATTTCTTTCCAATTTATTCTATTTTATTATTCTCTCATCACCTCAACTTATACAAGAGACATTAAAAATATATTATCTTATATATAATATAATTTTATCATATAAATTTAATAATCCATCATCATTTATTTCACCTCCCCATTTTGTTCTAAAAATGAAAACATTGTCTCTGATATCTTAATTTATCACATTCAAGGATGACGAGTTTTCAATTTACTTTACCACCATCAAAGCTGGTCATAAAACAATTTTTATGGTTAAAAAATAGTATAATATATAAATTAAATCCTATTTAATTTTATGTAACCATTATATATACATGATATTAATTAATAAAACAAAACTAGTTTGTGATAATCGAAAAAACACCAAATTAATCTAAATGATTAACATTAACATTTTATCTAATGATTCATACTCACCTAAAATAACTAAATTACTTACATAAATGTTCATTAATAAAATTTAACTTAAATTCTTTATATTTATTTCCATTTTACATGATCGTTCATACATTTATTCAAGTGAATTAATCATGAAAACCAAGGAAACGAACGCCTCTAAACGATAAAATTGTATCTTATAACTCATAAAAAAGGACATAAATGATATTAATAAAATTATTATAAATAAAATAAATGTATAAAATTTTATTAATTAATTAATTAATGGATTTAATTTTTTTATCTAGGACATTAAGATCAAGTGCAGAACACTTTCGGACATAAGGTAAGGGATTCTTTTCGAACCTCCATTTTTTCCTTTAGGTTACTCTTTCTATCTCTTTAAACCAAAGTAATGCTTCATTATTTTTGTGTAATTATTTTAAATTATGTTTATATGTTTCAAAATTATGTATAAAAATCTGATCATCCTTATTTTATGGGGAAATACATGTTTTAAAAATATTCCCTTTTCGAATATTCCCGATAAGCAAGTCCGATTAAAGGGAACATCCTGATTTCTTACCCATTTTAAAGGGAAATCCATAAAATATTTTCAGACACAATTATTTTTATAAAATCAGTAATTTTATCATGAAAAAAATATCTTGGTTCATTTCCGGTTTTATGAAAACAAATATTCTATTTCCACTTTAAATTTTCTTTAATATTTTCCTTAAACCGTACTAAAATGTTTCATTTATAAAGTTTCTTAATCACATTTTTTAATGTTTCCATTTAAATTGGACATCATTTATCATTATATATGCCTATTTTACCTTATTAATTACCATTAATGATTTAAATCTATTCTTTCATGTACGCCATTATGATATTCTCGTTTTTTGTTCCTTAGGACATGATTATGATACCCATTTCATTCCATGGGTAACCCTTATGTTTATTCCTTATGTATGTTTCTTCATGAGTCTCACATATTCATGAACATGTTATGATGGGTGCACCCAAATATTATTCCAATACATTGGATGATGTTTAGTCTCATGAGACGTCATGGGAAACAGTCTTGGTGGTTAGCCTTGACTCATGCTATATTTGCAACAGGCTTGGTGGTTAGACTTGACTCGTGCTCCTCCATGTGAAATGAGCCTTGAATCATTATTTTGTTATGTTTCATGTTTCTTATACATATTATGAATCCACGATTACATGATCCCATGTTCAATATGTTATGCTTCCATATGTTTATTCATGTTTCATGCCTTCTTTATTCCATCATGTTATACCTTCTCACCCATATGATATACCTTATTCTTATGTTTATTCAATTACTAATCCTTTTATATCATCCCTTTGTTCATGTATTCCCCATGTCATCTTATGCAGATGTAAGGGATCAAAGGGTGTTAGTATCTCATTATGAAGATTAAATAATTTTTTTTATTTTTTTCATGCTTTCTAATTATTTTTCTAATATTCCAAATACACTAGACTTTAGGATCCTTATTTTTTATTAGAAGGATAATTATTATTAAAATCATGTAATAATATATGTAAAAGGCTAGGGTTGTTATATCTAGGTGAATGGTTTAGAAAATCGTGTGTAGCCTATGTTCCAACCTCTGTAATTTTCTATAGACATTCTACATGTTTGTATACCCCTCCTTGAACAGTTTAAAAAATTATGTGACACACCTTACAGAGCCGCATGTTTTCTTCTAGGTGGTTGCATGGTTTAAACTAATCATTTTCCCCTATCAGTTTCTCTCAAAAAACATGTTTTTGAATACTGATTCTATCGATACTTAACTAAACTCTCGATACACCTATCATACCTTAAACCACATCTAAAAACAATACATTTAAGTATTCATCCCATCCACTAAATTAAAGGTTCAAATTATTTTTGAGATTTCAACATGTTCTAAAATGTGGGATCTTATGAAGACATGTTTATCTCTTAGTTATATACCCTTATCCAATATAGTATGGGTTATTCTCTACTCACCCATTATTTCTCACAACGAGAATGACTCATGTGAGCTTAGAGGTTTTGGATAATTACCCCATGGGGAGTATCATAAATAAATATGGGAGGCACTAATGGACCACCTTATAAGACCTTAAACTACTTAATAATGTTTGAATCATAAAGACTTAGTTTGATTATGTATGAGTCTTGTCTACATAAGTATTTCTTGCGTGTGAGTCAAATCTATGAAAAGGGGCCCCAAAATATAGCTATCTACCCATAAGCTTATGCAAGGATGAAAATGCATCCAACATTTGAATTCCCTTAACCAATGTAGAGTGTATCTAAAGATACTTTTCACAATTTTCATATCAGTTCACAACATCCTGGTCACATGAAATTAAACTGTATGACCTACTTATTAGTTTTGTGATGTTAAACTATATAGCTTAAATTCTTTTCCATGTGATGTTAAACTACATGGAAAATTCATCCTCGATGCATGAAATTTAAATACACAGATCAACATCCATTATCACTCCTTATCAGAGGACCACAACATCCTAACTATGTTCAATTAGGGTTTAGGTTTCTTCCATCATTTGGGAACCTCAATCCATAAATCACACTTTGTGTCTTAAGTTTATTGGGTTTCCACAAACCTTCTACATCCCTTATAAAGAAATGGGTACCCCTCATCTTGACCATGAATGTGATCCCATATTGGTTCATGTATAATGGACCTTGACCCATAAAACAGATGTGTATTTACCTTGTAAAATGGACCATTAATCCATGTGGTCCTTGGAAACATGGAAATGGAGTTTGTCACTTTAGAGTGATTTGCAGTTACCCCTCATGTGTTTCCCCATATCATTACTAATGATCCAAGAAACTTGATCCATGATTTACATCACCTTAATCCCTGGTTAAAAAGTGTATTATAATTTTTTTTACCTAGGTAAGTGATTCTTACATTTCATGCACACATTTTTTATATATATATTCATTGATTTTGGTAAATTAATTGTTAATTATTTCTGGTATATTAAATGATTTATTCATACTTGGAAAGATAAATATAATTCATAGAAATAAGAAAAACGGTCCAAATGGATTGACATTTCCATTTAATGAAGGATTCTCATGATGTAGGATGACAATGATATTCTTCTCGGGGTCAAAACTAAAGAAACCGAGAAAAATGGATGTTATGGTGGTGGAATTACATAATTCATGAAATCAATCAAGTTCAGGACATGAAATCATTAAAAAGAGTGAAGTTATTTCAAATTTTGAAGTAAATAAAAGCACAAAAAATACGGGTTCAACAATTTCATGTTGTGACACCCACTTTCATGCTGCAAAAGTGGTCAGACAGGCCCATAATGTGCAATTCTCGACGTTGATTTCAATGGAGACCTAAAATTAATCACTCAAACTTCCACTCAACGCCAAGGATTGACCCGAGAATAATAATGGTCTACATTGATGATTAATTAAATCCAAAACTAACCCCATGGAGGCTTATAAATATAGAGATAATCTTATGCTACTAGGAATCGGATCTGGAGACCAAAGCTTGGGGTGAGAAGATGAATTGTGAAGAATCCTCTGCCATTCTTCTCCTATGGATTTTCTTTCATGCTTTATTTTTGTTTTCTACTCCCCCTTAATAACTCATCACTAGGATTAGAGGTAACTATTTTCCTGTTCTAGGGTGATATAGCCGAAGTTGGAAGTTTTCGTTGGATTTTATTCTTTATTTCGTTCATGTATTATGGTTTCCATAATTCCAATTAATAAATTATAATATATTTCTTCTTCTTAATTCATGACCATTGATTAATAAATTTTGAAAGTTGTTTTAAATTGTTCAAAAGGTTACTCTAAATTATGCATGAACATTTTCTCATTTAGGGTAATCAGGTTTAAAATTCATATCAAGACAAACTTGATTAAAAATGTCTTAAATTTCCTTCACATGGAAAAGGGGGGATTCTTTATCAAGGAGGGTATTTAATGACCATTGATTATATATCATCCCAAATCTAACACCAATACTAAACAATCAAGTTTAATTCATAAATAAAATCAAACCCAAACCCTAAAACTACAAAACCTCATCACGCTTTTCCAATCAATAATCAAACAACCAATCTACCTTTATTTCTTGCTTTCATCAAACTACTTTAAAAAAAACTTCTTTCTTCTCCCTCTTCTTCAAATCAATAAATTTAATTATTTTTATTTAAAAACCTGAAAATATAATTTTACTATCTTTATATGTTTGAACTAAATGTGTTTTTTACTACATTTTAATTAATTAGTTGAAATTTTTCAGTCTTATTAATTTGTATTTTAGTTAGCCCTATAGGGAATTAATGGTACCCCACGATCGACCAAAACTAGTATCATTACTAGGGATGGTTGCAAAGTAGTTTTTAGTTTATTTTAATTTTAATTATAATTGTTTTTATTTATTTATCTATTTTACTTTGGGAGTTTTTTTTTTGAAATTTTATAATTTAAATCATTAAATACACAACTATAATACTCATAAAAAAGGAAAAAACATCATCGAGCTCAATCTCGATTCTATAATAAGACCAAAGTGAAAAGTCACAATAACCATAGTGGTCATGGAATAAAAATTAGCTACTATAAGAGTTATACAAAAAGATCTGTGGTAGCTTACCCTCATGGATTACGAGAAACCATCAAATTTAGGATTGAAACTGGGCATCCATGTGCCTCCTATTGCAAAAAAAAATTAGAGATCAAACGTATAATAATCTAGATGATCTCAAATAGTGTACAGTTCACCAAGCTACCTCATGAATATCTGAATGCACATTAGGTAATATTTTTTGAACTTTGTGAAACCTTCCAGTTCTCTAATGTATTAAGTGAAGTGGTAAGGATTCATCTATTTAGATTTCCATTGAGGAATCGATCTCGTGAATGGATTCAGAGTTTTCCTACTCATTCCATCACTACATGGGATGATCTAGAAAGGAAATTTATCACCCACTTCTTCCCTCCTTTATATTATATGGAAATTTTGGTAAACATTCTAAAAAAATCAATTTTAGGATAAATCAATTTACACTTATTGGGAACATTTTAAGGACATGCTCATAAATTCCCTCATCACAATATAGAGCTATAGATACTAATTGAAACATTTTATAAGGGATTTTCATAAGGAAACATATCAATTTTAAATTATTTAACTGGTGGTTCGCTGATGAATAAATTTCCTAAAGGGAGATACATCCTATTGGATTAAATGGAAAGAAATAACTTCCAATGGAAAAATGAATGGACACAAAGAAAATTCATCCACATGATCAATAATAATGATTGGATGGTGGTGAAAATGGAATCCATACAGAGAATGATGGATGAAATTATGGCCCTCCATAACCCCCAAGGTATATTTTTTAAAGATGAAAATTAAATTGATTATAACAAATAGAATCAATTTCAAGGTTACAAGTCCCAACAACCACATGTTCAAGTATACCAACAAAGGCCACAGGGGTACCAATAATAATCACCCCAAGGTCCTTCACTCACCAGCCAAGTCAATACATTGGAAGATACATTTTCCACATTCATGACCATAACCAAGGATGTAATAAAAGAAATCAAGGAAGACTCAGTTAACTAAAAGGAAAAACTATGGAATCTAGAGAATCAAGTTGGCCAAATCATTGAGCAACTTAGTAAGACTCTACGAGGAGTACTACCAGGATTCTCTAAAGTGATTCCCCAATTAGATTTGAAATTTATTACTTTGAGAAGTATAAAGGTCATGGAATAAAATATTAAATAAAGTAAGAGTCAACAAGAAAAACAAGCTAAAAAAGTATCTGATGAAAAGGAAGTCACAACAAAAGTAGAAAAATAAGAACCATCGCATTATGAGTCGAGATTTCCATCTATAGAATGGTTAGAATAAGGGAATATTGACATGAAAAAGGTTAAATTTCTCAAAAACTTTAAAAAATTACATATTAATATCCCTTTTTCAGAGTCTCTCACCAACATACTAACATACACAAAATTTATGAAAAAACTAGTGACCAAAAAATGAAATCTGGAAGAAATTGGAACCATTCCACTCACATGAGAGTGTCCAGTGGTAGTATCAAAGGACTTATCTAAGAATAAATAGGACCCTATTAGTTTTTTCATCCTTATCTTTATTGGAGCTAATAAATTTGGAAAATATTTATGTGACTTAGATGAAATTTTCAACATCATGTCGTACACCACCATCAAGAGCCTGGGATTAGAAGGGATGAAGCCCACCAAAGTCGAACTTCAATTAGGAGATTAAATATTGAAATTACCATGATATATGACCCAAGATATTTGGTTCAAGGTTAAAAAATTCTACTTTACCATGAATTTCTTGGTACTTAATATGGAAGAGTAGAAAACACCACTCATTCTAAGAAGGCCATTTTTAGCTACAAGGTGAGAATTGATTGATATAAAAAGTGGAGAACTATGTCTGAGAGTTAGTATCAAGAAATTAAGTTTCAAAATTCATAGGGTGATGAAGAACTCTAATGTGAGATAAGAATATGAGCTAGGATAAGACAAAATACCTGAATTTAGAGATATCACTGAAGATCAAGAAGTACATGAGGTAGTTTCTATCATACAAGAGGATATTCAAAGTAATGGTACTGAAAATAAGAAAGGGAATCTGAGAGATAAAACCAATAACACAAAAGGATAATCTCATTCAACCATGTTTGATAAGGGATAATGGGTATAGATGGTACATAAACTTCTATTTAGTTTTTCATGATTAAGGATAAAATGGTGGAATAACCCTATGGAAATTGAGAAGGTGTTATCAGTAGGAAGAGTTTATTTTTTTAGAGAGGAGGGATAGGGGCTGACCTACATAGATAGGTCATATCTAAGACCATTTATAGATCTTGAATAGGTAAAAACATTTCAATAATCTATCACCTAAGCTGAAGCTAAAGGAGGTAATGTCAGTCTAGTGATGTCAAAAAATGATCTTATAGGAGGTAACGTATGTTTTTAGGATTTTTATTTATTTATTTATATTTAACCACATTTAATATCCCCAAAATATTTCAAATTTCATTAATAATGGTTATTAATTTCACATGTTTATTTTTATTTATCAGGTCCATCAAAGGAATTGGTGGTAGGAGGCATGAAAAGAAGTTGTGGGAGAAAATCGCATCATGAAACCAATTCACATTATGAAATCAAGAAAATACATGTCATGAAAACCATTCATTTCAGGAATATCAAATAGTAAAAACCTATGTGGCCAACACAAAATCTTTATTGAAAAAAGTAGTAATCATTTTAATTATGTAATTTTCTATTATACTCTCCACAATTAAATATTTTAGAGTTTGAACTACCAATTGTATGACCACATTTAATTCATTTTTCAATAAAATAAACTAGGAGAAATAAACTATCAATCATAATTACCATGTCATGAATTTAAATTTATTTTTCAATAAATTTTAATGATAAAAATGAGAGAAAGAATTATAAGAGATAAGCATGTGGTTTTGGATTTAGAAAATCATGAATTAGGTGACATGTTAATTCTTTAAATGAAATTTTCATGAGATTTATCCATGATTTTAATTTTAGATATTTTAATTAATAGATTTAATTATTCATATTCATTTTCATTAGTGATTATCCCAACCATTTGTATTATTTATGAGACATGATCTTTTACTAATATTTTCCACCCTTTTCTATAATATTTTTTTTGTGAGACATAGGAATGTTCTTTATAGAACTTTTTTGGAATATTATAAAAGCTATTACTGAAAAAAATTGTTATTAATATGATTTAGGAATTTTTTTTAAACCATTTATCCTTACACCCACCTGACATTAATCAACTTTAAGCTCGTAGATTCCATTAACAGCCTTGTTAGTAAATGAGCCAATTTACAAACTTATTTTATTTATTCCTACCTTCCTCTAAATGTATTTAATTATATTTAAAAGAATAATTGTGGGGGAGAGACGATCCATGGTGGATGTGGATGTACAACATTGAGAACACATTACTGGGGGTTTTTATGAGATCTTGGGAGATGCCATGATATTTTTCATTACAAGTTATTATTTGCCTATCTTGTTTAAATAAATAAATAAATAAGAAATAAAATAAAATACATAATGTTTTTTTTATTATGAGGATAAAAAATCACCATTTTTAGACCAAAGATATTTTGATCATATGTGGTTAGGTGGTGGATGTGAGATTTATCTTAAAAACACGCTTTTTGGGTAAAAAGAAGCACAAGAGGGGATGATTTATTCATTATTCTTACCTATATTATAATCCCACTTTGAAATTTTTTGGGGGAAGATAGAGATGAAATATTTAAGGGGATATTTCCATTGAGGTTATATTTTGATATCATGTATTGTGTTTTAGATTCAAAACTACTTTTTGAGATTTATTTGTCTTCACACCATTACCCACCTACCAAAAAGCTTTAGATACATTTGAACTAAACTAAAAGCCCTCATGAATAATTTTGAATTCTTTATTTATTTTGTAGAGATGATAGATGCATTTAAAGCCTATGGTAAGTGTTAAGTTTCTATAGGATGTGCTAAACTCTATTCACTATTGTACCTTGATGATGAGTGGAAAAATTCAAATCAAGGTAAATTAAAAATTGCATGCATATTTATAATAAATTGAAAATTGAAAACGGATGAATAAAAAAGTTTTACTATTTCAAAAGGGGAAAAGAAAAATACATGGTTGATTTATTTCTTTGAAAAGTGAGGTGTTGATAAATTTACTTGTGTAATGATTGAATATTTAATTTCTCATTTAATCAATTTATTTTGTTGACATTTAACTTAAATCATGGTATGGTGAGAATCCTTTGTATTATGTTGATATTTCATCCTTGATGAAAAGTTTGAATTCAAGTGTGGGGGATTTGATACATTCATTTCATGCACACATTTTTATTTATAAATACATTCATTTTGGTAAATTAATTATTAATTATTTCCCATACATTTAATGATTTTTTCATATTTTTATGACACAAATAATTCATGTAAACAAGTAAAAGGTAATAAAAGGATCAATATTTCCATTTAAATAATTCTTCCCATGATTTAAAATGACAATGGGATGCTTTTGGGGTTTAAAACTAAATAAATCGTGTGAAAGGGAGGTTTTGGTGCTAGAATTACACAATACATGATGTGAATCAAGTTTAGGATATGAAATTATTACAAAGTGTAAATTTATTTCAGATCTTGAAGTGAATAAAAAAAAATAGAGAGTATATACTTTCATGGTGTGACACCCACTTTCACATCATGAAAGTCTCCAGATAGACCCAGAATGATCATTTCTCGATACAAATTTCAAGGGAGATCTAAAATTTATCACCCAGGACATTTCTCAACACCCAAGATTGACCTAGGACTCATAATGGGATGTAATTATAATGAATTAAATCCAACCCAAACCTCATGGGGGCCTATAAATATTAGGATAAGCTACTTCTGCTAGCTATTGGATCTGGAGACCGAAACTTGGAGTGAGAAGTTATGTTGTGCAAGGTCCTCCAAAATTATTCTTCTTCAACTTATATTCCATTCTTTGATTTTGTTTTCTCCTTCCCCATTACTCCCAAATCACTTGGATGAGGGGGTAACTCTCTCAATGTTCTAGGGTGATTTGGCTGAAGGGGGAAGGTGTCGTTGTATTTTATTCTTTATTTCATCCATGTATTAGTGTTGACACAATTTAAATTAATAAATTCCAATCTCATTCTTCTTCTTAAATAATTAACATTCAATGATGAATCTAAAAATTTCTTTTTAATTGTTTAATTTGTTACTCTAAATTAGGCATGACTATTTTCACATTTAGGGTAATCACGTTTAAAATTGGTATAAAGACAAACTCGATTGGGAAATACCCTAAATTACCAGGCCATGGAAAAAGGGGGAATTTATGAATCATGGAGGGGATTTCATGACCATTGAGTCTAACTCATCCTGAATCTGACACCAATAATTAACAATCAAATTTTATTCCTTAATAAAATTATACCCAAACTCTAAAACTATATAACCCTAGCATGCTTTTACAATTGATAATCAAACAACTGATCTTCCTCTATTTCTCTCTTTCATAAAACTTCTTTCAAAACAAAATATTTTTTATTTTCCCTCTTCTTCAAATCAATAAATTTAATAATTTTAATTTAAAAACCTAAATATCAAATTTCTCCATCTCTATGGGTTATACATAAAAAAATCAAGATAAATTTTAATTAATTAATAGTAATTTTTTGAGTCTTATAAATTTTTATTTTGTTTGTCCCCATAAGGAATTAATGATGCCTTGCAGACAATCAAAAATCCTAAGATGGATAATGTATAACACCTACCATTATGAGGTCCATGCATCATGACCATAAACTATATTCACATTGGTCAAATTTGTATGACCTTAAACTCTAGACCTCAATGGTTTAAATAAAAAAACCTTAAATTACTAGTGAAAGAGACAAAAAACTTGCAAGAATGAAAACCCATGAAGGGAGATCTGGTGAAAAATCAAGTCTTCATATGCTAAGATAGTCATCTCTAAATCTTAGGAAAAAGTTAGATCATAAATCAAAAAATTGAAAAGCTCATATGGTATATATTATGACCCTACCAAAATCTAATCCATGCTCTTTGGACCCTTCTGGTCTAGGAAAAAGTTAGATTAGTGTTTTTCCATATCCCTTCACCTTGTGAATGCATTTAATACATGTTTAAATGACCATTATTGTGATAAAAAATTTCTTTAATATTATGGTTTCCATAAATCAACTTCATGTATTTAGTATATAATCCAATACCCACCAATTACTTGAGTTGATACACTTATCCTATAATCTTATAACCTTGAGTCATTCCTCTTAGTTTCCTCCCATAGCATATTGGTTACATGGAATGACTGATCTAAAGGGACCCCACTGGGATTCACTGGTGAATAACATAATGCCTTGGATCTTGTGACCTAGGGGATGTTTTGGTCCTAGTGTAAATATCCCCCTTAAACCTGTGAGATATTTCCATGATTATGTGTGATACTAGTTTCTTCCTTTACTAATTATTGACCTGATCCCACTAGTGTCCACTTACCATTGACTCATTTATTATTAGTTTATTATTTTCACAACCCATAATCCAACTATTTAAGTGGATTTGATATCCTCAATGTTATGTCACCATGTACTGTACCCATTATCAAAGTAGGGATACAATACCTCATTCTTGAACCTATTTTCTATCTTCATCATGTGACCCTAAATTGCATGATATATGGGTCTAATATTCATGACCGTAAATTGAATTCCCCATTTTTTTAGGTATTATATACTAGTAATTATCCCTTCTTTCACATCAAGTTTCACTTGGACTTTATCATACAGACTATTACTAGGGTGTCAGATCCTTCCTTGGATAACCTTTTATTCATACCCTAATTTATTTCCCAAGTATTTGAATCTTCAAAAACCTTTCAAGACCCTTAGAAAATATAATTTATGGATTTAATGGACCTATATGATTAACTACTAATGTAATACCATATTTCCACCTACATAAGTTCCCTTGACCCATAAACCAAAGGTTTCATTAACTTACAAAAGGACCTTTGATCCCTGTAATCCCTAACAACATCATAGCAAAACTCATCACCTTAGAGTGTTTTGTGATCATCCACAACATGGTTTCCCCATATTACCATCCTCGGTTCAAACCCCTTAGGCATGTTTTATACAATCCATAATCTAACTATTTGATTGTATTTGACATCCTTGACATTATGTCACCATTAACTAAATCCATCTTTGAAATGAGGATGCAGGGCGTCAGAACCCTTCTTGAATATTCATCCTTCATAACCTAAGTAATGATGCAAGTTTCCAGAAACCTTCTTGAATATTCATCATCCTTGACCTGGGTAAGGATGTAGGGTGCTATAACCCTTATTAAATATGCATCCTTAATAAACTAAGTATGAATATAAGGTTCCATAACCCTTCTTGAATATTCATCCTTCATAATCTGATAAAGGACGTAGGGTTCTAAAAACCTTCATGAATATTCATCCTATATAACCTGAGCAAGGATGAAAGGTTACAAAACCCTTCTTTAATATTCATCCTTTATAACCTGATTGAGGATTCAGGGTATCGTAACCCTTCTTTAATATTCATCATCCATAACCTACTCTATGTCTTAAGTGTATGAATCTCATAAAACCTTTCATGTACCTTATAAAATAGTGTATTCATCTTCAAGGGATATATTTTCTTGACTATGCATTTAATCCCATATTTGATCCTATATAAGGGTCCTTAACCCATAAACCAAAGGTATTTTTTCCTTTCAAAAGGACCTCTAGTACCTTTGAGCCCCAATGATGAAATGAATTCATATACATATTTTGGATACATTTATTTAATGTTTCATCATGCTTTATTTTATAATACACTAAATTTTGATGTGTTTTCATAGGAATTAATAATTTAAGACTCAAAGAAAGAAAGTTGTAAAAATAGAAAAATTAGATATTACCCGTCATGAATAAAAAGTAGCCAATGTTTATTCCTCATGTAGAGAACCTATGTGAGCTAAAGGATAACTCATGAATCCATATTATAAGGAGTTAAATAATTACATTATGTGAATCCTAATTACAAATTGTGAAATAATAAAATTTCAAACCTGGTGAGTTAAAAAACGTGCAAAGTTCAAAAATTAATTACCACTGAAGATATAAGATATAAAATTTGAAGATCCAAGATCTTCAGAGGAATTTTCGGATCTGTAGTACACAGTGTGAAAGAAACTTACACACCGTGAATGTATCAATGTATAATATATTTAAAAGAGTTAGATGACGTGAAACACATTTACAGATCGTGTAATGATCAGATCTGTATACATAAAGGAACCCCTACCATAGATAGGATATTCATATGCTTGGAACTTCTTCTCCATTCTTCTTTGTTTCTTTCCCATTTTCTTTCCAGTTTTTTCTATTTCTTTCTTTTATTGTTTTATTCATTTTGTTGTTTCTAATTTCAATTCCAAGACTCGTTCTTTGCGATTTGTTGTTCTGACATTCCAATTTCAATACCATTTTCCATTAAACATTAAATACCATTGTGTTCTTCATTTTTTCTTCATTAAAGTTAGTTTTTAATTTATTTTTTATGATTTCAATTCTGGATTTCTTTATTTTGAATTTTTTATTTATTATGTCAAGCATGTTTCATTATGTTTCTCTTCTTTCATTTAATACCATCATGTGCGGCTGATTCAATTAGGGTTTGAGGTTGAGATTAGTGGTTTGTTTTAATGTTATGAACCTATAAATAAAGACTTTATAACCCTATGGTTTGTAATTAAGTTAAAAAATTTGTTAATATTGTTATTTTACAACTACCCTAACCATCAGAGGTGAAATCAAAGGACCCTAGCCTAATTGGAGTTGAGAAATCTAGGACCAAGAGTCTATGATACTTTCTGCCTAGAATCCAAGCTTCCTACACCTAGTTTGTCGATTATATCTAGACCAAAGAGTAGTTTAAATATTAGGTATATCCAATTTGTTGGACCAAGATCAATTAGTGAACTTTTCACCACTTTATAGCCTAATTTATAGGTTTATCCCATGACAGATTTAGGATTATATTCTGTATAAACCCTGAAATTGACCCTTGTACATTTTTTCATCTGATTAAATCACAAGATACATAGTTTTAGAAAATCCAAACACAAAAGAGAAATCATGAGGAATCCTTATAGATGGTTATCACCACCATTTTTCCTACCTACAAAATTTCCCTATGGGTTTGACCCTACACCACCACTTTACTATGACTTAGTAGTTGAGTGTAGTTTTGGAAATATAAATTCTAATCTGATCAATACCCATGAATAATCAATGATGTTGTGAGAGTTAATCATATTTTTGTGTCATTTACAAGGATCACTTTTCTTAGGCATAGTGACCTATGGTACAAACCTATGATTAACTTACGCCACTCCCTTTTTCTTCTTCCCCTTTTCTTTTTACAAATTTTTTCTCATGGACTAGAACCCATGTCCACTCTTTCTTTCAGTCTAGTGAATGTGTCAGGTCCCTCTAACTCACTCATAGAGTCTTAATTCCCAAGAACTACTTTCTTTCAATCAAATGATCGATATATCTATCATTGAATGATGAAGCTTTACTATAGTTGAATGTAATGAACTTGTATTTATACATCTACCTAACCTCTAATATACACCACTTGAACATAATGAAGAGAGACCAACACTATAGGAATGCACCAACATGGATTACGGTTTACCATTCATTAGTGGTGTTGTCCCAATAATTTTATGACATGCTATTTAGGTGCACTCATTTGAGATAAAACCTGGGATCATCCATATGATCCAAAACATGGGGTAGTTTAGTGGACTGTATATTGAAGATCTCTATGAGAACGTCTCAAATTTCTTAAAGGTATGTGAAACCTTTTAGAATCAAGGTGTATCACCAGATTCCATCATACTATGAGTATTTCCATTATCCTTGCATGACCTATCCAAGTATTGGATTAAAACTAAAGGTCCTGAGTCCATCACAACTTGGGACGATCCAGCTAAGAAATTTTTGGATAAATATTTCCCACTGATCTGAACCTGGAAGCTTGAAAATGAGATCCAAAATTTCAACCAGGTGGCTAGAGAGTCATCCTAGGAATCCTGGGACCGTTTTAATAAACTAGATCAAAAATTACCACATCACAGATTCTATGTGTAGCTACAAATTCAAACCTTTTATGATGGACTCCAACCTACCACCCTCACTATTGTGGATTCCACTATAGAAGGTGAACTCGTGATCAAGACACCTAATTTTGGCAGAGAAATTTTAGATGAAATTTTCCATAATTCTAATCTATGGTAGAGTGAAAAAGGACTGGCCCAACACAGAATCCATTAGGTGGAGGAGAATACATACCTATAATCCTACATTAAAGATCTAATGAAGAATCTTAATTCCTTCCAACTACTTTCGTCATTACCCTCTCCTACCCCTATTATGGAGATACAATCATGTTAAATGGGAGAATGCTTAAATCCTTATCAAGACTATCAGATATGTATATAGGAGAAAAAATTCCAAGATTGTAATTACGTTAATTAAAATCAACACAGTGAGTACTACCAACAACCCCAACAATATCAACAATGGTATTATCAACAGAGGTTGGCTCAGCAGTTGGAGCAACCAAACCAAAGTTATTATCAATAGAGGAGTGGTCAAGAACCACTACGGAATTAGGGACCACCTAGGTACCCACCTAAAATCCCATCTCCTCAACCATTGAAACAATTTTATCAAAAACCTTTTACACATAGAGCTCAACAGTTTCCACCTACTCAACAACAACAGTATCAAAAAGCTCCGCTAAGACCACCATAACAAACTCAACCTATTTAATCCAATCTTGAAAACATATACACTTCATTCCTGAAAAAAATAGATCAAAGGATTAAAACCCAATAAAATGAAATGAAAATCCAAAGGTATTCCCTATGAAATATTGAGTATGAAGTGATCCAAATCTCAAATACCCTATCATACTGATTACTAGGTACGTTTACCAGTAATAACGAGACTAATATAAGAGAGGAAGAAAAGGTTATGGTTATTAGGAGTGTAAGAATAATGGAATTGCAGAATCCATGCTAAGATAAGAAAAAAGAATCTTGAAGATCCTGAAAAACATGCTTCAATCATCAGTGATAATGACAATGACAACACAAATAAAGCTATTCAGAAGAAAAATATAGAATCAGAAACTACTAAAAAAACTCTAGTTCAATAGCATCCTGAAAAGGGTGATGTCTATATGGAACCACCACCATAAAAAAAACCCCTCTACCCTTTCCATAAATTATGAGACAAGATAAAATATAGGGAAAATGCAAAAAAAACAAGAAATTTTTAAGCAATTACACATCAACATTACCTTTGTAGAAGTAATTTCTTATATACCTGCTTACGCTAAGTTTTTAAAAGACATGCTTTCTAGTAAGAAAAAAATGGAAGACTTAGGATTAATCTCCATAAATTACGAATGATTTTTAGTTGTTTAGTGGAATCTCCCACCAAAAATGTGAAACCCCAGAAGTTTCTCAATTCCTTTCACTATAGGGACATAAAATTTTGAAATATCCTTGTGCTATATTTTCACAAGTATCAATATCCTACCTATGAATGTATTCAAAAATATAGGTCTCAAATAATTAAAACCAAAAAGAGTGTCACTCAAACTTTTTTACTACTCAGTTAATAACCCTCTATGAATGCTTGATGATGTCTTGGTAAAGGTTTTAAAATTCATCTTTATTTCGGATTTCCTTATCCGGGATTTAGAGGAATAAGGTGATGTTCCAATAATTCTAGGGAGTCCATTTCTCACCACTAGGAAGGAAATAATTGATTAAAACCAAGTATGGTTAATTTTTAGAGTTGGTGAAGAATAATCTATTTTAAATTTTGTGAAATCCACTGAAAAAAGAATTGATTCATTAGATTGTCAAACTATCTTTCTTACTAAACAGAGAGATAATAATATGACTAGTAAGGAAGACAAAAAAACATTAACTTCTAATGAAAATGGATATAGTGATCACAAGTATGAAAATTACATTAAAACTCTAATGAGGGATGTCGTCCCACCATTCATACCCTCATATTTCAAGAACCATTCCATGAGGGATATGACCTTACTATTAAATTCATCAAAATGGGAGAATTTATATGTCTTAAAAATAAATGAAGAATAGACTGGAAAGAAACCCAGGATAGATTAAATGCATTAGATTAGAAATTAGGGAAAAATAATGTTGGATTGGTGTTTAGAGTTTTTTATGTTCATTTAAAAAAAATCAATTCACATCATGTAAAATCAATACATGACGTGTAATTATCAGGATCAAAAAAAATAAAAACCCTAAGTTTTTCATGTCGTGTATTAAATAAATGACATGAAATATTCAAGAAAGATTTAAAATCCATGAACCCTAGGTTCACACTTGACCCCTTCCCTCTCCTCTACTCCCTCACAATGCCCCCTAACCACCAGCCACCTCCTCCCCTCCTCTCCTCATGTGACTACAAGCCTTCTCCCACCCCAACCCACCACCCCCTTATTTCTCTTCTCCCTATTCAACTCAACATTCAAAAATTCATTCTCCTTGCTCGAGGACTCCATTATTCATGGCCTAGACCAAAACCATAAAACAAGTGGCACAGGGTAACGATCCTCCACTACACAAGAAAACATCCCTTTCACCTCTTCCGCCACTCGTAGATACCACTCCCTCACCATCTATATTCAGTTCAGCCACTCCATAAGATTATGAGGTCCAAAAATACTTTGGACCTATCCATGCTCAAGAATATTCATGTATACATGGAGGTTCTTGATCTTCTAGGTTGGATTCACCTATCCAGCATCACAACGAGTACATGAGGAGACATACCGATAACTCTTCCTCAATTTCCAAGACACATTAGAGCTCTACACGGAACATGTCACCTATTGTCTTGGTGTAAATCCCTAGGAACTCACCTTAGGATATTTTAGTGTCAGGATCAGTATCTACACCAAGGATTTAATTTTCCGCCAACCTACTTTTCCATGTGGATGGACCTCGCCAAGATGTATGTGGCCAGGAGCTAGGCATTGATCTCTAGAGACCTAAAAATTATCCATGGTCCGCATATGGTGAAGACCACCCAGCTATGTGGTTCCACTCTATAGATTCTTCACTAGGATCTATCTCATTCCTAGTTTTCAGAGGATATTCTCACAGAATCATTAGTGAGATTGTGTTGCTCATTCTAGCCTCAGTCATGGGTGGCCCTAGTGTCAATATAGCCCATCATTTTTCATTGTATTTTGATACCTAAGTGCAGTGGGATCATGGTACACTTATGGGGTTAGTTTCATTACTCACCTTCCCTTCATCTCAACATCTTTTATACTGGTCAGCATCTTTATTCTATTGGGAAGATGGTGTCGATTGACCTCCTCATGCTCCACAAGATGGGGCTCATGAGAAAGGTTGAGGGGTGCTACTGGTGGACCCCTGAGTACATCCACATCCTAATAAGGCTCTATCTCAGCCTAAAGAGACCCCAACCTCACCTACCAGAGCCCCAACACCTACCCCTTCTCCCACCACTACTCCATTTACCACACCTTCCCATCCTTCCCCTACCTCTTCCACTTCCCCAACTATAACCATAGCACCACCACCCCTGCCACATCTTCACTTGCACCACCCTTCCCATAAGATGTCTAGGTTGTTCTCCAGTGTCTACTAGTGAACCAGAGACAGATTTTATGTCACCCTACCATCCGTTTCACCGACCCATCACAATTCACCACCCACACCTCACCATCATCCCCTATATCTTCCCACCCATCACCATCGACATACCCCATATCTACCTTCATCCCCAACCCACATCCCACTCGGGTAAGCCTACCTTCAAATCTCAAAAACCCTTCTACCTAGTATGAGTATCTTGCAAAGTAGACCCAATGGGGCAATGGACCCTCCCTTACATCTACTTTAGAGGAGCCTCATATCAATCCAGTTTTTAGATGTACGACCTCAGTATGGATCAACACCTATACCCCTCCATCCTTGATCAAGCATATATTCAGAACCACAACACCTATTATGGAAGTTGACCCACCATCCTCTACCTCCATAGCTAAGATAGATAAGATGGGGCATATCTAGAGACCCATTATTTGGGAGGAGATATCTAATGTAGAGACCAGAAAGTTTACCCCTACTATTTAGGTTTGTCTATGTACCCCTCCCTTGATTTATGTTGTTTTTGGGTGTCTGTTATTTTACATTCATTGTATTCCATATTTTATGATGTACCATTTTTCATATTTATGGATGAGATGTGATTTTTACTACACTTATTACTTGCTTATTTTAATTTTTTTACTTATGCATTACTTTATCCATGTATATCTCTATTTTATCCTCTATGGTCATTAAAAATACTTTCATGCCACTATCTGGGCTTTTTCATGACATGTATCAGTATATGGATAACATACATAGATAGATTGAGGCACTATATCCATACTCAGTAGGAGCCTCATTGACAATTTTAATGGAATTTACTACTTCCACATGAGAATTTTGGGAGACCCATTCTTGAGGTGGTTAATCCCACCAAATTCCCCTAGGATCTCAATGGAACTACCACCAATTCTTGCAGGAGATAGAGGACATCTGAGCTAATGGAAAACATTGACTAATACTTTGTCCATCCTTCTCATTGATGACATCATTATTAGTGCTTTATGGGAGGCAACAGTTTTTTATTTATTTTTTGTGTACTTAGGACCATTGTTTTTACTTTTTATCCATTTTGTTTCATAGGTTGTCTAAAATTTTATTATATTAATTTCACTTATTTATATTTGTTGCATTATCAAACTATTGAATTTGTGAACCTACCCATTTTTTTTACTTCCATTTTGATTAATCCCTATGTACAAATGATTTATCTAGTGTTAGTATTTTGGTTCTAAAATTTTTTACAAGAAGTTCATTTTTCTATCACCATACAACAATTTCCCCAATGGAATAAATTTCATTACAAGGAACTCTTTATTCCCAAATTAAAAATTATAAAATTTCCTTTTCATTTATGTGTATGTTATACTTGCTTTCTCTCCCATGATGCTTTCTAGAATAGTGTGGACACTATTTCATTTTAAGTGTGGTGGGTCTTTATTGAGATTTATTTTCAATACACTTGGATGATTTATTGTTTTCATTAGTTTAGGATGCATTTTTTCAAATCATTCTTTAACTTGAAATACATTACTCCCATTTTAAAAAAACAAAGTTTGGTTATAGATTATTGATATTCATTTTTATTCCTATTTATATTTTTAGTGTGATTTTTGAGTTAAGTAATTTAATTTGAATTCTAGATTATTGAAAATAATTTTAATTGACTTATTACTGGATACTATGCCCTGAGTGATTTCTAGTGATTTTATATACTCTCATTCCCAAGAGTATTCTAGACCCACATTGTCATATTTTTTCCTAATCATATTTCTTGAGAGATACATGGGGCATATAAACTTCTCATAACTTGAATTGGAATCTTATTAAGGATATTATTGAAAAAATACACTATTAAAATGATTGAGTCAATATTTTTTTGTCCAGTTATCCTGAGACCCACCTGTACATATAACATTCATTATCTCATAGTATCTATGAATAACCTAGTTAGGATGGATCTGTTTCATGCCTATTATCCCTTCATTTTCTTTTGAAAATTTGTTGGGTATTTTTTAACTCTTCCATACATAGGATGTTGATAATTAAGAGATTTATAGTGTCATTTTCACCATATTGATATGACATGGTTCATGATTACCTTTGAAAATTTCTACACATTCTATGTTTCTAAAAAATGGGTTGTGTATTAGGAAGGTCACTAGATTGATGAATCCTATGATGGATCATATGTAGTTTTTTGATAGATGTGAGATCTATCCTAGACATGATTTTTGAAAAATAAATAAAATGAAAAGGTAATCGGAATAGGGAAAATTCTTTATGATTTCTTGACGTATTCATGGATCCACTTTGATTTACTTAGAGCATGGAGACATTTTTGTCTATAAGGAATTTCTTCACTACACTATTCACAATTATCATGCATTATACTATAGATTTTACCATCATTTTTTATCTTGATTTTTACTATCTACCCACCTTCCCCAAGCCTTAGAGACATTTGAACCTTATTGCTTAATCCCTCGTGATTAATTTTGTATTTTTCTTTATAAAGTAGAGTTTTTAGAACCAATGTAAGACTATGGTCCGGAATATGAATTTACGGTATGATCATAACTCTAGTAACATTTTACCTTGACTGATGTGATAAAATTTATGATGAGGTAAATTGGAAAATGGATATAGCTTCTAAGGAATTGTTAAAAAAAATTAATTAAAGGAAGAAAGAATTTGAATAAAGAACTTAACTATGAGGCATGACTGAATTTTTCGACAGGATTGATTTTGGAGGACTCCCTTTTTCCACTTGCACTTAGTTTTATTTTTCTTGTTATAATGTATGTTTCCTGTTTAAAAATTATTTGATTTAGAATCCTTATTGAGATACTTTTTCTTTAGGATAATAAATTGTTCAAGTTTGGGGTAATTTGATGAGTCGAATTCATATACATATTTTGGATACATTTATTTAATGTTTAATCATGCTTTATTCAATAATAAATTGGGTTTTAATGTGTTTTTATAGGAATTAGGAATTCAATACTCAAATGAGGAATGCTAAAAAAATAGAAAAAATGGACATTACACATCATGAATTCAAAGTACATGATGTGAATTCCTCAAGTAGAGCACCTGTATAAGTTCAAGTATGTCCCATTAATCCAAAAGTACAAGGTGTGAACCAAGTACATAATGTGATTATAGATTACATGTCATGAAAGACTCAAATTTCAAACCTGTTGAGTTACATGATGTGAGATCAGTACATGATGGGAAAAGTTCAAAACCTAATTGTTTTTATAGATACAAGATATGAAATATGAAGATCAAAGATATTCAGAGGAATTTTTGGATCTAAAGTACACAGAGTGAAATACACTTAAAAGTCATGAGATTCTTGATGTAAAAGAAAATTAAAAGAATTTCATGATATGAAACCCATTTAAATTTTTTGTAATTATCAGCTCTATATATATGTAGGCACCTCCATCATGGATACGTGCTTTAGATGCCCAAACATTTTTCTCTATTCTTATTCATTTCTTTCTTGTCTTTACTATTTGTTTCTGTTGTTTTATTTTATTGTTTTATTCTTTTCATTGTTTCTTCTTTCGATTCCAAGACTATTTCTTTACAAGTTGTTTTTCCAAAATTCTGATTTCAATACCAATTGTTGTTCGATATCAACCTCCACTTTTTTATTCATTTATTCTTCATTCAAGTTAATTTTTAATTGGTTTTTTATTATTTCAATTGAGGATTTATTTATTTTTCATTGTTTATTTATCATGTCAACCATGTTTCCATCTATTTCCCTTCTTTAATTTAATATTTCCATGTGTGTCTAATCTGCTTAGGGTTAGGGGTAAAGAGTAGGGGTATTTTTTAATGAAATGAAACTCTAAATAAAAACTTAGTAACCCTATGGATAGTAATTAGGTTAAAATAATTATTAATATTCGTATTTTATAACTACCCTAACCATCATAGGTACAATAAAAGGACACTAACCTAATTATAATTGATTATGGTAGGACCAACAGCTTATGATACTTTCTGCTTATAATCCAAAAATATCAATTAGTGACATTTTCACAACTTTTCAACCTAATCCATAGGTCTATCCCAAGATATATTTAGGATTATATTCTACCTAAACACTGAAATTGACCCTTATCCCTTATTTTCATTTGATTAAATCCCAAGATACATAGTTTTAGAAAACCCAAACACAAAAGAGATATTGTGAAGACTCCTTCCAAAAGGTTCTTACCGCTAGGTTGGATGCCTACAAGTTGTCTTTGTGGGTTCGACCCCGCACTGCCACATTATTATGCCTTAGTAGCTGAGTGTATTTTGGGAAATATAAATTATAATATGATCAATTACCATGAATAATCAATGATGTCATGTGGTCTGGTCACCCAAAAATAATACAGAGGAGATCTTCACCTCATAGTTATCTGTGAGCATCCTCAACATGTTTTCCCAAACTAATTATCCTTGATTCAAGATCCTTGAGGCATGGTTTACCCTTACCATGAATTAAGCATTAAATATTTGGTCTTTTTTTCTCAATATAAGTTCCAAGATATATATCCCTGAGCTATAGTGACATAAGTTCTAAGCTATATGACCCAAAACAATAGTAATATAAGGTCTAAGATATATGACCCTAAACTACAACGACATAAGGTCCAATCTATATGACCCTAAACTAAAAAGACATGAGTTAAAATATATATGAACCTAAAATACAACAATATAAGGTTAAAGATATATGACCTTAAACTTTATCATTTGTAGGTAAAATTTTTTTGAACCTAAAACATCAGTTCTATTAGTATAACTCACATGGCCCTAAACTGCCCATGGGAAGAGATGAAATTCTCACTAGGATGAAAACACACAAAGGGAGTTCTGGTAAAAATTCATGTCTCTATTCTCTAGAAACATACTTTTCATGATCTAGAAAAGATCAAGCTTTAGAAAAATACATGAAACTTTTTAGGTCAAAAACTCATAATAGGATGCCTAAAAAAATTCAAGTCTCTTCCATCTAGGAAATCCTTATAGTAAGCTTAGAAAAAAGTAAGGTAAATAAATATAATGAAAAAAATCTTACAATGCCTATCATGTGGCCCTATAAATAGTCAGACTATACTCACTAGGCCCCTAGATTAGTCAGCAGTTAAATCTCTCTCTCTCTCTCTCTTTGTGGAACATACACCCAAGTTATCCCTTTAAACCTAACAATTTCCAAAGGACTGGAACTAATACATAAAAAATGGTGTTTATACTGAATTTAATCCATGATAAATTCCTAGTAATTCATTATCATGTATAGATATATAAAATATCCCTATATGTATCTTAGAATCAGGTTATTTTCATTCTGAATGAATCCAATTATAAGGGGTTATTTTATTGGAATTCATAGATGTATACCATGAACTTTTCCAAGGAAGGACACATGATAATATTTTTAGACTCTTATTATTTCATAGGAAACATTCTATGGTGTTTGTATTGAACACTAAATAAGGAGATTCATGTGGTAAGTATTTTTCCATGCACATGAGTATATCTATCGTATGAAGAATTTGGGACATGTGTTATACATATGAAATCACTTGATGAATTATAAATCATAATTTCATGAATATCTTTGAGATATGTCTATAATCACATATACTTGACACATAATTATATTTGTAGAATAGGTGGTGGATTACTCATCTATAAATATAGAGGCCTCATACTGAGATATAGGGGTGAAACTAAGCACATATGTCGAATACCTGTGATTTTTATTTTCTAAAATTACTTAAATAATTTCAACATGATATTCATGAATCCTTTCATTATATTTTTGGTTTGATCCTCTCATGAAGGTCCTTCATTGTGATGTATTCTACTTGAGTTTGAGAACAATGCACTGGTAAGTTGGGAGATAATTTGCTTGTTGGAAATGCATGACTGATCAACACCCATGAAACACAAGAGAACATATTGTAAGTACAAAGTAAAATCTATAAATAGAGATATTTTTTGTATACCAAAAATTGGGATTATTTTTTTGTGGGGTTTTCATTTATTTATATACACAAAGAAACTAGACATATTTACAATGTAATTATAATCCACACGGGAGCCTTAATGAGGTAAAACCACATTTGTCTATAAAACCACAAATAAATGAGGGTGAATTATGGGGAGAAGAATAAATATTAGTGAAATTAATCACCATAATTCAACAATATCACCCCCCCCCCCCAATTTCTCCCATGTTGGATCTCAACAATGCCGTTATTTGTATGCATCTCCTAAAATCTGGCACACCCAAGTGACTTCATGAGAATGTATGTGAACTTCTCCTCAATGTGAGTATGATAGAGAAATATTTTCCTCCATCAACACACTACAAAATGAAATGTAATATAGTATCTATGTTCTTTCTCTATTCATGTAATATAGGGTTATTTTTTAAGGTAATGGTGGACTTTTTTCCACTTTAAGCACTAGTACACTAAGGTTCTAGTAGAGAAATTATCCTAACAGTTTAGCCAAATAGAATCCATAGTATATCATGGTCATCATATAAATATAATATAATTCATATGAATACAATTCCACCTCCTTTTTATTCTCTAGTTTCCATGTGATGGGATTGTCTCCAAGGGAGAAGAACACCCCAGCAGTGCTCCTTCGGTCATCAGTTTCACTGACCATGTTGATATCATTTAATTACAATAAGATCGACTAAATATTTAACTTACTTAAAAAGTGAATATCATAGTTCCATGTCTTATTGATGTATCATAATAAGTGATTGACTACATCTAAGTGATATTCATGTGGTTCATCCATGAACTGGATTACGTAACCCACTGCATAGGTAATGTCAGGCCACATATGCACTAGGTACCAAAGGATGATCTTGATGCTATGATACTAAGTGTCATCGACCAATGGGTAGGTGATATAATTTCTCAACTTTATGTGGACCTCTAATGGAACTTCATAGGAGTTTCCCACTAACATACCTCTCTTCTCCAATATCTTAATCACATGGGAGGATTGAACCATGGAAATTCTGCATGTCCCTTGGTTCACTTTTATTTCAAGGTAGTGGGAGAGAAATCCCAAGTCACTCGTATGAAATATCTTCTTTATATCATCCTTTAACATGGGGATGTTGGTGACATCAGTGTAAGTTATGATCAAGTCATCTATATACATCCTGATGATCAGATGAGATATTCCATTTCCATGAGTGTACATAGTGCGCTTAGAGCCAATCTTGTGAAACCCTATCGTCAGAAGTATAAAGTTGAGATTGGTGTTTCATTTTCTTGGTTCTTAATAGAGGATATAGAGAACTTTCTGGAGTTATATCACTTCATGCTCTTGGTTTTCTATAATAAATCTTGGTGGTTACTTGACATATGATTCCTCTTAGAGGTCACTATTTAGGAATGTCGATTTGACATCCATTTGATGGACCTCCCACATTTTTTATGCCAACTTTATGATGATGATCCACACCAATTACATGTGTGAAATAGGGTAAAAGACCTTGAATTTAATCCCTGGCTTCTAGACATATCCCTTTATAATGAGCCTCACCTTTTTCTTTGCTACTACACTATGATCCTCATGCTTCACATTGAATACCCACTTGATCCTAATCGGTCGATGGCCAATGGGGAGATCGATGAGCTCCCATGTGTCATTGTCCTCAATTGACTTCATCTCCTAAACCATAACCATATGCCAACACTGGTGTTTTTATTCTTCACCAAAGGAGGTTTTCTTATCGACCATAGTGAAATGTTTCTCACCAGGGTTAAGCTCACATGTTGCAAACCCAGACAGCATTTTGTACATGATAATGTTTTCAATGGTGTGTAACTGAAGTAGGGAATCAACATGATCAGTGTTAAGTGATTCTTTCATGTTTTATGGTGGAGGGAAAAAATTAATTTTATCTAATGGAATAGGCATCACCTTGTTTATACTTGGTGCTATAGTGTCTGAAAAGAATGATCTTGTGGGTGTGGGTGATGATCCCAAGACTCTAGATGTGTTTTCAATATCTGTTTCCCCGGGTACATATAATATAGTGTAATCAATGGTGAATGGATCATCACTTCTCAACATACTTTTTTCTTCATGAGTACTCCATACCCACTACTCTACCTCATCAAAGATGACGACTCTTGTTACATGCATGCACCTGCTGATGGGATCATACACATTGTAGGCCTTAGATCCAGACTCATATCTGATGAATATCATTGGATTACTCCAATAATCTAGCTTTTTAGGTGATCCTTTATGATATTGGCATGTGCAATGTAGACAAAGGTTCATAGAAAGTTCCCTTCCAGTCATTTTCCATGATAGGCCTCATACAACGTCATCTTGTCAAGGCTTTATATTAGTGCTCAGTTGAGGATGATGATAGAAATAGAGATGACTTCACCCCAAAACATCATAGGAATTCCCTTTGCATTTATAATGCTTTGATCCATTGAAACCACTATTTGGATTCATCTTTCAATGACCCCATTATACTATTGTTGAATGGGGATCTTTGATTTATCGTCATATGCTGCACTCGGCACAGTATTCATCAAATTCCACTAAAGTGAACTAGCCACCATGGTCGGTGTGGAGGACCTTCAGCTTGTTCCCTATATCCACCTCCACTATGGGAAATCGTTTGATTTACACAAAATCCTAGTCTATATTGAAAGTATATTGAGCCACATGTAGTGGATCATGTCATCCACATGAAGTAGAAATCAACGGTTTCATATTTGTTTTTCAGTGGACATAATGGACAAGATCAATGAATTTTTACACATTATGCTTCACTTGAGGAGGGAAATACACACATCATTGCTTCCCAATGGGGAATATATTTAAGAATTTATCCACCTAATCAATCAATAGAATCCCTCACACCATATCATGTTGAGCAAGATTATGTAGAGCCTAGAAATTTAGGTGGACGTACCTTACATGATAGAAACATGCCTTCTCTAATCCCCTTGCAGAAAAGTATACTAGTTGTACAATGTCAAGTATAATCTTATGCATCTGTCCAAGGAAGCACTTCATCTTGGCCAGCACACACCACTGCCAGTCATGACTTCTAAGGATTCCCTCATTGATTAGTATTTGGAAACTATTCTCATAAAGTTGTCTAATACTAATTATTTTTTTGTTGAGAGTTGGGATGAATTAAACCCCCATAATCATGTGATGATCTCCAATTTTTAAAAGAACAACATGGTATCATACCCATCATTTTTGATGACATATCTGTATCCAAACTTCATGGTGTTATGGATCCCAAAGTAAAACTTAGAGAAGATAGTGTAGGACCTAGTCATTCGGTTTGTGTAACTGATGTCAAGGTACCAGAAGTCATCATTACACACCTCCTTCTGAACTATTTGTGTGAATACATTCACCTTGACCGGCCACATAGGGTTGTATCATGGTGGTTTAATAGTGAGGTCAGTGGATTGCAGTGGTGGGGAATCAGGAATTGTAATGCATGCCTTTTTAATAAGGAGTGCAGGCTCATTGTCATCACCCTAGGTTAGAAGGGCCTTGGACCTTTTCATCCTATTGTGGGAACCTTTGTCCCAATGGACCATTTTTTAGTAGTTGTAACATTTTTCCCTTGATATATCATAACCACCACCATATCCTAAGCCATCCTTTCCATTTTCATTGTTTCCACCATTATTCTTTCATCATGTTGGTTAGTGGAACTAGTTACTAGAATTGTATACCTTGAAGGATGAATCCCCCATCTACCACTCCTTCATCTATGAAACACACTCCTCCTCAGTGAGTAGGATATTCCCTCCATAATTGGTGGTGGGAATCAGATCAAAATGGTCCCCTTCCACTTTGAGTCTCCCTGTTACCTCCTCTACAGAGAGAATTGAGATGTCGAGTAGCATCTCAAATGAAAGAGAAATTTAGGAGAACATGTAGTGTATGATGTGTAGATACTTCTCAATGACCTTGTGTTGAGGATTTTAATCATTTAGTATTTTGAGTTGGTTTAACAACCTAGTGAGATGGATTGCGAAGTCCTCCACTAATTTTTCATTACAAAATACAATGCATTCATTCTCCTTACATAGCCTCTAAACATTGTCCTTGTCCACTCGATGGATGTCAATGAGCATGGTCTTGATAGTGTATCATGCTTCCTTGGAAATTTACATGATGGAGAGTGTGGATATAATATCCAGAGGTACAACACTCAGGATGACCTCCAGTTCCATACAATCTTCCTAGAGTTTAGAACCATCAGTGTCGACAACATCCCAGAATCTGTGTACCTAGATCATAACCTTAATCATAAAGGACCAATTTATTTTTCTTGTCTTCATGAGTATTGGATATTTCGTTGATCCCCAAACCTCCTTCACCACCCAATGTACCACCATAGGGCTAAATTCACCTTCAATGAGGGTTTTGGGAAGTTTCAATGATGTATGAGTGTGTCAGGGTGATGAGGGATCATATTTCTACATCGTAGATAAATTAAACCTCCCTCTAATAAAAAATTTTGAAAATTCCTAACCAATAAACACCCATGAAACACAATAACACATCTTGGAATGACAACATAAAATATATAACTCGAGATATGTTTTTTGAACCTTGAACTGGGATTCTTTTCTGGTGGGGTTTTCATTGATGTATATACAAAAAAAACTAGACGTATTTACAATGTAATTAAAATACACACGGGATCCTTAATGAGGTTAAACAGTGTTGGGACATAAAACCAAAAAAATGAGGGAAAATTATGGGGGGATGGACAAAATAGTGGTAAAATTAATCACCATAAGTCAACACTACTACATGTTTGTGTTTGATATTGTTGTAAAATGGTGTTTTAGAATACTCTATCATGTGAGTGAGTGTGATACCATGAGGCCTTCATAATATTATAAAGATATAACTTAGATCTCCTATACATACATACATTGTCCTATAAAGATGGAAGAAAGAGCATATTGTGGCCCTTATATGTCTTCATGAAGAAGGAGATTGAATTACCACATACCCTATTATGTGAGGAACTATGTTTTTCACACATGTATTTATGAAAATTAGTTTAAAGATGGTGCATATGATCTACATGGGTGTTTGATTTGAAATATTTTACTTACATAAAGGAAGAGTGAAATTATAGGCCTTTTAAGGCTTTATAAGAATGAAGTTAGCCTTAAAAATAGATCATGTGGTGAATAAGTACACATATATAGTATCTGAACATAATCTATTATGAAAATAGTGCGTTTCAATAATACAATGTGCCTGAAGAAGATTTATAGAATATGTATGAAACTTATGATTCAAATTACAATACGACATGAAGACTCCATGTGGTTACATGATCATGCAAATCCAAGTACATGAATAAGGGATGTCGTGCGTTTTTTATATATAAATAATTACAAGAGTTTCAAATTTTTGAAAATACACCTTAATGTGGCATAATAATCAGATATAAGGTAGAGTAAGTTAGTGTGATGAACAGAGGAACATGTGTATCAGACACACCACATTTATTATATGTGA
The DNA here is from genome assembly GCA_963277665.1 of Viscum album. NCBI lineage: Eukaryota > Viridiplantae > Streptophyta > Magnoliopsida > Santalales > Viscaceae > Viscum > Viscum album. Next base: position 123,009,717 of record OY728150.1, read on the forward strand.
AAAGGCAATGTGATACCTCATATATAAATACTAAATGGATATCAAATGTTCAGGGGAGGTGCTTCAATTTGAGGGAGATAGAGAGATAGAGATATCTTGTTTTCCAAGGATCTTCTTAAAATCTTGATAAACAAGTTTGTGTATCTATCTTCATTAAGTATTTAAGACAATGTATACTTAATTATGAGAAGATAAATCTAGTTCCCTGAAGAATTATACTTTCAAAAATCATAGGACAGACCACATGCCCATAAGATACATGAAGTATAATCGATGTGATATATCTCATGTGAATGGTGAGGATAAAAAATGTGAATAAATATGAACAAAATAATTCTCCAGGATCACATTGACAAGAATAAGTTAAAATAAAGAAATATAATGAAACCCTCTAAGGGATGCATAATTGGGTTATCTTGAGTCAACCACACAACCCTCAAAGAAAATAAATGGACTCATATGATCAAATGTGTCCATAATAGGCCCTTGAACTGATTTATGTTTCTTATAGGATGCCCCCTGGGGTCATGTGATGGTCCCATGAAAATCATATCATGTGACCAACTCCAAGTCGAGGTTTTCCATGATGATCCCTTATCATGATAATTATTTGACACATAATGTATTGAGATGAATCACATATGATTTTTGACTTTTTCATGTGAGGAGCATGAAACTCCACCAACTTATGTGGACAATCCTTATACAAAATTGACCTTTTTCATAGTTTCAAGGACTTTGGGATCCTTTTTGATTCTAAGATATAGGTATGGGAAGGATTTGTTTTGAGTAGATTAATTATGTGATCTCAAGGTTTTCCTCTTAATAAAACTTTATGAGTAATTTAGGAAAAATTGAAGAATAATGAGTGATCTTTGTGCAAGATGTGGTCGCATGATGACACCCAGTCATGTGATTTCATGATGACCTATTGGTCATGAGATCATGATATGGTCATATGTTCATGATATGGCTTATTGGTTATGATACCAATCCATGTGATCTCCCAACCTCATATCAGTTACATGGTTGCATGGACCTCATTCCCTTGCATGCTCACATGACACAAAAACCTTCACATAGAGCACATGATCTCACCTTCTTTGTGTGGATCACATGAGCCCCTAACATTCCTGAAATCGCTTGACTCTCAAGGGTAACACTCATGTTTTCCCAAACCATTCTTCTCCCATAAGGATATACTCCTTAAATATTCTATAATATTCCCTAGCGCATGGGGTGATATTCCTTATGAGTTTAGTCTAATCCTCCCTTTCCCATTAGCATTCAAGAGATGATATAAACTATGAGGACTATAATTCCTATTGTAAATAGGATACGTAGGACACATTTATAATATTTGAACCCCCATATTCAATGAATATCTTCATGATCATTATTTTTATGTGCTGATATTCTTCATGAATACTATAATGCCCCATATAGATTCCATATTTGTAATATTCCTTGAAAAATATTATTCCTTTACTCATGGATCTATATCCTTTATGAGTATTATAATCATATTTTCTTAGGGAGGCCATAGTTTGTAATACTCGCATCTATATAAAATGTATTTGGTCTTCTATTATCTCTTGTTTCTCACTCGAGCATGACTCGTGTGGACTTATAGACTTGAAAAGATCATTCTATTAGAATATTAAAAATCCCCCATTATGAGCATCATATTTGGGTGCAATTCATGACCATATCTTTCTTTCCTTCAAATGGATATACTCTCAATGAAACGACTTAGGATTCCCTCATATAAATAAGTCCCAATCAAATATATGAACTATAAGGACTATGATTCCTATCATAAATAGGATATGTTGGATGCATTTATAAAGTTAGGTATTTGTTCCATAATACCACATATATATGTAGCTTTCATATTTTAATGTCCCCTGTGTAAGCTCATAATTCTTCTTCCATGGGGCCATATCCTCTAAGAAACTCATAATCAAAATTCTCTCAGGGAAACCTCAATGTATAATCCTCATACCAAAATATCCCAATATGGGAATCCTCCTCAGGTTTAATCCCCAACAATATCTTCATATTCTTCAAATGTTTATATTCTCAATGAATCATTTAAGGGAAGCGCTAGTGCGTAAGCCCTGCACAGATTCAAACTAGCTCTCTCATTCAATGCATTTGACCTTTTGTTGTCTCGTATTTCTCACATCAAGAAAGAATCCTGTGAGATTAGAGATCCATTATGGTCATACCATTAACATGATGTAATTACCTCTAAAGGTGAAAGACATGAATGAACTCATCTCATTTTAAAATGGATATACTCCTGATGAAGCAATTTAGGGAATCCACATGTGTATAAGTCCCTCCAAAGTGTGCGAACTTCATGGAATTTGATTCCTACCCTAATAGGATATGTAAGACACCAATAATAGGCTTGAGCACCCATATTTTATATTGAAATATCCCCCACATTCATCTTTAGTGCATGATATCAAACTTCATGGTATGTTACTTCTATATGACCATATACTGTATCCTTATAACTATGTGGGATTTGTTTCTCGACCCAACGATGTATGTAGAATACCTCCTAATGTGGCCTTTAAATCATATCATTTTCCACATCACTTTTGTTGTTTAATAATATTTTTATTTTAAAATATTCCTTTAAATGATTATTTATAGTACAATGGTTTTCATAAGTAAAATAATAAATTAATCAATTTTTGTTTTTATTTATAAACTATGTTGAGTTTGAAGTTATTTATTTAATTTTTTTATTTTAAATATTAATTTTAGGGGGATTTAAATTAATTGATGTATTATATTTATTAGATGTTTAATTTATTTAATTTAGTTCTTAATTAATTCATTAACAGCTGTTTTTTGTATTTAGTCTTCAATCTTTTTTTTAATATTTTATTATTTTGGAATAGTTTAATTTAATTTTTAATCTTCATATTCAATAATATAATAATTAATTACATTTATTTACAATTTTAATTCTTCAGTAATTTTTTGTCAATCCTTTTTTTAATCAATGAATTAATTATTTAAAGAAAGTTTTATTTATTTATTATTTTTTATTTATTTATTTATTTTAACTTTGTTATTTAATTTAGAATATCAATTTTGGTTTTAATTTAAGTACTTGGATATATTTTTAATTATATAATTTTATTTGTTTAATAATTTATTTATAAAATTTAATTAGATTCTATTCACGTGTGGTCAATCTATAGGTGTTGAATTTTTGGAAAATGAAATGATCAATGGCACACCTTAATAAGAGTTACTATGGGGTTTGGAAATTTGAAAAGTGGAAATTACAAAGACTATGCATGTTATTTTCTTTGACCACAACCATACTTGAAGACAATCCAACATGGCTAACCATAGAAATTTTTAGTGAAATGGATTCGGTTGTGCGTGTTTTCTTTGGTTGACCATGACCCAAAGTTCAAAACATAAGGGAAAGCGATCGTGTGGCCATTCCATTGACTGTGTTTGAAGGAAAAAACCTCAAATATTTTTTAGCATGAATACACACAAAATATAGAAAATTAAAAAAATTGATCAAGTTTCCAAATGGTTTCATACAATCCTTATTGAAGGGATCAACCACGTGGATTACTCCATCAACTGTATGGATGACCACTTTAAATTTTAAGAACACTACGATCAACCGTAAATTGAGAACACCTGAGTCCATGACATCATTGAAGACCACCAACCAATATCACCACCAATGAGAAAGAAGATGACCACCAATGCTTTTCACCACCCTATTAAAACGAAGATGTCAAGATTCTCTAAAACCAAATCAATAAGGGAGATAATTCAAAATTATACCTAAGATTGATTGAGATCAATATACATTGACCAGGGCTCTACTTGTCCACTTTACTTGAAGAAAAACTGATTTTTGAAAAAAATAAAAACATAGATTTAATCCTAATCCATCATAATTAAATTCGATAAATGGGAATCTTATTTTACTCTGAAGTTGATGAAGAACCATTTCAAACCAGATCTGGGAATCTTCTGGATCAAGGAGATTCAATTCGTTGCTAAAAATGACTCCAAACTAGAACCCTAAACTACTTTGAATTTACCTTTACCATGTAGAACCCTATTGAAGAAATGGTATTTTAGATGATGTATAGCTTCCCTAGAACCATACATTGGCATGAAGATGATGATTGAATAACGAACTGCATGAGAATAAGAAGCTCATGAGTAGATCAGATGTTATGTTTATTATCAAGCTGAAGCTTCCAAACTCGAGCATTGAAAAATCTAGATGAAGGGTTTTAGAGCATTAAATAACATAGATGAAGGGTTTTCGAGTATCTATGAACATAAATAAAGATCAATCATGGGCACTGTAAAAAATCAAGGATAGAATTTTGGATATTCAAATAAGCGGGAGACTTGATAGTTACTGGCTGAGACTGAAATTGATATTGTTTGCAAGTGTTCAAGATTATGGAGTTGGGCCTTGATCAACCCCATATCACCAATTTCAAGGATGGGGATTCTTTCACATCTCATTTTCAATGAAATAATCCAAAATAAATTTAAACAAATCAACTCTTTTGAAGGAGAGTTAATGAGGACTAACCAAGAGTCATGGTATATGATGACATGGATGCACGTACACTAGAATAATTTTATATGATACAAAATTTATTTTTACTTAGAATTGAAAATAAATAGATAAAAATGAAACCAGAGGTTGAAGCTGGTTTTTGTTCAAAAGATTTTTTGTGAAATTCAGGTAAAGTTGTTAAAAAAATGTATCAAGACGGAAGTATGTCTAGGTGAATATTTAATACACCACACTTGGTTGTGTCATAAGTAATTAGAATATTTATTCAATTCACATGCAATTGAAAAAATAACAATACTGATTCCACATGGTTGGTGAATAATTTAAGTTCTAATTTAGTTGATGTAAGTGGATGATGGATAATCTTAAAAAAGAAGGAAAATAAAAATAAGGAAGAAGAAACTTTATAGAGGATAAAAAAAGAAAACTGAAAAGGGAAGCATGGGAATATTTCTAGAGGATTATTTGGATATATCAGGGTGGAGATTCTCACCACTACTTCAATGAAAATTGAGATCTAAACTCTCATATACACCTTATTGATGTCTGGATAATTATCTATGGCTGAAACTAGAGATTTCTCATGTTGATTTTTCTATGAGTTTTATTACTTCAATTACACTATAATATTATATGAATGAATGAATATTAAATTTTGATTGAGTTTAGATTTTTTTTTAGTTTGAATTCTAGTTAATCATTATTCTTCAATTCTATGATAAATATTTCCCTGGTCAGAGCATGTTGACTATAGAATGAGGATAGTTAATTCGGGCTGAGTAAGTGATTGATTATGACTCTCTGTGTTTAAATTTATTGATCCTTCATCAAGGATTGTGATTATAGTGAGTAGTTATCTTTATCATTGTACTCAGTGATTGTTGAGTATAATGATAGAATCTTACAAAGGGAAGTCAAATTTTGAGATATTATTTGTTGACTTTACCCATTTAAACTAAAAGAGAAACATAATTTTTGGTCATGAATCACATTTTGGAAGAATTTTTATTATGTAAATATTTTTAAATGATCAAGAGAGGACAATCCATGGGAATTTCTAAAATAGGACACTATTTTGATTATGTTAACTCTGTTATTTTTCATTCGATCTCATTTGATTATTTTCATTTATCTTTTTAATTCCTTGCTTGCTTGTTTAGAAAATAGAACATATTTGTTATAGTAAATGTTTTCCCCTAATAAAACTAAGAAAATAATATAAAAAATATGTGACAGATAAACTCCATAATGGAAACCTCATAGGAGATGATTTAGGGTACTATTATACTATAGTAGTTTGGTTAAAAACTTGAGTTAGGTTTTAAAATGACTTAAAAACCTTGAATTCAATTAAAACAATTATTGGGGAGTCTTCTAATGGGTTAAAAAAATTAAAAAAATCAAATTTCCTTAAAAAATAATTAAAAATGTAAAAAGTAAAAAATCATCTTTATAAAAAACTGTTATATGTGAAAAAATAGCATGGAAAATTTAGAAATAGAAAATTATTATAATATAAGAAATAGAATAGTAGAAAAAAAAAGAAAAAACAAGTTATAGAGATTTAAAATATTGAAAAAAATGAAATTTCACAAAAATAAACACCAAGATAAAATTTCATAAAAATTGAACAAATTACAAACTTAAATAGGGATGTACAATGAAAATTGAAGGAACTAGCTACTCTTGATTTTGAGATCATAAAAAACTGTATAGGATATCTTGAAATTGATCTTATTTTCAAGATTAGGTCAGGAGTGATTCATCATTTACCCAAATTCCATGGTCTGCTGGGAGAGGTTCCACATAAACACATACAAAACTTCAAGATGGTGTGTGTCACCATGAAACCTTAAAGAGTAAGTGAGGATCAAATTAATATTATATCTTTCACATTTTTTTGGATTTATTGAAAAATGAATGGTTTTACTATTCATAATTCACCGCTATAGGGAGCTAGAACTGACCAAAGAAAATATTCTTAGAAAAACTTTTCTCGAATTATAATATTTCCTCACTAAGAAAACATATATGTATGATTAGGCAGATCCAAGGAGAGACTCTTCATGAGTAATGGGAGAAGTTTAAAAAAAATCTATATCTTCCCCCACCACTAAATTTCTGACCAACTCTTAATCCAATATTTTTACAATGGCTTAGTTTTGATGGATAGTAGTATGATTGACATTGTGGATAGAGGATAATTGGTAGATAAGACCCCTATAGTTTCTAGGAACCTCATTTATAATATGGCCCAAAATTCACAATAATTTTGAACTAGGGGCTTGATCCATGTTAATTAAGCTATAGAAATATATACTTTCAATTTTGACAATAGATGAATTGAGAATCAGCTGATTGAACTTACAAGTATGATGGAGAAAATGTAGAATAGCTCTTATCCATAACAATCCCAACCAAAACCATTATATCCCATTTAAATGCATGGTGGTATTTTTTCTTCCACTGGTAGTTTTAATGATCAGTGTCCACAACTTCAAGATGGACCTGAAGCATGTAATGGGATCTTTCCTAGAAAACCTTTCTAGAATAACCTAAACAGCCAATTCCCAAACTATAATTTTCAAATTAGGCCCTGTCAATCAAATCATAATTTAAACCAAGGTTGGAATAACCAATAGAACAATAGTTTTAGGCCTAATTATCAACCAAACATTAATTTATAGCCCCAAAATTCGGATTAGCATCCTAGGTACACTCAAAACCAATATGGGAATCAAGCTGGGGGAAATTTTTCAAACTTCTAGAATCAAGATATCCAAAAATAGAAAGGTAACCAAATAAATGAATCAAAACATTAAGAAGTGGTTAAAAATCAACAAGAAATTTCTCAACAACAACAAGTGTTTCTATGAAACATAGTTACTCAAATGGGTCATATGGAAACTGAAATCAGTGGTTTGAAAAATTAAAGAAGTGGTAATTTTTTATCACAATATGAAGTAAACCCAAGAGGAAAAGAGAATGTTGGTGGTATAATTCTGAGAAGTAGAACTGAAATTCAAAACCCCCAAGATAAACATAATTAACAAGAACCTGGAAATATGATTCTACTTCTGAAACAAATGAAGAATCACATGAATAAGTCACAAAACAACCTGATAAAATTATTTTACCACCAAGTTAACCTATATAAGAATATGTTTTCCATGCACCAATTGAACAATAAATATCAAATAAGAAGAAATAAATTCAACTTTAAAGATCTTATAGTGATTTTAAAAACCTAATGGTATCTTACAAATGGAAAAGAAAAGTTTATAATGACCAAGAAAATTATAAGGAGTCACTGCCTTATCCATTGTACATCCCTCCTATGAAGAATAATTTTAAAACTGAAATGGATAAGGAAGTAATTGAAACTTTTAGAGAAATTTATGTTTACATCCCTTTTCTATATGTTGTAAAAAAATCCCTCCTTATGCTAAATTTCTTAAGGAGATGTGCAATCATAAGAGGATGTTTAAGGGAGGTGAAAAATTTAACTTGGGAAGGAATGTTTTTTCCATGATCCAACATTACATCCCTATTAAATTCCAAGATCTAGGTACCTTTTCTATCCCATGTGTCATTATTAATAATTAGTTTTAAGACACAATGTTGGATTTAGGAGCCACCATAAATGTTATGTATTATTTTGTCTTATTGTACATGCAGTTTGGAGAGCCTAAATAGTTTGATATTGTCATCCAACTATCTAATAGGAGTTTAGTTAATCTTTCTAGAGTCATTGAACATGTGTTGGTTGGAGTAAAATATTTAGTGTTCCCTATTGAATTTTATGTTTTATATATGGAGGATGGTAGATTTAGTTCACATGCACCCTTGATATTAGGAAGATCATTCTTGAAAACCGCTAAGGCAATAATAAATGTTCATAAAGGTTCCATGTATTTATATTTTGGAAGAAATATGGTTAATTTTCATATCTTTGAATCAATAAAAAACCCTATGGAAGATTTTTCTAAACACTAAGTTAATATTATTGACTAGTTTTCCATGGAGTTATTACCTGATTTTATTCAAGATAACCAAACTCTAGATTCTTTGGAAAAAGAAACCTTGTATGATAATGATTCCACTAAAAATAAAAAATCTAAAATATGTTGTAGTGATGAATCTGAAACCAGATCTATTTTTGGAAAAATTTCACTCTATTTTGGAATTTCTGAACATGAAAATGATGAAGTTTTTTCTGAAAATGATACTGAAAAGGATGAGGATTTTTATGAATATTTTAAAACATGTAGTGATATTGAAAATTCTAATTTTTTTGTGTAATTGAACCTGAAATGATGAAATTTACTTAAAATATTCTCAAAACTTCATTAAAAAATCACCTCATGTATGTTAACTTGAATATAGAATTTATTTTGTGGATGAAAAATATTTTTTTTTTGAAAATAATTGCACTTATAGTCTAGGATTTTGTAATTATACTATTATTTGGGATGAGTTAGAGTCTAAAAATGAACTTAATGGACCCATAGAACCTATTTTGACCAAAGAGGAAACTTATACACACTTGAACTAAAATCTTTATTGGAAAATTTGAAATATATCTACTTGGAAGACAAAAAATCCATATTATAATTTCAATTGGGTTGTCTAATGAGTGTGAAAATAAAACATTAGAGGTATTTAGAAATAATAGGAATACCATAGGATGGTATTTAGAATATTTTTCAAGAATTAGTCCATCTTTGTGTATGAATAGTATTATTCTAGAGGATGATTCAAACCCTATTTAAAAAATTTAAAGGATATTGAATCATGCCCTTCTAGAAGTGGTTAAGAAGGTGGTGAATACCTTATTGGTTGTGAGTATAATTTTCCCCATTTCCAATAGTTGATGGGTAAGTCCAGTTCAAATCCTACCTAAAAAGGTAGGATTCCCAGTTGTCAAAAATGAATTTGGAGAGTTAATGCCTCTTAGGTTACCCAAAAAGTAGTGGGTATGCATTTATTATAGGATGCTAAACTTAGTTACTAGTAATGACCACTTTCTCTTTCCTTTTCCTGATCAAATCCATGAAATTTTAGCTGGTAAATCCCATTATTTCATCCTAGATGGTTTTCTTGGGTACTTCCAAATTCACATAGCTCAAGGGGACTAGGATAAAACAACTTTCACTTGTCCTTTTGGTACTTTTTCTTATCATATAATGCCATTGGAACTATGTAATTTTCTTTCCACCATCCAAATATGTATTCTTAGCATTTTTTTGAATTACTTGAGGAATTTGTGGAGGTGTTTATGGATGATTTTAAAGTATATGTTCAATATTTTGAGAGTAACTGAGGTTTTTAGGGGATTTTCTTAGAGTGTGTATCAAAAAGAACATTTTTTTTAAGTATGAAAAATTCCATTTTATGGTTTAGAATGGAATTGTGCTGGGACATGAAGTGTCTAATAATGGGATTTGGATAGATGAGTACAAGGTTGAAATTATCTCTTCACTACATTTTCCTAAGGATATAAAGGATATTAGATATTTTATTGACCATGTTGGTTTTTATATAATGTTCATAAAAGATTTTAGATAAACTACTTTTCCTTTGAAAAGAATTCTTTAGAAGGAAATTTATTTTACCTTTGATAAGAAAATGTAAGGAATCCTTTAATGAACCCAAGAAAAAGCTAGCATCTACACCAATAGATCAACCACCTAATTGGGAATTTCTTTTTGAGATAATGAATGATGATTTCAAATTTTCTTTGGGTTTGTACTTGGGAAAAGAGTAGAGAGGAAATAAAATGTGATTTCCTATGCTTCTAGGAATCTAGATGTTTCCCAATCCAATTACTTCGTAATATAGAAGGAGTTGTTAGCTGTTGTTTTTTTCCCTTGATAATTTTAAAAGATATATTTTGGGATCCAAGGTAGTGGTTGTAACTAATAATTATGTTATTTTATTTCTTATGAAAAAGGAATAATCAAAACCAAGGATGGTTACATGTATTTTATTGCTTTAGGAATTTGACAGAGAGATCTAAGATAGGAAAGGAATTCAGAACACTGTGGATAATCATATGAGTAGTATTCCTACTAATATTTTTCAGGATGATTCATTTTTTGAGCCTATTAGAGAGTTTTTTCCTAGTGATAATTTTTATCCTACTGTCATATACAAGAGGCCATGGTTTTCAAACATTTTAAATTACTTAGCTTCTAAAATTTTTCCTCACTAGTTTTCTAAGAAATAAGTTTCCAAATTGATTTGTGATTCAAAGAAATATGTATAGGATGATCCTTACTTAAAGAACATAAGAAGTGATCAAATTTTTAGGAGATGTATTATGAATTCATAGAATTCTTCAATTCTAAAATTATACTATAGTTTGAGCTATGGAGGTCACCTTGGTCAATAGAGGAATTCTAGGAAATTGTTGAATTCGGGTCTATTTTGGCCCACCTTTTTCAAAGATTCTCGTGATTTTTGTAGTACCTATAAATAATATCAATTCCAATAAAAAATTTCCCAAAGACGTGATATGACACAACAACTTTTTTGTTTTGTGATTTCATTAATGTTTGGGGAATGGATTTTATTTTCCATTTTCATAATTCATTTGGATATTTGAACATCATTATTATTATTGACTATGTTTCAAAATATATTAAAGTTATACCCACTAGGACTGATGATGCTAGAGTGGTGTCCCAATTTTTTAAGAGTAATATGTTTTGTAGATTTAGGATGATAAGTTTTATTCTCATGAACCAAAGTACTCATTTTTTTAATAGAACATTATAGGATTCATTTCAAAGATATGGGGTTAGTCATAAAGTTTCTACACTCTATCATCCTCAAAAAAATGGTATTGATGAAGTCTCAAATAGATAGATTATGCATATTCTTTAGAAAACTATTAACCCAAATAGGAAATATTGGAACTTAAGGCTTGAGGATGCTCTGTGGGTGTATATGACTTCCTATAAAACTCCAATAGGGATTCCACCTTATAAGATAGTTTTTGGAATAGATTTTCATTTTCTTATGTAATTAGAGCATAAAGAATTTTTTCCCTATAAAATCATGAAATTTAAATCTGTTTGAAGTTATAAAAGAGAGGAAGTTATGATTGAAAGAGTTTGAATAAATAAGAAACAATGCCTTTGAAAATTCAAGGATTTTAAAATAGGAAACTAAGGTTGTGCATCACAAGATGATTCAAAATAAAGAGTTTCAAATTAAAGATAAAGTTTTATTGTACAACTATAGACTTAATCCCTTTCTAGGTATTTTTTTTCAAATGGGATGGTTCTTTTATTATGACTAATTTTTCCACTTTTGTGTTGCAAAGATTATAAATCCTGATAATGATGATCCTTTAACTATAAATGGACATAGGATTAAGATATTTCTAGAGTCGATCAAGGAACCTTCAAGGGAGGATGTAATTCTTTGAAAAGATAAATACCACCAAGTTTTCTAGGTTGTATATTCCCTTACAATTTGTTTTTATTTAGAATAAGTGTGGGGAAAATTAAGAACCTTTTGTAGTGTTAGGTTTTTGTTTTTGTTTCTTTTATTTTCCATGTGGAGAATAAAGTGGTCCTAAGGATTATAATTTTCACCATGAGTAATTCACTTGGGGATGTTATCTAATTCATCATCCTATTGAAGTAAGAACTTTTCAATCTTCATTAATAGAGAGAAGCTTCACATTTATTGATAAGTTTTTGTGGTCATGTGGTAGGTTAGTATATTTTTTGAATTAAAGTTGCATTAGTGTAATCTGTACCTCAAGGATCAAAGAAATTAAAAATAGTGAATATTGGATAAAACCTCCCTCATTTATCCCTATGGTTATTTTATTTCTTAAGCTTTGACTTTTAGAACTCCACTAGGATTTTTTCTTCTTATAAGAGTTGTGACTTCTAACCAAGGAGACCCTTAATGAATTCAATGAAGGTTACACATGTTAAACTTCCAATAAAATATTAAACTTTATCTTTTAGGGTATTACTTGTCTTAACTTATGCATTTTTATTACATCCCTTAATTTTCTTAAGATGCTACTAATTGATTTCTTATTTCTAAAGTTTGTTTGTTTCTGAATTCAAATGCATGATATGATTCTTAAGAACATTTTTGGTCACTATATTAGCTTGATTTTTCATTATGTTTTATAATAGTACAAATCTCTGGAACATCTTTTTTGTGTTTCATTTTTTAAAGTAGTGTTCAGTAGGGAACTTTTTTATAATTTTGTTTTGTGTGACATTTTTGTGGTAAAATAATTCTAAGAGCTTTCACATTACCCCTAAAATTGGATAAATCCTTGCTATATTTACAAATAATTTTGAATCAAACTTCTTAAATTTTTGTAGAATTTGAGATCAAACATTGGGGAAAATTCTAGGTTTTAAGTGTGGGAGAGGGTCTTTTTTACGTGATAAACTATTTTTTCAATGTTAACCCATTAATACCCCTTAAATTTAATGAAAATTTCTATTTTTGAAGGTTATATTAGGAATATTTAGCGGTTCAAAATTATTATTAAAACTTGAAGGTTTTCTATGCTACTTTGAGGAGATTTACTTTAATATTTCATGGGTTTGATTTAGTAAATAATATCCCATGTCCACTTAAAATTATTTGTATTTGATCATCTTTGGAAAAAATTTATATAATTATCTTTGATTTTACAACTTTTGAAATTCAATTTAAACTTGTAATATATCAATGTTAATGGGATGTGGAATGAAAATACTAATCTAGTTTGAACTTCTTTTCTTTATTCCTTTTTCTTTATTTATTTACTCTTTCAACTACTGTATCAGTTTATTATTTTGTCTAGATATTTATTTTGTTCTCACTCATCCTGTAGTGTGTCTAATAATATTGATCTGTTAAATTATGCATGTCTGTTCACCTAAAGGTAAAGAGAATTTTGGAAGTCTTGGTCTAATGAATATTAATGTTGGTTTAATTATCTCAAAAAAATTTCAAACTCCAATATATTTTTAAAATAGTAACCACTCTTGCACAAATACATTTTTTTAAGATAGAACTAACATTTTTGTACTTAATAAAATATATTGGGTGGAATATTTTTTAAGATAGAATATTTTTGGCATTGTATTTTTTCAGTTTTGATATTAATTTTCTTCTTCTAAATTTTTCTGGGTGATTGCTTGAGGACACGCAAAGCTCTAGTGTGAAGGAATTTTATGCGGAATTTAAATCATCTCTTTTTCCACGTCACTTTTATAGTTTAATAATATTTTTTATGTTAAAATATTTCTTTAAATGATTATTTATAGTAAAATGGTATTTCATATGTAAAATAATAAATTAATCAATTTATGTTTGAATTTATGTTTTTATTTATAAACTCGATCAAGCTTGAAGTTATTTATTTATTTTTTTTCTTTTAGATATTAATTTTAGGTGTTTTGAATTAATTAATGTCTTATATTTATTAAATATTTAATTTCATTAATTTAGTTTTAAATTAATTCATTAATAGATATTTTTGTATTAAATTTTTAATATTTTTTAATATTTTATTATTTTGGAATCATTTAGTTTAATTTAATCTTTATCTTCAATAATTTAATAATTAATTACATTGATTTAAATTTTAATTCTTTAGTAATTTTTTTTTATTTTTTATTTTTTATTATTCTTTATTTTTAATCAATGAATTAATTAATTTATGAAACTTTTATTTATTATTATTATTTTTTATTTATTTTTTTAAAATTTTTTATTTAATTTAGAATTTCTATTTCAACTTTAATTTAAGTGGTCATATATAGTTTAATTATATAATTTTATTTTTTTTAATAATTTATTTATAAAATTTACTTGGTGTGTTTTCAAGGAAGAGATTCTATTTACTACTTCAATAAATATAGATATCAAAATTCACCTCTCCACCTTGGTAATGTCAAACTAATTCTTTATGGCTGAAACTAGAGATTTCTCATGGTGATTTCACTCTAAGTTTTATTACTTCAATTACACTATAATTTTCTCCAAATGAATTAATATTAAATTTGTATTGAGTTTAAATGTTTGTTCGGATTGTCTTCTAGTTAATCATTAATCTTCCATTTTGTGATTAATATTTATATGATTGGAGTTTGTTGACCATAGAATGAGGCATGTTAATTTGGGATGAGTAGTAGATTGATGATGAATCTATCTACTTAAATTTCTAAATCCTTGATTGAGGATTGAGAGTATAGTGGGGTATTATCTTTATCATTTTACTCTATGATTTATTATTATAATGATCGAATAATATTGAAAAGAAGTCACTTTTTGAAATCTTTGTTGTTGACTTCACCCTTTTGAATAGAAATAAATGAATAATTTTTTGTCAAGAATGGTTCTTTGAGATAATTTTTAGTGTGTCAATCTTTTTAAATGATAAAGAGAGGATGAACCAAAGGAAATGCTAGAATAGGGAACTGTTTTGACTCTATTAAATCCATTGTTCTTCTACCACTCTCATATGATTATTTTCATTCCAATTTTCAATTATGTTCTTGCTTATTTAGAAAGTAGAACATACTTCTTTTAGTAATGTTTTTCCCCTAATAAAACATAGAAAATAATAACAAAAAAAACATGACAGATAAACTCCATAGTGTAAAATTCATAGGAGACAATCTTAGATACTACTATATTGCAATAGTTAGGTTAAAAACATGAATTGGGTTTTAAAATGTCTATAAAACCTCAACTACACTTCCTTGAGGTTCAAAACTAACATCATCAACCCTTCATTATTAGACTCATCAGGCCATATACCTTGTGTGATCATTTATATCCTTCCCTCACCTGTTAATATTCCTACAAGTATATATGTCTTTTCTATCATGAACATATTCCCTATGGACCATTTTATATTAGGCCATATTCTCGATGGTTCCATTCCCCCACTTAGAGGGATATATTACTTATGGGTTATCCTCATTGGGATATATTCCTGATGAGTATCATCTTCATGAGGTCATATCCCTTATGACATCAAAACATCCTCATTGGTCCATTTTCCTAGTGGGTATTGTATCCATTAGTTCATATCCCTTGTATCATTAACTCATCCTTGTGGGACCGTATTACCTACAAAGTTAACTAGAAATGGCCACTCATGCGTAAGTCCCACACCAACCATTATTAGGCACCATTCACATAGATTTCCTTACCTCATGATATTAAATTTCATGATATGGTCTTGTTATATGACCTCAAACTATGCCATTCAAAATATTTGGGTTCTGATTCCTTTCATGAGGATACATAGGAATCCCCTTCATGGTCTCAATCTCAATACCACAAGCACCCACTACCTTCCTAGATGGTAAAAAAATCTAAAGGACCCACCTGTATGGATTTAAAGAATAGAAACCCCTAAACCAGAATTGTCAATTAATAATGGGTCGAAAGATGGAAAACCTATTATAAAAAGAGATAGTTACACCAATGTTATACCACTGATATGTGAAGATGCTCACAATGGTGGTAAACAACTAATTTTAAAATGTTAGGGTAACCAGTCCCATATTAGGATCTAGGAAAGATTCACAATTATATCTTAAATCTATAAGAGAGTCCCATAGTGGGAAATAATTCACCTAAAAATGGTGTGGTGATCCCAACCTCCCATCCTCCCATCCTCTTGGTTCAACTCATATTCAAAGTTTCATCGATATGTCATGATGACCGTATTCCTTTGGAAAGGACTACACCCTGATAATAAACATTGTGGTCCAGAATGTAGTTGAAATAATGTTCTTATCTGTGAATGTGTGTATTGATCCTTAGACTTTAAGATTATTATTAATGGATATTATTAGTCATGTAATTTTATGTATTGATGAAAATTGTGATGATATATATTCATAGTGATGTAGGATATGTAAGGTGAATCATGAGTGATATTGCATTAATGAATAATGTGAAAAAGGATTTGTCCATTATGTTCTTTAATGGAAGTTGACATCTTAGGCCATTTGATGGGAATGAAACATAGTAAATAAATCCATGTACATGGTGTTATAGGGGTAGGTTCATTTTTAAAAATTCAAGGAAAGAGGCATTGATCACATAGGTTGATGACACCAGCATACATCTTGTTTGATTTGATATAATGTGATAAATGGATTATATTACAAGGTATGAGTTTATATGAGGATATATATCATTATAACATTAACTTATTTCTCTATGGGTGTCTTGGTGTATTACTATATTTTCACAAGGAGAGACCTTCTTTGAAGTGATTCTCATGGCGATCATAGACAAACGATGTAAGCATTGGGATATTTTTCCCTAGCATTGGAAGATTCATGCGACACCGATTAGAGGTTCGTGGTGTGCATGTGGATCACCACTAGAGGGGATCTAAACTTTATTCCTATAACATAGTGATAGTAATATATAGAGATGTAAGATTCATAAATGAATAAAAAATTCATCACAGGGTAATTCATTAATTGCGTAAATTAATTATAAATCATTATGTGATGTTCACGCATTTGGTTATGTAGTTATCATGTAAATTGATCTTTGATTCAATTACATTGTTCATAATGTTATTTATTGTGTACATCTTAGATTAATCATCGATTGTGAAAAAATGAGTTGGTAATGCCCTACTAGGGGATTCTGTTGTGCCTGGAACCTTCAGATGGTAGGTTCTTATGGTTAAAAACAACCCATAATCCATTTCCCACATGAAGATGATATTTTAGTTTTACAAATTAAATTTTTCTTCTAAATAGTACACATCATCTAAAATGTATTATACACATATAAAATCCAACATCCATGAAAAATAATCAAAATAATTAATATCCCTAACATATACACCTTAATGCCCATGTTTTTTGGTTTCACATTAATTCGTTCAATCAAATTGAATGCCTTTATGTTTTGATATTGATTTTAAATTTATAATACATGGATTATAATATAATACATCTTATACCAAAGGAAATAAACATTAGTAATAGGAAAATTCTAATGATTTTTTTTAAATTCATATAAAGAAAAAAGTTTCTTAGATTATCTTGAAAATAAGACAATATGATGAAAAACCAAAAACTACAAAAACAATAAGAGAAAAAAATTGTGAAAACAAGGTAAAAAACATCAATCAGAAGAAGAACAACCAAAAATAATCCAAGAAAGGGGTCAAACATTGATCATAAGAGAAAAAATCAATGAGAAGAACCAAAAATCATGAAAACAATGTTAAGAAATTACGCAAATAAGAAGAAACTAATAATGAGAACAAAAAACAAGAAAAAGGATGAAAGATTGATTAAAAATGAGTAATGAATGGAATACCTTTGATTTATGGTTCGATTTGGTCAAAATATTTGAAGGAGGCACAATTTTTCACTAGAAATTTGACTGTTCCAGTGGAACTTGGTTTTAAAAGTTTCATTGGATCCAAAGTTTTAGTGGAACTTGACCTAAAAAATGGGTATTAGATCCTCTATGACATGGAGAGGATAATTTTCCCTACAGAATTCAGCTTTTCTGAGAGCTTGAATGGTGTGATCATAGGCAATCTCAGTTAGGATTCTTTGAAAATAAGGGAAGGGGTTTTAGCAATGTTCGTAAAAAACACTGATAAAATACACATTTATCATTGCTAAAATGGAAATCATTGATAAATATATGAATTATCATCACTTTTTTAGTGCTAATAAAGCCCTAAGTTTATTGATGCAAGAAACGTACTGATAAATCACACCTTTATGAGCACTAACTAATAAGTGTAGATAAATGTATCTTTTATCAGTGCTTATTAATGCACTTAAAAATGTTTCTTTTATCAACGCTTCATATGGGGCTGATAAATACTAGTGGAAAATAAAAAATAAAAATGAAATTTAAAAAATACAATAAATTACTAATTATATAAAAAATAATATTAAAAATTACTTTATCATAAAGAATAAAAATACTAAAAATAAATAAATATTAAAAATATTAAAAATAAATAAACAATATTACTTATATTAAATATATTAATAAATATGATGATATTATGATAAATGTATTAATATTACAATAAATGAATAAATGATATTAACTATGTAAGTCAAAAAATACTAAAAATTACTAAATTATATAAATTATATACATTTTAAAAATAATATAAATGAATAAATATTAAAATAAAATAAAATAAATATTAAAAATTGCATTAAAATTAAAAGGATTGAAAATAAATTCCTAATTTAAAATGAATAGATATTAATTGTACAAAGATTTAAATAAAAAATTAAAAATGAATAAACATTAATTATGAAAATTACAAACATATTGAAAATATTAAATATTAAGAAATAAAAATGTATAAATAAATAATAAAAATGAATAGATTATAGAAGTATTAAATGAAAAAAATAATAAAAATGAAGAAATTACAAAGATATTAAAAGTGAAAATGTATTAAAAATGAATAAATAATAATAAATGAATAAATATAAGAAATGAATAAATTTTATTAATTAAAAATGAATTAATTACAAAAAAATAAAGAAATTAACTAATAATCTTAATTATATAAATTAATGAGATATTAAAAATTAATAAATATTAAAATAAAAATAAAAATATATATTAAAAAATATATTTAAAAACATGAGATCTATAAAAAAGTACCGATTATTAATGAATCAATATTAATTGTTTGAAGATTTAAATACAAATATATTAAAATAAAAAATGAATGAATATTAATTATAGAAATTACATACATTTTAAAAGTACTTAATATTAATATTTAAAAATGTATAATTAATTATCAAAATTGAATATATTACAAAAAAATAAATGTATAAATTAATTAAAATATTAAAAATTTAGAAATATTAAAAATTAATACATAATATTAAATTAATAAATGTTAAAAATAATTAAAATTAAATAAATTACAAAAATATTTTTAAAATAAAAATAAATAATATTGATTATACCAATTACAAAAATATTTAAAATGAATAAATATTAAAATAAAAAAAAAGATTTAAAAGTAAATTTAAATAGAATAGATTTGGAATAAATTACTAATTAAAAATGTATAATTAATAATTGTATAAATATTCAACTAAAAATTATTAAAAAAATAGTAAATATTAATTATATAAATTACAAACAGATTATAAATATTAATTATTAACAATTAAAAATGTATGAATAAATATTAAAAATTGAAAAAATTACAAAGGTATTATGTGTGTGTGTAATTTCATTAACTACATTTGAAAAATAAAATGACTTTTCTTGTGAATGTGTGTGTGTGTACATATTCTATAATGAAATGTATCGTATTGAAAAAACAAGTAACATTTCTTGTTATATAGTGATATGTTCATATATATATATATACACAAACATACACACTACATACATACGCATACACACATACATACATATAGACACACACATACACATACATGTGTGTACATGCATATACACATACATACACATACACACGTGTATACACAAACACATACATAAAATTACATACACTTATATGCACATACATAAACAGACATAAACATGCATATACATACATACACATTCTACATAAACACACAAATACTACATAAATATACACAAATACACATACACATACATACGCATACATACACATACACATATACATACACATACACATATACATACACATACATATGCACATACACACATACATATACATGCATGCACATCCACATATATATATACACATGCACATACACATACATGTGTTGGGGATCAGGGTCAGAAAAAACAAATGCGGAACATTTCTCTGGAAGATCCCCCATGACTTTGGTGTCTGAAACTGGGATGTTCATGCCCCCTGGCCACCACATCAAGTCATCCCTTCATCTAGTTTTGGTCCTCCCAAGGTCTTCATTTTGAGCAACAAACAAAATTGAACAAGTGACGCGATAAAAAAACATGCATGCAAGCACAAAGTACAGAACAATGCACAACAAAATTATGTGGTTCGAGCTTCCATCCTACTTCCATGAGAGAACATCAACATCACTTTCATTAAATGAAGAGAAACATCTAGGTTACATGAATTATAATCTTCTAAAACACTACCTAGACTACCAGAATATGTGACAACAACATCCTTAGATCATTGCATATTTTGTATCCCTCCTTCTAGTCTCCACCCTCATAGGTCTTGAACCATACCTTTGGATCTAGTGTCTCTGACACTTTTCATACACCTAGGTTGGCTTCCTCGGAAGGCTATCCACATCTTTCTTTGTCAGTCCATATCAGCGCTCATCATTCATACTTCAAAAAAATGTCACTACATCCATTTATATAGACACCAAGTCTATATATCCAATTAATACAGTCAACGTTCCTTTTTTCCATCCATTAATATTGAGAATTAACTCTACATTGATGTTGATGGAAAAAAATCCATTAATGTTGAGAAAAATCTCTCCATTAATAAATTTCTCTTTATCTAATAAGTGGGTTAGATTATAATAAATTATAAATTGAGAATTTTTTTCACTAGTTGAGTCCAAAAATATCTCACTCGAAGACTATTCTCATTCTCACACCAATTTTGAGACATGTCTAGCTTCCATTCAATATTAATATACAGTGCCTGCATGGTTCTCTACTCTATACTACTTCAATATTATAGGTTATCACTGAAGTAGTCCCTCCTTAGTCTTTTGGAACCACGATCTAATCATTCCACTAACTATGAAACTCATATGAATGCCTTTGTGGAAAATTTATCCAAAGAAATTAGGAACGAGTTATCATCCTTTGATTTTTTTGAAATTCTAAACAACAAGTCAGGCCATGCAATATGTTCATATCCTCACTCTATCATAATTCCATGTGTTTTTAAAGACTCTTCTACTAATATTTTTCACCACCTTGGTGAATTTTTGTACACTAAACTTCTATAATACCATCAGAACCAACCTCCATCTGGTAATCATAGCTTAAAAACGTATTAATTCATCGACATGAAGAACTCCCACTGAAGATTCCTTTAGTTAATCCATGGAATAGGGTCATTTAATCCCACTACTTCCAACCAGGTTCTGACACCTTGAGATATCACCTTCAGCATAGAATTTCCTTCTATTTCTCTATGAATCCTCTAAAATATCATTGTTATAGAATCAAAAGTTTCAATCTCCCTTCTCCATCCACAATGTCATGAAAAACAAGGTCATCATCTAAATCATCCATCAAAATGAACTGAAAACTGATGCATTTATCTAACATATTCTTCTAGGAACCTAAGTCATCTATCACATGACTTCAACTTCTATAACAATCCTTATGTGCTTATTGTCATGTATTTATAGTTATTTTCCCTTTTAGTATTTAATTATCCTTCCAACAAACTCCAAATTACTCCAAATTAATGGAATATGTTACATGACAACAATAGACAAGAAGACTTTTGATATTTCATCAACACCACCAATACTGCAACCATCTTGCAGTGAAATTCTTCCAGATTCCTAATAGACCACCTAACCTGAGGAACCCTAGTAACCTTCCACTAATATCTAAATTTTATCAATAATAGAAAATTACTCATGAATATTGATGGTCAATAAGACTTTCTATATCCAAAAAAAACCTCTGGTGCTACCACAGTATTCTGATAAGACCCTCAGAGTCCTCAAAAAACAGCTCCACCAGATGCCTTACACCATGTTTTGCAACCAAACACCTCATCAATGTGCTCTACTACCATGTGTTGGTGATTGATTCCAAAATAAAAAAATATGGAACATTTATCTAGAATATTCTCTATGACTTTGGTGTCTGGAACTGGGAAGTCCAGGCACCCAAGCCGCCACACTAAGTCATCCATTCGTTTTATTTCGTTCCTACCAAGGTCTTAATTATGAGAAACAAACAAAATAGAACAATCAACATGAAAAGAAAACATTAATTTGATAAAAAGGTGAAAAAAATGAACAAAAGGATTATATTTTTTTTACTTTCTTCCTACATCCATAGAATAATGACAACATCACTTTCATTCAACAAGAAGAAACATCTTGGTTGCAAAAATTACTATATTTCGTAACTCTACCTATACCACTAAAAGATGTGCCACCAACACTGTTCAATCATTTAATCTTATAGATCCCACCTTATGGTATCTTCCCTTAAAGGTATCAACCTACTCCTTTGGATCTTCTACCTCATGCACTTTTTGTGCACCCAAGTTAGCTTCCCTATAAGGGGATCCACCTCTGCCTTTGTTAATCATTGTCAGAACTTATCATTCATACTCTAAAAACGTTTCACCATGTCCATTTATATAGAAAAAATCCATATATCCAATTAATTCAATCAATATTCATTTTTTCATCCATTAATGTTGAGAATTGACTCTTCATTAAAATTGAGAGAAACTTCTTTATTAATGTTGAGAAAAAATCTCTCCATTAATAAATTTATCTCTCTCTAATAAATGGGCTAGGTCCAAATCAATTCTGAATTGAGAATTGTTTTTGAAATTTTAGTCCAAAAATATCTCAATCGAAGATTATTTTCATGTTCACACCAATATTGATACCTATCTAACTTCCATTCACCATTTATATACAGTACCTACATGGTTCTCTACTCTATGTTTCTTTAATCATCCAGAATCCCATTGATGTAGTCCCCTGTTAATCTTCTAAAATCATGATTTGATCATTCCAATAACTGTAAAACTCATCTAAATGCCTCAATGGAAAATTTATCCAAATCAATCAGTAATGATTGTTCATCCTATAATTTTGTTTCAATCCATAACAATAAGTTGTTTTGTGCATCGTGTCCATGGCCTCACTCTATCGTACTTCCATGCATTTTTGAAGATACTGATACTAATATTTTACACCACCCAAGATATTTTTAGCACAATAAACACCAATAAAAATGTAAATATCAACCTCCATCTGTTAATCATAGCTTTTGAAAAGTCTGATATCATCAACATGACAAACACCCACTAAAAATTCCTTCAATGAAACCATGGAAATAGGGTCCTTTTCTCCCACTACTTCCAACCTGGTTCTGAATTTATGATCTCCCACCTTCATCATAGAAGTAATTTCTATTTCTATATCAACCCTATGAAGAAGAAAAAATTGACATAGATTTGAAATTTTCAATATCCCTTCTCCATCTGTAATGTAATGCAGAATTGGGAAGCTAATTGAATCTTCCATTAACATGAATTGAAAACTAATGGATTCATATGACATATCCTTCTAGGAATCTGATTGATCTATCACCTAACATAAACTTATAGAACAATCCTTGTTTTCTTATTGTTTTGTTCTTCCATATCTTTTACATTTTTGAATTTCAGTATCCTTCCACCAAGCTCCCAATGCCACCAAATGATAAAAACACATCACATGACACCTATAGCCAAGAAGACTTTTGATATTCTAGAAACACCACTAATACCACTACCATATTCCAGTGAAATTATTATAGACACCTGATGGACCACATAACTTGAGGAACCCCATCATTCTTACACCAATATCTAACTATAACCAATAATTCAACACACCTCACGGATCCTTATATTCAATCAGACTTTTAATATACCAAAAACACATATAGTACCACCACTTTATTCTGATAATATCCTCTTAGTCCTTAAAAAACTACTCCACTAGATGTATTCCATCATGTTATTCAACTAAACACTTCAACCAATTGATATAATACAACATGTTAGGTATAAGGGTCCAGGGAAATAAATGTGGGTCATTTCTCTAGAAGATCCCCCATGAATTTAGTGTCTGGAACTGGGAAGTTCAGGCACCCCAACCATCACACCAAGTCATCCCTTTATCTGGTTCCTATCCTCCCAAGGTCTTCATTCCAAGCAATAAACAAAATCATACAAGAAACATGAAAATAAAACACACATTCAAGAACAAAATACAAAACAATGAACAACAGAATTATGTGCCTTCAATTTTCATCCTACATTCATGGGATAATGACAACATCGCTTGATTTCAATGAGGAGGATCATATAGGTTACACAAATTACCATCTTTTAAAAATCTACCTAGACCACTGGAAGATGTTTCATCAACATTATTTTTTCATTGTGTCTTTTATCTCCATACTTCTAGTCTCCACCCTTATTGGTCTCAATCTCCACCCCTAGATATATAACCTCTAGAACTCTCTGTGTGTCCAGGTTGGCTTCCTTAGAAGGGGATCCACCTACTCCTTTTCCAGGCCTTTTCTATTCTCATATGTTATGCTCTAAAAAATATCACTACATATATTTATATAGAAACCAAGTCCATGAATCCAATTAATTTAGTCAATATTACTTTTTTATCAATTAATATTGATAATTAACTCTACATTCAGGTTGAGAGAATATCCTCTATTAATATTGAGAAAAATATCTCCATTAATAAATTTCTCTATCCAATAAATGGTTCAGACCAAAATAAATCCTAGCTTGAGAATTTTTTTCACAAGTTGAGTCTAAAAATAACCCACTCTAAGTCTATTCTCATGCTCTCACCAATGTCAAAAACAGTCCAAGATCCATTCATTATTCATCTATAGTGCATGTATGGTTCTCCACTCTATGTTGCTTCTATCATCTTGGATCACACTAAAGTAGTCCCTCCTCAAACTTCTAGAATCATGATATTATTATTCCACTAATTGTGAAGATGGTCTAAATGAATCCATGTAAAATTTCTCAAAATAAATAGGAATTAGTTATCATTCTATGATTTTATTGAAATTACAAAAAAAAAGTTGTTTTATGCATTGTGTATATGGTCTCACTTCATCAGACTTCCATGTGTTTTTGAAGACTCCACTACTAAGATTTCACACCACGTAAGAGATTTTTGGTGCATCAAACTCCAACGATACTATTGAAACCAACCTCTATTTGGTAACAATAGCTTCTATAAATTCTGATTTCATCATTATTAAGGAATCCCACTGAAACTTCCTCTAGTGAAACCATGGAAATAGGTTCTTTTGTTCCCACTAATTCAAGCCTAGTTTTGATACTCTAAATCCCGCCTTTATTATAGAAGGTCCTTCCATTTCCCTACCAATACTCTAAAAGATCATTTCTATATAGTTGAAAGTTGAAATATCCCTTCTCCATATAAAATGTCATGAAGAATAGGGGAACCATCTGAATCTTCCATCAACATGAATTGAAAATTGGTAGATTCATCTAAAATATCCTTCTAGGAAATGGAGTCATCTATTAGATAACTTAAACTTCTATAAAAATACCTACATTCGTTTTTTCAAGGTCTTCTAGTTATTTTTCCTTCTAGAATTTCAGTAGCCTTCCATCAAGATCTTAATACCACTAAATTAATGGAAAATATTATATAGCACATATGGACAAGAAGACTTTCAATATTTTAGAAACACTGCTGATACTACCACCATCTTCCAGTGGCATTCTTATAGATGCCTAACAGTCCACCTAACATGAGGAATCTCAGTATTCTTCCACCAATATATGACTATCACAAAAAAAACATGCCTCATGACTTGTGCTGCTCCATCAAACTTTTGATATCTCAGGAAAACCACTAGTACCAAAACTTTATTATAGTAATGTAATCTAAGTAGTTGAAAAACCGATCCACTAGATTATTGCCACCATGTTTTGTAACTAAACACTCTAACCAAGTTCTTTAATACCATGTGTTGTGGATTGGGGAAGAAAGTAAAAAAATATGGAATATTGATTTGGAAGATCCCTTATAGATTTGGTGTCTAGAACTGAGGAGTTTAGGAACTCCAACCACAATACTAAGTCATCCCTTCACCTAATTCCAGTCCACCCAAATTCTTCATTTTGATCAATGAACAAAGTGAACAAGAAACACGATAACCAAACACACCTATAACCACAAAGTATAAAACAATGCACAACATGATTATATGGTTTGAAATTTTATCCTAGATCTATAGGATAATGATATCATAACTTTCATTCAATGAGGAGAAACATCTAGGTTACATAAATTACTATCTTTTGGAACACTTCATAAACCGCTGGAAGATGTGACACTAACATTGTTCGTTCATTGAATCTTCTGGATCCCTCCTTCTAGTCTCCTCCCTTGAGGGTCATGACCTCCCATTTTATCTATGGTGCCTTAGACACTTTGTGTGCAGCCAAGTTAACTTCCCTAGAAGGGGATCCACCTTCACCTTTTTTAGTCCTTATCATCACTCATCATTCATACTCAAAAAAATGTAAACACATCCATTTATATAGATTCCAAGTCCATATCTTTAATTAATGTAGTCAAAATTCCTTTTTCTCATCCATTAATATTGATAATTAACTCTCTTTTAATTATGAGGTAAACTCCTCTAATAATGTTGAAAAAAATCTCTCTATTAATAAATTTCTCTATCTCCAATAAATGGGTTGGACCCAAATCAATTCCAACTTGATAATGTTTTTTCAAAAGTTGATTCCAATAACATATACATATGAACACGTATATACACATACATGCACACAAAAACATAGATATATATATATATATACATACATGTACACATAAACAAACACATACACAAATATACATTTATATACAAACACATAAACACACACACACACTACACATACACCACATACAAGCACATACATACACATACATGCACATATGGACGTATATATACATCCACATACATACAAATATATGTGTATATTTTAAATTATTCAATA
This sequence comes from Viscum album, assembly GCA_963277665.1. NCBI lineage: Eukaryota > Viridiplantae > Streptophyta > Magnoliopsida > Santalales > Viscaceae > Viscum > Viscum album. The sequence continues at coordinate 123,037,091 of OY728150.1, forward strand.
TGAATATAAAATTATAAAATTAAATAACGATATTTAAATAAATATATATTCATTTATATATTTATAAAATTGTTTAAATAAAATATTAAAATATTATATTTATATATACATTTTGTAATTAATGTATATAAATAAACTATTAAACGTTTTTATTTATTAATATAAATTTGATAATTTTTATATATATAATTTTGAAAATAAGATTGATAATATATTTTTATTATAATATAGTTATATAAATAACATTTATATATTATGTTTACACATATATACTTATTGTTATATAAATAATATTTAAAAATATATAAATATTTATAAATAAATTAAATTATTCATAGTGCTCTTTATCAACGCTAATTCAAATGTTGATAAATGTATCCTTTATTAGAGTTAAAATAAGCATTGATAAATGTTTTATTTATCAATTCTTTTTGTTAGTTCTAATAAATCCCTCATTTGTCAGAATTATTTTCAGAACCAATAAAGGGAAGTGTTCAATATGGAAGAATTTTAGTAGTACTTATAAGAGGTTTATATAAACTTAATCATGGAAACATGAGTGAATTTGAAAAAATATTCTCAAGATCTCTATGATATAATGAATTGAAAACATTAACTATAAATAAAGAACATATTAAAAATGTGTATCTTTCACTGAATAAGCCACTACATCATATTTTACATTGCCAAAAGGGATTGAGGAAGATCATTGGACTGGCAGATGAGAGCCTCCCACCTCCAAAGGTATCCATAGGTTGTACCAGAATCATCTATAATGTAGATGCAACTTCTCTTCCATTCACAATGTGATAGAATCTCATATTCAAAGAAGAGATAGATGAGAGTTAAGGGATAGGTATTTTCAACCTTTCTTGTTGAATTTGCATACCCGTTTTCCTCGCATATCAGTGGTCTTTTATAAGGCCCTCCGTGAGGTTCCTCAAGTGTTCATGTATTAACTATTGTGTTGCAATGCAAGAGTTATTATAGATTTTGAGCACAGTGGATGTTCATTTGTGTCATAGAAAACTCGAATTTTAAGTCATAAAATAGTAATTATTGTAAATTATGAATGACATCATGACCAATGGTTTTAATTTTCATATAACTTAACTTGAACACTGGAACCATAAGAGGAGGATCTTCACATGTAATTTATAATTAAATTATAGGTAGATCTAGAATAAATAAAACATGTAATTATTTATTCATTAGTGATATTTTTTAATTGATCTCATCATACCATCAATGAGTTATAGTATCCAAGTAAATAATCCCTCTAGTAGTGATCCACATGTGCCCCACAATCTCTGAACATTGTTGTAAAATCATCAGGTACTAACACTAATGATCTTGAATGCTTGTGTCGTTTGTGATTGATTGTAGTAGAATTATCTTGGAGAATTCTTGGTGTTCTCTCAATTTCTTGAGAGAATAGAAGGTGAGAGAACACTTTAGATCTCTATAGATCTCTCTAGGTATTGAGAGAGCTTCCCCCTAACCATTGTGCACAACGAGTGTGTTTATAGAAAGTAATATAATTATATATTTATTATGGAAGTTTTAGGGTTGAAAAATTGCATACAAGACCCTTTCCTATTACTTAATTCTTACTGAACCTTGTGTATTAATAATAATATAATTATTATTCACTTGAAACGTGCATTACCTAATAATAAATAAATAAATATCATTTATATTATTTCTAATCAGACCATTAAACTTGGTCTGTTTATCCTTTTTGAAGTTTACCAAACCTTGAATAGTGACTATATATTTAAAAAATAAATATTGATGCATTATTCATCAATAAATATAATAAATATTATATTTTAAAAAACATTAAAATAAATATTTATTATTATTATTTAACTCGCTTATTCTTTTGAAAAACTTGTGATTAAATCTTTACGATCAACCAAACCAGAATAATTATTAAACCAAAAAGTATGAATAATATGTTGGGAATATAGATGTTGATCCAACAATTTCTCATTGATTTATCATTTATTTTTATGATAACAAACACCTTCACTTGTTTTACTATTACATTGAGTGTATTTCAGGTTTATATTTAATTAAATAAATATTTTAATTTTCCTGGAATTATAGAATAATTAGTTCTGTAATACTCAAAGTATTCTCAAAATTTTAAAGAAGTCTAGAATCACTATTCAGAAAGTGATGTTATACCCTAACATCGATATCCAACCCTCTGTTGGGAACCCCACATTTTAGTTGAACGTTATGATCAGGAACCCAACTTTTGATAAGGAACCTCGCTTTTCAATACCTAACATTTAGTATGTACCTAATGTAAGAAACCTCATGTTGGTATCATACTCCACATTATGGAGCTCTATGTTTAGTATCAACTATACATTGTTAACCATACTTTTGGAATCATCCTCATGTTAAGCAACCCCATGTTAAACCAGTCATCTGTAGGATTTTAATTTTCAATTATTTTGATATTTCTACAATGATTTTTCTAGAGTAAATATCTCGATAAAGCGATTAAAATTCCATTTTAGAATATCTTCATTAGTTAATTAATTCTTTCTATTTCTAATGGAAGTTATATTTTATTTTGGATGATTAAAATTAAATTTTAAAACCCATTATGCATTTTGAAATCATGATTTATTTGGAGACATTTTTCAGATCTATTTGACCAGAATTAAATTAGGAATCTATTTAATTCTCAAATGGATATATCTATAAAGAAATTGATTATTTTTATACTAATCTATTTTCTCTGAAGCTCAAGAAAAATATAAATTTCTTACTCAAATACTACATTGGATATTTATTTTTACATAAGATATTATCCTTTTTGTTACAAATGATGATTCTTATTTGTTATTCATATGTTGTAGTTTAATAAATATTTATTGGAATACACTTTGGAGACATACATAATATAGTTATTGTTGTGTGTTCATCCTACTATTGTAAAATTATTTTTTTTACTGTTGTTTTATATAAATATAATCTCTACAGCAAGTTCAAATATTCTTCGTAAGGATAGTGATTTGAAGTTATCCATCTAGTCCTTTAAAGATATCTTTATATATAAGTTTTATTATTTTCATATGAATGAATTCAAAGAGAACTTATCTAAACAAAGACAATATCTTCTAGTTCTAAACACTTAGGTATTGAGTGTTTCAAGTTCTATTGTTAGTCTTGTTTTAAATACTTGTAAAAGCAATTGTAACAAGTTTTAATTGCTTACACTCAACCATTGAGATCCCTTGGAAAAGTATTTGCTCGTTAAAATCATCAATATTGAAGAAAGAGTGTTTGTGGAGTGGATTAGGGGATATTTGTTCCTCAAACCACTATAAAACTATTGTGTATTCTTCTTTTAATTTGTGTTTCATATTCAACTAAGAAAAGGGAATAATATCGCTTTTCCAAGTTGAAAGGGGGGATTAGTTCTAAAATTTCCAAGTATTTTTAAAAGGAAAAAATTCACCCCCCCCCCCCATGTCTTCATCATTATTCTAGAATAACAATTTTTATCAAAGTTAAGGCTCTATTTTTGGAAATATTTGAAGATATGTTGTTGTTTCTACCTTATACCAACAATTGGTATCAAAGGAGTGTTATATTGAAGATTTATTTTATCTCTAGAAATCATGAGTTAAAGATATAGATAAATATAGATTTCAATGGATAACCTCAAAGAATGTATGCATGTGATCATGGATCCATATTTAAATTATAGGAATTATGGATACTAGAAATCTCATTTGGTTATATATTTAAAGAATTTTGGTTTGAAAGTTTATTTGGAGGTTGTCAAGCCATATAAAATTCACAAGGATGAACCAAAAATGGGATGCAGCCTAATAAAGTGAATATGTCATAAATTCAAGAGCTATGAATGTTATTATTTGTATAATTAGACAAAATGAATTTAATAATATCTCTCAATGTGGCACTACTTATGAAATGTGGTAGACAAATGATGTTTCTTATGAAGGGACTGACAATGTCAGGAAATTAAAAGACAATACTATTAAATTAAAGTTTGTTAATTTTAGAATGTATGAAGGTGAAAGTATCACCCAGATGAATAAAAGATTAAAAAATATTCAATGGTTTTACTGCACTTAGAACACCAATGTATGAACCAGATCAACCTTTTCATGAAAAAAGGTCTTGCAATCTCTGAAATCAAAACGGACTTCATTATTGTGCACAAATACTTGAAAAGGTACAACGATTCTACCTGTTTGATTGGCTATGTCATCAGAAAATGTAGAATAATGATTAATACCAAAGTGAGTATTCTTCACACCTGGAGAGAAGGGAACAAGGTCGCAGATCACATGGCCTTAGTGGACTTTAATAGCATGGAGGAGGTGTTTCTTCACACTTTAGAAAGTATTCATCCCAAGAGGATTGACTTTATCAAAGGGGATGTGCTCGGTCTTCATCATTTCAGGACACCCTATGCCTTCTTGGCTAAGGGGGGAGAGGTCTTCCCCCATGTCCTTTTTTTTGTTTTTGTTTTTTCCTTTTTCTGCTTTTCCCTTTTGTACTCTTCCCTTCATTAAATAAAAAATTACATGATGATGATGATGATGATGAATGAAAAAAAGGAAAATATCATACATGGTTTTCCAAAACTATAGTAAAGGAGAAAATTGAGAAGAATTAAAAGTAGATTCAAACAAAAGATAATTATAGGAGAAAGGGGAATAAATCCATGAAAGATATTTGGATTGTTTATGAAGATTATAGTAGTTATTCAATTTCTAAATATGAGTAAGAACAATCAAATTAGAAAAGAAAATATGTTCTTTGTGGCTAAAGAAGATGAGGTAAAATTTTATTATTATTCTATTTCTGATTATGATTCTAAAAATGATCTAATGATAAATTAGTTGAATATTTTTATATACAAGAAGAAAAATATGAATCTCTAAATAAAAGGTATAAATATCCTAAGAATATTCATATTTTTTTCCCAATTGAGGATGATATTATTCTAAAATAGTGCTTATAATTTAAAAAAAAAGTTAAACAAATCTATTTCAAGTTATACTAAATATGAAAGTAAAATCAAATAATTACTTGATAAAGTAGAATATTTAGAAAGTGTTTATAGTTTCTTTACTAAAGGAGAAGATATTTGAAATATAATTATGAGAATTTATGTTCTTAGAAAAGGAAAATATGGAATTGATAGTGATGGTTAAAAACCTAAACTTTATAGAAATTATTTTGTTCCTAGTTCAAAAAATTATAACATGTATAGTGTTACTTGTTTTTATTATAGAATTAATGATAAATATTCTTATAATTATTGCTTGAGTAATGATAAAAGTAGTAGTTTAAAGAAAAATTTATTTATAGAGACTTGAATAGAGTTAATTCTAAAGTTTATGGTAAAATTAAATAGATTTGGTTACCCAGATCATTGATTGTTGACACTGCAAGACCCAAAATCATTTGGGTACCCAAAAAAAATCTTGCTTGATAGTTTTCTAGGTAAAAAGTAATAATAACAAAATATATATAGTATATGGAAAATTTTCTTCAAGTAATATAAGTTTATATATTTAAAATTTTCATGTACTATCTAAAGTTGATGATGGTTTGGGTTACCTGTAGTGATAATGCTGAAGAGAATACCATAGGATTTGGATCAGTTAGTGATCCAAAATCTATCCTAATCAATAATGTTCTCTAGGTTCAACGGTTAAATCATAATATGATAAGTATCTCTCAACTCTATGATGATAGTTTTACTATTGATTTCTCTAATGATTCTTATTATGTTTTTTAGAAAAAACTTCTTAATTTTAGAGCAGCTAGAAAAGAAAATGTTTAAACTTTGGACCTTAGTTGTTTGTGTGGAAAAAATGTGAACTATTTAAATTTAGAATTTAGTAAATCTTTGATATGTAATAGAAGTCTTGGTCATTGTAATATGTTTTCTCTATCTAAATTTTCTAATAAGAATTTATTTTATGATATGCCTTCTCTTAATTTTGATGATAAAATATTTTGTGATGCATGACAAATAGAAAATAAGAATAAGTCATATTTAAAATTAGAAACTAAAGTTACTACATATAAACCCATAGAACTTATCCACATGTATTTTTTTGGACCTTCTATAGTAACAATATTTGTTGGAGGATTCTTTTTTTATGTTTTAGTTGATTATATGTTCTGATTTACTTGGGTTTAATTTTTGAATTTTAAAATTGAATCCATTATAGTCCTTATGAGTTTTTATAAGTTGGTTAAAAATGAAAAAGTTTTTAAAATAATATTGTTGAGAAGTGATCATGGAGGAGAACTTAAGAATTGATATTTTAATTATTTTTTCAAAAATCTGGGTATTAAACATACTTTTTCTTCTCTAAGAAACCTTCAAAAAAATGGGACTATTGAAAGAATATATAGAAACACTAAATAAATGAATAGAACTATGTTAAATGAGTATAGTTTAACTACTTATTTTTTGGAAGAAGCTATTATTACAACATGTCATATTATTAAAAGATATTTAATATAAACTCTTCTTAAAAAGTCACCTCATGATTTATAGAATAATAGATAAACTAAATTTGGATACTTTAAAGTTTTTGGATGTGAAGGGTATATTATAAATACTAAGGAAAATATTGGTAAGTTTGATCCAAGGAATAATGAAAGAATGTTTATTTGGTATTCTACTACTTCTAAATATTTTAGAGTGATTAATAAAAATTTAAGGATAGTTGAATAATTTTTTCATGTGAAGTTTGAGGAGAGTGATCTATTTGATCACAATAAAATACGAAAAGATAAATTAATTGATTATTTAAACAACTTGAGTCTTGATTATTATAATGAAAAGTTTGAAATTAAATTGTAACATGATCATGACCAATCCAATTATGAATAAAAACAATTTAGGAACCTAACATTTTCATACCTAAAAAAACTAGAAATTTGAAGGTCCAACCTTTATATACTATTATAGGAGATCTAGATGAATGAGTTAGGACTATAAAGAATGTTGGAAACCTAATTGATTTCTCAAAAATTTTATCCCATTTTTAACCTAATTTGATAGGATAATCCTTATATGGTGAGAGATAGATACTGATTATGCAAGAAGAGAAAAATCAATTTAATAAAAACAAACTTTGGGAATAAGTTAATAGACCCTCAAACCATAATATAATAATAACTAAATGGTTTTTTAGAAATAAACAATATGATCAAGGTGTAATTACTAGGAATAAGGCTAAGTTGGTTACTAAGGGTTATAATTAGGAGGAAGTTAAAGATTATGTAGAAACATTTTCCCCTGTTTCTTGGATTAAATACATTAGAATATTTTTATTTTATTCATCTCATATGAATTTTAAACTATATCAGATGGATTTAAAATATACTTTTCTAAATAGTTATTTAATAGAGGAATTTTATATTGAACAACCTTTGGATTTTCAAAAACCTTATCTACCAAATTCTGTTTTAAAACTTAGTAAATCTCATTATAGTCTTAAATAATCACCAATGGATTGGTATGAGAGGTTGAGATATTTTCTTATAGAAAATGGTTTTTTTAGTTCTAGATAATCCTTCCGTTTTTAAGATAATCCCTTCTTATGATTTTTATTAGTTTAATGATTTTTATTAGTTTAATGATTTTTATTAGTTTAAGTTTATATATATTATGTTATTTTTTATTTTACTAATCAAAATATTTGTAATGATTTTTCAAAACTTATGCAAAAAGAGTTTGAAATAAGTATGATAGGAGAATTAAATTCCTTTCTTAGATTTCAAATATATCAAAAGTATTTTGGAAATGTATTAAACCAAAGTAAATACATTGTTTACTTGTTGAAAAAGTTTGGTCTTCAAAACAATAATTCAAATGAAACTACTATATGTACCAATATAAAACATGATTTGAATGAAGCTGGAAAACTAGTTGACAATAATTTCAATAGAAGTATGATTAGTATTTTATTATATCTTACTTCTAGTAAGACATATATAATGTTTTTTACCTTTTTACAAGATTTAAATCATATCCAAAATATTCTTATTTAATTGTTATTAAAAGGATTTTGAGATATTTAAAATGAACTATTTATCTATATTTTGTTTATCCAAAAAACACTGGTTTTGATTTAATTTCATACTTAGATGCATATTTTTGAGGTTGTAGATTATATAGAAAAGGTACCTTAGGAACCTGTCACTTTGTAAGAAAGTTTCTAGTTTCATGGTTTGGTAAGAAGAAATATTCAATAGCATTATCAACTACTGAAGTAAAATATATTTTTGTTGGTATTTTTTGTGCACAAGTGTTACGGATAAAATACAATCTTATGTAGTTTGAACTTAATTTTGTTCATGTTTCTAATTTATGTGATAATACTAGTGCTATAAATATTTTAGGAAAATATTTTTAGTCATTCTAGGACAAAGCATATTAATATTCTACATCACTTTCTAATGGATAATTTCTAGAAATGGATATTTCTTTGGAATTTGTTAATATTGGATATCATCTTTTTGATATTTTTACTAAACCACTTCCCACGGATAGTTTTGATTTTATTAAGGGGGGGTTAGGTTTATTTAATTTTAAGTAAAACTTATTTATCTATTTTTTTAATATATGTTTAGTTTAGTGATTTGTTTTATTCACTTATAAAGATTTAATTATTCTATTTTTTATCTATATTTAAATTGTTTTATTTTTTTATTTTTTTATTTTTATATATATGGATTTTCACTTTTAAAAAACTCAAATGATTACACTAAATAATCATCTCAAGAAACTAAACTGTCTCCTAAAACTGTCAAAGTTAATATATTTCTCTTTCTCCCACCTTCTAACTCTCGACATTTTGATATCCCAAATTTTTTATCTTTCGAATCCTAAAAATTTTGAACCATAATCCTTATAATTTCCCTTGAAATAGAGAAAAAAAATAGGATTTATGAGGCTAGTCCCAGTAGTAGAAAAAGGTAATGTCATTTGAGTTCAGACCATAGGGTGATTCAAGGGAAGGTTCTAGAGTTCAAGTGGTTATTTGATTTGAATCTAATGTTAAAGCAGGAGTTAAGATTTTAAGGACTAGAGTTCATGTTTTACAGATTAAATTATGAATATATTTTCTAAAGGTAAGTAAATGAATTTTACAAAAATTCCTAATTCAAATTTGGTGATAGTGAGGAATTTATTTCTTCAAAGGTGAATGAAAATGAGTTTTTAGTTTCAATAATGGTTATAACTCAGTTGTTTCAGTTTCCTCATGAAGTTCATTTCAATTTTAGCCTGATTTTTTTTGGATATGGAGTGCATAAGTCTAAGGACATCACATCCTTTATTTTTTGAACAACCTGAGTTAAAAAATGTTGTTAAAGGATTTATAAGCTAATTGGAACATGATGGTTAAGTTAATTCAAAGAGATATTGTTCCATATATTATAGTTTTAGAGAAAATTCTTTTTCCTAACATGTATATCATGTTTCTCTTGATTATTGAAATCAAGTTCAATATAAGTCAATATATATTAAGATAAATGAACCAATATTTCTATAAGGATGCAAGGGTGTCATTTTATTCCTATGGTAGGTTGGTATATCTTATTATTTATAATAGGGGGATAATTGGTGACATCAGGAATTGTTTAAGATTCCATCATATTAATGTTATTTATACTAGAACCTTGAGGAAATTTTGTTTCTTATGGAGCGTGAAAAATGATAAACTTATACCAGTTGGGACAGAAATAGATGATCCATAATGTGCTCATGCTGAGGGGGTGTAGAGGTTTGAATTAATCTAGGTCTTCAAGACTTGGTATAAAGGAAATTATAGAATCTTGAGTGAAAGGATTTTTTGTTAGGTCATGAGTGGTTATATGTTTAAAAGATTCTTTTATTGGTGGTGAAAATGTTCATGCAAGCACCAGAAGGTGGAAATTCATAGATGAGAACATTATTACTATAATTTGGGGGGTTCTTCAATTTCCCATAGTTTATCAATAACCTTATGTTGAAGCATATGGTTGTGCTATTATTTTTTAGATTCATCAGAGAAGAGAGAAATTTTCTCCTTTGGATCAAGTTATTGATTCTGTTGTTAGTTAAGTTGATCAACCAATTCTATATTTTGGAAGAAAGAGTTGAGAAGATTGTTGAGTTGTTGTGGAATAAATAGTTCAGATGGTTGTATTTGTGGAATTCCAAGTTGATTCAATTGGTCATGTTGAGGAACATCTAGTTGAGGAAGTTGTTCAATCTTCTAAATTGTAAAAAAATAGAGTAATCTCATTTTACTTAGCAATTTATTTCTCATGGTGTTTATACAACTAAATTAATCAAGGAACAATCAGTTTCAAGTTAGATTTAGTGCCCTAGAACCAAATTCTATGTACTTTATGATAACCTACATTCATAGTTTTGAATATTAATAAACTACTTATCACATCATGATCATTCTTCTATGTAACATAGTATGTGATAATGTCTTAAGAGTAGCTATCATGCTAAAAGTTCATATCAGTTCCCCACTATGATGAGAACCCATAAGTGATATCAAACTATTCTTAAATATATTTTATATAGCCATATGATATCATTTGAGGGACACAAATGATACAGGATATCAGGGGTGGAGACTCATAGAACATTGAATCACCTTCTGATGGTGTACGCCCTTAGTAATATCTAATAGGATATTATGATAACGAGACCCACCTGTAAGAAATCCATATTTATATGTGTCATTGGATGTTCCTATCTACATATGTTTGTATTGCTCCTTAGACTTTAATATTATTATTAATGAGAATTCTGAGTCACGTACATTGATGTATTGATGAAAATTGTAATGAAAGATGTTCGCAGCGAGGTGGGATACATTGTGTGCGTCATGAGTAATATTACATTAATTAATAAAGCAAGAAAGTATTTTTCCCATTTTATTATTTAATGGAATTTGATATATTAGGACATTTTATTGAAATGATATAGCCTAAATAAATCCATTTCTATGGTGTACAATAGGCAAGTTCAATTTCTAGGAAGTCGAAGAAAGAGACATCGAGCACATAGGTTGATGGCACTAGCATGAAACTTTCTTGATTTGATATATCATGATAAAGGTATTATATCAATAAGTGTTAATATGAGGTATCATATCATTGCGACATTAACTTTTTTCTCTATGGGTGTCTTGGTGTGTTGCTAAATTCTAACCTTGGACTTTAAGATGTTTATCCTAATTACACTAAGAAAAATTCCTAGAGGGTCCACACTAAGTGTATCCAGAATATCTATTAAATAATATATCATTATTTATTATTTAACAAGTTGAATAAATATTATTCCTGCATGTGGTTTAATAATTATTCATGTATGCTTGATCGCATATAAATATTTATTTTCTATTTAGTGAATATAATGTTTATATATTTATTAGCAAATAATTCAGTAATATTTATTTAATAAATAAATAGTCATTATTCAAGGCCCAATAAATATTATGGAGGAATGGCAGACCGATTTTAATGGTCTAGTGAGAAATAATAAATATTGAATATTATTTTATTAGATAATAGTTAATTTAATTCATTAGTTAAGATCATGTCAATAAATATTATTATTATTATCATTTTAAATGGGGTTCTATAGGAATTAAATTACTAATAAAGGGCACTTGGGAAATTATTTTATTGTAACCCTAGTGATATATAAACTCAATTATATTATTTTCTCAATAATCCAATTCATTTGTTTGGTTGTGCACAGAGGATTTGTAGAATCCTATCAAGACCTATAGAGCTCCCTTCTCTAAGAACACTGTTAAGAACAGAGAGTGATCTTCCTCCACCTCCCACTCTCAAGTCAAGAGAGATCCTGAAGAAAAATTTGGAAGCAGTTCTTGAGGTGATCAAAGGCGGACGACACAAGCACTAGGATCTGTTGTACTAGCACCTGGAGATTCCTACAGCAGCGTTCAAAGATTTGTGGAACACATGTGGATCACCGACTGAGGGGAACTACTTTGATTCCTACAATACAATGATGGAACAATGTAGATCTATTGTCAGATCCATCAATGAAGAAATAATTCCATCAAGGTAATTTTTTATTTAATTAAATTAATTATAGAAAATATGTGATGATCCTATCTCTTGGTTTTGACATTATATCCCTTGTCTATATTCTTTGATTCAATTTTGTAGATCATGGCATTTATTTTTGTGTAAATATTAGATTGATCATGGATTATGGGAAAAAAAGAAAAGTTAGATATGACCCATCGCATGCTTCTGTTATGATTGAAACCTAAAATTGGTATCAAAGGGGTCACATAATTATTTATAACTATTTAAAGATCCTTAATGATATATGAATTTTTTATTTAGTTTTTAAATTCAAGTTTAGACATTCTTTTAATCAAAATTTTGATATCTACTTCTACCTACTTCATTTTTAATAGATCTAATCAATGCAATTAATTTTATGAATTAAATAAAATCAAAGAACTCATCCGAAGGTTCCAAGGATTCTATCCATATAACACAGGAGTAGACACCATATAACTGGATTTACATGTCATGTACTTGAGTTAAATGCATCAAGAATTAATTCGGTAATTAATTCAATGTGTTTGTAATGATGACATGTGGTGTAGTTAATTATTACACTACATGTTGATTGAGCCTACTTGATGTATGGTCAGCCAAAGTACATGATGTGGAGCCCATGTACATAGTGTGTAGCCCTTTGAGTCACAAACGGGGCCACGTTTTTTATACCTAGCCTACCTAACTAGTGACCATGTAACTCGGAGTCCACACGCTATGTATTCCCTTTTACAAGAAATGTACTCTATTTTTTCAAGGCATGATTTAAACACTGAGTCCCTAGGAGTGTAACTCAGATAGACGGTCAGAGATTTACATACCTTTTAGCTCACTTGTGCACATTGTGTACTTATACCAAATTATGCAGATTTAAAATTTATTTATTATATTGTGTAAACCTTGAGACATGTTATTTCATGTGGTCATTAAGTTGATAGAACACACCACTTGATGGGTTTTTAATATATATATGTGTGGGGGGTCTTAATTAATATTTTTATAGTGTTCAGATCTATATATCATGTATGAGTTTTATTACAATTGTTACTCTACATGCATTGAATCATAACACGTAACCAAAAAAACTTGTAATTCATGTAATAATTAAGTTGATAGAACATATCATGAAAGTATGTGATAATTCATGTATTCTATATGTCAAAAAAGTGAACCTTTATATGAGTATAATACATGTTGGGTGGATTCAGACGGGTATTCACTATGTTGCCTCCAAAGTACATTTAATGTACATAGTTAATTTTAAATAAATTTATTAAATTTTTTTAAAATTATGATGGATGAGAATCTCAAGGAAATTCGGATGATAATTAAGATAAAATAATTGATTAATTAAATATAATAATTAATTAATTAAATCATGATTTATCTTAAATAATAACGATTAAGAATTGAATGCTAGTTTTATTAAATGCATAATCTGTTGCATGCATGTGGATAATCATGATCACAGACCAGACCTTTGTATGTGATTGGTTTTATTTAACTTATTATTAAATTAAATTGTTGGTCTATGTGTATTCTCTCCTCTTATTATGTAGGGCTTTCATGCCCATGGTTTCTTTTATGTAAACCCTTTTACCTCACCTGTGTGTGAGTAAAATCATATGTAATTGATGAAGATCCCAATATAGTGGATGTGGTTCAATTTTAGAGCCTAGAAGAAACTAATCCAAGAGAGATACATTGGTGGATATGTGGAAACCTGCAACACAAACCTTAATTGGTTCAAGGTGTTTTTTCTCTAGGTCATAGGTTAGTTTATCAACTGCTAGATAAACTAACCATTATTAAATGCTCATGATCATACTAATTTATTATTTTGTTTCTGTTAAGTTTCATGGTCTTTTTTATTATAGATGTTTCTTCATGATCACATAATTTAATGAAATTAACAATCATGAAAGATGGAACAAAAATAAATTAGCTTTTGCGTAAATATTACCTAATACATGGTTAATCACTTAATTAAATCCACTTAATATTAACAAGAATGTAATAAAGATAATAATTGGAAATTTACACATAAAAGGATAAAATCTAAAAATTATATGTATTAAGTTTTTATAGTCGTCCACTACTTCAGTTAAAAGTGAACCATAGTTCAAAGTTCTTAACCAACCAAAGTTGGGGTGATTTCAATTATTGGGGAATTCTAACTTGAATTTTTGTGTTGAATTAACTAGTTTGCATCAAGGTCACACTTCCAAAGTATAAATTTCTGTGAGTGAGAGGAAAATGTTGAGGAAATACAATTTAAGGATTTTAGGATTGGGGAGTCAACTCAGTGGATCAAGGAACTATGATTTAATGTAGTTGGCATTTGGAATGCATACCTAAAACCATTCAAGTTTCTTGACTAACCAAAATTGGGGTAATGAGAAGGGGAATATGGATCCTTGCCACTAGGATTCCCAAGAAACATGATATTCTGAAACCAATGGTGAGGGATATTGGGTTTCAATAAAATAGTGGGAGGATAATAAATATCTAAATTTTATTAGATAAAGTACTATAATTCTTCTTATCTTATTATATGAATAATAATAAAATGAAATCAAACATATCATTACGATCCAAACTTGAGAAGGACAGCCTTCTCACGGGAAAAAATTTCCAATAATGGTAAAGGTGCCTACATTTCATCCTTATCCATGAAAATAAATTATATGTGCTGGAATAACCTTTTACTAAAGTTTCTGGAAATGAATCTAGTGATGAAGAGTTAAAAATCTATAAGAAACATTTGAATGATTCCATAGATGGTCAATGTTTTATTCTATCATCCATTTCCAATAAACTTTTAAAGAAACATGAGGACGTGGATTTGTATAGAATGATGTCTCACCTTCAAGATATCTATCAAGAGAAGGTGATATATGAGAGGTATGAGATATCAAATTATTTGTTCACAACTAAACTTGGAGAGTCTATGCCATCTAGGCCTCATGTAGTTAAGATTATTGGTTACATTGAATTCTTAGACATCTTAGGGATTAAATTCCTAGATGAGTTACATATAGATCACATAATTTTGTCATTTCCCAAGAACTTATCTGGTTTTATTGTTAATTACAACATGATCAATAATGAGAATAGTATTTTAGAACTTATTACTTTGATTCACCATGTGGATAGGGACATGGGACATGATAAACTCGTGGTCTTTATACTGAATAAGAAAATGAAGAACAAGGCAAAGGGGACCAAGACCTATAAACAGTATAAAGCTCTCGAGCACTATCCTTCCAAGAAAAGGATGTCGATATTGATGAAATCTTTTTTAATCCAGCTATCCTAAGACCCACCAGTATATCTATCCTTAATTAGATCATAGTAGCTATGAATAACCTAGTTAGGATGGATCTGTTTCATGCCTATTATCCCTTGATTTTATTTTGAAAAATTGTTGGGGATTTTTCATCTCTACCATACATAGGATATTGATACTGAGGAGATGTATAGTGGAATTTTCACCATATTGATATGGAATGGTTCATGATTACACTTGGATTTTGCTACACATTCTATGTTCTTAAAAAAAATGGGTTGTGTATTAGGATGGTCAGAAATCACCACCACCAGACTAATGAATCCTATGATAGATCATATGTAGTTAGGTGATGAATGTGAGATCTATCCTATACATGATTTTTTTTTTAAAAAAATAAAATTAAAAAGGAAAAGGAATACGGAAAATTCTTTATGCTTTCTTAACATATTCATGGACATATTTTGAGATGTTTAGAGCATGGAGACATTTTTTTATAGAAGGAATTTCTTCACTACACTGTTCATGATTATCATGCATTGTACTATAGATTTTACCCTCATTTTTTATCTTTATTTTTACTATCTACTTACCTTCCCTGGCCTTAGAGACATTTAAACCTTATTTCTTAATACCTCATGATTAATTTTTGTATTTTTTTTATGAAGTGGAGATGTTAGAACTGATGTAAGCCTATGGTTAGGAATATTTATTTAGGGTATGATCATAACTCCAGTTACATTTTACCTTGATTTATGAGATAAAATTTATGATGAGGTTAATTGTAAAATGGGTATAGCTTGTAAGTAATAATTGAAAATTATAATTAAAGGAAGAAAGAATTTGAAAAAAGAACTTAACTATGAGGCATGATTTAATTTCTCGATAGGATTGATTATAGAGGACTCTATTTTTCCGCTTTCAATTAATTTTATTTTTTTGGTTATAATGTAGGTTTCCTATTTAAAAATTATTTGATTTTGAATCCCTATTGAGATACTTTTTGCTTGAGGATAAGTAATTGTTCAAGTATGGGGGAATTTGATGAGTCAAATTCATATACATATTTTGGATAAATTTATTTAATGTTTAATCATGCTATATTTGATAATAAACTGGGTTTTATGTGTTTTTATAGGAATTATAAATTCAATACTCAAAGGAGGAATGCTAAAAAAAATAGAAAAATTGGACATTGCACATCATGAATTCAAAGTATGTGATGTCTATTACTCGAGTAGAGCACCTATGTAAGTCGAAGGCTATCCCATGAATCCAAAGTACAAGTTGTGAACCAAGTACATAATGTGAATCTTTATTACATATCATGAAAGACTCAAATTTCAAACCTGATTAGTTACGTGATGTGAGATTAGTACATGATGTGAAAATTTAAAAACCTAATTATTGTTGAAGATACAAGCTGTGAAATACGGAGATCCAAGATATTTAGAGTAATTTGCAGATCTGAAGTACACGTAGTGAAATACACTTACACATCATGAAATTTTTGATGTAAAAGACAATTAAAATAGTTACATGATATGAAACCCATTTACATGATGCGTGATGCTCGGCTCTATATATATGGGAGCACCTTCATCATGGATAGGTACTTCAGATGCCCGACCCTTTTTCTTTATTCTTCTTCATTTATTTTATATTTTCTTTCCTATATATTTCTCTTTCATTATTTTATTGTTTTATTCATTTCATTGTTTTCTCTTTTGATTCCAAGACTTGTTCTTTGCGAGTTTTTGTTCCAAAATTCTGATTTCAATACCAATTGTATGTAAACATCAACTACCACTGTGTTATTCATTGTTTCTTCATTAAAGTTAGTTTTTAATTTATTTTTTATGATTTCAATTGTGGATTTATTTATTTTGAATTTTTTATTTATCATGTCAAGCATGTTTCCATCTATTTCCCTTCTTTCATTTAATATTTCCATGTGTGGCTAATCTGCTTAGGGTTAGGGGTAGAGAGTAGGGGTATATTTTAATGCAATAAAACTCTAAATAAAAACTTGGTAACCTTATGGATAGTAATTTGGTTAAAAATAATTGTTAATATCATTATTTTACAACAACCCTAACCATCAGAGGTGCAATCAAAGGACCCTGGCCTAATTAGAGTTGATTAGGCCAGGGCCAATAGTTTGTGATACATTCTACCTAGAATCCAAAAATATCAATCTATGACCTTTTAAAAACTTTACAACCTAATCCATAGGTCTATCCCAAGATATATTTAGGATTATATTCTACCTAAACACTGAAATTGACCCTTATACCATCTTTTTATCTAATTAAATCCCAAGATACATAGTTTTAGAAAACCCAAACACAAAAGAGAGATTGTGAGGACTCCTTCCAAAAGGTTCTTATCACTAGATTAGATGATTGCAAGATATATCTATGGGTTCAACCCCGCACTACCACTTTATTATGCCTTAGTAACTGAGTGTAGTTTGGGAAATATAAATTCTAATTTGATTAATTCCCATGTGTAATCAATGATGTCTTGTGAGAAAATCACCTAACAATAATACAGATGATATCATCACCTCATAGTGATCTGTGAGCATCCCCAACATGTTTTCCTAGTCTCACTATCCTTGATTCAAGATCCTTGATGGACGGTTTACCCTTATCATGAATCAAACATTCAATATGTGGTATTTTTTCTCGATATAAGGTCCAATTTATAAACTAAAGAGACATAAGGTCCAAGATATATAACCCTAATCTATAGTGGCATAAGGTCTAAGCTATATAACCCTGAACTACAGTGATATAAGGTCCAAACTATATGAACCTAAACTACAACAACATAAGTTCCAAGCTATATGACCCTAAAATACAACGACATAAGGTCCAAGTTATATGAACCTAAGCTACAACAATATATGGTTTAAGATATATGACCTTAAACTTTATCGTTTTTAATTCAAATTTTTTTTACCCTAAAACATCAGTTTTATTATCCTGAATTGCATGGCCCTAAACTACCCATAAGAAGAGATGTAATTCTCACCAGGCTGAAAATCCACAAAGGGAGGTCTAGTAAAAATTCAGGTCTCTACTCTCTAGATATGAACTTTTCATGATCTAGAAAATATATAGCTTTATAAAAATAAATTAAACTTGTTGGGTCGAAAACCTACAATAGGTGGCCTAAGAAAAATTCAAGTATATGTCTTCTAGAAATTACATATAGGAAGATTAGGAAAAAGTAAGGGAAATAAATAAAATGACACAAATATTATAGGGCCTATCAAGTGGCCCTAGAAACAGTCAAAATATACTCACTAAGCCCCTAGATTAGGAAATAGTTAGAACTCTCTCTCTCTCTATCTCTCTCTCTCTCTCTCTCTATTTCTCTCTTTTTGGCACATACACCCAAGTTATACCTTTGAACCTAACAATTTCAAAAGTACTAGCACTAATACATAGAAAATGGTGTTTATACTTATTTTCATCCATGATTCATGCCCAATGGGAATTAATTATCATGTATAGATATATAAAATATCCCTATATTTAACTTAGAATTAGATTCTTTTCATTCCAAATGAATCCAATTATAAGGGGGTATTTTATTGGCACTCCTAGATGTATACCATGAACGTTTCCCTAAAAGTACACGTGATAATATTGTTAGAATATTATTATTTCATAGGAAACATGATATGGTGTTTGTATTGAACACTAAATAAGAAGATTCATGTGTCAAGTTTTTTTCATGCACGTGAGTATATCAGCCGCATGAATAATCTGGACACATGTGTTATACATATGTGATCACTTGATGCATTATAACTAAGAATTGCATGAATGTCTTTGAGATAGGTCAAGAATCACATATACTTGACACGAAATTATATTTTCAGAAGATTTGGT
Source organism: Viscum album (assembly GCA_963277665.1). Classification (NCBI taxonomy): domain Eukaryota; kingdom Viridiplantae; phylum Streptophyta; class Magnoliopsida; order Santalales; family Viscaceae; genus Viscum; species Viscum album. Next base: position 123,056,420 of record OY728150.1, read on the forward strand.
GGATTACTCATCTATAAATATAGAGGCCTCATACTGAGATATGGGGGGTGAAACTAAGCACATACATCGAGCACCTATGATATATATTTTATAGAATTACTTAAATAATTTCAACGTGATATTCATGAAACCTTTAATGATATTGTATGGTTCTATCCTATCATGAAGGTTCTGTATAGTGATGTATTCTACTTGAGTTTGAGAACAATGCACTGGTAAGTTGTGCGATAATATGCTTTTTGGAAATTCCTAACTAATCAACATCCATGAAATACAAGTGAACATCTTGTAAGTACAAAGGAAACTCTATAAATAGAGATATTTTTTGTGTGATGAAAAATGGGATTATTTGGGGGGGGTTCATTTATTTATATACACAAAAAAAACTAGACATATTTACAACATAATTAAAAGCCACATAGGAGCCTTAATGAGGTAAAACCACATTGGTATATAAAACCACAAATAAATGAGGGTGAATTATGGTGGGAAGAATAAATTTCAGTGAAATTAATCACTATAATTCAACAATATCACCCCCACCCCAATTTCTTTCATGTTCAATGGATCTCAACAATGCTAATATTTGTGTGCAACTCTTGAAATTTTTTGCACCCAAGTGACTTCATGAGAATTTTTGTGAGCTGCTCCTAAATGTGATTATGTTGGATAAATATTTTTCCTCCATAAACAAACTCAAAAATGAAATGGAATCAGGTGTCGATGTGATTTCTTTATTAATGGAAGATAGGGTTCTTGTTTAAGGGAATGGTGGACTTTTTTTCACTTTAAGCACTTGTAAACTAAGGTTTGATCAGAGAAATTATCCTAACATTTGAGCCAACTAGATTCCCTATCACATCATGATAATCATAGAAATATACTCTGCTTCACATAAAGACAATGTCGCCAGCTTTTTCTTCTCCATTTTCCAAGTGATGGGATTATCTATAAGGGAGAATAACACTCCAGTGGTGCACTTACAGTCACCAATGACACCGACCATGTTTCTATCATTAATCTCAATAGGATTTAATGACTATTTATATTCCTTACAATGTGAGTGTCATAGTTTCATGTCCTAGTGATGTAGAAAAATAGGTGCTTGACTATGGCTAAGTGATCTTCGTGTAGTTCCTCCATGAACTAGCTTATGTAACCCACCATGTAGATACTGTTTGGACACATATTCACTAGGTACCAGAGGCTAATGATGATGCACTAATACTAAATGGAATCAACCAATGGGAATTTGATAGACTTTCTCAGCTTTATAAGGACCTCTACTATCACTTTATAGGATTTTCCCACTCCCATGCCTCTCTTCTCCAACATCTTAGTCACATAAAAGGATTGAAACATGGAAATTCCGCTTATCCCTTGGTTCACTTCGATTTTGAGGAAGTAGGATAGAAATCCTAAGTCACCCATCTCTCAGCCTTGATGATCAAGTCATCTACATACACCCCAATGATCGGATGAGATATTCCACTTCCATGAGTGTTCATAGTGTGCTTAGAGACACTCTTATGAAATCTTATCATTAAAAGGTTGGATTTGAGCTTGGTGTTTCATGTTCTTGGTTCTTGGTGGAGGCTATAAATCACTTTATGGAGCTATATCACTTTGTGCTCATGGTTTTATATCACTACTAGAAAAATTACATATACCCACGATTCAAAACTGTGGTTATAGCCCCAAAAATCGTGGGTATAGGATATACCCACAATTTTGGGAACCGTAGGCAACCGATGTATTGGTATAACTCCACGGCCTATACCCATGGTTTTCTAAATAGTGGTTATAGGTTTTTTCCATCATTTAATATCCCTATACCCATGGTTTTAAAACAGTGGGTATAGGTTTTCAAAAAAATCCAATCATGGGTTTAGATCACGTGACCTCCTCCTCTAACACCTAATGCCTCACCACTCCAGCTACTTAACTTATGTATATATATATATATATATATATATATATCTGTATTTAGCTAAATATATTATTCTAAACCCTGGGTATTTGAGGGAAAATTGTGGGAATAGTTATTCTCGTGAAAAAAAATTGGGTCCCACGAATTTTTTTTTCCGCCATAACACGGGAAATATATACTCATGGTTTGGAAAACCGTGGGTATAGGTCCTCAAAAAACAACTCTATATCCACGGTTTTATAAAAACGTGGGTATAAGTATTGAAAATCAACCCTATACCCATGGTTTTTCTTAAACCATGGGTATAGGTCATGATAAACAACCTATAACCACGGTTTTCCAAAACTGTGGGTATAGGCTCCCATACTATACTTATACCCATGGTTTGAGAAAAATTGTTGGTATAGGCCCATTTTATAGTAGTGTATTATGAATCCAGGTGGTTTCTTGACATATGAATCCTCTTAGAGGTCACCATTTAGGAATAATGATTTGACATACATTTTATTGAGCTCACACCCTACTTATGTTAACTTTATGATGAGGAGCTACACCAATTCCATGTGTGCAATAGGGTAAAAAACCTCTAAGTCAATCCCCATATGTTATAAATATCCCTTTGCAATGAGCCTCACCTTTTTCTTTGCTACTGCACCATGCTCATCATGCTTCACCTTGAATACCCACTTGGTCTTAATTGGGTGATGGCCAATGGGGAGATCAATGAGATCCCTTGTTTCATTGTCCTTAATTAACTTCATCTCCGAAGCCATCACCTTATGCCAACACAGTTGTTGTTCTGCTTCACCAAAGGAGGTTTTATTTTCAACCATAATGAAATTTTTCTCACTAGGTTTAAGCTCACATGGTGCAAACCTAGGTGGCATTGTGGCCCTAATGATGTTGTCGATGGTGTGGAACTGAATCAGGGCATCATCATGATCGATGTCAAGTGATTCTTCCAAGTTTGATGGTGGAGAGTAAAACTCCACTATATCTAATGGAATAGTCATCACCATGTCTATACATAGTTCTATAGTGTCTTCAAAGAATTCTCTTGTGGGTTTGGGTGATGATCCCAGGACTCTGGCTATATTTTAGGTCTCTTTCTTCCTTGGTACATATAATATAGTGTAATTGATGGTGAATGGATAATCACTTCTCAACATAATTCTTTCTTCATGAACACTCTAGTCCCACTACTCCGCCTCATCAAAGATGATGTCACATGTTACGTGAATGCACTTGTTGATGGGATCATACGCACTATATTCCTTAGATCTGGACTCATATCTGATTAATATAATTAGAGTACTCCAATCATATAGCTTTTTTAGTTGATCATTCATGATCTTGACATGTGAAATGCAACCAATGGTTATTAGAAAGTTCACTTCCAGTCAATGTCCATGATAGGCCACATATGGCATCATCCTATCAAGGATTTATGTTGGTTCTAAGTTGAGGATAATGATGGTAGTGGATATGACCCCACCACAAAATATCCTAGGAAGGACTTTTTCATTTATAATTATTTTATCCATGGAAACCACTATTTGGTTGCATCTTTAAATGACCCCATTCTAATGTGGTGAATAGAGATTTGTGATTTTTCATTGTATGCTATGCTTAGAATAGTATTCACCAAATTCCACTAAAGTGAACTCACCACCTCAGTCAGTGTGGAGGACCTTTATCTTGTTCCCTATCTCCACCTCCACTGTGGGAAATCATTTGATTGTTGTCGGAGCCTGGTCCTTTCTTACAATTAGATTGATCCACATGTAGCAGCTCATGTCATCCATAGGTAGTAGAAATTAGGGGTTTCTGATTGGTTTTTTTTGTGTGATCATACTACAAAGGTCATTTTGGACAAGTTTGAGGACTTTTTCCACATTATTCTTAACTTGATGAGGGAAAGACACTCAACTCTACTTCCCATCAAGGAAGTTGTTTCAGAATTGATCCACCTAATCAATCTGTGTAATCCCTCACACTATATCATGTTGAGAAAGCTTATGTAGAGCCTGGAAATTCATGTGGTCAGACCTTTCATACTAGCTCCATGCCTTCTTTGAGCCCCTTATAGAAAAGTATACTAGTTGTAAAATGTCAATTCTAATCTTGTGCATCTATCCAGGGAAGCGCTTAACCTTAGACAGTAGGCACCACTGTCGATCACAACTCTTGATTATTCCCTCATTGATCAGTATTTGGAAACTTTTATCATAAAGTTTTTTGATACTAATGATGTTTTTTGTGAGCGTTGGGATGAATTACACCCTTGTGATCAAGTGATTCTCACCAATTTTTAGGAGAACAACATGGTCATGCACCACTCAGTGTTGATTAAAGATTCATCTCCAAAATTCATGGTGTTATGGATCCTAGATTCAAACTTAGAGAAGATAGTGCATGACCTAGTCATCTGGTTTGTGGCACTGATGTCGAGGTACCAAAATTCATCATTACATGCCTCCTTATGAACTATTTGTGTGAATACATTCTCCTCATCCCACCACATAGGGTTGTATCATGATGGTAGAATATTGAGGGTGGAATATTGTAGTGGTGGGGAATCAGGCACTGCAATGTACACAATTTCATAAGAAGTACAGTCTCATTGTCATCACCTTGGGTTAGAAGTGCCATGGACCTTTTCAGAATACTATGGTCATATTTTTTCTAGTGGCCCATTTTGCTACAGTTGTAGCATTTTTTCCATGAGACATCATGACCACCACCGTATCCCGAGCCATCCTTTCCATTATCATTGTCTCCACTGTTAGTCTCTCTTCATGGTGGTTAGTGAAACTGGTTACTATACTTGGATTCCTTAAAGGATGAATCCCCTATCTACCACTCCTTCATCTGGGAAACCCCCTCCTCCTCGGTGATAAGGAGCTTCCCTCCATCATTGGTGGTGTTCATCAGATCAAAAAGGTCCTCTTTCACTTTGAATCTCCCTGTTACCTCCTCCATAGAGAGTATTGATATTTCAAGTAGCATCTAAAATGAAAGATAAATTTTTGATAACCTAGAGTGTAAGATGGGTAGATACTTCTCAATGACCTTGTGTTGAGGATATGGATCGTCGAGGATTGTGAGTTGGTTGAACAACCCAGTGAGCCGCATTGTGAAGTCCTCTGCTGATTTTCCATTGTAAAAAGAAATTCCTTCATAATACTTACAGATATTCTGAGAATTGTCCTTATGCACTCAATCGATGTCGATGGGAATGGTCTTGATATTGTCTCATGATTCCTTGTAACTTTACTTGACAGTGAGTGTGGAGATATATCTAGCGATACAGCATGCAGGATGACCTCCAGTGCCATCTGATCTTCCTGGAGTTTAGAACTGCTGGTTTCGGCAGCATCCTAGAGTTCGTGTAATAAGATCATAACCTTAATAATAAAGGACTAGTTTATTTTTCTTTTATTCATGAGTATTGGATATTTTGTTGATCCCCAAACCTCCTTCACCACCCGATATACCACCAGAGGGCTATAGTCACCTTCAACAAGGGATATGGGCATTTTTAATGATGTATGAGTGTTTCGGGGTGATGAGGGATCATATTTCGACATCATGGATCAATTAAAACTCCCTCTGATACCAAATTTTGGAAATTCCTAACCAATCAACACCCATGAAACACAAGCACACATCTTATAAGGAAAAAAGTAAAAGCTAGAACTCGAGAGATGTTTTGTGAACCGTGAAATGGGATTCTTTTCTGGTGGGGTTTTCATTTATTTATATAAAAAAACTAGATGTATTTAAAATGTAATTAAAATACACATGAGATCCTTAATGAGGTTAAATTGTTTTGGGACATAAAACTAAAAAATGAGGTAATATTATGGGGGGATGGACGAAATAGCGGTAAAATTAATCACTATAAGTTAACACTACTAAAGGTTTGTGTTTGATATCATGGTAAAAGGGTGTTGTCGCATACTCTATAATGTGATGGATTTGGATACCATGAGGCCTTCATAATATTATAAATATAGAACTTAGATCTCCCATGAAAATATACACCATCCCGTGAAGATAGAAGAAAGAGCATATTATAGTCCTTCTATGTATTCAGGAAGAAGGAGATTGAATTACTACATACCCTATTATGTGAGGAACTATTTTTTATGCATATGTATTTATAAGAAGTAGTATGAAGATGGTTCATATGATCTACATGGGTGTTTAATTTGAAATACTTCACTTACATGAAGGAAGAGTGAAACTGTGAGCCTTTTAAGGCTTCATAAGAATGCAATGAGCACCAAAAATAGATCACATGGTGAAGAAGTGCATGTATATAGTCTGTGAACAAATCTATTGTGAAAAATAGTGAGTTTCAAGAATAGAATGTGCAAGAATAATCTTAATAGAACATGTATGAAACTCCTGATGAAAATTACAAGACTACAGGAAGACTCCACGAGGTTACATGATCACGTAAATTCAAGTATATAAAGAAGGTATGTTGTGTGTTTTTTTTCATATAAATAATTAAGAGAGTTTCAAATTTTGGAAGATACACCTTAATGTAGAATAATAATCAGATCTAAGGTAGAGTAAGTCAGTTTGATGAATAGAGAAACATGTGTATCGGACACACTGCCTTTCTCATATTCTCAAAGGAAGTGTGATACCTCATATATAAATACTAAATAGATATCAAATCTTTAGGGGAGGGGATTCTATTTGGGTTAGATAGATAGAGAGATAGATCTTTTTTCCAATAATCATTTTATAATATTGAAAAACAAGTTTGTGTATCTATCTGCATTAATTATTTAAGACATTGTATACTTAATTAAGAGAAGATAAATCTGGTTCCATGAATCATTATACTTTCACAAAGCATAGGATAGAAAATAATACCCAAAAGATACATGAATCGGAATCCATGTGATATATCTCATGTGAATGATGAGGATAAAAAATGTGAATAAATATGAAGAAAATAGTTCTGCTTGATCACACTAATAAGAAGAATTTAAAATAAGGAAATATCATAAAACCCTCTAAGGGATGCATAATTATGTGATCTTGAGTCAATCACACAACCCATCAAAAAAATAAATGGCCTCAAATGACCAAATGTGTCCATAATAGCCCCTTCACCTAATTGATGTTTCTTATAGTATTCCCCCTAGGGTCATACGACAGTCCCATGACAATCAGATCATGTGACCAACTCCAAGTCGGGGTTGCCCATGATGATCCCTTATTAGGATAATTGTTTGTCACATAATGTATCTAGAGGCATCACATATGATTTGTGAATTTATCATGTGAGGCGCACAAGATTACACTGACTTATGTGGAAAATCCTTCCACAAAATTGAGCATGGGTGTATGTCTTGTCTACCGCGTGAAGAGGTATAGATATAGGGGTAGACGTCTATAAAACCCCCCTAATATTAAAGGACTTTGGGAAACTTTTGGATTCCAAGAGAGAGGTATGGGAAGGATTTTTTTTGAGTAGATTAATTATGTGATCTCAAGGTGTTCCTCTTAATAAAACTTTATGAGTAATTTAGGAAAATTTGAAGAATAGTGGGTGATATTTGTGTAAGAGTTGATCTCATGATGAAACTTGGTCATGCGATTTCATAATGACCTCTTGGTCATGTGATCATGATATGGACATATGATCATGAGATTGATTCTTGTTTATGAGACCAATCCATGTGATCTCCCAACCTCATATCAGTTACATGGTTGCATGGACCTCATGCCCTTGCATGTTCACATGACACAAAAACCTTCACATGGAGAACATGATCTCACCTTCTTTATGTAGATAACATGATCCCTTAACATTCATGAAACTTCCTGATTCTCAAGGGTGACACTCATGTTGTATTAAGCCCTTCTTCTCACATAAGAATATACTCCTTAAATATCATATTATATTCCCTGGCTCATGGGGTGATAATACTTATGAGTTTAGTCTAATCCTCACTTTCCCATCATTAGTCAAGAGATGGTATAAACTATGAGGACTCTGATTCTTATTGTAAATAAGATATATAGGACACATTTCTAATGTATGATCCACCATATTCAATGAATACCTTCATGATAATTATTTCTATGTGGTGATATTCCTCATGAATACTATGATGCCCCATATAACTTCCATATTTGTAATATTCCTTGAAAAATATTATTTCTTTCTTCATGGATCCATATCCTTTGTGAGTATTATAATCATATTTTCTTAGGGAGTCCATAGTTTGTATTACTCGCATCTATATAAAATGTATTTGGTCTTCTATTATCTCTTGTTTCTCACTCGAGCATGAATCATGTGGACTTATAGACTTGTAATGATCATTCTATTAGAATATCAAAAATCCCCTATTATGAGCATCATCTTCGGGTGTAAGTCCTGACCATATCTTTCTTTCCTTCAAAGGGATATACTCTCAATGAAACGACTTAAGATTCCCTCATATGAATAAGTCCCAATAAAATGTATGAACTATGAGGACTATGATTAATATCATAAATAGGATATGTTGGATTCCTTTATAAAGTTCAGGATTTTTTCCATAATACCACATATATATGTAGATTTCATATTTCAATGTCCCCTATAGAAACTCATAATTCTTCTCCCATGGGGCCATATCCTTTAAGAGACTCATAATCATAATTCTCTTAGAGAAGCCTCAGTGTATAAGCCTCATGCCAAAATACCCCAATATGGGAATCCTCCTTAGGTGTAATCCCCAACCATATCCTCATCTTCTTCAAAGGTTTATATTCTCAATGAAGCATTTAAGGGAAGCACCAATATGTAAGCCCTGCACAAATTCAAATTGATGCTCTCATTCAATGAATTTGACCATTTTTTATCTCATATTTCTCACATCAATCATGACTCGTGTGGGATTAGAGATCCACAATGGTAATAACATTAACATGATAAAATTACCTCCAAATTTGAAATCCTGGAATGAATTTATCTCATTTTAAATAGGCTATACACCAGATGAAGCAATTTAGGGAATCCCCATGTGTATAAGTCCCTCCAAAGTATATGAGCATCATGGACTCTGATTCCTGCCCTCATAGGATATGTAAGACACCACTCAGAGGCTTGATCACCTGTATCTTATATTGAAATATCCCCCATGTTCATCTTTAGTGCATGATATTAAACTTTATGGTATAGTCCTACCATACGACCTTAAACAACATCCTTAGAACTACGTGGGATTTGTTTCTTGAATTGATGATATATATATATGATTCCTCCTGATTTGGCCTTTAAATCATATCTTTTTCCACATAACGTTATTATTTTAATCATATTTTTATGTTAAAATATGCCTTTAAAGGATTATTTATAGTATAATGTTTTTCATAAGTAAAATAATAAATTAATAGATTTTTTTTTATTTATAAACTGTGTTGAGTTTGAAGTTCTTTATTTATTTTTTTTTAATATTAATTTTAGGAGGTTTTAATTAATTGATTTATTCTATTTATTAAATTTTTAATTTATTTAATTTAGTTTTTAATTAATTCATTAACATATGTTTTGTGTATTTATTATTTAATATTTTTTATATTTTATTATTTTGGAATAGTTTAATTTAATTTTTAATCTTCATATTCAATAATATAATAATTAATTACATTTTTTACAATTTTAATTTTTTATTAATTTTTTTATCAATCCTTGTTTTTAATCAATGAATTAATTATTTAATGAAAATTTTATTTATTTATTATTTTTTATTTATTTCTTTATTTTAACTTTGTTATTTAATTTAGACTATTAATTTCAGTTTTAATTGAAGTATTTGAATATAGTTTTAATTATATAATTTTATTTGTTTAATAATTTATTTATAATATTTAATTAGTGTCTTTTCATGTGTGGTCAATCTATAGGTTTTTAATTTTTGGAAAAGTAAATGATCAATTTCATGCCTTAATAAGAGTTACTATGGGGTTTGAAAATTTGAAAAGAGTGAATTTCATAGGCTGTGCATGTTATTTTCTTCGACCACTACCACACTTGAAGACAATCCACCATGGATACCCATAGAAATTTATAGTGAAATGGATTCAATTGTGTGTGTTTTCTTCAGTTGACTGGGACCCCAAGTTCAAAACATAAGGTAAAGTGACCGTGTGGCCATTCCATTGATCGTGTTTGAAGGAAAACAACCTAAAATATTTGTTAGCGTGGCTACATACAAAATATAGAAATTTTAAAAAAATAATTGTGTTTCTAAATGGTTTTAGACAATCCTTGTTTAAGGGATCAACCATTTGGATTACTCCATCAACCACACAGTCAACCACTTACAACTGTAAGAACACTACGATCAACTGTAAATTGAGAGCACCTAAGTCCATGACATCATTGAAGACCGCCAACCAAGATCACCACCATAGAGTAATAATATGACCACCAATGTTTGTCACCTCCCTATTAAAACCAAGATGTCCAGATTCTCTAAAACCAAATCAAGAAGGGAGATGATCCAAGCTTTGACCCAAGTTTGATTGGGATCAAGATGAACTAACTGAGACTCTACTTTTCCACTTTTCTTTAATAACAACCAATTTTTTAAAAAATACAAACATAGATTGAAGCCTAACATATCATCATTAAATTCGATAAATGGGGATCTTATTTTACTCTAAAGTTGATGAAGAACCATTTCAAACCAGATTTAGGAATCTTCCTGATCAGGGATATTCAATCCACTGCTGAAAATGACTCCAAACTAGAACCTAATCTACTTTAAATTTACCTTGCCTCGACCAATGTAGAAACCTGTTGAAAAAAATGGTATTTGAGAGGATGTCTATATTCTCTATAACTAGATGTTGATATGAAGATGGTGATTGAATTCTGAACTGCATGAGAAGTAGAATCTCATGAATAGATTAGATGTTGCACTTATTATCATGTTGAAGCTTCCAAACTCAAGCATTGAAAAACTTGGATGAAGGGGTTTAGAGCATCAGAGAACCTAGATGAAGGGGTTTCGAGTATTGATGAACATAAATAAAGATCAATCATGGGAGATGTAAAAGAAATCAAGGATGGAATTTTTGATATTCAAAGAAGCGGGAGACTTAATAGTTACTGGTCGCGATTGAATTTGATATTATTTTCAAGTGTTATAAATGATGGAGTTGGGCCTTGATCAACCCCATATCACCGATTTCAAGGATAGGGATTCTTTCACATCGCATTATAAATGAAATAATCCAAAGTAAATTTGAAAAGATGAATTATTTTGAAGAAATAGAGTTAACGAGGACTAACTGGGATTTCGGGTACATGCTGAGATGGATGCACGTACACAAGAATAATTCTCTATGAGAAAAAATTTATTTTTACTTAGAATTCAAAATAAATAGAGAAAATTGAAACTAGAGGTTGAAGCTAGTTTTCATTCAGAGGAGTTTCTAGGAAATTCAGGTAATGTTGTTAAAAAATGTATCAAGATGAAATTATGTCTAGGTGATTTTTTAATACATCACACTTGGGTGTGTCACATTAAGTAAGAATATTTATTCAATTCATGTGAAATTGAAAAAATACCAACACTTCTTCCACATGGATGGTGAATAATTGGAGTTCTAATTAAGTCAATTCAAGTGGGTGATAGCCAATCTTAAAAATAAGGAAAATAAAAATAAGTAAGCGGATACTTTATAGATGATACAGAAGAGAAAACCAGATATGAGAGCATGGGAATAGTTATAGAGGATTATTTGAAGAGATCAGGGTGGAGATTCTCACAACTACTTCAATGAAGCTGGATATTGGAATTCACATATGCACCTTGGTGATGTCTGTCTAATTCTATATAGATGAAACTAGGGATTTATCATGGTGATTTCTCTCTGAGTTTTATTACTTCAATTACACTATAATATTCTATGAATGAATTAATATTAAATTTTGATAGAGTTTAGATGTTTTTTCAGTTTGACTTCCAGTTAATCATTACTCTTCAATTATATGATAAATATTTCCCTAATAAGATAATTTTGACCATAGAATAAGTCCAGTTAATCTGGGCTGAGTAAGTGATTGATGATGACTCTCAATATTTAAATTTATTGATCCTTGATCAAGGATTGTTATTAGAGTGAGTGATTATATTTATCATTGTACTCATTTATTTTTGAGTATAATTATAGAATATTACAAAAAGGAAGTCACCTGTTGAGTTCTTATTTATTGAATTTACCCTTTTAAACTAAAAGAGATACATATGGTCATGAATCATGTTTTGACAGAATTTTTAGTGTTTCAATATTTTTAAATGATCAAGAGATGAAAATACATGGGAATCACTAGAATAGGACATTGTTTTGATTATGTTAACTACATTATTTTGTAGCCACTCTCATATGATTATTTTCATTTGGATTTTTAATTCCTTGATTTCTTGTTTAGAAAATAGAACATACTTTTTTTAGTAAATGTTTTCCCTTGATAAAACTTATAAAATAATAACAAAAAAAATATGTGACAGATACACTCCATAATGGAAACCTCATGGGAGAAAATTTAGGGTATTTTTATACTGTAGTAGTTTGGTTAAAAACTTGATTTAGGTTTTAAAATGACTTCAATAACCATTAATTCAATTAGAACCATTTTCATGTAGTCTTATAATGGGTTAAAAAATTAAAAAAATTCTTTCCTTAAAAAATAAGTAAAAATATAAAAAGTAAAAAAAATCCTTGAAAAAATTATTCTATATGTGTCAAAACAACATATAAAATTTAGAAATATAAAATTATTATAATATGAGAAATATAATAGTAGAAAAAAACAAAAAACAAGTTATAGAGACTTAAAATATTGAAATTTTTGAAATTTCACAAAAAGAAACACCAAGAGAAAATTTCATAAAAATTGAAAAAATTACAAACTTAAATATGGATGAACAATGAAAATTTAAGGAACTAGATGCTATTGATTTTGAGAACATAAAAACTTTTTTGGGATATCTAGAAATTGCTCTTAGTTTCGAGCTTAGATCAGGAGTGATTCATCATTTACCCAAATTCCATGGTCTGTCAGGAGAGGTTCCACATAAAACACTTATAAGAATTCAAAATGGTGTGTATCACTATGAAACCCCAAGGAGTAAGTTAGGATCAAATTAATATGAGAGATTTTACATTTTCTTTGGATGGAATGAAAAATGAGTGGTTTTACTATTCATAATCCACCATTATAGAGAGATGGCACTAACCAAAGAAAATATTCTTAGAAAAAAATTTCTTAGATTCTAATACTATCTCACTAAGAAAACATATATGTGGGATTAGGAATCTCCAAGGGGAGACTCTTCACGAGTAATGGTAGAGGTTTAAAAAGTTTTGATCTATCTTCCCTCACCACTAAATTTCTAACTAACTCCTAATCCAATATTTTTACAAAGGCTTAGTTTTGATGGATAGAAGTATGATTGATACTGCGAATGGAGGAGCATTGGTAGAAAAGACTCATATATTTTCTAGGAACATCATTTCTAATGAGGCCCAAAATTCACAACAATTTTGAACTAGGGGATTGATCCATGTTAAACCAGCTATGGAAGCATATAATTTCAATTTTTATAATAGATGAATTGAGAGTCATCTGAGTGAACATGAAAGCATGATGAAGTAGATATTGACTAAATATTCCCATTAACAATCCCAACTAGAACCAATATATCCTATTCAAATGCATTTTGGTATTTTTTTCCACTGATCATTTTAATGATCAGTGTCCACAACTTCAACAAGGACCTAAAGCATGTAATTGAATATTTCTTGGAAAACCTTTCTAGAATAATATAAATAGACAATTCCCAAACTAGAATTTTTAAATTATGTCCTTTCAATAAAATCATAATTTTAACCAAGGTTTTAATAACCAATATAACAATAGTTTTAGGTCTAATGATCAACCAAACAGTAATTTATAGCCCCAAAATTTTGATTATCATTCTAGGTACAGTCAAAACTAATATGGGAATCAACCTGGTGGAAATTTCTCAAAATTATAGAATCAAGATATCCAAAAACATAAAGGTAACCAAATAAATGAATCACAACTTGAAGATATGGTTAAAAAGAAATAAGAAATTTCTCAACAACAACAAGTGTTGCTATGAAACATAGTTACTCAAATGGGTCATATGGAAACTGAAATCAGTGGTTTGAAAAATCAAAGAAGTGGTAATTTTCTATCACAATATGAAATGAACCCAAGAGGAAGATAGAATGTTAGTGCTATAATTATTAGAAGTATAACTAAAATTCAAAACCCCTAATATGAACATAATGAACAAGAACCTGAAAAATACATTTCTACTTCTGAAACCAATGAATAATCACATGAATAATTCACAAAACAACCAGCTTAAATTATTTTACCACCCGGTTAACCTATATAAGAAAATGTTGTCCAAACACCAATTGAACAAGTAATATCAAATAATAAGAAATAAGTCTAACTTTAAAGAACTTATAGTGATTTTATAAACCTAATGGTATCTTACAAAGGAAAAAATCAAAGTTGAAAATGACTAAAAAATTTATAGGGAGTCGCTACCTTATCCTTTGGGAATTCCCCATATCAAGAAAAATTTCAAAACTCAAATGGATAAGGAAGTAATTGAAACTTTTAGAAGAGTTCAAGTTAACATACTATTGATATATGTTTTAAAAAAACCCTTTTTCTGTTAAATTTCTTAAGGATATGTGAAATCACAAGAGAATGTTTAAGGTAGGTGAGAAATTTAACTTTGAAAGGAATGTTTCTTCCATGATTCAACATTACATACCTATTAAATGAAAAGATCCAGGTACATTTTCTATCCCATATTTCATTTTTAATCATTAGTTTGAAGACACAATGTTAGATTTAGGATCCTCCATAAATGTTATGTATTATTATGTCTTTTTGTCCATGCAGGTTGGAGAGCCTAAATAGTTTGGTACTATCATAAAACTAGAAAATATGAGTTTAGTTGATCCTTATAGAGTCATTGAAGATGTGTTGGTAGGAGTAAAATATTTAGTGTCCCTATTTAATTTTATGTTTTATACATGGAGGATGGTAGATTTAGTTAACATGCACCCTTGATATTAGGATGATAATTCTTGAAAACTGCTAAATAAATAATCAATGTCCATAAAGGTTCTGTGTCTTTAGAGTTTGGAGGTAATATGGTTAATTTTCATATATTTGAATCAATGAAAATCCCTATGGAAGATAGTTCTAAACACTAAGTTAATATTATTGACTAGTTTTCCATGGAGTTATTACCTGATTTTATTCAAGACACCCAACCTCTAGATTCTCTCGAAAATGAACCCTTATCTAATAATGAGTCCATTGAAAGTAAAAACTCTAAAATTTGTTATAGTGATGAATCTAAAACTAAATCTGTTTTTGGAAAAATTGCATGATATTTTGGAATTTATAAACATGAAAATGATGAATTTTTTTATGAAAATAATACTAAAAAGGATGAGGATTTTTATGAATCTTTTGACACATGCAGTGATATTGAAAATTATAAATTTGTTTGTGAAATTGAACCTAAAATGCTGAAATTGACTTAAAATATTCTCAAATTTTCATTAAAAAATATCATCATGTATGTGAACTTGAATCTGAAATTTATTTTGAGGATGAAAAATATTTTTTCCTTGAAAATAATTGCACTTATAGTCTAGGACTTTGTAATTATACTATTCCTGGGGACGAGTTAGAGTCTAAAAATGAACTTAAAGGACCCATAGAAACTATTTTGACCAAAGATGACACCCATACACACTTGAACTAAAATATTTATTGAAAAATTGGATATATTCCTACTTGGAATACAAAAAAAATATTTGTTATAATTGCAAGTGGGTTGTCCAATGAGTAGTAAAATCAATATTTAGAGGTGTTTCGGAAGAATAGGAATGTCATAGGTTGGTATTTATAAAATTTTTCAAGAATTAGTCCATATTTTTGTATGCATAGGATTATTTTATAGTATGATTCCAAACCTATTAGACAATTTCAAAGGATATTGAATCCTACCCTTTTAGAAGTGGTTAAGAAGGTGGTGACTACCTTATTGGTTGTGAGTATAATTTACCCCATTTCCAATAGTTGATAGGTAAGTCTAGTTCAAATCCTACCTAAAAAGAGAGGATTCACAGTTGTAAAAAATGAATTTGGAGAGTTAGTTCCTATTAGGTTACCCAAAAAGTGGAGGGTATGCATTTATTATAGGAGACTGAACTTAGTGACTAGGAATGACCACTTTACCCTTCCTTTTATTGATCAATCCTTGAAATGTTATCTAGTAAATACCATTATTGCTTCCTATATGGTTTTTTTTGGGGTACTTCCAAATTAACATAGCTCTAGAGGAATAGGATAAAACAAATTTCACTTGTCCTTTCAGTACCTTTTCTTATTAGATAATTCCATTCGTACTATGTAATTATCCTTCCACCTTCCAAATATGCATGCTTAGAATTTTTTATTGAATTACTTGAGGAATTCATGGAGGTTTTTATGGATGATTTCAAAGTGTATGTTCTATCTATTGAGAGTTTTATAAGGATTTTGGGTTGTTCTTAGAGTGTGTGTTGAAAATAACCTTGTTTTGAACTATGAAAAATTCCATTTTATGGTTGAGAATGTAATTATGCTTGGTCATGAAGTGTCTAAGATTGGGATTCGGGTGGATAAGTACAAGGTTGAAATTTTCACTTCACTGCCTTTTCCTAAGACTATAAAGGATAATATATCTTTTCTTGGACATGTTGGGTTTTATAAGATGTTCATAAAAGATTTCAGATAAACAACTTTTCCTTTTGAAAATAATTATTCAGAAGGAAATTCATTTTACCTTTGATGAGAAATATAAGGAATCATTTAATGGACTCAAACAAAATCTAGAATCTACACCAATAGTCCAACCACCTAGTTGGTAATTTTCTTTTGAGCAGATGAATAATGATTTAGAATTATATTTGGGGGTTTTAGTTGGGAAAAGAGTAGAGATGAAATCAAATATCATTTCTTATGATTCTAGGAATCTAGATGTTTCCCAATCCAATTACATCACAATAGAGAAGGAGATTTTAGTCGTTGTTTTTTCCCTCAATAATTTTAGAAGATATATTTTGGGATCTAAGGTAGTGGTTGTAACCGATCATTCTGTTATTTTATTTCTTATGAAAAATAAAGAATCAAAACCAAGGCTGGTTACATGGATTTTATTGCTTCAGAAATTTGACATAGATATCTAAGATAGGAAATGAATTGAGAACACTGTGGGTAATCATATGAGTAGGATTACTACTAAGATTTTTCAGGATGATTAATTTTTTGATCATATTAGTGATTTTTTCTCTAGGTATAATTTGTATCCTACTATCATAAACAAGAGTCCATGGTTTTCAAACATTGTGAATTACTTAGCTTCTAAAATTGTTCCTTGATAGTTTTTAATCAATAAGTTTCTAAATTTATTTGTGAGTCAAGAAAATATATATAGGATGATCCTTAATAAAAGAAAATAAAAAGTTATCAAATTTTTAGGAGATGTATTCTGAATTCATAGATTTCTTCAATTCTGAAATTCTACCATATTTTGAGTTGTGGAGGTCACTTTGCTTCATAGAGGGCTTCTAGGAAAGTTTTGAATTCAGGTATATTTTGGTCCACATTTTTCAAAGATTCTCATGAGTTTTATAGGACCTTTAAGTCATATCAATTCCAAGAAAAAAATTCCCAAAGATGTGATATGCCACAACAACCTTTTTTGTGTTGTGATGTATTTAATGTTTGGGGAATGAATTTTATAGGCGCTTTTACTAATTCCTTTAGATATTTGAACATCCTACTTATTGTTAACTATATGTAAAAATAGATTAAATCTATATCCACTGGTATTTATGATTCTAGGGTGGTGTCCCAATTTTTTAAGAGTGATTTGTTTTGTAGATTTGGGATGCTAAGGTTTATTCTTATGAACCAAGGTACTCATTTTTTGTAATAGAAATTTATAGTATTTATTGAAAATATATGGGGTTAGTCATAAAATATTTAAACTCTATCACCCTAAAACAAATGGTATGGATCAAGTCTCAAATAGAGATATTATTCATATTCTTTATAAAACTATTAACCTAAACATGAAAGATTATAACTTAAGGTTTGAGGATGCTTTGTGGGAGTATAGGAATTCCTATAAAACTCTGATTGGGATGTCACCTTATAGGATAGTTTTTGGAATAGATTTTCATTTTCCCATGTAATTAGAGCATAAATATTTTTTTCTTATAAAATCATGCAATTTAAATTTGTTTGAAGCTAGAAAAGAGAGGAAGTTGTGTTCGCAAGAGTTTGAATAAATAAGGAATAATGCCTATGAAATTTCAAGGATTTTTAAATAGAAAACTAAGGCTGTTCATAATAAGATGATTATAAATAAAGAGTTTAAAATTGAAGATAAAGTGTTATTGTAAAACTCCAAACTTAATCTCTTTCTAGGTAAATTTTGTTCCAAATGGTATGGTCCTTTTATTGTGACTCGTGTTTTCCACTTTTGTATTGTGTAGATTAGAGATCCTGATAATGATGATCCTTTCACTATAAATGGACATAGGATTAAGTTGTTTTGAGAGGTGATCAAGGAACCTTTAAGAGAGGATATCCTTCTATAAAAATATAAATACCACTAATTTTTATAGGTTCTATCTTCCCTTACTATTTGTTTTTGTTTAGAATAATTTTGGGAGAAATTAAGAACCTTTTGTAGTGTTAGGTTTTTCTTTTTGTTTATTTGATTTTCTTTGTAGAGAAGAAATTTGACCTAATGATTCTAATTTTCACCATGATGAATTCACTTGGTTATGTTCTCTACTTCATCATCCTATTAAAGTAAGAACTTTTCAATCTTCATTAATAGAGAGAAGATGCACATTAGTGATAAGGTGTTGTGGTCACATGGTTGGTCAGTAGATTTTGTGGCATGAAGCTACATTGGTGTAAGCTACACCTCAAGGATCAAAAAAATTACCAATGGTGCATATTGGATAAAACATACCTCATCTATACCTATGGTTATTTTATTTCTTAAGCTTTAACTTCTGGAACTTCACTAGGATTTTTTTCTTCTTATATGAGTTGTGACTTCTAACCAAGGAGTCCCTTAATTAATTAAATAGAGTTTACACATGTTATACTTTAAATAAAATATTAAACATCACATTTCATGGAACTACTTGCCTTAAATTATTCATTTTTCATTACATCCCTTAATCCTCTTAAGCTAATACTGATTGATTTATTATTTCCAAAGTCTATTTGTTTATAAATTCAAATTCATGATATGATTCTTGAGAACCTTTTTGGTCACTATATTAGCTTGAGCTATCATTGTGTTTTATAATAGTGAAAATTTCTAGAACATATTTTTCTATGATTCAATTTTTAAAGTGGTTTCTAGTAGAGACATTTTGTGTAATTTTGTTTTGTGTGATATTTTTGTGGTAAAATAATTTTAAGAGATTTCATGTTACCCCTCAAATTGGATCAATCTTTTCTACATTTCCAAATAATTTTAAATAAAACTTCTTACATTTTTTAAAACTTTGAGATTAAACATTTGGGAAAATTCTAGGTTTAAAGTGTGTGAGAGGGGACTTTTATGTGATAAAATATTTTTCAATGCTAACCCATCAAAAATCTCTTAAATTTAATGAAAATTCCTATTTTTCAAGGCTATATTAGGCATTTTTAGTGGTTCAAAATTATTATTAAAGATTGAGGGTTGTCTATGATACTTTTAGGATATTTGATTTAATACTTCATGGGTTTTATTGAGTAAATCATTTCCCATTTCCTATTAGAATGATTTTTATTTGATCATCTTTGGGAAAATTTTATACAATTATCATTGAGTTTAAAACTTTTTAAATTCAATTTAAACTTATAAGATGTGAATTTTTATGTACTATTGAATGAAAATTATAATATTGGTTGAACTTCTATTCTTTATTCCTTATTCTTTATTCTTTTACTCTTTCTAGTATTGTATGATTTAATTATGTTGTCCAGATATTAATTTGTTCTCACTCATCCAGTAGTGTGACAAATAATGTTGAGTTGTTTAATTATGCATGTCTTTTCACCTGGAGGTAAATAGAATTTTGGAAGTCCCGGTCTAATGAATATTAATGTTGGTTTAATTTAAGTCAAAAAAATTCAAACTCAAACATATTTTTAAAACATTAACCAATATTTCACAAGAACATTATATTTTAAGATAGCACTCACTTTTTATACTTCGTAGAATTTATAGGAAAAAATAAATTTTAAGATAGAAACTTTTTGGCATTTATTTTTTCAGTTTTGATGTTAATTTTTGTTGGAACCACGTTGTGTATAGGTTTGTATTTGTTGTCAATAGTTGTCAATGGAATATCAAAATGAAGGAGATCATGAAGTACTCCGATGAAGTAGAGGAGTGGTGATTCAGACGATTGTTGTACTGATCGGAAGTTCAAAGAACATGTGTCAAAGGTGATACATTGTTTACAACAATGCAGAATGTGAGGTATAATCCATCCAAGGATGATTAAAGAAGAATGAGGTCTTTGGATGAAGTCCATGTAATTACTCATGATTTCATGAGAACCATGCAAGAGACTTCCTGACGAATTGAATCGGTTTGCATGAAGTACATCATACCGGTTGATGAAGAAGACAATGTGCGAAGATTGGACTTCTGAGATAGTCATGAACATCACATTGTCATAGAAGATGATGATGCTAAAGCTGTTCCTTCAAAGACTACATATCACAATAGTGGAGGTTGTGATAAAAGCAGAAGAGTTGCTGAAGTATACAGATCACCAAGATGAAGCGCTGTTGAGGTGATCGTCCTTGTCGACAAAGCAAACAAACGACATAAAAATTTGTTGGCAAAAGAGTTTCTATGGAGGCAGGTCGAGTTCGAGGGATGTGGTTAATGATCCATGTTTTGTCAGAGAACGTCGACAAAGGAATGGATGATCTGGAGGCGGTACAAAAAGAGCAGATACAAGGTGGCGCTGTTTCCCAGTGTTTGCCAAATTTTTGGGCCTCAAAATCGGAAAATGAAGACATGGATTGTCTGCAAAAGGAGGTTTGCACAAAAAGGAAGTGGTGCGCGAAATATAAGAGGCTTGCGCGAAATACATAAGTTAGGCGCGAAAAACAGCGGGAAGCGCGAAATGAGTGGAGCTAAGTTTTTCGCGCAAACAGTGTTTCAGAATCAGAACGTTGTAAAATGGTAAAGGCATGGGCTGCGCGAAAAACTAGAGCTGTGCGCGAAAAACCAGAAATGTGCGCGAAAAATGTTGTGCGCAGAAAAGCTGGGTGAATTTTTCGCGCAATCAGCGTATCGAATCAGAAATACAGAAAATCATCAAAGGCAAGAGGCGCGTGAAAAATCAGAGATGTTCGCACCATGTGCGCGGAAAATCGAACTGGTGCGCGTAAAGTTAGCTGTGCGCAAGAAGGGGGGTTTTACGCGCAGGATCACAAACGTCTATAAATATGAGGTGAACCCCTCTCATTCGGAGAGGCTCGACACTTAGACAAATCCTGAGCTCTGGCGCGCGGAAAAATTAAGGTACAGAGGGTTGCGCGAAAAAGAAGGTGTTGCGCGAAAAAGGGAAGTTTTGCGCGAAAAAGAAGAGTAGCGCGAAAAGCCTTTTACGCGACAAAAGTTATTTTTACGCGCAAGGTTTGAATTTTACGCGCAAGCCCCCGGGAAGGGTGTGCGGAAAATTTGGGGGTCCCGCAGGCCTTTTGACATGTGCTTAGCACTCTCAAATCTGCTTTGCGAAGAGAAGAAGGACGATCGTGCAACCAAAATCTGATCTGCACAGAGAGAGAAATATATCGATACACTCAGGTGTCAGAACTGGGAATTGAAGGAAGAGAAGGAGATTTAGTGCATTCAGGTATTGCACTGAAGTAGAATATCGATTTCAAAAGAGCATCAACTCAGGACTCTGATGCAAGCAAAGTCTCATGCTGAACAGGAGACAAAGACTTCAATGCATATCTATTGAAGAGACCTTCACGTCTATAAACTGAGTGAGACTTCACCAATGGCAGTGAGCCAGGGGGAGTCAACGGGAGTGACCCGAGGGACGCAGTGAGCTATCCCTGAACAATTGTAAAGGCAGTGAGCCTGGGACAGAGTGTCTGTACCCGAACATTTGTATCCGCAGCTAGTGAAGCATAGTGGATTTAGGTACGACCGGCAACCTGTCGGCGTATACTCCTTGGACGTAGCCCTCAGTGGTGAACCAAGTAAAAATAGTTGTGTCATCTTTCTCTGCATGTGAATGTTTAATTGCTGATCATATCCATCATACAGGTTTAAGTAGTTCCTACCAACGTGGGAACAAGATCCACAACTTTAAGAAGAAAAAGTTGCCACCCTGATTCACCCCTCCCCTCTCAGGGTGTCCCGGGGTCCTACAAGTGGTATCAGAGGGAAAGGTTAACGTATGTTGGATATTCTCCAGTAATTCTATTGAGAAGAGGATTTGAGTTTCTTTCCTAGAGTCAACAATGAAGAGCAGTCTTGATAATGACGCAGTCATTTCTGAGCAGAAATCTATATCCACCAAGACTTTGACAAATAGAAAAAAGAAAGAGAAGAAGATGATGAAGAAGTCCCCCGTATCCAAAGAATATGCAGTGTCTTGTTCTTCATGCCATTCCAATAATGAAGAAACATCGGGCTTGGAAAGTATCGAGCAGGTGGCTCAGAATTCTTCCAGAGGAAAGGATGACACCCCCTATTCAAGCTTTCAGGAAAAACTCAGAACATATCTGCATGATATTCCAGAAGAAAGGGTTTCTATTATCTGTAGCCTATTTCAATCTATGCAGGTTGAGATCACTAGACTTGAAAGAGAAGCAGACAATATGGAAAAGGGGCTGGAAGGAAAAATTATGGAAAGTATGAAGCTCACCAAACGGGTGAAAGCCCTTGAAGAAAAAGGCGAAGTCAGCAATACTCTGGAAGAACGGATCCATGCACTTGAAGCTGAGCTGAAGATGAACAATGAAGTCAAGAATTTTTGTCTTGAAGAAACTTCCATTAAATTCAGGGAACTTGACTCATTGTTACAAAACAAAGTTAAGATGCATGAAGATGAGGTTGAAAGGTTGAAGAAGACTTGTGATGAGAAGATGATCACTATTGAAGATCAGAAGATCATCCTCAATATTGTGGGTCAAAAATTGGAAGATCAGTTGACCAAGATTCAGAATGCACATATTGAGACTTCAAAAAAGAATGAAATGAGTGATGCTTGCACTCAATGTTCGTTGGAGGAGTCTAAAGCTGAAATGCCTTCAAGATGTGACAAGAAGATTATGACAACTCTTGATTATCCACATCAAGAATCAGTTGCTGCCGGTACTCAATGCTCAATGGAGGATTCTATTGTCAAAAGACCTCCAACATGTGATAAGAAGATCATGACTTCTCTCATCGATCTGTCACAGGCAACTGAGAAAGTGAAGGTACCATCCAGACCATCTTGCACTCATGTTTCTAAATACACTCCGACAATCAGTGCAGGTGGGAAGAAAAGTTATAAACAAGTATGGATGAGGAAAGGTGAGAAGAATAAACCTACCACCATGGCTAGGGTGGATGGGAAGAAAAAGGAGGAAGTGGGTTCCTCAAATAGAGAACAAAAGATTAAGCAGATGGCCCGACAAATTAATACAGAAGACACAAAGAAGAAAAGATTTGTGGGTCAATGTTGGTGCTGCAATAGATTTGGGCACTGTGCACTGGATTGTTTTTATAATCCCTTTCATGGAAAAGCACAGGGAAAGCCTATATCAAAGGGGAGGAAGCCGGAGAATAAGAAGAAACATCCACAGGTCCAGAAGCATCTGTTTACAGCAAACAGATTTGGAATGCTTGACAACATCTGTGATGTATGCAGCGGCAGTGGTCACAAGAATGGTGCATGCCTATGTCAACAGATATCCAGAGCAGATAAGAACAAAAGACCACACAAGCCAGCTAAGAAGGAAGAATTTTCCTTGGGGAGAAATCAGAAGAATAGTGCGAACACACATTTCCCCAAAAAGATCTCAAGTAGGGAAGCTGAGAAGACCCGGGATTTTAGATCCATGAAATTGAAGGGTCATTCATCCAAAAGAAACACTAAGTGGGATGAAACTCAGATGAACCCATGTGGAAGATCCAAACCAGCTGCAACAGTTCCAAATGACATATTGGTCATCTGGCCAGAAGATTTGAAAAGAGTGAGGAAACTTGAAGATGAAAAGGCCAAGGTTGGTGTTAAAGGAAAAGGGAAACTTTCACATGATGAAGACACAGTGCAGGAGAGATTGCAAACAAAGAAAAATGCACGTGTCAAAGAAGTTATGTGTGAGAGATGCAATAAATCTGGTCATATTGCAAAAGGTTGCCTAACCTTAATACCAGAGCAAGAAGCAGTCATTAAGAGGAGTAATAAGTTGTCTTACATGTTGGCTGCTAAGCAGAACAATTCCTCACACAAAGTAGAAGAGAATGTGAAGAGAGCCATGCCACACCAACAGATGTCAGAACATATGTTCAGAAGAGCAGGCATGAAGACAGGAGTAAACAGAGGAACATGGTTGAGAAAATCATCTCAACCTTGCAGCTCATGTTGATGAAGCAAGGAGGATCCACCTTATTCCCGTAATCATTTGTGTATTGTATTTGTGCTAACAATGCAGGGAATTGAAGGTGAAGCATACTCTCAGGGGGAGAACCTGAGAAGTAGTGAGTGCTGTCAACTCTTGATAGCGAAGCTGAAGAAGTTTCCATCCTTAGTGGATTCTTCAATTGATATTCAAGGATTATGATGATGAAGGATCACTCTTGATGAAGATGTTGAGGAGTGTTTCCCTTGAGGGGGGAAGAATGAAGAAGCTTCCATAATCACTGTTTCAATCAATATCAACTCCAGCTGGACTCAAAAGCAGTTACTCTAGGAATTTCTTGAAGAACACACCAATGGAGAAGGTATGTCATTTCTCAATCTCTATCCCTTGGTTTCTCAGATCAAAGATTATTTTACAAAGGGGGAGTAACTGAATTGATCAGTGACATAAAGAGAATGGAAGTGCCCCGAGGTCACTTATCCTGAATTGAGTGCAGGAGTTTCAGGTTGGTTTTTCTCTATCATAGTGATTTTTTTCTTATGACTGAAATAAAAGTGGTAAACCCTTGAAGACAAGATACATGAGTTCTCATCTCATGTTGGTATCATGATCTGTGAGTAATGGACAGCATTGTTGACTTAATCAAATCCTCTTGTTTTCTACATCGAGCATTGCTCAAGTAGACTTAGAGTGAAATGATTAATGAAACCTTACTTAAGTGAGGATTGATACCCTCCCTACCATGCGCTTTGTATTTCTTGTCAATAAGGGGGAGAGAAAGTGAAATGCAGAAGATTCTCATTTTGACATTGACGGATTCATTTTAGAAGATGTTTAAGGTATTGACAACAAAATACAAAGGGGGAGATTGTTGGAACCACGTTGTGTATAGGTTTGTATTTGTTGTCAATAGTTGTCAATGGAATATCAAAATGAAGGAGATCATGAAGTACTCCGATGAAGTAGAGGAGTGGTGATTCAGAAGATTGTTGTACTGATCGGAAGTTCAAAGAACATGTGTCAAAGGTGATACATTGTTTACAACAATGCAGAATGTGAGGTATAATCCATCCAAGGATGATTAAAGAAGAATGAGGTCTTTGGATGAAGTCCATACAATTACTCATGATTGCATGAGAACCATGCAAGAGACTTCCTGACGAATTGAATCGGTTTGCATGAAGTACATCATACCGGTTGATGAAGAAGACAATGTGCGAAGATTGGACTTCTGAGATAGTCATGAACATCACATTGTCATAGAAGATGATGATGCTAAAGCTGTTCCTTCAAAGACTACATATCACAATAGTGGAGGTTGTGATAAAAGCAGAAGAGTTGCTGAAGTATACAGATCACCAAGATGAAGCGCTGTTGAGGTGATCGTCCTTGTCGACAAAGCAAACAAACGACATAAAAATTTGTTGGCAAAAGAGTTTCTATGGAGGCAGGTCGAGTTCGAGGGATGTGGTTAATGATCCATGTTTTTTCAGAGAATGTCGACAAAGGAATGGATGATCTGGAGGCGGTACAAAAAGAGCAGATACAAGGTGGCGCTGTTTCCCAGTGTTTGCCAAATTTTTGGGCCTCAAAATTGGAAAATGAAGACATGGATTGTCTGCAAAAGGAGGTTCGCACAAAAAGGAAGTGGTGCGCGAAATATAAGAGGCTTGCGCGAAATACATAAGTTAGGCGCGAAAAACAGCGGGATGCGCGAAATGAGTGGAGCTAAGTTTTTCGCGCAAACAGTGTTTCAGAATCAGAACGTTGTAAAATGGTAAAGGCATGGGCTGCGCGAAAAACTAGAGCTGTGCGCGAAAAACCAGAAATGTGCGCGAAAAATGTTGTGCGCAGAAAAGCTGGGTGAATTTTTCGCGCAATCAGCGTATCGAATCAGAAATACAGAAAATCGGCAAAGGCAAGAGGCGCGTGAAAAATCAGAGATGTTCGCACCATGTGCGCGGAAAATCGAACTGGTGCGCGTAAAGTTAGTTGTGCGCAAGAAGGGGGGTTTTACGCGCAGGATCACAAACGTCTATAAATATGAGGTGAACCCCTCTCATTTGGAGAGGCTCGACACTTAGACAAATCCTGAGCTCCGGCGCGCGGAAAAATTAAGGTACAGAGGGTTGCGCGAAAAAGAAGGTGTTGCGCGAAAAAGGGAAGTTTTGCGCGAAAAAGAAGAGTAGCGCGAAAAGCCTTTTACGCGACAAAAGTTATTTTTACGCGAAAGGTTTGAATTTTACGCGCAAGCCCCCGGGAAGGGTGCGCGGAAAATTTGGGGGTCCCGCAGGCCTTTTGATAGGTGCTTAGCACTCTCAAATCTGCTTTGCGAAGAGAAAAAGGACGATCGTGCAACCAAAATCTGATCTGCACAGAGAGAGAAATATATCGATACACTCAGGTGTCAGAACTAGGAATTGAAGGAAGAGAAGGAGATTTAGTGCATTCAGGTATTGCACTGAAGTAGAATATCGATTTCAAAAGAGCATCAACTCAGGACTCTGATGCAAGCAAAGTCTCATGCTGAACAGGAGACAAAGACTTCAATGCATATCTATTGAAGAGACCTTCACGTCTATAAACTGAGTGAGACTTCACCAACGGCAGTGAGCCAGGGGGAGTCAACGGGAGTGACCCGAGGGACGCAGTGAGCTATCCCTGAACAATTGTAAAGGCAGTGAGCCTGGGACAGAGTGTCTGTACCCGAACATTTGTATCCGCAGCTAGTGAAGCATAGTGGATTTAGGTACGACCGGCAACCTGTCGGCGTATACTCCTTGGACATAGCCCTCAGTGGTGAACCAAGTAAAAATAGCTGTGTCATCTGTCTCTGCATGTGAATGTTTAATTGCTGATCATATCCATCATACAGGTTTAAGTAGTTCCTACCAACGTGGGAACAAGATCCACAACTTTAAGAAGAAAAAGTTGCCACCCTGATTCACCCCTCCCCTCTCAGGGTGTCCCGGGGTCCTACAATTTTCTTCCTCTAAACTTTTCTGGGTGATTACTTGAGGACAAGAAAATCTCTAATGTGAGGGAATTTTATGTGGAATATAAATAATAACTTTTACCACATCACTTTTTTAGTTTAATCTTATTTTTATGTTAAAATATTTATTTAAAGGATTATTTATAGTACAATGGTATTTCATAAGTAAAATAATAAATTAATCAATTTATGTTTGAATTTATGTTTTTATTTATAAACTCTGTTAAGTTTGAAGTTCTTTATTTAATTTTTGTTTTTATTTTAGATATTAATTTTTGGTGTTTTGAATTAACTGATGTATTATGTTTATTAAATTTTTATTTTCGTTAATTTAGTTTTAAAATAATTCATTAATAGATATTTTTTTATTTAATTTTTAATCCATTTTATAATTTTATTATTTTTTAAATAATTTAATTTAATTTAATCTTTATCTTCAATAATTTAATAATTAATTACATCAATTTTAATTTTAATTCTTTAGTGATTTTTTATTTTAATCAATGAATTAATTAATTAATGAAACTTTTATTTATTTATAATTTTTTTATTTTTATTTTTGTCTTAACTTTGTTATTTAATTTAAACTTTCTATTTTAGCTTTAATTTAAGTGGTTGAATATAGTTTTAATTGTATAATTTTATTTTTTAAAAAAATTATTTATAAAATTTACTTGATGTGTTTTCATATGTGGTAAATCTATTGGTGTTGAATTTTTGTAAAAGGAAATGATCAACCACACACTTTAATTAGAGCTTCCATGGGGTTTGAAAATTTATAAAGGGGAATTTTCAAAGGCCATGCAAGTTATTTTATTTGACTACGAATACACTTGAAGCCAATCCACTATGGATTCCTATAGAAAATTATAGTGAAATGGATTCAAGTGTTCATGTTTTCTTCTCATGACCCCAAGTTTAGAACATAAGGGAAAGTGACATAGTGGAAATTTCATTGACCATGTTTGAAGGAAAACAACCTCAAATATTTTTTAGTATGATAGTACACAAAATATGGTAAAGGAAAAAAAATAAATCACATTTCCAAATGGTTTTGACCGTGCCTTATTGAAGGGATCTACTACATGGCTTAATCCATCAACCACACAAAAAACCCCTTTCGACTGTAAGAATACTTTGATCAACTGTAAATAGAGAACATCTAAGGTTGTGATGTCTTTGAAGATCACTGATTAAGCTCACAACCATCGAAGAATAATATGACCACCAATTCTTATTGCCACCCTATTAAAACCAAGATGGTCAGATGCGCTGAAAACAAATCAAGAAGGGATAATATCCAAGATTCAACCCAAGGCTGATTGAGGTTAAAATGCATCGATTGGGTATCTTTCCCAATTTTCTTGAAGAACAACTAATTTTTAAATAAATAAAATCATGGATTGAAGGCCCATCCATCATCATTAAAGTCAAAAAACAAGGATTTGATTTTACTCTGAAGTTGATGAAGAAAGATTTCCAACCAGATCTAAGAATCTATTGTATGAAGAAGAGTTAAGACACCACTGAAAAAACCTATGAACCAAAACCTAAATATACTTTGAAGTTACCTTGTCTCAAATGAAGTATAACCCCTATAAATATGTTGTATTTGAGATTATTTCAATCTTCCCTCAAACCAGATCCCAATGAAAAGAAGATGACCAAATGTAAAACCATGTGAGAAAGAGAAGCTCGTGAATAGATCAGATTTCATGCATGTTCTCGTGTTGAATATTCCCAAAATTAGTATTGAAAAACTTTTATGAAGGGGTTTTGAGCATTTATTAACCTGAAAAAATATCAATCATGGTCACTAGAAAAAAATCATGGATGGAATTTCAGAGATTCACAGAAGTAGTCGACTTGTTAGTTGCTAACGGTGACTAGATTTGTTCTTGTTTACAGGTGTTTATAGATTGATAGAGGTGGACCTTGATCAATCCCATATCACTAGTTATGAATAAAATAACCCTTTAATATCCCATGTTTTATTAAATGATCCAAAGGAAATTAAAATATATGAAGTCTTTTGAAGAAGGAGAGTTAATGAGGACTACTAGGGAGTCTGGGTATGTGATGAGTTGGATGCATGTGCATTAGAATAATTTGTTATGAGAGAAATGTTATCTTTACCTAGAGTTGACAAGAAATAGAGATTAGTGGAACCATATTTTGAAGCTAGTTTTTTTTCTAAGGAGTTTCTTGGAAATTCAGGTGAATCCATTAAAAAAAATATCGAGCTAGAAGTACATTTAGGTGAATTTTTAATAGACAACAAGTGGGTTTGTTGTAAGAAGCTAGAATATTTATTCAAGTCATGTGAAATTGATAAATTCCAACACTACTACCATGTGATCAGTGAAGAATTGGAATCTATATTAAGTCGGTGCAAGTGGATGGTGACCAATATTAAAATAAGAAAAAAAAAATAAGGAAGTGGATAATTTATAGAGGAGACAAAAGAGGCAACCAGAATAGGGAGAACATGTATAGTTATAGAGGATTATTTAGAGAGATCAAGTTGGAGATTCTATTTACTACTTCAATAAAGATGGATATCAAAATTCACCTCTTTACCTTGGTAATGTTAGACCAATTCTCTATGGCTAAAACTGGTGATTTCTCATGGTGATTTCACTATGAGTTTTATTACTTCAATTACACTGTAATTTTCTCCAAATGAATGAATATTAAATTTTTATTGAGTTTAAATGTTTTTACAATTTTTCTTCTAGTTAATAATTGTTCTTCCATTATATGATTAATATTTCTATGATTTGAGTATGTTAACCATAGAATGAGGCATGTTAATTTGGTATGAGTAGGAGATTGATGATGACTCTCTCCGATAAAATTTTTCAATCCTTGATTGAGGATTTAGAGTATAGTAAGGGATTATTTTTATCATTTTACTTAGTTATTTTTTAGTATATTTATTTAATCTTATAGAAAGGAAGTCACTTTCTAATATCTTAGTTGTTGAATTCACCCTTTTTAATTGAAAGAGATGCATAATTTGTGGTCAATAATCATTCTTCAATAGAATTTTTAGTGTGTCAATATTTTTAAATGATGAAGAGAGGATGAACCATGGGAATATATATAATAGGGCACTATTTTGACTCTATTAAATCCATTTTTCTTCTACAACTCTCATACGATTGTTTTCATTCCACTTTTTAATTCCTTTATTTCTTATTTATAAAGTAGAACAGATTATTTTTAGTAATGTTTTTCCCTAATAAAACTTAGATAATAATAAAAAATATATATATGATAGATAAACTCCATAGTGGAAACCTTAGAGGAGATAATATAGGGTATGGTTATACCATAATA
The DNA here is from genome assembly GCA_963277665.1 of Viscum album. Lineage (NCBI taxonomy): Eukaryota > Viridiplantae > Streptophyta > Magnoliopsida > Santalales > Viscaceae > Viscum > Viscum album. Next base: position 123,087,449 of record OY728150.1, read on the forward strand.
GTTAGGTTAAAAACATGACTTAGGTTTTAAAATAACCATAAAAACCTCAACTATACCTCTTTGAGGTTCAAAGCTAACATCATAAACCTTTCATTGTTAGTCTCATCAGGCCATATCCCTTGTGTGTTCATTTATATCCTTCCCTAACCTTTTAATATTCCTACATGTATATACTTATTTTCCATCATGACCATATTTCCTATGGACCATTTTATATCAGGCCATATTCCTGATGGTGCCATGCCCCCACTCAAAGGGCTATATTACTTATGGGTTGTCCTCATTGGGCTATATTTATGGTGAGTATCATCTTTCATGAGGTCATATCCCTTATGACATCAACACATCCTCATTGTTCTATATTCTCAGTGGGGATTGTCTCCATTAGTTCATATCCCTTGTAACATCAACTCATACTTGTGGGTCCATATTACCTTCAAAATCAACCAAAAATGGCCACTCATTCATAAGTCCCACACCAACCATTATTAGGCACCATTCGCCTATATGTACTCGCCACATGATGTTAAATTTCATGATATGGTATTCTCATATGACCTCAAACTATGTCATTCAAACTATGTGGGTTCTGATTCCTTTCATAAGGATACATAGGAATCCCCTTCATGGTCCCAATCTCAATACCACAAGAACCCACTACCTTCCTAGATAGTAAAAAATTCTAAAGCACCCACCTGTATGGATTTAAAGCATAGAAACCCCTAAACCAGAATTTCCAATTAATAATGGGTAGAAAGATGGAGAACCTATGATAAATAGAGATAGTTACACTAACAGCATACCCCTGAGATGTGCAGATTATCACAATGGTGGTAAACAACTAGTTCTAAAATGTTAGGGTAACCAGTCCCATATTAAGATCTGGGAAAGATTTATGATCATATCTTAAATCTATAAGAGTCCCAGAGTGGGAAATAATTACCTTGAAAGGGTGTGGTGAGCCTAACCTCTCACCCTCTCAGTTCAAATCATATTCAAAGTGTCATCGGTATGCCTTGGTGATCGTCTTCCTTTGGAAAGGAATACATACTGATACTAAACATTATGGGCCAGAATGTTGTCAAAATAATGTTCCTATCTGCAGATGTGTGTATTGATCCTTAGAATTTAATATTATTATTAATGGATATTATTAGTCATTTACTTTTATGTATTTATTAAAATTGTGATGAAATATATTCATAATGAAGTATGATATGTTAGGTGAATCATGAGTGATATTGCATTAATGAATAATGTGAGAAAAGATTTGTCCCTTATATTATTTAACAGAAGTTGATATCTTAGACCCTTTGATGGGAATTAAATAGAATAAATAAATCCATGTCCATGGTGTTCTATGGGTAGGTTCATTTTCAAAAATTCAAAGAAAGAGACATTGATCACATAGGTTGACGACACCAGCATACATCCTATTTAATTAGATATATTGCAATAAATGGATTATATTACATGATAAAAGTTCATATGAAGCTATATATCATTTTTAAATTAACATATTTATTCATGGGTGTCTTGGTTTATTACTAGATGTTAACAAGGATAGACCTTCTTTGAAGCAATTCTCATAGCGATCATAGACGAATGATGCAATCATTTGGGATCTTTTTCCCCAGTATTAAAAGATTCCTAAGACATCACTTAGAGGCTTTTGGTGCGCATGTTGATCACCACTAGAGGGGATCTACACTTGATTCCTATAACATAGTGATAGTAATAAGTAGAGATGTAAAATTCTTAAATGAATAAAGAAATCATCACAGGGTAATTCATTAACTACGTAAATTAATTATAAATCATTATGTGATGGTAATGCATTTGGTTTTGGAGTTCTCATGTAAATTGATCTTTGATTCAATTCCATTGGTCATAATTTTATTTTTTTTTTGTAAATATCAGATTAATCATCAATTGTGAAAAAAAATATGAGTTGGGAATTCCCTACAAGGGGATTCTGTTGTGCCTAGAACCTTTGGATGGTAGGTTCTTATGGTTAAAAACAACGGTTAATCCATTTCCCACGTGAAGATGATATTTTAGCTTTACTAATTCCATTTTTCTTCCAAATAGTACACATCATCAAAAAATTATGATACATATATAACATACAACATCCATGAAATATAATAAAATGATTAATATCCTAAAGATATATACCTTAATGACCTTGTTTTTTGGTTTCACATTAATTCATTTGATCAAATTGAATTTCTTTATGTTTTCATATTAATTTTAAACTTATAATACATGGATTCCAATATAAGACATCTTATGCCAAAGGGAAAAACCCATTAGTAATAGGAAAATGCTGATGAAGTTTTTTTAAATTCATAGAAAGAAAAAAGTTTCTTAGATTATCATGAAAATAAGACAATGTGATGAAAAAAACTACAAAAAAAGAAAAACAAAAAAATTGAAAACAAGGGAACAAACATCAATCGGATGAAGAACAGCCAAAAATCATCCAAGAAAGGGTCCAAACATCCATCATAAGAGAAAAATCAATGAGAAGAACAAAAAAACATTAAAACAATATCAATACATCACACAAACTAGAATAACCAAATGTTGAGAATAAGAAAAAAATAAAAATGATGAAATAATGATTAAAAACGAGTAAGGAATGACATACCTTTGATTTATGGTTCGATTCGGTCAAAAGATTCAAAGGAGGCACCAATTTTCACTGGAACTTTGACTGTTCTAGTGGAACTTGGTTTAGAAGTTTCATTGGATCCAAAGTTCCAGTGGAACTTGACCTAAAAATGGGTATTACATCCTCTATGACATGGAGGGGATAATTTTCCCTAAAAAATTCAGCTTTTTTGAGAGCTTGAATGGTGTGAGTAGAGGTTATCTCAGTTAGGGTTCTTTTAAAATAAGGGAAGGGTTTTTATCAACATTAGTAAAAAACACTTTTAAAATACATATTTATCGGTGCTAAAATAGAAATCATTGATGAATATATGAATTATCGGTGCTTTTTTAGCACTAATAAAGCCCCAGATTTATTGATGAAAGAAAGGTACTGATAAATTACACATTTATTAGCACTAACTGATAAGTGTAGATAAATGTATCTTTTATCAGTGCTTACAAAAGCACTTAAAAATGTTTCTTTTATCAGCGCTTCATATGGGACTGATAAATACTAGTGGAAAATAAAAATTAAAAATTAAATTTAAAAAATACAATAAATTACTAATTATATAAAAAATAATATTAAAAATTACTTTATAATAAAGAATAAAAAAATAATAAAAATAAATAAATATTATAAATAAACAATATTACTTATATTAAATATATTAATAAATGTGATGATATTATGATAAATGTAATAATATTACGATAAATAAATAAATAATATTAACTATGTAAGTCACAAAAATACTAAAAATTATTAAATTATATAAATTATATATATTTCAAAAATAATATAAATGAATAAAATATTAAAATAAAAATAAATAAATATTAAAAATTACATTGAAATTAAAAGTATTAAAAATAAATTCTTAATTTAAAATGAATAGATAATAATTGTAAAAATAATTAAATAAAAAAATAAAAATGAATAAATATTAATTATGAAAAATAAAAACATATTAAAAATATTAAATATTAATAAATAAAAATGTATAAATAAATATTAAAAATGAATATATTATAGAAATATTAAATGAATAAATATTAAAAATGAAGAAATTAAAAAGACATTAAAAGTGAATATGTATTAAAAATGAATAAATAATAATAAATGAATAAATTTTAAAAATGAATAAATTTTAATAATTAAAAATGAATTAATTATAAAAATATAAAAAATGAACTAATAATCTTAATTATATAAATTAATTAAATATTAAAAATAAATAAATATTAAAATAAAAATAAAAAAAATATTTAAAAAATATTTAAAAACCAGAGATCTATAATGAAGTACCGATTATTAACGAATCAATAATAATTGTATGAATATTTAAATACAAATATATTAAAATAAAAATGAATAAATATTAATTATATAAATTACATACATTTTAAATGTATTCAATATTAATATTTAAAAATGTATAAGTAATTATCAAAATTGAATATATTACAAAAACATTAAATGAATAAATTAAATAAAATATTAAAAATGGAGAAATATTAAAAATGAATACATAATATTAAATGAATAAATGTTAAAAATGAATAAAATTAAATAAGTAAAATTAAAAAAATTAATAAAATATTAATAAAATAAAAATAAATAATATTGATTATACAAATTACAAAAATATTTAAAATGAATAAATATTTAAAAGTAAATTTAAATAGAATATATTTGTGATAAATTACTAATTAAAAATGTATAATAAATAATTTTATAAATATTTAACTAAAGTGGTATTAAAACAAAAATTAGTAAATATTAATTATTTAAATTAATAACATATTATAAATATTAATTATAAACAATTAAAAATATATGGATGAATATTAAAAATTGAAAAAATTAGAAAGGTATTACATGTGTATGTGTCTGTATATATAATTTCATTAACTGTATTTGAAAAATCAAATGACTTTTCTTGTGATTGTGTGTGTGTGTAAATATACATATACTATAATGAAATGTATCATATTGAAAAAACTAATGACTTTTATTGTTATATAGTGATAAGTTCATATAAATATACACAAACATACACAATACATACATACACATGCATACATACATACATATAGACACACACGTACACATACATGTGTGTACATGCATATACACATACATACACATACACACACTTATACACAAACACATATATACAATTAATTAAACGTACATGCACATACATAAACATACATAAACATGCATATGCATACATAAACATACTATATAAACACACACATACTACATAAATATACACATATACATACATACACATACATACACATACAAATACAAATACACACACATATATATATATACATACATAACCACATACACACATACATATATATGCACACACATCTACATATATACACATACACATGCACATGAACATACACATACATGTGTTGGGGATCGGGGTCAGAAGAAACAAATTTGAAACATTTCTCTGGAAGATATCCCAGGACTTTGGTGTCTAAAACTGGGATGTTCATGCACCCCGGCCACCGCATCGAGTCATCCCTTCATCTGATTATGGTCCTCTCAAGGTCTTCATTCTGAGTAACAAACAAAATTTAAAAAGCGACGCAACAAAAAAACATGCATGCAAGAACAAAGTAAAAAAACAATACACAACAGGATTATGTGGTCTGAGCTTTCATCCTACATTCATGAGAGAACATCAACATCACTTTCATTCAATGAGTAGAAACATCTAGGTTATAGGAATTACCATGTCCCAAAACTCTACCTAGACCACTAGATGATGTGACACCAACATCCTTTGATCATTTTATCTTTTCTATCCCTCCTTTTGGTCTCCACCCTCATAGGTCTTGACCTATGCCTTTGGATCTTGTGCCTCTGACACTTTGTGTACACCCAGGTTGGCTTCCCCAAAAGGGTATCCACCTCTGCCTTTGTCAGGCCATATCAGCACTCATCATTCATACTCCAAAAAAATGTCACTACATCCATTTATATAGACATAAAGTCTATATATCCAATTAATATAGTCAAAATTCCTTTTTTTCATCCATTAATATTGATAATTAACTCTCCATTGATGTTGAGAGAAACTCCTCTATTAATGTTGAGAAAAATATCTCAATTAATAAATTTCTCTTTCTTTGATAAATGGTTAGGATTCAAATAAATTCTGAATTTAGAATTTTGTTCACAAGTTGAGTCCAAAAATACCTCACTTGAAGACTATTATCATTCTAACAACAATGTTGAAATCTATCCAGCTTCCATTCACTATTCATCTATAGTGTATGCATGGTTCTCCACTCTATAATACTTCAATCATCTAGGATCCCATTGAAGTATTCCCTCCTTAGTATTTTGGAACCATGATCTAATTGTTCCACTAACTATGAAACTCATATGAATGCCTCTATGGAAAATTTCTCCAAAGAAATCAGGAACGAGTTATCATCCTTTGATTTTTTTTAAATTACAAACAACAAGTTGGTCCATGCATCATGTTCATGGCCTCACTTTATTATAATTCCATGTGTTTCTAAGGACTCTTCTACTGATATTTTTCACCACCTTGGAGAATTTTAGTACACCAAACTCCAGAAATACCATCAGAACAAACCTCCATCTGGTAATCGTAGCTTAAAAAAAGTATGAATTCATCAGCATGAAGAACTCCTACTAAAACTTCCTTTTGTCAAACCATAGAAATAGGGTCCTTTTCTCCCACTACTTCCAACTAGGTTCTGACACCTTGAGAGACCACCTTTATCATAGAATTTCTTTCTATTTCTCTTTAAATCCTTTAAAATATCATTATTATAGAATCAAAATTTTCAATATCCCTTCTCCATCCACAATGTCATGAAGAACAAGGGTTCTATCTTAATAATCCATTGACATGAACTGAAAACTAGTGAATTTATCTAACAACACCTTCTAAGAACCTAAGTCATTTATCACCTAACTTCAACTTCTAGAACAATCCCTATGTGATTTTTGTAATGTCCTTCTAGTTATTCTTCCTTATAGTATTTCAGTATCCTTACAAAAAACTCCAAATTCCTCCAAATGAATGGAATATTCTACATGACACCAATGGACAAGAAAACTTTTGATATTCCATCAACACCACTGATACTGCAACCATATTTCAGTGAAATTATTTCAAATGCATGATAGGCCACCTAACCCGAGGAACCCTAGTAGTCTTCCACTAAGATCTAAATTCCACCAATAATGGAAAATTCCTCATGAATATTTATGGTTAATAAGATTTTTTATATCCCAAAAAAATCTCTAGTACCTCCACTTTATTTTGATAAGACCCTTGGAGTCCTTGAAAAACAGCTCCACCAGATGCCTTCCACCATGTTTTGTAACCAAACACTTCAACCAAGTGATCTAATACCATGTGTTAGGGATCGATTCCATAAAAAATATGGAACATTTCTCTGGAATATCCCCCATGACTTTGGTGTCTAGAATTGGGAAGTTTAGGCACCCTAACCACCACACCAAGTCATCCATTCATTTTATTTTGATCCTACCAAGGGTTTTATTCTGAGAAATAAAAAAAATAAAACAAGCAACATGAAAAAGAAAACATGACTTCAAGAAAAAAGTGAAAAAAATGCAAAAAGTATTACATGTTTTGGACTTTCTTTAAACATCCATCGAAAAACAGTAACATCACTTTCATTCAATAGGAAGAAACACCTTGGTTACACAAATTACTATATTTTTTAACTCTACCTAGACTACCAAAAGATGTTCTACCAACACTATTTAGTCAATTAATCTTATGGATCCCTCCTTATGGTCACTTCCTTTGAAGGTCTCAACCTAATTTTTTGGATTTAGTGCCTTAATCACTTGTTTTCACCCAGGTTAGCTTCCCTGAAAGGGGATCTACCTATGCCTTTGTTAGGCCTTATCAGTTATTATCATTCATACTCTAAAAAAATGTCACCATGTCCATTTATATAGACAAAAATTCCATATATCCAATTAATACAGTCAATATTCCTTTTTTTATCCATTTATGTTGAGAATTAACTCTACATTAATGTTAAGAGAAACTCCTTTATTAATGTTGAGAAAAAATCTCTCCATTAATAAATTTATCTCTCTACAATAAATGGGATAGGTCTAAATAAATTCTAACTTGAGAATTTTTTCAAAGGTTGAGTCCAAAAACCTCCCACTCAAAGATTATTCTCATTCTCACACTAATATTGATACCTATCCATCTTCTATTCACCATTTATATACAATGCCTGTATAGTTCTCCACTCCATGTTTCTTTAATCATCTTGGATCCCACTGAAGTAGTCCCTTGTTAATATTCTAAAACCATGATCTGATCATTCCAATGACTATAAAACTCATATAAAATCCTCAATGGAAAATGTATCCAAATAAATTAGCAATGATTTTCCATCCTATATTTTTTTTTAAATACAGATTAGTAGGTTATTTTGTGCACTGTGTCCACGGCCTCACTCTATCAGAATTCCATGAATTTTTTAAGACTATGATACCAATATTTCACTCCACCCAAGATATTTTTAGTACAATAAACTCCGGTGACACGATAGATACAAACCTCCATCTGGTAATCATAGATTTTGAAAATTTTGATATCATCAACATGAAAACACCCATTGAAACTTCCTTCAGTGAAACCATGGATACAGGGTCCTTTTCTCCCACTACTTCCAACCCGGTTCTGAATCTTTGAGTTGCCACATTTATCACAGAAGGTCCTTCCATTTCTATGTCAATTCTCTGAACAATTTTTGATGTATAGTTGAAAGTTTCAATATCCCCTCTCTATCTAAAATGTAATGCAGAATTGGGAAACTAGTTGAATCTTCCACTAACATGAATTGAAAACTTATGGATTTATCTAACATCTCCTTCTAGAAACCTGAGTGATCTATCACCTGAATTCAACTTCTATAATAATCCTTATTTTCTTATTATTTTTGTCTTCTAATTCTTTTGAATTTTATAATTTCAATATCCTTCCATCAAACTCCAAATTCCACCAAATGAGAAAAACACATCACATTACACCTATAGTTAATAAGGATTTTGATATTCCAAAAACACCACTGATACCACCTACATCTTCCAGTGACATTCTTCTAGACACTTGATAGACCACCTAACATAAGGAAACCCATCAGTCTTCCAAAAATCTCTCACTATCATCAGTAATGAAACATACCTCATGGATCCTTCTAGTCAATCGGAATTTTAATATACCAAAAACAAATATAGTACCACCACTATCTTCTGATAATATCCTCTAAGTCCTTGAAAAACTACTCCACTATATGTATTTCATCATGTTATTCAACTAAAAACTTCAACCAAGTGCTCTAATTCAACATGTGAAGTATTAGGGTCAGAAGAAATAAATATGGGTCATTTCTCTAGAAGACCCCTCGTGAGTTTAGTGTTCAGAACTGGGGAGTTTAGGCGCCCCAACCACCCACCAATTCATCCCTTTATCTGGTTCATATCCTCCCAAGGTCTTAATTCCAAACAATGAACAAAAGAAAATAAGAAACGTGACAAGAAAACACACAGGAAAGAGAAAAGTAAAAAATAATGAACAACGGAATTATGTGGATCTAATTTTCATCCTACATTCATGGGAGAATGACAACATCACTTGTATTCAAGGAGAAGAAGCATATAGGTTACACAAATTACCATCATCCAAAACTCTCCCTAGACCACTGGAAGATGTTCCACCAATACTGTTTGGTAATTTTATCTTCTATCTCCCTCCTTCTAGTCTCTACCCTTATAGATCTCAACATCCACCTCTAGATCTATAACCTCTGGTACTTTGTGTGTGTCCAGGTTGGCTTACCTGGAAGGGGATCCACCTATACCTTTGTCAAGACTTTTCTATTCTCATATGTCATGCTCTAAAAAAATATCACTACATCTATTTATATAGACACCAAGTCCATGTCTCTAATTAATTCATTCAACAGTCCTTTTTTATCTTTTAATATTGATAATTAACTCTACATTTGTTTTGAGATAAAATCCTCTATTAATGTTGAGAAAAATATCTCTATTAACAAATTTCTCTCTCTAATAAATGGTTCAATCCCAAATCAATCCTGACTTGAGAATTGTTTTCACAAGTTGAGTCTAAAAATCTCCTACTCGAAGACTATTCTCAAGCTCACACTAATGTAAAAAATAGTCTAGGATCCATTCACTATTAATCTAAAATGCATGTATGGTTCTCTACTCTATAATGCTTCTATAATATTGGATCCCACTACAGTAGTCCCTCCTTATCCTTCTGGAATCATGATCTAATCATTCCACTAACTGTAAATATCATATAAATAACTCTATGGAAAATTTATCTAAAAAACTAGAATGAGTTATCATTCTATGATTTTGTTGAAATTGAAAACAATAAGTTTTTTTATGAATCATGTCAATGGTATCACTTCATCAGACTTCCATGTGTTTTTGAAGACTCCACTACCGATATTTCACACCACCCATGAGATATTTAGTGCATCGAACTCCAACGACACTATCGTAACCAACCTATATCTAGTAACCATAGATTCTAGAAATTATGATTTCATCAGCATAAAGGACTCCCACTAAAACTTCCTCCAGTGAAACCATGGCAATAGGTTCCTTTGCTCTCAATAATTCTAGCATAGTTTTGATTATCTATGATCCCACCTTCATTGTAGAAGTTCCTTCCATTTCTCTACTGATACTCTGAAAGATCATTTCCATGGAGTCGAAAGTTTCAATCTCCCTTCTCCAAACAAAATGTCATGTAGAATAGAAGCACCATCTGAATATTCCATCAACATGAACTGAAAATTGGTAGCTTCATCTGAAATATCCTTCTAGGAACTTTAGTCGTCTATTAGATAACTTCAACTTCTAGAAAAATACATGCGTTCATTTTGTCAAGGTCTTCAAGTTATTTTTCCTTTTATAATTTTAGTATCCTTCCACCAAGCTCTAAATACCACTAAATTAATGGAAAATATTGCGTACCACATATAGACAATAAGACTTTAAATATTCTAGAAACATTACAAATATTGTCACCATCTTCCAATGGAATTATTCCAAATGTCTGATAGGCCACCTAACATGAGGAAGCCCAGTAGTCTTCCACCAATATATGAATATCACCAACAAAAAACACACCTCATGACTCATGTTGTTCAATCATATTTTTGATATCTCAAGAACACCTATGGTACCACCACTGTATTCTGGTAATGTCCTCTAATTCCTTGAAAAACTACTCCATAAGATTATCACCACCATGTTTTGTAACTAAACAATCCAACCAAGTTCTCTGATACCATGTGTTGTGGATTGGGGAAGGAAGAAAAAAATGTGGAATATTTCTTTGGAATATCCCTTATGACTTTGGTGTTCAAAACTAGGAAGTTTAGGAACTCTAGCCACAGTACTGATTTATCCCTTCATTTTCTTCCATTCCACCCAAGTTCTTCATTCTGATCAATGAACAAAGTGAACAAGAAACATGACAACCAAACACACCAGCAATTACAAAGTATAAAACATTGCACAACAAGATTATGTGATTCGGACTTTCTTCCTAAATCCATAGAAGAATGAAATAATCACTTTCATTCAATAGGTTACATGAATTACCATATTTTGGAACTCTTCATAAACCACCAGAAGATGTGACACTAACATTTTTCAATCATTTAATCATTTGGCTCCCTCCTTCTGGTCTCCTCCCTTGTAGGTCATGACCTCCACCTTTATCTATAGTGCCTCTGACACTTTGTGTGTAGCCAAGTTGGATTTCCTGGAAGGGTATCCACCTTCACCTTTTCCAGTCCTTATCAGCGCTCATCGTTCATACTCCAAAAAATGTAAACACGTCGATTTATATAGATTATAAGTCCATATCTCCAATTAATGCAGTCAGCATTCCTTTTTTCATCCATTAATATTGAGAATTAATTTCCCATTAATTATGAGAGAAACTCCTCTATAAATGTTGATAAAAATATCTCCATTAATAAATTTCTCTCTCTTTAATAAATGGGTTGGACCCAAATCAATTCCAACTTGATAAAAAAAATTGAAAGTTGAGTCCAACAACATATACATACGTACATGTATATACGCATACATGCACACACGCACACACACACATATACATACATGTACACATAAACATACACACACACAAATATAAATTTATATACATACACATAAACACACAAAAAACACATATATACACAAACACCACATATAAGCACATACATACACATACATACATGCACATACGGACATACATATGCATCCAAATATATACAAATATATGCGTATATTTTAAATTTTTCAATATGAATATAAATATATAAATTTAAATAATTGTATTTAAATAAATATATATTCATTTATATATTTATAAAATTGTTTAAATAAAATATTAAAATATTATATTTATATATATTTTTTATAATTAATGTATATAAATAAACTATTAAAAAATTATTAATATAAATTTGATAATTTTTATATATAAAATTTTGAAAATAATATTGATAATATATTTTTATTATAATATAGTTATATAAATCACATTTACATATTATATTTACACATATACACTTTTTTATATAAATAATATTTAAAAATATATAAATATTTATAAATAAATTAAATTATTCATGGTACTATTTATCAATGCTAATTAAAATGATGATAAATATATCCTTTATTAGAGTCATAATAAGCATTGATAAAGGTTTTATTTATCAATGATTTTTGTTAGCCCTAATAAAGCTCTCATTTGTCAGCATTTTTTTAGCACCAATAAAGGGAAGTATTGAATATAGCATAATTTATAGTAGTACTTCTAAGAGGCTGATTAACACTTAATCATGGAAACATGAGTGAATTAGAAACAATATTCCCAATATCTCCATGCTATGATGAATTGAAAACATTAACTATAAATAAATAATACAATAAAAATTTATACCTTTCACTGAATAAGACACTACATCGTATTGTAAATTACCAAATGGGATAGAGGAAGATCATTGGAGTGGCAGATAAGATCCTCCAACCTCCAAAGGAATCCACAGGTTGTGCAAGAATTCTCAATAATGTATATGCAACTTCTATTCTATTCACAATGTGCTAGAATATCATATGAAATGAAGGGAGAGATGGGAGTTAAGGGTTAGGTATTTTCAACCTTTATTTTTTAATTTGCATACCCGCTTCCCTCTCATGGTAGTGGCCTTTTATAAGGCCCTCAGTGAGGTTCCTTGAGTGTTCATGTATTAAATCATGTGTTGCAATGCATGAGTTAATATATATTTTGAGTGTAGTGGATGTTCCTATGTGTCATGGAAAACTCAGCTTTTAAGTATTAATGTATAAATAGTCATTTTTGTAAATGATGAATGACATCATGACCAATGGTTTTAATTTTCATATTACTTGAAAGCCGAAACTAGAAGAGAAGGATCTTTACATGTAATTTATAATTAATTTATAATTAATTTATAGGTAGATCTAGAATTAACTAAACATGTAATTATTTATTCATTAGTGATATTATTGAATTGATCTAATCATAACATCATTGAGTTATAGGATCCAAGTGCAAAATCCCTCTAGCAGTGATCCACATGTGTCCCACAATCTCTGAACATCATCGTAGAATCATCAGGCACTAGCACAGATGATCTTGAATGCTTGTTTCATTTGTGATTGATTATAGTATAATTCTCTTGGATAATTCTTAGTGTTCTCTCAATTTCTTGAGATAATATGAAGTGATAAAACTATATGTCTCTCTATGTCTTGAGAGATCTTCTCCCTATCCATTGTTCACAACAAGTGTGTTAATGGAAATTAGTATAATTATATATTTATTATGGAATGTTTAGGGTTAGAAACTTGCACACAAGCCCCTTTCCTATTACTTAATTCTTATTGAACCTCATGTCGTAATAATAATATAATTATTATTCACTTGAAATGTACATAACCTAATAAATAAATATCATTCATATTATTTCTAATCATACCATTAAACTCGGTCTGCTTATCCTCCTCAATGTTTATCAAACTTTGAATAGTGACTGTATATTTAACAAATAAATATTGATGCATTATTCATCGATAAATATAATAAATATTATATTTTAAAAACCTTAAAATAAATATTTATTATTATTATTTAACTCACTTATTCTTTTGAATAACTTGTGATTAAATCTTTATGATCAGCCAAACCATAATAATTATTGAACCACAAAGCATGAATAATATGTTGGGAATATGGATGTTGATCTAATAATTTCTCATTGATTTATCATTTATTTTTATGATAAAAAACACCTTCACTTGTTTTACTATTACATTGAGTGTATTTAAGGTTTATATTTAATTAAATAAATATTTTAATTTTCCTAGAATTATAGAAGCATTAGTTCTGTAATACTCAAAGTATTCTGGAAAATTTAAAGAAGTCTAGAATCACTATTTAGAAAGTGATGTTATACCCTAACATTGATATCCAACCCTACATTTGGAACCCCACATTTTAGCTAAACATTATGATCAGGAACCCAACTTTTGATAAGGAACCTCGTGTTTTAGTACTTAACATTTGGTATGTACCTAATGTAAGAAACCTCGCATTGGCATCACACTCCATGTTCTGGAGCTCTATGTTTATTATCAACTATATACTGTAAACCATAATTTTGGAATAATCCTCACATTGAGAAACCCCACATTGACCCAGTCATCTTTTATATTTTAATTTTGAATTATTTTAAGATTTATGATATGATTTTTATAGAGTAAATATCTCGATAAAGAAATTAAAATTCCATTTTAAAATATATTCATTAATAAATTAATTCATTTTGTTTTCTAATAGAAGTTATATTTTCCCATGGATGATTAAAATTAAATTTTAAAACCCACTGTGCATTTTAAAATCATGATTTATCTAGAGACATTTTTCAGATCTATTTGGCCAGAATTAAATCAAGATTCTATTTAATTCTCAAACAGATATATCTATAGAGAAATTGATCTTTTTTATAATGATCAATTTTATCTAGAGCTCCAGAAATATATAATTTTTTTACTCAAAAACTATATTGGATATTTTTTTTACAGAAGATGTTATCTTTTTTGTTACAACTTATGCTTCTTATCTATTATTCATATGTTGTATTTCATTAAATATTTATAGGAATACACTTTAGAGACATGAATGTTATAGTTGTTGTTGTGTGTTCTTCCTACTATTGTAAAATTTATTATTTTTACTATTTTGTTATCTAAATATATTCTCTACAATAAGTTCATAGATTCTTTTTAAGGATATTGATTTTAAGTTAGTCATCTAGCCCTTTAAAGATCTCTTTATCTATCAGTTGTATTATTTTCATCTGAATGCTTTCAAAGAGAATTTATCTAATAAAATATGATATCTTTTAGTTTTGAAAACTTATGTATTAAGTGTTTTGAATTATATTGTTGGTCCTATTTTAAATCTTTGTAAAATCTATTATAACAAGTTTTATTTTCTTATACTCAACCATTAAGATCCCTTGGAAAATAATTTTCTATTGAAAATTACCAAGATCATATAAAGAGTGTTGGTGGAATGGATTAGGGGATATTTTTTTCCCAAACCACTATAAAACTATTTTGTATTCTTATTTTAATTTTTTTTTCAAATTATATTAAATAAAAGGGAACAGCATCGCTTTCCAAGTTGAAAAGGGGGATCGGTTCTAAAATTTCCAAGTGTTTTTAAAAGAACACAATTCACCCCCTATGTCTTTATCATTATTCTAGCATAATGATTATTATCAAAGGTAAGGCTCTCTTTCTATAAATATTTGAAGATATTTTTTTGTTTCTACTTTATACCAATAATTGGTATCAAAGGAGTGCTATATTTAATATTTATTTCACCTTTATAAATTTTGAGTTAAATATATAGATAAATAAATATGTCAATGGATTACCTCAAAGAAGGTATTTCTATGATCATGGATCCATATTTCAATGGTCAGAATTATGGATGCTGGAAAGCTTATCCGGTTATATATTTAAAGAATTTTGGTTTGAAAGTTTATTTGAATGTTTTCAAGCCATATAGAATTCCTAGGGATGAACCAAAAAAATGGGATGTGGCCTAAGAAAGTAAATATTTCCTAAATTCAAGAGATATTAATGTTATTATTTATAGACTTAAACAAGATATATAAATTTAACAATATCTCTCAATGTGATACTATTTATGAAATGTGGTAGACAATCGATGTTGCCTATGAAGGGAATGACAATGTAAAGCAATTGAGATACAATACTGTTAAATTAAAGTTTGATAATTTTAGAAAGTATAAAGGTGAAAGTATCACCCAGATGAATAGAAGACTGAAAAAACTAGTCAATGGTGTTACTGCACTCAGAACACCTATACATGAACCAGATCAAGCTTTGAAAGTTCTTAGAGTTTTGTATACTAGATAGAATGGTATCTCTGCTACAATTAGACAATAAACTCCTACTAAAGAATTAAATATGAATGAATTTATTACTAATATTATGATGTATAAAGTTGAGATTCAAGTCGAGGATAAGGATCATAGAATGATCAAAAAGTAAAACACAACTCTCAAAGTTTTTATTCCCAAATTTAAAATGAATTCAAAAGAGGATGTTATATTCTATGATGATTTAAGTTGTTTAAATTCAGGAGATTAACTTTCTCATCTAGCTATAATATTCAATAAGTCTTATAAAAAAGAATAAATTCTTAAGAACCCATTTATTGACTATAAGAAAAGTGATCATTATTTAAAAGAAATCATATTCTATGAATGAAATAAAGAGAAATATCAAACATGATTGTCCACATGTGTAGGAAAGGATAAAATTGAGATAAATTAAAAGAAGATTAAAATGAAATATGATTATAGGAGAAAGGGTAAGAAATATATGAAGGCTACCAAGAGTGTATCTGAATATTCTAGTAGTTATTAAAGTTCTAAATTTGAGTAAGAACAATAAAATCAGAAAGATAATATGTGCTTTGTGGCTAAAGAAGATTAGGAGAAATCTTATTATTATTCTATTACTCATTCTAATTCTAAAAAAATTATCTAATGATAAATTAGTTGAATATTTTTCTATGCTAGAATAAAAATATGAATCTATGAAGAAAAGGTATAAATATACAAATAATATTCAAAAAAAATCCTAACTAAGGATGATACTATGCTAAAATAGCAATTATAATTGAAAAAAAAGTTAAACAAATCTATTTCAAGTTGTACTAAATATGAAAGTAAAATCAAAGAATTACTTGATAAAGTATAATCTTTAGAAAGTGTTTATAGTGTGTTTAATAAAGGAGAAGATACTTGAAATAAAATTATTGGAAATTATGATATTAGAAAAGAAAAATATGGAATTGATAGTAATGGTGAAAAACCTAAACTATATAGAAATTATTTTTTTCCCTGTTCAAAAAATCATAACATGTATAATGTTACTTGTTTTTATTATATAATTAATAGTCAATATTCTAATAATTGTTTCTTGAGTAATGTTAAAATTATTAGTGTAAAGAAATATTTATTTCTAGAGACTTGTATAGAGTTAATTCTAATGTTTATAGTAAAATTAAATATATGTGGTTTCTCATATCATTGATCGCTGACACTATAATACCCAAAATCATTTGGGTACCAAAAGAAATTCTTGTTTGATAGTTTTGTTGGTGAAAAATCATGGTAAAAATGAAATATAGTATATGGAAATCGGTTTTTCAAGGAATATGAGTGGATATATTTCTAAATTTCATGCACTATCTAAATTAAATGGTGGTTTGGTTACCTATGGTTATAATGCTAAAGGGGATATCATTAGATTTGTGTTAGTTAGAGATCCAAAATATATCCTAATCAATAAGGTTATCTAGTTTCAAGGGTTGAATCATAATATGATAAGTATTTATCACATCTATAATGATGGTTTTACTATTGATTTCTCTAATGATTCTTATTATGTTATTGAGAACAAACTACTTCAGTTTAGAGCACCTAGAATAGAAAATGATTATTCTTTGGACCTTAGTTATTTGTGTGGAAAAAATGTGAACTATTTAAATATAGAAATTAGTGAATCTTGGATACGGAATAGAATGTTTGTTCATTGTAATATATTTTATCTCTCTAAATTTTCTAATAATAATTTATTTTATGATATGTATTCTCTTAATTTTGATGAGAAAATATTTTTTGATGCTTTCCAAATAGAAAATAAGTATAATTCATATTTCAAATTAATAAATAAAGTTACTACATCTAAACATTTAGAACTTATCCACATATATTTTTTTGTACATTATAGAGTAACATGCTTGGTTGGAGTATTCTTTGTTTATGTTTTAGTTGATGATATTCTCTAATTTACTTGGGTTTAATTTTTGAAGTTTAAAAGTGAATCTATTCTAGTCCTTATGAGTTTTTATAAGTTGGTTCAAAATGATAAATATTTTAAAATAATATTGTTGAGAAGTGATCATAGAGGAGAACATGAGAATCAAGAATTTAATTATTTTTAAAAAAAATTGGGTATTAAACATACTTTTCATCCTCTAAGAAAACCTCAAAAAATGGGATTATTGAAATAATATATATAACCACTAAAGAAATGGATATAGCTATGTTAAAAGAGTATAGTTTACCTACTTATTTTTGGGTAGAATATATTAGTACAATATTCCATATTATGAATAGGTCTTTAATATAACATATTCTTAAAGACACCTCGTGAGTTATGGAATAATAGAAAAAGTAAAGTTGGATACTTTAAAGTTTTTGTATGAAAGGTGTATATCATGAATACTAAGTAAAATCTTGGTAATTTTGATCCAATGACTAATGAAAGAATATTTTTTGGGTATTCTACTACTTCTAAATATTTTAGAGTGATTAATAAAAATTTAAGAATAGTTTAGGAATTTTTTCATATGAATTTTGATGAGAGTGATCCATGTAATAACAATAAAATAAAAAAAGATAAATTAATTGATTCTTTAAACAAATTGAGTCTTGATTATTATAATGATAAGTTTGAAAGTAAATTGTAACATGATCATGACCAATGAAATTTTGAATAAAATAAAATTTAGAAACCTAAAAGTTTCTTACTGAGACAAACTAGGAATTTGAAGGTCCAACCTTTAGATACTATTATAGGAGATATAGATGAAGGAGTTGGAACTGTGAAGAATATTGGAAACCTAATTTATTTTTCAAATTTTTTATCTCGGTTAGAACCTAAGTTGATAAAATAAGCCTTATATGATGAGATATAGATATTGGGTATACAAGAAGAGCTAAATAAATTTAATAGAAACAAACTTTAGAAATTAGTTGATATACCCTATAACCATTCTATAATAATAACTAAATGGGTTTTTAGAAATAAAAAATATGATCAAGGTGTAATTACTAGGAATAAGGCTAATTTGGTTTCTAAGGTTTGAAAATAGGAGGAAGGTATAGATTATGCAGAAAGATTTTCCCCTATTTTTAGGATTAAATTGATTAGAATTCTTTTAGTTTATGCATCTCATATGAATTTTAAGCTATAACAGATGGATATAAAATATACTTTTCTAAATGTTTATTTAATGGAGAAATTTTATATTTAACAACATTTGGGTTTTGAAAAACCTCATCTACCAAATTCTATATTCAAACTTACTAAATCTCATTATAATCTTAAACAAGCACCAAGGGATTAGTATGAGAGGTTGAGATCTTTTCTTTTAGAAAATGGTTTTTTTATAGGTATGGATAATCCTACTATTTTTAAGAGAATATCTTCTTATGATATTTTATTAGTTCAAATTTATATATATAATGTTATTTTTTATTCTACTAATCAAAATATTTGTAATGATTTTTCCAAACTTATGAAAAAAATAGTTTGAAATGAGTACGATGAGAAAATTAAACTCCTTTATTAGATTTAAAATCTATCAAAAGGATTTTGGAAATGTCTTAAATCAAAGTAAATACATTGTTTATTTGTTGAAAAAATTTGGTCTTGAAAATAATAATTCATCTGAAACTCCTATGTGTACCAATATAAAACATGATTTGGATGAAGCTAGAAAACTAGTTGAAAATAATTTTTATAGAGGTATGATTAGTATTTTATTATATCTTACTTCTAGTAGGCTATATATAGTGTTTTTTTACCTTTGTGAAAGGTTTAAATCAAATCCAAAATCTTCTTATTTAATTGCTATTAAAAGGATTTTGAGATATTTAACGTGAACTATTTCTCTATATTTTCTTTATCCAAAAACCTATGGTTTTGATTTTATTTCATATTTATATGAATATTTTAGAGGTTGTAGATTATATAGAAAAGGTACCTTAGGAACCTGTCACTTTTTAAGAAAGTCTCTAGTTTCATGGTCTAGTAAAAAGTAATATTCAGTAGCATTATCAACTACTAAAGTAGAATATATTTTTGTTGATAGTTGTTGTGCACAAGTTTTATGGATAAAACACACTCTTATGTGCTTTGAACTTAATTTTTTTCATGTTCCTAATTTATGTTATAAAAATAGTGCTATAAATATTTCAAAAAAATATTTTCAGTGATTCTAGGACTAAGCATATCAATATTTGACATAACTTTCTAAGGGATCATGTTTAAAAAGGGATATTTCTTTAGAATTTGTTAATACTAAATATCACCTTGCTGATAGTTTTACTAAAACACTTTCCACAGCTAGTTTTTATTTTATTAAGGGTGGGTTAGGTTTATTTAATTTTAAGTAAAACTTATATATCTATTTTTTAATCTATGTTTAGTTTAGTGATTTGTTTTATTCACTTATAAATATTTACTTATTTTGTTGTTTATCTATTTTTAAATTGTTTTATTTATTTTAGTTTTGTATTTTTATAGATATGGATTTCACTTTTAAAAAACCCAAATGATTACACTAAATAATTAACTCAATAAACTAAATTGTCTCCCAAAACTTTCAAAGTTAATCTATTTCACTTTCTCCCAACTTTAAACTCTCGACATTTTGATATCCCAAATTTTTTATCATTATAATCCTAGAACTTTTGAAACATGATCCTTATACCTTTCCTTGCAATGGAGAAAACAAATAGTATTGATGAGGCTAGTCCCAATAGTATAAAAAGGTAAAGGCATTCGAGTTTAGATTATAGGGTGATTCAAGGGAAGTTTCTCGACTTCGAGTCGTTATTTGACTTGAATATGATGTTGAAGTAGGAGTTAATATTTCAAGGATTGGAGTTCATATTTGAAAGATTAAATTATGAATATATTTTCTAAAGGGAAATAAAATAATTTTACAAGAATTACTAATTCAAATTTGGTGATATTGAGGAATTTGTTTCTTCAAAGGTGAATTACATGGAGTTTTCATTTTCAACAATGGTTATAACTCAGTTGTTTTAGTGTCCTCATTAAGTTCATTTAAATTTTAGCCTAATTTATATTTTATATGGAGTGCATAAGTTTAATTAAATTGTGTCCTTTCTTTTTGGAACAACCCAGGTTAAAAAAATTGTTAAAGGATTTATAAGCTGATCAAAATGTACTGGTTAAGTTAATTCAGATATCTATTGTTCCAAGGATTATAGTGTTAGAGAAAATTATTTTTCCTAACATGTATATCATGTTTATCTTGATGAGTGAAATCAAGTTCAATATAAGTCTGTACATATTAAGATACATGAACCAATTTTGGATAAAAGAAAGATGTCATAATTACTTTTACACTCTAAGATCACGTGGGTTCTGATTCCTTTTCCAAAACAAAGGATACATAGGTAGCCCATCTGCGGGTACGATCCCAACTCTGAAATAATTCAGGTCCTTCTGAATGAAAATAAACTTCAAGTGCCCCACTGAGTGGCTTTAAAACTAGTATGGTTATCATAATGACCAAGAGATTTCTATATAATGTGTCGAAGGATACCATTGACCAAGAATCTCTAACAAATACAAATGATTCCCTATCGATGAAGAACCTCGAATACATATAAAAGATTCTCTAAATCTCATGCATACTAATCATTGATTGTCAGATCTAAAGGAAAGCTCATTTTCATACTTGGTAACGTAATAAGGATTCATGAACATAACTTAAATCTATAAAGAGAGTCCTGGAGTAGACAATAATTCCCCTTAAAAAGGTGTGATGATTCTGAACTCCCATCCTCTCGACCAATGCAAATTCTTAAGCCTCATCAGTTCACAACTAATGAGCACCTGCCTTTGGAAAGTAGGTCCAAATGGATATGGAATCATTGGATGTTTTCGGTTCTACGAACAAACCCGTTAGAAACTGCTTGGAATGTTTGAACCTTAAATCAATGAGGTCATTCCCAATTCCAGAGGAAAAAAAAATGGTGAACCTGATGTGAAGCATTATTAGCTTCATCAAGTCTAACATCATTACTAGATTTCGTGTCCCTCATACCAATTTCTTCACATTGGTTCAACTTTTTCCTTGCTACATGACGTTAAACTGTACAGCACTTTTGTCCTGTACGATAATAAAATACAACATTCTTTGATACCCTCACCTGAGAGAGAATCATTATTTACATTGATCTCCAATCATGTTATATTCTAAAGATTACATGCATACATGGAAATGCCCTAACCTTTTATCTTGGGTCAAACCATCATTGCACTAAAGGATATCATTTTATTCCTATGGTAGGTTGTTATATCTTATTCTTTATAATAGGGGGATTATTGGTGACATTGGGACTCATTTAATATGCCATCATAGTAATGTGATTTATACTAGAACCCTAAGGAAATTTGGTTACTTATGGAGTGCGAAAAATGGTAAACTTATACCAGTTGGGGAAGAAGTAGATGATCCATCATGTGCTCATGCTAAGGGGGCATAGAGGTTTGAATTCATCTAGGTATTCAAGACTTGGTACAAATGAAATTAGAGAATCTTTAGTGGGAGGAGTTTTTGTTAGGTCATGAGTAGCTGCAATTTTAGAAGATTATTTTATTGGTGGTTCAAATGTTCTTGCAGGCACCAGAAGGAGGAAAGTCATATATGAGAACATTATTTCCAGAATTTGGGGGGTTCTTCAGTTTCCCATATTTTATAAAGAACCTTATGTTGAAGCATGTGGTTATTATATTCTTTTTTATATTCCTTAGAGAAGAGAGGTATTTGAACCTTTGGATCAAGTTATTGATTCTGCTGTTAGTTAAGTTAATCAACCAATTCTAGCTTTTGGAATAAAGAGTTGATAAGACTTTTTAGTTTTTGTGGAAGAAATAGTTTAATTGGTTGTATTTGTGGAAGTCCAAGTTGAGTTGGTGGAATGTGTTTAGGAACAACTAGTTGAGGAATTTGTTCAATCTTTTGAATTGGAAAACTAGAGGAATCACATTCTACTGAGAAAGTTAGTTCTCATATTTTTTATACAACTAAATTAATCAAGGAACAATCAGTTTTATGTTGGATTTTGGTTCCCTAGAACCAAATTATATTTAATTTATTATAAATTTTATTAATAGTTTTTAATATTAATAAACTTCTTATCACATCATGATTGTTCTTCTACGTAACATAGTATGTGATAATTTCCTAAGAGTAGTTGTCGCACTGAAAGGTCATAGCAGTTTCCCACTCTAATCAGAACCCAGAAGTGCTATGAAACTATTCTTAAATATATTCTCTATAGCTAGATGATATCATTTGAGGGACACAAATGATACAAGCTATCATGGGAAGATACTCATAGGACTTTGAGGCACCTTCTCATGGTGTACGCCTTTGGTAATATCCAGTAGGATATTATGATAACGAGTCCCACCAGTAGGAAATAAATATTTATATGTGTCATTATATGTTCCTATATGCGGATGTGTGTATTAGTCTTTAGACTTTAAGATTATTATTAATGAGTATTGTGAGTCACGTACTTTGATGTATTGATGAAGACTGTGACAAAATATGTTTGTTGTGTGGCAAGATATGTTGGGTGTATCATGAGTAATATTGCATTAATGAATAATATGATAAATGATTTATCCCTTCTGTTCTTTAACAGAAGTTAATATCTTAGTCCCTTTGATGGAAATGATATAGCCTAAATAAATCCATGGCCATAGTGTATAATAGTCAAGTTCAATTTCCAGGAATTCGGAGAAAGAGACATTGAGCACATAGGTTGATGGCACCAGCATGCAACCTGCTTGATTTGAGATATTGTGATAAAGGGATTATATCAATAAGTGTTCATATGAGGTATCATATAGTTTTGGCATTAACTTCTTTCTCTATGGGTGTCTTGGTGTGTTTCTAGATGCTAACCTTGTACTTTATGCTTCTTCGCTTAATTCTAGTGAGAAAAAGGCCTATATTATCACACACTAAGTGTATCCAGAATCTTAGTTAAATAATATATTATTATTTATTATTTAACAAGTTGAATAAATATTATTCCTGAATGTGGTTTAACAATTATTCATGTATGCTTGATAATATATAAATATTTATTTTCTATTTATTTAATATAATATTTATATATTTATTAGTGAATAATGTAGTGATATTTATTTAATAAGTAAATAATCATTATTCAAGGTCTAATAAATATTAAGGAGGAATGGAGATCTAAGTTTAATGGTCTAGTGAGAAATAATAAATAATAAATATTATTTTATTAAATAATATTTAATTTAATTCAAAATTTAAGCGCATGTTAAGAAATATTATTATTATTATTATTATTTGACATGGGGTTCCATAGGTATTAAAAAAATAATAAAGGGAACTTTTGAAATTATTTTATTTTAACCCTGGAAATATATAAACTCAGTTATATTATTTTCTCAATATGCTAATTCATTTGTCTGGTTGTGCATAATATATTTGGAGAATCCTCTCAAGACCTAGAGAGCTCCCTTCACCAAAAACGCACTCAAGAACATAGAGTAATCTTCCTCCACCTCCCACTCTCAAGTTAAGAGAGATCTAGAAGAATTATTTGGAAGCAGTTCTCAAGGTGATCAAAGGTGGATGATGTAAGCACTAGGATCTATCGTGATAGAACCCATAGATTCCTACAATGGTGTTGGTAGATTTGTGGAACATATGTGGATCACTGTTGGAGGGAATCTACTTTAATTCCTATAACTCAATGATAAAACAATGCAGATCTATTGTCAGATCCATCAATGAAGAAATAATTCCATCAAGGTAATTATTTAATTAATTAAATTAATTATAGAAAATATGTGATGATCCTATCTCTTGGTTCTGACATTTTATCCCTTCTCTATATTCTTTGATTCAATTCCGTAGATCATAACATTTATCGTTGTGTAAATCTCAGATTGATCATTGATCATGGAAAAAAGAAAATTTGGGTATGACCCATCACACGCTTCCACTACGCTTATAACCTATAAGTGGTATCAAAGGGGTCACATAATTATTTATAATTATATAAATATCCTTAGTGATTTATAAATTTATGATTTACTTTTTAAATTCAAGTTTAATTGTTCTTTTAATCAGAATTGTGAGATCTAATTCTCTCTCCTTCATTTATCATAAATCTAATCAATTCGATTAATTTTATGAATAACATAAATCAAATAACTCCTCCAGAGGTTCCAAGTATTTTTTCCAGATAACACAGGAGTAAACGTCGTGTAACTGGAGTTATACACCGTGTAATTGTGTTAAATGCATGAGGAATTAATTTGGTAATTAATTCAATGTGTGTTCATTGATTACACACGGTGTAGTTAATTCTTACACTGCATGTTGATTGATCCAACCAAGTGTATGGTCATCCATATTACATATTGTGTATCCCACATACATGGTGTGTAGCCTCTTTGAGTCATGGAAGGGATGTGTGTTTTATACATGGCCTACCTGACTGGTGACCATGTAACTTGGAGTCCACGCACTGTGTAGTCCCTTTTACATGCCATGTACTCCATTTTTTCCAAGGTATGATTTACACACCGAGTCCCTAGGCGTGTACCTTAGATAGATGGTGAGAGATTCACATGTTGTGTAACTCACATGTACATGTCATATACTTAAACCAAATTATGTAGATTTAAAATTTATTTATTATACTATGTAAAACTTGAGACATGTTCTTGTGTGCAGTCATTAAGTTGATAGGGCACACCATGTGATGGGTTTTTAAAATATATATGTGTGTGTGTGTGTGTGTGTTTAATTAATATTTATATAGTGTCCATATATTCATATCATGTATGAGTTTCATTACAGTTGTTACTCTACATGCATTGAAGCATAACGTGTGACCAAAAAATCTTATAATTCATGTAATCATTAAGTTCATGGTACACATAATGAAAGTACGTGATAAGTCGTTTATGATATATGTCACGAAAGTAAAACTGTATACAAGTATAATACATGTTGGGTGGATTTGGAAGGGTATTCATCGTGTTGCCTCCCAAGTACATTTAATGTACACAGTTGATTTTAAATAAATTTATTAAATTTGTTTAAAATTATTATGGATGAGAATCTCAAAGAAATTTGGATAAGAATTAAGATAAAATAATTGATTAATTAAAGATAATAATTAATTGAATATGAGTTTTATTAAATGATTAATTCGTTTCATGCATGTGTATGATCATGATCATATACCAAACCTTTGTTTGTGATTGGTTTCATTTAATTTATTATTAAATTAAATTGTTGGTCTGCATGCCTTCTCTCCTCTTATTATGTAGGGTTTGCGTGCCCATGGTTTCTTTTATGTAAATTTTTTTCCCTCACCTGTGTGTGAGTAAAATTATATGTAATGGATGGATCTACCAAGCTAGTGGAAGTGGTTCAAGTTTGGAGCTTATATGAAACCAATCCAAGAGATATGTATTGGTGTATGGGTGGAAAGATGAAACACAAAACTTAATTAGTTCAAGGTGTTTTTCCCCTAGTTCAGTAGTTAGTTTATCAACTGTTAGATAAACTAACCATTAGTAAATTCTCATGATCATACCGCTTTATGATTTTATTTCTATTAAGTTTCATGTTTTTTTTATTATGGATTTTTTTTGTGATCACGTAATTTAATTAAATTATCAATCGTTCAAGATAGAACTAAAATAAATTAGCTTATGCTTAAATGTTATTTAAGACATGGTTAATCACTTAAGTAAATCCACTTAATATTAACAAGCATGTAATAAAGATAATAATTTGAAATTTACACATAAAAGGATAAAATACCTAAATTATATATATTAAGTCAGTATAGTCTTCCACTACTAGTTAAAAGTGAACCGTAGTTCAAAGTGCTTGACCAGCCAAAGTTGGGGTGCTTTCAATTATCGGAGAATTCTAACTTGAATTTTTGGATTGAATTAACTTAGTTCACTTCAAGGGTTGACTTCCAAATCAGGACTTGGTGTAAGTGAGAGGTAAGGGTTGATGAAATACAATTTAAGGATTTCATGGTTGGGGATTTAAGTCAGTGGAACAAGGAATTGCGAGTTAATACAATTGGCATTTGGAATGCCTACCTAAAACCATTCAAGTTGCTTAACCAACCAAAGTTGGGATAATGATAAGGGGAATATGGATCCTTGCCACTAGGATTTCCAAGTAATAGTATATTCTGAAGTCAATGGTGAGGGATATTGGGTTTCAATAAAATAGTGGGAGACTAATAAATATCTAAATTTTATCAGATAAAGTACTAAAATTATGTTTATCTTATTTGTATGAACATCAATAAAATGACACCAAAAATATAATTATGATCCATACTTGAGAATGAAAAACTTCTCATGGGCACAAATTTCCAATAATGGTAAAGGTGCATATGTTCCATCCTTCTCCGTGAAAGTAAATTACATGTGATGGAAGAACCTTTTCCTAAAGCACCTAGAAATGAGTTTAGTGATGAGGAGTTAAAACTATATGAGAAACATTTGAATGATTCCATAAATGTTCAATGTTTCATGCTGTCATCCATGTCCAATGAGATTTTGAAGCAACATGAGGACATGTATGTGTATATCATGATGTATCACCTTTGGGATCTCTATCAAGATAAGGTGGGGAAAGAGAGGTATGAGATGTTCAATGCTTTGTTCACAACTAAGATTGGAGAGTCTATGCCAGTTGGGCCTCATGTAGTCAAGCTTATTGGACAAATTGAATTCTTAGACATCTTAGGGATTAAATTTTCATATGATTTTCATACATATCTCATAATTTCATCATTATCCAAGACCTTCTCTAGTTTTATTTTTAATTACAACATTAGAAATAATGAGAATAGTCTTTTATAACTTCTTAATTTTATTATCCAAGTGGATAAATACATGGGGCATGATAAACCCATGGTCTTTATGGTGAATAAGA
Organism: Viscum album; assembly: GCA_963277665.1. Lineage (NCBI taxonomy): Eukaryota > Viridiplantae > Streptophyta > Magnoliopsida > Santalales > Viscaceae > Viscum > Viscum album. Next base: position 123,115,651 of record OY728150.1, read on the forward strand.
AAAGGAAGAACAAGGGAAAGGATCCCAAGACCTATACACAATCTAAAGCTCCTGAGCACTATCCTTCCAAGAAGAGAAAGATCTAGAGGAAAGGCAAGGAAAAGGAGTCAGTGTGTTTTGTTTGTAGCAAGATAGGCCAATAAAAGAGGAACTAAACCTAGAAGATAGGGGAAGCTAAAGTTTTGTTTATTATCGAGTGTAATATTTTTGTATCTACACATTGGGTATTAGATACAGCTTGTGGTGCTCACATCTATATCCAAATATAGGAACCAAGTAGATTCTAAAATAATTACAGATGAGAGGTGGATCTAAGAACTGCTAATGGTACGAGGTTGGATTCTCTATCCATTAGTGACTACCACATTTCATTTCCAATAAAAATGATTTTGGTTTTAAAATATTATTATTATATACCTACGGTTACCAAGAACATAATTTATGTACCATGCCTAGATATAGATGGGTTTATTTTCATGTTTGGAAATAAAATTTATTTCTTTTATAAGGAAAACATATGTTATGGTATGTCACATTTAAATAATAGTATTTATGTATTAAATTATGAAAAAAAATTGTTGTAAATTGATAATGAATCATGTTTACATGACTCATATAACACCCAACTTTGGTATCACCATATTGGTCATGTAAATGAGAAGTTTTTGACAAAGATCTATCAAGATGGTTATTTAGAATCATTTGAGCTAAAAACACTTGAAATACATCATGCTTGTTTACAAGGAAAATTGAACAAACCACCATTTGGTGGATAGGGTGAAAGGGATACAGAGCTTCTAGGATTGGTACACACTGATGTGTGTGGACCATTACCAGTAGAATTTAGAGGTGGATATTCTAAATTCATAACTTTTACTGATGACTTGAGTAGATATTGATATATCTACTTGATGAGGTATAAGTTTGATTCCTTTGATAAATTCAAGGAATTCAAGAATTAATTAGAGAATAATCTTGGAAAGAAGATAAATAAGATCCAATTGGATTGAGGTAGTGAATATGTTAACCAATAGTTCATCATCTTTTTATGGGATTTTGGGATTCTATCTCAACTCACTCCACCTTACAAACCATAGAGAAATGGTGTTAGTGAGAGGAGTAATTGTACCTTGTTAGACATGGTAAGGTCGATGATGAGTCATGTCGATCTTACAATATCCTTTTGAGGATATGTATTACAAACTATGGCATACACATTAAACTAAGTACCAACTAAAGTGTAAAATGGAATTCTTTTCATGACATGGAGTAGAAAGAAACCCATTTTGTCTTACACACGTGTATGGGGTTGTGAGGTATTTTTTAAGGCCTTATTAGGAAACAAACTAGAACCTTGGGGCACAAAGTATATCTTTATAGGATATCCCAAGGAAACAAAGGGATAATACCTATACAACCCCTTGGATAAGAAAGTTATTATCGCCAAACAAGTCATATTTCTTGATAGGGAGCACATTCTCAAAAGGGGTGGTGGGATAAATATTTAATTTGAAGAAGTTTATAATCAAGATACGCAAGAGTTAGTATAAGAACAGATTCCATGGGTCCCTATGGAAGAAGTAGTTCCTGAAAAAAAAAGTAATGCATAGGAGCATAGGAGAGGTGAGAGAACCAGATAGATATGGTTTTCTAGTCACTGAAGATGGTGACTATTTATTTGTTGATAATGATGAACCTCTCTCCTAAAAAGAGACAGTTGATGGCTCAGAAACTATAAGATGTAAAGAATCCATGAATTCTGAAATGGATTCCATGTATCAAAATCAAGTTTGGGTTCTGGTCGATACGCTAGTGGATGTAAATCCCATTGTATAAAAATGGGTATTCAAGAGTAAACTGGACATGGAAGGTAAAGTAAATACCTATAAAGAAAGGATAGTGGATAAAGGGTTTAAACAATGTCAAGGAATTGGCCATGATGAAACATTTTCACTAGTTTCTATGTTTAAATACATCATAATTCAACTTTCTATAGCAGCTTACCATGACTATGAGATTTGGAATATGGATGTCAAAACTACATTACTTAATGGGAACCTTTAGGAAGATGTATGTATGACACAACCAGAAGGGTTTATTACTCCAGGTGACACCAAGAATAGTTTCAAATTATAGATATTCATTTGTGGATTAAATAAAGCTTCCTAATCACGGAATATTCAATTTGATGAAGCCATAAAATAATTTGGTTTCATTAAGGATGAGTGTGATTTATTTATTTACAATAGGTTTAGTGTAAATATTTTTTTATCCTATTAGTATATGTTAATGACATGTTACTTATTGGAAACAATATACCAGTCTTACAGTCAGTTAAGGACTGGTTAAACAAGTGTTTCTCTATGAAGGACTTAGGTGAAGAAGCCTATATTATAGAGATCAAGATCATTCATGATAGATCCAAGAGGATTATTAAACTAATTCAAAGTATATTTATTGACCATATACTAAAGATATTTAGTATGGAAAAAACAAAGAGAGTATTGGTTCCTATGTCACATGGTTTACATCTTTCTAAGAAAATGTTTCCTTAAACACAACAGGAGAAAGAGAGAATGAGAAATATCTCATACACCTCAGTGATAGGATCAATCATGTATGTCATGTTATGTACTAGACTTGATGTTTCCTATGCATTAAGTATAGTAGGGATATATCAAGAAGATCCATGAGAAAAACATTGTTTTATTGTTAAGGTTAGCCTCAAGTATCTAAGAATAACTAAGGATATTTTCCTAGTGTATGGATCAGATGAGGAGCTGAACATCAGGGGTTATACTGATGCTAGTTTTCAAATAGATCATAATGATCTGAAGTCGCATCCAAGATATGTTTTTTGTCTCAATAGAGGAGTTGTTATCTATAAGAGTTCAAATAATCCAATTATCGTTGATTCTACCGTGGATTAGGAGTATATAGAGGCTTATGATGTATCCAAGGAAGAAATTTGGATTCAGAACTTTGTCGAAGATCTTGATGCGGTACCTAGTAGTAAAGACCATATCACATTATAATGTGATAATACTACAGTAGTGGCTCTTACAAAAGAGCCAAGGTCACACCAACAGACAAAGCACGTACTCCAGAAGTATCACCTCTTGAGGTATTTTCATTAAAGGTTGAAGTTGTAGTAAAAAAGAGTTCCCATGAAATAGAATGTGGCATACCCATTGACTAAAGTTCTATATCAATGGAGGAATGAGTATCATGTGAGAGCTAATAGACTAAAGGTTGTTAGCAGTTAGCTCTAGTACAAGTGGGATTATGTTGAAGTTGGTTCCCTAGAACCATCTTCTGTGTACTTTATGATAAAATGTATTAATAGTTTTGAATATTAATAAACTTATTATCACATCATGATTATTCTTATGTGTAACATAGTACGTGATAATTTCCTAAGAGTAGTTGTCACATTGAAAGGTCATAGTAGTTCCCCTCTATGATGAGAACCCGGAAGTGCTATGACACTATTCTTAAATATATGTTCTATACCTGGATGATATCATTTTAGGGACACAAATGATATAGGATGTCAGGGGTGGAGACTCATAGGATTTTGAGGTACCTTCTCATGGTGTACTCCCTTGGTAATATCTGGTAGGATATTATGAGAACGAAACTTTCCAGTAGGAAATCCACATTTATATATGTCATTGGATGTTCCTATCTACGGATGCGTGTATTGGTCCTTAGACTTTAATATTGTTATTAATGATTATTATGAGTTGTGTACTTTAATGTATTGATGAAAACTGTGATGATAGATGTTCATGGTGAGGTAGGGTATGTTGGGTGCATCACGAGAAATATTACCTTAATGAATAATGCAAGAAAGGATTTTTCCCTTATATTCTTTAACAAAAATTGATATATCATGCCCTTTGATGGAAATGATATATCCTAAATAAATCCATGACCATGGTGTACAATAAGCAAGTTCAATTTCTGGGAAGTCAAAGAAAGATATATTGAGCACATAGGTTGATAGCACCAGCATGCAACCTGGTTAATTTGAGATATCGTGATAAAGGGATTGTATTACACAATAAGTGTTTATATGAGGTATCATGTTGTTGCAGCATTAATTTCTTTCTCTACGGGTGCCTTGTCATATTTCTAGACACTAACCTTAGACTTTAGGTTGTTTTGCCTAATGAAACTGAGAAAGATTCCTAGAGGGTCACATAATAAGTGTATCCAAAATTTCAGTTAAATAATATATTATTATTTATTATTTGACAAGTTGACTAAATAGCATTCTCAAATGTGGTTTAATAATTATTAATGTATGCTTGATCACATATAAATATTTATTTTATATTTAGTAAATATAATATTTATATATTTACTAGAAAATAATGCAGTGATATTTATTTAATAAATAAATATTCATTATTCAAGGCCTGATAAATATTATAGAGGAATGATGGACTGGGTTTAATGGTTTGGTGATAAATAATAAATATTGAATATTATTTTATTAAATAATATTTAATTTAATTTTCAAGTTAATCGCTTATTGATAAATAATAATATTATTATTATTATTTGTCATGGGGTTCTATAGAGATTAAATAAATAATAAAGGGAACTTGTGTAATAATTTTATTTTTAAACCTAGTGATATATAAACCCGATTATATTATTTTCTCAATAAGACAATTAATTTTTTTAGTTGTGCACAATGGATTTAGAGAATCCTCTCAAGACCTAGAGAGCTCCCTTCTCCAAGAATGCTCCCAAGAATGGAGATAGATCTTCTCCACCTCCCATTCTCAAGTCAAGAGATATCCAGAAGAAAGATTTAGAAGTATTTCTTAAGGCGATCAAAGATGGATGATGCAAGCGCTATGATCTATCATGCTAGAACCTGGAGATTCCTACATCGGCCTTCGTAGATTTGTGGAACATGTGTAGATCACCACTAGAGGGAATCTACTATGATTCATACAATGCAACAATAAAACAATGTATATCTATTTTCATATCCATTAACGAATAAATAATTCTATCAAGGTAATTATTTATTTAATTAAATTAATTATAAATAATATGTTATGATCCTCTCTCTTGGTTTCAGCGTTCTATCCCATGTCTATATTATTTTATTCAATTTCATAGATCACAAAATTTATCATAGTGTAAATCTCAGGTTGATCATCGATCATGGAAAAAATAAAAGTTGGGAATGACCCATCACATGCTTCCACTATGCCCAGAACCTAAATTTCATTGGTTGAGTTTTCCATGGAAAGAAATGTTGAAGAAGATGAAGAAGTTACAGAAGTTATTAGAGATTTTTCATCTCCATCTTGTGAAGGCTTAGAAGTTCAATCCATAGGTTGGTTGAAGCTGGAGAACCATATGTGCAACCTGGGAATGCATCATTAGATTCTTATGATGATTTAAGTTTTGAGGCTTGTAATCACTCATTTTCTATAGATATGGTTTCTAAGTTAAATATATTTAAGGATTAATTTGTAAAGATTCAAATATATCTTGAAGGATCAAGGAAGTATTTTTAATACTTAATAAATTCATTTATTCCCAAAAATATATGAGTCTCTTCAAATTTATCATCGTAATTTAAAGTAAAGATCAATCACTAAGAAATATTTTGGTGCTTTGAGAAGAGATGTGGCTAACCAGTTTGGAAAAAATGTAAGGGGATATGGTTTATAAATCTAATTTCACTGACTTGGAGAAGTTTTTGGCCATCCCATTTGAAAGTGTAAATGGATTTAGTTCAAGTCAGAGTAGGGATTTTACATTTTGTGAAGCAAGTTTTGGAGATGTTTTGAGGAGACTAGAGAATTTATTTATTGATCTTTCAACTAAGGATAAAAATATTCAAAGTTTTCAATGTGACAATATTCCTCTACACACTCTTTTAGATAATTATAAAGAGTTGGTAGAATTATTATCTTATATAAAACTAGGATTCATGGATTTACTTAGTCGATTAGGAATCATAGTGGAAAAGTATGTACAGTCTTCTGAGATTTTTTTAAAAAAATTAAAGGTTAATTTGGATAAAGTGCTAAAGTCAATTTATGATTTAAGGAATATTTTAAGAGAGTGGTTTTCACCATTGAACAAGAATTTAAATTATTTTATGGATGAGTCGATGGTTGTGTGAAAGGCTCTTATAGATTCTTTAACCTCTGATTATTCTTCTGAAGAATCTCAGCCTGCTTCTAACCCTACCTCAAACCCAAAACCTTAACATTTTCTCTTGAGATGATATTCAATTTGTACTCTGGGATTTTTTATGAAATTGGAATTGTAATTGTTTTTTTATTTTATATTTTCTTTTAGTTTCTAATCCTATCCATTTTTAATAAACTCTTTTTTTAGTTTATGTGGCATTCTCATATAGTTCTGTGAAAAATTAACTATGTTTTATTTCATTTTTATAATTTTTTTTGATCTCACAAAAAGGGGATAATTATGGATTAAAAAATTCAAATAAACTTTTATAACCTTTTTTCTTCTAATACTAATATCAATATAAAAAACTTTTTAATAATTAAAATATATTGGCCTTGTGTTTACCATTATTTATTCAATTCTATGTGTTTTTTGATCATAAAAATGGGGATATTTTTGGGAATATAGATATTGATCTAATGATTTATCGTTAAATTATCATTTATTTTGATGCTCAAAAAACACCCTCATTTATTTTACTGATAAAGTTACACTGAGTGGATTTCATGTTTATATTTAATTAAGTAATTATTTTAATTTTCTTGGAATTTTGGAAGCCATAGTTTTTTAATAGTCAAAGTATTCTATAAAATTTAAAGAATTATAGAATCACTATTTTGAAAGTGATGTTGTATCCTAACATTGATATCGAACCATGTGTTTGGAACCCCACATTTGAGTTGAACATTATGATCAGGAACCCAACTTTTGATTAAGAACCTCACATTTTAGTACCTGATGTTTGGTATGTATCTAACAAAAGAAACCTCATGTTGGTATTATACTCTACATTTTGGAGCTCTACATTTAGTATCAACAATACACCATCAACTGTACTTTTGGAGTCATGCTAGTGCAGAGCAACCCCATGTTGAACCAGTCATTAGTGGATTTTGAATTTTGAATTATTATGATATTTCCACTATGATTTCACAGGAATAAATATCTTGATAAAGTGATAAAAAGACCATTTCAGAATATATTCATCAATAGATTAATTTTTTCCATTTTTTAAGTGAATTTATGTTTTTTCATGGCTTATTAAATTTAAATTTCAAACGCGTTGTGTTTTGAAATCACAATTTTTATAGAAAAAATTTTGGATTTGTTTGACCAAAATTAAATTGAGCGGCTTATTTAATTCTCTAATGGATATATCTATAGATCAGTTGATATTTTTTTTAATTATATGTTTTATCTGAAGCTTAAGAAAAATATAAATTTCTTTCTGAAAAACTATGTTATATCTTTCTTATTACACAAGAGATTATCCTTTCTACTACAACTATGAATTCTTATATATTATTAATCTATTACAATTCATTAATGATTTATAGGACTAAAATTTGGAGACATGCATGTATAGATTCCATTTTGTGTTCATCCTACTACTGAAAAAGTTGTTCATGATGCTATTATGTTATCTAAATATATTCTCCATAGTGAGTTTAGAGGTTCTTTATAAGGAAATTACCTTAAAGTTAGTCATATATTACTTTAAAGATATCTTCATCTATCAATTACATCATTTTCATTTGAATGCTTTCAAAGAGAATTTCTCCAACCAAAGACAATCTCTTTTGGTTTTGAATACTTAGGTGTTGAGTGTTTTGAGGGCTGTTGTCAGTCTTGTTATAAGACCTTGCAAAAGTTTTTTTTAAAAATTTATAGTAACTTGTATTCAACTATCTATATCCCTAGAAAAAGGATCTACTAGTAAAAATCACTAATATCATATAGAGAGTATTAGTAGAGTGGTTCAGGGGATCTTTGTGCCCCAAACCACTATAAAACTATCGTGTCTTCTTCTTTTAATTTTCATTGAATATTCTATTAAAAAAAGGGAACAACATCACTTTCCAAGTTGTAAAGGGAGATTGGTTCTAAAATTTTGAAGTGTTTTTAAAATGATACAATTCACTCCCTCTTGTATATTTATCACCATTCTAGCATAACATAATATTTATTTTAACTTTTAAAATTAAATATTTAATTTAATCAAGATTGTGGATACGCTTAGAGAGTGGCCCTCTAGACCTCTTTCTCATTGGAAATATATGAAGATGCCTAAAGTCCAAGGTTATAATATAGAAACATACTAAGGCACCCATAGAGAAAGAAGTTAATTTAAAAACACTATACAACCTCCTATGAATTCTTAATGTGTAATATAATCCCTTTATCATGATATCTCAAATAAATAAGGTGGCATACCAGTTTCATTAACTTACATGCTCGGTATTTATTTCTTTGACTTTTTGAAAATGAACTTTCCCATAGAACACCATGTACGTGGATTTAATCTAGGAAATTCCATTCCCATTAAAGGGCCTAGGATATCAACTTATATTAATATACAGAAGAGATAAATCCTTTATGTCATTATCCATTAATGCAATATTAATCATGGAACATCCAACATATCCTACTTCACTACGAGCATATGTCATTATGGTTTTCATCAATACATAAAATTACACAACTTATGGTATTCATTAATGATAATATTAAAGTATAAGGATCAATTCACACATCCACAGATAGGAAAATCCGATGACACTTAAAATATGGATTTCCTACTGGCAGGTTTATTCTCATAACCTCTCTTCTTAGATATTATTAGGGGTAAACACCATGAGAAGGCTCCTCAATGTATTATGATCCTAATACCCCTAATAGCCTCTATTATCTATGTCCTGTCAAAAAATATCATTAGGCTATAGAATATTAATTCAAGAATATTATCATGGTATCTAAAGTATTTCATCATAATAGAGAATTTTTATGTACATTTGATGCAGTATATATCCTTAGTACTTTATAACATACTTTTCATATAGAGGAATAATCATGATGTGATTAGAAACTTTATTAAAATTCAATAAAATTAATATATGTAATCATAAAGTACTTAGAAGTTGGTTCGAGGGCACCAACTCCAACAGACTCCCGCTTATAGTATATCTAACTATTAACAACCTTTATTCCACTAACTCTCTCATGATACTTATGCTTCTGCTGAGATAAATCTTGCATCAAGGGTTCCTCCATGTTTTCCTCCATGGATACTATTCTCATTTAAACTTCACCTCGTTGAGAAAATTCCCTCAATATATGAAATATTTTAATTATATGTTTTTTCCTTTGATGTGGCCATGTCTCTTTGGAGAGATCCACCATTGCAGAATTATCATAGTAAATTATGAGAGGTTCGTGACTACTTGGAAACACATCAAGCTCTTGGAAAAATTTTTGAAAAAAAACTACTTCCTTGGAAACATCATAAGACAAAATATACTTGGACTCCACTATAGAATTGGTGAAAATTGACTGCTTTGAACTCTTCTAGCTCACATATCCTTCATTAAGGCAAAATAAATATCTTGACTGTGAATTCTAATCATTCTGATCTATCTAAAAACTATAATATTTATTAATCATAATGAAAAGATCTTCACCTCCTTCATACACCATGAATATATCCTTAGTTCACCTCGTATGATTAAGAATAACCTTAACAGTAGTCCAATGTTATTCAGCCAGATCGGTTTGATATATGCCTGCCATTATCAAAGCATAGACAACATCAAGCCTCACACATAACATGGAATACATGATAGATTAAATCCTATCACAGAATCATATGTGATCTTACTCATACTCCCTCTTTCCTATTGTGATTGAGGAAACACCTTCTCAGAATGATGTATACCATGTGACACTAGAATTAATTTACAGAGAAAATATTATCAATTATTTTACTTTAATTTTAATTTTTTAATCCCACCAATGTTTAATTTTAAGGTAAATTGTCACATTTTATAGTTTTTGAAGTATTTTGATCTTAATTTCAAAAATGGCCTATTTTGGATTTTAACTATTTTATTTTTATTATGTATTCTGAAAATAAATTTTTATATAATAATAAAATTTGAAAAATTATTATTTTATAAGTTAATATGTTATATGGGATTCATTTCATTATTCTAGACCCAAAGCTCAATCTACCATTTGAAGCCCCAAATCCAACTCACAAGTTAGGCCTTGAAAACTGTGCACAAATCTGGAGAATTTTATTGATGGGACCATATATCTTAAATGGATGAACCAAATGAGATTAAATTAAACATGGAGAAATATAAAATCCTAATTAACACCTTTAATAAAGTTGGACACATACTATTCCTTCATTTTAAGGCAATAAATTCATGGGAATTCAACTGAATTGGAAAATGAACAGTCAGCTTGGGTAGAATAAATTCCTGGAGTAAATGGGATATATCTCTCTACAAATCTGTCCAATTAAGATAAAATTTTATGGGTAGAAATAAGATATATATAATAAAAACCTTAAATAAGTAAAAAATTTCAAATTCTTCTATTTATTGGTTCTACTATGTAGAAACTTTCGAATGATATTTTTTGAGCAAATATTTTACCCCCTCTCCCTATAAAAGAGTGTTCCTTCTTCTTTTCAAAGTGTTGGAAAATTAGGGGTAGACTTTATTATCCATTTTATTTAGTTTTTTAGTATAATTTATATTTTAACAATATTCTTTATTCTTAGTATATGTTAGTAATCTTCTTCATCTCATTCTCTCATATTTTTATCTTTTGTGTTTCCACCTATCTTTCTTCTCCATTGTGATTTGTTATACTCATGATCATGAGTAACTAACCTGAGGAAGTTCCCAAAGGATAAATAAATCTTTTAACCCAAGTAATTTCACATTAATTAATATTTTTTATTATTTTATTATACTTCGGTCAAGGGGGATATTAGTGGGAAAGGTGCATTTGTGTATCCACTTTCCACATGAAGCCTAACTTCTTCTTTCTGCAATATTCTCCCTCAATCGAGGAGGTGGATTTGTGGTATCTCAATGATCATTGAGTGTGCCATATATTCAAAACATGGGTAGAATATCATGTTCATGTATATTATGTATCATTTTTATTAATTTTATTTGAAACTTAAAAAAGAGATGATGAAGGTTCACTTTGGATAATCTCTTGGGAGGATCTCCTTTCTGTCTAACATCATTTTTTATGCATTCATTATGACTACATTATACATTGCATGTTTACTTTTATTTATCTTTAATTATAATTTATAAAAACTCAATTTCTTTTAGTTTTATTTTATAAATAAAAAATATAAAAAAATGAATTATTAGTGATTGATTGACTGCAAAATCTCCTCAAGATAATGACCTAAGTCATCCCCTATGATGCACTTAGTTATAAATATTTTTGAGAGTGTGTATGATAATGAATCATAAAATTTTTGCTTTTTTGGGAATCCAAGTGGTATTCATTTAATATTTTTATTCAAATTTGGTAAATAATGTCATTTTTTTATAAAAAAACACAAAAAAAACATAAATTTTAAAAAAACTAAAAAAAATATTTTTCATGATGTATTTCAATTCAAATTATTCTACATGGACTAAGGAATCTCAGGTGAAAGAATAAATTTAAAAATATAAAATTAAAGAAATTAAATAATAAATATAAAAACTTAATAGAAAATATGAAAGGGTTGAAGAATATATTTTTTCACTGGTGCAGCAACCCAAACCAGAACTAGAACCTAAATCAAAACAAGTAGTGGAAGAGATTTCACCCATAATTTTTTATGTTAAAGAACATGAGGAAGTTGAGAAGGAGCTACTAAATGAATTAATTACATCATCCCATACTCAACCATTTCTCTAGGAGGTCCCTGATAAAAAAAATTAAGTTGATACACTCATGGTAGATAAAAATTTTTTGGAAGAATACTAGAATCTCTTTATTGAAGATAACCTACAACTTGATCTTCCCATTGTTGAAAATGAAAAATAATCACCTTTCCACATCTCTTTTTATTTGGAAGATGATAATAAAGATGTAACTTATGATTTAGAGTTTTAAATAGTTCTGAAAAAAGAGATCAATTTCGAATCTAACTTACTTGAAAGGGTATATTTATTTATTAATTCTTCATGTTTTAAACTTATTCAAGTTGAATTGTTTCCTGACTTATCTTTTTTAGGAATTTATGACACAATACAAATGGAGCTAGACTTGGATAATAAGGAAGAGAGAAACCAGGTGGAGTTTATTAAAGAAGAATATCTAGAGAAGATGGTGATGGTGCGACTACCTCATCTATAAAAACTTGCATACCATATAGAGGACACCACAAAAGTTAACATGGAGCACCCCTATTTTCTTTTCCTTCCAATTCTAGAACTCAATTTTTCTATTTATTATTTCTTTGGGGTTGTTAACTTTATTATATTCATTGGGGTTATCCATTATTTATTTCTATTCATGGATAATGGAAAAGTCATGTGTGTTGGTTTATCTCAAAAAAACCACATCCACCTTCTGGTTGGGGATAATATACTGCAACTATCTGACTAGGGGTAGTAAAAACCTAGCACCCACTTTGGGGTCTAAACCAAGAATTTTACCTTTTATTTCCCTTTATCTTTCTTTTTATTTCTTTTTCTTATGTATTTTCATTTATTTCTTATAGTTTTAAATTGGTATCATCTAGGATCTTAACTCAAGGCTTCCAATAAAAAATAAATCAGGTTGTGTCTTTCCTTTACTTTATTTTCTTCCCAATTTAAATTTTGTGTGAAAAACTTTCTTGAACTAATTTGAGATTAAAATAGGGTATTAAATGTAATAAGTGTGAAAGAGGGATGTAAACTTGTTTTTAGAAATTTTTTGTGTGCTTCCATTTTATTTTTCATGTCTTATTTAGAATTTTTCATGTTTTTCTTTTTCATTTTTGGTGTGTTTTTAGGATTCTTGAGCTGAATCGAATACTCTAGAAAATCCAAACCATCTTAGTATTTTTGTAAAATTTCTTGATTTGAATAATTTAGGATTTAAATTATTTTTTTATTGATTTTTTCCCTAATTTTTGATCTTTTCATTTGATTAAGTTTGATTGATTGTGAAACTCATGTGTACTTGTACTATCTAAATTGAATATCTTTCCCAACCCAAGAGGTTTTTAAACATTTTTGACATCTTATTTACATTTATATTTTTCTTGATAGTCTTTAGATATTTTTTTTGATCAATAAATTTTTGTTTTTATCTTTTTAAAATCTATTAGAGTTTATGGAATTTGTTAAGTATAATTGAGGCACCACTTTGAAATCCCTTTTTACATTCAACTCTTATTTTAGACTACCTTTTAATTTGACATTTATTAAGCCTCCATTAGCCATGGAATTACTTGTTAAGAAGCCATATTATAATCCATTTATCCCTTTCCAAAACTCTCTATAATTTAAATTCATGATTATTTTTGAAATCAAGTTTGGGGGAGGGAGAAGATGAGTTGTGTTTTGCTATCCTAAAGAATCTATTTGAGCTGGAAAAAAAAGTGTTGACATATTTATTGCTACTTTTGTGGAATAAATTTTATGATGGTAAGATAGATGGTTAGCCCAAAATATCATTAAAAACTTGGTCCGAGTGTTCACCAATGCTTGAAGATAAAAATTTGCCTCTATTTTTCTCAAAGACATGATTCTGAAAAGAAATCCAGATCTGAATTCAAGCTGAAACAATACTACAAATGGGGGAAAAGAGAGATGAAATTTATCATTGATTATAAAATTCAAAGTTTTAAATACCCATGTATATCAAGAGGTTTTTTTAGGTGATTTGTTTTTTAGATTATTAAGGAGCACACCATTCTTGAGAAAAAACGTTTTCAGGCATTTACTTCACTTTAGAGCTTAACCCTCCGCATTCTGCCTTAAATGTTTTTACATTTGAAATCTAACAACCCTCATCCTATGAAAAAATCATGAAAAAAACCTCATGATTAACACATTTTTTAATCTTTTAAGTGGATACATTAGGATGATAGAAATCTTATGGAAATCACACATGTTCTTGAGAATGAGAAAAACTCCACACACAAAATCCTTGAGTGAAGAGAGAAATATTTTCCCAAGGAGGTAGGTATGACATGAATGGGAGTATTAACATGAAATTTAATTTATTATTATGATTTTTTATAATTTGGTAAATTTTTATCCATGTAGGATTCATGATATTTTATTTGATATAATAATTGAGTTGTGTTGTCATTTATGCTTTGGGAAGTTTGTTTTGAGCATGGTAGATGATGATTTCCTAGAAGTGAAATGTTTAAGTGTAGGGGAATTAATAGATCAAATATTTTCAGTTATTTTAATTTTAATTTTAATTTTTTAATCCCACCAATGTTTTATTTTAAGTTAAATTTTCACATTTTATAGTTTTTGAAGTATTTTGAGATTAATTTCAAAATTGACCTATTTGGGATTTTAATTTTTTTTGTATTTTGGCCATAAATTTTTATACACTAATCCAAATTTAAAAATTATTATTTTATAGGTTAATATGTTATATGGTATTCATTTAATTATTATGAACCTAAATCTCGATCCATCATTTTAAGGCCCAAATCTAGCTCGTAAGTCGGGCCTTGAAAACTATGCACAACTCTAGAGAATTTTATTAATGGGACCATATCTCTTAAATGGATAAAAAACTGAGCTTAAATTAATCATGTATAAATAGTAAATCCGAATTAAAAACTTTAATAAAGGTTCCCACATGTTATTATTTCATTTTCAAGGCAATAAATTCACGGGCATTCGACTAAATTGCAAAACGAACAGTCAACATGGGCATAATAAATTTGAGAAGTAAATGGGCTATATCTCTCTCCAGACATGTCCACTTAAGCTCAATTTTTTTGGGTAAAAATAGGAGATATATAGGAATAACCTTAAACAAAGAAACTTTTTTCAAATTAGGCAATTTATTCAGTCTATCACATTGAAAATTTAGGAGTATTTTTTTTTTGAGCCAATACTTCACCCCCTCTCCCTATAAAAGAGTGTCCCTTTTTCTTTTCAATGTGTTGGAAAATTAAGGGTAGCCTTTTTTCCATTTTATTTAGTTTTTTAGTATAATTTATTTTTTAATAGTATTTTTTATTCTTATTTTATATTAGTATTTTTATTCATCTCATTCTCTCATATTTTTATCTTTTGTGTTTCCACCTCTCTTTCTTCTCCATTGTGATATGTTATACTCATGATCATGGGTAACTAAACCTAGTAAGTTCTTGAGGGATTAATATAATGTTAAAACCAAGTCATTTCACATTCATTCATATTTTTTCTTGTTTTCTTAGAGTTATACCAAGGGGTTCTTAGTGGGTAAGGTGCCTTTTTTCTCCACTTTCCACCTGAGGCATGGCTTCTTCTTTCTGAAATATTCTCCCTCGACCAAGGATGTGGATGTGTGGTCTCTCGGTGATCATTGAGTGTACCATGTAGTCACTACATGGTTAGGAGATTATGTTCATGTATATGATGGATCATGTTTATTAAGTTTATTTGAAACTAAAAAGAGACAATGAAGGTTCACTCTGGATAATCTCCTGGGAGGATCTTCTTTCTGTCTAACATCATTTTGTCTGCATTAATTTTGTTTGTGTTATTCATTACATGTTTACTTTTATTTATCTTTCATTCTCATTTCTAAAAACCTCAATTTATTTTAGTTTTATTTTATAAATAAAAAATATATAAAAAAGTGAATTATAAGTAGTGATTGATTGATCACAAAAGCTTCTCACGAGAACGACCTAGGTCAACCCCTATGTTGCACTTAGTTATAAATATTTTTGAGAGTGTGTACAACAACACTTCATCACCAATACCCTATTATATTATTCTATACTAATCCTCTTCAATATCTAGTCAATTTATGTACTTTGACTTAGTCCAAGAATCCTCTTTGATATATCATGCATGATCTTGCTCCCTATAATATATAATACTTCACATAAGTCCTTCATAGAGAATAATTTGTTCAACCATTACTTAACCACTTGTAATTATTGTATCTCATTTTTAATTAGTAATATGGCATCAATTTATAATTCCATGAAAATGATTTTACTCCCACTAAGATGTTTGTAGACACATGGCTCATATTTAAACTTAATGAAACCAAATTCTTTTATAGCATCATCAAACTGAATGTTTCATGAATTTGATGCTTTCTTTAATCTATAAATCGATATATACAACTTTCATACCATTTTAGAGTTTCTTGATGTCACAAACCCTTCTGGTTATATCATATACACATATTCTTAAAGGTTCATATTAAGGAAAATAGTTTTTACATCCATGTTGTAAATCTCATAGTCTTGGAAATTTTTTATAGCAAGTAGAATTTTCATAGATTTAAAAATGGAAACTGGAGAAAATGATTATTCATAGTCAATTAATTAATGTTTTCTAAACACTTTACCCACTATCCCTATTTTATAGGTACTAACCTGACCTTTTATGTCTATTTTTCTATTGAATAATCATTTATACCCAATGGTATTGATATCAATTGAAGAATCGATCAAAACACAAAATTGGTTCAAATACATGGAATTTATCTCAGAATCTATGGATTGTTTCCATCTTATATATTTTGAGATCTCAACTACCTCTTTATAGGATATAGGGTTATTTTTTTCAACCAATAATGAGTCATCGTCCTCTGTGACTCGAAAACCATGTTTTATGATTCTCAAACCTCTCTAGTGATCCTCCAAGGTACTTTTGTTTCAAGAATAACTTCTTCCATGGGGACCTATGTAATCTATTCCTATACCAAATATTTTTTATCTTGAGCATAAACTTCCTAGAAGTTGATATTTCTCCCACTATCATTATTAAGTATGTGTTCCCTCTCAAGGAATATAGCTTACCTAAAAACTGTAACTTTTTATCTAAGGTATCATATAGTTAGTATCCCCTCATTTCCTTAGGTTATCCTATAAATATATTCTTCATGCCTTGGGATGAAATTTTTTTTATTAATATATCCTTAACAAGAACCTCACACTCCTATGCATGAAAATGAGACAAAAAAATCCTCTCACTCAATAATTGAAAGGGAATATAGTTTTCCACTTCAATTGGTACTTGGTTTAGTATGTATACTACTGTGTGCAATGTGTATCCCCAAAAGAATGATGGAAGGCTTGCATGACTCACCATCGACCTTACTACATACAGTAAAGTATAGTTCCTTATTTCAGTAACATTGTTTCACTATGGTGTATAAAGTGAAGTGAGTTGAGATAAAATCGCATACTCTAGTAGGAAGTTGATAAAATATTGGCTAAGATATTCACCACCTCAATCTGATTGAAGTTTCTTTATCTTCTTACCAAGATAATTCCCAACTTCATTCTTAAACTCCTTGAACTTCTCAAAGGATTCATACTTATGCCTCATCAAGTACATATAATTGCACATTCTCAAGTCATTGATAAAAGTAATAAATTATGAGAATCCACCTATAGATTCTAATTGAAAAGATATACACACATAAGTGTGTACCAATTATAGAATATTTATGGCCTATTCACCTTAACCACCAAATGGTGGTTTTTTTATCTTTCCTTCTAAACAAGAATGACATATTTCAAGTGGTTTAAGCACAAAAGAGTCTAAGTAACCATCTTGATAGAGCTTTGTCAAAATATTCTTGTTTATGTGACCAAGGTGGTGATTACATAATTGGGTGTGAAATGGGTCGTGTGAATTTGATTCATTGTCAATTGTCAATATTTGATTCTCATAATTTAATACATAAACATTGTTATTCAATTGTTTCATACCATAACATATCGTATCTTTATAAAATTAGTATCACTTATTTCCAAAACTGAAAATAAATCCATCCATGTCTAAATAAGAAATATAAATGATGTTCTTAGTAACATGGTTCACATAATAATAGTTCTTTAAAAGTAAAACCATTCATATTGTCAATGTGAGGTGGTAGTCTCTAATGGATAAAGCAGCCAACCTCTCTCTATTGGAAGCTCGTAGATCCACCTTGCCTCTCGAGACCTTCCAAAATATACTTGGTTCATATATTTGGATACAAATGTGAGAACCGAATGAATTATATATTAACCAACTTGTAGATATAGAAATATTACACCTGATAACGAATGCCCCTTAAGCTTCCCCTTGCTTCTTTTTATGGGTACAATTCCTATTTCAGAGGTCTTTCTTTCCACATGAAAAACATACCACATTCTTCTCGTTTTATTTCCATTGAATTTTTTTCTTCTTGCAAGGATGTTGATCTAGATCCTTATACTTAGAATTATTCATTGGACCCTTTTCCTTATTCTTCCTTTTCTTATTCACTATAATTACCATGGTTTTTTAACGCTTCTCTATTTATCATATTATAATTTACAATGAAACCAGATAAGGTTTTAGGTAGTGAGGATAGAATGAGATCTATGAACAACTCATTGGGGATATTTGTAAGAATATGGTTCTTCCTTAGAGGTATATGTTTCTTTTTCTTTCAATTTTTGAGTTGTTTTTGAGAAAACTATGAAAAATGGGAAGTTCTGGAAAAATTTAGGGTTACACTTCATGTACTCCTAATTACTCGCTATGTACCCTTGGATATGTGTGGATTCCATACATGGTGTGTGGGCATGTTTTTCAGGTAGAAATGCTAAACAAAGTACACATTGTGTGCTCCTTGTACATGTCGTGTAGTCTAGCATTGTATGAGGGATATACATGGTGTGTGTGGAAGTTGGCGAGGAAGATATGAAAACCCAAGTACACATTGTGCACTTACTAGTACACAGAGTGTAATCATGTTGGAAAGATATGGAAAGTAAGTCAGTGGAAAGTGGCCGCCAAATGAATAGTTAAAGACGTCACACAGTGTGTAGTCTTAAGTACACGCTGTGTATTTTCCTTTTTCACTTAAAATAGGTAGTAACCTCGTTTTGAGGTTCTGGACATAACCTCCACACCCCAAATGTCTAGATCTTTTTTTCCTTACTGAGTCTTCATATGAACCCCTATTTGATCGTCATCAGATGCGTTAGAACCCCCTCAACAAGGCAATAATTCCTCTTGA
Organism: Viscum album; assembly: GCA_963277665.1. Taxonomy (NCBI): domain Eukaryota; kingdom Viridiplantae; phylum Streptophyta; class Magnoliopsida; order Santalales; family Viscaceae; genus Viscum; species Viscum album. Next base: position 123,134,869 of record OY728150.1, read on the forward strand.
GTCATTCTCTTTGATTTTTGTTCTAAACCAAGTTATATGGGTTTGATAATTTTTTATTCTTTTGTAAATATACCTTTATTTAGACTGAATTAGAGGTTGTTACTGATGGAGGATCATCGTACGTGTATGAGGTAGGTGGTGCATACTTTGTTTCGTGTTTTTGCGGATTTTTGGGTGGTGCATCCATTGGCGCATATTTGGGTATTTTGAGAAAGACCATGTTATACCTATTTTAATATGTTAAATTGATTATGAGACCCATGGGATGCCTTTGGACATGACCTACACCTGTTTTTCTTGAGCGAGGTCAGGCGAGGGGTCATTTATCAAATAGGGCATTTTGGTTGGGTATGCCAAAATGGTTTTAAAATGAATTGTGATGATTAAACTTATAAGTTTAGATTGTTTAAGCATGATTTAGTGTATCATAGGCTTTCAAGACCTCAGTGCTGATATGGTATAGCACATGACTAGTGTAATTCAACTGTTAGTTTGTTTTCCTATTTTTAAGGTGATTATTTGATTATATATTTAATTGATGAATTGAATATATTGGAACCCTTTGGGTTGTGTTGGGAATGGAACAAATATTTCTTGAGTGATGTTTATCACAGGTTGGGCTTGACCCAGATTACTTTGGGTGGTTTTGACCATAGGATTGGGCATCATGGACATCGAGATTAAGGCAGTGAGACTATCAGGTTGGTCATGGCCTGGGTTACTTGGATGGCAAGGCCATTGGATACAGAGCGACATGGTCACAGGGGAACAAGGTTCCAGAGATGTTGTGTCCTGGGTACTATTTTGGTGATTACCGATCACCCGTTATTTGAGTAGTGTGCACACAGATAGTCTCTATGATGAGATGGTTTTGACCACTCATGTGGGTAGAGGCCCCTGATAGTTGCGGTTTAGGAACTATTGGTTTGGGGGTGCTTGTCATAGGAAACTACGTGGAAGGCGAGAAGCCTTCAAGAGATAGTGATGAGGATATCAGGTTGAGGTATAAGGCTCACTGTGATTGAGGTTGTGGGCTGGGACACTTTATTTGAGGGCATATATAGTTGTCTTTCCAAGTACTTTATTTTAGTATAGACATCGATGTCCCTCCGGTTACTTTATTTGAGGACAGACATCATTGTCTCTCCGGTTACTTATTTGAGAATAGGAATCATTGTTCCTCCGAGTTAATTTTGTTCGGGCATGCCTTCAGGACGTTGGTACCTTAAAACACAAAGTGTTAGGAGGAACATGGTGTTGGGTTACGTGATTAAGGTGGAACTAGAGGGTTCAACTCGGATTTTTGATGACAGGGGTACTTGGGCCATGGGCCAAGCACTCTATTTACTTCAGATATTCTGGCATTGGATGAAGCAAGTGACTCTCCATGGTGGCTGCTAAGCACCAGTGGATGTTGTGCTTATTTATTGCATTGAAATGCTTAATTTACATAGATATTCATGCCTATTTAAATACTTATACTAGGTACGCACCATCTAGGTGGTATCCTACTGAGATTTATCTCACACCCTACATGGGCCCTTCAGGACGTGTGTAGACTTCATGGATTTACGTGCAGGTAAAGAATTAGCCTCAGGATCTGGATCATAGTATCGTTTGGCATGGAGACTGGTATGGACCTTGAGGTCATACCTAGTAGGAGTTAATTTGTTTAATTTCCATTTCATGTATCACCATTCTTACTTATTTTAAATATACTGTTGGTTAGACATTGGTTCCCTTTCTATATTTACATGTATGCCATGTTTTTTTAGTAGTAGTTTCAAGTGGTTTTTATCATGTTGGTTTGTTTATTATCTGCTGCAGTTGTATTTATATTTCTTTTGTTGTTTAGTGATATTGAATGTGATTCCGCTCTGCGGGTCTGGTTTGAGTATGTTGAGTCATATTTTTCCCACTACATGTTTATTTATTATGCTCATACCAGTACCATTATTTTACTCTGAGAGGGTATAGCCTCCCCACTATACCGGTTACAACCTTGCTGCTAATCGGCAGCCTTTGGAATTCTGGGAGGTGCGAGTAAGGTAGTAACACTAGGACCATTTATCATTATTCAGGTGGTTGTTTGAGTTAGGATGTTACAAAGTGGTATCAGAGGAGTTTTCTTGATGGGGATTTAGTAGTAACTTTTGACTGACTACCAATGAGATCAATACTGCCTTTTTATTTCTACTGGATTACTATTTAGGATATGGTAGATTGGATATAGGTTATTATTATAACTGTATTTTGAACTCGTTCTTGGGTGCCTACAGCCCCATGTATGAGGGATGGATTGAGTTACCTTGGATGGGAATTGTTGTTTTTATTTTTCTTAGATTACAGTTTACATGATTTCCACCTTGCTGGATCACTTGGTCTGTGATGGTTATTGGTTATGATATGTTATCCTTGACCTAGTGCGGTAAGGGAGAATTGGACCTTGGACCGGTATGGTAAGTCAGGTTTTCTTAGCTTTTAGATAGGCACATTTTTTTAGAGTATTTCAATTTCATAACTACATGTATGCTTTGTGAAGTGATAATACCATGTGAATAGTGCAAATTTTCATGTTATAGATACTTTTGAAATGTGAAAGGTGAAATTCCTGATAGAATTTATTGTTTATTGCAATGTGATATTCCATGCTTTAAATTATGTAAAATTGCATGTGGCAGGAGATTTGGGTCTGGCACTTGTATGAAAAGGCAGGTACTATGGTTGAGGTGATTTTGGTCACCAGGATTGGGTGTCTAGGATGTCAGTTTGAGGTAACATTGGTTGTCAGGATGGGAATGTCTTGAGGTACTTTTGATACTTGGCTTTGTTGAGGACGGGTAAGGAGGCCATGAGGTCGGGATTCTATGGGCATGGTTGCGGTAGGGGGGAGTAAGGGTATTAGTTATACGCTACCTTTTTTGTTTTCATTATCTAAGTTATATGTTTGTGTGTGTGTGTGTGTGTGTGTGTGGTTTGTCTGACCATTTATGGTATTTAGCAGGTTCCTCCTAGACAGCGCGATGAAGCATCAGGTGGGTGATTGTACAGTGCTGCAGGAGCATGATCAGGTTCAGAACCCTGAGGGACAGGAAGAGCATAAGATGCAAGTACAGAATCAGGTAAAGGATTAGGTTTAAGATCTAGTACAGATAGGGAAACTTTTGGGTTTGATAGGGTTTTGGTCATGGCTCGATAGACAGCTTCGATCTATCCTGGTATGTGTTTTACAGGGGATCGACAGAGGTGCACAGGGTACAGATCCCTCTATGGAATATCTAACATGGGAGTTCTAGCCGCAGCACCCTCCACTTTTTTAGGGTGAGGGTGGTCCATAGGTGGCTGAAAACTAGATAGGGAGAATTCAGATTATCTTTGAGTAGCTCTAGACGCCTCCAGGGCGGAGGGTTAAACCGGTGATAGCATAGCGATTCACTATTTGATTTTGCTCTTACACTACTGTTTTAAACTAGTTTTGTAATGAATATTAAAAATATAATAATAAATTTAACTTCATGTTTTATTCAATTAATTAATTTTTATTGCTGTTAAAAAGGTCAATTATACTTGTTTTTATATTTTCATTGAAGGTAGAGGTTATTTGGAGGCCCGGAGATCATCTAGAAAAAAATGGGCCAAACTACATGGCATCCCATGGAAAGTTATCCACTATTTTGAATAGTAAGAGGATTCAGTGTATCCAAATGGGATGAAACTTTTTTATCCTCTCCAAAACATAATTTTATACAACTCTTATTAAGAAACCAAAGCCTAATTCGTCCATATGGTGGCCCATTCTAACCATTATGTCCAGGGGATAGAATCTGCCTGAATTCAAAAGTTTGTTTTGGTATTTTGACCATATATCTTAATATAGTTGTCTAATCGATAAAAAATTAAACATGGAGACATTAAAGAGTCCTTTCAACAACTCTTTACTTTTTGTCAAGTCTTGATATAGCTTTCTACTATTCCGAAACTGAGATACATGTGGTAACACCAAAACAGGGTGCCCAAAACCATGTCACATTTTGGCTATAAAAAGGCACCATGGGAACCTCATTTGGGAGTTCGACCAAGGAGTGAAGTGCTTCCAATTTGGAGTTCCATAGGATTCCTCTCCTCATATATGAAATTCTGGAGGCCCCTATCCTCATAGGGGTATCGATAATGAAGAATGACTTCTGCCCGAGCTTCTTCCTCCACCCGATGTCGAGCTAATCGGTAGGCTTTCGTTGTGAGGGAGATACACACATGTCAAGGGAGTTACAATGCATATATTAGCTACTAGTTTGGATTAATTTGGGTGTTAAAGCATTTATTTCCATGTATATTACATACTTTCATATTTGAATGCTTTTTTGATGCGTGTGAATGAGATGCTCTTAATTTCTAACTGATCGACATGAGGTTTTGAGTGTGTGACTTGTGTTGTTCTAATTGGGTAACACAAGAATCCTTTTCTTACCCACTTTCTTGATATTTCAATATGATTTGGAAGCTCTTATTCCATGTATAAGTTATGGACCTTTACAATACGATTGTTATGTCAAGGTTTGGTTCTTCAAGCAATGAAATAAAGGCTTAGGAATTAATCGGGATTCCAATTAATTTCAACCAAAGAATTAATCCAAACTTAAATTAATCTCCAATAATGATGAACTTGAAAGTGTGTAGTGAACTCACAATGAACCCTTTTATCTCATATTTTTCAAAACCCATTTGTTTTCTCAACTTTTAAACTTTCAATTAAGTAATTTCATCCTAAAACTATTTTCAAAACCACCTCCCTATTTTAATACTTCTTAGTAAAAAAAACACACTTTAAACCCACCAACTCTCCTTAAGAGACAACCTAGGGTCTTATCTAGACTATAAATAAACCTTAAACACATAATCAATTTTATGTGTCATGAAAGTGTGGTTAAATTTTGGTTCCATTTCCGGGGAGCGCTTTGGTTTTTTTAGTGCGTGTTTTTTATAAGATTTTTGTAAATTTTGTGAATATTTATTTGTTTTATCTTATACCTTTACCTATATATTTGTGTTCCGATTTATTTCTAGTGTAGGTTTTGTGCATGAAACATTCCAATTCGAGAGATTCACCACCTTTCAAACCCGAATTAGAGAGGATCTTATGCCAGTGGCCCTGAGATGCACAAGACAACTCTTTGAAGGAGGACACACCACAACTTGAGACTTTTCTAAACCCCTCTTCTTCTGGAACCAAATTAGAACCTGAAATTAACGAGTATAAAATGGATGAAAACAATCAAACACTAAAATAACTAACCTCACCTGATGTTGACATCCAACCCACATATATTCAAATGCAAGGCGAGGCACCCAATTTTGAATTAAAATCTGGTCTAATTTACTTGTTGCCTAGATTTCATGGACTCGTAGGAGAAGACCCACATAAACATTTAAAATAATTTCATACTGTGTGTTCAACATTAAAATATGAAAATGTGTATTAAGAACAAGTGAAGCTTAGGGAATTTCCATTTTCATTAGAAGACACTGCGAAAGACTGGATTTAGTATATTAATTCACCAATAAGAGGTTGGGCATACATGAAATGCCTTTTTCATGAAAAATATTTCCCAGCCTCTCGAACTGCAACAATAAGGGAATAAATTTGTGGGATAAGACAATATCAAGGGGAAACACTTCATGAATATTGGGAAATATTTAAAAGATTATGTTCAAGTTATCCACACCACCAAATAACTGATTAAATTTTAATTCAGTATTTTTATGAAGGTTTAATTCCAATTGATCATAACATGATTAATGTTTCTATAGGTGGTGAACTAGTGGGAAAAACCCTAATCTCTATAAGGACCCTGATTGAGAACATGGCATAGAACACTCAACAATTCGGTACAAGGTCCAATGTACCCATTCGAGGTGTCCATGAGGTGCAAAGTACTAAATTCGAGAAGATGTTGAACACGAAGTTTGAAGAGGTAAGTACCCTTTTATGATAACTCACTCTCTCCCATGGGAAATCTCAATCTCCTCCTCCCATCCATTGTGGAATCTTCTCTTCTGACACCCATTATTATAACCAATTCCCCCAATTAAGAGAAACTTATGAGGGTTGTAAGTCAATATTTCTAGGCCACCCCTATAACCAACCCTTTAGGTAAGAACCATATTATTCATCCAACTCTGGGTGAAAATAAAACCAAGATTATAGGAAAGGGGGTATTCAAACCAGTCTCATTAACCATGGAACCAACAAGGTCAGAGTAGTCATCCACCACCACCACCCATAAATCCTCAACCACCCCAAAGGCCTTTTCAACCGACCCCTCCAAAACCTGAGCCTATCCTAGAAGATATGATGAAACAAACGGATTCCAAAAATCTCCAATTCCAACAAACCACCTAGGCATCCATACAAGACCTCAAAACCCAATTAGGTCAACTAGCTAACTCGATGGGGGAAATTCAAAGTCATGGGTCAGGTAAACTACCATCTCAACCATTAGTCATCCCTAGAGATAAAGGAAATATTAGTGACATCACCCTTAGGAGTGGAAAATAGATTAATCCTCCATTAGATCCATCCCCTCTTGAGGAAACCTCCATCCCAACTATTAAAAATGTTCCAAATGTTAAAAATCCTTGTCCTGAGAAAATCCCTTCAAAAGGAAAGAGTGTTTATTTTAATGAGTCACCTAGACCAACCATTCCTATTCCATTTTTCCAAAGGGCTACCCAACCTATAAAACAAAATGGAACTAAACTTGATAAGGAAATATTGGAAACTTTCAAAAAAGTGAAAGTTAACATCCCCTTGATTGATGTCGTGAAGCAAATTCCATGGTATGACAAGTTTCTAAAGGAGATGTGTATACACCAAAGAGGACTTAGAGGTGATGAGAAAGTGATCTTGGGCAGAAATGTTTCAGAATTGATAGAGCTATCACTTCCCACCAAGTTCAATGATCCTGGAACATTCTCAATTCTGTGTACCATAGGGGATTATTATTTTTCTAATGCTATGCTTGATTTAGGTGCTTCTATAAATGTGATGCCTCACTCCATTTACTCTACATTACAGGTTGGGGAACTGAATCCCATTGTAATTATTGTTCAACTAGCTAACCAGAGTACTGCACACCCCTCTGGTGTGTTAGAGAATGTTCTTGTGAGGGTTCAAAATTTACTTTTTCTTACAGACTTTTATGTTCTTAAAATGGAGGATGAATGGATTAATGGACATGCCCTGATTATATTGGGGAGAAACTTCTTGAAAACTACCAAAACCATAATTAATGTCCACAATGGTACATTATCTATGGAGTTTTGTGGTGACATTGTCCACTTCAATATCCTTGATGTCATGAATCACCCCTCAGAAGAACATTCCTCTCTCTGTTAATTCTATAGATGTACTTCCTTCCCTTGAAAAAACTTCATTTCATTCCCCTGATCCCCTTTCTGAGTTTTATTTATTGATAGAAATTCTAGGAAATTATTCATGCATTGATTGTTTTAGTGGTCTAGAAAAGTGCCATGCATGTTCATTGATTGATGATTTCTTGAACACTGAGGATCCAATGACCATTGATGATACTAATAAGCTTGTAAAAGCTCATTCTTCATCTAAGGATGATACCATTGAGCATTTAGATGAGATCAGTGACCTATCACTTTCACACACACTCCCATCAATCCAAAATCCACCTGAATTGGAACTGAAACAACTACCTCAAGATTTAAAATATTCATATCTTGAGAATGGAAACAAGTTGCCCGTCATCATTGCTAGTTCACTCCCTCCTAAGAATTAATTGTGACTGCTTAAACTTTTGAGGGAGTATAAACAAGATTTGGGATGGACACTTGCTGACATTCCTAGTATTAGCCCATCAATTTTTAAACGTCATATTTTATTAAATGATGAGGCTAAACCAGTGAGGCGACCACAACATCTACTGAACCCAAACCTCCTAAAAGTTGTGAAAAAAGATGTCACAAAATTATTGGCTGCTGGTGTAACATCCCAAGTAAGTAATGAATAATAGATATTTATATCTATGTCTATTAATGATTAATACAGTGTTTTAGAGGCTTAAAATGAAAATAAATACAATCTTATGCAGGGAATACACTAATATTCTTAAAAGATTGTTTTACTGCCTTTTGATGGCAAACCCTTTTTAAATCAATCTTTTGACAATTTTATAATCTATATTTGTCAAAATAAACATATTCATTATTATTGGGACATTGAATTTTACATTGGATAAATTTTTGGTATTTTTCTGACAATGTTCATTTTTTAATGAATAGTGAAAATACTGCATTTTACATCAAAACAGCTTTTTCATTTAATTTAATTATATGGTTAGACTATATTTTTAATTGGTCTTAATGTGTAATCTGAATATATTTTTACCATTTTATCCAATTATGGTCATTGGAATCAATTTCACTTTGAAATTGGACTTAAACTGGTATCAATCTTTTGATACTTATTGTTTCATAAAAACACGCTATTTGTCATGACAGCGGGAATTAATTATTAAATTAATTAATGTGACTTATATGTTTTTAATTTTGTAAAATAGACTTCATTTTTGAATTCAAAATATCAGATATAGCTTAGGGTGAAGTTTTGGTATTTTTCTGAAAAACTTCAATTTTTGATGAATAGTGAAATCACTAAGTGGTAGTTAAAGAAACTGATTTTTCGTTTAAATGAAATTTTTCCACCTTTGTGTTTTGAATTTCAAAAATCCGACATACATGGTTGTCATTAAGAAGTAAAATGTGGTTCAATGGGATTAAAATAATTTTTTGGTGAATAGTAACTTATTAAGTTTTTAATCGCGATTAAAGGTAATTAGTGTAGTTTAAGGTAAAAATAATTCTTTAATAAAATGAGGTGAGCTTTACACATGTCCTACCCTCATTGGTTGTATCATGGCCGACCAAGAAAAGCCATGGGTCAACTTGGGGACCCCATGTAGGCACTTTGGTTGGGAAATGACATAAATAACTTTTTATTAAATGTTAAAGTAAAAATGACACACACATAAGGTGTTTTACTAAAACAATTTTTACATGGGGTTATACAAGTCAGATTTTTTACTATAAATATTCATTATAAATCTAAAAATATTTCATACATCATAGTATTTTTTTTTATAATTTTTAGACATTAAATAAATTAAATTATTTATGACATCATGATGATGCAGCGATGACCTCATTATTTAACGATTTAAATAAAATGGAAAGATAATATAAAATCTAAGACCTAAACATGGCCAAAACCTATTGGATGGGTGGATTTAGAACCCTTATCACCTTATCCTTGAATTATATCAATGTGGGACCTTTTGAATCCGAAACTCATTTTAAAATAAAGTAACTTATCTTTACTTTCCAAAAGTGCCCCTCCTCTCCTCTTATAAAAGGCCCCCACCTCTACCTCATTTCACACACTCCTCAAGCCTTTGGCTCGGCCATCCCCTACCCATTTACTCTCTCCACATCCCTCTCCTCATCCTATAGGATTACCTTTGGGCAGAATCCTTTCAAAGGAAGCCTTTAGGCTCAAATCAAAAGGAGTTACACTTTTAAAGGTAATTCATTCTCTCATGTTCATTTGTTTTATTTTGCTTCTCCAACCCCCTAAACTCTTTTTATTTACTTCTTTTGTAACAACACCAGTATCTTCAATATACTAGGATGTTTTTATAATATATATTCGAGCTACACTCTCACACAACTACATCAAATGGTTAAAGAACATATGGTTTCCGTGGATGGCGAAATTCTGCCTCCCGAAATGATGATTGTTCAATACTCATTTAACACCTTCAAAGGTGGCCATTATGATGTCACTATTTTTATATATGACATATAATATGTTTATTCTTTCCTTAAGCTTCTGTATTTTTCATTTATGGCATACCATTATTGTTTCCATTATGGGTAAACATGATATCCTCATTTTAGGAAGTGCGGACTACCGCCCCCTGAAAGTGATTTGATTCGTTAATACCATATGTGGGATGTGTAAAGGATAAATCTAATGATATTATATATGTTATTATACTGGAATTATAATATACTCTTATATAATCATGATTCCATTCCAGAAAATACGAAATAGAAATGAAAGTAGTGTTCATGCGTACGTACGGCTTACCGTCTCCATGAACGGTGCATTTCATTTCTTACCTCTAAATGTGATGTAATATTATAAATACATATATATGATGAATATATATGATATATATGTTATCCAAATCATTAATATCATTTTGGATATAATGAACCTTTGACCAAATTAATAACATGTAAGTGTAAGAAGTCTATTTTTGACTTAAGAACCAAGTACCGACAAAATGAACATTATTAACTTAAATGATTACATTATGTTCATAACATGGTATAAAAGGAATAATGAACTTGAAAAAGGTTCTTAAGCAAGTAGAGATTAACTCAAGTTTATTATTCAGGAGATTAAAGAACGGTCGGGTCAAGTCGGATACGAGGTATGGGACTTCGTCTCAATCTCCTTTCATTGAGGCATATTTTGTTTTATACACAACCTTCTTTTATATGGTGTACAAACCCCTTTGAATTTTATGTTTATCCAAAAGGAATATTTTTTATACGAAGCGTTTTACAAAGTGACAAAAGGGAATGGTTTGTCGTGCGTATGCGGCGACAACAACTTCTCCGCCGCTGTGACCATTATTTGAGTTTCAGCTTCCTCTACAAGCCATACCTTCTTTTTAAAAGAAAAATAAATACCATGTTTTAATTTTATTTTATTTTGGTATTGAAAATGGTTTTCATAATGTTTTTATATCAATGTGTTGTATTGATATCTTGTGATTGAAAGGTGGAAATGTTATGTTTCCTTTATGCATGTTTTATGTGATACGATTATGTTGAGGTTCTTGGGAATTATTATGAAGACGGGTGGTTCCGTGATAAACTAAGGGCGGGTGAGCCCGATATAGCTCTCCAATGCAATGGGTAACGTGAAGGAGTGAAACGTTAAGGTTTATCTGAAGAGATTTTAGGGAATATACTGTGATGGGTATTCCAAACGTAACCAAGAGGGTTACTCCCTACGTAAGAATGTTATGAATGCCTCAAGTTACCTTTATGTCTTATGATTTCTATGATTTATTCATGATTTGATGAGGTATGTTAAAGTGCTTATGTTTTATGGGTAAATTATGATCTCATCCTTATGTATATATGTACCCATGTTTCCTTTCCATATTTTTATATCCCTTACTGAGCTTTTTATGCTCATCCCAAGTTTTTTTGAAATGTTTTTCACAGTTCAAGGGAAAGGTACAGAATATGATAGTGTCAAGGAAGTGTCAATAAAGAATCCATGTTTATTTTAAATATGTTTCCATTGATGGGAATGAAGAATACTATCTTTATGTAACCACTTTGTTTATATGTGGAATGTAATGCAAGTTTTATGATCTAATTCTCTAAAACTCTAAACCCAAAAAGATCCTCAATGTGTAATCTTGTAATAACTCAAGATTAAGTAAGGTTTAAGGCTGGGGCCTTATAGTTGGTATCAGAGGTCGGTTTAGATAACTTTAGGAGTTATAATTCTATTAAATGATTATCCAAAAATATTTTTTTTTTTTTTTGAAATGATATAGAATTTGAAGATTACCATGTTGCTTCATCTAAGACATGTTTGTTCAGAATGGTTTTCCACAGAGGAAACAGGGAAGCAGTGCTAGGAAGGCATACAGAAGGAAATAACCTTCCGAATCAGCATCCTGAGATGGTCGGAATTGGTACTGAACAGTTTGTTGCAGTAATGGCGCAGTTGACTCAAGCGATCAATGGTGGTGGTATCCATGCACGAGATCAGCCAGATCAACCGCAGAGGAACATGTCAGTGGTGGAACATTTCATGAGGCAACATCCCCCATCATTCAGAGGATCATCTGAACCTGTGTTAGATGAAGGGTGGATTAAAGCACTGGAGAAGATTTTCGATTTCATGGGGTGTTCAGAAAATCAAAAGGTTAGTCTTGCTATTTACCGTTTGGAGGGTGAGGCAGATCAGTGGTGGTCTATGGTTAAAAATATCAGGGACGCCGATGAGATTGATGCTCTTGACTGGGATGAATTCAAAGGTATGTTTCTTGAAAAGTATTTTCCTAAGGCTGTTCGACTTAGGATGGAGAAACAATTCTTGGAATTGAGGCAAGAGGAAGACTCAGTGACTACCTATGAATAAAGGTTCACTCGATTGGCAAGGTATGCTCCAAATTTTATCTGAGACCTTGATAGTAAAATCAATCGTTTTTTACTCAGGATTAAAGCCAAAATATCAAAGGGCATTAGCTTCTCGTGAGTTTAAAAGTTATGAAAATCTTTTTAGATGTGCTGAGAAGGTGGAAATGGAGTTTTTCGATGATCAAGTGTTCTATAACAACCAACAGAAGAAGAGACCGAGGTGGTAGGAGAAAGGTAAGAATTCTTCAAAAAAGTCTGATGGTAAGAAAACTAAGTTTCCAGTTTGTGATAAATGTGGCAAAAGGCATGCTGGGGAATGTCTTCTGAATTCTGGAAAGTGCTACCGATGTGGTAAGATAGGACATAAGGCTCGTGATTGCACTGAAAAGGATCAAGGTGAAGGTAAGACCAAATTTGATTTACAGTTAGTGAAATGTTATAAGTGCAATGAGATGGGTCACTATGAAAACGAGTGTCCGACAAAGAGCTTGAGTGATGGGAAGCAGTTAGACTACAAGCAGAAAGGGGTGGTGAAATCCTTTGCAACTACTTCAGCAGATGTCGGGCCATCAAATGAAGTTATATCAGGTACTTTGTTTGTTTTTTCAGATTATGTCAGTGTGTTGTTTGATTCGGGGTCTACACATTCTTTCATCTCTGAAAGCTTTTCTAGTAAAATGGGAATACCATCTCAAGAAATTACTCCTGAACTTGTGGTAAAAACACCTGGGGGAAATGTTGAGGCAAAAAGGATTTATAAGAATCTTCCTATCCTTATCTGTGGAAAGAACCTACTTGCAAACCTTATTGTTTTACCTCTAGTAGAGTTTGATGTTATCCTGGGTATGGATTGGATCTCAATTTACCATGCTAAGATTGATTGTAGAGCTAAAAAAGTTTATTTTCAGAAATACTTTCGGTTTGTGTACAATAATGAACCCTTACTGTTGATAACATATCAAGAGGCCGAGAAACTTGTAAAAGATGGAAATGAATGTTACCTTGCACACATTGTTGAAAATAAGGGAACTGTTCAGATTAATGATGTGCCAGTGGTAAATGAGTATCCTGATGTTTTTCCTAATGAGTTGCCTGGAATAATACCAGATCGGGAAGTTGAGTTTACAGTTGACTTATTTCCTGATGCTAAGCCAATTTCAAAACCCCCTTATCGAATGGCTCAAATTGAACTTTTAGAGTTGAAGGAGCAATTGCAAGATTTATTAGAGAAAGGTTTCATTCGACCTAGCACATCACCATGGGGTGCTCCTGTTTTATTTGTTAAAAAGAAAGATGGTTCTATGAGACTTTGCATTGATTATAGGGCCTTGAATAATATCACTGTTAAGAACAAATATCCTTTGCCTCATATCGATGATTTGTTTGATCAGCTCTAGGGAGCTCAGTTTTTTTCAAAGATTGACTTGATATCGGGGTACCATCAGCTAAAGGTAAAGGAGGCAGATATTTCGAAGACCACGTTCCGTACAAGATATGGCCACTATGAATTTGTAGTAATGCCTTTTGGTCTAACCAATGCACCTGCTGTATTCATGGACTTAATGAATAGAATTTTCCATGAGTTCTTGGATAAGATTGTGGTGGTTTTTATTGATGATATTTTGGTGTTTTCTAAAAGTAAAGAAGAGCATGAAATACATTTAAGGGTTATCTTGCAAACCTTAAAAGAAAATAAATTGTATGGGAAATTCATCAAGTGTGAGTTTTGGTTGCAACAAATTTCCTTCCTTGGTCACATTGTTTCTAAAGATGGGATAATTGTTGATCCTGCAAAAACAAAAGTTGTGGAAGACTGGACAAGACCCACAAATGTAACTGAGATTCGTAGCTTCCTTGGTTTGGAAGGCTATTACCGAAGGTTTGTTAGAAATGTTTCACGATTATCTAGTCCAATGACTAAGCTAACTCGGAAGGGTGTTAAGTTTATCTGGACAAAAGAATGTGATGATTGTTTTCAAGAATTAAAAAGAAGATTGGTGAATGCTCCAGTTTTGGCACTACCTTCCAGGAATGGTGAGTTTGTTATCTACAGTGATGCTTCATTGAAAGGACTTGGTTGCGTCCTAATGCAGAATGATCAGGTAATTGCTTATGCTTCACGACAGTTGAAAACTCATGAGGTAAATTACCCTACACATGATTTGGAATTAGCTACTGTTGTTTTTGCTTTAAAAATTTGGAGGCATCATTTGTATGGAGTAAAGTGTGAAATATATACTGATCACAAAAGTTTAAAGTATATATTCACTCAGAAAGAATTGAACATGAGACAAAGGAGATGGCTATAATTAATCAAGGATTATGATTGTACAATTCATTACCATCCGGGAAAAGCAAATAAAGTGGCTGATGCTTTGAGTCGAAAAAGTAATGCTTCATTAGCAATGTTGCATTTGGAACGTGATCCTTTGGTTAAGGATTTGATGAACTTTGGCATAGAAGTTGTTGGTGAAGGAATTTCTTCTGTTTTGTTTCAGGTATCAGTGAGATCATCTCTATCAGATAGAATCAAGCAAGCATAGAAGCAAGACAGTGAGTTGCAGAAAAAGGTAGAGCTGGTTCAAAAAGGTAAGTTGCCTGAATTCAACATTGATAATGATTGCGTTTTGAGATTTGGGAAGAGATTGTGTGTGCCTTGTGATTCACAGTTGAAGAGAGAGTTTTTATGTGAAGCTCATAGTTCTCCGTTTTTAGTTCATCCTGGCAGTACTAAGATGTATAGAGATCTGTGGGAGTATTACTGGTGGGATGGAATGAAAAGAGATATTGCTGATTTTACTGTGAAGTGTTTGACATATCAACAGGTTAAAGCAGAGCGGAAGTTACCGAAAGGGATGCTTCAGCCTTTACCAGTGCCAGAGTGGAAATGGGAGAATATATCCATGGACTTTGTTGTGGGATTACCAAAGACATCTCGAGGTAATAATGCAATCTGGGTTATTTTTGATCGCTTGACAAAATCTGCTCATTTCCTTCCTATTCGAGATACATTCTCTCTAGATCAACTTTCTCGTTTGTATCTTAAGGAGATAGTCAGGTTGCATGGAGTTCCCCTATCCATTGTGTCTGATCGTGATCTCAGGTTCACTTCTAACTTTTGGAAAGGCCTTCAGAAGTCGTTGGGTACTGAATTAATTTTTAGTACAGCTTTTCATCCTCAATCAGATGGGCAGTCAGAACGAACAATTCAAACATTGGAGGATATGCTACGTTCTTGCTCTATGGATTATCAGGGAAGTTGGGACCAACATATTTCTTTGGTTGAATTTTCATATAATAACAGTTTTCATTCTAGTATACAGATGGAACCATTTCAGGAATTATATAGGAAGCGGTGTCGAACTACAGCTTTTTGGGATGAAGTGGGTGAAAGGGAGTTGATGGGACCAAAATTGGTAGAAGAGATGGCAGAAAAAGTTCAGCTGATTCAGAAGCACATGAGAACAGCTTAGATCAGGCAGAAGAGTTATGCGGATAACCGGAGGAAGGATCTATCTTTCGAGGTAGGTGATCATGTTTTTCTCAAAGTATCACCATGGAAAAGTGTGATGCGATTTGGTAAGAAAGGAAAGTTGAGTCCAAGGTTCACTGGACCATATGAAATTCTGGAGAGAGTTGGATCAGTTGCATACCGGGTGGCTTTACCTCCGATTTTATCTCAGGTACACAATGTTTTTCACGTTTCGATGTTGAGAAAGTATATGCCAGATTCATATCATTTTTTGAGTCTAGAGGTAGTTCAGCTGGAAGAGAACCTATCTTATGAGGAACAACTGGTCCAGATTCTTAACCACAGGGAGCAAGTGTTAAGGAATAAAGTGATTAAGCAGGTAAAGGTTTTGTGGAAAAACCACATGATGGAAGAGGCAACATGGGAATCTGAAAATTCAATGAGGGATAAGTACCCCCATTTATTTGATAAGTAAATAAATTGCGGGGACGCAATTTTCTAAAGGGGGGAAGGATGTAACATCCCAAGTAAGTAATGAATAATAGATATTTATATCTATGTATATTAATGATTAAGACAGTGTTTTAGAGGCTTAAAATGAAAATAAATACAATCTTATGCAGGGAATACACTAATAATCTTAAAAGATTGTTTTACTGCCTTTTGATAGCAAACCCTTTTTAAATAAATCTTTTGAAAATTTTATAATCTATATTTGTCAAAATAAACATATTCATTATGATTGGGACATTGAATTTTACATTGGATAAATTTTTGGTATTTTTCTGACAATGTTCATTTTTTAATGAATAGTGAAAATACTGCATTTTACATCAAAATTGCTTTTTCATTTAATTTAATTATATGGTTAGATTATATTTTTAATTGGTCTTAATGTGTAATCTGAATATATTTTTACCATTTTATCCAATTATGGTCATTGGAATCAATTTCACTTTGAAATTGGACTTAAACTGGTATCAATCTTTTGATACTTATTATTTCATAAAAACACGTTATTTGTCATGATAGCGGGAATTAATTATTAAATTAATTAATGTGACTTATATGTTTTGAATTTTGTAAAATAGACTTCATTTTTGAATTCAGAATATCAGATATAGCTTAGGGTGAAGTTTTGGTATTTTTCTGAAAAACTTCATTTTTGATGAATAGTGAAATCACTAAGTGGTAGTTAAAGAAACTGATTTTTCGTTTAAATGAAATTTTGCCACCTTTGTGTTTTGAATTTCAAAAATCCGACATACATGGTTGTCATTAAGAAGTAAAATGTGGTTCAATGGGATTAAAATAATTTTTTGGTGAATAGTAACTTATTAAGTTTTTAATCGCGATTAAAGGTAATTAGTGTAGTTTAAGGTAAAAATAATGCTTTTATAAAATGAGGTGAGCTTGACACATGTCTTACCCTCATTGGTTGTGTCATGGCCGACCAAGACAAGTCATGGGTCAACTGGGGGACCCCATGGAGCCACTTTGGTTGGGAAATGACATAAATAACTTTTTATTAAATGTTAAAGTAAAAATGACACACACATAAGGTGTTTTACTAAAACAATTTTTACATGGGGTTATACAAGTTAGATTTTTGACTATAAATATTAATTAGAAATCTAAAAAGATTTCCTACATCATGGTATTTTTTTTATAATTTTTAGACATTAAATAAATTAAATTATTTATGACATCATGATGATGCAGCGATTACCTCATTATTTAACGATTTAAATAAAATGGAAAGATAATGTAAACTCTAAGACCTACACATGGCCAAAACCTATTGGATGGGTGTATTTCGAACCCTTATCACCTTATCCTCGAATTATATCAATGTGGGACCTTTTTAATCCGAAACTCAGTTTAAAATAAAGTAACTTATCTTTACTTTCCAAAAGTGTCCCTCCTCTCCTCTTATAAAAGGCCCCCACCTCTACCTCATTTCACACACTCCTCAAGCCTTTGGCTCGGCCATCCCCTGCCCATTTACTCTCTCCACATCCCTCTCCTCATCCTAGAGGATTCCCTTTGGGCAGAATCCTTTCAAAGGAAGCCTTTAGGCTCAAATCAAAAGGAGTTACACTTTTAAAGGTAATTCATTCTCTCATGTTCATTTGTTTTATTTTGATTCTGAAACCCACTAAACTATTTTTATTTACTTATTTTGTAACAACACCATTATCTTCAATATACTAGGATGTTGTTATAAGATTTATTCGAGCTACACTCTCACACAAATACATCAAATGGTTAAAGAACATACAGTTTCCGTGGATGGCGAAATTCTGCCTCCCGAAACGATGATTGTTCAATACTCATTTAACACCTTCAAAGGTGGCCATTATGATGTCACTATTTTTATATATGATATATAATATGTTTATTCTTTCCTTAAGCTTCTGTATTTTTCATTTATGGCATACCATTATTGTTTCCATTATGGGTAAACACGATATCCTCATTTTAGGAAGTGCGGACTACCGCCCCCTGAAAGTGATTTGATTCGTTAATACCATATGTGGGATGTGTAAAGGATAAATCTAATGATATTATATATGTTATTATACTGGAATTATAATATACTCTTATATAATCATGATTCCATTCCAGAAAATACGAAATAGAAATGGAAGTAGTGTTCATGCGTACGTACGGCTTACCGTCTCCATGAACGGTGCATTTCATTTCTTACCTCTAAATGTGATGTAATATTATAAATACATATATATTATGAATATATATGATATATATGTTATCCAAATCATTAATATCATTTTGGATATAATGAACCTTTGACCAAATTAATAACATGTAAGTGTAAGAAGTCTATTTTTGACTTAAGAACCAAGTACCGACAAAATGAACATTATTAACTTAAATGATTAAATTATGTTCATAACATGGTATAAAAGGAATAATAAACTTGAAAAAGGTTCTTAAGCAAGTATAGATTAACTCAAGTTTATTATTCAGGAGATTAAAGAACGGTCGGGTCAAGTCGGATACGAGGTATGGGACTTCGTCTCAATCTCCTTTCATTGAGGCATATTTTGTTTTATACACAACCTTCTTTTATATGGTGTAAAAACCCCTTTGAATTTTATGTTTATCCAAAAGGAATATTTTTTATACAAAGAGTTTTACTAAATGAAAAAAGGGAATGTTTTGTCGTGCGTATGCGGCGACAACAACTTCTCCGCCGCTGTGACCATTATTTGAGTTTCGGATTCCTCTACAAGCCATACCTTCTTTTTAAAAGAAAAATAAATACCATGTTTTAATTTTATTTTATTTTGGTATTGAAAATGGTTTTCATAATGTTTTTATATCAATGTGTTGTATTGATATCTTGTGATTGAAAGGTGGAAATGTTATGTTTCCTTTATGCATGTTTTATGTGATACGATTATGTTGAGGTTCTTGGGAATTATTATGAAGACGGGTGGTTCCGTGATAAACTAAGGGCGGGTGAGCCCGATATAGCTCTCCAATGCATTGGGTAACGTGAAGGAGTGAAACGTTAAGGTTTATCTGAAGAGATTTTAGGGAATATATTGTGATGGGTATTCCAAACGTAACCAAGAGGGTTACTCCCTACGTAAGAATGTTATGAATGCCTCAAGTTACCTTTATGTCTTATGATTTCTATGATTTATTCATGATTTGATGAGGTATGTTAAAGTGCTTATGTTTTATGGGTAAATTATGATCTCATCCTTATGTATATATGTACCCATGTTTCCTTTCCATATTTTTATATCCCTTACTGAGCTTTTTATGCTCATCCCAAGTTTTTTTGAAATGTTTTTCACAGTTCAAGGGAAAGGTACAGAATATGATAGTGTCAAGGAAGTGTCAATAAAGAATCCATGTTTATTTTAAATATGTTTCCATTGATGGGAATGAAGAATACTATCTTTATGTAACCACTTTGTTTATATGTGGAATGTAATGCAAGTTTTATGATCTAATTCTCTAAAACTCTAAACCCAAAAAAATCCTCAATGTGTAATTTTGTAATAACTCAAGATTAAGTAAGGTTTAAGGCTGGGGCCTTATAGTTGGTATCAGAGGTTGGTTTAGATAACTTTAGGAGTTAGAATTCTATTAAATGATTATCCAAAAATATTTTTTTTTTTTTTTGAAATGATATAGCATTTGAAGATTACCATGTTGCTTCATCTAAGACATGTTTGTTCAGAATGGTTTTCCACAGAGGAAACAGGGAAGCAGTGCTAGGAAGGCATACAGAAGGAAATAACCTTCCGAATCAGCATCCTGAGATGGTCGGAATTGGTACTGAACAGTTTGTTGCAGTAATGGCGCAGTTGACTCAAGCGATAAATGGTGGTGGTATCCATGCATGAGATCAGCCAGATCAACCGCAGAGGAACATGTCAGTGGTGGAACATTTCATGAGGCAACATCCCCCATCATTCAGAGGATCATCTGAACCTGTGTTAGATGAAGGGTGGATTAAAGCACTGGAGAAGATTTTCGATTTCATGGGGTGTTCAGAAAATCAAAAGGTTAGTCTTGCTATTTACCGTGTGGAGGGTGAGGCAGATCAGTGGTGGTCTATGGTTAAAAATATCAGGAACGCCGATGAGATTGATGCTCTTGACTGGGATGAATTCAAAGGTATGTT
Source organism: Viscum album (assembly GCA_963277665.1). Taxonomy (NCBI): domain Eukaryota; kingdom Viridiplantae; phylum Streptophyta; class Magnoliopsida; order Santalales; family Viscaceae; genus Viscum; species Viscum album. The sequence continues at coordinate 123,155,268 of OY728150.1, forward strand.
TCTTGAAAAGTATTTTCCTAAGGTTATTCGACTTAGGATGGAGAAACAATTCTTGGAATTGAGGCAAGAGGAAGACTCAGTGACTACCTATGAAGAAAGGTTCACTCGATTGGCAAGGTATGCTCCAAATTTTATCTGAGACCTTGATAGTAAAATCAATCGTTTTTACTCAGGATTAAAGCCAAAATATCAAAGGGAATTAGCTTCTTGTGAGTTTAAAAGTTATGAAAAGCTTGTTAGATGTGCTGATAAGGTGGAAATGGAGTTTTTCGATGATCAAGTGTTCTATAACAACCAACAGAAGAAGAGACCGAGGTGGTAGGAGAAAGGTAAGAATTCTTCAAAAAAGTCTGATGGTAAGAAAACTAAGTTTCCAGTTTGTGATAAATGTGGCAAAAGGCATGCTGGGGAATGTCTTCTGAATTCTGGAAAGTGCTACCGATGTGGTAAGATAGGACATAAGGCTCGTGATTGCACTGAAAAGGATCAAGGTGAAGGTAAGACCAAATTTGATTTACAGTTAGTGAAATGTTATAAGTGCAATGAGATGGGTCACTATGAAAACGAGTGTCCGACAAAGAGCTTGAGTGATGGGAAGCAGTTAGACTACAAGCAGAAAGGGGTGGTGAAATCCTTTGCAACTACTTCAGCAGATGTCGGGCCATCAAATGAAGTTGTATCAGGTACTTTGTTTGTTTTTTAAGATTATGTCAGTGTGTTGTTTGATTCGGGGTCTACACATTCTTTCATCTCTGAAACCTTTTCTAGTAAAATGGGAATACCATCTCAAGAAATTACTCCTGAACTTGTGGTAAAAACACCTGGGGGAAATGTTGAGGCAAAAAGGATTTATAATAATCTTCCTATCCTTATCTGTGGAAAGAACCTACTTGCAAACCTTATTGTTTTACCTCTAGTAGAGTTTGATGTTATCCTGGGTATGGATTGGATCTCAATTTACCATGCTAAGATTGATTGTAGAGCTAAAGAAGTTTATTTTCAGAAAGACTTTCGGTTTGTGTACAAGAATGAACCCTTACTGTTGATAACATATCAAGAGGCCGAGAAACTTTTAAAAGATGGAAATGAATGTTACCTTGCACACATTGTTGAAAATAAGGGAACTGTTCAGATTAATGATGTGCCAGTGGTAAATGAGTATCCTGATGTTTTTCCTAATGAGTTGCCTGGAATAATACCAGATCGGGAAGTTGAGTTTACAGTTGACTTATTTCCTGATGCTAAGCCAATTTCAAAACCCCCTTATCGAATGGCTCAAATTGAACTTTTAGAGTTGAAGGAGCAATTGCAAGATTTATTAGAGAAAGGTTTCATTCGACCTAGCACATCACCATGGGGTGCTCCTGTTTTATTTGTTAAAAAGAAAGATGGTTCTATGAGACTTTGCATTGATTATAGGGCCTTGAATAATATCACTGTTAAGAACAAATATCCTTTGCCTCATATCGATGATTTGTTTGATCAGCTCTAGGGAGCTCAGTTTTTTTCAAAGATTGACTTGAGATCGGGGTACCATCAGCTAAAGGTAAAGGAGGCAGATATTTCGAAGACCACGTTCCGTACAAGATATGGCAACTATGAATTTGTAGTAATGCCTTTTGGTCTAACCAATGCACCTGCTGTATTCATGGACTTAATGAATAGAATTTTCCATGAGTTCTTGGATAAGTTTGTGGTGGTTTTTATTGATGATATTTTGGTGTTTTCTAAAAGTAAAGAAGAGCATGAAATACATTTAAGGGTTATCTTGCAAACCTTAAAAGAAAATAAATTGTATGGGAAATTCATCAAGTGTGAGTTTTGGTTGCAACAAATTTCCTTCCTTGGTCACATTGTTTCTAAAGATGGGATAATTGTTGATCCTGAAAAAACAAAAGTTGTGGAAGACTGGCCAAGACCCACAAATGTAACTGAGATTCATAGCTTCCTTGGTTTGGAAGGCTATTACCGAAGGTTTGTTAGAAATTTTTCACGGTTATCTAGTCCAATGACTAAGCTAACTCGGAAGGGTGTTAAGTTTATCTGGACAAAAGAATGTGATGATTGTTTTCAAGAATTAAAAAGAAGATTGGTGAATGCTCCAGTTTTGGCACTACCTTCCAGGAATGGTGAGTTTTTTATCTACAGTGATGCTTCATTGAAAGGACTTGGTTGCGTCCTAATGCAGAATGATCAGGTAATTGCTTATGCTTCACGACAGTTGAAAACTCATGAGGTAAATTACCCTACACATGATTTGGAATTAGCTACTGTTGTTTTTGCTTTAAAAATTTGGAGGCATCATTTGTATGGAGTAAAGTGTGAAATATATACTGATCACAAAAGTTTAAAGTATATATTCACTCAGAAATAATTGAACATGAGACAACGGAGATGGCTATAATTAATCAAGGATTATGATTGTACAATTCATTACCATCCGGGAAAAGAAAATAAAGTGGCTGATGCTTTGAGTCGAAAAAGTAATGCTTCATTAGCAATGTTGCGTTTGGAACGTGATCCTTTGGTTAAGGATTTGATGAACTTTGTCATAGAAGTTGTTGGTGAAGGAAGTTCTTCTGTTTTGTTTCAGGTATCAGTGAGATCATCTCTATCAGATAGAATCAAGCAAGCATAGAAGCAAGACAGTGAGTTGCAGAAAAAGGTAGAGCTGGTTCAAAAAGGTAAGTTGCCTGAATTCAACATTGATAATGATTGCGTTTTGAGATTTGGGAAGAGATTGTGTGTGCCTTGTGATTCACAGTTGAAGAGAGAGTTTTTATGTGAAGCTCATAGTTCTCCGTTTTTAGTTCATCCTGGCAGTACTAAGATGTATAGAGATCTGCGGGAGTATTACTGGTGGGATGGAATGAAAAGAGATATTGCTGATTTTACTGTGAAGTGTTTGACATATCAACAGGTTAAAGCAGAGCGGAAGTTACCGAAAGGGATGATTCAGCCTTTACCAGTGCCAGAGTGGAAATGGGAGAATATATCCATGGACTTTGTTGTGGGATTACCAAAGACATCTCGATGTAATAATGCAATCTGGGTTATTGTTGATCGCTTGACAAAATCTGCTCATTTCCTTCCTATTCGAGATACATTCTCTCTAGATCAACTTTCTCGTTTGTATCTTAAGGAGATAGTCAGGTTTCATGGAGTTCCCCTATCCATTGTGTCTGATCGTGATCCCAGGTTCACTTCTAACTTTTGGAAAGGCCTTCAGAAGTCGTTGGGTACTGAATTAATTTTTAGTACAGCTTTTCATCCTCAATCAGATGGGCAGTCAGAACGAACAATTCAAACATTGGAGGATATGCTACGTTCTTGCTCTATGGATTATCAGGGAAGTTGGGACCAACATCTTTCTTTGGTTGAATTTTCATATAATAACAGTTTTCATTCTAGTATACAGATGGCACCATTTCAGGAATTATATAGGAAGCGGTGTCGAACTACAGCTTTTTGGGATGAAGTGGGTGAAAGGGAGTTGATGGGACCAAAATTGGTAGAAGAGATGGCAGAAAAAGTTCAGCTGATTCAGAAGCACATGAGAACAGCTCAGATCAGGCAGAAGAGTTATGCGGATAACCGGAGGAAGGATCTATCTTTCGAGGTAGGTGATCATGTTTTTCTCAAAGTATCACCATGGAAAAGTGTGATGCGATTTGGTAAGAAAGGAAAGTTGAGTCCAAGGTTCACTGGACCATATGAAATTCTGGAGAGAGTTGGATCAGTTGCATACCGGGTGGCTTTACCTCCGAGTTTATCTCAGGTACACAATGTTTTTCACGTTTCGATGTTGAGAAAGTATATGCCAGATTCATCTCATGTTTTGAGTCCAGAGGTAGTTCAGCTGGAAGAGAACCTATCTTATGAGGAACAACCGGTCCAGATTCTTAACCACATGGAGCAAGTGTTAAGGAATAAAGTGATTAAGCAGGTAAAGGTTTTGTGGAAAAACCACATGATGGAAGAGGCAACATGGGAATCTGAAAATTCAATGAGGGATAAGTACCCCCATTTATTTGATAAGTAAATAAATTGCGGGGACGCAATTTTCTAAAGGGGGGAAGGATGTAACATCCCAAGTAAGTAATGAATAATAGATATTTATATCTATGTCTATTAATGATTAAGACAGTGTTTTAGAGGCTTAAAATGAAAATAAATACAATCTTATGCAGGGAATACACTAATATTCTTAAAAGATTGTTTTACTGCCTTTTGATAGCAAACCCTTTTTAAATAAATCTTTTGAAAATTTTATAATCTATATTTGTCAAAATAAACATATTCATTATGATTGGGACATTGAATTTTACATTGGATAAATTTTTGGTATTTTTCTGACAATGTTCATTTTTTAATGAATAGTGAAAATACTGCATTTTACATCAAAACTGCTTTTTCATTTAATTTAATTATATGGTTAGATTATATTTTTAATTGGTCTTAATGTGTAATCTGAATATATTTTTACCATTTTATCCAATGATGGTCATTGGAATCAATTTCACTTTGAAATTGGACTTAAACTGGTATCAATCTTTTGATACTTATTGTTTCATAAAAACACGTTATTTGTCATGATAGCGGGAATTAATTATTAAATTAATTAATGTGACTTATATGTTTTGAATTTTGTAAAATAGACTTCATTTTTTAATTCAGAATATCAGATATAGCTTAGGGTGAATTTTTGGTATTTTTCTGAAAAACTTCAATTTTTGATGAATAGTGAAATCACTAAGTGGTAGTTAAAGAAACTAATTTTTCGTTTAAATGAAATTTTGCCACCTTTGTGTTTTTAATTTCAAAAATCCGACATACATGGTTGTCATTAAGAAGTAAAATGTGGTTCAATGGGATTAAAATATTTTTTTGGTGAATAGTAACTTATTAAGTTTTTAATCGCGATTAAAGGTCATTAGTGTAGTTTAAGGTAAAAATAATGATTTTATAAAATGAGGTGAGCTTGACACATGTCCTACCCTCATTGGTTGTGTCATGGCCGACCAAGACAAGTCATGGGTCAACTGGGGGACCCCATGGAGCCACTTTGGTTGGGAAATGACATAAATAACTTTTTATTAAATGTTAAAGTAAAAATGACACACACATAAGGTGTTTTACTAAAACAATTTTTACATGGGGTTATACAAGTCAGATTTTTGACTATAAATATTCATTAGAAATCTAAAAAGATTTCCTACATCATGGTATTTTTTTTATAATTTTTAGACATTAAATAAATTAAATTATTTATGACATCATGATGATGCAACGATTACCTCATTATTTAACGATTTAAATAAAATGGAAAGATAATGTAAAATCTAAGACCTACACATGGCCAAAACCTATTGGATGGGTGTATTTCGAACCCTTATCACCTTATCCTCAAATTATATCAATGTGGGACCTTTTTAATCCGAAACTCAGTTTAAAATAAAGTAACTTATCTTTACTTTCCAAAAGTGCCCCTCCTCTCCTCTTATAAAAGGCCCCCACCTCTACCTCATTTCACACACTCCTCAAGCCTTTTGCTCGGCCATCCCCTGCCCATTTACTCTCTCCACATCCCTCTACTCATCCTAGAGGATTCCCTTTGGGCAGAATCCTTTCAAAGGAAGCCTTTAGGCTCAAATCAAAAGGAGTTACACTTTTAAAGGTAATTCATTCTCTCATGTTCATTTGTTTTATTTTGATTCTGCAACCCCCTAAACTATTTTTATTTACTTCTTTTGTAACAACACCAGTATCTTCAATATACTAGGATGTTGTTATAAGATTTATTCGAGCTACACTCTCACACAACTACATCAAATGGTTAAAGAACATACAGTTTCCGTGGATGGCGAAATTCTGCCTCCCGAAACGATGATTGTTCAATACTCATTTAACACCTTCAAAGGTGGCCATTATGATGTCACTATTTTTATATATGATATATAATATGTTTATTCTTTCCTTAAGCTTCTGTATTTTTCATTTATGGCATACCATTATTGTTTCCATTATGGGTAAACACGATATCCTCATTTTAGGAAGTGCGGACTACCGCCCCCTGAAAGTGATTTGATTCGTTAATACCATATGTGGGATGTGTAAAGGATAAAGTTAATGATATTATATATTTTATTATACTGTAATTATAATATACTCTTATATCATCATGATTCCATTCCAGAAAATACGAAATAGAAATGGAAGTAGCGTTCATGTGTACGTACGGCTTACCGTCTCCATGAACGGTGCATTTCATTTCTTACCTCTAAATGTGATGTAATATTATAAATACATGTATATGATGAATATATATGATATATATGTTATCCAAATCATTAATATCATTCTGGATATAATGAACCTTTGACCAAATTAACAACATGTAAGTGTAAGAAGTCTATTTTTGACTTAAGAACCATGTACCGACAAAATGAACATTATTAACTTAAATGATTACATTATGTTCATAACATGGTATAAAAGGAATAATGAACTTGAAAAAGGTTCTTAAGCAAGTAGAGATTAACTCAAGTTTATTATTCAGGATATTAAATAACGTTCGGGTCAAGTCGGATACGAGGTATGGGACTTCGTCTTAATCTCCTTTCATTGAGGCATATTTTGTTTTATACACAACCTTCTTTTATACGGTGTACAAACCCCTTTGACTTTTACGTTTATCCAAAAGGAATCTTTTTTATACGAAGCGTTTTACTAAATGACAAAAGGGAATGTTTTGTCGTACGTATGCGGCGACAACGACTTCTCCGCTGCTGTGACCATTATTTGAGTTTCGGCTTCCTCTACAAGCCATACCTTCTTTTTAAAAGAAAAATAAATACCATGTTTTAATTTTCTTTTATTTTGGTATTTAAAATTGTTTTCATAATGTTTTTATATCAATTTGTTGTATTGATATCTTGTGATTGAAAGGTGGAAATGTTATGTTTCATTTATGCATGTTTTATGTGATACGATTATGTTGAGGTTCTTGGGCATTATTATGAAGACGGGTGGTTCCGTGATAAACTAAGGGCGGGTGAGCCCGATATAGCTCTCCAATGCATTGGGTAACGTGAAGGAGTGAAACTTTAAGGTTTCTCCGAAGATATTTTAGGGAATATACTGTGATGGGTATTCCAAACATAACCAAGAGGGTTACTCCCTATGTAAGAATGTTATGAATGCCTCAAGTTACCTTTATGTCTTATGATTTCTATGATTTATTCATGATTTGATGAGGTATGTTAAAGTGCTTATGTTTTATGGGTAAAGTATGATCTCATCCTTATGTATATATGTACCCATGTTTCCTTTCCATATTTTTATATCCCTTACTGAGCTTTTTATGCTCATCCCAAGTTTTTTTGAAATGTTTTTCACATGTCAAGGGAAAGGTACAGGATATGATAGTGTCAAGGAAGTGTCAAGAAAGAATCCATGTTTATTTTAAATATGTTTCCATTGATGGGAATGAAGAATACTATCTTTATGTAACCACTTTGTTTATATGTGGAATGTAATGCCAGTTTTATGATCTAATTCTCTAAAACTATAAACCCGAAAATATCCTCAATGTGTAATCTTGTAATAACTCAAGATTAAGTAAGGTTTAAGGCTGGGGCCTTATAGCTGGAATCATTTACCCCATCTCTGATAGCCAATGGTTCAGTCCTATTCAAGTAGGTCCTAAAAAAACTGGCCTTACAGTAATCAAAAATGAAAACAATGAATTGGTTCCAACTCATGTGTAGAATAGTTAGAATGTCTATATAGACTATTGTTGTCTAAACCAATGCACTGGGAAGGACCATTTCCCTTTGCCATTCATTGACCAAATTCTAGAGAGGCTAGTGGATAAGTCCCACTATTGTTTCCTTGATGGGTATTCTGGATACTTTTATATCCATATTTCCCATGAAGATTAGGAAAAGACAACCTTCACTTGAACCTTTGGCATATTTTCATATAGGAGGATTCCATTTGGTCTGTGCAATGCTCTGGGTACTTTCCAGCGATGCATGGTTAGTATTTTTTTGGATTACCTGGAGAATTACATGGAAATTTTCATGAATGATTTCACTGTTTATGTATCCTCTTTTGATTAATGTTTAAGTAGTCTTGGTTTAGTCCTACGTCGCTGTATTAAAAATAATATTGTATTAAATTATGATAATTTCCATTTCATGGTGTGACAATGTATAGTTTTGGGAAATTTCATTTCCAAGGATTGTATCCAAGTAGATAAATCAAAAGTGGATTTAATTTCTTCCCTATCATTCCCAAAAAATGTACAGGATATACGGTCTTTCCTAGGTCATGTTGGTTTTTACCGTTGTTTCATTCATGACTTTAGTAAAATTGCACTCCCCCTCTCCCGGTTACTCCAAAAAGAAAAAGAATTTGTTTTTGATGATGAATGTGAGTAATCTTTTAATAAGTTAAAATGGAGTCTCACGTCACCCCCAGTAATCCAACTACCTTGGTGGGATTTACTATTTGAGTTCATGTGTGATGCCTCTAACTATTCAGTTGGGGAAGTCTTGTCATAAAGGTTCGATCGAGTTCCACATGTCATTACCTATGCCTAACGTACACTGAACCATGCCCAAACGAACTAAACCACAACTAAAAAATAATTCCTTTCCATTGTGTTTTCCTTGGACAAATTTAGGTCATATATTTTAGGGTCTAAAGTCAATATGTTCTTAGACCATGCAGCCCTCTAGTATCTTCTTAAAAAACCGAAATCCAAACCATGTCTCATTCGTTGGATGCTCCTCCTTCAGGAATTAAATTTAGAAATTATAGATAAAAAAGGAGCAGATAATATGGTGGCTGACCATATCAGTAGGATTCCCCCATCCTCGAACATTAACTCATCCCCCTGTATTCCTATAAATGATATGTTTCCTAACGAGAAATTGTACCGAGTGGAAGATGGTATTCCTTGGTATGCTGAAATTATAAATTATTTGGTGGCATCTTGAATTCCTACTGATTTCAATAAAAACCAAGTTAGTCATCTAAAACATGAGTCTCATTGGTACATTTGTGATGACCCCTACCTCTGGCGCACATGTAGTGATAAAGTCCTTAGGATTTGTGTTCCCGATAGCAAGTTTCAATCTATCCTTAGATTCTATCACACTCTTGCTTGTGGGGGCCACTTTGGTCCCCAACAGACTGCTCACAAGGTCCTTGATTCTGGCCTCTTTTGGCCAACACTTTTTTGGGATGCCCATAATTTTTAAAATCTTGTCCTCATTGTCAAATAATGGGGAATGTCTCTAAAAGAAATTAAATGCCACAATAATCATTTATCTTTCATGAAATGTTTTATGTTTGGGGAATTGACTTTATGGATCCATTTCCCAATTCCTTTGGCAACTTGTACATTCTTCTGGCGGTCGATTATGTGTCAAAATTGGTAGAGTCCCGAGCCACAAGGACAGATGATTCCAAAACAGTTGTGGAATTTTTTGAGAACTCATATCTTTTGTAGGTTTGGATTACCTAGGTTCATCATTAGTGACTAGGGTTCTCATTTCTACAACCAAACAATGCAATCACTTTTGCGTCGGTATGGGGTTGGTCATAGAGTGTCTACTACATATAACCCATAGACCAATGGTCAAGCCGAGGTGTCAAATAGAGAGGTAAAATAGATTCTTGAAAAAACAGTTTAACCCAATAGAAAAGATTGGAGTCTTCAACTTGATGATTCATTATGGGCCTACTGTACTGCTTTCAAAACTCCCATTGGATATCATATTGTGTTTGGAAAGAGTTTTCACCTGCTTGTTGAGATTGAGCACCGAGCCTAATGGTACATCAAACAATGCAATTATAATATTTCAGGTGCAAGTTCTCAAAGGAAGTTTCATATTTAGGAGTTGGAGGAAATGATAATAGATGCATATGAAAACTCTAAGATTTATAAGGAGAGAACCAAGGCTGCCCATGATCGTCTTATACTTCATCGCCAGTTCCACATTAGGCAGAAGTTCCTACTTTATAATTCAAGGCTGAAGTTGCATCCAAGTAATCTTTTTTTCCACTGGTTTGTCCCATACACTGTTATTAATGTATCTCCATTTGGTGTTGTTCAGGTTCAAAATGAAGAAACTAAGCAAACCTTCACTGTCAATGGGAAGCAGCTAAAGCACTTCCACGAAGCCCTTCTAGAGTTCCCGATGGAGGAACTTCATATTCAAGAAGTAACATACTAGTGAAATACACCAAGTTTTATCCTTCCTTCTCACATTATCAATTATTACAGTGAGTAAACTACACATTCTAGGTGTGGGGGGATGGGTACATTCCTGGGTTAGTTAGGAATTTTCATCATCTTTTTTCTTTCTTCTCTTTTTCTCCTTCTTTATGGTATTTTAACCTTTCCCCATCTTTCTGAGTTCATTAAGATTTTCATTGTCTTTTTTCTTTCTTATCTTTTTTTCCTTCTTTATGGTATTTTTACTCCCCCCCCCCCTTATGGTCACCAAATCATGGAACTTACTGAAAATGCATGTTGAAATTTTTGATTCCATGATGATTTAACATTTGATAAAAAATCTATCTCTATTTTGGATTGAATGTTTGTATGAATTTAACATTAGGGAGTGATTTTTAGTGAACTGGTTTTATATCAATGATATAAATGGTTGTATCACTATGAAACATTTGAGATGATTGATGCCCCTTGAGTGAGTAGTTTTTGGGAAAACTATGTCACTAATATCTCCACACATTTTTTTTCACCAAACCAAAAAGTGTGAATATTTATTACTTAATATAAGGTAAATATATGTTAGGTTAATATTTTTCATCTTTAAATGATATTTCCATACGTTCGTTCCTTATCTTATTTGTTTCATTACTGTACCAGATTGACCTATGCGTGTGTACCTAATGTCTGACTATTGTACGAACTCAAAAAAATTGGGTTGTGTATTGAGTAGGTAAAAAACCACTCCTCCTTAACCTTTTATCTTATTATAACTATTTAAATTAGTGTCGTGAGGATATCAAACAAGGTTTGAGATATGAGTGTGAGATTTGTTCCAAATGAAACTTCTAAAAAAACAAAAATAATAAATGAGGGGAGTGATGAAATGTGAAACATATGGGGATATCTAGGTAGGGAGATTATGGTTTTACTTCTAGGAATTATTAACTGAGTGGGTCTTGAAATATTATTTCAAAGGATGTAGGGCAAGTTTGGTGGAAAAAATCATTTAAAGCTGAATAATGTTAAAATAACCTATATTTATTGGATATAAAGTGGAAAGAATATCATAGAATGGTTTTCACACACACAAATGGAGATTTAGTGGAATGGTTGAATTTTGAATTCCTTTATCAATTTTGTGTCATGAATCTCTTTGAATTTCACTGTGATATGATTTATGAGACATCGTTTTCCATTTTCACTAGGAAGAACTCCTTGGTGTGGTTCGTGCATTGATCACATTACTTTAATGAATTAAAATTTCCTCAAATGTTAAATCTTCATGATGTTGGGAATATATGCATGATTTTTTTGGATATTTGATTTTTCCCAGGAGTGTAAATGTTTAGGTGTGGGGGTGTGATTTCATAGTAATTCACTATTCAATTCCACCCTTACACTGCTGTTTTAAACAAGTTTTGTAATGAATATTAAAAATATAATAATAAATTTTATTTCATTTTTTATTCAATGAATTAATGTTTATTACTGTTAAAAAGGGCAATTATACTTTCTTTGATATTTTCATTGAAGGTGGAGGTGATTTGGAGGCTCGGAGATCATTTAGAAGAAAAATGGACCAAACTACATAGCATCCCATGGACATCTTTCCACTGTTTTGAACATTACGAGAATTATGTGAATACAAATGGTCTGAAACTTTTTTATACTATCCAAAACATCATGGTATACAACTCTTATTAAGGAACCAAATTCTAATTCATCCATTTGGTGGCCCATCCGAACCATTCTGTCCAGGGGATAGAATCTTCCCAAATTCAAAAGTTTGTTTCGATATTTTGACCATATCTCTTAATCCAGTTGTATAATGGCCACCAAATTCGATAGGGAGATATTCAAAAGGCCTTAAAACAACTATTATCTTTTGTTCAAGTCGTGATATGGCTTTATACTATTCCAAAACTGAGACACAAGTGGTATCACAAAAACAGGGTGCCCAAAACCATGTCCCATTTTGGATATAAAAAGGAACCAAGGGCACCTCATTTGGGAGTTCAGAAAAGGAGTGAAGTGCTACCAATTTGGAGTTCCATAGGATTCCTATTCTCATATTTGAAGTTCTGTAGGCTCCTATCCTCATAGGGGAATCGATAATGAAGAAGGAATTCCGCCCGAGCTTTCTCCTCCACCCGATGTTGAGCTAATCGGTGGGTGTTCGTTGTGAGGGAGCGACAAACATGTCAAGGGAGTTCCAAAGCAAACATTAGCTACTGGTTTGAAGTAATTTGGGTGTTAAAACATTTATTTCCATGTATCTTACATACTTTAATATTTGAATGCTTGTTTTGATGCGTGTGAATGAGATGCTCTTAATTTCTAACCAATCGGCATGAGGTTTTGAGTGCGTGACTTGTGTTGTTCCGATTGGGTGACACAAGAATCCTTTTCTTACCCAATTTCTTGATATTTAAATATTATTTGTAAGCTATTATTCCATACATAATTTCTAGACCTTGACAATATGATTTTTATGTCAATATTTGGTTCTTCAAGCAATGAAATAAAGGCTTAGGAATTAATCGGAATTCCAATTAATTTCAACCAAATAATTACTCCAAACCTAAATTAATATCCAAGAATGATGAACTTGAAAGTGTGTAGTGAACTCACAATGAACCCTTTTATCTCATATTTTTTAAAACCCATTTGTCTTCTCAAATTTTAAACTTTCAATTAAGTAATTTCATCCTAAAACTATTTTCAAAACCACCCCCCCCCCCTATTTTAGTAATTCTTAGTAAAAACACACTCTATAAACCCACTAATGCTCCTTGAGAGACGACTTAGGGTCTTCCCTAGACTATAAATCAACCTTAAACACATAATAAATTTGAAGTGTCATGATAGCATGGTCATCTAGCACCGTACATCCTGTGAGGATCGGTGAAGCACTGGTGGGATGTGCAAGTTCAGGCTCACAGACATGAGGGACTGGCCTAGAAGGACTTCAAGGATAGGTTTTTTTAGCACTTTTTTTAGGATACATTGAGGGAATAGAGAGCTAGGGATTTATTGATCCTTTATTAGGGTGACATTTCCATCATGGACTATGCATCTACATTCACTGAGTTGTCCCTATTTGCACCATGTATGGTAAGAGATGACACTATGAGGGTGAGACGCTTCAAAGATGTTTTACAGAATTCCATCTAGGTGCAAGTAAAATCTTTAGACTGACCTCGTTATCATAGGCAGTGAATCAGACACTCATAGCCAAGGGAAACTTGATGGACAGGTCTCATTTGAGTAGGGAAGTAGCTTCAGGTGATGGTTCAGATAGTAGAAAGCAAGGTCGAGATGAGTTTCATTAGGGAATTCAGGCCAAAGAATTATCTAGCACTATTGGAATAGGGGGTTTTCCCAAAACTTATATACCAACAGTTTGCTTAAACCATTGGTATATAAGAGTTTTACCAATGGTTTTCTTAAACCGTTGGTAAACTTGGATAAATTCCCCCTTTTACCAACAGTTCACTAGAACCATTGGTAAAGGGGTCTAAATTCCCCCCTTTACCAATGGTTCTTGAAAACCGTTGGTAAAGGTTTGCCCCAATATCCCCACGTGGCCCTTCTCCTCTCCCCCATTTAGACAGAACCCTAATTCACCTCTCCCCCATGATTCAGCACCTCTCCCCCATTCGGACGACACCTCTCCCCCACAATCAGAGCACCTCTCTCCCATTCGGACATCACCTCTCTCAGGTTCATCTCGATTCCTCCATCTGAACGGTTGGAATCTCAGCGCCCCCCATCCAAGCTGTTGAATCTTCATCTGAACCATCCCAAATTAGGTATTTTCTTAAGAAGTACCTTATTTTTATTATTATCTATCTAATATTTTAGTTTTAAGTTTTTATTTTTATGTGTATCTATTTTTTTCTATTTTTATTTAACCTAGAAATCCCTTTTATATTTTTTCTCCGAAACCATAGAAAACCCTTTTATATTTTTTAGTTGTCACTTTAATTTATCATATAATTATATTAAAATGTTATATAAATAGATTGGATAGTTATAGACCTCTCGGTGGTCACCTACATGAATTGTATCTCACACATTTTTCGAGATTCCATTAGTTACCTAGATCAACTACATGATTATATGTTTAGATAAGAGGAATCATCATTTTACAGATTCATGACTACTCACATGACATAGGATGGAGCATGTAGCAGATGATTGGGTTGTATCTCAAGAAGCTAGGTCGAATTTTAGAATTTATTGAGCCTCTTGTATAGTACTACTTCCTACTAGTTGTAACTATGTTTTTCTTCTTGATACATGACATACATTACCATCATTCGATTTATGATTCTGTTATTAGTTGGTATTTCTAATTTGGTTATTTTCATCCATTTCTAATATTTTCCCATTGTTATCTTTCTTCCACTTTTTAACTGATAATATTAAAATTGTGCAACTTAGGTAATGAGGGAATAGTCTCCCCCAGACACAGCAAAGGCTCTCACTATTAGTCAATAACATTTGGAATTTTGGTAGATGTGCTTGAGGCCATGTGGCCATCTGGGTTCAGGTCACTAATGAGTGGCATCCTAGTTTGGGACATCACAATTCCTAGATATCCTTTTTATAGGTGTTTATAATCAAATCCATACCTATAACTATTGAAGGTCCCTCTACAAAATCAATTGGGACATGATTCAATGAATACAACCTATGATCTATGGCCCCAAACCTAGGATCCTTTAATCCATGGTTAAGGTGAAACTTGATGAGTCCATAACTACTTTTGATGTGATCCTCATCCTACTCCTCATCCTGATCTCCCTGAAGAAGTTAAAGTATAAAACTCATGTACTCCCAACAAGACCCTTAAGGGTTATGTATTCCTTGATCCACTTCCAATATCTTACTGGGAAATCCTTGAATATAGGCATCATAAATTCTGTATCTTATTTTCTTATATACATTGTATTTTGTTGTGTTTCTTAATATGATTCTCATATAGAGTAATGTGTCAGTTATGATTTTATATAAAGTAAACAATTGTCATTTACCTAAATATTTTTTTGATTGAACTTAAATATTATTAAATTTCTTTGAAATGACTTATTGCATTTTTTTACAGAATGGATAGAATTTGGATGTACGAAACTGATCATATTTCAACCGATTTTCAAAATAATTTGAACAGCTTTTTAGATTTTTCATTTGACAAGGCTTCAGATAGTGATCGCATACACTGCCCATATTCTAATTGTGTTGGAAGAACTTGGTTGATTCGTGAATCAGTTGTCTATCATATAACCAAATATGGTTTCCAAACAAACTATTAAGTGTGGTATCACAATGGAGAGAAAATTGAATCTCAAAATGTTGATGATCCAAATGATAGGACTAAATTAGAGAGTTTGATATATGATCAGTTTCCATTTATTCGGAATCATGAGAAGGAAAGGATGTCCAGCCAATAATATTTCGATACAAGCACACATGATGCATCCAATGAAAATGATGATGTTGATAGGGTGAAAAAATTGAATGATGTTGCGACGACTCCAGTATATCGGAAATGCGGTAAAATGAAAAGGTTGGAATTTTTAATCTGATTGTTTTATGGGAAAAATATGTATGGGATTTCAAATACTACAATCGATTACATTCTTACCTTCTTGAAGGACTTACTTCCAGATGATGCATATATTCCCTCAAACCATTATATGGCATAGAAGTTAGTTGATGAAATTGGATTCTCAAAAAAAAATCATGCTTGCCCGAACGATTGCAGCTTATTTTGGGAGGAAACTGTTGAAAGAAATGATTGTATCAAATGTGGAACCTCCCGATGGAAGCCAAAAGATGATGGAACACCATCTCGTGTGACACAAAAAGTAATGTGGCACTTTCCATTGATCCCCAGATTACAGAACCTTTTCATGTTTGATGAAATACCAGTAAAAATGTGATGGCATGACACCGAGAGGAAAAAGAATAATGAAGAGTTGGTTCACCCTGCAGATAGATTTTCATGGCAAAGATTTGATGCTCGATATCCTGAATTTGCAGCCAACATGCGTAATGTGAGACTGGGTCTTTCATGTGACAGTTTTAATCCATTTGGGCATATTCTTACTTCTCATAGCACATGGCCGGTTTTCATACACATTTATAACCTTCTCCCATGGTTGTGTATGAAAAATCCTTACACTTTCTTAAGTATACTGATATATGGCCCTTATGATCATGGAAATGATATAGATGTATACATGAAACCTTTAATAAAATATTTAAAACTTCTTTGGGATGTGGGTGTACCCACATACGATGCATGTTCAAAAGACATATTTCATATGCGTGTTGCGCTTATGTGGATGATCAATGATTTTCCTACTTATGAAATGATGTCTGGATGGAGAAAAAAAGGAAAATTGTCATGTCCTATTTGTATGAAGAATACTCAATCAAGTATACTGAAATATCATTTTAGTTTTAGTTTTATGGTACATCGACGATTCTTTCCAATGAACCATCCATATAGAAACAATCGTCGAAGATTTGACAATACCATGGAGACTGACGATCCACCTCAGTGTATGTCTAGAACTGATGTGCTTAATGAATTGAAAGATTTCAGTTATTCATTTGGGAAGGGTGTAATGAAATATAGAAAGAGGGAAAATATTTCCAATGATACCTATTACAATTGGAAGAAGAAGAGTATATTCTTTGAGTTGTCGTATTGGACAACCAACTTGTTACGTCATTGCTTAGACGTAATGCACGTTGAAAAGAATATATGTGAAATGTTGCTTTTGATTCTTCTAAATGTCAAGGGGAAGACAAAAGATGATTTACGATCTCGGCGTGACTTGGTAGATTGGGGGATCATACCAGAATTGCATCATGTCTGTATCATTGAAAATAAATGGTAAGTTCCATGTGATTATTATGTGATGAAACCTGCTGAAAAAAATCAATTTCTGGAGCTGCTAGAGACTATTAAAGTTCATGATGGCTATTCAAGCAATATATCAAAACGGGTCAACAGAAAATAGTTGAAGCAGAAATATTTGAAGACTCATGATTATCACATCCTTTTGCATGAGTTGATTCCAATAGAAATATTTCATCTCTTATCCAATAATGTAAGAGTCTTAATTATTCAGTTGTGCTATTTGTTTAGAGATCTTTGTGCTAAGAAGTTTTCCAAATCCTTCTTAAAAAAACTGTTGGCAGAGGCACCATTAATTTTGTGTAAGTTAGAGAAAATATTCCCTCCATAATTTTTTACATGCATGTTGCATCTGACTGTCCATCTTCCGACTGAAATACTTATTGGAGGACCCGTTTCTTTCCGTTGGATGTATCCAACTGAAAGAAACATGTACACATTGAAATCATATGTTCAGAATATGAATTATCCCGAAGGTTCTATTGTGAATGGTTACTTAGATAAAGAATGTATGGATTTATTCTCAATGTATTTGTCTGATCTTACTACAAGAATAAACAGACCAATGAGAAATGAAGAAGAACAGTATGAGAAATTGAACTCAGTTTTCCATCACTTCTTCAGACAAGAGGAATTCTGGGATTATATACATTGACAACATTAAGCCTTGAAGTGTACATGTATCTCTTATCTTATCTCTTGTAATTTTAAATATTTGTTAAACTATTATTATTTTTATCTACAGGGAACATAAAGAATTAATATATAGAAAACATTGTTCTTTATCTTTGAGAAAGAAAGAGACTTTTCATAGCAAAGGGTTTTATGCTTGGTTGAAATTGAAGGTAAAAATATTTCTATAATAACTAAAAAATAATAATATTTAATTATGTTTACTATTTTTTTATATTTCAGGTATCGAGTTTTCCTGCAGACTCTATTTCTGAGGAAATAAGAGCTTTGGTTTTTGGTCCTAATACCATGGTTCGTGCTTGTAAATCACTTCTGATTAATGGATACAAATTTATTATCACTGAACGGGCAAGAAACATGAGAACACAACATGATGGTGTTATGATAACTGCCACAACAGACTATTATGTCAGTTCATCGGATACTAGACCTCGTTCTGAAGATGTAGCTTATTATGGAGTCATGGAGAAAATAATAATTTTGGATTATTACTCGCATGGTCGAGTCACGATAATGAAATGTCAATGGTTTGATTCAATGATGAGGCAAGGCACCTTTATTGATGATTGTGGATTTCTATTTATTGACATGACTCGCACTCTTTCCATCGATGAACCATATGTATTGGCATCAATGGTGAAACAAGTTTTTTATGTCAAAGATCATTGTAATCCTAAATTCAGTGTAATTATTGAAGTAAATCCCAGACATGTTTTTGATGATGGTGATAATGAATTTGATACTATCCCTACTGCAATTGGAAGCAATCTGTTTATTACTTATGATGACTCCAATAGCTCAATTGTAAGAGTTGATTATGAACCCGAAGTTGTGGTGGGAAATATATAGAATCATACAGTCATGTTCTCACCTACATGTTTCACCTACATCATTCAGAGTGTGTATCCTATTACTTACCTTCAAACCACCATAAATCTTCTGTTTCTTTATGTTTTTTTTTATCAGAATGGTTTTTCTATATTTTGTTTTTTGGGTTACACATTAGTTATCTGTTTCTAATTACTTCCATATTTTTTTCATTGCAGGAAATGACACCCATTGAAGTGACGCAGTGGAAAAAGATGACAGAAAATAATCGTCACATGACACAAATGGGCATTCCTCCACTCATCCCTATTGTGAGTATTTTATTTCAAATATATATATTTCAATAACTTATAATATCATGTGTTTACTTTTGTGTTAAACTTTTTTTCAGGATCCACCTCCTAGATGAGAGATATCCGAAGAGGAGCCTGATATTTCTCCCATTATAGAGGATGGTGGTAGGAGGGGGTGGTTTTAGAGTTAGACGATCATCTGGTGGTCCCGGTACTGAGGCTAGTGGTATGAGGGCTCATGGTGTGAGAGTTAGACGATCCACTGGTCGTACCTGATTGGACTATGCCCCTACCACATACATATCTTCTACGCCCCATTTTGATCCTGGTGTGTCTTTAGGGACACATGGGATATTTAGACCTCCAATGTTTACATTACCAGTTGGACAGACGTCTGTGCCAACATCTTTTTCTTCTGGTTCATTATCTCCAATCTATTATATTCCACCTTCTTCGACTCCTACTCCGACACAGTATGTGGCTGAGGAGCGTACACTGAGGGACACTCCACCTGTTCATGATATTCCTTCAGTTTATGCACATCCAGTAACGCCCATTGATCCGACTACCATAGGTATATTTATATAAATCTGACAAATTTTTATACCAAAATTTATTTTTATTATAACTTGTACTGATATTTTTTTTCTTTAATAATAGATTCATCTACTGATAGGAGGCGGGGGAGGGGGAGTACTCACTTGCGTGCAGTATGGAACCACCAGACACGGTTGATAGTTGAATACAATGATGATGGACATATTATTGATAAATCTGGGCAGGAATGTCAGGGTTTTTTTGGCGACGCTAGCCAAATACTCCGAAATCATTCCAGTCAACCCTCTCTCTTGGAGACATCTACCACACGAAGTCAAGGATAATGCATGGTCACAAATATGGGTAAAAAATCTATTTGATTTAATGTAGTATTTTTTTGTATTTATATGAATTAATCTATTGGGTGTCAGCTTCGATTTAACTTCCCTGATGGTGAAGGTGCACGACCAGCACGTTTAAAGGAGCTAGGAGAGCTTTGGAGATCTTATAAGAATGATTTGTATGTTGGTTGGTGTGATAGAGTGGGAACAGAGTTGGAGATGTTACCTATCATGGATGACTACCCGATAGAGCAATATCGCCAAATGATTACCCATTGGGCGACTGCCAAATTTAAAGTATTGATCCCATTTGAGGTATTTAAATGACAGTTTTTATATTTTTCATTAATATTATCTTATTTATTATTAAACATTATTTAGGAATATTCTGAAAAAAAAAATAACATTGATTCAAAGCAATACCTCCACACTTTGGGTCGCACAACTATGTCAGATCATGAGAGGCAGCTGGTACGATATAGTTGTTTATAATTTTTCTTTAGGACTTGCCCTTTTTATTGTTTCTTACTTAAATTATGTGATTTAATGAATATTGAATATATGATTATACTTCCACTTTATATTGTTTAAATGTCATTACAGAAGCACAAATTGAATATTAAAGGACGTATCCCTCAAGAAAAATTGTTTTGCTCGAGTAGAAGGAAAAAAGATGGAACTGAGGTTAATGAACCGACACAAGAAAAGATTGTAAGTTTTAATTTGTTTATTTCAAAGTTTAATATCTATTTTGAAATTTAATAATCTATTAATATTTTTAACGGACTACTTTAGAGGCCCTTGATTCCCAGGATCCTGACAATTTAGGGTCACACGATCATTTATATCAGGTTTTTGAAGATGTGCACTCTGGTCAAGTACGCTGCCGACCAGGTAAGAATATAGTCCCGACGAGGTATTAGTCCTCTCTAGGTATCCATTATATCTCCACCAATTTGGAATAGGTCAAGGAGTATGCAAGATAGTTAGATAAAAGGGTCACAGAGTTAGAAGAACAGGTTCGAACGAGGGAGAAAGAATTTATGAAACTGATCAAAGCTTTATCTTCATCACTTCCACCAGAGGCCAGGGCGGCTTGTCAGACATATATGTCGTCGATGGGTGCATTATCCAATGCACCAGGTGGAAGTTCCAGTGGCAGTTGAGATGATGACATTCCTGGTGATGACGAGGATGCTGAAGAGGATGAGGGCGAGGATGAGGATGAGGACGAGGGTGAGTGTAATGGCCCGGACCTCTCCAGCCCATTCCTTTGTCAAAAAGAAGGCCACGAAGTGTTCTGGAGGGTAAAATGGACTTTTCCCACACTTTCCAGAATTTTGAAACTACACGCCATGTAGTTTGAGTACACGTCGTGTACCCTCTTGCCGGGTATACCCCGTGTGGATGGTCGTGTCTTTGCCGCGTGAAGAAAATGGGTACACGTCGTGTGTCCAATCTACACGTCGTGTAGTCCTTCCCCGCGTACGCGTTACCGTGTGTTGACCAGTTGTCGGTCGTGTGCTGCGTTGGAGCCGTGTCCTTGCCGTGTTAAATAAATGGGTACACGCCGTGTGTCCAATCTACACGCCGTGTAGTCCTTCCCTGCATATGCGTTACCCTGTGTTGACCAGTCAACGGCCGCGGAGCCGCGTTGGAGGCTGCGTGGAGACCGTGTGAAAATGGCCGAGTACACGCCATGTACCATAAGTACATTCCGTGTACTTTTTCTTTTCATGCCTATAAAAGGAGGGGTCCCCTCCTCCTTTCAACTCACACCTCTCCTCCCCTCTCCTCTGAGCAGAGCTCTCTCAAGAGACTCGAAGGCTCTTTCTTCCATAACTTTTTCGTCCGAGCTCTGATTTACGATCCGTCAGCGGCCACGGGATCGTAACGACAAGCCGGAACTTCCGAGCTTGGATTCGTTGTCTTTCCTTCGGCTTTTCCTCTCCGACTTCCACCCGATGAGGTTTTGTCGGGACACCGACGAACGTCTTCTAAAGTTGATCCTGGGGAGCGTTGTGACCAGAACCTATTGAGGTAGGGGTTTTACCTTCGTCTCTATAATTTATGCATCATGTGGGGTGGGTATCCTTTTTGTTTTCATGAGAAATGGTTGAACCTTTAAATAAAGATAATAACTGGTTAAAGAATGGGGATGGGAAGTTTGTGATTGCCGTTACTTTACCTTTTATATCCTATGATATTATGTTGTGAAATGAATAGGCTTATGCCTACTGAAAATCACGGTCGTTGGGGGCCTTTTCTTGCACAATTAAATGTTTCCCTATCTTTCTAGACTGTTTTTGTGAGTGAAACTTTGTTGAATGAGGAAATTGGTTAATCACGTAAAGTTGGCTTTTTTTTAAATGAAAATCAGGAACCCTTGTGTGATCACCCCAGTTAAACAAAATGGAATAATGAACATGTGGGTGTTGGCTTGGTTACGTGGCATGTGATGGGGGTGTTTTGTGGGCTGTTGTGGTTTGGGTGAGCAGCGGGGCTGCGGTTGACTTGGTTGTGGGAAGGTGTGAATGTTTAATGGTGATGGGCAGCGGGGCTGCAATAAATGGTATTAAAGGGATAACGATGTGTGGTGTGGTTATGGTGGTTGCCAGCGGGGCTGTAGGGATGGGCTTAAATGTGAGCGGACTATGGGTTGTGTTTAATAAATAATAAATGTGTAAGAATGATGGGGCTTGGTAATGAAACGGAAATAATAATCAATGGGTTGGTTGGTTGTTAAGAAGGGTTTTTTTGTGCTTCTTGTGTTTCCCTAACATGTTTTGTGGATGGCAGGGATATGTTTTACGAATGATTGAATTGGTTGGTTGTGGATAGTTTCCCAGTAGTTAAGGAACTAAATAAGCTAATTTCTGCTGAAACGTGAAAACCTAAATGGGGTTGGGGTTGTTTGTTGAATGCATGCTTCGTGGTAGCAGTGCCGAGGCACGTGATAAGTTTCTCTTTTTAGAAGCCATAGGTTGGGCTGAGTGGTTGATATATATATATATATATGTATATTTTGTGTTTTATCGCACCACACCCATGTTGAGCACTTAGTGCCGAACACTCCCATTTCATGGGAGAGGGTGTTTTCCCATAGTTACTAGCTCCTTCCTGCTCCTTCTCCCCTAGGATGTGATGTCTTGAGGCAACCTTACACCCAAGACTCTTCGGGTAGGTTTTGATTGGGGTGGTTAGGCCCAAGACTCTTCGGGCGGACTTATAGGCTGTGATGGCTTGAGGTGACCTTACACCTAAGACTCTTCAGGTAGGTTTCGATTTCAGGCCCAGGTGTCTTTGGGCGAGAGTTCTGTTACTATTACTGTTCCCAAGAATCTTCGGGATGAGGCCCAGGTGTGTGCAGGAAGGATACGTGGTGGTGAGGCCCAGGTGTGTGCGGGCGGGATGTGTGGTTGTGAGGCCCAGGTTTGTGCGGGCGGGATGTGTGGTTATGAGGCCGAGGTGTGTGTGGGTGGGATGTGTTGTTGTGAGGCTCTGGTGTGTTCGGGCGGGGAGAGTGTGACAGTGTCAGGACGTTCAGCTAACTAATGGGAAATGGTGCGGGGTACCCAATGCTCTTGTTCTTATACTACTACTACCTGCTGTGATTGTGTTTTGGTGAGTGTGGCTGGCGAGGTTGGGTGGATAGATTTCCTTGTTAGGTTTCTTTTGTTGTTCTCACGGGACATTAGGATGTCTTCCCACTTGTGCATGAGAGCTTTAGGTTTCCCTACTGAGTATACTTGTATGCTCACCCTACGTTTACTTTCAGGTTTCCAAGAGGACTGCCAGGGCTGTGCGGGACCCTACTAGTCAGGTAGTTGGAGTTGTTGCAGTTGTTGTTCTCTTGTTTTCTTTTGGTATTGTACTTTTGAGCTTTCTTGTACTTGTACCTTGTTATAAAATTGTTTAAACATGCATGTGGGCTTGGTTTGGGTTTATCTATATACACTTGTTCTTTTCCTTTCTTTTTGGTGGTTGACTTGTCCTATTTCCTGATCCCAAATAATAAAAAGGGTAATGCCTCCCATATTTGTGAAAACTCATACCCTTGGTGCTAGTCGCCAACCCGGGGCCTACTGGAGGTGGGACTCGGGGGTCATTATCCCCCTTTCGCCATTTCCATCTCAGGAGGGGCATCTTTGGTGGGAGGGGGTCGTGACAGAATGGTATCAGAGGATGATGGTTGAGAGATAGGATGGAGTCTGGAGTTAGTCACAGTGAGGATTTCATGGGATGGTAGGGCAACAGTGTTAGTTAATCTTGGTGTGTGACATAGGCCAGGGAAGACCGGCTAGGACATGGGATTTTAGGGCCCCCCGTGATCCGATGCAAGGAATCTGAGCCTACTGAACGACCAAGTTATACTACATTGATTACAGGGTAGAGACCCTAGGGAAGGTACATGCATCATCATGTTTGTGTTTTACTTGATTTGGGTGTTCTGAGAAAGAAATTAAAATAAAATGATAAAATAAAACCTTGAGTTTTTCCTTACTACTTGGGCTTAGGCGATCCTTGTTTACCGTACAGCTATGGCACCTGGACGTCGTCCCTGGGTGGCTCAGACGGCCGAGGCCCAGCAGATTCAGGAGGTCGATCAGTTGAGGATTGACCGAGAGGAGGAAGATAGCCAGTGGCAGAAGACTCTCCATTCTTTCCAGCGGCAGACCCTCAAGAAGTACGAGGGTAGTACTTCGGATACGGAGATGGAGGGGTGGCATGAGGAGCTAGGGATCGCTTTCACCTTGATCTGTTCTCCGAGGGAGTATTGGGTTCCCCTAGCAGTCAGTCAGCTGAGAGGTGCGGCGCGACAGTGGTGGACGCTCTACCTCAGAGAGAGGATAGAGGCAGAGGTTCCATGGGCTGACTTTGAGAAGGAATTCCGAGAGGAATTCCTTTCTTCCATGATCAAGGTGGAGAATCGGCAGGAGTTACTCTCCCTTCAGCAGGGGAGTATGTCGGTACGAGAGCTGGGGATCAAGTTTAAAGATCTCCTGCTCTTTTCTCCGGATCTCTTTCCGGATGAGGAATCTCGGGAAAGATGTTTGGAGGAGGCACTTCGTCCTTCGCTCCAGTATGTTGTCACCCCCTTCACCCTTCCGATGTACTTGGCTGTGCATAAGAAGGAAGAGGTCGTAGAGAGGATGCACTCGCTAGGAGGTGCACTGCGTGAGGTGTTTCAGCCAGGTTCGTCGAAGGGGAAGGCAGTCAGCAGCAGGTCTCCTGCAACAGGACCTTCCAGGTTCAGGCCAGTGGGGAGCAGGCCCCAGCAGTTCCAGTTCAGATCTTCGGGTCCTCGTCCCTTTTCCACGAGCCCAGGACCGAGGTGTTTTTCTTGTGGAGGTTTCAGGCACGTTCAGAGTCGTTGCCTGACCCGAGCTCCGTACAGTGGAGGTGGGCAGGTTCAGCGACCACCGCAGCAGCACCAGTTGCAGGCGAGGCCCTTCCAGCAGTAGCAGGACCATGCTCCTCCGAGGGCAGACTTTGCGGGAGGAGGCCGACCTCAGGGTGCTCCTCAGGGACCTCGACTAGGGCGTGGTCGGGGAAGTGGATGACATCAGAGAGGCAGAGGAGCTGGGCGTGGACAGTTGCATGCAGCAGAGTTGGAAACTCCACCAGGACCAGAGGTGGTGCGAGGTATGATTTGTTTGTTCAGCACTCTTGTTTCTGCTTTGTTCGATTCGGGAGCCTCGCACTCTTTTGTTGCACCTAGTCTAGCCCATGTTTTGGGACTAGAAGTAGAGAGACTTTCCATACCACTGGTACTGAGTACACCAGTTGGGGGCCAGACCAGCGTATCTTGTGTTTGTCAGGGATGTGGGCTGACTTTGGGACCACATCGATCTAGTGGATACCTTATTTTGTTACAGATGCATCTATACGATGTCATCCTAGGCATCGACTGGTTGTTTTCTGTTAGTGCTGTTATCGAATGCTTCCGGAGAAGAGTCGTGTTCTCCGACGTAGATGGGCAGCGCATATCTTTTGTTGGCGAGAGGAGCTATCATGCGGGAATCCGGCATGTGGAGCCTCTCCTTTCCTTATTGGGCGGGTTGTCAGTGGTTCCAGCCGATATAGAGATGATAGATGTCCCAGAGGTTGTTGGGGAGTTCTTCGATGTTTTTCCTGAGGAGGTTGTGACTCTACCCCCCCCCCCCCTGACGAGACGTTGAGTTTGGGATAGACTTACAGCCTGGTGCCCGTCCGATTTCGATGGCCCCTTATCGGATGGCACCTTCGGAGTTTCGGGAGTTGCGGATTCAGATTGACGATCTGATGGAGAAGGGTTTTGTTCGGCCCAGCGTGTCTCCATGGGGTGCTCTAGTTTTGTTCATGAAGAAGGAAGATGGTGGTCTCAGGCTATGCATAGACTACCGAAGGTTGAACCAGGTAACGTTCAAGAACCGCTATCCCCTCCCGAGGATAGATGATCTTTTCGACCAACTGAGGGGAGCAGGTTGGTTTTCCAAGATTGATCTACGATCAGGATATCATCAGCTGAGGGTGAAGGACAGTGACATCTCGAAGACAGATTTCAGGTGCAGGTATGGGAACTTTGAGTTTGTAGTGATGTCGTTTGGAGTTACGAATGCACCAGTTGTGTTCATGGAACTTATGAACTTTGTCTTCTGAGAGTTTCTGGACCGGTTCGTCGTTGTGTTTATCAATTACATCCTGATATACTCAAGATCATAGGAGGATCACGTTGAGAATCTCAGGGCAGTCTTGGAAGTCCTTCGACACCACCAGCTTTACGAGAAATTGTCGAAGTGTAAGTTCTTGACACAAGAAGTACACTTCCTTGGGCACGTGGTGTCTCAGCATGGAGTATCAGTGGACCTGTCGAAGGTGGAGGCAGTTGTTTCTTGGGCAGCACCCAAGATCGTGGTAGAAGTTCGTAGTTTCCTGGGGTTAGCAGGTTACTATCTGAGGTTCGTTTCGGACTTCTCTCGAGTTGTTTCTCCATTGATAGCTTTGACTAGGAAGAACCAGGTCTTCCTGTGGAGCGAGCAGTGCCAGAAATCTTTTGACTACCTGAAGGAGAAGTTGGTCAGTGCTCCCATACTCAGGTTGACAGAGGAAGGGTTGTTGTATGAAGTGTTTTGTGATGCTTCTGGCCTTGGTCTGGGGTGCGTGCTGATGCAGAAGAAGGGTGTGATTTGTTATGGGTCTAGTCAGTTGCGCCCTCACGAGTGTAACTATTCCACCCATGACCTGGAGCTTGCATTAGTAGTGTTCGCATTGAATTTGTGGCGACATTACCTCTTTGGGGAAAACTTTGTGGTCTTCTCAGATCACAAGAGCCTGCGTTATATCTTCTCCAAGTGTGACCTGAACTTACGGCAGCGGAGATGGGTTGAGTTTCTCCAAGACTATGACTTTGAGATCTCTTACACTGAAGGTAAGGGAAACATTGTGGCTGATGCTCTGAGCAAGAAGTTACATAAGGAAGTGGTTTGGGAATCCGCTGATGCTTGGGAGGCGATGGGAGAGTTGGCTGCCCTGCACTTAGATGCAAGGGAAGAAGGTGTTAGAGGCTGTTTTTTCCAGATGATGGTGCAATCCTCCTTGTCGCGGCAGGTGGAGGAGTCTCAGTGGGGGGACTCCGAGGCAGAGGTGATGCGGGATCGTGTCAATCAGGGGAATGCTCTAGAGGGATGGTCAGAGGACAGCCGACATCGGATGCTTTTCCGTGGAAGGTTGTTTTTCCTAGAGGCAATGCGTGAGGGAGTTCTCTGTGAGTTCCATAGCTTAGCATTAGCGGTACATCTAGGAGTTTCAAAAATGTACCGAGGCCTGAGGGATCAGTTTTGGTGGCCCGGGGTGAAACGGGCAGTGGCGGAGTTTGTGGCTAAGTGCCTAGTGTGTCAGCTAGTGAAGGTTGAACACCATGTTCCCGGTGGTTTGTTGTATCCTTTAGATGTCCCCGAGTGGAAGTGGGATGACATCTCAATGGACTTCGTCACAGGACTACCCAGAGATCAGGGTGGTTATGATGCTATCTGGGTAGTGGTGGATTGACTGACGAAATCGGCTCACTTCTTAGCAATCAAGGAGTCGGGCCCGGTGAGTACCTTAGCACAGAGGTACGTAGATGAGGTAGTGCGTTTTCATGGAGTTCTGAGGACTATCGTCTCAGACTAGGATACTCGGTTTACCTCACGAGTCCGGAGGGGGTTACAGTATGCTTTTGGCACCCAAATACACCTTAACACTGCTTTCCACCCCCAGACCGACGGGCAGACAGAGCGGACTATCCAGATGTTAGAGGACATGCTTCGAGCATGCGTTCTGGATTTCGGAGGATCATGGGTACTACACTTGCCTTTAGTAGAGTTTTCCTACAACAACAGCTTCCACTATACTATTGGCATGGTACCATTTGAGGCTTTGTATGGAAGGACATGTCGTTCACCCATTTGCTGGGCAGAGGTTGGTGAGACAGGTGATCTTGGGCCAGAGGTAGTGCAGAGCACCACGGAGAAAGTACAGCTTGTACGTGAGAGGATGAAGGTAGCTCAGGACCGAGATAATTCTTATGTTGATCGTCGGAGGAGGCCCTTGGAGTTCGAAGTGGGAGACCATGTGTTCTTGAAGGTTTCCCCTCGACGGGGGTAGCGGAGGTTTGGGAAAGGGAGCAAGCTCTCACCTAGGTTCATCGGACCTTTTGAGGTGCTGAGGTGAGTCGGCAAGGTGGCATATCAGCTGGCCCTGCCACCTCAGTTGGAGAAAGTTCATGACATCTTCCACGTCTCCCAGCTTCATCGGTACTTACACGATGAATCTCACGTTATCGACTGGGGAGAGTTGGATATGGGAGACGATGCGACCTTTGAGGAACGACCAGTCAGAATCGAGGATCGTAAAGAGAAGGTGCTCCGTGGACGAACCATTCCCTTGGTTCGTGTGTTTTGGAGGCATGGCGGCCTCGAGGAGATCACTTGGGAGCGGGAGACCCAGATGCACGCTCAGTACCCGGAGTTGTTTTGACTTGTGTTCCCTTGTTCTTCTGAGCTTTATGTTGATGTTGTACTCTGTAACTTTGATATATGGAATTCTTGGCTTGTCAGTTGTGAGACCTTTTTGTTTCCTTATTCCCTGGTAATGTGTAACATGTCCGGATGCGTGGGAAAGGGGAAAAACCTGACCCTTAATCGAGACGCATTAATGTGGATGCGATTGAACCCGTGCGAGCGAGTCAGTGCTGCCTAAAGCGGATAATATCTCAACATAGGTGAAGGAATTTCCCAAACCCATGTGTTCGGGCAGTGTGTTGGTTGTGTGGTGCTGGGGTTAGTGCGAGTTGAAAAATCCTAATGCATGAAAGTGGGAAGACCCAATTCTTAATCGAGACGCATTAATGAGGATGCGATTAAACCCATGCGGGCGAGTCAGTGCCGCCTAAAGTGGATAATATCTCGACATAGGAAAAGGAATTCCTAACACATATCATTAGGGTTGTTGGTTGGGTTCCTGTTATAACGAGAACCCTAAGAGGTATCTTTTTGGGTTCCTCTGGGTTGGTTTTTGAATTCTCGGGGATGAGAATGTTTTAAAGGGTATCTGATGTAATGGCTCGGACCTCTCCGACCCATTCCTTTGTCAAAAAGAAGGCCACGAAGTGTTCTGGAGGGTAAAATGGACTTTTCCCAGACTTTCCAGAATTTTGAAACTACACGCCGTGTAGTTTGAGTACATGTCGTGTACCCTCTTGCCGGGTATACCCCGTGTGGATGGTTGTGTCTTTGCCGCGTGAAGAAAATGGGTACACGCCGTGTGTCCAATCTACACGTCGTGTAGTCCTTCCCCACGTACGCGTTACCGTGTGTTGACCAGTCATCGGTCGTGTGCTGCGTTGGAGCCATGTCCTTGTCGTGTGCAATAAATGGGTACACGCCGTGTGTCCAATCTACACGCCATGTAGTCCTTCCCCACGTACGCGTTACCGTGTGTTGACCAGTCGACGGCCGCGGAGCCGCATTGGAGGCCGCGTGGAGACCGTGTGAAAATGGTCGAGTACACGCCATGTACCATAAGTACACGCCATGTAATTTTGATTTTCACGCCTATAAAAGGAGGGGTCCCCTCCTCCTTTCAACTCACACCTCTCCTCCCCTCTCCTCTGAGCAGAGCTCTCTCAAGAGACTCGAAGGCTCTTTCTTCCATAACTTTTTTGTCCGAGCTCCGATTTACGATCCGTCAGTGGCCACGGGATCGTAACGATAAGGCGGAACTTCTGAGCTTGGATCTATTGTCTTTCCTTCGGCTTTTCCTCTCCGACTTCCACCCGAGGAGGTTTTGTCGGGATGCCAACGAACGTATTCTAAAGTTGATCCGGGGGAGCGTTGTGACCAGAACCTATTGAGGTAGGGGTTTTACCTTCGTCTCTCTAATTTGTGCATCATGCGGGGTGGGTATCCTTTTTGTTTTCATGAGAAATGGTTGAAACTTTAAATAAATATAATAACTGGTTAAAGAATGGAGATGGGAAGTTTGTGATTGTCGTTACTTTACCTTTTATATCCTATGATATTATGTTGTGAAATGAATAGGCTTATGCCTACTGAAAATCACGGTCGTTGGGGGCCTTTGCTTGCGCAATTAAATGTTTCCCTATCTTTTTAGACTGTTTTTGTGAGTGAAACTTTGTTGAATGCGGAAATTAGTTAATCACGTAAAGTTGGATTTTTTTTAAATGAAAATCTGGAACCCTTGTGTGATCACCCCGGTTAAAAAATGGAATAATGAACATGTGGGTGTTGGCTTGGTTACGTGGAATTTGATGGGGGTGTTTTGTGGGCTGTTGTGGTTTGGGTGAGAAGCGGGGCTGCGGTTGACTTGGTTGTGGGAAGGTGTGAATGTTTAATGGTGATGGGCAGCGGGGCTGCAATAAATGGTATTAAAGGGATAACGATGTGTGGTGTGGTTATGGTGGTTGCCAGCGGGTCTGCAGGGATGGGTTTAAATGTGAGCGGACTATGGGTTGTGTTTAATAAATAATAAATGTGGAATAATGATGGGGCTTGGTAATGAAACGGAAATAATAATCAATGGGTTGGTTGGTTGTTAAGAAGGGTTTTGTTGTGCTTCTTGTGTTTCCCTAACATGTTTTGTGGATGGCAGGGATATGTTTTACGAACGATTGAAGTGGTTGGTTGTGGATAGTTTCCCAGTAGTTAAGGAACTAAATAAGCTAATTTCTGCTGAAATGTGAAAACCGAAATGGGGTTGGGCTTGTTTGTTGAATGCATGCTTCATAGTAGCAGTGCCGAGGCATGTGCTCAGTTTCTCTTTTTAGAAGCCATAGGTTGGACTGAGTGGTTGCTATATATATATATATATATATCTATATATTTTGTGTTTTATCGCACCACACCCATGTTGATCACTTAGTGCCGAACACTCCCATTTCATGGGAGAGGGTGTTTTCCCATAGTTACTAGCTCTTTCCTGCTCCTTCTCCCCTAGGCTGTGATGTCTTGAGGCGACCTTACACCCAAGACACTTCGGGTAGGTTTCGATTGGGGTGGTTAGGCACAAGACTCTTCGGGCAGACTTATAGACTGTGATGGCTTAAGGCGAGCTTACACCTAAGACTCTTCGGGTAGGTTTCGATTTCAGGCCCAGGTGTCTTCGGGAGAGAGTTCTGTTACTATTACTGTTCCCAAGAATCTTCGGGATGAGGCCCAGGTGTGTGTGGGCGGGATACGTGGTGGTGAGGCCCAGGTGTGTGTGGGCAGGATGTGTGGTTGTGAGGCCCAGGTGTGTGCGGGCAGGATGTGTGGTTATGAGGCTCAGGTGTGTGCGGGCGGGATGTGTGGTTGTGAGGCCCAGGTGTGTGCGGGCGGGGAGAGTGTGACAGTGTCAGGACGTTCAGCTAACTAATGGGAAATGGTGCGGGGTACCCAATTCTCTTGTTCTTATACTACTACTACCTGTTGTGATTGTGTTTTGGTGAGTGTGTCTAGCGAGGTTGGGTGGATAGATTTCCTTGTTATGTTTCTTTTGTTGTTCTCACAGGACATTAGGATGTCTTCCCACTTGTGCACGAGAGATTTAGGTTTCCCTACTGAGTATACTTGTATGCTCACCCTACGTTTACTTTCAGGTTTCCAGGAGGACTGCCAGGGCCGTGCGGGACCCTACTAGTCAGGCAGTTGGAGTTGTTTCAGTTGTTGTTCTCTTGTTTTCTTTTGGTATTTTACTTTTGAGCTTTCTTGTACTTGTACCTTGTTATAAAATTGTTTAAACATGCATGTGGGCTTGGTTTGGGTTTATCTATATACACTTGTTCTTTTCCTTTCTTTTTGGTGGTTGACTTGTCTTATTTCCCGATCCTAAATAATAAAAAGGGTAATGCCTCCCATATTTGTGAAAACTCATACCCTTGGTGCTAGTCGCCAACCCAGGGCCTACTGGAGGCGGGACTCGGGGGTCATTATCTCCCTTTCGACATTGCCAGCTCAGGAGGGGTATCTTTGGTGGGAGGGGGTTGTGACAGTGAGGATGGGGTCGAGGGCGAGGATGGGGCCAAGGGCGAGGATGGGGCTGAGGATGAGCATGGGGACGATGAAGAGGACAACGACGAGGATAGAGATGGTGGTGAGGATGAGGCTGATGATGACAGTGGTGATGGTGATGGTGATCAGGGGCAGATTGATCCATTACATTTTTGAATTCTGTATAACTCTTTATTTTTTAACCTGGTTTTTCACTTTGGTATGGATATTTTTGAATTCAGTGTAACTCTTTATTTTTTACCAAATATGGAAGCCTAATGATGTTATAATGGTTTGGAGGTAAGTGATTCTATATGATATTTTATGTGTTATTGTGAGGAGTTTCTTTCCCTTTAATTTATTGGTTCATAAAACATAAGTTGGTGCTGTATATATTATGTAATTGGAATTAGTGAAGTAAAATGTTGGTCTTGGATTTCCTAGTTGGTTATTTGGATGGTATTATCTATCAAAAGTGGGTATATCTCTATTGACTATGGGTGTATTTTCTAATTGACTAATTTATTTATTAAACTGACCATGCAATATACATTTCCTACAATACAGAAGCACCAAAAAAATCATAGATAGACACTACACACCACAAGACACCCATGGAAGACACCCCTTGAGGTAGAGTCCCTCTCGTAGCCTCTTTAATTTAAGAATTCTTTAAATTGAATTTAGATACTTTATTAATTTTTCTTAATTATATTGAATTGTATATCTTGAATAAGTTTTCTTTAATATAATTGTTTCATTTGATAAATAAAGTCATGTTTTTATAATAAAACCCCTCCAACGGAGGTGCGCTGTCTGCGAAAACTCACAGTGATAGTTTAGGGTGTGATAATTTGACTTTCAATCAGTAGTTTCAACTACCTGGTACCACTTTTAAAAATAACAAATATAAAATATATATCTTTATCATACAAAAATCCTAAATCAAGAGTCTGTTTTTTATAACATAAGATCATTTTCTATAATGTGAAGGACAATTAAATAGGATTTATTTGGAATCCTGGTCATAAGATGATGCCTCGTAGATGTCGCTGGACCGGGCCAACACGTCGTGGTCACACTGCGGTCACGCCGCGGTCACGCTGCGGTCACGCCATGGTAATGCCATGATTTGGCCCTGCTCCAGGATGACACCCTGCGGCGGTTCGCAGTCCTGTCGGAATTCGATGTATGATACCTAGATAGAGTTTTACATACATTTCCCACCCTCCTCCCTAGACCCCAGACAACCCCCCCCCCCACACCCTCCTCCCTGGACCCCAGACATCCCCCTAAATAGCCCCCCAAACATCCCCCCCACCCACCTCAATCAGAGGCATGGTGTGGTCGGTACCACTCAAAGTGTCTTTCTTTTGTTTAAAATAGATACTCTTTTAAGTAAAAAAATGGCATACGGAAAACTGACCAAATGCATTCGGACTATGTTGATACTTTAGTAAAACGTTCCATGGGTCATTTTTGATGTTTACGAGTCAACACCACCTTAATTCGAGGTGTGGTGTTGCCGGAACCGCTCAAAGTGTCTCTCTTTTGTTTCAAAAGAACATCATTTTAAGTGAATACAACAACTGACATACAGAAAACCGACCAAAGGCATTATAATTATATTGAAACTTTAGTAAAAATATCCATGGGTCATATGTGATGTGTATAAGTCAACCCCACCTCAATCTGAGGCACGGTGTGGCCGGTATCACTCGAAGTGTCTCACTTTTATTTGAAATGGACATAATTTTAAGTGAAAACAACAAATGGCATACATAAAACTGACCAAACGCATTCAGATTGTGTTGATACTTCAAAAAAATGATCCATGGGTCATTTTTTACATGTAAGAGTCAACCCCACCACAATTCGAGTCACGTTGTGTCCGATACCACTCAAAGTATCTCACTTTTATTTGAAATGGACAAAATTTTAAGTGAAAACAACAACTGGCATACAAAAAACTGACCAAACACATTCAGATTGTGTTGATACTTCAAAAAAATGATCCATGGGTCATTTTTGATGTGTACTAGTCAACCTCGCCACAATTTGAGGCACTGTGTGGCTGGTACTACTCAAAGTGTCTCACTTTTATTTGAAATGGACAACATTTTAAGTGAAAATAACAAATGGCATACGGAAAACCAACCAAACACATTAGGATTATGTTGATACTTCAACATAATGATCCATGGTTCATTTTTTATGTGTATGAGTCAACCTCGCCTCAATCAGAGTCGCAGTGTGGCCGAAACCACTCAAAGTGTCTCACTTTTCTTTGAAATGGACAGCATTTTAAATGAAAACAACAAATGGCATACAGAAAACCAACCAAACGCATTCGGATTATGTTGATACTTTAGGAAAAGGATCCATAGTTCATTTTTGACGTATATGAATCAACCCCGCCTCAATCCGGGGCACGGTGTGGCCGTTACCACTCAAAATGTCTTTCATTTGTTTAAAATGGATACTATTTTAAGTAAAAACAACTGGCATACGGAAAACCGACCAAACACATTAGGATTGTGTTGATACTTTAGGAAAATTATCCATGGGTAATTTGTTACGTGTAAGATCCAACCCCGCCTCAATCCTAGGCGTGGTGTGGCCGGCACCATTCAAAGTGTCTCTCTTTTGTTTCAAAAGGAAATCATTTTAAGTGAATACAACAACTGACATACAGAAAACAAACCAAAGGCATTCGGATTCTGTTGAAACTTTAGGAGAACAATCCATGGGTCATATGTGACATGTACGAGTCAACCCTACCTCAATTTGAGGGCATGTGTGGTCGGCACCACTCAAACTATCTCACTTTTATTTGAAATGGACAAGATTTTAAGTGAAAACAAAAACTGGCATACTTAAAACCAACCAAACACATTCGGATTGTGTTGATACTTTAGGAAAATGATCCATGGGTCATTTGTGATGTGTAAAAGTCAACCCTGCCTCAATCTGAGGTGCGGTGTGGCCGACACCACTCAAAATGTCTCTTTTTTTTAAATGGATATCCTTTTAAGTGAAAACAACAACTGACATACGGAAAACTGACCAAACACATTCGAATTCTATTGAAACTTTAGGAAAATGATCTATGGGTAATTTTTGACATGTACAAGTCAACCCTACCTCAATTCGAGGCGCAGTGTGGCCAACACCACTCAAAGTGTCTCACTTTTCATTGAAATGGACAGCATTTTAAGTGAAAACAACAACCAGCATATGAAAAACCAACCAAATGCATTCAGATTATTTTGATACTTTAGGAAAATGATCCATGGGTCATTTGTGACATGTACGAGTCAACCCCGGTGGCCGAAAATGCACTCTGCATGTCTTAAATGGCCAAAACATGCGTTTAACAGTCAAATGCATACCGAACGACATCAGAATGACTTGAAATCACACAAAAACACCCTAATTATTATTCGTGAGGTGTAAGAGGAGACGGAACTTCATTCAAACACGTGGTTTGCGCGACACGGTTGAATATGTGTTTTTTAGGTGTTTGGCGCGCTTGAAAAGCATGTGTGGGGTGGTAAAAACTGGCCGAACGACCTCAGAATGCCATGAAATCATATGATAACAAAGGGTGGGTGAATTGTGAAATGGTAGGCTAGACGACACGTCAATCGGAGGTTTCGTGTGACCGTGGTGGCTAAAATGAACTCTGTGTGTCGTAAATGGCCAAAACATGTGTTTTATGGTCAAATGCATACCCAACGACATCAGAATGACTTGAAATCACATGAAAACACCCTAATTATTATTCGTGAGATGTATGAAAAGACGACACATCATTTGGACGCGCAGTTTGCGCGGCACGACTGAATATGTGTTTTTTAGGTGTTTGGCGCGCTTGAAAATCATGTGTGGGGTGGTCAAAACCAGCCGAACGACCTCAGAATGCCATGAAATTGGATGAAAACAAAGGGTGGGTGAACTGTGAAATGGTTAGCTAGACGGCACGTCAATCAGAGGTGTCGTGTGACCGCGATGGCCGAAAACGTACTTCGCGTGTCGTAAATGGCCAAAACATGCGTTTAATGGTCAAATGCATACCGAACGACATCGGAATGAATTTAAATCACACAAAAACACCCTAATTTTTATTTTTGAGGTGTACGAGGAGACGGCATGTCATTCGGATGAGCGTTTTGTGCGGCACGACTGAATATGTATTTTTTAAGTGTTTGGCGTGCTTGAAAAGCGTGCATGGGGTGGTCAAGACCAGCCGAACGACCTCAGAATGCCATGAAATCAAACGACAAGAAATGGTGGGTGAATTTTGAAATGTTCGGATATACGACACATCAATCGGAGGTGTCGTGTGACCACGGTGGCTGAAAACGCACTCCGCGTGTCGTAAATTTCCAAAACATGCGTTTAACGGTCAAATGCATACCGAACGACATCATAATGACTTTAAATCACACAAAAACACCCTAATTATTATTATTAAGTTTTATGAGGAGAAAAAACATCATTCGGACATGGGGTTTGCATGACATGGCTGAATATGTGTTTTTTAGGTGTTTGGTGTGCTTGAAAAGCATGCGTGGGGTGGTCAAAACTGGTCGAACGACCTCAGAATGCCATGAAATCAGACGAAAACAAAGAGTGGGTGAATTGTGAAATGGTTGGGCAGAAATCATGTCAATTGGAGGTGTCGTGTGACCGTGGTGGCCGAAAACACACTCTGCGTGTCGTAAATGACCAAAACATGTGTTTTACGGTCAAATACATACCGAACGATATCGGAATGACTTGAAATCACGCGAAAACACCCTAATTATTATTATTGAGGTGTAGAAAAAGACGACATGTCATTTGGATGAGCGACATGGTAGAATATGTGTTTTTTAGGTGTTTGGTGCACTTGAAAAGCGTGCTTGGGGTGGTCAAAACCGGCCGAACAACCTCAGAATACCATGAAAGCTGACGACAACAAAGAGTGGGTTAATTTTGAAATGGTCGGCTAGATGACACGTCAATCGTAGGTGTCGTGTGACCATAGTGGCCGAAAACGCACTCTGAACAGCCCCCCCCCCCCCCCCCACACACACACACACACACCCCGGACAGCCCCCCTCACCCTCAGATAGCCCCCCCGCACCCCCCGCACAGCCCCCCCCCCCCCCCCCCCACACACACACACACCCCAGACAGCCCCCCTCACCCTCGGATAGCCCCCCACACCCCCCGGACAGCCCCCCCCCCCAACCCCCCGAACAGCCAACCTTACCCCGGACGGCCCCCACCCCCCGGACAGCCCCCCCCCCCCCCACCCCACCCCCCAGACAGCCCCCCACTCACCCCGGACAGCCCCCCACCCCCCAGACAGCCCCCTGCACCACTCAGATAGCCCTCCCACCCCCTAGACAGCCCCACGCACCACTCGGACAGCCCCCCACCCCCAGACAACCCCCACTCAATTATTTAGTTCTAATCTGTAAGTCCTAATGTTATTCATCTTTTTTTTATTTTCTATTTTGATTTGGTCTAAACTAGATCCCTCTCTCTTTACCCAGGCTGGGAACTCCTTCCTCCCTATAGATCCATCTAAAGTCAATCAATTTTTTAGTTTTACACTCCAAATTGGTAAGGCTTAACTTAGTTTTAATATTTTTCATATATTAGGAATGAGTCTCGACATCCCATCATGAACATGCACCAACACTCATGTTCTAATTCTCAATCACGGGTCGTTCATTCTATACAATAACATACAACAAATAAATATCATATAGTGATTTCATATGAAACCTATGAACACTCAAGCATACCATATAACAAATTGTTCAACATGGCTACACATATATTCTTGAAAAATAAGTTTCAAAGTCTCATAAAAATACCCTAATGGTGAGGAATACATATGGTGACACCATAACCCCATGGATCACCTCAATCCCATCCTCAAATGGTGGGTTCTAGGACCAAAACCAAGTCCCTTTGGGAACCCAATACCAAAGACTTAATTAAATATTCATACCCACTACCCAAGATGGGGATTCATCTCACATCACACCCAGGAGAGAAAATTACAATTAACCACATACCCCCTTGTTCTAATTGAAAAGTCTATTAAAAACAATTAGGCTATTCTGATAACCCATCTCATATGTTGAGATTGGCCAATGTTTCCCACTAACACATTAGGAACCATTTATATATGGATACATAATCATTAGATGAATATAAACATCCCATGTGCTTCCTATAACTCATCCTAGGTCTAAGCACATGACCACTACCATTGTCTATCTTATGGTTATCATGATCCTTTTCCACTCTACCCAAGTTTTTCTATTGGTTTTAAGATACTCAACCCAATACCATGACTAAACATCCCATGTGCTTCCTATAACATGTAGGTTTTTTCTCTTGTGTGTATTGGTGTTGTGGTTTGAGTGAGGAATGAATTGTAAATTTTGAATACTCTTATGTGTGTTGGTTTTGTGGTTTTAGTGAGGAATGAATTCTAAATTTGGAATACTCTTATGGGTGTTATTGCATTTCCTATAACATGTAGGCTTTTTCTCTTATGGGTGTTACTGCATTTGAATTTATAAATTTCTAAATTTCTAAATTTTGGAATGAATTCTAAATTTTTAATACTTTGGATGGGGATTTTGTATTGGTGTTGTTGCAGGTCTGGAGAGGGGAAGGTGTGTTGTTGTGTTGTTAGAGGTCTGGAGAGGGGAGGGGGCCTGATGCTGCTATGGAGTTGAGCAAATTTATACCAATGGTTTTAAACTGTTGGTATAGATGCTATAATATAACTATACCAACAGTTTTGTTATAACTGTTGGTATAGGTTTATACCAACGGTTATAACAAAACTGTTGGTATAGCCTTCTGGCTTGCCATATCCCCTCTATACCAATGGTTGTAACCTTTGGTATAAGTGTAACACACATATACCAACGGTTTCACAAACCGTTGGTATATGTTATACTTTAACACACATATGCCAACGGTTTGTAGAAACCGTTGGTATACCTTCTATTTTGACACCTATACCAATGGTTTTCACAAAACCGTTGGTATAGGCCTATTGTCACGGATTACTTGGCCACGGTTGGGGGAACTGTTGGTATACTATATACCAATGGTTTCTAGGCCTTTACCAATAGTTTTGAACTGTTGGTAAAGTGTAAAATTCCAGTAGTGTAGACCACCTTGTGGAAGTCCAATAGTGGTTTTATTTTAGTGTGGGTACCATGTCATGTCCGAAATTGGTGCGATAGGCCTCCAAAGGAGTGTCAAGGATGTGTACAGGTTGGGAATCTTGAGAGCCTTCTCAAACTTCTGGTAATCAGGGACCAAGACAGCATGTGGCATCTAGAGTTGGTTCAGGTTTGGTACTATGAGAGGGTAGCCAAGTTTTGAGCTGCATGTGGAGGACACGGTAGAGACAGTGGGACCCAGCTGAGGGGTCAGTGGCCTGTGACTGGTGCAGTACCGCAGGGAGGATAGGCTTCAAACAGTCGTGTGTTAGGCCAGGTTCATGCTGTGGAGCTGCCAGGGGCTGATCAGGCTGGTGAGCTGACGACAGTTAGAGGTACACCATGGGTGTGGCTGTGATCTATTCTGTTTTTAATTATTTTGGCATGGCCTATTGGGGAATGTCCGTTTTGAATGCATGAGGTGCACAGGATATATGTGGACAGACCAGATTCTAGTAAGTGTGATTGGCACCATATCGATTGTGTGATATATGTGTGTGTGTGTGTGTGTGTGTGTCTGTATGTATGTACATACGTATGTACGTACGTACGTACGTATGTATGTACGTATGTATGTATGTACGTATGTATGTATGTATGTATGT
The DNA here is from genome assembly GCA_963277665.1 of Viscum album. Classification (NCBI taxonomy): domain Eukaryota; kingdom Viridiplantae; phylum Streptophyta; class Magnoliopsida; order Santalales; family Viscaceae; genus Viscum; species Viscum album. The sequence continues at coordinate 123,195,501 of OY728150.1, forward strand.
ATGTATGTATGTATGTATGTATGTATGTATGTATGTATGTATGTATGTATGTATGTATGTATGTATGTATGTATGTATGTATGTATGTATGTATGTATGTATGTATGTATGTATGTATGTATGTATGTATGTATGTATGTATGTATGTATGTATGTATGTATGTATGTATGTATGTATGTATGTATGTATGCATGTATGTATGTATGTATGATGTGCCATAGGCATCGGGGCATCCATGGGATGCAAGTTTCTTGAGGTTTTGTGGGCATCGGAGCATTGAGGATGCGGGTTAATTGAGGTGCAAGGCACCAGGTTTTGTTTTGAGCATCCATGGGATGCAGAAACTCATTGAGGCAGACACCAATGTGGTGCAGATACGTTTGGGTGTTAGAAGCAACACGAGAGCATCTAATGTGGTTCAGGGGTGACAATGCGTCATAATAGGACCATGAGTATGGAAATAGGTTAGTGGACCTTTGTTTGAGTTTTGGACTACTATTATCCTGAAATGTTTTCTTTTCCACCCTTGGAAGGGAAATTCGGGGATGAATTTATTTAAGTGGATAAGTTTGTAAGAACCAAGTTCTTTCTTAGAGGTACGAGTTTCTTTTTCTTTCAATTTTTAGCTGTTTTTGAGAAAACTAGGAAAAATGGGCAGTTATGGAAAATTTTAGGGTTACACGTCATGTACTCCTAAGTACACGGCGTGTACCCTTGGCCATGTGTGGATTCCATACATGGCATGTGGGTGTGTTGGCTGGGTAGAAATGTTAAACCAAGTACACATCGTGTATTCCTTTTACACGTTTTGTATTCTAGCTATGTATGAGGGATATACATATCGTGTGGGGAATTTGGTGAGGAAGAGATGAAAAACCAAGTACACATCATGTACTACCTAGTACACATCGTGTACTATCTAGTACATGCCCTGTACTGCCTAGTACACGCCCTGTACTGCCTAGTACACGCCTTGTAATCATGTTGGCAAGATATGGAAAGTAAGTCGGTGGAAAGTGGTCGCCAAATGAACTGTTAAAGAAGACACATAGTGTGTAGTCCTAAGTACATGTCGTGTATTTTATTTTCTTCAGTTAAAACAGGTAGTAGCCTCATTTTGAGGTTCTAGACAGAACCTCCACACCCTAAATGGATAGATCTTTGTTTCCTTTCTAAGTCTTCATCTGAACCACAATTCGATCATTATCGGATGCATTATAACCCCCTCGGTAAGTCCTTGATTCCTCTTAATCCATTCATCTTGATTTCTATTCTAAACCAAGTTATGTGGGTTTGATAGTTTTTTATTCTTTTATAGATCTACCTTGATTTAGACCAAATTATAGGTTTTTACTAGAGGAGGATCGTCGTACGTGTATGAGGTAGGTGGTGTATACTTCATTTCATGTTTTTGTAGATTTTTGGGTGGCGCGGCCATTGGCGTGTATTTGGGTATTTTGAGAAAGACCATGTTATACCTGTTTTAATATGTTAAATTGATTATGAGGCCCATGGGATGCATTTGGGGATCCCCTGTACCTGTTTTTCTTGAGCAAGGTCAGGCGAGGGGTCATTGCTCAAATGGGGCATTTTGGTCGGGTATGTTAAAATGGATTTAAAATGAATTTTGATGATTAAACTGCTGAATTTAGATTGTTTAATCATGATTTAGTGTATCATAGGCTTTCAAGACCTCAGTGCTGGTATGGGACAGCACATGGCTAGTGCAATTCAACGGTTAGTTTGTTTTCCTATTTTTAAATTGATTTGTTGATTATATATGTAATTGATGAATTGAATATGTCGGAACACTTTGGGTTGTGTTGGGAATGGCCCAAATATTTCTTGAGTGATTTTGATCATAGGTTGGGCTTGGACCGGATTACTTTGGGTGGTTTTGACCATGGGATTGGTCGTCATGGATGTTATTATTGAGGTAGAGAGACTGTCAAGTTGGGAATGGCCCGGGTTACTTGGATGGCAAGGCCATCGGATACTGAGTGACATGGTCATAGGTGAACAAGGTGCCAGAGATGTTGTGGCTTGGGAACTATTTTTGTGATTACATCTCACCCATGATTTGAGTAGTGTTCACACATAGAGACTCTGTAATGAGGTGGTTTTGACCACTCGTGTGGGTAGAGGCCCCCGATAGTTGCAATTTAGGTACTACTGGTTTGGGGGTGCTTACCGTAGGAAGCCATGTGGAAGGCGGAGAGCCTTCAGGAGATGGCGATGAGGCTATCAGGTTGGGGGATAAGGCTCTCTGTGATTGAGTTCGTGGGTTGGGACACTTTATTTGAGGGTAGATATAGTTGTCCCTATAGGTACTTTATTTGAGGGAAAACGTTGTTTTCCCTCCTATTACTTTAGTTTAGGGAAAACATCGTTGTCCCTTTGATTACTTATTTGAGGATAGGCATCGTTGTTCCTCTGAGTTAATTTTGTTTGGGAAAGCCTTTGGGACATAGATACCTTGAGACACGATGTGTTAGGAGGCACATGGTGCTGGGTTACATGATTAAGGTGAAACCAGAGGGTTCACATAGGATTTATGATGATAGGAGTACTTGGTCCATGGGCCAAGCACTCTATTTACTTCAGATATTCTAACATTGACTGAAGCAGGTGACACTTCATAGTGGTTGCTAAGCACCCTTGGATTTTGTGTTTATTTATTGCATTGAACTGCTTACTTTACATAGAAATGCATGCCTTCTTAAACACGTATACTAGGTACGCACCATCTGGGTGGTATCCTATTGAGATTCATCTCTCACCCTACACGGGCCCTTTGGGATGCGTGTAGACTTCATGTATTTACGTACAGGTAAAGGATCGGCCTCAGGAGCTGGATCATAGTACTATTTGGAATGGAGACTAGTATGGACCTTAATGTAATACCTAGTAGGAGTTTATTTGTTTAGTTTCCATTTCATGTGTCAGCATGCTTACTTTTTTTGTATCTACTATTGGTTAGCCATTGGATCCCTTTTTACATTGACATGTATGCCCTGTTTTATTAGTATTAATTGAAAGTGTTTTTTAGCATGTTGGTCTGTTTATTTTCCACTGCAGTTGTATTTATATTGCTTCCTCTATTTAGTGATATTGAATGTGCTTCTACTCTACGGGTATGGTTCGAGTTTGTTGAGTCATATTTTTCCTGCTGCATGTTTATTTATTATGCCTGTACTAGTACCATTATTTTCCTCTGAGAGGGTATAGCCTCCTCAATATACCTATTACACCCTTACTACTAGTTGGCAGCCTTTGGAATTTGGGGAGGTGTGACTAAGGTAGTAACACTGGGCCTATTTAGCACTATTTGGGTGGTTGTTTGGGTTAGGACATTAAAAAGTGGTATCAGAGGAGTTTTCTTGACAGGGATTTAGTAGAATCTTTTGACTGACTACTAATGAGATCGAGACTATCTTTTTATTTCTGCTGGATTACTATTTGGGATATGGTAGACCAGAGATAGGTTGTTGTCAGAACTAGATTTCAAACTCGTTCTTAGGTGCCTACAGCCCCATGTACGAGGGATGGATTGAGTTACCTTGGGTGGGAATTGTTGTTTTTATTTTTCTTAGATTACAGTTTACATGATTTCAACCTTGGTGTCTCACTTTGTTTGTGATAGTTATTGGTTGTGATATGTTATCCTTGACCTAGTACGGTAAGGTAGAATTAGATCTTGGCCTGGTATGGCAAGGAGAGTTTTCTTGGATTTTAGATAGGCACATTTTTTAGGGTATTTCAATTTCATAACTACATGTATACTTTGTGAAGTGATAATACCATGTGAATAATATCAATTTCCATGCTATAGATACTTTTGAAATGTGAAAGGTGAAATTTGTGATATAATTTATTGTTTATTAAAATGTGATATTATGTGCTTTAAATTATGTAAAATTGCATGTGGAAGGAGATCTGGGTCTGGCTCTTGTATGAGAAGGTAGGTACTATGGTTGAGGTGATTTTGGTCACCAAGATTGGGCATCTAGGTCATCATTTTGAGGCAACGTTGGTTTTCAGGACAGGCATATCCTAAGGTACTTTTGATACTTGGCTCTATTGAGGGCGGGTAAGGAGGCCATGAGTCCGGGATGTCATGGGCATGGTTTCGGTAGGGGAGAGTAATGTTATTAGTTATGTTCTTCCTTTTTTTCTTTCCTTATCTGTGTTATGTATATATATTGTTATATATTGTCTGGCCATTTATGGTATTCAACAAGTTCCCCCTAGACGGATCGATGGAGTATTAGGCGGGTGATGGTACAGTGCCTTAGGAGTATGATCAGGTTCAAAACCCTGAGGGAGAGGAAGAGAATGAGATGAAAGTATAGGCTTCGGTAAAGGATCAGATTCAAGATCCATTGAAAATAGGGCAGCTTCCAATTTTGACAACGTTCAGGCCGTGGCTTGATGAGTAGCTTCGATCTAGCCTGGTATGTGTTTTACAGGGGATCAACAGAGGTGCACAGGGTACAGAGCCCTCTATGTCATATCTGACACGGGAGTTCTAATTGTAGAACTCACTGTGTTTTTAGGGTGAGGGTGGTCCACAAGTGGTTGAAAATTGGATAGATAGCATGTGTATGATCTTTGAGCAGCTCGAGATGCCTCTAGGGTAGAGGGTTAAGCTGGCGTCGTACATGTTGCGAGGACCAGCAAAGCGCTGTTGGGATGTGCAAGTTCAAGCTCACAGACATGAGGGACTATCCTGGAAGGACTTTGAGGATGGTTTTTTTGAGCACTTTTTTCTAGAGACACTGATGGAAGAGAGATCTCGGGAGTTCTTGAGCCTTCACCAGGGTGACATGTCCGTCATGGACTATGCAGCTACTTTCACTGAGTTGTCTCACTTTTCACCAGGTATGGTAAGCGATGACACCTTGAGGGTGAGGCACTTCAAATATGGATTATGGCATGCCATCCAGGTGAAAGTAAACATCTTTAGGCTGACCTCATTCTCATAGGCGGTGAATCATGTACTCATAGGTGAGGCAAACTTGACAGACAGGTGTCATTCGAGTAGGGCAATAGCTTCAGGTGACGGTTCATAGAGAAGGAAGCGAGGTCATGATGAGTTCCATCAGGGAAGTCAGGCCAAGGAATCATCTAGAACACCTTGTGGAAGTTCAGTAGTATATTTATTTCAGTGTGAAAAACTAGGGCATGTCGGGACTCGGTGTGATAGGCCTCTAAAGGAGTGTCGAGCATGTGGACAGGTTGGGAATCTCAAGAGGTTCTGTAGGAAACCTTCTCAGATGGCTGGTAATTAGGGACCAGGAAATACTATGGCATCTGTAGTTGTTTCATGTTTGGTACTAGGAGAGGGTAGATGAGTTTCAGCTACACGTGGAGGACACGGTAGAGACAGTGGGACCCAGCTGATGGGTCGGTGGCCTGTGAATGGTGTAGTACTGTAGGGAGGAAAGGCTTTAGGCAGTTGTGTGTTAGGCTAGGTTCATGTCGTGGAGCTTCCAGTGGCTGAGCAGGCTAGTGAGCCGATGACAGTTAGAGGTACACCGCAGGTGTGGTCGTGATCTGTTCTGTTTTTACTTGTTTTGGAATGGCCTATTGGGGCATGTCTGTTTTGAGTGAACGAGGTCCACAGGTTATACGTGACTGAATAAATGCTGGTAAGTGGGATTGGAACCATATTGATTGTGATATATATATATATCTGTGTGTGTGTGTGTGTCTGAGGTGCCATGGGCATCGAGGCATCCATGGTATGTAGGTTTCTTAAGGTGTTGTGGGCATCGGGGCATCAAGGATACGAGTTACTTGAGGTTCAAGGAATCAGGTTTTATTTTGAGCCTCCATGGAATGCAGGACCTCATTGAGGTAGACACTGATGCAATGCGGATACATTTGGGTTTTGGAAGCAACACAGGAGCACCTAATGTGTTGTAGGGGTGATGATGCATCACAAGAGGACCATGAGTCCAGAAAGTGGTTAGTGAACCTTTGATTGAATTGAGTTTTGGACTATTGTTGTCCTGAAATTTTTTCTTCGCCATCCTTGTAAGGGAAATTCGGGGATGAATTTATTTAAGGGGGAAGTTTGTAACAAACCAGTTCTTCCTTAGAGGTACGGGTTTCTTTTTCTTTTAATTTTTGAGCTATTTTTGAGAAAACTAGGAAAAATAGGCAGTTTTGGAAAAATTTAGGGTTACACACCGTGTACTCCTAAGTACACATAGTGTACCCTTGGCTGTGTTTGGATGCCATACCTGGCATGTGGGCGTGTTGGCTAGGTATAAATGTTAAACCAAGTACACATTGTGTACTCCTTGTACATGCCATGTAGTCTAGCCATGTATGAGGGATATACATGGCGTGCGGGGAAATTGGCGAGGAAGAGATAAAAAACCAAGTAAACATTGTTTACTACATATTACACACCATGTAATCATGTTGAAAAGATATGGAAATTAAGTCGGTGGAAAGTGGTCACCAAATGAATAGTTAAAGAAGCCACATGGCATGTAGTCCTAAGTACACACCATGTATTTTCCTTTTTTCTCTTAAAATAGGTAGTAGCCTCGTTTTGAGGTTCTAGATAGAACCTCCACACCCCAAATGGTCGGATCTTCATTTTCTTCCCGAGTCTTCATTTGAACCCCAATTCGATCATTGTCGGATGCGTTAAAACCACCTTGGTAAGGCCTTGATTCCTTTTGATATGTTTTCCTTGATTTCTGTTCTAATCCAAGTTATGTGGGTTTGAGGTTTTTTGATTCTTTTGTAGATCTACCTTGATTTAGACCAAATTAGAGGTTGTTACCGAAGGAGGATCATTGTACGTGTATGAGGTAGGTGGTGCATACTTAGTTTCATGTTTTTGCATATTTTTGGGTGGCGTAGCCATTGACGCGTATTTGGGTATTTTGATAAAGACCATGTTATACATGTTTTAATATGTTAAATTGATTATGAGACCCATGGTATGCCTTTGTGCATGCCCTGCACTGGTTTTTCTTGAGCAAGGCTGGGTGAAGGGTCGTTGCTCAAATGGGGCATTTTGGTCGGGTATGCCAAAATGGTTTTAAAATGAATTGTGATTATTAAACTGTTGAGTTTAGATTTTTTTAAGCATGATTTAGTGTATCATAGGATTTCAAGACCTCGGTGCTGGTATGAGACAACACATGGCTAGTGTAATTCAACTATTTGTTTGTTTTCCTGTTTTTAAAGTGATTCTTTGATTATATATGTAATTGATGAATTGAATATGTTGGAGCCCTTTGTGTTGTGTTGGGCATGGCCTAAATATTTCTTGAGTTATGTTGATCATGGGTTGGGCTTGGCCTGGATTACTTTGCATGGTTTTGACCACGAGATTGGGCATCATGGATGTTGGGATTGAGGCAGTGAGACTGTTAAGTTGGGCATGGCCCAGGTTACATGGATGGAAATTCCATTGTATACTGAGCAACATGGTCATAGGGGAATGAGGTTCCAGAGATATTTTGTCTTGGGTACTATTTTGGTGATTATCGCTCACCCCTGATTTGAGTAGTTTGCACACATAGAGATTCCATAATGAGGTGGTTTTGACCACTTGTGTGGGTAGAGTCCCCCGATAGTTGTGGTTTAGGTACTATTGGTTTGGGGTGCTTATTGTAGTAAGCCATGTGGAAGTCAAGGAGCCTTTGAGAGATAGTTATGAGGATATCAGGTTGGGGGATAAGGCTCGCCGTGATTGAGGTCATGGGATGGGACACTTTATTTGAGGGCAGATATAGTTGTCCCTCCAGGTACTTTATTTGAGGGCAGACATCGATGTCCCTCCGATTACTTTATTTGAGGGCATGCATCACTATCCCTCTGGTTACTTATTTGAGGATAGGCATTGTTGTTCCTCCGAGTTACTTTTTTTTGGGCATGCCTTTGGGATTCCGGTACCTTGATACACGAGGTGTCATGAGGCACATGGTGTCAAGTTACATGATTAAGGTGGAACCAGAGGGTTCACCTGGGATTTTTGATGACATGGGTACTTGGGCCATGGGCTAAGAACTCTATTTACTTCAGATATTCCGGCATTGGATGAAGCAGGTGACACTCCATGGTGGCTACTGAGCACTAGTGGATGTTGTATTTATTTATTGCATTATACTGCTTACTTTACATAGAGATTCATTCCTTATTAAACACTTATACTAGGTATACACTATCTGGGTGGTATCCTACTGAGATTCATCTCACACCCTACATGGGACCTTCAGGATGCATGTAGAATTCATGGATTTACGTGCAGGTAAAGGATCAGCCTCAGGAGCTGGATCAAAGTACCGTTTGGCATGGATACTGGTATGGACCTTGAGTTCATACCTAGTAGGAGTTTATTTGTTTAGTTTCCATTTCCTATGTCAGCATGCTTACTTGTTTTGTAGCTACTATTGGTTAGACATTGGTGCCCTTTTTACATTAACATGCATTCCCTATTTTTCAGTAGTAGTTTCAAGTGGTTTTTAGCATGCTGGTCTATTTATTTTCTGCTGCAGTTGTATTTATATTGCTTCTGCTGTTTAGTGATATTGAATGTGCTTCTGCTCTGCGGGTCTGGTTCGAGTCTGCTGAGTCAACTTTTTCCCGCTGTATGTTTATTTATTTATTCTTAGACCAGTACCATTATTTTCCTCTAAGAGGGTATAGCCTCCTCACTATACCTATTACACCCTTACTACTAGTCGGCAGCCTTTGGCATTCGGGGAGGTGCGCCTAAGGTAGTAACACTGGACCTGTTTAGAAATGTTCGAGTGTCTGTTCGGGTCGAGACGTTACAATATTAAACCCCGTGATTTTTAAATTCTATATAGACAATCATATTGACTATATGAGGTCTAGTTGGCACTGACTTTCCAAGCTTGAATGTGAATACTGTATTAGAGATCTCATACCTCTCTTTTCCCACCATCTCCTGATAGAGATCATGAAAGTAATAAATTATGTTATATGCATCCATATCCTCATATTACTTTAGAAGTTCAGTAGACATATAGGATAGCATGAAACATTGTACATCCATTGTGTCATCCACATGTTTCTGGTAGAAATATACTTATTCCTCACTATCTCCTTTTGCAAGAAACTGAGGAAGTGGGGTTTTTGACACGTATAATTTCCATTGATGACATAGTATAATGCATAAGTGCCTATAACATCCCTAAAAATTCATGTCGGTTAGAAGGTTATCCTTATCTATTATGGATCACAGTGATATTATTGAATTCATCAGGTTTTAATTTTCTACAAAAATCAAGTTAAGATAATTAGTACTTCCTTGATTTCCAAATCAGATTGATAAATTTAAATTTTATTAAATTTTATTCTCTCTATTTTATTAAAACCTAATAGCCCTCACCATTTGTATTAGAATATCCATTTGCATAGATATTCTAGTGATAGTACCCAAATTCCCTTTTCATAACCCAAACTTGAGGTTTCCATGTTAATTGAATGGTTTTATATAAGCATAACTCACCAACTATATTAACTCCCAGTTCTTGGATATGTTGAGTGTACTCACCAATCATGAAATCCTGGATAGAGATTTCCTAAAACCTTATCTACCAATTACATAAAGTCCCACTTGGTCATTCAACCCTTGATGTAAACAAAGTTAATTCAACCCAAAACTTCAAGATGAAAGTTCCCTAATAATTGAAAGCATCTCGACTTGGGATGGTCAAACACTTTAAACTATGAGTTTGACTTCTAACTTAAGTGATGGAAGGCTATAATGACTTAATATTTTAGTTGAACGGTTTTTTACCCTTATGCATAAAAAAACCAATTTTATTTTATCACATTCATTGTTAATATTAAGTGTATTTTACTTAAGTAGTTAACCATGTTTGATAAAATTTACACATAATCCGATTTTATTTTATTCCATATTTAATACTTGTTATTTCATTTATTAATTGATCGCATAACATCCAAAAATATAAATAATAAACCATGAAACTAACAGAAATAAAATATAAGTGTCATCATCATGACATTATCTAATGGTTAGTTTATCTATAAGATGATAAAATAATCATTGACCATAAGGGGAAACACCTAGAAATATAGCTTGGTTTGTATTACATAATTCCACCATGGATCTTATGCATTGTCTTGATTGGTTTCACCTTGGATTTGGAACTCAGACTTCTTTCTCACTCCTGGAAGCTCTATCCTTACATAACACATGGGTGAAGGGTTCTAATGGATTGTATAAAGGGGATTTATATAAAAGAAATTGCATGCATTTAGGACCTTACATAATAAGGAGGATAGGATAGAATGTGGTCCATCATTTTAATTTAAATACAATAATAAATTAAAATGAAACCAATCACATACACATGTATAGTATAATCTCATGATCATCTACGCAACATGAAACGAAAATACATTTATAATCTAGTTATCAATTAATTCGATTCACTTTATAATTAAGATAAAAAATCCATGAATTAATCTAAGTAATTCAATTTATCTTAATTCCATCCAAAAATACATGAATTACCATCATCCATAATTTTAAACAAATTAAATTAATTAATTTTATTTAAAATTAATAGAGTACACAAGTGTACTTGGAGGAAACACATGTACTTATCCAAACTACTCAACATGATTCTTGTGATTTTCCATTGCCTTAGCATCCAATATACATGAATGGTAGGTAATTACATGGAATGTACTATCAAAAAAATGACACACAAAACACGTGTGAATTACACTACATGTGATGTGCTTGATGCACATAGAGTACACTATAAGAAAGGACCATACACAACTTATAGATTTGGAATTTAACATAGAAATAAATTTTATATATAACTAATAATCCTATGACATGGCGTATACTTTTAGATAAATGACATGTGAAACACATGTGAATGGGTTTAATTAAATAATCAATTCTTCTCTTAATATCAAATTAAGCACGTTGTTTGTAGCAGACTACATGGTGTGTACTGGGTTACGCAACATGTATTATCTTATGCTTGTTTCCATGACACACTCCTAGGTACTAGGAATTTTACATGATATGAATGAGGTACATTGTGTGTAGACATCTCACATAGTGTGTGACCTTGTAGTTTCATAGTTTTGTCAGTCCCTGTGTTATGTAGTAGATACAAGACATGCTTGGACCCCCCATGTTCTCCATCACAAGCATGAGGACTACACACTATGTACGTATGTTACATGACATGTGGTTCTTCAAACCATATGAGATCCTATCCAAATATTTGTGTTGATCTACTTTTATCAGATCATTGATTCAATTTTATCAGGATAATCTATTAAAAGTGATGTACAAATGAGATACATGGGTACACGACATATATATAGGGTTACACACCATTTACTCTTGTGTTATCTATAAAGAACCTTTATTATATCTAGATATAATTTTTTGATGTCTCTTTGTTTTAAATTTACCCATTTATTGGTTATGTGAGGTAGAATTAAGAAAAAGAAGAGAAAATGATGTTCAGGTTTCAAGAATGAATAGATCTGAAGTAAGAGAATTTTAAAATGTATGTCATTCAATAAATTATTAATAAATAATTATAAATTAACCATGTGACCACTTTGATACCACTTATAGGTTTCAAGTGAAGCATAAGTGCCTGTACAGCAGGGAAAACTCTACTTTTTATTCTTAATTTATAAATAATCATTGTTTTACATGAAGAATGACATCATGAATAAAATATTTAATTTGAAGATTACTTTACTTGAACATCATAACCAAAAGAGGAGGACCTTCACATGTAATTTGTAATTAATGTATAGGTAGGTCTAGAATTACATGAACTTGTGATTATTTCTTCATTGACGATGCAGATGACTTAATCTCATTGTATCATTATTTTATTATAGGATACAAGCATAGAATCCCTCTAGTGATGATATACATGTGCACCACAATCTCATAATATCATCATAGAATCTCTTAGTGCTAGCACTGACAATCCCGACCGCTTGAATCAATCATGGTTGATCTCAATAGAATTATCTTGAAGAATTCTTAGTTTTCTCTCGATTGATTGGGGGAAGAAAAGGATAGATAACACATTATATCTCTATAACTCTCTTTAGGTATTGAGAGAGATTCTCCCTATACATTGTACACAAAAAGTGTGTTTATGAAAAGTGATATAATTAGATATTTATTATGGTAGGTTTAAGGTTAGAAACTTGCATTCATGAACCTTTCATATTACTTAATTCTTAGTGAACCTTGTGTATTAATAATAATATAATTATTATTTACTTGACATGTGTATCACCTAAGAATAAATAATTAAATATAATTTATATTATTTCTAATCTGGCAATTAAATTCTTCCCACTTATCCTCCTAAACATTTAATGAACCTTGAATAATGACTATTTATTTAACAAATAAATATTACTGAATTATTTGTTGATAAATATAATAAATATTATATTTTCCAAACATTGAAAATAAATATTTATTATTATTATTTAACTCAATTATTCTTTCGAATAACTTGTGATTAAATCTTGGCGATCAACCAAACCCAAATAATTATTAAACCACAAAGTAGGAATAATATTTATTATTACTTATTAAATTCAATATTGAATTTAACCAAGATTGTGGATACACTTAGTTGTGTCCCTCTAGACCTTTTTTTCAATGGAAATATGTGGAGATTCCTAAAGTCCAAGGTTAGCATATAGAAACATGTTGAGGAACCCATAGAGAAAGAAGTTGATGTTGTAATGAAATATAACCTCCTAAAAATATTTATTGTGTAATAGAATCCCTTTATCTCAATATCTCTGATTAGGAAAGATGCATACTAGTTTCATTAACCTATGTGCTCGATGTTTCTTTCTTTAACTTTACATAAATGAATTGGCCCATATAACTCCATGTCCATGGATTTAATCCAAGAAATTTCTTCCCATAAAAGTTCTTGAGATATAAAATTATGATAATTATATAAGGGATAAATAATTTTGTTGTGCTTCTCACTGTCATTTGGTTTTAATGATCACAAACACTCTTAAAGTGTTTAATTATTTCTTTTATCTGATGTGAAACTAGATTGAAGAAATCATGTTAGAAATACTTGAAGTAACCTTGAATATATTTTAATGTAAGTTTTGAATCCTTAGAATAATGATAAGAGAAATTTAGAGGATCATCAAAGGAAGTGGATAAACCATGTTGTGTAGCCAAAGAACATGGGTAGCACTGATTAACCAGTGTAGTGCCACCAACCAACCAATGGAATGCCAAGCTCTTTCCCCCTATAGCAGAACCCCACCAGCTACCAGGTGTTCTAGTATCAGGGAACATAGTGGAAGTCGGTGGGCCATGGATTTTAAATTTTTATCACTAAATAGTTGTAGTTTTATCATCTTTGTTAATCTAAGCCCTGGTAAAGGTCATAGGATCTCACATGAATAAAATCAAGCACAAAATTAAAATGAATGATTGCCTCATTTGAATTGATCGACATTTCAACTATATTTCATCATCACTAATAATTTCTCAAAGTATATAAGGTCGAATCCCTCTATATTTCCCAAACACGCTTCAAGATTACATAGGAATGTGAATCGTCGAATTCTAGGTGCTATCATGGAGGTATGATGAAGCTTACGACTTCCTCATGATCACTACGATCTTGTTTTTTCAATCTGCGATGGTGATTGAAAATCAAATGCTCGGAATGGACCTTTCTCTCTCTAGAATGTGGGAAGGAGGAGAGAGGACCTATCAAATTAGAGTGGATGAATAGTCACTTAGAAATGATCTCCTCTTTCCTTATATATTGGGGATTAAAATCCCAAAAAGGGTTCCCTAGCCCCTGTATATATAATGCCCACTAAATAAGGTATAAACGACATGTTATGAAAAACTAACTATGTTATAATTTCATTTGTATTTTTATCACTTATTTGTAATATATAATAAATATATTATGTGATAAAATCATGTTATTAACTTGACTCATAATTCCTGAAAATATTAAATGAGCCATGAATATTAAAGTAATATTCGTTCTTATAATATTTTTCTATGTATTCACTTAATACCTTGTGAATATTTTTAATAAATAAATTCAAATCCAATTATTATATATTTGAATAATAATGAATTTATTTATTCATTTGTTATCAATTATTCCTAAACATATCTCGGACCATGCAGTGGGGCCCACCATGTCCTATACTCCTATTCATCAAAATAGGTAAGACTTTTGAATGAACAATTGTGTGTGACCCTCTAGGAGCTTATCTCGATAGTAGTGAATATTATTCACAGACCAAGAGTGGAGTCTAATAACCCATCAAATCCCCTAAGGAGATAAGGAAAATTCATAGAAACAACAACATTTCCTACGAACACATGTTGTGTAATATAATCTCTTTGTCTCGTAATGTATCATAAAACAGGATGCACACTTTGTGTCATCATCCTTTCTTACTTTATTATTTATTGACCTAAATGGATGAACTTACCTTCTTTTACCATGGCCGTTGATTTAGAAAATTTACTACCATCCTGATTAATTAGGCCCAAGATATCACTTCTTTTCAGAAGCAACAAATTCTATCTTGATTATTCAATCAATGTCATACCACCAATGATGCGTCCAACACAATCTAATTCACTACAACTTCAATTATATAGTTTCTTCTTGTATTAAAGTACACAATTAAATGGTACACATATATAATAACCTCAAGTCAGGTAACCATTACAAGTGTTTTCAAATAGAAACTACCAATGACACCTTAAATATGTGGTGTTCCCATTGGCGAGTCAATCCACATGATCTTATCTACTGGATATTACCAAGTAAAAACTTCATGAGTTGAAGTCATAATTATTATGATCCCCCATCACCTGATAGTCACACATAATCTGTGTATAGTCAGAATGATTGATCTAGACCATAAGACATATGTTTAAAATTAATGTCATAGTATATTGAGGTTATCATTATAGTCTTGGGACTATTGTAACCTTTTAATGTGACAAATAATCTATATAAATTACTGATAAATAGTGGACTCAAAAATAACAGCACTATTATAGTAAGATTATGTCATGCATAACTCACTATATAACTGATATGGTAATAAAAAAATCTGTTCAAGTTAGGTCTAGGGTACCCACTATTACAACACTCTCACTTACACTAGATCCAACTTTATAAAGAACCTTATTATCACTCACATGATAAGATCTTGCTCCTACTGAGTTATGGATCTAATCATTGGGCCTACCATGTCTTCACTATATGGATATTCTATTATCTATGACTTCATATCTTTGAGTAAGACTCCTAAAGTGTAGTAGTATTATCATAATTTATATTATGATAAAATTTTAATTGATAGGTGTGATTCTAAGATCTAGAAAAATCGTTACATATTATACACTGCTTCTTAATCTACCTCAAAAGCTGTAACACACTTGATATTTATTTATTTGGCTACTGCTAGCTTGAATGAGCTTCTCATATTCACTACCTTGACCTGACTATGATATTATATCATATTGAACCCCTTATAACTAGTAACCCTTACTCTCTAAATACCAGGTACATATATCTTGTACTCTCTCAAGTACAATTAGATAGTTTTGTCTGCTTCTTGTGCAGTTCTCCTAGATACAACCGATATTTGTATACCATTAAGTATATGTTTGTGATATCATATATATATTATATAATATGGAATATGTGATAGATCCATTATAGAAACTTATGAAATTATACTCACATATTTAATATCCTCATACTCCCCATTCATGTCTTCTTGGAGAGATTTATTCCATGTGAAACTGGTAACAATTCTCTCTCAAATTGTTCTATCTTTATTTTTAAATACCTTGATAGCATATGTACTTTGACTTGGTCTAATAAAACCATTAGGTCTACCTCAGTTGATCTCATTCCCTAGAATATAGGTTGCTAATTTAAGCCAATATTTGGAGAATTACTTTCATTCTAGTCTTAATTAACTATAAGTTCAATATATGTTTTCCATATGTTATCAAACATATTTTTCTTATAAAATTGTGATACTCCCACTAACCCTTTTGGACACATGTAAAAAATCCATTTCAAATGCATATTATATTATATTTTTTCTTACTTCAATACAAAATTATATTTCAATAACTTTCACCCCTTATTGGCATTCTATAGTGTCACCATCCCTTTCTAGTTACATCATATAGACACTTTTCATGATTTTTGTTCATGACATCTAATGATCAATAAAATAATCATAAAAAGTGACTATGATAAGTAAAATTCTAATGGAATTAGGCATGATGACTTTTCATAACCAATAAAGACTTATTGGTACCACTCTTTTACCACCCATGTATAGTCTCACTTGAATACCCACCAAAATATTTAAAATAATAAGCCCCTATATTTGATACATGGAATCTATTGTTGAATTTTACTTTAATTTGTCAATCTTAGCTTATTTTCATTTACTGCTCACTTATAGGATTCATTATTCTCAATGAATAATGTATCACTGACCGTGGTGAATATAAAACCACCATAATGGTTTTATCCTTCTTATGCATTATGTGTCTCTAGAGCATTCTTTTTTCACAAGGTCTTATAGAACTTTCTCCTGTGCCTACTACTAGTGAACTTCTGGAATTGACTAAACTCAAGTCAATATTTCTCCCACTATCTCAAATAGTGATGTTCACCCGTATATAGAAATATAGTCTACTTGACTATAACTTTTCTATCCAAGAGATTTTAGTAATATCCTTATAAAACATTAGGAAAATTACTTTGATGCACATTTTATTTTTCTTGATGCAAGTTTTTTTATATCCATAACATACACTTTTCATATAAACACATGTTTTTATGACATGATGGATTTATATTATACTAAAAATCATATGATATCCATTTTTTATTATATTTGGAATGTGTTTATAGGATAAATTCACTATTTTTGAAGCATTTATTGAAAAATAATGGAATTATCTACAATTCATATAAGTTTCAACATTGATTCTCTTTTTACTTACATCATGAATCTGATGTGTATAAGGATATGTGTATTTATAAATTACTCCATGATGCATTTTAATGATCAATGATTTTATGTAAGACTAATCATTGATCCCCCTTACCAGTATCATAGCTTTGGTGTGTATAAGGAAATACGAGTTTAAGAATAAATCCACTCTACATTTTATGATCGATGATTGCTCATTCGAGATATTCCTTGGCACATGAGCCCAAAACGACTCATATATTTTAACCACAAATATCACATACTTAATTTTTACATTCCTTAAAACCCTTAAAGGAATCTCATGAAGTATTTAAATTTACCTCTTACTTAACATTGGAATAGTTCGTGCTCTCTAGCTAAACAAATTCTGAAAGATTTGTGGATTACCATTATTTCTAAAGGTTTTTTTGTCCAAAACTACATAATTATATATTTTGATGATACCTAAGGTATTTATATGAAAAATTATAAATACCATATTGGGTATATCCTTGATGTACACTTTTATTTTTACTTGAAAAGTTGTTATCTTTCCACATCTGGGTATTAGAGTCTTACATTTTATATTCATTAAGTATTTACAATGATTCAAACATTATTGAACTATTGGTTGAGTATTATACAGCACAAAAAACATTCGTTCCAAAACTAGAACAATGTATCCTTGTATCCAAAGTACACATGAGATAAATATTTTTGTTTATACTCAATAAAATTTCAACTATAACCATTAATCTTGGTAATTAGAAGTTGTACACTTCTCACCACTGACTTAAGAATCACCCTTTCTTAGCCACTTGGAGAATTCACCTTAATTCTCATAATGTTTCTATAATTACATGGTTATTAAATTTAAATACACATATGTGATAGTAATATCATATTTAATACCTAATTATTACAATAAAAACATGACATATAATGATGAATATTCCTAAAGAAGAAGAAATTACATGCTTCTTCAATTCATTTCATTGCATTTTAAACTTACATAGACTTATTTCATGACCTTCGAAGAAAATAACCTCCTTTATGATGATCAAAATATTTTCTTTGAATGATTTTATGAATATAACTTTAGCATCACACTTTCCATTGGCCTTTTTTCCTTGTCTTTCAACTTGTTCACTATAAGAACTACAGATTAAACTTTTTTTAAGTTCTTATCAACTTAGAAAACCTTACCCAAAATATAATGAAGTGTTTTCTCCATTCTATTTATTTTTTTAATATTAAAAGAAAAAATATTAAATTATTGATAAATTTATTAGAAAGGATTATATTAAAATATCGTGATCCACCTTTCAATTTACACATATCCAGTGTAAGCATCATCCTATTCATATCTCGCTTCACTTTCTCCTTGTAAGCTTCTCAAAGATGATACAACATGTAAAACAATCAGTGATCTTATAATTTATCCTAAACTCGTTATAAATTGATGATAACATTATGATATAAACATAAAATGCGATATACATATGTCTCTTATAATCATATTTCATACCCTCACTTCCTAAGGTGGCTCAACAGGTAGTGAGGACTCTAGCACTTAGAATTTCCATTCATCATAGTACTTTTCACAAGCACCTATGCTACTCTTGAAAACTTATTCTAGTTAGGAAATTTTATTTTTTCCAATAGTAATCACAATGTATCTATGGTATTAATTTCCATTTTTCTACAAAATAAAATCTAGCATATTAGTACTTGTATCTTAATTATCGATTAATTAAATTGTTAAATATATACCACTATTTTATCGAAACCTAGTAGATATCACTACTAGATTTAGAATACTCAGTAACTAGAGTATTATAATGGAAAGGAACCCCAAAACCTATCTTCACAGTATAAGATATGGCTACACCATAACTCAAAGAGTTTCAATGTAGGTGTTTGACTGTAAAACTGCATTAACTCACATCTCCTTGATCTATTGAGTGAATTATTAGCTTATATAAATCATAAATTTAATTTAATAAATGCTTTACCTCTAAATATGAAACAATATAGCTATAGATATTTCTTTTCTTTAGTATTTAGTTTAATCGACTCACCCTTTTCATGAGAACTCCCCAATATTAGGAGGCACCCTCAACTAGGGCTGACGGCCACCTCGTACAATCAGTTTTTTTCAAATTATAATGATAGAATCCATTATGATTTGATATTAATTTGTGGGGTTTTATTATTACTTAATTAATGTAATCCTTTTCTATTACATATGTTCATGCTATGTGATTACACTCAAAACTAAATAATGAATTAATATAATACATTCATCGCATAATTATGCATTATTTATTTATAATTTTATGTTCTCTCACAAACATGAATATTCATAAAATAATAAAAAAAATCATAAATAAAATAAACTACCTGACTAATCTTGAGCATTTGGTATTAGTTGATGCATTTATACTCAATAGATTAATCATGGTTTAAGGGGTATAATACCTTATTTGGTCTTGACTTGTATCGTAACTCACACCCTGGTCCAGTTTTTTCACATATATTCTAGGAGACTGCCTCATCTTGGTTTGGCCCATGTCTTACAATGTCATTGTCATAATAAAAATATACTCATGCTCAAACGAGAGGGTCTCGAGAAGTGAAAAACACATACAGATTTCAAATGATGGCACATAGCCCCTTATACATATTAAACAAATAAATATGATGCATATATCATAAATAATAAATAATTATTATATTCATCACACATAGCTATAATAATTAATTAAATAAAATAAATTTAGAAAAGCAAGGTCGGTCAGTGCTCAAGATCAGTTGGCAGATAAAATAAATATGTGATAAAAATTAAAATGTGATAAATTCAAGTGGAGGAAAATGAAATGAATTAAATAAATTATTTTAATTCAAGTAATTAATTTTATTGTAAAATTAAATTTATTTTTAAATAATAAATTTATTTTTTTATTTTTAAAATTCCAAAAATTAAATTGATTTTTAAATATTAAAAAAGATCTTCAGACCCCAAAACTCGCCCAGGCCCTTTGTAGGTTAGGAAGAACCCACGTGGGGCCATTATAGGTTGGGAAGAACCTAGCCAAGCCCATTATGGGTCGTACATGCCCTGACCTACCCTGTTTTGAGTCAGATCGATCATTGTAGGGTGGATAGTGGATGAGATGTCAGGAGGTCGAGACTATAGGGGTTGTGCATTGTGGGTTTGTGAATCATAGGAGGTGGTACGGTGGGTGAGGTTAATGATCAAGGAGGTAGAGGCCAATAGTGCGGTAAAGGTCGAAGCTAGCACTGGGGCACTGGAATGCTAGTCAGGGTCTTTGTCAGAGGGGATCTTATGTGTGGGCTAGCTATATCAGGTGAGATCCAATAAAGCCGACGGGGTGTGCGTAGTGGCGGTGCAACATGGTGTTAATGGGAGGGTTAGTCCTAGTGAGGAGTTTCATAGAAAGGGCGGTGGTCGGGAGGGGGAAACAGTGTGGTGGGCCACAGCAACACTGGCGGATGGAGGTTGTGGTGGTGAGGGTTTCTGTAAGAGGAGGTAGTAGTGACGAGGGGGTGGCCAAACCCTTTTTTCAAAATTATAAAAAGGTTTTATTTCCATGGGAACAAACTTTCAAAGCCTTTTTTGTTTATTTTGTTGAAAACACCACACACCCACCACCCCCTCCTTTCAGCATATTTTTTCTTGCCCAAATTAAAAAATCCAATTAATAGGCCCTTTTGATAATAATTTTTTTATATCAATTCCACCATTTTTGGAAGTATTTTTTACTATACATAACTATTATGAACACCATATTCTGATAGGATCTAGCCGAAAAATGAAATTTCATCAGAATTACCTTTGTCCACTACGTTAGGGTAAAAAATAACATATATAGAATATATGTGGATCAAATATTAATTCCCATAAAAAACATGGTTTTGATCTAAATTAATTTTTCAAAATGGAAGTGACTTGGCCATCTGAGATCACATTGAAGAATAATTAGTTCTATTGGGATATAAACGAATCTCTCTTCTCAAATATTAGGAAAATTAATTTTTCTTAGCTCAGAGAATTCATGTGATCCTTCTTATACCAATTACTGATATCGGGGCACGTAGTGAATGTTGGTGGGATGTAGATTTTAAATTTTCATCATTGGATTGATGTAACTTCATCATCTCCAGTGATTCAAGCCTTAATAATGGTCAAAGGATCACATGTGAATTAAATCAAGCATAAAATTAAAACAACTGATTATTTCATTCAAATTGATGGTGCATTCAACTACAACTCATCGTCGATTATTTTTACTCAAAGGATCTGAGGTCTAATCCCTCTAGATTATCCACACACACTTCAAGAGTCCATAGGAATTTCATTCATCAAATTCTGGGTGTTATCGCAGAGGTCTAATGAAGTTTATGACATCTCAACGATTCTTTGATCTGTAACAGTGATCAAAGATCAAATGCTCAGAATAAACCTTTATCTCTCTAGAGTGTGGTAAGAAGGAGAGAGGAGATCTCAAATTCGAGTGGATGAATAGTCACTCGAAAATAAGCTCTGCTTTGCTTATATAGTGGGGATTAAATATCCATAAAGGGTTCCCCATCCCCCATATATATAACACCCACTAAATAAGCTATAAATGACACATTATGAACTACTAACTATTTCATAATGTTGTTTATATTTTTATCACTTACTTATAATATATAATAAATATATTATGTGATAAAAATGAGTCATTAACTCTACTCATAATTCCTAGAAATATTAAATAAATATTGAATATTAAAATAATATTAATTCTTATAATATGTTTCCATGTATTCACACCTTGTGAATAATTTAAATTAATGAATTCAACTCGAATTATTCTATACAGGAATAATAATTATTTTATTATTATTTTTTGGTGATTGATTATTCTCAGACATGTCTCGGACCCCATGGTGAGTCGCACCATGTCCTATAATCCTATTCATTAGAATAGGGTAGGCTTTTGAATGCACTATTGTGTGTAACCCTCTAGGCCCTTATCTTGATAGTAATGAATATTATTCAGAGGCCAAGTGCAGAGTCTAGCAACCCATAAAATCCCCTAAGGAGATAAGGAAAATCCATAGCATTGATAAACTTTCCCAGAAATATACACCATGTAATATAATCTCTTTGTCTCACGATATCTCATAAAGTAGGATGCACACTTTGTGTCATTATCCTTTCTTACTCTATTATTTTTTGACCTAACTGGACTGAATTAGCTTCTTTTGTCATGTCCATAGATTTAGTAAAGGTACTACCATCCGGATCAACTAGGCCTGAGATATCACTTCCTTCCAAAAGCAAAAAATTCTATATTGATTATTCAATCAATGCTTAATATATACATTTTATACATACTTTTTAGTATTAAAATGCATCACTTTTTTATTTATATAATTAATTATTATCGGATATTTAATGTAATCATTCATATTTGGAAGGATACAATAATTTATGGAAAGTGGGAAAAAGAAGCCAAAATGGAAATGATTTTCCTCAAAAGATGGATTTCTACAACAAAGGATGGTCATAGAAGCTTCTAAGGGGTAAAAAATGAATAATCATGATGTAATGGAGCTTCCAAGGATGTAAAAACATGTTTTACATCATAAATGTTCATTTTTCGATGTATAAGTTATGGGAGACAAGCCGTAAGACCAAGCCAGGAGGAGAAATCATAATCAGGAGAAGAATCACATGTGTTGTGGCATAACACATAGACATCACGCTGTGACACACCTTGAAGAATTACAAACTGATTTTTCAACCATAAAATAACTTTCATGTTGATGGGCCACAAAATCTTGTGGCATAAAATCACTATTCATGACATAAAAAATATTGACGGGGCCCGAAACAGCTAGGTGTGATGAGAAATATACAAGAGACCCCCTTTTATGATCTGAAACGTCCTGGGACCACTATTAAAGACCAAAGACTCATTTTTATGAATTTATGGGTGAATTAAATGCAAATTTAGTACCCTAAAGATCTAAAATAGAGGCTCAAGTTATTTTTGTTAGGGATCAATCTAGAGAGCAAAGATTGGGGTGAGAAGCTACGTTCTATGGGGACCACTTCCATTCTTCTTCTCCAGTTTTCTTTCATGATTTATTTTTGATTTCTCCTTCCCCCTTACTCCCTCATCACTAGAATGATGGGGTAACTCCTTCCATGTGTTAGGGTGGTTTAGACAAAGGGTGAAGTTGTGTTAGATTTTATTCTTTTTTTCATTCATGTATTAGGGTTGCCTCAATTTCAATTAATAAATTTCAGTCTTTTTATTATTCATTTTTTCATTCATGAATTATACTTTAGAGTAAAACTTCATTTTTTGAGATTTATTTTTTTTACACCATTACCCACCCACCCTTAATCCTTAGATACATTTTATCCTAATGAATAATCCC
Organism: Viscum album; assembly: GCA_963277665.1. NCBI lineage: Eukaryota > Viridiplantae > Streptophyta > Magnoliopsida > Santalales > Viscaceae > Viscum > Viscum album. The sequence continues at coordinate 123,219,022 of OY728150.1, forward strand.
TCATGATTATTTGTGATTTTTTATTTACGTGGTGAAGATGTTAAATTCCTTGCAAGCATTTGGTAAGTGACATGTTCTTAAGGGATGTGTTGAACTCTTATTACAATTGTACCTTGATGATGTGTAGAAAAAAATAATGTAAGGTAAATTTAAAGTGTAAAGAATATTAATAATTAATTGAAAAATTAATATGGATGAATAAAAGGATTAACTATTTCAAAAGGATAAAATTAAAATACTTATTTGATTTGTTTCTTTGAAAAGTGAGGCATTTATAAATTTTCCTATGTTATGATTGAATATTTGATTTCCCATTTTATTAATTGATTTTATTGAAATAAAGTTTAAATCATGGTAATGTGAGTGTTCTTTATATTATATTTATATTCCATCCTTGAGGAAAATTCTAAATTCAGGTGTGGGGGATTTGATATGTACATTTCATGCATACTTTTTAGTATTAAAATACATCAATTTTTTATTTAAATGATTAATTTTTGCCCATATATTTAATAGAATCATTCATATTTGTAATGATGCAACAATTTATGTAAAATGAGCAAAATAATCTAATGTGATAATGATTTCCATCAAAATATGGTTTTACACAACAAACGATGATCATAGGATCTTCTAAGGGGTTAGAACTAAATAATCAGGATGGAAAAGTGATTTTGAGGCTGTAAAAACATGTTTAACATCATAAATGTTCATTTTATAATGTAAAGGTTGCAGGAGACAAGTTGTAAGACCAATCTAGGAGGATAAAACACATCCGGAAGAATAATCACATTTGTCACGGTGTGGCACATAGTTGTCACACCGTGACACACCCTAAAAAATTCCAGACTAATTTTTAAGCTATAAAATAACTTACAGGATGTTGGACCATGAAATATTATGTCATAAAATCACTATTCACAATGTAAAAAAATTGTGGGGCCTGAAATGATTAGGTGTGACGATAAATATCCTGGAGACCCCCTTTTATGACCCAAAATAGCCCAGGACCACCATTAAAGACTGAATACTCCTTTTTGATACATTTATGGGAGAATTAAATTCAAAAAAATTACCTTGGAGGTCTATAAATAAATTCTTGAGCTATTTTTTCCAAGTATTTATTTGGAGACCAAAGGTTGGGGTGATAAGTTGTGTTGTGTAAGTTCCTCCACTATTCATATTCCCCGGTTTTCTTTCATGATTTTTTTTCTCTTTCCCCCTTACTCCATCATCACTAAGATGAGGGGTTAAATCCCTCCATGTGATAGAGTGATGTAGGAAAAGGGTTAAGTTGTTTTGGAATTTACTCTTTATTTCATTCATGTATTATGGTTTCTACAATTTCAATTAATAAATTCTAATATATCTCTTCTTCTTAAATCATGACCATTGATGGGTGAATCTAAAAAGTGATTTTAAATAGAATAACTACTTTAACTAAATTAGTAATGGTAATTTTTATATTTAGGTTGATTAGGTTTAAATATGGTATCAAGATAAATTTAGTTCCTTAAGACCCAATATTAATGGACCAAGGGAAATAGGGTATTTTTATACTAAGGGATACTCTAATCATCGAATCCTCATCATCCTGACTCTGATACTAATACTGAATAATCAATTTAATTTCTTAATCTGACTACACCTGAACCCTAAAATCTATAAAACCTTGATATGCTTTTCTCATTTTATTTCCAAACAATAAACCTTCCCTTGTTTATTGCTTTCATCAATCTGCTTTCAAAACCCTAATCTTATTCTGCACTCTCTTCTTGTTTTCCAAAACTATTTTCAAACCCATCAAACCCATTTTATTTATATTTCCTTAAATCAAATAATTTTTTCCCTTTTAAAACCTAAAATAACTAATTTCACTGTCTCATGGGTTCGACCTCAATTCACTACTGTCTATATTTTAATTAATTAACCACACTGATCTGAGTTTTATAAATTTTTTATTTTGGTTATCCCTTATGATAATTAAAAATGCAAGCTACCTCGTGCAATCAAATGGTATGCATCGATAATAACCTAAAGTTAGGATATCATTACACATTTTCACAGATAGGAAATACCAATTAAACCTTAAACATGTGGTGTTCTTATTGGTGGGTGAGTCCTCATGATCTCATCTACTCAAGATCACCAAGTATGAACTTCATGAGAAGAAGTCTCAATACTTAAGAGGCCACATCACCTAATAGACACAAATCATCTGTGTTTAGTCAGAATAATGTATCTAGACCATAGGATATATGTTTAAGATTAATTCCATAGTATCTCTAGGTTCTCATTATATCCTAGGAACTGATATAAATTTTTTATACGAAAAATAATATATGGAAACTACCAATAAATAGTGAACAAAGAAATATAACCAATATTATGGTATGATTACATCATGCATAACTCACTGTAAACATGATATTATAATCAAAAGTATTGTTCAAGTTGGGTCTAGGGAATCTTCTACTACAACATGGTGGAGGTGCACCAGATAACTAGTGAAAATAGGTAGAACCCATGTCTTCTATAGGAATCCATCGATCAGGAAGTGGAAGTAGGTAGTAAACACCAAATAGTAGAGATCCCACCGGCTACCTAGAAGAGGCTACTAGGTACCCAGTGGCGTTGAGCAGACTAATATGAGTATGGCATTTAATGTGGTAAAAATACATTGAACGTGTATATCTTCGACTTAATGACCCCTGAATGATTCCTGAACATTTATGAAGTAATTTAAACCTATAATAGAGTCTTGGGGTGGCTTGGAAATCTAAATCGATGAATTTTTTCATCTACCAATGCTCTCAATTTATTAAATTTCCCTCAAATATCTCTCTTTATAAATATTATTTATTCTCTCATTAGTGTGTTCCAAATTGTATATCTTAATCACTCTAATTTTTTTCTCGATATATCTTAGTTTTTCTTTATATTATTTAGTAAATTATAGAATAAGATACAAAGTGATTTATCCTAAGAAATCTCCCACTTTCGACTCTTTATTCTATATTTAGTGCTTACAGCAATTAAAGTAAGGGATTGTGATTTTATTTCCATTTACTTTAAAAGTATAAGGGATTATTTATTCTTGAGGTTTTTATCTTCACCTTTAAAGATCTAGTATCTATTGTATATGGTTTATTGCTATAACCTAAAAATTAGAGTATATGTTTGGTATCTTTGCTACCAATAAAACCAAGGGACTAATATATTAAATCCTCAAGCGATTAAGGTGGTAGACATAGGGGTAACTTAGGTAATTTTTTTAAAACTTCCTTATCAAATATATTATTCATTTAATTTCCATATTTTCATTTATTTATCACTTTAAATCATTCTTTTATAAAAAAAATTAATCTTTCAATTATCATTTAATCACTTAATCATTTTTATATTCAAATCTCTTAATGGTTGAATGGCCTGAAGGGCTTCATTTTTTATTTATTTTTGATAATCCCCCTTTTAAGGGTTGAAGGGGAACCCTTACATGGCCCATAGGCTTAGAGACACATTACATGACCTGAAGGCCTTAGAGAAATTCATCCCAAACATACTACATGGAACTACCCCTCCCCATCATATATCTTAGTTTCAGCTCTCCACCTTCACAAGTCTGGTCATCTAGTTGTCATGTGCATAGTTTCACAGCTTAGGTACCAATGGAAATGTCATGCCCTCTCATTCTTCCAATTCTGATTAACTCTGATGTGGTTAATGCGCCAGCTCTGAATCCCCATATGTAGCCTTGTTCCTTTGAAATCTTTCTAGTTTCAACTGCATTTCATGTGTCTCGAAGGCCTTGAGGTGGCCCAAAATCCTTGAGATGGCCTGAAGGCCTTGAGTTAGCCCGAAATCCTTACTGGCCTAAAGGCCTTGAGTTGTCCCAAAGGTCTTACTGGCCCAAAGGCCTTGGGTAGCTCGAAGGCCTTGAAGGACCCGGGGACCAAATGGGTGAATATTTTCAGCTGCTACAGTACCAAACAATATTTTTTACTGTACCTTCTACAGTATTATTACAGTACCCTAGAAATATGTCTCCACCTAGATTTGATCTTAGGTCTCTTGGATGCACTTGAAGCATCCTCACCAACCGAGCTAAGGCTCATGTGCTTCAAATCGATTAATAATTTTAAATCAATATTTGTTTTTATTCTTATGGTTTTATTATTATATTTAATTATATCATTACACTTTCAACTTTGATTCTTTTATTTATTTCTTTAATATTTTATAAATATGTTTTTATAAATGGATTGTTTTCCATTAATTTTTTAAAGGGAAATTCACCCCCCCCCCCCTCTTTTTATTTTACTCATCTATGAACCACATTGGTGCCAAAGGAATTTTAGTTTATTTAATTTCTTTGTTTTCAAATTCTTTTAAAGATTTTATTTTTAAAATATTTAACTGGTTTTTCAAATAAATATTTTTTAAAATTTATTTTCCAAGTACCCATAGTGGTCCCAAAGGAAAATACTTGGTTCGTGCTCTATTTTTTTATAGTACTAATTATGATTATTAGAAATCAATAATTTCTACCTTTCTTGGGTCTATTGGATATCTTTTTTATAAAATTCTTATGCATGGTTATAATATTTCATTTGAAAAAGAAGAAAAATGGACCCCTAATGATATTTATACTTTTAGACTTGATGGTAAATCAATGTATGCATTAAATTGTGGTTTATATTTTAATGAATTTAATAGAGTATCTTTATGAAAACCATAAATTAAATCTAAAAATTATTAGAAGTTATGAATGAATGTATAAATAAAGTTAAGGATACTAGGATTGACAAGTATAGGTAAGACTTTGAGAGTTTCTCTATGAATCCTAATGAATTTATCACTACTATGTTTACTAGATTTACTAAAATTTTTAATGGATGAAAATATATTGGTGGAAATTTTTCTATAGAAAGGTTGCTCAGGAAAATATTTTGGTTTTTACCAAGAAGTTGGGCACCAAAAATCACCATAATCAAATAATATAAAGATGTGAAAAATATGTCATTTGAAGAACTCATAGGTTATCTCATGACATATCAGATAACCATGAAGAGAAAATCTTAAAAGGAGGATAATGAGGTCAAGGATACTAAATAAACAACTGCTTTTAAGGAAAATAATGATGAATCATCCAAGAGTGACTATGACATTACCAACTTTATCAAGATAATAGACAAGTACAATTAAAATAAGAGATATAATCGACAATTCAAAAAATCAAAATCAAGTATTTGAGGCAACTTGTTTCAGTTGTAAAATAAAGGGCCACATCAAACCAGCTTGTCCCTCGAACAATAAAAATTTAAAATACAAGAATCAAGGTAATAAATCTCTAAAGATATTGACTTGTAGAGCTATCAAGGACATAATTTCAATATAAAAAACAAGTGAATAAAGTCCTGAATGTCTCAAAACATGTGTTGAGGTTAGAATCGAGGCTAGTTCTAAAATTTCTCTATCTCCTTCTCATTCATCTTATTATTATTATACTTCTTATACCTATTCTTTAACTTATGAAGACATTCTCAATTCTAAAAATAAACTTCAAAATGGTTTTTGGGATCTTATTTGTAAATATAAAGATCTTAAAAAGAAACACAATCTTATTGTTTCTGAAAAAGATCAAATTTTAAAATAAAAAGAGGATTTATTTTAAAATTTAAAGTACAACCAAATTTTTAAAATTGGGACTTTAAAATTAAAGATCTTAAAAATTATCTTTACCATTTTACATGGGGGAATAAAATTTAAATAATATTTTGGGTTCACAAAAACTGATTAAAAATTTCTATGGTTTTGGTTTTTCAAAACAAACTAATTTTCCCAAAAAATATAAAAAAGACTACTTTTGTAAAAGGAATTTCTCAAAATAAATTTTATAATTATTGAAATAAATTTGGTCATCTGGTTTATGAATACAATTATAAAAATTATAGATATGGTAGACCTAAAATCATTCATTTTTATCCTCATATTTCAAATGGAAAAACATTTCCCAAACAAGTATGGATTCTAAAATCTTTATTAGCTAACTTAATTGGATCCAATATATGGGTACCAAAAGCTATAGTTTCTTAATATTTTGTATAAAAAGAGAAAAACCCAATAATCCACATGGTATATGGATAGTGGGTTCTCAAGACATATGTGTGGTGATACTTTCGAATTCAATCATCTCAATTATTTTTATGGAGGACATGTCACTTTTGGATATGATTCAAAAGGAAAAATTCTGGTATAGGTATGATTGGTTTATCCAACTCTAATATTATTAAAAGTTTTATTTTTCAAAGTATTGAAACATAATTTACTAAGTATTAGTTAATTATGTGATAGTAGTTTCAAAATTACTTTTAAAAATAATTTTTGTAAAGTTTCTAATTCAAGAGGAAATATTTTATTTTTCGATTCCCGATTTCAAAATGTATATATTATAGATTTAAAATCTATAGAAATTCAAAATTTCAAGTGTTTGAGTGCATAAGATAATGATTCTTGGATTTAGCATTAGTTCCTAGGTTATATAATATTCTTTCTCTTTTTAAGATAAACCAAAACCAACTAGTATAAGATTTACCAAAATTTTCCTTTAAAGATAACTTAGTTTGTGAACCTTACTAATAAGGAAAGAAACATAAGTATTATTTTAAACCTAAAAAACCTTATTTCCTCTTCTAAATCCTTAAAACTAGTCCACCTTGATCTTTTTTGGACTAACTAAAGTTTCTAGTATCAGAGATAAAAAAAATTACAACTTTTTAATTATTAATGACTTTACTATATTTACATGATTTTTCTTCTTAGTTCATAAGAATGAGTCTTGTAACGTATTTATCAACTTATCATGGAAATTAAAAAATGAAAATGGATATGAAATATTTTCCCTTATAAGTTACCATGGTGGAGAATTTGAAAACAGTGACTTTGATGAGTTTTGTATTTCTCAAGGTTATCATCACTCTTTTTTCTCTCCTAGGTCACCTCAACAAAATGGGGTAGTTGAAAGATTAAATAAGACCCTCTAAGAAATTTCTAGGACTCTCCTAAAGGATTTTTACCCTCCTAAATAATTTTGTGGAGAGGAGGTCAATACCACATGATTTATCCTCAAATTTTTCATTATAATACCCATCTTAAGAAAAAATCCTTATGAACTTTGTAAAAGAAAAATTATAAAAGTTGGTTTCTTCAGAGTCTTTGGTTGTAAATATTTTATCCTTAATACCAAGGATAATCTAGGAACTTTTTACCTTAAATATGACAAATGAATCTTCCTTGGGTACTTGAAATCAATTAAAGCCTTCTAAGTCTTCAATAAGAGGACCAGGACCCTATAATATTCTTCTCGCATCAAATTTGATGAGAATATTTTTAAATAATATCCACAAAGTGATGATTATGTTGAAAAACTATTTTTTTTCTTGAAAACCATGTGGGGTTTAAATGTAATTTCGTGGTGATGGTGGCATGGCCCTTCACATCAAACACATATTTCCACATCCTTTATAAGTGGTTTATAATGGGTTTTATTCATAGATCTGGAAACACCCAACGGTTCCCTTATTCAAAATGTTTCATGAACCTACTTTCCAAAGGTTGGTGGTTATTGTTAAATGTATCCAATGACACTTAGGGACTCACATTGTTCAATAGGATGAGAGTTTGGGCTCATCACACCTTTTTTAGGGGAATTATTTCCTACTTCAAGACTCTCTTATATATTTAAGACAAATTCATGAATCCTTTTAAATCCTAAATATTAAATGGGTCACCCATAAATAAAAAAAATTATTATTAGCATGTGTTGGATTTACACTAAAAAAAATAGAGTGTAATGGGTTTTTCATTTATAAGGGGTTATAACCCCTTCTAAATACCTTAGAGGTGGCTACCCATAATCACTGCTAAGGTGGTTGCCTACTATGATTGGAGGTGGTTCTAGAGAAGAGCTGGTAAAATGACCTTGTATTTAGCGGTGGTTAGATTAGAAGGGGTTTTAAGCCCTTTTAATTTCACCCAAAAACACCATAGACAACGAATATAGGGGCGGTTTTAACTACCAATAATTTTATATTTAGTTTAGGGGTGGTTGGAACCACCCCTAAATGAGTCCATATAGCCAACTTTAGGGGTGGTTATATTAAAACCACACCTAAAATCGTTTATTTTTTTAAAAAAAATCCCATCCCAGGGTGGCACCCTGGACACCCACCTAGACGCCCCAAAGAGACCCATGGACACCCCCACCCAGACACCCCCCATGACACACCCCTAGACACCCACCCAGAGGCCCCCCACAATGCACCCCTGGACACCCACCCAGATGCCCCCCACGACACACCCTTGGACACCCCCTTGCGCCTATGTGGCCTGACAACTCCGACCTCACCGAACACACAACCCTACATGCGGACAAAGGCCTAGGCGCAGGCCCACCCCGAGCGCTCACACAATCCGATAGACAAATCGAATAAAAATGTTCCCCCGCTGAGAATCGAACCACAAAACTGTAGGTAGGAGTAGCGCGGACAAACCACTCGATTCGATCTTGATATGTTTTATATCTAAAATATCTTTTATTTATTTAGATACATGAATTTTCGATTGTGTGTGTTTGTGTGTGTGTGTGTGTGTGTGTGTGTGTGTGTATTAGTGTATAGAATTATAAATAATATAATATATTTGTATATATATATAATATATTTATGTATATATAATATATTTGTATATAATATATAATATATTTTTGTATAATATTTATGTATAATATATAATTATTTATAATATATATATATATATATTATCTGTGTATATAAAAAATATATAAATAATTATATTTGCAAATATAAATATATATTTATACATATATTTATAAATACATTTATATTTGTGTGTGTGTATTTATATATTTATGTATTTATATAATATTTATAGATATTATATAATTATAATACATATATATTTATTTATATAATTATTTTTATATACTTATATATATGTGAGTGTTTATGTGTAACAATAATATAATTAATTATTATTATTATTACAAATATTTTTTAAATTATAAAAATTATATGTTGGTTCTATAAATATTATACGACTATATATTGTATGATTTATATTATGCGTATATTATATTAAATACATTTATATTATATATTTATGTATGTAATTATATATGTTTATATTATATCATGTATACACATATATTCACACACAAAATTAAATACATTCATATAATTGGAAATATATATAATATAATTAATTGATATATATATATATATTTACTAAATTAATTTATAATTAATATGGTATACTAAAATATATATAAAATAATTATATAATATATTTAAATTTATATATAATGAAATATTTATAATATAATATATATAATATAAATATATAATTTATATTTATATTTATATTTATATTTTATATTTAATTTTTTCTATATTATATATATTTGTATACATAATATAATATAAATGTATTTATACATAAATATATAATAAAAATGTCTTTGATATAATATATATATAATATAAATCATAATATAAATGTATAGTATTTATAAAAACATATATGAATTTTATATATTTTAATAAATATAGTTATAATTACATTTATATTAGGTATACCAATATTTATATATGTATAGATTTTTTTTATATGTATAAGTATTTATTTAAAGTATTTATATAATGTATTTATATATCTATGTTTATAATGCATTTAAAAACATTTATATAATGTGTTTATGTAATATATATATATAGACATGCATGCACACACATATATAGTATAAAATTTGAATTTATATGAGATTTATTTTTAAAAATAAATAAATATTTAATGGGGGTTAAAAATCCCTCTAATCAAATGGATTAATGGTGGTTCATGAACCCCCACTAATTTTTTGAATTATAGGGGGTTGAAAACCCCCACTAATGTCATATATGAGAGTGGGTTGAAAATCCCCACTAATTTCATAAATTAGAAGGGGTTCACAACCCTCTCTAATTTCATAAATTAGAAGGGATTCGCAACCCCCTCTAATTTAATAGATTAAAGGGGGTTGTGATCCCCCACTATTTTCATTTAAAAAACTTCCATTGTATATATATATATATAATCTAATATCTAAACATATATATATATATATATAACACCTCTAAAATCCAACCGAACAATAGCATAACTAATTATTAAATTAGCAGTGATTTTGATATAACCGCCTCTAAAATTCAACAAAATATTAAAAAAATAATGTTAAAAAATTTAGAGGGGGTTGTGCAGAACCTCCTATAAAATTAATTTAGAGGGGGTTGTGCATAACCCCCTCTAAAAAACTGCCACTAATCTACTATTTTTTTGTAGTGTTAGAATCATTTATATGTATCTGATATTCTTCATTGATGAAGACACCTTTATATATCTGAGGTACTCCATCAATGGTACCCCTTTATAAGTACCAATTAGATATTCTTATTTTTTTTGTTATAATGGTGGTAGTTTTAAGACACATGGTGGGGTGATATGGAATTTATCATCATCTAGGAAGATGAGAGTTATTTTGATGTCAGGATCAGGCCCATGAGATGGGTTTCCTATGAATCCTTGCGAAAGGAATCAAAAGCCATGTAGTTCGGTGCCACCTAACGGGACACATCACACCTTTTAAGTTCATGTGACGATGACCAAACCATGTAGTTTAACATCATGTGGCAAAGGATTCTATGTGAAATTTTTTTAGTCAAGGGACGATGTGGGACTTACGTCGAAGCAGCCCAGAGGACCTGGAAGGGATGTGGCCTCCTGGGTTGGATATGACCCTACTTGAAATATAACCCAGAAAAGATTAGGGTGAGTTTGAGGTTTTGGGTTTGAACTTCATGGAGGCTTACTATGTATCCCTTTTGGACAAGAATCAAAGCTCACATAGTTAGAAATTTTGGGTCTTACACCTATGGAGGAGGCCCATAGTCAAGGTGAGAGGAAGATCTGGAAAAAGGACTCTCTGTAGAGATCGGTAAGTTGTTCCCATCGGTGATTCCACCTTTAGGGATTACGTTTTCCCTACCAGTGCGCCTCCGGTTGGGTCATGGTGTAAACTCTATTATGGAGGAGTGGAAATCAAGAGGCCCAAGGGGTTTCCACATTGGGAATATAGACCTTTTTAAGGTTTTTATCATAGTAAATATGGCCCTTTGAGAGGATGACATAGTTTGCAGCCTAAACCAACTAGGAGTCCCTAGGGATGGTGAGAGGAAGATCCGAAAAAGGATTCCCTAACCAACATATGTATTTTATCATGTGGATGTTGTGATCATCACTAACCTCTAAGCCCATGTGATTCATGCTCGTTGTGAGAAAAAAAGAGGATGTGTGAGATCTGGAAAACCACACAATCTCCTTCATCCACTGGTGGATGAGGTCGAGGTTACAAAAGGTGGGGGAATACCCTACAAGAAAGACTAGGGGCTTACTCCATGAGGGATTACCTAGGGTGACATTCACTCCTCATCTGCTGGTAGATGAGGGTGAATTCTTGGCGGGGGAGTTGAGGGGAGAGATAGGGCTTTGATGTTCCTGTATCCTATATTTTTTTCAACCTTGAGGTCATGTCATTATCCCTATGGTTTAGATCCTCATTATCATGGGAATTTATAATTGATAAAACTTTTAGGATCCCACATATTAGTTAGGATAAATGAAGGACCTCCATTACCATAGGAATTTATAATCGAGAGGATACATTGGTGTTCCCTATACTCTGATCATACATATCTGGAGACTTTAGAGGAGAACTTGATTTGGTTCCCCTAGGACTAAGGATCCAAGGTAATAGGTGACCTACCATCGGTGGTATTAAAGAGGTCTCAAAGGATGGCTAGCGCAGGTAAGGCATGGGTGAGCCAAAGGCAGCTCGTGCAAGTGCGACTTGGGCGAGCTGGAGCTGGCTTACACAGGTGGGTCCTGGGTGAGCTTAATATGTCTCACATAGGGTAGACCTAGTCAAGTTGAAGGAGACTTTGGGTGATGGAAAACCTAGGAAACCGCACTTAGGATAGATCTTACTCTAGGCTCTAAGGGTCTCCTCGGGTGTCTTTGGATGACTGGTACTCAAGTCTTAGGCTCAAGAAGGGGACTTCACTCTAGTTCTCTTGGATTAGAGGGAGGTGGCTTCTCATGTAGGTATTTTTTTTGTACACTAGAATAACTCTAATTCAACAAACCTTCTTAATTTTCTATTATTTAGAGTTTTGGAGATCTACTTAGAAAGTTTTGAGAGCCTTGGTTAAGGACTAGGGCGGGGAGAGCTTCAAGGATTTTTCTGATCTTCTAGACATGTCAAATGAGGAACCCAACAGTCCTATTTATAGGAAAACTCAGGACTCTGGGTGAAGGATTCCACTCATGTAGGTCCATCACGTAGTTTTATATCACAAGACCCTCACATAGGTCTTTTCTACTCATGTTGGGTAGTGTGGGTGGGACATGTGCGAGCCTCTTAGCACGCAAGTTGGCTTAGGTGAGTTCTTTGACTCCCCTTTCTCCTCTACTACTTGAGGTATTTTCCTCTAAATATTCTCATCACTATGTGAAAAAAGGAGTTTCAACACCAACCAATTTTGACCATTCCTAAACCTAAATCTTATAAATTATTTCAAGATGCTCTATAAATCTCATCCACTCCTTTACCCAAGTATTGGGTTCAATCCAAAGACCATCCTCTTGAGAATGTTATTGGAGAATTACAATCCAGAACTCATACTAGAAGTTTGGTATTAAATTAGGTTGAACGTAAAGCTGTTATCTCTCACATTTAACCTTATTTACTTGATGGATTTATTAATGAGGAGAATTTGATACTTTACATGCAATAGGATTTGAACAAAATTCAAAGAAACAATGTTTGGATTCTCGAGGACCGTCCTGATAATCATCCTATTATTGGCTCCAAGTGTTTTTTCTGAAAAAAACTTCATGAAACGAAATGTTATCTATAATAAGGCTTGACTTTTTTTTAGAGTATATAACTAAGAAGAAGGTATTGATTATGGTGAAAAAATTTCACCTATTTCTCGAATTATATTCATTAGAATATTATTGGAATTTGTCGCTCATTTTAATTTCAAACATTTCCAAATGGATGTTAAAACTGATTTTTTAAATGGTTTTATTTCTGGAAAAAAAAATTGTGTACGATCCACCTTGTTTTGAAAATTCCAAATTTCTGAATTTTGTTTTTAAGTTAATCAAAGCTCTATAGAGTTTAAAGAAAGACCCTCGAGCTTATGCAAGGTTAACAAAATTAATTTTATCAAATGATTTCAAAATGGGAAAAAATTATTCCACTATTTTTCTCAAAAACTTTTTAAAATGTTTATTAATCATTCAAATTTATATTGATGATGTTATTTTTGGATCAACTAAAAAACACTTTGTAGTGAATTTTTTTATTTAACAAATAAAGAGTTCAAAATTATTTTTATGGAATAACTTACATTCTTCATTGGTTTTGAAATTTCAAAAAATGTAAATGGAACATTTTTAAACCAAATTAAGTACACTAATAAAATTATAAATAAGTTTTTCATGGTTCATACTAAGGAAATTAGAATGCCCATGAGTACAACTTGTAAGCTAACATTGGATGAAGCTCGTTAATCAGTCGATAATGATCTTTATTAAAGTATGATTGGAAGTCTACTTTAAATTAATATGACTCATCAAGACATAATATTCAATGTATGCCTCTCTTATTATTTTCTATCCAATCCAAAGGAATCTCATTTAAAACCCCTAAGAATAATTTCTAGTTATTTTAAAGGAACTAAAGACCTTGGATTATTTTATCCCAAGGAAACTGATAAAACACTATTTTATTGAATATTTTATTGATAATAAATGATATAATTTCCTAACATTGTGTTAAATATGTTTATTTATAAAATATTTGGGATTAGATCATTCATTTGAATATTTGATGAAAATTCCAGTTTTACCCTTTATAGTTCACTGTAGTATTTCGAAGATAAATATTTTTATATTTATTATTTGAATTTGAAATTTTGTAACAGTGTTTATAACTTAATTGTATATAACTTTTATTCATGACACTAGATCAAAAGAATGCATTTTAATGGAGTAATTGGGCCATAAAATCAAAGATGGCCTGGACTCGCCAGAATGGATAAGCTTCTGTATTTCGGCCATAACTCCTACATATGGGATTTTATTGAGCCCAAATTTGGAGAGGTGATATATGACCCATATCCGCATATTTTATTCTTCTGGAAGGCCAGCCAATTCATGCGTTTTGGTGGTCAAATGGGCGGTTCAATTTGCATTAAAATATTTGGCCGAATTTCCACATTCACACTTGAAACCACTTGTAACCTCTCCTCCCCTCCCCTCTATAAATTGGAGTTTTTTTCATTTGGAGGGGTTGGGACGTGCATTGGGAGATTGGAGGCAGAGGAGAATTTGTTTCACCTAAATTCTCCAACCATTGTAAGAGGGGTAGCTCTTGAAGCAAGGATCCCCTCATCGAAGCCTCCTTCTCTTCTTCATTTTGTAATGTTTTCATTTGTGTAATAAACTTCTTTGTTATTCTTTTATTTCTTCTCTATTCTTCTGTTTTGTTTAAATTTATTCTTCTATTAATCTTCCTATTTGGGCTGGAATTCTTGAGTAGAAGCGTTATTGGGTTATACCCATTATAAACCTTTGCACATGCAAAACGCTTCTACGATGATTACGCCACCCATGGAAGAGTAGTCTTTTAGTAATCGATCTATCTTCTACCCTATTAATTTAATTATTTTGAATCATTGAGCTACTGTAATTAAATTAATATGATCCATGAATTGTATTTTTAAATTTTAAGAAACTAAGAAAGCAATTGAACAATTAACACAAAACACGCGAGGCTGGGAATTGTGTAAATTGTGAGAGCGCAATCTTAATCGGTAATACAAGACCATACGGGATAAATTTGTAGAGTTAAAATATAATACCTAAACACAATTCATCCTCATTTCTAGAATGGATATGTGCCTTAATTTACCACTGACCATAAGCTAATTTTAGAACATCAATCAAAGCAGGGTGTTGCGATTGCATGTTCCGAAGTTAGCCTAGGGTTAAATTCACATCATCTTCGTGGTAAAGTTAATTCTTGTAGGGTTCGGGATTTAACAAATTAAGGGATCATAATTAAGTGGATGTTAATTTACACGATAATGATTAATAATAAAGTGAAGAGGTAGAGTTAGATCGATTACTCCTTTTAAATAGATTTCTAAAAAAACATCTTCTTGTTGTGTCATTTTAATCGAAATTCATTTCAAAACTAAAAACAAAAAAAATTATACAATCTTCTTCCAGCAAACTTCTTCTAGATTCATAAACTACAACAAACCCCAATCCTTTAAAGTAGTGATTTATTCTATTATATTCTATTCTATTTTTTTTAGAATACCTCTAATAAGTTGTTAAATTCACTTCCTCCTTTGAGAGACGACCTTGGTCAGCCACTCTGCTGCACCTAAGTACCCCAAATTACACTAATCATTTGAGGGCGCCCACGACAGCGCTCTTTCAGAAACCTCTTTTGAACTTTCTTGTTTTTTATAGGTGTATTTTAGTGGATTATAATTATATAAGAAAAGTAATGGTGGGAATTTTCATTTACTAAGAATATCTATAATCTCTTGGAGTAGTAAGAAGAAATTTTTTTTTGGTATTTCTACATTTGAAGCAGAATACATGACCATTGGGAGTTGTCGCGCCTAGATTATATGGATGAAACATAATATTTTGGACTTTGGTCTAACATATCCTTTCATACATATCAAGTTTGAAAACACTAGTACAATAAATATTTATAAAAAAACCAATACAACACTCTCACACTAAGCAGAATGACTTAAGATACCATTTTCTATGAGATCACTTTTACAAATGTGGTGTTGTTCTTGAATTTTTTTAGACAAACCTTTAACTTGATGATATCTTCACTAAACCCCTACCTCTTGATTAATTTTATTTCATAAAAATCAATTTAGGTATGATTATATTATGATACATATATCTTAATCTTAGAAAGCTTGAGAATTTTTCAATTTTTTTTGATTTTTTTTCTAAAAAGAACTTAATTATTTTTAAAAAAATAAAAACTTTTCATAATTTTGGAAAAGTGAATTAAGTATAATAGTACAATAAAAACATTAATGCATGTATACTAACAAGTGGATGTGGTTCTGAAATAGATGTTCATAGGAATTTATCTTAAAAAAAGTTGATTGATCTTTTAACCCCTTCTCTGTTTGGGGCATGATGAGTGGGATTTTACTATACACCTGGTTTAACACACTTGGAGAATTTGTTATGGTTTATTAATATAATATTTACTAAACCTTAATAATGTAATGGTTTTTCAAAATATTTATTTTCCAAGTCTCTTTATTTCTTTATTTAAGTCTTGTTTATTGGATACGATCCCTTTAAACTATTATAATTCATTAATTAAGAGGGATCTAATCTTTTTAATACTAAAATGATCCTAGAAGAGACACTTTCTTTTTAAAATCAATTTCCAAAATTAAAATCTTGTTTTTCTTCAATTTCAAAAATCTATTTAGCTTTTTAAAGAATATTTTTATAAGTTTTTATTTCACTCATGAACTATATTCTGAAAAATATTTGATTTATTTTATCTTAATATTCATTGAAAATATTTTTTTCAAATATTTAAAAAATGTTTCTTAACTATTTTTCAAAACTTTATTTTTTTCTCTCTCGAAAGATCATTAATGATGATAAATGTAGTTTTAAATTTTATCTCTTTATTATACAACCTCATGTATGAATTATTTTTTATAATCTCAAAGGGGGATAATTTTTAGCATTTTCCTCAAAGGGGGAGAAAATTTTATTGTTTGGGGAGAATTTTAAAGTTTTAAAAATGTTATGTTGTGGAAAATGGGAGATAAAATCTTAGTATATTGACATCTCAGTAACTCTTTCTCTTTATATTCTTAATTTAATTTAATTATTATTCAAGTATTTGTGATAATAAAAAATGGAGAGATTTTTGTGCTTCTCACTATTGTTTTATTTTAATAATCATAAATACTCTTAAATTGTTTATTTTTTATTTTAAGTGATGTGCAGATTTCTTGAAAACATCATCTTAAAACTCCTTGAAGAAACATATAATATATTTTAATGGAGGTTTTAATGACTTAGAATAATTCTAAAAGAACCTTGGAGAAACATTTAATGGAGTAGTGAATCCACTTTGTGGATCCAAAAGGAAACATGTCAGTAAATTGTCATCGACCAATCGGCGGCATGCCCAGCTCCATCCACTTGCAGCAGAACCCCACCAGTTACCCGATGTAGGTGATTTGGATAGCTAGTGCAGATGGGAAGAACCCATGTATTCTATAGGAGTCCACCATCCAACCGGTGGAAGAAGGTAATAATCACCTAATATCCAGGAGCCCACTGGGTGGCCAATGGAGGTTACTGGATACCCAGTGGAATCGAGCAGACTAATCTGAGGATGACATTTAATGCGTTAAAAATACATTGAATGTGGAAGTCTTTGACTTAATGACCTAAAACAAATTCCAAAATATTTTTGAAGTAATTTAATCCTACAAATAAAGGCTTGGGGTGGATTATACATCTATATTGACACATTTTCTCATTCTCCAATGCACTCAATTTCTCAATTTTCTCACAAAAATATCTCTTTCTAAATCATATTTATTCTCTCAAGAGTGTGTTCCAAATAGTATATCTTACTCACTCTCATTATTTTCTCAATTTCTCTCAGTGTTTTGTCATATTTTTTGGAGATTGGAGACTAAACTACAAAGTGATTTCTCCTAAGAAATCTTCTTATTCCTCCTCTTTCTTCTATATTTTGTTCTTACTACTATTATAGCAAGGTATCATGGTTTTCTTTCCATTTTAAAAGGGAAAATGGTAATTTCTTATTAAGGTTTCTAGATTTACCATTAAAGAGCTAGTGTCCATTGTATTTGATTTCTTTCTATGACCTAAAAAATCAAGGGATAGTTTTAGTATCTTGAATACCAAAAAATAAAAGGGACTAATACATTAAATCCTCAAGAAAATGAGGTGGTAGACATATTGTTACCTTGGGGTACTATTTCCAAACCTACTTACCAATTATCTTTTCTCATTTAATTTATTCATTTTCAATTATTTATTTATTTCAATCATTATTTTATTAAATTTATTAATCCTTCAATTAACACTTAATTTCTAAATCATTTTAAATCACTCTTTCTTTTTATTCTTACATTTTTATTATTATATTTAATTATATCATTCCACTTTCAAATTCAATTCTTTTATTTATTTATTTAATCTTTATAAACAATTTTTTAAAATTGGATTGTTTTATTTAATTTTTTAAAGGGAAATTCATCCCCTATTTCCATTTTACTCAGCTTTGACCCACATTTGGTATCAAAGGAATTTTGATTTATTTAATTTATTTTTTTTCAAATTCTTTCAAAGTTTTTATTTTTGAAATATTTAACTGGTATTTCAAATAAATATTTTTTAAAATAGATTTTTTAACACTAATGGTCGTTTTGAAGGAAAATCCTTGGATCATGCTCCATTTTTTAATGGTACTAATTATGTTTATTGGAAATCAAGAATGTTTTCCTTTATTTGATCTATTTTCTATCATGTTTATAAAATTGTTATGCATGGATATATTTTTTCATCTAAAAAAGAAAAAAAATTAACCCCTAATGATATTTCTTATTTAAAACTTGATAGTAAATCTTTGAATTCATTAAATTTTTGTTTAGATGTTAATTAATTTAATAGATTTTATTTATGTAAAACCATGCAAGAAATCTATAAATTATTAGAATTTGTGCATGAAGTTCCATATAAAGTTAAAGATACTAGGCTTGACATATATAAAAAAGACTTAGAGAGTTTTTTATGCATCCTAACAGATCTATTGTAACTATTTTTACTATATTTAATGAAATTTTTAATGGTCTAAAATATCTTGGTGATAATCTTTCTATATAAATGTTTCTCAAGAAAATCCTTTGGGTTTTCTGAGTAGTTATGCACCAAAAGTCACCACAATCCAAGAAGCTAAAGATGTGAAAAATATATTGGTTGAATAAATCATATGTTATCACATTACATATGAGATAACCATAAAGAGACAAGTTAAAATGGAGGCTAAGGGGGTTGAGGAAACTAAAAGAACAATTGCTTTCAAGGAAAACAATGACAACTCAACTGGGAGTGACTCTGACATTTCCAACTTTACCAAGATGGTGTAAAAGTATAAGAAAAAGAATATATCTACTCAATAATTCAAAAAGAAAAATAAAAAATTCAGGGTAAATTTTTTTGGTTACAAAAATAAGGCTCACATCAAACCAGATTATCCCTTGAATAAGAAAAAAACAAAAGATAAGAAATAAGGTAAGAAAGATCTAAAGTATAATCTTGGAGTGCTAGTAATGACTCAATTCAAACATATGAATCAAGTGATGAAATTCTCAAGTGTCTCATGACACGTGTTGAAGATAAGATCGAGGTTAGTTCGAAAATTTCTCTCTCACCATATCATTCCTCTTCTTATTCTTCTATTTCTTTAACATCTTCTTTAATCTATTAAGATCCTCTCAATACTAAAAATGAACTTCCAAATGGTTTTTGTGATCTCATTTTTAAATTAAAGGATATTAAAAAGAAACAAAATATTATTGTTTCTAAAAAATAACAAATTTTAAAAGAAAAAGAGGGTTTTCATTTAAAATTAAACGAGCCAAAAAATGTTGAAAATTTGTAATTTCAAAATAAAGATCCTAAAAATTATCTTTAACATTTTACACAAGGGGAATAAAATATAATAATATTTTGGGTTCTCAAAAACTTATTAAAAATGATATGGTTCTTTTTTTCAACACAATATAATTTTTTTAGCAATTTTAAAAATACTACTTTTGTGATGGGAGTTTCTAAAAATAAATTTTTTAATTACTACAAGAAATTTGGTCATCTATGTAACCCCCTGACCCCAGTTACCCAGAGTCGGTGCATTATTGTGTAACATTGGCATGATCACAAAAGATCAAGTCTCAAAAGACCGATTAGTTTAGTAGCCTTGGAAACACTAGATACATTCATAAATGTTACATTACATCATAAAGTGAAAAACTACAATAACATAGTCTCCATTTTGCACACTCATATCCCCTTCAGACTATCCCTGTAGGTCATTCCTAAAATACTTCTTCACATCCTGGAAAAATTAAAACATTGAAAGGGGTGAGCTCAGATGCTCAGTAAGGATAACAGTATAGCGGAAGATTTTATAAATAAACATTAACATTTAAGGCAATGTATAACTCAAAAAAAAGCCTTTTAAACTTGAACTTTAGCATAATATGGAAAAAGTAAAATGAAATAATTCCATTTACTTACTCACATGGATATTCTACTAGTCGAATAATCACATGAAATATCAATAACCACTTTCATAATGATGGAATGCATAATGTCAGACTATCATAACCACGTAGTCAAGGCCTCGTGCCAAGACTACAAATAAGATTTTGTCAAGGCCTCGTGCCAATACACTAGTTTGTATCATGAGACCTACTGATGCATCAAGGAACTATAGCGGGCTCCACCCATCACTTATTAAGTCCATTGCATTCCTCATATGAACAGGTTTAAACATATCATAAACCATAACATAATTGTATCACATAAAACATGCATAAAGGAAACATAAAATTTCCACATTTCAATCACAAGATATCAATACAACACATTGATATAATAAAAAAACACTTTCAAAACCATTTTCAATACCAAAATAAAAGAAAAGTAAAACTTTGTATTTATTTTCCATTTAAAAAAAAGCTATAGCTTGTAGAGGAAGCTGAAACTCAAATAATGTTCACGGTGGTAGAGAAGTCATTGTCGCCACATACATACGACAAGAAAAACATTCCTTTTTGTTGTTTAGTAAAATGCTTCGTATAAAAAGATTCCTTTTGAATAAACGTAAAAGTCAAAGGGGTTTATACACTATATAAAAGAAATTTGTGTATAAAACAAAATATGCCTCAATGAATGGAGATTGAGACGAAGTCCCATAAAGAGATCATTTTTAAATAAAATATATATATTATGTGTATTCACTATATGTACACATAAAGAAAGTATAAATACAATATAGGACATAATAATATCATGATATAATTTGAAAGTAGGAGATTAACCCAAAGAATGGAAATTGGGTTAAGAAATTCCCTTACAAAGATCATTATTTTTAAATAAAATATATCTAATATGTGTATTCACTACAAGTAAACATAATGAAAGTACAAATACAAGATAGGACATAATAATATCATGACATAATTTGAAAGTAGGATATTAACCCAAAGAATGGAAATTGGGTTAAGAAGTTCCCTTAACTCGTGTCCGACTTGACTCGATCTTTCTTTAATATCCTGAATAATAAACTAGAGTTAATTTATATTTTCTTAAGAACCTTTTTCATTTTCATTAATCCTTTTATATCACTTATTACCATGTTATGAACATTATGTAATTATTTACGTTAATAACGGTCATTTTGTCGATCTTTGGTACTTGAGTCAAAAATAAACTTCTTATAATTACAAGTTGTTCATGTGGTGAAATATCCATTATATCCCAAATTATATTCATGATTTAGATATAATATATATCATATATATCCATTATATACATTCATTCATAATATTACGTAACATTTAGAGGTAAGAAATGAAATTCACCGTTCATGGAGACGGTAAGCCGTACGTACGCATGAACGCTACTTTCATTTCTATTTCATATTTAATGGAATGAAATCATAATGATATAAAGTTACATTATAATACCAGTATAATATCATATATAATATCATTTACTTCATCCTTTATACATCCCACATATGGCATTAACGATTCAAATCACTTTGAGGGGGCGGTAGTCCGCACTTCCTAAAATGAAATTATCGCGTTTACTAATAATGGAAACCATAAAGGTATGCCATAAATGAAAAATACAGAAGCTTAAGGAAAACATAAACATATTATATATCATATATAAATATAGTGACATCTTAATGGCCACCTTTGAAGGTGTTATATGAGTGTTGAACAATCATCGTTTCATGAGGCAGAAATTCTCCATCCACAGAAACAGTATGTTCTTTAACCATTAGATGTATGTGTATGTAAGTTTAGCTCGAATAATTCTTATAAAAAAATCATAGTATATTTATGATACTGGTTTTGTTACAAAAGAAATTAATAAAAAGAGTTTAGTGGGTTGGAGAAGCAAAATAAAACAAAATAACATAAGAGAAGACATTACCATAAAATCGGGTAACTCTTTTTGATTTGAGCCAAAGGCTTACTTGGGAAGAGTTCTTCCCAAAGTGAGGCTTCTAGGAGTAATATAGGGAAGTTGGGAGAGTATGTGGGCAGAGTTTGGCCGATCCAAATGTCTTGAAGGTGTGAATAAGGTGGTAGAGGTGGGGGCCTTTTATAAGAGGAGCGAAGGGGCACTCTTGGAAAGATTGAAATGTTACTTTATTATGAAATGGTTTTCGGATTCTAAAGGTACCACAATGATATATTTCTAGGATAAGGTGATAAGGGTTATAAATATACTCATCCAATAGGTTTTTGACAAGTGTAAGCCTTAGATGTTACATTATCTTTTCATTTTATTTAAATCGTTAATTAATGAGGTAATCGCTGCATCATCATTGTGTCATACAAATTTTAATTTATTTAATGTTTAAAATTATAAAACAAATATCATGATGTATTAAATATATTTATATTTCTAATGAATAATTATAGTCAAAAATATGACTTGTATAACCCCATTTAAAAATTGTTTTAGTAGAACAACTCATGTTTGTGACATTTTTATTTTAACATTAAATAAAAAGTTTTTAATGTCATTTTCCTACCAAAGTGGCTCCATAGGGTCCCCAAGTTTACTCATGGATTGTATTGGTCAGCCATGACTCATCCAATAGGGTTATGACAAGTGTAAAGGTCATTTAATATTATTATAACAATATCTTTACCTTAAATTACACTAATTAACTTTAATCGCGATTAATTAAACTTAAAAGTTACTATTCACCAAAAAATTATTTTAATCTCATTGAACCACATTTTACTTCCTAATGACAACCATGTATGTTGTATTTTTGAAAATCAAATCACAGAAGTGGTAATGTTTCATTTAAACGAAAAATCAGTTTTTTAACTACCACTTAGTGGTTTCACTATTCATCAAAAATTGAAGTTTTTCAGAACAATGCCAAAATTTCACCCTAAGCTATAATTGATATTCCGAATTCAAAAATGATTTCTATTTTAAAAAATTCCAAACATATAAGTTGCATTAATTAATTTTATAATTAATTCCTGTTGTCACTACAAATAGCATGTTTTTAAGAAACAATATATATCAAAAGATTGACAATTGTTTATGTCCAATTTCAAAGTGAAATTAATTATAATGACCACCATTGGATAAAATGGTAAAAATATATTCTAATTATACTTTAAAACCACTCAATAGTATAATTTATCACTATAAATTATTTTTATTAAAAAAGTTGTTTTTAAGTATTTTTCACTATTCATAAAAAATTGGAAGTTCTCAGAAAAATACCAAAAATTCAACATAGGCTAATTTTGATATTCCAAATCCAAAAATGAAGTCCATTTTGAAATATAAAATATATATAATTTCAAAAAGTGGGTATTACTATTCATAACGGCTACTTTGATTGGTCGTAGTGTGTTAGAATCTCGAACTTGTGTACAATGCAAGATATTGCATTATTGAAAGAGAAGTGTATCATGGAAGCTCAGGATGTTACATTCTCCTCTCCTTCAATAAATTGCGTCCTCTCAATTTGAAATTGTTCTTCGAAAATAAAAGGTTGAAAATAGAAAATACCTTTGTGGAAAACCCACATCGAAAATAAGGTTAATAAAAATATAACAAAATTCAACATAGGCTAATTTTGATATTCCGAATCCAAAAATGAAGTTCATTTTGAAATATAAAATATATATAATTTCAAAAAGTGTGTATTACTATTCATAACGGCTACTTTGATTGGTCGCGGTGTGTTAGAATCTCTAACTTGCGTACAATGCAAGATATTGCATTATTGAAAGAGAAGCGTATCGTGGAAGCTCAGGATGTTACATTCTCCCCTCCTTCAATAAATTGTGTCCTCGCAATTTGAAATTGTTCTTCGAAAATAAAAGGTTGAAAATAGAAAATACTTTTGTGGAAAACCCACATCGAAAATAAGGTTAATAAAAATATAACAAAATTCTAGGAAGTTCTTCTATACTAATCCTCAAAGTTTATCTTATGGATATGTGCTCTAATCATAGTTTTTATAAATCTAGCTTCCAAGGTTAGTACTAAAATGCCTCTGATACCAACTATAATGCCCCGACCCCAGTTACCCAGAGTCGGTGCATTATTGCGTAACATTGGCATGATCACAAAAGATCAAGTCTCGAAAGACCGATTAGTTTTGTAGCCTTGGAAACACTAGATACATTCATAAATGTTACATTACATCATAAAGTGAAAAACTACAATAACATAGTCTCCATTTTCCACACTCATATCTCCTTCAGACTATCCTTGCAGGTCATTCCTAAAATACTTCTTCACATCCTGGAAAAATTAAAACATTGAAAGGGGTGAGCTCAGATGCTCAGTAAGGATAACAATATAGCGGAAGCTTTTATAAATAAACATTAACATTTAAGGCAATGTATAACTAAAACAAAAGCCTTTTAAACTTGAACTTTAGCATAATATAGAAAAAGTAAAATGAAATAATGCCATTTACTTACTCACATGGATATTCTAATAGTTGAATAATCACATGAAATATCAATAACCACTTTCATAATGATGGAATGCATAATGCCAGACTATCATAACCACGTAGTCAAGGCCTCGTGCCAAGACTACAAATAAGATTTTGTCAAGGCCTCGTGCCAAGACACTAGTTTGTCTCATGAGACCTACCTATGCATCAAGGATCTATAGCGGGCTCCACGCGTCACTTACTAATTCCAATGCATTCCTCATATGAACAGGTTTAAACATATCATAAAGCATAACATAATTGTATCACATAAAACATGCATAAAGGAAACATAACATTTCCACATTTCAATCACAAGATATCAATACAACACATTGATATAATAAAAAAACACTTTCAAAACCATTTTCAATACCAAAATAAAAGAAAAGTAAAACTTTGTATTTATTTTTCATTTAAAAAAAAGTTGTAGCTTGTAGAGGAAGCCGAAACTCAAATAATCATCACGGTGGCAGAGAAGTCATTGTCGCCACATATGTATGACAAGAAAAACATTCCTTTTTTTCGTTTAGTAAAACGCTTCGTATAAAAAGATTCCTTTTGAATAAACATAAAAGTCAAAGGGGTTTATACATTGTATAAAAGAAATTTGTGTATAAAACAAAATATGCCTCAATGAATGGAGATTGAGACGAAGTCCCATAAAAAGATCATTTTTAAATAAAATATATCTATTATGTGTATTCACTATATGTACACAAAAAGAAATTATAAATACAAGATAGGACATAATAATATCATGACATAATTTGAAAGTAGGAGATTAACCCAAAGAATGAAAATTGGGTTAAGAAATTCCATTACAAAGATCATTCTTTTTAAATAAAATAGATCTAATATGTGTATTAACTATAAGTACACGTAATGAAAGTACAAATACAAGATAGTACATAATAATATCATGACATAATTTGAAATTAGGAGATTAATCCAAAGAATGGAAATTGGGTTAAGAAGTTCCCTTACCTCGTGTCCGACTTGACTCGATCGTTCTTTAATCTCATGAATAATAAACTAGAGTTAATTTCTATTTGCTTAAGAACCTTTTTCATTTTCATTAATCCTTTTATATCACTTATTACCATGTTATGAACATTATGTAATTATTTACGTTAATAACGGTCATTTTGTCGATCTTTGGTACTTGAGTCAAAAATAAACTTCTTATAATTACAAGTTGTTCATGTGGTGAAATATCCATTATATCCCAAATTATATTCATGATTTAGATATCATATATATCATATATATCCAGTATATACATTCATTCATAATATTACGTAACATTTAGAGGTAAGAAATGAATTGCACCGTTCATGGAGACGGTAAGACGTACGTACGCATGAACGCTACTTTCATTTCTATTTCATATTTAATGGAATGAAATCATAATGATATAAAGGTACATTATAATACCAGTATAATATGATATATAATATCATTTAATCCATCCTTTATACATCCCACATATGGCATTAACGATTCAAATCACTTTGAGGGGGCGGTAGTCCGCACTTCCTAAAATGAAATTATCGCGTTTACCAATAATGGAAACCATAAAGGTATGCCATAAATGAAAAATACAGAAGCTTAAGGAAAACATAAACATATTATATATCATATATAAATATAGTGACATCTTAATGGCCACCTTTGAAGGTGTTATATGAGTGTTGAACAATCATCGTTTCGTGAGGCAGAAATTCTCCATCCACAGAAACAGTATATTCTTTAAAAATTAGATATAGGTGTGTGTAAGTGTAGCTCAAATCCTTATTATAACAACATCCTAGTATATTGAGTATACTGGTGTTATTACAAAAGAAATTAATAAAAAGAGTTTAGTGGGTTGGAGAAGCAAAATAAAACAAAATAACATAAGAGAAGACATTACCTTAAAATCGGGTAACTCTTTTTGATTTGAGCCAAAGGCTTCCTTGGGAAGAGTTCTGCCCAAAGTGAGGCTTCTAGGAGTAATAGAGAAAAGTTGGGAGAGTATGTGGTCAGAGTTTTTCTGATCCAAATGGCTTGAAGGTGTGAATAAGGTGGTAGAGGTGGGGGCCTTTTATAAGAGGAGAGAAGGGGAACTCTTGGAAAGATTGAAATGTTACTTTATTATGAAATGGTTTTCGGATTCTAAAGGTCCCACAATGATATATTTCGAGGATAAGGTGATAAGGGTTCTAAATATAATCATATAATAGGTTTTCGACAAGTTTAAGCCTTAGATTTTACATTATCTTTTCATTTTATTTAAATTGTTAATTAATGAGGTAATCGCTGCATCATCATTGTGTCATAAAAATTTTAATTTATTTAATGTCTAAAAATTATAAAAAAAAAATATCATGATGTAGGAAATATTTTTAGATTTCTAATGAATATTTATAGTCAAAAATATGACTTGTATAACCCCATTTAAAAAAAAATTTAGTTGAACAACTCATGTTTGTGACATTTTTATTTTAACATTAAATAAAAAGTTTTTAATGTCATTTTCCTACAAAAGTGGCTCCATGGGGTCCCCAAGTTGACCCATGGATTTTATTGGTTGGCCATGACTCGTCCAATAGGGTTAGGAAAAGTGTAAAGGTCATTTCATATTATTATAACATTATCTTTACCTTAAATTACACTAATTACCTTTAATCGCGATTAATTAAACTTAAAAGTTACTATTCACCAAAAATTTATTTTAATCCCATTGAACCACATTTTACTTCCTAATGAAAACCATGTATGTAGTATTTTTGAAAATCAAATCACAGAAGTGGTAATGTTTCATTTAAACGAAAAATCAGTTTTTTAACTACCACTTAGTGGTTTCACTATTCATCAAAAATTGAAGTTTTTCAGAACAATGCCAAAATTTCACCCTAAGCTATAATTGATATTCTGAATTCAAAAATGATGTCTATTTTAAAAAATTCCAAACATATAAGTTGCATTAATTAATTTTATAATTAATTCCCGCTGTCACTACAAATAACGTGTTTTTAAGAAACAATATATATCAAAAGATTGACAATTGTTTATGTCCAATTTCAAAGTGAAATTAATTCTAATGACCACCATTGGATAAAATGGTAAAAATATATTCTAATTATACTTTAAAACCACTCAATAGTATAATTTATCACTATAAATTATTTTTACTAAAAAAGTTGTTTTTAAGTATTTTTCACTATTCATAAAAAATTGGAAGTTCTCAGAAAAATACCAAAAATTCAACATAGGCTAATTTTGATATTCAGAATCCAAAAATGAAGTCCATTTTGAAATATAAAATATATATAACTTCAAAAAGTGTGTATTACTATTCATAACGGCTACTTTGATTGGTCGCGGTGTGTTAGAATCTCGAACTTGCGTACAATGCAAGATATTGCATTATTGAAAGAGAAGTGTATCGTGGAAGCTCGGGATGTTACCTTCTCCCCTCCTTCAATAAATTGCGTCCTCGCAATTTGAAATTGTTCTTCGAAAATAATAGGTTGAAAATAGAAAATACCTTTGTGGAAAACCCACATCAGAAATAAGGTTAATAAAAATATAACTTTAAAATAAAGAAAGAGAAGTAAAAAGGTCACCCGAGATAGCCCATACTAGGATTATGTGAAAATATGGATATGGAGGAAAAACAAACCATCAAGGTCTGATGGAGAGTTGTAGAAAACAGGATTAGGAGAAATTTAACCACAAGAAAATCACAAACTTGTGATTGGTTAAACGGTCATTGAATCCCCAGTTGGAAAATTTAACCAACAACGTTTTTGTTTTAAGTTACCATTCATAAAGTTGAGTAATTTTTTTAAGAGATTTACTAAGAACGTAAGGAAATATACTTACTTGTCATGTAGACTTTCATTCTTTAATAAATTTTTACCACAAACCCATCTTTCACTCCAAATAGTAACAGAACTCAAAAATATTCTATTTATCCTTATTGTAGAAGGTTCCAAATATTACCACATACCATTTAGATTATGAAAACTATTTTTTAATAACCAGGGACTTCCTGTAGGCTATTGGTAGGTAATAAAGGCTTGTCGCACTATGGTTGTGGGTTCGATTCCTGCAGCTTTGTCCGACGCGACGTGTTATCCCCCAACCTGCAGGTTGTCCTTTTCCTAAAACTATAATATTATATTATTCCAAAAATAATCTTCAGAAATGTTTTAACCTTAAATAATACTATCCAAAGTTATACTTAATCCATTCCAACCTTTATAGTTATCCAAAATACCTCTGTCCAGACTTTCTCTAAAAGGTCTCTAAATTCCAAAATCAATTGTAACATCAGATTCCCCAAACAAGGTAAAGATTCTCTTATTGTCACATAATAAAAATATGATTACCTTCATCATATTAAAACCTTAATGAAAACAACAAGTACTGCAGTACAATCCTTATATATATCACATTATTCTTATAACCAGAATATAATCCTTGAGTCCAAAAGCACCAATACATTAATTATTCCACTTCAACTGTAGTAACAGCATAAGATTGTCCTTGATCCCTTGGCATTTTCTGAGGTAAGTTTCCCTGACGCTTAGGACATTCATTTGCATAATGCCCCATTTCCCTACAATTGTAGCATTCAACATTGATAGCCTCTTTCTTTCCCTTGCAATTACGAGCCTGGTGACCCTTTTCTCCACATTTATAACAAACTCCCATTCCTTTTAGGCAAGTACCAGGGTGATTCTTCCCACAATTATCGCATAATGGAAAATCCTTCTTTCCATTTTTCCCTTTATCTGTCTCTTGCTCTACCGTTCTCTTCTTCTCTTGCTTTACTTTATTGTCAAAAGATTTAGAGAATTCCTTTTCTGTCTTGATAGAACATGAGACTATATCTTCGTACGTTGAGAAAGATTGTGATACTAAAGCTCGATAGAGAAATGGTTTTAACCCATCAAAGAAATGATCAATCTTACTTCTTGGGTTACGTATATAATCCGCAGCATGTCTTTCTAACTTTGTAAAGTTGGCCTCATACTTTGCGACATTCTCATACTCCTTCTTCCTCAGACTCAGAAATTTAATTTCCATATCTACTCTATGGTCATGTGGAAAGTATTTTTCTAAGAAAAGCTCTTTGAACTCTCTTCATTCCATACTTGATACTTCTTCATCTTCCTTTGTGTTTTGAATCAGCGACCACCATTGATCAGCATCTTCAGTGAGGCGGTAAACTGCCATGACAACCTTCTCTCTTTCGCTACTCCCCAAGGTGTGGAATATTTTCTCTAAGGAGTTTATTCATTGCTCAGATACTAATGGATTTCTGCCCCCATTAAATGTTGGCAGTTGTTGCCTCATGAAACGATCTAACATTGATCCTCCACGTTGTGGATCAGGGTGCTCCATACGAGTAAGGTTATTATTCATAACCTAAGTGAGTTTTCCCAGTGTGGTGATAAGGTGATCAGCACCAGTTGTATCTCCAGCTCCACAATAATTATCTTGAGCAGGAGGGCAATCCCTACATGGAGTGCGTGAATTTATACGGTTTCCATTCCTCCCACTAGGCGCCATTTCTAAACAATGGCATAAACTAGATTAGTTTATGAATCAAAATACATAATTCCATACTTGTAAAACACTTAACATAAATTGAACTATTTGTGGATAAAATCCATAATCATAAAAAGAAATGTTTTCTTTGAGGATGTATATACTCATAAACCCTTCATAATGGTTTGTAAAAAAATGAGAATTATCCAAAGCATATCCCTCGGGAGTGTCGTAACCAAGAGTGCAGCAAGGCCTGTTTTCGTGCACCAGTTCTCGTTCGAGTCTAGCTCAAAGTGGTGTTTTTGGGTTTTACCCCTAGGTACATATGTGCCAGAGCCGCCTCTACTTGATCGTATGCAGATAGGGATGTATTGCTCAGAAAACTCACAAAATCTCTACAATAACAAAATTCTAGGAAGTTCTTCTATACTAATCCTCAAAGTCTATCTTATGGCTATGTGCTCTAATCAGAGTTTTTATAAATCTAGCTTCCAAAGTTAGTACTAAACTGCCTCTGATACCAACTGCAATGCCCCGACCCCAGTTACCCAGAGTCGGTGCATTATTGCGTAACATTGGCATGATCACAAAAGATCAAGTCTCGAAAGACCGATTAGTTTTGTAGCCTTGGAAACACTAGATACATTCATAAATGTTACATTACATCATAAAGTGAAAAACTACAATAACATAGTCTCCATTTTACACACTCATATCCCCTTCAGACTATCCCTGCAGGTCATTCCTAAAATACTTCTTCACATCCTGGAAAAATTAAAACATTGAAAGGGGTGAGCTCAGATGCTCAGTAAGGATAACAGTATAGCGGAAGCTTTTATAAATAAACATTAACATTTAAGGCAATGTATAACTAAAACAAAAGCCTTTTAAACTTGAACTTTAGCATAATATGGAAAAAGTAAAATGAAATAATGTCATTTACTTACTCACATGGATATTCTACTAGTTGAATAATCACATGAAATATCAATAACCACTTTCATAATGATGGAATGCATAATGTCAGACTATCATAACCACGTAGTCAAGGCCTCGTGCCAAGACTACAAATAAGATTTTGTCAATGCCTCCTTCCAAGACACTAGTTTGTCTCATGAGACCTACCGATGCATCAAGGATCTATAGCGGGCTCCACGCGTCACTTATTAATTCCAATGCATTCCTCATATGAACAGGTTTAAACATATCATAAACCATAACATAATTGTATCACATAAAACATGCATAAAGGAAACATAACATTTCCACATTTCAATCACAAGATATCAATACAACACATTGATATAATAAAAAAACACTTTCAAAACCATTTTCAATACCAAAATAAAAGAAAAGTAAAACTTTGTATTTATTTTTCATTTAAAAAAAAGTTATAGCTTGTAGAGGAAGCCGAAACTCAAATAATCGTCACAGTGGAGGAGAAGTCATTGTCGCCACATACGTATGACAAGAAAAAAATTCCTTTTTGTCGTTTAGTAAAACGCTTCGTATAAAAATATTCCTTTTGAATAAACATAAAAGTCAAAGGGGTTTATACACTGTATAAAAGAAATTTGTGTATAAAACAAAATATGCCTCAATGAATGGAGATTGAGATGAAGTCCCATAAAAAGATAATTTTTAAATAAAATATATCTATTATGTGTATTCACTATATGTACACATAAAGAAAGTATAAATACAAGATAGGACATAATAATATCATGACATAATTTGAAAGTAGGAGATTAACCCAAAGAATGGAAATTGGGTTAAGAAATTCCCTTACAAAGATCATTCTTTTTAAATAACATAGATCTAATATGTGTATTCACTATAAGTACACATAATGAAAGTACAAATACAAGATAGTACATAATAATATCATGACATAATTTGAAAGTAGGAGATTAATCCAAAGAATGGAAATTGGGTTAAGAAGTTTCCTTACCTCGTGTCCGACATGACTCGATCGTTCTTTAATCTCCTGAATAATAAACTAGAGTTAATTTCTATTTTCTTAAGAACCTTTTTCATTTTCATTAATCCTTTTATATCACTTATTACCATGTTATGAACATTATGTAATTATTTACGTTAATAACGGTCATTTTGTCGATCTTTGGTACTTGAGTCAAAAATAAACTTCTTATAATTACAAGTTGTTCATGTGGTGAAATATCCATTATATACCAAATTATATTCATGATTTAGATATCATATATATCATATATATCCAGTATATACATTCATTCATAATATTACGTAACATTTAAAGGTAAGAAATGAAATGCACCGTTCATGGAGACGGTAAGTCGTACGTACGCATGAACGCTACTTTCATTTCTATTTCATATTTAATGGAATGAAATAATAATGATATAAAGGTACATTATAATTCCAGTATAATATAATATATAATATCATTTAATCCATCCTTTATACATCCCACATATGGCATTAACGATTCAAATCACTTTGAGGGGGCGGTAGTCCGCACTTCCTAAAATGAAATTATCGCGTTTACCAATAATGGAAACCATAAAGGTATGCCATAAATGAAAAATACAGAAGCTTAAGGAAAACATAAACATATTATATATCATTTATAAATATAGTGACATCTTAATGGCCACCTTTGAAGGTGTTATATGAGTGTTGAACAATCATCGTTTCGTGAGGCAGAAATTTTCCATCCACAGAAACAGTATGTTCTTTAAAAATTAGATATGGTGTGTGTAAGTGTAGCTCGAATCCTTATTATAACAACATCCTAGTATATTGAGGATACTGGTGTTGTTACAAAAGAAATTAATAAAAAGAGTTTAGTGGGTTGGAGAAGCAAAATAAAACAAAATAACATAAGAGAAGACATTACCTTAAAATCGGGTAACTCTTTTTGATTTGAGCCAAAGGCTTCGTTGGGAAGAGTTCTGCCCAATAGGGTTAGGACAAGTGTAAAGGTAATTTCATATTATTATAACATTATCTTTACCTTAAATTACACTAATTACCTTTAATCGCGATTAATTAAACTTAAAAGTTACTATTCACCAAAAAATTATTTTAATCCCATTGAACCACATTTTACTTCCTAATTACAACCATGTATGTCTTATTTTTAAAAATCAAATCACAGAAGTGGTAATGTTTCATTTAAATGAAAAATCAGTTTTTTAACTACCACTTAGTGGTTTCACTATTCATCAAAAATTGAAGTTTTTCAGATTAATGCCAAAATTTCACCCTAAGCTATAATTGATATTCCGAATTCAAAAATGATGTCTATTTTACAAAATTCCAAACATATAAGTTTCATTAATTAATTATATAATTAATTTCCGTTGTCACTACAAATAGCGTGTTTTTAAGAAACAATATATATCAAAAGATTGACAATTGTTTATGTCCAACTTCAAAGTAAAATTAATTATAATGACCACCATTGGATAAAATGGTAAAAATATATTCTAATTATACTTTAAAACCACTCAATAGTATAATTTATCACTATAAATTATTTTGATTAAAAAAGTTGTTTTTAAGTATTTTTCACTATTCATAAAAAATTGGAAGTTCTCAGAAAAATACCAAAAATTCAACATAGGCTAATTTTGATATTCCAAATCCAAAAATGAAGTTCATTTTGAAATATAAAATATATATAATTTCAAAAAGTGTGTATTACTATTCATAACGGCTACTTTGATTGGTCGCGGTGTGTTAGAATCTCGAACTTGCGTACAATGCAAGATATTGCATTATTGAAAGACAAGCGTATCGTGGAAGCTCAGGATGTTACCTTCTCCCCTCCTTCAATAAATTGCATCCTCGCAATTTGAAATTGTTCTTCAAAAATAAAAGGTTGAAAATAGAAAATACCTTTGTGGAAAACCCACATCAGAAATAAGGTTAATAAAAATATAACTTTAAAATAAAGAAAGAGAAGTAAAAAGGTCACCCGAGATAGCCCATACTAGGATTATATGAAAATATGGATATGGAGGAAAAACAAACCATCAAGGTCTGATGGAGAGTTGTAGAAAACAGGATTAGGAGAAAGTTAACCACAAGAAAATCACAAACTTGTGATTGGTTAAACGGTCATTGAATCCCCAGTTGGAAAAGTTAACCAACAACGTTTTTGTTTTAAGTTACCTTTCATAAAGTTGAGTAATTTTTTTAAGATATTTACTAAGAACATAAGGAAATATACTTACTTGTCATGTAGACTTTCATTCTTTAATAAATTTTTACCACAAACCCATCTTTCACTCCAAATAGTAACAGAACTCAAAAATATTATATTTATCCTAATTGTAGAAGGTTACAAATATTACCACATATCATTTAGATTAGGAAAACTATTTTTTAATAACCAGGGACTTCCTGTAGGCTATTGGTAGGTAATAAAGGCCTGTCGCACTATGGTTGTGGGTTCGATTCCTGCAGCTTTGTCCGACGCGACGGGTTATCCCCCAACCTGCAGGTTGTCCTTTTCCTAAAACTATAATATTATATTATTCAAAAAATAATCTTCAGAAATGTTTTAACCTTAAATAATACTATCCAAGGTTATACTTAATCCATTCCAACCTTTATAGTTATCCAAAATACCTCTGTCCAGACTTTCTCTAAAAGGTCTCTAAATTCCAAAATCAATTGTAACATCAGATTCCCCAAACAAGGTAAAGATTCTCTTATTGTCACATAATAAAAATATGATTACCTTCATCATATTAAAACCTTAATGAAAACAACAAGTACTGTTGTACAATCCTTATATATATCACATTATTCTTATAACCAGAATAAAATCTTTGAGTCCAAAAGCACCAATACATTAATTATTCCACTTCAACTGTAGTAACAGCATAAGATTGTCCTTGATCCCTTAGCCTTTTCTGAGGTAAGTTTCCCTGACGCTTAGGACATTCATTTGCATAATGCCCCATTTCCCTACAATTGTAGCATTCAACATTGATAGCCTCTTTCTTTCCCTTGCAATCACGAGCCTGGTGACCTTTTTCTCCACATTTATAACAAACTCTCATTCCTTTTAGGCAAGTACCAGGGTGATTCTTCCCACAATTATCGCATAATGGAAAATCCTTCTTTCCCTTTTTCCCTTTAACTATCTCTTGCTCCACCGTTATCTTCTTCTCTTGCTTTAATTTATTGTCATTAGATTTAGAGAATTCCTTTTCTGTCTTGATAGAACAAGAGACTATATCTTCGTACGTTGAGAAAGATTGTGATATTAAAGCTCGACGGAGAAATAGTTTTAACCCATCAAAGAAACGATTAATCTTACTTCTTGGGTTACGTATATAATCTGCAGCATGAATTGCTAACCTTGTAAAGTTGGCCTCATACTTTGTGACATTCTCATCCTCCTTCTGCCTCAGACTCAGAAATTGCCTTTCCATATCTGCTCGATGGTCATATGGAAAGTATTTTTCTAAGAAAAGCTCTTTGAACTCTCTTCATTCCATACTTGATACTTTTTCATCTTCCTTTGTGTTTTGAATCAGCAGCCACCATTGATCAGCATCTCCAGTGAGGCGGTAAACTGCCATGACAACCTTCTCCCTTTCGCTACTCCCCAAGGCGTGGAATATTTTCTCTAAGGATTTTATTCATTACTCAGATACTAATGGATTTGTGCCCCCATTAAATGTTGGCGGTTGTTGCCTCATGAAATGATCTAACATTGATCCTCCACGTTGTGGATCAGGGTGCTCCATACGAGTAAGGTTATTATTCATAACCTAAGTGAGTTGTCCTAGTTTGGTGATAAGGTGATCATCATCAGTTGTATCTCCAGCTCCACAATAATTATCTTGAGCAGGAGGGAAATCCCTACATGGAGTGCGTGAATTTATACGGTTTTCATTCCTCCCACTAGGCGCCATTTCTAAACAATGGCATAAACTAGATTAGTTTATGAATCAAAATACATAATTCCATACTTGTAAAAAACTTAACATAAATTGAACTATTTATGGATATAATCCATAATCATAAAAAGAAATGTTTTCTTTGAGGATGTATATACTCATAAACCCTTCATAATGGTTTGTAAAAAAATGATAATTATCCTAAGCATATCCCTCGGGAGTGTCGTAACCAAGAGTGCAACAAGGACCGTTTTCGTGCACTAGTTCTCGTTCGAGTCTAGCTCAAAGCGGTGTTTTTGGGTTTTACCCCTAGGTACATATGTGTCAGAGCCGCCTCTACTTGATCGTATGCAGATAGGGATGTATTGCTTAGAAAACTCACAAAATCTCTACAATAACAAAATTCTAGGAAGTTCTTCTATACTAATCCTCAAAGTCTATCTTATGGCTATGTGCTCTAATCAGAGTTTTTATAAATCTAGCTTCCAAGGTTAGTACTAAACTGCCTCTGATACCAACTGTAATGCCCCGACCCCAGTTACCCAAAGTCAGTGCATTATTGCGTAACATTGGCATGATCACAAAAGATCAAGTCTCGAAAGACCGATTAGTTTAGTAGCCTTGGAAACACTAGATACATTCATAAATGTTACATTACATCATAAAGTAAAAAAATACAATAACATAGTCTCCATTTTCCACACTCATATCCCCTTTAGACTATCCCTGCAGGTCATTCCTAAAATACTTCTTCACATCCTGGAAAAATTAAAACATTGAAAGGGGTGAGCTCAGATGCTCAGTAAGGATAACAGTATAGCGGAAGCTTTTATAAATAAACATTAACATTTAAGGCAATGTATAACTAAAACAAAAGCCTTTTAAACTTGAACTTTAGCATAATATGGAAAAAGTAAAATGAAATAATGTCATTTACTTACTCACATGGATATTCTACTAGTCGAATAATCACATGAAATGTCAATAACCACTTTCATAATGATGGAATGCATAATGGCAGACTATCATAACCATGTAGCCAAGGCCTCGTGCTAAGACTACAAATAAGATTTTGTCAAGTCCTCGTGCCAAGACACTAGTTTGTCTCATGAGACCTACCGATGCATCAAGGATCTATAGCGGGCTCCATGTGTCACTTATTAAGTCCAATGCATTCCTCATATGAAAAGGTTTAAACATATCATAAACCATAACATAATTGTATCACATAAAACATGCATAAATGAAACATAACATTTCCACATTTCAATCACAAGATATCAATACAACACATTGATATAATAAAAAAACACTTTCAAACCCATTTTCAATACCAAAATAAAAGAAAAGTAAAACTTTGTATTTATTTTTCATTTAAAAAAAAGTTATAGCTTGTAGAGGAAGCCGAAACTCAAATAATGGTCACGGTGGCGGAGAAGTCATTGTCGCCACATACGTACGACAAGAAAAACATTCCTTTTTTCGTTTAGTAAAACGCTTCATATAAAAAGATTCCTTTTGAATAAACGTAAAAGTCAAAGGGGTTTATACACTGTATAAAAGAAATTTGTGTATAAAACAAAATATGCCTCAATGAATGGAGATTGAGACGAAGTCCCATAAAAAGATCATTTTTAAATAAAATATATCTATTATGTGTATTCACTATATGTACACATAAAGAAAGTATAAATACAAGATAGGACATAATAATATCATGACATAATTTGAAAGTAGGAGATTAACCCAAAGAATGGAAATTGGGTTAAGAAAATCCCTTACAAAGATAATTATTTTTAAATAAAATAGATCTAATATGTGTATTCAATATAAGTACACATAATTAAAGTACAAATACAAGATAGGACATAATAATATCATGACATAATTTGAAAGTAGGAGATTAATCCAAAGAATGGAAATTGGGTTAAGAAGTTCCCTTACCTCGTGTCTGACTTGACTCGATCGTTCTTTAATATCCTAAATAATAAACTAGAGTTAATTTCTATTTGCTTAAGAACATTTTTCATTTTCATTAATCCTTTTATATCACTTATTACCATGTTATTAACATTATGTAATTATTTACGTTAATAACGGTCATTTTGTCGATCTTTGGTACTTTAGTCAAAAATAAACTTCTTATAATTACAAGTTGTTCATGTGGTGAAATATCCCTTATATCCCAAATTATATTCATGATTTAGATATCATATATATCATATATATACAGTATATACATTCATTCATAATATTATGTAACATTTAGAGGTAAGAAATGAAATGCACCGTTCATGGAGACGGTAAGTCGTACGTACGCATGAACGCTACTTTCATTTCTATTTCATATTTAATGGAATGAAATCATAATGATATAAAGGTAAATTATAATACCAGTATAATATCATTTACTCCATCCTTTATACATCCCACATATGGCATTAACGATTCAAATCACTTTGAGGGGGCGGTAGTCCGCACTTCCTAAAATGAAATTATCGCGTATACCAATAATGGAAACCATAAAGGTATGCCATAAATGAAAAATAAAGAAGCTTAAGGAAAACATAAACATATTATATATCATATATAAATATAGTGACATCTTAATGGCCACCTTTGAAGGTGTTATATGAGTGTTGAACCATCATCGTTTCGTGAGGCAGAAATTCTCCATCCAGAGAAACAGTATGTTCTTTAAAAATTAGATGTAGGTGTGTGTAATTGTAGCTCGAATCCTTCTTATAAAAACATCCTAGTATATTGAGGATACTGTTTTTGTTACAAAAGAAATTAATAAAAAGATTTTATTGGGTTGGAGAAGCAAAATAAAACAAAATAACATAAGAGAAGACATTACCTTAAAATCGGGTAACTCTTTTTGATTTGAGCCAAAGGCTTCCTTGGGAAGAGTTATGCCCAAAGTGAGGCTTATAGGAGTAATATAGGGAAGTTGGGAGAGTATGTGGTCAGATTTTGGCTGAGCCAAATGGCTTGAAGGTGTGAATAAGGTGGTAGAGTTGGGGGCTTTTATAAGAGGGGAGAAGGGGCACTCTTGGAAAGATCGAAATGTTACTTTATTATGAAATGGTTTTCGGATTATAAAGGTCCCAAAATGATATATTTCAAGTATAAGGTGATAAGGGTTATAAATATACTCATCCGATAGGTTTTTGACAAGTTTAAGCCTTATATTTTACATTATCTTTTCATTTTATTTAAATCGTTAATTAATGAGGTAATCGCTGCATCATCATTATGTCATAAAAAAATTAATTTATTTAATGTCTAAAAATTATAAAAAAAATATAATGATGTAGGAAATATTTTTATATTTATAATGAATATTTATATTCAAAAATATTACTTGTATAACCCCATTTAAAATTTTTTTTAGTAGAACAACTCATGTTTGTGACATTTTTATTTTAACATTAAATAAAAAGTTTTTAATGTCATTTTCCTACCAAAGTGGCTTCATGGGGTCCCCAAGTTGACCCATGGATTTTCTTGGTCGGCCATGACTCATTCAATAGGGTTAGGACAAGTGTAAAGGTAATTTCATATTATTATAACATTATCTTTACCTTAAATTACACTAATTACCTTTAATCGCGATTAATTAAACTTAAAAGTTACTATTC
Organism: Viscum album; assembly: GCA_963277665.1. Taxonomy (NCBI): domain Eukaryota; kingdom Viridiplantae; phylum Streptophyta; class Magnoliopsida; order Santalales; family Viscaceae; genus Viscum; species Viscum album. Next base: position 123,259,125 of record OY728150.1, read on the forward strand.
ACCAAAAAATTATTTTAATCCCATTGAACCAAATTTTACTTCCTAATTACAACCATGTATGTCTTATTTTTAAAAATAAAATCACAGAAGTGGTAATGTTTCATTTAAACGAAAAATCAGTTTTTTAACTACCACTTAGTGGTTTCACTATTCATCAAAAATTGAAGTTTTTCAGAACAATGCCAAAATTTCACCCTAAGCTATAATTGATATTCCGAATTCAAAAATGATGTCTATTTTACAAAATTCCAAACATATAAGTTTCATTAATTAATTTTATAATTAATTCCTACTGTCACTACAAATAGCGTGTTTTTAAGAAACAATATATATCAAAAGATTGACAATTGTTTATGTCCAATTTCAAAGTGAAATTAATTCTAATGACCACCATTGGATAAAATGGTAAAAATATATTATAATTATACTTTAAAACCACTCAATAGTATAATTTATCACTATAAATTATTTTTATTAAAAAAAAATTAAGTATTTTTCACTATTCATAAAAAATTGGAAGTTCTCAGAAAAATACCAAAAATTCAACATAGGCTAATTTTGATATTACGAATCCAAAAATGAAGTCCATTTTGAAATATAAAATATATATAATTTCAAAAAGTGGGTATTACTATTCATAACGGCTACTTTGATTGGTCGCGGTGTATTAGAATCTTGAACTTGCGTACAATGCAAGATATTGCATTATTGAAAGAGAAGCGTATCGTGGAAGCTCGGGATGTTACAATATAGTTTATAAATACAATTGTAAAAATTCAAGAAATTATAGTCCTAAAATAATTCATCTTTATCCTCATATTTAAAATAGAAAAAAATTCCAAAAAATATATATTCTAAAATATTTATTATTTAACTTAATTGGACCCAAGATATGGGTAAAAAAGCTATAGTTTCTTAATCTTTTGTGGAAAAAGAGAAAACCCCAAGAAGATACATGGTATATGGATAGAGGGTGCTCAATACATATGTGTGTTGATTTATAAAAGACATTTTTATCAAATATTTTATTGATAATAAATTAATAATTCCCTCACATTGTGTTAAATATTTTTATTTGTAGAATGTTTTGGATTGGATCATTCATTTGAAAATTTGACGAAAATTTTAATCTTGAACCTTTAAAGTGCATTGTAGTATTTCAGGCATAAATTTTTTTATGTGGCATACTTGAACTTAAAATTTTGTAACTCTATTCCTAGATCAATGTTACACAACTTTCATTTAGGAAACCTGAGCTGTATTTTTCATTTTATTGGAGTAAATGGAACATGAAGTCAAAGATGGATTGGACTCACCAGATTTGACACTGATTCACTATTTGAGATATAACTTCTTCATTTAGGATTTTATTGTGCTAAAATTTGGACATTAGATAGAGGAAAAATTCCTAAAAAATATTCCTTATTTAAGGACATATTTTTCATGTGTTTTTAAGGTCAATTAGTCAGAGAAAGTTATATTAAAATATTTGGCTGAATTTTTCCATTCACACTTATGACCACTTATAAACATAGCCTCCACCCCCATCTATAAATGGGTATTTTTATCCTTTGGAAGGTTTTTTTGATGCATTATAATAATTTAAGAAGTGTATAATTGGTGACTTTTCATTTCTATACACCATTGGAGGAGGGAAGCTCTCAAGCTAGTATCTCCTCCAAAATGCTCTTTTTTTCCTCTTCTTTATTGTAACGTTGTTGTTATTACAATAGAATGTGTATTTATCTTCCATTTATTATATTATTTTAAATTTACTTATTCTTTAATTTAATTATTTAGGCTATAAATAAATATCATATAAAGGATTGGGTTATACCCTTTCTAGACCTTTGCGAATGCAAATTGTTTCTATGATGACCACACCGCTCATGGAAGAGTAGTTTTTCTTAATAATCGATCTACCTATAACATTATTCATTTTATTAAATAAATGAGCTAATTTAATTACCATAATATGATATATTAATTTTTTAAATAAATTAAACTAATAAATCAATTTAATAATTAACACAAAACACACGAGGTTGGGTAATGTGTGAATTGTGAGAGCGTGATCTTAATCGATAAAATTAAACAACATTGGATTAATTTGTATAGTTCAAATATAATCCCTAAACTCAATTCATACTCACTTACAACATGTATATGATCCCTAATTAACCATTGAACATAATTTATCCATAGAACTATAATCAAATAAGGGTGTTATGATTGCATGTTCTGAAGCTAGCCTGGGGTTTAATTCATTTCATTTTTGTGGTTAAGGTAAATTATCGTAGGATTTGAGGATTAACAAATTTAAGAATTTTAATTAAGTGAATTTTAATTTTAATTATAATTATTAATAATTAAGTGAAGAGGTGGAGTTATATCGATTATTCCTTCTAAAAATATTTTATAAAAAAATCTTCCCGTTGTGTTTTATCAATCAAATTTTAAAAAGGAAAAAAATACAATATTCTTACAGTATACATATTCTAGTTTTATAAACGTTAAACAACCCCCATACTTTTAAGCAATGTGTTTCATTTATTTTATTTTATTTTCAAAATACCTTTAATATGTTGTTTTAATTACTTCTATCTTTGAAAAACGGCTTTGGTCAGCCACTCTACTGCACCTAACTACCCAAAAACCAAACATCATTTGAGAGTTTCCATGACAACACCTTTAAAATTGGAATCATTTTCAAGGAGGTAGGTAATTTATTCAAAAAATTAGAGTTTTTTTACTTTTATTTTATTCCCTTCTTCTCTTTTTATTCTTTCATCTTTCACATTTCTCAATTTTTTTCTTCTTCTTTTGGACCATCAATTCAAACTTCTTATCTTTTTATTATGGTACATTTTTCTACATTTCCTTTTCATTTTTATTTGATTTATGACACACACAAAATCCCAAGGATATCTTAGATTTTGACCATGAGATTGAACATAGCCATAGTGCTCAAATCAGATAGTCTCAGTCTATGGGAAGTTTCAATATTCACCCAATTGGGAAATTCCTAAATTCTAAGAACATTAAAATTGGAAGAACTTCTAAATAAAGATTAAAAATATAACCAATGGATATAAATAATAAAAATCAACCTAAAAGAACCATTTGAGAATTAGCTAAACCGGATATTTACTATCCACCGAATTGTATTACATATCCAAACCTTGAATCAGACTTTGAATTAAAATCTGGATTGATACACCTTCTTCCAAAACTTCATGGCCTCTCTAGTGAGGATCCTAAAAAACATATAAAATAATTTAATGTGGTTTTATCAACCCTAAAACCAAGTAATGTATCTAAAGTTCAAATAAAACTAAGAGAATTCTCATTCTCACTTGATGGAACTCCAAAATATTGGATGTATTCTTTACAATTGGAAGATGTAACATGTTGGAATGATTTGAAACATCTTTTCTTATAGATATTTTGTCTAGAATCAAGGAACACTACCATTAAAAAATATAACTTAGGAATTAATAAAGCCTAAGGGGAGTCAATGTATGAAAACTATGAGCAATTTAAGAAGTTGTGTGTGAGCTACCTACATCACCAAATCAGTGAAAAACTCATCATCCAATACTTTTATAAAGGCCTCACACTTATGTATATGAGTATGATGGATGTTGTGGTTTGAGGGGCATTGGTCGAAAAAACACCAGTAGCTACACATGTATTGATTGACAAGATGGCACAAAACTCCCAATAATTTTGCGATCAAGGTACACCACGTGTTAGAGGAGTACATTAGGTAGGTCCATCTTCTCTTGAAAATAATTAATTGGTAATAAGTTAGATGAATTAACCACTATGGTGAGATAGCTTAATTTGGATCAAAAGATATCTCAATCCACACCTACAAGGCCTTGTGGAATTTGCACCGAAATAGACCACCCAACTGACTATTTCTCCCAATTACAAGAGATAGAGGATTGTGCAGTTATATTCCCTAGGAGACCATATCAACAGTAATAACAACCACATGCCCAAAATAAGTATGATTCCTTTTCAGAAACATACAACCAAGGTTGGAAATATCAATTAGACATGAGGTGTGTCTTTGGACAACAAAAAAGGAAACCTTTTCAATAAAAGATCCAGTAGCCTCCACCTTACCAGTAAGGTTTTCAACAACCCTAAGGAGATTTAAAACCCAATCATAAACAAGTCAAAAACAAAAACAAGGGAATTATCATCCAAAGGTAGATTCTAATACTAATTAACTTTAAAAAAATTGTTCTTAATCAACATAATGAGTTGAAGAGTCAAGGTTTGGAGTTGAGGGAGATGAATATGAAAATGAACCAGATTTTCAATGCCCTCCATAAACTGGTAATTAAGAACTCTAGAAATATTCTTTCCCAACCTAATTCAAATAACAAGGGGAATGTCTATTTCATATCACTGAGAAGTGGAAAGAAAATTACTGATACATCTGCACTTATCATTCCACCATGATTCACAATAACTCCAGAGAATCCCCATTCAAAACCAACTGATGAGAAACCAAAGGATAAAGATAAAGGCAATAAAAATATTGATGATGTTCATTTTAAACCCCTTCTATTTCCAAGTGGATTTTTACAAACCAAGAATATGGTTTAAGAGGAAATACAAAAAGAGCTTTTGGATACATTCAAGCGTGTTGAGATCAACATCCCTATACTTGAAGCAATCAAGAAAATTCCAGTGTATACTAATTTTTTTAAAAACTATTCATAAATATAAGAGGTATAAAGGGAAATGAACAAATAATTCTTGGGATGAATGTATCTATTCTCATCACACCAACCTTAGTGATGATAACAAAGTGAAAGGACCTTAGGACATTCACCATTCCATGCAATATAGGGGAGTTTCACTTTTATGATGCTCTATGTGATTTGGGAGCTTCAATAAATGTAATGCCTCACTCTATTTTATATTATTTATAGATTTGTGATTAGAATACAATGAGGGTGGTGGTGCAATTGGAAAATAGATCTATGTAATATCCAATAGGATACTTGAATATGTACTTGTTTGGTTAAGGGACATGATCTTTCCTACGGATTTCTATGTGCTAAATATGGAGGATGATCAGGTAAGTTATCATGCTCCCATAATTCTTGACAAAACCTTCCTCAAAACTGACAAGACAATAATAAATGTACATGAGGGTACACTTTCTATAGATTTTGGAGATGAGATCATAAGATTTAACATTTTAGACTACATGAAGTACCCCTCAGAAGACTATTCTACTCTCTTTATCTCTCATTCTGGCCCATCTTTTGATGATTATCCAAATAATGATTTTCAATCTTTTCCAAATATGGATAATTCCATGGTTAAATAGATCTTGAAAATTGGTTCTAGTTTGATGTTGCAAAATACTTCCACGCCTATTTCTCATGATCCAACCACACTCATTTCAAATTCTTTTGTGGATTCTTTTTCTAATTTTGAGCATGTACTTTCTGATTATGACATGGTTGTTGATTTTTCATATGGATTTGATGAACTATTCATGGATTTTGGTGTTGTAAATTTAGAACCTAACATTCATTGTGCACATATTTCAGTTCCCACATCATTTCCATCAATACATAACACACCCAAACTGGAACTCAAACCATTTCCACTAAACTTAATATATTCATACCTATTGAATGATAAAAAATTGCTTGAAATAATTGCTAATAATATCGTACCTGAATAAGGAACAAAACTTTTAAATCTTTTAAAGGGGAATATTATGGAAATTGGGTGGACCTTAGTAGACATACTGGGTATTAGACCTTACATTTTAATACATAATATTCTTTTAGAGGATGGGGATAAATTGGTTAAACAATTACAAAGGAGACTTAACCCCACATTATTAGAATTTTTAAAGAAAGAGGTGGAAAAATTACTTTAGGAAGGTATCATTTACCCCATTTCTGACTCTCAATGTTTCATCCCTGTCCATTTTGTACAAAAGAAAATCGGGTTCACTATTATAAAAAATGAAAATGATGAGTTTGTTCCTGTGAGAGTACAAAATAGTTGGTGAGTGTTCATATATTATAGGAAACTAAATCAATCCACTTGTAAGGAGAATTTAACCTTCCATTCATTGACCAAATTATTGATAAACTTGAAGGTATGGTGAACTTTTTCTTCTTGGATAGTTTCTCAAGATATTTTTAGGTTCCCATTGCAGTAGAGGACCAGGAGAAGACGACATTAACCTTCCCATTCGGCACATTTTCTTATCGAAGGATGCTATTTGTACTTTTTAACACTCCAATTACCTTACAGATATGAATGGTGAGTATCTTTTTTATTTACTTGATACTTTCATGGAGGTATATATGGATGATTTTACTATGTATGGTTCCTCATTAGATAAGTGTCTCTTGAGTTTAGGTAATGTGTTTTATCATTGTGTTGAGAAAAATATGGTTTTAAACTTTGATAAATGTCATTTAATGGTAGAGAAGGGACTTTTCCTATGTAATGTAGTGTCACAACATGACATTGAGGTTGATAAATCTAATGTAGACATTTTCATCCTTTCCACATTCTACATGTGCGTGTGATGTTTGGTCATTCCTTGAACATGCTGGTTTTTATCGATGCTTCATCATAAATTTCAGTAAGATCACTTTTCCCTTATCTTTATTGCTTCAAAAATATATTTAATTCATTTTTTATGATTCATTTAGGGTATCATTTTATGTGATAAAGAATCGTTTGAACATTCCAGCGATCATACAGCCCCCACGATGGGAGATCCCTTTTGAGCTTATGTGTGATACTTCAAACTTCATAGTTAGAGCAGTCTTATCACAGAGGGTGGAAGGATGGTCCCATGAGAATGTTTATACATCTAGGACTTTGGATTCATCTTAAGAAAATTACACCACAACATAAAATTAGTTTCTTTCTATCATGTTTTATTTATAAAAATTATACTCTTATTTATTGGGAACTAAAGTGGTTATTTTCTCTGATCATGCAGCTTTGAGGTACCTCCTAAAGAATCCAGATTCAAAGCCAAGACTTATTCATCGGATGCTCCTTCTTTAAGATTTTTACATCAAGATAATGGATAAGAATGGGCTAGATAACTTGGTGGTTGACCACATGAGCAAGATCACTCACATATTGGGGCATGATACCCCAAACCAAGTACCACTTCAGGACACTTTCCCCGATGAGCATCTCTATGTCATCTCAGGTACACATCCTTGGTATGTAGATTTAGTGAATTACATGGTTGAATTTGAAATTCCTACAAACCTAAAGAAACACCAAGTTGAAAAATTGAAGATTGAAATGATCCTTACCTTTGGCGCATTTTTAGTGACCAAGTCATCAAGTGATGTGTGCTCGATCATGAGTTTGAGTATGTTTTTCATTTTTATCATACACTTGATTATGGTGGACACTTTAGACCCTAACTAATATCTAGGAAGGTCTTATAATCTTGATTATATTGGCCTAAATTATTTCACGATTCCCATTTTTTTGTAAGTTTTACACTCATTTCCAACACACTGGAAACATTTTGAGGAGACACGATATTCTTCAACAAACCATATTATTTTGTGAGATTTTTTATGTATGGGGAATTGATTTTATAGGCCCATTTCCAAGAAAATTTGGTTTCTTGTTCTTTTTTATATTATTTATTATGTTAGTAAATAGGTGGAGTCCAAGACCACCAGGACTTATGATTCTCATGTTGCAGTATATTTTTTCAAGGCTCAAATTTTATTTGGAGTACCAAAGGTTATCATCAGTGACCAAGGTATATACTTTTGCAACTAAAATTTGGATTAACTCATTCAAAAGTATAGGGTGACACAGAACACATCAACACCATACCACCCCCAAACAAATGATTAGGCTAATGTTTTGAATTATGAGTTTAATCAAATATTGTAGAAAATAGTGTATCCAAATAGGAAGGATTGGAGTAAGCACTTTTATGATGCGCTATGGGATTATAGGATGACATTCAAAAATACCATCGGTATGTCCCCCTACCAGATAATTTTTAGGAAAGAATTCCATCTTCCTATATGGAGGTCGAGCATCAAGCATACCAGGCTATAAATAAATGCAACATGGATTTCTCCTGAGATGGAATTCAAAGGAAGCTACAAATTCAATGTATTGAGTAGATTCAATTGTCATCATATGATAACTCAAGGCTCTAAAAGGAAAGATCAAAAGTGTCATGTGATAGAATGATAAAAAAAATGAGTTTCATGTAGGAGACAAAGCTCTTCTATATAGTTCATGGTTGAAATTAATGCCTGGTAAGTTTTGTACTAGATGGTTGGGGACTTATGTTGCATCTCATGTTTTTCCTTATAGTGTAGTAGAAGTTACAAAATAGGCTAAAAGAAGGAACTCTATAGTCAATGTCCAACGGTTGAAGTAGTACTTTGAGGGATTCTCCACACATGCAGTTAATGTCATCACATTGCATGATCCCATCATCACATGAAAACATCATGTTATCCCTTACCCTCTCACTTTTATATTATTTTTCCTAATTTTAATTCTTCATTTCATGTGCATCAATAATTTCATATTCACATAGAGTACAATTCAATATTTTAAGTGTGGGGGAGGGGATGACATTTTGTGTATATTCTTTAGGATTTTTCTTTTTGTGTGTTTCTTCTTTCAATTATTGTTGCTTTCAAAAATCATAAAAAATGAAAGAAAGAAAAAAAATCTACATATATATATATATATCATGTAACATGATCATTGATTATATATAACCTATTGATAATGTATGTTTTATTTTTTTCTACCTCATTAGAAGCATGATAAGCCTGGGAAAGTTTTCATTATCGGTGGTCGATTTTAGTGAAAATGGAAGTTGGTCAATGATATGTTTGATTGTGTATTTATGAAGCCTTTGAGATTTTTTCATCATTCTATGTGGGATATCTTGTGGGAAAATTGTTTTATTTAATCTATCCACATACTTCACACACAATCATTACTTTTGAGTTTCTCTTACCCAATTGAAGGATAACCACGTTAAGTATTTTTTTTACCTTATAACATGGCCTTTCCATATATTTGTTTCTATTTTGATCAGTTTCATTACCTTACTAGATTGACCTATGCATGTGTACCTGATATATGACTATTTTACACCATCAAAAAATGGAAAAATAATACAAAAATAAAATAAAATAAAATAAAAAATTAAACAATAAATAGGGAAGTGATGAAATGTACAACATGTGGGGATATCTAGGTCGGGAGCTTAAGGTTTGACTTCTGAGAATGATTAATTGAGTGGGATTTGGGATTTTATTGCAAAGTATATTGAACAAGTTTTGAAGAATATAATTGGGTAAGAATAAAAGTTTTACTTGACCTGAATAAACTAGATAAAGGGTCAGGCAACAAGATTTAAATGATTGGCACACACACACATGGGGAATTAGTGGCATGGTTGACTCGCAGGATGTTTCCACCTGATTAGTGTCATTGATATCACTGGATTTTATTTTGATATAATTTATGAGACATTTACTTCCTTATTTGTTTATATTAACTTCTTTTTAGTGATTATTTCTATGCTCATATTGTTGTCATGGATTGCGAAATTTTAAATTGCATTATTTTTTGGATCACATAATATGAGGTTTTTCCTGAGAGTGCAAAGGGGTGAGTGTGGGGGAGTTGATAAAAACATTTTTATTGAATAATTTATTAATAATAAATGACATAATTTCCTCACATTATGTTAAATATGTTTATTTATGGAATATTTTGGATTAGATCATTCATTTGAAAATTTGATGAAAAATCCAGTTTTGACCCTTTAAAGTAAAACAAAGTATTTCGGCCATAAATATTTTTATGTAATTTATTTGAACTTAAAATTTTGTAACAGAGTTCATAACTTAATGGGATACAAATTTAATTTAGTATATCCGAGTTGGATCTTGAATTTTATTGGAGTAAATGGGTCATGAAGTCAAAGCTGGATTGGACTCACCAGATTGGACACTACTTCACTATTTAGAAAATAACTTCTTCATATAGAATTGTATTGGGCTAAAATTTGGATATAAGATATAGAATTCAATTATACACAAATAATCCTTCTTTAAGGATATCTGGTTCATTTGTTTTAGAGTTCAACCAATCAGTGAAAGTTGGGTTAAAATATTTGGATGAATTTTCCCATTCACACTTGTAACCACTTATAACACTAGCCTCTCCACACCTACCCTCTATAAATGGGTATTTTCTCCAAGATTTATACATGAATTAGATTATTTTTATAATATTAGAAGTTGTTCCTTTCTATTTCTATACACCATTGGAGGAGGGAATCTCTCAAGCTAAGATATCCTCCAAAATGATATTTTTTCCTCTTCTTTGTTATAACATAGTTATTCTTGCAATAAACTCTCTATTTCTATTACATTTATTATATTATTTAAAATTTACTCATTATTTAATTTAATTATTTGGGTTATAAATCAATAGTCAAAACAATATTGGGTTATACCCTTTTTAAACCTTTGTGAATGTAAATTGTTTCTACGATAACTACACCGCCCATGGAAGAGTAGTTTTTCTTAGTAATCTATCTAACTCAAGCATTATTCATTTATTTATTTTTTGAATAAATTAGATACTATAATTCCCATAAAATGATATATGAATTGTTTTTTAATGTAAATGAAACTAAGTAATCAATTTAACAATTAACACAAAACACATGAGGTTGAGTAATGTGTGAATTGTGAGAGCGTGATCTTAATCTGTAAAAAAACAACACAAGATCAATTTGTAGAGTTAAAATATAATCCCTAAACTCAATTAATCCTCACTTATAGTGTGTATATGATCCTTAATTCACCACTGACCATAATTTATCCTTAGAATGATAATCAAAATATGGTGATATGATTTCATGTTCTGAAGATAGCCTGAGGTTTAATTCATTTTATCTTTGTGGTTGAGGTAAATTCTCATAGGGTTTGAGGATTAAAAAAATAGAAGATTGTAATTAATTGGATTTTAATTTGAATAATGATTATTAATAATTAAGTTAATATGTAGAGTTGGATCAATTACTTCTAAACACATTTTCTAAAAAATATATTCTTATTGTGTTTTATCAATCAAATTTCAAAAAGAAATAAACAAAAAAATATAATCTTCTTACATCATACATATTCTAGTTTTATAAATGTTAACCCCAATACTTTTAAGTATTTTGTTTCATTTAATTTATTTTATTTTCAAAATACATTTAATATGTTGTTTTAATTACCTCCTCCTTTTATAAACAACCTTGGTCAGCCACTCTGTTGCGCCTAAGTGCCCAAAAACCACACATCATTTAATAGAATCCACGATAGCGCCTTTCATTGATCTTTCCAAATTAAATCATCTCGAATATTTTGATGGAGGAAATTTCACTTTTAGAGATGATTCAAAATGAAAAATTACCAATATAAGTAAGATTGGTTTCTACAACTATAATCTTATTAAATAAGTTTTATTTTTCAAAGTCTCAAAACATAATTTACTAAGTATTAATCAATTATGTGATAGTGGTTTTAAAATTACTTTTAAAAATTATTTTTTTAGAGTTTTTAATTCAAAAGTAAAGATTTTATTTACTGCTTAGCATTTTCAAAATGTACATATTATAGATTTAAAATCTCTATCAAGTCAAAATTTCAAGTGTTTATGTGCACAAGATAATGATTCTTGGATTTAGAATTAGTGCTTAGGTTATTCTAAGATTTTTTTCTCTTGTCAATAACAACCGTAACCGACTAGTACAAGATTTACAAAAAAATTTAAAGATAACTTAGTTTGTGAACCTTGCTAAATTGGCAAGCAACAAAAGACATATTTCAAACCTAAAAACCTTGTTTCCGCTTCTAAAGCCTAAAATTTAGTCCACCTTGATATTTTTATACTGACTTGAGTTTCTAATATTAGAGGTTAAAATTAAACCTTTGTAATTATCAATGACTTCACTATATTTACATGGTTTTTCTTCTTAGCTTGTAAGAATGAGGATTATAATGTCTTTATCAACTTTTCAATAGAAGCCAAAAATTAACAGGTCTATAAACTCTTTTTCCTTACAAGTGGCAATGGTGGAGAATCTAATAACAAATAATTTGATGGTTTTTGTGATTTTCAAGCTTATCATCACTCCTTTTACTCTCCTAGGTCACCTCGAAAAAATGGGGTCATTGAAAGATGAAATAGGACCCTCCAAGAAATGTTTAGGAATCTCCTAAATGAGTTTTCAATTCCTCTATAATTTTGGGGTGAGTTGGTTAATACTTCATGATTTATCCTTAACTATGTCCTTATAATACCCATCCTAGGAAAAACTCCTTATGAGCTTTGGAAATGAAAAATTCCAAAAGTTTTTTTCCTCATAGTCTTTGGTTATAAATGTTTTATCCTTGATACCATAGAAAATATATGAGATTTTGACCCTAAATATGATGAAGGAATATTCCTTGGGTACTTGAACTCAATTAAATCATTTATAGTCTTCAATAATAGGACCAAGACCCTAGAAAAGTCTATTCAAATCAAATTCAATGAGAATATTCTTAAATCACATTCACAAAGTGATGATGATGTTGACCAACCTTGTTTTAGCCTTCCTAAACCTCAATCATCTAATGTGACTTAAGATGCTCTAGAAATATCATCCACTCCTTTACCCAAGTCTTGAATTCAATCCAAATACCATACTTTTGATAATGTTATTTGAGAACTACTATCTGAAACTCATACTAGAAGGTTGGTGTTAAATGAGGTTGAACATCAATATTTTCTCTCACCTTGAACCTCATTCCCTTGATGAAACTATTAATGATAAGAATGGGATACTTTCTATGTAATAGGAGTTGAAAAAATTTCAAAGGAATAATTTTTGGACTCTCATGGAATGTCCTGATAATAATCATATTATTAGAACCAATTGGGTTTTCTGAAACAAACTTTATGAACAATGAAATTTCATACATAACAAGGCTCGACTTGTTACTAAATTATATAATTAAAAATAAGGTATTGATTATGGGGAAACTTTTACACTCGTTTCTTGACTTGAAACCATTAGAATATTTTTGGCATTCACCGCTTATTTTAATTTCAAGCTTTTTCAAATGGATTTCAAAAGTGATTTTTTAAATTGTTTTATTTATAAAATTGTTTTTATGGACTAACCACTATGTTTTGAAAATCCCTAATTTCTAAATTATGTTTTTAACCAAATCTCTATACGGTTTAAAAAATTCCCTTGGGCTTGGTATGAGAGGTTAACTAAATTTATTTTATCTAATGATTTCAAAATGAGAAAGGCCAATTCCACCCTTTTTTCTCAAAACCTTTTCAAATGATTTATTAATTATTCAAATCCATGTTGAAGATGTTATTTTTTTTCTCAATTGAATAAACTTTTTGAAAATAATTTTATGATTTAATGAACAAAGTGTTTGAAATGAGTTTTATGGGAGAACTTAAATTCTTCCTTGGTTTTCAAATTTCCCAAAATTCGTATGGAACCTTTTTAAACCAAACTAAATACACTAATGGACCTATAAAGAATTTTGGAATGGCTCATGCTAAGGAAATTATAATGCCCATGAGTACAACTTGTAAGATAATGTTGAATGAAACCGATTAATCGGTCGATGACAAGCTTTATCGAAGTATGATTGGAAGTTTACTTTACCTAATTGTGACCCGTCCAAACATCATGTTCAATTTATGCCTTTATGCTAATTTTCAATATAATCCAAAACAATCACATTTAAAATCCCTTAAACAAATTTTATATTATTTTAAAGTAACTAAAAACCTTAGATTATTTTATCCTATAGAAACCTATTTTTAAATTTCTTTTTTTCGATGTTGATTTTGGAGGATGCTAACTCGATAGGAAAGTACTAGTGGAACTTGAAATCTACTAGGAAAACCCATTGTCTCTTGGAGTAGTAAGAAGTAAAATTGTGTTTCTATTTCTACATCTGAAGTGAAATACATATCCACTTGGAGTTTTTGTGCCCAAGTTATATGAATGAAACATACTTTTAGACTTTGGGCTAACATATTCTTCCATCCCTATCAAGCGTGACAACACAAGTGTGATTGGTATTTCTAAAAATCTTATCCAAAACTCTCAAACTAAGCACATTAACTTGAGACACCATTTTCTATGAGATCATTTTTATAAAGTTGATATCGTTCTTGAATTTGTTTACACAAACCTTTAACTTGTTGATATCATCACTAAACCCCTACCTCTTAATCACTTTGATTTTATTAAAGGTGAGTTGGGTATAATTAGTTTGTGATACTTATCTATTAATCTTGTCAAGTTTTAGAATTTTTCAATTTATTTTATTTTTTTCTAAAATTTATTTCAAATTATTTAAAAAATGTTTTTTTACTTTTCATAATTTTGGAAAAGTGAAGTGAGTATGATACTTCAAGAAAAACATTCATGTATGGATGCAAACAAGTGGATGTGGCTCTGGTGCAGATGCTCCTAGGGATTTATCCTGAAAAGTTTTGATTGGGTTTTTAACCCTTTGTCCATCCTGGGCATGATGATTGGGCCCTTACTTCACACCTAGTTTCACACTCCCAGGGAATTTGCTATGATTTATTAACACAGTCTTTACTAAACCTTAATAATGGAATTATTTTTCAAAATATTTATTTTCTAAGTCTATTTATTACTTTATTTGAGTCTTTTTTATTTTCTATGATCCCTTTAAACACTACCAATGCATTAATTAAAGGGGGATATAATCTTGTTAATACTAAAATGGTCTTAGAAGAGACACTTTCTTTTCAAAATAAATTTCCAAAATTAAAATCTTGTTTTTTTTAATTTCAAAAATCTATTTAGCTTTTTCAAAAATCTTCTTCTAAGTTTTTATTTCACTCTTGAACTTTGTTTTGGAAAATTTATTTTTTCTTTTATCTTAAGCTTAATTGAAAATATTTCTTTCAAATCTTTAAAAAATGTTTCTTAAACTATTTTTCAAAACTTTATTTTTCATATCTCTTGAAAGATTATTAATGATGATAAACGTAGTTCTAAATTTTACAGCTTTATTATCTAACCTCATGTGTGAATTATTTTTTATAATATAAAAGGGGAATAAGTTTTATCCTTTTCCTCAATGGGGGAGAAAATTTTATTGTTTGGGGGAAGTTTAAAGGTTTTAAAAATGTTATGCTGTGGAAATATGGGAGAGAAAATCTTAGTATCTCGATATCTCAGTAACCTTTTCTCTTTATACTCTTGTTTTAATTTAATCATTATTCGAGTGTTTACGATCATCAAAAAGGGTGGATTGATGTACCATTGTTTGATTTTAATGATCACAAACACTCTTAAAGTGTTTAATTAATTCTTTTAAGTGATGTGCATCTATCTTGACGACATCATGTTAGAACACCTTGAAGAAACCTTGAACATATGTTAATGGAAGTTTTAAAGACTTAAAAGAAGTCTATAAGAACCTTATAGGAGCATTGAAGAAAGTGGAGAATCCACTTGTGGATCCAAAGGACATAGGCAACACCGACTAGCAGTTGCAGTGCCACTGGCCAACTGGTGGCATGCCCAATTCCTTTCCCTTATAGCATAACCCTACTGACTACCTAGTGGAGGTGCACCAAATAGCTGATGCAGATGGGCAGAACCCATGTATTCTACAAGAGTCCACCTTTCAGTCGATGGAGGTGCATCGGCTAACTGGTGGAAGTAGGCAACAAGCACCTAATAGCAGGGATCCCATCAGCTACCCGGTGGAGGCTACCAAGTACCTAGTGGTGTCGAGAAGACTAATCCTAGGATGGCATTTTATGTGGTAAAAATACACTAAAAGTGAATGTCTTCAACTTAATGACTCTCAAATGATTCTAGGACATTTCCAAAGGAATTAAAGCCTATAAATAGAGGCTTGGGGTGGCTTGTAAATTTACATCGTCACATTTTCTCTTCCGCCAACACGCTTAATTGCTCAAATTGCTCTCAAAGCTCTCACTTTCTAAATCTTCTTTCTTCTCTCAAGAGTGTGTGCCAGATTATATATCTTACACACTCTCATTATTTTCTAAATCTCTCCCAGTGTTTCATCGTATTCTTTGGGAGATTAGAGACTAAGCTACAAAGTGATTGCTCCTAATAAATCTTCATCTTCCTTCCCTTTCTTTTATATTTTGTGTTTACTACAATTTAAGTAAAGGATCGTGGTTTTATTATCATTTCCTTTAAAAGTAAAGTGATTGTTTCTTCTTGAGGTTTCTAAATTGACCGTTAAAGAGCTAGTGTCTATTGTATCTGGTTTTATGTTATAACCTAAAAATAAATGGATAGTTTTGGTATCTTGGCTACCAATAAAGTCGATAGACTAATACATTAAATCCTCAAACAATTGGGGTGGTAAATATAGGGCTACCTTTAGGTACTATTATCGAAATTCCTTACCAAATATCTCATCTCATTTACTTTCCACATTTTCAATTATTTATCTCTTTCAATCATTCTTTTATTAAATTATATAATCCTTCAATTAACGCTTAATCGTTTTTATATTCAAGTCGCTTAATCGTTTTAAATTGCTATTTGTTTTTATTCTCCCACTTTTATTATTATATTTAATTATATCATTGCGCTTTCAACTTTGATTCTTTTATTTGTTTCTTCAATATTTTATAGAGAAGTTTTTAAAAATTGGATTGTTTTCCTTTGATTTTTTGAAGGGAAATTCACCCCCTCCTGTCATTTTACTCATCTCTGCTCCACACCTTTCTCACATTATCTATTAATGCAGTATTACTTAAGTCATACACAACGTATCCTACTTCACCGCGAACATATGTATTCATGGTTTCCACCAATACATCAAAGTACACGACTTATGGTATTCATTAATGAGAATCTTAAAGGATCAATACACATGTCCACGGATAGAAACATCCAATGACACATAAAATGTGGATTTCCTACTGGCGGGTTTGTTCTCATAACCACTTTTCTTGGAGATTACCAAGGGATAATACCATAAGAAAGTGTCTCAGTATCTTATGAGTCTCCTGCCCCCGATAGCTTGTATCATTTGCATCCTATCAGACAATATCATCTGACTATAAAACATTTATCCAAGAATATTGTTGTAACATCTAAAGCGTCTCATCATAGTGGGGAACTGTTGTGTACTTTCGACGCGACATGTATCCTTAAGACATTATCATATACTATGTCATGCAAATCAAAAATCGCAATGTGATAATAAACTTTATTAACATTCAAGATAATCAATACATGTAGTCATCAAGTACTTAGAAATTGGTTCTAGGGCACCAACTCCAACAATTAATATCTCGGTCAATAGACACATCGTATGCATTAATCTCCTTATGTGTTGCATTTTATGTAATATTTCTTTAATGACACTCGATGCAAGTTGATTCAGTTGAACATGCCCGTGATATGTTGGGGCGATGTAGCCTTAAGATGTGCACTATATGCATGTTAGATTACGCTGGCTCCAACAAATTATCAAGTCACTACTTGAGATTGTGCTTGGTCCAACATATGCTCAAGTCATCACTCAAGATCACACTAAGACTGATGTAGCCTCTTGTATCATATACAAAGAAGTTTTGGCTTTAGGGCATGTCTCATTTATTTCCTTCACTTCTTATATCTCTTCCCACTTCATTAATTACAAACTTCCCACAATACATGTTGTGATACCCACCAAGGTTTGACCATCTCACTCTTCATTGATTGCAAACTTCCTAGACCCCATACATATTTTGTTAGAAACTTATCTCCCCACCCTTCATCATTGCACTCTCCACAACTTTCATCACAATATGAAAATAGGTTTGAGCTCTTGTCAGTAAAGTTGCATTTACGATATATTTAAATGCATGGTTAACCAAAAGAGAGATGGGGAGATCATTTGTACAGTAATATAAACTCGCATATTTGCAACATCTTATGAATTTACATAAAGCGTGTACTTGAGAAGCCATGTTGTTTTCCGTATCAATAAATACAAATTTTAGATGATCCAAATTGTTTTTCATTGCAATATCTTTTATGGTCTATACATACAATCATTATTGTATTGTTTGTATTTCATCGATTAGTTTGACTGTTTTTTTTCAGAGAAATTTGATGCAAAGCTCTGTTGAAGAAGATTCTCCCCAAATCGAGAGAAATATGATTTCATTTGATACAGATGATGTGCAACACATTATCAACTTATCTAAAATGTATTCTGATTTCAAAATAATGAAAGTGAAGGCCGACAAAATCGATTGATTTTATTGCTGTCAGTTTGATAGTTTTGTTTCTATTACTCAACTGATGGTGTTAACGTCAAAGGTCGGTGTGTCTTATGAATCACAGTGACGATGTTATGAAAATTTTGGAATCATGTTTTGTTTGGACTATTGTAGTTTTAAGTTTTCTTTTTTGTACAATTTATGTTTCAGCTTAAAAGTCATTAGAATTGAAACAAGGCTTATATTTGGCTTACAAAATAGTTGATTTTTTTAACAAAATGATTTCGTAACCGTTTTTTTCATTAACATATTTCAAACATATGTATTTTATTTTTACTTGAATCGGACATCTCCCTACACCCGCGCGGAGCCCCAACTACCTGACGAAATCAATGGGCTGCCACGGCGATCCATTGCAGAATATTAATGACCAATAACTAAACAATCGTTTCTTAGTCCGCAGCCCACTGCACTGCACGGCAAAACAGTTTACAGGATAAACTGGACACGCGGGGTTCCTCTCTTTCACCCCCCCGCCCCGCCACTTTCCCGGCTTTGGGACAGGGTCTCCGAGCAGGGCGACCATGGCCTTTAAACTATGCGACCCTTCGCCTAAAACCAAAGTCTGTATCCCAGTCGCGTTCGTTCCTTTAATTTGACTTCCCTTATGATCTCTTTAATTTTGTTAGATTTTATCTTGGAATCCATCATCTATTTTCAGAAGCCGCGGAATCTTTCATTTAGTCTACTTATGGTCCAGGAATCGATTGCTTCTTCCCTGTATTGCTCCGAGGATGCGATTCTCGAAATCCAATCCGTTTGAATTTCCCTCTAATTTCTTACATTCCTGGATTTGTTTTCGTTTTTCCTCTTATGGGACCTTTCATCCCATCGTGTGGAAATAGAAAACTAAGAAATTAGATTACGCGTTAGTTTTATTATATTTATCTCTTTAGAATTCAAATATATAATTTTTTATGATCTATTAGAAAGCAGAAGCTGGATGGGGTTTATGTTATCATTTGAACGCCATTTAATCTATTTTCTTCCCAGTTACCCGTGTTATTTTTTTTTTTAATGATGATTTTGGCTGATCAAGCGATTTACGCGTACTTCCCGTAATCGTTTCTATTTTTTGACAGCAATCACAGGGAGAACAGGCCATTGATGTGTCGGGAAGCTTAGTGTATAAGATACATCAAATGAAAAGGCTGATTGAAGCTGACAGAATCAATTCTATTAATGTACGTTGGTCACAGTTCATTTTATTCCAGTTAAGGACCCCTGTAGTTATATTTTTCACTGTTCCTAAAACTGCGGGGGTCCTTAACTGGAATAAACCTCCAGTTTCGGTGTCCCGTTGTCATTCTCACTTTTTTTAATCTTTGCGATGCTTTTCATGTCATCTTTAATTTTTTTGTTGCTTTTTCACCCAATGTTTGTTTTTGCATATCATTAGGTATGCCCTCCCAGCATGGCAAACCCTCCCAGCATGGCTACATTCAGTGACTGACATTTCAGTTGGAGACTCTTTGAAATAAGCAACCTATATTCTATTGATTTGATTTTTTTTTTCTGGGTCTGTCAGAATCACCAAAAAAGAAAAAAGAATAGTAAATGATCTCAAGTGTTTAACAAATAGTTGTCCAGATGGCTGTAATTATGTCTAGCACCATGCAACCCACAGTCATGGGTCTCAAGTTGATATGTCAGTACGCAAAATACCTTTAAAATAATTTATGTTGTTAAACTAGCAATATCTTGAAACTTCACTCTAAAGCAAATATAGTATCAATCATGTTTTTCTATGGTCATGGTTGATTGTTTTATCAAAACCAGAGATGCTGATAAGCTTGTGCCATTTCTCATTATAGCAATTAGCACCACCTGCTTATGATGGATAAAATGTGCGTGATCCTAACCTTGGCTGAGTATATATTGTACAGAAAAAGCTCAAGGAGAATAAAAAGGTACTAGATCAGCACAGTTTTCAACTGGTATCAGCAACATCAAAGAGGAATGCTCTTTGTGTGGAACAGACTGGATTAGGTGCAGTTCTCTCTTTAAGAATGAAGAACCCTCCATGCATATTCAGTGCTTTTTCCAAGGGAGCTTTGGACAAGGATCACGGTGAAAGCCAAGAAGTTGTGTCCTCTACATGCACAGTGCTTCCATATATTGAGAAGATACCACCTTATACCACCTGGATTTTTTTGGACAGGTGTGACAGACTCAAGCTTTTCTAGATGTTCAAGCATATCTGCAGGCCATTTGATGGTCAAGAAATTTATTGTTTCTTGTCTTGCTGTTATGATTTTTTTAACGCACAAGGCAATGCCATGGGGAATGTTGAATCAGGGGATCCCAATCATGGAAGTTTCATTGGGTCAACTTTATGAACCTGCAACCATTTTAAATGGAAGAACAATCCTTTGTTCCATTTTCTCCTTTTCAAGGCCCCTTTCTTTATTCTTCCTCTTTTCTCCTTTGGATGAAGATGTTATCTTTGCTCTTGTTTTCTCAAATTTCTCTTATGCAGCACAGAAATCAGAGAATGGCTGATGACCAATCAGTTGTTGGAAGGAGACGTATTTACTATGACCATTGTAGCAGTGAAGCACTTATCTGTGGTGATAGCGAGGAAGAGATTGCAGAACCTGAGGAAGAAAAATATGAATTCACCGTGGGTGAGGATAGAATTATATGGTAAGCAGAGATCAGTGAGATAGAAAAATACTGGCAATGCATTCAAGAACTTATTTCTAAAGGGCGGCCTTTCTATCTCATCACCATTCTACCTTCATTCTCATGACATATAAGTTGTCTTTTTGAGGATTAATGATCTCTTGTGTTGCATTGTTGACCTTTAGAAAAGCCCCATTGGTATGATGGAATCTAGACAAGCGGAAATTAAAGTGAAATCGGAGGAAAAAGCTTTTCATGGAATCCAGTTCCATCCAAAATGATGGAATTGGCTTCCACCCTCTCAATTGTGGAAGTCTCCTACTTCTTTGGAAGTCATCTATTATTTATTATTAAAAATGATTATTATTATATTTTAATAATTTCAAAATAATTATACGATTTAATCATAATAATATTCAATAATATTATAATTATAATTGCATTTAATTTTCATAATTATATTAATTAAATTATCAGTTTTTAAAATTAATATAGTTAATTAGCTAATTAATTAATTAACATATTTTAAATAATTTTTTCTGTCATATTTTTAAATTAGAACAATTTTTTAATTATATTTTAATGATTATATTTAATTATAATAATTATAATTATAATTATAAATGCAAGATGATAGACGATTCTTTCTAATGCACCAAACATGGTTTTAAGCATCATTTCCTTCTCGTTTCATTTGCCACTTCCACTTCCATTTGCGCTGCCTTAAAAATCACTTTCAAAAAACCAAACGGGGCATTGAGATTTTCTCATGTATGTGTGGTGTGTAATGGGCCATAGTATAAGCACACTGTTTCTTTGATAAATTGGGATGTTATTGTTTAGTTTTCCTGGCCTGATCTTGTTAGATTATAAGCATTATACCCTTTCAAATATTACAGGATGGCATTTGAGGAACATGGTTTACATGGGGGAATTTTGAATGTTGTGAGTCAGTTTATTGGGGGCACTTCTTCTGAAATCCAGGTAGTCTTATTTTGCTTGTGGTGCCTGGCCCTTTTACGATTAAAAAGGCTTTTCTCCCTTATATTTTTGCAATATTGCCCTTTTATAACACGGTTTACATGGGGGAATATTGAATGTTGTGAGTCAGTTTATTGGGGGCACTTCTTCTGAAATCCAGGTAGTCTTATTTTGCCTGTGGAGCCTGGCCCTTTTAAGATTAAAAAGGCGTTTCTCCCTTATATTTTTGCAATATTGCCAATTTATAGCATCCTTTTGTCTTATCTCATTTTTTTTGTTTCTTCCCTGATGGATGCATCTTTATTTGAGGTCTGCAGGAGCGCTACAGCATTCTCAAAGAGAAACATGCGAAGAAACAGAACCCAGACTCCAAATCATCCAGGGAATTTGCATTTGAAGAGAACATGTACCTGGAAAAGGGCCTCGGGGCTTCATTAGAGACTTTTGACAGTGTTTTCTGTCGTCGTTGCTTGGTACCTGGTCTCTGCCCTCTGGCTTGTTATGGTCCCGAAGGCATTGGTTTGATGCAATTTCATGTATATTTCTTTCATTCAACAGGTATTTGATTGTCGGCTGCATGGCTGTTCTCAAAGCACGATCATTGCAGTAAGTTGTGATGATACATTAGTTCTTTTTGCCCCAATTCAATGCCACTTTCCTTCAGTTTAATATGCCTTGTTTGCTTGGCAGAGTGAAAAGCCTTGCAATTTGTCTGAAATTGAACATACTGGGAAACCTTGCAGTGATCAGTGTTATCTTCGTGTAAGATCTTAATTTACTAAGTTGCATCTGTTCTGAACGTGTCAGTTCATCAACTAATGCCTTTATGTTATTGAGGCATGTGAATGAGCCTATAGTTAAGGTTTGTTATTTGTAATTCCATACTTTTGGATTGTGATTTTATGATATTGAACATTGTTTCCACCATTTCCTCTACTTAACTTAAAGCATGCTGCTTCCTTTTGTTTTCCATTCATTATCCTGCCCTAAAACACTAATAATTGCCCACCAGAACAATGGAAATGGTACTGTTTGAAATGAATAATTTAGGATGCTTGTTACTCTTGTCTTTTTAGATGTATCTATATAGTTTTACATGTGAAAATTGTCTGGCACACGTGTGCATTTTCCATGTCTAATTCTGTGCAATTTTTCTACATTTGCATCCTCTCTCTTTGGGTGCACACTTGCTTGTAATCAGAAATTAAGTTCTAGTGGAGTCTTTTAATCACAGTGCTGGAAGCAAATGGCTCAAAGACATTCACATTCCGCAATACTTGAGCCCAGCCATGTCACCTGGTTGTTTTTTGTTCAAATCCATTCATTAAATATTTCCTCATTAATGATTGATCTTATTGTTATATGCTGGCTGTCTGGTCTTGGTATTCCTCCCGTTTCTTCATTTTTAAATCCTGATATTCTTGGTATTACCAATACTTTGTCATGTCCTGGTTACCCCGACCTTCATTAATTTCAGTTCAGTTTCATCAAGAATTCGTTTGCGTGCTAAGAGGCTGAACAAGTATTTATTCATTTACGTAACAGTAAACAAATATCCATTTATACAGTCTAAGGTTGCATAGACCAAAACTCTACTGAGCAAGATAATAAAACATCCGGTGTCACGATCCTTAAAGGAACACATGGTTTCATGCTACAATCCACACCTGAGTATGTACTGGTCTACTGAATCAACCAAGGATGACCCTCTTGATAAAATGCACCTACTAACCGAGACAGGCCAAATAAACATGGCGTGTTGTCACCAAAATAAAGAAAACTCAGCAAGGACATGAAATCTCAAACAAATGAAGAAAATACAATGGAAGCTAAATAAATCAATATAACTGGAATAAAATCCACATATATCATTATCTATCATCAATTGTATCATAAAGGTCACACACCATATAAAAAGGCAACTAGGACACCAAGTCCAAGCAAGCTTTCTCTGTTCCACGATCGACACACAAACGTTGGCACACAACCTATTTCATCATCCCAATTGATAAATGTAGGCCGTTACATGTGACCACTCATATCGATTGTCGACTGCGTGTATATCCCATGCCGCACTACAGTCATGATGACAATGTTGTGCCATGCATGTGCATCTCATACCACATTGCGATCATCATAAGAATGTTTGCCCGTGTGTCCCATACTACACTACAACCATCATAAAAATGTTCTCCCGTAAATCTCATACCGCACTATGTTCATTATATCATTGTTCATCCGTGCATCCCATACCGCACTACAATCATAATAACAATATCTGCTCGTGTGACCGATTCTGCAGCACAATCATCATAGCAAACAGGTAACATAACAACAACAAAATTCATATCACATCACCATCATTTTTTTGATGTGGGATGCTATAAAGCCATGTAAGAATACTACCCACCTTGCAGTGCTTCTCATAATTCCTCGTAGTGCTTCCCACAGCTCCTAACATATTTCATCTTCCGATGAACTGATAAATGATCTAGATTGTTAGAGTCTGGGACAACTGTTGGTCGGAGAGAAAATGACAAGAGGGGGGGGGGTGAATTGCCTTTTAAAAAATAAAACAATAAATGAAAAGGGAAAATTCAAACCAAAATGATTTCGATACGATGAAGTGATAAAACAATAAATTCGATCCGTATTATAAAGTTAAACGAGTAAGTACAACGGAAAGTAAACGTATCGAATTTATGCACTTTATGCGTATCGAGATTGGATGATGCAATGCGTAAATTAAAAGCGCAAACTCAGTTTGAAAAAGGAGTTCAATAATAGCTCGGTGTGAGCCCCTACTGTTGCGGAATCGCCGGGAGACACAACGACAGAAACGAGAAAAACGAAAGAAAGAAAACAAAAGACACAGCGATTTACGTGGTTCGGGAATAATCCCTACGTCCACGGGAGAGGCAGAATATTTCACTATTTGGGAGCACAAATTACAGAGGGTTTTTTCAGTAGAAACCCTAGCCCGAAAAAGGGCTATAAAACAATGGAGAAGACGATCGCTGTTCGAAAAAGTGGTCCGCGTCGCTACAGTGAACGACGACTGGCTTTGTCAAAAGCACTACAGTAAAGTTGACCCCGAAGTCCGCACCGCTACAGTGCTTGTCGGTGTCGGTCGGTCAGCTCCGCTCGACCCGCGACAGTTGCGGGCCACAAGCAGTCGGCCCAACCGGATCGGGCAACACCAATCCAACACCTACGTCTCCTCCCCTTGGGTTGAGAGGTTTGTCTTATTAGTCCCTTTATTTTAACGGAGATCAAGAAACCGCATCCTCACTTTTTGACGAAAGTAGCAAGAAACCAAGCCTCCTTTGCTTTATGCCGGTTGTAGCAGGAAACCCGTTGTAGAAGTTAGGATGAGAAGAGAAAGATTTGTTTGGTGCAAATCCGTTATAAACCCGGTCATATAGGGATTGAACAAGATGAGAGAGGGAGATAGAGACAATGGTAGATGGTGAGAGCCCAAGAAGTTGACAATTGAGAATTGATTCTTGAAAGTGGATCTTGAGATTGGAGAGAAAAAGTTAGAGATCCATCATTGAAGTGTCACTTGATTTGATCGTTTAATCCACTGTCGTTGTTAGATGGGATCCAAGCCTCCTAAGGTCTCTATTTATTGGCTTTATAGGAGTTGGGGAGGTCTAGGGTCAAGTTGTGGCTTTAATGGCCCAAGTCAAGCCTTTTTGACCATCAATTAATGCTCCTCAGAGGGTTTTGGAACGAAGCCACCGGCTAGCCGGTGCACTTGTTGTAGGCTGCCTGACACTGCTTGCTTCCACCGGTGGGTTGGTGCTCATCCACTGGCTGGTTGGTGGACTCCTGGAGCATGAGGATGCTTCTGTCCACACCACCGGGTACCCGGTGGCTCAACACCAGCTTGTTGCACTCCAACTTCATTAGTGCCACCCCTTGATTTCCTTCCATAGTCTTCCATTGGTCTTTGAACTTTATTCCATGTTCTCAAAACATGAGTTATTTCCTTCCATAGTCTACCATTGGTCTTTGGACTTTATTCCATGTTCTCAAAACATGAGTTAAGACTGATCTAGGCCTTTAACAAGATAAGAGTCCTTTGAATAATAGACTTTAATAACCTCATCATGTCCATGAATGACATCACTTAAAGACCAAAAGCTGAGACTAAAAATCACTCAAATGAAAACGTTAGACACGCTAGAGAGTGTTTGTGATCATGAAAGCATCATGAGAGCGCACAACAATTTCCCTCTTTTTGATGATCACAAACACTTAATATAAAAAGATATATTAAGAGTAAATCAAGAGTTAAACATGTATTCAAAGTAATTCAAGATATTAGAGATTAAGATATTCAACATGCTCAAGAGCTTAACTAAAAGATATTCAATATGCTCGAGAGCTTAACATAACACAACTTAAACTGACTCCCCCCCCCCCTTTGAATTACAAAACACTTTTCTCAATAATCAAAAAATTCTCCTCCTTAAATAACCAAAACACATCTCCTCCTTTGTGATTATCAAAAAGAAAACAAGGAGAGAGAAAAGATTATATTAAGAAGTTAATTGCACATAAGGTAAAACAACGACGTCATGCAATACTTTCTCCCCCTTAATGATTATCATAAACTTAAAAACCAAGATAAGACAACAAGGCATGTAAAGCATGAACAATGCATAAGGCAGGTAAAGCGCATGAGCAGGATTAAAGATAAAACATACATTATCTCAAATTAAGAATATTCAAAGAAACTTTTTAAAGAGAATTTCAAAGTTTCCAAGGTCTCTATTTATAGACTTCATAGGAGCTGGAGAGGTCTAGGGTTGAACTGTGGCTTTAATGGCCCGAGTCAAGCCTTTTTGACCATCAATTAATGCTCCTCGTAAGGTTCTGGATTGAAACCATTGGTTGGCTGTCCGATGCCAGCCACCGGCTAGCCGGTGCAGTTGCTGTAGGTTGCCTGGCACTGCCTGCTTCCACCAATTGGCCGATGCTCTTCCACCGGCTGGTCAGTGGACTCTTGGAGCACGAGGATGCTTCTGTCCACACCACAGACTAGTCGGTGCTGCCTGCTGCATTCCAACTTCATTAGTGCCACCTTGACTTTCTTCCGTGGTCTTCTATTGGTCTTCCGACTTCTTTCCATGTTCTCAAAACATGAATTAAGACTGGTCTAGGTCTTTAACAAGATCATCAAGAAGCCTTTGAATAGATTTTAATAACTTCATCAAGTCCATCAATGACATCACTTAAAGACCAAAAAGCGAGACTGAAATTCACTCAAATGAAAACGTTAGATACACAAGAGTATTTGTGATCATGAAAACATCATAAGAGAGAGATGTACAACAAAGGTAAAAAGGTTATGGGGGGGGGATATTGTGAGTTTGTTGGGGGGGGGATCTAGGCTCACATGGAGGAGGGGGAATTTGTTATAAGGAGTAGGGTGAGAGTGAGGGAGGGGGAAGATTTGTTAGGCAATTCGGCCAGCTGGCTTGGGCGAGAGTGCAAGGAGCCTCTCGAGTGACTTCTCTTCTCTTTTCTACGCTTTTTCTTCTTCTTCATTTCTCCTCTTCTTACTCGCTTGTAATTTGTTTGGTGCTGCTTATAAATATATACAGAAAGGACCCTTCTCCGGGTACGTGATCTTTATCACTTGGTCCAACCTGTCGAATAATGCTTGTAGGAGAGGAGCGCTACCGACAAACGCTTGCAAGGGTGGAGTGTTGCTGGGTTGCGCTCACAGGAGTGGAGTGTTGCTGGGTTGCGCTCACAGGAGTGGGGTGTTGCAGGATTTCTCTTGTCGCGGAGGGGAGCGTTGCTGGATTCCACTCACACGGGAGGAGGTGCATTGCCGTTCTTCATCACTCCCTACTGCCGCGCGGCCATGGAGACCCGTCACCATACTCACCTTGACACCTTGGAGCAACTCATGGGCATGCTTGAGACTGTTGTCTTTGACTTGTCGATGACACTGGAAAAAGTCTGGCATGAGCACGCTGATTTTCACACGTACCTTAACACCCTTGTACGACACCTGGAGAAATCGCCACAGCAGGACCCGGCCCGATCCCACCTTCTTTGACGACATAAGTGCCCGAGCCATCTTTTGCGGCATCTGGTGCCATTGAACCGCCAAGGCGCGACGCGAATCTACCTGCCATACCCCTTGGTTTTTCTTATGACTTGCCTCCCACTGCGTGCCAAGTGGAGCTCCCCATTTTTAATGGCACTGATCTGTGAGGCTGGTTTATGTGCGCAAAACTTTATTTCTGCATCCTTCAGACTCTGAGCGAGGCGAAAGTCCCTCTTGCTCAGGTATGTATGAAGGGTGTTGTTGTGCACTGGTTCACCATTTTGGAGGAAGCTTCCCCTCATGTGAATCAAAAGACGTTTCGATGCAACCATTTAGCGGTCTTGAAATCCAAAACTGTATGAGGAATTGGTTGCACTTCATCAGTCAGGGACAATGCATGATAGGAGGCCTCCGATTCTGCATACTTACCAAAGGAGGAATAGGGCTGGGAAAGGGGTATAGATGTAATTTTCTGCTTTAGTTAAGTTAGAAGAATAAAAGGGAAGTCCTACGGGAAAGGGTGGAGCGTCGGGTTTTCTGTTAACAGACGCGTTTGCGTGCGAGAGGCCTGAGGAGGTGCAGCTCCTAGGAATCCTTCTCTTTTGCTGCTACGAACAGATTTCTCTGTTAGTGTTCCTCTTGAATTTCTGCTGCTAAATAAAAGAACTCCTATATTCTTTCTCAATCCCTATAAATTGGTGCTTTCATTGAGAGAGGAGTACGATTCTTGTTGATTGATCGGGAAGAGATTGGAACTTGAGATACGATTTGACTGTCTCATGTCCACGCGAATGGAGTCTAGAGTTGCTGGAGTGGATTCAGCGATTTCAGAACTGTGAGCTAGAATGCAACGTTAAGAAGCGGGACAGTTGTGGCATGAGAGTTCGCTCCAGCGATTAGAAACTCAGGTTCGTGAATTTTCCACTTCTCTTTCTAGGTTTGTTTGGATTCTAGAGGAACAATCTCGACGAACAGAGGACAAAGGGAAGAGTGTTGTTGCGGAGGGAGGGAGTACTATTATAACTGATGCTGTGACAAAAGAGCAGCGCCGAGTTGTGCCTACGACAGAGCCCAGAAGGAGGAAGCCTTTTCCGGAAGATGAGTTGCATCGAGAGCTAACAAAACCCGTAGTGATGCCTATATTTTCTGGAGAGGATCCTGTTTCGTGGATAGTGAGAGCAGAAATGTACTTCTCAATTTATGGAGTACGTGAGGAAATGAAGGTTCCATTGGCACAACTGTGCATGGAAGGTCTCGCGCAGTACTTGATTATCTCTTTGAAAACTGTAAAAATAGAATTAACATGGACACAGCTAAAGGATGAGCTCCTTGGAAGATATGGCAGTGCAACTGAGGAGGATCTGCTGATTTTTTTGAAAGGCTTACAACAAACTGGATCTGTTGACGACTACATCAATGAGTTCAAACAAGTGGCGCTCCTCATACCAAATTTAACGAAAAAATGGTACGTAAGCTTGTTCATTGGCGGATTGCGTTTAGAAATTGGAAGTACTATCCTAATGCATGAACCACGAACTAAAATTTTCTTGCTTACACTTACAAGACGAGTTGAGCGAGAATTAATTATGAAATGAATTATTAAGCCCACCGATGTTCGGGGAAAGGGAGTAATAGCCGGTGTTATGGGGCGGCAAGGAACAACACTGAAGATTGTTTTTACGGCTGCCGGAAGAGAAAAAGAGAGGGCAGGAGAAGTTGTACCACGGTGGAGAGGAGTAAAAAATTTATCTAGAGAAGAGTATGAGGAAAGGAGAGCCAAGGGATTATGTTTTACATGTGGCCAACGTTTTCAGCCCGGACATAAGTGTACGGAAAAAGGTTACAAGCTTATGGTTTGGGAATGCGTGGAACCTTGTGATGAGGAAGTGAAAGACACTAGCTTGGTAGAAAAGAATGCAGGGGAAATTTCTGAACCAATCGAAGAGCGGTGGGAGATGGTAATGCAAGGTACAATAGCTAGTGTGGAAGGAAAGGTCAAGATGGAGGAACGAAATCTATGATGATGGAAGGGAGTATAGAAGGGATACCAATATTGGTTTTAGTTGACAGTGGAACAAGTCACAACTTCCTTTCCAAGCATTTGTTGAAACAACTAATTACGCCGATAGAAGAGACTAAGCCTTTCAGTATTCGTTTGGGGGATGAACATTGAGTAATATCTCAAGGAATGTGCAGAACTCTTTAAGTGTGTTTAGGAAATAAGGATTTTGAAGTGGATGCCTATCTTTTTGATACTACAGGACCTGATTTGGTGCTAGGGATTTCCTGGCTTGAGACTCTTGGGTATGTAACTTCACATTGGAAGCAAATGACAATGAGTTTTTCGTGGCAAGGAAGGGCTGTAACGTTGCAGGGAATTTGTAATAAACAGAATTTTCCTGGGGCTTTACAGGAATATCTGGAGAACAGAAGAATAAGGGTTAATGGCCTGCAGTGGACAGCAATGAGGATGTGGAAGGAAGCAGTACAGAGTTGAATACATTGCAAACAGAACAGTTGCGGAAAATTCTGCTTAAGTTTGAGTTAGTATTTGAGACTCCTAAAGTCTTGCCTCTGCAAAGGGATACAGACCATTCGATAAGATTAAAATGTGGAGCAGAGCCAGTGAACATCTGCCCATATAAGCATGCTTATCATTTGAAGAATGAAATCGAAAGGCAAGTCCAGGAACTTTTAGAGTAGGGGTTTATCAGGACCAGCACTAGTCCCTATTCGAGCCCTATTATATTGGTAAAAAAGAAAGATGGTGGATGGAGAATGTGTGTAGACTACCGCGCTCTGAATTTAAAAACAGTTCCTGACCGGTTCCCTATCCCTGTTATCGAAGAACTGATGGATGAGTTGTACGGGGCTGCATTCTTTACAAAAATAGATTTGAAATCGGGGTTTCATCAGGTGCGGATGAAATAGGAAGATGTCGAGAAAACAACATTTAAAACTCATGAAGGGCACTATGAGTACCTCGTAATGTCATTTGGACTTATGAATGCTCTGGAAACTTTTCAGGCAACCATGAATTCTGTGTTTCATATTAAGGAAGCTTGTTCTGGTATTTTTTGACGACATATTGGTTTTCAGCAGCAGCTGGGAGAAACATTTGGGGGCTTTGAGTTTGGTGTTGCAAACCATGAAGGAGAATGCCTTGTTTGCTAACCAAAAGAAATGTTCTTTCCGAAGAAAATCAGTGGAGTATCTTGGGCATATTATATCAAATGGAGGAGTCTCCATGAATCCAAAGAAAATAGATGCTGTTAGAAATTGGCAGCAGCCTCAAAACGTCAGGGAAGTCAGGGGATTTTTGGGATTGACGGGATATTATAGAAAATTTATTAGAGATTATGGAAAGATAGTTCGGCCCTCAACTTAGTTGACTAAGAAGGAAGGTTTTCTTTGGACTACGGAGTCTACTGAAGCATTTGAAAAGTTAAAACAATGTATGACAACAGCTCCACTTTTGAGAATGCCCGATTTTACTAAAGAATTTGTAGTGGAAAGTGATGCTTCGGGAAAGGGAGTATGAGCCGTTTTGATGCAAGAGGGGCAACCTATAGCTTACTTTAGCAAGGCTTTGACTGATTCAAATCTTTCAAAGTCAGTATATGAAAAGGAGTTAATGGCATTAGTGGTGTCAATTCAGCATTGGAAACAATATTTGTTGGGGCGCTGGTTTGTGGTTTATACTGATCATCATAGCCTTAAGCATCTGTTAAGCCAGCGGGTAATCTCTATGAATCAACAGTGTTGGCATGCTAAACTGCTGGGCTATGACTTCGAAGTCCGGTATAAACCTGGGAAGCATAATAATGCAGCCGATCTGTCCAGGGTGTGTGAGGGAGCAGTTTTTTCGCAGATCGTGGTTTCTGAACCTTCCTGGATAGATTTCCAGATTGTGCAGAAAGAAGTCCAGCAAGATGCTTGGTTGTAAGAAATAATCAAGGCTGTAGAATGAGAAAACCCCCTTTGCCTCCTTACCTCAAAGTGAGGCGGAGGCATGCTTTTATAATGAATGAAAAGAACCACATCGGACCACAAGTCCGATGTGGGATACAGACTCCAACACTCCCCCTCAAGCTAGATGTACCTAGTTTGGACACATAAAGAAAAGAAAGCAACAAAACAGACGCTAACACTCCCCCTCAAGCTGGAAATGCCCAGTTTGATGACAAATAAAAAACAGAAGAAACGGAAATAATAAAATCGTTGTTGATGCTGCTCCCCCTGAAGATTGTAATGTGATGCCGCTGATAAAAAGGATGGGCCATCACCGGAAAAGTGCGGGGCCGGACAACAGAGCGCCGGGAAATCCACACTGGCGGGTCGGTCGTCTGAGCGTCGGGAAAGTCCGCACTACTGGCCGGTCGTTAGAGCGCCAAGAAATCCGTAATGTCGGGCCGATCGTCAAAGCGCCGAGAAATCCGCTCGGGAGGGCCGGGAGACTGCTGGAAGGGCGGGGCTGGTGCAGTGTCGAACCAGGAATCTGCCGGATGCTGGAGGAGCCGGCAGAGGTGGAGGCCGGCTGCTGGAGGAGCCGGCATGGAGGGAGCAACCTTCATGGAGGGAGCAGCCTGGTTATGTTTTGCGAGGGGATATGCTGTTCTTCAGGAATCAGTTAGTTCTATCCAGACATTCTGTTATGATTCCAAAGCTACTGCAACATTATCACTCTTCAGCTGAAGGTGGACATTCTGGATATCTGAAGACTTACAAATGGCTTGCTAATGGATTTTTTTGGTCTGGAATGACGAGAGATATTAAACAGTTTGTTCGGGTATGTGTGATATGTCAACGGCATAAATTTGAGGCCATGAATCCTGCTGGATTAATCCAACGATTGCATTTTCCTGAACTGGTTTGGGAAGAAGTCTAAATGGACTTTATTTCCTGGTTGCCCAACTCTCATAGTTATGAGGTAGTGCTAGTGGTGGTTGACAGACTTCGTAAATATGCTCATTTTATTCTACTTAAGCATCCATACATAGCTAAGACCGTAACAGAAGTGTTCGTGGAAGAAATTGTTCGATTGCATGGGATTCCAGCAGCCATTGTGAGTGACCGGGATCCACTTTTCACGAGCCATTTTTGGCAAGAGCTATTCAAACTACAAGGAACTGTTCTTAAAATGAGCTCGTCCTATCATCCACAAAGCGATGTGCAAACTGAGGTGGTAAATCGATGCTTAGAAGCTTACTTACAGTGCTTTACGTCAGACCATCCAAAACAGTGGGCATACTAGCTTCCTTGGGCAGAATTCCATTACATTACACCAGCATATCACACTTCTATAGGAAGAACTCCTTTTGAACTTGTATTTGGCAGGGCACCACCAAATGTTCTGTGATATGTAAAAGGTGAAGCGACTGTGGAAGCGTTGCAGCAGCCCTAATAGATCGGGATGGGACATTAAAGCAACTACGTGTAAATTTACACAAAGCACAACAGTTGATGACCAGATTCGCAAACCAACATCGCAGGATGGTGAATTACAAGGTAGGGGATTTGGTTTGGGTCAAATTACGACCGAATAGACCTGGAGTGGTGTCCAAGACTAATCCTAAGTTGGCAGCATGGTACTACGGACCTTTTGTTATTGAAAAATGTGTTGGACCTGTGGCTTATAGGCTGAAACTACCACTTAACAGCAAAGTGCATCCTGTATTTCATGTTTCACAGTTGAAATCTGCAGCTGGACAACAGAATAGTGAAGGGGAACTACCCAAAGAATTTTTGGCTGAACGAGAGTATCCAATTGCTGTACTTGCCGATAAGATGAAGGGCGAAAACTTATGTGGTTGATTCAATGGCATGGGCACTCGGATGAAGCAACCTGGGAGGAAGCAGACCAGATTGAATCCCTGTTTCCTAATTTCCACCTTGGGGACAAGGTGAATAATTATGGGGGCGACAATGATAGGAGGCCTCTGATTTGCATACTTACCAAAGGAGGAATAGGGCTGGGAAAGGGGTATAGATGTAATTTTCTGCTTTAGTTAGAAGAATAAAAGGGAAGTCCTACGGGAAAAGGGGGAGCGTCGGGTTTTCTGTTAGCAAATTCGCCTGCGTGGGAGAGGCCTGAGGAGGCGCGACTCCCAGGAATTCTTCTCTTCTACTGCTACGAACAGATTTCTCGGTAGTGTTCCTCTTGAATTTCTGCTGCTAAATAAATGAACTCCCTTATTCTCTCTCAATCCTTGTCAATTCACGAGTACGTCGAGTAGTTTGAATATCTGACTTCTTTGTTGCCACGCCAGTCGAAGCAACAGTACGTGGGATACTTCTTGCATGGCTTGCACGAGGAAATCCACAACTGGGTTTGTATTCACAGCCCCGAAACTCGGTTACAAGTGATTCGGTTAGCTCGACATGTGGAGCTCGCTTTCACAAACGGACCGTCCGCGGATGCACTTACCAAACAAAACCACTATCCAACCCATCAGATGAGGAGAGGCTGCTGGGAATGGCGTTCGACGGGAGGCTCCAACTCAAACCCCTGGCGAGCATGGTGTTCGGCACCTGACAACCCAAGAGTGGGAAGACAGACGGAGCAAGGGCTTGTATTTCAGGTGTCGGTTGCCCTATAACCCCATGCACAGGTGTGCAGATCCAAAATTTTAGGTGCTGCTGCTAGGAGAGGATGATGACGACGCTGAGTTGAGCAAGGAAGTAGTCCGAGAAAAAGAGGGAGCAATTCCCTTCATCCAGTCTTGCGGACAAGACTCTTTTCAAGGGGAGGCTAGTGATAGCTTGGGACAACAAGGGTAAAAGGTCATGGTTGGGGGAATATTGTTATTTTGTTGGGGGGGGGGGATCTGGGCCCATGTGGAAGAGGGGGAATTTGTTATAAGGAGCCGGGGTGAGAGTGAGGGAGGGGGGAAGATTTGTTAGTCAGTTAGGTCAACTGGCTTGGGCGAGAGTGCAAAGAGCCTCTCGAGTGATTTCTCCTCTCTTTTACTTTGTCGTCTTCATTTCTCCTCTTCTTCCCTGCCTGTAATTCTGTTTGGTGCTGCTTCTCTACACACACACAAAGGAGTCTTCTCCGGGTACGTTATCTTTATCATAGGCTCAAAACACAAATTCCTTGAACATGATCATAAACACCGCATCAAAGATGATCTAATACCAGTAAGAGATCAGAAAATCATCCACAACAATGTCGCGTTTCCAGTGACATGTAGTCAGAAAACAGAATGTCAGGGAAAGTGATGAATTCTTGCCTTGATCCGTGTTAAACCCCGTTTTAGTATAAAGGGTATTTCCGAGTCTCACATCGGAATACTTAATCGTATAATCTATTTTACCCATCTATAAAAGAATGTCTCCGCCTCACCTTGAGGTAAGGGGAATTCACCCTCTACATGGTATCAGAGGGAATATCCCGATAATTCCTCCGCCGCCCTCCTTACCTGGAGGATTCTTGGCTCTGTCCGGCCCCGCCCTCCCATCAGCCCCTTGGCTTCGATCAGCCCGCCTCTCCCGGCGCCTCCTGGTCCCGACGCGAGCTCCTCTCTCCCTGCGGCCTCCCGAGCGACGATCGGCCCGCCTCTCCCGGCGCTTCCCAAACCCGACGTGGCTCCCGCCTCCTTCGCAAATCCGTCCAGCCTTCCCTGCGGCCTCCTGATCGACGACCGACCCACCTCTCCTGGCGCCTCCCGATCTCGACGCGATCACCACGCGGCCCTCTGCCCTTCCCAACGACACCCTCCCGACCGCACCATTCGTTTGCCTCTTCCGCGCACGACGACCCTTGTCGTGACGATCTCCTGACCTCCACCTCTTCCGCACACGACGACCCTCTGACGACGATTTCCTGGCCCCCGCCCTCCGCACGGCTTTTCGGCATTGATCGCCGCCTCCCTCCCGTGGCACTCCTGACGCGGATGAACGACGCCCAACTTCTTGGCGGAATCCCTCCCGTGGCGCTCTACCGGCCTCGCCTCCCATCGCGGTTCCCAGCCTCCCGTCGCGGTTGCACTCGACGCCGACCGACACCCCGCCCTCCAGCGGCTTCCCGGACTCCCCGCCACCCCTCGGTGCTTCTCGGCTCACCGACGCTTCAATGGTTGGCTTGCCCGCCCGCGGCCCTCCGGCACTACCTCCGGTCGCTAGCCTTCCTGCAAGGCCGCCCCCTCACCTTCATTGTCGGCCTTCCCGCACGGCAGCCCCACGCTTTATCCGTGCGTTTGTGTGCCCGCCTGAGCAGCTGTCCCATGCTCTGTCATCGACTCTACCGCCAGGCGGTCCCCCTTCATCCAGTACCCGTTACAGAACGACGCTCTCGAAGGAGGAGATTGCCTTGATACAATCTTATCGGACTGTTGTGCTACCGTCCTCTTCTTCAACCCCCATTGCTCAGACTGATACTTTACCGCCTGTGTATCTCATCGACCGACAACTCGGATGCTTGACTCTGGTGCGTCAGAACATCTCACATGGGACTCCAGTATGTTCACTAACTATCATCCGTACACTAGTGCCTCTACAATTACTGTTGCTAATGGATCAACAATCCCCATTACCAGATTTGACACATGCCTCTTGACCCCCCGTTTATTCACCTGGCTTCGGTCGCTCATGTTTCTCAAAGTCCATTTAATCTTATCTCCGTCAGCAAACTCACCAAAGACTTAAATTGTGTTGCTACTTTTACATCCTCCGGTGTTTTTCAGGAGCGGACGACGAATCGGGAACTTGGTCAAGGTCATCTTCGGAATGGGGTTTACATGTTCGATACCCCACCATCTCTTTCTTGCTAATCCACCTCAGCCCGAGCCATTGACCTACATTCTCGCATTGGTCATCCACCGGTTTCCGTCCTACATAAGCTTTGCCCCTAATTCAGTTCTCACCTTTCATTCCATTGTGAATCCTGTAAGTTTGCTAAACATTATCGGGTGATATATGTTCCTCGACTGGAACCACGTGCAGCGAATCCTTTCGACTTTGTTCATTCCGATGTATGAGGTCCTTGCAGGGTTCCTAGCCAGTCCAGGTACAATTATTATATATCCTTTATTGATGACTACTCGTGCATGACATGACTTTACCTTCTTTGTGATCGGTTTGAAGTATTTTCTACTTTTCAGACTTTTTATAATGAAATTCATACTCAATTCTTCACCCTCCTTAAATGTCTCCGTTCTGACAATGAACGAGAATATTTATTCACTTCCTTTCAGCAGTTTCTCAAGAATAAAAGCATCATTCATTAGACATCCTGCTTTGATACACCTCAGTAGAATGGAGCGGCCGAGCAGAAACATCGCCATATTTTGGAGACTGCTCGTGCCCTCCTCTTCCACATGAAGATGCCTCTTTTTTTTTGGTCCGATGCCATCTTGACTGCTACCTACTTTCTTTTATCCTTTAGGGGAAGACTTCTTTTCGGACTCTATTCTCCTCTCCCTCCTCACTCACTTCCACTCCATGTGTTTGAGTGTTTGTGTTATGTTCGGGACACTCGCTTCAACCTCTTTAAACTTTCTCTCAAATCGCGTCGTTGCATTTTCCTTGGATATTCCCGCACCCAGTGTGGATATCAGTGCTTCTCTCCCGACTTACGACGATATATCATCTCTGTTGATGCGTCGTTTGTTGAGAGCTCTCCTTTCACTCTTCCCTCTCCTTATCCCAACACCACCATCGATGATTGTCTTCCTTTCATCATCCACCCATCTCCGGTGCCCCACTCTGGTGGTTATCGATTTGGCACTATCTACTCCCGCCGCCCGTCGACTGTATCCCTCGTCCTGGACGAGGACACCATCGTCCCAGACTCGTCCGATGCTCCTGCTCCGGCACCAGACGACTTGCCCATTGCACTCCGGAAAGGTACTCGTTCTTGCCAGAATACTCCTCTATTTACATCTTCATACAGAGGTCTTTCCGCTTTGGAGACTATATTTATTCCCCGCACAGTTGGTGATGCCAAATCTCACTTGGGGTGACTAAAAGCGATGCAGGATGAATTGTATGCTCTAGAAGACAACCATACTTGGGATCTGGTCCCCCTTCCAGCAGACAAACAGGCGGTCGACAACAAATGGATTTATACGGTCTGTCTCAATGTTGATGGCATTCTCCATTGCCTCAGAGCCTGATTGGTGGCGAAGGGCTTTGCTCAGACGTATGATGTCGACTATTTTGATACCTTTTCTCCAGTTGCAAAGATGACATCGGTCCGCTTATCCATCTCTCTTGCCGCTCATCATCAGTGGCCCCTTCATCAGCTGGATGTCAAGAATGCCTTTCTTAATGGCTTTCTTGAAGAAGAGGTGTACCTACACCAGCTCCCAGGATTTCGTGCCTCCGGAGCCGACTCCCATGTATGTCGACTTTGTCACTCTCTTTATGGCCTTAAACAGTCTCCTCGTGCTTGGTTTGACCGATTCAGCATCGTCGTCACCACATTTGGGCTCTCTCAGAGTATGAAAGACCACATCGTCTTCTATCGTACGACGTTCTTCGGCTGCATCCTGCTGAAGGTGTGTGTTGATGATATCACCATCACTGGGAGCGACTTAACTGAAATCGCCCCACTCAAGGGGCATCTTCACCACCACTTTCACACCAAAGATCTCGGTCCACTCACATATTTCCTTGGCATTGAGGTCTCCTGTTCTACGGACACCATCTTTCTCTGTCGGCGCAAATATGCCTTGGACATCTTGGAGGATGCGGGTTTGACTCAGGAAATGGCCATTGACACTCCTCTTGAGCCGGGGGAACGGTCTCTCTATGACAACACAGAACTCTTTTCTCACCCAGAGAGCTACCGTCGTCTTGTGGGAAAACTTAATTATCTCACCATGACGCGTCCTGACATTGCCTACGCTGTTGGCAAAGTGAGCCAATTCATGGAGTATCTGGCCAAATCTCAGTGGGATGATGTCCTCCGCATAGCCAAGTACATCAAGAAAGACCATGCGTGTGGTCTTCGATACTCACATCACGATCATCTGAATGTTGAGGCCTTCTGTGATGTTTACTATGCTGGTTGCCTTGCCACTCGGAAGTCTACTTTTGAGTTTGTCGTCTTCTTAGCAGGTAATCTCATCTCGTGGCACAGCAAGAAGCAGACTGTCGTCTCTAGATCTAGTGCGCAGTCTGAATACCGTGCCATGACCACGATCTGAGATCCTTTGGGTTCGTTATCTCCTCCACGAGTTTGACTTCTCACTGTAGACATCTGCTCATATCTGGTGTGACAATCAGGCAGTCACGAAGATTGCTTCTAATCTCGTCTTCCATGAACGAACGAAGCATATCGAGGTGGACTGCCACTTTTTTCGCCATCACCTCAAGCAGGACCATATCAGCTTCGGCCACATACAGACGACCAATCAGCTTGCCGACATCTTCACCAAAGGCCTCTCGGGAGCTCGTCTGAACTATCTCAGTACCAAGCTGGGTCTCCACAGCACCAGCGACCCAACTTGAGGGGGAGTGTGTATGGTCTTGTTCGATGCCGTCTTTCTTTTGTGGGACTCTTGGTCCAAGCTGGGCATGTCCAGCTTGAGGGGGAGTGTTAAACCCCGTTTTAGTATAAAGGGTATTTCCGAGTTCCACATTGGAATACTCCACCGTGTAATCTATTTTACCCATCTATAAAAGAATGTCTCCGCCTCATCTTGAGGTAAGGGGAATTCGCCCTCTACATTTCTAAAACATGTTTCAACCCATCCGAGGCCTTCTTTTAACCCAGAGATGGTGTATGAAGGTTTTTGGTGCTCCCAGGAGGGTTCAGAGAAGTTTAGGGTTAAGTTATGACTGAATTCACAGAAATGCAACCGTTTATGAATATATATGTATATAATTGCCAAGGATTGTTGACATGAACCCCATAGATTGTCTACATCATAACCATTTGCAGCTGTTCTAAAACCTTACCCAATGGCCTACATGATGACTGAGATCGCCCAAATGATTTGGCATTGATTGCTTCTGGCAATGCACACCTTGACTCGGGGATACCTGAGCATCCTTTTGGATCTTCTGGACAACAAGCCACAATGCCTATACAATTCTTCCAGTTTTCTAGAATACTAGCATTCTGTTCCAGAATGTTCCATGTAGGGGTTGTCCACATGATTCTCAGGATCGTTTACACGATCATTCCCGAGCAGAAACATTCTGTCCAGAAATCCACCCACTTATGACCGACACTGATAGGAAGGGGGCAGTGCTGTTGTCCATGTGGGGCTGTCCTAGTGGGGAATGGTTTAGGTACCAGGGGCAGTGTTGTAATTCATGTAAATAGTTGTTGGTCAGTTGTTGTGGCTGGGATTAAATAAGGGCAGTGTTGTACTTTCCTACTGTCTTGGGTTGTTGGAGCTGTTAGAGGTAGCTGGGTTATTAAGCAGGGGCTGGTGGGGAGTGGTTGGCGGGTTTGGGGGAACATTTGCTTGGTATTCTGCCCACCATAATTGGGAGGCCTTGGCCTTGGTCTCGGGAGCACCAGCCTTGGGGAGTCTTCTTCTTCATCCTTCACTAATTCTTCTTCTCCGTAACCTACTGCTGTAATTCCTTTGCTGATAATAGTAATCTGAAACAATTCTCCATTCATGGATCCATAGTCTTATCAATTGGTGCTTTCATTGAGAGGCATCTCGACTAGTGGCGGCGGACTGTGGAACGCCAGTGGAAGATTGGAATGGAGATTAGAGCTGTGGAAACGATTCTGAAACAATCGTTGCAAATATTAGCGGCTGAGACAACTGCAGAGTTCCAGACGCAGCATCGTGCACTGAAGAAACTGCTGTAGGACGGGCGAGGCGAACGTACACACACGACAGCTGATTTTTTCATACGTCATCCTTCTTCTGGTACCTCGCATTTGCTGCTGTTGAGGAACCAGGCAAGGCATTTACCTCATCTGTGAATTCCGGAAGCAGAGGAGTCTGGTTCAGTCACGCTTCGGCCAGTGGAGAATGGGTGGTGAGTTGCAAACTTTGGTGGAGCTCATGCAGCAGTCCAAGCAGGCACGGTCATGAGGGATAGTATCTGAGCTACAAATTGAGCAACATGAGCAAAATTCTTCCAGTCCGGATTTCGCCGTGTCTTCCAATCAACACTTTCCTTCTCTTTCTTCGAAAACACTAGCTACGGAAGACACGCGACCGCTGCTTCTGCCAGCTGCTCCTAGATTTTTGAAACTTATGCATGAGGCTGTTCCGGAACAGACGATGCTGGCGGACAGAGAGGCTGAAGGTGACCGTTCTGTCCAGACAGAGCAAGGAAGGTACATCAAAGAACAGAATGATTTTATCCCGGTGCGGCCAGTGGAGACCCGAACACGAGCTCTTGTAGCTCTTTCCGTTTGACACGGAATGTCTCTTTCTTCGAATTCTCTGACCGTGGAAGTAACAAAAATGTCTACGGACTTGCATAAGACTGAAGAGGCCAGACCTGGAATTTTCGTTCGACTGTGTACTCCTGGATTTTTGAGACTCATGCAAGGCATTTCCTGGCTGAAACAACAGCGCGTGTTGGAAAATCTGTGGCAGTCATCCATGCAGGTCTATATGCAGGTTCCTTTGGTTCAGTCGAAGCAGTTGGAGGATGAGGTGGCAAGTTTGAAAACTTGCAAGGACAGATTGGAAGTTTTTCGGTCTGGTCTGGACAGGAACGAAAAGCAAGCACGGCGGGATTTTTTTTGGTAGAGCAAGACAGCAAGGACAATAACGACAGCTGCAGTTATAGAGAAACTGGCTTGTATACTTAATACAAAAGCTATGAGAGAAGGGGAGGCTGCTGCAGATACAGCTGCTGTAGTTATTGGAGAAGCAACTCCTGAATTTCCTTTGGGAGGCGCTGGTTTAGACCTGTACGGTTCTCAGCCGACTATGGTTAGCACTGGAGGAAGTAGGTGTCTACTGGAAGTTTTGGTGAAAGACACTCAAGAATTAGAAAGCATTCTGTCTACACCCAGTTTGCAGTGCTCACTACTTTCAGTAGCTTTTAAAGGATGAGGAACTATATTTGTATTGATATATGTATCTGGAAGATGGTGAGAGTTCTGTGTTGACTACACGATTGTTTTGACAGGAAACAATCCTGTATGGGCCACAGTAGAGACAAGTATCCTTGATGCACTGCATATAATGCAGAATGGAAAGTTTCTACACTTTCATGTGGTGGGCAGAAAGGGCTGCATTGCTGCTTGTTTAGATGTTGTTCAAATAACCCATGCAGCACTTTCCAGGGATGAGACTAGCTCGGATGCTGTTAATGTTGCTGCAAGTCTGATGATGCAAAGGTTTTGGGATCCTACCTTGGCGCTAGGAGGGGATTTTGACTCTCAAAGTGACCTGTCTGGAGTAGTAACAATTGGCGGACTAGAAACTGGAATGTCTGTTTTTCCATCTCCTAGTCTTGAATTTTGTTGGGCTGCTATATGCTGTTATGCAGAGAGTAAACACTAATAATGCTCGAGGCTGCCTTATGTATGTGGATGCTGAAGGAAGTAATTCTTGAAACCTATGGAGACCTTCTTGCTGCTGTGACCAATGCCAAATCTGATGGATTGAAGGCCTTGCGACTGCATTTAGACTACCCTGAATCGTACAAATCTAGCATAAGAGCAGTGGATATGGGAAGTAAAAAATGGGTGAGTTGGGGGACAGGGATGTTGGCAGGCGCCATGCCTGTGGATGGGAATGACAAATATGGTGATGCTTACTGCAAATTACTCGGCTTTCTTCCTGGTGTTGCCTTGCTGTTTGGTGTGGGAGTGTGTAATGGTTTTTTATTGGGGAAGACGGAGCTTATGATTATGTTCTATGGTGCTACTATGGGCAATGTTACACATCGAAGAAAATTTCATTTCCATGAAATTATGCTTGAAATACTCTGGCGTTTGCATAAGGGATGGAAGACCCAAGTGGCAAAGAAGTCATCACAGCACAACC
Organism: Viscum album; assembly: GCA_963277665.1. Classification (NCBI taxonomy): domain Eukaryota; kingdom Viridiplantae; phylum Streptophyta; class Magnoliopsida; order Santalales; family Viscaceae; genus Viscum; species Viscum album. Next base: position 123,302,124 of record OY728150.1, read on the forward strand.
TTTCTTTCTTGTGTGTGTGCCGGTTTCGCGGTTGTACCCAATTTTTTAAAATTAAAGATTGGCTGCTTGAAGGGGAAAATCTCACAAGCAGGAAGCACAGTTGAAACACATTCTTCCTATTGTGGCGGATAGATTGTCAAGTTCAGAAACTGTTTTTGTGGCTACCAGTAATCATGACCCCAGGGAATTGGTTCAGAATGGACTGCATGGAAAAAATTCCACACCTGAATACAAAATGGGGGTCAACAATTTACCCAGGTGCAGTTTTTAACATCGATGCCTGGGTTTGTGGGCTGCGGGAGTTGTTTTGATTGCTCATCACTCGTGACAGTGTGACTGCTCCCAAACATACTTCCCAGAGTTGTCGGCACCGGTTGCAGAGCTATTTCACCTTGAGCACAACATGTTATTTTTGTTGGATTGACGTCGCCCGATTTGTTTTGGATGATGTTTGGGCTGAATGCTTGCGATCAGTACTGCGCACTAGGCCGCAACCTTCACGGGTCGAGCTCCGCAGTGAGCTCGTTGGGGGTTGTAAGGGGCAACACGCCCCTGCTCCAGGGGTCCGGGGACCGAAGACTCCCGACCCAAAATGTGGGGCACTATAGCAATTCTGACCACTGTAGCAGAGCTGACCGACCGACACCGACAGAGAACTGTAGCAGTGTGGACCTTTGGCACGGTCACTGTAGCTCCGTGGATTTCCATCCGTCAGCTACTTTAGCACTTTAGACTTGGATGGCCACAACACTGTAGCGATGCGGACTTCCAGCCGCTTTTCACTGTAGCACAACGGACTTTCTGACAGTTGGTGGAATAGTGTTTTATCTCCTTTATTTTTCCATTTCGGGTTAGGGTTTCTGTGTTATAAACTATGAACAATCTCTCTGTAAATTGTGCTCCCGAATCATAGTGAAATTCTGCCTCTGTTGACGTAGGGATCATTTCCCGAACCACGTAAATCGCTGTGTCCAAGCTCTTCTTTTTTTTTTGTTTTTTTCCCTTTTTACTCTTATGTGGATCGTTTTTCGTTTCGTTGCTTCTGGCGTTTTCGCAACACTTTCAAGCAGGTGGGAATGATAAGGGGAGCAATGCTGTTGTCTGTGTGGGGGTGTCCTAATGGGGAATGGTTTAGGTACCAGGGGCAGTGTTGTAATTCCTGTAAATAGTTGTTGTGCAGTTGTTGTGGTTGGAATTAAATAAGGATAGTGTTGTACTTTCCACTATCTTGGGTTGTTGGGGCTGTTAGAGTTAGCTGGGTTATTAAGCAGGGGCTGGTGGGGAGTGGTTGGTGGGTTTGGGGGAACATTTGCTTGGTATTCTACGCACCAGAATCGGGAGGCCTTGGCCTTGGCCTCGGCCTCGGCCTCGGGAGCACCAGCCCTGGGGAGTCTTCTTCTTCTTCTTTCACTAATTCTTCTTCTCTGTAACCTATCCTGTAATGACCCGCTTATCCTCATTGGCTTGAGAATACAACAAGTCATTACTTGGCCTTAAGCGACATCCCTAAGACGCCAAAGGCTGACAATAAATGCCGGAGGGTCTCAAGTAGAAGTGGGGGACGATTTACCCTTTAAGAAATAAACCCATCCATTAACCATTCACTATATGATGCATGAACAAATTAAAGACCAACCAACAACTTCATTTAAATTAAACCACATCAGAGTACACAACAGCGGAAGACCAAACCAAACATCAAAATACACAGCGGAAGAACAACTCAAGACTCTCAAAAGACACCACGTCTCCGTGGTCCACAAGCTCCAAGCTCCACAGCATCTCCCAAACATCACCACGAGCCATTAGTAATGAGATGCTTTACTTTTACCTGTGTCTCGGAATACAACATCTGGAAAAGCACCAAAGTGTCAAAGCAGGGGTGAGTATAAAACTCAGTAGGTTTTCCCCAATGACTTCCCTACTCACGCCACTAGGATAGAAGAGTTGGCCACATTTATATAAAAACAGTTTATATAAAACATTTTCACCAAAACAGTTTATAACCAAATATAAACAAGTTTTCCAAGACCATCCATGCCCAAAAGCATCAAAGTGCAATTTAAACCAGCTTTTCCAAATAACCAAAAAAAAATTCAAACCATTTCACAGATATCCCGTTTCGGCATTTCCAACCATTTCACAAACCCGTGAAATCAACCATGCATGCATCGTTATGACAGTTCCATACTCATGAGCGGTTTCTCGTCGATCTACCAAGTCGTCACAAGGTAATTACTTCCCATGTGTCATTACACATTTGGCACCGAGCACAAGGTCATATTTCAACAAAGCCTCGTACATATAGTTACCACGTGCTATTAAACGTTTGGCATCGAGCACAAGGTCCTATTTCAACCTAGCCCCGTACATGCAATATGAACACACACCACACATTCTCAACAATAATGCCAAACCATCCTTTCAATAAAACACCTTTTATTGAAGCCCATTTTCCATCCAAACCAAGTGTGTTCAAACAATTCAAACCATTTCAATAAAGGTGGCTTTTTATTGAAAACCAAATCCATCAAAACAATTTCAATAAAACACCCTTTTTATTGAAAACCCGTTTCTCATCAAACCATTTACAATTTCAGCAATTCCATAATTTAAAATCAACATTTTAAATTCAAATAGCCAAGTCACTTTGCACACAATTCACCAAGATTTCACAATTTCATCAAAACCATAAATCATCACTAAAGAAGATTTATTATATGCTTTTCACAATCAATTCCATTCAAATAACCAATTTGAAACTAAGCCAACCAATTCTAACAAGAGGAGTCGAGAGTGAAGCCACCTACCTCAAAAAAAAGGCGAAACCGAGCAACGAACGAAGAACACTCAAGAACACCGGGTCAAATCTCCAAAAACCCACCTTAGATCTCTTCTCCTAACACAACCAAGACCAAATCTTGTCATATTTGACATCCACACACTTAGATCTACCCATAACGGGTGTAGATCTAAGAAACAGAGAGAAGAGGAGAAGTAGATCTAAGTAGATCTAAGAAACCATTCAAGAACGAAGGAGAACGATCGCATACCTCAAGAATCCGGCTTCGATTCGCCAAGAGAAGCCTTCGGATCGCCTCCGGAACGATGGGAGAACCCTCTTTGACCTTAGGAGAACCAAAATCCCGAGTTAGGGCCGCTTGAGAGCTTTAATGAGGCAATTAGAGGCAAAACGGGTTAGATCCACAATTTAAGGATCTAATTTTAAGTGACAACACAGTTAGTCCGCACGGTTTGACAAACCGTGTGCTAACCGTGCGTTAGCTACTGCCTCGGCCACCCTTCTCGCACTGTTTGACCGCACGGTTAGATAAACCGTGCGCCGACTGTGCGGAAGCCACTGCCTCCATGACCCACTGCACACGGTTTGGCCGCACGGTTAGACAAACCGTGCGCCGACCGTGCGACTTCCCCTTTGCCTCCAAGCATCATTCCAAGTTCTCCCGACTCTTCCATATGTCGCCCCTATCTTTTAAAACCAAGAAAAGCATCAAGTAAGGATTACATACCAGAAACCGGGGGTACTACATATCCTTTGCTGATAATAGTAATCTGAAGCAATTCTTCATTCATGGATCCATAGTCTTATCAGACACGATTTATTCCATCGTGCAAGTGATAAAAGCAATAAAAACCCAGAAATTCTCCAATCACATGCAAGAGTTTCACAAAGTAATAACGACATTAAACATCATCAAACATGATCATATATAATCAAAGACATTCTGAACACATGAAAAGAAGACCGAGGGTCGGGGTTTTATGCTTCTGCATATCATTATGATATCAAGGGAGCTCCATCATTTTTCCTGGCTTTTCCTTGAAAGTTGTATCGGTACATTGATGATTTGTGAAGCATTGCTGTACCATTTTTATGGCTGTTTTATTTGTATATCATCTGGGTTAGTGAATTTCTGTTGTTTAGGCAAGCGAAATTTTGTGAGCTTAACTTCTACTGAAATTGTCTTGCAGTTGAGAGTTAAAGATTTGCCTGAACCGTTTGTCACTAGTTCCTTGAGGAAGGTGGACAATTCATGCTCAGTGGAGAAAGATGGCATCCCAGACTCTTCCCACTCTGAAGTGCCTGGGGCCGATGATAGCTTGGATAAGGTACCCGCCAAAGCTGGTATTGCTGAAGAGACTACTTGCACTGCAGAAATTGCTTGTGATGCAGAAGCGCCTATGGGACCTTTAAATTCAAACCCAAGTACAGCTGATGAAGCAGTCTCTCATTCTGGAAATGTGGGAAAGCGCAAGGTGTTGAAAGAGGACAATACAATCTTACATGACTTGACAAAGGTCTCCGATGATTCAGAGGGATCCTCTAATAAGAAACAAAAGAAACTATCAGCTATAGATGCAGATGCTGTGGGTTTCCAAAGCACACCTTCTCAGGATTTTCCAGTGGCTGATGACTATGGTTTTGTAATGACTTCTGAAAATTCTTTTCATGAATCTGTTAAATCGACTTCAAAAAAATCTATTTGCCATGTTAGTGTTGAAGTTAAGGACAATGATGAGGATGATGCCACTGATGCCACAAAGCTGAAGGAAACAAAGTGCCCGTCTAATTCCACTGATGAAAAAGCTGGAAGTTGTCAGTGGAGACCATTTGAGAAGGAGCTATATTTGAAGGGAGTAGAGATATTTGGAAGAAACAGGTAAAGAGCTTCACTTGTAACACAGAATACTCTGTAAACATTTCTATGAGAGCGATCCGGAGACATGTGAGAGTGGTCAATTATAAGCAGGAACTTTATTTAACAAAATCAACTAATGCAGAATATTTAGTATTTTAGCTAGTCCTCAACGAGGCACATTGCATTTGTCCAGAAGTGGAACACAAGCCTTGCTTGCCTTTCCCCCTACTTTGTTTTGCATGATAATTTTTAAATTTTTCATTTCCCTGTAAACCTGTGTTTTTATTTATTGAATGAAGTCTGCATTTGACTTTTATTCTTATTGCATAATTTTACAATTTTTCTTTGCAGTTGTCTTATCTCCAGGAATTTACTCTCAGGCTTAAAGACTTGCATAGAGGTGTCTAGTTATATGTATGGTGATGGATCTGCACTGACTCACAGATCTGTTGCAGCACCCAATTCACTTTCGGAGGACAGCAGCAAAGCTGAAACAGATTATCAGGTTCTGTCTTCTGTCTTTATTCCTTATTATATTTTCCTTCAATAGACTTGAAAGGCTTGTTGTGCAATGGCTACTTTCTGAACATTTCGGTATTGTGCTGCTCCGAGTTGACTGAAATTGCAAGACTTAATTAAGAAACTGAAAAATTATAAATATTAAAAGCTCTGTGATTCAAAAATGTTATCCATTCTTGCGATTTTTTTTTTATGTTCTTTGATGAATATTTGTATTCTGTTTATCACTGTCATTTGAGTTTTATATTACTCTAGTTGAAGCATCAAGCATTCTCAAACTCTACATTCATCAGCATTATTACTCAACTGGCAGCAATTTAAGCTGATTTTTCTACAATAAGTATTGCTTTGAAAGGGTGACGTGTCTTACTCTGTGCACTCATTTAACATTGTGCTTAGCGTGCTTCGTTCAGGCAAAATTATTTGATCCTTTGAATTTGGATGCTGGGATCATGTTTTGCAAGCAATTCTCTCTACTTTGAAGGTTGCTTTGATAATATGTTTCCTAAGCATGTCTGTTACATGTTGGTAGGATGCTTTTGAGGGAATATCACATCTAAAACGCAGTGCATTCGTGACTAGAAATGGTAAAAAGAGATTGAAGCAATTAATTGCTACAACCTGGCAACTGATAATAAATATAGTATTATTTATTTAGAGCAATCAAATGATGTTTGAGATTTGGGGTTTATTTAATTTCTTTACATGCTATAGGAATCAGAGATGCCAACAAGATCGGGAATATTGCGTAGGAGGGGCAAAGCAAGGATGCTTAAATACTCATGGAAGTCTGCTGGCCATCCATCAATTTTGAAAATAATTTCAGGTGGTAAAAACCTGTCATGTAAGCAATATACACCATTTGAATGCCATCCATCGTGTGGGAAGCAATGCCCTTGTCTAGACAATGGAACATGCTGTGAGAAATATCGTGGGTATGTTACAGTTGATTTTGAATACCAAGTAAACAAGATGTGTTACAGTGATACCAATGTTGCAGTTTTATTATGAAAGTAATATTATTTTAGTAGTAGTGGTATTTTAGTGTGTGTAGATAATGTCTTTCGTGCCATAGTATGGATATACTCAATCATCTACCATTATTAGATAGTATTTTACTTTTTTTTTAATATAGTGAGCCTATATACAACTCACTTATTTACCATTCATTCAGATTCAATCCTAATAATTGTTAATGATTTGGAAAAATGAACTTTTATTGTATGTTGTGGATACCATGAGATGATAAAATACTTTGATGCTTAGTGATTTGGTTGTCCTAAATATAAAAGATCAATTATAGTTTTTTTTTTGTTTTATGAATGTACTTTAGTGGCCAACACTGTAACAATAGCTTGAGAAGTGATAGGGTGCCATTGGCCTTAGATGACATCATTAAGACATTAATGACTGACAATAAATATAAAGGGCTTAGGTGTTAGGGTTGGTGTACTAGGATCAATTATTTCTACAATAGTTTTGTGATTGGATAACATTTTATGACGAGGCACAATATGTAGGCCGTATAGTGCGAGTATTCGTAAACGGGTGAAGCTTCTTTTGATGAAGTTCACACCTGAGAATCAAGAGATTATGAGAACAGATCCGTCAGTAGCAATTCTGCATGTTTTGGTGTCATCAGATATTTCTATTTGTGAGCGTATGTAATGGTTCTTAGACTTTAAGATTATCATTGCTGCATGTTAGGACTCACGCACTTAGATTTAATGATCACAATTGTGACGCCATATGTTTGTGGGAAATGGGATATGTTGGGTGCGTCGTGAATGACATGTTATTAATGGACAAGCCGAGGAAGGATTTGTCACTTTCATCTTTATGAAAGTTGATATCTTGGTCCTTCGATTGGAATAAAACCGTCATATTAAATTTCATGGTTATGGTGTATCGACGTGTTTATTTTAGAGAGTAAAAGAAAGACATCAAACATATAAGTTGATAAGGATGTGCTACATGCTTAATGAAATATTGAGATAAATAGATTATATTTTATAATGAACGTTCGTATGTGGTTGTCGACATTGTGGCATTAAGTTATTTTTCTTGGATACCTTGACCCGTTTTTACACAATAATCTTGGATTTTAGGCAAGATCGGCTAATGTCATCCAGAAAGAATTCTAGAGAGTCACACACTAAGTGTTTCCGTTGATCTCGATTAAATTCTATTTGAATTTAATTAATGGAATAAATATCATTTTCAAGACCAAAGAATAATTTTATTCAAGTTTTATCAATCGCTAATATTCGCAATGTGATAAATAATTATTTATTCATTAATAAATAATTTATTTTATTATGTGAAAAATTAATTAATATTTATTCGCTAAATTGTGAATAAAGTATTTATTTTATTTATTGATGAATAAAATATTTATTCAGATATTCAATAAATGTCAAGGAGTTGAAGCGGACCAAGACCGCGTTCAGTGATGAATATTTATTTGCAAACTGGTAAATAATATTTATCGATTGCGCAAGTTAGCGCAACCCATAAAATAATAATATTATTCTATGACATGAAGTTTGTTAAGAATTGTTATATTATTTATGGGCAGATATGCAATTAAATAATATATTAACCTAAACTCTAGCTCTATAAATAGAGCATTATGTCTATTGTGTATGACTAATCGAAAATAGAAAATATAGAATCGTTGCAACCCCCCTCTAATTCTTCCTCTCATTCTCAAGAATGAGAAGAACTCCTTTAAGCTTGAAGAATCTTGAGCAATCAAGACAAACAATGCAAAATGATTGATTCGCCGCGTTAACACCCGAAAATCAATCAGTGTCGTTCAAAGATTAAAGGAGCATGCGTGGATTACCGATAAATGGATTCTACACTTGGATCCTCCAAACGCAGTGACGGTAATCTGAATAGGGTTTTTCAGAACGTTCAACATCTACATCGGAGAAAGATCCTAAGATGAGATAATTCTTATCTTGATCATAAATAAATTAATTATAAGTTTAACGTGCAAGATCCTCTATTGGGGTTTTGGACAACTCTATGTTAAAAGAAATTTTAATATATCGTCTACCAAGACGTTTCCACTGCATCCAAAACCTAAAAGTGGTATCAGAGCGGTCACGTTTCAAATTTATAATTATTTATTTGATTGTTGATTTATATACGCAATAATGGTTAAATTTTCATTTCAAGAACTATTCATTCTTATCCGATTTTAATTAACATGTTTTTGACATATTAATCATCATCGTTCAATGTTTCATTTTCTTAAAGGATTAAGAACAAATGAAGAACGACTGAAGATGTCATCAAGAAGTATCGAAGATTCTGTCCGGATTGCATGCAATCACACGACGTGTAATCGGAGTACACGTTGTGTACCCAAGTGCACTGCACCTGACTGTGTCGCGGGATACACGACGTGTCGAACAGTAACTACACACAGTGCATTTATTGCACTGTGTGTGGATCGGGCCAACCTGACACATGACATGTCAGATTACACGGTGTGTACCTGGTGTACATGTTATGTAGTCTACACGGTTTATCAACGAATTTTGCGCAAACTGTGTGGTCAAATACACGGTCAAAACCGCATGAGACTGGCAGCCTGAAGCAATAATGACATACACGGTGTGTAGCTGGCTTGTACACGTTATGTAGTTCATTATTTCCCACGTTCGAAAAACACGCAAAGTCTTTTGGCGGGTCAAGCAGACACACAACAAGAGCGATACATGACATGTAGCTGGCTTGTAAATGCTGTGTAGTCCGGTGGGTACACGACAACTGAGATACATGTTGTGTAGCTCGTAAGTGCACGCCGTGTAGTCTCCCAATAAAAGGAAGAATTAAATTACATTAAATTGATAATTGCAACATTAAAACCTTATTATATTGATTGACACTCGATGTCTGTCAATTTAATAATGATTTTAAAGAATTATTAAATGGTCAATTAATTTATTGTAATTATTTGTAATTATTGGTTATGTCGTTTATTTTTCATAAATGCATTTATGATGAGTATCTCCAAGAGAATTCATATGGTCATGAAGATAAACAGGAGTTAATTAATTAATGCAATCATGTTTATCTTAATAACAAAGAATGAATAAGAAATGAATGTTAACCGGTTTTACTTTTTGCGTATTCATTGCATGCATGACCGTTCATGAGCTTGGTCAAGACCTGTGTATTTGTTGTCTTAATTTAATTCAATTTATTGCATGAGTTTACAATTATTAATTATTAAATTAAATATGATAGCCTACGTGTCATCCCTCCCTCTATTATGTAGGACCTGCGTGTTCACAGTTATTTATGTAATCTCCATAACCAATCCGTTGGTTCCCCTCACTTGTGAGTTATAAGCACATGCAATTAATGAAGTATCTCAAAGTGCATGGAGACGGTTCAAGACAGAACCAAGACGCTACCAACCCGAGTGATACACATGTGGATAGGTGGAATACTGCAACTCGTGCCAAGATCGACACAATGAGTTATTTCCTCTAGGTCAAAGGTTGATTTTTTGTCCGCTCAATAAATCAACCGTTAGATAAACTCATGATCGAGTCATTTATTTATTTATGTCTTATGCATTATTTATTTTATGGATGCAAGACCGCGATCACATGAATAAATGAATTAATGTGAAAAGATGAAATATAAATAAATGGATTATGCGTAAATATTTTATTCAACATGGTTGTAAAAAATAAAACTAGATAAAATTTATGCATAATAAAATAAAATCTCGCAACTAAATGTTAAGTCTAACTTGGCCTTCGATTACTTGATTAGGAATGAAAACCTTAGTTTTAAGTGTTTGACCAACCCTCATTGGGACACTTTTAACATAGATTTTTTATAAAGGTAATGGGTTGACTTAATCATCTTACATCAAGAGAAGTAGCTCTCACTATACTTGGTGTAACTTGGAGGCAAATGTTGAGGAAATCAAAGTTAGGATTTTAGGATTGAGGAGTCCACTCAACGAATCAAGGAGCTACAAGCCCGCAGTTGGCAAAGACCCGCCTACCTAAATACCTTTAAATAGCTTGACCATCCCTCATTGGGGTTATGCAAAGGGGCATATGGATCATTGACACCATAATGTCTTAACAACTAAACATTTCAAGTCCAATGATGAGGGTTGTTGAGGCTTGATAAAATAGCAGGAGATTTAATAAAAATTTAATTATTATTATTTCTCACATGATTTGCAATCAAGCAAAGTACTAATAATTTTCTCTTTTAAATTGTAGAATAAATGAAAAGTTCACCATCCACACCATCCCTGTGATCGATATTGGAGAAAGACCGTATCCTCACCGACGGTAACTTCTGGAAGTGGTTCTGACGCCTTCGGGTTGTGCTGCGCCATGAACAGAAATCTTACGTGCTATAATCTTCATGCCTAATCCGCCTACAAAGGAGGCAAGTGATGAAGAGTTCATTGTCTATGAAAAGCATATGAATGACATGGTCAACGTTCAATGTTTGATGCTATCAGCTATGTCTAGTGAACTTATGACGTCTCATGAAAATATAGATTCCTATAGCATGCTCGGGCATCCTTGTGGTTTATACTAGGAGAGTGCTAGACAAGAACGGTTTAAGATCTTTAAGGCTCTTTTTTAGAGAAAACTTGGAGAGGCCGCATCGGTTGGACTTCACGTAGTCAAGCTCATTGCCTGCATTGTACGCCTAGAGGTTCTAGGGTTTAAACCCCCTAATGAACTACACACTGATCTCATTCTTGCACCACTCCCTCAGTGCTTCTCTTGTTTTGTTGTAAATTTTAATATGAACTATATTGAGAAGTCTCTCTCAGATCTTCCCACTCTTCTTCACTAAGTAGATAAGGAGACGAAGCATGAAAAACCTTTTATCCTTATGGTGAACAAACATAAAGGGAAAGTGAAGAGCTCTAAGCTCAAAGCTTATTCACACCCTTCCAAGAAGAGAAAGATCAAGGGGAAAGCAAGGGAGTAGGATGTTGTTTGTTTCGCATGTGATACGAAGGACCAATGGAAGAAAAATTGCACCCAACCTAAGAAGCAAGAGGAAACTTCATGTGCGCTTTTTATCGATTGCAATTTATCTATTTCTATAAATTGGGTATTATATACATCTTGTGGTGCTCATATATGTATTCAAATAAAGGAACCAAATAGATTCAGAAATATTGACCGAGGGGAGGTAGATCTACAAGCCACCAATAGAGCCAAACTAGCTGTTGTGGCTATCAGGGTCTACCATCTCACATTGCCAACGAGAATGGTCTTGGTTTTGAAGGATTGTTATTTTGTGTCATTTTGTTACCATGGTAAGTCACATTTAAATAACAATCTTTATGTGTTGTATTACACAAACCAAGTAATGATAATCGATAAAGAAACTACTTCACATGACTCATATCACACCCAACTTTGACATCACTAATTAGGTCATGTAAACAAAAGGTGTTTGACTAAATTACGCAAAGATGAATATTTAGATTCTTTTGAACTAAAATCACTTTGTGTATGTCACGCACGTTTACAAGACAAAATGATCGAAGCCCCCATTTAGTGGAAAAAGTGAATGACCAAAGTGCTTCTTGAATTAATACATACAGATGTGTGCGAACCATTTCATGTTGAAGCAGGGGGTGGGTACTCATACTTAATAACTTTTACTGATGATTTTAGTATATATGAATATGTCTACTTGATGAGGTATAAGTGCGACTACTTTGACAAATTTAAGGAATATAAGAATGAAATTGAGAACCATCTTGGTAAGAAGTTTTTAAAATGTGGCGTGTCTTAGGAGGATAAAAAATCACCATTACCAGACTGATTATCTTTTGATCGTATGTGGTTAGGTGATGAATGTTAGATTTTTCTTAAGCACAACTTTCAAAATAAGAATAAAAAAGAGAGAAGAAAAGAGCAAGAGAGGATGATTCATTCATTGTGTTTACTCTTATCATGAGTCCACTTTGAGCTTTGGGGGGGGGGGATGACATTTGTAACAGGAGATTCTCATTGAGTTTATCTTTTTATATCATGCATTATGCTTTAGAATCAAACCATTTTGAGATTTATTTGTTTTCACACTATTACCCACCTACCCTTAAGCCTCATAGGCATTTGTTCCTAATGATGAAGCCCTCATGATTATTTGTGATTCTGTCTTTACGTGGTGGAGATGTTAAATGTCTTGCAAGCCTATGATAAGTGACATGTACTTGAGGTATGTGCTGTGTTGTACCTCTCGTACCCCTCGTGGTTTAATTTTCATGATCACAATCACTCTCTTATTTATCTAATCTTGTTTTAAATGTTTTTGGATGATAGGCATGATTTCAGGTTGCCAAGGAATTGGGCCAAGAAAGCCAGAAGGCAAAAGTGGACTGATTTCAGTCCACCGGCCAACCGGTGGATGACCACCGGCCAGCCGGTGGAATCTTGACAGAAGGCATCCCCTCTGTCCAGACCACCGACCAACCGGCGTCCCATCACCGGTCAGCCGGTGGAACCCAGACAGAAGGGACACCTACTGTCTCACCACCGGCCAACCGGTGGCCTCCTCACCGGCCAGCCGGTGGTGCCTGGGCAGAAGGCCTCTCCATTTTCCAAAGCACCGGCCAACCGGTGGCCAAGCACCGGTCAGCCGGTGGAGCCAGTCAAACTAGCCGTTGGGCTTTGACCAGCCTGCTCCCAACGGCTCCGAAGACTTTTCCAACGACCCCGAAGACCCTGAACGGCCATATGAGGGTTCCCCCTCTATAAATAAAGGACTAGGAAGCCCCAGAACGCAAGTGGAACAATAACCAAGCCAACAGAAGCCAACGGGCACATTTTTCATCATTTGGCAAACCTCCGGCAGATTCCTTCAAGGAACCTCAATTGCTCCAACCCATTTCCACATCCAAGGAGCATCACCATAGAAGCTTGGGAGCGCTCTTCATCAAGTCCAATCAATCCATTGGCGCCCAAGACTTCTCCACATTACGGTTTTTCTTGTTTTATCTTTTTGAGCATCAATTTGGGTTTGTGCCTACAAACCCCCTCTTTCTCTCATCTTCCTTTTGTTTGGGTTTTCACACCACCTTCAAGGTGTGAAGAGGTTAGTCAAGCCTTCCCTTTAAAAAGCTTGAGTCATAGGTGAGCTAGCCTTCACCTGTAAGAAGGCTAGTGGGTTCTTGCTCAACCATTAAAAGCAAGCTGTAATAGGTTCTAGACTACCTTAAAGTCTAGTGGGTTTCTTGCTAAAACCATTAAAAAGCAAGCGGTAGTAAATCTCTCAACGGTTGAGTTGGGAACGGAGACGTAGGCTTTGGTTTAAGCCGAACTCCGTTATCAAGTTTTGTGTCTTGCCTCTTTTATTTCCGCTGCACTTTTTACTTTGATTTTAAATTGTTAATTATTTTTTAAAAGGCAATTCACCCCCCTCTTGCCATCACTCTCCGACCCAACAATTGGTATCAGAGGCAAAATTTGAGTAATACCCTAACCGGTTTCAAATTCAAGATCCTTTGTGATGGCTTCAACTTCTTTCGCCCCCGAAGGCTATTCTTTGGGTCGTGCTCCATTCTTTGATGGAACCGACTATACTTATTGGAAAACCCGCATGACCACTTTTCTTAGAAGTATAGGTTATCCTATTTATAAAATTTTCATGCATGGTTATTCTCTTTCTTCTCCCGATGAATCCAAATGGACTCAAGCCGATATTAAAAATTTCGAGCTTGATGGCAAAGCCATGAACGCTCTTCATTGCGACCTTGATCGTAATGAATTCAATCGAGTTTCCACATGCACTTCATCTCATGAAATCTGGAAACTATTGGAGGTTACCCATGAGGGGACCAACAAAGTTAAGGATACTCGATTGGATATGTACCGTCAAGATTTTGAGTCTTTTACCATGCATCCATCTGAAAATATAACTGAAATGTTTACACGTTTTACTGATGTTTGCAATGGGAGAAAGTCCCTTGGTGATGATGTGTCTGCAGAAACGATGGTCAAGAAGATCCTTTGGATCTTACCAAGCACATGGGCACCGAAAGTCACGGCAATCCAAGAAGCAAAAGACATCAAGAACATGCCGGTCGAAGAGCTCATCGGATCCCTCATGACCTACGAGATCACCATGAGGAGGCAAGCTGAAAAGGAAGGCAAACCGATCAAAGTTCCAAAGAACATCGCCTTCAAAGTTCAAAAAGAAGAAAGCTCCTCCTCCTCATCGTCTTCCTCTTCAAGCGGCGATTCAGAAATCGAGAACCTTGCCCGCAAAATGCACAAATTCATGAAGAAGCACAAGAAGAAGAAATCCCGCAAGGCTCAACCCAACGAAAAATCCGAGCCCGAGGTAACATGTTACGGGTGTGGCAAGAAAGGCCATTACAAGCCCGATTGTCCACTCAACAAGAAAAAGGACAAGAAAAAGGAAAAGAAGAAGGCATTCAAGGCCACATGGAGTGATAGCTCCACATCCTCCTCCTCCTCCTCCTCAAGTGACAACGGTAAAAAATGCCTAATGGCATTTCATGAGGTATCCTCTTTCGACTCCTCATCCTCCAGTTCTTCAAATTCTTTCAATCATTTATCTTATGAGGATCTCCAACATGCTAGAGATCAATTGGAGGAAGGCTTTCACGAACTTTCTTCCAAATTTATTGCTTTAAAAAAGAATTTCAAAAAACTTTCTTCCAAAAAGGAACAACTTCTCAAAGAAAAGGAGGAGTTGTCCCTCAAGATCCAAAACCTTCCCGATGTTGATTCTATGGAATTAACAATCAAGGATTTAAGGAAATCCCTAGCTAAGTTCACCGAAGGTGAACATAACCTTTCGAAGCTCCTTGGTTCCCAATGCGTATCTAGAACCACCAAAGGGCTTGGCTATTCCAAGCAAGCTTCCTCTTCCCATGCTCCTACTATTTTTGTAAGGGGGAGCTCCCAATATAAATTTTGCAACTATTGCAAAAAGATCGGGCACTTAATTTATGAGTGCGATTGCAAAAATGCCCGGTATGGAAGGCCCAAAACCATTTCCTTTAATGATGAATTTCATAGGAGAAGACCCGCCACTAGATAAGTTTGGATTGAAAAATCCCTTTTAGCGAGTCTCACCGGACCAAAATTTGTCTCGGTTCTAAAATCCTCTCCCCGGTGATTTGTTGTTTTTATTTAGGGGGAGTTAGGATCGTTTAAGCCTTTTTGCTTTATTTTCAAAACTTTCATTTCAAAACTTTCAACTCAAAACTTTCAATTCAAAACTTTCAATTCAAATTTCAAAAATTTCAATTGGTTTAAAATCTCTATCTTGTTTTTCAATCCTTTCCCTCAATCAAGTTTTATGCCCCGTGCTATTTTGATAATCACAAAGGGGGAGAAATTCTTGGTTGAATGGGGGAGAAATCTTTCTCTCATGCTTTGCTTTATCCTTTAAAGCATGCCTTTCATTTCAGTCTTTTACATTGCTTGTTTTGGTGATTGTGATCATCAAAATAGGGGGAGATTGTTGTACCTCTCGTACCCCTCGTGGTTTAATTTTCATGATCACAATCACTCTCTTATTTATCTAATCTTGTTTTAAGTGTTTTTGGATGATAGACATGATTTCAGGTTGCCAAGGAATTGGGCCAAGAAAGCCAGAAGGCAAAAGTGGATTGATTTCAGTCCACCGGCCAACTGGTGGATGACCACCGGCCAGCCGGTGGAATCTTGACAGAAGGCATCCCCACTGTCCAGACCACCGGCCAACCGGTGTCCCATCACCGGCCAGCCGGTGGAACCCAGACAGAAGGGACACCAACTGTCTCACCACCGGCCAACCGGTGGCCTCCTCACCGGCCAACCGGTGGTGCCTGGGCAGAAGGCCTCTCCATTTTCCAAAGCACCGGCCAACCGGTGGCCAAGCACCGGTCAGCCGGTGGAGCCAGTCAAACTAGCCGTTGGGCTTTGACCAGCCTGCTCCCAACGGCTCCGAAGACTTTTCCAACGGCTCCGAAGACCCCGAACGGCCATATGAGGGTTCTCCCTCTATAAATAAAGGACTAGGAAGCCCTGGAACGCAAGTGGAACAATAACCAAGCCAACGGAAGCCAACAGACACATTTTTCATCATTTGGAAAACCTCTGGCGGATTCCTTCAAGGAACCTCAATTGCTCCAACCCATTTCCACATCCAAGGAGCATCACCATAGAAGCTTGGGAGCGCTCTTCATCAAGTCCAATCAATCCATTGGCGCCCAAGACTTCTCCACATTACGGTTTTTCTTGTTTTATCTTTTTGAGCATCAATTTGGGTTTGTGCCTACAAACCCCCTCTTTCTCTCATCTTCCTTTTGTTTGGGTTTTCACACCACCTTCAAGGTGTGAAGAGGTTAGTCAAGCCTTCCCTTTAAAAGGCTTGAGTCATAGGTGAGCTAGCCTTCACCTGTAAGAAGGCTAGTGGGTTCTTGCTCAACCATTAAAAGCAAGCTGTAATAGGTTCTAGACTACCTTAAAGTCTAGTGGGTTTCTTGCTAAAACCATTAAAAAGCAAGCGGTAGTAAATCTCTCAACGGTTGAGTTGGGAGCGGAGACGTAGGCTTTGGTTTAAGCCGAACTCCGTTATCAAGTTTTGTGTCTTGCCTCTTTTATTTCCGCTGCACTTTTTACTTTGATTTTAAATTGTTAATTATTTTTTAAAAGGCAATTCACCCCCCCTCTTTCCATCACTCTCTGACCCAACATGCGGAACTCTTGTTACAATTGTACCTTGATGATGAGCATAAAAATTAAAGTAAGGTAAAATACACCACTTTTTTTATTTAAATGATTAATTTTTGCCCATATATTTAGTGAAATCATTCATATTTGGTAGGATGCAAAAATTTAAGGAAAATGAGAAAAAGAAGCCAAAACGACAACGATTTCCATCAAAAGACGACTTTCCACAACAAAGGATGATCATAAGAGCTTTAGAGGGGTCAACACTGAAGAATTAGGATGGAACATAGCTTTCAGGGATATAAAAACATGTTTTACACCATAAATGTTCATTTTGTGATGTAAAGGTTGCAAGAGACAAGCCATAAGACCAATCCAGGAGGAGAAAACACATTCGGGAGTAGAATCACATGTGTCACGACATGACACATAGGGGGAACACTGTGACACACCCTGAAAAATTCTAGACTACTTTTTAAGCTGTAAAGTGACTTGTGGGATACTAGGCCATGAAATCATACGACATAAAAGCACTATCCATAACGTAAAAACTACTGACAGGGCTCGAAATGGCCAAGTGTGATGAGAAATATCCAAGAGGCCCCGTTTTATGACAAGAAATAGTCGAGGACCACTATTAAAGACCGGAGACTCCTTTTTGACGCATTTATTCATGCTTTCTTTTTTGTTTTCTTCATACCCTTACTCCCACATCACTAAGATGAGGGGGTAACTCTCGCCATGTGCTAGGGTGATGTAGACAAAGGGGGAAGGTCCATTAAATTTAATTCTTTATTTCATTTATGTATCAAGGTCGCCACAATTTCAATTAATAAATTCCAATATCTCTCTTCTTAAATCATGACCATTGATTGATGAATCTAGAAATCTCTTTTCAATTGCGCAACTAATTACCCTAAATTAGGCATGTTCATTGTCTCATTTAGGGCGATTAGGTTTAAATACGGTGTCAGTATAAATTTAGTGCATTAAAACCCTAAGTTACTAGACCAAGGGAAATAGAGTATTTTTATACTAATGAGGGGATACCCTAAACATCAAATCATCCTCATCCTGAATCTGACACCAATACTAAACAACCGATTTAATTTCTTAATCCAATTTCACCTAAACCCTAAAATCTACAAACCCTGACATACTTTTCTCATTTGATTTCCAAAAAATCAATCTTCCCTTGTTTCTTGCTTTCATAAAACTACTTTCAAAACCCTAATCTTTTATTTCTCTCTCTTTTTGTTTTCCAAAACTATTTTCAAACCAATCAAACCTTTTTTTCTTTCTCTTTCTTCAAATCAAATGAACTGTTTTCCTTTTAAAACCTAAAATAACTAATTTCACTGTCTTGTGGGTTCAATCTCGACTCACTGTTGTCTATATTTTAATTAATTAACTACACTAATATGAGTATTATAAATTTTCGATTTTGGTTAGCCCCGTGGGGAATTAACAATGCAAGCTACCTTACTATGACTTCAATGCTATAATTTTTACCTTGTATCAAAGTACGTGATCAAATGGTACACATTGATAATAACCTTAAGTCAGGAGATCATTACAAATGTTAATAGATATGAACTACCAATGAAACCTTAAACATGTGGTGTTCCTATTAGTGGGTCAGTCCTTATGATCTCATCTACTCAAAATCACAAAGTGTAAACTTCATGAGAAGAAGTCTCAATGCTTATGAGGCCCCAACACATGATAGACACACATCATCTGTGTCCATTCAGAATGATGTATCTAGACCATAGGACATATGTTTAAGATTAATATCATAGTATTTCAAGGTTCTCATTATATCCTGAAAACTACTATAACCTTTTGATACAACAAATAATCTATGGACATTACTAATAGATAGTGGCCACATAAATATCAACACTATTATTGTAAGATTACATCATGTATAACTTACTATATACATGATATTGTAATCAAACGTACTATTCAATATGGGTTTAGGGAATCCACTATTAAAACACGATGGAGGTGCACCAGATAGCCGATGTAAATAGGAATAACCCATGTCTTCTACAGGAGTCCATCAGTCAGGAAGTGGAAGTAAGCAACAAGCACCTAATAACAGGGAGCCCACCAACTACTCGGTGGAGGATATCGGGTACTCGGTGGCGGCTACCAGGTATCTGGTGGCATCGAGCAGACTAATCTGAGTATGGAATTTAATGTGATAAAAATACATTGAACATGTATTCCTTTGACTTAATGATCCATAAACAAATCCATAACATTTCTGAATGAATTTAAGCCTATAAATAGAGGCTTGGGGTGGCTTGGAAATCTACATTGATACATTTTCTCACCCACGAATGCGCTCAATTGATTAAATTGATCTCAAATCTTGCTCTTTCTAAATCTTCTTTCTTCCCTCAAGAGTGTGTTCCAAATTGTATATCTTACTCGCTCTTCATTTTTTTCTCAATATCTCCTAGCATTTCTTCATATTATCTAGAAGATTAGAGACTAATATACAATGTGATTGCTTTTAAGCAACCTCCCACTTTCTCCCCTTTCTTCTATATTTAGTGTTTACCGCCTTTAAAGTAAGGGACCATGCTTTTCTTTCCATTTCCTTTAAAAAGATAATAGACTATTTCTTATTGAGGTTTTTAGCTTCACTGTTAAGGAGCTAGTGTATATTGTATATGGTTTATTACTATAATATAAAAAGTAGAGGATAGTTTTTGGTATCTTGAATACCAATAAAACCAAAGGACTAATATATTAAATCCTCAAGTGATGGGATGATAGGAATAGGGGTAAATTGAGGTATTGTCGTCAAACTTCCTTACCAAATATCTCATCTCTCATTTACTTTCCATATTTTTAATTATTTATCACTTTCAATCATTATTTTATTAAATTGTTTAATCTTTCAATTAATGCTTAATCGCTTAATAATTTTTATATTCGAACCACTTAACTTTTTAAATCACTCTTTGTTTTTATTCTTCCTCTTTTATTATTATATCTATTTATATTGTTGCACTTTAAACTTTGATTATTTTATTTATTTCTTTAATATTTTATAAATAAGTTTTTAAAATTGGATTGTTTTCCATTAATTTTTAAAGGTAAATTCACCCCCTTCTTTTCATTTTACTCATCTCTGACTCATATTTAGTATCAAAGGAATTTTGATTTATTTAATTTATTTATTTTAAAATTCTTTAAAAGTTTTTATTTTCAAAATCATCAACTGATTTTTCAAATAAATATTTTTTTAAATGACCTTTTCAAAAACCCATAGTGGTCCCGAAGGACAATCCATGGGCCGTGCTTTGTTTTTTGATAGTACTAATTATGATTATTAGAAATCAAGAATGTCTACCTTTATTAGATCTATTGACTATCTTTTTTATAAATTTCTTATGCATGCTTATACTCTTTCATTTGAAAAAGAAGAAAAATGGACCTCTAATGATATTTCTACTTTTGTACTTGATGGTAAAACTATGAATGCATTAAATTATGGTTTATATGTCAATGAATTTAATAGAGTTTCTTCATGAAAAAACTGAACATGAAATCTAAAAATTATTAGAAGTTGTGCATGAAAGTAAAAATAAAGTTAAGGATACTAGACTTGACATGTATAAGAAAGACTTTGAGAGTTTATCTATGCATCCTAATGAATCTATCACTGCTATGTTGAATATATTTACTCAAATTTATAATGGATGAAAATATCTTAGTCAGACTCTTTCTATAGAAACATTGATCAAGAAAATCCTTGGGTTTTACTAAGTAGCTGGGAACCAAAAATCACCACAATCTAAGAAGATAAATATGTGAAAAATATTTTAGTTGAAGACTTCATAGGTTCTCTCATGATGCATGTGATAACCATGAAGAGCCAAGCTAAAAAGGAAGCTAAGGAGGTCAAGGAAACAAAATAAACAATTGCTTACAAGGAAAATAATGATGACTCATCTGAGAGTGACTTCGACATTACCAACTTTACCAAGATGATGGACAAGTACAATAAAAATAAGAGATCTACTTGACAATTCAAAATAAAAATCAATTATTTCAGGTAACTTGCTTCAGTTGCAAAAATAAGGGCCACATCAAATTAGAATGTCCCTTGAAAAATAAATAGTTAAAAGAAAAGAATCAAAGTAAGAAATATCTAAATATATCGACATGGAGTGATATCAAGGACTCGATTTCAATATACAAATCAATAGATGAAAGTCCCAAGTGTCTCATGACACGTGTTGAGGTTGGAATCGAGGTTAGTTCCAAAATTTCTCTATCTCCTTCTCATTCCACTTATTATTTTTCCACTTATTCTACCTATTCTTTAATTTATAAATATATTCTCAATGTTAAAAATGAATTTCAACATGGTTTTTGCGATCATCTTTATAAATCCAAAGATCTTAAAAAGAAACACAATCTTGTTGTTTCTGAAAAGGATCAACTTTTAAAAGAAAAAGAGGGTTTTCTTTTAAAATTAAAAGAACAACTAAATATTGAAAATTTTGAATTTAAAATTAAATATCTTAAAAATTATCTTTATAATTTTACACAAGGGGAATAAAATTTAAATAATATTTTGGGTTCTCAAAAACTGATTAAAAATCACTATGGTTTCGGTTTTTCGAAACAATATAATTTTCCCAACAATTCTAAAAAAGACTAATTTTGTAAAGGGAATTTATCAAAATAAATTTATAATTATTTCAAGAAATTTGGTTATTTTGTTGATGAATGCGATTGTAAAAATACTAGATATGGTATAACTAAAAGCATTCATATTTCTCCTCATATTTCAAATAGAAAAACTTGTTCCAAACAAGTATGGATTCCAAAATATTTATTAGCTAACTTAAGTGAACCCAAGATCTGGCTACCAAAAGCTATAGTTTCTTAATGTTTTGTAGAAAAAGAGAAAAAGCAGATATCTACATGGAATATGGATAGTGGGTGCTCTATACATATGTGTAGTGATCCTTTTGAATTCAATCATATCGAAAATTTTGATGGAGGACATGTCACTTTTGGAGATGATTCAAAATGAAAAATTACTAGTAAATGTATGATTGGTTTCTCCAACTCTAATATTATTAAATAATTTTTATTTGTCAAAGTCTTGAAACAAAATTTACTAAGTATTAGTCAATTATGTGATAGCGGTTTCAAAATTAAATTTAAAAATGTTTTTTGTAAAGTTTTTAATTCAAAAAGGAAAGATTTTATTCACTAGTTTACATTTTCAAAATTTATATATTATAGATTTAAAATCTCTATAAATTCAAAATGTCAAGTTTTTAAGTTCATAAGATAATGATTCTTGGCTTTGGAATCAATTCCTAGGTAATTCTAATATTCTTTCTCTTGTCAAGATCAACCATAACCAACTAGTATAATATTTACCAAAATTTTCCTTTAGTTTGTGAACCTTACCAACTAGTCAAGAAACACAAGTCTTATTTTAAACCTAAAAACCTTGTTTCCTCTTCTAAATCCTTAAAACTACTCCATATTTATCTTTTTGGACCAACTCAAGTTGCTAGTATTAGAGATAAAAAATTACACCTTTGTAATTATCGATGGATTTACTAGATTTACATAGGTTTTCATCTTAGCTCATAAGAATGAGGCTTGTAATGTATTTATCAACTTATCAAGGAAAGTAAAAAATGAAAATGGATACAAACTCTTTTCTCTTATAAGTGACCATGGTGTAGAATTCGATAACAAAAACTTTGATGAGTTTTTTGTTTCTCAAGGTTATAATCACTCTTTTTCCTATCCTAGAACACCTCAGAAAAATGGGGTTGTTAAAAGATGAAATAGGACCCTCTAAGAAATTTCTAGGACTCTCCTAAATGAGTTTTCCCTTCCTCAATAATTTTGGGGCAAAGAGGTAAATACCACATGCTTTATTCTCAACTATTTCCTTATAAGACCCATATTAGGAAAAAATCCTTATGAACACTACTGGAAAACTAACCTTTACCAATGATTTGGAACCGTTGGTATAGGCCTCCAAACCGTTGGTATAGCCTATAACAACGGTTTGGAGAACCGTAGCCAAGTAAGCCGTTGGGATAGGTCTATACCAACGGTTTTGGAAACCGTTGGTATAGGTAATATGAAATCTATACCAACGGTAATGGAACCGTTGGTATATAAATTCCAAAAATAAAACATCCGCTGGGATTTGATCCCAGGACCCCTCGTTTATAATCAAACAACTTAACCACTAAGCTAACATCACTTTTGTAAACATAATTTCATAAATATATATATGTATTATCATAATTATTTAAAATTTTGATTTATATAATGTTCTCGGTTAGTAGATCTGGAAAAAAATTAAAGAACCTATCCCAACGGTTTTCAAAACCGTTGGGATAGGTTAGGGGTGGGTTGAGTTTTTTTAGGCCGAAGGTTGGATTTTTGGGTGTTTTTTCCCAACGGTTTTGGTGAACCGTTGGGAAAGAGGCTCAAAACACACCCTTTCCCAACGGTTTGCCAAACCGTTGGGAAAGGTGGGGAAATCTATGTCTTTCCCAACGGTTTTGGTGAACCGTTGGGAAATGGTAGCTATACCAACGGTTTTTACAAACCGTTGGTATAGAAGTGTTGGGAAATATCATCTTTCTAGTAGTGGAACTTTGGAAAGGAAAAATTCTAAAAGTTTGTTTCTTTAGAGACTTTGGTTATAAATGTTTTATCCTTAATACTAAGGATAATCTAGAAAATTTTGACCCTAAATCCGATTAAATAATCTTCCTTGGGTACTCAAACTCAAGTAAATCCTTATGATTCTTCAATAAGTTGAATAAGACCCTATAAGAGTCCATTCACATCAAATTTGATGAGAATCTTCCTAAATCACTTCCAAAAAGTGATGATGATGCTGACCAACCTAGTTTGACCCTTCCTAAACCTCAATATTCTAAATTAATTGAAGATGTTCTAGAAATACCATCAAATCCTTTACCCAAGTATTGGATTCAATCCAAAGACCATCCTCTTGATAATGTTATTGGAGAATTACAATCCAAAACTCATACTAGAAGGTCAGTATTAAATTATGTTGATCATCAAGATTTTATCTCTCACCTTGAACCTTATTCCCTTGATGGAGATATTAATGATTAGAATTGGATACTTTACATGCAAGAGGAGTTGAACCAATTTCAAAGGAACAATGTTTAGACTATCGGGGAATGTCTTGATAATCATCCTATTATTGGAACCAAGTGGGTTTTATGAAACAAACTTTAGGAACAAGGAAATTTTATTTGTAACAAGGCTCAACTTGCTGTTAGAGACTATAATCAATAAGAAGGTATTGTTTATGGTGAAAATTTTACACCAGTTTCTTGAATTGAATCCATTAGCATCTTATTGGAATTCATCAGTCATTTTAATTTCAAACTTTTTCAAATAGATATTAAAAGTTATTTTTAAATGGTTTTATTTTTGAAAATGTTTTTTAGAAAAACCACCTAGTTTTTAAAATACCAAATTTCCAAATTTTGTTTTTAAGTTAATCAAAGCTCTATATGGATTAAAACAAGACCCTTGGTCTTTGTATGATAGGTTAGCTAAATTTATTTTATTAAATGATTTCAAAATTAATAAAGATGATTCCACCATTTTTCTCAAAACCTTTTCAAAATATTTATTAACCGTTAAAAATTATTTTGACGGTGTTATTTTTGAATCAACTAAAGAAACTCTTTGCTATGAATTTTTTGATTTATTGAACAAAGTGTTTGAAATGAGTTTTATGGGAGAACTTAAATTCTTCATTGCTTTTCAAATTTCCCAAAATTTCAATAGAACCTTTTTAAACCAAATTAAGTACACTAATGAACTTATAAGGAATTTTTTCATGTTTCATACTAAGGAAATTAGAATTTCCATGAGTATAACTTATAAGATAATATTGGATAAAGCCCACCAATTGGTTGATAATGAGTTTTATTGAAGTATGATCAGAAGTCTACTTTACCTTACCATAAATCGTCTAGACATAATATTTAGTGTACGTATTTCTGCTTATTTTCTATATAATCCAAAGGAATCACATTTAAAATCCCTTAAATTTTTTTTATGTTATTTAAAAGGAACTAAAAACCTTGGATTATTTTATCCTAAAGAATCTTCTTTTGAACTTTCTTGTTTTTCCAATGCTGATTTTAGAGGATTCCAACTAGATAGGAAAATTACTCATGGAAATTTTCATTTACTAATAATACCCATCATCTCTTGGAGTAGTGATAAGAAAAATTTTGTTGGTCTTTCCACATCTAAAGCATAATACATAGCCTCTGAGAGTTGTTGCACCTAGGTTATATGGATGAAACATACTCTTTTGGACATAGTTAACATATTCTTCCATACTTATCAAGTGTGACAACACTAGTGAAATCAATATTTCTAAAAATACTATCCAATAATTTCACACTAAGCACATTGACTTGAGGCACCATTTTCAATGAGATCACTTTTAGAAAGGTGATATTATTCTTGACTTTGTTTACACAAACCTTCAACTTGATGATATATTCACTAAATCCCCACCTCTTGATTGCTTTGATTTCATCAAATGCAAGTTGGGTATGATTATATTATGATACATATCTCTTGATATTGGCAAGATTAATAAATTTTCAACTTTTTTTCTAAAATGGATTTAAAATTATTTAAAAAAAATTAAAACTTTTCATAATTTTGGAAAAGTGAATTGAGTACAATACTCCAAGAAAAACATTCCTGTCTGGATACAAATAAGTGGATGTGATTCTGGAATAGATGTTTATAGATATTTTTCTTAAAAAGAGTTGATTGAGTTTTTAACCCTTTCTCTATCCTCGGCACGATGAGTGGGCCATTACTACACACCTGGTTTGACACTCATGGAGAATTTGTTATGGTTTATTAATATAATCTTTACTAAACCTTAATAATGGAATGATTTTTCAAAATATTTATTTTAAAATTCTATTTATTTATTTATTTAAGTATTTTTTATCAGTTATGATCCATTTAAACTCTCTTGATGCAAATTAGGGGGGGGGGGTGGCTAATATTTTTAATACTAAAATGATCATAGAAGTTACACTTTCTTTTCAAAATCAATTTCCAAAATTAAAATATTGTTTTGTTTTTCAATTTCAAAAATATATTTAGCCTTTTCAAAAATGTTTTTATAAGTTTTTATTTCACTCTTTAAATTTATTTTGAAAAATATATTTTTTTATTTTATCTTAATATTAATTGAAAATATTTCTTTCAAATCTTTTAAAAAGGTTTCTTAAACTATTTTCAAAACCTTATTTTTCATCTCTCTCAAAAGATCATTAATGATGATAAACATGGTTATAAATTTTATCTCTTTATTATAAAACCTCATGTATGAGTTATTTTTGATAATCTCTAAGGGGAAGAATTTTTATCCTTTTCCTCAAAGGGGGAGAAAAGTTTATTATTTGGGGATAATTTTAAAGTTTTAAAAATATTATTTTGTGGAAAAATGGGAGAGAGAATCTCAATATATTGACATCTAGGTAACTCTTTCTCTTTATAATCTTATTTTAATTCAATTATTATTCAAGTGTTTTTATAATAAAAAATGGAGATATTATTGTGTTTCACACTATTGTTTGATTTTAAGGATAAAAAACACTCTTGAAGTGTTTAATTTTTTATTTTAAGTGATGTACAAATTGCTTGATGACATCATATTAAAACTTGAAGAAAACCTAATCATATTTTAATGGAAGTTTTGAAGCCTTAGAAGAAGGCTGAAAGAACCTTGGAGGAGTGTTGAAGGAAGTGGTTAATCAAATTTTTTGATCCAAAGGACATAGGCAACACCAGCTAGCCAGTGTAGTGCCTCCAACCAACTGGTGGCATGCCCAACTTCTTACCCTTACAACAAAACCCCATTTATTACCCTATAGAGGTGCACCAGATCGCTAGTGCAGATGGGAAGAACCGATGTCTTCTATTGGAGTCCACCAGCTGTCCAAGAACCAAATAACATGGATCCCACCAGGTAGTCGGTGGAGGTTACTGGATACCCAGTGATGTCGAGAATACTAATTTAAGGATGACATTTAATGTGGTAAAAATACATTGAACATGGATGTCTTCAACTTAATGACCTCATAACAATTCCTGGACATTTCTGAAGGAATTGGAGCTAATATATAAGGACTTAGGGTGGCTTGGAAATATGCATTGACACATTTTCTCATTCACCAAAACACCCAATTGATCAATTTTTCTCAAATCTCTCTCTTTATAAATCATCTTTCTTCTCCAAAGTGTGTGTGTCAAATTTTATATCTTACTCACTCTCATTATTTTCTCAATATCCCCCAGTGTTTCATCATATTTTTGGCAGATTAGAGACTAAAATAAAAAGTGATTACTCCTAAGAAATATCCCTCTTCCTCCTCTTTATTCTATATTCATTGACAACTACCACCATTAAATTAAGGTACCATTGTTTTCTTTCCACTTCCTTTAAAAGGGAAAAAGATTATTTTTTCTTGAGGTCTCTAGCTTTACTGTTAAAGCGCTAGTGCCCATTGTATTTTATTTATTTATATAACCTAAAAAATCAAGGGACGATTTTGGTATCTTACATTAAATCCTCAAGCGAATGTGGTGATAGGCATAGGGGTACCTTAGGGTACTATTTCCAAAATTCTTTACCAATTATCTTGTTTCATTTACTTTCCACCTTTTCAATTATATATTGCTTTCAATCATTCTTTTATTAAATTTTTTAATCCTTGAATTAGATCTTAATCACTTAATCATTTTAAATCATTCTTTGTTTTTATTCTTCCATTATTATTATTATATTTAATTATATTGTTGCACTTTCAACTTTGATTTTTTTATTTATTTAATATTTTATAAAGAAGTTTTTAAAATTGGATTGTTTTTATTTAATTTTTTAAAGGTAAATTCACCCCCTCTTTCCATTTTACCCATCTCTGACCCACATTTGGTATCAAATAAATTTTGATTTATTTAATTTCTTTGTTTTTAAAAATTTTCAAAGTTTTTATTTTCAAAATATTTAACCGATTTTTCAAATAATGATTATTTTAAATGATTTTTTCAAATGAACATGGTCATTTTGAAGGAAAATCCTTAAGACGTGCTTCATTTTTTAATGGTACTAATAATGATTATTGTAAATAAATAATGTCTACCTTTATTTGATATATTTTCGATCATGTTTATAAAATTGTTATACATGAGTCTTATTCATATATTACGTGATTTCCAGATGATTACAATGACTATAAGGTAGGCATAGTGCATGTAGTATATAATGATCATGATAAAGGCACATGGGAGAAAAATAAATTATTCTCTTAATTATTCTGGTAATTATTTATATTTTGTTTATTTTTTGAAATTTATATGTGTAAAAATTATATTTTTAATAGGTTAAATTTCATATATTTTGGTTATAAAAATAATGACATCATTATTATTTTCAAAACTTACAAACACGTGTCTTTTTTTACTTACTTATTTTTTTCATCCTTGTTTCTAAATATTCAATTTTTAATGATATGTAGGTACACAAAATTTCAATACACTTGCTTATGTCAATGTTAGATATATAGATATAGGAGAAATTATTGAGGTATATCTATTTTTTAATATTATTAGATATTCAGTAATATACTTATTTAATGAAAGAAAAATTTTAATTTATAAAAAATATCTGCAGGACTGCTGATGCATCTTCAGCGGAGGAAACTTCTCCTATTACTATAGATAAATCAAGTTCTCAAGTTGGTAAATGTAGTATTACACATCTACCAAAATTTCCACTTGCTTATGGAGACGATATATTACATATTCATTTTGATGGTAATAATAATAAAACTAGCCTAAATTTAGTATAGTTTGTTAGTTATATATCATTGAAGAGCCCTTATAAGACTAGTATTTTATATCATTATTGGAATTCCGTCGACAGGATTAAAAAACAACAGCTTTGGGAGGCCGTGACAGTAAAATATTTCAATTAATTTATTTTATCAATTTTTTTTAATATTAAATATTTTAAATGACATATTTAATCTATTCAATTACAAATGACATTCAATTTTGAGGAAATGAAAGAAATTAGAAAAATACATCTCTCTTTAGTGGTGGTTTAATGGAGATATTTTAAAACAAAATTGATAAAAATTTATTTTTTTGGAAAAAAAGTATGAAAACCCATGCCTTAAGTATCATTTTATAGATGTAGATACATGGAAGAAATTTTTTGATAACCGACATGAAGAAAAATTCCAGGTATGATAATTATTTGATATTATAAAATTTATTATATATTTATCTAATTACTTATTACATTATTTTTATATAATAGGCCTCCAGGAGATCTCATCAAGAGATCTTGTTGAAAAATGTATACCCTCATACTTTATCACATGGAGGGTATCAGTTATTAGAGTAAAAAATGATTGAAGAAAAATTTTAAGCATTAAGAGCTCAATCTATTAGTGGTTCAGAAGAGGTCCAGTTTGGTCCTCTATATCCTACCACTCTCCATGAAAAATAGAACTGAGTGAGAAAAAGTAAAAATGAAATGTATCTTACAGAGAAAGCTAAGGAAGTACCTGGTAGAATTTTAAGTAAATATTTTTTTATCCTTTCATTGATGTTTTTATTTTTTAAATTAAAAACATTGATATAAAAATTTCATTTTATATTTCAGGATTACCTTCAGGATAAAGAGAGCCAAGACACTTTTATCTCTAAGGGTAGGATGGATATACTAGCTATGACTTTAGGAAATAAAGAACACCCAAGCCGAGTAAGAGGATATCATGCGGGTGTTAGTATTAGGAAAGTTTTTGGTAATCAAAGTAAGCAGTCAAGAGATCCATAAATTGATTCCTGAAAAGATGAGCTGAGAGAAATGAAATAGTCTATGGGCGATCAAATTCAATTAGCTGTGAAATCTATGTTTGAACAATTGATAAGACAATCACAACCTGCTCAACCTGCCTAGCCTTCCCATCCTTCATAGTTGGATGTGAAACATGTATAGACTGCCCAGCTGGCCCAACCCACCCACCTTGTTTACTCAGATAATCCCCCTCCTTATTCAGACCCGAAATTATATTTTGAGTTACATGATAGAGATACTTATATACGTATTCTAGCGTATAGAGTTGTGTAGGGATTCTGTACACCATCAGTCGGTTTAGTTGGGTTATGTCAGAGTATCTGTGCATGATATTACTGATCATAATTTTCCACTACCATTTCCTACCGAGAAAGTTACCAGAGTTGGGGATTGTATGGGTTTGTTTTTTACTTTGGTCGGATAACCTTATTTATTATCTTTCATATGAGGTATGTGTTATTTCTAAATATTAATTAAATTTTATTTAAAATTACTTATAATGTTTTCTAAAATTAAATTTTTATAGGATTATCTAAACTCAAATAAAATGATACAAAGGAAACAAATGGTTTAGGAACAAATAGCTGTAGAAATTTATATTTCTGGCGGGATAAACATATTATCACATATTTCTTCTTCAATGGATGATTTATATGAGTTTCAGATGATGACTAAAATATTTGGAAGAGACTATCCATTGAGAACATTTAAAAAAGATATCATGGATTTGATAGAGTTTAAAGAGCTTAGTGTTCCTGTGTTACAGTTGTTTTCCATGTAAGTAAATTTATGTTTGAGTTTAAAATTTTCTTTAAATAAAGATGATTTTAAGTGACTTACTATTTTACTTATTTAATTAGGTATCTATCCATACTTCTAATACAAAATGAGAGCACTGGTGTTTATGTTTTTATGGATTCAAAATTCATTTCAATGATTGTGTAGTATATGAAGACTGATGATAGAGTTAAATATATATATATATATGATAGATTATCAAACATAGATATTGGATGCTAATTTTCATTATAATGTCATTAATTGTGAATATTTTGTATTGTAGAGGGCATTGGATGTTAGACATATTTTGTCCAAGTGAATGCACTTTATACTGGTTTTGCTCTTTATTAGGCCTTGTTTATAAAAAAATTAGCACATTGTTAGACAAGTAAGTTTTTTTTAAGTTCATTACTTTTAATTTTATTGTTTATACATGTTTTATTAGTTGATATATATGAAAATGCAGGTCATGGATAAATTTTAACAAATATCACCTGTCGATAAAGAAACCAAATCCAATCCAAAATGTGGAAGT
This sequence comes from Viscum album, assembly GCA_963277665.1. Taxonomy (NCBI): domain Eukaryota; kingdom Viridiplantae; phylum Streptophyta; class Magnoliopsida; order Santalales; family Viscaceae; genus Viscum; species Viscum album. The sequence goes on from OY728150.1 coordinate 123,333,294, forward strand.
ACAGGTAAATATTTTTATATTACATAATATTTTAATTTTTGATATATATATATAGTTGTTGGGTTTTAATATCAATTTAATGTTTTATAACCTCAATGCCATTGCCAACAAGGAATCATAGAATGTGGTTATTATGTTTTATGATTCATGTATGAGATAATCAAAACTGGAATAACGAATTATTTTCATAAGGTTTGTTAATTATATTAACTATTTTATGTTTTATTTAATAATATTATGTTTTTAATCTTATAACATGTAATGTTATTGTATAAATTCAATGAAACTGAGTCGTATACGGATGATGAACTTACTCATATTCAATCCTTGTTTGTGAACTACTTTTAAGTATGGGTTTGATTTAAATTATGTGGTATTTTTCTTTTAATATTTATTTTTAATATTATAGTTTTCTAACAAAGTATTCAAAAACTAATACTTTTTTTATAATAGGTGTTTGAAGTTAATAATCTCAAAATAATTATTCAACAATAATAGCGGATTATTATGTTATAATTTATTAGGTATGTGTTTGTTAAATCTTGTTTAAAATATCATTAAATAAATGTTTTTTTAAATTAAGTAGTCAAATTTTGTTTTTACAGATTTTTAATCCTACCTATTCATTTCATTATATTATGTTTTGTATTATAGGTCCACTGTATTTTTTTGGGGATGTAATATTTCTAATTTTATTAAAAAAAATTATTTTACTTTCAGCATCGGTTTTTCTTATAAACCAACGCTGAAGACCTATTTTTTAGATCCTTTAGATGTCGATTTTAACTAAAAATGACATTGAATATTGATATTATAAGGGTCTTTGGCATTAGTTTTCATGAAAACTGATGTTAAAGACCCATTTTTCCTGGGTTTTCAGCGTCATTTTTTTGTAAAAACCGATGCTGAAAACCAATTTTTCATGTGTCTTCGGTGTCAGTTCTAAAAAATATGACACCAAAAACCGATTTACAAAATCATCTTTATAAATGTTGGTTAAAAATTGATGTTAAAGTAAAATAAAAAATAATACAAAAATATGTTTCTACACCAGTGAAGATAAGAAATCTCTAAAGGTATTGACTCAGAGTGTTAGTGAGGACTCAATTTCAATATACGAATTGAGTGACAAAAGTCTCAAGTGACTCATGACACATGTTGAGGATGGAATTGAGATTAGTTTCAAAATTTCTCTCTCACCTTGTCATTCCACTTCTTATTCTTCTACTTTTTCTAAGTCTTCATTAACTTATGAAGATATTCTTAATGCTAAAAATGAACTTCAAAATGGTCTTTATGATCTTCTTTTTAAATTAAAAGATCTAAAAATTAAACATAATCTCATTATTTCTGAAAAAGATCAACTTTTAAAATAAAAAGAGGATTTTATTTTAAAATTAAATGAACAACCAATTGTTGAAAATTTGGAATTTCAAATTAAAGATCTTAAAAATTATCTTTATCATTTTACCCAAGGGGAATAAAATTTAAATAAGATTTTTGGTTCTCAAAAACATATTAAAATTATTATGGTTTTGGTTTTTCATAACAACCTAATTTCCCCAAAAATTCTAAAAACACTACTTTTGTAAAGGTAATTTATCAAAATAAATTTCATAATTACTACAAGAAAGTTGGTCATCTAGTTTATGATTGAAATTTTAAAAATTCTAGATATATTAGTTTCACATGGACCTCAGCCCAGTTGGTGAGGACTCTCCAAGAGCATCCATGAGACCCGGGTTCGATTCCAGGAAGAGGCATAATTCCGGGTTACTGTATAAGTATTGTAGTAGGTACTGTTCGATATTGTAGTAGACAGAACTATTCACCTTTGGGATAATTTTTTGGGTCTGGAGTCCTTGAGGCCTTTAGGACACCCAGGACTTCGGGCCATTAAGGATTTAGGGCCACATTAAGGCCTTCGGGCCACCTCAAGGCCTTTGGTCCACCTGATCTGTAGATGCTACCATATAGATTCTACAAGGAACAAGACCCAGAAGAGGATTCAGAGCAAGGAGAATTCAACAGAGTAGAGCTAATGTATTTGGAATAATGAGAGGGTATGACATTTTCCATCGGTACTGGGCATGTGCACCTCTGCACATGACAACTAGTAGTAAAACCATGCAAAGGTAGAGAGCTGATCATGATGCAGAAAATAGGGAGGGGTAGTTTCAAGTAGTCATAGTCTGTAATGAATGAATTCCTTTAATACCTTCAGGTCCTATAATGTCAAGGATTCCCCTTCAACCCTTAAAAGGGGGATTATCAAAAATGAATAAAAAAACGAAGGCCTTTGATCCATTCAGGCTAGATATGGTAGACCTAAAATAAGTCATCTTTCTCCTCATATTTCAAATGGAAAAACTTGTTCCAAATAAGTATGGATTCCAAATTATTTATTAGCTAACTTAAGTGGACCCAATATATGGATAACAAAAGGTATAGTTTCTTAATATTTTGTGGTAAAAGAGAAAAACCCAGGAAGATACATGGTATATGGATAGTAGGTGATCAATAAATATGTGTGGTGATTGATGAAAAAAAATTTATTGAATGTTTTATTGATAATAAATGATATAATTTCCTCAAATTATGTTAAATATGTTTATTTGTACAATATTTTGGATTAGATCATTCATTTGAAAATTTGATAAAAATTTCAGTTTTGACCCTTAAATTACACTATAGTATTTTGGCCATAAATAATTTTATGTGACTTATTTAAACTTAAAATGTTCAATAGTGTTCCTCACTCAATTTTCTACAACTTTCATTGAGGACATCTGAGGTGTATCTGGCATTTGATTAGAGTAAACGAGACATGAAGTCGAAGATGGTCTGGACTTTCTAGATTGGACACTACTTCACTATCTAGGAAATAACTTCCTCATTAAGGATTGTATTGGGGTAAAATTTGGAACAAAAGATATAAGATTCAATTACCCACAAATAATCCTTCTATAAGGATATACGTTTCATGCGTTTTGGAGTTAAAACAGTCAGAGGAAGTTGGATTAAAATATTTGGATGAATTTTCCCATTCACACTTGTTACCACTTATAACCCTAGCCTACCCTTACCTCTATAAATGGGTATTTTTATACTTTGGAAGGGGTTTTATATGAATTATAATATTTTTATAAGAGGATAATTGGTGCCTTTCCATTTCTATACACCATTGGAGGAGGGAATCTCTCAAGCTAGGACCTCCTCCCAAATGCTCCTCCTTTCCTCTTCTTTATTGTAACATTGTTGTTCTTGTAATAAAATATATATTTCTATCCCATTTATTATGTTATTTTAAATTTTAATTATTATTTAATTTAATTATTTGTGATGGAAATCAAGAGTACAAATGAGATTAGGTTATACCCTTTCTAGACCTTTGTGAATGTAAATAATTTCTATAATGACTACACCCCCCCATAGAAGAACTGTTTTTATTAGTAATCAATCTAACTCTAATCTTCTTCATTCATTTTTTTGAATCAATGAGCTACTGATTCCCATTATATGATCTATTAATTGTGTTATCAAAATAAATGAAACTAAGCAAGCAATTGAACAATTAACACAAAGCACACGAGGTTGAGTAATGTATGAATTGTGAGAGTGCTATCTTAATCGGTAAAACAAAAAACATGAGATCAATTTGTAGAGTTAAAATATAATACCTAAAATAATTTCATACTAAATTAAATAATGTATATAATCCCAAATTCACCACTTATAATAATCTATCCTTATAATGACATTCAACGAAGGGTGTTATGATTACATGTTCCGAAGCTAGGCTAGGGTTTAATTCATTTCATATTTTTGGTTGAGATAAGTTCTCATAGGGTTTAGAGATTAAAAAATTAAGGTATCATAATTAAGTGTATTTTAATTTTAATTATAATGATTAATAATTAAGTGAATAAGTATAGTTAGATCTATTATTCCTTCTAAAATATTTTTCTAAAAAAATCTTCTCATTGTGTTTTATCAATCAAATTTCAAAAAGTAAAAAATACTTTTTTCCAATATACATATTCTAGTTTTATAAACATTAAAAAAACCCCATCCTTTTAAGTAGTGTGTTTCATATATTTTATTTTATTTTCAAAATTCCTTTAATATTTTTTTAATTTCTTCCTCCTTTGAGAGATGACCTTGGTCAGCCACTCTGCTACACCTATGTACTCAAAAACCAAATATCATTTGAGAGAGCCTATAAAAGTTCCGTTCAAATTGAAATAATTTATAGGGAGGAAATTAATTTATTTAAATAATTATAGGGTTTTTTTAATTTTTTTTATTCTCTTCTTCTCTTTTTATTCTTTCATCTTTCCCCTTTCTCAAATTTTTTCTTCATTTTTTGGACTATCAATCAAACTTATTACATTTTTATTATGGTCCATTTTTCTCCATTTCCTTTTTATTTTTATTTGATTTATGACACATACTAATACTAAGGATATATTATATCTTAAACTTTAGATTAAATGCAACCTTAGGGATATAATCAGACAGTCTCAGTCTATGAGAATTTTCAACATTCACTCAGTTGGGGAATTCCTCTATTCTAAGAACATTCAAACTAGAAGCACTTCTGGATCAAACTTAAAACTATAACCAATGGATGAAAATAATAACAATGAAATTAATAAAACCATTTGAGAATTAGTTTCACCAGACATTAACTATCAACCAAATTTTATTGAATACCCAAATCTTGAATCGGTCTTTGAATTAAAATCTGAATTGATACACCTTCTTTAAAAATTCCATAGCCTCTATGGTAAAGATATAAATAAACATATAAAAGAATTTAATGTGGTTTGATCAACCCTGAAACCAAGTAATGTCTCTGAAAATCAAATCAAACTAAGATCATTCTCATTATCATTTGATGTAGCTGCCAAAGATTGTATATATTATTTACAACCAGATGACGTAACATGTTAGAATGATTTGAAATGTCTTTTTATTGAAAATATTTTTTTACAGTATCAAGGAATAATTCCATTAAAAAATTTATCTCATGAATTAATAAATCCTAAGGGGAGAAATTAATGAGTACTGATAGAAATTCAAAAAGTTGTGTGCAACCTGCCTGTATCACCAAATTAGTGAGTAACTCCTCATCCAATACTTATATGAATGCCTCAAGTCTATGGAGATAAGTATGGTGGATGTTGTGTATGGAGGGGAATTGGTCAACAAAACACCAATAGATTTACATGTATTTATTGAAAAGATGACACAAAACTTCTAATAATTTGGTGACTGAGGTACACTGCATGTTAAAAAAGTACATCAGGTAAGTCTATATTCGCTGGAAAATCATTTAATTGAACCAAGTTAGGTGAATTAACCACTATTGTGAGATATATTGATTTGGATAAAAATATATCTCAACCCACCCCAGCAAGGCCTTGTGGAATTTTCACTAAAACGGACCACCCAACCAACTGTTTCCCCCAATTACAAGAGATAAAGGATTGTGCAGCCATATTCCCTAGGAGATCATATTAGTAGAAATAACAACCATATCCTAAGAAGAAGTATGATTTTTTTCAACAACATACAAACAAGGGTGAAAAGATCAATCGGACATGAAGAATGGATCTAGAAAACAACAAAGGTAACCTTTTAAATAAAACATCCAACAACCTCTGCTTTTTTAGTGACCTTGACCCTAATAGCTCAGAGTCGGTGCCTGCTTTATTACATTGGCATAGATAAAAAGAATCACATCCCGAAGGACTGAATAGTTTAGTAGTTTTGGTAAACTAGATACATACTTTAGTCCTATATTATATTTGAAAACACAAATTACAACATATTTTTTTGAGAATAACACTATTCCCTTTAGCATATCTTTGCTTATCAGACATAGTACACTTCATGGATTCCTGAGAAAGGAAAAAAAATAAGGGCGATCTCAAATGATTGGTACAGGTTAAGTATAATGGGAATTATCATGAATCAATAAGCATAATAAACATGTAAAGTTAAATAATTGAACACACATTCCATTTAAATAATATGACTATCATAATAAGATAAGGAATAATAAACATGGAAAGGTAAATAACTGAACACACATTCCATTTAAATAACTTAATAAGGCATAATCAACATGGAAATGTAAATAACTTAAAACACATGTCATTTAATCAATGGATTACATCCAAAGATAACATCATTGTGAAAATATCATGGTTAATAATAACTGAATTCTTAATGAAGGAAATGCTTAATTACTATACACTGTGTATTAGGCACATGATAACTCTACCTTTAATACCTTTCACAAGATGATTTAAAACTACAGGTAAAAACCTTTTTAATGCCACCTTACTAATTTTTCTCATGATACCTAATGATGCATAGAGGGACTATATAATACTGGGCCCCACCTGTCACTGTAGGCCCAAAGCATTCCTTATATATCAAATAATCAATTTAATTCATGAATCATTATTCCTTAACATCAAATATCCATATTGAGTAAAGGTTATATATTTATTAATATTTCCTCAGTCAATAAAACAACTTTCAAAGTAAAACAATGTATGTAGTAATAAGATATAGTTTAATAAATAAGCATATCCATGATAAATAATATGGATATTTAGGGGAAATTTAATGTCTAATGACCACAAGAAAGTGATAATTTATGTGGAAGTTAATGAATACAAAAATGAATCAAGGAAGTGACGGCTAATATTTTCCTTGTTCAAAATGACCATAAACCCTCCATAGGAAGAATAAGGATGGTATCAATACAATATATACCAATTAGAGTAAAAATAAAGGGTTTTTTTTCAGTTATGAATATAAGTATCATGCAAATTTCATTAAAAAAATTCTTGAGAAAAATATCCTTTTTATTTTGAAAATTGATTTTTAAAACATAAAACATTTTTAAAATCCTTTTCTTTTAAAAATAACCTTGTAAACTTGAAAATGAATCTTCAAGGAAATGACAATCATGTGATTGGGTAATTCCATACATGCTATACAAGTTAAAAAGAACATTCCTTTTGCACTTTAAAAAGGTTAGATAAGTGACTTGTTCGGAAAATGAAAAGATAATTCCTTTGATGTTTTTTGTAAAAATTAAAAATGGGTAAAAATTAATTTAATAAATAATTTTTAAAAGGTTAAAAAAAATTTGAAAGAATTTTTAGAAAACATGTTTTTGGAAGAAAATAGATTTTTGACCGAAGAGAGAAATGAAGTCGAATTTTATTAAAAACATTTTATCATTTATTTTTAGTAACAAAGAGTGGTAAAATGGAATTATTAATTGAAAATATCATCAATAAATAGAGGATAATAAAATAAAATGGGTTTATTAGATAATGATCAAATAATTTCTTTGAAATTCAAGAATAAAAAATCTTGATCAAAATGACTGAATTTTTTTTTTTTTTATTTTTGAAAAACACTTTATGGTTAAGTGAGAACCCACCAAGACTAATCTATTTCAAAGGATAATGGAGAACCAAAACCAAAAAATAAGACGAAACAGGATGGTTAAGGATCCTTACCTGCCATGAATGAAACAACCAGCCAAAAAAGCACTCGAATAGTTCAACATCTACCAAAGCCACTTGCACAATCCAAAACATCATGGAATTCGTCTAACCAAACCAAATTGGGGTCATGCGCGATGGAACATGATACAATGGCAGAGGGGACCAAGAAAATGCAGAACTATCCCGGCACTAAAGCCCTCGACATCCACCGGTGTCACAAACTGGTCTCAGGTCGAACCATCGTCGTCCGTGTATGTACCTACAATCATTCCACACCACGATTGCCCATGAAAACACTAGGAAGTGATCCTGAGCACCGGAGTATGACAACATGCAAAATCGGAAGGGGAAGAGGCAAGATTTGGAACGCAGAAAAGAGGCAATATCTAGAACGCAGGCAATGACCGCACCGAACCAAGCCCGTAGACAAAATAAGAACCTTCAAATGAACATCAGATAGTATGATGCCGAAATAAAAGATCCACTATCAACATGGCATCAGATAAGGTGAGTAGTAGAGGAGTCTCCATCTGGAAGAGATCCAGACCACACACGTAGATATCCCGACTGTATGTGTTGCTTCATCGAAGGGGGTGTTCTCGACCACACACAACACACGGGGTTTGGGAAGGCCGAAGGGTGCCACTCGATCCATCGATGACAGCAGCCTCGCAGTAGTGGGATCCGTTCTGGGTCATCAGATCTGGAAGGTTCCACAGACAGTGGCACTTGGGAGAGTTGCGGATCCGCCAGACAGTGTACCAGGAGGGGTTGGCAGCAACGTCGCGTGAGGGGGAGCCGGGTGAGAAGCCGAAGACGAAACCGCCGCCAATGCCACTTCGATGAAACCACGAGAAATCCTAGACTAGGGAGGGAGCGTATCTCTCGAGAGAGAACAAGGCCATCCTTAACTATCTTCTTATTTAATTCCTGATCATAATGAGATTGTGAAACAAACCCTTATAATGATCATAACATTTAAGTGAGAATTAGTCAATGAATCGATTATGTGTATCAAATGTAAATCCAAATAAAAAATTTTGAAATAAAACATAAGATAATGAAAAGTCACTACACACATAATCTTAGAATATTAAGGACAACAAAGAAGTAATATAACCTAATCAAAAGAAAGAAAGTTATGAAATTCTTTACCACTTGGTAACTTTTAAGTCAAATCCCCTTAGATGAAATAATTCAAATTAAAACTTAAAATAAAATTAATAATTAATTATTCATGATATTATATGTAAAAGTGTCAGTATATACACCATATAAAAGAAATTAGGATCATAACATTACAATATTCCATAATGAAATGAAATTGAGACAAAATCCATTACCTCACACTTATTTTTGGTTGAACATTATTTAACCTCTTTTATAGTGATTTTGGAAGTATTATTAACTTATTCAAAAACCATATTAATATTTATAATATTATATACGATCCTTTTATAATAACTTATCACTCGTTCGTTGATAATCTTTCATTATTTTCATTGTTTCGGGTGTTAATTATCTTGTTTTCACATGTGTGTTTCATCATAAAAGATCCAGTTCTTGAAAATATTATATAGTTATATCAGCTAAATAATAATAATCATGTAATAATTATCATATTTTTACTTAAAATTTTACTTCTAAAACTAATAAGTAATGACAGTTATGAAAAACGAAGTACATTACGATCATGAAGACAGTAGGTCGTATGTATGCATGAGCAACATTTCCATTTTCCAATGATCATTATGGAAATAAGGTAAGAAATATAAAATATTTAAAGAATAATAATAATATAAAATATACCATATTATATACTTATATATATCATACATGTGGTGTGGTTATGAAAAGAGATACACATCGCTTCGTGAAGGCGGTAGTCCACACGTACACGAACAATGTTATCATATTTAAGTGAGTATAAAGGTAAGAAATAAAATGATATATTATATTTTAAAAATTATAAACATGTCATGAATATAATAATTATGTAATTTATATAACATAAAATCATTAAATTTATCCTTATCACCTTCCATGTGAAGTGTTAGTGAAAGACAAATCACCTCACTTCACGAGGCGGTAGTCCGTCATACACATGAGTGACGTTATCGTATCTCCTATGGAATGGAAGGTGAAGAATATATATATGATATAATGAATATATAGGCATAAATATTTTATAAATATAATATACATACTTTAGATCCACCATCATACCCAACTGTGAAAGGTGGCAATGGAAGAATGAATGGCATTGATTCGTGAGGTGGTAGTCTGGCGTATACATGAATGATGATTTCATAACCCATTTCGTGGAAGTGGAAATGGTTGTAGGTCATGAAATTATTATAACAACATTACCATATATGGAAGATACTAAGGTTATTATATCATCATGGTTTAATACTAATCGAAGAAGGTGGAGAAAGAAATAAAATAAAGATGCTCGTTGAAGAACATTACCTCTTCTTCAGGTATCCTCCTTAGGTTTGCACTAAATCATTCCTAGGTTGAATTTTTGACCAAAATAATGCTTCTAGGATGATACAATGTAATTTGGGAAGTGATTTGGGATGGTATTTTTTGAACCAGATAGGTTTTAAGGTGTAATGAATAGAGGATAGGGGGTGTCCTTTTATAAGTGAGGTGAGCGGCACACTTGTAATTGTTTTTGAAAAGATTCAGTTATACCCACATTTTTTTCAAGTCAAAAGCATATAAAATGAGAAATTATATAACCTATAAGAGATAAGGTCAAAATATAGTTATCCAATTGGTGATATAAAATTTTATAGTTCATTTTAACCCTAATATTCTTAGTTTAACCCCTGATAAATCTCTTTTTACCTTAACTGCGATAATTAATTTTTACTAATTTCACTATTCATTTTGGTAAAAAATTAAGTTGAAATTAATATAAAATATAAATTATTATAATTAAAAATATGGAATCCATTTTTTCAAATTTAATTCACATAATTGTAAAATTTTAATTTAAAATTAATCTCATAGACGTGACGAGAAAGCGATTTTTTAAAGAGAAAATGTTCAAAATTTTACAAAGTTTTTATATCAAAATTAAATATGAAAATGATTACAATAAACTAAATTTTATTAAATTTTATAAAATTAACTAATTTTACTTTAATATAAATTCAAAATGTAACTTAACTTTATAAATAATTTAAGCAAAAAACAGTTTTCAATTAAAATTCAATATTTTTCACTATTCATTGAAAAATGAAATATTTCCCAAAAATACAAAAAATTTACCCTAATCTAATTTTTATATTATGATATAAAAAATGAAGTTTATTTTATCAAATAATTTTCTAAAATTGTTAAAAATTAATTTTAAATTACGTGCACAAAGTGCGACTAAACCGTCTTTTAGAAAAAATACAGTTTCTCAGAAAACATTTCTTTTTATTTTAAATAATATTTATTTTATTTATAATAATTAGATAACTATAATTTTTATAATTTAGTTATTACTATTCATACCTTCCAATTTAATGTCTAGGTTATAACTATTATATTAAATAATAATATTTTAATATTATTTCACATTTTATTTAAAATTGGTGTTGCGTGTAATGCAAACTAAACTCAGTGTTGTGTGTAATGCAAGATAAAATTATTGTTGCATGTAATGAAATATAAAATCAAAGTTTCATGTAATTTAATCTATTTAATATATTGAATTTTTTAAAAATTAATATATTGTAAAGTTTTGAGGTTCTTCTAAGCTTAGTGTCGTGTGTCGTATATGCTATAAAAAACAATGTTATTATTTTAGAATTTTGTGGTGTTTCATTCTCACCACATTAAACAAATTGAATACTCACAATTTAATATTGATATTGGTAATCAAAGGTTTGGTATTTGAAAATTCTTTTTTTTGAAAACCCACATCATAAAAGGGTTAATAAAGTATTATCATAATAAGAGATAATAAGAAATACAAGGGTCATATGGAATAACACATAACTTGGTTTCCTAGTAGGAGAACGTTGATGTAACATGAAGATATAGATATAGAAGAAAATTATAAATAATTATAGAGAGTGATTGTGGTCATTGATCACAAAAAGTTAATGGTCAATGGAAAGTTAAGGACCTCAAAACCATAAATCAAGTAGGTGTGAAAAAGGTCATTGATATCATCAGAAATGATGGTAATTGGATAAAATTTTATTTCAAAATAATTTTTCCTAAAGTTGAGGGATTCTTTTACTATCTAAGAATATAAGTAAATATACTCACTTGATACATTTCTATTTCATAATTATAATTTCATCCTTTGGTTGTGTTTTGATCAATTTCAAATTTATTGATTACTCCAAGAAATGAATATCCAAAAATGAATTTTTTAGTCCCTAAGCACTAAAATTCACTTTTAATGAGTCATAAGATCCATAATATAGTAACAAGTATTCCTTATGTCTCTAAATATTTCACAAAAACAATATGGTTGGTACAAGTTATCCAATATAATAAATTAATCTATAAACCAAAAAAGTAACACCACTAGTTCATCCTTAATATTTATTTTTCAAATTGTTTAACTAAAAAAAATACATATTAACCAGGACATCACACAGGCCAATGATAGGCGCTAAACCCTTATCATTCTTTGTTCATGAGTTCAAGCCACACATCCTTGCCCAATGCATTGGGTTTTTACCATGTATACGAGTTGTCTTTTTTTTAAATTATATTAATATATTCCTATAACTTTCCAAAAAATACGATGGTCATACTTGAAATAAAATTAATCATTAAATAATAATTTTACTATGGTTTTCAATACAATTTATTTATTTATTTTTTCAAAAATAATAATAATCTTGTTTAACTATTATTACAATATTAGTAATGATCATATTAACCCTAAAGGATGTCAATACCTTTAAACTTATGTCTATAAAATATAAAGGCATTATTCCCAAAATAAAATTTCCACTAAAACATATACTTGTCATAAATATCTCCTAAAATATCCTTAATCTTGGTAGACTCTAATTACATAAAACCTAAAAAGTTGTGTTTAAGAATTTAAACTTATGATTAACCTTAAACTCATAAACCAATAATTTTATCCATAACTCTTAAATCAATGAAGAAATATATGCTTCAAAAATTTGACATAATATGTAGATGTTTCAGGATTCTTATAACTAAAATACCATTGGTAAAATATTTCTAAAATTTAATTCTTGAATCACAATACACAAATACTATATTCATTTTATTTCAACATAGGTACTTCCTTACTCTTGGGGTTAATCTATCTAATTTGTTTTCATTATCTATTAAAATAATTTATAATGGTTTGTAATGAAAATGTGATTTATCTTAAGAATATCCCCTCAGAGTGTCAAACTAGGTATGTAGTAAGGCCCATTGTCGTGCACTAGGTGATGATCAGGTCAAGACCAATGCACCATTTTCAGAGTTATTACCCCTAGGAACACCTGCATGAGAACCACACCCACTTGCAATATCCATACAGGGATGTATTGAAAAAAAACTACATAATATCTACCATACCAAAACTTTAAGATGTTCTTCTATTCTTATCCTCAATTTCTATCACAAGGTTATGTTCCCTAATCTATGTTTTACTAAATATAGTTCCCAATATTTCTGCTAAAATTACTCTAATACCAACTGTAGAGACCCTGAACCCAGTATCCCAGATCCAGTGACTACTTTATTACATCAGCATAAATACAAGTAATCACATCTCAAAGTACTGAATAGTTTAGTAGTCTTAGTAAACTAGATATATACATGAGTCCCATATTACATTTGAAAACATAAATTGTATTTTTTTTGAGAATAAAATTATTCCCTCTTTCATATATTTTCTTATAAAACATTGTACACTTCATGGATTCCTGAGAAAGGAAATAAAATAAGGGTGAGCTCAAATACTCAGTAATAATTAATTATAATGGAAGCTATTATGAATCAATAAGCATAATCAATATAGAAAGATAAATAACTAAAAAAACATGTAATTTAAATAACATGAATATCATGATAAGATAAAGAATAATTAATATGTAAAGTTAAATAACTAAACACACATTCCATTTAAATAACCTGATAAGGCCTAATCAACATAGAAAGGTAAATAATTGAAAACACATTCCGTTCAATCAATGAACTGCAACCAGAGATAATATCATTGTGAAAATTTAATGGTTAATAATAACTGAATTCTTAATGAAAAAAATGATCAATTATTGGACATCATGTCTCAGGGACATGATACCTCTACCATCAATAGCTTTCACAAGATGGTTTAAAACTAGAGGTAAAAACCAGTTTAATGCTAGCTTATTGATTTGTCTCATGAGACCTACCGATGCATTGAGGGGATATATAATACTAGTCCTCATCCGTCACTACAGGTCCAAATAATTCCTTATATATATAATAATAAATTTAATTCATGAATAAATATGACTTAATATCAAATATCTGTATTGATTAAAGGATATAGATTTATTAATATTTCCTCAATTAATCAAATTACTTTCAAAGTAAAACACCATACATAGGAATGAGATACTGTTTAAGAAATAAGCATATCCATGATAAAATAAAATGGATATTTAGGGGAAATTTAATTTTTAATTATCATAATAAAGTTAATATTTCAAGGGGAAGTTAACGACTACAAAAATTAATCAAGGAAGTGAATGTCAATACTTTACTTAGTCAAAATGACCATAAACACTCTATAGGAAGAATAAGGATGGAATCAATACAACATATACCCATTGGAGTAATAATAAATATGTGTTGTCATTGATAAATAAAAATACCATAAAAATATTTTTAAAAACATTCTTAAGGAAAATATATTTTTTATTTTAAAAATCACTTTTTAAAACATAAAACATTTTTGAAAATCCTTTTCTTGGAAAATAACTTTTAAAAACTAATAATTTACAGAATATTAGGAAAATATTTCTTTAAAATAACCTTGTAAATATGAAAAGTAATCTTTAAATAAATTTCAGTCATGTTGTCAGATAATTTCATATATACCGTACAAGTTAAAAAGAACATTACTTTTTCACTATAAAAATCTTAGAGTGGTGCCTTGTTTGTAAAATGACAAGATAATTACTTGATTTTTTTTTTCAAAATATAAAAAATGGGTAAAAAATTATTTAATAAATCATTTTTAAAATGTTAAAAACATTTTTGAAAACATTTTTTGAAAACTTGGTTTTGGAAGAAAACAGATTTCCGACCGAAGAGAGAAATGATTTCATATTTTCTTAAAAACATTTTATCAATTATTTTAAGTACCAAAGTGTGGAGAAATAGTAATATTACCTAAAAATATCATGAATAACCATATTATAAGAAAATAAAATGGGTTTATTTGATAATTATCAAATAATTTCCTTGAAATTCAAGAATAAAAAATCTCAATGAGAATGATATTGTGAAATAAACCCTTACAATGATCATAACATTAAAGTAAGAATTAATCAATGAATCAATTATGTATATCAATTTTAAATCAATATAATTTTTTTAAATACAACATAATATAATAAAAAGTAATTAGACTCATGATCTTATAATATCAAAGACAATTAAGAAGTAATATAACCCAATGAAAAGAAAATGAGTTATGAAATTATTTACCACTTGGTAAATTTTAAGTAAAATCCTATTAGATGAAATAATTCAAATTAAAACTTAAAATATATTTAAGAATTAATTATTCATTATATTACATGTAAAAGTTACAATATATACACAATATTAAAGAAATTAGGTATATAACATTACAATATGCCACAATGAAATGAAATTGAGACGAAATCCCCAACCGCATGCTTACTTTTGGTTGAACGTTATTTAACCTTCTATATAGTGGTTTTTAACATTTTATTAAATTATTCCAAAACCATATTAATATTTATAATATCATATATTATCCTATTATAACATCTTATCGCCTGTTCGTTAGTATTTTTTATTATTTTCATTGTTTTGTGTGTTAATTGCCTTCTTTTCTCATGCATTTTTCATCATGAAAGATTCGATTCTAGAACATATGATAGAGTTATATCATATCCATAATAATATAAATGATATAATTATCATATTTTTATATAAATTTTAATTTTAAAACCAATCATGAATGACGGTTATGAAAAATGAAGTATGTTACGATCATATAGACGGTAGGCTATACGCACGCATGAGTAACGTTTCCATTTTCTAATGATCTATATGGAAAGAATGTAAAAAATATGTAATATTTAAAAAATGATAATAATATCATATATACCATATTACATACTTATATATATTATCCATGATGTGCGGTGATGAAAAGAGAGTCGCATCACTTTGTGAAGACGGTAGTCCACACGTACACGAACGATGTTATCATCTTTAAGTGAGTGGAAAGGTAAGAAAGAAAATGATATATTATCTTTATAGAATGATAAATATATCATGGATATAATAATTATATCATTTATATCATATATAATCATTAAATTTATCTTTATCACCTTCCATGTGAATCATTAGTGAAAGACGGATCACATCGATTCGTGAGGCGGTAGTCCGCTATACAATGAGAGACGTTATCGTATCTCCTGTGGAATGGAAGGTGAAATATATATATATTATATAATGAATATATAGGTATAAATATGTTATAAATATAATATACATACTTCATATCCATCATCATACCCAACTGTGAAAGGTGACAATGGAAGAACGAATGTCATCAATTTGTGAGGTGGTAATACGCCATATACACAAACGATGATTTCGTAACACATTTTATGGATGTGGAAATGATTGTAGGTCATGAAATTATTATAAAAAAAATTCAATTATATAGAATATAATGAGGTTATTATATCATCATGGTTTAATAATAATTTAAGGAGGTGGAGAAAAAAATAAAATAAAGACGCTCATTTAAGAACATTACGTATTCTTCAGGTATCCTCCTTAGGTTTGAACTAATGCCTTAATAGGTTGTATTTATTCCCAAAATAATGATTCTAAGATGATAGGAGGTAAGTTTTAAAGTGATTTTGTTAGGTATTTACCGAACCACAGAGGTTTGAAGGTGTGAAGAAGAGAGAAGAGGGGGTGGCCTTTTATAAGTGAGGTGAGTGACACACTTGTAATTTTTTGAAAAGATTAAATCATACCCAAATTTTTTTCATGCCAAAAGACTCCAAAATAGGAAATTATCAAACCTATAAGATATAAGTTCGAAATATAGTCAGCAAATGGGTGCTGGACAAGCTTTTAGGTCATTTTTAACCCTTATTTTCTTAGTTTAATCCCTAGTAAATTCGTTTTTACCTTAACAGTAATAGTTAATTTTTACTGATTTCACTATTCATCTTGATAAAAAATCAAGTTGATCTTATTATAAAATATAAATTATTATAATTCAAAACATTGAATCCATTTTTCCAAATTCAATTCATATAATTGTAAAATTTTAATTTAAAATTAATCCTGTAGAGGTGATGAGAAAGCGAGTTTTTAAAGAGAAAATGTTCAAAAGTTTACAAAGTTTTTATATAAAAAATCAATATGAAAATGATTAAAATGAACTGAATTGGATTAATTTATATAAAATTTAACTAATTTTAAATTAATACAAATTAAAAAATATAACTTAACTTTATAAATAATTTAAACAAAAAGGTAGTTTTCAATTAAAATTCAGTATTTTTCATTATTCAATGAAAAATGAAATATTTCAGAAAAATACCAAAAATTTACCCTAAGATAATTTTTATATTATGATTTAAAAAATGAATTTTATTTTATCAAATAATTTTCTAAAAGTGTTAAAAATTAATTTTAAATTATGTACGCAAAGTGTGACTAAACCATCTTTTAGAAAAAATATAGTTTCTCTGAATTTTTTTAATTTTTAATGATACTTATTTTATTTATAATCAATAGATAACTATAATTTCAATAATTTATTTATTAATATTCATACCCACCAATTTAATGTCTAGGTTATAACTATCATATTAAATAATAATATTTCACATTTCATTTAAAATAATATTTTAATAATAATATTTTATCCCACTGTTACATGTAAAAAAAGATAAACTTATTATTGAAAGTAATTAAATCTAAACTTAGCATTTTGTGTAATGAAATCTATTTAATATATTTAATTTATTTAAAAATAAATATATCATAAATTTTCAGGATTCTTCTAAGTTTGGTGTCACCTGTCATATACGATATTGAAAATAATGTTCTTATTTTATAATTTTGGGGTATTACATTCTCACCACCTTAAATAAATTGTGTCCCCACAATTTAATCTTGATCTCGATAATCAAGGGTTTGATTTTTGATTTTTTTTTGAAAACCCACATGCTAAAAGGGTTAATAAAATATCCTCCTAATAAGAGAGAATGGGAAGTACAAGGGTCATATAGAATAACACATAACGTGGTTTCCAAGTAGAATAACATTAGTGGCAATTGATGATATGGACATGGAAGAAGAACATAAATAATTATAGAGAGTGATTATGGTCATTGATCACAAAAAGTGAATGATCCATGGATAGTTATGGATCAAAAAACCATAAATCAAGCAGGTGTAAAAAAGGTTATTTATATCATCAGAAATTATGGTAATAGGATAAAATTTTATTTCAAGATCCTTTTTCATAAAGTTGAGGAATTATTTTACTATTTAAGAATATAAGAAAATATACTTACTTGATACATTTATATTTTATAGGTACAATTTCATCCTTTGGTTGTGATTCCATCAATTTATAATTCATCACTTACTCTGAGAAATGAATATCTGAAAATGAATTTTTTATGCCTAAAGCACTAAAATTCACTTTTAACAGATTATAAGATCCATAATACAGTGACAAGTATTTTCATCTGTCTCTAAATATTTTTCAAAACCAATATAGTTGGCACAAGTTATTCAATATAATAAATTAATCTATGAAACTCAAAAGTAATACCATTAGTTCATCCTTAATATTTATTTTTCAAATCATTTAACTAAAACTGAAGACATATTAACCAGGACATCACATAGGCTAATGGTAGGCGCTAAACCCTTATCGTCCTTCCATCATGGGTTCAAGCCGCGTGGCCTTTCCTGATGCATCGGGTTGTCACCTAGCATACGAGTTTACTATAATAATATAATTCCTATAATTTTCCCAAAAATATGACGGACATACTTTAAATAAAATTAATCATTAAATAACCTTTTTACTAAGGGTTTCAATACAATTTATTTATTTATTTTTTCACAAAGTTTAATAATCATATTTGACTATTATTAAAATGTCTTTAATGATTATATTAACCCTAAAGTATATTAATATAATTAAAATTATATATATAAAATGTAAATTCATTATTCCTAAAATAAATTTTCCACCGAAACATATACTTTCCATAAATTTCTCCTGAAAGACCCTTAATTTTGGTAGACTCCAATCACATAAAACCTAAAATGGGGTGTTTAATATTTTGAACTTATGATCAAACTTAAATTCATAAATCCATAATACTTCCTTCAAATTCATTTTTTTTATTATAAACCAAAAACACTTTTAAGGAAAAAGTGAGAAACCCCAAGAAAAAACAAAGTTGTTAAAGGACAACTTAAGCCTATTGACATTTTTATCCTTCGAAAGTTCCCAGAAAAAAGAAGTTACCGATGTTTTTGGATCATCCTTTATAAGGTCTTTAAATCGACGCACCAATATGCCCCACACTTGTATATATTCCTCTTGGTTGTTTTCCCCCGTATTGAGACCTCTTACTAGGATATGATTCTGCTTGTCAATCCAGTCCCTCTGTGCCAACAAGCCTGTACCCTAGTAGTACATGCTTCTGCTTGGCATCCAAAAGACCCAGGATCAAATCCAGGCAGGAGAAAATTTCTGGGATATTGTAGCAGTACTGTAGCAGGGCACTGTAGCAGTACTATAGCAGCGGTGGAACTGTAGCAGTGGTAGCACTATAGCGGCAGAGGGATTGTAGCAATAACTGTAGCAGCAACAGCTGTACTGTAGCAGGTACTACAGCAGAGCGAGTACTGTAGTAGTACTGTTCACTGAGGGGTCCTTTGGGCCATAATAATGGGATTTCAAGCCTTGTATTCAGGCTACTTGTCCTTAGGCCTTCGGGCTATGTAATGGGTCTCCCTCTACCCAGTCTAAAGAGGTCTTTCCTTTAAATAATAAATTGATGCTTCGACCCCAACCTTTAAAAAAAATCCAATCCCTATGTTCTCTATTGGTGTCTACCCGAATGGTTCTTTATATAATTTTATCACCATCATTTTATGCATTGGTCACAAGAGATTACTCCTCTATTTATTCTCTAGAATGTAGTAGTAGCTTCACGGGTTGCTCAGCATCCATGCATGTATTCTGCATTACATCCCTAGTGGGAATAACCCCCTCAACTACAGCGACCACAGCCCCTGCTCAAACTTCATTTACATTTAAGTTGAGAACACCTTCCCTCACTTGGTCCTTCACCTTCTTGGTAGAGCGGGTCTCCATTGGTGAAGGAAAGTATGAATAATCCTTGCATCCTTTCTTCCTGCCACACTTGCCCTTCCTCTTCCTTGGACTGCAAGTGTCGCTACCGTAGAATTCATGACCATTGAATCATGACAACTGGCTAGAAGAGTCACCACCAAAATCCTTATGCGGGATACCTTTCTCCTCATTGTGAGGTACTGTCCAATCAGCCTCCTGGTTTTTCCCTTCATCCTCCAAGCTCCCAAATCAGTTACACAGCTTAATAGCTGGTAACACTCTCCTCGAGAATGACCTGATCACTGGATATGGCTCAACCTAGGGACCCTCAAATCCCTTGCTCTCAAGTCTTGCAAGAACATCCTCCATATAAAAAGATTACTTGGGGGCCTTTGGACCTTCCTCAGTGCCCATTTGAGTTCCCATAGTTGGGTTAGAATCACTGCCTATCAAGCTCACCACACCTTCCTCAATTGAGCTGGATGTAACTGGAGGATCCACCGTAGACACTGCTAAGGGACCCTCCTATTAAACTCCATTTAGACCCAAATAATGTTTTAAATGGGAAAAATATCCACAACCCATGGCCCTGCCTCTTTAATAATCTCACTCTTTACTGCCACTGTAGAAACCACGAGACAACACTGCTGGAGCTGAGACTCCCGAATGCTGGACTCATCAACTGGAAATTCCGCATGATCTATCACCTTTGGAGCATCCCTAAGCACCTCATCATACTCGACCAAACCATCACTACCCCGCACCTGGACTATGGGACCAACCTACACATAAAATCCCTTAGAAGTACTGATCACAGTTTGCCTAACCCAGATCCCATGATGGCAACCAGAATCCAAATGTCCTAGCCTGTGGCATCCTAAGAAGAACGCTGACCACGATTCAAACCCCACCCTATATTTCCATCGAAAATCTTCTCCTACCGAAATCCACAGCCACTCCACTAGAGGTATTGAAACATCAACCTCAATACATACACGTGGTAATATAGGGTGACAAACCACTCTCGTGCGATCAGGAGAACACAAAAATCTTCCAACCATATTCCCTAGAATACATATAATAAAAGGGGTCTGGAAAAGAAGTGGCATATTTGGAAAGTTTACCCACATCGATGAAAAAGGCAGGTCGTGATTCATGATGAAATTTGAAGAACATCAAAGGAGATTAAAACCACACCCATTGAAGACATGAGGAGCACTGGACCAGGCAGTGATTAGGTCATCCTCCGAGGAGAAGCAGATCATCAATTGGCGCCGATCGAGAAGACCCACCACCGTTCGATCTTGAAGACCCCATGAATCGAAGAAAAATCTGTCAAACATGTCAACCAAGGGAAGAATACCCCTAAATTGAGGCACCAACATCGATCTATGAAGGTCTGCAACTACGTTGAACTCCTTTAAAGAAATTTCGAGCTGGGGCAATCCTTCATGAAGTTCGAGAACCTTAGGGCTAAGAGGGATCGATGAGAAATGATGAAGGAAGGTCGGGTTAGTGAAAGGGGTGAAATTTTGAACCATTATGGAGGAAGGGAGATCATTCCCCCCTCCCCCCGCCAAGGAGAAGGTGGCTAGAGCCACATCCATCTCTGCTAGGGCATCGCCGCCGAAGGGACGGCTAATGGTAGATATCAATCAATGGTCAAACCATAATGGTATCCATAACTATTAAGTTAATGAAGACATATATGCTTCTAAAATTTTACACTTTCCTTAGATGTTTTATGATTATTGTAATCAAAATACCATTGGTAAAATAATTATACAATTTAATTATTGAATCACAATACACAAATACATTATCTGTTTTATTTTCAAAGAGGTCCTTTTTTCTGTAGGGGTTAAACTAGGTCATCCTTTTTCATTATCTATTCAAATACTTCATAATTATTTTTAATTAAAATGTGATTTATCCTAATCATATCCCCTAGGAGTATCAAACTAGGTGTGCGGTAAGGCCCATTTTTGTGTAACAGGTGATGACCGGGTCAAGCCCAATGAGACCTTTTAAGAGTTATTATCCCTAGGAAAATCTCTAACAGAACCACATCCACTTGTAGTATCCAAATAGGGATACGTTTCAAGGAAAAACTACATAATATCTACCTTACGAAAACTTCAATATGTTATTATATACTTATCATCAAATTCTATCATAGGGTTATATTATATAATATATGTTTTTCTAAATCTAGTTCCCAATATTTTTACTAAAATTTCTCTAATAACAACTATAGAGACCCCAACCCTTGTAGCCCAGATCCAGTGCTTTCTTTAAAACATCAACATAAATACAAGTAATTGCATCCAGAAGGACCAAATAATATAGTAGTCTTAGTAAACTAGATATATACCTGAGTCCAATATTATATTTTAAAACACACATTATAATTTTTTTAGAATAACATTATTCCATCGAGTATATCTTTTCTTATCATACATATTACAATTCATGGATTCCTAAGAAAGCAAGTAAAATAATGTTGATATCAAATTCTCAGTAAGGGTTAAGTACAATGGAAGCTATCACGAATCAATAAATATAATCAACATGGAAAAGTAAATAACTGAACACACATACCATTTAAATAACATGACTATCATTATAAGATAATGAATAATCAATATGGTAAGGTAAATATCTGAACACAAATTCAATTTAAATAAATTGATATGGCATAATCAATATGGCAATGTAAATAACTGAAAACCCATGAATTTTAATCAATGAACTGCATCCATAGAAAATATCATTGTGAAAATATCATGGTTAATAATAACTGAATTCTTAATAAAGGAAAATCTTAATTATTGGACATCATGTATTAGGGACATGAAACCTTTACCATCAAGATCTTTTATAGGATGGTTTAAAACTAGAGGTAAAAATATGTTTAATTCTAGCTTATCTATTTGTATCATGAGACCATTAATGCATTGAGGGGCTATATAATACCATTCCACACCCACCATTGTAGTTCTAAATAATTCCTTATATATTGAATAATTAATTTAATTTATGACTCAATATTCCTTAATAGTAAATTTTCATATTGAGTAAATGATATAGATTTATCAATATTTCCCCAATCAATCAAATAACCATAAAAGTAAAAAATTGTGCATAGGAATGAGATATGATTTAAGAAATAAGTATATCTATGATAAAAAATATGTATATTTAGGGAAAATTTAATGTCTAATGATCATAATAAAGTAAATATTTCAATGGAAATTAAATGACTACAAAAATTAATCAAGGAAGTGAATATCCATACTTTCATTAGTCAAAATGACCATAAAAACTCCAAATAAAGAATTAGGATGGTATCAATACAAAATATAACCATTGGAGTAATAATAAAGGGTTGTTTTAGTTGATGAATAGAAACACCATAAAAATATCATTAAAAACATTCTTGGGGAAAATAAACTTTTTTACTTTGAAAATAACTTTTGAAAACATAAAACATTTTGAAAATAATTTTCTTTGAAAATAAATTATAAAAACTAAGAATTTCCTGAATATTATAAAAAAAATTATTTAAAAATAACCTTGTAAACTTTCAAATTAATCTTCAAGGAAATGATGGGCCATATCATTAGGTAATTCCATACATTTTGTACAAGTTAAAAGGAATATTCCTTTTTCACTGTAAAAAGGTTAGAGAAGTGCCTTGTTCAGAAAATGTTAAGATGATTCCTTTGAAAAAAAAATTAAAAATTAAAAATGGATAAAAATTAATTTAATAAATAATTTTGAAAAGATTAAAAAAAAATTTAAAACATTTTTAGAAAATATAGTTTTGGAAGAAAATAGATTTCCTACCAAAGAGATAAATGAAGTTAGATTTTTTAAAAAAAATTATCAATTATTCTAAGAAAAAAAGAGTAAAAAATGGTACTATTACTTTAAAATATAATGAATAACCATAGAATAAGAAAAATAAAATGGGTTTATTAGATAATGTTCAAATAATTTCCTTGAAATTCAAGAATAAAAAATCTTGATCAGAATGAGATTGTGAAAAAAAACCCTTATAATGATCATAATATTGAACTGAGAATTAATCAATGAATGGATTATGTGTATAAAATGTAAATCCACATAAAAAAATTGGAAATAAAACATAATATAATAAAAATTAATTACACACATAATCTTATAATATCAAAGACAATGAAGAAGTAATATAACCCAATAAAAAGAAATTGAGTTATGTAATTATTTGCTACTTGGTAACTTTTATGTCAAATCCCATTAGATGAAATAATTCAAATATAAACTTAAAATATAATGAATAATGAATTATTAATGATATTACATGTCAAATGGGAAGTATATACACCATATAAAATAAATTAGGTTTACAACACTACAATATGTCTCAATGAAATGAAATTGAGATGAAATCCTTTACCTCACGTTTCCTTTTGGTTGACCATTATTTAACCTTCTTTATAGTGGTTATAAACATGTTATAAACTTATTATAGAACCATATTAATATTTATAATATCATATATTATCCTTTTAAAACATCTTATCACCTGTTTGTTAATAATCTTTAATTATTTTCATTATTTTGGGTGTTAATTGTCTAGTTTTCTCATTCGTGTTTCATCATGAAAGATATGATTTGTGAATATATTATATAGTTCTATCATCTTTAGAATAATATTAATGATATAATTATCATATTTGTACATAAATTTTACTTTTAAAATCAATCATGAATGACAGTTATGAAAAATGAAGTACGTTATGATCATGGAGATGGTAGGTCGTATGTACGCATGAGTAATGTTCTATTTTCCAATGACAATTATGGAAATAAGGTAATAAATATATAATATTTATATAATTATAATAATATCATATATACCATATTATATACTTATATATATCATTCATGTTGTGTGTTTATGAAAAGAGAGTCACATCACTTTGTGAAGGCAGTAGTCCACACGTACATGAACAATGTTATCATCTTTAAGTGAGTGGAAAGGTAAGAAATAAAATGATATATTATCTTTAAATAATGATAAATATGTCATGAATATAATAATTATATAATTTATATCAAATATAATCATAAAATTTATCCTTATCACCTTCCATGTGAAGCATTAGTGAAAGATGAATCACATCGCTTTACGAGGCGGTAGTCCGCTATACACACGAGCGGCATTATTTTATATCCTATATAATAGAAGGTGAAATATATATATATATACGATATAATTAATCTAAAAGTATAAATATGTTATAAATATCATATACATACTTTATATCCATCATCATACCCAATCATGAAAGGTGGTAATGGAAGAATGAATGACAACGATTCGCATGGTGGTAGTGTGTTGTATACACAAAAATGATTTTATAAACCATTTGATGGAAGTGGAAATGGTTATAGGTCATTAAATTATAAAAAAACCCTTTATATTTATGATACTGAGTTTATTATATCATCACAGTTTAATAATAATTGAAGTAGGTGGAGAAAGAAATAAAATAAAGATGTTTGTTGAAGAACATTACCTCTTCTTCGGGTATCCTCCTTAGGTTTACACTAAATCCTTCCTAAGTTGGATTTTTTCCCATAATAATTCTTTTAAGATGATATGAGGTAATTTTAGAAGTAATTTGGGCAGGTATTGGCTGAACCATAGAGGTTTTAAGGTGTGAATAATAGAGGATAGGGGGTGCCCTTTTATAAGTGAGGTGAGCGGCACACTTGTAATTTTTTAAAAATATTTAATAATACCCATGTTTTTTTCATGTCACAAGCCTCAAAAATGGGAAATTATCAAAATTATAAGATATAAGGTATAAATATGGTCAGAAAATGGGTTCTAGACAAGTTTCTAGGCCATTTTAACCCTTATTTTCTTAGTTTAACCCCTCGTAAATCTGTTTTTACCTTAATCGTGATAATTAATTTTTATTGTTTTCACTATTCATCTTGGTAAAAAATTAAGTTGAACTTATTATAAAATATAAATTATGATAATTAAAAATATAGAATTTGTTTTTCTAAATTCAATTCATACACTTGGAAAATTTTAATTTAAAATTAATCCTGTAGAGGCGACGAGAAAATGAGTTTTTAAAGAGAAAATGTTCAAAAGCTTACAAAGTTTTTATATCAAAACTCTATATAAAAATGATTCCAATGACCTAAATTAGACTAATTTATATAAAATTTAACTAATTTTACTTACCAATTAAAAATAAAACTTAAATTTATAAATAATTTAAACAAAAATGAAGTTTTCAATTGAAATTCATTATTTTCACTATTCACTGAAAAATGAAATATTTCAGAAAAATACAAAAAATTTACCCTAATATAATTTTTATATTATAAATTCAAAAATTAAGTTCATTTTATCAAATAATTTTTTAAAAGTTTTAAAAATTCATATTAAATTACGTGCGCAAAGTGCACCTAAACTTCCATTTAGAAAAAAATACAATTTCTCAGAAAACATTTATTTTTTATTTTAAATGATTCTTATTTTATTTCTAATAAATAGATAACTATAATTTTCATAATTTAGTTATTACTATTCATACCCGCCAATTTATTTTCTAGGTTATAACTATTATATTAAACAATAATATTTTAATAATATTTCACATTTCGTTTAAAATCAGTATTGCGTGTAACGCAAGATAAAACCAGTGTTGTGTGTAACATAAGAAAAAATTATTGTTTCATGTAATGAAATATAAAATCATTGTTGGGTGTAATGAAATCTATTTAATAGATTTAATTTATTTAAAAATAAATATATCATAAATTTTGAGGGTTCTTCTAAGATTGGTTTCACATATCGTATACGTTATCGAAAACAATGTTCTTATTTTTGAATTTTGGGGTGTTACATTCTCCCCACCATAAATAAATTACATCCTTGCAATTTAATCTTGATCTCAGTAATCAAGGGTTTGATATTTGAAATTTTTTTTTAAACCCACATCATAAAAGAGTTAATAAAATATTCTCTTAATAAGAGAGAATGGGAAGTACAAGGGTCATATGGAATAACACGTAACTTGGTTTCCAAGTAGGATAAAATTGATGGAAATTAAAGATATAGAAATGGAAAAAAAGAATAAATAATTATAGAGAGTGCTTGTGTTCATTGATCAAA
This sequence comes from Viscum album, assembly GCA_963277665.1. Classification (NCBI taxonomy): domain Eukaryota; kingdom Viridiplantae; phylum Streptophyta; class Magnoliopsida; order Santalales; family Viscaceae; genus Viscum; species Viscum album. The sequence continues at coordinate 123,360,607 of OY728150.1, forward strand.
AAAAGTGAACGATCAATATAAAGTTAATTACCTCAAAACCATAAATCAAGAAGGTGTGAAAAAGGTCATTGATATAATCAGAAATGACGATAATAGGACAACATTTTATTTCAAGATTATTTTTTATAATGTTTAGGAATTATTTTACTATATAAGAATATAAGGAAATATACTTACTTGATACATTTCTATTTAATAAGTACAATTTCATCCTTTGGTTGTGCTTTAATGAATTTCTAATTCATCACTTAATATGAGAAATGAATATCTGAAAATAAATTTTTTATTCCTAAAGCACTAAAATTCACTTTTAACGGATCATAAGATCCATAATAGAGTGACAAGTATTTCTGTTTATCTCTAAATATTTTCCAAAACCAATATAGTTGGCACAAGTTATCCAATATAATAAATTAATCTCTAAACCTCAAAAGTAACACCACTGGTTCATCATTAATATTTATTTTTCAAATCGTTTAACTAGAAACAATGAATTATTAACCAAGACATCACATAGGCCAGTGATAGGCGCTAAACCCTTATCATCCTTCCATCATGGGTTTAAGACCCATGACCTTTCCTGTTGCATCAGGTTGTCACTTAGCATGCGATCTTTCCTTTTTCTAATCTATATTAATATAATTCCTATAATATTCCCAAAAATATGATGGATATACTTGAAATAAAATTAGTAATTAAATAATATTTTTAATAATGTTTTCAATACAATTTATTTATTTATTTTTTCACAAAGTTTAATAATATTATTTAACTACTATTACAATGTCATTAATGATCATATTAACCCAAAAGGATATCAATAACTTTAAACTTATGTCTATAAAATGTAAATAAATTATTTCTAAAATAACATTTTCATTGAAACATATAATTTCCATAATTTTCTCCTGAAATATTCTTAATTTCGGTAGACTCCAATCACATAAAACCTAAAAAGGGGTGTTTAAGACTTTGAACTTACGATTAACCTTAAACTCATAAACCCATAATGTTATCTATAACATTAAGTTAATGAAGACGTATACGATTCAAAAATTTGAAACAATCCTTAGATTTTTTAGGATTATTATAACCAAAGTACCATTGGTAAAATACTTCTACAATTTAATTCTTGAATCAAAATACACAAATACTTTATATATTTTATTTCTATATAGGTTCTTTGATCTAGGGGTTGAACTAGATCATTAATTGTCATTATCTATTCAAATACTTCATAATGGTTTATAATGAAAATATGATTTATCCTAAGCATATCCCTTGGGAGTGTCAAACTAGGTGTGCAGTAAGACCCATTGTCATGCAACAAGTGACGATCGGATCAATCCCAATGTAACCTTTTCAGAGTAATTACCCCTAGGCACATCTGTACCAAAACCATGTCTACTTTAAGTATTCAAACAAAGATGAATTTCAAGGAAAAACTATATAATATATACCTTAATAAAATTTTAATATTTTCTTATATACTTATCCTAAAATTATATCATAGGGTCATGTTCTTTGATATATGTTTTCCTAAATATAGTTTTAAAGATTTCTACTAAATTTCCTCTGATACCAATTGTAGCAACCCCAAATCTGGTATCCTAGATCCAGTTCCTAATTTATTACATTGGCATAAATACGAGGAATTGCATCCTGAAGGGCCGAATAGTTTAGTGGTGTTGGTAAACTAGATATATACTTGAGTCCCATATTATATTTGAAAACCAAAATTATAACATTTTTTGAGAATAACATTACTCCCTATAGAATATCTTTTATTATCAGACATAGTACACTTCATGGATTCCTGATAAAGAAAATAAAATAATTTTGAGCTCAAATAGTTAGTAAGGGTTAAGTACAATAGAAGCTATTATGAACCAATAAGCATAATCAACATGGAAAGGTAAATAACTAAACACAAATTCCAACCTTTTAAAAAAAATAAACACAAATTCCATTTAAATAACTTGAATATCATGATAAGATAAGGAATAATAAATATAGAAAGGTAAATAAGTGAACAAAAATCCCATTTAATTAACTTGATATGGAATATTCAATATGGCAAGTTAAATAACCAAAAACCGATGCCATTTAATCAATGAACTGCATACAGAGATAATATCATTGTAAAAATCTAATGGTTAATAATAAATGAATTCTTAACGAAGGAAATGGTTAATTATTGGATGTCATGTATCAGGTATATAAAACATCTACCATCAAGACCTTTCACAAGATGGTTTAAAACTAGAGGTCAAATCCTATTTAATGCTAGATTACCGATTTGTCTCATGAGACCTACCGATGCATTGGGGGGTTATATAATACTAGTCCCCACCCATAACTATAGGTTCAAATAATTCATCATATATCAAATAATCAATTTAATACATGAATAAATATGAATTTACATCAAAATATCCGTATTGAGTAAGGGATATAGATTTATCATTATTTCTCCAGTCAATCAAATACCTTTCAAAGTAAAATACCATATATAGGAATGAGATAAGGTTTAAGAAATAATTATATCCATAATAAATAATATGGATATTTAAGGGAAATTTAACATCTAATGATCACAATAAAGTGAATATTTCAATGGAAAGTTAATGAATACAAAAATGAATCAAGGAAGTGAATGAAAATACTTTCCTTTATCAAAATGACCATAAAACATCCAGAGAAATAATAAGGATGGTATCAATACAACATATACTCCTTGGAGTAATAATAAAGGGTTGTTTTAATTGATGGATATAAATACCATAAAAATATCTTTAAAAATATTCTTGAGGAAAATATTCTTTCTATTTTGAAAATCACTTTTTAAAACAAAAAACATTTTGAAAATACTTTTCTTTGAAAATCACTTTTAGAAACTAAGAATTTACAAAATATTAGGGGAAAAAATTCTTTAAAAATAACCTTTTAAACTTTGAAAGTAATCTTTAATGAAATTATGGGTCATATCATCAGATAATTCCGTACATGTCATACAAGTTAAAAAGAACATTTTGTTTTCATTGTAAAAAGGTTAGAGAAGTGCCTTGTTCAGAAAATGATAAGATAATTCCTTTGATTTATTTTGTAAAAATATAAAATGGGTAAAACTTTATTTAATAAATTATTTTTAAAAGTTTAAAATAATTTTTTAAAACATTTTTAGAAAACATGGTTTTAGAAGAAAACAAATTTTCGACCAAAGAGAGAAATGAAATAAGATTTTATTAAAAACATTTATAAATTATTTTAAGTACCAAAGAGTAGAAAAATAGTAATATTACGTTAAAGTATCATGAATAAATAGAGTATAAGAAAATAAAATGGTTTTATTAGATAATGATCAAATAATTTCCTTGAAATTCGAGATTAAAAAATCTCGATTAGAATGAGATTATGAAATAAACCCTTATAATGATCATAACATTGAAGTGAGAATTAATCAATGAATTGATTTTGTGTATAAACTTTAAATCCACATAAAACAATTGGAAATAAAAAATAATATAATCAAAAGTCATTACACACATAATCTTATCATATGAAAGATAATGAATAAGTAATATAACCCAATGAAAAGAAATTGAGTTATATAATTCTTTACCACTTGGTAAATTTTAAGTCAAGTTATCTTAGATGAAATAATTAAAATTTAGACTTAAAATACCATTAATAATGAATTATTAATTCTATTAAATTTCAAATGGTAAGTTTATACACCATATAAAATAATTTATGTGAATAACATTATAATATGCCTCAATGAAATGAAATTGAGACGAAATCCATTACCTTATGCTTCCTTTTGGTTGAACATTATTTAAAATCTTGTATAGTAGTTTTAAACATGTTATTAACTTATTAAATAACCATATTAATATTTATAATATAATATATTATCATTTTATAACATCATATTTCCCATTCATTAATAATCATTCATTACTTTCATTATTTTAGGTGTTAATTTCCTTGTTTTTTCATGCATGTTTCGTCATAAAAGATTCAGTTCTTGCATATATTATATAGTTCTATCACATAAATAATAATAATACTTACATAATTATCATATTTTTACATAAATTTTACTTTTAAAACCAATCATGAAACATGGTTATGAAAAATGAAGTATGTTACGATCATGGAGACGATATGTCGTACGTACACATGAATAACGTTTCTATTTTCCAATGATCATTAAGGAAAGAAGGTAAGTAATATATAATATTTAAATAATGATCATAATATCATATATAATATATTATATACTTATATATATCATCCATATGGTGTGGTGATGAAAAGAGAGTCACATTGCTTCGTGAAGGTAGTAGTCCACACGTACACGAATGATGTTATCATCTTTAACTAAGTGGAAAGGTAAGAAAGAAAATGATATATTATCTTTAAATATTATAAATATGTCAAAAATAATAATTATTCCATGTATATCATATATAATAATTAACTTTATCCTTATCTTCTTCCATGTGAAGCGTTATTGAAAGACGAATCACATCGTTTCGTGAGGCGGTAGTCCGCAGTACACACGAGCGACGTTATCATATCTCCTAAAAATTGAAATCTTAAAAATATATATATATGAAATAATGACTCTATAGGTATAATTTTTTTATAAATATCATAAATATACTTTAGTTCCATCATCATACCCAACCTTTAAAGGTTGTAATGAAAGAACAATTGACATTGATTCGTGAGGTGGTAGTCCACCGTACACACGAACGATGATTTTGTAACCCATTTTATGGAAGTGGAGATGCTTGTAGGTCATAAAATTATTATAATAACATAAAATTTTATATAATATATTGAGTTTATTATATCAGAATGGTTTAATAATAATTGAAGGAGGTGGAGAAATAAATAAAATAAAATGCTCATTGAAGAACATTGCCTCTTCTGCAGGTCTCCTCCTTAGGTTTTCACTAAATAATTATTAGGTTGGATTTATGGCCAAACTAAGGATTATGTGATTAGAAGAGAGAATTTGGGAAGTTATTTTGGTAGGAATTTTCCAAAACATATAGTTTTGAATGTGTGAATAAGAGAGGATAGGGGGTGGCCTTTTATAAGTGAGGTGAGTGACACACTTGTAATTGTTTGAAAATATTCAATTATACCCATGTTTTACTCATGTAATAATTATCCAAAATGTGCCATTCTAGAAAATATAAAATATAATATAAAAATATGTCTATAAAATGGGTTTTGGAAAAAAATTTAGGTCATTTATAATCCTTATCTTCTTAGTTTAACTTCCTCAGTAAATCCATTTTTACCTTAACTGTGGTAATTAATTTTTACTGATTTCACTATTAACTTTGGTATGAAATTAAGTTGAAATTATTATAAATTAAAAATTATAATTATTAAAAATAATGAATATATTTTTCAAATTCAATTCACATAATTGAAAAATTTTAATTTAAAATCAATCCTACAGACATGATGAGAAATCAAGTTTTTAAGAGAAAATGTTCAAAAGTTTACAAAGTTTTATATCAAATTTCAATATGAAAATGATTCCAATGAACTAAATTGAATTAATTTATATAATTTTGTAATAATTTTTTAATACTATTTAAAAATATAATTTAAATTTATAAACAATTTTAAAAAAATATAGTTTTAAATTAAAATTCAGTGTTTTCACTATTCACTAAAAAAATGAAATTGTTCAGAAAAGACCAAAAATTTACCCTAAGATAATTTTGATATTCTGATTTCAAAAATTAATTGAATTTATCAAATAATTTTTCTAAATTTATTAAAAATTAATTTTAAATTATGCGTGCAAAACGCGACTAAACTGTCTTTTAGAAAAAATATTGTTTTTTCAGAAAACATTTCTTTTTATTCTAAATGATCCTTATTTTATTTCTAATCAATAGATAACTATAATTTTCATAATTTATTTAGTACTATTCATATCCTCCAATTTAATTGTGAGGTTATAACTATTATATTAAATAATATTATTTTAATAATATTTCTTATTTTGTTTAAACACAATGTTGCATGTAATGGAAGATAAACTCAGTGTTGTGTGCAATGTAAGATAGATTTAGTGTTGTGTGTAATACAAGCTAAACTCAGAATTGTGTGTAATGAAATATATTTAATAGATTTAATTTATTTAAAAATAAATATATCATATATTCTCTGGGTGTTATATTTTCTTCTAAGCTTGGTGTCGCGTGTCGTATACTCTATCGAAAACAATGTTCTTATTTTATAATTTTAGAGTGTTACAGCCTTACCAAAAAGGTTTTCAACGACCCCAAAGGAGATTTGAAGCACACGAATCAAAAATTCAACAGAAAAAGGGAATTCTCAACCAAAGGTATATTCTAATATTGATGACCTTTTGAAACAAATTATTCTTAATTAATAAAACAAGTTGAAGGGTCACGTTTTGGAGTTGATGGATTTGAGGATGAAAATGATCCAAATTTACATCGCCCACTATGAACTGGTAAGTAAGAAATTCAGAAATTTTCTTTCCAAACCTACTCTAAATCCAAAGGGGAATGTTTGTCTCATCAAATTTAGAAATGGTAAGAAAATTACTAATACATATGCACCTATCATTCCATTAGAATCCACCACAACTCTAGAGAAGCCTCATTCAAGACCAACTGATGAGCACCTAAAGGAGAAAGACAAAGGGAAAGAAAAGATTGATTATGTTATTTATAAACCCCTTCCATTTCTAAGTATATTTTTACAAACCAAGAATATGGATGAATAGGCGATGCAAAAAGAGGTTTTGGATATGTTCAAGCACATTGAGATCAACATCCCTTTACTTGAAGAAATCAATAAAATTCCAAGGTATGCAAAGTTTTTGAAAGAAATCTGTATAAATAGAAGAGGGATAAAGGGAAATGAGAGGATCAAACTTGGGAGGAATGTATATATGCTTATCACACTAATTCTGGTAATGCCGACAAAGTGCAAGGACCCTGAGACATTCACTATTCTATGCACTATAGGGGAGTTGCACTTTTTTATTTCTCTATGTGATTTGGGAGATTCAATAAATTTAATTCCTTACTCTATTTTATCTTATTTTCAGATTGGTGAGTTGAAGATGACAAGGGTGGTGGTATAATTGGAAAATAGAGCTATGATATATCTAGTAGGATTCCTTTAAGATGTACTTGTTTGGATAATGTACATGATCTTTCCTACGAATTTACATGTGCTAAATATGGAAGATGACCAGGTAAGTTCTGATTCTCCCATAATTATTGATAGAACCTTCCTCAAAACTTCCAAGATAGTAATAAATGTCCATGAGGTTACACTTTATATGTATTTTGTTGATGATATTGTAAGATTTAACATTTTAGAATCTATGAAGTACCCCTCATAAGACCATTCTACTCTCTTCATCTCCCATTCTAACCCATCTTGTGATGATTATACAAATAATTATTTTCAATATTTTCCAAATATATATAATTCCATGGTTAGATATATCTTGATAATTGGTTCTAGTTTTATGTTTCAAAACACTTCCACACTTATTTCTCATGATCAAACCACGCTCATTTATAATTATTTTGTGGATTTTTTTTTAAATTTTGAGCATGTACTTTCTGATTATGACATGGTTTTTGATTCTGTAGATGGATTTGATTCACTATTCACTGATTTTGGTGATGTATATTTAGAACATTACATTCATTATGCACATATTTAAGTTCCCACATCATTTCCATGAATATTGAACCCACCCAAACTAGAACTTAAAACATTTTCCCCAAACTTAAAATATTCATACTAGTTGAATGATGAAAAATTTCCTGTAATTATTGATAATTTCATCCTACCCGAACAAGAAACAAAAATTTTAAATATTTTAAAGGATAGTATTAGGGAAATTGGGTGGACCTTAGTAGACATACCTATTATTATCCCCTACATTTTGATGCATAGTATTCTTTTAGAGGATGGGGATAAACTGGTTAGATAACCATAAAGGATACTCAACACCACATTATTAAAATTTGTAAAGAAATAGGTGAAAAAATTGTTTGAGGCGGTTATCATTTACCCCATTTTTGACTCTCATTGGTTGATCCATTTCCAAGTTGTACCAAAGAAAATTGGGTTCATAGTTATAAAAAATGAAAATGATTAGTTAGCTACCATGAGAGTACAAAATAGTTGGTGAGTGTGTATATATTATAGGAAACTAAATCAATCCACTCATAAGGACCATTTCCTCCTTACGTTCATTGACCAGATTCTTGAGAAAAATAAAGGTAGGACATGTTATTTCTTCTTGTATGGTTTCTCTAGATATTTTTAGGTTCCCATTGTAGTATAAGACTAAGGGAAGATGACATTAACCTACCCATTCGGTACATTTTCTTACCCAAGGATATCATTTTGAATTTGTAACATCTTGTCAGCCTTCTAGATATGCATGGTGAGTATGTTTTCTAATTTACTTGATACTTTCATGGAGGTATTTATGGATGATTTTACAATTCATGGTTCCTCATTTGATGAGTTTCTCTTGAGTTTGGGTAATGTGTTGCATCATTTCATTGGAAAAAATCTAGCTTTCAACTTTGAGAAATTTCATTTTATGGCGGTGAAGGGAATTTTACTATGTCATGTAGTTTCACAACATGGAATTGAGTTTTATAAATATAATGTATATATTGTTTTATCCTTGCCATATCCTACATGTGTGTGTGATGTTCGATCATTCCTTAAATATGCTGATTTTTATCGATGATTCATTAGAGATTTTAGTAAGATCTCTCAACCCTTATCTAGATGGCTTCAAAAACATTTTGAATTAATTTTTTATGATTTATGAAAGGTATAATTTGATGATATAATGAAGCGTATGAACACTCCACTGATTATATAGCCCACACAATGGAAGATCCATTTTGATCTTTTGTGCAATGATTCAAAATTCACAGTTTATCACAGAGGGTGGAAGGGTAGTCTCATGTGATTTATTATGCATCTAGGACTTTGGATTCAGCCCAAGAAAATTACACCATAATATAAAATGAGTTTCTTTCAGTCATATTTTCTGTAGAAAAATTCTACTATTATTTATTAGGATCTAAAGTGGTTGTTTTCTCTGATCATATTTCTTTGAGGTACCTCCTAAAGAATCCATATTTAAATCCATGAATTATTAATTGGATTCTCCTTATTTAAGATTTTGACATCGAGATAAGGGATAATAAGGGGTCAGAGAACTTGGGGGATGACTATATGAGTAGGATCACTCTCATGTTAAAGCATGATACCCCAAACTAAGTACCAATTCAGGATACTTTCCTTGATGATAATATCTATGTCATCTCAGGTATGAATCCTTGTTATGTAGATTTAGTGAATTACATGGTTTTATTTTAAATTTATAAAAATATGAAGAAACGCCAAGTTGAAAAATTAAAGATTGAATCTAGGTTTTGTGTGTGGGATGATCCTTACCTTTAGTGAATTTTTAGTGACCAGTTCATTAGAAGATGGGTTCTAGATCATGAGTTTGAGTTTGTTTTAATTTTTTTTTCACTTGCTTATGGTGGAAAATTTGGTCCCCCAAAATTATAGATAATAAGGTCTTAGACTCTAGATTATATTTTTCTACCTTGTTTCATGATGCCCCTATGTTTTGTAAGTCATGCCCTCATTTCCAACACACTGTAAAAAAATTTAGGAGACATGAGATTCTCCAAAAACTCATATTATTTTGTGAGATTTTTGATGTATGGGGAATTGATTTTATGGGTACATTATTTTATTTCTAGATTATGTTAATAAATGGGTGGAGGCTAAGGCCAACAAGACTGATGATTCTCATATTGTGGTGGATTATGTCTAGGATCAAATTTTCTGCAGGTTTGGAGTACCAAAGGATACCATCAGTGACAAAGGGACATACTTTTGAAACCAAAATTTGGATTCCCTCCTTAAAAAGTATGGGGTGACATACAAAACATCAAAACCATACCAAACCTAAAAAATGGGTAGTCTAAAGTTCCAAATCATGAGTTGAAGAAGATATTGGAGAAAATGGTGCAGCCAAATAAGAAGGATTGGAGTAAGTTCTTTGATGATGTAATATGATCTTATAGGATGATATTCAAAACTCACATCATCCCATAATTCTCACAATTATTTGATTATAGGTTGAAGGTATACATAAATGTTATTTACAAAAATTTTATTTCTAGGAATAATCATAGAAATAATGAAAAACTTATTCTTCATACACATCCATGGAGGTTGATTATAAGGGATCAAAATAACTGGACAAATTCTATAATTATTACTTAAAGTAACAAAAGGATTAAAACCATCATTAGACAATCCCAAATGTAAATTCCTAGGATCTAAATAAAATTCTATATATAATGAATCAAACACATTCCATGATGTTGAATCTTTTGGATGTCTCATCAATCCATTATTGATACTATCCTAAGTATTCCAATTCAAGTTTTATATAGTCTTAGATGACATGAATAATCTTTATAAGTGTGGTTTCAAAGGAAAGTAATGTAATAATTTTTCAAGAGTTTTCTTCTTCTATTTCTTCTTGGGGTTGTATTTATTTATACTCTCATTTTTTTCATTGAATTCCTTCCGCTTTTATAAAATCTTATACATTATTATTTATCAGAATCTTCTTGCTAGTAAATCATGAAATCATTAGGGAATGTATGTATCTTTGTATAATCAATTCCAAGTTTATTAATGATTTTATTCATCTCATATAACGATGTAGGGATTTTAGATTCACTATATGCATCGTGAAGAAACTATAAAATCATGTACATTTTATTTTAAGTAATTATATAGAGACAATTGATATGATATAACTTAAGTTGAAAAGACAACTTTGAATACTTGACACACTCTTCATACAGTTCTTGTTGTTTTTCTTCAACTAATTTGTAAAACTCATTTTTTTGTCACTGAAGTTATGAGAGAGATTATCCTACTCAGGATCATCTGAAGGTTTTTTTAATCTATTAAAAACTTAGAAATTGTATCTTGCAAATACAAATGTATCATTTATCAAATTTAAAATTTAATTCTCCCCTATATGATCACTTTATGTTTAATTGATAGGATTTTCATTGTTTTGACTTTCCAAAACATTTGATTCACCATGAAAAATCCAACATACATATCGAGTAGGAAACTATTTAAATATAAAATTATCCTATAATTTGTTTATATTCAACCATCGCTTGAATTTACAACCAGGGAACATATATTTTATTTTACCTTCCAATTATAGGTTTTCAATTTCATAATCTAAAAATTCTTTCAAACCCTTGGAATATTGAGGTGTGTTTTGAGGTAAATTAATCCAACTTTTATCTATAGGTATTGGATTGTCACTCTTCTCCCTATATATTCAGATATAAATATATAAATGTTTAATCAAACAAGTAAAATCAAAATTAAACATCACTTGACTTCTTTATTGACCAGGGCAGGGTCTTGATTCGACATAACACAAATTCAACATAAAAATGATCCAATCCAACATTAAAATCATAAAAAACATAAATGAATAAATATTACCCCTCATAATAATATGGACGGATGTCATAGAATAAGTTCACTAAGCCAGTGAGAGAGGTTACTATGATATTGATCATATTTTTATTAGTCCTCAATAATACATGAACATAATTATTCTATTAAAAGATATATAACTTTTCTGATTTTCATATATTATCATTTTTTATTTTATATTGCAGAAACAAGATTGTCTCTACAACTATCTCTTGCTTAGATAATTATGAAAATAAAGATTTGTTTTATCTAAAAAAATAACTTGGAATTATGATATCTAGTGCATGTGTTTCCATATTCATCATATAATTTCATGCAATTATGGTTTTACAACATTTTCAGAATCAATTTGAAAATCAGTACTCGACTTGAAGAGAGTAGCACATACAAAAATTTTCATGTAATATGAAGCTACGTAGCTTAATAAGAATTATGAAATGTACTAATGATTAAGAGTATATTTTTTTAATATATTAACATCATTATATCATTTTAACAAAAGAGAAGTGAGTAGTAAATTAAATTAATCTTATGTTCTTAAATCATAGGCTAAATTATCAGGGTTTTTTTAATGAAAACTCCTCTATGAAACATTTAAAACCATTATTCTCCCCAAGAAAACCCATAATGGACCCTAAAGTGGAACAAAATAGGAAAATTATCATTTTAAAAACATTTAAATGGTTATTAAATTGTTAAGTGACACAAAACTGAAATATTGACCAACATATTGATGAAAATGTAAAATCTTAAAGTCTTACACAACACATCGATAATAACCTAGGAACCTATATCATGCCACATGAAATAAATAAATAATTATAAAAATTTATAAATAATAATTCAAAATTTAAAAAAATAGGAATACTCACCTAAAAAAACATCGAGGAGCATAGGGGTCATTGTGGGGTCATCGTCAAGAGAAGGGGGGTTGGGGTCATGGGGATTAGAGCTGAGGGATGGGAGAGAGGCGGTCAATGCCGGGGATAAGGGGGATCGAGGTTAAGGGGAATTAATTGTTGGGGAGAGGGGGGATCAGGGCCAAGGGGAGTTCAATGTCGAGGGTTAGGGAGAGGGGGTATTGGGGCTGAGAGGGGTGTTCTCTAATGAGGGGTGAGGAGAGGGGGGATTGGGGCTGAGGGGTGGTTGTCATCGGGGGTCAGGGTTGGGGAGTGTGATCAAGCCGAGAGGGGTGGTCGCCATCAGGGGTTGGGGAGAGGGGGGATCAGGTTGGGGGGAGGGATATATGATATAATTTAAATATTTAGTGGCAATTTAAACAAAACTACCACTAAAATTTAAAATAAGAAAATATAGTGGTGGTTATATTAAACTGTCACTATATTATAAATTATATTTAATATGATTTATTTAGTGGCAGTTCTAATAAACACCACTAAAACCACTTTTTTGTAGTGTCATGTGGCATGTTTTTTGTTTTTACATGCATATGAGTATCTTTTCCACAAGAAGAAGCCGTGAACATGTGTTATACATATGTGATCACTCAATACATTATAACTCGGTATTTCATGAATGTCTTTGAGATACATAGAGAATAACATATCCTTCAAACATTATTATATCTAGAGAATAGGTAGTGTATTACTCATTTATAAATATAGAGGCTTCATACTGAGAGATTGGGGGAATAAACTAAGCACAAACATTGAACACATATGCTCTATATTTGCTGGACTTAAATAATTTCAACACGATATTCACAACACCTTCACCAGTAGAAAAAAGGCCTTTAAAGACCACTAAAAGATGATGATAAAGGTCTATAGTAGCCACCCAACATCTTTATGGTCACTATATCATCAATCAGGACCTCCTTTAGTGACTTCCAAATGGTGGTCTCTATAGTCGAACCTGGATAGCCCCTACAGCGACCACCATATGGCGGTTGTTATAGGTTCACTTGGTCTAATCTATAGAGACCTCCATATGGAAACCACTATATATATATATATTTTATTTTTTTAAACTCACACCATCATTACAAAAACCACCATATTTCAAAAATAAAATAAATATTTTTAAAATATGTAAATCCACAGGCCCATAAATCTTTTTTCCTTATCATCTTCCAAACTCCACACCCATCATTGAATAAAAATGCATGAAAAAATTTAATAAAATAATTAGTGAATTAAAAATATTACAACTAATAATTGGAATGTAATAAAATATTTCAATTAAAATTTAGTACAACAGACTCAAGTTATTTTATTTTAAAAATATATTAATAATTTCTAATCATTTTTTTAAAATTCAAAACCACATATTCTGTCGTTCTAACTAGACCGCATGTACGATTTATTTTTAATCTATTAATACACATCACAGATAATAATAATATGGTTTTACTTTTATTTTAAGTCATTTTTAGGTTTTTTTCTATATATATGACCATTAAACACACGTTTTGGTGTTTTATGACAATAAAAGTTCATTTTCCATCATCCAGAACAAACAACACCTCCGATTGATGTATAGTAAACTCTACCATTTCACAATTCACTTTATGGTTTTTTATTCTTATTTCATAGCATTCAGAGGCTATTCAGTTGGTTTTGACCCCTATGTGTTTTTAAAGGACATTAAACCTTTAAAAATCACATATTTGGTTGTTTCGGGCTGACCGCACATCCAATTGATGTGTCATCTCCTTGTAAAGGTCAAAAATAATAATAATATATTTTTAATAGGATTTCAAGTCATTATGATGCCTTTTTATATGGATATGACTATTAAATGCATGTTTTGGTGTTTTATGACACTAAAAGTGTGTTTTCAATCCTCCTAAAAAAATACTAGCCCAGATTGACATTCCATATACTAACCATTTCAAAATTAACTCTACGGTTATTTTTATCTAATTTCATGGGATTTAGATGCCTTTCAATTGGTTTTTACCTTCAGATGCACTTTTTTAAAGGGCAAAAAACATTTAAAAACCACATATTCAGTTGTTCTGAACTGACCGCTCATCCAATTGATATTTTGTCTGCTCATACATAATAATAATAATAATAAATCTATTTTCCTATGATTTAAATTCATTACATGTTCGTTTCTATATATCTAGCCTTTAAATGCATGTTTTGGTGTTTTATGATACTAAAAGTACATTTTCCATCATCTAGGACAAACGATGCCTCTGATTGACACACCGTCTACTCGACCATTTCAAAATTCACTATATGGTTATTTTTGTCTTATTTCATGGTATTTGGAGGAAGTTTGGTTGGTTTTGACCCCCATGTGTTTTTAAAGGGCATCAAACTGTTAAAAACTGCATATTCGACCATTTTAGGAAGACCACATGTCCGATTAATATGTCGTCTCCTCATACACGTCAAAAATAATAATAAGATGGTTTTATTATGATTTCAAGTCATTTTTAGATCTTTTTCACCATTAAACATGCATTTTGGTGTTTTATGATACTAAAAGTGCATTTTCATTCCTCTCAAGAAAATACTAGCTCGAATTAATATTTTGTCTACTCAAACTTTTTAAAATTCATTCTATGGGTGTTTTCATCTAATTTCACAACATTTAGATGTTGTTTGGTTGGTTTTGACCCCCCAGACACACCTTTTTAAAGGGTGTCAAACCTTTAAAAACTGAATATTCAATCGTTCCGGGAATAATGCTCATCCAATTGATGTGTCATCTACTTGTACATATCAAGAATAATAATAAGATACTTTTCCTATAATTTCAAGTCAATATGAGGTAATTTGATATATATTTGACCATTAAATGTACATTTTGGTATTTTTAGACACTAAAAGTGTGTTTTCCATCAGCCCATGAAAACGAAACCTTCGATTGATGTACTGTAACACCCTAACCCCTCTAGACCGGAGCCAATGCATTACTTTTCATATTGGCATGGTTAAAAGGAATGAAAATCCCAAAGGAATTATCATTTTATTAGTCTTGAAGAAACTAGATACATAGATGTTGATAAAATTACATTGTAAAAGTTTACAAAATAAAATACATAATAAAAACTAAAAGCTGCATTCACAAGAACTCAGTAAATGACCTTCTCTTCATCACCTATTGAGGGTAAACAATGAAATGGGTGAGCTCAAATTCTCAGTAAGGGTTACAAACAGCGGAAGAATGAATACAATAATAAGTGTATCATATTCAATCTGACATAATCAATATGGCATGATGAATAAAAGAAAAACTAATGTCATTAATAAACTGAGAATGAAATTGCATCCATATATTTTGTCATATTGAAAACCTCATGGATAATAATAATAACTGATAATGAATAAATATAATTCTTATTAATTGGAATTCATGTATCTGTCACATGAAACCATAATACTGTTAAAACGGTTTAGTTCTGTGGATAGAAACCCGTCTGATTTTTGGAAACAAACTCGAAGGGTTTGTCACCAACTGATTTGTCTCATGAGACCTACTGATACATCGAGGTGCTATAGAGGGACCCACCCTCCACTAAATGTCCAAATCATTATTTATAAATTGATTCAATACAATAGTAATATTCCTTTTCAATATCCATATAGAGTAGATTATACAGATTCATCAATATTTCCATAGTTAAAATAACTTTCTAAATAAACACTGTATGTAAAATGGTATACGATTTAGATGAAAAACATATCCATGATATGAGATTATGTATATTTAATATAAATATAATTTCAAATGAAAAGTGATCTCAAATGGGCAATAGGTACACCACATAAGGATTATTAGGTGCACCATACAAAGTTAGTCACAACAAAATAGTAGTTGAGACCAAGGCCCTTTCCACAATGTAATCGGTCGAATCATATGACCAGAACATATAACTCTCAAATGAATCATTTAATAACATGAATATAAATAGAATCATGTTATTATATATCAAATGGAAGTACACATATACCAAATACAATAAATAAGTGGCGAACAATGAAAATCTCACAGAAATGAAAGTGAGATGAGAAACCCCTTACCTTATGCTCGAGTGTGTTCTTAGTTTGTTTTAATGACCTTAATAATAAAATTTAGATTCATTAATTAATAATTACATAACCTCATATAAATGTAATTGATTTAGTATAACCTTTTTAGGTTCATTCATGGCCCTTTTAATGGGTTTAAGAGGTTCAATTTTATTGTTTTTGAAGCATTTTCTTCCTTGGTTTTCATGATTCGTTTACTTGCATTCATGAATGGAAGTTTGTTTGAAATGTGGTTAAACATAAAGAATTGTTAATATATATTATAAATGATCTTATAATTATTCTAGGTTATATAATTTAGGATGAATCATTAGTTAAAAGTTTTTTATGAACGCTTGGATTTAGCTTGGCAGTTTTGTATACAATGAACTTGTTTTGTATTATTATTCCATATTATGAGTGTGTAAAGACTACAGAACATTAATGAGATGAAATAAATATATTATGATATGTTTCAACCATTAAAATGGTTTCATGACCAAAAATTAAGGATAAAGTGAAGAACAAAACTCTGTTGTCCACAAAGGTTATAAATTGGAACCTCATGGACGTTGATTTCGTTTATAAAAATAAAAAGGGGGAGTAAGAATATTGATGATGGTTATTCCATTCACATGATATAATTCCAGTATATAGATGATACTGGAGTTTATCATGGTCATTTGGAAATAGGATGTAAGAAGAGAAAAAGAAAAGAGATGAACTTGAAAATAAAAGAAAAGTTGAGAGATCCCATATGAAAATTCGGCAGCCTAACGACGTCGCTTAAAATTTAATAAAATGAAACGATGAGAACAAAAGGGTATCTAATCATATTGAAATAAAAAGGAAATTAATAAGAATAAATAAAATCAAACCCCAACATATGAGAATAAAATTTCAAATAGCTAACATAAAAGAAGTGTCAACTAAAAGAAGAGAATGAAGGATTCCCTTACCTTGTAGAGTAACTCCTGGATCTTGAAGGATGAGACCTTGGGGGCTTAAGGACACCTTGGGAGGACTCCTAGAGAGGTAAAAACACTAGATATTCTAGGATGAGGTATTTTTAATGAATTAAAACGAATGGATGAGTATTTATTTATAGAAAAAGAGAGGTAGTTTTTTAATAATTTCAAAGGGACACCTCATTAGTGGGTTTTGTCAAACCATGGGCTTTCCCATGGTATTTACCCATGGTTTTAGCCACTTGGTACACCTCATGTAATAATTTACTGTACAAAAGTCGACCATACTTTTATATTTAATTATTACATCATTATGATGTCATTAAACTACCGAAAGCTCAAAACTGTATTTTTACTATTCATGAAAAATTCATGTATTTTAGAAAAATCCAAAAAATTCACCATAACCATTTTTCAGTGTGTATAATTAAAAAATGAACCCCATTTTTTGAAAATAATTTTCTAAGTATTTTTAATTTAATTTTTAAATAAAATCATAGTTAATTCAAAAAATAACAATTTTAAAGGTATAATTAGTTCTATATCACATTGAAAAATTAATTAAGATCTCATTATCTTATTACCTTAAGAAAATAAAATGTTATAATTATTTACTATTTATAAGGTTCATATTACTATTCATAAGGTTATGTTACTATTCATTAAAAAATTAAGTTTGTTCTATCAGACTCCAAATGACTTACTGGTCACAACTCTAGGTGACTATTTTTCGAAGTTCAAAACATAGAAGTGAAAAATTTATGTTTAATGGCTTGGTTTTGAATATCTCTTAAATTACCAAGTGTGGTTTCAAAGGAACATAGTGATTTATGAAATATAGGCTATGAATAGAATTTATTTAATAGAAGCATACCATAAAATGTTTGGGGTGTTATATTATTCCCTCCAGAAATTTCGTCCTCGAAATTTTATGTATAAAGCCCACCAAAAGGATGTGTGTAACGCCCCGACCCCAGCTACCCAGAGCCGGTGCATTACTTCGTAACATTGGCATGATCCCAAAAGATCAAGTCTCGAAAGACCGATTAGTTTAGTAGCCTTGGAAACACTAGATACATTCATAAGCGTTACATTACATCATAAAGTGAAAAACTACAATAACAAAGTCTCCATAGTCCACACTCATATCCTCTTCTGACTATCCCTGCAGGTCATTCATAAAATACTTCTTCACATCCTGGAAAATATTAAAACATTGAAAGGGGTGAGCTCAGATGCTCAGTAAGGATAACAATATTGCGGAAGCTTTCATAAATAAACATAAACATTTAAGGCAATGTATAACTAAAACAAAAGCCTTATAAACTTGAACATCAACATAATATGGCAAAAGTAAAATGAGATAATGCCATTTACTTCTTCACATGGATATTCTACTGGTCGAATAATCACATGCAATATCAATAACCACTTTCATAATGAGGGAATGTATAATGCCGGACATTCTGAAACATTTTGTCAAGGCCTCGGCCAAGACATCTAAAATGATTAAGGCCTCGGCCAAAACCATAAATCAAATTGGGAAAGGGCCTCGGCCAATTCCACGTCTAGTTGTCTCATGAGACCTACCGATACAATTTTTTAGAAGATACTTATGTTTAAAATTGCTAAAATATAATCCAATGTTTTTCTGAAAACATTATGCAAGCTTCTGAAAACAAAATAACTAATTCTGAGACTGCTCAACTAATTACAGGCCATGATGGGTCCACGCCCAATCCCTTCCTGTCTACCACACTCGAGAGTCGGATTTTCTGAAAACATTTTTAAGCTTGCGTTAAATATGTATACATTTGCACTGGATTTTCATATATTTGAGAGAAATATCTCTTTTTTGAAATCATTTAAAAATCACATAATTATAAAAGAAAACCTTTTGAATAAATGTAAAAGTCAAAGGGGTTTATACACCATATAAAAGAAAGTTGTGTATAAAACAAAATATTCCTCAATGAAAGGAGATTGAGACGATGTCCTTAAAAGATCATTTTTAAAATAAAATAGATCTATTATGTGTATTCACTATAGGTACACATAAAGAAAGTAAAAATACAAAATAAGACATAATAATATCATGACATAATTTGAAAGTAGGAGATTATCCCAAAGAATAGAAGTTGGGTTAAGAAATTCCCTTACAAAGAGCATTTTTAAAATAAAATAGATCTATTATGTGTATTCACTACAAGTACACATAAATAATGTACAAATACAGGATATGACATAATAATATCATGACATAATTTGAAAGTAGGATATTAACCCAAAGAACGAAAATTGGGTTAAGAAGTTCCCTTACCTCGTGTCTGACTTGACTCAACCGTTCTTTAACCTCCTGAATAATAAACTAGAGTTAATATATACCTTATTAAGAACCATTTTCAATTTCATTATCCTTATTATATCACTTATTACAATGATATGAACATTATGTAATTATTTAAGTTAATAATGTTCATTTTGTCGGTATTTGGTTCTTAAGTCAAAAATAGGCTTCTTACACTTACATGTTGTTAATTTGGTCAAAGGTTCATTATATCCAGAATGGTATTCATGATGTAGATATCATATATGTCATATATATCCAGTACATACATTCATTTATAATATTACATCACATTTAGAGGTAAGAAATGAAATGCACCGTTCATGGAGACGGTAAGCCGTACGTACGCATGAACGCTACTTCCATTTCTATTTCATATTTTCTGGAATGGAATCATAATGATATAAGAGTATATTATAATTCCAGTATAATAACATATATAATATCATTAAATTTATCCTTCACACATCCCACATATGGTATTAACGAATCAAATCACTTTCAGGGGGCGGTAGTCCGCGCTTCCTAAAATGAAGATATCGTGTTTTACCCATAATGGAAATCATAAAGTATGCCATAAATGAGAAATACAGAAGCATAAGTAAAACAAAAACATATTATATATCATATATAAAAATAGTGACATCTTAATGGCCACCTTTGGAGGTGTTATATGAGTGTTGAACAATCATCGTTTCGTGAGGCAGAAATTCGCCATCCACAGAAACCGTATGTTCTTTAACCATTAGATGTAGGTGTGTGTAAGTGTAGCTCGAATCCTTCTTATAACAACATCCTAGTATATTGAGGATACTGGTGTTGTTACAAAAGAAATGAATAAAAAGAGTTTAGGGGGTTGGAGAAGAAAAATAAAACAAAACAACATTAGAAAATACATTACCTCAAAATCGGGTAACTCTTTTTGATTTGAGCCAAAGGCTTCCTTGGGAAGAGTTCTGCCCAAAGTGAGGTTTCTAGGAGTAAGGAAGGAATGTTGGGAGAGTATTTGGGCAGATGTTGGCCGAGCCAAATGGCTTGAAAGTGTAAATGAGGTGGGAGAGGTGGGGGCCTTTTATAAGAGGAGAGGAGGGGCACTTTTGGAAAGTAAAGGAACATTACATTATTTGAAAATGTGTTTCGGTTTTAAAAGGTCCCACATTGATAGAATTCGTGGATAAGGTGATAAGTCATCTAAATCCACTCATCCAATTGGTTTTGGCCATGTGTAAGCCTTGGATTTTGCATTATCTTCTCATTTTATTTAAATCGTTAAATAATGAGGTCATCACTACATCATCATGATGTCATAAATAATTTAATTTATTTAATGTCTAAAAATTATAAAACAAATACTATGATGTAGGAAATCTTTTTAGCTTTCTAATGAATATTTATAATCAAAATTTGGACTTGTGTAACCCCACATAAAAACTGTTTTAGTAAAACAACCCATGTTTGTGTCAATTTAATTTCAACATTAAATAAATATATATTAATGTCATTTTCCAACTAAAGTGGATCCATGGGGTCCCCAAGTTGACCCATGGGTTGTATTGGTCGGCCATGACTCATCCAATAGGAGTAGGACAAGTGTCAAGCTCATATCATATTAATAAAACATTGTTTTTACCTTAAACTACACTAATTACCTCTAATCGCGATTAAGAACTTAAAAGTTACTATTCACCAAAAAATTATTTTGATCTCATTGAACCACATTTTACTTCTTAATGACAACCATGTATGTCGGATTTTTGAAAATCAAATCACAGAAGTGGTAATATTTCATTTAAACGAAAAATCAGTTATTTAACAACCACTTAGTGGTTTCACTATTCATCAAAAATTGAAGTTTTTCAGAATAAGGCCAAAATTTCACCCTAAGCTATAATTGATATTCCGAATTGAAAAATGATGTCTATTTTACAAAATTCCAAACATATTAGTTGCATTAATTAATTTTATAATTAATTCCCGCTGTCACAACAAATAGCGTGTTTTTAAGAAACAATTTATATCATAAGATTGGCAATTGTTTATGTCCAATTTCAATGTTAAATTAATTCTAATGACCACCATTGGATAAAATGGTAAAAATATATTCTAATTATACTTTAAAACCATCAAATATTATAATTTATCACTATAAATTATTTTGATTAAAAAAGTTGTTTTAAGTATTTTTCACTATTTATAAAATTTTAGAAGTTCTCAGAAAAATACCAAAAATTCAACATAGGCTAATTTCGATATTACGAATACAAAAATGAAGTCCATTTTGACATATAAAATTTCTATAATTTTAAAAAGTGGTTATTACTATTCATAACGGCTATTTTGATTAGTTGCGGTGTGTTAGAACTCGAACTTGCGTACAATGCAAGCTATTGCATTATTGAATGAGAAGCGTATCGTGGAAGCTCGGGGTGTTACATTCTCCCCTCCTTCAATAAATTGCGTCCTCGCAATTTGAAATTTTTCTTTGAAAATAAAAGGTTGAAAAGAGAAAATACCTTTGAGAAAAACCCACATCGGAAATAAGGTTAATAAATATATAACATTAAAAGATAGCAAGATAAGTACAAAGGTCACCCGATATAGCCCATTCTAGGATTATATGAAAATATGGATATGGAGGAGAAACAAACCATCAAGGTCTGATGGAGAGTTATAGAAAACAGGATTAGGAGAAAGTTTAACCACAAGAAAATCACAAACTTGTGATTGGTTAAACGGTCATTGAATTCCCAGTTGGAAAAGTTAACCGTCAACATTTTTGTTTTAAGTTACCTTTTATAATGTTGAGGAATTTATTTAAGAGATTTTCTAAGAACGTAAGGGAATATACATACTTGTTATGTATACTTTCATTCATTAATGAATTTTTACCACAAACCCATCTTTTACTCCAAATGGTAACAGAACTCAAAAATATTCTATTTATCCTAATTGTATAAGGTACCAAAGGTTAACACATACCATTTAGATTAGTAAAATTATTTTGTAATAACCAGGGACTTCCTGTAGGCTAGTGGTAGGAAATAAAGGCCTGTCGCACTTTGATTGTGGGTTCGATTCCTACAGATTTGTCCGACGCGACGGTTTATGCCCCACCCTGCAGGTTGTCCTTTTCCTAAAACTATAGTATCATAATACTCCAAAAATAATCTTCATAAATTTTTTAACCTTAAACCATACTATCCAAAAATTAACTTAATCCACTCCAACCTTTATAGTTATCCAAAATACCTCTGTCCAGACTTTCTCTAAAAGGTCTCTTAATTCAAAAATCAATTTATCAGATTCCCCAAACAAAGTAAAGTTTCTTTTATTGTCACATACTAAAAATATAATTACCTTCATCATATTAAAACCTTACTGAAACCAACAAGTACTGCAGTAAAATCCTTATATAGATCACATTATTCTAATAACCAGAATATAATCCATGAGTCCAAAAGCACCAATACATTAGTTATTCTGCTTCAACTGTAGTAATAGAATAAGATTGTCCTTGATCCCTTGGCATTTTCTGAGGTAAGTTTCCTTGACGCTTAGGACATTCATTTGCATAATGACCCATTTCTCTACAATTGTAGCATTCAACTTTGACAGCCTCTTTCTTTCCCTTGCAATCACGTGCCTGGTGACCTTTTTCTCCACATTTATAACAGACTCCCATTCCTTTTAGGCAAGTACCAGGGTGATTCTTCCCACAATTATCACATAATGGAAAATCCGTCTTTCCCTTTTTCCCTTTATCTGTCTCTTGTTCCACCGTTCTCTTCTTCTCTTGCTTTACTTTGTTGTCATAAGACTTAGAGAATTCCTTTTCTGTCTTGATAGCACATGAGACTATATCTTCGTATGTTGAGAAAGATTGTGACACTAGAGCTCGACGGAGAAATGGTTTTAACCCATCAAAGAAACGATCAATCTTACTTCTTGGGTTACATATATAATCTGCAGCATGCCTTGCTAACCTTGTAAAGTTAGCCTCATACTTTGCGACATTCTCATCCTCCTTTTGTCTCAGACTCAAAAATTGCCTTTCCATATCCGCTCGATGGTCTCGAGGAAAGTATTTTTCTAAGAACAGCTCTTTGAACTCCTGCCATTCCATGTTTGTTAATTCATTATCTTCCTTTGTGTTTTGAATTAGTGACCACCATTGATCGGCATCTCCAGTGAGGCGGTAAACTGCCATGACAACATTCTCCCTTTCACTACTCCCCAAGGCATGGAATATTTTCTCTAAGGAATTTATCCATTGCTCAGCTACTATAGGATTTGTACTCCCATTAAAGGTTGGTGGTTGTTGCCTCATGAAACGATCTAGCATTGATCCTCCACGTTGCGGATCAGGGTGCTCCATACGAGTAAGGTTGTTATTCATAACCTGCGTGAGTTGTCCCAGTACGGTGAGAAGCTGATCAGCACCAGTTGTATCACTAGCTCCACCATAATTATCCTGAGTAGGAGGGCAATTCCTACACGGAGTGCGTGCATTGATACGGTTTCCATTCCTTCCACTAGGCGCCATTTCTAAACAATGGCATAAACTAGATTAGTTTATGAATCAAAATACATAATTCCATACTTATAAAACACTTAACATAAATTGAACTATTTATGGATATAATCCATAATCATAAAAAAGAAATGTTTTCTTTGAGAAAGTATATACTCATAACCCTTCATAGTGGTTTGTAAATAAAATGAGAATTATCCTAAGCATATCCCCCGGGAGTGTCGTAACCAAGAGTGCAGCAAGGCCCGTTGTCGTGCACCAGTTCCCGTTCGAGTCTAGCTCAAAGCGGTGTTTTCGGGTTTTACCCCTAGGTACATCTGTGCCAGAGCCGCCTCAACCTGCTCGTATCCAGAAAGGGATGTATTGCTCGGAAAAGTCATAACATCTCTATAATACCAAAATTCTAGGAAGTTCTTCTATACTAATCCTCAAAGTCTATCTTTGGGCTATGTGCTCTAATCAGAGTTTATCTAAATCTAGCTTCCAAGGTTAGTACTAAACTGCCTCTGATACCAACTGTAACGCCCCGACCCCAGCTACCCAGAGCCGGTGCATTACTTCGTAACATTGGCATGATCCCAAAAGATCAAGTCTCGAAAGACCGATTAGTTTAGTAGCCTTGGAAACACTAGATACATTCATAAGCGTTACATTACATCATAAAGTGAAAAACTACAATAACAAAGTCTCCATAGTCCACACTCATATCCTCTTCTGACTATCCCTGCAGGTCATTCATAAAATACTTCTTCACATCCTGGAAAATATTAAAACATTGAAAGGGGTGAGCTCAGATGCTCAGTAAGGATAACAATATTGCGGAAGCTTTCATAAATAAACATAAACATTTAAGGCAATGTATAACTAAAACAAAAGCCTTATAAACTTGAACATCAACATAATATGGCAAAAGTAAAATGAGATAATGCCATTTACTTCTTCACATGGATATTCTACTGGTCGAATAATCACATGCAATATCAATAACCACTTTCATAATGAGGGAATGTATAATGCCGGACATTCTGAAACATTTTGTCAAGGCCTCGGCCAAGACATCTAAAATGATTAAGGCCTCGGCCAAAACCATAAATCAAATTGGGAAAGGGCCTCGGCCAATTCCACGTCTAGTTGTCTCATGAGACCTACCGATACAATTTTTTAGAAGATACTTATGTTTAAAATTGCTAAAATATAATCCAATGTTTTTCTGAAAACATTATGCAAGCTTCTGAAAACAAAATAACTAATTCTGAGACTGCTCAACTAATTACAGGCCATGATGGGTCCACGCCCAATCCCTTCCTGTCTACCACACTCGAGAGTCGGATTTTCTGAAAACATTTTTAAGCTTGCGTTAAATATGTATACATTTGCACTGGATTTTCATATATTTGAGAGAAATATCTCTTTTTTGAAATCATTTAAAAATCACATAATTATAAAAGAAAACCTTTTGAATAAATGTAAAAGTCAAAGGGGTTTATACACCATATAAAAGAAAGTTGTGTATAAAACAAAATATTCCTCAATGAAAGGAGATTGAGACGATGTCCTTAAAAGATCATTTTTAAAATAAAATAGATCTATTATGTGTATTCACTATAGGTACACATAAAGAAAGTAAAAATACAAAATAAGACATAATAATATCATGACATAATTTGAAAGTAGGAGATTATCCCAAAGAATAGAAGTTGGGTTAAGAAATTCCCTTACAAAGAGCATTTTTAAAATAAAATAGATCTATTATGTGTATTCACTACAAGTACACATAAATAATGTACAAATACAGGATATGACATAATAATATCATGACATAATTTGAAAGTAGGATATTAACCCAAAGAACGAAAATTGGGTTAAGAAGTTCCCTTACCTCGTGTCTGACTTGACTCAACCGTTCTTTAACCTCCTGAATAATAAACTAGAGTTAATATATACCTTATTAAGAACCATTTTCAATTTCATTATCCTTATTATATCACTTATTACAATGATATGAACATTATGTAATTATTTAAGTTAATAATGTTCATTTTGTCGGTATTTGGTTCTTAAGTCAAAAATAGGCTTCTTACACTTACATGTTGTTAATTTGGTAAAAGGTTCATTATATCCAGAATGGTATTCATGATGTAGATATCATATATGTCATATATATCCAGTACATACATTCATTTATAATATTACATCACATTTAGAGGTAAGAAATGAAATGCACCGTTCATGGAGACGGTAAGCCGTACGTACGCATGAACGCTACTTCCATTTCTATTTCATATTTTCTGGAATGGAATCATAATGATATAAGAGTATATTATAATTCCAGTATAATAACATATATAATATCATTAAATTTATCCTTCACACATCCCACATATGGTATTAACGAATCAAATCACTTTCAGGGGGCGGTAGTCCGCGCTTCCTAAAATGAAGATATCGTGTTTTACCCATAATGGAAATCATAAAGTATGCCATAAATGAGAAATACAGAAGCATAAGTAAAACAAAAACATATTATATATCATATATAAAAATAGTGACATCTTAATGGCCACCTTTGGAGGTGTTATATGAGTGTTGAACAATCATCGTTTCGTGAGGCAGAAATTCGCCATCCACAGAAACCGTATGTTCTTTAACCATTAGATGTAGGTGTGTGTAAGTGTAGCTCGAATCCTTCTTATAACAACATCCTAGTATATTGAGGATACTGGTGTTGTTACAAAAGAAATGAATAAAAAGAGTTTAGGGGGTTGGAGAAGAAAAATAAAACAAAACAACATTAGAAAATACATTACCTCAAAATCGGGTAACTCTTTTTGATTTGAGCCAAAGGCTTCCTTGGGAAGAGTTCTGCCCAAAGTGAGGTTTCTAGGAGTAAGGAAGGAATGTTGGGAGAGTATTTGGGCAGAGGTTGGCCGAGCCAAATGGCTTGAAAGTGTAAATGAGGTGGGAGAGGTGGGGGCCTTTTATAAGAGGAGAGGAGGGGCACTTTTGGAAAGTAAAGGAACATTACATTATTTGAAAATGTGTTTCGGTTTTAAAAGGTCCCACATTGATAGAATTCGTGGATAAGGTGATAAGGCATCGAAATCCACTCATCCAATTGGTTTTGGCCATGTGTAAGCCTTGGATTTTGCATTATCTTCTCATTTTATTTAAATCGTTAAATAATGAGGTCATCACTACATCATCATGATGTCATAAATAATTTAATTTATTTAATGTATAAAAATTATAAAACAAATACTATGATGTAGGAAATCTTTTTAGCTTTCTAATGAATATTTATAATCAAAATTTGGACTTGTGTAACCCCACATAAAAACTGTTTTAGTAAAACAACCCATGTTTGTGTCAATTTAATTTCAACATTAAATAAATATATATTAATGTCATTTTCCAACTAAAGTGGATCCATGGGGTCCCCAAGTTGACCCATGGGTTGTCTTGGTCGGCCATGACTCATCCAATAGGAGTAGGACAAGTGTCAAGCTCATATCATATTAATAAAACATTGTTTTTACCTTAAACTACACTAATTACCTCTAATCGCGATTAAGAACTTAAAAGTTACTATTCACCAAAAAATTATTTTGATCTCATTGAACCACATTTTACTTCTTAATGACAACCATGTATGTCGGATTTTTGAAAATCAAATCACAGAAGTGGTAATATTTCATTTAAACGAAAAATCAGTTATTTAACAACCACTTAGTGGTTTCACTATTCATCAAAAATTGAAGTTTTTCAGAATAAGGCCAAAATTTCACCCTAAGCTATAATTGATATTCCGAATTGAAAAATGATGTCTATTTTACAAAATTCCAAACATATTAGTTGCATTAATTAATTTTATAATTAATTCCCGCTGTCACAACAAATAGCGTGTTTTTAAGAAACAATTTATATCATAAGATTGGCAATTGTTTATGTCCAATTTCAATGTTAAATTAATTCTAATGACCACCATTGGATAAAATGGTAAAAATATATTCTAATTATACTTTAAAACCATCAAATATTATAATTTATCACTATAAATTATTTTTATTAAAAAAGTTGTTTTAAGTATTTTTCACTATTTATAAAATTTTAGAAGTTCTCAGAAAAATACCAAAAATTCAACATAGGCTAATTTCGATATTACGAATACAAAAATGAAGTCCATTTTGACATATAAAATTTCTATAATTTTAAAAAGTGGTTATTACTATTCATAACGGCTATTTTGATTAGTTGCGGTGTGTTAGAACTCGAACTTGCGTACAATGCAAGCTATTGCATTATTGAATGAGAAGCGTATCGTGGAAGCTCGGGGTGTTACAATGTGGGTGGTTCTTCTTCATGAAATCCTCTGGTTCCCATGTTGCTTCCTCTATATTCTAGTTTTTCCAAAGAACCTTTACTAGACAAGTTGTTCTATTTCTCAATACCTTCTCCCTTGTGTCAAGAATCCCGATAGGCTTTTCACAGTATGACAAATCAGGTTGCAATTCTATTTCTTCATATGTGAGTACATGCGTTGGGTATGGCATGTACTTCTTTAACAATGATACATGGAACACATCATGAAGTCTGGAGAGATTTGGAGGCATCGCTAAATGGTAAGCTACAGCTCTGATTCTTTCCAGAATTTCAAATGGTCTGATGTACCTAGGGCTCAGTTTCCCTTTATTACCGAACCTCAAGACACCCTTCAATGGAGATACTTTCAGAAATACATGATCTCCCACTTGGAATTCCAAGTCCTTTCTCCGGTTGTTAGCATAACTCTTCTGCCTACTTTGGGATGCTTTAATATGGGCTTTTATTTTCTTCACCTTTGTCATGGTCTCTTCAATAAGTTTTGGGCCTATGAGTTTCCTCTCACCAACTTCATCTTAACAAGTTGGAGTTCGACATCTCTTTCCATATAATGCTTCATATGGAGCCATTTGAATACTATAATGGAAACTATTGTTGCATGAAAATTCCACCAAAGGCAAGTATTGATCCCACATACCTTGGAAGTCAAGAGAACATGACCTCATCATATCTTCTAGTGTTTGAATAGTCCTTTTAGACTTTCCTTCGGTTTGGGGGTGATAAGAAGTACTCATACGAAGCTTAGTATTCAAATCCTTCTGGATACTTTTACAGAATTTTGATGTAAATCGGGGATCTCGATCAGATACAATTGATAGAGGTGCACCATGAAGTCTCACAACTCCATTAATATAAAGTCTTTCTAGTAACTCAAGTGGTAAATCCTCTCTTATTGGAAGGAAATGTGCTGATTTTGTGAGATGATCAACAATTACCCATATTTCATCATTCCTTCTAGGTGTCCTCGGTAGTTTGGTAAAAAAAATCCATCGTAATGTTATCCCACTTACACATAGGAATAGGTAGAGTTTGCATCACTCCTTTGGGATATTGTCTCTCTACCTTCACTTGTATACAAACTAGACACCTTGACACGTAGTCAGTAATTTATCACTTCATATTATCCCACCAAAAATATTCCTTCAAATCTCTATACATCTTGGTGCTACCCGAGTGTATAGAGAAATTTGAGCTATGAGCATCATCTAATAGTTCCCTTTTTAGCTCAGGTACTAATGGAACGCATAACCTCTTCCCAAATTTAAGAACTCTTTCATGCACAAAGTCAGCCAGTCTCCCATCCTTAACTGAATTAATTTTCTTGTGCAAATTCTCATCATCATATTGAGAACTTTTTATCTTATCTAGTAAATATGGTTTAGCAATCATTTGAAAGAGGAGCGATGTTTCTCCTTCCTTAAAAATTCCCATATCCATCTTGAGTAGATCCATGAATATAGGATCTCTTTAAATCCTCATTTGAGTCATAAGGCCATGATATTTTCTACTTAATGCATCTGCCACCTTATTCGCCTTTCCTGGGTGGTGGTGTATTGAAAAATTGTAATCTTTGAGTAACTCGAGCCATCTTCTTTGCCTCATGTTGAGTTCTTTTTATGTGAAAATATATTTCAAACTCTTGTGGTCCGTATAAATCTCATATCTCTCTCCATAGAGATAATGCCTCCATATTTTCAGAGCAAATATTACGACTAATAACTCAAGATCATGAGTTGGATAATTTTTCTCATGAGTCTTCAACTATCTTGATGCATAAGCAATAACTTTATCATTTTTCATAAGGATGCAACCCAGTCTATTCTTTGATGCATCGATGTATATTACAAATCTATCACTTCCAGTTGGAAGAGTCAAAATTGGAGCATTGACCAATGTTATTTTCAATTCATCAAAGCATTCTATACATACTTTTTCCACACAAACATAACTCCTTTACGTGTGAGGTTGGTTGGCGAGTTAGCCAGTCGGGTGAAATTCTGAATGAAACGCCGATAATAACCTACTAAGCCAATAAAACTATGTACCTCAGTTATGTTTATTGGTGTGGGAAAATCTTGGATTGCCTTTTTCTTCATAGGATCAATTAGGATTCCATCCTTAGAGACAATATGGCCTAGAAAAGAAACTAATTGAAGCTAGAATTCACACTTGCTAAACTTTCCATATAATTTATTTCTTCTAAGAGTTCTCAGAATAACCCAAAAGTGATTCTCATGGTCTTCATATATTTTTGAGTATACGAGGATATCATCAATGAATACCACAAAAAAATTATCAAGATATTTCTTGAAAACTCTATTTATTAAATCCATTAAAATAGAGGGTGCATTTGTTAGTCCAAAAGGCATCACTGTAAACTCATAATGCCCATACCTGATCAGAAATGATGTCTTAGGAATATCTTCCTTCCTCACATGCAACTGATGATATCCAGATCAAAGTTCAATCTTAAAAAAGTATTGAGCTTCATGAAGTTGGTCAAATAAATCATCAATCTGGGGCAGAGGATACTTATTCTTTATTATAATAGCATTGATTTCCCTGTAATCAATGCAAAGCCTCATGGATCCATCTTTCTTCTTGACAAAGAGGATAGGGGATCCCCATGGAGAAACACTAGGTCAAATAAATCCTTTTTTCACTCAAATAATCTAGTTGTTTATTTATCTCTACTAATTCCATAGTGGCCATTATATAGGGAGTCTTTGATATAGGTCTTGCATCAGGAATTAAATCAATAGAGAACTCAACTTCCCGCTCTGGAGGATGTCCAGGTAAATCCTTTGAAAATACATAAATGTACTCTTTCACTATGTGCACATCTTCAATTTGAAGATTTCTTTCCTCACCCATAGATATTGGTTTATCTTCCTCTCCAAGTATTGTATTCAGTAGAGCTACTGGGGTGGTTCTAGATAAGAATCAGGTGGCGAAGTTTCTACCCTAAATACAAGGGATTATACACCATTTTCAAAAATTGTAACTTCCTTCTTACAATAAATCTTCGCATTATAATTTGAAAACCAATCCATACCGAGAATTATATCAAATTCAGTCATTGGTATGATGATAAGGTTACAAACTAGAGCACGTTTTGGTGTCTGGAGGGGGACTAGTCGACATGCCTTGGTTGCAATGATACATCCCCTGGGATTTTTGACTGGAAACTCCTTTATTAAATCAAATTGGGCGCATCTAATTTTCTTGGAAAACTGGGAAGATATAAATGAATGCGATGATCTAGAATCAAATAAAGTGTTGGCTAAATTTGAGGAAACAATTAAAGTACCTATCACCATGTCATTAGGAACTTCAACCTTCGCGGTTGTAATTGCATAGGCTCTCCCTTGATCTCTTGGCCTTTTCTGAGTCAATTTTCCTCGATGCTTAGGACACTCATTTTCATAGTGTCCCATCTCTCTGCAATTGTAGAATTGAATATCATTGAATTGTTTCTTTCCCTTGCATTCATCAGATCGATGACCCTTTTCTCCACAGTTATAGCAGACTCTCATGCCTTTCAAGCATTTCCCAAGATGATTCTTTCCACAGTTCTCACATAATGGGAATAGCTTTGTTACCTTGCTCTTATTTTGTACTTCTCCTTTTCCTTTGTTATCAGAGTACCACTTCTTATCTTAGTTTCCTTTGAAAATATTTGATCTAGAAAATTTCCTCTATGTTTTGATGGCACTTGATACAATTTCATCATATGATGAAAATGATTGAGAAGCTAGTTCCCTTAAAAGACTTGGCTTAAGACCTTCAAATAAATGATCAATCTTGTCTTCTGAGTCACGTACATAATCCATGGCATACCTAGCCAACCTTGTGAAAGTATCCTCATACTCTGCAACATTGTCTTCTTCCCTTTGTTTTAAGCTAAGTAATTTCTTCTTCATTTCAGTTCATTGTTCATGAGGGAAATATTTTTCAAAGAGTATTTCCTTAAAATTCCTTCATTCCATATCTTCTATTTCTTCTTCCTCTGTGGTATTCTGAATCAAGGACCACCATTGATCGGTGTCACCCTTGAGATAATATACTGCCAGTACTACCTTTTCATTTTCATTGCATCTTAATGCCATAAATATCTTTTCAAGGGACTTGATCCATTTCTCAGCAACCACTGGGTTAGTAGTCCCACTAAAAGATGGGGGATTCTACTACATGAAACAATCCAACACATGTGTGGAATGGTTATTCATTACAACCTGAGTAAGTTGTCCCAATATGGTCATGATCTGTTCTGCTGCAACATTGACTATGTTGACTTGATTAGTAGAGAGATCCCAACCTTACCCACGAGTATTGATTCCCCTTCTTCTATTAGACACCATTTTTAAATAATGGGATACACTAGATTAGTTTATTAATATCAAATAGAAAATCACTCAACATAGATTGAAATTCTATGCATAGCTAATCTTATAAACATGGTTTCTCTGAGGAAAAATTTACATTAAAATCCTTCATAATGGCTTGTAAAGAAAATGTGAATTATCCTAATCATATCCCCCGGGAGTGTCGTAACTAAGACTGCAGCAATGCCCATTGTTGTGTACCATAATACCCTAGGTCAAGCCTGAAACTCCTTATCGTATTTTTCACTCCTAGGTACATCTATGTTAGAGTCACCTATACCTGCTCGTATCCAGACAGGGATGTATTTGCTAGAAATATTACCATAATATATTCCTTACCAAAATACCAGGATGTTCTTGTACATTTATCCTCAAATAATACATTAGGGCTTTGTTCCCTACTATATATTTCCTACTCTAGTTTCCAAGTTTCCTACTAACTTCCTCTGATACCAACTGTAACACCCCGACCCCTCTAGACCGGAGCTGGTGCATTACTTGTTATATTAGAATGGTTAGAAGGAATGAAAATACAGAAGGAACAATCAGTTTAGTAGACTTGAAGAAACTAGATACATAAATTTTACTCAAATTACATTGGAAAAGTTTACATAATATAATACATAATGAAAACTAAAAGTTGAATCCACAAGAACTCAGTAAATGACCTTCTATTCATCACCTGTTGAGGGTAAACAATGAAAGGGGTGAGCTCAAATGCTTAGTAAGGGTTAAAAATAGTGGAATCATGAATACAATAATAAGCATATCATATTTAATCTGACATAATCAATATGACATGGTGAATAAATGAAAAACTAATGCCATTAATAAACTGAGAATGAAACTGCATCCATAGATTTTTTCATAGTGAAAAACTCATGGATAATAATAATAAATGATAATGAATAAAGATAATGATTATTAATTGGACTTCATGTATCCGGAACATGAAACCATAATACCGTTAAAACGGTTTAGTTCTGTGGGTAGAAACCCATCTGATTTTTGGAAACAAACTCGAAGGGATTGTCGCCAACTGATTTGTCTCATGAGACCTACCGATGCATCGAGGGGCTATAGAGGGCCCCACCCACCACTGAATTTCTAAATCATTCTTTATACATTGATTTAATATGAGAGAAATATGCCTTTTCAATATCTTTATAGAGTATATTATACAGATTCATCAATATTTCCATAGTTAAAATAACTTTCCAAATAAACACCGTATATAAAATGGTATACGGTTTAGACGAAAAACATATCCATGATATAAGATTATGGATATTTAATATAAATATAATTTCAAATGAAAAGTTATCTCAAATGGGAAGTAGGTACACCACATAAGGATTATTAGGTGCACCATACAAAGTTAGTCACAACAAAATAATAGTTGAGACCAAGGCCCTTTCCACAATGTAATCGGTCGAATCATATGATCAGAACATATAACCCTAAAATGAATCATTGAATAATATGAATATAAAGAGAATCATGTTATTATATATCAAATGGAAGTACATATATACCAAATACAAGAAATAAGTGGCAAACAATGAAAATCTCACAGAAATGAAAGTGAGATGAGAAACCCGTTACCTTATGGTCGAGTGTGTTCTTAGTTTGTTTTAATTACCTGAATAATAAAATATATATTCATTAATTAATAATTACATAACCTCTTATACATGTAATTTATTTATTATAACCTTATTAGGTTCATTCATGGCCCTTTTAATGGGTTTAAGAGGTTCAATTTTATTGTTTTTGAAGCATTTTCTTCCTTGGTTTTCATGATTCGTTTACTTGTATTCATGAATGGAAGTTTGTTTGAAATGTGGTTAAACATACAGAATTTTTAATATATATTATAAATGATCTTATAATGATTCTAGGTTATATACTTGAGGATGAATCATTATTTGAAAGTTTTTGATAAACGCTTGGATTTAGCTTGGCAGTTTTGTATACAATGAACTTGTTTTGTATTATTATTCCATATTATGAGTGCGTAAAGACTCCAGAACATTAATGAGATGAAATAAAATATATTCTGATCTGGTTCAACCATTAAAATGGTTTCATGAACAGTAATTAAGGATAAAGTTAAGAACAAAACTCCACCGTCCACAAAGGTTATAAATTGGAACCTCATGGACGTCGATTTCGTTTATAAAAATAAAAAGGGGGGAGTAAGAATATTGATGATAGTTATTACATTAACATGATATAATTCAAGTATATATATGATACTTGAGTTTATAATGGTCATTTGGAAATAGGAGGTGAGAAGAGAAAAATAAAACATATGAACTTGAAAATAAAAGGAAAGTTGAGAGATCCCTTGTGAAAATTTGGCAGCCTAACGACATCGCTTAAAATTTAATAAAATGAAATGATGAGAACAAAAGGGTATCTAATAATATTGAAATAAAAATGATATTAATAAGAATAAATAAAATCAAACCCCAACATATTATAATAGAATTTCAAATAGCTAACATAAAAGAAGTGTCGACTAAAAGAAGAGAATGAAGGATTCCCTTACCTTGTAGAGTAACTCCTAGATCTTGAAGGGTGGGACCTTGGGGGCTTAAGGACACCTTGGGAGGAATCCTATAGAGGTGAAACCACTAGAGCTTCGAGGATGAGGGATTTGGAATGAAGTAAAACGAATGGATGAGTGGGTATTTATAGAAAAAGAGAGGTAGTTTTTTAATAATTTCAAAGGGACACCTCATTAGTGGTTTTCTCCAAACCATGGGCTTGCCCGTGGTATTTGTCCATGGTTTTAGCCACTTGGGACACGTCATGTAATAATTTATTGTACAAAATTCGACCATACTTTTATATTTAATTATTACATCATTATGATGTCATTAAACTACCAAAAACTCAAAACTGTATTTTTACTATTCATGAAAAATTCATGTATTTTAGAAAAATCCCAAAAATTCACCATAACCATTTTTATACGTGTAGAATTCAAAAATGAACTCCATTTTTTTTAAATAATTTTCTAATTATTTTTAATTTAATTTTTAAATAAAATCATAGTTAATTCAAAAAATAACAATTTTAAAGGTATAATTAGTTCTATATCACATTGAAAAATTAATTAAGATCTCATTATCTTATTACCTTAAGAAAATAAAATATTATAATTATTTACTATTTATAAGGGTCATATTACTATTCATATTATTATTCATAATGGTATGTTACTATTCATCAAAAAATCAAGTTGGTTATATCAGACTCCAAATGACTTACTGGTCACAACTCTAGATGATTGTTTTTCAAAATTCAAAACATAGAAGTGAACAATTTATGTTTAATGGCTTGGTTTTGAATATCTCCTAAATTACCAAGTGTGGTTTCAAAGAAACATAGTGCTTTATGAAATATAGGCTATGAATAGAATTTATTTAATAGAATCATACCATAAAATGTTTGGGGTGTTATATATATTGTCTACTCAAACATTTTAAAATGTACTCTATGGTTTTTTCGTTTGATTTTATGGTATTCAAAGGTTGTTTGGATGGTTTTGACCCCCCACGTGATTTTAAAGGGTGTCAAACCTTTAAAAACTGCATATTCAATCATTTCGGGTAGACCACACTTTTGATTGTCATTATGTATCCTTATACATGTAAAAAAATAACAACAATATGGTTTTACTATGATTTCAAGTCATTTAGGGTTTGTTTTCGATGGATTTGACCGTTAAATGAATGCTTTGGTGTTTTATGTGTGTTTTCGGTCCTCTCAGACAAATTATAGCTTTGATTGACATTCTATCTATGCGAACATTTTAAAATTCATACTAAGGTTTTTTTTTGAGTCAATAAGGTTTTCTTATGACTTTTCCATTCCTTTATGTTTGGGGGAGATTGTTGAGTCAATAAGGTTTCCTTATGACTTCTACATTCCTTCATGTTTCGAAAATCAAAAACACCATATCTTAAGGAAAAACTTCATTTTCCCTAAGATTTCCCGTAACAAAGAAAATTTTCCTTCCCCAAGGAAAATTAATCCTTACCATGTTTTCATTGTTCATATTTTAGTTGCTCCAAAACTAACTCATTTTATTTCTAAGTATAAAAATTAGTTTCACATCCTAAACTTTAGAATCTTATAAATACTTAGTTATAGAGAATTATGTTTTCAGGATCCGAATTCAGATTCCGAATTCTCTGAATTCAGACTCCGAACTTTCTGAATTCAGACTCTGAACATTCTGAGTTCATGTTCCAAATTCTTTGAATTCAGACTCTGAACTTTCTGAATTCAGACTCTGAATTATTATGAGTTCAGACTCTGA
Source organism: Viscum album (assembly GCA_963277665.1). Classification (NCBI taxonomy): domain Eukaryota; kingdom Viridiplantae; phylum Streptophyta; class Magnoliopsida; order Santalales; family Viscaceae; genus Viscum; species Viscum album. The sequence goes on from OY728150.1 coordinate 123,398,155, forward strand.
ATTCTTTAAGAATTCAAGTTCCAAATTATTCAGAATTCAGACTCTGAATTCCTCAGAATTCAGACTTCGAATTCCTTAGAACTCAAAATCCGAATTCCTCAGAATTCACCATCCATTTTTTTTATTTTATTAAAGAAACCACTTTAAGGAAAAGTGGGAACTTACAGAAAATCCAGAACACATAACCGATTAAAAACTTCAAAATATCAACCATAGCCATCAACACCATGCCACAAACATTCAAAACAAACCCTCATTAAAAATTAAAATGAGAGCCATCATCGCCACCTCGCAAAATGCACCATGACACGTCACCTTTTTCAATTTTCAAAAAAGAGACTATTGTCACCTCCTCGAACCTACCACCTCACAGGCCAACCATCATCACAACATGCTGAAAATCAACCTCGTTGCAAGTTGTCCAGGAGAAAATAGCCCCCAAGCTACACAAACACCCTCCACTATCTTCAAAACCAAAATCGAACCATCCACTTCACGAGCTCGAACAAGCAAGCCATCAACAGCACAGATCCCAAGTGCCAGAACCAAAATGGGAAGCACCCCACCACAACCATGAACTCCTCCATCCACATCCACAACAACCCGATGAAGAAGATGGTCCAAGGAGAAAGAATTTGGGTCTCTGTCACCTAGGACTGGGAGAACCGACATCACCTCGAGGGAAAGTCTTCATTGAAGGGATATGAGCACATCAGAGCCTACAATGCCTCTCTGATCTAGAGACGGACAAATCCCTACCACAGAAGAACCCTCAACGGATTCCTCAACGAATGAGCCAAGGATATAAAGAGTAACTGACGATATAGAAGGGAACACCGAAGATGAATCCAATGCAAGAACTCCAGTAAAGCATCACACAAAAAACTACAAAAAAAACTGGGAAAACGAAACCATCAAATCCCCTCCCCCCTCCATGCCATATCGGGACCGACACAGATCCGCTCAGGACCAAAGCCATTGCCTGCAGTCACCAAACCCTAATCTGCCACCAGGACGCCTCCGCCCTCCAGATCGAAGCCTTCTCCCACCGATACAAGATGGTGATGAAAATCGAGCCACCGAGGATTACCGAGGAAGGGGATGTCGATGCCTAGCCAACCAAGGCCAGAGGAGGGAAGGGTGAGAATACTTGGTTGAAACCCTAACACTTGAGTTATAAAACTATGTCATGCATTCTGGTATTTACAAAACATTGTTTGAGTGACACATATATAGGTCCCTCTGAAATTCATGGAAAAATATGATCGTTGGAGAAGGGAGCCGACCGTTGAAGATGTACCTATAAATAGGAGCTCATTTTAATGAGCTCCAAACTTTTGGAATTTTTGAAGCTCATAACTTTCAGAAGTGTTTTCTAGAGAGAGAGTCTCTTTCAACTCTCAGTGCTTTGTGCAGATGTTGCGGAAAAAAAATTGGGTGTGAACAACTTTTCAGACTTGCTTCATGCAGACTCTGATCGTGTTGATCATGGGATTTTGGGTTTGGAAGACAGAGGTTCTGATTTCCTTCTAAATCGAGGGCTTGCAGGGATAGCAAGACAGATACCGATCTTTGGATTGAGGGATTACATGGGTTTGGGTAAGACATACTTTCTTGAAAGTATAAATCAAGGGACCTTTATCCAAGATTGTTGGATACCCTACTCTTTGGGTTAAAAGATTTATATACTTGTTACTTGTACTGTTTCAAGTTTGTTTTCCACTGTATTTTGGTTTTTGAGGAAAGTATAACTATCTTATACTTTCTTATACTTGTACTCTGATTAAACAAGATTCTATACGCTTTAAGGTAGAATCTTTGTTGTTGTAAACTTTTGTTAAGTTTCATTTTTGGAACCACATTTTCAGAATCTCATTTATTTTCGGAACTACATTTCTGGAATCTAGTAAGTTTGTAGAATTAGTTTCATTTTTGGAACTACATTTCCAGAATCTCATTTTCAGAACCACATTTCCATAATCAAGCAAGTTTATAGAACTCAGAGGTTTTTTGAATTTAACTTGTTTAACTTTATTAAACAATAGAAAGGTTTCTAACCAACTTTAAAAGTTCCTAAATAATTTTTAAAGTATACAATTCACCCCCTCTTGTATATTGAGAATCTACATCATTATTTCTATACTACAACCAGTATCATTTCGATCCTACAATTGGTATCAGAGGAATATTACCTCATACCCTGAACCAATCCTACAATTTGTTTCAGAGTGTTGGTTCAATCTGAATAAATCTCATGATTAGATTCAGAAGAGAAATCATCTCCTTCTTCACATTTTTGGAATCATAATTTCGGACTCACAAAGTTCAGACTCATATTCTTTTTAGAGATACTCTAGTTCTATATTTTCCTTGCTTAGGATATTTTTACTCTTGTTTACAAACTTTTATTACTAACAAGTCTGTGTGGAAAGATTTTCTTTAAGATGGCAGGATCCATGCATATTGGTTCTTTGGACAATTTAAATCCTACCATACCTTCTATTTTTTATGGAAACGATTATGAGTACTGGAGATATAGGATGAATACTTTTGTTATTAACACTGGAGTTGATAACTACCTGATGCTAACGGGAGATTATAAGATTCCTGATAAGGAATTGAGAACTTTTACTAATCAGGAGAAATTAGAATATCAAGCTAATTTCAGAGTCAGAAATACATTTCTATGTTCTATGACTATGAACATCTATATTCAAATATCCTCATGTGAAGCAGCAAATAGTATCTTGAAGAAATTTTAAGTTACACAGTTTGTAACTTCTAAAGTTATAGAGACAAGAAGAGCAATATTGAGAGCTGAATATCGTGGATTTAGCTTTCCTTATGGAGAACCCATAAGAAAAGTCCAGAAAAGGTTCATGACCATTGTGAATAGCTTACAGTCTATGGGAGAAAAAGGTCTTGGTGATGAGGCCCTTGTAGATAAGATCATAGACATCATGCCTAATGAGTGGGAATCAAAGAGGACAACAATTGATGAGAACAGGAAAGTCACCCATATTTCCTTAGATGATCTTTTTAGAACTCTTCTTTAGCATGAGACTAGAATGAAGAGATATGCGGATAATATTAAGAAAAAGAATGGAAATGGAAGTGTTACTTTCACAAAAAATTCTAATCATACGAAATCCAAAACTTCTGAAAGAGTTTCTAGATCAAAGTTAAAGAAAGTTACTATTCAGTCAGAATATAGTGATACAGAAAAATATGAGAATGAGTTATCTAATCTTTCTCAGAGAATGAACAAGATAGTAGCTCAGAAGAACTATCAAAATAATTTTAAGAAGAGAGACTATAAATAAAATAAAGACGGGGAAGTTACTTGTTATGAATGAAAAAGAACATTTCATATCAGACATTATTGCCCTCTTTTGAAAAAGAAGGATAAGAAGGAAAGGAATTCAGAAACAAACAAGAATAAGTTCTATCGTTCTAGGCATAAAAAAGTATTAAAGCAAACGACACCTAGATTGCTAGTTGTGGAGTCTTTTTGGAAAGTGAATCTTATGAATCATCATCATAGAAAAATATTGGATTCATTGCTACTACTTATTTCCCAAATACATGTCTTATGGACAAGGTACGCTCTGCTGAGGTTTTAACAAATTTATCTCTTGATAAGAATTATTATTCTGAAGATATTACTTCTGATGAAGATAATTCATCTTTAGATAATGAAGAAATATATTTTTATGAATAAGTATCTAGATTTTCCATGTTGTTAGAAGAAAAAAATTATAAAATTTCTAAGAAACTAGACAAGGAAAATACTAGAGAATAAGTTCTTGCAAAAGAGATTTCAGACCTCACTTGAGATCTTGAAGATAAGGATGATATCCTAGAAAAACTTTATAAAGACCTTAAGGAAGTAAATTCTGAAAAGGAAAAACTTTATAAAGATCTTAAGAATGCTATTTCAAAAATAAATGTTTTTGAGGAAAAATCTAACTCTAAGGAAATAATTCCCGAGGATAGGAATTTAGTCATAAGACTAAAATCCAAAATATATTCCCTTAAGAATTTTTTTGTGAGATTTACTTCTGGTAAAGAAAATTTTTACAAGATGTATTCCCAAATCAGACCTCAAGGAAATACTTCTGGAGTAGGTTATACTCACAGAAAACATATTTTCAAAAACAACTATTTTATTCCATCCAGAGCCCCTTTTTCATTAAATGTCAAAGCAGTGGGTATTGGAAGAATAATTTTTCTTTAAATAATATTCAATCATTTGGGTTTCATAAAGCTTACTTTTCTAAACAAATGTGGATACCTAAAATTTTATTTTCTAACTCCGGATCCAAGAAAGTTTGGATTCCGAAAGTCTAACTCTCTTATTTTCAGGAAAATAAAGTTAGTACCAACAGCAACACTTGGTACATGGATAATGGATTTCCCGGCATATGACTGGTAACAAAAACTTCTTTGAAAATATTATCAAGATGAAATGAGGAAAAATAACTTTTAGAGATAATGCTAAGGGAGAAATTATTGGTATAGGTAACATTGTTCTTCTTGGAAAAACCTTGATTTCAAATGTTTTATTTGTTAAGGGTCTTAAGCACAACCTCATTAATATAATCCAATTATGTGATGAAGGTTACCTTATGAATTTTAGGAATAAAAAGTTCTTAGTACACAATTCTAAGGAATATTTTGTTCTTTCTTCCAACAGGAAAGAGAATGTTTACACACTAGACTTAGAAGACCTTAGAAGCCAATATCTACCTCGCCTTAGTGCGATGGAAGATCATTCTTGGTTATGACATAGAAGGTTAGTACACTGTAACATTAGGAACCCATGAAAACTCTCTAAGAAAATACTAGTTAAGTATCTACCAGAGCTTAGATTTGATTCTTCAAAAGTTTGTGATCCTTGTCAATATGGAAAAAAAAATCAAGTTTTAAATCAGTTGGTGAAGTCTCAACCACTAATGCATTACAGTTGGTGCATATGGATCTTTTTGGTCCAACAAAAACTGGAAGCATTAGAGGAAAATATTATGTATTTTTCTTAGTTTATGATTATACTAGATTTATGTGGGTCTATTTTCTATCAAAGAAATCTTAAGATTTTTATTATTTCAAAACTTTTAGAGCCCAAGTTAAAATTGAGAAAAACCTTCCTTTGATAACTATTCATAGTGATCATGGAGGATAATTTCAAAATTCTGATTTTGAAACTTTTTGTAGTAGAAAAGGAATTACTCATAACTTCTCAGCACCCAGAACACCACAAAAAAATAGTGTTGTTGAAAGAAGAAATAGAATTCTTCAGAAGATAACAAGAACCATGTTGAGTGAATATTCAGTAGCCAAACATTTTTGGGCTGAAGTTGTAGGTACTGCTTATTATAATATAAATCGTGTTTTGATTAGACCTTTTCTTAATAAAACTCCTTATGAGTTGTGGAATGGTAGAAAACCTAGACTTTCCTACTTCAAGGTTTTTGGTTGCAAAGTATTCATTCTGAATACTAAAGACAATCTACACAAATTCACACCAAAATCTGATTAAGGAATTTTCTTAGGCTACTCCATAAATTCTAAGGCTTATAGAGTTTTCAATAAAAATACTTGTACTATTAAAGAAATAGTACATGTCAAATTTGATGAAATTGATCCTTTTGTTTTTAAACAACCTCAACCTACATCTTTGGATGTGTTTTCAAAAATTGATTATCAAACTTTGATAGAAGATCCTTCTGATAAGAAAAATGTTCAAGAAAGTATTTCAGAAGCATTTACCCTAGAATATTTCCTACCCTATGTTGATGAACAGGTTTTACAAAACCCAAATCAGTTGTTTCTAAAGAATCATCCCAGTGATAGTATCATTAGTTATGTAAATCAACCGGTAATAACTAGAAGTTTCTTAAGGAATGAAGTATAACATCGAACATTCCTTTCCCAATTAGAACCAAAAATCACTAATGAAGCTTTATGTGATAATTATTGGTTAAAATCTATGCAAGATGAGTTAATTAATTCGAAAGGAATAAAGTCTGGACCTTGGTAGAAAGGCCTAAGGAAACTTCCGTTATTGAAGTAAAATGGGTCTTTAGAAATAAATGTGATGAAAATGGAATCATAGTAAGAAATAAAGCTATATTAGTTGCTAAAGACTATAATCAATAAGAAGGAATAGACTATGAAGAAACCTATGCTCCAGTAGCTAGACTTGAATCTATTCATATTCTACTTTCCTTTGCAGCATTCTTCAATTTCAAACTTTTTCAAATGGATGTTAAATGTGATTTCCTTAATGGTTATGTTCAAGATGGAGTTTTTGTTAAACAACCTCCTAGTTTTGAAGATACAAAACATCCTGAACATGTTTTCAAACTTACCAAAGCTTTTTATGGACTCAAACAAGCCCCTCAAGCTTGGTATGATAGACTTACAGGATTTTTGCTTCAAAATAATTATGTTAAGGGAAATGATGATCCAACTCTTTTTATAAATAAAGATAATAAAAATGTTTTGATTATTCAAATTTATGTTGATGACATTATATTTGGCTCAACTCAGCAATCTTTAAATGATTCCTTTGTGGATCTAATAAAATATGAGTTTGAAATGAGTATGATGGGTGAGTTAACATTTTTTCTTGCTTTTCAAATTTCTCAAAAACCAGAAGAAATATATATATGACAACATAAGTATATTAAATATCTTATTAAAATGTATAGATATGACAACAGTAAAAGTATAATTACTCCCATTGGTACCTCAAAATCACTTGATCTTGATGAAGCTAGGAAACTAGTAGATCAAACATCTTTTTAGAGGTATGATAGGAAGTCTACTTTACTTGACAACTAGTCGTCCAGACTTAATGTTTTCAGTATGCTTATGTACAAGATATCAATCCAATCCTAATAAATCTCATTTAAAGGTAGTGAAAAGGATTTTTCGCTACTTAAAGGGAACCATGGATTTAGGACTCTTTTACACTTCTGGAAATGATTTTGTTTTAAAAGTTTTTCGAATGATGACTTTGGTGGATGTAGAATGGATAGGAAAAGTACATCTAGAACTTGTCATTTCTTAGGAGATTCATTAGTCTCTTGTTCATGAAAAAAGTAACACTCAGTAGCACTTTCCACTGCTGAAGCTGAATATGTAGCAGCTGGAAGTTGTTGTACTCAAGTATTGTGGATGCAACACACACTCACAGATTATGGCATGAGTTTTACCAAAACACAAATTTTGTGTGATAATACTAGTGTCATTTCCCTAAGAAAAAACCATGTACATCACTCTCGTGAAAAACACATAGATATTAGGCATCACTTTCTTAGGGATCACACACAAAAAGGAGATATCATTCTTCAATTTATCAGAACACAAGATCAACTTGCTGATATTTTCACAAAATCTTTACCCTCCAATAGATTTGAATACATTAAACAGAAGTTAGGAATGATAACCGTAAGGTAATATTCCATGTTAACTTCCTGTTGAAACCTATCTCTTTACAGTAAGGAACTCCTTTTCATAGGGGGAGCAAATTTTTTTGTTAGATTCTAAATTTTTTTTAGTCTAAATTTTTTTCGTAGTCTAAGATTTTCATAATGAAGATTTTTGTACTTAAAATTTTCGTAATGAAGATTTTTGTACTTAAAATTTTCGTAATGAAGATTTTCGTACTTAAAATTTTTGTAATGAATATTTTTGTACTTAATATTTTTGTAATGAAGATTTTTTGTATTTAAAATTTTTGTAATGAATATTTTTGTACTTAAAATTTTTGTAATGAAGATTTTCGTAATTAAAATTTTCTTAATGAAGTTTTTTGTAATAAAGATTTTTGTAGTCAAAGTTTTCATAATCAAAATTTTTGGAATCTAAAGTTATTCAATAAAAATTTTCCCCATTACAAATAATCTTCCTAGCAATCCGAAAGGTATGTTTTTTTTCTTAAATTTTCGTAATAAACTTTTATTTTTTGGTATCTTTATCTATTTTTAAATTTTTCGTATTCGTTTTTTCTTGAATTTGAAAGTTTTTCTTAAAAACCTTAAAAGATTAGATTCTATCAAAATATCCTTACATCTATCATCTTAACCATCAGATCTGATCAGAATGTTTTTCAACCATTAGATTGAGTAAGGAAGATGAACCATCACCTCACTTGCCTATATAAAGGACCCCCCGATAGTTGTCCCACATCGATCTCAAAGCTCTTGCGTGCTGAAGCTCTGCCCTCCTACAAAATCCCATTCCGAACTTTTCAGATCTTTCTTACTTCTGAATGTTTGTTGAAGTTTCCCCTCAGAAAGATATGTCAACAATCAAACCAATCTCTGAATGGAAGATATATAGAGAAAGGTTAGTGTATACAAAGTTTTTCATAAATTAAAATTCTATCATCGCTGAGAATATAAAGCTAAATGGATGGGAAAATGTTTGCCTTTCAAAACTGAAATATTAGGATTTGGTATATCCAGATTTTTTAATAGAATTCTATGAGTCAGTGACTTTATTCAAGGAAGAAGGGAGGAGTAAGTTTTCTTTCAAGTGTTATGGAAAAACTTATTCACTTTCCTACACCAAGGCTGCAAGCTTGGTTGGTATTCCATATAAAGAGGAAGCTGAGTTTTGTTCCCATAAGTTGCTTGATACTCAAGGAAGTTTTGATAAGGTAAAGGCGATGACTTGACTTGGTCTCTCAGAAGTAAAGACTCCAAAGATTTTTCACCTGACTACAAATTATCGGATTCTTGAATTATGGGTTCAAGTATTCATCATACCGAGAAAAGGATACAAGGATACGTTCAAGAAGGGTGATATGTACATTCTGGATTTCCTAGTAAACCAAAGGAAAATAAACTTGGTAAAGCATATCTTGATTACGATTGAGAACATAAAGAATGGAAATCTGAAGGCTCAGATTATTATGTATCCATACATTCTTTCTAAGATGATTGTTTGGTGCCTAGAATCCTTCAAAATTCCTTGAAAATCTAAGTCGAGGAATTTCAAAGTTATGATGTTAAGTGATGATACTTTGAGAAGAATGAAAGTTGGATTTTCCATAGAATCTGAAGAATTCTATGACTTTCCTGAAGAAGAAGATGAATTCATTTCAAAGAAACAAGATGTGGATGAGACCTTTAAGAAGGGTGGAAGGAAGAGGAAGTTGAAAGGAGTGGAAGAGAATGAAAAAACCCCAACGGCTAAGGAAACCCAATCTGCACCACTGAATCCAAAGAAACAAAAATCTTATCCAGATGAGGTTGTAGCTAGGTGGAGGTAAGACAAAAAAATCTGAAAGAAGGGGAGCCTAAGTTTCTCTTGGATCCTGATGAAGCAAAATATCTGAAAGAAAAGGCAGCTGAAGAGCTGGAGAGGCAAGAGAAAGAAAAGAAACAAAAGAATAAGTTGTCTAAGGAAGAGATAGTGCAATCACTTCTGAAGGTAGTAGAGAAATCATTCGAGAAGTTTCTGGTACCCGAATCCTTCCAGATAGAATCACTTCCCGAGACTCCGGAAAAAAGTTTTTAATTCCAGAAAATCATCAAGAAGAAGTTGTTGAAGAATAAAAAGTAGTGGAAGAATAATAAGAAGAAGAAGGAAGTGGAGATACCAAATATCTGATAAAGAAATTTGAGGATTTTCATGAGAAGGAAACTCCTTTAGAGAAATTATCACTCTGAACCTCTCAAGTTGAATCATCAAATCTTGCTACTCCTAGGAAGGATGATTAGAAGGATGAAGATAAAGTAGACAAACCATCAGAAGAAGAAAGCATCAATAAAGATTTTATCCACCCATAGGATGATGAGGTAGGAGCTGAGAAAGAAGAGATATATGAAGACAAAATTGTACAGCTATCTGATAGTGAGCATGAATCTCCTGACCAAGAGGTAGCCATTCCGAAAAAAACTAAGGGAAAATAGTTGGTAGTTAACACAACTACCAAGGTTGTTGTTAAGAAGAAATATGTTGGTGGTTCTTCAAATAGGAAAGATGCTGAGTTAGAAAAAGAATCCTCACCAAGAAAAATTTCTGATTCGAAATCATCCTCTTTTGGACATGAATTCATAGTCCAGTCCTTGAAGAAGCTTATTGGAAATATTCCAATATTTCCCAATATTGACTTGAGATACCAAATGCTTCAACACTCCTTAAATCAGAAATTGGATTCAGTATCCATAGTGATGGATAAGTGTATCAAGATTAAGGAATATTTCAAAAACCTTTTTCATAAATTACGAAGCTCACAGAAGATCCTGTAAGAAAATGACCAGATGGTCGAAGAAAACTATAGAAGAAATGAGAATTATCGATGAGTTCCAAGAAAGTGTCAATGATGAATTTGACACTGAAGGTGTGAAGATCAAGGATCTCACAAATAGTTTTGAGGAGAAGCTAACTCTGGGGCAGAATTCTCAGATTCAAGAAGTGAAAGATCTGAATGGGAAGTTATATAGAGCTGCTTAGAGTTGGAAGAGAGAAAGAGATCTTAGAATCAAGCTTGAGGAAAAAATTTCTAAGCAAGTAGAAGTTCTAAAGGGGCAGACAGAATCTCTTAAGGCTCGGGAAGAAAGAATCAAAGCCTTAGAAAAGAAAACTGAAGATCAGGATTAGCTTCTTAAACATGTAGAGGAAGACCACAAGGAACTCAAGAAGCTCAAAACTATAGTAAATAAGTTGATTCTGAAGGAGAAGGAAGGATAATGTTGTTCAATTCTGATATTTTGTTGTATTTCCTTCATTGTATAAATTTTTCCAATCATTAAAAAAAATTGATTGCTCTTTATACTTTTGGTTGTTTAGCACTAATATTTTAGGTACCACATTTCCTTTTCCATTCCCTTTAATCCTTTTTGAAAATCACAAAGTAGGATAAATGAATGTTAAAAAGAATACTAAGTAAAATAAGGAATTTCCCTAAGTAAGGGGAGTTCATCTAAGAGGGAGTTCTTATCCAAGAAGATTTTCTGATGCAATAAAGGGCTAAGTCTTAATCTATAAATCAAGAATATGATCCTTAGTGTTTCCAAATACTAAGGGGGAGTTATTATTATTCATTATTATTCATGTGTAAAGGGAGATAAGTTTTATTTAAAAGTCCATAAAATTTCTAAGTCCTTATATTATTTTTCTCTTTTTTGTAAGGTTGTTTGTGATTTCCAAAAAGGGAGATATTGTTGAGTCAATAAGGTTTCCTTATGAATTTTCCATTCCTTTATTTTTGAGGGAGATTTTTGAGTCAATAAGGTTTCCTTATGACTTCTAAATTTCTTCATGTTTCGAAAATCACAAACACCCTATCTTAAGGAAAAACTTCATTTTCCATAAGATTTCCCTTAACAAAGAAAATTTTCCTTCCCCAAGGAAAATTCATCCTTACCATGTTTTCATTGTCCATATTTTAGTTTCTCCAAAAACTAACTCATTTTATTTCTAAGTATAAAAATCGGTTTCACATCCTAAACTTCGGAATCTTATAAATACTTAGTTATAGAGAATTCTGTTTTTAGGATCCGAATTTAGATTCAAAATTCTATGAATTCAGACTCTGAACTTTTTGAATTCAGACTCCAAACTTTCTGAGTTCAGGTTCTGAATTCTCTGAATTTAGACTCTGAACTTTCTGAATTCAAACTCCGAATTATTATGAGTTCAGACTCTGAATTCTTTAAGAATTTAGGTTCTCAATTATTCAGAATTCAGACTATGAATTCCTCAGAATTCAGACTTTGAATTTCTTAGAACTCAGAATCCAAATTCCTCATAATTCAGACTCTGAAGTCTATAGAATTCTGGTTCCGAATTTCTGAGAAACATAATCCAAATATCCTTGCAATATAGACCCCGAAGGTTGACTTTATTAGAATCCAAATTCTATTTTTCCTTACATTCTGAAAAATAGATTTGGTTAAGCAACCATATTTCTACTTACTCTTATTTGAGTTATAAAATGATGTCATGCATTCTAGTATTTACTAACCATTGTTTGAGTGACACATATACAGGCCCCTCCAAAATTCAAGAAAAAATATGATAGTTGGAGGAGGGATCCGACCGTTGAAGATGTACATATAAATAGGAGCTCATTTGAACGAGCTCAGAACTTTTGGACTTTTTGAATATTAGAAATTTTAGAAGTGTTTTCTAGAAAGAGAGAGGCTCTTTCAACTCTCAATTCTTTGTGCAGATGTTGTGAACAATTTTTTCAGGTGTGAAAAACTTGTTCAGACTTGCTTCATGCAGACTCTGATCGTGTTGATCGTGGGATTTCGGGTTTGGAAGACAGAGGTTCTGATTTCCTTCTAAATCGAGGGCTTGTAGGGATAGCAGGACAAATACTGATCTTCAGATTGAGGGCTTACCTGGTTTTGGGTAAGACAAACTTTCTTGAAAGTATAAATCAAGGGACCTTTATCCAACTTTGTTGGATACCCTACTCTTTGGGTTAAAATATTTCTATACTTGTTACTTGTACCGTTTCAAGTTTTTTTTCCACTGTATTTTGGTTGTTGAGGAAAGTATAACTATCTTATACTTTCTTATACTTGTACTCTGATTAAACAAGAATATATACGCTTTAAGGTAAAATCTTTGTTGTTGTAAACTTTTGTTAAGTTTCATTTCCAGAACCACATTTCCGGAATCTCATTTGTTTTCGGAACTACATTTCCAGAATCTAGTAAGTTTGTAGAACTAGTTTCATTTCTGAAACTACATTTACAAAATCTCATTTTTGGAACCACATTTCTGGAATCAAGCAAGTTTATATAACTCAGAGGTTTTGTGAATTTAACTTGTTTAACTTTGTTAAACAATAGAAAGGTTTCTAACCGACTATAAAAGTTCCTAAAGAATTTTTAAAGTATACCATTCACCACCCCTCTTGTATATTGAGAATCTACATCATTATTTCGATACTACAATCAATATCATTTCGATCCTACATTGTCATCATCTGATTTTACAGAATTCAGATGCTTTTTAGTTGGTTTTGACCCCCAAAAACACCTTTTTAAAAGATGTCAAACCTTTAAAAATCACACATTCTGACATTATGGGAAGACCACATGTCCAATTGATGTTCCATTAGCTCTTACATTTCAAGAATAATAATAATATGGTTTTCATACGATTTTAAGTCATTATGAGTACTTTTTATATATATATGACCATTAAATGCATGTTTTGACATTTTATGACACTAAAAGTGTGTTTTTCGTCATCTTGGCATACAAAACCTCCAATTGATGCACCATATTCTTGACCATTTAAAAATTTACTCTATTATTATTTTCATCTTATTTCACATCATTCAGAGGTCTTTTGGTTGGTTTTGACCCCCTGTGTGTTTTTAAAGGGCGTTAAACCTTTAAAAACTGTATATTCGGTCATTCCGGGAAGACCACATGTCCAATTGACATTTTATCTCCTTATAAATGTAAAAAATAATTATATAGTTTTACAACTATTTAAAGTTATTACAAGGTTTTTTGATATGTATGTGACCGTTAAACTCACATTTTGGTGTTTTATGATACAAAAAGTGCGTTTTCGGTCCTCTTGGGTAAACACCATCTATGATTGATGTTCTGTCTACTCAATCATTTAACAATTCACTCTATGTTTATTTTTTTTCTAATTTCATGGTATTAAAATGTCTTTTGGTTGGTTTTGAATCCCGAACGCACCTTTTTAAAGGACATTAAACCTTTAAAAGTTGTATATTCTATCATAATGAATAAACCACACTTCTAGTTGATGTGAATCTTCATGTACACATCAAGAATAACAATAATATATTTTTTATATGATTTTAAGTCATTCTAAATTTTTATGCTATATATATGACCGTTAAATGCATGTTTTGGTGTTTTATGACACTAAAAGTGCATTTTCCATCATTATGAACAAACAGAACCTCTGATTGATGTACTATTTACTCGACCATTTCACAATTAAATCTCAGGTTTTTTGTCTGATTTCACAGTATTCAGAGGCCATTTGGTTGGTTTTGACCCCCATGTGTTTTTAAAAGGCTCCAAACCTTTAAAAACCTCATATTTAGTTCTTATGGGGAGACCACATGTCTAATTGACATGTTGCCTCCTCGTATATGTATCAAATAATAATAAGACGGTTTTCTTATGGTTTCAAGTCATTACAAGGTCATTTTAAATGGATATTAATATTAAATGTGCGTTTTGGTGTTTTATGACACTAAAAGTGAATTTTCAATCCTCCCATGAAAACTCCAGCTCGTATTAACATTACATCCACTCTCTAATTTCAAAATTCACTCTATGGTTGTTGTTGTCAGAGTCTATGGAATTCAGATATCCTTAAGTAGATATGGCATCAACTCTGGGAGTTGGGATGGGGGGTAAAGGAAGGTGTTGGGATGGGGGATCGATGGTAGGGAGAGGATGGGGGCTCGATGGATGGGGAAGGCAGCGCGGCGTAGAGTGGAGGTGGGGGGGGTCTCAACGATGAGGATATTAGGGGGCAGGATGGTGTCTTGATGGGGGATCAATGGTTGGGGGAAGTGGCACAATTAAATGGGGGGGATGAACGAAAAACAACAACGATAGTTGGGGGAGGAGGCACGGTGCAGTGAGAGGGATCAATGATGGATGACAGTGGTAACTAGGGGAGGCGACATGGCTCGGTGAGGGGGCTCGACAGCAGACGACAAAGAGGAGGTGGGGGGGGGATACTGGGCTCGATGAGGGAGGGGGACATATGGGCGAGGAATCAAAAAAACTCAATGACCTGCTTTCACCCTCCATGAAAGATAATTTTTCTAGTAGTACATCAACGATATTTTGTGGTTCTCTTTGCTCTTGAATGTCCTATGTAGTGATGTATTCTGGATGAGTCTGAGAATAATGCTCTGGTAAGCTACATGATAATCTACTATAGGTTCGTGTTTAATGTCATGCGAAGAGGGGTTTATCACATACTCTATCGTGAGAGGGAATATGATACTGTGAGGCCTTCATAATCTTGTAAAAATAGAACTGATATCTCACGTACATACACCATCCCACAAATATGGAAGTGAGTTCATATCACGGGCCTTCTACATCATCATGGAGAAGGATATTGAATTACCACATACCTCATTACATGAGGAACTATGTTTCGGAGAAATGACTTTGTGAAGTAGTGTGAAGAAAGCTTATATGAAATCTGAATTGGTGTTTGAGTTTCAATATTTCACTTATATGAAGGTTGAGTGAAACCATGAGCCTTTTGAGGCTTTGTAAGAATGCAGTGAGCACCAAAAACAGAGCATGCACTGGAGAAGTTATGCGAGGTCTCTACCATATGCACGTATACAGTACGTTAACATAAGGTATTGTGGTAATAATGAGTTTCAAGAATAACATGTTCATGAAGAATCTCAATAACACATACATGAAACCCCTAATGTAGATTATGAGACTATGTGAAGCCTCTATGAGGTTACGCGATAACTCAAATCCAAGTACATAAAAAAGGGATGCCATGAATTTTTCCATCATATAAAGGGGATACTTTTATAATCAGTCACAAAAATCACTGATAAAGTGACCGTTTTCATCACTAACAAAATCACCGAGGGTACCAGTTTTCAGTGTTTTTTTTCTAATAATGATAAATGTTCCCCATTTATCAACACTTTTTTAGTGCTTATAAAAGTGACACATTTATTAGTACTTTTTTCTAGCATTGATAATGGTTGTAGTGGGTAATTTAATTTATATATCAAATCTGGGTAGAGACATATTTTTGGGGGGCACTGTAGCATTACTGTAGCTAGAAGTGTAGTAGGTACTGTCTGGTACTATGGCAGCCGGAACTATTCATCCGTCTGGGCCTTTGTGCCACTGGTTTGGTCCTTGGGTCCTGTAAGGCTTTTAGGTCACCCAAGGACTTCAGGCCAGTTTTCTCTCAAGGCCTTCGGGCCACCTCAAGACCTTTGGGCCACCCCCAAAGGCCTTCAGGCCACATGAATTTGAGGATGTACCTGTCAGACTACAAGGGAAAAGGCTCCTAATGAGGATTAAGAGCAGGCGCATTCACCAGAGTAGAGCTAATCTGAATTGGAAGAATGAGAGGGTATGGAATTTCCATTGGTACCGGGCATGTGCAGCTCTGCACATGACAGCTGGCCGACCAGCCTTACGAAGGTGGAGTGCTGATATCATGACATGTGCTAGGGGGGGGGAGTTCCAAGTTGTCTTGTCCGGGTGATTTCCTCTAAGACCTACGGGTTATGTAATTGTCTCTAAGCCTTCGAGCCTTGTAAGGGTTCCACCTCACCCCTTTAAAGGTGGATTATCAAAAATAAAAAAATAAAGGTCTTCGGGCCATTCAGTCAGTCAATATGATTTCTATAACTTTTAATAAAAAATAAATCTTATTTTTATAATTATATATAAAAAATTATCAAATTTATATTAGTCAAAATGTTTAATAGTTTATTTATATACATTAATTACAAAATGTGTATATAATTAAAATAAATATAATATATTAATATTTTATTTAAACAGTTATATAATATTTAAATGAATATATTTATTTAAATATATATATTTATATTGATATTAAATACTTTAAAATATATGTACATGTATAGATATATGTATGTATGTGTATGTGTGTGTGTATATGTGTGTGTGTGTGTGTGTGTGTGTGTTTATGTATATGTGTGTGTGTAGATGTGTATGTGTACATATATATGTCTGTCATGTGTGCATGTATGTGTGCGTGCAAGTCTATTTATTAATTTAATATTATTTATTCTTTTTTATTATCTCTACATTTTTTTGTATTTTTTGTATTTATTCATTTTTAATATAAATTTATTTTAATCTATTTATCATGAATACATAGGTGTTTGTTCTCCTAAACTTGAGAGAAGAAGGAAAGAAGGGGGGGCTTTTTCTTGTGATCAAGGAAGTTAAATCAAGGGAGGATGGCCTTCCAAGTATCTTGAAGAATGCTCATTTGGAATAGAAGTTTGTAGGATCCAGGATTCCAGTAAAGGAATAAGGTAGTTGGGCTAGTGTGGAGAATGAATCTACTCAAATAAATGATGAGGACAATTAGATAATATTGGAATTGGAAGTTCAGGATGAGGTTGATCAACAATTGTGGCAGGAGGGAAAGTTGTTGGAAGCTAGTGGATGCAAAGGAAAATCTGATATGGAATCATCGTTAAAGATTGCTTTGTTGGGAAGTTCAGGGAGTGATCATTTCAAAGAAGTCCCTAACACTTCAAATTCTCATACAAATTTTTTCAGTGATAAGATAGGTGGCATTAATATTGATGTTGCCAAGGCTGATGAGAAGGGAACAAATAAAGTGGTTATCCAAATTGTGATTTCCAGTCCTTTTGCATCTCTAGCAGAGGGATTGAACACTGGTGGTGGATCTTCTAGTTCAGGATATAAATTTTATTCTTTGTGGAAGGATGAAAATAATATTATGGACTCTCAAAATCCATCAAAGGGAGCTGATTCAAATATGGAAATCGATGAAGAGGCTGAAATCGAGGATTTAAATGGATTTGATAAGGGACATAATCCTATGGAGAAGGAAATATTTTCTAAAGAATCACCTAGAGATGAGATATAGAAAGTGAAATAAAACTCAGAAAATGGAGAGACTGAATGGATTTTGAAATAAGTTAAAACTTAGAGACAGGGTCATCATCCAAGAGGTCAAAGTCGTGGATGTGTCCAAATTAACTGGGCTACTCTACGAGATGAGTAATGTAAGGCTGAGGCTGAGATTATCAAAAGGTTGGTTATGTGACTTTTTATAAGTGATGAGGGAAGTTTTTCTATATTTGACCCCATATTTCATGTTTTATGTTTTTTGTATTTTAATAAAAGGGCTTCTTTCCTACCTTTAAAAAAATATATGTGTGTGTGTTTAATTTAATTTGATTTAATTTGATTTGATTTGATTTAATTTAATTATTAATATTTTTTATAGTTAATATAATTCATTTTTAATAATTTTGTTATTTATATAATTAATGTAATCTATTTATTAAATTTTATTCATCTTTTATGTGTCTGTAATTCATGTAAATATTAGGAATTCACTTTTTAATATTTTTATGATTTATTTAATTTTACTTATTCATTTATTATTATATATTCATTAATAATGTTACAAGTATATTTAATCATTTTTTAATATTTATTTATACATATATTTATTTATTATACATGTAATATTTTCAATATTTTTGTAATTTATATGAATAATATTTATTCATTTTTGTTTATTAAGTTTTAACATTTAAAATATGTTTGGAATTTATATAATTAATGTGGAAAACCCAACTCAGATACCCTCTCAAATTGGTAACCAACCCAAATTTTCACATACTTAAAGGATTTTCTTGATCCCCATGGGTTGGTGACTAGCACCCGAGAATAAAATAACAATCAGAGGGAATAATTTTTACCAATCTGAAGAAACAACATGGCATATATGTATGTATAATAGAGAGGGAAAATGGAAGAGATAAATATATATCAAAACTGAAAGAAGGAAGTGGAAACTAAACAACTCAAAAATAGTCATAAAAATCCGAAGTATAGATCCAACATCAAAGGAAAACTAAAACAGGGAACCAACTACTCTATGTGATAGTGTGGGAAAACTCCTACCATCTCACCACCAGCTACCCAGACACAGCTGACAGAAAACCTCACCACCTCATTGCGCCTCCTAGCCTTTCACTATATCAAAAGACATAAAAAGTTATACAGATCGCCGAATGGGTGCTCAGGGTGTGATATAATAGGATTAGTAGGATTCCACCCAGACATTCCATAACAATTCTTTATAAAATAATCTGAACATGATTAAATTTAAAGAAAACAAGGAATGATAAACAATTCATAGTTTTTATATCAAAAGCATGACAAAACATTTAATCTTCCATTTTTTCACATTTCTAGAATAAGTCAAGTAACACAGTTCAAAGAATTCCATATAGATCAAATCAGATCAAGGCATGTATCACATATCATATCAAATCCATGTAAGTACAAGCTAAAATAGTACAAACCAAAGAACAAGTAACATTATTCCAAGGATCACTACAGGCTAGGATAGCTAGGACACTTGTACCTAAACATAGACAAATGTGAACATCAAGTTTCTATATATATATATTGTTTGGAGTAGATTACTCAAGAGGTGGGTGAATTTAATATCTATAAAATTTTTTGTTAAAAAGTTCACTTAAAAATATTTCTCAATAAAAATGAATATAGGACAGTTAATCAAGCTAATACAGTTATAATAGTTTGACTATTAAAATAAATTCTCAGAAGATTTATTAATTCTCAGTAATATCAATGTGAGTTATTGATACAACTTTTGAAGCTAATCTAATAGGGGAAATAGTTATAACTACTATCTAAGACTAACTATCAAAGTAAAGTTATAGTTTTCTAAAATATAAATTAAAATAGAGAAAGACTAAATGAAAACACACAACGAATAAAATAAGTGATTCAGTATCAAGATGAGACCTAATACACTCCACCTGGTGATCACCTACCACCAAGAAGTTTATATTAAAATACTTAATCCACACCCTGGATCGGGGTAAACAACAGTAAAAAGGGTTGTCCAGGTCACACGACCTCTTCCACTATTCTTCGTGGGAATAAACTACCAGGTCACACAAGGACCTCTTCCACACTTATCTGTGGGAGTAAACAAATATAAGAAGATATGAGAGGATGAATATCTTGTATCCTTCAATTTAATATATGATACTATGTGTGTTTTAATAAAAACACACACACTGCTCGAAAGATAAAAACAGTACACAACAGAGCAAAGATAATGAGAAAGGATTAGAAATGATCTGAGTGTTTCTCTATGTAACTATGGACTTGTAGGATGAAATAGATGCAAATATCGAGTCCTCTTGTGAAAAATAGAGTATCGCAAGTCTAATGCTCTGGCTTCCAGTTTGATGAAGTAAATTATGTAGCTCGTGTTCTTCTTTGAGATGGTACTACAAAGATATTTGAGGCTCGAATCTATGGTAGTTCAGACTTTTTGGGTTCGATATTGCTTCATGTATTCTTTAGTAGTATATTGTTGCATGCATCATTTAGCTTTTCAAATGCTCGCTCGTCACTTTCTATGAGTCTCGTGTTCTTGTCTTTATTTTGGGGTGCATGTGTTGGAGCTGATATGAAGCATGATTTCTACACCTCGTACCTTGTACTATCATGTGACATGTCTACAAAGAAACATTAATAATGTCAGTTCCATATATGACCGTTAGAAATTAAATTAAAAACAATAAAAAATATTAAAGAACGGTGTCAAAGTTTTTCTTGAAACAATATCACTTGGAAATAGTGTCACTGGAAAAAAGGTGTCTTCTCCTTTTCCATTGAGCAGTGAGACATTCACAATACCAGAGTTGCATTGAGATCAGGAACCAGTAGCACAGATGCGGTGTCAGGATCATGGTGTCTCAAGTAACGATGTCTAGTCCTTTGTAAAAACTTTGAACAGTGTCTTGGTGATGGTAGTAAGGAACCGGTGTCACTAAATTTACGAAATATAAAACTAGTTATAATGTCTGAGTCACGGTGTCAGGGTTACAATGTCTGGATTACGGTGTCAGGGTCCCAGTGTCTAGATTACATTGTCAGGGTCATGATGTCTAGATTACGGTGTAGTTTTATAAAAAATAATTAATTAATATGTACTTTAATTAATAACTTAATATCCAACCTATAAATAATCATCGGTATAATATCCATCTTGTTAGTTCAAAAATAATAAGAAACAGTGTTTTTATATCGATGGCGCCGCACCCTCCCACTACAGCGGCTATCTGCTCCACCCCGTCCCTCTCGCTTCTTCAGCTTTGTGTTTTTCATGTATGGTTTTTGTGGAGGTCATCGATGTCGTTCAAAACAATATCGTTGTGATTTTGATTACAGGGATGCAGGATATTCTTCAGGCCTTGATCTACCCTGTTTTTTCCCGTTACTTCTCGTTCTATCATATTTCTTGGTACTCTATGCCGGTTTGTCTCAAGGTCCGGGGGCAGGTGTTTTAGGGGTTTCTGAGACCTTCTGGGCGTTTCCAATCATCACGGCTCTCTTTGAGGTTCAATGATCGTGGCAAAGGGGTGGTTGTCTCCCCTCTCGCTAAGGCTTTAGAGGTGTCTTCTTCTGGTTCTCATCCTCTCAGTAAAGCAACTTTTAGCAGAGAGGTTATTCTGTTCAACCAAGGAGAGAGTGAGACATCGTGTTTTCAATTTTGTGGAGCGGGCCCACCTATGGAAGGGATGTCTCTACCGGTTCTGCAGGTCACATCCCACATCAGTATTGTTGAACTTCCCCAGATGGATTTGGGGTCTGAAGAAGTGGATTTTTCTCAACATTATACGTCTAGTGTTGTTTCATCTCTGCCTTCGTCGGTAGGTTTCATGATGATGGTTACAGGCAATGGTACTTCGATTGAATCAGGTGATCCGGGATCGCGATGGTCTTGGTTTCTATGTTATACTTTAATTTTTTGAATTTCAAATCTTGAATTGGGAATCCTATGTGTTTTTATTCTACCGGTTATCCTGCGGGTGCTTCGAAAATCTAATAAAAAATAAATTTTCAGTCAAAAAAAACAATGTGTTTCATTTAATCAAAAAATTATTTTAAAATCTATAAAAAATGAAACGTGCTTCAATTAAACACATAATATTTGAATTGTAATTACATGAAAAATGGTCACCTGGACCTGAATGACTAATAAAAAATTGAGAACCAAAATCAGAGACTGGGAGCGGTGCGGCCAGGTCAAGGCGGAAGGGAGCTTGGTTCACGACCATGCACTCGCAGTCGGTAGATGCAGGTGTGCTCAGGGTTCCCATGGTTTGACGCAATGTCAAGTTGGAGCATTTCCACCGGGCCCAAGTCACCAAAATCCGCCACCTTGAAGGTTTGTGCATTGCTCCTCTGGAGGCCATAAGTGAACTCAACAAGTGGGATCTTTCCATCCGGACCATCTGTGGACTTCAGGTTGGGACCCTCCACCCACCCCGAGATCCGACACTCCTTGGATGCACTTGAACTATCATAAGCTACACTCTCGCTCACGTGCTCAAAGGTAATAGCCTCGGGAACTATAGTCATCCTCTGCCTGATCTGGACAAACCCACTGCTTCCTTTCAGTGGAAAACACTCGTCCAGCTCACCAAAGCTAGGTTTCAGCATCTTCACGGCGTCACTGTGAACCCCCTTTGATTTTTTAAAGTAAAACCATGCACCGCTCTTTCTGGTGATCAGGGTATTTGAATGCAGAACAACCGTGCCCCCAGCAGATGCCAATGCATAATCAACCATCCCAACCCCTTCTGCAGCATGCCTCTCAATCTCCTTGTCAACAACCATATTAGCTTCACCACTCACATCATCCAAAGTAATCCTTTTATTATTCATTTTAGTCACAGTATTCTCCATAACTTCGTTCCAAGAATCCAACATCCACACCTCATTCACTAATTCAACGCTCATATCATTGATCTTCTTATTAAACTCCTTCTTTAAACCCCTAATTTCATTCACAAACTTCCTATCCACCAAATCCACCTGTAATTGCAACATCTTCGCCGTCTCAAACCCTTTAAGTAGGAGGAGGAGCAAGAGAATATTTGTGTACATGCGGAGTAGGGCTCGCCATCTTGGCTTCTCAGACCGCACACTTACCCTCCGTCTCTAGCGACGCAAGACAGTGGAACCGCCACCACCCTTCTTCATATCCCTTCTGCAGCTACACTTGTCGGCATCGAAGCTGCCAGACTCTCTAGGCAGGAAATCAATGCCACTCCTCTTGGCGGTGATGGGGGCAGTCGATGCAGAAATTGACATTGACGAAGGAATCGAAGCGAAGCAGAAAATTCTAGCCGATGGGGTTTTTTATCTTTTTTTTAGTTAAAGGGGAATGGGTCTCGGGTTTTTATAGTTGGGAATTTGGGTTCGTCAACTGCCAATTCAATTGGCGGTTTGACTTTTAGATTCTCCTTGATAAAAGGATTTTAAAAAATCACGGATTTTTGTTGGTTCTATTCATACAAACCATAAATTTTTAGATTTTTCTTGATACAAGGATTTAAAAAATATAACATTTAGTATCAAAATCATTTATTAAGGGCCAAGAAATTATGATAGATGGTATAATTCATAAAAATTTCTCTCGTCAATATCTTTAAATTTTTACATGGGATTGTTACATTCATAGTCTCATTGGACTCATTTATTTTTAATATTAATAATGGTATATTGTTTTAAATTATATTCTTCACTCTTTGATGTCTGTAAAATGTTAATAAAAAATAATGATAAAACCTACCTCTATATTCTCTTCCAAACTTGAATTAAAAAAATTAAAATAATATGTCAAGTGAAATCACTTGAAATAAAGATTCTAAAAATATAATCCATTTCATTTGAATTTATTTGTATGGCCTTAAAATCTCAGAGAGGAAATTTTAGCAGGTGGGGTTTTTTAATTTTTTTAGTTAAAGGGGTGTCGGGTTTTTATATTTGGGAATCTGGTTTGGTCAAGCGTCAATTCAATTAGTGCTTTGACTTTTTTTTCAAAAAAATTGTTAGATTTTTCTTGATACAGGGATTTAAAAAATATAACATTCGGTATCAAAATCATTTATTATGGGCCAAGAAATTCTGAGAGGTGGTATGATTCATAAATATTTCTCTTGTTAATACCTTTAATTTTTTACATGGGATCGTTCCATTCATAGTCTCGTTGGACTCATTTATTTATAATATAAATAATCTTATATTATTTTAAAAAAAAATTCTTCACTATTTGATGTGTGTAAAATGTTAATAAAAAATAATGATAAAACCTCGCTCTAAATTCTCTTCTGAACTTGAATTCAAAAAATTAAAAATAATATGTCTATTGAAATCTCTTGAAATAAAGATTCTAAAAATATAATCCATTTCATTTGAATTTATTTGTATGGCCTTAAAATCTCAGAGAGGAGTGTGAGATTAAATACATACACATTATGAATAACCTCAATCTATAAATTGGATTGATTTAATCTGATTCAATTACATTCATCACTATTTAATATTGTTTTGACATTGATTTCATGTCAAAAGTCATAAAATAGAAGAGGTAGGAGAAAGACTGAATTTAAAGACATAAAATTAGCTCAATATATATATACATACATATATAGTTATATTTATATATTTATTTGTATATTAATATATATTTATATCTATTTATATATATATATAGTTATATAGTTATATTTTTTCATCCATATATGATTCATATATTAATATATATTTATAAGATCAGTATTAAATACATTTATAAAATATATTTTTTGGTGTTTATAAATAAATAAATGCATACGTACATATATACAACACACACACACACACATATTATATATGTATATCTGTAAGTATAATTATATATATTTATATATATTTACATGTATTATATATTAATATGTATATACATATGTTAGAATATATAGATAATATATCTAAATTTGTTAATTCAAACACACACAAATAGACACACACACGCATTATGTAGGTATATAAATATTCACATATTTGTATTTTAAATAAAATGGATATTAGTTTTAATTTAGATAAGCCTTATATATTGAGAAATATATTTTATACGTAAATATGTTTAATTATTTATTTATAAAATTAATTTTTTTTTGTGAATATATAAAAAAATATGTATATATTGTTATATATTTCATTATAAATAACATTGGATTGTGAAAAATGATAATATTTCATAAAAATAAAATCAATACAAATGTAATCCCTTGGAATAAATTCATTCCCCACTAAAAAATGGAAAAAATACCCCCTTAAGCGAGGCTGAAAATCCATCGAATATTAAAAAAATTGGATATCGCAACTAAAAACTCAGTTTTAGAGGCCTTTTGGCCTTTTTTGGCCTCAAAAGATGTGAAAAAAGGTTCCCTTAATTCACCAGCATGTAGATCTCATCGTAGGATTCGATTTGATATGCGGTAGAGCTCAAACGGACACCCGAATCAAAAGTTATGGTTGTTTGAAGTTCGAGTTACGTTTTTAACTTATTTTAGATCTTTTATTAATTTTTTTTGATTTTTTGTGTCTTTAAATTGTTATTAAATGACTATTAGTCAATAATAATTAGAAAAATTATTAATTAATAATATTTTTTTAATTATTTTATAATCAATTTTCACTAAATACCTTATATATTAAGTGTAAATGTTTATTTATGCTTATCTAAAACATATTTAATACATACATATTATATTTATATATTAATATATTGTTTTTAATGATTTTTTTTTGAAATATACCTTTTATCAGCACTAGTAAAAAAAGCGTTGATAAGGACCCCAATTTATCAGCACTACAAAAAAATCCCTGATAAAGGGGGTTGGTGTCTTAGGCTTTGCCATACCGAGACTTCCCTGGGGAGCATGAGACGAGGGTGGCGGGGACCCGAAGGGGGTGAGAGGCGGAGGGCCAGATTGCGAAGGGGCCAGAGGCGGCTGGGGGCGAGTGCGGAGGGGCCGAAGGCAGTTGGGGGAGAGCACGAACCTGCAGGAGGCATGCGAGTCATGAGCACCGCGCGTCGTGTGGAGAAGAAGAAGGACCAAAGGTTGGCTGGCGGTCGAGAGCCAAGGCGGCTAGGGTGAGCACGGAGGGTCGGAGGGGGCGAGCGTGAGGCTGGGGAAGGAGAAGGAGAGGGCAGTGGGGTGACAGGGGAGAAGGACGAGCATACGAGGGCACATGGAGTGACTGCTGGATGGTGCACCGAATAGAAGAAACAAGGGGGGGACACCGCGGGATTAGGGTTTCCTATTCTCTTTTTTCATTTTATAATAATAATAATTAATAACAATAAAAATAATAATTATAATTATAATAATAATATAAATAACAATGACAATAATGAAATAATAATAACAATTTATTACTAACTATATTAGAAACAATTTTTAAATAATAAAAATATTAATAACAAACCTTAATAATAACAATATTATTATCTACACAATAATAGCATTATTATTACGTTTTAAATATTTAACTCATCTTACTCACATAAAACTTTATTTATTTCAACCGTTAGACATTTGCGCGGGCACCCGGACCGACCGTGCAGCTATTGTCCATCGTGTAGTGACCGTGCATGGGCCTGAAGCCCACTAGAATTGGTAAATGACAAAAAATTTAAACCGCGACCCAACACAAACCTTTGCACGGGAACCCGGAGCCAAGAAATAGTAAAATAAAAATTAATTTAAAAATTCAGGTGTGACAATTCTTCCCACCACAACACTTTCTGCCCCCAGAAAGTCACCCAGTTGAACAATAGACAAAGCAAGAATCTATGCCCTATTGAAACCAAAAGAGACCACAATACAAGAGAGCAGGAGAACACGAGAGGGTTCTCCCCACAATAAGAACTCAACCAGTGCGGAAATTTTAACACCCAGATATATCACATCAGGAAGGGGGGGTGATACGAGAACTCCCAACCGATCCAAACTAAGTTCTACATCACTAGCGAACAACACCTTTACTGAAATCTGGAACTCTCAACCTAGACCAAAAACCCCCAACACTAAAGAAAAACCTCCGAGCAGAACTTACCCCAAGCAGTAAACCCAAGCATAACCACAAACATTGATTCTTCCAGAGGCGCTTACATCTCCAAACGAACACATCTAAACCAAGATCAACCTATACAAGGGACAAACACACTTTTAAGAAAAAGGAACGATTCAGAAAGGGGGGGTTGGTTCATGACAAAATGGTATCAAAGGGGGGCCTTGTTATTTGGGGTGTCCGGTAGATGTAGATTAGGACTTCATCTCTTTGAGTAAGACTCCTAAAGTGTAGTAGTATTATCATAATTTATATTATAATAAAACTTTAATTGATAGGTGTGATTCTAAGATCTGGAAAAATCGTTACATATTATACACTGCTTCTTAATCTGCCTCAGAAGCTGTAACACACTTGATATTTATTTATTTGGTTACTGTTGGATTGAATGAGCTTCTCATATTCACTACCTTGACTTGACTATGATATTAGATCATATTAAACCCCTTAAAACCTGTAACCCTTCCTCTCTAAATACTAGGTACATATATCTTGTACTCTCTCAAGTACAATTGGATAGTTTTGTCTTCTTCTTGTGCAGTTCTCCTAGATACAACTGATATTTGTCTACCATTAAGTATATGTTTGTGATATCATATATATATTATATAATATGGAATATGTAATAGATCCATTATAGGAACTTATGAAATTATACTCACCTATTTAATATCATCATACTCCCCATTCATGTCTTCTTGGATAGATTTCTTCCATGTGAAACTGGTAACAATTATCTCTCAAATTGTTTAATCTATATTTTTCAATACCTTGCTAGAATATGTACTTTTACTTGGTCTAATAAAACCATTAGGTCTACCTCAGTTGATCTCATTCCCTAGAATATAGGTTTCTATTTTAAGCCAATCTTTGGAGAATTACTTTCATTCTGGTCTTAATTAACTGTAAGTTCAATAGATGTTTTCCATATTTTATTAAACATATTTTTATTATAAAATTGTGATACTCCCACTAACCCTTTTGGACACATGTAAAAAATCATTTCAAATGAATATTCTATTATATTGTTTCTTACTTCAATCCAAAATTATATTTCTGTAACTTTCACCCCTTATTGGAATTCTTTAGTGTCACCATCCCTTTATAGTTACATCATATAGACACTTTTCATGATTTTTGTTCCTGACATCCAATGATCAATAAAATAATCATAAAAAGTGACTATGATAAGTAAAATTTTAATGGAATTAGGCACGATGACTTTGCATAACCAATAAAGACTTATTGATACCACTCTTGTACCACCCATGTATAGTCTCACTTGAATACCCACCACAATATTTAAAATAATAAGCCCCTATATTTGATACATGGAATCTATTGTTGAATTTTACTTAAATTTGTCAATATTAGGTTTTTTTCATTTACTGCTCACTTATAGGATTCATTATTCTCAATGAATAATGTATCACCGACTGTGGTGAATATAAAACCACCATAATGGTTTTATCCTTCCTATTCATTATGTGTCTCTAGAGCATTCTTTTTTCACAAGCTCTTATAGAACTTGCTCATGTTCCTACTACTAGTGAATTTCTGGAATTGACTAAACTCAAGTCAATCTTTCTCCCACTATCTCAAATAGTGATGTTCACCCTTATATAGAAATATAGTCTACTTGACTATAACTTTTCTATCTAATAGATTTTAGTAATATCCTTATAAAACTTTAGGAAAATTACTTTGATGAACATTGTATTTTTCTTGATGCAAGTTTTTTTATATCCATAACAAACACTTTTCATATAAACACGTGTTTTTATGACATGATGGATTTATATTATACTAAAACTCATATGATATCCATTTTTTATTATATTTGGAATGTGGTTATAGGATAAATTCACTATTTGTGAACCATGTATTGAAAAATAATGGAATTATCTAAAATGCATATAAGTTTCAACATTGATTCTCTTTTTTACTTACATCATGAATCTGATGTGTATAAGGATATGTGTATTTATAAATTAATCCATGCTGCATTTTAATGATCAATGTTTTCATGTAAGACTAATCATCGATCCTCCTTACCAGTATCATAGCTTTTGTGTGTATAAGGAAATGCGAGTTTAAGAATAAATCCACTCTATATTTTATGATCGATGATTGCTGAGTCAAGATATTCTTTGGAACATGGGCCCAAAACGACTCATATCTTTTAACCACACATATCACATACTTCAATTTTACATTAATTAAAACCCTTAAAGGAATCTCATGAAGTATTTAAATTTACCTCTTACTTAACCTTGGAATAGTTCATGCTCTCCAGCTAAATAAATTCGGAAAGCTTTGTGGATTACCTTTATTTCTAAAGGTTTTTTTGTCCAAAACTAGATAAGTATATATTTTGATGATAACTAAGGTATTTATATTCACAAATTATAAATACCATATTGGGTATATCCTTGATGTACACTTTTATTTTTACTTGAAAAGTTGTTATATTTCCACATCTGGGTATTAGAGTCTTGCATTTTATATTCATCATGTATTTACAATGATTCAAACATTATTGAACTATTGGTTGAGTATTATACAACACAAAAAACATTCGTTCCAAAACTAGAATAATGTATCCTTGTATCCAAAGTACACATGAGATAAATATTTTTGTTTATACTCAATAAAATTTCAACTATAACCATTAATCTTGGCAATTAGAAGTTGTACACTTCTCACCACTGACTTAAGAATCACCCTTTCTTAGCTGCTTGGAGAATTCACCTTAATTCTCATAATGTTTCTATAATTACTTGGCTATTACATTTAAATACACATATGTGATAGGAATATTATATTTAATACCTAATTATTACAATAAAAACATGACATATAATGATGAATATTCCTAAAGAAGAAGAAATTACATGCTTCTTCAATTCATTTCATTGCATTTTAAACTTACATAGACTTATTTCATGGCCTTCTAAGAAAATAACCTCCTTTATGATGATAAAAATATTTTCCTTGAAGGATTTTATGAATATAAATTTAGTATCACACTTTCCATTGGCCTTTTTTCCTTTTCTTTCAACTTGTTCACTATAAGAACTACAAATTAAACTTTTTTAAGTTCTTATCAACTTAGAAAACCTTACCCAAAATATAATGAAGTGTTTTCTCCATTCTATTTATTTTTTTAATCTTAAAAGAAAACAGATTAAATGAGTGATAAATGTATTAGAAAGGATTATATTAAAATATCATGATCCACCTTTCAATTTACACATATCCAGTGTAAGCATCACCCTATTCATATCTCACTTCACTTTCTCCTTGTAAGCTTCTCAGAGATGATACAACATGTAAAACAATCAGTGATCTTATAATGTATCCTAAACTCATTATAAATTGATGATAACATTATGATATAAACATAAAATGTGATATACATGTGTCTCTTATAATCATATTCCATACCCTCACTTCCTGAGGTGGCTCAACAGGTAGTGGGGACTCTAGCACTTAGAATTTCCATTCATCATAGTACTTTTCACAAGCACCTATGCTACTCTTGGAAACTTATTCCAGTTAGGAAATTTTATTTTTCCAATAGTAATCACAATGTATCTATGGTATTAATTTCCATTTTTCTACAAAATAAAATCTAGCATATTAGTACTTTTATCTTAATTATCAATTAATTAAATTGTTAAATATCTCCCACTATTTTATCGAACCCTATTAGCTCTCACTACTAGATTTATAATACTCAGTAACTGGAGTATTCTAAAGGAAAGGAACCCCAAAACCTATCTTCATAGTATAAGATATGGTTACACCACTACTCAAAGAGTTTCAATGTAGGTGTTTGACTGGAAAAATGCATTAACTCACATCTCCTTGATCTATTGAGTAAAGTATTAGCTTATATAAATCATAAATTTAATTTAATAAATGCTTTACCTCTAAATATGAAACTATATAGCTATGGATATTTATTTTCTTTAGTATTTAGTTGAATCTACTTGTCCTTTTCATGAGAACTCCCCAATATTAGGAGGCACCCTCAACTAGGGCTGACGACCACCTCGTACACTCAGTTTTGTTCAAATTAGAATGATAGAAGCCATTATAATTTTATATTACTTTGTGGGGTTTTATTATTACTTAATTAATGTAATCCTTTTATATTACATATGTTCATGCTATGTGATTACACTCAAAACTAAATAATGAATTAATATAATACATTCATCGCATCATTATGCATTATTTATTTATAATTTTATGTGCTTTCGCAAACATGAATATTCATAAAATAATAAAAAACTACATAAATAAAATAAACTACCTGACTAATCTTGAGCATTTGGTATTAGTTGATGCATTTATACTCAATAGATTAATCATGGTTTAAGGGGTATAATACCTTAGTTGGTCTTGACTTGTATCGTAACTCACACCATGGTCCAGTTTTTTCACATCTCTTCTAGGAGACTACCTCATCTTGGTGTGGTCTATGTCTTACAATGTCATTGTCATAATATAAATATACTCACACACAAACGAGAGGGTCTCGAGAAGTGAAAAACACATACAGATTTCAAATGATGGCGCATAGGCCCTTATACATATTAAACAAAGAAATATGATGCATAGATCATACAGAATAAATAATTATTATAGTCCTCACACACATTTATAATAATTAAATAAATAAAATAAATTTAGAAAAGCAAGGTCGGTCAGTGCTCAAGATCAGTTGGTAGATAAAATAAATATGTGATAAAAATCAAAATGTGATAAATTCAAGTGGAGGAAAATTAAATGAATTAAATAAATTATTTTAATTCAAGTAATTAATTTTATTGTAAAAATAAATTTATTTTTAAATAATAAATTTATTTTTTTATTTTTAAAATTCCATAAATTAAATTGATTTTTAAATATTAAAAAAGATCTTCAGACCCCAAAACTCGCTCAGGCCCTTTGTAGGTTAGGAAGAACCCATGTGGGGCCATTATAGGTCAGGAAGAACCTGGCCAAGCCCATTATGGGTTATACATGCCCTGACCTACCCTGTTTTGAGTTAGATCGATCATTGTAGGGTGGATAGTAGGTGGATGAGATGTCAGGAGGTCGAGACTAGAGGGGTTGTGCATTGTGGGTTTGTGCATCATAGGAGGTGGTGTGGCGGGTGAGGTTAATGATCAAGGAGGTAGAGGCCACTAGTGCGATAAAGGTTGAAGCTATCACTGGGCACTGGAATGCTAGTCAGGGTCTTTGTCAGAGGGGATCTTGTGAGTGGTACAGCTATATCAGGTGAGAGACAATAAAGTCTCTGGGGTGTGTGTAGTGGCGGTGCAACATGGTGTTAATGGGAGGGTTAGTCCTAGAGAGGAGTTTCATGGAAAGGGCGGTGGTCGGGAGGGGGAAATGGTGTGGTGGGCCACAACAACACTGGCGGATGGAGGTTGTGGTGGTGAGGGTTCCTGTAGGAGGAGGTGGTAGTGATGAGGGGGGTGGCCAACCCCTTTTTTTAAAATTATAAAAAAAAAATTCTTTCCATGGGAACGAACTTTCAAACCCTTTTTTGTTTCTTTTGTTGAAAACACCACACACCCACCACCCCCTCCTTTCAGCAAATTTTTTCTTGCCCCAATTAAAAAATCCAATTAATAGGCCCTTTTGATAATAATTTTTTTATATCAATTCCACCATTGTTGGAAGTATTTTTTACTATACATAACTATTCTGGCCACCATATTTTGATAGGATCTAGCTGAAAAATAAAATTTCATTAGAATTACCTTTGTCCACTACGTTAGGGTAAAAAATAACATATATAGAATATATGCGGATCAAATATTAATTCCCATAAAAAACATGGTTTTGATCCAAATTAATTTTTCAAAATGGCAGTGACTTGGCCATTTGAGATCATATTGAAGCATAATTAGTTATATTGGGATAAAAACGAATCTCTCTTCTCAAATTTTAGGAAAATTAATTTTTCTTGGCTCAGAGAATTCATGTGATCCCTCTTATACCAATTACTAATATCGTTTCACGTAGTGAAAGTTGGTGGGATATAGATTTTAAATTTTCATCATTGGATTGATGTAACTTCATCATTTCCAGTGATTCAAGCCTTAATAAAGGTCAAATGATCACATGTGAATTAAATCAAGCATTAAATTAAAACAACTGATTATTTCATTCAAATTGATGGTGCATTCAACTGCAACTCATCATCAATGATTTTTACTCAAATGATATGAGGTCTAATCCCTCTATATTATCCACACACACTTCAAGAGTCCACAGGAATGTCATTCATCGAATTCTGGGTGTTATCGCAGAGGTCCAATGAAGCTTATGACATCTCAATGATTCTTTGATCTGTAACAGTGATCAAAGATCAAATTCTCAGAATAACCCTTTCTCTCTCTAGAGTGTGGGAAGGAGGAGAGTGGAGCTCTCAAATTCGATTGAATGAATAGTCACTCGAAAATAAGCTCTGCTTTGCTTATATAGTGGGGATTAAACATCCAGAAAGGGTTCCCCAGCCCCTATATATATAACTCCCACTAAATAAGCTATAAATGACACATTATTAACTACTAACTATTTCATAATGTTTTTTATATTTTTATCACTTACTTGTAATATATAATAAATATATTATGTGATAAAAATGAGTCATTAACTCTACTCATAATTCCCAGAAATATTAAATGAATCTTGAATAATAAAATAATATTCGTTCATATAATATGTTTCCATGTATTCACACCTTGTGAATAATTTGAATAAATGAATTCAACTCTAATTATTCTATACAGGAATAATAATGATTTTTTTTATTTTTTGGTTATCGATTATTCTCAGACATGTCTCGGACCCCATGGTGGGTCGCACCATGTCCTATAATCCTATTCATTAGAATAGGTTAGGCTTTTGAATGCACTATTGTGTGTAACCCTCTAGGACCTTATCTTGATAGTAATGAATATTATTCATATGCCAAGTGAAGAGTCTAGAAACTCATAAAATCCCCTAAGGAGATAAGGAAAATTCAAAGCATTAACAACCTTTCCCAAAAATATACACCATGTAATATAATATCTTTGTCTCACGATATCTCATAAAGTAGGATGCACACTTTGTGTTATCATCCTTTCTTACTCTATTATTTTTTGACCTAACTGGACTGAATTAACTTCTTTTATCATGTCCATAGATTTAGTGAAGGTACTACCATCCTGATCAACTAGGCCTGAGATATTACTTCCTTCCAAAAGAAAATTTTTTTATCTTGATTATTCAATCAATGCATAATATATGCATTTTATACATACTTTTTAGTATTAAAATGTATCACTTTTGTATTTAAATGATTAATTCTTACTCGAATATTTAATGTAATCATTCATATTTGTAAGGATACAATAATTTATGGAAAGTGAGAAAAAGAAGCCAAAATGGAAATGATTTTCCTCAAAATATGGATTTCTACAACAAAGGATGGTCATATAATCTTATAAGGGGTAAAAAATGAATAATCATGATTGAATGGATATTCCAAGGATGTAAAAACATGTTTTACATCATAAATGTTCATTTTGCGATGTATAAGTTGTGGGAGACAAGCCGTAAGACCAATCCAGGAGGAGAAATCATAATCGGGAGAAGAATCACATGTGTTGTGGAATAACACATAGACATCACATTGTGACACACCTTGAAAAATTCAAAACTGCTTTTTCAACCACAAACTAACTTTCATGTTGATGGGCCACAAAATATTGTGGCATAAAATCACTATTCATGACATAAAAAATATTGACGGGGCCCGAAACGTCTAGGTGTGATGATAAATATACAAGAGACCCCCTTTTATGATCTGAAATGGCCTGGGACCACCATTAAAGACCAAAGACTCATTTTTATGAATTTATGGGTGAATTAAATGCAAATTGAGTACCCTAAAGATCTAAAATAGAGGCTCAAGTTCTTGTTGTTAGGGATCAATCTAGAGATCAAAGATTGGGGTGAGAAGCTATATTCTATGGGGACCACTTCCATTCTTCTTCTCCAGTTTTCTTTCATGATTTATTTTTGATTTATCCTCCCCCCTTACTCCCTCATCATTATAATGATGGGGTAACTCCTTCCATTTGCTAAGGTGGTGTAGACAAAGGGTGGAGTTTTGTTGGATTTTATTCTTTTTTTTATTCATGTATTAGGGTTTCCGCAATTTCAATTAATAAATTTTAGTCTTTTTATTATTCATTTTTTCATTCATGAATTATACTTTAGAGTCAAACTTCATTTTTTGAGCTTTATTTTTTTCACACCATTACCCACCTACCCTTAATCCTTAGAGATATTTTATCCTAATGACGAATACCTCATGATTATTTGTGATTCTATATTTACATGGTGGAGATGTTAAATTCCTTGCAAGCATATGGTAAGTGACATGTTCTTAAGGTATGTGTTGAACTCTTATTAAAATTGTACCTTGATTATGTGTAGAAAAAAATAATGTAAGGTAAATTGAAAGTGTAAATAATATTAATAATGAATTTAAAAATTAAGATGGATGAATAAAAGGATTAACTATTTCAAAAGGAGAAAATTAAAATACTTGTCTGATTTGTTTCTTTGAAAAGTGAGGCATTTATAAATTTTCCTATGTTATGATTGAATACTTTATTTCACATTTTATTAATTGATTTTATTGACATCAATTTTAAATCATGGTAATGTGAGTGTTCTTTATATTATATTTAGATTCCATCCTTGAGAAAAATTCTAAATTCAAGTGTGAGGGATTTGATATGTACATTTCATGCATACTTTTTAGTATTAAAATACATAAATTTTTTATTTAAATGATTAATTTTTTCCAATGTATTTAATATAATCATTCATATTTTTAAGGATGCAACAATTTATGGAAAATTAGAAAAAGAATCCAATGTGATAATGATTTCCATCAAAATATGGTTTTACACAACAAACGATGATAATAGGATCTTCTAAGGGGTCAGAACTAAATAATTGGGATGGAAAAGAGCTTTTGAGGCTATGAAAACATTTTTTACATCATAAATATTCATTTTATAATTTAAAGGTTGCAGGAGACAAGTTGTAAGACCAATCTAGGAGGATAAAACACATCCAGGAGAAGAATCACATTTGTCACGGTGTGGCACATAGTTGTCACACCGTGACACACCCTAAAAAATTCCAGACTAATTTTTAAGCTGTAAACTAACTTACAGGATGTTGGACCATAAAATATTATGTCATAAATCACTATTTACAATGAAAAAAAATTGTGGGGCCTGAAATGATCAGTTGTGACGATAAATATCCTGGAGACCCCCTTTTATGGCCCAAAATAGCCCAGGACCACCATTAAAGACCGAAGACTCCTTTTTGATACATTTATGGGATAATTAAATTCAAAAAAAATACCCTAGAGATCTATAAATAAAGTATTTAGCTATTTTTTACAAGTATTGATTTGGAGACCAATGTTTGGGGTGATAAGTTGTGTTGTGTAAGGTCCTCCACTATTCATATTCCTCGGTTTTATTTCATGATTTTTTTTTGTTTTCTCCTTCCCCCTTAATCCATCATCACTAAGATGAGGGGGTAACTCCCTCAATGTGATAGAGTGATGTAGGAAAATGGGGAAGGTGTGTTGTAATTTACTCTTTATTTCATTCATGTATTATAGTTTCCACAATTTCAATTAATAAATTCTAATATATCTCTTCTTCTTAAATCATGACCATTGATTGGTGAATCTAAAAAGTGATTTTAGATAGCATAACTACTTTAACTAAATTGGGAATGGTAATTTTTATATTTAGGTTGATTAGGTTTAAATATGGTATCAAGATAAATTTAGTGCATTAAGACCCAATATTAATGGACCAAGGGAAATAGGGTATTTTTATACTAATGGATACTCTAATCATCGAATCCTCATCATCCTGACTCTAATACCAATACTAAATAATCAATTTAATTTCTTAATCTGACTGCACCTGAACCCTAAAATCTATAAAACCATGATATGCTTTTCTCATTTGATTTCCAAATAATCAACCTTCCCTTGTTTCTTGCTTTCATCAATATGATTTCAAAACCCTAATCTTCTTCTGCACTCTCTTCTTGTTTTCCAAAACTATTTTCAAACCCATCAAACCTATTTTATTTATATTTCCTTAAATCAAATAATTTTTTTCCCTTTTAAAACCTAAAATAACTAATTTCACTATCTCATGGGTTCGACCTCGATTCATTGTTGTCTAAATTTTAATTAATTAACCACACTGATCTAAGTTTTATAAATTTTTTATTTTGGTTATCCATTAGGATAATTAACAATGAAAGTTACCCCGTGCAATCAAATGGTATGCATCAATAATAACCTAAAGTTAGGAGATCATTACACATGTTCACAGATAGAAAATACCAATGAAACCTTAAACATGTGGTGTTCTTATTGGTGGGTGAGTCCTCGTGATATCATCTACTCAAGATCACCAAGTATGAACTTCATGAGAAGAAGTCTCAATACTTATGTGGCCCCAGCACCTAATAGACACAAATCATCTCTGTCCAGTCAGAATAATGTATCTAGACCATAGGATATATGTTTAAGATTAATGTCATAGTATCTCGAGGTTCTCATTATATCCTAGGAACTAATATAAATTTTTTATACGAAAAATAATATATGGAAACTACCAATAAATAGTGAACAAAGAAATATCACCAATATTATGGTATGATTACATCATGCATAACTCGCTATAAACATGATATTGTAATCAAAAGTACTGTTCAAGTTGGGTTTAGGGAATCTTCTATTACAACATAGTGGAGGTGCACCGGATAACTAGTGAAAATAGGTAGAACCCATGTCTTCTATAGGATTCCATAAATCAGGTAGTGGAAGTAG
The DNA here is from genome assembly GCA_963277665.1 of Viscum album. Classification (NCBI taxonomy): domain Eukaryota; kingdom Viridiplantae; phylum Streptophyta; class Magnoliopsida; order Santalales; family Viscaceae; genus Viscum; species Viscum album. The sequence goes on from OY728150.1 coordinate 123,435,841, forward strand.
GTAGTAAACACCAAATAGCAGGGATCCCACCAACTACCTAGAAGAGGCTACCAGGTACCCAGTGGCATTGAGCAGACTAATTTGAGTATGGCATTTAATGTGGTAAAAATACATTGAACATGTATATATTCGACTTTATAACCCCTGAATGATTCCCAAACATTTATGAAGTAATTTAAACCTATAATAGAGTCTTGGGGTGGATTGGAAATCTGAATTGATGAATTTTTTCATCTACCAATGCTCTCAATTTCTTAAATTTCCCTCAAATCTCTCTCTTTCAAAATATTCTTTCTTCTCTCATGAGTGTGTTCCAAATTGTATATCTTACTCACTCTAATTTTTTTTCTCAATCTATCTTAGTTTTTATTTATATTCTTTGGGAAATTAGAGAATAAGATACAAAGTGATTTCTCCTAAGAAATCTCCCACTTTTAACTCTTTATTCTATATTTAGTGCTTACAACAATTAAAGTAAGGGATCGTTATTTTATTTCCATTTACTTTAAAAGTACAGGGGATTATTTATTCTTGAGGTTTTTATCTTCATATTTAAATATCTAGTATCTATTGTATATGGTTTATTTCTATAACCTAAAAATTAGAGGATAGTTTTGGTATCTTGGATACCAATAAAACCAAGGGACTAATACATTAAATCCTCAAGCAATTAAGGTGGTAGACATAGGGGTAACTTAGGGTATTTTTTTCAAACTTCCTTATCAAATATCTTATTCATTTACTTTCTATATTTTCATTTATTTATCACTTTAAATCATTCTTTTATAAAAAAATTAATCTTTCAATTATCATTGAATCACTTAATCATTTTTATATTCAAATATCTTAATGCTTTAATGGCCTTAAGGCCTTCATTTTTTATTTATTTTTGATAATCCCCCTTTTAAGGGTTGAAGGGGAACCCTTACATATCCCATAGGCTTAGAGACACATTACATGACCTGAAGGCCTTAGAGGAATTCATCCCAAAAAGACTACATGGAACTACCCCTCCCCATAATATATCTTGGTGTCAGCTCTCCACCTTCACAAGTCTGGTTAGCTAGTTGTCATGTGCAGAGTTTCACGGGCCAGGTACCAATGGCAATGTCATGCCCTCTCATTCTTCCAATTCTGATTAACTCTGATGTGGTTAATGTGCCAACTCTGAATCATCATATGTAGCCTTGTTCCTTTGAAATCTGTCTGGTTTCATCTTCATTTCATGTGTCCTAAAGGCCTTGAGGTGGACCAAAATCCTTGAGATGGCCCGAAGGCCTTGAGTTGGCTCGAAATCCTACTGGCCTGAAGTCCTTGAGTTGGCCCGAAGTTCTTACTGGATCGAAGGCCTTGGGTGGCCCAAAGGCCTTGAAGGACCCGAGGATCAAATTGGTGAATATTTTCAGCTGCTACAGTACCAAACAATATTTTTTATGGTACCTTCTACAGTATTACTACAGTACCCTAGAAATATGTCTCCGCCTAGATTTGATCTTAGGTCTCTTGGATGCACTTGAAGCATCCTCACCAACCAGTCTGAGACTCATGTGCTTCAAATCGCTTAATAATTTTAAATCAATATTTGTTTTTATTCTTATGATTTTATTATTATATTTAATTATATCATTACACTTTCAACTTTGATTCTTTTATTTATTTATTTAATCTTTTATAAATATGTTTTTAGAATTGGATTGTTTTCCATTAATTTTTTAAAGGGAAATTCACCCCCCCCCCTCTTTTCATTTTACTCATCTATGAACCATATTGGTGCCAAAGGAATTTTAATTTCTTTAATTTCTTTGTTTTCAAATTCTTTTAAAGTTTTATTTTTAAAATCTTTAACTGGTTTTTCAAATAAATATTTTTTAAAATTTCTTTTCCAAATACCCATAGTGGTCCCAAAGGAAAATCCTTGGGTCGTGCTCTATTTTTTCATAGTACTAATTATGATTATTAGAAATCAATAATTTCTACCTTTCTTAGGTATATTGGCTATCTTTTTTATAAAATTATTATGCATGGTTATAATATTTCATTTGAAAAATAAGAAAGAATGGACCCCTGATGATATTTATACTTTTATAATTGATGGTAAATCAACGAATGCATTAAATTGTGGTTTATATTTCAATGAATTTAATAGAGTTTATTCATGAAAACCATAAATTAAATATAGAAATTATTATAAGTTATGAATGAATGTACAAATAAAGTTAAGGATACTATCCTTGACAAGTATAGGTAAGACTTTGAGAGTTTCTCTATGCATCCTATTGAATTTATCACTGCTATGTTTACTATATTTACTAACATTTGTAATGGACGAAAATATCTTGGTGGCACTTTTTCTATAGGAAGTTTGCTCAAGAAAATCTTTTGGGTTTTACCAAGAAGTTGGGCACTAAAAATCACCATAATCAAATAATCTAAATATGTGAAAAATATGTCATTTGAATAACTCATAGTTTATCTCATTACGTATCAAATAACCATGAAGAGAAAATCTTAAAAGGAGTATAATGAGGTCAAGGATACTAAATAAATAATTTATTTTATGGAAAATAATGATGAATCATCCAAGAGTGACTATGACATTACTAACTTTATCAAGATAATATACAAGTACAATTAAAATAAGATATATAATCGACAATTCAAAAAATAAAAATAAAGTATTTGAGGCAACTTGTTTCAGTTGTAAAATAAAGGGCCACATCAAACCAGATTTTCCCTTGAACAATAAAAATTTAAAATACAAGAATCAAGGTAATGAAGATCTAAAGATATTAACTTGTAGAGCTATCAAGGACATAATTTCAATATAAAAAACAAGTGAAGAAAGTCATGAATGTCTCATGACACGTGTTGTGGTTTGAATCGAGGCTAGTTCCAAAATTTATCTATATCCTTCTCATTTATCTTCCTATTATTCTACTTCTTATACCTATTCTTTAACTTATGAAGATATTATCAATTCTAAAAATAAACTTCAAAATGGTTTTTGGGATCTTATTTGTAAATATAAAGATCTTAAAAAGAAACACAATCTTATTGTTTCTGAAAAAGATCAACTTTTAAAATAAAAAGAGGGTTTTATTTTAAAATTTAAAGTACAACCAAATTTTGAAAATTTGGAATTTAAAATTAAATATCTTAAAAATTCTCTTTACCATTTTACATGGGGGAATAAAATTTAAATATTATTTTGGGTTCACAAAAACTGATTAAAAATTTCTATGGTTTTGGTTTTTCAAAACAAACTAATTTTCCCAAAAAATATAAAAAATACTACTTTTGTAAAAGTAATTTCTCAAAATAAATTTTATAATTATTGAAAGAAATTTGTTCATCTGGTTTATGAATACAATTATAAAAATTGTAGATATGATAGACCTAAAATCATTCATTTTTATCCTCATATTTCAAATAGAAAAACTTTTCCCAAACAAGTATGGATTCTAAAATCTTTATTAGCTAACTTAATTGGATCCAATATATGGGTACCAAAAGCTATAGTTTCTTAATCTTTTGTATAAAAAGTGAAAAAACCAATAAGCCACATGGTATATGGATAGTGGGTTTTCAAGACATATGTGTGGTGATCCTTTCGAATTCAATCATCTCAAATATTTTTATGGAGGACATGCCACTTTTGGATATGATTCAAAAGGAAAAATTCTGGTATGGGTATGATTGGTTTATCCAACTCTAATATTATTAAAAGTTTTATTTGTCAAAGTATTGAAACATAATTTACTAAGTATTAGTTAATTATGTGATAGTATTTTCAAAATTACTTTTAAAAATAATTTTTGTAAAGTTTCTAATTCAAGAGGAAATATTTTATTTTTCGATTCCCAATTTCAAAATGTATATATTATAGATTTAAAATCTATATAAATTCAAAATTTCAAGTGTTTGAGTGCATAAGATAATGATTTTTGGATTTAGCATTAGTTCCTAGATTATATAATATTCTTTCTCTTTTTAAGATCAACCAAAACTAACTAGTATAAGATTTACCAAAATTTTACTTTAAAGATAACTTAGTTTGTGGACCTTGCTAATAAGGAAAGAAACACAAGTATTATTTTAAACCTAAAAAACCTTGTTTCCTCTTCTAAATCCTTAAAACTAGTCCACCTTGATCTTTTTTGGACCAACTAAATTTTCTATTATCAGAGATAAACAAAATTACAACTTTGTAATTATTGATGACTTTACTATATTTACATGGGTTTTCTTCTTAGCTCATAAGAATGAGTCTTGTAATGTATTTATCAACTTATCAGGGAAATTAAAAAATGAAAATGGCTATGAAATATTTTCCCTTATAAGTGACCATGGTGGAGAATTTGAAAACAATGACTTTGATGAGTTTTTTATTTCTCAAGGTTATCATCACTCTTTTTTCTCTCCCAGGCCACCTCAACAAAATGGGGTTGTTGAAAGATTAAATAAGACTCTCTAAGAAATTTCTAGGACTCTACTAAAGTATTTTTACCCTCCTCAATAATTTTGTGGAGAGGAGGTTAATACCACATGATTTATCCTCAAATGTTTCATTATAAGACCCATCTTGGAAAAAATTCCTTATGAACTTTGGAAAATAAAAATTCTAAAAGTTGGTTTCTTCAGAGTCTTTGGTTGTAAATATTTTATCCTTAATACCAAGGATAATCTAGGAACTTTTTACCTTAAATATGACAAATTAATCTTCCTTGGGTACTTGAAATCAATTAAAGCCTTCTAAGTCTTCAATAAGAGGACCAAGACCCTAGAATATTATTTTTACATCAAATATGATGAGAATATTTTTAATAACATCCACAAAGTGATGATTATGTTGAACAACTATTTTTTTCTTGAAAACCATGTGGGGTTTAAATGGAATTTTGTGGTGATGGTGGCATGGCCCTTCACATAAAACACATATTTCCACATCCTTTCTGAGCGGTTTATAATGGGTTTTATTCATAGATCCGGAAACACCCAACGGTTCCCTTATTCAAAATGTTTCATGAACCTACTTTCCAAAGGCTGGTGGTTATTGTTAAATGTATTCAATGACACTTAGGGACTCACATTGGTCAATAGGATGGGAGTTTGGGATCATCACGCCTTTTTAGGGGAATTATTTCCTACTTCAAGACTCTCTTATAGATTTAAGATAAATTCATGAATCATTTTTTAAATTCTAAATATTAAATGGGTCACTCATAAATAAACAATTGATTATTAGCATGTTTTGGCTTTACACTACAAAAAAATAGAGTGGAAGGGGTTTTTCATTTATAAGGGGTTATAAACCCTTCTAAATACCTTAGAGGTGGCTACCCATAATCACCACTAAGGTGGCTGCCTACTATGATTAGAGGTGGTTCTAGAGAAAAGCTGGTAAAATGACCTTGTATTTAGCAGTGGTTAGATTAGAAGGGGTTTTAACCCCTTTTAATTTCACCCAAAAAACACCATAGAGAATGAATATAGGGGTGATTTTAACTACAACTAATTTTATATTCAGTTTAGGGGCGGTTGGAACCGCCCCAAAATGAGTCCATATAGCCAACTTTAGGGGTGGTTATATTAAAACCACCCCTAAAACCGTTTATTTTTTAAAAAAAATTCCCATCCCAAGGTGGAACCCTGGAAACCCACCTAGACGCCCCAAAGAGACCCCTGGACACCCCACCCAGACACCCCCCATGACACACCCCTAGACACCCACCCAGATGCCCCCCACAATGCACCCCTGGACACCCACCCAGACGCCCCCCACGACACACCCCTGGACACCCCCTTGAGCTTATGTGGCTCGACAACTCTGACCTCACCGAACACACAACCCTACATGTGGACAAAGGCCTAGGCGCAGGCCCACCCCGAGCGCTCGCACAACCCGATAGAAAAATCGAGTAAAAATGTTCCCCCGCTGGGAATCGAACCACAAACCTGTAGGTAGGAGTAGCGCGAACAAACCACTCAATTCGATCTTGATATGTTTTATATGTACAATATCTTTTATTTATTTAGATACATGAATTTTCGATTGTGTGTGTGTGTGTGTGTGTGTGTGTGTGTGTGTGTGTGTGTGTGTGTGTGTGTGTGTGTATTAGTGTATAGAAATCTAAATAATATAATATATTTGTGTATATATAATATATTTATGTATATATAATATATTTGTATATAATATATAATATATTTTTGTATAATATTTATGTATAACATATAATTATTTATAATATATATATATATATATATTATATCTGTGTATATAAAAAATATAGAAATAATTATAGTTGCAAATATAAATATATATTTATACATATATTTATAAATACATTTATATTTGTGTGTGTGTTTATATATTTATGTATTTATATAATATTTATAGATATAATATAATTATAATACATATATATTTATTTATATAATTATTTTTATATACTTATATATATGTGAGTGTTTATGTGTAACAATAATATTATTAATTATTATTATTATTATAAATATTTTTAAATTATAAAAATTATATGTTGGTTTTATAAATATTATACGATTATATATTTTATGATTTATATTATGCGTATATTATATTAAATACATTTATATTATATATTTATGTATGTAATTATATATGTTTATATTATATCATGTATACACATATATGCACACACAAAATTAAATACATTCATATAATTGGAAATATATATAATATAATTAATTGATATATATATATATATATATATATATTTAATAAATTAATTTATAATTAATATGGTATACTAAAATATATATAAAATAATTATATAATATATTTAAATTTATATATAATGAAATATTTATAATATAATATATATAATATAAATATTTAATTTATATTTAATTTTTTCTATATTATATATATTTGTATACATAATATAATATAAATGTATTTATACAATAATATATAATAAAAATGTATTTGATATAATATATGTATAATATAAATCATAATATAAATGTATATTATTTATAAAAACATATATGAATTTTATATATTTGAATAAATATAGTTATAATTACATTTATATTAGGTATACCAATATTTATATATGTATATATTTTTGTTTATATGCATATGTATTTATTTAAAGTATTTATATAATGTATTTAGAAATCTATGTTTATAATGCATTTAAAAACATTTATATAATGTGTTTATGTAATATATATATATATATAGACATGCGCGCACAAACATATATATTATAAAATTTGAATTTATATGAGATTTATTTTTAAAAATAAATAAATATTTAATGGGGTTAAAATCCCTCTAATCAAATGGATTAACGGTGGTTCATGAACCCCCACTAATTTTTTGAATTATAGGGGTTTAAAACCTCCACTAATGTCATATATGAGAGGGGGTTAAAACCCCCACTAATTTCATAAATTATAAGGGGTTCACAACCCTCTCTAATTTCATAAATTAGAAGGGGTTCACAACCCCCTCTAATTTAATAGATTAAAGGGGGTTGTGATCCCCCACTATTTTCATTTAAAAAAACTTCCATTATATATATATATATATATATATAATCTAATATCTAAATATATATATATAACACCTATAAAATCCAACTGAAAAATAGTGCAACTAATTATTAAATTAGCAGCGATTTTGATATAACCGCCTCTAAAATTCAACCAAATATTAAAAAAATAATGTTAAAAATTTAGAGGGGGTTGTGCAGAATCTTCTCTAAAATGAATTTAGAGGGGGTTGTGTATAACCCCCCTCTAAAAAACTGCCACTAATCTACTATTTTTTTATAGTGTTAGAATCATTTGTATGTATCTGATATTCTTCATTGATGAAGACACCTTTATATATCTAAGGTACTCCATCAATGGTACCCCTTTGTAAGTACCAATTAGATATTCTTATTTCATTTATTATAATGGTGGTAGTTTTAAGACACATGGTGGGGTGATATGGAATTTATCATCATCCAGGAAGATGAGAGTTATTTTGATGTCAGGATCAAGCCCATGAGATGGGTTTCCTATGTATCCTTGTGAAAGGAATCAAAAGCCATGTAGTTCAGTGCCACCTAATGGGACACATCACACCTTTTAAGTTTATGTGACTATGACCAAACCATGTAGTTTAACATCATTTGGCAAGGGATTCTAGGTGAAAGTTGTCTAGTTAAGGGATGATGTGGGACTTACGTCGAAGCAGCCCAGAGGACCTGGAAGGGATGTGGCCTCCTGGGTTGGATATGACCCTACTAGAAATATAACCCAGAGAAGATTAGGGTGAGTTTGGGGTTTTGGGTTTGAACTTTATGGAGGCTTCCTACGTATCCCTTTTGGACAGGAATCAAATCCCACATAGTTAGAAATTTTGGGGCTTACACTTATGGAGAAGGCCCATAGTCAAGGTGAGAGGAAGATCTGAAAAAATGACTCTCTATAGAGATCGGTAAGTTGTTCCCCTCAGTGATTCCACCTTTAGGGCTTAAGTTTTCTCTACCAGTGCACCTTCGGTTGGGTCATGGTGTAAACTCTATTATGGAGGAGTGGAAATCAAGAGGCCCAAGGGGTTTCCTCATTGGGAATATAGACCTTTCTAAGGTTTTTATCATAGTAAATATGTCCATTTGAGAGGATGGCATAGTTTGTAGCCTAAACCAACTAGGAGGCCCTAGGGAAGGTGAGAGGAAGATCTGAAAAAGGATTCCCTAACCAACATAGGTATTTGATCATGTGGATGTCATGATAATCACTAACCTTTAAGCCCACATGATTCATGCTCGTTGTGAGAAAAAAGAAGATGTGTGAGATCTGGAAAACCACACAATCTTCTTCACCCACTGGTGGATGAGGTTGAGGTTAAAAAAGGTGGGGGAATACCCTAAAATAAATACTAGGGGATTACTACATGAGGGATTCCCTAGGGTGACATTCACTCCTCATCTGCTAGTATATGAGGGTGAATTCTTGGCGGGGGAGTTAGGGGGAGAGACAGGGCTTTGATGTTCTTGTATCCTATATTTTTTTCAACCTCGAGGTCTTGTCATTATCCCTATGGTTTAGATCCTCATTATCAGGGGAATTTATAATTGAGAAAACTTTTAGGATCCCTCCTATTAGGTAGGATAAATGAAGGACCTCCATTACTATAGGAATGTATAATCGAGAGGACACGTTGGTGTTCCCTATACTCTGATCATACATATCTGGAGACTTTAGATTAGACCTTGATTTGGTTCCCCTAGGACTAAGGATCCAAGGTAATAGGTGACCTACCATCGGTGGTATGAAAGAGGTATCAAAGGATGGCTAGCGCAGGTAAGGCATGGGTGACCCAAAGGAAGCTCGTGCAAGTGCGAATTGGGTGAGCTGGAGCTGGATCACACAGGTGGGTCCTGGGCGAGCTTAATATGTCTCACATAGGGTAGACCTGGGCAAGTTGAAGGAGCCTTTGGGTGATGGAAACCCTAGGAAACAACACTTAGGCAAGGCCTTACTCTAGGCTCTTAGGGTCTCCTCAGGTGTCTTTGGATGACTGGTACTCAAGTCTCGGGCTCAAGAAGGGGACTTCACTCTAGTGCTCTTGGATTAGAGGGAGGTGGATTCTCATGTAGGTATTTTTTTTGTACACTAAAATAACTCTAATTAAACAAACCTTCTTAATTTCCTATTCTTTAGAGGTTTTGAGATCTACCTAGAAAGTTTTGAAAACCTGGGTGAAGGACTAGGGCGAGCAGAGCTTCAAGGATTCTTCTGATCTTCTAGCCATGTCAAATGAGGAACCCAACAGTCCTATTTATAGGAAAACTCAGGACTCTAGGTGAATAATTCCACTCATGTAGGTCCATCACATAGTTTTCTATCACAAGACCCTCACATAGGTCTTTTCCACTCATATTGGGTAGTGTGGGTGGGACATGTGCGAGCCTCTTGGCACGCAAGTTGGCTTGGGTGAGTTCTTTGACTCCCCTTTCTCCTCTACTACTTGAGGTATTTTCCTCTAAATCTTCTCATCACTATGTGAAAAAAGGAGTTTCAACAATAATCAAGTTTGACCATTCCTAAACCTAAATCTTATAAATTAATTCAAGATGCTCTAGAAATCTCATCCACTCCTTTACCCAAGTATTGGGTTCAATCCAAAGACCATACTCTTGAGAATGTTATTGGAGAATTATAATCCAGAACTCATACTAGAAGTTTGGTATTAAATTAAGTTGAACATAAAGCTGTTATCTCTCACATTGAACCTTATTCCCTTGATGGATTTATTAATGATGAGAATTTGATACTTTACATGCAATAGGATTGGAACCAACTTCAAAGAAACAATGTTTGGATTCTCGAGGAGCATCCTGATAATCATCCTATTATTGGATCCAAGTGTTTTTTCTGAAAAAAACTTCATGAAAGGAAATGTTATCTATAACAAGGATTGACTTTTTTCTAGAGTATATAACTAATAAGAAGGTATTGATTATGGTGAAACTTTGTCACCTATTTCTCTAACTGAATCCATTAGAATCTTATTGGAATTTGTCGCTCATTTTAATTTAAAACTTTTCCAAATGGATGTTAAAAGTGATTTTTTAAATGGTTTTATTTCTGAAAATGATTTTGTGGACCATCCACCGTATTTTGAAAATTCCAAATTTCTGATTTTTTTTAAGTTAATCAAATCTCTACATAGTTTAAAGAAAGACCCTCGAGCTTGGTATGCAAGGTTAACTAAATTAATTTTATCAAATGATTTCAAAATGGGAAAAAATTATTCCACTATTTTTCTCAAAAACTTTTCAAAATATTTATTAATAATTCAAATTTATATTGATGATGTTATTTTTTTATCAACTAAAAAACACTTTGTAGTGAATTTTTTGATTTAACAAATAAAGAGTTCAAAATGATTTTTATGGGATAACTTACATTATTAATTGGTTTTCAAATTTCAAAAAATGTAAATGGAACATTTTTAAACCAAATTAAGTATACTAATAAAATTATAAATAATTTTTTCATGGTTCATACTAAGGAAATTATAATTCCCATGAGTACAACTTGTAAGCTAACATTGGATGAAGCTCGTTAACCAGTCGATAACGATATTTATTAAAGTATGATTGGAAGTATACTTTAAATTAATATGACTCATCGAGAAATCATGTTCAATGTATGCCTCTATTATTATTTTCTATCCAATCCAAAGGAATATCATTTAAAACCCCTTAGAATAATTTCTAGTTATTTTAAAGGAACTAAAGACCTTGGATTATTTTATCCCAAGGAAACCTCTTTTTAACTTTCTTGTTTTTTCTATGTGTATTTTAGAGGATTATAATTATATAAGAAAAGTACTGGTGGGAATTTTCATTTACTAAGAATGTCCATAATATCTTGGAGTAGTAAGAAGAAAAATTTTGTTGGTATTTCTACATTTGAAGCAAAATACATAACCACTGGGAGTTGTAGTGCCTAGATTATATGGATAAAACATAATATTTTGGACTTTTGTCTAACATATTCTTTCATACATATCAAGTGTGAAAACACTAGTGTGATCAATATTTCTAAAAAACCAATACAACACTCACACTAAGCAGAATGACTTAAGATACCATTTTCTATGAGATCACTTTTACAAATGTGGTATTGTTCTTGAATTTGTTTAGAAAAACCTTTAACTTGATGTTATCTTCACTAAACCCCTACCTATTGATTAATTTGATTTCATAAAAATCAATTTAGGTATGATTATCTTATGATACATATATCTTAATCTTATAAATCTTGAGAATTTTTCAATTTTTTTCAATTTTTTTTCTAAAAAGAAATTAAAATTATTTAAAAAAAATCAAAACTTTTCATAATTTTGGAAAAGTGAATTAAGTATAATAGTACAATAAAAACATTAATGTCTATATACAAACAAGTGGATGAGGTTCTAGGATATATGTTCATAGGAATTTATCTTAAAAAAAGTTGATTGGTCTTTTAACCCCTTCTCTGTCCAGGGCATGATGAGTGGGATTTTACTATACACCTGGTTTGACACACTTGTAGAATTTGTTATGGTTTATTAATATAATCTTTACTAAACCTTAATAATGTAACAGTTTTTCAAAATATTTATTTTCTAAGTCTCTTTATTTATTTATTTAAGTATTGTTTATTGGATATGACCCCTTTAAACTCTACTAATTCATTAATTAAAAGGGATCTAATCTTTTTAATACTAAAATGATCCTAGAAGAGACACTTTCTTTTCAAAATAAATTTCCAAAATTAAAATCTTGTTTTTATTCAATTTCAAAAATCTATTTATCTTTTTAAAAAATCTTTTTATAAGTTTTTATTTCACTCATGAACTATATTTTGAAAAATATTTGATTTATTTTATCTTAATATTCATTGAAAATATTTTTTTCAAATCTTTAAAAAAAAATTCTTAACTATTTTTCAAAACTTTATTTTTTTTTCTCTCTCAAAAGATCATTAATGGTGATAAATGTAGTTTTAAATTTTATCACTTTATTATACAACCTCATGTATGAATTATTTTTTATAATCTCAAAGGGGGATAATTTTTAGCCTTTTCCTCAAAGGGGGGGAGAATTTTATTGTTTGGGGATAATTTTAAAGTTTTAAAAATGTTATGTTGTGGAAAATGGGAGATAAAATCTTAGTATATTGACATCTCAGTAACTCTTTCTCTTTATATTCTTATTTTAATTTAATTATTATTCAAGTATTTGTGATAATCAAAAATGGATAGATTTTTGTGCTTCTCACTATTGTTTTATTTTAATAATCATGAACACTCTTAAAGTGTTTATTTTTTTCTTTTAAGTGGTGTGCAGCTTTCTTGACAAAATAATCTTAAAACTCATTGAAGAAACCTATAATATATTTTAATGGAGGTTTTAATTCCTTAGAATAATTCTAAAAGAACCTTGGAGAAACATTTAATGGAGTAGTGAATCCACTTTGTGGATCCAAAAGGAAACATGTTAGTACAATGTCATCGACCAATCGGTGGCATGCCCAGCTCCTTCCCCTTGTAGCAGAACCCCACCAGTTACCCGATGTAGATGCTCTGGATAGCTAGTGCAGATGGGAAGAACCCATGTGTTCTATAGGAGTCCACAATCCAGCCAGTGGAAGAAGGAAACAATCACCTAATATCCAGGGGCCCACCAGGTGGCCAGTGGAGGTTACTAGATACCCAGTGGCATCGAGCAGACTAATCTAAGGATGACATTTAATGCGGTAAAAATACATTGAATGTTGAAGCCTTTGACTTAATGACCTAAAAAAATTCCAAAACATTTTTGAAGTAATTGAAGCCTATAAATAAAGGCTTGGGGTGGATTATAAATCTATATTGGCACGTTATCTCATTCTCCAATGCACTCAATTTCTCAAATTTCTCACAAAAATATCTCTTTCTAAATCATCTTTATTCTCTCAAGAGTGTGTTCCAAATTGTATATATTACTCACTCTCATTATTTTCTCAATTTCTCTCAGTGTTTTATCATATTTTTTGGAGATTGGAGACTAAACTACAAAGTTATTTCTCCTAAGAAATCTTCTTTTTTCTCCTCTTTCTTCTATATTTTGTTCTTACTACTATTATAGCAAGGTATCATGGTTTTATTTCCATTTACTTTAAAAGGGAAAATGATCATTTCTTATTAAGGTTTCTAGATTTACCATTAAAGAGCTAGTGTCCATTGTATTTGATTTCTTTCTATGACCTAAAAAATCAAGGGATAGTTTTGGTATCTTGAATACCAAAAAATAAAAGGGACTAATACATTAAATCCTCAAGAAAATGGGGTGGTAGACATATTGTTACCTTGGGGTACTATTTCCAAACCTACTTACCAACTATATTTTCTCATTTACTTTATTAATTTTCAATTATTTATTTATTTCAATCATTATTTTATTAAATTGATTAATCCTTCAATTAACACTTAATTTCTTAATCATTTTAAATAACTCTTTATTTTTATTCTTACGTTTTTATTATTATATTTAATTATATCATTCCACTTTCAAATTCAATTATTTTATTTATTTATTTAATATTTATAAACAATTTTTTAAAATTGGATTGTTTTATTTAATTTTTTAAAGGAAAATTCACCCCCTCTTTCCATTTTACTCAGATTTGACCCACATTTGGTATCAAAGGAATTTTGATTTATTTAATTTATTTTTTTTTTAAATTCTTTCAAAGTTTTTATTTTTTAAATATTTAACTGGTATTTCAAATAAATATTTTTTTAAATGGATTTTTCTAACACTCATGGTCGTTTTGAAGGAAAATCCTTGGGTCATGCTCCATTTTTTAATGGTACTAATTATGTTTATTGTAAATCAAGAATGTTTTCCTTTATTTGATCTATTTTCTATCATGTTTATAAAATTGTTATGCATGGATATATTTTTTCATCTAAAAGAGAAGAAAAATGGACCCCTAATGATATTTATTCTTTAAAACTTGATAGTAAAGCTTTGAATTCATTAAATTTTTGTTTATATGTTAATGAATTTAATAGATTTTATTTATGCAAAACCACACAAGAAATCTATAAATTATTAGAATTTATGCATGAAGGTCCATATAAAGTTAAAGATACTGGGATTGACATATATAAACAAGACTTAGAGAGTTTTTTATGCATCCTAATTGATCTATTGTAACTATGTTTACTAGATTTAATGAAATTTTTAACGGTCTAAAATATCTTGGTGACAATATTTCTATATAAATGTTTCTCAAGAAAATCCTTTGGGTTTTACTGAGTAGTTATGCACCAAAAGTCACCATAATTCAAGAAGCTAAAGATGTGAAAAATATATTGGTTGAATAAATCATATGTTCTCACATGACATATGAGATAACCATGAAGAGACAAGTTAAAATGGAGGATAAGGGGGTCAAGGAAACTAAAAGAACAATTGATTTCAGGGAAAATAATGACAACTCAACTGGGAGTGACTCTGACATTTCCAGCTTTACCAATATGGTGGAAAAGTATAATAAAAATAATATATCTACTCAATAATTCAAAAAAAAATCAGGGTAAATTGTTTTGGTTACAAAAATAAGGCTCACATCAAACCAGATTATCCCTTGAATAAGAAAAAATCAAAATATGAGAAATAAGGTAAGAAAGATCAAAAGTATAATCTTGGAGTGCTAGTAATGACTCAATTTCAACATATGAATCAAGTGGTGAAATTATCAAGTGTCTCATGACACGTGTTGAGGATAGAATTGAGGTTAGTTCCAAAATTTCTCTCTCACCTTATCATTCCTCTTCTTATTCTTCTATTTCTTTAATATCTTCTTTAATCTATTAAGATCCTCTCAACACTAAAAAATGAACTTCAAAATGGTTTTTGTGATCTTTTTTTTAAATTAAAAGATATTAAAAAGAAAAATATATTATTGTTTCTAAAAAAGATCAAATTTTAAAAGAAAAAGAGGGTTTTCATTTAAAATTAAACGATCCAACAAATTTTGAAAATATGTAATTTCAAAATAAAGATCTTAAAAATTATCTTTAACATTTTACCCAAGGGGAATAAAATTTAAATAATATTTTGGGTTCTGAAAAACCTATTAAAAATGATATGGTTCTGGTTTTTCAACAAAATATAATTTTTTCAAAAAATTTAAAACGACTACTTTTGTAATGGGAGTTTCTAAAAATAAATTTTGTAATTACTACAAGAAATTTAGTCATCTAGTTTATAAATACAATTGTAAAAATTAAAGATATGATAGACCTAAAATAATTCATCTTTATCCTCATATTTAAAATGGAAAAAAATTCCAAACAAGTATAGATTCCAAAATATTTATTATTTAACTTAATTGGACCCAAGATATGGGTAAAAAAAAGCTATAGTTTCTTAATCTTTTGTGGAAAAAGAGAAAAACCCAAGAAGATACATGGTATATGGATAGAGGGTGCTCAAGACATATGTGTGTTGATTAATAAAACACATTTTTATCAAATATTTTATTGATAATAAATTAATAATTTCCTCACATTGTGTTAAATATTTTTATTTGTTGAATGTTTTGGATTGGATCATTCATTTGAAAATTTGATGAAAATTTTAGTCTTGAACCTTTAAAGTTCATTGTAGTATTTCAGGCATAAATTTTTTTATGTGGCGTATTTGAACTTAAAATTTTGTAGCACTGTTCCTATATCAATGTTACACAACTTTCATTTATGAAACCTGAGCTGTATTTTTCATTTTATTGGAGTAAATAGACCATGAAGTCAAAGATAGATTGGACTCGCCAGATTTGACACCGATTCACTATTTGAGACATAACTTATTCATCTAGGATTTTATCGGGCTAAAATTTTGACATAAGATAGAGGAAAAAATTCCTAAAAAATTCCTTATTTAAGGACATCTTTTTCATGTGTTTTTAAGGTCAATTAGTCGGAGAAAGTTATATTAAAATATTTGGCTGAATTTTCCCATTCACACTTATGACCACTTATAAACCTAGCCTCCACCCCCTCTATAAATGGGTATTTTATCCTTTTGAAGGGGTTTTCCATGAATTATAATAATTAAAGAAGTGTATAAGTGGTGCATTTCCATTTCTATGCACCATTGGAGGAGGGAAGCTCTCAAGCTAGGATCTCCTCCAAACTGCTCTTTTTTTCCTCTTCTTTATTGTAACGTTGTTGTTACTACAATAGACTATGTATTTATCTTCCATTTATTATATTATTTTAAATTTAATTATTCTTTAATTTACTTATTTAGTATATAAATAAATATCATATAAAGGATTGGGTTATACCCTTTCTATACCTTTGCGAATGCAAATTGTTTCTATGATGACCACACCGCTCATGGAAGAGTAGTTTTTCTTAATAATCGATCTACCTATAACATTCTTCATTTTATTAAATAAATGATCTAATTTAATTCCCATAATATGATATATTAATTTTTTAATAAATTAAACTAAGAAATCAATTGAATAATTAACACAAGACACACGAGGTTGGTTAATGTGTGAATTGTGAGAGCATGATCTTAATCAATAAAATTAAACAACATTGGATCAATTTGTATAGTTCAAATATAATCCCTAAACTCAATTCATACTCACTTAAAACATGTATATGATCCCTAATTCACCATTGACCATAATTTATCCATAGAACTATAATCAAATAAGGGTGTTATGATTCCATGTTCTGAAGCTAGCCTAGGGTTTAATTTTTTCATATTTGTGGTTAAGGTAAATTCTCTTAGGATTTGAGGATTAAAAAATTTAAGAATTATAATTAAGTGAATTTTAATTTTAATGATAATTATTAATAATTAAGTGAAGATGTGGAGTTATATCGATTATTCCTTCTAAAAATATTTTATAAAAAAATCTTCCCGTTGTGTTTTATCAATCAAATTTTAAAAAGGAAAAAAATACAATATTCTTACAGTATTCATATTCTAGTTTTATAAACGTTAAAAAACCCCCATACTTTTAAGCAGTGTGTTTCATTTCTTTTATTTTATTTTCAAAATACCTTTAATGTTTTGTTTTAATTACTTCTATCTTTGAAAAACAGCTTTGGTCAGCCACTCTACTGCACCTAACTACCCAAAAACCAAATATAATTTGAGAGTGTCTATGAAAACACCTTTAAAATTGGAATTATTTTAAAGTAGGTAGGTAATTTATTCAATGAATTAGAGTTTTTTACTTTTATTTTATTCCCTTATTCTCTTTTTATTCTTTTATCTTTCACATTTCTCATTTTTTTTCTTCTTTTTTTGGACCATCAATTCAAACTTATTATCTTTTTATCATGGTCCATTTTTCTACATTTACTTTTCATTTTTATTTGATTTATGACATGCACAAAAATCCCAAGGATATCTTAGATTTTTACCCTGAGATTGAACATAGCCATAGTGCTCAAATCTGATAGTCTCAGTCTATGGGAAGTATCAATATTCACCCAATTGGGAAATTCCTCCATTATAAGAACATTCAAATTGGAAGAAATTCTAAATAAAACTTAAAAATATAACCAATGTATATAAATAATAAAAATAAACCTAAAAGAACCATTTGAGAATTATCTGAACTGGATATTAACTATCCACCAAATTGTATTGCATATCCAAACCTTGAATCAGACTTTGAATTAAAATCCGGATTGATACACCTTCTTACAAAACTTCATGGCCTCTCCAGTGAGGATCCTAAAAAACATATAAAATAATTTAATGTGGTTTTATCAACCATAAAACCAAGGAATGTATCTAAAGTTCTAATAAAACTAAGAGAATTCTCATTCTCACTTGATGGAACTCCAAAATATTGGACGTATTCTTTACAATCAGAAGACGTGACATGTTGGAATGATTTAAAACATCTTTTCTTATAGAGATTTTTTCTAGCATCAAGGACCACTACCATTAAAAAATAGAACTTAGGAATTAATAAAGCCTAAGGGTAGTCAATGTATGAGTACTATGAGCAATTTAAGAAGTTGTGTGCGAGCTACCTACATCACCAAATCAGTGAAAAACACATCATCCAATACTTTTATAAAGTCCTCACACTTATGGAGATGAGTATGATGGATGTTGTGGTTTGAGGGGCATTGGTCAACAAAACACCAGTAGCTACACATGTATTGATTGACAAGATGGCACAAAACTCCCAATAATTTTGCGATCAAGGTACACCATGTGTTAGAGGAGTACATCTGGTAGGTCCATCTTCTCTTGAAAATCATTAATTGGTAATAAGTTAGATGAATTAACCACTATGGTGAGATAGATTAATTTGGATCAAAATATATCTCAATCCACACCTACAAGGCCTTGTGGAATTTGCACTGAAATAGACCACCCAACTGACTATTTCCCCCAATTACAAGAGATAGAGGATTGTGCATCTATATTCCCAAGGAGACCATATCAACAGTGATAACAACCACATTACCAAAATAAGTATGATTCCTTTTCAGAAACATACAACTAAGTTTGGAAAGATCAATTAGACATGAGGTATGTCTTTGGACAATAACAAAGGAAACATTTTAAATAAAACATCCAGTAGCATCCACCTTACCAGTAAGGTTTTCAACAACCCTAAGGAGATTTAAAACCCAATCATAAACAAGTCAAAAACAAAAACAAGGGAATTCTCATCCAAAGGTAGATTCTAATACTAATGAACTTTAAAAAAATTGTTCTTAATCAACATAATGAGTTGAAGATTCAAGGTTTGGAGTTGAGGGAGATGAATATGCAAATGAACCAGATTTTCAATTCCCTCCATAAACTGGTAATTAAGAACTCTAGAAATATTATTTCCCAACCTAATTAAAATACCAAGGGGAATGTCTGTTTCATCACACTGATAAGTGGAAATAAAATGACCGATACATCTGCACCTATCATTCCACCATGATTCACAATAACTCTAGAGAATCCCCATTCAAAACCAACTGATGAGAAACCAAAGGATAAAGACAAAGGTAAGAAAAATATTGATGATGTTCATTTTAAACCCCTTCTATTTTCAAGTGGATTTTTACAAACCAAGAATATGGTTGAAGAGGCAATGAAAAAAAAGCTTTTGGATACATTCAAGTGTGTTGAGATCAACATCCCTATACTTGAAGTAATCAAAAAAATTCCAGTGTATACTAAGTTTTTTAAAGAAATATTCACAAATATAAGAGGTATAAAGGGAAATGAACAAATAATCCTTGGGATTAATGTATCTATTCTCATCACACCAACCTTAGTGATGATAACAAATTAAAAGGACCTAAGGATATTCTACATTCCATGCAATATAGGGGAGTTTCACTTTTATGATGCTCTATGTGATTTGGGAGCTTCAATAAATGTAATGACTCACTCTATTTTATATTATTTATAGATTGGTGATTATAATATGATGAGGGTGGTGGTGCAATTGGAAAATAGATCTATGTAATATCCAATAGGATACTTGAATATGTACTTGTTTGGTTAAGGGACATGATCTTTCCTACGGATTTCTATGTGCTAAATATGGAGGATGATCAGGTAAGTTATCATGCTCCCATAATTCTTGCCAAAACCTTCCTCAAAACTGATAAGACAATAATAAATGTACATGAGGGTACACTTTATATGTATTTTGGAGATGAGATCATAAGATTTAACATTTTAGACTCCATGAAGTACCCCTCAGAAGATTATTCTACTCTCTTTATCTCTCATTCTGACCCATCTTGTGATGATTATCCAAATAATGATTTTAAATCTTTTCAAAATATGGATAATTCCATGGTTAAATGGATCTTGAGAATTGGTTCTAGTTTGATTTGCAAAATATTTCCACACCTATTTCTCGTGATCAAACCACACTCATTTCAAATTCTTTTGTGGATTCTTTTTCTAATTTTGAGCATGTACTTTCTGATTATGACATGGTTGTTAATTTTTCATATGGATTTGACGAACTATTCATGGATTTTGGTGTTGTATATTTAGAACCTAACATTAATTGTGCACATATTTCAGTTTCCACATCATTTCCATCAATACATAACACACCCAAATTGGAACTCAAACCATTTCCACCAAACTTAATATATTCATACCTATTGAATGATAAAAAATTGCTTGAAATAATTGCTAATAATATCCTACCTGAACAAGAAACAAAACTTTTAAATCTTTTAAAGGGGAATATTATGGAAATTGGGTGGACCTTAGTAGACATATTGGGTATTAGACCTTCCATTTTCATGCATAGGATTCTTTTAGAGGATGGGGATAAACTGGTTAAACAACCACAAAGGAGACTTAACCACACATTATTAGAATTTTTAAAGAAAGAGGTGGAAAAATTACTTGAGTAAGGTATCATTTACCCCATTTTTGACTCTCAATGTTCCATCCCTGTCCAGTTTGTACAAAAGAAAATCGGGTTCACTATTATAAAAAATGAAAATGATGAGTTCGTTCCTGTGAGAGTACAAAATAGTTAGTGAGTGTTCATATATTATAGAAAACTAAATCAATCCACTTGTAATGAGAATTTAACCTTCCATTCATTGACCAAATGATTGAGAAACTTGAAGGTATGGTGAAATTTTTCTTCTTGGATAGTTTCTCAAGATATTTTTAGGTTCCCATTGCAGCAGAGGACCAGGAGAAGATGACATTCACCTAACCATTTGGAACATTTTCTTATCTAAGGATTCCATTTTGAATTTTTAACACTCCAAGTACCTTACAGATATGAATGGTGAGTATCTTTTTTTATTTACTTGATACTTTCATGGAGGTATATATGGATGATTTTCTATGTATGGTTCCTCATTTGATAAGTGTCTCTTGAGTTTGGGTAATGTGTTTTATCATTGTGTTGAGAAAAATATGGTTTTAAACTTTGATAAATGTCATTTAATGGTAGAGAATGGACTTTTCCTATGTCATTTAGTGTCACAACATGACATTGAGGTTGATAAATCTAATGTATACATTTTCATCCTTTCCATATTCTACATGTGCATGTGATGTTTGTTCATTCCTTGAACATGCTGGTTTTTATCGATGTTTCATCATAGATTTTAGTAAGATCACTTTTCCCTTATCTTTATTGCTTCAAAAACATATTTAATTAATTTTTTATGATTCATTTAGGGTATCATTTTATGAGATAAATAATCATTTTACCATTCCACTGATCATACAGCCCCCATGATGGGAGATCCCTTTTGAGCTTATGTGTGATACTTCAAACTTCATAGTTAGAGCAATCTTATCACAGAGGGTGGAAGTATGGTCCCATGTGAATGATTATACATCGAGGAATTTGAATTCATCCTAATAAAATTAAACCGCAACATAAATGGAGTATCTTTCTATCATGTTTTATTTATAAAAATTCTACTCTTATTTATTGGGAACTAAAGTGGTTATTTTCTCTGATCATGCAGTTTTGAGTTACCTCCTAAAGAATTCAGATTCAAATCCAAGAATTATTCATCAGATGCTCCTTCTTTAAGATTCTGACATCAAGATAATGGATCAGAATGGTCCAGAGAACTTGGTGGTTAACCACATGAGCAAGATCACTCACATATTGGTGCATGATACCCCAAACCAAGTACCACTTCAGGACACTTTCCCTGATGAGCATCTCTATGTCATCTCAGGTACGCATCCTTGGTATGTAGATTTAGTGAATTACATGGTTGACTTTGAAATTCCTACAAACCTAAAGAAACACCAAGTTGAAAAATTGAAGAGTGAAATGATCCTTACCTTTGGCGCATTTTTAGTGACCAAGTCATCAAGTGATGTGTGCTCGATCATGAGTTTGAGTATGTTTTTCATTTTTATCATACACTTGATTATGGTGGACAATTTAGACCCTAAATGGTATCTAGGAAGGTCTTATAATCTTGATTATATTGGCCTAAATTATTTCATGATTCCCATTTTTTTGTAAGTTTTACCCTCATTGCCAACACACTGGAAACATTTTGAGGAGACACGATATTCTTCAACAACCCATATTATTTTGTGAGATTTTTTATGTATGGGGAATTGATTTTATGGGCCCGTTTCCAAGATCATTTGGTTTCTTGTTCTTTTTTTTTTATTGATTATGTTATTAAATAGGTGGAGTCCAAGACAACCATGACTTATGATTATCATGTTGCAGTATATTTTTTCAAGGCTCAAATTTTATTTGGAGTACCAAAGGCTATCATCAGTGACCAAGGGACATACTTTTGCAACTAAAATTTGGATTAACTCATTCGAAAGTATAGGGTGACACACAAAACATAAACACCATACCACCCCCAAACAAATGATTAGGCTAATGTTTTGAATCATGAGTTTAATAAAATATTGGAGAAAATAGTATAGCCAAATAAGAAGGATTGGAGTAAGCTCTTGTATGATGCGCTATGGGATTATAGGATGACATTCAAAACTACCATCGGTATGTCCCCCTACCAGATAATTTTTAGGAAATAATTCCATATTCCTATATAGAGGTCGAGCATCAAGAATATCGGGCTATAAATAAATGCAACATGGATTTCTCCTGAGATGGAATTCAAAGGAAGCTACAAATTCAATGGATTGAGTAGATTCAATTGTCATTATATGATAACTCAAGGCTCTACAAGGAAAGATCAAAAGTTTCATGTGATAGAATGATAAAAAAATGAGTTTCATGTAGGAGACAAAGCTCTTCTATATAGTTCACGATTAAAATTGATGCCTGGTAAGTTGTGTACTAGATGGTTGGGGACTTATGTTGCATCTCATGTTTTTCCTTATAGTGTAGTAGAAGTTACAAAATAGGCTAAAAGAAGGAACTCTATAGTCAATGTCCAACAATTGAAGCAGTACTTTGAGGGATTCCCCACACATGCAGTTAATGTCATCACACTGCATGATCTCATCATCACATGAAAACATCATGTTATCCCTTACCCTCTCACTTTTATGTTATTTTTCCTAATTTTAATTCTGCATTTCATGTGAATCAATCATTTCATAGTCACATCAAGGACAATTAAATATTTTAAGTGTGGGGGAGGGGATGAAATTTTTTGTATATTCTTTAGGATTTTTCTTTTTGTGTGTTTCTTCTTTCAATTGTTGTTGCTTTCAAAAATCATAAAAAATGAAAGAAATAAAAAAAACAAAAACAAAATCCACACACACATATATATATATATCATGTCACATGATCATTTATTCCATATAACCTATTGATAATGTATGTTTGATTTTTTTTCTACCTCATTGGAAGCATGATAAGTCTGGGAAAGTTTTCATTATTGGTGGTCGATTTTAGTGAAAATGGAAGTTGGTCAATGATATGTTTGATTGTGTCTTTATGAAGCCTTTGATATTTTTTCATCATTCTATGTGGGATATCTTGTGGTAAAATTGTTTTATTTAATCTATCTACATACTTCACACACAATCATTACTTTGGAGTTTCTCTTACCCAATTGAAGGATAACCATGTTAAGTATTTTTTTTACCTTATAACATGGCCTTTCCATAAGTTCATTTCTATTTTGATCAGTTTAATTACCTTACTAGATTGAACTATGCATGTGTACCTGATATATGACTATTTTACACCATCAAAAAATGAAAAAATAATACAAAAATAAAATAAAATAAAATAAAAAATAAAACAATAAATAGGGAAGTGATGAAATGTACAACATGTGGGGATATCCAGGTCAGGAGCTTAAGGTTTGACTTCTGAGAATGATTAATTGATTTGGATTTGGGATTTTATTGAAAAGTATGTTGAACAAGTTTGGTGGAATAGAATTAGGTAAGAATAAAAGTTTTACTTGACCTGAATATACTAGATAAAGGGTCGGGTAACAAGATTTAAATGATTGGCACACACACACATGGGGAATTAGTGGCATGGTTGACTCATGAGATGTTTCCACCTGATTAGTGTCATTGATATCACTGGATTTTATTTTGATACAATTTATGAGAAATTTACTTCCTTATTTGTTTATATTGACTTCATTTTAGTGATTCTTTCTATGCTCATATTGTTGTCATGGATTGCGAAATTTTAAATTGCATTATTTTTTGGATTACATGATATGAGGTTTTTCCTGAGAGTGAAAAGGGGTGAGTGTGGGGGAGTTGATAAAAAACATTTTTATTGAATAATTTATTAATAATAAATGACATAATTTCCTCACATTATGTTAAATATTTTTATTTATGGAATATTTTGGATTAGATCATTCGTTTGAAAATTTGATGAAAAATCCAGTTTTGACCCTTTAAAGTAAAACAAAGTATTTCGGCCATAAATATTTTTATGTAACTTATTTGAACTTAAAATTTTGTAACATAGTTCCTAAATTAATGGGATACAAATTTAATTTGGTACATCCGAGTTGGATCTTGCATTTGATTGGAGTAAATGGGTCATGAAGTCTAAGCTGGACTGGACTCACCAGATTGGACACCACTTCACTATTTAGAAAATAAATTCTTCATCTAGACTTTTATTGGGCTCAAATTTGGATATAAGATATAGAATTCAATTATAAACAAATTATCCTTCTTTAAGTATATCTGGTTCATTTGTTTTATAGGTCAACCAATCAGAGAAAGTTGGGTTAAAATATTTGGATGAATTTTCCCATTCACACTTGTAACCACTTATAACTCTATCCCCCCCTCCCCTCCCCTCTATAAATGGGTATTTTCTCCAGGATTTATCCATGAATTAGATTATTTTTAGAATATTATAATTTGTACCTTTCCATTTATATACACCATTGGATGAGGGAAGCTCTCAAGCTAAGATATCCTCCAAAATGATCTTTTTTCCTCTTATTTGTTATAACATAGTTGTTGTTGCAATAAACTCTCTATTTCTATTCCATTTCTTATATTATTTAAAATTTACTCATTATTTAATTTAATTATTTGGGCTATAAATCAATAGTCAAAACAATAGTGGGTTATACCCTTTTTAAACCTTTTCGAATGTAAATTGTTTCTATGATGACTACACCGCCCATGGAAGAGTAGTTTTTCTTAGTAATCTATCTAACTCTAGCCTTATTCATTTATTTATTTTTTGAATAAATTAGATACTATAATTCCCATAAAATGATATATGAATTGTTTTTTAATTTAAATGAAACTAAGTAAACAATTTAACAATTAACACAAAACACATGAGGTCGAGTAATGTGCGAATTGTGAGAGCGTGATCTTAATCTGTAAAAAAAACAACACAAGATCAATTTGTAGAGTTCAAATATAATACCTAAACACAATTAATCCTCACTTATAGTGTGTATATGAGCCTTAATTCACCACTGAACATAATTTATCCTTAGAATGATATTCAAAATATGGTGTTATGATTTCATGTTCTGAAGATAGCTTGAGGTTTAATTCATTTTATATTTGTGGTTGAGGTAAATTCTCATAGGGTTTGAGGATTAAAAAATAGAAGATTGTAATTAATTGTATTTTAATTTGAATAATTATTATTAATAATTAAGTTAATATGTATAGTTGGATCAATTACTTCTAAACACATTTTCTAAAAAGTATATTCTTATTGTGTTTTATCAATCAAATTTCAAAAAGAAATAAACAAAAAAATACGATCTTCTTACATCATAAATATTATAGTTTTATAAATGTTAACCCCAATAATTTTAAGTATCGTGTTTCATTTGTTTTATTTTATTTTCAAAATACATTTAATATGTTGTTTTAATTACGTCCTCCTTTGATAAACAACCTTGGTTAGCCACTCTACTGCACATAAGTGCCCAAAAACCACACATCATTTAATAGCATCCACGATAGCGCCTTTCATTGATCTTTCAAAATTAAATCATCTTGAATATTTTTATGGAGGACATTTCACTTTTAGAGATGATTCAAAATGAAAAATTACCAATATAGGTAAGATTGGTTTCTCCAACTATAATCTTATTAAAGAAGTTTTATTTTTCAAAGTCTTGAAACATAATTTACTAATTATTAATCAATTATGTGATAGTGGTTTTAAAATTACTTTTAAAATTATTTTTGTAGATTTTTTAATTCAAAAGTAAAGATTTTATTTACTGCTTAGCATTTTCAAAATGTACATATTATAGAATTAAAATCTCTAGAAAGTCAAAATTTCAAGTGTTTATGTGCACAAGATAATGATTCTTGGATTTAGAATTAGTGCTTCGGTTATTCTAAGATTTTTTCTCTTGTCAATAACAACTGTAACCGACTAGTACAAGATTAAAAAAAATAAAGATAACTTAGTTTGTGAACCTTGCTAACTTGGCAAGCAACAAAAGTCATATTTCAAGCCTAAAAACCTTGTTTCCACTTCTAAAGTCTAAAATTTAGTCCACCTTGATATTTTTATACTGACTTGAGTTTCTAATATTAGAGTTTAAAATTAAACCTTTGTGATTATCGATGACTTCACTATATTTACATGGTTTTTCTTCTTAGCTGGTAAGAATGAGGATTGTAATGTCTTTATCAACTTTTCAATGAAAGTAAAAAACTAACAAGGCTATAAACTCTTTTTCCTTACAAGTGGAAATGATGGAGAATCTAATAACAAAGAATTTGATGTTTTTTTGTGATTTTTAAGGTTATCATCACTCCTTTTACTCTCCTAGATCACCTCAAAAAAATGGGGTCATTGAAAGATGAAATAGGACCCTCCAAGAAATGTTTAGGAATCTCCTAAATGAGTTTTCAATTCCTCTATAATTTTGGGGTGAGGTGTTTAATACTTCATGATTTATCCTTAACTATGTCCTCATAAGACCCATCCTAAGAAAAACTCCTTATGAACTTTGGAAATAAAAAATTCCAAAAGTTTTTTTCCTTAGAGTCTTTGGTTATAAATGTTTTATTTTTGATACCATAGACAATCTAGGAGATTTTGACCCTAAATATGATGAAGTAATATTCCTTGGGTACTTGAACTCAATTAAATCATTTCTAGTCTTCAATAAGAGGACCAAGACCCTAGAAAAGTCTATTCACATCAAATTCAATGAGAATATTCTTAAATCACGTTCACAAAGTGATGATGATGTTGACCAACCTTGTTTTTTCCTTCCTAAACCTCAATCATCTAAAGTGACTTAAGATGATCTAGTAATATCATCCACTCCTTTACCCAAGTCTTGGATTAAATCCAAATACCATCCTTTTGATAATGTTATTTGAGAATTACTATCTGAAACTCATACTAGAAGGTTGGTGTTAAATGAGGTTGAACATCAAGATTTTCTCTCACCTTGAACCTCGTTCCCTTGATGACACTATTAATAATAAGAATGGGATACTTTATATGCAAGAGGAGTTGAAAAAGTTTCAAAGGAATAATGTTTGGACTCTCATGGAATGTCCTGATAATCATCATATTATTAGAACCAAGTGGGTTTTCCAAAAAAAACTTTATGAACAAGGAAATTTCATATATAACAAGGCTAGACTTGTTGCTAAATGATATAACTAAGAATAAGGTATTGATTACGGGGAAACTTTTACACCCATTTCTTGACTTTAAATCATTCGAATATTTTTGGCATTCACCGCTTATTTTAATTTCAAAATTTTTCAAATGGATTTCAAAAGTGATTTTTTAAATTGTTTTATTTATAAAATTGTTTTTATGGACTAACCACTAAGTTTTGAAAATACCTAATTTATAAATTATGTTTTTAACCAAATATCTATACGGTTTAAAAAAATCCCCTTGGGATTGGTATGAGAGGTTAACTAAATTTATTTTATCTAATGATTTCAAAATGAGAAAGGCCAATTCCACCCTTTTTTCTCAAAACCTTTTCAAATGATTTATTAATTATTCAAATCCATGTTGAAGATGCTATTTTTTCTCAATTGAATAAACTTTTTGAAAATAATTTTATGATTTAATGAACAAAGTGTTTGAAATGAGTTTTATGGGAGAACTTAAATTCTTCCTTGGTTTTCAAATTTCCCAAAATTCATATGGAACCTTTTTAAAACAAACTAAATACACTAATGGACCTATAAAGAAGTTTGGAATGGTTCATTTTAAGGAAATTATAATGCCCGTGAGTATAACTTGTAAGATAATGTTGAATGAAACTGATTAATTGGTCGATGACAAGCTTTATCGAAGTATGATTGGAAGTTTACTTTACCTAATTGTGACCCGTCCAAACATCATGTTCAATGTATGCCTTTATGCTAATTTTCAATCTAATCCAAAATAATAACATTTAAAATCCCTTAAACAAATTTTATATTATTTTAAAGGAACTAAAAACCTTAGATTATTTTATCCTATAGAAACCTCTTTTTAACTTTCTTTTTTCCGATGTTGATTTTGGAGGATGCTGACTCGATAGGAAAGTACTAGTGGAACTTGACATCTACTAGGAAAACCCATTGTCTCTTGGAGTAGTAAGAAGGAAAATTTTGTTTCTCTTTCTACATATTAAGTGAAATACATATCCACTTGGAGTTTTTTCCCCAAGTTATATGAATGAAACATACTTTTAGACTTTGGGCTAACATATTCTTCCATCCCTATCAAGTGTAACAACACAAGTGTGATCAGTATTTCTAAAAATCTTATCCAAAACTCTCACACTAAACACATTAACTTGAGACACCATTTTCTATGAGATCATTTTTATAAAGGTGATATCATTCTTGATTTTTTTACACAAACCTTTAACTCGTTGATATCATCACTAAACCCCTACCTCTTGATCACTTTGATTTTATTAAAGGTGAGTTGGGTATAATTAGTTTGTGATACTTATCTCTTAATCGTGTCAAGCTTGAGAATTTTTCAATTTCTTTTATTTTTTTCTAAAATTGATTTCAAATTATTTAAAAAATGTTTTTTTTACTTTTCATAATTTTGGAAAAGTGAAGTGAGTTTGTTACTTCAAGAAAAACATTCATGTATGGATGCAAACAAGTGGATGTGGCTCTGGTGCAGATGCTCCTAGGAATTTATTCTGAAAAGTTTTGATTGGGTTTTTAACCCTTTTTCCATCCCGAGCACGATTATTGGGCCCTTACTTCACACCTGATTTTACACTCATAGGGAATTTTCTATGATTTATTAACATAGTCTTTACTAAACCTTTATAATGGAATTATTTTTCAAAATATTTATTTTCTAAGTCTATTTATTTCTTTATTTGAGTCTTCTTCATTTTCTATGATCCCTTTAAACACTGCAAATTCATTAATTAAAGGGAGAGATAATCTTGTTAATACTAAAATGGTCCTAGAAGAGATGATTTCTTTTCAAAATAAATTTCAAAAATTAAAATCTTGTTTTTTTAAATTTCAAAAATCTATTTAGCTTTTTCAAAAATCTTCTTCTAAGTTTTTATTTCACTCTTTAACTTTGTTTTGAAAAATATATTTTTTCTTTTATCTTAAGCTTCATTGAAAATATTTCTTTCAAATCTTTAAAAAATGTTTCATAAACTATTTTTCAAAACTTTATTTTTCATATCTCTCGAAAGATTATTAATGACGATAAATGTAGTTCTAAATTTTATAGCTTTATTATCTAACCTCATGTGTGAATTATTTTTGATAATATAAAAGGGGAAGAAGTTTTATCCTTTTCCTCAATGGGGGAGAAAATTTTATTGTTTGGGAGAAGTTTAAAGGTTTTAAAAATGTTATGTTGTGGAAAGATGGGAGAGAAAATCTTAGTATCTTGATATCTCAATAACCTTTTCTCTTTATACTCTTGTTTTAATTTAATCATTATTCAAGTGTTTAAGTTCATCAAAAAGGTGGGGATTACCATTGTTTGATTTTAATGATCGCAAACACTCTTAAAGTGTTTAATTGATTATTTTAAGTGATGTGCATCTATCTTGACGAAATCATGTTAGAACACCTTGAAGAAACCTTGAACATATGTTAATGGAAGTTTTAAAGACTTAAAAGAAGTATATAAGAACCTTATAGGAGTGTTGAAGAAAGTGGAGAATCCACTTGTGGATCCAAAGGACATAGGCAGCACTGACTAGCAGTTGCAGTACCACTAGCCAACTGGTGGCATGCCCAAATCCTTTCCCTTGTAGCATAACCCCACTGACTACCCAGTGGAGGTGCACCAGATAGCTGATGCAGACGGGCAGAACCCATGTCTTCTACAAGAGTCCACCTTTCAGCTGATGGAGGTGCATCGACTAACTGGTGGAAGTAGGCAACAAGCACCTAATAGCAGGGATCCCATCGGCTACCCGATGGAGGCTACCAAGTACCTAGTGGTGTCGAGAAGACTAATCCTAGGATGGCATTTTATGTGGTAAAAATACATTGAACGTGAATGTATTCAACTTAATGACTCTCAAATGATTCCAAGACATTTCCAAAGGAATTAAAGCCTATAAATAGAGGCTTAGGGTGGCTTGGAAATTTACATCGTCACATTTTCTCTTCCACCAACATGATTAATTTCTCAAATTGCTCTCAAAGCTCTCACTTTCTAAATCTTCTTTCTTCTATCAAGAGTGTGTTCCATATTATATATCTTACACACTCTCGCTATTTTCTAAATCTCTCCCAGTGTTTCATCATATTCTTTGGGAGATTAGATACTAAGCTACAAAGTGATTGCTCCTGATAAATCTTCCTCTTCCTTCCCTTTATTTTATATTTGGCGTTTACTACAATTTAAGTAAAGGATCGTGGTTTTATTATCATTTCCTTTAAAAGTAAAGTGATTGTTTCTTCTTGAGGTTTCTAAATTGACCGTTAAAGAGCTAGTGTCTATTGTATCTAGTTTTATGCTATAACCTAAAAATAAATGGATAGTTTTGGTATCTTAGCTACCAATAAAGTCGATAGACTAATACATTAAATCCTCAAACAATTGGGGTGGTAGATATAGGGCTACCTTTAGGTACTATTATCGAAATTCCTTACCAAATATCTCATCTCATTTAATTTCCACATTTTCAATTATTTATCTCTTTCAATCATTCTTTTATTAAATTATATAATCCTTTAATTAACGCTTAATTGTTTTTATATTCGAGTCGCTTAATCGTTTTAAATTTCTATTTGTTTTTATTCTCCCACTTTTATTATTATATTTAATTATATCATTGCACTTTCAACTTTGATTCTTTTATTTGTTTCTTAAATATTTTATAAAGAAGTTTTTAAAAATTGGATTGTTTTCCTTTGATTTTTTGAAGGGAAATTCAACCCCCCCTCCTGTCATTTTACTCATCTCTGCCCCACACCTTTCTCACATTATCTATTAATGCAATATTACTTAATTCATACACAACGCATCCTACTTCACTGTGAACATATGTATTCATGGTTTTCACCAATACATCAAAGTACACGACTTATGGTATTCATTAATGAGAATCTTAAAGGATCAATACACATGTCCACAGATAAAAACATCCAATGACACATAAAATGTGGATTTCCTACTGGAGGGTTTTTTCTCATAACCACTTTTCTTGGAGATTACCAAGGGATAATACCATAAGAAAGTGTCTTAGTATCTTATGAGTCTCCTGCCCCCGATAGCTTATATCATTTGTATCCTATCAGACAATATCATCTGGCTATAAAACATTTATCCAAGAATACTTTTGTGACATCTAAAGCATCTCATCATAGTGGGGAACTGCTATGTAGTTTCAACACGACATGTATCCTTAAGACATTATCATATACTATTTCATGCAAAGGAAAAAATCGCAATGCGATAAGAAACTTTATTAACATTCAAGATAATAAATACATGTAATCATCAAGTACTTAGAAATTGGTTTTAGGGAACCAACTCCAACAATTAATATCTCGGTCAATACACACATCGTATGCATTAATCTCCTTATGTGTTGCATTTTATGTAATATTTCTTTAATGACACTCAATGCGAGTTGATTCAGTTGAACATGCCAGTGATATGTTGGGGCGATGCAGCCTTAAGATGTGCACTATATTGATGTTAGATTACGCTAGCTCCAACATATTATCAAGTCACCACTTGAGATTGCGCTTGGTCCAACATATGCTCAAGTCATCACTCAAGATCACACTAAGACTGATGTAGCCTCTTGTATCATATAAAAAGAAGTTTTGGCTTTAGGGCATGTCTCATTTATTTCCTTCACTTCTTATATCTCTTCCCACTTCATTAATTACAAACTTCCCACAATACATGTTGTGATACCCACCAAGGTTTGACCATCTCACTCTTCATTTATTGCAAACTTCCTAAACCCCATACATATTTTGTTAGAAAATTATCTCCCCACCCTTCATCATTGCACTCTCCACAACTTTCATCACAATATGAAAATAGGTTTGATCTCTTGTCAGTAAAGCTGTATTTACGATATATTTAAATGCATGGTTAACCAAAAGAGAGATGGGGAGAACATTTGTACAGTAATATAAACTCACATATTTGCAACATATTATGAATTTACATAAAGCGTGTACTTGAGAAGCCATATTGTTTTCCGTATCAGTAAATAAAAAATTTAGATTATCCAAATTGTTTTTCATTGCAATATCTTTTATGGTCTATACATACAATCATTATTGTATTGTTTGTATTTCATCGATTAGTTTGACTGTTTTTTTTCAGAGAAATTTGATGCAAAGCTATGTTGAATAAGATTCTCCCCAAATCGAGAGAAATATGATTTCATTTGATACTGATGATGTACAACACATTATCAACTTATCTAAAATGTCTTCTGATTTCAAAATAATGAAAGTGAAGGCTGACAAAATTGATTGATTTTATTACTGTTAGTTTGATAGTTTTGTTTCTATTACTCAACTGATGGTGTTAACGTCAAAGGTCGATGTGTCTTATGAATCACAATGATGATGTTATGAAAATTTTGGAATCATGTTTGTTTGGACTATTGTAGTTTTAGGTTTTCTTTTTTGTAGTTTATTCTATCATTGATGTATTTGAAAATGTTGATAGTCATGGATGTCCATGTTATGATTTTTGTACAACTAGAATGCATTTATGTTTCGGCTTAAAAGTCATTATAATTGAAACATGGCCTATATTTGGCTTACAAAATATTTGATTTTTTTAACAAAATTATTTCATAACCGTTTTTTTCATTAACATATTTCAAACATATATATTTTATTTTTACTTGAATCGGACATCTCCCTACACCCACGCGGAGCCCCAACTACCTGACGAAATCAATGGGCTACCACGACGATCCATTGCAGAATATTAATGACCAATAACCAAACAATCATTTCTTGGTCCACAGTCCACTGCTTTGCATGACAAAACAGTTGATAGGATAAACTGGACACGCGGGGTTCCTCTCTTTCACCCCCCCCGCCCCGCCACTTTCCTGATAATCTCTCCCTCACAACCAATTTGGGGTAGAAGTCAAACCTGCAGTCGCCTTACAGGTGTTGAAAACTTTATCAGCAAACCGAACATGCTTCTTCACGCCAGATGACGTGACACTTCCACTTTTTTCAATCGAGCTTGGGCTGACTGCGGTCCCCATCAAATGATACAACCCTTGGGACTCCTTCCCAGTAAGCTTCGTTGCATCCCCGCGTGAGACTTCAAACACTCCATCTGCTATGAAAATCTTGAACCCTTTTGCATCAAGTCTACTCAATGATATCTGTTGAGCAATGTATTGTTTTCAAACAATTCAAAATAATGTTTTTTTAAAGGAGGAGATTATTTTAAATAATACTCTGTCTCTTTATGATGATTTTGATGCTCACAAATACCCTTAATTATTTACTAATTATTTCGTTGAGTATTTTGCAGGAATTTGTTTTATTTATTTATTTCATATAACGAGATTTCATACTTCATTTATTCCGAGATCAATTTTAGCGCGTTCTGGAATCACTGTAGCGCAAGATCAATTTTAGCGCGTTCTAGAATCACTGTAGCGCGAGATCAATTTTAGCGCGTTCTGGAATCACTGTAGCGCGAGATCAGTTTTAGCGCGTACTGGAATCACTGTTCATACCCTACGTTGATGAACGTAACGTATGGATGAAAAGTTTACTTTTTATGTTAAAAGAAACGTATGGTTAAGGAACCTTACGTTATTTTGAAACGTATGGTTAATGAACCTTACGTTGTTGAAAAGTATGGAAGAAGAAAATTACGTTTGGAAGGAACCTTACGTTTTTATTGTTGGACAAGTATGGAAGAGAAACCGTACGTTAGTTTTTAGTGTTGAGTTTGTTTCTCAAAAGTATGGATCATCAACCTTACTTTTATAATCAACCGTACGTTCTTTGGAGAGTTGAAGCAAGATAAAGTATGGATGATCAACCCTACGTTTGAATGCTGAAGAGAAAGTATGTACGTTCTGAACCTTACGTTCTGAACCTTACGTTCTGAACCTTACGTTCTGAACCTTACGTTTGTGAACCTTACGTTTGTGAACCCTACGTTTGGAGCCACGTCATCAACCCTACGTTTGGCGTCGGGATATTTTTGACAGACGATATTTCCTTTTGCATTGGTCAAACAGGCGGATTATTAAGCGGATTTCGAGCCGATTCTTAAGTACGACTTTGACTGAATCAAAGACGTTTTTCAACAGATTAATGATTGATTTAAACGGAGCTTTTTATGCCGATTCTTCAGGGGAGTTACAACAGCTCTGTTATTTCATTTTAATATCGCGAATCTAAAGGAGATTTTCATGGATCTATTTATGCGGAAGATTTTCTCAGATTTGAATATATATGTTCTATCTTGGAAACTTCGGATATATATATACACAGGAAAGTGTATGAAATATATAGATTGATCTTTTAACGAGCAAGAAACAGAGACTGTGTGTAGGCGTTCTTTTCTGGTGATCGAGAAGAAGTGTAAAACCTTTATTACTGAAGGAAGATCTTGATAGCAGATTCACGTGTTCTACATCGACTATCTGTTGTGAATCTACTGCTGCTGAAGTTGTGAAGTTTCTTGTAATATCTATTGCAACTGGATCGACTCAGAACTGTTTTGATTACAGATCTTTATTTTCTGAAGACGACGATCTATCTACTGTCAATTGCATTCTGTTGCAATTGTGAAGAACAACTGGAGAAGTGTTTTCTTTATCGAAACCCTTTTTATTTTTGAGTGATCAGCTTCTCGTTCTAAGCTGTGTGGGTTCGTGTTTGAACCAGGAAGGCTGTGTTTGCCTAAAACTTGTAAAGGTGTCAACTGCCTGTACTCAGTTGTGAACAGGTCTGTGGAAACGAGGACCAGATAGTGAAAATCGCCAAGCTCGTGGATTTGAGCGTTGGTGGAGTGGACTAGGGGCCTTCTGTTCCCCGAACCACTATACATCCGTGTGTTCATGCTTTTACTTTTTTCCGCTGCATATTAAATCGTGCTAAAGCATAGTGGACAGAATTTGTCTAAATTGAAGAGATTGTAATAATTTTGAAAAGACACAATTCACCCCCCCTCTTGTGTATAATCCGTAGATTCAGATCCAACAATTGGTATCAGAGGAGGAACTTCTTATTTTTAAAGTCTTATCAAGCTAGAAGTATTTAAAGATTATACATAGTGTATCATGGCTGATACGAGAGAGGGAATGTCAATGGTCAGAGCACCTTACTTTAATGGAGATAATTATGGCTGCTGGAAATCACGTATGATTATTTATCTGAAAAATCTTGGTTACAAAGTCTATTCAAAGATTCTGACTCCCTATGAAATTCCTGAAAATCCCGATACATGGAGTGCTACTACAGAGGCTGAGTATCACATGAATTCAAAAGCTACGAATGCAATCATCTGTGGTCTAGGACCGGATGAATTTAACAGAGTATCTCAATGCCCAACTGCATATGAAATGTGGAAAACAATAGTTGTTGCTTATGAAGGAACAGATAATGTAAGACAGATGAGATATGCAACTGCTAAATTAAAATTCGATACTTTCAGAATGATTGAAGGAGAGAGCATCACTCAGATGAATGGAAGATTGACAGAAATTGTCAATAATATAACAGCTCTAGGAGAACCAATCAAGCAGGCTGATCAAGCATTAAAGGTACTGAGAGTACTTCCTACTCGATGGAATGGAATCTCTACAGCAATCAGACAATCAACTTCTGTTAAAGATCTAACTATGAGAGAGCTGATTGGTACATTGATGATGTACGAGGCTGAAATGCAAGATGAGGTAAATGAGCATAAAGTCTACATAAAAAGGGAAAATACTGCTTTGAAAGTGACTTCTCAACAAAAGGATAGAAAGATGAAGAACAGAGAAGTAAGTGCTAAATCAGAAAGCTCTGATTCTTCAAATTCGGATGAAGAACTGGCTCAGCTAGCCAGAAAATTCAGAAAGTTCTACAGTAAGAAGAAAGACTTCAAGAAATCCTTCAAGAAGGATAGCAAGGAAGTGAGATGTTATGAATGAAAAAAGATGGGACATATCAGACCGGATTGCCCAAAATTGAAAGATGCAAAGAAGAAGAAATTCTTCAAAATAGATGATTATGAGAAGAAAGACAAGAAAGCTATGAAAGCTACTTGGAGTGTTTCTGAAGACTCAAGTAATTCTTCTGAATCAAGCTCAGAGAAGGAGGAAGCCAATTTAAAAGCAAATATGTGTTTCATGGCTGAAACTGATGAGGTACACTCATACTACTCCTCTGACTCAAATAATGAATCAAACTCTGAAACAAGCTTCTCAAATAAAAAACTTGCAGCTTACTGCAATATGCTTGAAGAAAGGTATGACTCATTATTTAAAAAATATAAATCTATAAAGAACTTGCATAAAGATATTTCAGATGAGAGAAATACTTTGCTAAAACAACAGAAGGAATTAATTGACAAATACAACTCTGTTGACTCAAATAAAATTAATTTTGAATCAAAAATAAAAACTCTACAGGATGAAGTAGAATCTTATAAAAAGGCTGCATTAGTTTTTACAAAAGGAGAAAACGCCTTAAATGAGATACTTGGAAAAACTGTAATTAAAAAGGAAAGGTTTGGAATTGGAAGTAAAGGAGAAAAACCTAAGTTATACAAAAATTATTTTGTTCCTAGCACTAAACAGGTTATTTGTAACTTCTGTGGAACAAAAGGTCATATAGCTAAAAACTGTTTTCTAAAACAACCTCAAATATGTGGAATTAAGAAAGCTTATATTTCCAATGATCTATATGATTCAATCAATTTTAAGAAAACAAAGCAAATCTGGATACCCAGATCACTGCTTGCTAACACTCCTGGACCCAACAAAATATGGGTACCAAAGCAATTTGTTTGAATGTCTTTGTAGGTAGCAGGTCACCAAAGAAAGAAAGAAATATGGTATATGGACAGTGGCTGCTCAAGACACATGAGTGGAACTTCAGCTAATTTCTCTTCTCTTACTCGAAAGGAAGGAGGACTTGTCACCTTTGGTGACAATGCCAAAGGAAAGATTATTGGTATTGGAACAGTTGGAGATCCAGAGACAGTCTCAATCAACAAAGTACTTTATGTACAAGGGTTAAAACACAATCTGATAAGTATCTCTCAACTCTGTGATGATGGATACACTGTTGATTTTACTAACAATAGTTGTACTGTTTCTAAAGATAAACTGTTTAAGTTTAGAGCACCCAGAACTGATAATGTTTATACTTTGGATTTGTATTCCTTGTGTAAACAACAAGTAAAATGCTTAACTGCTAATATAAGTGAATCCTGGATCTGGCATAGAAGACTTGGTCATTGCAATATATATGCTTTACATAAATTATCTAAGAAACATCTAGTTTCTGATTTGCCTGGTCTCAAATTTGAAAATGACAGATTCTGTGTTGCATGTCAGCTTGGCAAGCAACACAAATCATCATTCAAATCTGTTAATAAAGTTGCTACAACTAAACCTCTAGAACTTATCCA
Source organism: Viscum album (assembly GCA_963277665.1). NCBI lineage: Eukaryota > Viridiplantae > Streptophyta > Magnoliopsida > Santalales > Viscaceae > Viscum > Viscum album. Next base: position 123,474,397 of record OY728150.1, read on the forward strand.
TATGGATTTGTTTGGACCTTCAAGAGTAGCAAGTTTAGCTGGTAAATTATATGTTTATGTATTAGTTGATGATTATTCTAGATTTACTTGGATTTTCTTTTTGAAATTTAAAAGTGAAGCTTTTAGTTTATTTGAAGGTTTTTGTAAATCTATTCAAAATGAAAAAGTTTTTAATGTAATCTCATTGAGAAGTGATCATGGTGTATAATTTGAGAACCAGGAATTTAATTCCTTTTGCTCAAACATGGGTATTAAACACACCTTCTCTGCTCCAAGAACACCTCAACAGAATGGGATTGTAGAAAGAAGAAATAGAACTATTCAAGAAATGGCTAGAACTATGTTAAATGAATATAGCCTACCTATATATTTCTGGGCAGAAGCTGTTAATACAGCTTGTTATATAATGAATAGAATTTTAATAAGACCTATTTTGAAAAAGACACCCTATGAACTATGGAATAACAGAAAACCTAAAGTAAATTACTTTAAAGTTTTTGGATGCAAGGTTTACATCTTGAATACCAAAGATAATCTTGGTAAATTTGATCCAAAATCTGATAAAGGTATTTTCTTAGGATATTCTGCAACCTCCAAAGCTTATAGAGTCTATAATAAAAAGTCAAGGATTGTTGAAGAATCAGTTCATGTGAAATTTGATGAATCTGATCCTTTTGAGAAAAGGATAGAACAAATAGATGAACCTGATTCTAATGAAAACATGAGACTTGAGAATTTAAAGAATGATTTTGAAAATGATATAAAAGAAATTCAGTCCAGTTCAGAAGAACATGACACTGAAGAACCTTTGAATATAATGCCTAGACAGTCTAGAACCTTAAAGAATCACCCTTTAGAATCTGTGATAGGTGACTTAGAGACTGGTATTCAAACTAGAAGAAACCTTGGAAACATAGTTGAATTCTCTGCTTTCCTATCCCAACAAGAACCTAAGACCATAGAAGAAGCCTTAGATGATGAGAGCTGGGTAATAGCAATGCAGGATGAATTGAACCAGTTCAAGAGAAATAAGGTTTGGGAATTAGTTGAAAGACCACATGATTATCCAGTAATAGGAACTAAATGGGTCTTTAGGAATAAACAGGATGATCAATGGATAATAACTAGAAATAAAGCAAGATTAGTAGCTAAAGGATATAATCAAGAAGAAGGAATAGATTATGATGAGACCTTTGCACCTGTAGCCAGGTTAGAAGCCATTAGAATCCTTTTAGCCTATGCATCTTATATGAATTTTAAATTATTTCAGATGGATGTTAAATATGCCTTTTTAAATGGTTATTTAATGGAGGATGTTTATGTTGAGAAACCTCCTGGTTTTGAAAATTCTCAAAAACCAGTTTCTGTTTTCAAACTTACTAAAGCTCTTTATGGCCTTAAACAAGCACCTAGAGCTTGGTATGAAAGACTAAGTTCTTTTCTTTTGAAAAATGATTTTACTGTTGGACTGGCAGATCCAACACTCTTTAAGAAAACTGTGAAAAATAATGTTTTTTTGGTTCAAATTTATGTTGATGATGTAATTTTTGGATCAACCAATAAAATTCTTTGTCATGAATTTTTAGAATTAATGCAAAAAGAATTTGAAATGAGTATGATGGGAGAATTAAATTTCTTTTTGGGTCTTCAAATATTTCAAAAAGATTTTGGAAATGTTTTAAATCAATGCAAATACATTACTGATTTACTTAAGAAATTTGGACTTGAAAACAGCAAGCCATTTACAACTCCTATGTGTACTAATATAAAACTTGATTTGGATGAAACTGGAAAATCAGTGGACAACAAGTTATATAGAGGTATGATTGGTAGTTTGTTATATCTTACTGCTAGTAGACCAGATATAATGTATTCAGTATGTCTTTGTGCTCGATTTCAATCAAATCCCAAAGAATCTCATTTAACTGCTGTTAAAAGAATTTTTAGATATTTAAAAGGTATTATTTATCAATCTCTGCTTTATCCAAAAACCTCTGATTTTAATTTAATTTCATATTCAGATGCTGACTTTGGAAGCTGTAGATTAGATAGGAAGAGTACTTCAGGAACATGTCACTTTTTAGGGAAGTATTTAGTATCATGGTCTAGTAAGAAACAACACTCAGTTGCCCTGTCAACAGCCGAGGCAGAATATGTGTCTGCAGGTAGTTGTTGTGCACAGGTGTTGTGGATGAAAAACACTCTTATGGACTTTGGATTAAATTTCAATAATACACCTATTTTATGTGATAATACTAGTGCAATTAATATTTCAAAAAATCCTATTAGTCATTCTAGAACTAAGCACATTGATATAAGACATCACTTTTTAAGAGATCATGTGTTTAAAAAGGATATATTTTTAGAATTTGTAAATACAGAAAATCAATTAGCAGATATTTTTACTAAACCACTTCCCACGGCAAGGTTTGAATTTATTAAGGGGGAGTTAGGTTTATTTAATTTTAAATAGTTTTTTTTTAAAAAAAATCTTATTCTGTTTTCGAATTCTGCTTAATTTCTGTTTTCCGCTATAAGTAATTTTATTTTGTTTTAAATAAAAGTAATTATTAGTGATTACACGGGAATCAAGGCTGTCAGAACCGTTTCACCTTCTAAACTGCTTTACCTTTTTCGGAAACCCTTTCGAAAACCTAAAACCGCACATCTGCTCCAAAACCCTTTTCTGAATCTTCAAACCCTAAACTTACGAACCTTCAGAAATCGTTGTTGGAATGGCAAAGACTAAGCATCCAGATGAAGCCGAGAGCAGTGCTGCAAAGAAACCTAAGGTAGTTAGTCGGAAAATACTGCAAGGTAAAGTCATAGATTTAGAGTGGCTGTTTGAAACTAATTTACTGTTGAAGCAAGCGTTGTCGTTTCAAAGCCTTGAGCAGGCTTTTAATAGTGAAAATTCTGAGTTTCTATATGAGGCAGAAATGAGACATTTCTTTAGAACTGTTCAGTTTAGCCTTGGAGATACAGAGGATAGTTTATTGGCTCAAATAGAGGATAAGGACTTTTCAATATCATCTGTAGAGATAAGTCAAATTCTTAACTGCCCTCATGAAGGAGTTTTTCATTTCGATTTACGGAATATTGGAGATTCTGTACATAATTCTGAAGACATTATGTCTTTTCTGTTTGGAACCAGAGTGATAAAGAAGATGTTTATTAAGGATTTGGAGCCCGATCAGAAAATTTTGGTAAAATTTGTTCAGACTGGTTTAGCACCAAGAATGGCTGAGATGGAGAAAATCCTATACCCTGACATGTACATAATGTATCTTCTGATGTGTGATATTAAGTTTAATTTTCCTCGGTTTATGATAAGATATCTGAGTTACTGCTGTCAGAGTGAAGCAAGAATGACCTTTTTCCCTTATGGAAGGTTCATTTCTTTGTTTTTGTTTAAAAGAGGAATGATCAGATTGGTAGATGCTGGGGTGAAATGTCACCACAGTAATGTTTTTAATGCTGGAACTTTGAGGAAAGTAGGATACTTCTGGAGCACAATTAAAGGAAAACTCTTACCTGTTGGAGCTGAGGAAAACTCGGAGAGTGCTCAGGCTCAACCGGCTAAGTCCAAGGAGGGACAAGCAGAATCAAGAGTTAGTACAGTGGCAAGGAGAATTCGTTTTGAGATGGAGGAAGTTGAGGAAGAGAGAAGTCAAGAAGGACTTCAATCTAGAAGGAAGAGGTCAATTGGTGAAGAAATTATCTCTCCTGCCTTGAAATCCTCTGAACCGTTATTTTCTTATTCATTTGTGAGAGAAGCTGTTGTGGAGCAGACTGCACCGATAGAGGAACCAGCAGCTCAAACAGAAACTCAAAAAGAACCTCAATCTGCTGCTGTGGCTGTTGAAAAAGTAATTCAACAAGAACAAATGGAGGCAGTGTCTGGTGAAGAAGTGGCCCGACCTCAAGATTTACATGAAAATATTGTTCTTGACCAATCAGTAGAAGTCAGAGAGACTACTGTTCGTGATGAACATACTTCTGAAGCTAATACAGAGGTACTTCAGGAATATTTTTCAGTGGAAGAGTTTCAGGCTTCAAAAGATAGTTCAGTGGATCAACCTTGTCAGGACAAGGACAAAGAACAGTCAGATGCAGATTCCTTACCACTTGCCCTGCTTCATCAACCTAATTCTGGACATGAGAATCGAGCACAGGGTGCCCCTGATTCGAGAAAAGAAGAAGTTGTTGAGTTGTACAAGCGTATCTCTCAGTTAGAATCTGAGAATGTTAGTCTCAGAAATTCTCTGAACTTAGAGCAGTTGAAGTTTCAGAAGCTGAAAGAATGTACTATTTCAAGACAGGAAGTAGATTTGTTTAAGACTGATATGCTGCATGCTGTTGATCAGTTAAAATCAGAGATGGTAAAGAAAGATGATTTGTCTGAGTTGAAGATTTACATGGAGAATAAATTTGAGTCTGTTGCAAACAGTGCTGTGAGTGGATCAGGCTCTTCACCTGATTTGATTCGGAAATTTCAAGCAATTACTGCAGCAATGAGCAATATGAGTGACAGATTACACGATCTTCAGTGTAATAGTGCCCCTTTGTCAGTTTTGCTAGATAATCAGAGATTTTTAGTGGATCAGTTGACATCTGGAGAGCAACCGATTAGGATTCTTTTGAATCAGTTATCAGAAAAACAGGCTCTTTTTGTTGAAAAAGAAGAAAGAATGCATGAGTTTTTCAGAGTTAATTTGATTGAAGATATTCATATGACTCAAGAGAACAGAGATCTTATCATCAAGTTAGGAGATGGGATGATGAAGAGGCTCAGAGAACAGTTTACAGAGATAAAGACCGCGATTCAAAGGAGATAGACACCTTTTTCCCTGTCTTATCTATGAACCTTGATTCCTCTGTATATCACAATCGTTTATATATAACAGCTTGTGAATGAAAATTCTTTTCTTACTTTTCTTTTTTGTTTTGTTGTTTATTGATTTATGATTGAGTTAGCCAGTATAACAAATTCACTTATTCATACACAGTTAATTATAGCATTTACTTATAGTTCAGTGCAATATTGAACGTGTTCAAATCCGTAATTTTTCATTCTTTTTGATATCACAAAAAGGGGGAGAATTTGGATAAACAAAACATTTAAATTCATTTGTTTCCTATGAAGAAATTTGGATATATGGGAGAATTTGGATATATACGACATTTATCTTTTATCTATTTTTAGCTGAAAATTTATTTTTATGGGGGAGAAATTTTATTATAGTTAAATATTGTTTTAATCCTTTCAAAATTCTAAAATTTTATAAAACTAATTTTTCAATAAAGATTGCAATTAAATTAGTTCTATTATTTTATGGGTTTTGTGATCATCAAAAAGGGAGAGATTGTTGAGCAATGTATTGTTTTCAAACAATTCAAAATAATGTTTTTTTAAAGGGGGAGATTATTTTAAATAATACTCTGTCTCTTTATGATGATTTTGATGCTCACAAATACCCTTAATTATTTACTAATTATTTCGTTGAGTATTTTGCAGGAATTTATTTTATTTATTTATTTCATATAACGAGATTTCATACTTCATTTATTCCGAGATCAATTTTAGCGCGTTCTGGAATCACTGTAGCGCGAGATCAATTTTAGCGCGTTCTGGAATCACTGTAGCGCGAGATCAATTTTAGCGCGTTCTGGAATCACTGTAGCGCGAGATCAGTTTTAGCGCGTACTGGAATCACTGTTCATACCCTACGTTGATGAACGTAACGTATGGATGAAAAGTTTACTTTTTATGTTAAAAGAAACGTATGGTTAATGAACCTTACGTGATTTTGAAACGTATGGTTAATGAACCTTACGTTGTTGAAAAGTATGGAAGAAGAACATTACGTTTGGAAGGAACCTTACGTTTTTGTTGTTGGACAAGTATGGAAGAGAAACCGTACGTTAGTTTTCAGTGTTGAGTTTGTTTCTCAAAAGTATGGATCATCAACCTTACTTTATAATCAACCGTACGTTCTTTGGAGAGTTGAAGCAAGACAAAGTATGGATGATCAACCCTACGTTTGAATGCTGAAGAGAAAGTATGTACGTTCTGAACCTTACGTTCTGAACCTTACGTTCTGAACCATACGTTCTGAACCTTACGTTTGTGAACCTTACGTTTGTGAACCCTACGTTTGGAGCCACGTCATCAACCCTACGTTTGGGGTCGGGATATTTTTGACAGACGATATTTCCTTTTGCATTGGTCAAACAGGCGGATTATTAAGCGGATTTCGAGCCGATTCTTACACTACTGGAAATGGGGTCTATCCCCACGCACCTATTCCCACGGTTCTTTAAACCGTGGGGATAGTATGTTTTTTTGCTGTTTATACCCACGATTTTATTAAAACCGTGGGTATTAATTTTTTTTTCGAGCCCTTGTATCGGGCTCCTCCTCAATCTCTCCTCAAATCTGCGACGCCGCTCCCCGACCACTGACTCCCGACCCTCCCCTCTCCTCTCCGACTCCCCTCCCCGGCCTCCGACTCCCCTCCCCGGCCTCCAACCCCGGGCTCCAACTCCCGGCTCCGCCTCCCGGCTCCCGACTCGCGGCTCCCGACTCGCGGCTCCCGACTCGCAGCTCCCGATTCGCGGCTCCCGGCTCCCGACTCCCGGCTCCCGACTCCCGGCTCGGCCTCCCGGCTCATGACCTGGACCTCCCGGCCTTCTCAGTTGTGATTTTTTTTATGCTGGAGTCCCAGATTTCCTGGTAATTTCTTAGTCTTGGTTGATTTCCCATAATTTCATCATATTACCTCTTGATAATCAATTAGTGTTGTAGTCAAAGGTAGCAGTTGATGCATTCATAGGTTAATGGAGTGGTTTGATTCTAAATTTTTTTAAGCAATTTCATTTTTTTATGATGGAATACTAAAAGATGAATGATATAAATATCCTGATTATCAAACCCAGTGAGAATATTTCCCCAAATTAATTTAGCATTGATAATCCTAAGATGCACTATTTTGGCCTTAAAATAGTATATATGAATGTATGTACATACACATGTTGAGCAGTTCCGGGTGGTTGTTTATAAATCTATCAAGTTTCAGGTGTTGGCTTGGTTCCTCTTTGAGGAAGGGTACCCTTCCAATTCCTCAAATTTATTAATGCATTAATTAGTTTCTTACCACACTTTTTCTTTGTTTTTAGTTAATGCAGTGAATACATTAGATTAAATTCCTCTTAATCTTGAATTTAGTATGTTTCATGATTTAAGAGTTAAAGGTAATAAATGATTGTTTCATAAGAAATATCATGTTTATATATTAAAACCCCTCCAACGGAGGTGCGCTGTCTTCAAGTTAAAAAACAATTATTAGACTTTTAGGATTTATTGTCTTGTTGTACTGATATTTCTTTATGAATTGATGTTATGTTTAAATTATGTCATATATGACCCCTAATGGAATTAAAAAAACTAAGTTTTCCTTTTTAAATGATTAAATAACCAAGGAACCGTTTAAGTTCTTTGACCGGTTTTTATATTGGAATTACCCATGTAGAATTGTTTCCCATAATTTTCATTTTAGTATGTTGACATGTTTGAGCCACCATTCGGTGAGCCTTAGATTTAAATTTCTAAGGGTATGATTTTCTATATTAAATGTCTTGAATTATCTTTTGAATTTCAGAATGGAAATTACCCTGTATGCACAGCATTTAACCCGCCTAATGTAAGTGCTTCAATGTAATAATTAAATGTGAAATAGAAATTGTAAAGTATACTAAGTACATGAATTAGCCGTATTAGATGTAATTGAAAAATATGTTGCGTATTCATAGAACCCCTTACCATGTTAATGGAAGGTACCAGAGTGAACCTTGATTATTGAAAATGCCTTAAATGGATTAAATGAGTGGTTTCAAGCTACATGGCCTTGTCACACTAATGAAAGGCTAGGGTTGAACAAAATTGACTTATTGATTAATTATTACTTGATTAAAGGGTTTCATGCTACTTGGCCTTGTCACACTAATCAAAGGAAAGGCTTGAACCAAATGGAATATTATATGAATTCAATATCAAAGTAGGTGTGGCCTGACTCAAGCTCACCTTGGATACTTGAGAGAAAGCCTTGAGCACTCAAGGACCCTATTCCGAATTCAAGGATACAACTTTCTTAGGTTGAGACCTACATAGAACCTGATCCTTGTCTAACTTTAGATGCCTGGTATGACACCATATAATCCCTCATGTATTACAACAAGATTCCTTAGATACACTCCTTGGTTCCAGAATTGACAAGTAGGTGCCATGATTAAATCCTAGCCCAATCTTTTCTTAGACCCATTTTACCTTGGATGAACTTCTTAGACTAGATAGTCCTCTTATTGTGGAATTAGTTGGACTGTTATCCTTGGATTACACTCTTACCCCATGTGAGGCTATAGTTATTACTAAGTTGTTGACACTTGAGGTCTATGTTTCCTTGGTTATAACCTTGGAACTTCATTATTAAATATCATTACATGTTTTCTTCTCACATCTTAGAACCTCAATATCTTTCTCATATAAATTATATTTAAACTGGATAAAATTGATTAATGAAATGGTTACACATTCTGACACCAGTCAAAGGCTAAAGAAGGTATAACTGCTATGTGTCCCATAGGAACCTGTACGGGTGATGTTTATTCATCTCTCTATTATTATTCTATATACCAGTGAACTATATATTTTATACTGCACTATCTAGATTGGGCTGGACATCAGTGGTTCCATCCTATTATTATTTATATCTCACACCCTACTCAGGCCGCTATTACATTGGGATACTCGAGTATACTTTCATTTTCTCAGGACCTTGGACCTTGCTTTTCAATGTATGCTTGTAACTAGAGTTAGGAGAAAAGGACTGAGTTGGATCTCGGGATGCTCAAGGAGATCGCCCATGGGGTTTTGATGTGACTTTATTATTTTTTTATTTTATTGAAAATAATGATGTAATGTTTACTACTTTTAGATATGTATCATTACCATGTCATGCATTCATCTGTTGTTTAAACTACCATTGACCACTTTAATTCAGTTATAATAATATTTATCTTATGCTGCTTTGTCATTTATTTACTACCTCTTTCATTGTTGATTGTTATTTATTCAATTTTACCACTGTGTATATGTGATAAGAGGGTATAGTCCCCACTATCACCTCTCGAGACCCTCACTACAAGTCAAAAACCTCTAACGTATGGGGAGACTCACCAGCCCCCCTGCCCTACACAACCTCTCCCCCTCCCTCTACTGCACCAGTCCCTCCCCCTCCCCCTTCCCTTGCACCAGCCCCTCCCTTAACCCCCTGCTGCAACATCCCCTCCCCCTGCACCAGCCCCTCCCCCTCCCCCCTCTTGCACCAGCCCCTCCCCCTACCATGCACCAGCCCATCCCCCCCACCAGCCCCTACCCCCCCCCCCCACTACACCAGCCAGCCCCTCCCCCTCCCCCCTTCCCTTACATCATCCCCTCCCCCCACACACTGCACCCCCACCAGCCCCTTACCCCATGCTTCCCCAGCCCCACCACCAGCCCCTCCCCCTCCCACTTTCCCTGCTGCACTGGCCCCTCCCCCTTTCCCTGCTGCACCAACCAACCCTCTCCCTCCCCCCTGCACTACTTTCCATGTGGAGTGTCTTTTTTAACTTTTTTCTTTAGTTTACATCTCAAGGAAGACCTTTTTCTCTTTTTCCCTACTTATTCAATCATGAACTCCTCTTGTCATTAAATACTTGTCATTAAATATGTTTTGCTAGCTACTAATATGCTTTGATTGATTTAATAATAAAATTGATTGTAATGATTTTTTTAAATATGATTTACATTGTTGATTGAATGATAATTTTTTTTTCTTGTTATAGAATGGATAGAAGCTGGATGTATCGTACCGATCGGATTTCAACCGAGTTTCAAAATAATTTGGAGAATTTTTTAGATTTTGCATTTAGCAATGCGTCAGATGGAGGTTGTATACAGTGTCCCTGCTATAATTGTGTTGGAAGACCATGGTTAAGACGAGAAGAAGTTAGTTACCATTTAACGAAATTTGGATTTCAAGCAAACTATAATGTTTGGTTTCACCATGGAGAGACGAGTCAATCTTCGACTGTTCATAAACGAAATGAACGAAGTGACATGGAGAATTTGATATTTGATCGGTTTCCATATGTGCATCATTCCGAGAGAGATAGCATGCCGGTGCAAGAAGACAATGATATCAGTACACATGAGGAAAATGCTGAAAATGATGATGTTGACATAGTGAAAAATTTATTGGATGATGCCAGAACTCCAGTATATCAAGAATGTACTAGAATGACCAAGTTGGAATTTTTAATGCAGTTATATCATGGGAAAACTATGTATGGGATTTCTAATACTGCCATTGATTATATTCTTACATTTTTGAAGGACTTGCTTCCTGATGGTGCAGATATTCCCTCAAATCATTACATGGCATGGAAGTTAATTAAGCAGCTTGGATTTGCTACTAATAAAGTCCATGCTTGTCCGAAAGATTGCAGTTTATTTTTGGAGGAAACAGCTGACCGTAATGACTGTAAAGACTGTGGTACATCTCGATGGAAGACAAATGCAGATGGAACACCGTCTCGTGTGCCACAGAAAGTCATGTGACACTTTCCATTGATTCCCAGACTTCAAAATCTATTCATGTCTCCAGAAATCTCAGCCAATATGCGATGGCACGATGTTGAGAGAATTAAAGGAAATGATGAGCTGGTCCATCCAGCAGATGGATTAGCATGGCGGACATTTGACGCACAACATCCTGATTTTGCAGCTGAGGTGCGTAATGTCAGATTGGGCCTATCATGTGATGGTTTTAATCCGTTTGGTCAGATGCTTACTGCTCATAGCACGTGGCCGGTTTTTATTCATGTTTATAATCTTCCTCCGTGGATGTGTATGAAAAAACCTTTCACTTTCTTGAGTATATTGATATCTGGACCTTCGGATCCTGGTAATGACATAGATGTATACTTGCAGCCTTTAATAAAAGAGTTGAAACAACTTTGGGATTTAGGTGTGCAGACATTTGATGCTTCTTCAAAGAATACGTTTCAGATGCGTGCTGCCCTTCTATGGACCATAAATGATTTCCCTGCCTATGCAATGATGTCTGGGTGGAGCACGAAGGGAAAACTTTCATGTCCCGTTTGTATGAATAATACACGATCGAGAAGGCTTAAATATCGTCGTAGTTTCAGTTTCATGGGGCATCGCCGATTCTTGCCAATGGATCATCAATACAGGAAGAATCGTCGGAGGTTTGATAATAATGTTGACACTGAAGAACCACCTCAACGTATGTCAGGAAGTGATGTGCTTGATGAATTGAAAGATTTAAGCTTTTCATTAGGAAAAGGTCATTTGACATCTCGAAAGAGGAAGAATGCTGATACTGAAGTCATTTACAATTGGAAAAAGAGAAGTATTTTTTTTGTGTTGCCATATTGGTCTACTAATTTGTTACGTCATTGTTTAGACGTAATGCATATTGAGAAAAATATATGTGAAATGTTGCTTGCAATTCTTTTGAATATTAAGGGGAAGACCAAAGATGACTTCCGATCTCGTCGGGATTTATTGGATTGGGGTATTCGACCAGAACTACATCCTGTTTGTATCGGTGAAAACAAATGGAAAGTTCCCTGTGCTTCTTATGTGATGACACAGGCAGAGAAAGATCAATTTCTGGCAGTATTGGAGAATATTAAGGTTCCAGACGGCTATTCCAGCAACATATCTAAACGAGTCAACAGAAGACATTTGAAATTGAAATCCCTAAAAACTCATGATTACCACATCCTTCTTCATGAATTGATTCCAATAGCAATTCGACATTTGCTATCCAATAATGTAAGGGTGGCAGTGATTCGGTTGTGTCATTTTTTTAGAGACCTTTGTGCTAAAAGGTTATCCAAATCATTGTTGATAAAAATGCAGCAAGAGGCACCATTAATTCTTTGTGAGTTGGAAAAAAAATTTCCTCCATCCTTTTTCACTTGCATGCTGCATTTAATAGTTCATCTTCCAACTGAGACACTTCTTGGGGGACTAGTTGCTTTTCGGTGGATGTATCCCACTGAAAGAAATATGTGCACAATGAAATCATATGTCCGAAATAAGAATTATCCTGAAGGTTCCATTGTGAGGAGTTATCTGGCCCAAGAATGTATGGATTTTTGTTCAATGTATTTGTCTGATGTGAGCACAAGACATAATCGACCAATGAGAAATGAAGATGAGCAGTATGAGGAAATTCAACCCTCGTTTCCATCTCTTCCCCAAACAGGTGGAATTGTCGGGTCATATACATTGGTTACATTGAGCTCTGAAGAGCGGAATATGGCACATCGTATAGTCTTGTTTAATTGTGGTTTGTTCGATGCCTATATCAAGTAAGTAATTTGAATATATATATGTTATCTCATATGATATCATATCACATATACCTTATACTTTTATTGTCATTTTATGTAGAGAACATAAACAAATTATAAGTAGAGTTCATCGGTCTTTGCCGTTGAGAAGGAGAGAGGCTATGCATAGCCAAGAGTTCCCAGCTTGGTTGAAATCAAAGGTATGACCATTACATTAAATACCTTAAAATATAGATATATATTTAATTATATTACTCATGTATTCCAGGTATTGAGTTTACCTGCTGACTTCATTTCTCAAGAATTAAGAGCGTTGGCTTTTGGTCCCAATTCTTTGGTTCGTGACTGCAAATCTTTAATAATCAATGGATACAAATTTGTTACAACTGATAAAGCGGTGAAAATGAGAACACAGCATGATGGCGTTATGTTAATTGCTAGAACGGATTGTTATGCCAGTGCATCTGATAGTCGACCTCGATATGAAGATGTGTATTATTATGGACTGGTTGAGAAAATATTGTTATTGGATTACTACTCTCGAGGTCGAGTCACTATGATGCAATGTAAATGGTTTGATTCAATGACGCGCCATGGTACATTTATTGATGATTGCGGATTTAGAGTTATTGACATGAGTCGATTCCTGCATACCGATGAACCATACATTTTGGCATCAATGGCAAAACAAGTGTTTTATGTGAAAGATCATCTGAACCCTGATTACGGTGTCATTAATGAAGTAATCCCAAGACATATTTTTCATGATGCTGGGGATGAAATTGTCACCATTGACGCCCCCATCGGTGTTAGCCAAAATATTGCATTTGATGACACAAATTGTCCCATTGTGAGGGATGATGTTGAACCTGAGGTAGTGGAGGGTAATATATAAAAGCAACCATATATATTCAGAGTTCATTCAGTTTACCTTGACGTGAGTTTCTCAGGTTGGTACTAATTTAATTACTTTAATTTACTTTTAGTTTGAAATGATATGTCTGTTTTAGTAATGTTTGGTTTCGTTTCATTTAATTCTATTTCTTTCAATTCAGAAAAGTGGTTTTAAAATTTGGTTTTAAAAATTGTATAACTTGGTTGTAAATTATCATTACTGAAAGATGTTATGACATTTTTTAAGTAGTATCTATGATTTGTAAAAATTGTTGCTAAAAAATATTTATTTCATTCTTATGCAGATTATGAAGAAAACTACAGAAGCTCGCAAGAAGAGATTATTTGATGCTGATCCTGTTAGACGTGAGCGCGAGTTGTCTTCAGTGAGTATATTAATTTAAATATTTATCTTCTGCATTACAAATAATATCAAGTTCATATTTTTGATCCAATTTTTTTAGGGACATGTAACTCCAGAGAATCCTCTTCCCAGTATGGGACCGAGTAGGGATCCTCCTAGACCTAGGCGGAGCTCCCGTCTTACCACTCCCCACACTGACCCATTAGTGGACATCCCATCTACCACACATGTCCGCCCTCCGCTTGAGACCCCTGGGATGTTCCCATACATGCCGCCATCATCATCCCGTTTACCCTCTTTTTCCCATTCCATGTCCACGCCGACTCGACCGATGTTCTCACCTGCACAGTTTTCATATCCATTCATGTATCCCCAGACCTACTATGCATATTCTGACATGTCTACGCCACATCCTTTTCCTACCATCCATCCTACACATATTGAGTCTGTTCCTTCAGTTTCCACTCCTGTTCATGAAGATCAGCCGGAGCATGCTGTGGAACAGATACTTCCTTCGGAGGATGCTGATCCAGCACAGTCTACGGATGCCTCACAGCCTATTCAGGAGGATGCTGATCCAGCACAGTCTACGGATGCCTCACAGCCTATTCAGGAGCCTACATCAGGTTTTTTTATTATAAATGTTTCAAATTATAGCATTTCACTTTTTTTCTATTGTATTGTCACCTAACTCTTCTCTTTTCACCTCTTATCTTATTTAGTGGGATCTTCTAGTAGGTGACGTGGGCGCACTCGAATGCGGGATGCTTGGAATCGTGAAACTCAGATTATGGTGGATTACAATTCTCAAAATCAAATGGTAGGTAAAAATGCTAAGGAGTGTAGAAGTTTCATGGCTACTGTAGCCAAATATCATGATATCGTTCCGGTGGAACCGGTCTCATGGAGACATATCAGTGCCGACATCAAGGATAGGGCATGGGCGCAGATATGGGTACGAAAATTTTATAAATTTATATTGATATTAGTAATGTATTTATATGACTTAACATGTTTGTTGCAGAGTCGATTTAACTTTCCTAACGGTGAAGCTGCCAAAGCTGCTAGGTTGAGTGATCTTGGAGAGTATTGGCGGTCATACAAGTATGAGTTACATATTGGTTGGAGGAGCAGAGTGGGTACTGAGTTAGAGGGTGTACCCACAAACCCTGACTGTCCAAAAAGTCAATATCAAAAAATGACCGCACATTGGAATACTGAACAGTATAAGGTACTACCCATCTTTACTGTTTTTTATATAAAATTTAATTTTTATTACTTGTATTGTTTTTTTGTTTCTTAGGAAGTGTCAGTGAAAAACAAAAAAAACAAAGATGAAATGACATATCTACACACATTGGGGCGCACTACAATGCCCGATAAAGAGAAGCGGCTGGTACGTTCATCTGAATTAAAATAATGTCTTTATTTATAACATGTCATCATAACTTATTCATGCTTTCCCTTGGTTAGTCCATGTCTTTACCTCAATGTTTGTGGGTCTTTGTTGCAACTCACTTCAATCCAATATTTTGCATTTATCATATATGGTTGTAATTCAAATTTGTGCACTTGTTATATGCAGCAAGCTGAATTGGGCATTGAAGGTCCTGTACCTCGTGCCAAATTATTCTGCTTCAGTAGGAAAAAAAAAGATGGAACTGCAGTTAATTCACAAACACAAGATAAAATTGTAAGTTTGTTTATTTATATTTCAAACATTTATACGAAATTCATAATTTAATATGTTTATAATTTCAACAGTCTGCCTTGGAGGCCATGGATGAGAAGGAAGCTGACAACTTAGGGCCAAATGATCATTTCAGTCAGGTGTTAGGTGTGGAGCATCCAGGAAGAGTCCGTTGTAGACCAGGCAAAAACATTGTCCCCTCAAGGTATTGGTCATCATCAGACTCCTCTAAGGCCTCTGAGTTGGAAAGTGCGCGTGCTGAATTAGCTGCGACAAAGAAAATAGTATTAGAGGAGCGTGAAAAAAGTAAGCTGATGAATGAACATTTCATGAAAGCTCTGTCAGTTTTGAGTCAGTCACTACCATCAGAGGTTGCTGCCACTTTTCATTCATGTATGACATCAATGCGCTCTTTAAATAATGCCTCGGGTGATTCCCATGAGGGTCCTAGTGGCGATAACGGTGGTGGCGATAGAGCTGACGAGGATGTTGTTGATGATGTTGTTGGTGATGAGATTGCTGATGATGATGCTGACGGTGCGGTTGGTGATGATGTTGCTGTCGATGTTGCTGATGATGATGATGATGCTGGACATGAGGATGACAGTGATGGCGATGGGGGGGATATTAATCCCCTCCATTTTTGACTTAGCTGAGAGACGTGTGTTGGAGTTTAATGTTTTTTTTTTGTATTGGTGGACTGCTTGTATGTGAATTTCTTTATGCAATGAAATGCATTTTGGATTATGTTTTCATCAGGGGTGTTATTTGTCAGTTATTTAGGTAATTTTCACATGCCATTCTGTTTACTCCTTGTTTTTTCATGAACTTTCTGCAGGGGGAGGTGGGGGGGTGGGCAGGGGGGGAGGGGGGCTGGGCAGTGGGGGGCTGGGCAGTGGGGGGGAGGGCTGGGCAGGGGGGGGGGGAGGGGGAGGGGGAGGGGGGAGGGGGTGGCCGGGCAGGGGGGAGGGGGGGGGGTGCTGGGCAGTGGGGAGGGGAGGGGGGTGGCTGGGCAGGGGGGAGGGGGGGCACTAATTGTTTTGAATATCACACTTTATCTGGTGATATTTCTGGATCTGTTTGACCACGATCAAATCACATTCTTATTTATTCTCAACTAGTTTAGTGTGCAAGGATGTATACATACATGTTTTGATCTACTGCTACTATTTATTCATCAAATATCTTTTTAAGGACTACAATTTGGATTCATACATGTTTATCATCTGCTGAAGTATTCATCCTACTACTATAATAATATTTTCTATGCTACTGCTATGCGTTTTTGAATATTTTTTCTACAAAAAGATCTTATATTCTTCTGAAGGAGCATTCTTTGAAGATTATTTTTATTTTCTGGGGGGGAGGGATGGGCAGGGGGGAGGGGGTGGCTGGGCAGGGGGGGAGGGGGTGGCTGGGCAGGGGGGGGAGGGGGGGGGGGCTGGGCAGGGGGGGGGCGGGGGGGGCTGGGCAGTGGGGAGGGCAGTAGGGAGGGAGGGGGGAGGGGCTGGGCAGTGGGAATCCTGCACTAATAAGTGCGAGATCTCTACAACAGGTATGTTTTCCTAAAATTGTGGAATAAACCTCCCTACCATGCATCATTTTTCATTTGCATTTACACACTATATGAATGCAGGTTATTGGTCGTAAAATCATGGAGTTGACCCCCTTTTCATCCAACATATGAATGCAGGTGATATGTTTTAACTATTGACTCCATTGTATATTGATTTTTGTGGGTCATGTCTAAGAGTTGCTAGACATACTTTGATTGTTCTCATCCCAGCATAGCGATGAACCAAAATATTGGTGAATGTGCATGGGCTGATGGAATGAATGCCTTCAATTTACAAGCATGGAGAAGAAACTTAAGAGATGTGTATCATTTATGTCTCAGGGAGGATTGATGAAGGTATTTTTTTCCCAACTAACTCTTCAACAGGATATGATGTATGGAAGTTTATATTGTTTACAACTCAAGCAGTAAATGATACAGTGATAATCACATTCTTCATGAGTTTGACTGGTATTTCTTATCATCATATTCAGGCTTTTTATTCTGCATTTTAATCTGCACTTTAGTATTTTATTGTCATGTAGTAATAACAAAATTTCTATATGACATTTCATTGCTTATGAGTCTTATATATTCATTAATAATAATTCATGGTTTTATTTGTTGCATGTACAGATTGTAGCAAATTAAAGTATGATTACCAATCAGTGGTTTGCCATTCGATCTTTATCAAGGTGAGCTGACAAATCTATGTGCCAATCTAACACGTCATTTGAGCTTATTCATGCATGACTCATCTATGTGAATTCTTCTTTGAGTTAAGAGTCTAGCTGAAACACACTTTAGATATTGGAATCATTGAACACACATGCATTCTGAATGTCCAATTTTTTTTTCCTGCTCGTTGGTCATTGGTTTTAATCTAGCTTCTTTCATTTGGTTGGCATTTCCGATCACTTTTGTGCTGAATATGTTTTCCATCTGTTGTTTGAACAGTTGAAACTGTTTGAATGGTTATGTATGTAGTATGTGGGTGTGTCTCGATACGTTCTGTTTGACCAAGTATATCCTATCCCCTTATCCCATGGATTTAAATTCTGCATCTCTCACCTATTTTGTGCCTTTTATATCTTTATTTTTGTCTAGAAATAAGGGGGCCTAACCTCCACTCTGATATTGAAGCACATACATAACTCCAAACAAGTGTTCATAGCTCAAATCACCCAGTGAGAATGCTCCTACAAAATAGAAAGATGAGACAACATTCATTTATCCAGGTTGGACAGGGTCCACCTCTTGCGCGGCCAATCCTCCCATTTAGCGCCTTATCTACTGAGCATAAACCTAGCCCAGAGAGAGGACCCTTTGATGATCTTCCACACAAGCCTTGCCTGCATGCCTTGCATGGTTTCCGTAACATTATGAAGACCCACACCACCCTCGTCAATTGGTTTTTTCATGCGGCTCCAGGAGGCCCAATGGCATCTCCCTAGCTAGTTGGCATCCCATAAGAAGGCCAACATGTTGTTTTTGATCGTAGATATTGTTCCCTTGGGTGTGATAACTGAGAAAATGTGCACGGGTAGTGGGGAGGGGGAGGGGGAGGGGGGCTGGGCAGGGGGGGAGGGGGGGAGGGGGAGGGGGAGGGGGGCTGGGCAGTGGCCGGGCGGGGCAGGGGGGGAGGGGGGGGGGGCTGGGCAGGGGGGGAGGGGGGGGGGGCTGGGCAGTGGGAGGGGGGGGAGGCGGGCTGGGCAGTGGAGAGGGTTGGGCAGTGGGGAGGGCAGTAGGGAGGGAGGGGGAGGGGCTGGGCAGTGGGAATCCTGCACTAATAACAAAATTTCTTTATGCAATTTCTTCTTTCATTTTTTCTACTTTTTTTCAGCATTTGTTTTAGTTCTATATGAAATTTCATTGCTTATGAGTCTTATATATTCATTAATAATAATTCATGGTTTTATTTGTTGCATGTACAGATTGTAGCAAATTAAAGTATGATTAGCAATCAGTGGTTTTCCATTCGATCTTTATCAAGGTGAGCTGACAAATCTATGTGCCAATATAACACGGCATTTGAGCTTATTCATGCATGACTCATCAATGTGAATTCTTCTTTGAATTATGAGTCTAGCTGAAACGCACTTTAGATATTGGAATCATTGAACACACATGCATTCTGAATGTCCAATTTTTTTTTCCTGCTCGGTCATTGGTTTTAATCTAGATTCTTTCATTTGGTTGGCATTTCCCATCACTTTTGTGCTGAATATGTTTTCCATCTATTGTTTGAACAGTTGAAACTGTTTGAATGGTTATGTATGTAGTATGTGGGTGTGTCTCGATACGTTCTGTTTGACCAAGTCTATCCTATCCCCTTATCTCCTTAGGATCCGAATTTGGTAAGTGTTTTCTCATAATGGAATTGAAATATTATGGTGTTCCCAGGAATAATAAGTTTTCTTCTTCTTTATATCACTTCATCTTTATTTGAGTAGTGGGGAGGGGTGCTGGGTAGTGGGGAGGGGGGGGGCTGGGCAGTGGGGAGGGGGGGGTGCTGGGCAGTGGGGAGGGGGGGGGGGGCTGGGCAGTGGGGAGGGGGGGGGGCTGGGCAGTGGGGAGGGGGGGTGCTGGGGAGGGGGGGGTGCTGGGCAGTGGGGAGGGGTGCTGGGCAGTGGGGAGGGGGGGGTGCTGGCAGGGGGACAAGCAGGACGACACCTTGCGGCGGTCACGCCGCGGTCACGCCGCGGTCATGCCGCGGTCACGCCGCGGTCACGCCGTGATTTGGCCCTGCTCCAGGACGACACCCTGCGGCGGTTACTCCTCCTCAGAGAAACATTGAATGGTTAGCTCTATAATTTTTCGTATTTCCTCATTCCTAAACTATATCTCCTCTCAGCGCTGCCTCTCATCCATATTTCCACAAAACGTGCATAGCAGGTGGTACAAAAGCTCAATTCAACTGAAAACATCGGTTTGGAATTGTCTGGCATATTTTATTCCTCTAGGTATTCCTACACATTTCTAGATCTCCAAACCTCACCGAATTAGGTATATCAGGGGTCATCCAATCCTCTATTCATCACAGATTAGCATTCATTTCTTTAAATCTTCTGAGAAAACATCCTCTCATGCCATCCATATCATCCTATTTGAAACTAAGTGGAAGATGTTGCCCCGCGGATGTCGCTGGACCGGGCCAACACGCTGCGGTCACGCCGCGGTCACGCCGCGGTCACGCCGCGGTCACGCCGCGGTCACGCCGCGATTTGGCCCTGCTCCAGGACGACACCCTGCGGCGGTTACTCCTCCTTAGAGAAACATTGAATGGTTAGCTCTATAATTTTTCGTATTTCCTCATTCCTAAACTATATCTCCTCTCAGCGCTGCCTCTCATCCATCTTTCCACAAAACGTGCATAGCAGGTGGTACAAAAGCTCAATTCAACTGAAAACATTGGTTTGGAATTGTCTGGCATATTTTATTCCTCTAGGTATTCCTACACATTTCTAGATCTCCAAACCTCACCGAATTAGGTATATCAGGGGTCATCCAATCCTCTATTCATCACAGATTAGCATTCATTTCTTTAAATCTTCTGAGAAAACATCCTCTCATGCCATCCATATCATCCTATTTGAAACTAAGTGGAAGATGTTGCCCCGCGGATGTCGCTGGACCGGGCCAACACGCTGCGGTCACGCTGCGGTCACGCTGCGGTCACGCCGCGGTCACGCCGCGGTCACGCCGCGGTCACGCCGCGGTCACGCCGCGGTCACGCCGCGGTCACGCCGCGATTTGGCCCTGCTCCAGGACGACACCCTGCGGCGGTTACTCCTCCTTAGAGAAACATTGAATGGTTAGCTCTATAATTTTTCGTATTTCCTCATTCCTAAACTATATCTCCTCTCAGCGCTGCCTCTCATCCATCTTTCCACAAAACGTGCATAGCAGGTGGTACAAAAGCTCAATTCAACTGAAAACATTGGTTTGGAATTGTCTGGCATATTTTATTCCTCTAGGTATTCCTACACATTTCTAGATCTCCAAACCTCACCGAATTAGGTATATCAGGGGTCATCCAATCCTCTATTCATCACAGATTAGCATTCATTTCTTTAAATCTTCTGAGAAAACATCCTCTCATGCCATCCATATCATCCTATTTGAAACTAAGTGGAAGATGTTGCCCCGCGGATGTCGCTGGACCGGGCCAACACGCTGCGGTCACGCCGCGGTCACGCCGCGGTCACGCCGCGGTCACGCCGCGGTCACGCCGCGGTCACGCCGCGATTTGGCCCTGCTCCAGGACGACACCCTGCGGCGGTTACTCCTCCTTAGAGAAACATTGAATGGTTAGCTCTATAATTTTTCGTATTTCCTCATTCCTAAACTATATCTCCTCTCAGCGCTGCCTCTCATCCATCTTTCCACAAAACGTGCATAGCAGGTGGTACAAAAGCTCAATTCAACTGAAAACATTGGTTTGGAATTGTCTGGCATATTTTATTCCTCTAGGTATTCCTACACATTTCTAGATCTCCAAACCTCACCGAATTAGGTATATCAGGGGTCATCCAATCCTCTATTCATCACAGATTAGCATTCATTTCTTTAAATCTTCTGAGAAAACATCCTTTCATGTTGTCCGAACCAGATCATCCTCATCCTCTGCACATGTCGTCTGAACCGGATCAGCCTGTTGTGATAGAAATTCAATGTCTGCTTTTGACTGAATTTCACACCAAACCAAGAGATAATAAATGAGTCAAACAATCAGACAAATGGTTTAGGTTCTTTTTCCTCTGCTCACTACACCTATGACTCTAAAACTCTGGATGCCACTGGCACTGCTATAAAAACCAGAAAACTCTCCACTAATCTAAACGTCATTCATACCACTGGTTGTCCTATAAAAAATAGGAATCCTCATATTAGTCTAAAGTCTCTTTAGGCTAAGGCACAAACAAAACACACTAACATTGATAAACAAGGTACCTTGACACTGGAACCTATAAAACATACAAAAGGAAGCACAACCTCTGTACAAGACCCCACGCTAATGCAGGCACATTTTGAACCCATCGGGCAGAGGCCCCTTCCATTAGATCTGGACGCTATCAAGATGCAGAATATAGATGATTCAAAGGACCCAGGTACACCTACTCTTCATTCTATTAATTTAACTTTTGTTGGTGCTAAATCTGTAGATAATATGAACTATTATGAACAGCCTGTATCCCTGTTATCTAACCAAAATACCATTTCGTTGATGCTATATAACATGAACATTACAAACTCAATTAAGAATGCTTCAAGAAATGAACCAATAAAGAAGAACTCTGGCAGGGGGACAAGAAGGGGGCAGGGGGCAGGGGGGGCTGGCAGGGGGACAAGCAGGGGGCAGGGGGGGGGCTGGCAGGGGGACAAGCAGGGGGCAGGGGGGGGGGGGGGCTGGCAGGGGGACAAGCAGGGGGCATGGGGGGGGGGGGCTGGCAGGGGGGCAAGCAGGGGGCCAGGGGGTGGGGGCTGGCAGGGGGGCAAGCAGGGGGCAGGGGGGGCTGGCAGGGGCAGGGGGGGGGCTGGCAGGGGGACAAGCAGGGGGTGGCAGGGGGGGCTGGCAGGGAGACAAGCAGGGGGGTGGCAGGGGGGGGACTAGCAGGGGGGCAGGGGGGGGGACCAACAGGGGGCAGGGGGGACTAGCAGGGGGGTGGCAAGGGGGGACAAGCAGGGGGGAGGGGTGTCCAGGCAGGGGGGACTGGTAGGGGGCAGGGGGGGCTGGCGGGGGGACTAGCAGGGGGCAGGGGGGGGGGGCTGGCAGGGGGACAAGCAGGGGGCAGGGGGGGGGGGGGCTGGCAGGGGGGCTGGCATGGGGACAGGGGGGGGGGTGCTGGCTGGGGGACAGGGGGGGCTGGCAGGGGGGGGCTAGCAGGGGGCAGGGGGGGCTACAGGGGGCAGGGGGGGGTGTCCAGGCAGGGGGGACTGGTAGGGGGCAGGGGGGGCTGGCGGGGGGGGGGGGGCTGGCGGGGGGCAGGGGGGGCTGGCAGGGGGCAGGGGGGGGGGGCTGGCAGGGGGAGGGGGGGGGCTAGCAGGGGGCAGGGGGGGGAGGTAGTTGTTCATACTCAATTTTCAAAAACAAGTCATCTTCATTTGTGGATAACACAACCCGATCAATGAGGGTGGAATTAAGGTCCACTTCTAGAAGAACTCTAGCAAAATGCACATTATTCTAGCAAAATACCCATAATGTGCCTCCTCAGTTGCTCTATCCATTTTGATGGGAATGCCAATTGTAGATGTAATGTCAAATAATATCCTGGGGGGGGCTGGCAGGGGCAGGGGGGGCTGGCAGGGGGACAAGCAGGGGGAAGGGGGGGGGGCTGGCAGGGGGGACAAGCAGGGGGGAGGGGGGGCTGGCAGGGGGAAGGGGGGGGCTGGCAGGGGGGCAAGCAGGGGGCAGGGGGGGGCTGGCAGGGGTAGGGGGACAAGCAGGGGGGGCTGGCAGGGGGGCAAGCAGGGGGCAGGGGGGGGCTGGCAGGGGCAGGGGGACAAGCAGGGAGGGCTGGCAGGGGGACAAGCGGGGGGGGGGGGGGGGCTGGCAGGGGGACAAGCAGGTGGCAGGGGGGGGGGGCTGGCAGGGGGACAAGCAGTGGGCAGGGGGGGGGCTGGCAGGGGTGGGGGCTGGCACAAATTTTTGCTAGATGTTTTCATTTCCATGGCTTTTATTGATGTTTTAATGCATTTTAATTTATGTTGTGCAGCTTGCAAGTTTCTTTTATTATGAAATTCCTGTCTCCAAATCACTATTCTTGTTGAACATCTTTAATGCAATATCCATTATTCACATTGTGCTGGTAGTATCTGTATTGCTTCATTTTTTCCCTGCGGTTTCAAGCTATAGCCATGTAATGTTTTCAATGCCTATAATTAGACTTATTTTTAACTTGCACATTGTTCCATGTAGGATGATCAGAAATTTGTTAAGCGGAAAACAGAACTTGGCGGAACTTTCTCAATTGCAAGCTGCATACTTTTTGTTCTTATATTTTGTTCTTATATTTTGTCTTCGGGTAGAATTGCAGAGCCTGCTGCCAGGCCTGTGTTGATGCGGGGGACATTGCAAATACCCACGGTTCATTTGAACCGTGGAAATATTCTGGCGCTGGAAACATGTGTACCCACGGTTATAAAACCGTGGGAATACATATATACCCACGGTTCAAGTGAACCGTGGGTATATTCTGGAGCTGCAAAAAACTATACCCACGGTTATAAAACCGTGGGAATACATATATACCCACGGTTCAAGTGAACCGTGGGTATATTCTGGAGCTGCAAAAAACTATACCCACGGTTATAAAACCGTGGGTATACATATATACCGGAGCTGCAAAAAACTATACCCACGGTTATAAAACCGTGGGTATACATATATACCTACGGTTCAATGAACCGTGGGTAATATAAAAATTTCTGGGTCTATACCCACGGTTTTTTAAAAACCGTGGGTATAGGGCTATTGCGACGACATTCCAGCCCGCGGTTGGCGAAACCGTGGGTATACCCTATACCCACGGTTTCAAGGGCTATACCCACGGTTTCAAACCGTGGGTATAGGTGCAATTTCCAGTAGTGTTAAGTACGACTTTGACTGAATCAAAGACGTTTTTCAACGGATTAATGATTGATTTAAACGGAGCTTTTTATGCCGATTCTTCAGGGGAGTTACAACGGCTCTGTTATTTCATTTTAATATCGCGAATCTAAAGAAGATTTTCATGGATCTATTTATGCGGAAGATTTTCTCAGATTTGAATATATATGTTCTATCTTGGAAACTTCGGATATATATATACACAAGAAAGTGTATGAAATATATAGATTGATCTTTTAACGAGCAAGAAACAGAGACTGTGTGTAGGCGTTCTTTTCTGGTGATCGAGAAGAAGTGTAAAACCTTTATTACCGAAGGAAGATCTTGATAGCAGATTCACGTGTTCTACATCGACTATCTGTTGTGAATCTACTGCTGCTGAAGTTGTGAAGTTTCTTGTAATATCTATTGCAACTGGATCGACTCAGAACTGTTTTGATTACAGATCTTTATTTTCTGAAGACGACGATCTATCTACTGTCAATTGCATTCTGTTGCAATTGTGAAGAACAACTGGAGAAGTGTTTTCTTTATCGAAACCCTTTTTATTTTTGAGTGATCAGCTTCTCGTTCTAAGCTGTGTGGGTTCGTGTTTGAACCAGGAAGGCTGTGTTTGCCTGAAACTTGTAAAGGTGTCAACTGCCTGTACTCAGTTGTGAACAGGTCTGTGGAAACGAGGACCAGATAGTGAAAATCGCCAAGCTCGTGGATTTGAGCGTTGGTGGAGTGGACTAGGGGCCTTCTGTTCCCCGAACCACTATACATTCGTGTGTTCATGCTTTTACTTTTTTCCGCTGCATATTAAATCGTGCTAAAGCATAGTGGACAGAATTTGTCTAAATTGAAGAGATTGTAATAATTTTGAAAAGACACAATTCACCCCCCCTCTTGTGTATAATCCGTAGATTCAGATCCAACAATATCAAGTTCCGTATCATCCTTGGAACAAATTTCACGTCAGCCAGTTTTCGTACTCCTCCATCGGGTGTCTTCAATTTCACTGTCCCGACTCCTCGAACCTCGCATGTTGACCCATCACCAAGTCTCATCGAGTCTCGCACCTGGTGAAAAGTATCAAATGTACCTCTCATTGTACATACGTGTGTTGAGCTCCCCGAATCCAAAACTCATCTGTCTTCCTTTGGATTTTGAGCCCGCTCGTTCTTCCTCTTTAGAAATCGGCATTCCCGCTTCATGTGCCCGTATCTTTTACAGTAATGACACTGCACTTCTTCCCGATCAACTCTCTCATCTTATTGAAAACTTCCTGTTGTCACGCAGATTTCATCATCTGTTGATAATCCTGTGATGTTCACATCCTCCTCTTCAACTTTCTTCTTCCCAGCAACGTACCGTTTGCGCTCTCCACAATCACTTTTATAGTTACATTTCTTCTCGCACCAGAAACACATGATTTCGCTAGGATCACGCCCCCTGGATTTTGGCCGCCATTCTTTACCTCCTGACTGTCGATGTCGGCTCCTCCCACGTTGATCATCTCGCATCACCATGATTTGCTCGCCTGAATGCATCGTGGGTCTTCGAAAAGCTTCCGAATCTTGAAGTGACGCCATCACCTCGTCCAGCTTTAATGTCTCCTTCCCCATGAGCAATGCAGTCACAAGCTCATCAAATGAGCTTGGTAGGGATGACAAAAACAAAAGTGTTTTGTCTTCTTCTCCAACCTTCACACCGAGCCCCAATAACTGTGTCAGGATCTTGTTGAATTCATTGGTGTGATCCAACAAATTTGCTCCCTCGTCCATGCGCAACTGGTACAGTTTCTTCTTTAAGAACAACTTGTTGGTCAGCGACTTCGCCATATACCGCTGCTCCAGCTTCTTCCAGATCTCTTTCAGTGAGGTCTCGTCCAACACCGAGTATTTTACCTCATTCACCAGACATAGTCGAATTGTGCTGATGACTCGCATCTCGAGCTCTTCCCAATCATCAGTACTAGTTGTCTCGGGCTTTTCTCCGATCAACGGTCTGATCATGCCCTGCTGCACCAAAAGATCTTTCACCGTGCTTTGCCACAAGTCAAAATTGTTTCAACCATCGAACTTTTCGATCTCAAATATTGGTAGTGCTCTGCTACCAGCCATCGTCGTCGTCACAAAACACGATCACCACCGTCGATGTCGCACCCTCTGAAACCAACTGATAGAGTACGAATTTTGAAAAACTAACCATACGGATGCATCCGGAATGGTCGAAATAGTTGGAATCGACTCCTGGATCGCTGAAATCGGACACCAATTGACCGAGTTATGACCAAAACACGTTCAACGATCCAAATCACCTACTAACACGACGCCGACGTGGCGCTGACGTGGCACGCCGGAGTTCTACCGGAATCTCGCCGGAATTGTTGCCAGCGGCGTGAACAGTGCCGCCTTCTCCGGCACGGTGGTACTGATCACTCGCGGGTTTGACCAAACTTTGACCGAGCCTATCGGGCTTGTTTCAACTCTGTTTTTATCGTCGCTTGCGTCGTTGGAATCGTCTCGCCGCCCTCTTCACGAATCTGGCCTCGAAAAAATTTTCCGACCACTTTCAATTTTCCGGCCACCAGAAAAATCGTCGTCGCCTCGTCGGTTCACCT
Source organism: Viscum album (assembly GCA_963277665.1). Lineage (NCBI taxonomy): Eukaryota > Viridiplantae > Streptophyta > Magnoliopsida > Santalales > Viscaceae > Viscum > Viscum album. Next base: position 123,501,543 of record OY728150.1, read on the forward strand.
CCGTTCGCTCCAATTCAGCTCTGACACCACTTGTTGGGGCGCAGCGGAGGTGCGTGATACCTCAAACACACAAAACAAAACAATAACGAAACAACGAAAGATTTAACGAGGTTCGGCGAGTTGCCTACGTCCACGAGATAAACAGGACCTCTCTCTATTATATTTTCGGTCTGAGAAACACCAAAATTACACCCTTACATTTTAGGGAATGATTCCGTTAAACGAGAAAGGAAAATTCATATTTTTCTAGTTGTTAGGGTAGCTTATCTACCCAAGAACTCTTCCTGGCCGGCTGCTTCAACGTCAGCACCTGCCCACAATGGAAGAACCATGGAAGACCCACAGCCGTTGTTGCCGAACTGCCCTGCCGACAATCCTGTTTCCTTCCGCTGACTTCTCCCAAAGAAGGGGGTGGCCCCAACACCCGGCTTTGGGACAGGGTCTCCGAGCAGGGCGACCATGGCCTTTAAACTATGCGACCCTTCGCCTAAAACCAAAGTCTGTATCCCAGTCGCGTTCGTTCCTTTAATTTGACTTCCCTTATGATCTCTTTAATTTTGTTAGATTTTATCTTGGAATCCATCATCTATTTTCAGAAGCCGCGGAATCTTTCATTTAGTCTACTTATGGTCCAGGAATCGATTGCTTCTTCCCTGTATTGCTCCGAGGATGCGATTCTCGAAATCCAATCCGTTTGAATTTCCCTCTAATTTCTTACATTCCTGGATTTGTTTTCGTTTTTCCTCTTATGGGACCTTTCATCCCATCGTGTGGAAATATAAAACTAAGAAATTAGATTACGCGTTAGTTTTATTATATTTATCTCTTTAGAATTCAAATATATAATTTTTTATGATATATTAGAAAGCAGAAGCTGGATGGGGTTTATGTTATCATTTGAATGCCATTTAATCTATTTTCTTCCCAGTTACCCTTATTATTTATTTTCTTAATGATGATTTTGGCTGATCAAGCGATTTACGCGTACTTCCCATAATTTTTTCTATTTTTTGACAGCAATCACAGGGAGAACAGGTCATTGATGTGTCGGGAAGCTTAGTGTATAAGATACATCAAATGAAAAGGCTGATTGAAGCTGACAGAATCAATTCTATTAAAGTACGTTGGTCACAGTTCATTTTATTCCAGTTAAGGACCCCTGTAGTTATATTTTTCACTGTTCATAAAACTGCTGGGGTTCTTAACTGGAATAAACCTCCAGTTTCGGTCTCCCGTTGTCATTCTCCCTTTTTTTAATCTTTGCGATGATTTTCATGTCATCTTTAATTTTTTTGTTGCTTTTTCACCCAATGTTTGTTTTTGCATATCATTAGGTATGCCCTCCCAGCATGGCAAACCCTCCCAGCATGGCTACATTCAGTGACTGACATTTCAGTTGGAGACTCTTTGAAATAAGCAGCCTATCTATTGATTTGATTTTTTTTTCTGGGTCTGTCAGAATCACCAAAAAAGAAAAAAGAAAAGTAAATGATCTCAAGTGTTTAACAAATAGTTGTCCAGATGGCTGTAATTATGTCTAGCACCATGCAACCCACAGTCATGGGTCTCAAGTTGATATGTCAGTACGCAAATACCTTTAAAATAATTTATGTTGTAAAACTAGCAATATCTTGAAACTTCACTCTAAAGCAAATATAGTATCAATCATGTTTTTCTATGGTCATGGTTGATTGTTTTATCAAAACCAGAGATGCTGATAAGCTTGTGCCATTTCTCATTATAGCAATTAGCACCACCTGCTTATGATGGATAAAATGTGCGTGATCCTAACCTTGGCTGAGTATATATTGTACAGAAAAAGCTCAAGGAGAATAAAAAGGTACTAGATCAGCACAGTTTTCAACTGGTATCAGCAACATCAAAGAGGAATGCTCTTTGTGTGGAACAGACTGGATTAGGTGCAGTTCTCTCTTTAAGAATGAAGAACCCTCCATGCATATTCAGTGCTTTTTCCAAGGGAGCTTTGGACAAGGATCACGGTGAAAGCCAAGAAGTTGTGTCCTCTACACGCACAGTGCTTCCATATATTGAGAAGATGCCACCTTATACCACCTGGATTAGGTGGAACAGACTGGATTAGGTGCAGTTCTCTCTTTAAGAATGAAGAACCCTCCATGCATATTCAGTGCTTCTTCCAAGGGAGCTTTGGACAAGGATCACGGTGAAAGCCAAGAAGTTGTGTCCTCTACACGCACAGTGCTTCCATATATTGAGAAGATACCACCTTATACCACCTGGATTTTTTTGGACAGGTGTGACAGACTCAAGCTTTTCTAGATGTTCAAGCATATCTGCAGGCCATTTGATGGTCAAGAAATTTATTGTTTCTTGTCTTGCTGTTAATGTTTTTTTTAACGCACAAGGCAATGCCATGGGGAATGTTGAATCAGGGGATCCCATTCATGGAAGTTTCATTGGGTCAACTTTATGAACCTGCAACCATTTTAAATGGAAGAACAATCCTTTGTTCCATTTTCTCCTTTTCAAGGCCCCTTTCTTTATTCTTCCTCTTTTCTCCTTTGGATGAAGATGTTATCTTTGCTCTTGTTTTCTCAAATTTCTCTTATGCAGCACAGAAATCAGAGAATGGCTGATGGCCAATCAGTTGTTGGAAGGAGACGTATTTACTATGACCATTGTAGCAGTGAAGCACTTATCTGTGGTGATAGCGAGGAAGAGATTGCAGAACCTGAGGAAGAAAAATATGAATTTACCGTGGGTGAAGATAGAATTATATGGTAAGCAGAGATCAGTGAGATAGAAAAATACTGGCAATGCATTCAAGAACTTATTTCTAAAGGGCGGCCTTTCTATCTCATCACCATTCTACCTTCATTCTCATGACATATAAGTTGTCTTTTTGAGGATTAATGATCTCTTGTGTTGCATTGTTGACCTTTAGAAAAGCCCCATTGGTATGATGGAATCTAGACAAGCGGAAATTAAAGTGAAATCGGAGGAAAAAGCTTTTCATGGAATCCAGTTCCATCCAAAATGATGGAATTGGCTTCCACCCTCTCAATTGTGGAAGTCTCCTACTTCTTTGGAAGTCATCTATTATTTACATGGGGGAATTTTGAATGTTGTGAGTCAGTTTATTGGGGGCACTTCTTCTGAAATCCAGGTAGTCTTATTTTGCTTGTGGTGCCTGGCCCTTTTACGATTAAAAAGGCTTTTCTCCCTTATATTTTTGCAATATTGCCCTTTTATAAACACGATTTACATGGGGGAATATTGAATGTTGTGAGTCAGTTTATTGGGGGCACTTCTTCTGAAATCCAGGTAGTCTTATTTTGCCTGTGGAGCCTGGCCCTTTTAAGATTAAAAAGGCGTTTCTCCCTTATATTTTTGCAATATTGCCAATTTATAGCATCCTTTTGTCTTATCTCATTTTTTTGTTTCTTCCCTGATTAATGCATCTTTATTTGAGGTCTGCAGGAGCGCTACAGCATTCTCAAAGAGAAACATGCGAAGAAACAGAACCCAGACTCCAAATCATCCAGGGAATTTGCATTTGAAGAGAACATGTACCTGGAAAAGGGCCTCAGGGCTTCATTAGAGACTTTTGACAGTGTTTTCTGTCGTCGCATCTTTATTTGAGGTCTGCAGGAGCGCTACAGCATTCTCAAAGAGAAGCATGCGAAGAAACAGAACCCAGACTCCAAATCATCCAGGGAATTTGCATTTGAAGAGAACATGTACCTGGAAAAGGGCCTCGGGGCTTCATTAGAGACTTCTGACAGTGTTTTCTGTCGTCGTTGCTTGGTACCTGGTCTCTGCCCTCTGGCTTGTTATGGTCCCGAAGGCATTGGTTTGATGCAATTTCATGTATATTTCTTTCATTCAACAGGTATTTGATTGTCGGCTGCATGGCTGTTCTCAAAGCACGATCATTGCAGTAAGTTGTGATGATACATTAGTTCTTTTTGCCCCAATTCAATGCCACTTTCCTTCAGTTTAATATGCTTGTTTGCTTGGCAGAGTGAAAAGCCTTGCAATTTGTCTGAAATTGAACAGGGAAACCTTGCAGTGATCAGTGTTATCTTCGTGTAAGATCTTAATTTACTAAGTTGTATCTGTTCTGAACTTGTCAGTTCATCAACTAATGCCTTTATGTTATTGAGGCATGTGAATGAGCCTATAGTTAAGGTTTGTTATTTGTAATTCCATACTTTTGGATTGTGATTTTATGATATTGAACATTGTTTCCACCATTTCCTCTACTTAACTTAAAGCATGCTGCTTCCTTTTGTTTTCCATTCATTATCCTGCCCTAAAACACTAATAATTGCCCACCAGAACAATGGAAATGGTACTGTTTGAAATGAATAATTTAGGATGCTTGTTACTCTTGTGTTTTTAGATGTATCTATATAGTTTTACATGTGAAAATTGTCTGGCACACGTGTGCATTTTCCATGTCTAATTCTGTGCAATTTTTCTACATTTGTATCCCCTCTTTGGGTGCACACTTGCTTGTAATCAGAAATTAAGTTCTAGTGGAGTCTTTTAATCACAGTGCTGGAAGCAAATGGCTCAAAGACATTCACATTCCGCAATACTTGAGCCCAGCCATGTCACCTGGTTGTTTTTTGTTCAAATCCATTCATTAAATATTTTCTCATTAATGATTGATCTTATTGTTATATGCTGGCTGTCTGGCCTTGGTATTCCTCCCGTTTCTTCATTTTTAAACCCTGATATTCTTGGTATTACCAATACTTTGTCATGTCCTGGTTACCCCGACCTTCATTAATTTCAGTTCAGTTTCATCAAGTATTCGTTTGCATGCTAAGAGGCTGAACAAATATTTATTCATTTATGTAACAGTAAACAAATATCCATTTATACAGTCTAAGGTTGCATAGACCAAAACTCTACTGAGCAAGATAATAAAACATCCAGTGTCACGATCCTTAAAGGAACACATGGTTTCATGCTACAATCCGCACCTGAGTATGTACTGGTCTACTGAATCAACCAAGGATGACCCTCTTGATAGAAATGCACCTACTAACTGAGACAGGCCAAATAAACATGGCGTGTGTTGTCACCAAAATAAAGAAAACTCAGCGAGGACATGAAATCTCAAACAAATGAAGAAAATACAATGGAAGCTAAATAAATCAATATAACTAGAATAAAATCCACATATATCATTATCTATCATCAATTGTATCATAAAGGTCACACACCATATAAAAAGTCAACTAGGACACCAAGTCCAAGCAAGCTTTCTCTGTTCCACATCGACACACAAACGTTGGCACACAACCTATTTCATCATCCCAATTGATAAATGTAGGCCGTTACATGTGACCACTCATATCGATTGTCGACTGCCTGTATATCCCATGCCGCACTACAGTCATCATGACAATGTTGTGCCATGCATGTGCATCTTATACCACATTGCGATCATCATAAGAATGTTTGCCCGTGTGTCCCATACTACACTACAACCATCATAAAAATGTTCTCCCGTACATCCCATACCGCACTATGTTCATTATATCATTGTTCATCCATGCATCCCATACCGCACTACGGTCATAATAACAATATCTGCTCGTGTGACCGATTCTTCAGCACAATCATCATAGCAAACAGGTAACATAACAACAACAAAATTCATATCACATCACCATCATTTTTTTGATGTGGGATGCTATAAAGCCATGTAAGAATACTACCCACCTTGCAGTGCTTCTCATAATTCCTCGTAGTGCTTCCCACAACTCCTTACATATTTCATCTGCCGATGAACTGGTAAATGATCTAGATTGATAGAGTATGGGACAACTGTTGGTCGGAGAGAAAATGACAAGAGGGGGGGGGGGGTGAATTGCCTTTTAAAAAATAAAACAATAAATAAAACGGGAAAATTCAAACCAAAATGATTTCGATACGATGAAGTGATAAAACAATAAATTCGATCCGTATTATAAAGTTAAACGAGTAAGTACAACGGAAAGTAAACGTATCGAATTTATGCACTTTATGCGTATCGAGATTGGATGATGCAATGCGTAAATTAAAAGAGAGCAAACTCAGTTTGAAAAAGGAGTTCAATAATAGCTCGGTGTGAGCCCCTACGTCTCCTCCCCTTGGGTTGAGAGGTTTGTCTTATTAGTCCCTTTATTTTAACGGAGATCAAGAAACCACATCCTCACTTTTTGACGGAAGTAGCAAGAAACCAAGCCTCCCTTGCTTTATGCCGGTTGTAGCAGGAAACCCGTTGTAGAAGGTAGAAGAGAAAGATTTGTTTGGTGCAAATCCGTTATAAACCCGGTCATATAGGGATTAAACAAGATGAGAGAGGGAGATAGAGACAATGGTAGATGGTGAGAGCCCAAGAAGTTGACAATTGAGAATTGATTCTTGAAAGTGGATCTTGAGATTGGAGAGAAAAAGTTAGAGATCCATCATTGAAGTGTCACTTGATTTGATCGTTCAATCCACTGTCGTTGTTAGATGAGATCCAAGCCTCCTAAGGTCTCTATTTATTGGCTTTATAGGAGTTGGAGAGATCTAGGGTCAAGTTGTGGCTTTAATGGCCCAAGTCAAGCCTTTTTGACCATCAATTAATGCTCCTCAGAGGGTTTTGGAACGAAGCCTCCGGCTAGCCGGTGCACTTGTTGTAGGCTGCCTGACACTGCTTGCTTCCACCGGTGGGTTGGTGCTCATCCACCGGCTGGTCGGTGGACTCCTGGAGCATGAGGATGCTTCTGTCCACACCACCGGCTACCCGGTGGCTCAACACCAGCTTGTTGCACTCCAACTTCATTAGTGCCACCCCTTGATTTCCTTTCATAGTCTTCCATTGGTCTTTGGACTTTATTCCATGTTCTCAAAACATGAGTTATTTCCTTCCATAGTCTTCCATTGGTCTTTGGACTTTATTCCATGTTCTCAAAACATGAGTTAAGACTGATCTAGGCCTTTAACAAGATAAGAGTCCTTTGAATAATAGACTTTAATAACCTCATCACGTCCATGAATGACATCACTTAAAGACCAAAAGCTGAGACTAAAAATCACTCAAATGGAAACGTTAGACACGCTTGAGAGTGTTTGTGATCATGAAAGCATCATGAGAGCGCACAACAATTTCCCTCTTTTTGATGATCACAAACACTTAATATAAAAAATATATTAAGAGTAAATCAAGAGCTAAACATGTATTCAAAGTAATTCAAGATATTAGAGATTAAGATATTCAACATGCTCAAGAGATTAACTAAAAGATATTCAATATGCTCGAGAGCTTAACTAAAAGATATTCAATATGCTCGAGAGCTTAACATAACACAACTTAAACTGACTTCCCCCCCCCCTTTGAATTACAAAACACTTTTCCCAATAATAAAAAAATTCTCCTCAAATAACCAAAACACATCTCCTTCTTTGTGATTATCAAAAAGAAAACAAGGAGAGAGAAAAGATTATATTAAGAAGTTAATTGCACATAAGGTAAAACGACGATGTCATGCAATACTTTCTCCCCCTTAATGATTATCATAAACTTAAAAACCAAGATAAGACAACAAGGCATGTAAAGCACAAACAATGCATAAGGCAGGTAAAGCGCATGAGCAGGATTAAAGATAAAACATACATTCTCTCAAATTAAGAATATTCAAAGAAACTTTTTAAAGAGAATTTCAAAATTTCCAAGGTCTCTATTTATAGTCTTCATAGGAGCTGGAGAGGTCTAGGGTTGAACCGTGGCTTTAATGGCCCGAGTCAAGCCTTTTTGACCATCAATTAATGCTCCTCGTAAGGTTCTGGATTGAAACCATTGGTTGGCTGTCCGATGCCAGCCACCGGCTAGCCGATGCAGTTGCTGTAGGTTGCCTGGCACTGCCTGGTACTGCCTGCTTCTACCAATTGGTCGATGCTCTTCCACCGGCTGGTCAGTGGACTCTTGGAGCACGAGGATGCTTCATTAGTGCCACCTTGACTTTCTTCCGTGGTCTTCTATTGGTCTTCCAACTTCTTTCCATGTTCTCAAAACATGAATTAAGACTGGTCTAGGTCTTTGACAAGATCATCAAGAAGCCTTTGAATAAACTTTAATAACTTCATCAAGTCCATCAATGTCATCACTTAAAGACCAAAAAGCGAGACTGAAATTCACTAAAATGAAAACGTTAGATACACAAGAGTATTTGTGATCATGAAAACATCATAAGAGAGAGATGTACAACAAAGGTAAAAAGGTTATGGGGGGGGGATATTGTGAGTTTGTTGGGGGGGGGGGATCTAGGCTCACATGGAGGGGGAATTTGTTATAAGGAGTAGGGTGAGAGTGAGGGAGGGGGAAGATTTGTTAGGCAATTCGGCCAGCTGGCTTGGGCGAGAGTGCAAGGAGCCTCTCGAGTGACTTCTCTTCTCTTTTCTACGCTTTTTCTTCTTCTTCATTTCTCCTCTTCTTACTCGCTTGTGATTTTGTTTGGTGCTGCTTATAAATATATACAGAAAGGACCCTTCTCCGGGTACGTGATCTTTATCACTTGGTCCAACCTGTCGGATAATGCTTGTAGGAGAGGAGGGCTACCGACAAACGCTTGCAAGGGTGGAGTGTTGCTAGGTTGCGTTCACAGGAGTGGAGTGTTGCTGGGTTGCGCTCACACGAGTGGGGTGTTGCAGGATTTCTCTTGCCGCGGAGGGGAGCGTTGCTGGATTCCACTCACACGGGAGGAGGTGCATTGTCGTTCTTCATCACTCCCTACTGCCACGCGACCATGGAGACCCGTCACCATACTCACCTTGACACCTTGGAGCAACGCATGGGCACGCTTGAGACTGTTGTCTTTGACTTGTCGATGACACTGGAAAAAGTCCGGCATGAGCACGCTGATTTTCACACGTACTTTAACACCCTTGTACGACACCTGGAGAAATCGCCACAGCAGGACCCGGCATGATCCCACCTTCTTTGATGACATAAGTGCCCGAGCCATCTTTTGCGGCATCTGGTGCCATTGAACCGCCAAGGCGCGACGCGAATCTACCTGCCATACCCCTTGGTTTTGCTTATGACTTGCCTCCTGCTGCGTGCCAAGTGGAGCTCCCCATTTTTAATGGCACTGATCTATGAGGCTGGTTTATGTGCGCAAAACTTTATTTCTGCATCCTTTAGACTCTGAGTGAGGCGAAAGTCCCTCTTGCTCAGGTATGTATGAAGGGTGTTGTTGTGCACTGGTTCACCATTTTGGAGGAAGCTTCCCCTCATGTGAATCAAAAGACGTTTCGATGCAACCATTTAGCGGTCTTGAAATCCAAAACTGTATGAGGAATTGGTTGCACTTCATCAGTCAGGGACAATGCATGATAGGAGGCCTCCGATTCTGCATACTTACCAAAGGAGGAATAGGGCTGGGAAAGGGGTATAGATGTAATTTTATGCTTTAGTTAAGTTAGAAGAATAAAAGGGAAGTCCTATGGGAAAGGGGGGAGCGTCGGGTTTTCTGTTAACAGACGTGTTTGCGTGCGAGAGGCCTGAGGAGTTGCAGCTCCTAGGAATCCTTCTCTTCTGCTGCTACGAACAGATTTCTCTGGTAGTGTTCCTCTTGAATTTCTGCTGCTAAATAAAAGAACTCCTATATTCTTTCTCAATCCCTATAAATTGGTGCTTTCATTGAGAGAGGAGTACGATTCTTGTTGATTGATCGGGAAGGGATTGGAACTTGAGATACGATCTGGCTATCTCATGTCCACGCGAATGGAGTCTAGAGTTGCTGGAGTGGAATCAGCGATTTCAGAACTGTGAGCTGGAATGAAACGTTAAGAAGCGGGACAGTTGTGGCATGAGAGTTCGCTCCAGCGATTAGAAACTCAGGTTCGTGAAATGACCACTTCTCTTTCTAGGTTAGTTTGGATTCTAGAGGAACAATCTCGACGAACAGAGGACAAAGGGAAGAGTGTTGTTGCGGAGGGAGGGAGTACTATTATAACTGATGCTGTGACAAAAGAGCAGTGCCGAGTTGTGCCTACGACAGAGCCCAGAAGGAGGAAGCCTTTTCCGGAAGATGAGTTGCATCGAGAGCTAACAAAACCCGTAGAGATGCCGATATTTTCTGGAGAGGATCCTGTTTCGTGGATAGTGAGAGCAGAAATGTACTTCTCAATTTATGGAGTACGTGAGGAAATGAAGGTGCCATTGGCACAACTGTGCATGGAAGGTCTCGCGCAGTACTGGATTATCTCTTTGAAAACTGTAAAAATAGAATTAACATGGACACAGCTAAAGGATGAGCTCCTTGGAAGATATGGCAGTGCAACTGAGGAGGATCTGCTGATTTTTTTGAAAGGCTTACAACAAACTGGATCTGTTGACGACTACATCAATGAGTTCGAACAAGTGGCGCTCCTCATACCAAATTTAACGAAAAAATGGTATGTAAGCTTGTTCATTGGCGGATTGCGTTTAGAAATTGGAAGTACTATCCTAACGCATGAACCACGAACTAAAATTTTCTTGCTTACACTTACAAGACGAGTTGAGCGAGAATTAATTATGAAATGAATTATTAAGCCCACCGATGTTCGGGGAAAGGGAGTAATAGCCGGTGTTATGGGGCGGCAAGGAAATTCTAACAACACTGAAGATTGTTTTTGCGGCTGTCGGAAGAGAAAAAGAGAGGGCAGGAGAAGTTGTACCACGGTGGAGAGGAGTAAAAAATTTATCTAGAGAAGAGTATGAGGAAAGGAGAGCCAAGGGATTATGTTTTACATGTGGCCAACGTTTTCAGCCCGGACATAAGTGTATGGAAAAAGGTTACAAGCTTATGGTTTGGGAATGTGTGGAACCTTGTGATGAGGAAGTGAAAGACACTATCTTGGCAGAAAAGAATGCAGGGGAAATTTCTGAACCAATCGAAGAGCGGTGGGAGATGGTAATGCAAGGTACAATAGCTAGTGTGGAAGGAAAGGTCAAGATGGGGGAACGAAATCTATGATGATGGAAGGGAGTATAGAAGGGATACCAATATTGGTTTTAGTTGACAGTGGAACAAGTCACAACTTCCTTTCCAAGCATTTGTTGAAACAACTAATTACACCGATAGAAGAGACTAAGCCTTTCAGTATTCGTTTGGGGGATGAACATTGAGTAATATCTCAAGGAATGTGCAGAACTCTTTAAGTGTGTTTAGGAAATAAGGATTTTGAAGCGGATGCCTATCTTTTTGATACTACAGGACCTGATTTGGTGCTAGGGATTGCCTGGCTTGAGACTCTTGGGTATGTAACTTCACATTGGAAGCAAATGACAATGAGTTTTTCGTGGCAAGGAAGGGCTGTAACGTTGCAGGGAATTTGTAATAAACAGAATTTTCCTGGGGCTTTACAGGAATATCTGGAGAACAGAAGAATAAGGGTTAATGGCCTGCAGTGGACAGCAATGAGGATGTGGAAGGAAGCAGTACAGAGTTGAATACATTGCAAACAGAACAGTTGCGGAAAATTCTGCTTAAGTTTGAGTTAGTATTTGAGACTCCTAAAGTCTTGCCTCTGCAAAGGGATACCGACCATTTGATAAGATTAAAATGTGGAGCAGAGCCAGTGAACATCTGCCCATATAAGCATGCTTATCATTTGAAGAATGAAATCGAAAGGCAAGTCCAGGAACTTTTAGAGTAGGGGTTTATCAGGACCAGCACTAGTCCCTATTCGAGCCCTATTATATTGGTAAAAAAGAAAGATGGTGGATGGAGAATGTGTGTAGACTACCACGCTCTGAATTTAAAAACAGTTCCTGACCAGTTCCCTATCCCTATTATTGAAGAACTGATGGATGAGTTGTATGGGGCTGCATTCTTTACAAAAATAGATTTGAAATCGGGGTTTCATCAGGTGCGGATGAAATAGGAAGATGTGTCGAGAAAACAACATTTAAAACTCATGAAGGGCACTATGAGTACCTCGTAATGTCATTTGGACTTATGAATGCTCTGGAAACTTTTTAGGCAACCATGAATTCTATGTTTCATATTAAGGAAGCTTGTTCTGGTATTTTTTGACGACATATTGGTTTTCAGCAGCAGCTGGGAGAAACATTTGGGGGCTTTGAGTTTGGTGTTGCAAACCATGAAGGAGAATGCCTTGTTTGCTAACCAAAAGAAATGTTCTTTCCGAAGAAAATCAGTGGAGTATCTTGGGCATATTATATCAAATGAAGGAGTCTCCATGAATCCAAAGAAAATAGATGCTGTTAGGAATTGGAAGCAGCCTCAAAACGTCAGGGAAGTCGGGGGATTTTTGGGATTGACCGGATATTATAGAAAATTTATTAGAGATTATGGAAAGATAGTTTGGCCCTTAACTTAGTTGACTAAGAAGGAAGGTTTTCTTTGGACTACGGAGTCTACTGAAGCATTTGAAAAGTTAAAACAATGTATGACAGCAGCTCCACTTTTGAGAATGCCCGATTTTACTAAAGAATTTGTAGTGGAAAGTGATGCTTCGGGAAAGGGAGTATGAGCCGTTTTGATGCAAGAGGGGCAACCTATAGCTTACTTTAGCAAGGCTTTGACTGATTCAAATCTTTCAAAGTCAGTATATGAAAAGGAGTTAATGGCATTAGTGGTGTCAATTCAGCATTGGAAACAATATTTGTTGGGGCGCTGGTTTGTGGTTTATACTGATCATCATAGCCTTAAGCATCTGTTAAGCCAGCGGGTAATCTCTATGAATCAAAAGTGTTGGCATGCTAAACTGCTGGGCTATGACTTCGAAGTCCGGTATAAACCTGGGAAGCATAATAATGCAGCCGATCTGTCCAGGGTGTGTGAGGGAGCAGTTTTTTTCGCAGATCGTGGTTTCTGAACCTTCCTGGATAGATTTCCAGATTGTGCCGAAAGAAGTCCAGCAAGATGCTTGGTCGTAAGAAATAATCAAGGCTATAAAAAGTGGAAATACAGTCCGATCTGGTTATGTTTTGCGAGGGGATATGCTGTTCTTCAGGAATCAGTTAGTTTTATCCAGACATTCTGTTATGATTCCAAAGCTACTGCAACATTATCACTCTTCAGCTGAAGGTGGACATTCTGGATATCTGAAGACTTACAAACGGCTTGCTAATGGATTTTTTTGGTCTGGAATGACGAGAGATATTAAACAGTTTGTTCGGGTATGTGTGCTATGTCAACGGCATAAATTTGAGGCCATGAATCCTGCTGGATTAATCCAACGATTGCATTTGCCTGAACTGGTTTGGGAAGAAGCCTAAATGGACTTTATTTCCTGGTTGCCCAACTCTCATAGTTATGAGGTAGTGCTAGTGGTGGTTGACAGACTTTGTAAATATGCTCATTTTATTCTACTTAAGCATCCATACAAAGCTAAGACCGCAACATAAGTGTTCGTGGAAGAAATTGTTCGATTGCATGGGATTCCAGCAGCCATTGTGAGCGACCGAGATCCACTTTTCACGATCCATTTTTGGCAAGAGCTATTCAAACTACAAGGAACTGTTCTTAAAATGAGCTCATCCATCATCCATAAAGTGATGGGCAAACTAAGGTGGTAAATCGATGCTTAGAAGCTTACTTACAGTGCTTTACGTCAGACCTTCCAAAACAGTGGGCATACTGGCTTCCTTGGGCAGAATTCCATTACAATACACCAGCATATCACACTTCTATAGGAAGAACTCCTTTTGAACTTGTATTTGGAAGGGCACCACCAAATGTTCTGCGATATGTAAAAGGTGAAGCGACTGTGGAAGCGTTGCAGCAACCCTAATAGATCGGGACGGGACATTAAAGCAACTACGTGTAAATTTACACAAAGCACAACAGTTGATGACCAGATTCGCAAACCAACATCACAGGATGGTGAATTACAAGGTAGGGGATTTGGTTTGGGTCAAATTACGACCGAATAGACCTGGAGTGGTGTCCAAGACTAATCCTAAGTTGGCAGCACGATACTACGAACCTTTTGTTATTGAAAAATGTGTTGGACCTGTGGCTTATAGGCTGAAACTACCACTTAACAACAAAGTGCATCCTGTATTTCATGTTTCACAGTTGAAATCTGCAGCTGGACAACAGAATAGTGAAGGGGAATTACCCAAAGATTTTTTGGCTGAACGAGAGTGTCCAATTGCTGTACTTGCCGATGAGATGAAGGGCGAAAACTTTTGTGGTTGATTCAATGGCATGGGCACTCGAAGGATGAAGCAACCTGGGAGGAAGCAAACCAGATTGAATCCTAGTTTCCTAATTTCCACCTTGGGGACAAGGTGAATAATTATGGGGGCGACAATGATAGGAGGCCTCCGATTTGCATACTTTCCAAAGGAGGAATAGGGGTGGGGAAGGGGTATAGATGTAATTTTTTGCTTTAGTTAGAAGAATAAAAGGGAAGTCCTACGGGAAAAGAGGGAGCGCCGAGTTTTCTGTTAGCAGACTCGCCTGCGTGCGAGAGGCTTGAGGAGGCGCGACTCCCAGGAGTTCTTCTCTTCTACTGCTACGAACAGATTTCTCGGTAGTGTTCCTCTTGAATTTCTGCTGCTAAATTAAAGAACTCCCTTATTCTCTCTCAATCCTTGTCAATTCACGAGTACGTCGAGTAGTTTGAATATCTGACTTCTTTGTTGCCACGCCAGTCGAAGCAACAGTACGTGGGATACTTCTTTCATGGCTTGCACGAGGAAATCCACAACTGGGTTTGTATTCACAGCCCCGGAACTCGGCTACAAGTGATTCAGTTAGCTTGACATGTGGAGCTTGCTTTCACAAACGGAATGGGCGCTCAGTTTTGCGGCGGTGGGTCACGAAATACGTGAAGCTGAACCATGGCAGCCACCAGACCGTCCGCGGATGCACTTACCAAACAAAACCACTATCCAACCCATCAGACGAGGAGAGGCTGCTGGGAATGGAGTTCGACGTGAGGCTCCAACTCAAACCCCTGGCGAGCATGGTGTCCGACACTTGACAACCCTCCCGCCCGCACAGAATACGTCAAGCTTGAGGCAGATTTCAAAAACCTTTTTCATAAATTACGAAGCTCACATAAGATCATGCAAGAAAATGACCAGCTGGTCAAAGAAAACTATAGAAGACATGAGAATTCTTGATGAGTTCCAAGAAAGTGTCAAAGATGCATTTGAGACCGAAGGTGTAAAGATCAAGGATCTCACAAATAGTTTTGAGGAGAAGCTAACTCTGGAGCAGAATTCTCGGATTCGAGAAGTGAAAGATCTGAATGGGAAGTTGTATACAGTTGCTTAGAGTTGGAAGAGAAAGAGATCTTAGAATCAAGCTTGAGGAAAAATTTGCTAAGCAAGAAGAAGTTCTAAAGGGGCAGACAGAATCTCTTAAGGCTCAGGAAGAAAGAATCAAAGCCTTAGAAAAGAAAACTGAAGATCATGATTAGCTTCTTAAACGTGTAGAGGAAGACCACAAGGAACTCAAGAAGCTCAAAACTATAGTAAATAAGTTGACGCTGAAGGAGAAGGAAGGATAATGTTGTTCAATTCCGATCTTTTGTTGTATTTCCTTCATTGTATAAATTTTTCCAATTGTAATAAAATTTTCGGTTGCTCTTTATACTTTTGGTTGTTTAGCACTAATATTTTAGGCACCACATTTCCTTTTCCATTCCCTTTAATTTTTTTTTAAAAATCACAAAGGGAGAGAAATGAATGTTAAAAAGAATACCAAGTAAAAGAAGGAATTTTCCCCAAGTAAGGGGGGTTCATCTAAGAGGGAGTTTTTATCCAAGAAGTTTTTTGGATGCAATAAAGTGCCAAGTCTTAATCCAGAAATCAAGAATATGATCCTTAGTGTTTCCAAATCCTAAGGGGAGTTAGTCGTATTCATTATTGCTCATGTGTAAAGGGAGATAAGTTTTATTTAAAAGTCCATAAAATGTATAAGTCCTTATATTCTTTTTCTCTTTTTCGTAAGGATGTTTGTGCTTTCCAAAAAGGAGGAGATTGTTGAGTCAATAAAGTTTCTTTATGAATTTTCCATTCCTTTATGTTTGGGGGAGATTGTTGAGTCAATAAGGTTTCCTTATGACTTTTACATTTCTTCATGTTTCGAAAATCACAAACACCTTATCTTAATGAAAAACTTCATTTTCTCTAAGATTTTCCTTAACAAAGAAAATTTTCCTTCCCTGAGGAAAATTCATCCTTACCATGTTTTCATTGTTCATATTTTAGTTGCTCCAAAACTAACTCATTTTATTTTTAAGTATAAAAATCGGTTTCACATCCTAAACTTTGAAATCTTATAAATACTTAGTTATAGAGCATTCTGTTTTCAGGATCTGAATTTAGATTCCAAATTCTCTGAATTCAGACTCCGAACTTTCTGAATTCATACTTCGAACTTTTTGAGTTTAGGTTCCGAATTCTCTGAATTCAGACTCTGAACTTTCTGAATTCAGACTCCGAATTCTTATGAGTTCAGACTCCGAATTCTTTAAGAATTTAGGTTCTGAATTATTCAGAATTCAGACTCCGAAGTCTATAGAATTCTGGTTCCGAATTCCTGAGAAACAGAATCCAAATATCCTTGCAATATAGACTCCGAAGGTTAACTTTCTTAGAATTCAAATTCTATTTTTCTTACATTCTAAAAAATGGATTTGGTTAAGCAACCGTATTTTTACTTACTCTTGTTTGAGTTATAAAATGATGTCATGCTTTCTGGTATTTACTAACCGTTGTTTGAGTGACACGTATACAGGTCCCTCCGAAATTCAAGAAAAAATATGACTGTTGAGGAGGGAGCCGATCGTTGAAGATGTACCTATAAATAGGAGCTCATTTGAACGAGCTTAGAACTTTTGAAATTTTTGAAGCTTAGAACTTTGAGAAGTGTTTTCTAGAGAGAGATGCTCTTTCAACTCTCAATGCTTTGTGCATATGTTGTTAACAATTTGTTCGGGTGTGAACAACTTGTTCAGACTTGCTTCATGCAGACTCCGATCGTACTGATCGTGGGCTTCCGGGTTTGGAAGACAGAGGTTCTGATTTCCTTCTAAATCGAGGGCTTGCGGGGATAACAAGACAAATACCGATCTTCAGATTGATGGCTTACCTGAGTTTGGGTAAGACAAACTTTCTTGAAAGTATAAATCAAGAGACCTTTATCCAAATTTGTTGGATACCCTACTATTTGGGTTAAAAGATTTCTATACTTGTTACTTGTACTGTTTCAAGTTTGTTTTCCGCTGTATTTTGGTTGTTGAGGAAAGTATAACTATCTTATACTTTTTTATACTTGTACTCTGATTAAACAAGATTCTATATGCTTTAAGGTAGAATTTTTGTTGTTGTAAACTTTTGTTAAGTTTCATTTCTGGAACCACATTTTCGGAATCTCATTTGTTTTCAGAACTACATTTTCGGAATCTAGTAAGTTTGTAGAACTAGTTTCATTTCCGAAACTACATTTCCAGAATCTCATTTTTGGAACCACATTTCCGGAATCAAGCAAGTTTATATAACTCAGAGGTTTTGTGAATTTAACTTTTAAACAATAGAAAGGTTTCTAACCGAATTTAAAAGTTCCTAAAGAATTTTTAAAGTATACGATTCACCACCCCTCTTGCATATTGAGAATCTACATCATTATTTCGATACTACAATCAGTATCATTTCGATCCTACATTGTCATCTGATTTTACAGAATTCAGATGCTTTTTGGTTGGTTTTGACCCCCAGAATCACCTTTTTAAAGGATGTCAAACCTTTAAAAATCACACATTCTGATATTATGGGAAGACCACATGTCCAATTGATGTTCCATTAGCTCTTACATTTCAAGAATAATAATAATATGGTTTTCATACTATTTTAAGTCATTATGAGTACTTTTTCTATATATATGACCATTAAATGCATGTTTTGGTGTTTTATGACATTAAAAGTGTGTTTTCCGTCATCTTAGCATACAAAACCTCCAATTGATGCACCATCTTCTTGACCATTTAAAAATTCACTCTATTATTGTTTTCATCTGATTTCACATCATTCAGAGGTCTTTTGGTTGGTTTTGACCCCCTGTGTGTTTTTAAAGGGCGTTAAACCTTTAAAAACTGCATATTCAGTCATTCCGGGAAGACCACATGTCCAATTGACATTTTATCTCCTTATAAATGTAAATAATAATAATAATATAGTTTTCATATTATTTAAAGTTATTCCAAGGTTTTTTGATATGGATGTGACTGTTAAACACACATTTTGGTGTTTTATGATACTAAAAGTGTGTTTTCGGTCCTCTTGGGAAAACACCATCTATGATTGATGTTTCGTCTACTCAACCATTTCACAATTCACTCTGTTTATTTTTTTTCTAATTTCATGGCATTAAAATGTCGTTTGGTTGGTTCTGAATCCCGAACGCACCTTTTTAAAGGGCATTAAACCTTCAAAAGCCGTATATTCTATCAGTATGAATAAACCACACTTCTAATTGATGTGCATCTGCCTGTACACATCAAGAATAACAATAATATATTTTTTCTATGATTTTAAGTCATTCTAAGTTTGTCTGCTATATATATGACCGTTAAATGCATGTTTTGGTGTTTTATGACACTAAAAGTGCGTTTTTCATCATTATGAACAAACAGAACCTCTAATTGATGTACTATTTACTCGACCATTTCACAATTAAATCTCAGGTTTTTTGTCTGATTTCACAGTATTCAGAGGCCATTTGGTTGGTTTTGACCTCCGTGTGTTTTTAAAAGGCGTCAAACCTTTAAAAACCGCATATTTAGTTCTTTTGGGGAGACCACATGTCTAATTGACATGTTGCCTCCTTGTATATGTATCAAATAATAATGAAACAATTTTCTTATGGTTTCAAGTCATTCCAAGGTCCTTTTCTATGGATATGATTGTTAAATGTGTGTTTTGGTGTTTTATGAC
The DNA here is from genome assembly GCA_963277665.1 of Viscum album. Lineage (NCBI taxonomy): Eukaryota > Viridiplantae > Streptophyta > Magnoliopsida > Santalales > Viscaceae > Viscum > Viscum album. Next base: position 123,520,471 of record OY728150.1, read on the forward strand.
ACTAAAAGTGATTTTTCGATCCTCCCATGAAAACTCCAACTCGTATTGGCATTCAATCCACTCTTTAATTTCAAAATTTACTCTATGGTTGTTGTTGTCAGAGTTTATGGAATTCAGATAGCCTCAGGTAGATATAGCATCAACTCTGGGAGTTGGGATGTGGGGGGTAAAGGAAGGTGTTGAGATGGGGGATCGATGGCGGGGAGAGAATGGGGGCTCGATGGATGGGGAAGGCAGCACAACGTAGAGTGGAGGTGGGGGAGGGGGGCTCAACGACGAGGAGAGGAGGGGGCAGGATGGTGGCTTGATGGGGGCTCAATGGTTGGGGGAAGTGGCACAATGAAATTGGGGGGGGGGGGGATGAACTAAAAACAACAACGATAGTTGGGGGAGGAGGCACGGTGGAATGAGAGGGATCAATGACTGATGACAATGGCAACTAGGGGAGGCGACACGACTCGGTGAGGGGGCTCGACAGCAGACGACAAAGAGGAGGTGGGGGGGGGGGATACCGGGCTCGATGAGGGAGGGGGACATATGGGCGAGGAGTCAAAAAAACCCAACAACCTGCTTTCACCCTCCATGAAAGATAATTTTTCTAGTAGTGCATCAATGATATTTTGTGGTTCTCTTTGCTCTTGAACGTCCTATGTAGTGATGTATTCTGGATGAGTTTGAGAATAATGCTCTGGTAAGCTGCATGATAATCTGCTACAGGTTCGTGTTTGATGTCATGCGAAGAGGGATTTATCACATACTCTATCATGAGAGGGACTATGATACTGTGAGGCCTTCATACTCTTGTAAAAATAGAACTGAGATCTCACGTACATACACCGTCCCACAAAGATGGAAGTGAGTGCATATCATGGGCCTTCTACATCGTCGTCGTGGAGAAGGATATTGAATTACCACATACCCCGTTACATGAGGAACTATGTTTCAGAGAAATGACTTTGCGAAGTAGTGTGAAGAAAGCTTATATGAAATCTGAATTGATGTTTGAGTTTCAATATTTCACTTATATGAAGGTAGAGTGAAACCATGAGCCTTTTAAGGCTTTGTAAGAATGCAGTGAGCACCAAAAACAGAGCATGCACTGAAGAAGTTATGCGAGGTCTCTACCATATGCACGTATACAGTACGTTAACATAAGGTATTGTGGCAATAATGAGTTTTAAGAATAACATGTTCATGAAGAATCTCGATAACACATACATGAAACCCCCAATGCAGATTATGAGACTACGTGAAGCCTCCATGAGGTCACGCGATCACTCAAATCCAAGTACATAAAGGAGGGATGCCATGAATTTTTCCATCATATAAAGGGGATACTTTTATAATCAGTCACAAAAATCATTGATAAAGTGACCCTTTTCATCACTAACAAAATCACCGAGGGTACCGGTTTTCAGTGTTTTTTTTCTAATGATGGTAAATGTTCCCCATTTATCATCACTTTTTTTAGTGCTTATAAAAGCGGCACCTTTATTAGTAATTTTTTCTAGCATTGATAATGGTTGTAGTGGGTAATTTAATTTATATATCAAATCTGGGTGGAGACATATTTTCGGGGGGTACTGTAGCATTACTGTAGCTACCACTGTAGCAGGTACTGTTTGGTACTATGGCAACCAGAACTATTCATCCATCTGGGTCTTTGTGCCACTGGTTTGGTCCTCGGGTCCTGCAAGGCTTTTAGGTCACCCAAGGACTTCAGGCCAATTTTCTCTCAAGGCCTTCGGGCCACCTCAAGACCTTCGGGCCACCCCAAAGGCCTTCGGGCCACATGAATTTGAGGATATACCAGTCAGACTACAAGGGAAAAGGCCCCAGATGAGGATTTAGAGCAGACACATTCACCAGAGTAGAGCTAATCAGAATTGGAAGAATGAGAGGGTATGGAATTGCCATCGGTACTGGGTCTGTGCAGCTCTGCACATGACAGCTAGCCAACCAGCCTTACGAAGGTGGAGTGCTGATATCATGACATGTGCTAGGGAGGAGCAATTCCAAGTTGTCTTGTCTGGGTGATTTCCTCTAAGACCTACGGGTCATGTAATTGTCTCTAAGCCTTCGGGCCTTGTAAGGGTTCCACCTCACCCCTTTAAAGGTGGATATCAAAAATAAAAAAATAAAGGTCTTCGGGCCATTCAGTCAGTCAATATGATTTCTATAACTTTTAATAAAAAATAAATCTTATTTTCATAATTATATATAAAAAATTATCAAATTTATATTAGTCAAAATGTTTAATAGTTTATTTATATACATTAATTACAAAATGTGTATATAATTAAAATAAATAAATATATTAATATTTTATTTAAACAGTTATATAATATTTAAATGAATATATTTATTTAAATATATATTTATATTGATATTAAATAATTTAAAATATATGTACATGTATAGCTATATGTATGTATGTGTATGTATGTGTATGTGTGTGTATATACATGTGTGTGTGTGTGTCTGTGTGTATGTATATGTGTGTGTGTAGATGTGTATGTTTACATATATGTCTGTCATGTGTGCATGTATGTGTGTGTGCAAGTCTGTTTATTGATTTAATATTATTTATTCTTTTTTAACATCTCTCCATTTTTTGTATTTTCTGTATTTATTCATTTTTAATATAAATTTATTTTAATCTATTTATCATGAATACATACGTGTGTGTTCTCCCAAACTTGAGAGCAAGAAGGTGGGGGGGGGCTTTTTCTTTTGATCAAGGAAGTTAAATCAAGGGAGGATGGCCTTCCAAGTATCTTGAAGAATGCTCATTTGGAATAAAAGTTTGTAGGATCCAGGATCCCAATTAAGGAATAAGGTAGTTGGGCTAGTGTGGAGAATGAATCTCCTCAAATAAATGATGAGGACAATTAGATAATATTGGAATTGGAAGTTCAGGATGAGGTTGATCAACAATTGTGGTAGGAGGGAAAGTTGTTGGAAGCTAGTGGATGCAAAGGAAAATCTGATATGGAATCATCGTTAAAGATTGCTTTGTTGGGAAGTTCAGGGAGTGATCATTTCAAAGAAGTCCCTAACACTTCAAATTCTCATACGATTTTTTTCAGTGATAAGATAGGTGGCATTAATATTGATGCTGCCAAGGCTGATGAGAAGGGAACAAATAAAGTGGTTATCCAAATTGTGATTTCCAGTCCCTTTGCATCTCTAGCAGAGGGATTGAACACAGGTGGTGGATCTTCTGGTTCAGGATAGAAATTTTATTCTTTGGGGAAGGATGAAAATAATATTATGGACTCTCAAAATCCATCAAAGGGAGCTGATTCAAATATGGAAATCAATGAAGAGGCTAAAATTGAGGATTTAAATGGAGAGACTAGAGGGATTTTGAAATAAGTTAAAACTTAGAGACGAGGTCATCATCCAAGAGGTCAAAGTCGTGGATGTGTCCGAATTAACTGGGCTACTCTACGAGATGAGGAATGTAAGGCTGAGGCTGAGATTATCAAAAGGTTGGGTATGTGACTTTTTATAAGTGACGAGGGAAGTTTTTCTATATTTGACCCCATCTTTCATGTTTTATGCTTTTTGTATTTTAATAAAAGGGCTTCTTTCCTACCTTTAAAAAAATATATGTGTGTGTTTAATTTAATTTGATTTAATTTAATTATTAATATTTTTTATAGTAATATAATTCATTTTTAATAATCTTGTTATTTATTTAATTAATGTAATATATTTATTCATTTTTCTTCATCTTTTATGTGTGTGTAATTCATGTAAATATTAGGAATTCACTTTTTAATATTTTTATGATTTATTTAATTTTACTTATTCATTTATTATTATATATTCATTAATAATGTTACAAATATATTTAATCATTTTTTAATATTTATTTATACATATATTTATTTATTATACATGTAATATTTTCAATATGTTTGTAATTTATATGAATAATATTTATTCATTTTTGTTTATTAAGTTTTAACATTTAAAATATGTTTGAAATTTATATAATTATTGTGGAAAACCCAACTCAGATACCCTCTCAAATTGGCATCCAAACCAAATTTTCACATACTTAAAGGATGTTCTTGATCCCCACGAGTTGGCGACTAGCACCCGAGAATCAAATAACAATCGGAGGGAATGATTTTTCCCAATCTGAAGAAACATGGCATATATGTATGTATAATAGAGAGGGACAATGGAAGTGATAAATATATATCATAACTGAAAGAAGGAAGCATAAATTAAACAACTCAAAAATAGTCATAAAAACTCGAAGTATAGATCCAACATCAAAGGACAACTAAAACATGTAACCAACTACTCTGTGATAGCGTGGGCAAACTCCCACCATCTCACCACCAGCTACCCAGACACACCTGACAGAAAACCTCACCACCTCATTGTGCCTCCTAGCCTTTCACTATATCAAAAGACATAAAAAGTTATACGCATCGCCGAATGGGTGCTCAGGGTGTGAGATGATAGGATTAGTAGGATCCCACCCAGACATTCCATAACAATTCTTTATAAAATAATCTGAACATGATTAAATTTAAAGAAAACAAGGAATGATAAACAATTCATAGTTTTTATATCAAAAGCATGACAAAACATTTAATCTCCCATTTTTTCACATTTCCAGAATAAGTCAAGTAACACAGTTCAAAGAATTCCATATAGATCAAATCAGATCAAGGCATGTATCACATATCATATCAAATCCATGTAAGTACAAGCTAAAATAGTACAAACCAAAGAACAAGTAACATCACGCCAAGGATCACTACCGGCCAGGATAACTAGGACACTTGTACCTAAACATAGACAAATGTGCACATCAAGTCTCTATATGTATATATTGTTTGGAGTAGATTACTCAAGAGGTGGGTGAATTTAGTATCTATAAAAATTTTTGTTAAAAAGTTCACTTAAAAGGATTTCCCAATAAAAATGAATATAGGCCAGTTAATCAAGGTAATACAGTTATAATAGTTTGACTTTTTAAATAACTTCTCAGAAGATTGATTAATTCTCAGTAATATCAATGCGAGTTATTGATACAACTTTTGAAGCTAATCTAATAGGGAAAATAGTTATAACTACTATCTAAGACTAACTATCGAAGTAAAGTTATAGTTTTCTAAAATATAAATTAAAACAGAGAAAGACTAAATAGAAACACACAATGGATAAAATGAGTGGTTCAGTCTCAATCTGAGACCTAATCTACTCCACTTGGTGATCATCGACCACTAAGCAGTTTATATTAAAAAACTTGATCCACACCCTGGATCGGGGTAAACAACAGTACAAAGGACTATCCAGGTCACACGACCTCTTCCACTATTCTTCATGGGCATAAACTACCAGGTCACACAAGGACCTCTTCCACACTTATCTGTGGGAGTAAACAAATATAAGAAGATATGAGAGGATGAATATCTTGTATCCTTCAGTTTAATATATGATACTATGTGTGTTTTAATACAGACACACACACTGCTCGAAAGCTAAAAACACTGCTCGAAAGCTAAAAACAGTACACAACATAGCAAAGATATTGAGAAAGGATTAGAAATGCTCTGAGTGTTTTTCTATGTAACTCTGGACTTGTAGGTTGAAACAGATGCAAATATCGAGTCCTCTTGTGAAAAATAGAGTATCGCAAGTCTGGTGCTCTGGTTTCCAGTTTGATGAAGTAAGCTATGTAGCTCGTGTTCTTCTTTGAGCTGGTACTACGAAGATATTTGAGGCTCGGATCTATGGTAGTTCAGACTTTTTGGGGTCGAGAGTGCTTCGTGTATTCTTCAGTAGTATATTGTTTCATGCATCATTTAGCTTTTCAAATGCTCACTCATCACTTTCTATGAGTCTCGTGTTCTTGTCTTTATTTTGGGGTGCATGTGTTGGAGCCGATAGGAAGCATGATTTCTACACCTTGTACCTCGTACTGTCATGTGACATGTCTACAAAGAAACATTAATAATGTTAGTGCCATATATGACCGTTAGAAATTAAATTGAAATCGATAAAAAATATTAAATAACGGTGTCAAAGTTTGTCATGAAACAATATCACTGGAAAAAAGGTGTCTTCTCGAGCTGTGAGACATTCACGATGCCAGAGTTGCATTGAGATCAGGAACCGGTAGCACAGATGCGGTGTCAGGATCATGGTGTCTCAGGTAACAGTGTCTAGTCCTTTGTCAAAACATTGAACAATGTCTTGGTGATGGTAGTAAGGAACCGGTGTCACAGAATTTACGAAATATAAAACTGGTTACAATGTCTGAGTCACGGTGTCAGGATTACGGTGTCTGGATTACGGTGTCAGGGTCCCAGTGTCTGGATTACAGTGTCAGGGTCACGATGTCTAGATTACGGTGTAGTTTTATAAAAAAATAATTAGTTAATATGTGCTTTAATTAAGAACTTAATATCCAACCTATAAATAATCATGGGTATAATATCGTTCATGTTAGTTCAAAAATAATAAGAAACAGTGTGTTTATATCGATGGTGCTGCACCCTCTCGCTGCGGCGACTATCTGCTCCACCCCATCCCTCTCGTTGCTTCGGCTTTGGGTTTTTCATGTATGGTTTTTGCAGCAGTCATCGATGTCGTTCACAACAATATCGTTGTGCTTCAGATTACAGGGATGCATGATCTTCGTCAGGCCTTGATCTACCATGTTTTTCCCCGTTACTTCTCGTTCTATCATATTTCTGGGCACTCTGTGCAGGTTTGTCACAAGGCCCGGGGGCAGGTGTCTTAGGGGTTTCTGAGACCCGCTGGGCGTTTCCCATCGTCGCGGCTCTCTTCGAGGTTCAATGATCGTGGCAAAGGGGTGGTTGTCTCCCCTCCCGCTAAGGCTTTAGAGGCGTCTTCTTCTGGTTCTCATCCTCTCAGTCAAGCATCTTTTAGCAGAGAGTTTATTCTGTTCAACCAAGGTGAGGGCGGGACATCACGTTTTCAATTTTGTGGAGCGGGCCCACCTATGGAAGGGATGTCTCTGTCGGTTCTGTGGGTCTCATCCCACATCAGTATTTCTGAACTTCCCTAGATGGATCTGGGGTTTGAAGAAGTGGATTTTCTCAACATTCTACGTCTAGTGCTGTTTCATCTCTGCCTTCGTCGGTAGGTTTCATGATGATGGTTGCAGGAAACAGTACTTCGATTGAATCAGGTGATCTTGGATCGTGATGGTCTTGGGTTCTATGTTATCCTTTGATTTTTTGAATTTCGAATCTTGAATTGGGCGTCCTATGTGTTTTTATTCTGCCGGTTATCCTGCGAGTGCTTCGAAAATCAAATAAAAAATAAATTTTCAGTAAAAAAAAACAATGTGTTTCATTTAATCAAAAAATTATTTTAAAAGCTATAAAAAATGACACATGCTTCAATTAAACAAATAATATTTGAATTGTAATTACATGAAAAATGGTCACTTGGACATGAATGACTAATAGAAAATTGAGAACCAAAATCAGACTGGGAGCGGTGCGGCCAGGTCAAGGCGGAAGGGAGCTCGGTTCACGGCCATGCACTCGCAGCTAGTAGATGCAGCTGTGCTCAGGGTTTCCATGGTTTGACGCAATGTCGAGCTGGAGCATGTCCACCGGGCCCGAGTCACCAGAATCTGCCACCTTGAAGGTCTGCGCATTGCTCCTCTGGAGGTCGTAAGTGAACTCAACGAGCAGGATCTTTCCATCCGGACCATCCGTGGACTTCGGGTTGGGACCCTCCATCCACCCCGAGATCTGGCACTCCTTGGGCGCACTTGACCTGTCATAAGCTACGCTCTCGCTCACGTGCTCTAAGGTAATAGCCTCGGGAACTATAGTCGTCCTCAGCCTGATCTGGACAAACCCACTGCTTCCTTTCAGGGGCTTTGAATGAGCGTTGAATTGGCGAATGAGGTGCGGAGGTTGGATTCTAGGAGCGAAGGTCTGGAGAACGCTGTGACCGAAATGAATAATAAAAGGATTACTTTGGATGATGCGAGAGGTGCAGCCAAGATGGTTGTTGACAAGGAGATTGAGAGGCATGCTGCAGACGGGGTTGAGATGGTTGATTATGCATTGGCATCTGTTGGGGGCACAATTTTTTTGCATTCAAAGCCCATAATCACCAGGAAGAGTGGTGCATGGTTTTACTTTAAAAAATCAAAGGGGGTTCACAGTGACGTCGTGAAGATGCTGAAACCTAGCTTTGGTGAACCACCCCCTTTGATTTTTTAAAGTAAAACCATCCACCACTCTTCCTGGTGATTAGGGGCTTTGAATGCAGAACAACCATGCCCCCAGCAGATGCCAATGCATAATCAACCATCCCAACCCCGTCTGCAGCATGCCTCTCAATCTCCTTGTCAACAACCATCTTGGCTGCACCTCTCGCATTATCCAAAGTAATCCTTTTATTATTCATTTCGGTCACTGCGTTCTCCAGACCTTCGCTCCTAGAATCCAACCTCTGCACCTCATTCTCCAATTCAACGCTCATCTCCTCTATCTTCTTATTAAACTCCTGCTTTAAACCCCCAATTTCATTCACAAACTTCCTATCCACCGAATCCACCTGTAATTGCAACATCTTCGCCGTCTGGAACCCTTGAAGCAGGAGGAGGAGCAAGAGAATATTCGTGAACATGCGGAGTAGGGTTTGCCATCTCGGCTTCTCAGACCGCGCACTTACCCTCCGGCTCCGGCGACGCAAGACAGCGGAACCGCCACCACCCTTCTTCATATCCCTGCCGCAGCTACACTTGTCGGCATCGAAGCCGCCAGACTCTCTAGGCAGGAACTCAATGCCGCTCCTCTTAGTGGTGATGGGGGCAGTCGATGCAGACATTGACATTGACGAAGGAATCGAAGCGAAGCTGGCAATTCTAGCCGATGAGGTTTTTTAAACTTTTTTTTAGTTAAAGGGGAATAGGTCTCGGGTTTTTATAGTTGGGAATTTGGGTTGGTCAACCGCCAATTCAATTGGCAGTTTGACTTTTATATTCTCCTTGATACAAGGATTTTAAAAAATCATAGATTTTTGTTGGTTCTATTCATACAAACCATAAATTTTTAGATTTTTCTTGATACAAGGATTTAAACAATATAACATTTAGTATCAAAGTCATTTATTATGGGCCAAGAAATTCTCTCGTCAATATCTTTAAATTTTTACATGGGATTGTTACATTCATAGTCTTGTTGGACTCATTTATTTTTAATATAAATAATGATATATTGTTTTAAATTTTATTCTTCACTCTTTGATGTCTGTAAAATGTTAATAAAAAATAATAATAAAACCTCCCTCTAGATTCTCTTCCAAACTTGAATTCAAAAAATTAAAAATAATATGTCAAGTGAAATCTCTTGAAATAAAGATTCTGAAAATATAATCCATTTCATTTGAATTTATTTGTATGGCCTTAAAATCTTAGAGGAAATTTTAGCAGGTGGGGTTTTTTAATTTTTTTTAGTTAAAGGGGTGTCGGGTTTTTATATTTGGGAATCTGGGTTGGTCAACCGTCAATTCAATTGGTTCTTTGACTTTTTTTTCAAAAAAATTGTTAGATTTTTCTTGATACAAGGATTTAAAAAATATAACATTGAGTATCAAAATCATTTATTATGGGCCAAGAAATTCTGAGAGGCAGTATAATTCATAAATATTTCTCTTGTCAATATCTTTAATTTTTTACATGGGATCACTCCATTCATAGTCTCGTTGGACTCACTTATTTATAATATAAATAATCGTATATTATTTTAAATTTTTTTCTTCACTGTTTGATGTGTGTAAAATGTTAATAAAAAATAATGATAAAACATCGCTCAAAATTCTCTTCCGAACTTGAATTCAAAAAATTAAAAATAATATTTTTATTGAAATCTCTTGAAATAAAGATTCTAAAAATATAATCCATTTCATTTGAATTTATTTGTATGGCCTTAAAATCTCAAAGAGGAGTGTGAGATTAAATAAATACACATTAAGAATAACCTCAATCTATAAATTGGATTGATTTAATCTGATTCAATTACATTCATCACTATTTATTGTTTTGACATTGATTTCATGTCAAAAGTCATAAAATAAAAGAGGTAGGAGAAAGACTGAATTCAAAGACATAAAATTAGCTCAATATATATACATACATATATATTTATATTTATATATTTATTCGTATATTAATATATATTTATATCTATTTATATATGTATATATAGTTATATTTTTTCATCCGTATATGATTCATATATTAATATATATTTATAAGATCAGTATTAAATACATTTATAAAATATATTTTTTGGTGTTTATAAATAATAAATGCATACGTACATATATACAACACACACACACACACACACATATATTATATATGTGTATCTGTAAGTATAATTATACATATTTATATATATTTACACGTATTATATATTAATATGTATATACATATGTTAGAATATATAGATAATATATCTAAATTTGTTAATACAAACACACACAAATAGACACACACACATTATGTAGGTATATAAATATTCACATATTTGTATTTTAAATAAAATGGATATTAGTTTTAATTTAGATAAGCCTTATATATTGAGAAATATATTTTATATGTAAATATGTTTAATTATTTATTTATAAAATTAATTTTTTTGTGTGAATATATAAAAAAATATGTATATATTGTTATATATTTCATTATAAATAACAGTGGATTGTGAAAAACGATAATATTTCAAATCCATAATATCAATACGAATGTAATCACTCGGAATAAATTCAGTCCCCACTAAAAAAGGGAAAAAAGACCCCCTTAAGCAAGGCTGAAAATCCATCGAATATTAAAAAATTTGGATATCCCAACTAAAAACTCAGTTTTGGAGGCCTTCTTAGCCTTTTTTGGCCTCAAAAGATGTGACAAAAGGTTCCCTTGATTCACCAGCATGTAGAGCTCATCGCAAGATTCGATTTGATATGTGGTAGAGCTCAAACGGACACTGGAATCAAAAGTTATGGTCGTTTGAAATTCGAGTTACGTTTTTAACTTATTTTAGATATTTTATTAATTTTTTTTGATTTTTTGAGTCTTTAAATTGTTATTAAATGACTATTAGTCGATAATAATTAACAAATTTATTAATTAATAATATTTTTTAATTAATTTATAAGCAATTTTCACTAAATACCGCATATATTATGTGTAAATGTCTATTTATGGTTATCTAAAACATATTTAATACATATATATTATATTTATATATTAATATATTGTTTTTAATGATTTTTTTTTGAAATATACCTTTTATCAGCACTAGTAAAAAAAGCGTTGATAAGGAGCTCAATTTATGGGTTGGTGTCTTAGGCTTTGCCATACCGAGACTTCCCCGGGGAGCATGAGACGAGGGCGGTGGGGACCCGAAGGGGGCGAGAGGCGGAGGGCCAGATCGTGGAGGGGCCGGAGGTGGCTGGGGGCGAGCGCGGAGGGGCCGGAGGCGGTTGGGGGAGAGCACGGACCTGCAGGAGGCGTGCGAGTCAGGAGCACCGCACGTCGCAGGGAGAAGAAGAAGGACCGAAGGTTGGCTGGCGGCCGAGAGCCGAGGCGGCTAGGGCAAGCACGGAGGGTCGGAAGGGGCGAGCACGAGGCTGGGGCAGGATAAGGAGAGGGCGGTGGGGTGACAGGGGCGAAGGACGAGCGGATGAGGGCACATGGAGCGACTGCTGGGTGGTGCGCCGAATAGAAGAAACAGGGGGGGCGCCGCGGGATTAGGGTTTCCTATTCTCTTTTTTCATTTTATAATAATAATAATAATAATAATAAAACCAGAAATAAAAACAATAAAAAATAATAATAATAATAATTAATAACAATAAAAATAATAATTATAACAATAATAATATAAATAACAATGACAATAATGAAATAATAATAACAATTTATCACTAACTATATTAGAAACAATTTTTAAATAATAAAAATATTATTAAAAAACCTTAATAATAAAAATATTATTATCTACACAATAATAACATTATTATTACGTTTTAAATATTTAACTCATCTTACTCTCATAAAACTTTATTTATTTCAACCGTTAGACATTTGCGCGTGCACCTGGACCAACTGTGCAACTATTGTCCACCGTGCAGTGACCGTGCATGGGTTTGAAGCCCACTAGAATTGGTAAATGATAAAAAATTTAAACCGGGACCCAACCCGAACATTTGCGCGGGAACCCGGAGTCAAGAAATAATAAAATAAAATTAATTTAAAAAGTCGGGTGTGACAATTCTGCCCACCACAAACACTTTCTGCCCTCAGAAAGTCACCCAGTTGAACAATAGACAAAACAAGAATCTATGCCCGATTGAAACCGAAAGAGACCACAATACAAGAGAGCGGGAGAACACAAGGGGGTTCTCCCCACAACAAGAACTCAACTAGTGCGGAAATTTTAACACCCAAACATATCACCCCAGGAAGGAGGACGATGTGGGAATTCCCAACCGATCCAAACTAAGTTCTACATCACTAGCGAACAACACCTTCACTGAAACCTGGAACTCTCGACCAAGACCAAAAACCCCCAACACTAAAGAAAAACCTCCGAGCAGAACTTACCCCAAGTAGTAAACCCGATCATAACCACAAACATTGATTCTTCCAGAGGCGCTTACATCTCCAAACGAACACAGCTAAACCAAGATCAACCTAGACAAGGGCCAAACACACTTTTAAGAAAAAGACACGATTCAGAAAACCATAATTAGACAAACGAAACTGTTTGAATTACAATAGAACAAGTTCATCAAATTTCCCCATCGAATGATGAACTCACAATAACAGTAAAATTTTGACAATATAAAAACCAGAGCGGAAAGACTTTAAATGTTCCACTACCAACACAGAACATAAAACCCAGACCAAGGCTTCGCACCCTAGGAAACTCCTGACTGTGTGCGAGCTTCACACCAAGACCTGTGGCTGGGGCTCTGATGGCTGAAGAATCTCTTGCCTCACAATCAAGCACTGGAATTCTTCCGGTCACATCGTCTTCTTTAGGTGATGCTTCTTGCAAAACTTCTCTAGATGACCCAGAAACCCACAATGATGGAACGCCTTCGGAGGGATGCAACATGATGGTTTCGTGTTCCCTAAACGTCCACACTGGTGGCACACCACTGAATGGTATGAAGAACCGGAAGCTAGAACCACCAGAGGGGACTCTTTAGAAACAGGTCCCTCTCGGACACCCTGCGCGCCAGATGGGGAACCTTCACGAGCAACTGGATACGCTGGATTTCCAACCATCTGCGTTCCGAAGACCAACTCAGCTAGGAACGTCTCATCCACCAGCTTCTCGAAACGATGGTATTTAGAAGGGAGGACCTACTCCTTGATCTCTGGATGAAGACCCTCGAACAAGAGGGAAGTCTTCATTAAATCCTGTGACACTACCTCTGGAGATAAGGAAACCAGTTCCTTGAAATGGTCAACATATGCTTTCATCGTCCGTTGGACTTGTTGAATACGCATGAGCTCTTCCCTTTTCTTCTTCTTCACCTCTTCAGTTATAAACCATCAGACGAAGAAAGATTTAAAGACATCCCACGTTATTCCAACTTGCATTGATGACGGGGTGAACAAATCCCATTCTTCCAAAGTTGTACCTTCAAACAGACCCAAAACAACACACACTCTGACAGCTTCGGGAGTTCCTGATACCCTGAAGACGTGCTTGACCTCTTCAAGCCACTCTGCTACCTCAAACGGACCCCGATCACCATGAAGGACAGACAACGTCCGAGAAGGACCAAAAACTGGGCATGACTTATCAGAAACCTTGGAGACCTTTCTTGGTGGCATTTTCTGAATAACATATAAAACACGGAGCCAAAACCAATATCAAGCTGAAGCAACATCATTAAAAGTGCCATCATCCAAAAAAACCAGCTCAAAAACCAAACAAATACAAACACACTAGTGCAGAAAACGTTTTTTACGTCGGTTATATATAACCGACGTAAAAATGCGGCGAGTAGATTTTTAACGTCGGTTATTTTAATAACCGACGTTACAAATCACGCCTGTTTGGTTTTTACGTCGGTTATATTATAACCGACGTAAAAAACCAATGCGCGGGGGGTTTTTTTACGTCGGTTATCAAATAACCGACGTAAAAAACCAAAGCGCGGGGTTTTTTACGTCGGTTATTTGATAACCGACGTAAAAAACGAGATATCTACGCATTTTTTACGTTGGTTATTTTATAACCGACGTAAAAAACCAAAGCACGGGGTTTTTTTACGTCGGTTATAAAATAACCGACGTAAAAAACCCGTAGATATCTCATTTTTTACGTCGGTTATAAAATAACCGACATAAAAAACCAAAGCGCGGGAGATTTTTTACGTCGGTTTTAAAATAAACGACGTTATAAATTTAAAAAATAGTTTATAACGTCGGTTATTATATAACCGACGTTATAAAACTTTTAAAGAAATTAAAGCCCGTGGACTGTCATTTACGATTTTTCGATTGACAGTCTGCCGACTCGTCTCTCTCGCGCGGTAAACCCTAATTGGCTCGTCGATCGACCTGCGTTAAACTCATTTTGGCTTCATTGTTTATCTTCTTCACTCCTCTCGGATCTATCATCTCAACTCGCAACATTCAAGTAAGCCTTCCACAAATTTATTTCGTTCGTTTTTTTTCATGGATATTCTATAATTATGTTTTGCGATTTTTGTACATTTAATGTAAACAAGATGTAGTGGTTTCCAAGTATGCTCCTCATTACTATTTTGATAAGATGGTGATGAGATAATCTAAGATACATATGATTCATTGATGGAAGTGATACAATTTCACATGGTGTAGGATGATTTATGGGCGGGGTGAGACCATGACATTAGCATTGGGGTGTGAGAGGAAAACTAGTGGAGAAGTGGTATCCGAGAACCTTAATTTTAATATATATATATATATATATAATTTTTTATACAAAATGGTTTATTTATATGAATTATTTTGTGAGTGATCCATAGTGAGTATATGAAACTATTTTTCCTTGTTTAGGTGATGATTTAGATTCCTTTTTTCATAGGGCTTTAGTGTGCTTCCTCAACATTTTCATGAGATGTTTTAGCTGTTATGCCCACCATACATAAATATAAACAATTTTTTTGGTTTTTAAAAGCAATTTGTAGTTTTTTATAGATGTTAGTAGCATGGAAGTGTTGTGGAGTAGCGCATTGGGGTGTGAGAGGAAAACTAGTGGAGAAGTGGTATCCGAGAACCTTAATTTATATATATATATATATATAATTTTTTATACGAAAAGGTTTATTTATATAAATTATTTTGTGAGTGATCCATAGTGAGTATATGAAACTATTTTTCCTTGTTTAGGTGATGATTTAGATTCCTTTTTTCATAGGGATTTAGTGTGCTTCCTCAACATTTTCATGAGATGTTTTAGGGAGGATCTTACTATGTATACATGTTATGCCCATAAATAAAATATAGTTGTATTTTATTTATCATATACATCAACTTATACTCTTCTTTTTCATCACAAACCCTTTGAGAATAAAAAACCAAACTAAGGGCTTTGGTATCCACATTGCCTTTTGTTATAGAATATGGGACATCAAAATCAAATGATTGAACATATTCCTCCCAAAAACACTTCCATTGATTTTTATAATTGTGTGAAAATATTTACCAAATGGATTTAGGGTCTACAGAAACCATTAATAACATGTTAAATATGTAGTTTATCTAATATATTAAAACATCAAAACCGCAATCAATATTAAACTATGTAGGCGTCATGATTTTCTTTGATTCAATGAAATTTAAAACTGTTATATCTAACTATATTTTGTTTTAAAAATAATATTCAAGCATATTTTTTTAAATACCTATAGATTTGTTTTATATTTTAAATTGTTTTACATTCAAATTATGATTTTTTTCATATAAACATATATTTGTCTTATCTTAAAAATATATATTTTTTGTTGATATTTGTTATAGGTAATAATGATTCGAAGTTGGATTACGGCACATCGAATGAGCAATGAATTTGAGGAAGGTGTTGATGCCTTTTTGGAATTTGCAAAACGAAATATTCCAAGTAGTGACATTTTTTTCTGTCCATGCCTGAAATGTTTGAATATGAAGAAGTTGAAAAGTAGAGAGATAAAAGATCATCTGATTTGTCATGGTTTTAATCCGAGTTACAGCCCTTGGATTTGGCATGGTGAAACTGGACGGAATGTCACTGATGATGATGATTCGCAAGATGGTAACTCTGATGGAATTGAAGAAATGATTCGCGATATTGTAGCAGAACAAATTGAGATAGAACCGACAGTTGCGCGTCTATATGGTGATGCTGAAAAACCATTATATCCTGGTTGTACAGATTTTACGGTTTTGTCGGCAGTGTTAAGATTGATTAACCTGAAGGCGAAGCATGGATGGAGTGACAGAAGTTTTACAGAGCTGCTACAATTGATGAAAGACATTCTTCCAAAAGATAACGATCTTCCAGATTCACATTACAAAGCCAAGAAAATATTATGCCCGATGGGATTGGGATACAAGAAAATACATGTCTGTCCGAATGACTGCATTATATATAGGAAGGAATATGAATTTCTGTCAGAGTGTCCTAAATGTGGGACATCACGGTATAAGGTGAAAGAAAAATCACAGGCTGATGTAGAGATTATAAAGCTCCCTTCAAAGGTATTTTGGTATCTTCCTATAATTAATCGTTTCAAACGTTTATTTGCTAATTCACATGATGAAAAAAGGTTAAGATGGCATGCTGAAGAGCGGGTATGTGATGGAAAAATACGTCATCCAGCTGATTTTCCACAATGGAAGAAAATTGATGCGCAGTATTCTACATTTGGAAATGAAATTAGAAATCTCAGACTAGGGTTGTGCACAGATGGAATGAATCCATACCGAACACTCAGTAGCACACATAGTTCATGGCCTTTTTTATTGGTAATTTACAACCTCTCTCCTGAAGTTTGTATGAAGCGCAAATATGTCATGTTGAGTACAATGATCTCTAGTCCAAAGCAACTCGGTAATGATATTGATGTTTACTTGTCACCGTTGATTGATGATTTGAAACTGTTATGGGATGATGGTATTAGGGTGTATGATTCTTATAAAATGGAATATTTTCAACTGCATGCAGTGCTTCTGTTCACTATAAATGACTTCCCAGCGTATGGAAATTTGTCTGGATACAGTGTTAAAGGGCATAAAGCATGTCCAATTTGTGAACAACAGACGTCATATTGTCAATTGCATCATGGGAGGAAAACAGTGTACATGGGTCATCGAAAGTTTTTGCCTATGGAACACCCTTATAGAAGACTAAAAAAGGCATTCAATGGCTCACAAGAATTTGATACTGCTCCAAAACCTTTATCCCCTGATCTGTATTTTGAGAGGGTGAAAAACCTTGACGTGACATTGGGAAAGACACAGAAATCTGGTAATGATAGACATATTTGGAAGAAAAGGTCAATTTTTTTTGAGCTACCATATTGGAGGTATCATGAAGTTAAACATAATATTGATGTCATTCATGTGGAGAAGAATATCTGTGATTCTTTGATTGGAACATTGTTAGATATTAAAGGAAAGACTAAAGATGGGTTGAATGCAAGATTAGACTTACTATCAATGGGAATACGTTTGGAGTTAGCTCCCACTCCTAAAGGAAGACAAACATTTCTTCCCCCGGCTTGTCATACATTATCGAAGAGGGAGAAAATTAGCTTCTGTCAGTGTCTTCATGATACCAAAGTGCCTCAAGGTTATTCTTCTAATGTAAAAAACTTTGTCTCATTGAAGGACTTGAAGTTGATAGGTATGAAATCACATGATTGTCACGTCATGATGCAACAAATTCTACCAGTTGCATTGCGTGGAATATTGTCCATTCGTGTCAGAAAGACTATAATGAAGTTGTGTTATTTTTTCAATTCAATTTGTAACAAGGCGATTGATGTGAATGCTTTTAACATTTTGGAAAAGGATGCAATTTTTATACTTTGTCAATTGGAAATGTATTTCCCTCCAACTTTTTTTGATATAATGGTGCATTTAATGATTCATCTGGTTCGAGAAATAAAGCTTTGTGGACCTGTATATCTTCGTTGGATGTATCCTTTTGAAAGGTATATGAAAATATTAAAGGGGTATGTTAAAAATATATATCAACCTGAAGCCTCCATTATTGAAAAGTATATTTCTGAGGAGGTAGCAGAGTTTTTTACGAGCTACTTGGCTGCGGCGCAACACATAGGTTTGCCTCCATCTCGCCATGAACGAGTTAATAATGAGGGAAAGGGGATTCACGGCTTGAAAGTCAAATCATTGTCAGCTGAACAGATGAAGAAGTTAGAATCATACATCTTGAATAACATAGCTGATGCTCAACCGTATATCACATTGCATATTAATGAGTTGAAACAATGTCATCCAAAGAAGAAAGAAATGTGGATTTTAAATGAGCACAACAAAACTTTTTTGTCATGGATTAAAAAGACTTTGCTTGGTAGATCAGATGTATCAGAGACATTAAAATAGATAGTGGGTGGTCCATGTTTAAATGTGATAACATGGTCCGGTTATGACATTAATGGTTATACATTTCATACAAAAGCTTAAGACAACAGAAGTGCAGTTCAGAATAGTGGTGTATTGGTGTTTGCAGAAGCAATGCATTTTTCGAGTGCTAAGGACAAAAACCCAATTTCTACATCAAGTGCATATTATGGAGTGATTGAAGACATATGGGAGGTTGATTACTTTAAAATTAAAGTTCCCGTTTTTAACTGTAAATGGTTTAACGGTAACAACAGTGTCAGACATGATGAATTTGGAATGACACTTGTTAATCTGAATAGATTGGAAGACACAACTGATTCTTTTATAATGGAAACACATGAAAAACAAATTTTCTATGTAGTAGATCAATCAGATATGCAGTGGGCTGTTGTTTTACAAGGAAAAAAACAATATGTTGGTGAGGATGAACTTGATGAATATGCTGTTGGAACCAAGTTCTTCAAAGCATGATTTGGTGTATGGTTTGTGTTTGTTGTCAATCCTCAGTGGAAGTTCCGAATGTGTTCCAGCAAAGTGATTATACAGTTCAAGCAGACAACAGTTTTGAAGGTGGCGCTGTTTCCCAGTGTTTGCCAAATTTTTGGGCCTCAAAATCGGAAAATGAAGACATGGATTGTCTGCAAAAGGAGGTTCGCAGAAAAAGGAAGTGGTGCGCGAAATTTTAGAGGCTTGCGCGAAATACTTATGTTAGGCGCGAAAAACAGCGGGATGCGCGAAATAGGGGATCAAGGTTTTTCGCGCAAATAGTGTTTCGAAATCAGTTCGGTGAAAAATGGCAAAGGCATGGGCTGCGCGGAAAATAAGGGTTGTGCGCGAAATACTTAAGCTGGGCGAAAGATTACGTGCCAGATGAGAGGTTTTCTGCGCCGAAGGGGATTTTGCACGCAGTGGTCTCAGTCGCCTATAAATATGAGGTGACCCCCTTCATTCGCGTGGTTGGAAGACTTAGAGAAGATCCGAGGTCTGATGCGCGAAAAAGGATCGCGTAAAGGAGCTTGCGCGAAATATTTGGAGTTGCGCGAAAAAGGGGATTTTTGCGCGAAATATTTTTCCGCGCCAAAAGAAAATGTTGCGCGCAATAGGATGATTTTGCGCGCAAATGTTTGATGTTTCGCATATTTTTCAGTAAGGTTTGTCTGCACGTTTTGGTTATCCAGTTCAGTGGTTCTGTGCGTTCTAGTGCATCTCTTCCGGACTTCGATGCAAGCAGAGTCTCGTGCTGAGCAGAGGCAAAGACTTCAATGCAAATTTATTGAAGAGACCTTCACGTCTATAAACTGAGTGAGACTTCACCAACGGCAGTGAGCCAGGGGGAGTCAACGGGAGTGACCCGAGGGAAGCAGTGAGCTATCCCTAAACCTTATGTAAAGGCAGTGAGCCTGGGACAGAGTGTCTGTACCCGAACTTTTGTATCCGCAGCTAGTGAAGCATAGTGGATTTAGGTACGACCGACAATCTGTCGGCGTATGCTCCTTGGACGTAGCCCTTAGTGGTGAACCAAGTAAAAATTGTTGTGTCATCTCTCTGCATGTGAATGTTTAATTGCTGATCATATCCTTCATACAGGTTTAAGAAGTTCCTGCCAACGTGGGAACAAGATCCACAACTTTAAGAAGAAAAAGTTGCCACCCTGATTCACCCCTCCCCTCTCAGGGTGTCCCAGGGTCCTTCAAGTGGTATCAGAGGGAGGTTGCTGGTCTTGAATCTGTCCTTTGTCGCCATGGAGAATGCAGCCAATGTGAGGGGAGTCCCTCTCTTTGATGGAAATAATTTTCAGATCTGGAAGAATAGGATGCGATCTCATCTAAGATCTCTTGGAATGGAATTTTTGTTTTCTATTGTGCAAGGAATACAAGTCACTGATCAAACAGGACTGGCTATGACTGACACAGACAGGAAAATTCTTGATGCAGATGCTAAAGCTCAAAATGCACTCACCGCAGCTCTTTCTGATCAGATATATCTAAAGGTGATGAGTTGCACTTCAGCAAAGTCTATGTGGGATAAACTTGAAAACATTTATGAAGGAGATAGCAAGGTAAAGGAGGCAAAAATTCAGGTTTTACATAACAGTTTTGACGACCTAAAGATGCATCCCAATGAAAATGCAGATTCATTTTTTAATCGAATTACTGAAGTAGTGGGAGCAATTCGAGGTCTTGGAGAAGAAATCAAAGACATTGATATCGTTAAGAAAATATTGAGAAGACTTCCTCCCATGTACAATGCAAAGGTGTCAGCCCTCGAAGAAAGAGATCTATCCAAACTTTCTCTGGATGATTTGTTAAGTAGTTTAGTGGCATATGAGATGAGAGTCAAACCTGAAGATGCCACGACTCGCGTGAGCAAAGAAATGGCATTCAAAGCCATGGACAAACTGAAAATTTCAGAAGATAGTAGTGGTGATGATGACGAAGAAAAAGAAATTCTTTCCCTCATCGCGAAGAAGCTGAAAAAGGGTAAAGGTAAATTTAGAGGTAAGTTACCTCTTGCATGTTTCCGTTGCGGAAGAGTTGGGCACATTGCCTCTCAGTGCCAAAGAAAGTTGGATAATGATGAGAGCGAAGCTGAAGACATTGAAAAGCCTCAGAAAAGGTTTTTCAAAAAGGGTGATTTCAAATCTGGAAAGAAAATGCAGAGGAAGAGCTTTGTCTGTGAGGAAGAAGATGATGATATTGAATTCTGTGAGGAAGAAGAACCAGAATTTAAAACTGAAAAACATGCTTCCATGATGGCTACCACTGAAATATCAGATTCTTCAATCAATAAAGGCATAGATAATCAGAGTACTGACCTTGATAATCCAAAGGTTCAAATTAAGGATGCTTTCTCCAAGATTGAGATTAAATGTAAGAAATGTAATAAGTGGAAGGAAATGGTCAAAGAGTCATCAGAATATGTTGATGAACTTGAAGCTGAAATTGAACGTCTGGAAGAGTTTGTGAAAGTTCAGTCTAAAATCATTGAAAGCAATGATGATGTATTGGATCTTAAGATAAGAATTGAAGAGCAGGGAAAGGTCATCAATGACCTCACCTCAAGACTGGAAGAAAAGTCCAATACTACTGAGGGTCTTGAGGAGGAAATTGTTACTCTTAGGAGTAAACTTGAGACCGAATCTTTTTCAAAAGAATCAAGGAAGAAAATACAACCTAGAAGATTCTCAGATGCTGAATTATTGGCAAGAGCCAAATGTGGTTCTGATGGAGTTGAAAAAATCTTGAGCGTTCAAAGACCCGCCTGCATGGGAAAGCGTGGAATTGGATGTGAAGCTGAGACATCAACTGCTGGAAATAAAGAAATCCAAAAGAAAGACAAAACGAAGGTTGAACATGTTGAAACATTGTCTGAAGTGCTGAAAAAGGAACCCTCAATCCAAACTAGAAGGATAACTGACAATTACCATCAAACATTTAGAAATGATAGGCAGTTCAACTACTCTCACAGGGATGAAGGTATGAGGAGAAATTCAGGTGTAAAGGCATTCCCTCACATGAAGTGTCAATTCTGTGGCTATCTGGGCCATACTATGTCATATTGCGAAGAGGCAAGGAGTTACTTTAATGGAGAAGATCTGGGAAATCAACAAAGGAGACCGATTTCATATCCTCCATCTTATAGAAGAAATATCTTCTATGGTTACTGTTTTAATTGTTCTAACTTTGGCCATAAAGCTATGTTTTGCAGGCAGCGGTATGACAAGAGAAATTCATACAACACCCAAAGACGGGACAGGGTTCATCCTCCCGATGATGTTGTTCTCACAAATAGTTTTTCTCTTCTGGAAGAAGATTATGGGTATGAAGACTCAGATTATGTGGAAGAAAGTTTTAAAAGGCCATCAGTGTCTTATGCTCAATCCAATATCTCATGGAAAGAAAAGAAGAAAATCGAGAAATCCAATCTTGCGGAAGTAGCCCTCAAAGCTACAAAGAGTAGCAGCACCTGGATTCTTGATAGTGGATGTTCTTCCCATATGACAGGAAATGCTGACCTTCTGAAGAACATTGAAAAGAAGGTTGATGGAACAGTACGGTTTGGTAACGATGGCGCTTTGAAGATTAAAGGCAGTGGGAATACTGCTCTCGCCAACGGAGAGCTGAAAAAGACTGAAGTTCTTTATGTGGACGGTCTACGCCATAATCTCCTCAGTGTAAGTCAACTCTGTGACTCAGGGCTCATAGTAACCTTCAATCAAAAAGGCTGCACTATAAAAGGAAAAACAGGGAATTCTCTTATGAAAGGTTGTAGAACAGATGGAAATTTATATCAGGTTGACAGCAAAGTGAACTCTTGTTACTTGTCTGTTGACGAAGAAAACAATTTATGGCATCGAAGGCTGGGGCACATTAACCAACAAGACATGGAAAAGATATCTAAGCTGAAGATAGTCATGGATATTCCCATTCTAAAACGCGAACGGGAAAAATCTTGTGATGCCTGTATTCGTGGGAAGCTGGTCTGTAATTCGTATCGTCCAAAGAAGAAAAGGGCATCACATCTTCTTGATCTCATTCACACTGATGTATGTGGCCCAATAAATGTTGCTGGAACCTATGGAGAGAGGTACTTCGTCCTTTTCATTGATGATTATAGTAGAATGGCTTGTGTAATGGTGATTCACAGGAAGCGACAAGTACTTGATTGCATGAAAACTTATCGCCAAATTGCCGAGAATGACACTGGACGGTCAATAAAAGTCCTACGATCGGACAATGGAGGGGAATACACATCCATTGAGTTTGAAAACTACCTAGAGAAACATGGAATACAGCATGAGGTAGCTGCTGTGAGAACTCCACAACAAAATGGAGTTGTTGAGCGTCGAAATCGACAGGTCAACAATATGGCCAGGACTATGTTGATTGAGAGTGGTATCTCTCGCCATTACTGGAAGGAGGCTGTTGAAGCTGCAGTTCACATTCAGAATCGAACAGGGCTCTACATGGGAGAAACGAAGACACCGTACGAATTATGGCATGGAAGGAAGCCTTCCTTGAAATACTTTCGGGTTTTTGGAAGCAAATGTTTCATCCGAAATAAAGAAGGAAACCAAGGAAAGTATGGTGATAATGCTGATGAAGGAATTTTTCTTGGGTATCCAATGAACAGTAAAGCTTACAAGTGTTTCAATAAACGCTTGGGGAAGATTGTGGTAAGCAGTGATGTTAAGATAATTGAAGAGAAAACCACAAATGCTTCAAGGACGCCATATGCGGATGTGATGGACAATCAGGAAGAAAGTGAACGTGAAGAAAACACAAACACAGAGATAGAGGAAGTTGTTCAAAACTCTCAGCAGTCACATCATGATGTTGACTCAGAAGAAGAATCAGAAGAAGAACCTATAGCTGAAAAGAATGCTACTGAATCTCTCAGGAGAAACCGAAGAGCTGAGATTGATCCATCCAACATAATTGGGGACATGAATGCACCCACTCAAACAAGGAGGATGAGAAATAACACACCTTCTGCATTTCTATCAGTTGTAGAGCCAACCTCATTTGAAGAAGCTGCAATGGATGAATCCTGGGTGAAAGCCATGAATGAAGAGTTAGATCAGATTGACAAAAATCAGACGTGGGATTTGGTCCAGAGACCCAAAGGTCACAATGTGATTGGCACCAAATGGATTTTCAAGAACAAGTTTGATGAGCATGGCAATGTTATCAGAAACAAGGCTCGACTAGTATGTAAAGGGTATTCTCAGATTGAAGGTGTTGATGTTGAAGAAACCTTTGCTCCAGTGGCTAGATTGGAGTCAATCAGGCTATTCCTTTCCATGGCTCTCCAAAGAGGATATAAAGTATACCAAATGGATGTCAAGACAGCATTCTTAAATGGTGTACTCGAAGAAGAAGTCTACATTGAACAACCAGTGGGTTTTCTTCTTGGTGCTGATGAATCAAAGGTATGCAAGCTAAAGAAAGCACTTTATGGATTAAAACAGGCACCAAGGGCATGGTATTCTAGACTAGATTCGTATCTCAAAAAGCTGGAATTCAAAAGAGGAGGAGTTGATCACAATCTCTATGTGAAGAATTCTCCAAAAGATCAGTTCATGGTTCTTGTTTACGTCGATGACATTATATTTGGTGGCAGCAAACAGAAATCAGTGGATGAATTTGCCAATCATATGAAATTAGAATTTGAAATGTCAATGATTGGGGAGCTCACATATTTCTTGGGACTACAAGTGACTCAGAGGAAAGACTACACTTTTATCTCTCAGGAAAAGTATGCAAGAGAGCTGCTGAAGAAGTTTAACATGCAAGACTCCAAACCAATGTCAACTCCGATTGCAGTTGGAACCAAACTTGGGAAGCATGAGGATGGGAAATCTGTAGATCCCACCCTGTACAGGAGAATTATTGGGAGCCTATTGTACCTGACAGCGACACGGCCAGATATTGTCTTTTCCACATGTCTTTCTGCCCGCTTTCAGAGTAATCCAAAAGAGGAACACATGACAGCAGTGAAAAGAATCATGAGGTATATTCAAGGTACTTACAAGTATGGATTATACTTTGCTGTAGGAAGGGATAGTGAATTATCCGCATTTTCTGATGCTGACTGGGCTGGCGATGTTGTGGACAGAAAGTCCACCAGTGGTGGAGCATTCTTTATCGGAAATAATTGTGTTGGCTGGTTGAGCAAGAAACAAGAAAGTACTTCTCTTAGTACTGCTGAAGCTGAGTATATATCTGCCACAAAGTCATGCACTCAACTGCTATGGATGAAGCAACAATTAACAGATATTGGTGATGAGGTAAAGCAGCCAATGGTGATCTACTGTGATAACAAAAGCGCAATTGATCTCACGAAAAATCCGGTTCAGCATTCTCGTACAAAACATATTGAAATACGGTATCATTTCATCAAAGAAAAGGTTGAACAAGGGGTGATTAGACTGGACCATGTGGGAACTGATAAGCAGGTAGCTGATATCCTGACAAAGCCACTGTCAGCAGCTGTGTTTGAAAAGCATCGGTTGAACCTAGGTGTTCAACCACCTCCTGCTGCATAAGGAGGTTTCGAAACTCCCCTCTCCCCGTTTGTTTTAACTGTTTTTATCTGCTTATGGCTGTGATGCAGGTTTATGGGGGAGATACTATCCAGGGGGAGTATGGATTGAGCTGAACGTTGAACAAACTTTTCGGTCTTTGGTTTTATTGTCAATGGGGGAGAAAGGAATAAATTCACGGCAAGAGAATTCAAGGCAAGAAATTCACGGCAAGAAATTTACGGCAAGAAATTCTTCTGTGATGGAAGTGTAAGATTGTGATGAGAAGTTTAATAAGGATAACATCGGGCGTCATGGAGAATTTCAAAACACTAAGACCCAATTCAAGCTTCCTCTCTTGTTTTCTACACCGAGCATTGCTCACGTAGACTTAGAGTGTTGGCTGAGTTGATTCTTGCGTTTTGGATTTGCTCATGGTTGGAGATCTATTGAATTTATTCTGATTGCCAACAAACCCAAAGGGGGAGATTGTTGGAACCAGGTTCTTCAAATCATGATTTGGTGTATGGTTTGTGTTTGTTGTCAATCCTCAGTGGAAGTTCCGAATGTGTTCCAGCAAAGTGATCATACAGTTCAAGCAGACAACAGTTTTGAAGGTGGCGCTGTTTCCCAGTGTTTGCCAAATTTTTGGGCCTCAAAACCGGAAAATGAAGACATGGATTGTCTGCAAAAGGAGGTTCGCAGAAAAAGGAAGTGGTGCGCGAAATTTTAGAGGCTTGCGCGAAATACTTATGTTAGGCGCGAAAAATAGCGGGATGCGCGAAATAGGGGATCAAGGTTTTTCGCGCAAATAGTGTTTCGAAATCAGTTCGGTGAAAAATGGCAAAGGCATGGGCTGCGCGGAAAATAAGGGTTGTGCGCGAAATACTTAAGCTGGGCGAAAGATTACGCGCCAGATGAGAGGTTTTCTGCGCCGAAGGGGATTTTGCGCGCAGTGGTCTCAGTCGCCTATAAATATGAGGTGACCCCCTTCATTCGCGTGGTTGGAAGACTTAGAGAAGATCCGAGGTCTGATGCGCGAAAAAGGATCGCGTAAAGGAGCTTGCGCGAAATATTTGGAGTTGCGCGAAAAAGGGGATTTTTGCGCGAAATATTTTTCCGCGCCAAAAGAAAATGTTGCGCGCAATAGGATGATTTTGCGCGCAAATGGTTGATGTTTCGCATATTTTTCAGTAAGGTTTGTCTGCACGTTTTGGTTATCCAGTTCAGTGGTTCTGTGCGTTCTAGTGCATCTCTTCCGGACTTCGATGCAAGCAGAGTCTCGTGCTGAGCAGAGGCAAAGACTTCAATGCAAATTTATTGAAGAGACCTTCACGTCTATAAACTGAGTGAGACTTCACCAACGGCAGTGAGCCAGGGGGAGTCAACGGGAGTGACCCGAGGGAAGAAGTGAGCTATCCCTAAACCTTATGTAAAGGCAGTGAGCCTGGGACAGAGTGTCTGTACCCGAACTTTTGTATCCGCAGCTAGTGAAGCATAGTGGATTTAGGTACGACCGACAATCTGTCGGCGTATGCTCCTTGGACGTAGCCCTTAGTGGTGAACCAAGTAAAAATTGTTGTGTCATCTCTCTGCATGTGAATGTTTAATTGCTGATCATATCCTTCATACAGGTTTAAGAAGTTCCTGCCAACGTGGGAACAAGATCCACAACTTTAAGAAGAAAAAGTTGCCACCCTGATTCACCCCTCCCCTCTCAGGGTGTCCCAGGGTCCTTCATATGCTGATTTATGTGAGATCCCTACTTCCATGGAAATATTAACAGAACATAATGATGATCATGTTGAAGACATAGTTTGTGCCATAAGGAACGATCACGACGAATGAATTTGGGAAAACAATCCATTTGTACATTCCTAAAATTACAGGTAACATATGTTTATTTCTTGTTTACATTTATTTTTTCCATAAATGTTAGATATTGTAAGTTTTTTATTTATTAAAACATGTTTTAAAATAAAATAAGTATATGTTTTTGTTTGTTTTAAGTTTGTTTAGTTTACTTTATCATGTTTATAACCATTACATGAATTTTAAAATGCTTATTTTTGTTCACTGACAATTACTTTACCATGTTTACAATGTTTACCAGGTTTACCATTTTTACCATTTTTACCATCTTGACCATCTTGACCATCTTTGTCATCTTTACCATTGTTTAACATGCTTACCATACTACCAATGTTTACTATTATGTAACTTAGTACACTTTTCTATTTTCTGATTACAGTAGTATTAAAATATTTGAATTTGTATATTTGTGAACTGACGTTTGTTTTTTTGATTTGAAGGATAATGACAGATCATTCAGATGATCAACCACATGATTCTGGAGAGGAGCATATTGCTGGTCATACCTCTGGGGATGAACATTCACATGCTCCTATTACGACAAAGAGTTCAAAGGTTGGTAAACGTGGGTGCACACGTTTACCAAAATTATCATTTGCCCGTACGCAGGATCAGAGGATATTCGTTGAGTTCGATGATGATGATATTCCTAGAGGTCCGAATGCCAAAGATTTTAAGAGTTTTGTTGCAACTCAAGCTAAGACCAAAGTAAGCATTCTGTATGATGATTGGAGAGGTGTGGATAAAGCGATTATCTCTCAGTTGTGGGAGATGATTTTGGTAAGATCTTTTGTCATTGTTTGACCATTCTTTTAATGTTTCTAGTATATATAATATGTTTAACCTCTTCTTTATCAGATGAAATTTGATATTCTTGACACTGGAGGAGTCAGGAAGAAATGCTTATCGTTGGCTGCCAGGAGATGGAGGGATTTCAAATCAACCCTCTCATCTGATTTCATTTATGGTCATAGGAGTCATGACAATCCATGTCGTATATATCATTTTATAGATGAAGACACATGGAGACAGTTTTTTGAAAGTAGAAAAAAAGAGTCATTTCTGGTAAGGGCAATGTAAACTTTTATAAACTTTCTTATATAAATGATTTTATTAATGTTTTGTTAATGATTTCTTATTCTTAAATTACAGCAAACAAGGAAAGCTCATCAGGAGATCCAATCTAAAAATGTATACCCTCACAGTTTATCTCGGGGAGGGTATGCATTATTGGAAGAACAAATGATGGCGAAAAAATTTCAACTAAGAGCTGAGTCTTCAAGCTTTGGAGAGGTGGCCCCTCCATCCCCTCCATCTAGACATGAAAAATGGAAGAGAGCTCGGAAGGGAAAAAAAGGGAAATATCTTTCGGAAGAATCAAGAATCGTAGCTGAGAGGATTGTAAGATATATATTTAATTTATTTAAGTTAACTTTTTTCTTCATATAAGTTTCAATCCTTACAGAAATGTTCAATTAATTAATACAGGACTCTCTTGAGGAGCAGAGTTCAGAGGGGACATTTAGAGCTACTGGGAGGGAAGATATTTTATTTGCAGCATTGGGAAGGCCCGAACATCCTGGTCGTGTAAGAGGATATCCGGCAGGTGTATCGGTAAGAAAAGTGTTTCCACGTTCTTCAACTTCTAACATTGAGGGGGTTTATAAAAAAAATAGAATCCTTGGAGCACTACTGGAAATTAGATCTTTCCCAACGCTTCTATACCAACGGTTTGCAAAAACCGTTGGTATAGGTCCCCTTTCCCAACGGTTTGTCCAAACCGTTGGGAAAGGCCCCCAAATTGGCCACTTTTCCCAATGGTTTGGCCAAACCGTTGGGAAAGGTAGACCTATCCCAACGGTTTGGCCAAACCATTGGGAAATGTCCCCAAATATGCCACCTTTCCCAACGGTTTGGCCAAACCGTTGGGAAAGGTGGCCCCAAAATTCAACATACTACACAGAATCAAAATCTCAACCAAAGACCTATACCAACGGTTGTTAAAACCGTTGGTATAGGTCTATACCAACGGTTTTAACAACCGTTGGTATAGGTACTTTCATTTTTTATCAGACCTTCATACCGAGAACATTATATAAATCAAAATTTAAAATATTTATGAGAATACATATATATATTTATGTAATTATGATCACAAAAGTCATGTTAGGTTAGTGGTTGAGTCGTTCAATGATAAACGAGGGGTCCTGGGTTCAAATCCCCGCGGATGTTTTATTTTTGGAATTTATATACCAACGGTTCCATTACCGTTGGTATAGATTTCATATTATCTATACCAACAGTTTCCAAAACCGTTGGCATAGGTCTATACCAATGGTTTTTGGAAAACCGTTGGTATAGAACTATCCCAACGGCTTACTTGGCTACGGTTCTCCAAACCGTTGGTATAGGCTATACCAACGGTTTGGTGGCCTATACCAACGGTTCCAAACCGTTGGTAAAGGTTAGTTTTCCAGTAGTGGAGGCTGAAGTTCAAAATATTAATGCGACGATGGAGGACAAGATTAGAGATTCGGTGTAGTCTATGTTTGCAGAAATGCAAAGACAATTTCAGACTGCAGCTCCCACTCCTCCACCTCCCCCTGCAGACCCCATTATTTATCCTCCACCTCCGCCAGTAGCTCCCACTCCCCCACCTCAGCCTGCGGACCCCATTTTTTATCCTACGCCTCCGTCGCAACTTCCTACATATTGTGAGTTGTATGTTGATGATTCTCAACATCATATAGTAGCATACGGGTTGGTATATTGTATAGGAGATACAGTTCATCATCAACAATTAGAGGTAGAGAATCAGAGGGTCACTGTACAAGATATTATAGATAGATCAGCTAGGGTACCAATACCTACAGATGAGGTGGCGACAGTTGGACAGAGTATTGGCCATTTTTTAGTTTGGCCATCCAGACTTCTTCGACTCATTACCATAGAGGTATGAATGTTATATCTTTTATTTTATTTGTTTATTAAAGTTGTTTTATCATTTGAAAACTACTATATTTTTCAATTTTTTTTTCACAGGAATACTTCAAAGGTAAAGAAATACTGTATAGACAACAACAAAGACAACAGACTATGACATCAGATACAGATTCCAGTGGTCTTGACATATTTTCAAGATATTCACATTTGTTGTTGGGTTTTTATGAGTTTCCAATGGAATCTCATGTTTGTGGACGTGAAATAAGTGTGGGGATTACAAAAACTAATATCATGGAGCTTGTTACTGGAGATAAGTTGGGCCTCAACGTGGTGCAAATTTTTTCCATGTAAGTCTTAACACCTTTTCCCTGCGTTATATTTATTAAAAATGTATACTTATGTATGTTTTGTATTAGGTATATTTATAAAATTTGTGAGAGGAATGAGCTGACAGAAGTATATGGATTCATGGACCCGCAATTGATTTCCCCTGAAGCATGTGCATTGAATGAGGAACAAAGAATGGTTTATATTGCTGAAAGATTTGAAAAGAATATAATCACACAATGTTGGATGATGCCTTTTTGTGAGAGGTATGAAACACATTTCTCTCAAAGAGTTAATTATCTTTTAACATAAAAAACCACTAACATTAAATTTCCTTTTATCAGTGATCATTGGATGTTAGGGATTTTTTGCCCAAGGGAGAAAGCTCTTTATTGGATATGCTCTGTTCATGGTGATGTGCGGGAAAGTTTTAAGAATATATTGGAAAAGTAAGTTTCAATTTCTCAATAGTTTTATATATTATAATGAATTTTAAATTTACCCCATTCGTATTATTTTCTAACAATGCATGGGTCTACTTTCGAAAAAACACAAAGAAAAGAAATGTAAAGATCAAATATGTAAATGCGAAGGTAAATTTCCATTTATAATTTGTACTTTTTGATTTATTACATAAAAATAATATATTGAATTTACACTCATTCAAACAGAATTGTCATGAACAACAAGGCCTCATCGAATGCAGATATTATATGTTAATATTTATGTATGAAATAATAACAACTGGGACAGTTGTGAATTTTGACATGGTACGATTTCCTCTTAAACTTTGCCATAATATTTCAATTTGATTTATTCATTATACATGTTAACTATCTTCTTTTTCATTTGTAGCTTTTTGATGACCCTCAACCCTATACTGCTGAAGACATCAAACACGTACAAGTGGAGTGGTCAAATTATTTTACAGGTTTGATTGAATTTTAGTTGTTTGTAATGTAAAATGTAATTTTGAATATTGTCGTTTTAATTGTGTATTTGGTAGTTGTTTAGGTTGGATTTAGTTTTTTTTGAAGTTGACAGTGTAAGTTTTGAATGTTATATAAGTGAATGTTTAATTTTGCTATACTTCTTATTTTGGTCTACTTTTGATGGTTTTTCTGGTATGGATTTGGGTATGTGGGGGAGGGGTTCCAAGGGTGTGGGGGTGTGTTCAGTGGGGTTGGGGGGTGTCCAGCGGTCTGGGAGGGCTGTCCGGTGGGGTGGGGGGGCAGTCCTGGGGGGTGGCAGGGATGTCCAGGGGTGTGGGAAGGCGGTCCAGGGGTGTGAGAGTGTTGTCCAGGGGTGGGGGGGGGGGGGTTGTCCATGGGTGTTTGGGGCTGTCCAGGGGTGTGGTGGGGGCTGTCAAGTGGGGTGAGGGGGTGCTGTTCAGGCGGGTGGGGGGTTGTCGAGGGGTGTTTGGGGGTGTCCGTGGGTCGGGGGGCAGTCCAGGAGTGTGGTGGGGGCTCCAATGGGGTGGGGGGAGGGTTGTCCAAGGGGTATACATGAGGGTGGGAGCTCCAATGGGGTGGGGGAGGGCTGTCCAGGGGGTATACATGAGGGTGAGGGCTCCAACGGGGTGGGGGAGGGCTGTCCATGGGGTATAAATGAGGGTGGGGGCTGTCTAGGGGGTAAGTTTTATATGTTATCTATGTATATGCTTAATTTTGATCTACTTCTATTTTTGTGGTACGATTTCTTGATTTGTTTTCTGGTTGATTCTGGTGGAGAGAAGATGACTGCATTCTGTTTAAAAAAAAAATTGGGTTTATCACGTCGGTTATTAAATAACCGACGTGATAAAATGCCTGGAAAATAGTTTATCACGTCGGTTATTTAATAACCGACGTGATAAAATGCCTAGAAAATGTTTATCACGTCGGTTATTTAATAACCGACGTGATAAAAGGCCTGGAGAATGGTTTATCACATCGGTTATTTAATAACCGACGTGATAAAAGGCCTGGAGAATGGTTTATCACGTCGGTTATTTAATAACCGACGTGATAAAAGGCCTGGAGAATGGTTTATCACGTCGGTTATTGAATAACCGACGTGATAAAAGGCCTGGACAATGGTTTATCACGTCAGTTATTGAATAACCGACGTGATAAACCGCCTCCCGCCGGTTTATCACGGCGGTTATATAATAACCGACGCGATAAACCCCCCTCCCCCGGTTTTTCACGTCGGTTTTATAAGAACTGACGTGATAAACCACGCTCACCCCGGTTTATCACGTCGGTTCTTATATAACCGACGTGATAAACCCCCCTCACCGTAGTTTATCACGTCGGTTCTATATGAACCGACGTGATAAACCCCCCTCGCCCCTATTTATCACGTCGGTTGTTTAATAACCGACGTGATAAACCATTTTCCAGGCCTTTTATCACGTCGGTTGTTAAATAACCGACATTATAAACCCTTCCCATTTTCTTTATCATGTCGGTTCTAAAATAACCGACGTGATAAACATCGTGATTTTATGTTTTTGACGTCGGTTTTTAAATAACCGATGTCAAAAACCTTATTTATAACATCGCACGTATTAACGTCGGCTAGAAACCGACATAAAAAATGAAAAATAACCGACGTAAAAAACGTTTTCTGCACTAGTGACACAACCCAAAATTCCCTTTTCAAAACCCCCTTTTCATTTTGGATTTCAAAACCACCTTCTTTCAAGGGCACTTTCGAAATACCAAACCCACTTTTCAAACCAAATTCAATTTCCAAAATCATTTCCCCATTTCAAAATCACTTTAGAAAAACAAGGTCAAGCCTTTAATTCCAAGCACACGCCCCAGTAATCCCATGAACCGCTGCACATGTCTTCATCCACTTTCATCCATACGCACCAACACACAGTTCCCATGCATTCCCTCACATGTGAGAACGTTCATAGAGTACCTGAGGTTTCACCCAAACCATTTCTCTACCAATTCCAAGCAAACACCAGATTTTTAGAGCAAGAGCTTTCGTTTTTAAAACCCATTTCACGAATTTAAATCTATTTAAAATAATTCATTCTCATTTTAAAAACCCTTTTCGCTTTCAAAAATGTTCTTACACCAACCAGAACCATGATGACAGTCAACTTGCATCAAACTACCGGAGTGAGGGACTAGTAGTCATGCTTAGCCTAGCGATATGGTAGTGGGCCATGCCCCAAGTAAGCGTCAACAACTAGAAGGAACTTAACCAGTGTACTCAGACTCCACATGGGTCACTACTCCATGTGAAATCATGATGTAACATCGGCTTGCCTTCGTTGTCATCCTTCAATCTAAAACAAACCAGAACGAGACAAGGACTCAATTCTCAGACTACCCCTGACGACTCGAGGTTCAGAATGAGCGATGGTTCATGAAGTCCTTCCCATACCTACCTCCCGAGTCCCGAAATTCCTAATCTCCATCTATCGGACACCCCAAATAACAAGTCCCCCCTTTGATACCATTTTGTCATGAACCAACCCCCCCTTTCTGAATCGTGCCTTTTTCTTAAAAGTGTGTTTGGCCCTTGTCTAGGTTTATCTTGGTTTAGCTGTGTTCATTTGGAGATGTAAGCACCTCTGGATGAATCAATGTTTGCGGTTATGCTCGGATTTACTGCTTGGGGTAAGTTCAGCTGGGAGGTTTTTCTTTAGTGTTGGGGTTTTTTTGTCTGGGTCGAGAGTTCCAGGTTTCAGTGAAGGTGTTGTTCAGTAGTGATGTAGAACTTAGTTTGGATCAGTTGAGAGTTCCCGCATCACCCCCCTTCCCGGGGTGATATGTTTGAGTGTTAAAATTTCCGCACTAGTTGAGTTCTTGTTGTGGGGAGAACTCTCTCGTGTTCTCCCGCTCTCTTGTATTGTGGTCTCTTTCGGTTTCAATCGGGCATAGATTCTCGTTTTGTCTATTATTCAATTGGGTGACTTTCTGGGGGCAGAAAGTGTTTGTGGTGGGCAGAATTGTCACACCTGAATTTTTAAATTAATTTTTATCTAACTATTTCTTGGCTTCGGGTTCCCGCGCAAAGGTTTGGGTTGGGTCCCAGTATTATTTTTTTGTCATTTACCAATTCTAGTGGGCTTCAGACCCATGCGCGGTCACTGCACAGTGGATGATAGCTGCACGGTCGGTCCGGGTGCCCGCACAAATGTCTAACGGTTGAAATAAATAAAGTTTTATGTGAGTAAGATGAGCTGAATATTTAAAACGTAATAATAATGTTATTATTGTGTAGATAATAATACTGTTATTATTAAGGTTTGTTAATAATAATTTTATTATTTATAAATTGTTTCTAATATAGTTAGTAATAAATTGTTATTATTATTTCATTATTTTCATTGTTATTTATATTATTATTGTTATAATTATTATTTTTTATTGTTATTAATTTTTTTTATTATTATATTTCTTATGGTTATTTTTTATTATTTTTATTTCTGGTTTTATTATTATTATTATTATTATTATTATTATTATTATTATTATTATTATTATTATTATTATTATAAAATGAAAAAAGAGAATAGGAAACCCTAATCCCGTGGCGTCCCCCCCTTGTTTCTTCTATTTGGGTTTCTTTAGCAGGCTGTTTTCTTCATTTCAGGCTTCATCAAGACTGCATCTATTCTACGACTTTGATCCACTATTTTTCTAAGTATTACTTTTGAGATCCCTTTCATTTTTGGGGAGTCTCTACCGTGTACTTATCTATTTTAGTGGATCCCTCTTTCTGGACTAGGTCCCGTGATTTTTTCCTTTTGGGTTTTCCACGTAAAAATTCTGGTGTCAATTTTATTTTCTGCATCTGTTTTTGTCGTTACGCATCCGCTGTTTGAGGGAAAGATTTCTCCGCTGCGCGTTCGTGTTTTTTTTTGTTTGCGCGTTCATCGCTTGCCATCTTTCCCAACATCGTGCTCGCCCTAGCCGCCTCGGCTCTCGACCGCCAGCCAACCTTCGGTCCTTCTTCTTCTCCCCGCGACGCGCGGTGCTCTTGACTCGCACACCTCTTACAGGTCCGCGTTCTCCCCCAGCCACCTCCGGCCCCTCCGCGCTCGCCCCCAGCCACCTCCAGCCCCTCCGCGATTTGGCTCTCCGCCTCTCGCCCCCTTCGGGTCCCCGCCGCCCTCATCTCATGCTCCCCGGGGAAGTCTCGGTACGGCAAAGCCTAAGACACCAACCCCTTTTATCAGAGCTTTTTTTAGTAGTGCTGATAAATTGAGGTCCTTATCAACGCTTTTTTTTACTAGTGCTGATAAAAGGTATATTTCAAAAAAAAAATCATTAAAAACAATATATTAATAATAAATATAATATATATGTATTAAATATGTTTTAGATAAGCATAAATAAGCATTTATACTTAATATATAAGGTATTTAGTGAAATTTGCTTAAAACTAATTAAAAAAAATACTATTAATTAATAATTTTGCTAATTATTATCGACTAATAGTCATTTAATAACAATTTAAAGACACAAAAAATCAAAAAAAAATTAATAAAAGATCTAAAATAAGTTAAAAACGTAACTCGAACTTCAAACGACCATAACTTTTGATTCGGGTGTCCGTTTGAGCTCTACCGCATATCAAATCGAATCCTACGATGATCTCTACGTGCTGGTGAATCAAGGGAACCTTTTGTCATACCTTTTGAGGCCAAAAAGGCCGAAAAGTCCTCCAAAACTGAGTTTTTAGTTGGGATATCCAATTTTTTTAATATTCGATGGATTTTCAACCTCGCTTAAGGGGGTCTTTTTTCCCTTTTTTAGTGGGGAGTGAATGTATTCCGAGGGATTACATTCGTATTGATATTAGGGATTTGAAATATTATCGTTTTTCACAATCCACTGTTATTTATACTGAAATATATAACAATATATACATATTTTTTTATATATTCACAAAAAAAAATTAATTTTATAAATAAATAATTAAACATATTTACATATAAAATATATTTCTCAATATATAAGGTTTATCTAAATTAAAACTCATATCCATTTTATTTAAAATACAAATATGTGAATATTTATATTCCTACATAATGCGTGTGTGTGTCTATTTGTGTGTGTTTGTATTAAAAAATTTAGATATATTATCTATATATTCTAACATATGTATATACATATTAATATATAATACATGTAAATATATATAAATATGTATAATTATACTTACAGATACACATATATAATATATATGTGTGTGTGTGTGTGTGTGTATTGTATATATGTACGTATGCATTTATTTATTTATAAACACCAAAAAATATATTTTATAAATGTATTTAATACTGATCTTATAAATATATATTAATATATGAATCATATACGAATGAAAAAATATAACTATATATATATATAAATAGATATAAATATATATTAATATACGAATAAATATATAAATATAACTATATATGTGTATATATATATATTGAGCTAATTTTATGTCTTTAAATTCAGTCTTTCTCCTACCTCTTCTATTTTATGACTTTTGACATGAAATCAACGTCAAAACAATATTAAATAGTGATGAATGTAATTGAATCAGATTAAATCAATCCAATTTATAGATTGAGGTTATTCTTAATGTGTATCTATTTAATCTCACACTCCTCTCTGAGATTTCAAGGCCATACAAATAAATTCAAATGAAATGGATTATATTTTTAGAATCTTTATTTCAAGAGATTTCAATAGACATATTATTTTTAATTTTTTGAATTCAAGTTCGGAAGCGAATTTAGAGCGAGGTTTTATCATTATTTTTTATTAACATTTTACACACATCAAACAGTGAAGAAAAAAAATTTAAAATAATATACGATTATTTACATTATAAATAAATGAGTCCAACAAGACTATGAATGGAACGATCCCATGTAAAAAATTAAAGATATTGACAAGAGAAATATTTATGAATTATACCGCCTCTCAGAATTTCTTGGTCCATAATAAATGATTTTGATACTGAATGTTATATTTTTTAAATCCTTGTATCAAGAAAAATTTAACAATTTTTTTGAAAAAAAGTCAAAGCGCCAATTGAATTGACGCTTGACCAACCCAGATTCCCAAATATAAAAACCCGACACCCCTTTAACTAAAAAAAATTAAAAAACCCCACCTGCTAAAATTTCCTCTCTAAGATTTTAAGGCTATACAAATAAATTCAAATGAAATGGATTATATTTTTAGAATCTTTATTTCAAGAGATTTCACTTGACATATTATTTTTAATTTTTTGAATTCAAGTTTGGAAGAGAATCTAGAGGGAGGTTTTATCATTATTTTTTATTAACATTTTAGAGACATCAAAGAGTGAAGAATAGAATTTAAAATAATATATCATTATTTATATTAAAAATAAATGAGTCCAACGAGACTATGAATGTAACAATCCCATGTAAAAATTTAAAGATATTGACGAGAGAAATTTTTATGAATCATACCATCTCTCAGAATTTCTTGGCCCATAATAAATGATTTTGATACTAAATGTTATATTTTTTAAATCCTCGTATCAAGAAAAATCTAAAAATTTATTGTTTGTATGAATAGAACCAACAAAAATCTGTGATTTTTTAAAATCCTTGTATCAAGGAGAATCTAAAAGTCAAACCGCCAATTGAATTGGCGGTTGACCAACCCAAATTCCCAACTATAAAAACCCGAGACCCGTTCCCCTTTAACTAAAAAAAAGTTAAAGAAACCCCATTGGCTAGAATTGCCTGCTTCGCTTCGATCCCTTAGTCAATGTCAATGTCTGCATCGACTGCCCCCATCGCCGCCAAGAGGAACGACATTGAGTTTCTGCCTAGAGAGTCCGGCGGCTTCGATGCCGACAAGTGTAATTGCGGTAGGGATATGAAGAAGGGTAGTGGAAGTTCCGCTGTCTTGCATCGCTGAAGCCGGAGGGTAAGTGTGCGGTCTGAGAAGCCGAGATGGCGAACCCTACTTTGCATGTGCACCAATATTCTATTGTTCCTCCTGCTTCAAGGGTTCCAGACGGCAAAGAAGTTGCAATTACAGGTGGATTCGGCGGATAGGAAGTTTGTGGATGAAATTGGGGGTTTAAAGTAGGAGTTTAATAAGAAGATCGAGGAGATGAGCGTTGAATTGGCGAATGAGGTGCAGAGGTTGGATTCTAGGAGAAAAGGTCTGGAGAACACTGTGACCGAAATGAATAATAAAAGGATTACTTTGGATGATGCGAGAGGTGCATCCAAGATGGTTGTTGACAAGGAGATTGAGAGGCATGCTGCAGACGGGGTTGAGATGGTTGATTATGCATTGGCATCTGCTGGGGGCACAGTTGTTCTGCATTCAAAGCCCCTGATCACCAAGAAGAGTGGTGCATGGTTTTACTTTAAAAAATCAAAGGGGGTTCACAGTGACGCGGTGAAGATGCTAAAACCTAACTTTGGTGAGCCGACCGAGTGTTTTTCACTGAAAGGAAGCAGTGAGTTTGTCCAGATCAGGCTGAGGACAACTATAGTTTCAGAGGCTATTACCTTGGAGCACGTGAGTGAGAGCGTAGCTTATGACAGGTCAAGTGCGCCCAAGGAGTGCCGGATCTCGGGGTGGATGGAGGGTCCCAACCCAAAGTCCACGGACGGTCCGGATGGAAAGATCCCGCTCGTTGAGTTCCCTTATGACCTCTAGAGGAGCAATGCGCAGACCTTCAAGGTGGTGGATTCTGGTGACTCGGGCCCGGTGGACATGCTCTAGCTCGACATTGCGTCAAATCATGGGAACCCTGAGCACACCTGCATCAACCAGCTGCGAGTGCATGACCGTGAACTGAGCTCCCTTCCGCCTTGACCTGGCCGCACCGCTCCCAGTCTCTGATTTTGGTTCTCAATTTTCTATTAGTCATTTAGGTCCAAGTGACCATTTTTCATGTAATTACAATTCAAATATTATGTGTTTAATTGAAGCACGTGTCATTTTTTATAGCTTTTAAAATAATTTTTTGATTAAATGAAACACATTGTTTTTTTTACTGAAATTTTATTTTTTATTTGATTTTCGAAGCACCCGCAGGATAACCGGCAGAATAAAAACACATAGGACGCCCGATTCAAGATTCGAAATTCAAAAAATCAAAGGATAACATAGAACCCAAGACCATCGCGATCCAGGATCACCCGATTCAATCGAAGTACCGTTGCCTGCAACCATCATCATGAAACCTACCGACGAATGTTGAGAAAAATCCACTTCTTAAGCCCCCATATCCATCTGGGGAAGTTCAGAAATACTGATGCAGGA
Source organism: Viscum album (assembly GCA_963277665.1). Classification (NCBI taxonomy): domain Eukaryota; kingdom Viridiplantae; phylum Streptophyta; class Magnoliopsida; order Santalales; family Viscaceae; genus Viscum; species Viscum album. The sequence goes on from OY728150.1 coordinate 123,560,567, forward strand.
TGTGACCCACAGAACCGGCAGAGACATCCCTTCCATAGGTGGGCCCGCTCCACAAAATTGAAAATGCGATGTCCCGCCCTCACCTTGGTTGAACAGAATAAACTCTCTGCTAAAAGATGCTAGACTGAGAGGAGGAGAACCAGAAGAAGACGCCTCTAAAGCCTTAGCGGGAAGGGAGACACCCACCCCTTTTCCACGATCATTGAACCTCAAAGAGAGCCGCAACGATGGGAAACGCCCAGCGGGTCTCGGAAACCCCTGAGACACCTGCCCCCGGGCCTTGCGACAAACCTGCACAGAGTGCCTAGAAATACGATAGAACGAGAAGTAATGGGGAAAATAGGGTAGATCAAGGCCTGACGAAGATCATGCATCCCTTTAATCCAAAGCACAACGATATTGTTGTGAACGACATCGATGACCGCCGCAAAAACCATACATGAAAAACCCAAAGCCGAAGCAGTGAGAGGGATGGGGTGGAGCAGATAGCCGCCGCAAGCGGATTAGGAAAAACCCTAGAGGAATGGAAGAAGAAGCCTGAAGGACCGAGGGAGCCGGGAGGGTGTGGCGCCATCATTATAAACACACCGTTTCTTATTATTTTTGAACTAACATGAACGATATTATACCCATGATTATTTATAGGTTGGATATTAAGTTCTTAATTAAAGCACATATTAATTAATTATTTTTTATAAAACTACTAAATAATATGTGCTTTATTAAAGCACATATTAATTAATTATTCAGTATCCAGATCACATCTTATGGGTTCACCATTAAGAAATATTTCATCTGAAATCACACCATATATAGCATTGTTGTGATATATCACTAATTTTTTGTAGATAAAATGGTTATCTTCATGAACAGTAATAGTAACTCAATTCAATGGTTCAAACAAAAGGGTTCAAAAATCAAGATTGGAAGATCAATTCAGAGAAAAATCAAAGTGATATGGCTATGCAAGAACTGTAGAAAAAAAGGAAATGGTAAAAAAGAGTTTACATGAAAGAGACATAGAAAATCAAAAAATGAAAATACACATGAACATGAAAAATGAAGTGTAGGTAATAAACATGAAAAATATTCGATCAAAAGGGAGAAATATATATCAGATTAGCAATTTTACACTACAAAATAAAAAACAATCATTAATATATTTAAAAAAAATATGCTCTAATTTCAATCCAATTTGCAGAACAAAATTGAATTAGAAAGTAAAACCAAAGTGGGAAATTGATCTTGAGATCCATATTTCAAAAAAAAAAAGATATGTACCTTCTCCTTCCACTAACTCAAATACACTTTAGAAACTACTTCGATGCTAGTAGATCATTTTCAGTGCAAACCATTGATGTTTTCATGGTTTCTTAGATCCATAGATATTTCATATCAACACTTTCAAGCAAGTCATAACTCTTGTATGATACAAAAAGGATGGAGAAGTATCAAAACATAAAGGAAACCAAAGCATCTATGTTATTTTTATTTAAAAAATAAAATTTAAAATCTCAAATAAAAGGAACCCCGTCATGAATTTTCAACACAACAATAGCCATGCTTTATAAATATACAACCAAAAAATATAAAAAAAAGCACGAGTGAATAAATAATTCTAAGACCCCATGAAATTTATACATTCAAATAAGATAACCTGTAAAAATGAAGCACAAAAATATCTATATGTGATTCCAAATTAGAATATATAACCCGCTGCCATTGGTTAATAGAGATCTTGAGATAAAGATGAAATTGAATCAGTACCTAAAATATTGATGCAGTGATTACCTAATATGGGGTCTTTGGTTTGCGATTATCTAAATAATTATTTATTGAAATGAGAAATTATCTGAAAAATAATATACAAATTGAATGATAGAGGGTTCATAGAACATACATGATTTAATGAGGAGAACATATTTTCAGGGTTAACGTGAAGTAAAACGTAAAATGAATTTGACCTTATATAAATATTACTCCACAAATAAAGTTGATTTGAATGGGAATCAATTTATCTATATTTTATGTGGTAATAAAACCAGATAAATGCCTAGGAAGGAGATAGTTGTATGAAATTTAAAGAAAAGTTAAGTGAAATCAAATGTAGTGAAAAAATGGAACATGAAACATTATAAGGAAACTACACTAATTGGGTGAAAATTTACCATAGGATTTCAACTGGTGAGAAACAAATGGCCTTGAGTGGATATGGAATTGACTCTAGAATATTGTGAAATGGGTAGCCTAAACTAGAGATAGTGAATCTCCAAGGGTTTTGGCATGAAGATTAAGAGAACATAGATACCATCGATTGGAGATGAACGGGGTTTGTGGAGAAACAAAAATATTATGAAACATGAGAGGGAAATCGATTCGGGTTTTAAATTTATATGCTTAATACTACATAATATATTTATATTCATATATTTAATTTATAAAGTAAGTTAAATTTATGAGTTTCAAATAAAAAACTCAATGATTAGTATAGAAGACGTTAAATACAAAAATAAAATGAGAGGTAAAAATTGAATATAAATTTGTATACAATATACTGAATGTATTGAAGGTTGAAAGAAAAATATATAAAAATTATCCCATTATATAAAGGGAAACTCATTGATTTTTATTTCAGTTTCATCCCCAAAAGGTTCCTTATACATTGCCTCAAAAAGATTCTATACAAATTATAATGGAATGGTTTTGATATGATTTTTCCAGTTTCCACAAACTGTTACACTTAGATCCCTGAAACTACTTCAGTAGAAAACCATAATGATCTTAAAAAAAAATGGTTCATTACTAATAAAAATAATTCATCAAAAACTACTTAAATTTCATAATAATATTATACCATAACATGAATGAACCCCATTCGAACATCTCTAGGTCATTAACTTACTAGAAAAAATGATAGTAATGTAGAAAATAAGAAGCAATTGTGCAAAACATAAAAAATATTTATAGAATAAATGCATTATCCAAAACATACCTCTGGGACATTTAGAATCACTAAAAACTATGAAATTCACATAATTCATTTCCTAAACTATCATTTCTTTATACAAAAACATATCAAAGACTGCATCTAAAGGAAAAAATCTGTACATGGGTGAGCTTGACTCTAATAAATAATGGCATATTAATGAAATGTTCCCTATTTGATACATGTGAACAATGATCCTATATTTAATTGTGTTTTGATATAGAAAATCATCCTAGAAAAGACCTAGATTAGTCAAGTATACATGAAAACAATTAGAATATTTTTTGTTTTAAAAATATATTTCAACAGATAAATTTGCGTGGACTTTTGAAAAAATGAGATGGTTTCCACTTAGTGATAAGATTAGAGAGATTGAAACTAAAAATTGATTGTACAAGAACATAGGAAACATGGAACATATTTGAAATAATACCTTCATTGGAGTTTTTTTGTTTACAAGTAGAAAATTCAAAGAAAAGCTGAAGCGATATGAATATGAAAAAACTACAGAAAAAAAGGAAATGGGAAAAAAGAGTTTACATAAAAGAGATAGAAAATAAGAAAACAATGATACACATGTACATGAGAAAATAAAGTATAATGAAGAAACATGAAAAATATGTGATCGCAATAGGGAAATACATGTTGAGTTAACAATTTCAAGATAAAAAATAATAAACAATTTTGAATCTATTTTTAAAACTAGGGTCCAATTTCAAACAACTTTTCGCAAGAAAAAAGAAACTTAAAGAGTAAAACTAGAGGTGGAAATTGAGCTTGAGAGCCATCCTTCAAAAATAAAGATATTTAACTTCGCTTTCCACAAAGTCAAAAACACTTTATAAAATAGTTCAATGCTATTAGTTCATTGATATTGAAAACCATTGATGTTTTCACGGTCTCTTAGAGTTGTGGATGTTGCAGATAAACACTTGCAAGCATGTCGTAACTTCTGCAGGAAACAAAATGATGGTAAAGTATCAAGACATGCAAGAAGACAAAGAATATAAATTATTTATGTTTAAAAAAATTAAATTAAAATATCAAAATAAAATGAACCCCATCATGAATTTCAACATGACACAATCCATGCTTTACAAACATACAACCATAAAATTTAAAAAACCAAGAATAAATAATGTTAAGACCCTATGAAAGTTATGCATCCGAAAAAGATAACATAGAAACATGAAGCCCATAAAGATCTATATGTGATTCTAAATTAGTATATCTAAACCACTGTCATTGGTTAATAGAGAATGTAAGGATGAAGATGAAATAGAATTGGTACCTAAAACACAGATGTAGTGATTTCCTAATATAGTGGAATTAGAAATTATATATCTGAATAATAATACACAAATAAAATGAGAAATAGGGTTTTTATAGAACATAAATGATTTAATAAGGAGAACAACATATCAAGGTTAACACAAAGAAAAAGTAAAATAAACTTGAACTCATATATAGATCACTCAATGCATAAAATTGATTGGAATGGGAATCAATTTATCTATATTCAACGAGGTAATCAATCCAAATCAATTCCTAGGAAGAATGAGGGTGTATGAAATTTTAATAAAACATAAATTTAAATATAATTTAGAGAAAACAAATAGAATATGAAACATTATAAGGAAAATACGCTAATTAGGTTAAAAATTACCGATGGTGTTGGACAGGTGAGAAACAGATAGCCTCAATTAGATATGGCATCAACTCTGGGAGTGAGGAGGGGGGGTAAAGGAAGGTGTTGGGATGGGGGATCGATGGCGGGGAGAGGATGGGGGCTGAGTGGATGGGGAAGGCAGCGCACCGTGGAGAGGGGGTTGGGGAGGGGGGCTCAACGACGAGGAGAGGAGGGGGCAGGATGGGGGCTCGATGGGGGCTCAATGGTTGGGGGAAGTGGCACGATGCAATGAGGGGGATGAACGAAAAACAACAGCGATAGCTGGGGGAGGAGGCGCGGTGCAACGAGAGGGATCAATGACGGATGACAGTGGCAACTAGGGGAGGCGGCACGGCTCGGTGAGGGGGCTCGACATCAGACAACAACGAGGAGGTGGGGCGATACCGGGCTCGATGAGGGAGGGGGACATATGGGCGAGGAGTCAGAAAAACCCAACGACCTGCTTTCACCCTCCATGAAAGATAATTTTTCTAGTAGTGCTTCAACGATATTGTGTGGTTCTCTCTGCTCTTGAACGTCCTATGCAGTGATGTATTCTGGATGAGTTTGAGAATAATGATCTGGTAAGCTGCATGATAATCTGCTACAGGTTCGTGTTTGATGTCATGCAAAGAGGGAGTTATCACATACTCTATCATGAGAGGGACTATGATACTGTGAGGCCTTCATACTCCTGTAAAAAAAATAGAATTGAGATCTCACGTACATACACCGTCCTGCAAAGATGGAAGTGAGTGCATATCATGGGCCTTCTACATCGTCGTGGAGAAGGAGATTGAATTACCACATAACCCGTTACATGAGGAACTATGTTTCGGAGAAATGACTATGCGAAGTTGTGTGAACAAAGCTTATATGAAATCTGAATTGGTGTTTGAGTTTCAATATTTCACTTAAATGAAGGTAGAGTGAAACCATGAGCCTTTTAAGGCTTTGTAAGAATGCAGTGAGCACCAAAAATAGAGCATGCAGTGAAGAAGTTATGGGAGGTCTCTACCATATGCACGTATACAGTACGTTAATATAAGGTATTGTGGAAATAATGAGTTTCAAGAATAACATGTTCATGAAGAATCTCGATAACACATACATGAAACCCCCGATGCAGATTATGAGACTACGTGAAGGCTCTATGAGGTTATGCGATCACTCAAATCCAAGTACCTAAAGGAGGGATGCCATGGAATTTTCCATCATATAAAGGGGATACTTTTATAATCGGTCACAAAAATCACTAATAAAGTGACCTTTTATCATCACTAACAAAAGCACTGAGGGTACCTGTTTTCAACGTTTTTTTTCTAATGATGATAAATGTTCCCCATTTATCATCACTTTTTTTAGTGATTATAAAAGCGACACCTTTATTAGTACTTTTTTCTAGCACTGATAATGGTTGTAGTGAGTAATTTAATTTATATATCAAATCTGGGTGGAGACATATTTTTTGGGGGTACTGTAGAATCACTGTAGATAACACTGTAGCAGGTACTGTTTGGTACTATGGCAGCCGAAACTATTCATCCATCTGGGCCTTTGTGCCACTGGTTTGGTCCTCGGGTCCTGCAAGGCTTTTAGGTCACCCAAGGCCTTCAGACCAATTTTCTCTTAAGGCCATCGGGCCACCTCAAGGCCTTCGAGCCACCCCAAAAGACTTCAGGCCACATAAATTTGATCGACAACACTACTACAAAAAAGGGCAAGGGAAGCTCTACCCTTTTATCAGCGCTAAAAAAAGCACTGATAAATGGGGCCTTTATCAGCGCTAAAAATAGCGCTGAAAAAGGGGCCCTTTTAACAGCGCTAAAAAAGTGCTGATAAAGGTCCCCCTTTATCAGCGCTTTTTTTAGTAGCGCTGATAAAGGGGGGATTTATCAGCGCTTTTTCCTACCAGTGATAAATTTTATGTTTCAAAAAAAATCATGAAAAATAAATTATTGTTGTATAAGTATATTTATATTAATATAAATATAATATATATATTTTAAATATGTTTTAGATACGTATAAATAGACTATTACATTTAATATATAAGAAATTTATTGAAAATGGCTTCAAAATATTTTAAAAAATATTATTAGTTAATAATTTGCTAATTTTATTGATTAAAAATCATTTAATATTAATTTGAAGACACAAAAAATCAAAACAATTTATAAAATATCTAAAATAATTTAAAAATGTAACTCAAACTTCAAACGGCCATAACTTTTGATCCGAGTGTCCGTTTGAGCTCTACACCATATCAAATCGAAGCCTGCGACGAGCTCTACGCGTCGGTGACCAAAGAGAAGCTTCTGTCACATTTTTCAAGGCCAAAAAAGGCCCAGAAGGCCTCTAAAACTGAGTTTTTAGTCAGGATACCCCGATTTATTAACATTCAAACAAGTATAACTTCTGATCCGGATGCCCGTTAGGTCTGTACCACATATCATATTGAAGATTGTTTCATTTTTTTCGATTTGACTAGTTGTGGAGTTGAAACGAGCTTTTGGATTATAAGTTATGGTCGTTTTAACATTCTATGGATTTTTAAATACACATATATATGTATTTATTCGTAAATATATATGTGTGTGTGTGTGTGTTGTATATATGAATGTATGTATTTATTTATTTAATTATAAACATACATAAAAAACATATTTCATAAATGTATTTAAAACTAATCTTATAAGTATATATTAATATACAAATAAATATACAGATAAAAAATTATAACTAAAAATATATACATAAATAAATATAAATATATATCAATATACGAATGAATATATATAATACTAATATATGAATAAATATATTTATATTAATATGAATCTATATCAATATACAAATAAATATAACTATATATATATAAATAAATAAATAGATATATCATTAAATAGAGAAAAAAACGAAATGGCTTAGTGGTAAAGGTGCAGCCGCGAAAGGGGGGAGGTCGCGGGTTCGAGTTCAGGTGGAAGCAAAGGGGTGCGCGCATGTGAGGATGCGCGGGAAGGGCAGCGCGCGAGAGAGTGTGAGGGGGGGGGGTCTGCCTAGCACTGATAAAGGGGGGTCAAGTGCTGTTAAAAGCTCCCCCCGCATTATATAATTCTTTTTATTTTTTTTTAAATTTTTTAACTTTTATCAGCGCAAAAAAAGCGCTGATAAAGGGGTCTTTTATCAGCACTTTTTTTAGCGCTGATAAAATGAGCCTTTATGAGCACTTTTTGGAGCACTGATAAAAGGGACCCCCCATATCAGCACTAAGATTTACAACGCTTTTTTAGAATTGTTAAATCCCATTTTGAGCCCTGATAAATCCATTTTTTGTAGTAGTGATTGTGGTAGGAGGAAAGTCGTTGGTAGCTAGTAAATGCAAAGGAAAATCTAATATGGAATCATCGTTAAAGAATGCTTTGTTGGGCAGTTCAGGGAGTGATCATTTCAAAGAAGGCCCTAACACTTCAAATTTTCATAAGAATTTTTTCACTGATAAGATAGGTGGCATTAATATTGATGCTGCCAAGGCTGATGAGAAGGGAACAAATAAAGTGGTTATCCAAATTGTGATTTTTAGTCCCTTTGCATCTCTAGCAGAGGGATTGGACACCAGTGGTGGATCTTCTGGTTCAGGATAGAAAATTTCTTCTTTGGGGAAGGATGAAAATAATATTATGGACTCTCAAAATACATCAAAGGGAGCTGATTCAAATATGGAAATCGATGAAGAGGCTGGAATCGAGGATTTAAATGGCTTTGATAAGGGACATAATCCTATAGAGAAGGAAATATTTTTTAAAGACTCACCTAGAGATGAGATATAGAAAGTGAAATCTAACTCAAAAAATGGAGAGACTGAAGGGATTTGGAAATAAGTTAAAACTTGGAGACGAGGTCATCATCCAAGAGGTCAAAGTCATGGATGTGTCTGAATTAACTGGGCTACTCTACGAGATGAGGAATGTAAGGTTGAGGCTGGGATTATCAAAAGGTTGGGTATGTGACTTTTTATAAGTGATGAGGGAAGTTTTTCTATGTTTGACCCCATCTTTCATGTTTTATGCTTTTTGTATTTTAATAAAAGGGCTTCTTCCCTACCTTTAACAAAATATGTGTGTGTGTGTTTAATTTAATTTGATTTAATTTAATTCAATTTAATTTAATTATTAATATTTTTTATAGTTAATATAATTCATTTTTAATAATTTTTTCTATTTATATAATTAATATCATCTATTTATTCATTTTTCTTCATCTTTTATGTGTCTGTAATTCATGTAAATGTTATGAATTCACTTTTTAATATTTTTATGATTTATTTAATTTTACTTATTCATTTATTATTATATATTAATTAATAATGTTACAAATATATTTAATCATTTTTTAATATTTATTTATACATATATTTATTTATTACACATGTAATATTTTCAATATGTTTGTAATTTATATGAATAATATTTATTCATTTTTGTTTATTAAGTTTTAACATTTAAAATATGTTTGAAATTTATATAATTAATGTGGAAAACCCAACTCAGATACCCTCTCAAATTGGTAGCCAACCCAAATTTTCACATACTTAAAGGATGTTCTCGATCCCCATGGGTTGGTGACTAGCACCCGAGAATCAAATAACAATCGAAGGGAATGATTTTTCCCAATCTGAAGAAACAACATGGAATCTATGTATGTATAGAGAGGAACAATGAAAGAGATAAATATATATCATAACTGATAGAAGGAAGCGAAAATTAAACAACTCAAAAATAGTCATAAAAACCTGAAGTATAGATCCAATATCAAAGGACAACTAAAACTGGGAACCAACTACTCTATGTGATAGTGTGGACAAACTCCCACCATCTCACCACAAGCTACCCAGACACAGCTGACAGAAAACCTCACCACCTCATTGTGCCTCCTAGCCTTTCACTACATCAAAAGACATAAAAAGTTATACGCATCACTGAATGGGTGCTCAGGTTGTGATATAATAGGATTAGTAGGATCCCACCCAGGCATTCCATAACAATTCTTTATAAAATAATCCGAACATGCTCAAATTTAAAGAAAACAAGGCATGATAAACAGTTCATAGTTTTTATATCAAAAGCATGAAAAAACATTTAATCTCCCATTTTTTTTCACATTTCTAGAATAATTCAAGTAACACAGTTCAAAGAATTCCATATACATCAAATCAGAGCAAGGAATGTATCACATATCATATCAAATCCATGGAAGTAAAATCTAAAATAGTACAAACCAAAGAACAAGTAACATTGCAGAAAGGATCACTACAGGCTAGGATAACTAGGATACTCGTACTTAAACATAGACAAATGTGAACATCAAGTATCTATATGTATATGTTTTTCAGAGTAGATTACTCAAGAGGTGAGTGAATTTAGTATCTATAAAAAATTTTGTTAAAAAGTTCACTTAAAAATATTCCCTAATAAAAATGAATATAGGCCAGTTAATCAAGGAAATACAGTTACAATAGTTTGACTATTAAAATAACTTCTCAGAATATTGATTAATTCTTAGTAATATCAATGTGAGTTATTAATACAAATTTTTAATATACTCTAATAGGGAAAAAAATTATAACTACTATCTAAGACTAACTATCAAAGTAAAGTTTAGTTTTCTAAAATATAAATTAAAACAGAGAAAGACTAAATAAAAACACACAACGGATAAAATAAGTGGTTCAGTATCAAGTTGATACCTAATCCACTCCACTTGGTGATCACTTAACACCAAGAAGTTTATATTAATAAACTTAATCCACACCCTGGATCGGGGTAAACAACAGTACAAATGACTGTTTAGGTCACACGATATATTCCACTGTTCTTCATGGGCATAAACTACTAGGTCACACAAGGACCTCTTCCACACTTATCTGTGGGAGTAAACAAATATAAGAATATATGAGAGGACGAATATCTTGTATCCTTCAGTTTAATATAGGATACTGTGTGTGTTTTAATATAGACACACACACTGCTCGAAATCTAAAAATAGTACACAACAGGGCAAAGATAATGAGAAAGTATTAGAAATGCTCTGAGTGTTTCTCTATGCAACTCTAGACTTGTAGGATGAAACAGATGAAAATACTGAGTCCTCTTGTGAAAAACAGAGTATCGCAAGTTTGGTGCTCTGGTTTCTAGTTTGATGAAGTAAGCTATGTAGCTCGTGTTCTTATTTGAGATGGCACTACGAAGATATTTGAGGCTCGAATCTACAGTTGCTCATAATTTTTGGGGTCGAGAGTGCTTCGTGTGTTCTTCAGTATTATATTGTTTCATGCATCATTTAGCTTTTCAAACACCCACTCATCACTTTCTCTAAGTCTCATGTTCTTGTCTTTATTTTGGGGTGCATGTGTTGGAGCCGACAGGAAGCATGATTTCTACACCTCATACCTTGTACGTTCATGTGACATGTCTACAATGAAACATTAATAATGTTAGTTCCATATATGACCGTTAGAAATTAAATTGAAAACAATAAAAAATATTAAAGAACGATGTCAAAGTTTGTCTTGAAACAATATCACTTGGAAATAGTGTCACTGGGAAAAAAGTGTCTTATCCTTTTCCTTTGAGCAGTGAGACAGTCACGATGCCAGAGTTGCATTGAGACCAGGAACCGGTAGCACAAATGTGATGTTAAGATCATGGTGTCTTAGGTAACAGTGTCTATTCCTTTGTCAAAACTTTGAACGGTGTCTTGGTGATGGTAGTAAGGAACCAGTGTCACAGAATTTACGAAATATAAAACTGGTTACAATGTCTGAGTCACGGTGTCAGGATTACGCTGTCTGGATTACGGTGTCGGGGTCCCGGTGTCTAGATTACAGTGTCAGGGTCACGGTGTCTGGATTACGGTGTCAGGGTCACGGTGTCAGGGACTTTGCCAAAATCTAGACTGGTGGAAAACTTACGATTTCTCAGACTTAGCCAAATATCTATAAAACTGTCTTAGGAAATAATATTCATATAATGAATTAGACTTAAGAATTAATATAATAACACATTATAGAATAAGATCAAACACAGTTTACACTATTCAGACATTATTTATAAGATTATGAATCAGGATCTTGTGAAATTTTATACCATGAGGTGTAAAAATTAAATCATAGGGAAACCAACCATCTCTACACATGATTTTAGATATATTAAACAAGGTTAATAGGATTTTTGATCATTAAAACATGATTAAAACATGAGGAGTCCAATAATCTCCCCCTTTTTGATGATAAAAAATCATAGGATTTATATGTTTTTTCTTATTATTCTCCCCCTTTTTGGATTATAAAAAATAAAGAAGAAAAATAAAATAATCATGGAATGAAGGTAAATAATAAAGTAAACAACAATAGTACACATTGCATTGGATGGAAAGATAGAGGTAATTACAAAAATTAGACAAAATGAAAAACATCCCTATCAAAATACATTTTTCACTTCTCTTCAGCACTAGAAGTCTTCTCTTTTCCCTGGGTAGTAGCATCAGAAGGGGCTACAGAAGTAGAAGGAGAGGTTGGAGAAGGGATTGAACCAATTGTCAAAGAAGGAAGAGGTAGCCCTTCAAAAATAGAAGGCGCCAAAGTGGGTTTGGTTGAAGATTTAGGTAAGGATTGGTCAAGGATAATAGGTCTGATCTAGCTGAAAGTCTGCGATACGGAAATGGAGGCAGAATCAAAGGTAGTGGATGAGGAAGGGGTTGAGCTAGGCCGCAAAGGTGCAGCTGCAAGAGCCACAATGGAAGTGATTTTCACATGAAGATAAGGATTCAACAATTGAATGAAATCAGTAATGATATCACAACCATACTACATTTCCTTTTCAAAATCATCTTTGTTATCCATGAACATGTCCAATAGAGGAGTGAAATCTTTCAGCTTTTGGACCTGATTCTTGAAGGCTTGAGTGATAAGAGGAATTTTCAAATTCTCTACAAGGTACTTGAAATGATTGGTCAGATCATGCTTAGAGTAAATCCTATTAAAGTAGAAATCAACTTTCTAAGTAATTTATTCCTGAGCATTATTGGAAATATTTGAATGAATCCTCACTAAGTCAAGTACTTGGTCTCTATTCTTGATGAAAACAGATAAAATTTCCTTGTAAAAATCACTTAAAACTAACTGAAGTTCTTCTTTAACAATAGTTCTGATTAGATCACTGTCTATAGGTTGGGATGCTGTCGAGAGGCATTTGAAGTTGTAACGGTTATAGTGAGATACTTAAGCTAATTTAGAACTTTCTATAAACATACCTTATACTCATCAGTCAGCTTGTTAAGGACAACAAAAAGCTCACACATTTCATTTACTATCTTGATTTTTCTCTTAGCCACTTTTTCATATATTGAAGTTAAATTTGGTTGAATAAGAGATGAAAATTTATATGGAATCTGATCACTAACATCCTCAACAGGATGAGTAGCAGAAGTTTGTCTAGTTTTCAAAACTATTTTCATATCTTCAACCATAGATCTGAGAGACTTCACCTCATTAATCAACTGCTTATTCTCAATCCTAACTTCTTGTATTTCATGAAGCATTTTTGGTTGATTTTTCTATATGATTTTCTCTAAAAACAAGGCAACATCACTTTTACTAAGATTTGTCATAGGAGCAGGCTGTGTGTTCATGATATTTTCAAATCCAGATAACAAAGTATCTCCAAAAATTTTCAGATCATTGTGACTCACATAAATAGAATATTCTTATGTAGGTTCAAGAACAAGAGCTGAGAAAGGTTCATGATCCTTAGCAGATATTACTTTTAGAGTAGAAATTGGTTTCAATTGAAACACAGTGGAAAGATCTATGCCTTTAAATAAGGCCTCATAGGTATTGTCCACATAAAAGTAGCTAGGAAACTTATACCAGGTATCCACAGTGTGTTGATCAATAGGATTGAGAACTTGAACACTTTCTAGACTAGGGTGTAGCTCCCCCTCAACAAGTTCATATCTTATGGGACTAAGAGATTCATTCCCTTGACCTATTTCTAAAATTTAATCTCTAATAGGATCACTCATTTCCTTTCTAGCCAACTAAAAGGCCTGTTCCATTATTTCCTTAGAAAATAGGATAATTTTAGGATCATCTTATTCTTTTAATTGTTCCTCAATAATAGCCTTTTCCTCAATAGCAGGTTCTTAATCTAAATGATCCTAAAGAAAAACTTGTTCTTTTACACTAGTAGCAGGTTATTTTCCAAAATTAGGTTCTTCCATTGAATCAATACTTCTTTTAGTAATAGGTACATCCTTTTCAACTACATTTTGTGGAACAGGTAGACCACTGCCTTCTTTTTCCAAGATAGTTCCTTCCTTAGGCGTAACAAATACATCTTCTACTTCTTCATATGAATAATCAACAACATCATCTGGTTCCAAACCAGGATTAAATATGTTCTTAGGTATTGAAGGATTTTCAACTGGATTAAACTTTTCATACAACCTTTCATTATCCTCCACCCAAGACTTTTTCCAAGGATTACAACTTATTTTAATCCTTCTGACTGCATCCTTTGAGAAACAAAACTCATAATCTTCAATGAATTATTCATTCAGGCTAATTACTCCTTTAACAGAAAAAATTGTAGAGATTAATCTTGAATAGAACAAAGAGGTAGACTTCAAAGTTGTCTTTATCATTTCACACATGTGAAGTATAATATACTTACACAGATTAATCGTGTTCCCATTTTTCATAAGATGTATCAAGAATACATATTGATACTTAAGAGTAAAAAAATCTTCTTTCCTTGGAAAAATAAGATTTTGGATAAACTTAAATAGTAACCTTGTCTTACCATCCAACTCAGTAGAAATTGACCTTCTTTTCTTCTTATTTCCAGTAAAACTTCATAGGGCCTCTTCTAAGATAAAAACATCACTAGGAGGACGAGTAACTCTTTTATAATCCTCAAATATTCCTTAATGAAGTATCCCTAGGCAACCATCCCCCAACCTCGAGGAAAAAGTACACCTTTGACTATTAATCCATCATTTTACAACAAATTCATCTACAATATCGAATGAAAACTAGACATACTGATAAAACTGAGAAACAAGTTTTGGATAAATCGACCTTTTACCTTTTTTGAACCAGTTCATCCATCTATGCTCTTCCAATACTTTCAAAACTAGTGACTTACTTGTCAACAACCACTTTAGACATACTTCCTTTTCTGGTACTACTATTCTATCAACAAGATTTGGATTTAACGGTCCCTCGGGCGTTACTTTTGGCGCCTTTTTCACTTTCTTCCGAGATCTGAACTTCCCAGGAGTTGATGAAGATAAGCACTTCATTCTAGGCATTCAATGCAGGTTCGAGAGAGATGAAAGGCTGAAATAAGTCTAATGGTTTGAAAGATAGGGGTTTCAGTTTTGAGAGAAGAGAGCTCGAGTAAAGAAAGGAGTGAAAGATATTGGGGTTTTATCATTTAGGGATTTCAATCATTGCAAATTCAAAAATGTAGCATAAAAACAATAGAATAACCAACACAACAATACGAGAAATAAAATTAAAAAAAGGAAAACTGAGTCATTATAGTGAGACCGAAACATATTTTCACAGTGTCATCATTATGGTGTGTCTCCAAATGGTGCGACCATATCATTGAGATAGTAAGTGTAAGATAGTAACTGAGAGACAGTAACTTCAAGCCAGTAACTTGTGAAACCATGAAAGTGAGACAGTAACTTCAAGACCGTAAACTTTTTTACTTAATATTTATCATTCCTAATTCATGTATGATGTAATTTATCTTTTCATAATTTAATGGTTTAGTGAATATATCAAAAAGATGATGTTCAATGCAAATGAATTCCAAAGTGATATCACCTTTTTGATAATGATCTCTCAAAAAGTGATGCCTTGCATCAATATTCTTTGTCCTAGAGTGTGAAACAGGATTATTTGAAATGTTAATAGCACCTGTATTGTCACAATTTATAAGTACATGTTCGAATTGATTTCCATAGTCTAGTAATGTGTGTTTCATCCACACAATTTTTTCACAACAACTACCAATATCTATGTATTCATCTTCAGTAGTAGATGATGCAACAAAGTTTTGTTTCTTACTACACCATAACACTAGAGACTTGCCTAAAATGTGACATGTTCTAGAGGTACTTTTTCTATCTAACTTACAACCACCAAAATTAGTATCATAATAGATAAATAACTCAAATGATTGTTCTCTAGGATAGAATAGTCCTAGATTGGGTGTATGTTTGAGGTATTTAAAAATCCTTTTAACATCATTTAAATGAGACTCTTTAGGGTTTTATTGAAAGCGAGCACACATACATACACTAAACATAATATCAGGTCGACAAGTAGTTAAGTAGAGTAAGCTTCCAATCATTCCTCTATAAGTGGTTTGATCAAGAAATTTTCCATCTTCATCAGTCTGACCTTCTTAATACATATCTATATAATTATATAAATATATATAATTATATACAAATATTTATAATTATATAAAAATACTTTTAAATATATTTATTTATAATTATAATTATAAATAAACATATATATATTTAAATAATTATAAAATTATAATAAATATATTTAAATAATAAATACATTTATTATATTTATATTTATATATATTTATATATTAATACATATATATATATATAAATATATATATAATTGTACATATATGTATAAATATATAAATATATATAAATATATAAATATATATAAATATATAAATATATATAAATATATATAAATATATAAATATATTTATAATTATATAATAATATTTAGAAATATATTTATTTATAATTATAATTATAAATATATATATATATATATATATATTTAAATAATTATAAAATTATAATAAATATATTTAAATGATAAATATATTTATTGTATTTATAATTATATATAATTATATAAATATATACAATTACTAGGAATGATGTGAACTGTGGATTGGAACTCATGGTCCCGAAAAATTTATTATTAAAAAAGAAAGTACATAAGGAAAGAAATATGGGGGTTATGATGTTAAAAAGTGGTACAAAAAATGCCACAACAAACAAAAGATCCTTCAATAGTCACCTTCTTTTATGTCTGCCACCCCTTCCTCAGAATCCAACCTGATTTCTCGGGTGCCTAACTCTCTACCACTACTTAGGAGTCTACCAAGTGTCATCCTGATTGTCCATACCTGATGATTCATCTTCTTCATTATGAGGATCAATGCTTTGATCTCTTGTGAAATCATTTTTCAGTATCAAAACAGAGCCATCTTGATTGAGGCACTACCCATTAGATCAAAGATGCCCCTTTCCTTGACAGTCTCAATGCCTGCGGATTTTCCTTAAACTCGAAAAGATCCATGAACATTTCCAAATTCCTCATGGAACGCATCCCTACTATTAGATATATTGAAAATTTCAAGCAAATTAAAACTATTTTTACTGGGATTAGAGCCTGGTGGGGGCAGTGGCAGCCTCCTTGGTCACCACCTTCCTTTCCAATATACTAGCTTCTTTAACCCTTGCCCTACATTTTAAGTTAATTGAGACATCACACTAGAGAAGGGGGCATGACCAACCCTCATTCTCTGTTACATCACCACTTACCCTTCCTGGGGGATAATTTAATATAGGATCAATGTCTCCTATAGTATCCTTCCCAATCATTAATGCCTGAACATCTTTAGGTTCAGCGTTGAGCACATGCTTCTATTCATGCATTTCAAGATGCACAGTTGAAGCCTACCTAGGAATAAGTGAATAAGTCCTTGGTTTTTTAGGAGTGACCAACTAAAATCCCTCTTCATCTACCACTTTATGTTTCCACTTCCTTTTGGAAGTAATTAATTATTATTTCTTCAAATCATGATCAAATTCCCCTTAGAAAGCAGCCTCATAGTCATAATGCTCAAAGGAAGTATCATTCTTCATTTCAACTTTAGTGCTCATTCAAAGAGAATATTTAAAGGAGATATTAGTATGAGCCACCTGTACCTTCACCTCCTCTTCAGCTGCAATATCATCCCATAATGCCTTCAGATCCGATGTTAATTCGCAACCTTCCCCCTTTCCACCTTCAATGCTCGGTCTAGTAGAAAACTCAATGGTATCATTTATACCAACATAAATCTGACCATGTCTATGTCCAGACCCTCAACCAGGGTATCCCTCCTAGTATTAATCTTCCCCATACCTATTTCCAAATCATAAACTATGGCTAGGAAGCCAGACACTCTATAAGTAGAGACCTACTTGAAGGCCACATTAGTGGTCCTTGCATTGGGCCGATGAGTCCCATTAATAGCCCCATTTGCAGTATCAGCCTGTGTTTTATCCACAACAGTCCTTGTGGCCAAACTTGGCCTACCGACATCAATGTGGTACTTCCTACCAACATCATCATTTTTTTACACTAGGTAAAGTCAACCTCAACTAGGACACTTGCAAAGTGCCCATATAGAGCCCGTTCTATCCCCCTGTTAAACTTGATTGAGACACCAAAATCTAAAGTAACATCACTTAGAATTTCAAGATTCCATAAGAACTAACTCAAACCACATATGCAAACCCAAGATTGGGTAATTTATTTCTTGATCTTCTCAGGATCAAAAAGAGGATCACAGTCCTATATTTTAAAAAAAAATTGGTTTAAGAGGGACAAGACCATGACCCCAAGCCTTAGTCTTGAGATCCTTTGAGGGGAAGATGACGTGATAGAAACCTTTCCTAATAGAAATGATGTTCCGTCCATTGAAGCCCCCAAATTGAAGAAGACGGGTCCACAAATCTTCAAGATTCCATGGATTTCCCTTATGTGAAACAACTAATCGCGAACGAATCATATACTTACATTCATTGATTCAAGCTCCCAATACCTTGGGATTCAATTCAACAAGAACCAATGAACCATTACGAGTGATTCGATTCTACTGAGATCCGTACTCCCCCTATACTCTAAGAATAAGAGACAGTGATCTAGCCCTTTCACTATGTGGTTCAAAGGGAATGATGCCTCAGTCTTCCTTGGAGGGCCAACGAACACATCTTCCAGATTGAAATAGTAGTCTGGATTGAAACTCATCATGATCAGAATCCCTAGGCACCATGGGATCTTAGAGAGAGAAGATCTCGTGACATTGCAGCCCCATAAATATATATAATTATATACAAATATTTTTAAGCATATTTATTTATAATTATAATTAAAAATAAATATATATATTAAATAATTATAAAATTATAATAAATATATTAAAATAATAAATATATTTATTATATTTATAATTATATATATTTATATATTAATAAATAAATATATAATTACATATATAATTAAATATATATAAATATATAAATATATAAATATATATAATCATATAAATATATATAATCATATAAATATATATAATTATGTAAATATATATAATTATACACAAATATTTATAAATATATACAAATATTTTTAATTTTTTTGAAAGGGTGATGGCCAATGACCCCTTTAGTAAATAAAAACCAAGTATATAAATAATTTTGATTATATGTGTATAAATAATTTTGATTATAAATAATTATTTGTATATAAATAATTTTGATTATGTGTATATAAATATTTTGTTCAACTTAATTTATAAATAATAATAAAAAACAACTATAAATATATTTTTAAATATATATTTAATATATTAAAAAAATATTTATATAATTATAAATTTATTTTATAAATATATATATTTATGAACTCATATTTTTATAATTATACATAAATAAATAAATATATATATATATAATTATATGAAGATATTTATAAATATATATATTTATAATTATATAAATATTTTTTTAAAAACATATATATTTATTTATTTATAAATTTATATATTTATTTAAAATCAAAGATACAGTTTAAAATTATAATATTTTTTATTTGGAATAATTGAGCATTGGAAAACTACATTTTTAATAAGGGTTATTTTTGTTATATTTCAAAAAAAAATCTTTTCTTTTCTTTTAAAAATTATCACCAAACAAGATGGAGAGAAATTACAATAATTTATTTTCTTTCACTAAATTTCACATCGAAACAAAATAAAGAGAAATTAAAATTACAATAATTTCTTTATTTAAACATTTTTTAAATTTTTGAAATTTTATTAATATATTTGTATTAGTTTAAAGTTTATCTAATTTTGTTATCTTGAAATTATAATGATATATTAAAATCAAGGTATGTGATTAGTTGTGATCTGTTGCTCCCCCTCAAACATATTTTCTTTTTTTAATTTTTCCAAATGGTTTGAACAACGCGAGCACAAGAAGTCTTATTTTTCCTTGATCTACCTCGCTAATTCTCCACCCAATCTATCTTTTCTCAAGCCATTGTTGGTTCACCCTCTCCCTCACCTTCATGTTCATTTTCACTCATTCATTATTATTTCTCACTCTGATTACATGGATCTTCTAGCTATGCATCACAAAAACCCTGTACACTTATCATCTAAGTTGGTGACTACAAATGATAAGTAGGCAAAGATTTTATGGTGCACATATGGTAATCAGCTCCAAGTTTCAATTATCTCTCCTGCTCCCATGGATAAAAATCAAATAATTCTTCCCATTTTCTTCCAAGTATCCCTGCTACCCCCGTGGATTAAAACCACAATGTCTTTTTAAAACATGTCATTACCTTGTGTATTTTATTCTTAGTGACCATTAGAGTTTCATCTTTTAATGTTGTTTTCTTTTTAGGAAACTAAAATATGGAAAGTATATTTTTCCAAATGTTGAGATAGAAAATTTTAAATCTGACCAATTTTATTTTTTGTATAAAAATAGTTATCAAGCATTGATATAGATAGCCAGTTTTGAAGCTTTGTATTAAAGGCCATATGTTGATCACCTTTATATTGGGTTTTGATTGGGTAGAGGTCTCTCTTGGGATTTTAATTAGTGCAATATATGGTATATTAGGTTCATATAATATATAAAATATTAATGATAACCCATTTTAGTAAAATCAAAGCCATTAATAAACCAATTTATGTCTTTAAAATCATAACCATTAATAATCTTACCTTACACTAATATTTTAATAATAAGATGAAATTTTTCAATAAAATGGTTTTTACACTTTATCTATTTTGTTAAATATTAATATTATCAAATAAAATAGGATGGATATGAATCGAAAATGGAAGGATTCCAATCACATGACAAAAGAGTATAATGATGGGGTGAAATAGTTCATCAAGTTTGTAAAAGATCATGCATATGACCCTTCTCAAATAATTTTTCCATGTTTAAATTATCATTATTCAAGACTAATTAGTCCAAAGGATTTGAAAGATCACTTGATCTATCATTAAATAGATTGAATTTATAAATTTTGGACTGAACACAGAAAAAACTAAATATGGCTAGTGACTGGGATAAGACTACATTTTATAGATCATCTGATTTGATTACAAGTGTGGAAAATGATGAATACCATGTAAAGGATGTGATTATACGTGTAAATGATGATAAAGATCATATTGAGGAAATGATAATGATAGTTGAAGATGAAATTAGTGATTTTCCAAAAAAAATTAAGAAGTTAAAGAGTTATAAAAATATTCCATTGGATGCTTGTTTTACTAAATATACAACATTAGCAGCCATACTGAATCTATATAATTTAAAATTTGACAATAAATGGAGCGAATCTAGTTTTATTGAAATACTTTCTCTCTTGAATGATATTCTCTTGAATGATAATGAGATTCCTTGTCAAACATATAATGCTAAAAAAATTCTATGTTCAATGAGTATGATCATTGAAAGAATATATTCTTGTCCAAATGATTGCATACTATTTATCAAGGACCACAAATCACTTAAAAATTCCCAAAGTATGGTGCTTCTTGATACAAGAAAGATGAATCGGGTCTTATGAAAGTTTTATGGTACTTTCAAATCATTCCAATGTTTAGACACCTATATGGAAGTGATGAGACTGTAAGATAATTGACATAGAACATAGATACAAGAAATAAAAATAAGAAACTTCATCACCTGAAATACTCTCCTTAGTGTAAGATAATTGATCCCAGGTATCATAAATTTGGAAATGAGCTAAAAAACCTCTATCTTGTAATATCTATATATGGAGTGAATCATTTTGGTTTTCAAAGCATCACTCACAGTACATGGTCAATTATGTTGGTAAATTATAACTTTCCACCATGGTTATGCATGAAATGAAAATACATTATGTTATCTATACTTATATCAGGACCAAAAAAATTGGGTAATGATATTGATGTTTATTTGGATCCATTGATCGAATATTTAAAATTATTATGGTATTCAAGTGTTATATTGTATGATGGTTACAAAAATGAGGATTTCACATTGAGATCCATATTATACAGGATGATAAATGAATTTTATGCTTATAGAAATTTTCTAGGATATAGCATTAAAAGAACTCAAGGTTGTCCCATTTGTGAAAAAGTCACATAGTCATTTAGGTTGAAATATTCATTGAAGACTATATTTCTAGGACATCGTGGATTTCTACCCTGGTGACATAAGTACCGATCTTAGATGACATCATTCGATGCGAGTTCAGAAGAATGTACAACACAATATTTACTAATAGGTGATCAAATATTTGAGAAAGTAAAATATATGGAAAATACTTTTGGTAAAACTTTTTTGAAAAACCTTACAAAAAACAGCTGGAAAAAGAGATTAGTTTTTTTAATTATCATACTATAATTGTTTGTGCATCATACATTTTCTTGATGTTATGCATGTTGAAAAAATGTATGTGATAGTTTCATTGGAATGTTACAAAATTCACCTATAAAAACAAATAATGTAATTAAGGATGGGTTTTATATGATTGATATGGGAATAAAAAAAGAGTTGGCATAAATAAAGAGTGAAAAAATGGACTTTTCTTCCTCCAACTACTTACACTCTTTCCAAGAAAGTGAGATATCAGTTTTGAAACTTCTTGAAAGATGTAAAGTTTCTAGAGGGGTATTCATATAATATTAATATTATCATGTCAATGACTGATTTAAAGTTAAAGAGTATGAAATCACATGACTATTGTGTTTTTATATAGGATCTAATGCTTGTAGCTTTACGTTGCATTTTTTCAAAGAATGTATACCATACATTATCCAAGATCTGTTTCTTTTTCAAAAGCTATATGAAAAAAAGTTATAGACCAAGTTAAATTTCCAACTATGGAAAAGGAAATTGATGACATATTATGTGAATTAGAGATGTTCTTCCCATCGATATTCTTTGATATGATGGTTCACTTAACAGTTCACTTGGTGTAACGTCTCAACCTGGTAGCCATTAAACCGGTGCTCCAACCTGGTTTCCCACAAGACCTCAAGTGCAACTCCTCATATGCCAAAGGCTGTAGACTAGTAGTGGGGGTCTAATGTGGATCTGTGAGGATACTATACCCTTAGATAAGAGTGAAAAATAGTAAGTAAATAACTAAACATCATACACATTAGAGAAAGAAGAATAATAAATAAATTGTAACTAAACATGCTATAATAAAATGAAACTATAGTAAAGGCTTGAACAACCATGTCATACATACAATAATGATATCCCACTAGTCTGATCACATATATAAAAATAAACAACTGAAAATTAAATACAATAATCCCAATTTCCGACTCCAAACCATAACACATACTCGGTCTCCAATACCCTGTCAAGCTATTCCAGCCCGACATGTAGAATCAATAAGAGTATCCCGCTCAACCATGAAATCTAGGGCCTTCACCCTATTCATCATGCATCTGTGATGAACCTAAAAGAATACTGAAGGTCTTTACGCACACTTAAGTGCAGGTAAAGGGGGTGAGAAATAAATCTCAGTTGGTCTCCCCCAATGGTGAACCTATAAACTGCTTCTATAAGTGCATGCTCATGAAATATGATTAACTTAGTCAAAACATAAATGAAAAATAAAAATAGATAAACCAATTATCAATCCTTAGGTCCAATACTGTGATCGACCATACCAGATTCATCCAATATCAGAGTGTCTCTGAGCCTGACTCATTGAATGTGCATCTCAATTAACCTATGGGCTCCATACCCATATCAACCACAACCAAACATGAAAAATTGAAGACTCATCATATGATGGTTCAATCATATGGGATCTTAATATAACCCATCCCATACCATGTCCTCATAACCAAACATTGTCCTCATACTTGGAACCTTGACACATTTTTCCCCATTTCCACACAAGAGTACTACCAAGCCTATACCTTTAGTATGAAATATATCTCATGTATCATAACCATAGTGCACAGAGCATCAGTCCAGCACATAAACCATATATATCAATTCAACCATGCTTGGATCATAATTCTAACATCTTAACCATGGATTTAGAGATTCATTAAACCATCCATTTCAAATGGTATAACATCATTTACTAGAGCATGAGTCTGACAATTAAACCATATATCAAATAAACCATGCCTGGAGCATCAGTCTGGCATCTTAACCATGGATGTAGAGCATTGGTATAGCATTTATTCTAGCTGGAATACCATCATTTCCTTGAGCATCAGTCTAGAAATTAAACCATATATCAAATAAACCATGACATGATCATCAATACAACATCTTAACCATAGATATAGAGTGTCAGTTCAACATCCTAGTTCTACATGGCATGCCATTTCTTAGAGCCTCAGTCTGAAACACTATCCATGAAGTATACTATCATTGTCTATATCCTCAGTCTAACATAATATCAGTAGTATAATTCATGTTCCTAGAACCTTATTCCATCACCAAACCACACACATGTGATGTCACATTCACTATACTTAATTGTTTAACATAACATGCTCATAACCTCAGTCCAACACTCAAATCATAAAAAACTATCAGTACTAATACAAAACCTCAGTAAAACAATCTCAATCATGGATATCCAAAACAATACATGTGGATCATCAGTCCAACTCTCATAGCCATCATAACCCTTACTAATAAACCGTGTTCCATAACGTGGAAACCCAACTGTATCAAATTTCCTTACAGGCGTAATCTAGGTCTCAACCCGAACAAACTAAAACATAACAATGGCTGGCTATACGTCCATCTCATCCAGTAACATCTCATCCCCATTAGATTCTACATCATCCTAGGTCCCAAGGAAAACCCATAATCGAACTACATATTCACATGCACCTACTCAGGGTCATCCTATCAATCGGGCACCCACATGGCCCTCTGGATCCACACATAAACAAAATCATACCTCCTTGGATCCTCATAAATAAGACTCAAGAAAAAGAATCATATCCAAACCTTAGTAACCACCAAACTCTCGGGATAATCCCTATCATAAGAAACATACTCAAGAGGCCCTCAATAGCCTCCAATCGATCATTGATCAACAATATGCCAATAAGACATCCAAAACCAATACCATGACATGAAAACATTCTCAACTAGAAACCACAACATACAATGATCACTTAACAAGAAACCTTCCCACCATGGGAAATATCAAGAGTCCCTTATACTCAACTAAACACCACAACAACACTCATCCATAACCACAATTCTTATGGTGTCAACAAAGCCCCAAATACTCCATCCACCTTCATCCTCAAACGTAGGATCTAAACATCAACTACTCAAACCTCAAGTAACTAGTCCAGATATGCAGGGATGACCAAGATCTTCCCATAGATACTACTCAAATCACATCTTTTGGGATTCATCCAAGAAACCTCAAGAAAAATACCATGGTACCCTGAGGCCAGATCAAACACTAGGCTCACAACCCTCACTCGGGTCTCCCAGATCAAAACCCAACCCAATAAAGGAGTCTGAATCCAAAACTCAAGAAAATACTCCTTATAAACTATATTTTTACAAAACTCCATATATATGACCTCTATATGTCAAAAGGATCCCACCATTGTGATTTACATGGAAAAACACCTAGAATGGACTACTCACAAGCCTAGTTCTAACTTTCAGGGCACAAAACAACCAAAAAACTTCAAGATGGAAAAAGTACATAGTGTACACTTTAAATTACATAGAGTGTACTCTCATATTTATTCTTAGCCATGTACTTTTACATGGCCTGATCAACATGGGGTCTACCTGTGTACTACTACACAGCATGTACCCAAAGTACACGACATGTACTTTCCAAAAACTATCTTCTAGTGTACTTTTACACATGGAAAGACACACTAAAATATACTACTACACAATTCGTAATTTTAAAAATTACTTCTTACCTGAATGGGAAAAATACATGGTGTATGTTCTTAGAACCACATGTTGTGTTGATGGGGTTTCCGACGGGAAAATCCTCCAAACCCCCTGAAACCCTCATTTCCCCCCAAATAAGCACAAATTGACCCCCATGGGGTCCTTAGTAGTCATAATAAGCCATAAAAACTTAAAATATTATTATATGGAAATTGGGGAATAAAAATAAAAAATCGGCCTAACTCGTGGCATAAACGCTGACACTTTGGGTTCAAATCCTCTCTTGGAAGCTATTGCACCTCAATCTGGTCCCAATCTATGCCAAGGATGAAGTCCAGTGGGATATCCCTCTTCTCCCTCTCTTAGTATGGGAATTTCATGTGAGGGAGAACCCTCTCCCCTTCCCTTCCATTCATGGGATCCAAAATGGGGGGGATTTTAATTAATTTAATTAGTTAATTTCCCATTTTAATATCCGACCTGAGTCCCGAAACCCGATGTGGGTTTATACCCAAACTAGGGAAAACCACCCATTCCAAACTCAACCACAGAGTTAGAATCTCAATATGAAACTCCATTCAAAATATACAGCCACCCAAAATCATCTGATTAATTTAATATTTAATTAATTAAATATTAAATATTCCACCAAAACTCTAACTTCTCAAAACTCCACCAAACTTTTTCATAGGGTAAACACCCTATTTTGGGACCAACAAAGTAGTCAAAAAAATTATTCAAGACCATTTGATAGGTTAAAATAACCATTTTACCCCTCAAGAACACCCAGGAATAAAAATTTAAATTTATGATCAAATTTCAAAATCCCAAAAAAAACTGAGGTCTCTATAAACTCTCCACCATAAACTTTTTCATCCTCGAGAAGCCTCAATGGTCTTCCAACCACACATCCCAACCCAACTTGGTCACCAAAACAAGCTTAACTTATTGAGTTCTACCCAAATATTCCAACCGAGTTTCTATTCATAACTTTGAAGAGAGGGTGTTCAACCCATCAAAGATCAATCCATTGATTTCCACCATTAACAAACCACTAGGAAAGTGCCTAAACACACCTTCCATCTTGATATTCCACATAACCATTTAAAACTCTTAATCAAACTCATGGTGCTCCCTACCATAGAACTCTACCCACATTTATCGATTCTGATCCACAACATTTCCCATCATGAAAGTTTCCTTTCAAACACATTCTCAGCAATCAAACAACCCACTCGACATGGTCCTCACTGCATCCTTGACCATACCCACACAAGGTTCACACCACCATACCCGATATTGTACTCCCCACTATAGAATTATCCTTATCTTCTCCACCAAACATCTTTTTCCCCAACTCATGCCCCAAAAATGGAAAAATCCTGGAGATGGACATGGCCATCTTGCTCCCACCAAAGCAAAAAAAAAACAGTTACTGTTTCATATTCCTGACATCTGATAATAGCACCCATGGTATTCGTGAATATTTGATCTTTCACAGGGGTCACTCCCATAGGAAACCGATGGTGCGCTCCCCACCATACAACTTTATGTACACCACTCAATGAGAAAAACCTACTAGGAGTCCCCTTATCATCCCAAGGAAACATCTATATATTTCATTGCCTTGAACTTAATTATAAATGTAATGATAATATTTTTTTAGTTATTATTATGATTGTTCTTTTTTAATGCTAATTGGTATGTTTTATTTTAAATACACTAAAAATATAATGAGAAACATTTTATTCAAACACTAAAATATTACATTGATACAAGGGATTGAAACTACTCAAGGAAACTCATTTCAAGACCCAATAGAATAAATAGAAGACCACCCAACAAAAAAATAAGATCGATTAAGTATCCTTACTCCCTTGAATCCACTAAAATAAAAAAAGAAATAGTGAGAAGAGTAACAAGAATACACATATTCAAAGGAATGTAGAGAACCGTCTTCTAAAACAAAGAAATGATCTTGATCCAATGAATACCTTGAACATGTATTTATATAGATTTAAATTACCTTTATAAGTAGTTGTTGGGGTTTAAAATGACTGTTGGGTTTTAAAGTCATTGGGTGTGTTTAAATGTTTTAAAATAATATTTTTGGTTAAATGAAATTATGGTTTTAAGTTAATAACATAGGTATTAAACATTAGCATTTTATGTGTTTTATGTTTTAAATATCTTGAAACAATAAAATGGTTTAACATAAAATGGGTATTCATATTAAGCATGAATCTCTAGTATTTCATAATGGTATGGTTTAAAGATATACTTGTTTAAAAAACAATATTGTGTATTATAGTTAATTGTTTTTCTGTCTAAAATTTTTTAGTTATAAAATTTGTTTTAATGTTTAAATTTTATTTAAAAAAAAGGGTGTCATACCTAGGATAAGGGGAAACCTCTAATTTGACGGGGGACCCAGTCAACCCCAGCAAGGAGGCATCTACCTGCGCCCAAGGAGGCTCGAGCAGGCGGGCAAACCCATGCGAGCATAGTGGAGGCAAGCTGCACACATGCCTATGTATAGGGCCTGGTCAGGCATGAGCGGAGGGTGGGATAAGCGCCTATAGGTGGAGCCTCATGTGTAAGGACTCCTGTTTGTGTGTTTATGTCATCGAGAGATAGCACCACACACAAAAGATTATAATGAAGTCCTGAAACCAATTGGGTTTCAATGTTTGATGCTGGATTTTTTAGAGCACGTGATCTAAGCTATCTGATCTTGACATGTGGGATCTTGAACGTCTTCACCAGTACACCATTCAAGTCCCAGCACCACGGTTTATCACCACATGTTTTTGCAGACCATCCGATCTGGCTCCACCTGATGTGGACTGTCCAACCTTTTTAAATCACGTGATCAAAAACGGTTGTTCGATCAAGTTGTGATCTAATCCTAGCCATCTGTCACTTTTAAAAATTCTGAATCATTCTAGGCCATCTGATCGGATCCACAGATGCATCCCAGCCATCCGTTGATCAGCCTCATAACCCCTTTGTTAAATTTTTTTAGGGCCAATCTTAACCCTTAGATCAGATAAAATAGATATGATCCATACATTTCCTTCTTAATTATTCTTTCTTTTAGATCCACACCAGTCCCCATCCAACCTTGTAGCCACCATCCCCTCCATCCCCTCTTTCTCATGATGCTTGTTGACATGTTTCCTTTAGTCTCATCCCCTCAATATTATTTCTAAAGGTAGTTTTATTTTAAACCAAACATCCCCATCCTTTACAAGGATCCACTTCATTGCCACAATTTTATAATTTAGGGTGTCAATCGACCTATTTCTCATTGATTTGTGGTGATTAATGATTTTTTTGGTTTAGCCATAGAAAATTAGAAGCAATAAATTAAAACTTTGGGTTTCTTTAAAAACATCACTTTTTACACCCAAGTGCTACCCAAAAATTCCATCTACCAAGCTCTATCTTTCTCTCTTAGTTCCAGAAACACTCAACCCTCTCCTAATTTGAAATAAGGGAATTTTATTATTTTCGTTTGAAATCATAATCATGTATATGTATGTACATATACATACATACACATATATATATATATATATATAACCATGTTTTTCTTCTTCCAATCCGAATTTCATATATGATATCCATTCTCTATTTTTCAAGGATCTATTTCTAAATAATTAAAGTTTTTAATTTTACTACCATGATGTGATCTTTTACCAAAAAATGTATATATATATATGTGTGTGTATATACATGCGTATATACACATATAAAACTTAATATTTTCAGTATATGTATATATATATTGAGGGTTTCTTTGTCATGAATATTATATCTAAAAACTTATGTATTAACATATTTTTCAAAATTTATTTTTATAAAAGTGATACTCATATATATGAGTATATTCATAATCCTACATGCAATTAAAACACATTTACATACATTTATCAACTTTTTCTTGGTGTGTGTTCATATGGGAGGGTTCTTGCTTTAAAATTTCAAAGGAGTTTTATGCATACAATCCACATACACAAATACAAATATATAAATTTATATATATATAGTTATATAAAAATATATACATGTATATGAATTTTTGTATAAACAACTTGAGTATAGTTGTTCCCCCTCTTTTATTCATAAGATATAAATGGTATTTGTCAATATCCAAACCTCTTATTTTAAATTCCTATAAACACTTTTTTTTTCTCAAGTGCATGAGATAATCCTTATCATTTTATGTGAAATTAAGAAACAAGTTATCAATTCATGTGAGAAACCTATTTATCTATTGTATAATTTTTTTACTCAACTGCATGAGACAAAACTTATCATTTCATGTGCGAAACCTATTTATTTATCGAAGACAAAAATATATATGCATTTTTTATTAATTTTTCATTTATTTAATTATTCATTTTATTGGTGACATAAAAATAAATAAAATTAATTTAAGTATGATATGAATCTATGTATGATAAAATATGGATTAAGAACTAAACTTTTCAAGGTGGGATGAGACACTTTGGATTGTTTAATGAATTTATTTCACCTATGATTAAGATTAAAATAAATAAAAATGGTATGGGACACTTTGACTTAAATACATATTTTTATTATACATATGAGGAATGAATAGGACTTTTTATGTGATAGGTGAGACCCGTTATAGCCTCTTGATGCATCGGTAGGTCTCATGAGACAAACTAGGTCTTGGAATGAGTCCTTGATAGATTTTTTATGATGTCCTACATTATTCATTCCCTCATAATGATTCTAGTAAGTGAAAGTCCATGTGATTATTCAACTAGTAGAATAACCATGGTTAATGATCATTCTCTTATGATCCCGTATTAATCAGTTTTATATTTTTCAAGTGCACACAATTTAATGTTTTATATTTAAGTATATACTTATATAGAATTTCATTTATAAATAAGGATTAATATTTAGTTTCCAAACCATAAAACAAAGGTTATAAATTTATCTTTTATTAAATGTTTTGCATATATGTGTTTTGATGTCATTCTATGTGCAATTCTAAACAAGTATAATTTCATGTACAAATTTAAATCCGCACACCTGGTAAGTCTTGGATAATTAAGTGTGGCCATAGTTTGAATCATAAATGGTGTTTCATGATTTTTTTTCAAGTACGTGCATATTTTATAATGCATTTTATTTGTAACTCTTAAATAAGTTTAGAAACTTTGAGCATGAGTTTATCCTAAAATATGTTTCAGAATATATCAAGAAAATGACGTTGACATGTTATGAGAAAAGTTAATTCCATGATTTAAAACATGTATTTTAAAGAAATGTTTTAAAGAAAAATTATTTCTTAATGGTCTTGTTTTAAAACACCTCACTGGGCATTTTTGTGCTCACCCTATGTATTTAAATTATTCTTATAGGTTTAGTGTAAGTGCCATGATGGATTTCTAATGTGGAAGTGTTGCTCTGATGTTACTTTGCTTAATGTTTACTAAGTTTTGTACTTTTGTATCTGAATGTATTACTGGAATTATAATTCTCCAAAACCTGGGCTGGTAAAATATCATCTGATGTATTTAATGATGTGTATTTATTAAAGTTTATTCTATAAAAAAATTCATAGAATTTTTAGGGGCTGAGTTTGGTTTCTTAGGCACGGGTTGTTACATTTGGTATCAAAGTAACAACCTAGTGAAATTTAGAAAATTAGAATAAAACTGCCGATTTAAGTATTTTTTTCTTAAAAAAAATTCCTTTAGTGCATTTTCAGATGGAAGGAGAGAGTTCACTAACTAACCTCTTGTCTATTTCTACTAAGATGCTCAAGACCATAATATCCAAATCATGTTCATATGCTTACCAACCTTTTTCAAACCTACATCTATCCTGCAAACACCTCTACCGGGTGTTAAACAACCCAAATATCCTTAGACTCCACCAAGGACCGAGTCATGTCTATTACTTTATTTTGCATGCAAAACTTACATATTATGCGCATAAAATAAATTATTATTAAGGTATATTCCTATGTTTCACTCCGTCTAAGACTTATCTGGCCTTAGAAAAATTCTGAGAAGTTTTAGAGGTGGGTGACCCTCGTACATCCTATCTATTCTAATTTTTGAGCTTTAGCATGTATGGAAGACTTTATGATATCTGGTTATTAGAAAACAAAATTTTCTGACTATTCTATCAGAACTGAGTCCATTCTGATATCTTTTAACTTTACACCTCTTGTGCCACTCTCTCAAGGACCTATTTATGTCTGCATGAGTTTGACCCTAGCTGCTTGAGGTGCATTTGGGAAAATGAAATTGAAGAATTTAAAATTTTTTTGGGGATCAACCTGACCAGAAGAACTTACCAAGGAATTATCCAATGGTAGTGGACCTGGTGAAGGTATAAATTAAATATTTTTTTCATTCAATTTTGTTGATTAATTAATAATGGTTAAAAAAATATTTTTTTAGCGACATCGAGGATGATGTCAGAAGGTTGGTGTTGGTGGAAGTGTATGAGTACAATAGAATTGAGAGGGTGAAATTATGTTAAGGGGAGATTTAATGCCCCAAACTTAATTATAAATGTAATGATAATATTTTTTTAGTTATTATTCTGATTGTTCTTATTTTAATGTGAATTGGTATGTTTTATTTTAAATACACTAAAAATATAATGATAAACATTTTACTCAAACACTGAAATATTACATTGATACAAGGGATTACAACTACTCAAGGAAACTCATTGCAAGACCCAATAGAATAAACAAAATACCACCCAATATCACAATAATAACGATTAAGTATCCTTCATCCCTTGAATCCACAAAAATATAAAAAGAAATAGTGAGAAGAATAGCAAGAATACACAGAGTTAAAGGAGTGTAGACCACCATCCTCTTAAAACAAGAAATGATATTGATCCTATGAATACCTTGAATGAGTATTCATATGGATTTAAATGACCGTTATAAGTATCCATTGGAGTTTAAAATGACCGTTGGGTTTTAAATTCATTGGGTGTGTTTAAATTTTTTAAAATAATATTTTTGGTTAAATGAAATTATGGTTTTAATTTAATAACATAGGTATTAAAAATTATTATTTTATGTGTTTTATGTTTTAAATATCTTGGAACAATGGTTTAACATAAAATGGGTATTCATATTAAGAATGAGTCTTTAGTATTTTAGAATGGTATGGTTTAAAGATAGACTTCTTTTTTAAAAAAAATAATGTGTATTGTAGTTAATTGTTTTTCTGTCTAAAATTTTTTAGTTATAAAATATAATTTTATGTTTAAATTATATATTTTTTTAAAAAGGGTGTCATCCCTAGGCTAAGGGGACACCTCAACTATGTTGGGGGACCCGGTCAACCCCAGCAAAGAGGCGTTTAACCGCACCCAAGGAGGATCGATCAGGCGGGCGAACCCAGGTGAGCATATTAGAGTCAAGATGCACACAGACCCATGTATAGGGAATGGTCAGGCGTGAGAAGAGGGTGAGCTAAGCGCCCGCGGGTGGATCCCCATGTGTAAGGACTCCTGCGTGTGCGTTTGTGTCATCAGGAGATGGCACCACATGCAAAATATTATAAGTTAGTCCCAAAACCAGTTGGGTTTCAATGTGGCATGTGGGATTTTCCGAAGCACGCGATCTAAGCCATCCGATCTTGTTGTGCGGGATCCCAACCATCCACACCAGTACACCATTCGATTCCCAACGCCACAGTTTATCGCCGCACGTTTTTGCAGACCGTCCGATCTGGATCCACCTAATTTGGACCATCTAGCCTTTCTAAATCACATGATCAATAGCATCCATTCGATCAAGTAACAATTTAATCCTAGTCTTATGTCGCTTTTAAAAATGTCAGATCATTCTAGGCCATCTAATCAGATCTATGGATGCATCCCAACTGTCTGTTGATCAGCCGCATGACCCCCCTTGTTAATTTTTTTAGGGTTAATCTTAACCCTTGGATCAAATCAAATAGATCTAATCCATCCATTTTCTTCTTGATTCTTATTCCTTATGGAGCCACACCAATCCCCATCCGTCCTTGTAGACATCAACCCCTCTTCATACCCTCTTTCTCATGATTCTTCTCGATGTGTTTACCTTAGTCTCGGCCCCTTTATTTCTAAAGGTGGTGTTATTTTAAACTGAACATCCCCATCCTTGACACAGATCCACTTCATTGCCACAATTTTATAATTTAGGGTGTCAATAAACTTATTACTCATTGATTTGTATTGATTAATGATTTTTTGGGTTATCCTTAGTCAATTTGAAGAAACAAATGAAAACATTGGTTTTCTTTAAAAACCTCACTTTGCACACCCAAGTGCTACTCGAAAATTCCATCTGCCAAGCTCTCTCTTTCTCTCTTAGTTCCAAAAACACTCAAACCTCTCCTGATATGAAATAAGTAAGGGAATTTTATTATTTTAATTTGAAATAATAATCATGTATATGTGTGCACATAGTTATATATATATATAACCATATTTTTCTTCTTCCAATATGAATTTCATATATGATATTCATTCTCCATTTTCAAGGATCTATTTCTAAAGAATTATAGTTTTTAATTTTACTACCATGATATGATATTTTACCAAAAAATGTATATATATGTGTGTATATACATGCATATATACATATATACAACTTAATATTTTCAGTATATGTATATATATGTTGAGGGTTTCTTTACCATGAATCTTATATCTAAAAACTTATGTATTAACTTATTTTTCAAAATTTATTTTTATAAAATTGATACTCATATATATGAGTATATGAATAATACAACATGTAAGTAAAACACATTTACATTCATTTATCAACTTTTTCTTGGTGTGTGTTCATATGGGAGGGTTCTTGCTTTAAAATTTCGAAGGAGTTTTATGTATACAATCCACATACACAAATACAAGTATATACATTTATATATATAGTTATATATATATATATATGTATATGAATTTTTGTATAAACAACTTGAGTATAGTTATTCCCCCCTCTTTTATTCAGAAAATATAAATGGTATTTGTTAATCTCCAAACCTATGATTTTAAATTCCTATAAACACTTTGTTTTCTCAACTGCATGAGATAAACCTTATCATTTTATGCGAAATTATGAAACAAGTTTTCACTTTATGTGTGAAACCTATTTATCTATTATATAATTTGTTTACTCAACTACATGAGAAAAAACTTATCATTTCATGTATGAAACCTATTTATTTATTGAAGATAAAACAATATATGAATTTTTTATTAAATGTTCATTTATTTTAATATTCATTTTATTGATGAC
Source organism: Viscum album (assembly GCA_963277665.1). NCBI lineage: Eukaryota > Viridiplantae > Streptophyta > Magnoliopsida > Santalales > Viscaceae > Viscum > Viscum album. The sequence goes on from OY728150.1 coordinate 123,595,868, forward strand.
ATAAAAATAAGAACAATTAATTTAAGTATGAGATGAATATTTTTATGATAAAATATGGATTAAGAACTAAACCTTTCAAGGTGGTATGGGACACTTTGGATTGTTTAATGAATTTATTTCACCTATGATTATGATTCAAATAAATCAAAGTGGTATGGGACACTTTGACTTAAAGACGTATTTTTATTAGACATATAATGAATGAATAGGACTTATTATGTGATGGGTGGGGCCCGATATAGCCTCTCGATGCATCAGTAGGTCTCATGAGATAAACTAGGTCTTGGAACAAGGCCTTTAGAGAATGGTTATGTATGGCCTTGGCATGAGGCCTTAACAGAATGTTTATAATGTCCTGCATTATGCATTCCCACATAATGATTCTAGTAAGTGAAAGTCCATGTGATTATTCAACTAGTAGAATAACCATGGTTAATGATCATTCTCTTATGAACTAGTATTAATCAGTTTTATATTTTTCAAGTGCACACAATTTAATGTTTTATATTTAAGTATATACTTGTATAGAATTTAATTTATATAGAAGGATTAATATTTAGTTTCCAAACCATAAAATAAAGGTTAAAAATTTATCTATTATTACATGGTTTTCATATATGTTTTTTGATGTCGTTCTATGTGTAATTCTAAACAAGTAACATTTCATGTGCAAATTTTTATCTTCGCACCTAGTATGTATTGGATAATTGAGTGTGGCCATAGTCTGACTCATAAATGGTGTTTCGTGTTGTTTTTTCAAGTACGTGTATATTATATAATAAATTTTATTTGTAACTCTTAAATAAGTTTAGATATTTTGAGCATGATTTTTTTCTAAAATCTGATTCAGAATCTATCAAGAAAATGATGATGACATGTTATGAGAAAAGTTAATTCCATGATTTAAAACATGTATTTTAAAGAAATGTTTTAAATAAAAATTATTTCTTTATGGTCTTGTTTTAAAACCCCTTAATGGGCATTTTTTATCACCCTATGTATTTAAATTATTCTTATAGGTTTAGTAGAAGTGCCATGATAAATTTCTAATATGGAAGTGTTTTTATGATGTTACTTTGTTTAATGTTTACTAAGTTTTTTACTTTTGTATCTGAATGTATTACTATAATTATAATTCTCCAAAACCTAGGCTAGTAAAAGATCCTATGATGTATTTAATGCTGTGTATTTATTCAAGTTTCTTCTATAAAAAAAATTCACATCATTTCTAAGGGTTTAGTCCAGTTGCCCGAGCTCAGGTTGTTACATATTTCATGGAATAAATCTAGTGATCTCTTATCATACTTAGGATGATATCAAGATATTGGTCTTGATCATCTCTAAACTATGAGTATACTAATATTTCATCAAAAAATACCATCACAACCTCATCCATCACTGAACATCACAGTTATAACCCAAGGCCTTGGGTCACCATGCCTACAAGCCTCTTATTACACCCTCAAAAATTCTCATCCCACTCACAGCCGCTATCCCAACTATAACACCTTATACATACACTATTTCAATGTCATATCCACAAACCAAATGACACAATGCATCACTATACCTTAGATATCCAAGGTTCCACTATCACAAAACCATTACATGCACTTGTGTAACCCATCCAAAAAACCTTATCTCACTCCAACGAGTCACCTATCATGAAAACACAGGTCATAATACTAAACCATGAAAACTCGAGCACTTATTCTGCTCCTAATCCAACCCAAATCCATCAGGATCAACTCACCTACACAACTATTTCCTAGGATAGTCACCTGAATGAACCTTCCACTCTCGAAACCAACCATAAGGTGTAGTCACAAGTCCAAAAAACCCATTTGTGACTCTCACACCCAAAGGAACTCATAACTCAGTCAAACCCTCTCTAGGATATCCCACCTAACTCTACTGATTATGTTTAATATCAAACCACTAGGTCCAACCACCTAAGTCTATGCCAATTTACAGAAGGAAACAACTCATGGGGCGTCAACATGCACCATCTCATCATCATAAAACATAAACAAGACAAAATACCCATCTCTTGGGTCTCACGCTATAAAGGTGTCATAGACCAACCAACTTCCCGCAACTAGGGCATCCATCCTCTCTGAGCATCTTCACAATAGACTGATCCTTATAGGAACCAAACATACTACCAACCTCAAAAAAATCATCTATTAGGGGTATAAAGCCCTACACTTATACCATACTGACCCACCATGGTCACTACACTTACCACACACAAAACTACACCAACATCCTCACTATCGAGCATCTCACCGTAGATCCACAAAACCTTCCATCAGAAGAAAATCTATAAAATCACACACTAACAAGCCTAAAACATGGGGATCCTACATACCTATCATGATGCATGAGATGCCTCTTACCTCTTCAGAAAAATATTCAAAACCAACTCACATGCCTCTTTCCAATGAACCAAGACCTTAAATCCATCAAAAACTATCAAATATAAACAACATGTGCATTTCTCAAAGCGAAAATCATATAAAACCATAACATCAAAAATCCATAACATCAATCCCAGTCCCTGGTAACCTAGACTTCTTATCGGAACAAGTGTTCATGACACAATAACCCGATATCCATCACACATTCTAACACATTCCTATATCTCTTATCTACCAAACCCCAAATAGTAAAATAATAGGAAAGTAACTCTAATACCATTTTGTAACGTCCTGACCCGGTAGCCACTAAACTGGTGCACCAAGATGATTTGCCATAAGACCTCAAGCGTGTCTCCTCATACACCAGAGGATTTCAACTAGTAGCAGGGGGGTCTAAAGTGGATCTGTGAGGAGACTATACCCCTATATCAGAGTGCACAACTAGAAGTAAATAACTAAACACAATACACATCATAGAAAATAGAAGAATAAATAAAGTGAAACTAAACATGTTGTAATAAGCTAAAACTACATTAAAGGCCTAAACAACCATTTCATACATACAACAATTTTACATTGTGCCGATCACACATACAAAAATAAACAATCGAAAAGTAAATACAATATTCCATACTACCAACTCCAGAGCATAACACATACCCGGTCTCCAGTACCCTATAAATATGCTCCAGCCTGATCTGTAGACTTCACATGAGCATCATGCTCAACCATGAAACCAAGGACTCTTCCCTATCCACTGTAAATTTACTCTAAACTTGAAAGAAGATAGAAGGTTAGTGTGCACACCAAGCTACACATACAGAGGGTGAGAAATAAATCTCATTAATACACCCCAACGGTGAACCTATAAACTACTACTAGTGCATGCTCATAAATTATGCTTATCCTAGTTTAAAAATAACTATAAAAAAATATAGATAAAATAAACACTGATCCTTAGGTATGATACCATGATCAACCACACCAGATCCAGCCAAAGTTGGAGTGCCTCTGAACCTGACTCATTGATCATGCATCTCAACTAACCTGTGGGCTCCATACCCATGGTAGCCACAACCAAAACTAAAAAACAAGGGAACCATCCTATGATGATCCAATCATCTAGGATCCTAATCTAATCCATCCCCTCCCATGTAATAATAAAACACTATCTCATACTTAGAACCTCGACACATCTGTCCCCATTGCTACACAAGAGTACTACCAAGCCCAGACCTTCAGTTTGACATCTATATCATGTATCATAACTATAGTACATAGAGTATCAGTCCAACACATAAACCATATATATCAATTAAACCATGCCTAGAGCTTCATTCCTACATCTTAAACATGGATGTAAATCATTAGTCGACCATCCATTTTAGCTGGTATACCATCATTGACTAGTGAATCAGTTTGGAAATTAAACCATATATCAAATCAACCATGCCTAGATAATCAGTATGACATATTAACCATGGATGTAGAGAGTCGGTCCACCATCCATTCTAGATGGTATACATAATTTCCTAGAGCATCAGTCTAGAAATTAAACCATATATCAAATCAACCATGCCCGGAGGATCAGTCTAGCATCTTAACCATGAATTTAGAGCATCAATCCAACATCTTAATTACACATGGCATGCCATAATTTCCCAGATCCTTAGTTCGGTGTTCTATCCATGAAGTATACTATCAGTGTCTAGATCCCCAGTCTGACACCATCTCATTGTTATAATTATTTATCCCAGAACCTCAGTCCAACACCAAACCAAATACATGTGACGTCACATTCACTATACCAAACAGTTTAACATAGTGTTCCCAGAACCTCATTCCAACACTCAAACCATAAAAAAACAACCAGTACTGATATGGGGCCTAAGTCAAAAAATCTCAATCATGGATATTAGAAACCATACATGTGGATCGTCAGTCCATATCTCATATCCATCACAACCCTTACTAATAAATTGGGTTCCATAATGTGGAAGCCTAACCATATAAAATCACCCTGTGGTCATAATCCAACTCTCAACCTCAACAAACTAAAACATAATAATGGCTGGATATACGTCCATCTTAGTTAGTAACATCTCAACTCTGTTGGCTCATACATCATCCTGGGTCCCAAGGAATACCCATAATCGAACTACATATTCACATAAACCTGGTCAGGGTCATCCTATAATTTAGGCCTGAACATGACCCTATTGATCCACTCATAAATAAAATCACCCCTCCTTGGATCCTCAGAAATAATACTCAAGAAAAGGAATCATCTCCAAACCCTGGTAACAACCAAACTCTTAGTACAAGCCCTGTCACAAGAAAAATACTCAAGAATCTATCAATGTAATCCAATAAATCCTTGATCTACAACATGTCACCAAGGCATCCAAAGCTAATACCATGCCACACGATCATTCTCAACCACCAAACATGACATACAACGATCACTTAACCAGAAACATACCCACCATAGGCATCATAAAGAGTCCCTCATACTCAACTAAACACCACAAGGAAACTCATCCATAACTAAAATTCCTATGGTGTCAACCAAGACCTAAAGGCTCCATCTACCCTCATCCTCAAACATAGGATCTAAACCTCAACTGCTCAAACCTCGAGTCATTAGTCCCGATACGCAGGGACAATCAAGATATTACCAGAGATAGTACTCAAATCCCATGTTTTGGGATTCATACAAGAAACCATAATCAAAACATTATGGTATGCTCATGATAGATTAAACATTGGGATCACAACCCTCACCCAGGTCTCCCAGCTCAAAACCCAACCCACTGAAGGATTCTGAATCCAAACCTCAAGGAAATCCTCCTTCTGAACTAAATTTTTCCAAAATACCATATAGAGGACCTCTATATGTCAAAAGGATCCCACCATTGCGATATACATGGAAAAATTCTCAAAATGGACTACTCATAAGCCCAGTTCTGACTTCTAAGGCACAAAACACCCAAAATCTCCAAGCTGGAAAAAGTACATGGCATGTAATTTCAAGTACACGACATGTACTCTCATCTCTATTACTAGACATGTACTTTTACATGGCCATATCAAAATGGGGCTTACCTATGTACTACTACATGGTGTGTACCCAAAGTACATGGTGTTTACCCAAAGTACGCGGTGTGTGCCCAAAGTACACGATGTGTACTTTTCAAAAACTATCTTCCAGTGTAATTTTTCACATGGACATACACACGAACATGTACTAATACATGGATTGTAATTAAAGTAAATGAAATGTACTTCTAAAAATTATTTATTCCCTAAACTTTAGGAACACATGGTGTGTGTTCTTATAATCACACGCCATGTAGATGAGGTTTTTGACGGGAAACCCCTCCACCCCCCTAAACCCCCGTTTGCCACAAAATAAGCACAGATCAACCCCCATGGGGTCATTAGAAGTCATAATAAGGCATTAAAACTTCAAAAAAACTAATATATGGGGATTGGGGCATAAAACTCAAAAACTGGCCTACCTCGTGGCGTAAACATTGACGCTTTGGGTTCAAATCTGATCCTGAAAGCTATTGCACCTCAATATGATCTCGATCTATGCCAAGGATGAAGTCCGATGGTATCTACCTCTTCTCTCCATATTGGTATGGGTGTAGTGATTGAGTTAGAACCCTCTCCCCTTCCCTTCCTTGTATGGGAGACAAAATGGGGGGAGAATGTTTTAATTAATTAATTTCCCATTTTAACATCTGACTTGAGTCTCAGAGCCCGACGTAGGTTTACACCTCACATAGGGAAAAATTCTCATTCCATAATCAAATGTGGAGTAAAAATATCAATAAAATTCTCTATTAAAAAGATACAACCACCCAAAATTTCCTGACTAATTTAATATTTAATTAATTAAATATTAAATATTCCGCCAAAACTCCAACTGCTTAGAACTCCACCAAACTTTTGTCCTAGTGTAAACACTATATTCCAAGACCAAAAAAGTGGTTATAAAAATTATTTGAGACCATATTATAGGGTAAAATTACCATTTTACCCCTCATGATCACTAAATAACAAAAACTTAAATTTCTACTCAAATTTCAAAATTAAAAAAAAAACAAAAAAAAAACTCAGGTCTCTACACTTGGTAATACAGATTCGAATATGTGGTTCTGTACATTATAGACAAATTTACCCTATTGAAATTTATATGAAGATTTGGAAGGGTATGTTAAAAATAAAATTCATCCATAAGGTTGTATTATGGAGGGATATGTTGTGGAAGAATTCGTTGAATTATATACCGAATACCTATCTGATGTGGAAAGTATTGGTCTATCAAAATCTCATCACACTGGGTGGATTTTGGGTGAATGAATTTCTAGAATCAATGTTGTCATAATTACTATTACGGATCAGGAGTAGGTCTACCTTTACATTTTCCATATTAGTTTAGAGGTTTCCCTATATGTTGAAACCCACAAAGTAATTATTAGGAATTTGAATCCATCAAGGTTTGAATTCTAGATATCAAATACACATAATCAATAGTTTATAGGATTGTTTCAAGACCATATTTTTAAGGATTCAACTAAAAATTTAGATTCAATTTCAGAATGAATTTTATGGCTAGCCAGAGGACCAAGTGTGCATGTATTATCTTATAATGGTTATGTAATTAATGGTTATAATTTCTATAAAAATAAACATGATGAAAGTAGTACCATGAAAAATAGTGGAGTTACACTTATGGATGAAGTGATGAATGTATCTAGTACCAAGTAAAAAAAATCCAATTTATACTAATATTTCATACTTTGGAATCATAAAAAAAATATGGGAGTTGGACTATACAATATTCCAAGTGGTGATTTTTCAATGTAAGTGGGTTGATAATAAGAGTGTTGTTAAAATATATGAATTTGGATTCATGAAAGTTGATTTTAGTAAGGAATGGTACAAAGATGAACTGTTTATAATGGAATCATAGGTAGTAAAAATATTTTATGTTCCAGATCCCATAAACCAAAAGTGTTCAATTATTCTGTTATCAACCAAACCACTGAAGGTTTATATGTCAATTCAACTAATAATGACCCTTTTTTGGGACGTCACAATAATTTCATAGTGGTCCTAATGTAGACGAGGTATTTTATGTCATAGGATACAATAATTATGAGATTTTGATACTTGATGGAGGGGTCAAATCCCTTCAATCTTTAAAAAAATATAGTTCAATAATCATTTTATATATATTTTGTAATATACATTGCATTACCTATTATTATTATTTTTTTACTACTACATTTATATAATATAAATTAAATGTTTAACTAATTCTATAGATAATGACTTCTACACATGATGATGCTCCCAATACTAAGGAAAAACAAGTTTCTCATCATACTGATTCTCACAATGTAGAGGAACAACAACCTTTTACACATTCCATTGATACCAATCCATAGAAACAATATATTAACGATTTTGAAGCTGTGGAAATGGTAGATAGTGAAAAACTAGTGTTCTTAAAAAAATAAGAGCATCATAGCATGATGGTGTTAGAAAAAATTATTAAGGTGAGAAATAAAGGTATTAAATTCAAGGTTGGATGGAATGGATGTTGTAACGACCTATACTTTTTTTAATAATATTTGTTTCCTAAAAAATGTGTGTTATATTATTTTATACTCAACATAAATATATCACTTTAATAATGAAGTGAGTATAATTTGAAACATGACCATTGGTTTTTGACCATTATATGACCATTGGTCAATTATAACCATTGGTCAATATGACCATTGGAAACTATACTCTTAATAATGATTTTAATGTTATAATTATTGTTTATAAGTAAAAATGATAAAGAAAAAATAATTCGGAAAGAAGAGTTAATGGAATAATCCAGTAGAGTTGTGTTGTAAGAATCCTCTTTTTCAGAACTTGGGAGGGAGGTAACATCATAGGGCTTCACTCTTGACCAAGCCAAAGCTGATATTTGATATGTTAAGCTTTAACAAACTCGCCTATGGTAGAATTTCAAGTTACTGAAAATTACCACTCGGGCGATGTTATCTGAGCTTCCCTACGAATCTATCACCATCACACACCTCACCCTTAGGTCGTATGCGAGTGTTATAAGGGGTTATGTGTCAAGGACTTAGTTACTTAATTTTTAATCAATTTATATAAATAAAATTTTTATTCCATCAATTTCTTTTTAAGAATAGTTTTTCTTAAAAATATGACGAATTTGATCAATTGTTTTTTCAGACAGAAATTGTACCTTAAAAAAAAGATATAAATATTTATAATAAACTAATATATTATGAATAATAATTATTTCAATTAAATAGTATGATTAAAACACTCTTATTTAAATTTAAATGGTAATATTTTTTTTTAAAAGTGTTGAAAATTTTACTATGCATTTTACTGTGCATTTTTTCTCTGCTATTTTTTTAATAAATAAGGATTTTTATATTTAAAAGTTAAATTTATCCTAATTAGAGAAATATTATGATAAAATAAACATAATTTTTGAAATTATAATGTCAAAATTAGGTTATGATGGATTTATGATAATTTTCTAAAATATTTTTTTTTTCGGTGAATAGTAAAAAATACAGTTTGAGTTTTTTGGTATGTTTAATGATATAATAATGATGTAATATATAATATAAAATTATGGTAGAATATTGCGTATTATAATAACATAATATGTGTCCCAATTGACAAATATCATGGGAAACCATGGGAAAGCCCACAGTTTTGAATTTACCACTACCTAGGTGTCCAAGGAAATTATTAAACAAATCCTCCTATTTTGCTATAAATAACCACACATTTATAAAAAAAATTCACTCCCAATTCATTATCCATGAGGCTATAATATTTTTACCACCAAATTATTCCTCCCAAGTCATCCTGAATCCCCCAATGTCCCAATCTTCAAGTTTTAGGAGTTACTCTTCAAGGTAAGGGAAATCTCAACTTCTCTTTTCCTTTTAAGTTCCCTTTTTATGTGGTATGTATTTCAAATTTCCATAATATGCTCTTATATACATTTTATTATATCCCTTTAATGTATTAATAGTATTTTATGAATGGGAAACCCCTTTTCCCTCTCTTTTTAATGTTTTCTAAAACCATGTTCCATACCCATTATGCTGCCAAATTTTCTTCTCAAAATTTATCTCTTTTCTCAAGAAATTCTCTTATTTTCTTTTTGTGAATACCAAAAAATATTTATTTTCCAATTATATTCACCTATATTTAAAAATTATATATTTTTATTTTGGGACTAACATACATGAAACTCACCTTCCTTTTTAGTGGGTTCATAACGACATAAAGATCTGGTCTTTAAGCACTTTTCTTTTAAAAGTCATGATTTTGATATGAAACTTGTCTCTTTTATTATCCATGGTTTATTTATGAAATGTTTTATTATGATATATATGTATCAAAATAATTATGAAATATGAAGGTTTCTCCCTGATATCTCTCCAATTCATTGGGTAAAAAATCTAATCTCTAGAGATGACATGTTTTACGACACCTTAGTGAATAACCATGGTAATTTTTATGACACCTCAGTGAAAAACCTTAGTGATATGATTATGAATGTATAAAATAAATGTTTTAGCCACATTTCTAGGTTAAGATTAATTTTATTTTATTTATGATATTCCTCATGTTCTCTTTTTCATGCCACAATGATTTTCTTCATGTTCTTATCAAATTTCCTCAAGATCACATGTAAATTGTTTCCCTTGATTTCCCTTATTGGGCCTTATGATCACCCTTTACTTTGATGTATGTCCCTAGGTTATGAGATGAAATAAATTTACTTAGGATGAAATTTTAAGAATCCTTTCAAGTTTAATAGAATAATTTTTTAAGTTTTCATGTATTATGTACCTTTTTTCTAAGAAAATAAACTTTAAAAGATCCTCTATTTGTACAATGTAATGAAAAGTTATGTAATAAAAAGGTGGGATGCAATAGTTGGTATCAAAGGAAGGCTTAATTATTTTTATAAATTAGTATTTTAAAACATTAGGAAAATCCCTATATAAAATTTTAAATATAGGAAAAACATCCTGGTATTTTGGTGAAATATTAAGTAAGTGGTTTATGAGAAAAGAAATACATGTTTGGATATGAACAAGTGGACGTGGCTCTATCACAGATATACCTAGGGGTAACAACTCCAACAAGGTGCATTGGTCCTGACTCGGTATAATCTAGTACATGAAAATGGGCCTTTCTTCACTCCTAGTTTAAGACATGAATTTTATTTAGAATTATAATATTATTAAATGAAACACATTTCTCACTAAGGATCTTTTCTCTTAGAAAATAGAGGAAATAAGAGAAAATGTGTAAATGGTGAGTGAAACAGACCAGAAATTGATGGCCTTCCAATGGAATCTAGAATAGAAAACTTCATGATAATGATGAATCAACTGACTTGAGTTATGAACAATAACTTGAATCAATTAAAGATACCAGATTCATCTCAAAGGGAATAACTTTCCATTGATACCTTTATTCATCAATAACCACCTTAATTCAGTGGATCTACTGACCCATTAATTATTGAACAATGGATAATCTCTATAGAAAATATATTTTATGTACTCTGTTGTTCGGAACAAGATAAAGTCACTCTGGTTATGTACCACTTAGAGGGAAAAGCTGATAAGTGTTGGACACTGGTTAAAAACATGAATCTAAGAGGGGAGATTGAATCTATCGAGTGGGAAGAGTTCAGGGGATCGTTTTTCAAAAAATATTTCCCTTGTTCAATGTAAACAAAAATGTAGAATAAATTCCTAGATATTAAGTAGAAGGAAAATTAATCTATGGGAAGATATGAGATAAACTTCACAAGAATTTCCTGTTACACCTCTATATTTTTCATGGATTCTAATGGGAAGGTTAATAGATTCTTCAGTGGACTAAGACCCCATCTACAGAATAATCTATCCAACCAAGACTATGAAAAATATGAGGAGATTTTAAGGAGTGCTATTAAATTTGAACTAGAGTTTGGAGAGATACATTGGTCCCATAGATCGAATGAAAAAGAATAGATATTTGGATCCAAACTTGGGGAGGAGATTTGATCCAGGAAGAGGAGGAAATCAAGTGAAACTTTCCACATTGAAAAAATATGGGAAGAAGCATTTGGGGAATTGATTTCTTTGGAGTAGAAAATGTTACATGTTTGTAAGAGAATTTTACATTTATTGGAACTATCATAGTGATGTGAAGCCTCAACTTCTCAACACTAACAACAAAGGGAAGATTGTGTAGGCCCTACTTGAAGTCCAATCACTAATGGAAAAATTACCTATACCAATGGTTTGGAGCCATTGGTATAGGTTCCCAAACCATTTTTATAGCCTATACCAATGGTTTGGGCAACCATTGGGTTATTTGGCATGGGAATAGACCTATCACAATGGTTTGGGGAAAACTGTTGGGAAAGACCTATCCCAACAGTTTGAAAACCTTTGGTATAGGTCTATACCAACGGTTTTCAAACTGTTGGGATAGGTATTTCCTAATGGGTTTCCCCAAACTATTGGGATAGGTCTATCCCCAGGCCAAATCACCCAATGGTTGCCCAAACTATTGGTATAGGTAAATTAAAAAAAAGTTACAGCGGAGGTTTGAACCCACAACCTATGGGTTATATATCAAAGACTTTACCACTATCCTACAATTACCTTTGTGAATATATTTGGATATATATATATATATATATATTTGTGTGTGTGTGTGTGTGTAATTTAAAAATTCATTTATTTGATGATATTCGACAAAATAATTCATAAAAAATAAGGGTACCTATCCCAACAGTTATGAAAACCGTTTGTATAGGCCTATCCCAATAGTTTTGAGAACCGTTGGGATAAGTACCCACACTTTCCCAATGGTTTTTCCAAACCGTTGGGAATAGTGGTATCAAAATATAATTTTTCCAATGGTTTGGAAAAACTGTTGGGAAAGCCATACCATTTCCCAATGGTTTTGCCAAACCGTTGGGAAAAGTGGTGTCAATGTGGGATTTTCCCAATGGTTCTGCAAAACCGTTGGGAAAGGTGGTCTCAATGTGGCATTTTCCCAATGGTTTGGTAAAATTGTTGGGAAAGGGTATGGATTTCCCAACGGTTTTGCCAAACTGTTGGGAAAAGTGGTGTCAAAGTTGTCTTTTCCCAATGGGTTTTCAAGCCATACCCTTTCCCAATGGTTTGGAAAAACCATTGGAAAAAGTGGTATTTTTCCAACGGTTTGGAAAAACCGTTGGGAAATCCATACCCTTTCTCAATGGTTTTTCCAAACCATTGGGAAAAGTGGTCTCAAAGTGGGATTTTCCCAACAGTTTGGAAAAACCATTGGGAAAATTGGTCTCAAAGTGGTCTTTTCACAACGGTTTGGAAAAACCATTGGGAAAGGGTACCTATTCCAATGATTTTTAAAAAATGTTGGTATAGATGTGTTGGTATAGGTAGGATTTCTAGTAGTGAATGCTTTAGGTGTGGAAAACTCTGGAACTTTACCAATCACTGTCTAAATCTAAAGTTAATGGAGGAGAATCACCATAAACATCAACATAGGCCAAGAAAGTAATGTCATGCTTTTTCTACCACAATGGCTGAAGTTGAAGCTATCAATGATGTGGTGGTAGGTACTCTCGTTGTTCTCTCAAAGATAGAAAGTACTTTGTTTGATTCTGGTTATATGCATTCATTTATTTCCTCCAAGTTTGCAAAGAATATAGAATCAATACCTAAACTTCTAGAAGTATATTTATTAGTAAAGACTCCTGGAGGGATTATCCAAGCATCAAAAGTGTATAGAAACTCTAGTATTCACTTTGGAGAGCACAATCACATCTCAAATCTAGTAGTCATTCCCATGTTGGAATTCAAAACTATACTAGGGATAGACTGGTTTTCAGAGTATAATTCTAAGATCAACTGAAAAAGGAAGGAAATATTAGTATTCTTAAATGGAAAATGTACAGTTGTTTTCAAAGGATAGATATCTCAACCTGAGATTTTTCTAGAAGCACCACTTATAGCCTTCTTTATGGAGATGATTGGTGAAGATGAATAAGAAAATGAAAGTATATGAATAGATAATGTCCCCATCATTCAGGAATACATTGATATATTTCCTAAGGAGTTACCTAGACCTCCCCCAAAAATAGAGGTAGAGTTCTCTATTGAACTCATTCTTGGATCCAATTCAATATTAAAGACCTAATATAGAATGAAAAATGTAAAGCTAAAGGAATTAAATAAACAAATCCAAGATATTTTGGAAAGGGGGTTTATGTGGACAAGTATGTATTATTGGGGATCACTCGTTCTCTTTGTGAAGAAGAAGGATTGTTCAATGCATTTATGCATTGATTATAGATAATTTAACGAGATCATAGTGAAGAATAGATACCCTATTCCAAGAATTGATGATTTATTTGACCAGCTTCATGGGGCTCAATTCCTCTCCAAGATTTATCTTTGATATGGTTATCACCAACTGAGGGTGAATAAAGAATATATTCCAAATATCACATTCCTATCAAGATATGGGCATTATGATTTTGTTGTTATAACCTTCGGCTTGACTAATGCTCCTACTATTTTTATGGATTTGATGAATAGAGTATTTAAAGACTACCATGATAAATTTGTGGTAGTTTTCATTGATGATATTGTGATATATTCCAAAATTCGTGAGGATCATGAGGATCATATAAGTGTTATATTGAAAAATATAAGGAAATAGAGTCTATTTGGAAAGTTCAGAAAATGTGAATTTTGGTTACAATAAGTTTCTTTATTTGGGAACATTGTAACCAATGAAGGAATCTCAGTTGATCCTTCCAAGAAAAAGGTTGTAGAAGAGTGGACTTATCCTATAATAATAACTGAGATTCATAGTTTTCTTGAATTAGTAGGATATTATAGGAGGTTTTTGGAAAAAAATTCACAACTTTCTAATCTACTAACTAAGTTAACTCGAAAATGGGATAAGTTCATTTGGACTAAGGAGTGAGAAGAAAGTTTCCAAGAGATGAAGAAGTGATTTGTTATTGCACCCATGTTAAATCTACCCTCTATTGGATAAGGATTCATTATTTTTAGTGATGCATATCTAAAAGGGATTGGGTTCATCCCCATGTAATATTACAAGGTTATTTCTTATGCATATCTACAGTTGAATCCTCATGGGAAAAATTATCCCATGCATGACCTGGAGCTAGCTACAACTATTTTTGCTCTGAAGATATAGAGGCACTATATTTATTGGGAGAAATGTGATATATACACATACCATCAAAGTTTGAAGTATATTTTCTTAAAAAATGAATTGAACATGAAACATATTATATGGTTGGAACTTCTTAAAGACTATGACCATTCAATTCATTATCATTATGGAAGAGAAAACAAATTTTCCTATGCATTAAGTAGGAAAGACCTAGTTGTTCTGGAAATAATGAGGATTTAAGGAGATCCTTGGATCAAAGATGTAGTAAAATAGGACATGAGAATTTTAAGGGAAGAGATATCATCGACCTTATCCCAAATGATTTCTCAACCATCATTACTATAAAATATCAAGAAATCTAAAAGATAGGATCCTTTTTTTCAAAAGAAGATAGAGGATGTGAAGGTTGGTAAGTTTCCTGGGTTCAATATTGATCAATAAGGTGTACTAAAATTTCATACAAGACTATATGTTCCATCTACTCCAGAAATAAAGAAATAACTTATAGATGAATCTCATAGCTCTACTTTCTCTATACATCCTGGAAGCATGAAAATTTATAGGGACATTCATGATCATTATTGGTGGGATAACATGAAAAGTGAGATTGTTGTCTACACTACAAGATGCCTAGTGTGTCAACAAGTGAAGGCATAACAGCAACTTCCTAAAGGGGCATTACAACCACTACCCATACCAGCATGGAAGTGGGAAAATATCACTATCAAATTTTTCAATGGTCTCTCAAAAACATCCAAAGGAAACAATGCGATATGGGTTATAGTGGACCATCTCACCAAGACTACCCATTTTATCTCTATTCAGGAAGATTTATCTCTCGACTAGCTTACCAATATTTATGTAAAAGAAGTTTTAAGGATACATAGGATACCACTCTCTATCGTATCTAATCCTAATCCATGGTTCACATAAAAAATATGGAGAAGTATTCAACATGATCTGAGTACCAAATTGAATTTTAGTACAAACTATCACCCCCAAATTGATGGATAATATAAAAGGACTATTCAGACACTCGAATAAATTTTTAGAACATGATCAATGGAATTTAAATGTGGATGGGATCAACATCTCCCATTAATTGAGTTCTCATACAATAATAGCTTCTATTCAAGTATTCAAATATCACCCTATGAAACTCTATATGGTAAGTGATGTAGAACTCCTACTTGTTGGGATGAAGCTGGAAAGAGAAAGCTTCTTGGGACTGATCTTGTATAAGAGATGACATAAAAGGTTCATGTCATCCAAAAACACATAAAGGTTGCTCATAGTCAAAAGAAGATCTATGTTGACAACTGTTGAAGGGACTTGTAGTTTGATGTTGGTGAAAAATTATTCCTTCAAAATTCAACTTGGAAGAAAGTCCGACAGTTTGTAAAGAAAGGGAAGCTTAGCCATAGGTACATTGGCCCCTATGAAATCCTTGATCTCATCGGAGTAGTGGCCTATCTAGTTTCACTTCCTCTAAATCTATCTCAAGTTCATGATGTATTTCATGTATCTCTCTTGAGTAAGTACCTACCTGAACCATAACATGTATTGAATCTTGAAGTGGTACAACTGGAACATGACCTCTCTTATGAGGAGTAGCCTGTGGAGATCTTAGACCATAGAGACAAGGTTCTATGCAACAAGACTACCCACCTCATTAAAGTGTTGTGGAGGAACCACAAATATGAAGAATACATGTGGGAACCAGAGGAGACAATAAGGCAAAAGTACCCACACCTTTTTGCAATCAAGTTAATGAGTTGAAATTTTGGTGACAAAATTTCTTAAGGGTGGAAGAATGAAATGACGTGAAATTTTTGAAAAATATTTATTTCCTAAAAATGTGTGTTATATTATTTCGTACTCAATATAAATATATCTCTTTAATAATGAAGTGAGTATAATGTAAAATGTGACCATTGGGTTTCGACTGTTATATGACCGTTGGTCAATTATGATCGTTGGTCAATATGAACATTGTAAACTATACTCTTAATAATGATTTTAATGTTATAATTATTATTTATAAGTATAAATGACAAAGGAAAATTAATGCAGAAAGAAGAGTTAATGGATTCATCCAGTAGAGTCATGTTGTATGCAGCCCATTTTTTAGAACTTGAGAGGGAGGTATCATCACTAGGATTTTCTCTTGACCAATCCTAATCTAAGATTCAACATGTTAAGCTTGAATGAAATCTCCTATAGTATAAGTTCAAGTTAGTGGAAATTACCACTCGGGCGATGTTATCTGAGCCACCCCAAGAATCAATAACCATCGCACACCTCACACTTAGGTCGTATGTGGGTGTTATATGGGGTTATGTTTCAAGTAATTAGTTACTTAATGTGTAATCCCTTTGTATAAATAAAATCTTTATTCCATCAATTATGTTTTGAGAATAGTTTTTATTAAAAATATGGCGGATTTGATAAATTGATTTTTTAGATAGAAATTGTACTTTTTAAAAAAGATATAAATATTTATAATAAACTAATATAATATGAATAATAATTATTTAAATTAAGTATTATGATTAAAATACTCTTATTTAAATTTAAATGATAAAATAATTTTATTTTTTTCAAGTGTCATAAATTTTATTATGCATTTGACTATACATTTTCGATCCGCTATTATTTTTAATAAATAAGGATTTTTATATTTAAAAGTTAAATTTCTTATAATTTTATAATTATTATGATAAAATAAACATTAGTTTTGAAATCATCATGTTGAAATTATGTTAGGGTGAATTTATGATAATTTTCTAAAATATTTTGTTTTTTGCTGAATAGTAAAAAAACAATTTAAGTTTTTTGGTATGTTTAATGACATCATAATGATGTAATATGTAATATAAAATTCCGGTCAAATATTGTGTATTAGTATAACATAATAGGTTTCCCAAGTTTCCATACCATTTTCAAGCCCATGGTTTTGAATTTACCATTACTTAGGTGTCCAAGGAAATTATTAAACAAATCCTCCTCTTTTTCTATAAATACACACCCATTTATCCATTTACTTTCACTCCAAATTCATAATTCATGAATATCTCATAGTTTTACCTCCCAAGTAGTCCTCCCAAGGTTTCCTAAATCCCCTAAGGTCTTAATATTTGAGTTTTAGGTGTTACTCCTCAAGGTAAGAGAAATCTCAACTTCTCATTTCCTTTCATGTTCCCTTTCTATGTGGTATGTATTTCAAATTTCCATACTATGTTATTTTGTCCATTTTATTATATACCTTTAATTTATTAAGAGTATTTTATGAATGGGATACCCTTTTACACTCTCTTTTTAATGTTTTCTCAAACCATGTTTCATACATGTTATGCTGCCATATTTTCTTCTCAATTTTTCTCTTTTTCTCAAAAAATTGTCTTATTTTATTTTGAGAATACCCAAAAATCTTTATTTTCCATGGGTATTCAACTAGATTTAAAAATTATATATTTTTATTTTGGTATTAACATAAATGAAACCCACCTTCTTTTTTAGCGGGTTAATAATGACATAAAGATCTGGGTTTTAATCACTTTTCTTTTAAAAGCCATGATTTTGATATGAAACCCATTTCTTTTATTCTCCACAGGTTATTTATGAAATTTTTTATTATGATATATGTGGCTCACATTAATTAATACATATGAATGGTTCACCTTAATATCACTCTAATGCATTGGGTAAAGAATTTAATCTCTATATATGACATGTTTTACGATATCTTGGTGAATAACCTTGGTGATTTTTATGACACCTCGGTGAAAAACCTTGGTGATATGATTATGAATGTATAAAATAAATATTATAGCCACATTTAAAATTTATAATTCATGTTCTTTTATTTATGATATGCCTCATGTTCTCTTTTTTATTCCATAATGATATTCTTCATAATCTTATCGAATTTCCTCAAGATCACATGTAAAATTTTTCCCTTGCTTTCCCTTACTAGGTCTTATGCTCACCATTTATTTTAATGTATGTCCCCAGGTTATGAGATACAATAAATGTACTTAGGATAAACCTTGAATAAGACTTTCAAGTGTAATAGAATAATTTTTTAAGTTTTCATGTATTATGTACCTTTTTTCAAGAAACTAAACTTTAAAAGATCATCTGTTTGTACAATGTAATGAAAAGTTATGTAATAAAAAGGCGAGATTCCATACATGAAGCCAAAATGTTAGCCCCAACATGGATATGTTTAGTAGTTACATTGGATCACCACTCGCATGTGCATTTAGATTGATGTAGATTCATGTAATAATGTTGTTCCCATGCTTAAGACACTAATTTGGGAAGATATTGGGGTAAAATTATGATATAATTTCTTTATTTTACTAAAAAAAATAATGAAATGTTGACATAATATTCATTATCCCTTGCAGAGTGCATCTATAGTAGATGAATCCTGAATGAAATTTATATTAATGATTTCTGGAAAGTCATAGAGTATTTCACACAATTCTTATAAAGTATCATCTCAAAGATGTTGAAGGAAAAATAAACATGCACCCACCATAGATGTATGCACACCTAATAAACCAACAAGTGTGGGATGCAATTATTGGTCATCTTGAGGAGACATCTTTCCAAGTACATTATTATTGGTAATAAATTTCTTGAAAATATGTGTGTTAATCAGTTTTATTAAGAATTTTTAATTAATGAAACAACAAATGAGTGCAGAAAATAAGCAACAGGTAGTAAAACCAACATACCCCTACCGTAAAATAGGGATGGGGTGCTCTTAACTTGAAAAAATGGTATGTATTTTAAATATACTATAATACTTATATGTGACTTGAAACAAAAAAATAATTATGTTCCTCTATTTATATACATGTTGATGAATCCAAATCCAAATCCACTTCTATCCCACATCATGTACTATTAAATAAGGAACATGTAAATAAAGAATGTATACAAATAGATGAAAACACACAAAAATTGTGGGAAGCATGCATAAGCATGACATAATAAAAAAATCACTTTAAATTAGTATTACATGATAATGATTACTTATTTTCCTATATTTTTTATCTGACTTAGACACAAAGATCATTATTATCTATACCTGATGAAAAACTACTATCACTGGCATTGAAGTGTCCAAAACAGTATGGACACATTAGAGGTGCGGGTTTTGGGGTGTCACCCTGAACATATTTTTAGAAAAGAAATGAGTAGGGGGATAAAATAAGAAAATAGAAGAGTTGCAGGCATGATTAGATTCTATGTAAGAAAAACTTAATTGGTAGTCATAGTTATTAGAAAATATTATGGGTGCAGTATCCAAGAATCAGTTAGATACCACTAAGAGGTGGGTGAATCACTGGTATACTATTTTTTAAAAATTATTTTACTTTTTGATTCAACCTCTATGACTGATTAAAGTCCCAATACCTTATCTTTAATATTCATCCTCACCCTAAAATAAATAACAAAAAAAGAAATCATAGAACATGGTGACTTAAAAGGTTTGGTACAAAGAAACACTCCATTTAGTGTTGGTTGTACCCACTCACATGGATTCTCCACTATAATAGAAGGTGATTACAACAATAACTGGTTAGACCCCCCAATTTCAAACTGGTTATACCCCCAGTTCTAATCAGCCTTCAACAGTTTGTTAGAACCCCATAACTACACCTTATTCTCAATGATTGGTCATACCCCCTAATCACAATCTTCAAGAAACTGGTTATACCCCTTAGCTACAGCCTTCAACTTCAGATGGCTCTATCTATTGTAGAAATATCAATTGAATACCCTCCTCCACAAGCTTGTTGGATCACACTGGATCGTATACAACTTCAAGTGTCTTTATACTGATACTGGAATTGTTAAAAAAACTCTGATCACCAAAAGATAATCAGTTGCCTCAATACAACACTACTTGAGAAATAATTATTTCTTTTGTTGAAGTCTCGACTCAC
The DNA here is from genome assembly GCA_963277665.1 of Viscum album. NCBI lineage: Eukaryota > Viridiplantae > Streptophyta > Magnoliopsida > Santalales > Viscaceae > Viscum > Viscum album. Next base: position 123,616,542 of record OY728150.1, read on the forward strand.
TAAACACTGAAAACTCAGATGAAAAAACTTTTGAAATAATACTCTGGCTTCAGTATCAAATATCAATACACCCAATTTATGCAAATTATTTTGCATGTACACTACTCTTAAAATTTCAGGCATGTATTTAATACACTACATGTTATTCTCAATGTAAAATGTGAAATAATAAAAATGCACAAACTTCACACTTTCATGCATGCATAATTGCACGTGCATACATGTTTTTATAACGAATGAACATTTAAATCCACTTAATGCATGAGTTGTTATGGTTAATCTCAAATGATTTCACATGAAAATTTGAGCATGAATGAATGCATGTAAGTGTTTTCACATGGAACCTCAATCACACACTATCCACTTTGCACACTCACTATTCACACACACCATCTACATTCTTGTGGACTCACCTTTTCACACACTAAACACTTTATCAATATTTTTACAAACCATGTGCATCAACTACATGTACCAAACTTCCTTCTTCACATAATGTATTTAGCCTTCTCACTTAGATTGCACAAAGCAAAAGAATACATGCATAGATTATCGTGCAACCTCATGTAGCTTCACAAAACAAGTTCTTCCTGAAGCTCTTTTGAGAGTGATATACACTTATCAAAGGCCTGAAAAAATCCTCTTCTCTTTTACATAGAAAGATACGTGGTGCTTCTATCGGATTCATGTAATACCATTGTACATGGTTCTTCTATCTTCTTCGCAAAATAGGTTCATGAAAACTCAAATTCAAATAATTATTGAGAAACTCTTTTACGCATGAATATTAATATCCTTCACATAACCAGTATGCATGACTGTTCCCTTCAAATTCTCATAATAGTTTATGTGGGTTCTTCACTCACCTTCACAAATTAGTTCAGGGAATCTCAAACATCATGCGGTCGTGATAGTAGATACTCATAATGAATGTATGGAAATCCCTACATGAATCAGAGTACTTTGAAGCCTTTATTTATCTCTCAAAACTTCTCTTGGAGATGGTTGGAAGTTCTTAAAGACTATGTATTAAGTAGACCATCAAATTTTGAAGTATATTTTCTTATAAAAGGAATTGAACATGAAACATAGGAGATGGTTGGAACTTATTAAAGACTATGTCTGTTTAATTCATTATCATTATGGAAGAGAAAACATAGTCGCCTATGCATTAAGTAGGAAAGACCTAGTTGTTCTAGAAATAATGAGGATTTAAGGAGATCCTTGGATCAAAGATGTAGTAAAATAGGACATGAGCATTTTAAGGGAAGGGATATCATTGACCCTATCCCAAATGATTTCTCAACCATCATTACTAGAAAATATCAAGAAATATAAAAGATATGATACTTTTTTTTCAAAATAAGATAGAGTATGTTAAGGTTGATAAGTTTCCCGAGTTCAATATTTATCAATAAGGTGTACTAAAATTTCATACAAGACTATATGTTCCATCTATTCCAGAAATAAAGAAAGAAATTATGGATGAATATCATAGATCTACTTTCTCTATACATCCTGGAAGCATGAAAATTTATAGGGACATTCATGATCATTATTGGTAGGATAACATGAAAAGGGAGATTGCCGACTACACTACAAGGTGCCTAGTGTGTCAACAAGTGAAGGCATAACAACAAATTTATAAAGGGGTATTACAACCACTACCCATACCAGCATGGAAGTGGGAAAATATAACTATCAAAATTTTCAATGGTCTCTCAAGAACATCCAAAGGAAACAATACTATATGGGTTATAGTGGACCATCTCACCAAGACTACCCATTTTATCTCTATTCAGGAAGATTTCTCGCTCAACTATCTTACCAATATTTATGCAAAGGAAGTTGTAAGGATACATAGGATACCAATCTATTGTATCTAATACTAATCCAAGGTTCACATAAAAAATATGGAGAAGTCTTCAACATGATCTAAGTACCGAATTGAATTTTAGTACAAACTATCACCCCCAAATTGATGGCTATTGTAAAAGGACTATTCAGAAACTCGAGGACATTTTTATAACATGATCAATGGAATTTAAAGGTGGATGGGATCAACATCTCCCATTATTTGAGTTCTCATACAACAATATCTTCCATTAGAGTATTCAAATAACACCCTATGAAACTCTATATGGGAAGTGATGTAGAACTCCAACTTGTTGGGATGAAGCTAGAAAGAGAAAGCTTCTTGGGCCTGATCTTGTATAAGAGATGATAGAAAAGGATCATGTCATCCAACAACACATAAAGTATTCTCATAGTCAGAAGAAGATCTATGTTGAAAACTGTTGAAGGGACTTGTAGTTTGATGCCGGTGAAAAAGTATTCCTTCAAAATTCAACTTGGAAGAAAGTCCTACAGTTTGTAAAGAAAGGGAATCTTAGCCCTAGGTACATTGGCCCATATGAAATCCTTGATCTCATAGGAGTAGTGTCCTATCTACTTTCACTTCCTCCAAATATAGCTCAAGTTCATGATGTATTTCATGTATCTCTCTTGAGTAAGTAAATGCCCGGACCTTAACATGTACTGAATCTTGAAGTGGTACAACTATAACATGACTTCTCTTATGAGAAGTAGCCTGTAGAGATCTTGGACCATAGAGAAAAGTTTCTATGAAACAAGACTACCCACCTCATTAAAGTGTTGAGGAGGAACCACAAATATGAAAAATCCATGTGGGAACCAAAGGAGACAATGAGGAAAAAGTACCCACACCTTTTTTCAATCGAGGGAATGAGTTGAAATTTTGGGGAAAAAATTTCTTAAGGGGGGAATAATGCAACAACGTGAACTTTTTGAATAATATTTGTTTCCTAAAAATGTGTGTTATATTATTTTGTACTCAATATAAATATATATCTTTAATAATGAAGTGAGTATAATGTAAAATGTGACCATTGGGTTTCGACCGTTATATTACTGTTGGTCAATTATGACCTTTGGTCAATATGAAAATTGTAAACTATACTCTTAATAATGATTTTAATGTTATAATTATTATTTATAAGTATATATGAAAAAGGAAAATTAATACAGAAAGAAGAGTTAATAGATTTATCCAGTAGAGTTGTGTTGTACGAAGCCCATTTGTCAGAACTTGGGAGGGAGGTATCATCACTAGGCTTTTCTCTTGACCAATCCTAATATAAGCTTCAACATGTTAAGCTTGAATGAAATCTCCTATAGTATAAGTTCAAGTTAGTGGAAATTACCACTCAGGTGATGTTATCTGAGCCACCCCAAGAATCCATCACCATCGCACACCTCACACTTAGGTCGTATGTGGGTGTTATAAGGGGTTATGTGTAAAGTAATTAGTTACTTAATGTGTGATACCTTTGTATAAATAAAATTTTTATTCCATCAGTTCTGTTTTGAGAATAGTTTTTCTTAAAAATATGACGGATTTGATAAATTGATATTTCGGACAGAAATTGTGCTTTTCAAAAAAGATATAAATATTTATAATAAAATAATATAATATGAATAATAATTATTTTAATGAAATAGTATGATTAAAACACTCTTAGTTAAATTTAAACGATAAAATAATTTTATTTTTTTCAAGTGTTATAAATTTTATTATGCATTTTACTATACATTTTCGATCCGCTATTATTTTTAATAAATAAGGATTTTTATATTTAAAAGTTAAATTTCTTATACTTTGAGAATTATTATGATAAAATAAACATCATTTTTGAAATCAGCATGTTGAAATTATGTTAGGGTGAATTTATGATAATTTTCTAAAATATTTTGTTTTTCACTGAATAGTAAAAATACAAATTAAGTTTTTTGGTATGTTTAACGACATCATAATAATGTAATATGTAATATAAAATTATGGTCAAATATTGTGTATTATTATAACATAATAGGTTTCCCAAGTTTCCATACCATGTTCAAGCCCATGTTTTTGAATTTACCACTACTTAGGTGTCCAAGGAAATTATTAACCAAATCCTCATCTTTTGTTATAAATACACACCCATTTCTCCTTTTACTTTCACTCCCAATTAATACTTCATGAAGATCTGATAGTTTTACCTCCCAAGGTTTCCTAAATCCCCCAAGTTACCAATCTTTGAGTTTTAAGTGTTACTCCTCAAGGTAAGAGAAATCTCAACTTCTCTTTTCCTTTCATGTTCCCTTTTTATGTGGTATGCATTTCAAATTTCCATAGTATGTTATTCTGCCCATTTTATTATATCCCTTTAATTTATTAAGAGTATTTTATGAATGTGATACCATTTTACCCTCTCTTTTTAATGTTTTCTAAAACCATGTTTCATACCTGTTATGTTGCCAAATTTTCTTCTCAATTTTTCTCTTTTTCTCAAAAAAATCTCTTATTTTATTTTGTGAATACCCAAACCTATTTATTTTCCATGGGTATTCACCTAGATGTAAAAATTATATATTTTTATTTTGGTATTAACATAAATGAAACCCACCTTCCTTTTTAGTGGGTTAATAATGACATAAATATCTTGTCTTTAATCACTTTTCTTTTAAAATCCATGATTTTGATATGAAACCCATTTCTTTTATTCTCCATAGGTTATTTATGAAATGTTTTATTATGATATATGTGGATCACATTAATTAATACATATGAATTTTTCACCCTGATAGCACTCCAATGCATTGGGTAAAGAATTTAATCTCTAGATATGACATGTTTTATGATATCTTGGTGAATAACCTTGGTGATTTTTATGAAACCTTGGTGAAAAACCTTGCTGATATGATTATGAATGTCTAAAATAAATATTATAGCCACATTTACAAGTTATAATTCATGTTATTTTATTTATGATATGCCTCTTGTTCTCTTTTTCATTCCGTAATGATATTCTTCATAATCTTATTGAATTTCCTCAAGATCACATGTAAAATTTTTCCCTTTCTTTCCCTTACTAGGTCTTATGCTCACCCTTTCCTTTAATGTATGTCCCCAGGTTATGAGATACAATAAATGTACTTAGGATGAACCTTGAATAATCATTTCAAGTGTTATAAAATAAGTTTTTAATTTTTCATGTATTATGTACCTTTTTTCAAGAAACTAAACTTTAAAAGATCCTCTGTTTGTACAATGTAATGAAAATTTATGTAATAAAAAGGTGAGATTCCATACATGCAGCTAAACTGTTAACCCCAAAAAAGGATACATTTAGTAGTTACATTGGATCACCACTCGCATGTGCATTTCTATTGATGTAGATTCATGGAATAATGTTTATTCTCATGATTAAGACACTAATTTGGGAAGATATTGCGGTAAAATTATGATATACTTTATTTTACTAAAAAAAATAATGAAATGTTGACTTAATCTTAATTATCCCTTGTAGATTACATTTATAGTAGATAAATCCTGAATGAAATTTATATTAATGCTTTTTTGAAAGGCACAGAGTATTTCACACAATTCTTATAAATTATCATCTCAAATATGTTGAAGGGAAAATAAACATGCACCCACCACAAATGTATGCACACTTGATAAACCAACAAGTGTGGGATGCGATTATTGGTCATCTTGATGAGAAATATTTCCAATTACATTGTTATTGGTAATACATTTCTTGAAAATATGTGTGTTAATTAGTTTTATTAAGAATTTTTAATTAATGAAACAACAAATGAGTGTAGAAAATAAGCAACAGGTAGTAAAACCAACATACCCCTATCATAAAATAGGGATGGGGTGCTCTTCACTTGAAAAAATGGTATGTATTTTAAATATACTATAATACTTTTATACAACATGAAACAAAAACATAATTATATTCCTCTATTTATATACATATTGATGAATTGAAATACAAATCCACTTCCATCCCACGTCATGTACTGTTAAATGAGGAACATGTAAAAAAAGAATGTATACTAATAGATGAAAACACAAAAAAATTGTGAGAAGCATGTGTAAACATGACATAATAAAAAAATCACTTTAAATCAGTATTACATGATAATTATTACTTATTTTCCTATATTTTTTATCAGACTTAGACACAAAGATCATTATTAGCTATACCTGATGAAAAACTATTATCACTGGCATTGAAGCGGTCAAAACAGTATGGACACATTAGAGGTGTGGGTTTTGGGGCGTCACCCCGAACATATTTTGAGAAAAGAAATTAGTAGGGGGATAAAATAATAAAATATAATAGTTACAGACATGATTGGATTCTCTATAAGAAAAACTTAATTGGCAGTCATAGTTGTTAGAAAATATTATGGGTGTAGTATCCAAGAATCGGTTAGATACCACTAAGAGGTGGGTGAATCACTGGTATACTATTTTTTACAAATTATTTTAGTTTTGATTCAAACTCTATAACTGAGTAAAGTCTCAATACCTCATCTTTAATATTCATCCTCACCCTAAAATAAATAACAACAAAGAAATCATAGAACATGGTGACTTAAAAGGTTTGGTACAAATAAATACTCCTTTCGGTGTTGGTTATACCCCCTAACATGGATTCTCTAATATAATAGAAGGTGATTACAATAGTAACTAGTTAGACCCCCCAATTAAAAAATGGTTATACCCCCAGTTCTAATCAACCTTCAAAATTTGGTTAGAAACCCCTAACTACACCTTATTCTCAGTGATTGGTTATACCCCCAATCACAATCTTCAAGAAACTGGTTATACCCCTCAACTGCAGCCTTCAAATTCAGATGGCTCTATCTATTGTAGAAATATCAATTGAATACCCTCCTCCAAAATCTTGTTGGATCACACTAGATCATATACAACTTCAAGTGTCTTTGTACTGATGTTGGGATTGTTAAAAAAACTTTGATCACCAGCAGATAATCAATTGCCTCAGTAAAACACTACTTGAGAAATAATTATTTCTTCTGCCGAAGTCTCGACCTCACTAAACACTAAAAACTCAGATGCAAAAAACTTTTAAAATAATACTCTGGCTTCAGTATCAAATATCAATGCACCCAATTTATGCAAATTATTTTTCATGTACACTACTCTTAAAATTTCAGGCATGTATTTAATACACTACATGGTATTATCAATGTAAAATGTGAAATAATACAAATGCACAAACTTCACACTTTCATGCATGCATAATTGCACATGCATACATGTTTTTATAATGAATTCACATTTAAATCCACTTAATTCATGAGTTGTTATGGTTAATCTCAAATGATTTCACATGTAAATTTGAACATGAATGAATGCATGTAAGTATTTTCACATGAAACCTCAACCACACACTATCCACTTTGCACACTCACTATCCACTTTGCACACTCACTATTCACACACACCATCTACATTCTTGTGGACTCACCTTTTCACACACTAAACACTTTATTAATCTTTTCACAAACCATGTGCATCAACTACATGTACCACGCTTCCTTCTTCGCATAATGTATTTATCCTTCTCACATAAATTGCACAAATCAAAAGAATACACGCGTAGATTATCGTGTAAACTCATGTAGCTTCACGGAACAAGTTCTTCATGAAGCTCTTTCGAGAGTGATATACACTTATCAAAGGCCTAAAAAACTCATCTTCTCCTTTACATAGAAAGATATGCGGTGCTTCTATCATATTCACGTAATAACAGTGTACACAGTTCTTCTATCTCCTTCGCAAAACATGTTAATGAAAACTCAAATTCAAATCATTCTTTTGAAACTCTTTTACGCATGAATATTAATATCCTTCACATAACCAGAAGAAGTGGCCTGATAAATTCTGTTTCCCAAGACTGCATGTCAAATTTTTCCCTAAAATGCATTAAGAGCTACAGTGAAATGGTGAAATTTTTTCCCTTGCTTTTGTATTTTTTTCTTTGATTACCTCTTGCCCTAGCCCGAGGGCTCTTTGGGCTTGCCCTAGGGCCAGACCTGATAACCAGTATGCATGACTACTCCTTTCAATTTTTTCGATGCTTATTCTTTACGTATTTTTAATATAAGATGAACATTTCACCACAGATTGAGATCCCACATCAAAACGACAAGCTCGTGCTCTCTCCTTTATATTATAAGTCATATCCTTCATTGGATAGATTGGTTACTGAATGATCCCATGTAACGCTATCACCACCCTATATTAGCATCCACTTTCTCCTTCATTCCTCCCCACATGGTGGATCACCGCTACTCCTGTGCCTTTTTGGGAACACCTATGCACGTCCTCTTCCACCATGCTGGCAAGATGGGGTTGAACCTACCCACCTCAATAGTGGTGCAGGTCCCTCAGTTGGAACCATTCCAGTTGGCCCATTTTTTTTGTCAAAGCTCAAAAAAATATAATTACAATATACCTAATCCAACTATACTCAAATTCCACATACAAATTAAACATCAATTCCCATAATCACTTATTCTAAACATTTTTAATGGTCCCTCTTCTTCTTCTTAACATTGGTGTAAAAAATGTGCATCATTATTTTCACAAGTCTTCAAACTTAAAAAATATTTTCAATATTCACATTAAAAAGATCAAAACATATTTAAATCTTCTCCCAAACACTTATTGAAAAAAAATGAAATTCACTGAACAGTTCAATCCTCCATTTGTATTTGTTTTCAATACTCATATGTATGATTTTATTTCTCCCCCTTTTTGGCAATGAATACAAAGATAAATTTAGGAGTTATAACTTCAATCAAGTTCTCCTCAACTTCAATTTATTCTCAAATAATGAAACCACACTAAAAAAAGCAATGAGATTTTATTTAATCAACTCTAAATCTATGTGGGAAAATCCTATGTATAAAACAAGAGAGATTTCACCTAATAATAAAATCTATTAAAATTATATAATGAGATTTCATTCTTAAAATTGTTTCAAAGAATTCATTATAGGGGATATTTGAGCAAGATTGTTGAGAGATTTCCTGCACACATCTCAACAAAAAAAATCAAAAAGTTGAAGTGTAAAAACATAAATCTCCCCCTTTAGCTAAATATCAGCTCTCTTAAGATAATAGTTTTTCAAAAATATTCATATTATAAATTTTAGGGTGATTATCATTTTCAAAATATTTTGAAAATTTGAAAGCTTAAAATCATCTATGCTCCCCCTCAAGGGATGCATTTATCTCCTTCAATTCCCAGCATGTTAGTACAAAAGAATATATATAAGGGAATAAATAGGATCCTATCTGTTTCTTAGAAATATAACTTAGTTTGAGAGTTTCCTCTCAAACTTTCCTTTCCCTTATTCCTTTTAAAATTATATTTGGAAGAGTTATCCTTTATCTCTTGGGATGTTGTGAGTATTATGAAATGTTTTGTTCCATGAATTTTTTTTAACACCTTTCACAATTCAAAATTTTCAAGTCATCATTTGTATACGACTCTTCATCATATTTAAATTCTTCAATTATCACCACTTTATTTTCTTTTTCTTCGACAAGCTTCTGATCTTTTTAAAATTGTTTCATCTTCTCACACAATTAACTAGTGACTATAACTTTATTTACTATATGAATTCTATTATCATTTTAACTATGATAAATATCACTTAATAAGAAAACTCGACATTTCTCATCTTTGTTATATTCTTAAACACATCTACCAAAAAATTCATTCATGTATTCATATAAGTTCCGCATTAATAGTTTAGATGAAGCCTTGATCGCATGATTCTCTTCCTGATAATTTGATCACATCTACTTAACATTTTTCTCCCTGGATTCATATCTTCTTCTTGGTAGTGACATTTTATACCATCATAAATAATCTATGTGACCAAAAACTCCGCAACACCAACAGTATCCTATGAACCTTGATCTTCCATACTTATAGTGATTCAACTCTGAAGATTGTAGTTGTTTCTTTTTCATAGATTATGGATGTATTGTCTTAGGAGGAAACCTTCTAACTGAATTATTACAATCTTACTTTGTGGAAGACATTTTCTCATTTTTTTCTTTTGGTTAATTTGGATTCAATCTTATCTTTCAATCCTGCATTGTTAGAAATACCACATGTACATTGAGATTCATTTGGCGTAGAATCAACATTTTTTGTGGACCCTTCTTCTTAAAAACCTTTAGATGATTCAACCTTAATCTCAACAGATTTGGTGAAGTATTCTTTCATCTTATTCAACTCACTTTTATATAAAAGGCACATAGATTTTGTCTCATATAATTATTCCTCTTTCTAAATAATTCTTTCTTCAAGATCTTTCACCATCCTCTCAAATTCAGCTAATTGCAAACAGTTTTGTTTATTCTCTTGAACAAATGTTGATTCTTACTTTTCAAGATCTTCCTTTTCAATTGTTTTCATATTTATTTATAGCTCATATATCTTCATATTATTTGATCTTATTTCATTAAGATGAATCTAATATTTCTTGACACGTTCTTTATTTTCAAAGAAGATCTTGTCAATTTCTTTCTTTAGTTTTTTCTTTTCTTATAGAGTTACATATTTTCCATAAGAGTAGCTTCCAGATTTTATTTTAACATCCATTCTAAATCAGTTCTCTCATCACCTTCATCACCTTAAAATGATTCTCTAGATTTATTAGATTTACCTATAAATAATATTTGATTCTTTGAATATCTTCCATATTATGACTCACTAATTGATGAATAAAATTCATCCATTTTTATACTCATCATATTTCTCTTCTTGAAAGTAAACCTCTTTTTATGCTTCTTCTATTTCCTTTTCTTATACTTCTTATCCTATTTATTTCAGTCAGTGTCATCATCATTCTTATTTGGATAGTTACCAACAAAATGAACATTTTTTGAAAATTCCAACACTTTGGTGGTTATTTTTTATTTTCCTTCCATCTACCCCTTTTTAAAATTCTTGAAAACAAGGCCATAATTTGACTAAAGTCCTATTTAGATTCTTCATCCTCAGAATCACTTGATTCTAGTTCTTCTTTTATTTTAGTTTTACCTTTTATCATGGCTTCAAAATCCACCTCTTCTCTTTCCTTTTTCTTGAATGCTTTCACTTTTATCATTTCATAAGACATGATAGTATTATAAAGTTCATCCAATGATAGATATTATCTCTCTTCTAGTACTGAAATATTTGAGTTGAATTTATCTTGGAAATCTCTCATAAGCTTCTTCACAATAGTAGAATCATCCAGCTTCTCTAAAAAAACCCTGATATTGCTAACAATACCATTTAATCTTGTAAATTATTCATCAATACTCTCATCATCATCCATTTTGATATCTTTGAACTTACTTATCCACATTTTTAACTTTTCCTCCTTGACCTTAAGATTTCCTTCATAACTACTTCTCAGTTTATCCCAAATATATTTGGTAGTTTGGAGACCCATCACTTTAGTGTATAATTTTTCTGATAAAGACATTAAAATTGCATTCCAAGCCTTTCCATCAACATCCAAATTTATATTTTCAACTTGATTCATAGAAAAAACCTCATTAATAGGTGGGAAACCCACTATTGCTACATCTCTCACTTCTAGGACAAGAGATAGAAGGTAAGGAAGCATCTTATTCCTCCAACTATGGAAGTTCATGCATTTAAAAGTAGGAATTCATCATTTTTTCACTGAATTAAAATTATTCAATTCTCATAAAGTTTTATTGATCTATAGAGGTTACCTTATGCTCTTATACCAATTGTAGTGTCCAAGGATTGGTTAGATGCCACTGAGAGGGGGGTGAATCAGTGGTATACTATTTTTTACAAATTCTTTTACTTTTGATTCAACCACTATCACTAATTAAAGTCTTGATCCCTCATCTTTAATAATTATCCTCACTCTGTAAGAAATAACAACAAAGAAATCACAACACACATGGATTTACAAGGTTTGATACAAAGACCTACTCCTTGCCGTGTTGGTTAGACCCCCCAATACAGATTCTCCACTATAATAGAAGGTGATTACAACAGTAACTAGTTAGACACCCCAACTACTAATTGGTTATACCCCATGGTTCTAATAAGCCTTCAACATTTGTTTAGACCCCCCAACTACACCTTCTTCTCAGTGATTGGTTATACCCCCAATCACAAGCTTCAAGAAACTGGTTAGACCCCCCAACTATAGACTTCAAATTTAGATGGCTTGATTCACTGTAGAAAGATCAATTGAAGACCATCCTCCACAATATTACTTGATCACACTAGATCATGTACAACTTCAAGTACCATTGAACTGATGTTGGACTTTCTCAAATAAATCTGATCACTAGTAGATAATTAGATGCCATAGTACAACACTGCTCAGGCAGTGATTATTTCTTCTACTGAAGACCCAACCTCACTAAACACTGAAAACTCGAATACAAAAAACTTTTGAAATAATACTTGGGCTTCATTCTCAAATATCACTACACCCAATTTATGCAAAGTCTTTTTCATGTAAACTACTCTTAAAATTTCATGCCTGTATTTAATATACTACATAGTATTCTCAATGTAAAATGTGTAACAATACAATTGCATAAACTTCACACTTTCATGCATGCATAATTGCACGTGCATACTTTTTTGTATAATGAACACATATTGAAATACACTTAATTAATGTGTTGTTATGGTTAATCTCAAATGATTTCACATGAACATGTGAACATTCATGAATTCATATAAGTGTTTTCACATGGAACCTCAACCACGCACTATCCACTTTTCACACTCACTATTCACACACACTATCTTCCTTCTTGTGAACTCATCTTTTCACACACTTAACAATTGAACAATATTTTCACAAATCACATGCATGAACTGCATGAACCATACTTCCTTCTTCACGTAATGTACATGGCCTTCTTACACATATTATGAAAATCAGGTGAATACAAGGAACATGAGCCTCAACCCAGTTGGTGAGGACTCCTTAAGTGCATCCAAGAGACCCAGGATCAAATCCAGGCGGAGGCTAATTTCTGGGTTACTGTAGCAGGTACTGTAGTAGGTACTATAGCATGAACTGTAAAGAACTATATCAGGTACTGTAGTAGGAACTATTTGGCACTGTTTGGCACTCTAGTAGCCGGGAATATGCCCCCATTTGGGCCTTCGTGCCACCGATTTGGTCCCCGAGTCCTTTAAGGCCTTCGGGTCACCCAGTCCTTCGGGTTAGTAAGGACTTCGGGCCACCTCAAGGCCTTCGGGTCACCTTAAGTGCAGATGAAAACCAGATAACCTACAAGGAAAAAACTTTAGAAGGAGGAGGAGTAATGAGATTTCACCATAACAGAAGCTAAACGGATTGCAAGAATGAGAGGGTATGACACCTTCTATCAGGACAAGCCCGTGCATGCATGGGAAAGCCTAGCCGAACAACCATGCAAAGGTGGAGAGCTGATTTCATGATGAAGATGTTGGGGAGGAGTAGTTTCCAAGTAGTTCGTCTAGGTTGTATTAATGTTTGAATCCTACGGTCAATGAATTCCTCTAAGACCCATGGTCCATGTAATACTTACGCCTACAGGCCATGTAAGGGTTCCATTTCACCCCTTGAAAGGTGGATTATCAAAAATCAATAAAAAATAAAGGCCTTCAGGCCATTGGAGGTGAATACAAGCATAGAATATTGTGCTACCTCATATAGCTTCATGGAACAAGTTCTTCATGAAGCTCTTTAGAGAGTGATATACACTTATCAAAGGCTTGAGGAACTCCTATTATCATTTATATAGAAATACAAATAGTGATTTGGTCTTCTTCACATTATACCAGTGGACACAATTCTTCTATATCATTCTCAAAATAGGTTCATGAAAACTAAAATTCAAATCATTGTCGCAAAACTCCTTTACGCGTGAATATTAATATCATTTTCATAATTAGTACATGTGAATGTTTCCTTCAACTTTTTGTAATAGTTTATGTGATTTCCTCACTCACCTTCACAAAATGGTTCATGAAATCTCAAAAATCATTTTATTATGAGAGGAGATACTCAGAAAAAAAATCATGGAACTCCCTACATGAATTAGAGTACTTTGAAGCCTCTGTTTCTCTCTCAAAAATTCTATTGGATGTGTGATAAGATCCAACAAAAAATTATCCAATCTTAGATATTTATAGGCAAACCAAACCGACGTAGAACTTTGAAAATAATGGATATCCATCTGCTTAATCAATTCGTGAGACACTACCTCACATCATGAGATATCACCATCATCATAAATATCAGTTATCTCATTTTTATTTTACTTCATTTGATCACCAATCTATCATGAAAACAATGTTTCATGGTGTATGGATCATATAGAAAACATCAAGATGATAAAATGGTGCTCAGAAGAATTCGGCCTGATCATTTTTCAACACTGCATAGAGATTTCTTGATGAACAAAATAATTACACGATTTAATTAGGAATACAATATTCATATTCAATCCAATGGCTAGGATTGATCAAACCAAAGGGTAATTCTTTACATATTTTTAATAGAAGATGAACAATTCATTGTAGATTGAGATCCCAAATCAAAACAGAAATCTCCAGTGCTCTCTTTTATATTACAAGTTGCATCCTTCACTGGAGAGATTGGTTACTGAATGACCTAGCACTACCTCATGCTAGCATATGCCTCATCCATCTTTCCTCCACACATAGTGTCTCACCTATGATCCTACGCCTCTATGGGCGTACCCATGCATGTCCTCTGCTGCTATACTAGATGGTTGGGGTTGAACCTACACACCTCAGTAGTGGTGTGCAGGTCCCTTAGCTAGCCAGTCTGGTTGCCCTAATTTTTTTTCAAGGCTCAATAAAAATATAATTTCAATATACCAAATCGAACCATACTCAAATTCCACATAAAAATTAAACATTAATTACCATAATCTCTTCTTCTACTCATTTTGCATGGTCCCTCTTATTCTTCTTAACATTGGTGTAAATAATGTATATCCTTATTTTTACAAGTCTTCAAACTTAAGAACGGCTCTGCAATCATCACATTAAAAACATCAAAACATAGTGAAATAATATCTCAAACACTTATTGATAAAAAATTCAATCTAATAAACACTTCAAAGGCAATTATTCAAAGAGAAGATATAATGAAATAACAACCACTACATTAAGATGTCCCCTACCCCCATAAGATTTGAGGTGAGCCATTCACCTAAAAGAGTTGTCTTAGAAGAGGTAATAAATATTTTCATAATTTTTTTCTGTTAAATGTGAATTGAGAAAACACTGAAACCTTTCATGTATTGATATTTTACAAGGTGAAAAATTATTGTGATTTATATCTAGAGACAACCACCGATTTCCTTATTGTTATGGGTACCATGTAAAATATCCAAGGAGATATTTTATAAAAAAAATTCCAATAGGTTATTTGAGAGTGGGGATTAACGTATCTCAAGAGTTGAGTGCCAAGCTACTTGTTCCACTTGACGGTGAGGATATTCATATGGTTGATAAATCTATTGTAACTTTCATGGAATTACTATTAGATCTTGTAAAAAACATGTCGATAATAAGGTATTCA
Organism: Viscum album; assembly: GCA_963277665.1. Taxonomy (NCBI): domain Eukaryota; kingdom Viridiplantae; phylum Streptophyta; class Magnoliopsida; order Santalales; family Viscaceae; genus Viscum; species Viscum album. The sequence goes on from OY728150.1 coordinate 123,632,042, forward strand.
TTTATAATTTATTTTTCATTTAAAGCCTTTAATAATTAATGAAAAAGTTCTGAACTAATGAATGTTATCATAGATAGAAAAAGGTAAAGGGTGAAATAGAAGGTCAAATAAAAATGATCTAAAGGATCATACAAAAAAATTAAAATATCTCCATAAAGTACCTTTACCCTACCCATTAAACTTTGGTATTTACTAACATTAAAGGTTCATGTAGATATAACGTTAGCAAGTGGTGATACAAAAAAAATTGATTTTGGAAAAAAAGTACAGAGAGGCTACCATAGATTATATTAGTCTTGAGAATGTAAATGAAACCGTAACACATGAATGTGTAGGAATCTCAGTTGTAAATGTATACATGAGGTGTGATTTCATAATTTGTTTGTCCAATATCTGATTTAATATGTTAATTATAAATAAATACTATTCATAATTTTTACAAGTGTATATATCAATACTATTTGAAGGTAAAACCCTATGAATAAAAATTTGGACTCATTAGTCCTCACATAAATTCGACACAAATATTCTCTTCGGAATCAAAGTAATATTAAGGAATAGTGGACAAACTATCCATAATGTTTGAAAGAAAAATTACAGATGATAGACTCTTCTTAATACCCACAATGCATGGATAAAACTCAAAAATTTAATCATATCAAATAAAATTTGATTAATTTAATTAATTATTCCTTTTTCATAGGTAGAATTGGTTACTCGTTATAGTTAATTTGGATACTCCAACATTTTAATACTAAACTTCATGTTATATATTTTATATTATGTTTTAATGAAAATTATGTTATGATAGGGTGGTTTTTAAATATCATCAAAATCTTGTAATAAGGATAGTCCTCATATTCATAAGATGAAATAGATTTTTTTAGAAATGAATGGGCAATATACCTGGTGTCAGAATGTATACAAACATCATAAAGAGGTGAGTTCCTACTACTTATTTAGTTGATTTTATCATCATTTTATATACCTTTTTAGTTAAGTTCCTTATCATTTTTATCTGATACTTTAGGAAAGTAATTCATAAGTCATTTGTGACATATAAAAATTAACCACACCTCAATCAGATACACACTTTATCCATTATGGATCAAAGTGCATGTTTTCAGTTTAAAATTGACATTTTAGTTGAAAACACACATCACATACTCAAAACCTAGAAAACATATTCCGATTGTTTTGATAATTTAGGAAAACAATATATAATTCATTTTTAACATGAAGGAACTAGACTCACCTCAATCTAATACACAATGTTCCTAATATGACTCAATGTGTCTGCTATTAGTTTAAAATTGATAATTTAGTTTAAAACGTGTTTCACTCACTGAAAACTATGAAAACATGCTTAGATTATTTTTATACATCAAGAAAATGATTCATAAGTAATTTTTGATTTATAGGAATCAGTTTCATTACCAAACAACACATGATGTGATTGACATGACTCAAAGTTTGTGTTTTCAATTTAAATTGATATTTTAGTAAAAAATACACACGATATACTCAAAACTAAGAAAATGAATTCAGATTGTATTGATAATTTATTAAAATGATCCTTAATCCATTTTTACATGTAGGAATCAACCTCAAATCAATCTGACATAGGGTGTGACTGGTATGACTCCAAGTGCATGTTTTCGGTTTAAAAATGACATTTTAGTAAAAAACCGTAAGTGACATACTCAAAACTAATAAAACACATTTGTATAATTTTTATACTTTATAAAATGATCCATAATTCATTTTTGTTATTTATTAATAAAATTCACCTCAATCTGATGTATGGTGTGACTGGTATGACTCCAAGTGTGTCTTTTTATTTGAAATTAACATTTTAGTAAAAAAGAAAAACATGATACTAAAAACCAAGAAAACACATTTTTATTTTTTAAATAATTTAGTAAAATGATCTATAAGTTATTTTTGACATATAATAATCAGCCGCACCTTAATCTGATACACGGTGTGCCCAGTATGACTCATAGTGTCCGTGATGAGTTTAAAATTGACATTTTAGTTCAAAATACATGTCACTCACTGAAAAATGAGCAAACTAAATTGTTTTAATAATTTTGGGAAATTATTTAAAAGTCATTTGTGACATGTAGAAATCATACTCATGTCAAAGTGACACATGATGTGACCATTATGACTCAAAGAGTGTGTTTTTAGTTTAAAATGACATTTTAGTAAACAAAAAGTGACATACTCAAAACCAAGAAAAAAAGATTTAGATTAGATTGATACATTATTAAAATGATCTATAATTCATTTGTGATGTGTAGGGATCAACTGCATCTCAATATTACACACAATGTGACCAGTATGACTCCAAGTACGTGTTTTCAGTTTAAAATGACATTTTAGTAAAAACCAGAAGTGACATACTCAAAACTAATAAAACAAATTCATATTATTTTTATACTTTATAAAAATTATTCATAATTAATTTTTTATGTTTATGAATCATCAACATCTCAATCTGATGTACGGTGTGACCTTTATGACTCTAAGTGTGTCTTTTTATTTATAATTAACATTTTAGTATAAAAGACAAGTGACATACTCAAAATCGATAAAACACATTCATATTGTTTTGATACTTTAGGAAAATGATCCATAAGTCATTTTTAGCATATAGGAATCAACCACACATCAATCTAATATAAAATGTTCCCGATATGACTCAAAGTATCTGTTATCAGTTTAAAATTGACATTTTAGTTCAAAATGTGTGTCACTCACTAAAAAAAAAGAAAACATGCTCATATTGTATTGATAATTTAGGAAAAATATTCATAAGTCATTTTTGATATGTAGGAATCAGTCTCACATAAAACTGATAAACGTTGTGATCTGTATGACTCAAAGTATATGTTTTCAGTTTAAAATGAATTTCTAGTAAAAAAAGTGACATTCCTAAAACTAAGAAAACACATTCAGATTGTTTTGATACTTTAGAAAAATGATCCATAAGTCATTTTTGATGTGTAGGAATCATCTGTACATCAATTTACATACGATGTGACTGGTATGACTCAAAGTGTGACTTTTTATTTAAAATTAACATTTTAGTAAAAAAGAAAATTAACAGACTCAAAACCAAGAAAACACATTCTAATTATTTTGATACTTTAGGAAAATGATCCATAAGTCATTTTTAATTTTTAGGAATCATACACACCTCAATATAATATATAGTGTGCCTCATATGACTAAAAGTGTCAGTTATGAGTTTAAAATTAACATTTCAGTTCAAAACATGTGCCACTCGCTGAAAACCAAACAAATACGCTCAAATTGCCATGATAATTTAGAAAAATGATTCATAAGTAATTTTTGATGTGTATGAATTATTCTCACATAAAACTGACATAGGATGTGACTAGTATGACTCAAAGTGGGTGTTTTCAATTTAAAATGAAATTTTAGTAAAAAAACAAGTGACATACTCAAAACTAAGCAAACACATTCAAATTATTTTAATAATTTAGGAAAATAATTTATAAGTTATTTTTGATGTTTAGAAATTATCTGCATGTCAATATGACACATGATGTGACTGGTATGACTCAAAGTGCATGTTTTTAGTTTAAAAAAACATTTTAGTAAAAACCATAAGTGACATAATCAAAACCAAGAAAACACATTTGGATTATTTTGATACTTTAAACAACTATCCATAAGTCATTTTTGACATGTATGAATCATCCAAAATTCAATATGATGCACGGTGTTACTAGTATGACTCCAATTATGTCTTTTTATTTAAAATTTACATTTTAGTATAAAATACAATTGTCATACTCAAAATTGAGCAAACACATTCATTTTATTTTTATACTTTATTAAAATGATGCATAAGTCATTTGTGACATGCATGAATTATCCACACCTCAATTTGATGCACAATATGCCTGGTATGACTCAAAGTGTCTATTATTAGTTTAAAATTAACATTTTAGTTCAACACATGTGTCACTAACTTAAAATAGATAAAAAATGCTTGGATTGTCTTGAAAATTTAAGAAAATGATTCATAAGTCATTTTTGATGTGTATGAATCAATGTCACATAAAAATGACAGACGATGTGACCGTTATGAATCAAAGTACATGTTTTCAGTTTAAAATGAAATTTTAGTAAAAAAAGTGACATACTCAAAACCAAGCAAACACATTTGGATTATTTTTATCCTTTAGGAAAACGATCCATAAGTCTTTTTTGATGTGTAGGAATCAACCTCACCTCAATCTGACACATGGTGTGAATGGTATGAATCCAAGTGTTCCTTTTTATTTAAAATTTATATTTTAGTAAAAAATATAAGTGACATAATCAAAAACTAGAAAACATATTTATATTGATTCTGTAATATCTCTCAATCTAGAAATCTCTCATGTGGTCAAATCAGGTTGGTTACCAGACCTCAAGTGCACCTCTCTATATGCTAGCAGTAGGGGTGTAAAGAATATAGTGGGGAGACTATATCCCCTATTACAGAGTTACAATTCAATGTAAATAAGAAATCATAAAAAATGTCAGAGTGAAATAAAAATAGAGGAAATATTGAAACATACAACTGAAAGTTAAAGGAAGAACCGATAACCAAATAATAGTGAACCATGTAATGACACGCTGGAATGTATCTAGATGTCAAAATGAAAGTAATATAAATAAAAGACCATGCTAACATAAACAACTTAAAAACCTTGGTCCTGAACCCCATGTTTTTCCCACCTCTAAGCTCTAACCCATCTAGCAATCAACAATAAACTACAAGGTCCCTTTTCCTTATCCAAACCCGTATTCATGTAATCTTCTCGGGTATCAAACAACGACCCGAATAGGATGTGAATAAAAATCAGTAGTTCAACACCACTATGTCTAAATAAAACTAGTCTGATAATTAATATATGCAATAAAGTGATAAATGGGTGTATCAATTAAACAATTAACACAATATAACAATAAACCTACTTTGACACCATGCCGAAATATCTCTAAGCATATAGCACAATCATGTCAACCATAACCACAAACCATGGTATAATCACATAATTGGGAAAATCCCTTTGTATAATCATTTTATTATTTAGGTCAAGACCCCTGTATAATAATTTCAGCATCCAGGCCAATCCCTCTATATAATCATTTCAGTATCCCTAGGAATTTCCCTCTATATAATAATTTTAGCATCTCTGATTAAAACCCTCTATATAAACATTTCAGCATCACCGGGAATATCCCTCTATATAAGAATTTTATCATCACTCACAACACAAAGTCATAACGGGAAGGATAACACATCACAATATCACAAGATTCAATTGTTAATTCTACTAATTACCATTTTTCTTTCAATTACCCATTCATTCATTACATTATATCTTAAGTCATTTCCATAAAAATTTGCATTCCCAATTCATATCAGATAATCATTAGTCATTAAATGATCCACTTATCCATTTAACAAGGTGAATCAATCACAAAAAATCACCCTAAATTTCATGTCATGTTAAAAAATACTTTAATCCATTAGCCAATTCATTATTATTCTAGGGTAGTCTTGCCCAATGGGTAGCCACAAGTTAGGTCTCAACATCATTGAATCCAAAGGGATCCAAAAAATAATTCAACATAATATTTATCAGTATCCATTATTCAATTAATTAATGTGCATGTTGTGTTGGTGAAATTGCATAATATTTCACATACTTTAACAATAGAAACAGACCATAGGGTTTGGTTTTAGACCACCGACCTTTAACTGGAACTTAATGGAACGCTTTCAATGGGAAACACCAACAAGAATGAAGGAAAAGATGATCATGAAGAAAAATTAGATCACACAAGATCATGATCAACACCCAACACAACCGCGGTCATGATATTTCAAAAGAAATAATAGAGAGTAATGAAAGAGAGGGTAAAACCAAAGTGAAATAACTAACTAGGGATTATATAATTGATCAAGACTTCTGGAAGGGAGGAATACACTCCAAAATATCCTGGAAAATTCCTAGAACTCAAGAGAGGATGTATTTACATGAATGAATAATGAATTATACATTCATAATGTCTTTAAAATCACTAAGATTGAGAAATACACGACATGTAATCCTTTCATGTCATGTATTTCACAAATTATGAGTTATGATGAAAAATGCATCACTATAGGTTAAAATAAACCTCCTCAAACATTACACAACATGAACTAGTTTCATGGTGTGTATTCATTTCATATCATGAACCCATTTCACATAATCATCCTGGAGAAAGTTACATGTCATGTAATATATACACGGTGTGTAAAATCCATGCAGATAACATTAATCCTAGCTTCTTTAAAATAGCCTGAACCATATATGAAACCTTCCAAACTCATGGGAAACCCTTATAATCCCCTTTAACATTTTTATACCTAGACTCCATTTATTAAAAAAAACATACATCCCTAAACTTTAGGTCATTTTCCACAATAATTTCTCTTCATCCCCAAATGAGGCTCGATCACTGAGGTTTAAAGAAGAAGGAAACACAAAAAAAGAGGTTAAATTCAAAACTCAAAGAGGGATGTTCCTAGGAAAATATGAGATCTTACAACCTCTCCACCATATAACATCTCATCCCCAAGCTACTTTAATCATCACTGTGGGGTATCAAAAAACAAGTTTGGCCATTGTACCTATATATCAGACCCCCTCTCCCAGGTATCCTCTTGAACATGCCCATGTTTCCACTACACTTGAACTAGAGGTGTGGTATTTTACCAGAGATAATTCTCACTACAATCCATAATATGTATCATATAATACTCAAAAGATGAATCTACACAAATATTTATATCTTGAAATTATACCATAAGAGAAAGGTCATGGTAATATATCCTAATCTTTGACGCGTGAACATATCGTGCATGAAACTATATCATTGTGAAAGGTCTAATCGGTATGCCATTAGACTGACCCTTCCCACTATCTCAAATGGACTGAAGAACCTAAACACTAGCTTTACCTATTTCCTGATACAACATTTCCCCAACCTAGGTGACATTTGAAGGAAAACATGATGACCAACCTTAAACTATAGGGGTCACCTCTAATGGCCAGCGTAAGATTTCTGCCTGCTTTTTATGATCATTAACCACCTCCTAAACAACTGAACCTACTCATATGTCTTTGTCACAAGACTAGGTCCAATAAGAACTGAATCTCTTGTCTTTAACCAATAAAGAGGTGAATGAAATGAACTTCCATACAAATCCTTTAAAGGTGTCATTTGGATCGATGCATGTAAGCTATTATTATATGAAAACTCCATGAGTTCCATATGAGTTACATATGAAACTCCCATAAACCAATAAAATTCAAAATGAAAGCTCATAACATATCCTATAGAATATTAATAGTCTGTTCAGATTGGTTTTCAGTCTATGGATGATAGGTTTCACTCAGAATAACCTCTGATCCCAAGTGCTTATTAAGACCCTACAAGAACTAATACATGAAATAAGGAGCTATATTAGAAAACGTACTCCTTAGAACACCATGAAACTAAACTATATCATGCACATAAAGACTACCCATATCATCAAGGGTGATGGTCTCCCTAATAGGCAAGAAGTGGTATACCATTTTCAGTTTATCTATGATCACCCATAATGCATCATTCTTACGAGGTGTCCTTGGAAATCCTGTCACAAAATCCACAACAACATCATCCTATTTCCACTCTGAAATGGGTAGATTATATAATAGCCTAGTAGGACTCTGATGCTCAGCCTTCACCTACTAATAGGTGAAATATCTCACTATAAATCCTATTACTTCCTTCCTCATTCCTAACCACCATTACTATCTACAAATATCACAATACATCTTTTTTCAAACCAAGATGAACTACCCATATAGAAGCATGAAACTCTCTCATCATCTCCTTACACATTCCCATAGGAACCCATACTCTTACATGGGAAATAAGATAATTTTCACTACTAAGATACCATCCTGATGAGGGTCCCACTATATAAGCAGCATCTTATAAAAAACCCTATGGATCAGATAATTGTTCTATCTTGATCTGGTCCAAAAGCATGGGTATGATAGATGTTGAAGTCAGATATACTCATCCCTGGGAATCTTAAACATCTAGATTCATGTCTTTAAAGAGTGAAATCATCTACCTCTTATCACAAGACTCTCTCACTACCTCCATCTTCGAATTCTAGCTCAAGGAATAAAAACAATGTTGCCCTTGTCTAGTGTATAAGATAACTTGAAGCCAAAATAATATAGATACTCAACCTACCTCCTCTATCGAAGGTTTAAGTCCTGCTAAGAAAAGGTGTACCTAAGGCTCTTGGGGTCTGTGTACCCCAAAAAACTCTTGCCTGTAAAATAATGTATCTGGAATCTTAGGGAATATACCACCACATCTAACTCCATATCATGAGTAGGATAATTCTTATCATGTGGTCTCAGGTGTCTTGATCCATAATAAACCACTATATCCTCTTTCATTAGAACTAATCCAAGTCCAAATATAGATGTTTCACAATACATGGTATATGGATTACCCATCATAGGTAAAGTGAGGATAGATGCTGAGGTAATCCTGCTCTTCAACTCTTAAAAATATCTCTCACAATCATCTAACCAAACAAACTTCATCCCCTTATTGGTTATCCCAGACATCGGTGCTACCATATGGGAGAAGTCCTAGATGAATCATTGGTAATAACTTGTTAAACCCATAAAACACCAAATATTGAAGAAATTATTGGGTTTCTCCAAAGATAAAATGGATACAACCTTCTCTGGGTCCACTAGAACTCCTACCTCTGAGATGACATGGCCCAAGAACTCCACTTTATTAATCTAGAAACTGTATTTGGTTAGCTTAGTGAAAAATTGATTCTCTCTCAATATATTAAATATGATTTCAAGATGGTGGGAATGATCATATATATACTGGGATTACACTAATATTTCATTGAAAAAAACTACCAAAAACTGATCTAGAAAGGGATGAAAGACCATACTCATAAAGGCCATGAATACCACTAGTGTGTTCATTAAACCAAATGACATCACTACGAAATCATACAAGATATAACTTATACTAAAGTTAGTACAAGGTTTTTATGATGGTATCACCCTCAACTAGTGGTATCATGATCCCAAATTGGTCTTGGAGAATATCTTAGCATCTCTTAGCTGGTTGACAAGGCTATCGATGTGTGGAAGGGGATACTGGTTCTTGACCATCATCTAGTTCAGTCTTCAATAATTTAGACATAAGCACAATGTCCCATCAAACTTTTTGGTGAAAATAACTAGAGAACTCCATGGATATGTACTTGGTTATATGAAACCATTAGCTTCAAGATCTTCCAATTGAACCTTCAACTCCTGAAGCTCTGCTGGTGTCATCCTATAAGGTGGAATTGAAACTGGATCTAATCCTGACACCAACTCAATCATGAATTAAATCTCCCATTTGGGTGGTAATACATATAAATCATCAGTAAAAACATCATGAAAATGGAACACCACTAGAATAAAATAACCCTACTGTATTCCACTGTCATCTATAGAAAGACCTGCCATCTGAGTTGTGAGAAAATCCAATCTTCACTGAATTGGTCATGCACGGCCCGCATGAAGATCCCACTCACCCTGGTGAAAATAGATACTCCTTATGGATATATAAAGGAAAATATCCTCTAATAATATTCGATATGAGCTTGGTATATAATCCAATCAATACCAAAAATCAAATCGAAACCTATCATTTATGGAACAAACAGTTCCCAAAAGAAATGGTAACCACCAATTTATATAAAACACACCTTGTAACGTTTGATATTCTCGTAACACACTCCCAATGGTGTATATATGGTCAAAAAACCATCCAATATTTTCACAACCAAGACCAAACTGTTTTAAAAAATTACAGATAAAAAATTAATGTGATACTCTTATATCAAACAAAATGCAAGAAAGGTTAAATGATACAAGAATCATACCTCTGATGATAGAAGGTCCTGCATCCACACTTGTAAAAGTAGATTGCATAGCATACATCTAACTTTACCCTCTTCCCTAGGCTCCATTATGACTTAACTGAGATATTCCCTCTACTTGGTAATACCAATTCTTCACTAGGGTACCACATTCTAAGCCTCGATCAAAACATCCAATGGAACTCCAGCTACCAGTCTCATGAAAAGTAGTTGGGTCCTTCCCAGAATATGGTACATGTCCTGATCCCTAGACATTACTCTGCTATTGCATACCCCTATAAAACATCTACAGGTGACCCATCCTACCATAAGAATGACACTCTAAATCAGGGTATGGACACTAAGGCCACTTGTGTCCCAACTTTCACACTGATAGCACTGTAATGGAACATAGTATTCAAATGGATATCCACTTAACTAATTGTTTTCCCATTGTTTCGTTGGAGGTAACTATCATAGAAAAACTTCTTTCTACCAGAAGAAGGGCTCCCAATTTTCCCTACTAAAATAGCCCGGTCGATGCTTGGGGACTCTATCATATTCCCTTCTGTGATGAGTATTCAATCCATCATTTCCAAAAAGCTACCCAAGAAAAAGATACTCACCTATGACTTAATCTCATAGCGAATCCCATCTTGAAAATGTCTCACCCTGGAGATCTCATCGGCTACTAATGATGATGAAAAGTTCTACAAGTTGGTGAAATGTCCAGCATAATTCATCACTAGCTTGACCTCCTATGTCATACACATGAAATCACAATCCTTCTCATCCCTCAATGTCTTAAGGTATAAGTGGATCAAAAAAATTCCTCAAATTCCTTCTAGGATAAATTCTTTTACTTCCTATATTTCTCTAGAATGTTTAACCAATGTTTGGATGGTCCATGAAGAATATATGTAGAAAGATTCATCCTCCTATCTGTGGGTGTCTCTAGGTTATTGAAGATCTTTTGGACTGTCTCAATCTATAAATCAGATACCTAGGCTCATCCCTCCCCAGTGAACATAGGTGGATGTTGTAGTTGAAACTCTCTCATTAACTCAGACATCAAAGGCATGGTGTGAACAATCTCCCTTTCCATGGATTGTATGGCCCTCAAGAAGTTTCTGTGAAGCTAAACATCTATTTGATCCTTATGAGTAAAAGAAGATCTGACTCAACTGTGATAGGAGCATACTTATTTCCACTATCCTAATACTCAATTTGAATATGACGAGGAATTATTTTCTCTATAAGACAAATAGACTCCATAGAACACTAGATAACAATAAGGTCAACCTTAATAGGTGACATCAATATAGAACCACTAGATCATGGTCTCTCTAAACATGGCCTAAAAGTGTTTTAGTATGACATAATAGTTCTTTCATTTCATTTATCAGATATAATAGGTATATCATTTCACAATTCATACATGAAAATATATCACATGAAATAAATATGTTCCAATCATGGACAATTCATGTGAGGATATATCCCTATGTGCCTATCATGATGCATGCATACACCAATCATTCCATAGCGGTCCATGAATATAAATTTCCAGAAAAAATATCATCACACAAAATGTTAATCACCCAAGGTGAAATAACATCAACCGTAACAAACAAACAAAATGAATAACAATCTCATCCTTGGGTACTCGGAATTTCCCCCATATATGTGTTAGTTACTCCCATGCACAATCTCATTACCAAGTCCCAAAACATCCTAGTTTCCTATCTAACTTTCCCAAATAGTAAATAAATATAAAATAAAAACATTAATAGCTGATACCACTTTATTATGTTCACCAATTTGGAACTCTCTCATGTGGCCAAATCAGGATGGTTACAAGACCTCAAGTGCACCTCCCCATATGCCAGAGGCTGCCAACTAACAGCGGGGGTGTAAAGAATATAGCGGGGACACTATAACCCATGGTATAGAGTTACAATACAATGTAAATAAGAAATAATAATAAATATTAGAGTGACATAAAAATAGAATAAACAATGAAACATACAACCATAAGGTAAAGGAAGAACCAATAAATAAATAATAGTGAACCATGTAATGACAGGTTGGAATGTATCTTGATGTCAAAATGAAATTAATACAGATAAAATACCATGTTGACATAAACAACTCAAAAACCCTAATCCCGAACCCCATGTTGCCCCCACCTCCATGATCTAACCCATCCATCAAGAAAAAATCAACTACAAGGTCCTTTTCCCTTATCTAAACCTACATCCATGTAATTTTCTTGGGTACCAAATGACAAGCTGAATAGGGTGTGAGTAAAACTCAATAGGTCGACACTACTGTGTTGAAAAAAAACAAATCCGATAATTAGTGTATGCAATAAAGTGATAAATATATGTATTAATTTGTAATGCACTGACCCCAATTACCCAGAGTCGGTGCATTATTACATAACATTGACATGATCACAAAATATCAAGTCTTGAAAGACTGATTAGTTTAGTAGCTTTAGAAGTACTAGATACATTCATAAGGTTTACATTACATCGTAAAATGAAAAACTACAACAACATTGTTTCCATAGACCAAACTAATATCCCCTCAGACTATCCTTGCAGGTCAGTCATAAAATACTTCTTCACATCCTGGAAAAAATAAAACATAGAAAGAGGTGAGTTCAGATGCTCAGTAAGGATAACAATATAGCGGAAACTTTCATAAATAAGCATAAACATTTAAGGAAATGTATAAGACTAAAAAAAAATCCTTTTAAACTTGAACTTAAGCATAATATAGAAAAGATAAAATCAAATAATGCCATTTACTTACTCACATGGATATTCTACTAGTCGAATAATCACATGCTATATCAATAGCCACTTTCATAATGATGGAATGCATAATGCCAGACTTTCATAACCACATAGTCAAGGCCTTGTGCCAAGACTACAAATAAGATTTTGTCAAGACATTATTAAAAGACACTAGTTTGTCTCATGAGACCTACCGATTCATTCAGGAGCTATAGCGGGCTCCACCCATCACTTACTAAGTCCAATGCATTCCTCATATGAAAAGGTTTAAACATAACATAAACATTCATATTAAAACTAGCATACGAAATGTCAATAATTTATCCATAAACCATGAATGGTATAAAAATAACACATCCATAGTCAAACATATCACAAAACCTTCAATACAATATGGAATTTTTGTATCATAACAAATCAACTTCAAATAAGCTTAAAATCCATCAAAGGATGTTGACATAGATGAAATCAAAACTTTTTAGAGAAATATATCTTTCCATTTTGAAATCATTTAAAAGTTATGTAATTATAAAAGAAAACATTTATATTTGAAAATATTATTATAAGCTTGTAAGGGAAGCGTCGATGATGTTATAACAGCAGAAAATAGCCGCACCCTTTGTATAAGTTAAAAAACATTCTTACCTTAAATTTGTCGAAAAGGTCAAAAGGTACCTTGTTTGGAAAATGAAGGAAAGATTCCTTTATAAATATATTATAAAATTCAAACAAGGGTATAAATGACTTTAAAACATATTCTATAAAATAGTAAGAATGTTTTGAAATACATTTTTAAGAAACATGGATGTGGATGATAAAGAGGTCCCAGTAGATAATTACGTATAAACAACCTCAGATAATGAAGAGATTGTAGAATTAACCCTTACCTTGTACTTTTCCTTGGTCGAGGGTAGGTTAACCTCCTATATAATGGTGAAATAATTTTTATTAAATTATACAAGAATCATATACATTAATATGATATCATATATGATCTTTTAACTTTATTAATAATATCTTAGTATTATCGTTGTTTCGGGTGTTAACAGATTCATTTTCCTTTATATTCTTTGTTATGTGAGTCATATTTGTTATGGATGGGATTTATCTTATTCATATCCATAATGATATCAATTATTTAAACATTATTTTTAATCATCTAATGAAAATTATTCTTGAATGGATACGATGGGGAATGAATCTCATCACGTTCGTGGAGACGGTAATCCGTACGTACGCACGAGCGACAATATCATTCTTCTGATATTAAAATAATATAATTGGATGGTATATCATATATAAAGAATCATTATCATGTTATATTTATTATTTACAACAATTATAAATCATTATTATACTCATCCAAATAATAATTTATTGAGTAACAATTACACCACGACGTGGAGACGGTAAGCTGCACATATGCACGTATGATGACATGTCATTCAAAAGATGGATAGAATAATGAATTTGGTTGTACCATAGTTATAATAAACTCACAGTATACAGAAGATACTGTAGTTATTATTTTAAAATGTAAACAATAAAGAAAAGGAAGTGGAAGAAGAAATGAACTTGAAAGAGGTGATGAAATATTTACCTCTTCTTTGGGTTCTTCCTTTTGATTTGATAAAAATGGCTCCTTAGGTTGGATTTATGACTAAAGTATGACCTCTAGGATAAAGGGATGATAGTTGAGAATGTATTTGGGTAGATTTTGGCCAATCCAAATGTCTTTGAAGGTGTGAATTAGAGAGAAGGGGGAGTTCCCTTTTATAAGAGGGGTGAGGGTCACTTAGGAAAAGCTAGAAATATATTTTTATAATAAAATCGTTTTAGGTTTCTAATGGATCAAAAATAGATTATTTAAAGTATAAGGTGGTTATGGGTCTAAAACCACTCAACCAATAGGTTTTAGATAGGTTTGGGTCACTATATTAACTTTATCTTTTAGATTTAACTCTTAGTTAAATAGTTTGACATTTACCATGTGTCTTTGTATTTTTATATTACATGGTTAATAAACTTACTATATACTTCCAAACGAACCCTAAGTGGTTCATTAATGATGAAACTATCATTATATAAGTCCTTTGGCCGAACCTTAGATTTTTAGGAATATAATATCAATTAATAATATAATATTTGTTTTAAAAACTCTTTTATGTCAATTTTGACACTATTTGGTATTTTGTTTTTTCTAAATTCATAATAGCATTATTACTTCAAAAAAAATTCATCTAACCAACCCTAAAATGTCATATTAATATATAAAATTATTGTAAATCATAAAAAGTGTAACACACAAAGTTTCTACGGTATGCTTCTCTTGGAATAATGTGATAGCGTGTGTTATACGCAACATCGAGTTCTAACACACCGCAACCAATCAAACTAGCTGTTATGAATAGTAATACCTACTTTTTGAAATTATATATATTTTATATTTCAAAATGGACTTCATTTTTGGATTCTGAATATCGAAATTATCCTAAGTTGAATTTTTGGTATTTTTCTGAGAACTTCCAATTTTTATGAATAGTGAAAAATACTTAAAAACAACTTTTTTAATAAAAATAATTTATAGTGATAAATTATATTATTTAGTGGTTTTAAAGTATAATTATAATATATTTTTACCATTTTATCTAATGGTGTTCATTATAATTAATTTCACTTTGAAATTGGACATAAACAATTGTCAATCTTTTGATATATATTGTTTCTTAAAAACACACTATTTGTTGTAACAGCGGGAATTAATTATAAAATTAATTAATGAAACTTATATGTTTGGAATTTTGTAAAATAGACATAATTTTTGAATTTGGAATATAAATTATATCTTAGGGTGAAATTTTGGCATTGTTCTGAAAAACTTCAATTTTTGATGAATAGTGAAACTACTAAGTGGTAGTTAAAAAACTGATTTTTTCATAAAAATTAATTTTAACGCTTCTGTGATTGGAGTTTAGAAAATCCAAGAGACACGATTAATATCAAGGAGTAAAATGTGGTTCAATGAGATGAAAATAATTTTGGTGAATAGTGACTTTTTACTTTTATTTACCACAGTTAAAAGTAAATAGGGCAATTAAGGGTAAAAATGATATTAATATTACCCTAACACATGTCCTAATTCTATTGGACAAGGTTATATCGACCAAAAAAAACCTTAGGAATAAAATATTATCATTTAGGTCCACTTGGATTAGATTAGGACATTTATTATTATTTAATTCAAAGAAGAGTTAAAAGAGTTAAAATCAAAGTTTATTTACTAAAACATTTTTAATATAGGGTTATACATAAGATAAATTCGATTGTAAATATTAATTAGAAATATAAAAAGATTTAATACATAATGATATTTTATTTATAATCTTTAGACATTAAATAATTTAATTTATTTATGACACAATGATGATGCAGTAATTACCATAATAGTGAAAAATTAAAATAATTGATATTATAAATACCCAAATAAATATAATTTGAGACTTTTAATGAATTAAACTAATTTTATAGGATAATATGACATATTAGGATTGATTTAATTGACTTTTTTCGGACTAATAATTCTGTTATGATTTTCACAAAAATCAATTTTCCAAATAGTGTCAAAATTGACATAAAAGAGTTTTTAAAACAAATATTATATTATTAATTGATATTAAATTCCTAAAAATATAAGGTTAGGCCAAGAGACTTATATCATTATAGGTGTATCATTAATGGACCACTTGGGGGTCTCTTGGAGGTATATAGTAAGTTTATTAACTATATAATATAAAAATACAAAGTGACATGGTAAGTGTCAAACTAATTAACTAAGAGTTAAAACTAAAATATAAGGTTAATATAATGACCCAAACCTGTCTAAATCATATTGGTTGAGTGGTGTTCGACCCATAACCACCTTAATATTTAAATAATCCACTTTGGAGCCATTAGAAACCGAATATTAATTTATTATAAAATAATATTTCTAGCTTTTCCAAAGGTTCCCCTCACCCCTCTTATAAAAGGGTACTCTCCCTTCTCATTAACTCACACCTTCAAAGCCTTTTGGTTCGGCCAACCTCTGCCCAAATACTCTCTCAACTTCCCTAAGTTAATCCTAGAGGCATTCCTTTAGTCAGAAAGTCAACTTAAGGAGCCCTTTTGATCAAATCAAAAGGAAGAACCCGAAGAAGAGGTAATGATTTCACCACCCTTTTTCAAGTTCCTTTCTTCTTCCACTTCTTCTTTCTTTGTTTTTACCATTCTAAAATAATGAATCCAGTATATTATATATACTGTAATATTATTATAAATATGGTATAACCATATTCAGTATTATATCCATCTTTTGAATGACATGTCACCATACGTGCGGACGTACGACTTACCGTCTCCACGTCGTGATGTAACTGTCATTCAATAAATTATTATTTGGATGGGTATAATAATGATGTGTAAATAATGCAAATAATAAATATAACATGATAATGATTATTTATATATGATATACCATCCAATTATATATTATTTTAATATCAAAATAATGATATTGTCGCTCGTGCGTACGTACGGACTACCGTCTCCACGAACGTGATAAGATTCATTCTCCATAGTATCCATTCAAGTATAATTATCATTTGATGATTAATAATAGTATATAAGGACTTGATATAATTCTGTATATTATTAATATACAACATATCCATAACAAACACGGCTTATGTAACAAAACATATAAAAGAAAACGAGTAAGTTAACACCCGAAACGACGATAATTATAAGATATTATTAACAAATAAATGTTAAAAGATCATATATGATATCATATTAATGTATATGATTATTGAATAATTTAATAACAATTATTTCACCATTATACAGGAGGTTAACCTACCCCCAACCAAGGAAAAGTACAAGGTAAGGGTTTATTTCACAATCTCTTCATTATCTGAGGTTGTTTATACGTAATAATCTACTGGGATCTCTTTATCATCCACATCCATGTTTCTTAAAAATGTATTTCAAATTTTTTTTACCATTTACAAGAATATGGGTTAAATTCATTTATATCCTTGTTTTACTTTTTATAAGTGGTTTATAAAGGAATCTTTCCGTTGTTTTCCAAATAAGGTGCTTTTTTAACCTTTTCGATAGAATTAAGGTAAGAATGTTTTTTAACTTATACGGCGGGTGTGGCTATTTTCCGCCATTATAAAATCTTCAAAGCTTCCCTTACAAGCTTATAAGAATATTTTCAAAGAAAATGTTTTATTTTATAAATATATGGCTCTTAAATGATTTCAAAATAGAAAGATATATTTCTCTAAAAAGAGTTTTGATTTCATCTATGTCAACATCCTTTGATGGATTTTACACTTATTTGCAGTTGATTTATTATGATACAAAACTTCTATATTGTATTGATGGTTTTGTGATATATTTGACTGTGGATGTGTTATTTTTATACCATTCATGGTTTATGGATGAAGTATTTACATTTTGTATGCTAGTTTTAATACGAATGTTTATGTTATGTTTAAACCTTTTCATATGGGAATGCATTGGACTTAATATGTGACAGGTGGAACCCACTATAGCTCCTCGATGCATCGGTAGGTCTCATGAGACAAACTAGTGTCTTGACATAAGGCCTTGACAAAATATTATTTGTAGTCTTGGCACGAGGCCTTGGCTATGTGGTTATGATAGTCTGGCATTATGTATTCCATCATTATGAAAGTGGTTATTGATATTACATGTGATTATTCGATTAGTAGAATATCTATGTGAATAAGTAAATGGCATTATTTCATTTTATTTTTTCCATACTATGTTGAAGTTCAAGTTTAAAAGGCTTTTGTTTTAGTTATACATTGCCTTAAATGTTTATTCTTATTTATGAAGGTTTCCGCTATATTGTTATCCTTACTGGGCATTTGAGCTCACCCCTTTCAATGTTTTATTTTTTCCCAGGATGTGAAGAAGTAAATTATGAATGACCTGTAGGGATATTATGAGGGGATAATAGTATGGACTATGGAGACAATATGTTGTTGTAGTAGTTTTTCACTTTATGACGTAATGTGAAACTTTATGAATATATCTAGTGTTTCCAAGGCTAATAAACCAATTGGTCTTTCGATATTTGATCTTTCTTGTGATCATGACAATGTTATGTAATAATGCACTGACTCTGGGTAACTGGGTTCGGGGCGTTACAGTTGGTATCAGAGGAAGTTTAGTACAAACCTTGGAAGCTAGATTTAGATAAACTCTGATCAGAGCATGTAGACCTAAGATGAACTTTGAGGATTAGTATAGAAGAATTTCCTAGAATTTTGGTATTATAGAGATTTTGTGAGTTTTCCGAGAAATACATCCCTGTATGGATACGAGCAGGTAGAGGAGGCTCTGGCACAGATGTACCTAGGGGTAAAACCCAAAAACACCTATTTGAGCTAGACTCGAACGGGAACTGGTGCACAACAACAGGCCTTACTGCACTCTTGGTTATGACACTCCCGGTGGATATGCTTAGGATAACTCTCATTTTCTTTACAAATCATTATTAAGGGTTTATGAGTATATACTTCCTCAAAGAAAACATTTTTTTATGATTATGGATTATATCCATAAATAGTTCAATTTATGTTAAGTGTTTTATAAGTATGAGATTATGTATTTTGATTTATAAACTGATCTAGTTTATGCCATTGTTTAGAAATGGCACCTAGTGGAAGAAATGGAAACCGTATCAATGCACGCACTCCATGTAGGGATTTCCCTCCTACTCAAGATAATTATAGTGGAGCTGGTGATGCAATTAGTACCGATCAGCTAATCACCATACTGGGAAAACTCACTCAGGTTATGAATAATAACCTTACCCGTATGGAGCATCCTAATCCGCAGCGTAGAGGATCAATGTTAGATCGCTTCATGAGGTAGAAACCACCAACATTCAATGGGAGTAAAAATCCATTAGTATCTGAGCAATGGATAAGTTCCCTAGAGAAAGCATTTTAGGCTTTGGGGAGTAGTAAAAGGGAAAAAGTTATCATGGCAGTTTACCACCTCACTGGAGATGCTGATCAATGGTGGTCATGGATTCAAAACACGAAGGAAGATGATGAAGTATCAAATATGGAATGGAGGGAGTTCAAAGATCTGTTTTTAGAAAAATACTTTCCTCGTGACCATCGAGCAGATATGGAAAGGCAATTTCTGAGTCTGAGACAAAAGGAGGATGAGAATGTCACAAAGTATGAGGCTAACTTTACAAGGTTAGCAAGGTATGCGGGAGATTATATACGTAACCCAAGAAGTAAGATTGATCGTTTCTTTGATGGTTTAAACCATTTCTCCATCAAGCATTAGTCTCACAATCCTTCTCGTCGTATGAAGACATTGTCTCATGTGCTATCAAGACAGAAAAGGAATTCTCTAAGTCTTATGACTTTAAAGAAAAAAAAGAGAAGAAGAGATATGCTGATCAATCTGGGAATGGAAATAAGGGGAAGAAGGTAAAGGTTGAATATCCATCCTGTGGTAAATGTGGGAAGAAACACCCCGGTACTTTCTTGAAGGGAATGGGTGTCTGTTACAAGTGTGGTGAGAAAGGCCACCAAGCTCGTGAATGCAAAGGGAATAAGGAAGCTACCAATGTTCAATGCTACAATTGTAGGGAGATGGGAAATTATGCAAATGAATTTCCTAAGCGTCAGGGGGACTTACCTCAGAAAAGTCCAAGGGATCAAGGCCAAGATTATGCTATCACTACTGCTGAGGTAGAAGCTCCTAAAGTCGTGGTGGAAGGTAATTTAATGGTTTCCTCAAGTTTAGAAAATGCATTATTTGATTCTGGATCATCACATTGTTTCATATCTTCCCAGTTTTCTAAGAAAATTAGATATTTATAATTTGATTTAACAAGGGAGTTGTTAGTTAAAACTCCTAAGGGAAGTATCATTGCAACAAAGTTTTGTGAATCAGTCCCCATTAGAGCACATAAATGTTCTTTATCCGCTGATCTCATCGTCATACCTATGATTGAGTTTGATATAATACTCGGTATGGATTGGATTTCGGATTATGATGAGAAGATTTATTGTAAGAAGAAGGAGGTTATGATTTTTGATGATGATAATAAGGAACACCTTATCTTTAGAGCAGAATCGTCACCACCTAATTCTTATCTAGATCCACCACCAGTAGCTCAACTAAATTCAATTATTGGGGAGGAAGAGAATGAAATGACTGTGGGTGAGGAAAGGAATTTTCAAATAGAGGATGTACCTATTGTGAAAGAATATGTAGATGTGTTTCCAGAAGACTTACATGGACATCCTCCAGAACGAGAAGTTGAGTTTTCCATTTATTTAATTCCTGGATCAAGGCCTATATCGAAGACCCCTTATAGAATGGCCACTGTAGAATTAGTTGAACTAAAGAAACAAATATAGGAATTTAGTAATAAGGGATTTATTTGCCCTAGTGTTTCTCCATGGGGAGCGCCTGTTCTTTTTGTTAAAAAGAAAGATGGATCTATGAGGTTATGTATCGACTATAGGGAGATCAATGCTATAACAATAAAGAACAAGTATCCCCTACCTCACATTGATGATTTATTTGACCAACTGCATGGAGCTCAATACTTTTCAAAGACTGACCTTCGATCTAGATACCATCAGTTGTGTGTAAAGAAGGAAGACATTCCGAAGACAGCATTTCGAACCAGGTATGGGCATTACGAGTTTACTGTAATGCCTTTTGTATTGACTAATGCACCCTCTGTATTCATGGATCTGATGAATAGAGTTTTCAAGGAATATATCAATGAATTTGTGGTGGTATTTATTTATGATATCTTGGTATACTCTAAAAGCTACGAAGATCATGAAAGTCACTTGCGCATTATCCTGAAGACTCTGAGAAGACATGAATTATATGGGAAGTTTAGCAAGTGTGAATTCTGGCTTCATGAGATTTCTTTTCTTGGACATATTGTCTCTAAAGATGGAATCTCTGTTGATCCTTCTAAGACCAAGGAAATTCAATAATGGCCAACACCTACAAGTATAACTGAGATACACAGTTTTATTGGTTTGGCAGGTTATTATCGATGTTTCGTCCAGAATTTTGCCCGATTGGCAAACCCATTAACGAAGCTCACACGTAAAGGGGTTAAATTTGTTTGGAAAAAAGAGTGTGAAGAATTTTTCGAATAACTGAAGAGAAGATTAGTCAATGCTCTTATATTGACTCTACCATCAGGGAATGATGGGTTCGTTATTTATAGTGATGCATCGAAGAAAGGACTTGGTTGCGTCTTTATGCAGAGTGATAGGGTTATTGCCTATACATCACGACAGTTGAAAATTCATGAGCAAAACTATCCTACTCATGATCTTGAGTTAGCAGCTGTGATCTTTGCTTTGAAGATATGGAGGCACTACCTCTATGGTGAAAAATGTGAGATTTATACGGATCACAAGAGTTTGAAGTATACTTTCTCACAAAAAGAACTCAACATGAGGCAAAGGAGATGGCTTGAATTACTCAAGGATTATGATTGTATGATACACTACCACCTGGGGAAAGCAAACAAGGTGGAAGATGCTTTGAGCAGAAAAGATCATGGAGTTTTGAACAATATGAGAATTGAAAGGGATCCAATTTTCATGGATCTAGTGAAGATGGACATGGGAATAACCAGGGAAAGAGAAACATCAATTATTTTTCAAATGGTTGCCAAACCATCTTTACTAGAAAGGATTAAGAGTTCTCAGACCGATGATGAAGAATTTCAAAAGAAGATTAAAGCTGTGAATAATGGGAGATTGAGAGACTTTGTGTATGAAGATGGAATTTTGAAATTTGGGAAGAGAATTTGTGTTCCCGATATACCTGATCTAAAAAGGGAATTGTTGGATGATGCTCATAGTTCCAATTTATCTATACACCCTGGGAGCACCAAAATGTATAGAGATTTGAAGGAACATTTTTGGTGGGACAACATGAAGAGGGAGATTGTTGATTTTGTGTCAAGATGTATGGTTTGTCAACAAGTGAAAGCTGGAAGGCAACAGCCCGGAGGAGTCATGCAACCTCTTCCCATACCAGAGTGGAAATTGGACAATATTATGGACTTTTTCAAGGGGCTACCAAAGACTTCTAGAAGGAATGATGCAATATGGGTCATTGTTGATCGTCTTACCAAGTCAGCACATTTTCTTGCTATAAGAGAAGATCTACCACTCGAACGTCTAGAAAGACTATATATTAATGAAGTTGTGAGACTTCATGGAGTACCCCTATCGATTGTTTCTGATCGTGATCCCTGTTTTACTTCAAGATTCTGGAAAAGTATTCAGAAATCCTTGGATACTGAACTTCATTTGAGCACTGCCTACCACCCTCAAACAGATGGACAATCAGAACGAACTATTCAAACCTTAGAAGACATGTTGAGATCCTGCTCACTTGACTTTCAGGGTATGTGGGATCAATATTTACCTCTGGTAGAATTTTCTTATAACAATAGCTTCCATTCGAGTATTCGTATGGCACCATATGAAGCATTATACGGAAAGAGATTTCGCACACCAACCTGTTTGGATGACGTTGGTGAAAGAAAACTTGTAGGCCCAAAACTAGTGGAGGAAATGATGGAAAAGGTGAAGGTAATCCAACATCACATCAAAGCAGCTCAAAGTAGGCAGAAGATCTATGCCGATAATCGAAGGAAGGATTTGTAATTTCAAGTCGGTGATCATGTTTTCCTAAAGGTATCTCCATGGAAGGGAGTCATACGTTTTGGTAAGAAAGGTAAATTGAGTCCCAGGACATCGGACCTTTCGAAATTCTAGAACGAATTGGGGCTATAGCTTACCGATTGGAAATGCCGCCAAGTCTCTCCAAAGTTCACGATGTGTTCCATATATCTCTATTGAGAAAATACATGCCTGACCCAACGCATGTACTCACCTATGAGGAATTAAAACTGGAACCCGATCTGTCTTATTGCGAAGAGCCTATCAGGATTCTTGATACGAGAGAACAAGTACTGAGAAACCGGACGACTCGTCTGGTAAAAGTCTTGTGGAGAAACCATAAGATAGAAGAGGCAACGTGGGAACCCGAGGAACTTATGATGAAGAAACACCTGAGTCTTTTCATGCGGTAGTATTCTAGAAATTTAGAGGATGAAATTATTTGAAGGAAGGGAGAATGTAACACCCCAAGCTTCTACGGTACGCTTCTCTTGGAATAATGTGATAGCGTGTGTTGTACGTAACATCGAGTTCTAACACACCACAACCAATCAAAATAGACATTATGAATAGTAATACCTACTTTTTGAGATTATATATATTTTATATTTCAAAATGGACTTCATTTTTGGATTCAGAATATCGAAATTATCCTAAGTTGAATTTTTGGTATTTTTCTGAGAACTTCCAATTTTTATGAATAGTGAAAAATACTTAAAAACAACTTTTTTAATAAAAATAATTTATAGTGATAAATTATATAATTTAGTGGTTTAAAATTATAATTAGAATATATTTTTACCATTTTATCCAATGGTGTTCATTATAATTAATTTCACTTTGAAATTGGACATAAACAATTGTCAATCTTTTGATATATATTGTTTCTTAAAAACACGCTATTTGTTGTAACAACGGGAATTAATTATAAAATTAATTAATTCAACTTATATGTTTGGAATTTTTTAAAATAGACATAATTTTTGAATTTGAAATATCAATTATAGCTTAGGGTGAAATTTTGGCATTGTTCTGAAAAACTTCAATTTTTGATGAATAGTGAAACTACTAAGTGGTAGTTAAAAAACTGAATTTTTCATAAAACTTAATTTTACCGCTTCTGTGATTGGAATTTCGAAAATCCGAGAGAAACGTTTAATATCAAGGAGTAAAATGTGGTTCAATGAGATGAAAATAATTTTGGTGAATAATAACTTTTTACTTTTATTTACCACGGTTAAAAGTAAATAGGGTAATTAAGGGTAAAAATGATATTAATATTACCCTAACACATGTCCTAACTCTATTGGACAAGGTTATCTCGACCAAAAACAACCTTAGGAATAAAATATTATCATTTAGGTCCACTTGGATTAGATTAGGACATTTATTATTATTTAATTCAAAGAAGAGTTAAAAGAGTTAAAATCAATGTTTATTTACTAAAACATTTTTAATATAGGGTTATACATAAGATAAATTCGATTGTAAATATTAATTAGAAATATAAAAAAATTTCCTGCATAATTATATTTTATTTTTAATTTTTAGACATTAAATAATTTAATTGATTTATGACACAATGATGATGCAGTAATTACCATAATAGTGAAAAATTAAAATAATTGATATTATAAATAACCAAATAAATATAATTTGAGACTTTTAATGAATTAAAATAATTTTCTAGGATAATATGACATATTAGGATTGATTTAATTGACTTTGTTCGAACTAATCATTCTTTTATGATTTTCACAAAAATCAATTTTCCAAATAGTGTCAAAATTGACATAAAAGAGTTTTTAAAACAAATATTTTATTATTAATTGATATTAAATTCCTAAAAATCTAAGGTTCGGCCAAGAGACTTATATCATGATAGGTGTATCATTAATGGACCACTTGGGGGTCTCTT
The DNA here is from genome assembly GCA_963277665.1 of Viscum album. Taxonomy (NCBI): domain Eukaryota; kingdom Viridiplantae; phylum Streptophyta; class Magnoliopsida; order Santalales; family Viscaceae; genus Viscum; species Viscum album. The sequence continues at coordinate 123,657,566 of OY728150.1, forward strand.
GGAGGTATATAGTAAGTTTATTAACTATATAATATAAAAATACAAAGTGACATGGTAAGTGTAAAACTAATTAACTAAGAGTTAAAACTAAAAGATAAGGTTAATATAATGACCCAAACCTGTCTAAATCCTATTGGTTGAGTGGTTTTCGACCCATAACCACCTTAACCTTTAAATAATCCACTTTGGAGCCATTAGAAATCGAATATGAATTTATTATAAAATAATATTTCTAGCTTTTCCAAAGGTGCCCCTCACCCCTCTTATAAAAGGGAACTCTCCCTTCTCATTAACTCACACCTTAAAAGCCTTTTGGTTCTGCCAAACTCTGCCCAAATACTCTCTAAACTTTCCTCACTTAATCCTAGAGGCCTTCCTTTAGTCATAAATCCAACTTAAGGAGCCCTTTTGATCAAATCAAAAGGAAGAACCCGAAGAAGAGGTAATGATTTCACCATCCTTTTTCAAGTTCCTTTCTTCTTCCACTTCTTCTTTATTTGTTTTTCCCATTCTAAAATAATTAATCCAGTATATTCTATATACTGTAATATTATTATAAATATGGTACAACCATATTCATTATTATATCCATCCTTTGAATGACATGTCACCATACGTGCGTATGTACGACTTACCGTCTCCACGTCGTGGTGTAATTGTTATTCAATAAATTATTATTTGGATGGGTATAATAATGACGTGTAACTCATGTAAATAATAAATATAACATGATAATGATTCTGTATATATGATATACCATCCAATTATATATTATTTTAATATCAAAATAATGATATTGTCGCTCGTGCGTACGTACGGACTACCGTCTCCACGAACGCGATGAGATTCATTCTCCATAGTATCCATTCAAGTATAATTATCATTTGATGATTAATAATAGTATCTAAGGACTTTATATCATTCTGTATATGATTAAGATATAACCTATCCATAACAAACACGGCTTACGTAACAAAACATATAAAAGAAAACGAGTAAGTTAACACCCGAAACGACGATAATTCTAAGATATTATTAACAAAGAAATGTTAAAAGATCATATATGATATCATATTAATGTATATGATTTTTGAATAATTTAATAACAATTATTTCACCATTATACAGGAGGTTAACCTATCCCCAACCAAGGAAAAGTACAAGGTAAGGGTTTATTTCGCAATCTCTTCATCATATGAGGTTGTTTATACATAATAATCTACTGGGATCTCTTTATCATCCACATCCATATTTCTTTAAAATGTATTTCAAATTTTTTTACCATTTACAAGAATATGGGTTAAATTCATTTATACCCTTGTTTGACTTTTTATAATTGGTTTATAAAGGGATCTTTCCGTCGTTTTCCAAACAAGGTGCTTTTTTAACCTTTTCGACAGAATTAAGGTAAGAATGTTTTTTAACTTATACGGCGGGTGTGGCTATTTTACGCCATTATAAAATCTTCAAATCTTCCCTTACAAGCTTATAATAATATTTTCAAAGAAAATGTTTTATTTTATAAATATATGACTCTTAAATTATTTCAAAATAGAAAGTTATATTTCTCTAAAAAGAGTTTTGATTTCATCTATGTCAACATCCTTTGATGGATTTTACACTTATTTGAAGTTGATTTATTATGATACAAAACTTCTATATTGTATTGAAGGTTTTGTGATATGTTTGACTATGGATGTGTTATTTTTATACCATTCATGGTTTATGGATGAAGTATTTACATTTCTTATGCTAGTTTTAATACGAATGTTTATGTTATGTTTAAACCTTTTCATATGGGAATGCATTGGACTTAATATGTGACAGGTGGAGCCCGATATAGCTTCTCGATGCATCGGTAGGTCTCATGAGACAAACTAGTGTCTTGGCACAAGGCCTTGACAAAATATTATTTGTAGTCTTGGCACGAGGCCTTGGCTATGTGGTTATGATAGTCTGGCATTATGCATTCCATCATTATGAAAGTGGTTATTGATATTGCATGTGATTATTCGATTTGTAGAATATCCATGTGAAAAAGTAAATGGCATTATTTCATTTTATTTTTGCCATACTATGTTGAAGTTCAAGTTTAAAAGGCTTTTGTTTTAGTTATACATTGCCTTAAATGTTTATTCTTATTTATGAAAGTTTCCGCTATATTGTTATCCTTACTGGGCATTTGAGCTCACCCCTTTCAATGTTTTATTTTTTCCCAAGATGTAAAGAAGTAAATTATGAATGACCTACAGGGATATTATGAGGGGATAATAGTATGGACTATGGAGACAATATGTTGTTGTAGTAGTTTTTCACTTTATGACGTAATGTGAAACTTTATGAATATATCTAGTGTTTCCAAGGATACTAAACCAGTCGGTCTTTCGAGATTTGATCTTTCATGTGATCATGAAAATGTTATGTAATAATGCACCGACTCTGGGTAACTGGGGTCGGGGCGTTACAGTTGGTATCATAGGAAGTTTAGTAAAAACCTTAGAAGCTAGATTTAGATAAACTCTGATTAGAGCACGTAGACCTAAGATGAACTTTAAGGATTAGTATAGAAGAACTTCCTAGAATTTTGGTATTGTAGAGATTTTGTGAGTTTTCCGAGAAATACATCCCTGTCTGGATACAAGCAGGTAGAGGCAGCTCTAGAACAGATGTACCTAGGGGTAAAACCCGAAAACACTGCTTTGAGCTAGACTCGAACGGGAACTGGTGCACAACAATGAGCCTTGCTGCACTCTTGGTTATGAAACTCCCAGGGGATATGCTTAGGATAACTCTCATTTTCTTTACAAATCATTATGAAGGGTTTATGAGTATATACTTCCTCAAAGAAAACATTTTTTTATGATTATGGATTATATCCATAAATAGTTCAATTTATGTTAAGTGTTTTATAAGTATGGGATTATGTATTTTGATTCATAAACTGATCTAGTTTATGCCATTGTTTAGAAATGGCACCTAGTGGAAGAAATGGAAACCGTATCAATGCGCACACTCCATGTAGGGATTTACCTCCTGCTCAAGATAATTATAGTGGAGTTGGTGATGCAACTGGTACCGATCAACTAATCACCATACTGGGACAACTCACTCAGGTTATGAATAATAACCTTACCCGTATGGAGAATCCTAATCCACAGTGTGGAGGATAAATGTTAGATCTCTTCATGAGGCAGCAACCACCAACATTCAATGGGAGTACAAATCCATTAGTAGCTGAGCAATGGATAAGTTCCCTAGAGAAAATATTTCAGGCTTTGGGGAGTAGTGAAAGGGAAAAAGTTATCCTGGCAGTTTACCGCCTCACTGGAGATGCTGATCAATGGTGGTCATTGATTCAAAACACGAAGGAAGATGATGAAGTATCAAATATGGAATGGAGGGAGTTCAAAGATCTGTTTTTAGAAAAATACTTTCATCGTGACCATCGAGCAGATATAGAAAGGCAATTTCTGAGTCTGAGACAAAAGGAGGATGAGAATGTCACAAAGTATGAGGCTAACTTTACAAGGTTAGCAAGGTATGCTGGAGATTATATACGTAACCCAAGAAGTAATATTTATCGTTTCTTTGATGGGTTAAAACCATTTCTCCGTCGAGCATTAGTCTCACAATCCTTATCGTCGTACGAAAACATTGTCTCATGTGCTATCAAGACAGAAAAGGAATTCTCTAAGTCTTATGACTTTAAAGAAAATAAAGAGAAGAAGAGATCTGCTGATCAATCTAGCAATGTAAATAAGGGTAATAAGGGAAAGGTTGAATATCCATCCTGTGGTAAATGTGGGAAGAAACACCCCAATACTTTCTTGAAGGGAATGGGTGTCTGTTACAAGTGTGGTGAGAAAGGACACCAAGATCGTGAATGCAATGGGAAGAAGGAAGCTACCAATGTTCAATGCTACAATTGAAGGGAGATGGGATATTATGCAAATGAATGTCCTAAGCGTCAGGGGGACTTACCTCAGAAAAGGACAAGGGATCAAGGCCAAGCTTATGCTATCACTACTGCTGAGGTAGAAGCTCCGAAAGGCATGGTGGCAGGTAATTTAATGGTTTCCTCAAGTTTAGAAAATGAATTATTTGATTCTGGATCATCACATTGTTTCATATCTTCCCAGTTTGATAAGAAAATTAGATATTTCTAATTTGATTTAACAAGGGAGTTGTTAGTTAAAACTCCTAAGGGAAGTATCATTGCAACAATGTTTTGTGAATCAGTCCCCATTAGAGCACATAAATGTTCTTTATCCGCTGATCTCATCATCATACCTATGATTGAGTTTGATATAATCCTCAGTATGGATTGGCTTTCAGATTATGATGCGAAGATTTATTGTAAGAAGAAGGAGGTTACGATTTTTGATGATGATGATAAGGAACACCTTATCTTTAGAGCAGAATCCTCACCACCTAATTCTTATCTAGATCCACCCCCAGTAGCTCAACTAAATTCAATTATTGGGGAGGAAGAGAATGAAATAACTGTGGGTGAGGAAAGGAATTTTCAAATAGAGGATGTACCTATTGTGAAAGAATATGTAGATGTGTTTCCGGAAGATTTACCTAGACATCCTCCAGAACGAGAAGTTGAGTTTTCCATTGATTTAATTCCTGGATCAAGGCCTATATCGAAGACCCCTTATAGAATGCCCACTATAGAATTAGTTGAACTAAAGAAAAAACTAGAGGAATTGAGTAATAAGGGATTTATTCGCCCTAGTGTTTCTCCATGGGGAGCCCCTGTTCTTTTTGTTAAAAAGAAAGATGGATCTATGAGGTAATGTATCGACTATAGGGAGATCAATGCTATAACAATAAAGAACAAGTATCCCCTACCTCGCATTGATGATTTATTTGAACAACTGCGTGGAGCTCAATACTTTTCAAAGATTGACCTTTGATCTGGATACCATCAGTTGTGTGTAAAGAAGGAAGACATTCCGAAGACAGCATTTCGAACCAGGTATGGGCATTACGAGTTTACTGTAATGCCTTTTAGATTGACTAATGCACCCTCTGTATTCATGGATCTGATGAATAGAGTTTTCAAGGAATATCTCGATGAATTTGTGGTGGTATTTATTTATGATATCTTGGTATACTCTAAAAGCTACGAAGATCATGAAAGTCACTTGCGCATTATCCTGAAGACTCTGAGAAGACATGAATTATATGGGAATTTTAGCAAGTGTGAATTCTGGATTCATGAGATTTCTTTTCTTGGCCATATTGTCTCTAAAGATGGAATCTCTATTGATCCTTCTAAGACCAAGGCAATCCAATAATTTCCAGAACCTATGAGTATAACAGAGGTACGCAGTTTTATTGGTTTGGCAGGTTATTATTGACGTTTCGTCCAGAATTTTTCCCGATTGGTAAACCCATTAACGAAGCTCACACATAAAGGGGTTAAATTTGTTTGGATAAAAGAGTGTGAAGAATGTTTCGAAGAACTGAAGAGAATATTATTCAATGATCCTATATTGACTCTACCATCGGGGAATGATGGGTTCGTTATTTATAGTGATGCATCGAAGAAAGGACTTGGTTGTGTTTTTATACAGAATGATAGGGTTATTGCCTATGCATCACGATAGTTGAAAATTCATGAGCAAAACTATCCTACTCATGATCTTGAGTTAGCAGCTGTGATCTTTGCTTTAAAGATATAAAGGCACTACCACTATGGTGAAAAATATGAGATTTATACTGATCACAAGAGTTTGAAGTATATTTTCTTACAAAAAGAACTCAACATGAGGCAAAGGAGATGGCTTGAATTACTCAAGGATTATGATTGTACGATACACTACCACCTGGGGAAAGAAAACAAGGTGGAAGATGATTTGAGCAGAAAAGATCATGGAGTTTTGAATAATATGAGAATTGAAAGGGATCCAATTTTCATGGATCTAGTGAAGATGGACATGGGAATAACTAGGGAAGGAGAAACATCAATTCTTTTTCAAATGGTTGCCAAGCCATCCTTACTAGAAAGTATTAAGAGTTCTCAGACCGATGATGAAGAATTTAAAAAGAAGATTAAAGCTGTGAATGATGGGAGATTGAGAGACTTTGTGTATGAATATGGAATTTTGAAATTTGGGAAGAGACTTTGTGTTCCTGATATACCTGATCTAAAAAGGGAATTGTTGGATTATGCTCATAGTTCCAATTTCTCTATACACCCTGGGAGCACCAAAATGTATAGAGATTTGAAGGAACATTTTTGGTGGGACAATATGAAGAGGGAGATTGTTGATTTTGTGTGAAGATGTATGGTTTGTCAACAAGTGAAAGCTGGAAGGCAACAGCCCGGAGGAGTCATGCAACCTCTTCCCATACCGGAGTGGAAATGGGACAATATTACGATGGACTTTGTCATGGGGCTACCAAAGACTCCTAGAACAAATGATGCAATATGGGTCATTGTTGATCGTCTTACCAAGTCAGCACATTTTCTTGCTATAAGAGAAGATCTACCACTGGAACGTCTAGAAAGACTATATATTAATGAAGTTGTGAGACTTCATGGAGTACCCCTATCAATTATTTCTGATCATGATCCCCGTTTTACTTCAAGATTCTGGAAAAGTCTTCAGAAAGCCTTGGATACTGAACTTTATTTGAGCACTGCCTACCACCCTCAAACAGATGGACAATCAAAATGAATTATTCAAACCTTAGAAGACATGTTGAGATCCTGCTCACTTGACTTTCAGGGTATCTGGGATCAATATTTACCTTTGGTAGAATTTTCTTATAACAATAGCTTCCATTCGAGTATTCATATGGCACCATATGAAGCGTTATACGGAAAGAGATGTCGCACACCAACCTGTTGGGATGACGTTGGTGAAAGAAAACTTGTAGGCCCAGAACTAGTGGATGAAATGATGGAAAAGGTGAAGGTAATCAAAAATCACATCAAAGAAGCTCAAAGTAGGCAGAAGAGCTATGCCGATAATCGAAGGAAGGATTTGGAATTTCAAGACGGTGATCATGTTTTCCTGAATGTATCTCCATGGAAGGGAGTCATATGTTTTGGTAAGAAAGGTAAATTGAGTCCCAGGACATCGGACCTTTCAAAATTCTAGAACGAATTGGGGATGTAGCTTACCGATTGGCAATGCCGCCAAGTCTCTCCAAAGTTCACGATGTGTTCCACATATCTATATTGAGGAAATACATGCCTGACCCAATGCATGTACTCACCTATGAGGAATTAGAACTGGAACCCGATCTGTCTTATTGCGAAGAGCCTGTTAGGATTCTTGATACGATAGAACAAGTACTGAGAAACCGGACGACTCGTCTGGTAAAAGTCTTGTGGAGAAACCATAAGATGGAAGAGGCAACGTGGGAACCCGAGGAACTTAAGAACCACCTGAGTCTTTTCATGTGGTAGTATTCTAGAAATTTTGAGGATGAAATTATTTGAAGGAGGGGAGAATGTAACACCCCAAGCTTCTACGGTACGCTTCTCTTGGAATAATGCGATAGCGTGTGTTGTACATAACATCGAGTTCTAACACACCACAACCAATCAAACTAGCTGTTATGAATAGTAATACCTAATTTTTGAAATTATATATATTTTATATTTCAAAATGGAATTCTTTTTTGGATTCAGAATATCAAAATTATCCTAAGTTTAATTTTTGGTATTTTTCTGAGAACTTCTAATTTTTATGAATAGTGAAAAATACTTAAAAACAAATTTTTTAATAAAAATAATTTATAGTGATAAATTATATTATTTAGTGGTTTTAAAGTATAATTAGAATATATTTTTACCATTTTATCCAATGGTGTTCATTATAATTAATTTCACTTTGAAATTGGACATAAACAATTGTCAATCTTTTGATATATATTGTTTCTTAAAAACACGCTATTTGTTGTAACAGTGGGAATTAATTATAAAATTAATTAATTCAACTTATATGTTTGGAATTTTTAAAAATAGACATCATTTTTGAATTTGGAATATCAATTATAGCTTAGGGTGAAATTTTGGCATTGTTCTGAAAAACATCAATTTTTGATGAATAGTGAAACTACTAAGTGGTGGTTAAAAAAATGAATTTTTCATAAAACTTAATTTTACCGCTTTTGTGATTGGAATTTCGAAAATCTGAGAGACACGGTTAATATCAAGGAGTAAAATTTGGTTCAATGAGATGAAAATAATTTTGGTGAATAATAACTTTTTACTTTTATTTACCACGGTTAAAAGTAAATAGGGTAATTAAGGGTAAAAATGATATTAATATTACCCTAACACATGTCCTAATTCTATTGGACAAGGGTATCTCGACCAAAAACAACCTTAGGAATAAAATATTATCATTTAGGTCCACTTGGATTAGATTAGGACATTTATTATTATTTAATTCAAAGAAGAGTTAAAAGAGTTAAAATCAATGTTTATTTACTAAAACATTTTTAATATAGGGTTATACATAAGATAAATTCGATTTTAAATATTCATTAGAAATATAAAAATATTTCCTGAATAATTATATTTTATTTATAATTTTTAGACATTAAATAATTTAATTGATTTATGAAACAATGATGATGCAGTAATTACCATAATAGTGAAAAATTAAATTAATTGATATTATAAATAACCAAATAAATATAATTTGAGACTTTTAATGAATTACAATAATTTTCTAGGATAATATGACATATTAGGATTGATTTAATTGACTTTTTTCGAACTAATCATTCTTTTATGATTTTCACAAAAATCAATTTTCCAAATAGTGTCAAAATTGACATAAAAGAGTTTTTAAAACAAATATTATATTATTAATTGATATTAAATTCCTAAAAATCTAAGGTTCGACCAAGAGACTTATATCATGATAGGTGTATCATTAATGGACCAATTGGGGGTCTCTTGGAGGTATATAGTAAGTTTATTAACTATATAATATAAAAATACAAAGTGACATGGTAAGTGTAAAACTAATTAACTAAGAGTTAAAACTAAAAGATAAGGTTAATATAATGACCCAAACCTGTCTAAATCCTATTGGTTGAGTGGTTTTCGACCCATACCCACCTTAAAATTTAAATAATCTACTTTGGAGCCATTATAAATTGAATATGAATTTATTATAAAATAATATTTCTAGCTTTTCCAAAGGTGCCCCTCACCCCTCTTATAAAAGGGAACTCTCCCTTCTCATTAACTCACACATTAAAAGCCTTTTGGTTCGGCCAACCTCTGCCCAAATACTCTGTCAACTTCCCTCACTTAATCCTAGAGTCCTTCCTTTAGTCATAAAGCCAACTTAAGGAGCCCTTTTGATCAAATCAAAAGGAAGAACCCGAAGAAGAGGTAATGATTTCACCATCCTTTTTCAAGTTCCTTTCTTCTTCCACTTTTTCTTTCTTTGTTTTTCCCATTCTAAAATAATTAATACAGTATATTCTATATACTGTAATATTATTATAAATATGGTACAACCATATTCAGTATTATATCCATCCTTTTAATGACATGTCACCATACGTGCGTACGTACGACTTACCGTCTCCACGTCGTGGTGTAATTGTTATTCAATAAATTATTATTTGTATGGGTATAATAATTATGTGTAACTCATGTAAATAATAAATATAACATGATAATGATTCTGTATATATGATATACCATCCAATTATATATTATTTTAATATCAAAATAATGATATTGTCGCTCGTGCGTACGTACAGACTACCGTCTCCACGAACGCGATGAGATTCATTCTCCATAGTATCCATTCAATTATAATTATCATTTGATGATTAATAATAGTATCTAAGTAATTTATATCATTATGTATATTATTAAGATATAACCTATCCATAACAAACACGGCTTACGTAACAAAACATATAAAAGAAAATGAGTAAGTTAACACCCGAAAAGACGATAATTCTAAGATATTATTAACAAAGAAATGTTAAAAGATCATATATGATATCATATTAATGTATAGGATTTTTGAATAATTTAATAACAATTATTTCACCATTATACAGGAGGTTAACCTACCCCCAACCAAGGAAAATTACAAGGTAAGGGTTTATTTCGTAATCTCTTCATTATATGAGGTTGTTTATACATAATAATCTACTGGGATCTCTTTATCATTCACATCCATGTTTCTTAAAAATGTATTTCAAAACATTTTTACCATTTACAAGAATATGGGTTAAATTCATTTATACCCTTGTTTGACTTTTTATAAGTGGTTTATAAAGGAATCTTTCCGTCGTTTTCCAAACAAGGTGCTTTTTTAACCTTTTCGACAGAATTAAGGTAAGAATGTTTTTTTTAACTTATACGGTGGGTGTGGCTATTTTCCGCCGTTATAAAATCTTCAAAGCTTCCCTTACAAGCTTATAATAATATTTTCAAAGAAAATGTTTTATTTTATAAATATATGACTCTTAAATGATTTCAAAATAGAAAGATATATTTCTCTAAAAAGAGTTTTGATTTCATCTATGTCAACATCCTTTGATGGATTTTACACTTATTTGAAGTTGATTTATTATGATACAAAACTTCTATATTGTATTGAAGGTTTTGTGATATGTTTGACTGTGGATGTGTTATTTTTATACCATTCATGGTTTATGGATGAAGTATTTACTTTTCTTATGCTAGTTTTAATACGAATGTTTATGTTATGTTTAAACCTTTTCATATGGGAATGCATTGGACTTAATATGTGACAGGTGGAGCCCGCTATAGCTTCTCGATGCATCGGTAGGTCTCATGAGACAAACTAGTGTCTTGGCACAAGGCATTGACAAAATATTATTTGTAGTCTTGGCACGAGGCCTTGGCTATGTGGTTATGATAGTCTGACATTATGCATTCCATCATTATGAAAGTGGTTATTGATATTGCATGTGATTATTCGATTAGTAGAATATCCATGTGAATAAGTAAATGGCATTATTTCATTTTATTTTTGCCATACTATGTTGAAGTTCAAGTTTAAAAGGCTTTTGTTTTAGTTATACATTGCCTTAAATGTTTATTCTTATTTATGAAAGTTTCCGCTATATTGTTATCCTTACTGGGCATTTGAGCTCACCCCTTTCAATGTTTTATTTTTTCCCAGGATGTGAAGAAGTAAATTATGAATGACCTGTAGGGATATTATGAGGGGATAATAGTATGGACTATGGAGACAATATGTTGTTGTAGTAGTTTTTCACTTTATGACGTAATGTGAAACTTTATGAATATATCTAGTGTTTCCAAGGCTACTAAACCAGTCGGTCTTTCGAGATTTGATCCTTCTTGTGATCATGACAATGTTATGTAATAATGCACCGACTCTGGGTAACTGGGGTCGGGGCATTACAGTTGGTATCATAGGAAGTTTAGTGCAAACCTTGGAAGCTAGATTTAGATAAACTCTGATGAGATCACGTAGACCTAAGATGAACTTTGAGGATTAGTATAGAAGAACTTCCTAGAAATTTGGTATTGTAGAGATTTTTTGAGTTTTCCGAGAAATACATCCCTGTCTGGATACAAGCAAGTAGAGGCGGCTCTGGCACAGATGTACCTAGGGGTAAAACCCGAAAACACTGCTTTGAGCTAGACTCGAACGGGAACTGGTTCACAACAACGAGCCTTGCTGCACTCTTGGTTATGAAACTCCCAGGGGATATGCTTAGGATAACTCTAATTTTCTTTACAAATCATTATGAAGGGTTTATGAGTATATACTTCCTCAAAGAAAACTTTTTTTTATGATTATGGATTATATCCATAAATAGTTCAATTTATGTTAAGTGTTTTATAAGTATGGGATTATGTATTTTGATTCATAAACTGATCTAGTTTATGCCATTGTTTAGAAATGGCGCCTAGTGGAAGAAATGGAAACTGTATCAATGCACACACTCCATGTAGGGATTTCCCTCCTGCTCAAGATAATTATAGTGGAGCTGGTGATGCAACTGGTACCGATCAACTAATCACCATACTGGGACAACTCACTCAGGTTATGAATAATAACCTTACCTGTATGGAGCATCCTAATCCACAGCGTGGAGGATCAATGTTAGATCACTTCATGAGGAAGAAACCACCAACATTAAATGGGAGTACAAATCCATTATTAGCTGAGCAATGGATAAGTTCCCTAGAGAAAATATTTCAGGCTTTGGGGAGTAGTGAAAGGGAAAAAGTTATCCTGGCAGTTTACCGCCTCACTGGAGATGCTGATCAATGGTGGTCATTGATTCAAAACACGAAGGAAGATGATAAAGTATAAAATATGGAATGGAGGGAGTTCAAAGATCTGTTTTTAGAAAAATACTTTCCTCGTGACCATCGAGCAGATATGGAAAGGCAATTTCTGAGTCTGAGACAAAAGGAGGATGAGAATATCACAAAGTATGAGGCTAACTTTACAAGGTTAGCAAGGTATGCTGGAGATTATATACGTAACCCAAGAAGTAATATTGATCGTTTATTTGATGGGTTAAAACCATTTCTCCGTTGAGTATTAGTCTCACAATCCTTCTCGTCGTACGAAAACATTGTCTCATGTGCTATCAAGACAGAAAAGGAATTCTCTAAGTCTTATGACTTTAAAGAAAAGAAAGAGAAGAAGATATCTGCTGATCAATCTAGGAATGGAAATAAGGGGAATAAGGGAAAGGTTGAATATCCATCCTGTGGTAAATGTGGGAAGAAACACCCCAATACTTTCTTGAAGGGAATGGGTGTCTGTTACAAGTGTGGTGAGAAATGCCACCAAGATCGTGAATGCAATGGGAAGAAGGAAGCTACCAATGTTCAATGCTACAATTGAAGGGAGATGGGACATTATGCAAATGAATGTCCTAAGCGTCAGGGGGAATTACCTCGGAAAAGGCCAAGGGATCAAGGCCAAGCTTATGCTATCACTACTGCTGAGGTAGAAGCTCCGAAAGACGTGGTGGCAGGTAATTTAATGGTTTCCTCAAGTTTAGAAAATGCATTATTTGATTCTAGATCATCACATTGTTTCATATCTTCCCAGTTTTCTAAGAAAATTAGATATTTCTAATTTGATTTAACAAGGGAGTTGTTAGTTAAAACTCCTAAGGGAAGTATCATTGCAACAAAGTTTTGTGAATCAGTCCCCATTAGAGCACATAAATGTTCGTTATCCGCTGATCTCATCGTCATACCTATGATTGAGTTTGATATAATCCTCAGTATGGATTGGCTTTCAGATTATGATGTGAATATTTATTGTAAGAAGAAGGAGGTTACGATTTTTGATGATGATGATAAGGAACACCTTATCTTTAGAGCAGAATCCTCACCACCTAATTCTTATCTAGATCCACCCCCAGCAGCTCAACTAAATTCAATTATTGGGGAGGAAGAGAATGAAATGACTGTGGGTGAGGAAAGGAATTTTCAAATAGAGGATGTACCTATTGTGAAAGAATATGTAGATGCGTTTCTGGAAGATTTACCTGGACATCCTCCAGAACGAGAAGTTGAGTTTTCCATTGATTTAATTCCTGGATCAAGGCCTATATCGAAGACCCCTTATAGAATGACCACTATAGAATTAGTTCAACTAAAGAAAAAAATAGAGGAATTGAGTAATAAGGGATTTATTCGCCCTAGTGTTTCTCCATGGGGAGCCCCTGTTCTTTTTGTTAAAAAGAAAGATGGATCTATGAGGTTATGTATCGACTATAGGGAGATCAATGCTATAACAATAAAGAACAAGTATCCCCTACCTCGCATTGATGATTTATTTGACCAACTGCATGGAGCTCAATACTTTTCAAAGAGTGACCTTCGATCTGGATACCATCAGTTGTGTGTAAAGAAGGAAGACATTCCGAAGACAGCATTTCGAACCAGGTATGGGCATTACGAGTTTACTATAATGCCTTTTGGATTGACTAATGCACCCTCTGTATTCATGGATCTGATGAATAGAGTTTTCAAGTAATATCTCGATGAATTTGTGGTGGTATTTATTTATGATATCTTGGTATACTCTAAAAGCTACGAAGATCATGAAAGTCCCTTGCACATTATCCTGAAGACTCTGAGAAGACATGAATTATATGGGAATTTTAGCAAGTGTGAATTCTGGATTCATGAGATTTCTTTTCTTGGCCATATTGTCTCTAAAGATGGAATCTCTGTTGATCCTTCTAAGACCAAGGCAATCCAATAATGGCCAGAACCTATGAGTATAACTGAGGTACGCAGTTTTATTGGTTTGGCAGGTTATTATCGACGTTTCTTCCAGAATTTTTCCCGATTGGCAAACCCATTAACGAAGCTCACACGTAAAGGGGTTAAATTTGTTTGGATAAAAGAGTGTGAAGAATGTTTTGAAGAACTGAAGAGAAGATTATTCAATGCTCCTATATTGACTCTACCATCGGGGAATGATGGGTTCGTTATTTATAGTGATGCATCGAAGAAAGGACTTGGTTGTGTCCTTATGCATAATGATAGGGTTATTGCCTATGCATCACGATAGTTGAAAATTCATGAGCAAAACTATCCTACTCATGATCTTGAGTTAGCAGCTGTGATCTTTGCTTTGAAGATATGGAGGCACTACCTCTATGGTGAAAAATGTGAGATTTATACTGATCACAAGAGTTTGAAGTATATTTTCTTACAAAAAGAACTCAACATGAGGCAAAGGAGAGGGCTTGAATTACTCAAGGATTATGATTGTACGATACACTACCACCTAGGGAAAGCAAACAAGGTGGAAGATGCTTTGAGCAGAAAAGATCATGGAGTTTTGAACAATATGAGAATTGAAAGGGATCCAATTTTCATGGATCTAGTGAAGATGGACATGGGAATAACCAGGGAAGGAGAAACATCAATTCTTTTTTAAATGGTTGCAAAACCATCTTTTCTAGAAAGGATTAAGAGTTCTCAGACTGATGATGAAGAATTTGAAAAGAAGATTAAATCTGTGAATGATGGGAGATTTAGAGACTTTGTGTATGAAGATGGAATTTTGAAATTTGGGAAGAGACTTTGTGTTCCTGATATACCTGATCTAAAATGGGAATTGTTGGATTATGCTCATAGTTACAATTTCTCTATACACCCTGGGAGCACCAAAATGTATAGAGATTTGAAGGAACATTTTTGGTGGGACAACATGAAGAGGGAGATTGTTGATTTTGTGTCAAGATGTATGGTTTGTCAACAAGTGAAAGCTGGAAGGCAACGGCCCGGAGGAGTCATGCAACCTCTTCCCATACCGGAGTGGAAATGAGACAATATTACGATGGAATTTGTCATGGGGCTACCAAAGACTCCTAGAACGAACGATGCAATATGGGTCATTGTTGATCGTCTTACCAAGTCAGCACATTTTCTTGCTATAAGAGAAGATCTACCACTGGAACTTCTAGCAAGACTTTATATTAATGAAGTTGTGAGACTTCATGGAGCACCCCTATCAATTATTTCTGATCGTGATCCCCATTTTACTTCAAGATTCTGGAAAAGTCTTTAGAAAGCCTTGGATACTGAACTTTATTTGAGCATTGCCTAAAGTAGGCCCAGAACTAGTGGAGTAAATGATGGAAAAGGTGAAGGTAATCCAAAATCACATCAAAGAAGCTCAAAGTAGGCAGAAGAGCTATGCCGATAATCGAAGGAAGGATTTTGAATTTCAAGTCGGTGATCATGTTTTCCTGAAGGTATCTCCATGGAAGGGAGTCATATGTTTTGGTAAGAAAGGTAAATTGAGTCCCAGGACATCGGACCTTTCAAAATTCTAGAACAAATTGGGGATGTAGCTTACCGATTGGCAATGCCACCAAGTCTCTCCAAAGTTCACGATGTGTTCCACATATCTATATTGAGGAAATACATGCCTGACCCAACGCATGTACTCACCTATGAGGAATTAGAACTGGAACCCGATCTGTCTTATTGCGAAGAGCCTGTCAGGATTCTTGATACGAGAGAACAAGTACTGAGAAACCGGACGACTCGTCTGGTAAAAGTCTTGTGGAGAAACCATAAGATGGAAGAGGCAACGTGGGAACCCGAGGAACTTATGATGAAGAACCACCTGAGTCTTTTCATGCGGTAGTATTCTAGAAATTTTGAGGATGAAATTACTTGAAGGAGGGGAGAATGTAACACCCCAAGCTTCTACGGTACGCTTCTCTTGGAATAATGCGTTAGCGTGTGTTGTACATAACATCGAGTTCTAACACACCACAACCAATCAAACTAGCTGTTATGAATAGTAATACCTAATTTTTGAAATTATATATATTTTATATTTCAAAATGGAATTAATTTTTGGATTCATAATTTCAAAATTATCCTAAGTTGAATTTTTGGTATTTTTCTGAGAACTTCTAATTTTTATGAATAGTGAAAAATACTTAAAAACAACTTTTTTAATAAAAATAATTTATAGTGATAAATTATTTTATTTAGTGTTTTTAAAGTATAATTAGAAAATATTTTTACCATTTTATCCAATGGTGTTCATTATAATTAATTTCACTTTGAAATTGGACATAAACAATTGTCAATCTTTTGATATATATTGTTTCTTAAAAACAGGCTATTTGTTGTAACAGGGGGAATTAATTATAAAATTAATTAATTTAACTTATATGTTTGGAATTTTTTAAAATAGACATCATTTTTGAATTTGGAATATCAATTATAGCTTAGGGTGAAATTTTGGCATTGTTCTGAAAAACATCAATTTTCGATGAATAGTGAAACTACTAAGTGGTGGTTAAAAAAATGAATTTTTCATAAAACTTAATTTTACCGCTTCTATGATTGGAATTTTGAAAATCCGAGAGACATGGTTAATATCAAGGAGTAAAATTTGGTTCAATGAGATGAAAATAATTTTGGTGAATAATAACTTTTTACTTTTATTTACCACAGTTAAAAGTAAATAGGGTAATTAAGGGTAAAAATGATATTAATATTACCCTAACACATGTACTAATTCTATTGGACAAGGGTATCTCGACCAAAAACAACCTTAGGAATAAAATATTATCATTTAGGTCCACTTGGATTAGATTAGGACATTTATTATTATTTAATTCAAAGAAGAGTTAAAAGAGTTAAAATCAATGTTTATTTACTAAAACATTTTTAATATAGGGTTATACATAAGATAAATTAGATTGTAAATATTAATTATAAATATAAAAAAATTTCCTACATAATTATATTTTATTTATAATTTTTAGACATTAAATAATTTAATTTATTTATGACACAATGATGATGCAGTAATTACCATAATAGTGAAAAATTAAAATAATTGATATTAAAAATACCCAAATAAATATAATTTGAGACTTTTAATGAATTAAAATAATTTTATAGGATAATATGACATATTAGGATTGATTTAATTGACTTTTTTCTAACTAATCATTCTGTTATGATTTTCACAAAAATCAATTTTCCAAATAGTGTCAAAATTGACATAAAAGAGTTTTTAAAACAAATATTATATTATTAATTGATATTAAATTCCTAAAAATCTAAGGTTCGTCCAAGAGACTTATATCATGATAGGTGTATCATTAATGGACCACTTGTGGGTCTCTTGGAGGTATATAGTAAGTTTATTAACTATATAATATAAAAATACAAAGTGACATGGTAAGTGTCAAACTAATTAACTAAGAGTTAAAACTAAAAGATAAGGTTAATATAATGACCCAAACCTGTCTAAATCCTATTGTTTGAGTGTTTTTAGACCCATCCCCACCTTAACCTTTAAATAATTGACTTTGGATCCATTAGAAACCGAATATGAATTTATTATAAAATAATATTTCTACCTTTTCCAAAGGTGCCCCTCACCCCTCTTATAAAAGGGAACTCTCCCTTCTCATTAACTCACACCTTAAAATCCTTTTGGTTCGGCCAAACTCTGCCCAAATACTCTCTCAACTTCCCTCACTTCATCCTAGAGGCCTTCCTTTAGTCAGAAAGCCAACTTAAGGAGCCCTTTTGATCAAATCAAAAGGAATAACCACTACCACAAAACAGGGCAAGGGTAGCGCTGCCCTTTATCAGTGCTAAACAGAAATCACTGATAATGGGGTTTGCCTTTATCAGCCTATATAAAAGCACTGATTAATATTACATTTATCAGCGCGTTTTTAGCACTGATAAAGGTATCTCTTTATCAGCGCTAAAAAAGCGCTGATAAATGAATGTTTTATCGTCGCTTTTATTTTAGCACTGATAAAACATACCTTTATCAGTGCTTTTAACGAGCGCTGATAATGGTTCTGTCGGTTTTTATTTAATAACCCTAACAGGCCATCCTCGCTTGCACGCGGTCAAGCTCTCGCGGAAGCTGAACCAGGCCCCTCGCCGCGCGACCTCGTCCTCCTCGTCCTCATCCTTCCTCCTCCTTCCTCCCCCTTCCTCCTCCTCGTACTCCTCATCCTCCTCCTCCGCCGCAGCCACCACCTCTTCCCCCGCTCCCGCTACCGCGACCACCTCTGCCTCTGCCGCCTCTACCGCTGCCGCTGCCTCCACCTCTGCCGCCGCTGCCTCCACCCTCGCTGCCACGACCGCCACCGCCTCGTCCTCCTCCTCCCCGTGCTCTCAAGGTGGGAGGTGAGTTTCATGGATGGTATTCCCTTGGTATATTATTTATATATTGTGTGTGTGAGGACCAAATAGTGAATATAGATGTGAGATAGGAATAATACCATATCTTGAGCCTAATTCCAGTAAGGATTTCCATAATAGATAGTGTGGTATTAATGTGATTATGATTAGTTCTATGGATGTGATTCATAATTAGTGATGAGTATTGAAATAAGAGATGTTATTGATATTTAGCAACACAAGTGGGTTGTTTGTTAATGATGTGGAATTGGATACCCTATAGGTTCCATAGGGATATCTTGACTCTAATATGAAGTATATGGTAATTGTTTATTTATGATGGTTCACATGTGTGAGAGGTCTACCAAGGTTATGTGTGGTAACTTCTGTGGATAACCAACCCTTGTTTTCATTTTTTTTTATTTTGAGTTACCATGGGCGGTAAGTTCTACCCCTTCGAGTTGAATATTTATGTATGAGATACAAAGGAAATAGTTTTTAATCTTATGGTTATATGGATTCCAAAAGATTATCCCAATGGAAATGATGATGGATCCATATTAATTTTCATCACATAGAATAATATCATAGTTATATGATTAGACAAAGATGAACACATAATACAAAACATATCACCTAGTATGTATGTCACATATACGAATAAATAAATTAGAAAAAAAACATGCTACAAAGCATAAAGGTACCATTAAATACTTACATTGGTTAAATTGTTTTAGAAATTGTTTATCTTCATCTGTGCCTTGTACTTGCACCCATGAATTTGAAGGTGAGTATGTGTACACGATAGTTGACCTTCTTAGAGAAGAGTTTCTGGAAGAGTATAAGAGACATGATGCAATGAAGATCATTAGAGTGTTGGAGAAAATGTGGTTGCTACAAACAATGTTGCAATCGGCTTGTGAAACGCGGCCAAAGTTACAACTTACAGGTATTGTAACTTAGGCCATGTTGTACAAGCTGATTGCCATAATGAATAGCAAGATATTCATTTCTTCTTGTCTCTTATACTCTTCCAGAAACTCTTCTCTAAGAAGGTAAACTATCGTGTACGCATACTCACCTTCAAATTCATGGGTGAAAGTACAAGGCACGGATGAAGATAAACAATTTCTAAAACATTTTGACCTATGTAAGTATTTAATGGTACCTTTATGCTTTGTAGCATGTTTTTTTCTAATTTATTTATTTGTATATGTGACAGACATACTAGGTGATATGTTTTGTATTATGGGTTTATCAGGAGTCTGTATGATTTCCTGTTTCCGCATTTCATTTTAAATAGCATGTTATAATTATATATTTACTGTACCCTAATGGCTCAAATAGTAAGGCATATTGTAGATGTTTCTAGAATGCTGTGGGATTCTTTTTCCCCAATGGTAGTACATTTTTAGGATGTTTTCACTGATGAGGTATAAAATTTACTTCTTAGTAAAGAGATAAAATTTATAATCTAGTTAGTTTTGGGAGAAAATTCAGTTTCTATCACAATTTCTAAAATAACACCAAAAGAGAATCAGTTGTTTGAATTACAATTTGATGATATAGAATATAATGGTTTCATATGCCATAGTACTTTACCATGGGGTTTTATAGTTCTCTAAAATAGATGGTTGATTGGTATTTATTATTTTACTGGACTATTGGAGATTGAACCTGATGAGAGTCATGAATATGTATCCTCATCCACGCATTGATAGTCACATTGATCATCTATGAGGTTCTATGATCTTCTCCAAGATAGATTTGAAATTAGGATACCATTAGATGAGTTGGACATCGATGGACCTACCATGGACTGCTTTTAGGAGTAGTTATGGCCTGTATGATTTTTTAGCGATGATTTTTGGTTTAACTAATGCATTGGTTGTATTAAGGGACTTGATGAATAGGATATTTCATCCTTTTCTGGATCAGTTTTTAGTAGTTTTTTTCAATTAAATATTAGTGTACTCCCAACCCATAGTTGATCTTGACCAACATCTTATCATCACCTTGAGTACATTGAGATAGCATCATATTGATTACTATTTTCTCCTGTTACTCATTGGTTTCCTCTTGTTCGCATGTCATGTATTTTCTAAGGCATCATTCAGTCTTTGTAAGACTAACTTGGAATAAATTTGATATATGTCAGATTAAATCAAGTATCTTATACATACACGATGTTCACCCTACTAGACACACCATGTATATGGATTTCACATGTGTTTAAAGGCATTTGTACCATGATTTGTTTTTATAAAACCCAAAAAATTCTACCTGATTAATTAAAACATAATATTAGGCAAGTTCTCGAGATCGAACCCATAAAGACGATGAATATGAATAAAGAATGGATGAATGCCAATCGGTTGACAAAAGAGTATGAAGATGGCATGAAAGAGTTTATCAAGTTTTCAGAAGATCATGCATGTGACCCTTCTCAAATCCTTTTTCCGTGTTTACGCTGTTGTTATTCAAGACAAATTAGTCCAGAGGAGTTGGAAGAACACCTGATCTGTCATGGAATAGATCGAAGTTATACATGTTGGAATAAACACGGGAAAAAACCCAATGTAGGTAGTGACTTAGAGAACATGACATTTTATAGATCATCTGATATGATTAGAAGCGTGAACAGTGAAGACGATTGTATGGAGGGTGTGATTACAGATGTGAACGATGATGAAGATCGTATTGAGGAAATGACAAGGACAGTTGAAGATGAACTTCGTGATTGCCCAAAATTGTTTGAGAAGTTAAAGAGTTGTGAAAAAACGTCATTGTATGCTGGTTGCACTAAATATACAGCATTGTCAGCCATATTGAAGCTGTATAATTTGAAAGCAGGCAACGGGTGGAGTGATGCCAGTTTTACGGAACTACTTGCTCTCCTGAATGGCATGCTCCCAGAAGATAATGAACTCCCAAGCCGAACATATGATGCGAAACGAATGCTACGATCGATGGGTATGATCTCTGAAAGAATACATGCTTTCCCGAATGACTGTATATTGTTTCTCAAGGACCACAAATCACTTAAAGAATGCCCAAAGTGTGGTGCTTCCCGATACAAGAAAGATGATTCTAGTACTACGAAAGTTGTATGGTACTTTCCAATCATTCCTAGGTTTAGATGCCTATATGGAAGTGAGGAGACTGCAAGACAATTTACATGATATGCAGATACAAGAATTAAAGATGGAAAACTATGTCACCCTGCAGACTCTCCTCAGTGGAAGAGAATTGATCACGAGTATCCTGAATTTGGGAATGAGATGAGAAACCTTCGTCTGGTGTTATCTACAGATAGGGTGAATCCTTTTGGTTTTCAAAGCAGCAGTCACAGTACATGGCCGGTTATTTTGGTAAATTATAATTTACCACCGCGGTTATGCATGAAATGAAAATACATCATGTTATCTATGCTTATATCAAGACCAAAACAATCGGGTAATGATATTGATGTTTATTTGGCCCCATTGATTGAGGATTTGAAAATATTGTGGGATTCAGGTGTTACGATGTATGATGCTCACAAAAATGAATAGTTCACTTTGAAATCCATGTTGTACGAGAAGATAAATGACTTTCCTGCTTATGGAAATTTGTCAGAATATAGCATTAAAGGAACTCAAGGGTGTCCCGTTTGCGAACAAGGTACATAGTCAATTAGGTTGAAACATTCATCGAAAATCGTGTTTCTAGGACATCATAGATTTCTACCCCGATGACATAAGTACCAATCTTGGACGACATCATTAGATGGAAGTTCAGAGGAACATACAACACCGTCTCCACTAACAGGTGATAAATTGTTTGAGAAAGTTAAATATTTGAACACTACTTTTGGTAAACCATTTTCAAAAAACCTTACGAAAACTGGTTGGAAAAAGAGATCAGTTTTTTTTGAATTACCATACTGGAATTGTATGTATGTTAGACATTTTCTTGATGTTATGCATGTTGAAAAAAATGTATGTGATAGTGTCATCGGCACTTTGCTAAATGCACCCAGCAAAACAAAGGATGGAATTAAAGCTAGAGTGGACATGGTTGAGATGGGAATACGAGAAGAGTTGGCACCAGTGAAGGGTGAAAAACGAACATTTCTTCCTCCTGCTGCTTACACTCTTTCTAGGCAGGAGAGATATCAGTTTTGAAACTTCTTGAATGACGTAAAGGTTCCAGAGGGGTATTCATCAAATATCAAGAACATCGTGTCAATGGGAGATTTAAAATTAAAGGGTCTGAAATCACATGACTGCCATGTTTTGATGCAAGATCTAATTCCTATAGCTTTATGTTGCATTTTTCCCAAGAATGTCCGCCATACATTAACTAAGCTCTGTTTCTTCTTCAAAGCTATATGCAGAAAAGTTATAGACCCGACGAAATTGCCAACTATGGAAAGAGAAATTGCCGTCATATTATGTGAATTGGAAATGTTCTTCCCACCGACATTTTTCGATATGATGGTTCATTTGATGGTTCATTTGGTGAGAGAGATTCGACTATGTGGTCCTGTACATTATAGATGGATATACCCCATTGAACAGTATATGAAGATTTTGAAAGGGTATGTCAAAAACCGAAGTCGGCCAGAGGGTTGTATTGCGGAGCAATATATTGTTGAGGAAGCTATTGAATTTTGTACCGAATACCTATCTGGTGTGGAAATCGTTGGCCTACCGAAATCTCGTCACACTGAGTGGCTTGAGGGTGACGGAATTTCTGGAAGAGAGGTTGTTACAATCAATATTACAGATCGGGATTAAGCCCACCTTTACGTTTTGCATAACAGTTTCGACGTTGGCCCATATGTTCAAACCCACAAAGAAATTATTAGGCATTTGAATCCTTCTAGGGCTGAAAAATGGATATCAGATACACATAATCAACAGTTTATAGGATGGTTTTGAGACCATATTTTTAAGCAGTTAGATGAAAATCCAGAGTCAATTTCAGAACGACTTCGATGGCTGGCCGGAGGAGCAAGTGTGTATGTATTATCTTACAATGCTTATGCAGTTAACGGTTATACATTCTATACTAATGAACATGATGAAGACAGTACCATGCAGAATAGTGGGGTTACACTTGTGCCTGAGGCGATGCATGTTTCCAGTGCTAAGGACAAAAATCTAATTTATGCGAATATTTCATACTTTGGCATCATCAAACGAATATGGGAGTTGGATTATACGAAATTCAAAGTGACGATTTTTCAATGCAAGTGGGTTGATAACAGGACTGCTGTTAAAATAGATGAATTAGGATTCGTGAAAGTTGATTTCAGTAAGGAAGGGGAGAAAGACGAACCATTTATAATGGAATCACAGGCAGTACAAGTATTTTATGTTCCAGACCCCGCAAACCGAATTTGGTCAATTGTTCTGTTATCGACCAAAACAACTGAAGGGTCAGATGAAAGTTCAACAGAGGTTGACCCTTTTATAGGGACTTCGCAATCATTTCACAGCGGTCCAAATGTAGACGACATTTTGTATTTCAGATGAGACCACAATGAAGGAATTTACATAGTCGATAGAGGAGTCAAATCACTTCAGCCTTTAAAGAAAAAAAAGAGAGTACAATAATCAGGTTATTTGTTTATTGTAACATACATTGTGTTACGTTATGTTATTATCTGTTCGCATCCATTTTTATGTAATCTAAATTAAATATTAAACCACTTCTGCAGATAATGACTTCTGCACCTATTGATGCGCCCAATACAGAGGCACAAAAGGTCTCTCAACCAGCAGCTGGTGGTCCCACTGCAGAGCAACAACAGGTTTCTCAACCAAATGCTGGTGGTCCCAGTGCAGAGCAACAACATGTTTCTCAACATATTGTTGTTGATCCCAGAGCTAAGGTACAACAGGTTTCTCAACCTTTTGTTGCTGGTCCCATTGCCGATGATAGCGCTCCGGGGGAAGATATTGATGCTACTTCTGAGGAAATGGTAGGAAATGAAACCCTGAAAGCACAAAAAAACAAGAGCGTCGTAGTTTGACAGTGTTGGCCAAAATCCTTAAGGAAAAAGCAAAAGGCATCAAATTTGAGGTGGGATGGAATAAGTGATGCCAACATGTTAACCCCAACAAAGCCATATTTAGTAGCTACATTAGAATCATCACTCGGCAACGCGTGCCGATTGATGTACAGTCGTGGCACCATGTTGTCACCGGGATGAAGACACTAATGTGGGAAGAGATTACAGTAACATTATGATATCATTTTTTTAATTTATTAAAATAAAATAAAATACCAAAACATTGACTTACTCTTCATCATCCATTGCAGAGTGCATTTATAGTAGATGTATCGCACAAGGAATATGTATTAAGAGTTGCATGAAGGATTCATAGAGGTTTCCGCATAATTTTAACGAAATATCATCTTAAAGATGCAGAAGGGAAAATCAAGCCGCACCCACCTCCTCTTTACGCACACTTGATATCCCAAGGAGCGTGGGATGCATTTAGCAACCGTCGTGGGGAGCATACTTTTCAGGTACATTGTGTGGGGTAATAAGTTGTTTGAAGTTTACTTGTATTCATCACTCTGATTGACAGTTTTTTATTTATGAAACAGCTATTGAGTGCTGAAAATAAAAAACGCGCAACAGAACCAGCGTACCCTTATCATAAAGCAAGGATGGGGTACGCTGAACTTGAGAAAAAATTGGTACGTCTTTTAAATCTACCCTACTACTAGTATGTGACATAAAACAATACCATAACCATGTTTCTCTATTTATATACAGATTGATGAATCGAAATCGAAATCCATATCCATCCCACGCCATGTGCTATGGAAGGAGGCTCGTGTAAATAAAGAGGGGACATTGATAGATGAAAACACACAAAAAGTGTGGGAAACATGTGTAAGTATGACATAATATAAATTCGAGTTGCTTTAAATCGCTATTACATTACAATAACTACTTATTTTTCTATATTTTATATCTGAAATAGTCACAAGAATCAACAACAACTACACCAGATGCAGACATACTTTCAGCAGCCTTGAAGCATCCAGAAAAGTATGGCCGCGTCAGAGGTGCGGGTTTTGGGGTGACACCCCGAACATATTTTCAAAAACAAAGACAAGCGGAGGATCAAAATGAAAAAATGGAAAAGCTGCAAGAACAATTATCTATTTTTCAAGAAGAATTAAAATACCAGAGAGAGATGATAGAAAAATTGATGGGGGAGAGGCAAAGAGAAGAAACAACTCAACAACAACCCGTGCGTGACGATCTCGCCCCACCCCCCCACCAGCTTTGAGGCAAGCCATTCCCCTAAAAAACCTGACTTAGATGAGGTAATCAATGTTTTAATAATTGTTTCTGTGAAATTTGATTTACATAGACACTGATACCTTTCCTGTACTAATATTCCATAAGTTGAAAATGACTGTGATTTATATTTATCAACTCCCACCTATCGCCTTGTAGCGAGGGCTACGGTGTTCAATACACAAAATGACATGCTACACAACAGACAGCTTCCAAAAGATCATCTTATAGTGTCAATTAATGTAGATAATGATCCGAGTGCCGAGCTACCTGTTCCAAATGACGATGAAGACATTCATACAGTTGAACAAGCTATTGGAACATTCATCGCATGGCCGAAAGTTCTTGTAAAAAAACATGTCGACAAAAAGGTATTCATTTCTTATTTATTTTTCAAGATGGACCTTTAACATTTAATGAAAAAAGGTTTGAACTGATGACTTTTATTATAGAATGACAAAGACTGTGGGGTGAAACGAAATATCAGCTCAAAACTATCTCAAGGATCAACCAACCGATTGAAACGGTCTACTGAGAGAACCTTCACCCCACCCATTCTATATCCACAGTTAATATCATTGCAAGCTCATGTGGATACAAAGTTGAAAGACGGTAGTACTCATATAGTTGCTTTCTAAAAAGATATGTATGGAGAGGAGATATCAGATTTCATTAGTGCTGAAAATGTAAATGAACTCCTCAAGTATGAATGGCTAGGCGCCTCAGTTGTATATGTATACATGAGGTAAGTTTTCATGATTTGATTTTACAAAAGCTGATATACTCTGATAATTTTGACTAAATACATTTTATATTTTTCATCGACGTATATATGAAAAACAATTAAAGGGATTTCCCCATGAACAAAAATTTGGACTCGTTAGTCCTCACACCACATCTTCAAAAGACGAAATAGATTCTGTTATAGAGGCTGCAATAATGTCATCCCTGCTCAAATAATTTGAAAACAAAATTACGGATGACATACTCTTTTTAATACCAATGATGCAGGGGTAAAACTCTACAATTTAATCATATCAACTATATTTTCATTTCTTTCTTTACTTATTCCTTTTTGTATTTTTAGGGAGCATTGGATGCTGATTGCAGTCAATTTGGATACTCCAAAGATTTATTTTCTGGATTCAACGCATGGATATCCAACAAACCGACCATGCATGATGACGTTTGTTAATTTTTAATACACTATATCCAACATTTTAAAACTAAAAATCTAGTTATATAATTTATTTTATCTTTTAATGAGGATTCTGTTATGATAGGGCGGTGCATCAATATCGTCTAATGCATGGAATGAATCCAGGGCATAAGTATAAGCACGCCTACAAGATCTACAATTGGAAAAGTATCCAGGTATATATAATAACATTTCACTATCCAAACACATATCAAAACAAATTACTTATTGTTTTCGATGTTTCTGTAGTGTCCAAAACAAACAAACGGAAAGGACTGTGGTTATTATGTTTGCAAATTTATGAAAGAGATCGTATTTCATCAACAAACTAGCATCCCTGATGAGGTATTTTTGAAAATAATTATGAGTTCATTTAAAATATTTATTAATACTTTGTGTATTTATATTTTTTCAGTACTACCATGACTGTCGCAAAAATTCATATTCAGAAGATGATATACATGTGTTTAGAAACGAATGGGAAACATACCTGATGGAAGATTGTACACAAATAGGATGAAGGTGAATTCCTACCACTTATGTTATCTATATTTGATCATTGATTATCCTCCAACCTTCTTTGGTGAATTGAGAATGCTCCGATGTATTGAAATCTTAATTTATTACTCAATGTTTTCTATCCCCGGATTCATATTATTGATCTTTGAACAAATCAATATTGAAGTAAGGCATGATGGTGTGCAGTGCGTATGGGGTGAATGACGAAACCACCAAGGATCAACAAAATCCATTTTCTGTATCTTGTTTGTTTGAACTTGTATTTGAGCACATGTGTTGTTGTTTGACTTGCACAATTATTTCTAGGTAGATGCATGAGATAATCAGTATCGTTGAGGGATTTTTTGGAACCAAAATATGTGTCCCAGGATAATTCAAGTAAGGGAAAGTCTGGTTGAGATGAAATACAAGCTCAAATGACCAGTACATCATCAAAAGAATCAACCATGTGATGCACCATCATGTATAATCTGGTCCTCATGATGTTTTGAGGTGTTTATGGAAGGTATGGGGAGTCTTATAAGCCCCATGGCCACCATAAATAATGTTTATAGATAGATCCACATGTTTTTTGTGCCTCATGCCTCTTTACAAGGATCACTCCATTCACATGGTCCATCTTAGCACGTATGTCCCATTCAGCCCATTGCTACTCTTGGAAGAACTTGAGAATCTGACAATGCATAAGCCCCACAAGACCCATAATCATCCAACCAAGAGTATTCCTAGTGCGAAGGGAATCTAACCATGGGTAATACCCACAACATACCTCTTTTAAATATATGGGTTTTGATCCTTTTATTCTAAATAGGGTACGTAGGAAGCCTCCATGAGGTTAAATCCCAACCAATGGTAAACCATGGTGACCCCCTCACTGGGGTACACCTTCACTTATTTTCCCTATTGTATTTCCCTTAGTGGCGTCTGAATAATTCTTCAAAATGAGAAAACTTACCTTTATGGGATGCACCACACTTGGGTCAGACCTCATTGGTCGTTTTTATTATCCAGTATTTGCTTGCTAAGTGTACTATATGAAATGTTTGTGTGGTTAAAAATGTGTTATCAAAGGAATTTTGGGTGTGTATAGACTTGAAAGTTATTTTTAAAATGAATGCAGTTGTATTTATTGTGGATTTTCATGCTTAAGTCCTTTAAATGTGTTTGAAGAAATGAGAAAGTTGTGTGATGGGTGTTTTCAAATGGATTTAATGTGTTTGTGAATTTTAAAGAGGGTTTTCTTATGAGATGTAGAGATTCTATATGTGTGTATTTACATTGAATGAAAGTACATGAGAATGTGTTGATATATATGATGTGTATAATGTAAATTGAGCACAATTTCCATACAAGGTATTTTCTTTATGATGTGCAGGGGACAGGGTGAGAGGGAAGGGGTGGTTTTCTGGGGGAGGGGGAAGGGGGAAAAGTTGTAGGGGGAAGGGGTAGGGGGTGTGCTGGGTTCTTTTGAAATATATAGGGGGTGGTCAGGGGGGGTGCAATGGGCAGGGGGGAAGTGCAGTGGGCAGGGGTGTGCTGGGGAAGGGGGAAGGGGGTGTTCAGGGGGCAGGGAGTGTGCAGGGGTAGGGGGTGTGCTCGGGGGTGGGCAGTGTGCAGGGGGTGTACTGGGGAAGGGGGAAGGGGTGCTTATTTTTTATGGAATGGGGGGACATAATATTTGTTTTATTTTTTGTGCCTCACTAGTATAATTGGTTATTTTATATTTTGTGCCTCACTAGTATAATTCCATTTAGCAACCCCATTCTTTATTTCATTATTGTATTACTAACATAATATTTGTTTTATTATGTAGGTGAAATATTTTTCCTCAGTTTGAATGATTTGTTCGGAAACTGCCGCCATGGACGACAATTTTTTAGAGCATATGGATGCAAAAAGGATGGAACATCATTGTTTTTTAACTGTTTGTTGGATAAATGTAATTGTAACCAAATTAAACATTGTTTGAAATGTATATAGAAGTGGGTTGTTTTGTATTCATGATTTCAAGTAAATGTATGTATCATTTTTTGTTCTTCTGTGCTTTGTGTGTGGGTGTTTTGTGTGATGTGTGCAGGTTTTGTTTGGACTGTGCAGGTGCTGTAATGTGTGTAGGTGCTGGGCAGGTTCTGTGCAGGTTCTGGATTTGGATAGGATCTTTGGCCTTTATCAGCGCTAGTTAAGCGCTGATAAATGGATAATATATCAGCGCTATTTTGAGCGCTGATAAAGGTAGTTTTTATCAGCGCTCAAAATAGCGCTGATATATTATATATTTATCAGCGCTGAAAATAGCGCTGATAAATACTACCTTTATCAGCGCTCACTTAGCACTAATAAAGGGGCACTATTATCAGCACTTTTTTTAGCACTGATAAAAGTCCCCCTTTATCAGCGCTATTTTTAGTGCTGATAAAGGGGACCCCCCTTTATCTTCGCTGAGATTAACAACGCTTTTTTAGTGCTGTTAAAGGCCATTTTTAGCGCTATTATAAGCCATATTTGTAGTAGTGAACCCGAAGAAGAGGTAATGATTTCACCACCCTTTTTCAAGTTCCTTTCTTCTTCCACTTCTTCTTTCTTTGTTTTTCCCATTCTAAAATATTGAATCTAGTATCCTCTATATATTGTAATATTATTATAAATATGGTACAACCATATTCAGTATTATATCCATCCTTTGAATGACATGTCACCATACATGCGTACGTATAGCTTACCGTCTCTACGTCGTGGTGTAATTGTTATTCAATAAATTATTATTTGGATGGGTATAATAATGATATGTAACTCATGTAAATAATAAATATAACATGATAATTATTCTTTATATATGATATACCATCCAATTATATATTATTTTAATATCAAAATAATGATATTGTCGCTCGTGCGTACATACGGACTACCGTCTCCACGAACGCGATGAGATTCATTCTCCATCGTATCCATTCAAGTATAATTCTCATTTGATGATTAATAATAGTATATAAGGACTTGATATCATTCTGGATATGATTAAGATACAACCTATCCATAACAAACACGGCTTACGTAAAAAAACATATAAAAGAAAACGAGTAAGTTAACACCCGAAACAACGATAATTCTAAGATATTATTAACAAACCAATGTTAAAAGATCATATATGATATCATATTAATGTATATTATTATTGAATAATTTAATAACAATTATTTCACCATTATACAGGAGGTTAAACTACCCCCAACCAAGTAAAATTACAAGGTAAGGGTTTATTTTGCAATCTCTTCATTATCCGAGGTTGTTTATACGTAATAATCTACTGGGATCTCTTTATCATCCACATCCATGTTTCTTAAAAATGTATTTCAAAACATTTTTACCATTTACAAGAATATGGTTTAAAGTCATTTATACCCTTGTTTGACTTTTTATAAGTGTTTTATAAAGGAATCTTTCCGTCGTTTTCCAAACAAGGTGCTTTTTTAACCTTTTCGACAGAATTAAGGTAAGAATGTTTTTTTAACTTATATGGTGGGTGTGGCTATTTTCCGCCATTATAAAATCTTCGAATCTTCCCTTACAAGCTTATAAGAATATTTTCAAAAAAAATGTTTTATTTTATAAATATATGACTCTTAAATGATTTCAAAATAGAAAGAGATATTTCTCTAAAAAGAGTTTTGATTTCATCTATGTCAACATCCTTTGATGGATTTTACGCTTATTTGAAGTTGATTTATTATGATACAAAACTTCTATATTGTATTGAAGATTTTGTGATATGTTTGACTGTGGATGTGTTATTTTTATACCATTCATGGTTTATGGATGAAGTATTTACATTTCGTATGCTAGTTTTAATATGAATGTTTATGTTATGTTTAAACCTTTTCATATGAGAATACATTGGACTTAATATGTGATGGGTGGAGCCCGCTATAGCTCCTTGATGCATCAGTAGGTCTCATGAGACAAACTAGTGTCTTGGCACAAGGCCTTGACAAAATATTATTTGTAGTCTTGGCATGAGGCCTTGGCTATGTGGTTATGATAGTCTGGCATTATGCATTCCATCATTATGAAAGTGGTTATTGATATTGAATGTGATTATTCAATTAGTAGAATATCCATGTGAATAATTAAATGACATTATTTCATTTTATTTTTTACATACTATGTTGAATTTCAAGTTTAAAAGGCTTTTGTTTTAGTTATACATTGCCTTAAATGTTTATTCTTATTTATGAAAGTTTCCGCTATATTGTTATCCTTACTGGGCATTTGAGCTCACCCCTTTCAATGTTTTATTTTTTCCCAGGATGTGAAGAAGTAAATTATGAATGACCTGCATGGATATTATGAGGGGATAATAGTGTGGACTATGGAGACAATATGTTGTTGTAGTAGTTTTTCACTTTATGATGTAATGTAAAACTTTATGAATATATCTAGTGTTTCCAAGGATACTAAACCAATCAGTCTTTCGAGATTTGATCTTTCTTGTGATCATATCAATGTTATGTAATAATGCACTGACTCTGGGTAACTAGGGTCGGGGCGTTACAAAAAGTCTCAAATTACATTTATTTGGATATTTATAATATCAATTATTTTAATATTTCATTAATTAGGTAATTACTACATCATCATTGTGTCATAAATAAATTAAATTATTTAATGTCTAAAAAATATAAATAAAATACCATTATGTAGGGAATTTTTTTATCTTCATAATGAATATTTATAGTCGAATATATCTTATTTATAACCCCATATTAAAAATGTTTCAGTTATTAAACTTTGATTTTAACTCTTTTAACTCTTCTTTGAATTAAATAATAATAAATGTCCTAATCTAAACCAAGACGACCAAAGAGGTTCATATTTTATTCATAAGGTTGTTTTTGGTCAAATTATACTTATCCAATTGAATTAATACATGTGTTAGGGTAATAATAATATCATTTTTACCCTCAATTACCCTATTTACTTTTAACCGTGGTAAATAAAATTAAAAAGTTACTATTCACCAAAAATTATTTTCATCTTATTGAACCACATTCTACTTACTGATATCAACTGTGTCTCTAAAATTTTTGAAATTCCACTCACATAAGTGGAAAAATTAAGTTTTATGTGAATTTGCAAATTCTCCTAGGAGGTGGGTAAAAGACGGTGAAAAGTTCAATAAAATTTTTATATATCTAAAATTATTATAAACTGACTCCAATGAATTACATTGAACTTATATAGGTATTATGTATCTATTTTTACCTAATATAAATTTAAATAAAATTAAAAATTATTTAAATAAAAATTCGGTTTTAAACTATAACTTAGTGTTTTCACTATTCATCAAAAATTGAAAGTTTTCATAAAAATACCAAAAATTCACCCTAAGCTAATTTCGATATTCTTAATCGAAAAAGAAAGTCCATTTTGAAAGATAAAATTTATAAAATTTCAAAAAGTGGGTATTACTATTCATAACGGCTATTTTGATTGGTTGTGGTGTGTTAGAACTCGAAGTTGCGTACAACACACGATACTGTATTATTCAAAGAGAAGCGTATCGTGGTAGCTTGGGGTGTTACATTCTCCCCTCCTTCAAATAATTTCATCCTCGAAATTTCAAGAATATTACTGCATAAAAAGACTCGGGTGGTTCTTCATCATAAGTTCCTCAGGTTCCCACGTTGCATCTTCCATCTTATGGTTTCTCCATAGAACTTTTACCAGACGAGTCGTCCAATTTCTCAGCACTTGTTCTCTTGTATCAAGAACCTTGATAGGCTCTTCGCAATAAGATAGATCAGGTTCCAGCTCTAATTCCTCATAGGTGAGTACATGCGTTGGGTCAGGCATGTATTTTCTCAACAGTGATACGTGGAACACATCGTGAACTTTGGAGAGACTTGGTGGCATTTCCAAATGGTAAGCTATAGCCCCAATTCGTTCTAGAATTTCGAAAGGTCCGATGTACCTAGGACTCAATTTACCCTTCTTACTGAAACTTATAACACCCTTCCATAGAGATACCTTCAAGAAGACATGATCTCCTACCTGATATTCCAAATCCTTCATTCGGTTATCGGCACAGCTCTTCTGCCTACTTTGAGATTCTTTGATGTGGTTTTGTATTACCTTCACCTTTTCTATAATTTCCCCCACCAGTTCTGGGCCTATGAGTTTTCTTTCACCAACATCATCCCAACAGGTTGGTGTGCGACATCTCTTTTCGTATAACGCTTTATATGGTGCCATATGAATACTTGAATGGAAGCTATTGTTATAGTAAAATTATATCATAGGTAAATATTGATCCCACATACCTTTAAAGTCAAGTGAGCATGATCACAACATGTATTCTAAGGTTTGAATAGTCGGTTCTGATTGTCCATCAGTTTGGGGGTGGTAGGCAGTGCTCAAACGAAGTTCAGTATCTAGAGCTTTCTGAAGACTTTTCCAAAATCTTGATGTAAAATGTGGATCACATTCAGAAACAATCTATGGGGGTACTCCATGAAGTCTTACAACTTTATTAATATATAGTCTTACCAATCGTTCACGTGGTAAATCTTCTCTTATAGGAAGAAAATGTGCTGACTTGGTAAGACGATCAACAATGACCCATATTGCATCGTTCTTTCTAGGAGTCTTTGGTAGTCCCATGAAAAAGACCATCATAATATTATCCCATTTCCACTCCGATATGGTAAGAGGTTGCATGACTCCTCCAAGCAGTTGCCTTCCATCTTTCACTTTTTGACAAACCATACATCTTGACACAAAATCAGCAATCTCCTTCAACATGTTGTCCCACCAAAAATGTTCCTTAAAATCTATATACATTTTGGTGCTCCCAGGGTGTATAGAGAAATT
Source organism: Viscum album (assembly GCA_963277665.1). NCBI lineage: Eukaryota > Viridiplantae > Streptophyta > Magnoliopsida > Santalales > Viscaceae > Viscum > Viscum album. The sequence continues at coordinate 123,692,132 of OY728150.1, forward strand.
GAAACTATGAGAATCATCCAAAAATTCCCTTTTTAGATCAGGTATATCGAGAACACAAAGTCTCTTCCCAAATTTCAAAATTCTATCTTTATAAACAAAGTCACTCAATCTCCCATCATTCACAACTTTAATCTTATTTTGAAACTCTTCATCACCGGTCTGAGAACTCTTTATCCTTTCTAGTAAAGATGGTTTGGAAACCATTTGAAAAATCATTGTTGTTTCACCTTCCATGGTTATTCCCATATCCATCTTTAATAGATCCATGTATATAGGATCCTTTTCAACTCTCATCTTGTTTAAAACTCCATGATCCTTTCTACTCAAATCATCTTCCACCTTATTTTCCTTCCCTGGGTGGTATTGTATAGTGCAATCATAATCCTTGAGTAGTTCAAGCCATCTCCTTTGCCTCATATTGAGTTCTTTCTGTGAGAAAATATACTTCAAACTCTTTTAATCAGTATAAATCTCAAATTTTCACCATAGAGATAGTGTCTCAAAATCTTCAAAGAAAATATTATAGCTGCTAAATCAAGATCATGAGTAGGATAGTTTTGTTCGTGAATTTTTAGTTGTTGTGATGCATAGGCAATAACCCTATCATTCTGCATAAGGACACAACTAAGTCCTTTCTTTGGAGCATCAATATAAATAAAAAACCCATCATTCCCCGATGGTAGAGTCAAGATAAGAGCATTGAATAGTATTCTCTTAAGTTCTTCAAAAAAATCTTCACACTCTTTTGTCCAAACAAATTTAACCCATTTACATGTGAGCTTGGTTAATGGGTTATCCAATCGGGCAAAATTCTGGATGAAATGATGATAATAACCTGCTAAACCAATAAAACTGCATACCTCAGTTATAATTGTTGGTGTTGGTCATTCTTGGATCACTCTTGTCTTAGAAGGATAAACATAGATTCCATCCTTAGAGAAAATATAGCCAAGAAAAGAAATCTCCTGAATCCAGAATTCACACTTTCTAAACTTCCCATATAATTCATGACTTCTAAGAGTCTTCAGGATAATGCGCAAGTGATTTTTGTGATCTTTGTAGATTTTGTAGTATACCAAGATGTCATCAATAAATACCACTACAAATTCATAAAGATATTCCTTGAAAAATCTGTTCATTAGATCCATGAAAATAGAGGGTGCATTAGTCAACCCAAAAGGCATTACTGTAAACTCGTAATGCCCGTACCTGGTTCGAAATGCTGTCTTTGGAATGTCTTCCTTCTTCACACACAATTGATGATATCCAGATTGAAGGTCAATCTTTGAAAAGTATTGAGCTCCATGAATTTGGTCGAATAAATCATCAATGCGAGGTAGTGGATACTTGTTATTTATCATTATAGCATTTATCTCCCTGTAGTCAATGCACAACCTCATAGATCCATCATTCTTATTAACAAAAAGGTCAGGGGCTCCCCATGGAGAAACACTAGGATGAATAAATACCTTATTACTCAATTCCTCTAGTTGTTTCTTTAGTTCCACTAATTCCACAGTGTCCATTCTATAAGGGGTATTCGATATGGGCCTTGAACTAGGAATTAAATCAATGGAAAACTCAATTTCTCGTCCTGGAGGATGTCCAGGTAAATATTTTGGAAACACATCAACATATTCTTTCACAATAGGTACATCCTATATTTGATCATTCCTTTCCTCACCCACAGTTATTTCATTCTCTTCCTCCCGAATAATTGAATTTAGTTGAGCTATTGGGGGTGGATCTAGATAAGAATCTGGTGGTGACATTTCTGCTCTAAAGATAAGGTGTTCTTTATCATCATCATCAAAAATTGTAACCTCCTTCTTCTTACAATAAATCTTCGTATCATGGTCTGAAATCCAATCCATACCGAGGATTATATCAAATTCAATCATGGGTATGACAATGATATTAGGAGATAATGAAAATTTATGTGCTCTAATGGGGACTGATTCACAAAAATTTGTTGCAATGATACTTCCCTTAAGAGTTTTGACTGACAACTCCCTTGTTAAATCAAATAGGAAATATCTAATTTTATTAGTGAACTGGGAAGATATGAAACAATGCGGTGATCCAGAATCAAATAAAGCATTTTCTAAACTTGAGGAAACAATTAAATTACCTACCACCACGTCTTTCGAAGCTTCAACCTCAGCAGTAATGATAGCATAAGCTTGGCCTTGATCCCTTGGCCTTTTCTGAGGCAATTTCCCTTGAAGCTTAGGGCATTCATTTGAATAATTCCCCCTTTCTCTACAATTGTATCATTCAACATCGATATCCTCTTTCTTCCCCTTGCAATCACGAGATTGGTGGCCTTTTTCACCACACTTGTAACAGACTCCCATTCCCTTTAAGCAAGTACCAGGGTTTTCTTTCCCACATTTACTGCAGGATGGATATTCAATTTTTCTCTTCTTCCCCTTATTTCCATTTCCAAAGTGTTCGACAGATCTCTTCTTCTCTTTCTTTGCTTTAAAGTTGTAAGACATAGAGAATTCTTTTTTTGTCTTGATAGCACATGAGACAATATCCTCATACGACAAGAAGTATTGTGAGACTAATGATCGACAAAGAAATGGTTTTAACCCATCAAAGAAATGATCAATATTACATATTGGGTTATGTATATAATCTACAACATGCCTCACTAACCTTGTAAAGTTATCCTCATACTTTGTGACATTCTCATCCTCCTTTTTCCTCAGACTCTGAAATTACCTTTCCATATATGCTTCATGGTCACAAGGAAATTATTTTTCTAAGAAAAGATCTTTAAACTCCCTCCATTCCATATTTGATACTTCATAATATTCCTTTTTGTTTTGAATCAATGACCACCATTGATCAGCATCTCCAGTGAGGCGGTAAACTGCAATGACAACCTTTTCCCTTTTGCTACTCCCCAAGGTGTGGAATATTTTCTCTAAGGAATTTATCCATTTCTTAGCTACTAATGGATTTGTAATCCCATTGAATGTTGGTGTTTTTTTCCTCATGAAGCGGTTTAATATTGATCCTCCACATTGTAGATTAGGGTTCTCCATATGAGTAAGGTTATTATTCATAACCTGAGTGAGTTTTCCTAGTATAGTGATAAGCTGATCAACACCAGTTATATCACCAGCACCACTATAATTATCTTAAGCAGGAGGTAAATCCCTACATAGAGTGTGGGCATTGATATGGTTTCCATTCCTTCCACTAGGCGCCATTTCTAAACAATGGCATAAACTAGATTAGTTTATGAATCTAAATACATAATTCCAAACTTGCAAAACACTTAACATAAATTGAACAGTTTATGGATATAATCCATAATCATAAAAAAAATGTTTTCTTTGAGGAATTATATACTCATAATCCCTTCATAATAGTTTGTAAAGAAAATGATAATTATCCTAAGAATATCCCCTGGGAGTGTCGCAACCAATAGTGCAGCAAGGCCCATTTTCGTGCACCAGTTCCCGTTCGAGTCTAGCTCAAAGCAGTGTTTTTGGGTTTTACCCCTAGGTACATCTGTGCCAGAGCTGCCTCTACCTGATCATATCTAGACAGGGATGTATTTCTTGGAAAACTCACAAAATCTCTACAATACCAAAATTCTAGTAAGTTCTTCTATACTAATCCTCAAAGTCTATCTTAGGGCTATGTGCTCTAATCAGAGTTTATCTAAATCTAGTTTCAATGGTTTGTACTAAACTTCCACTGATACCAACTATAATTCTCCGACCCCAGTTACCCACATTAGGTGCATTATTACACAATAATGGCATGATCACAAAATATCAAGTCTCGAAAGACCGATTGGCTTAGTATCCTTGGAAGTACTAGATAAATTCATAAGGTTTACATTACATCATAAAATGAAAAACTACAACAACATTGTTTCTATAGACCACACTCATATCCCCTCAGACTATCCCTGCAGGTCAGTCATAAAATAATTCTTCACATCCTGGGAAAAATAAAACATAGAAAGGGGTGAGATCAGATGCTCAGTAAGGATAACAATATAGAGAAAACTTTCATAAATAATCATAAACATTTAAGTCAATCTATAAGACTAAAACAAAATCCTTTTAAACTTTAACTTCATCATAATGATGGAATGCCACTTTCATAATTATGGAATGCATAATTCCAGACTTTCATAACCACATAGTCAAGGCCTTGTTCCAAGACTACAAATAAGATTTTGTCAAGGCCATGTTCCAAGACACTAGTTTGTCTCATGAGACCTACCGATACATCGAGGAGCTATAGTGGGCTCCACCCGTCACTTACTAAGTCCAATGCATTCCTCATATGAAAAGGTTTAAACATAACATAAACATTCGTATTAAAACTAGTATACGAAATTTCAATACTTTATCCATAAACCATGAATGGTATAAAAATAAAAAATCCATAGTCAAGCATATCACAAAACCTTCAATACAATATGGAAGTTTTGTATCATAACTAATCAACTTCAAATAAGCTTAAAATCCATCAAAGGATGTTGACATAGATGAAATCAAAACTTTTTAGAGAAATATCTCTTTCCATTTTGAAATCATTTAAAAGTTACATAATTATAAAAGAAAACATTTATATTTTAAAATATTATTATAATATTGTAAGGTAAGATTAAATGATGTTATAATGGCAGAAAATAGCCGCCACCCACCGTATAAGTTAAAAAAAACACTAGTGCAGAAAACGTTTTTTACGTCACCATTTTTTACGTCGGTTATATAAAACCGACGTCAAAATATGTAAAACGAGGTTTTTTACGTCGGTTATTTCTTAACCGACGTAAAAACCTGTGTTCGGTACACATTTAACGTCGGTTATTTTGATAACCGACGTTATTAATCACGCGGCTTCGTTTTTTACGTCGGTTATAAAAATAACCGACGTACAAAACGCGGTTTTCGAAGGCCCTTTGACATCGGTTATTGAATAACCGACGTAACAAACGCGGTTTTTGAAGGCTTTTTTACGTCGGTTATGAAATAACCGACGTAACAAAAGAATCCGCAGATGTTTTTGACGTCGGTTATGGAATAACCGACGTAAAAAAACGCGGATTTTGAGCTCTTTATAACGTCGGTTATTTTATAACCGACGTCAAAAATGAATCGGAGGAAGGTTTTTACGTCGGTTATTGAAATAACCGACGTTATAAATGTTTTTAAAACAATTATCACGTCGGTTATTGAATAACCGACGTGATAACTCATTTAAAAATTTACCCAGACCCGTGGATTGTCATTCGCGAGTTTACCTTCGACAGTCGCGACTCGTCTCTCTCGCGCGTAAACCCGAATCGACTCGTCCATTTCGTTGGTTTAGATTCGTTTTGCGATCATCGTTTCTCATATTTAATCTCCTCGGATCAATCATCTAAACTCGCAGCACTCAGGTAATCCTCCCACTCGTTCGTTTTTTTCGCGGATAGTAAATATATATGTGTTGTGATTTTTTTGTTGAAACTAGCTAAGATTCTTCGATTGCGAACCCTTTTAACTCGTTTTGGCACCATAATCTTATTTATCATCCCTAGATCTATTTGTTCGACTTGCAATATTGAGTAATTTTATGATTTCACTAATTTTTCATCGTTTTCTATAAATCCCCGAGAGGGTTGGGGCGTGTCCATTTGGATGGGTTGCCCTTTTACAGTTGTTACTACTTTATTCACACACAACCATGGCATAGGTGCATGGATTTGGGGTCGGGGGGTGTCCAGGGGGGTTTACAAGGGGGTGGGTGGGTGTGGGGGGCTGTCCAAGGGTGTGGGTGGGTGTTGGGGGATGTCCAGGGGGGTGTCCAAGGGGGTAGGGGGTGGGGGGTGGTGTTTAGGAGGGGTGGGGGGGCTGTCCAGAGGGTTGGGGGGTGTCCAGGGGGGTGTCCAAGCAGGTCGGAGGTGGGGGGTTGTGTCCAGGAGGGGTGGGGGTGCTTTCTAGAGGGGTCGGGGGCTGTCCAGAGGGGTCGGGGGGTGTCCAGGGTGGTGTCCAAGGGGATGGGTGGGTGTGGGGGGCTGTCCAAGGGGGTGGCGGCCTGTCCAGAGGGGTCGGTGGGGTGTCCAGGGGGGTGTCCAAGGGGGTGGATGGGTGTGGGGGGCTGTCCAAGTGGGTGGCGGCCTCTCCAGAGGGTAGTTGGGGTTGTCCGGGTGGGTGGGGGGGCTGGCCAGAGGGTTGGGGGATGTCCAGGGGGGTGTCCAAGGGGGTAGGGGGTGGGGGGTGGTGTCCAGGAGGGACGGGGGGCTGTCCAGAGGGGTCGGGGGTGTCCAGGGGGGTTTACAAGGGGGTGGGTGGGTGTGGGGGGCTGTCCAAGGGTGTGGGTGGGTGTTGGGGGGTGTCCAGGGGGGGTGTCCAAGGGGGTAAAGGGTGGGTGGTGGTGTTTAGGAGGGGTGGGGGGGCTGTCCAGAGGGTTGGGGGGTGTCCAGGGGGGTGTCCAAGCAGGTCGAGGGTGGGGGGTTGTGTCCAGGAGGGGTGGGGGTGCTTTCTAGAGGGGTCGGGGGCTGTCCAGAGGGGTCGGGGGGTGTCCAGGGTGGTGTCCAAGCAGGTCGGAGGTGGGGGGTTGTGTCCAGGAGGGGTGGGGGTGCTTTCTAGAGGGGTCGGGGGCTGTCCAGAGGGGTCGGGGGGTGTCCAGGGTGGTGTCCAAGGGGATGGGTGGGTGTGGGGGGCTGTCCAAGGGGGTGGCGGCCTGTCCAGAGGGGTCGGTGGGGTGTCCAGGGGGGTGTCCAAGGGGGTGGATGGGTGTGGGGGGCTGTCCAAGTGGGTGGCGGCCTCTCCAGAGGGTAGTTGGGGTTGTCCGGGTGGGTGGGGGGGCTGTCCAGAGGGTTGGGGGATGTCCAGGGGGGTGTCCAAGGGGGTAGGGGGTGGGGGGTGGTGTCCAGGAGGGACGGGGGGCTGTCCAGAGGGGTCGGGGGTGTCCAGGGGGGTTTACAAGGGGGTGGGTGGGTGTGGGGGGCTGTCCAAGGGTGTGGGTGGGTGTTGGGGGGTGTCCAGGGGGGTGTCCAAGGGGGTGGATGGGTGTGGGGGGCTGTCCAAGTGGGTGGCGGCCTCTCTAGAGGGTAGTTGGGGTTGTCCGGGTGGGTGGGGGGGCTGTCCAGAGGGTTGGGGGATGTCCAGGGGGGTGTCCAAGGGGGTAGGGGGTGGGGGGTGGTGTCCAGGAGGGACGGGGGGCTGTCCAGAGGGGTCGGGGGTGTCCAGGGGGGTTTACAAGGGGGTGGGTGGGTGTGGGGGGCTGTCCAAGGGTGTGGGTGGGTGTTGGGGGGTGTCCAGGGGGGTGTCCAAGGGGGTAAAGGGTGGGTGGTGGTGTTTAGGAGGGGTGGGGGGGCTGTCCAGAGGGTTGGGGGGTGTCCAGGGGGGTGTCCAAGCAGGTCGGGGTGGGGGGTTGTGTCCAGGAGGGGTGGGGGTGCTTTCTAGAGGGGTCGGGGGCTGTCCAGAGGGGTCGGGGGGTGTCCAGGGTGGTGTCCAAGGGGATGGGTGGGTGTGGGGGGCTGTCCAAGGGGGTGGCGGCCTGTCCAGAGGGGTCGGTGGGGTGTCCAGGGGGGTGTCCAAGGGGGTGGATGGGTGTGGGGGGCTGTCCAGGTGGGTGGCGGCCTCTCCAGAGGGTATTTGGGGTTGTCCGGGTGGGTGGGGGGGCTGTCCAGAGGGTTGGGGGATGTACAGGGGGGTGTCCAAGGGGGTAGGGGGTGGGGGGTGGTGTCCAGGAGGGTCGGGGGGTGTCCAGGGGGGTGTCCAAGGGGGTAGGGGGTGGGGGTGGTGTTTAGGAGGGGTGGGGGGGGGGGTGTCCAGAGGGTTGGGGGGTGTCCAGGGGGGTGTCCAAGCAGGTCGGGGGTGGGGGGTTGTGTCCAGGAGGGGTGGGGGGCTGTCCAGAGGGGTCGGGGGGTGTCCAGGGGGGTTTACACATCGATTTGTTTTATATTTCAAAATTGTTATATTCAAATTATGATTTTTTTCATATAAACATATATTTGTCTTATCTAAAAAATATATATATTTTTGCTATTTGTTATAGGTAATAATGAGTCGAAGTTGGATTACGGCACATCGAATGAGCAATGAATATGAGGAAGGTGTTGATGCCTTTTTGGAATTTGCTAAACGAAATGTTCCAAGTAGTGACATTTTTTTCTGTCCATGCCTGAAATGTCTGAATATGAAGAAGTTGAAAAGTAGAGAGATAAAAGATCATCTGATTTGTCATGGTTTCAATCCGAGTTACAACCCTTGGATTTGGCATGGCGAAACTGGACAGAATGTCACTGATGATAATGAATCGCAAGATGGTAACTCCGATGGAATTGAAGAAATGATTCGCGATATTGTAGCAGAACAAATTGAGATAGAACCGAGAGTTGCACGTCTATATGGTGATGCCGAAAAACCATTATATCCTGGTTGTACAGATTTTACGGTTTTGTCGGCGGTGTTAAGATTGATTAACCTGAAGGCGAAACATGGATGGAGTGACAGAAGTTTTACAGAGCTGCTACAATTGATGAAAGACATTCTTCCAAAAGATAACGATCTTCCAGATTCACATTATAAGGCCAAAAAAATATTATGCCTGATGGGATTGGGATACAGGAAAATACATGCCTGTCCGAATGACTGCATTATATATAGGAAGGAATATGAATTTCTGAAAGAGTGTCCTAAATGTGGGACATCACGGTATAAGGTGAAAGAAAAATCACAAGCTGATGTAGAGATTACAAAGCTCCCTTCAAAGGTATTTTGGTATCTTTCTATAATTCCTCGTTTCAAACGTTTATTTGCTAATTCACATGATGCAAAAAGGTTAAGATGGCATGCTGATGAGCGGGTATGTGATGGAAAAATACGTCATCCAGCTGATTGTCCACAATGGAAGAAAATTGATGCCCAGTACCCTACATTTGGAAATGAAATTAGAAATCTGAGACTAGGCTTGTGCACAGATGGAATGAATCCATACCGAACCCTCAGTAGCACACATAGTTCATGGCCTGTTTTATTGGTAATTTACAACCTCTCTCCTGAAGTTTGTATGAAGCGCAAATATGTCATGTTGAGTATCATGATCTCTGGTCCAAAGCAACCCGGCAATGATATTGATGTATACTTGTCACCGCTGATTGATGATTTGAAACTGTTATGGGTTGATGGTATTAGGGTGTATGATTCTTATAAAATGGAATATTTTCAACTGCATGCAGTGCTTCTATTCACTATAAATGACTTCCCAGCATATGGAAATTTGTCTGGATACAGTGTTAAAGGGCATAAAGCATGTCCAATTTGCGAACAACAGACGTCATATTGTCAATTGCATCATGGGAGGAAAACAGTGTACATGGGTCATCGAAAGTTTTTGCCTATGGATCACCCTTATAGAAGACTAAAAAAGGCATTCAATGGCTCACAAGAATTTGATACTGCTCCTCAACCTTTATCCCCAGAATTGTATTTTGAGAGGGTGAAAAACCTTGATGTGACATTGGGAAAGACACAGAAATCTGGTAATGATAGACATATTTGGAAGAAAAGGTCAATATTTTTTGAGCTACCATATTGGAGGTATCATGAAGTCAAACATAATATTGATGTCATGCACGTGGAGAAGAATATCTGTGATTCTTTGATCGGAACATTGCTAGATATTAAAGGAAAGACAAAAGATGGGTTGAATGCAAGGTTAGACCTACTGTCAATGGGAATACGTTTGGAGTTAGCTCCCACTCCTAAAGGAAGACGAACATTTCTTCCCCCGGCTTGTCATACATTATCGAAGAGGGAGAAAAGTAGCTTCTGTCAGTGTCTTCATGATATCAAAGTGCCTCAAGGTTATTCTTCAAATGTAAAAAATTTTGTCTCACTGAAAGACTTGAAGTTGATAGGTATGAAATCACATGATTGTCATGTCATGATGCAACAAATTCTACCAGTTGCACTGCGTGGAATATTGCCCATCCGTGTCAGAAAGACTATAATGAGGTTGTGTTATTTTTTCAATTCAATTTGCAACAAGGCGATTGATGTGAATGCTTTGAACATTTTGGAAAAGGATGCAATTTTTATACTTTGTCATTTGGAAATGTATTTTCCTCCAACTTTTTTTGATATGATGGTGCATTTACTGATTCATCTGGTTCGAGAAATAAGGCTTTGTGGACCTGTATATCTTCGTTGGATGTATCCTTTTGAAAGGTATATGAAAATATTAAAGGGATATGTTAAAAATCCATATCGACCTGAAGCCTCCATTATTGAAAAGTATATTTCTGAGGAGGTAGCAGAGTTTTGTACGAGCTACTTGGCTACGACGCAACACATAGGTTTGCCTCCATCTCACCATGAACGGGTTAATAATGAGGGAAAGGGGATTCGTGGCTTGAAAGTCAAATCACTGTCAGCTGAACATATGAAGAAGTTAGAATCATACATCTTGAATAACATAGCTGATGTTCAACCGTATATCACATTGCATATTAATGAGTTGAAACAATGTCATCCAAAGAAGAAAGAAATGTGGATTTTGAATGAGCACAACAAAACTTTTTTGCCATGGTTTAAAAAGACCTTGCTTGGTAGATCAGATGTATCAGAGACATTAAAATGGATAGTGGGTGGTCCATCTTTAAATGTGATAACATGGTCCGCTTATGACATTAATGGCTATACATTTCATACGAAAGCTCAGGACAACAGAAGTGCAGTTCAGAATAGTGGTGTAATGGTGTTTGCAGAAGCAATGCATTTTTCGAGTGCTAAGGACAGAAACCCAATTTCGGCATCAAGTGCATATTATGGAGTGATTGAAGACATATGGGAGGCTGATTACTTTAAAATTAAAGTTCCCGTTTTTAACTGTAAATGGTTTATCGGTAACAACAGTGTCAGACACGATGAATTTGGAATGACACTTGTTAATCTGAATAGATTGGAAGACACAGCTGATTCTTTTATAATGGCAACACATGCCAAACAAATTTTCTATGTAGTAGATCAATCAGATATGCAGTGGGCTGTTGTTTTACAAGGGAAAAACCAATATGTTGGTGAGGATGAATTTGATGAAGATGCTGATTTATGTGAGATCCCTACTTCCATGGAAAGATTAACAGAACATAATGATGAGTATGTTGAAGACATGGTTTGTGCCATAAGGAACGATCACGACGAAGGAATTTGGGAAAACAATCCAACTGTACATTCCTAAAATTATAGGTAACACAAGTTTATTTCTTGTTTACATTTAGTTTTTTCATATAATGTTAGATACTTTAGATTTTTTACTTATTAAAATATGTATCAAACTAAAACGATAAAACAATAAAAACCGTAAAGAGGAGAAGTCCTGGGCGCACCGGCTGGCCGGTGGTGGATCACCGGTTGGCCGGGGGTCCAGAACAAAGCTGTCTGGTCCACCGGCCGGCCGGTGCTGAGCCAGCGGCCGGCCGGTGGTCCAGACAGCTTTCCTCTGTCTGAACCACCGGCCGGCCGCTGGCTCACCACCGGCCGGCCGGTGGACCAGACAGAGCCTTCCTCTCTGTCTGGATCACCAGCGGCCGGCCGATGTTGAGCCAGCGGCCGGCCGGTGGTTCAGACAGAGAGGAAGGCTCTCTGTCTGGTCCACCGGCCGGCCGCTGGATCACCACCGGCCGCCCGGTGGACCAGACAGAGAGCCTTCCTCTCTGTCTGGATCACCAGTGGCCGGCCGGTGAGGAGCCAGCGGCCGGCCGGTGGTTTAGACAGAGAGGAAGGCTCTCTGTCTGGTCCACCGGCCGGCCGGTGGTGAGCCAGCGGCCGGCCGGTGGCATCAGTGAGTCCACTTTTCAGCTTTCTTGGGCCAACTCCTTGGCAACCTTTTGCCTGTGTTTACCATGTTTATCATTGTTTAACATGCTTACCATATTACCAATGTTTACTATTATGTAATTTAGTACACTTTTCTATTTGTGAACTAATGTTTGTTTTTTTGATTTGAAGGAAAATGACAGATCAATCAGTTGATCAGCCACATGATTCTGGAGATGAGCATATTGGTCATACATCTGGGGAGGAACATTCACATGCTCCTATTACGAAAAAGAGTTCAAAGGTTGGTAAGCGTGGGTGCACATGTTTACCAAAATTATCACTTGCCCGTACGAAGGAGGAGAGGATAGTCGTGGAGTTTGATGATGATGATCTTCCTAGAGGTCCAAATGCTAAAGATTTTAAGGGTTTTGTAGCAACTTAGGCTAAGAGAAAAGTAAGCATTCTCTATGATGATTGGAGAAGTGTGGGTAAGGCGATAATTTCTAAGCTGTGGGAGACCATTTTGGTAAGATCTTTTGCTATTGTTTGACTGTTCTTTAAATGTTTCTAGTATATATAATATTTTTAACCTCTTTTTTATCAGATGACATTTGATATTCCTGACACTGGAGGAGTCAGGAAGAAATGCTTATCGTTGGCTGCTAGGAGATGGAGGGATTTCAAATCAACCCTCTCATCTGATTTCATTTATGGTCATAGGAGTCGTGAGAATCCATGTCGTATATATCCTTTTATAGATGAAGACACATGGAGAGAATTTTTTGAAAGTAGAAGAAAAGATCCATTTTTGGTAAGGGCAATGTAAACTTTTATAAGCTTTCTTATATAAATGATCTTATTATTGTTTTGTTAATGATTACTTATTCTTAATTTACAGCAAACAAGGAAAGCTCATCAAGAGATCCAATCTAAAAATGTATACCCTCATAGTTTATCTCGGGGAGGGTATGCATTATTGGAAGAACAAATGATGGCAGAAAAATTTCAACAACTAAGAGCTGAGTCTTCAAGCTCTGGAGAGGTGGCCCCTCCATCCCCTCCATCTAGACATGAGAAATGGAAAAGAGCTCGGAAGGTCAAAAAAGGACAATATCTTTCGGAAGAATCGAGACTCGTAGTTGAGAGGATTGTAAGATATCTATTTTATTTATTTAAGTTTACTATTTTCGTCATATATTTCCAATCATTATAGAAATGTTCAATTAATTATTACAGGACTCTCTTGAGGAGCAGAGTTCACAGGGGACATTTACACCATCTGGGAGGGAAGATATTTTATCTGTGGCATTGGGAAAGCCCGAACATCCTGGTCGTGTAAGAGGATATCCGGCAGGTGTATCGGTAAGAAAAGTGTTGCCACGTTCCTCAACTTCTAACGTTGAGGGAGTTTATAAAAAAAAATAGAATCCTTGGAGGCTGAAGTCCATAATATTAATGCGACAATGGAGGACAAGATTAGAGCATCGGCGCAGTTAATGTTTGCAGACTTGCAAAGACAATTTCAGGGTGCAGCTCCCACTCCACCTCTCCCAGTAGCTCCCACTCCCCCACCTCAGCCTGCGGACCCCATTTTTGATCCTCCTCCTCCGCCGCAGCTACCTACTTATTGTGAGTTGTATGTTGATGATCCTCAACATCATATAGTTGCATATGGGATGGTATATTGTATAGGAGATACAGTTCATCATCAACAGTTAGAGGTAGAGAATCAGAGGGTCACTGTACAGGATATTATAGATAGATCAGCTCGGATACCATTACCTACAGATGAGGTGACGACAGTTGGACATAGTATCGGCCATTTTTTACTTTGGCCATCCAGACTTCTTCGACTAATTACCATAGAGGTATGGATGTTATATCTTTTATTTTATATTTTTATTAATGTTTTATCATTTGAAAACTAATATATTTTTCAATTTATTTTTACAGGAATACTTCAAAGGTAAAGAAATACTGTATAGACAACAACAAAGACAGATAGCTATGACATCAGATGCAGATACTAGCAGTCTTGACAAATTGTCAAGATATTCAAATTTGTTGGCGGATCATTATGACTTTACAATGGAAGCTCATGTCTGTGGACGTGAACTATGTGTGGGGATTATGAAAACTAATATCATGGAGTTTGTCACTGGAGATAAGTTGGGCATCAACGTGGTGCAAATTTTTATCATGTAAGTCTTAACACCTTTTCCTTGCGTTATATTTATTAAAAATGTATACTTATGTCTGCTTTGTATTAGGTATATGTATAAAATTTGTGAGAGGAATGAGCTGACAGATGTATATGGATTCGTGGACCCACAATTGATTTCCCCTGAAGCATGTGCATTGGATGAGGAACAAAGAATGCTTTATATTGCTGATAGATTTGAAAAGAATGTAATCACACAGTGTTGGATGATGCCTTTTTGTGAGAGGTATGAAACACATCCCTCTCAAAGAGTTAATTATCTTTTAACATAAAAAACCACTAACGTTAAATTTCCTTTTCTTAAATTTCCTTTTCTCAGGGATCATTGGATGTTAGGGGTTTTTTGCCCTAGGGAGAAAACACTTTATTGGATATGCTCTCTCCATGATGATGTGCGAGAAAGTTTTAAGAATATATTGGAAACGTAAGTTTCAATTTCACAATAGTTTTATATATTATAATGAATTTTAAATTTACCCCATTCGTATTATTTTCTAACAGGGCATGGGTCCACTTTCGAAAAAGCGCAAAGAAAAGGAATTACAAGATCAAATATGTACATGCGAAGGTAAATATCCATTTATAATTTGTACATTTTGATTTATTACATAAAAATAATATATTGAATTTACACTCATTCATACAGAAATGTCATGAGCAACAAGGCATCATCGAATGCGGATATTACATGTTAAGATTTATGTATGAAATAATAACAACTGGGACAGTTCTGAGTTTTGACCTGGTAAGATTTCCTCTTTCTCATAATATTTCAATTTGATTTATTCATTATACACATTGACTACTATCCTTTTCCTTTGTAGCTTTTTGATGACCCTCAACCCTTTACTGCTGAAGATATCAAACACTTACAAGTGGAGTGGTCAAATTATTTTACAGGTTTGATTGACTTTTAGTTGTTTGTAATGTAAAATGTAATTTTGAATATTGTCAATGTAATTGTGTATTTCGTAGTCGTTTAGGTTGGATTTAGTTTTTTTTGAAGTTGACAGTGTAAGTTTTGAATGTTATATAAGTGAATGTTTAATTTTTCTCTACTTCTTGTTTTGGTCTACTGTTGATGGTTTTTCTGGTCTGGATTTTGGTATGGGGGGAGAGGTTCCAAGGGGGTGGGTGGGTGTTTGGGGGGTGTCCAAGGGATATGGGAGGGGTGTCCAAGGTGTGTTTGGGGCTTTCCTAGGGGTCGGGGGGGTGTAAATGAGGGTGGGGGGGTGTCCAAGGGGTGGGGGGTGTCCAAGGGATATGGGAGGGGTGTCCAAGGTGTGTTTGGGGCTGTCCAAGGAGTCGGTTGGGTGTAAATGAGGGTGGGGGGGGGGGGGCTGTCCAAGGGGTGGGGGGGTGTCCAAGTGGTGGGGGGGTGTCCAAGGGATATAGGAGGGGTGTCCAAGGGGTGTTTGGGGCTGTCCAAGGGGATGGGGGGGTTTCCAAGGGGTCGGGGGGGTTTCCAAGGGGTCGGGGGGGTGTCCAGGGGGTGGGGGGCTGTCCAAGGGGTGGGGGTGTCCAAGGGGTGGGGGGGTGTCCAAGGGATATGGGAGGGGTGTCCAAGGGGTGTTTGGGGCTGTCCTAGTGTTCGGGGGGTGTAAATGAGGGTGGGGGGGGCTGTCGAAGGGGTGGGGGGGTGTCCAAGGGGTGGGGGGGTGTCCAAGGTGTCTGGGAGTTCTGTCCAAGGGGCCGGTTGGGTGTAAATGAGGGGGGGGTGTCCAATGGGTGTTTGCGGCTGTACTAGGGGTCGTGGGGGTGTAAATGAGGGTGGGGGGCTGTCCAAGGGGTGGGGGGGTGTCCAAGGGTTGTGGTGGGGCTCCAATGTGGTGGGGGAGGGCTGGCCAGGTTGTTAGGTGGGTATAGATGAGGGTGGGGTTCAGTTGGGGCTTGGGGGAGGGCTGGCGTGGTTATTTTTGTTTGGTTTCTGCTTTTTGGTGAGAGCAGTGCAATTATTTAAAAAAAAAAAAAATTTCTTTCACGTCGGTTATTTTATAACCGACGTGGTAAATAAATCGGGAGGGGTTTATCACGTCGGGTTTTTCTAGAACCGACGTGATAAACCGTTCCCGGGGATTTTATCACGTCGGTTCTTAATATAACCGACGTGCTAAAAGGCCTGGGAATCGATTTACCACGTCGGTTATTGGATAACCGACGTGCTAAAATGTTTCCCAGGCCTTTTTAGCACGTCGGTTTCCTAAATAACCGACGTTATAAAAGGCCAGGGGAAGGGTTTATCACGTCGGTTATGACATAACCGACGTGATAAACGATATCCCAGGCGTTTTATCACGTCGGTTTAGGGAATAACCGACGTGATAAAGCCCCACGCGCATATTTATCACGTCGGTTATTATATGAACCGACGTGATAACCACCGTGATGTTAGGGATATTACGTCGGTTTTAAATAACCGACGTAAAAAACGTTATTTATAACGTCGTCCGTATTAACGTCGCCTAAAAACCGACGTAAATAATAAAAAATAACCGACGTAAAAAACGTTTTCTGCACTAGTGAAACATTCTTACCTTAAATTTGTCGAAAAGGTCAAAAGGTACCTTGTTTGGAAAATGATGGACAAATTACATTATAAACATATTATAAAAGTCAAACAAGGGTATAAATGACTTTAAACCATAGTCTATAAAATATTAAGAATGTTTTGAAATACATTTTTAGGAAACATGGATGTTGATGATAAAGAGGTCCCAGTAGATAATTACGTATAAATAACCTCAGATAATGAAGAGATTGTAGAATTAACCCTTACCTTGTAATTTTCCTTGGTAGAGGGTAGGTTAACCTCCTTTATAATGGTAAAATAATTGTTATTAAATTATACAATAATCATATACATTAATATGATATCATATATGATCTTTTAATATTGCTTTATTAATAATATCTTAGTATTATCGTTGTTTCGGGTGTTAACAGATTCGTTTTCCTTTATATTATTTGTTATGTGAGTCATATTTGTTATGGATTGGATATATCTTATTCATATCCATAATGTTATCAAGTATTTAAACATTATTTTTAATCATCTATTGAAAATTATTCTTGAATGGATACGATGGGGAATGAATCTCATCACGTTCGTGGAGACGGTAATCCGTACGTACGCACGAGCGACAATATCATTATTTTAATATTAAAATAATATAATTGGATGGTATATCATATATAAATAATAATTATAATTTTATATTTATTATTTACATCAATTATACATCATTATTATACCCATCTAAATAATAATGTATTGAATAACAATTACACCACGACGTAGAGACGGTAAGTCGTACGTACGCATGTATGGTGACATGTCATCCAAAAGATGGATAGAATAATGAATGTGGTTGTACCAAATTTATAATAACATTACAGTATATATAAGATACCGGATTTATTATTTTATAATGGAAACAACAAATAAAAAGGAAGTGGAAGAATAAAGGAACTTGAAAGAGGTGATGAAATATTTACCTCTTCTTCGGGTTCTTCCTTTTGATTTGATCAATTGGGCTCCTTAGGTTGTCTTTCTGACTAAATTAAGGCCTCTAGGATAAAGTTATGATAGTTTATAGGGTATTTTGGGCGATTTTGGCCGATCCAAATAGATTTTAAGGTGTTAATTAGAGTGAAGGGGGAGTTACCTTTTATAAGAGGGGTGAGGGGCACCTTAGAAAAAGATAGAAATATTATTTTATAATAAAATAATTTTTGGTTTTTAATGAATCCAAAATATATTATTTAAAGGATGAGGTGGGGATGGGTTTAAAACCACTCAACCAATAGGTTTTATACAAGTTTGGGTCACTATATTAACTTTATCTTTTAGATTTAACTCTTAGTTAAATAGTTTGACATTTACCATCTCTCTTTGTATTTTTATATTATATGGTTAATAAACATACTATATACTTCCAAGATAACCCCAAGTGGTTCATTAATGATGAAACTATCATTATATAAGTCCTTTGTCTGAACCTTAGATTTTTAGGAATATAATATCAATTAATAATATAATATTTGTTTTAAAAACTCTTTTATGTCAATTTTGACACTATTTGGTATTTTGTTTTTTATAAATTCCTAACAGCATTATTACTTCGCAAAAAATTAATCTAACCAACCCTAACATGTCATATTAACCTATAAAGTTATTTTAAATCATAAAAAGTCTCAAATTACATTTATTTGGATATTTATAATATCAATTATTTTAATATTTCATTAATTAGGTAATTACTGCATCATCATTGTGTCATAAATAAATTAAATTATTTAATGTCTAAAAATATAAATAAAATACCATTATTTAGGAAGTGTTTTTAGATTTCTAATGAATATTTATAGTCTAATTTATCTTATGTATAACCCTATATTAAAAATGTTTTAATTATTAAACTTTGATTTTAAATCTTTTAACTCTTCTTTGAATTAAATAATAATAAATGTCCTAATCTAAAACAAGTGGACCAAAGAGGTTAATATTTTATTTCTAAGATTTTTTTGGTCTAATTATACTTATCCAATATAATTAGGACATGTGTTAGGGTAATAATAATATCATTTTTACCCTTAATTACCCTATTTACTTTTAACTGTGGTAAATAAAAGTAAAAAGTTACTATTCAAAAAAATATATTTTCATCTTATTGAACCACATTTTACTTACTGGTATCAACCGTGTCTCTCAAATGTTTTAAATTCCACTCACAGAAGTGATAAAATTAAGTTTTATGTGAATTTTCAAATTCTTCTAGGAGGTGGGTAAAAGACGATGAAAAGTTTAATAAATTTTTTTTATATATATAATTATTATAAACTGACTCTAATGAATTACATTGAAATTATATAGGTATTATGTATATATTTTGACCTAAAATAAATTTATATAAAATAAATAATTATTTAAATAAAAATTCTATTTTAAAATATAACTCAGTGTTTTTCATTATTCATCAAAAATTGAAAGTTTTCAAAAAAATACCAAAAATTCAACCTAAGCTAATTTCAATATTTCGAATCCAAAAATGAAATCCATTTTGAAAGATAAAATTTATAAAATTTTATAAAGTGGGTATTACTATTCATAACAACTAGTTTGATTGGTTGTGGTGTGTTAGACCTCGAAGTTGCGTACAACACACGCTACTGTATTATTCAAAGAGAAGCGTACCATGGTAGCTTGGGGTGTTACATAATTAAACAATTAATACAATATAACAATTAACTTACTTAGATACCGTACCAGAACATCTCTAAGAATATGGCACAACCATGCCCACCATAACCACAAACCATGGAATAATCACATAATCGGGAAAAGCCCTCTATATAAGAGTTTCATCATACAGGCCAAGCCCCCTATATAATCATTTCAGCATCCGGGCCAAGATCTCTATATAATAATTTCAGAATCACCAGTAATATCCCTCTATATAATCATTCCAATATCACTGATAATATCCCTCTGTATAATCATTTTAACATCATCGGGCATAGCCCTCTATATAAGCATTTCAACATCATTCATAGTACAAGTCATAATGGTAAGGATAAGACATCACAATATCACAATCTAAAATGGTTAATTATTCTAATTATAAATTGTCTTTCAATTACCCATTCATTCATTACATTATATCTTAAGTCATTTCCATGCCAATTTGCATTACCAATTCATGTCAAAGAACCATTAGTTATTGAACAATCCACCTATCCATTTTCCATGGTGAATCTATCATAATAAAACACCTGAGATTTCACATCATTATAAAACATACTTAAATCCATAATATAATTCATTATCATTCCATGATAGTCTCATCCAATGGTAGTCGTAAGCAAGATCTCAATATCATTGAATTCAAATGGATCCAATGAATAATCCAACACAAGATTTATCATCATCCATTATTCAATTAATTAATTCACATTTTGTGTTGATGAAATCACATAACATTTCACATACTTAAACAATATAAATAGACCATAGGTTTGGTTTTAGAACACCTACCTTTAACTGGAAATTAACGCAATGCTTTCAACAGGAAACACCAAAAATAACAAAGGTGAATATGATCAAAAAGAAAACCTATATCGCACAAGATCAAGATCAACACACAACATAACTGCGGTCATGATATTTCCATAGCTACAGTGAAGAGAAATGGAAGAGAGGGGAAAACCAAAGGAAAATAACTAACCAGACGCTTGATTGAGATGTTCGGAAGGGAGGAAGGCACTCCAAAATCACCTAGAAAACAACTAGGGTTAGATAGAGGATGGTTTCATGTGAATGATGAATGAATAGTACAAGCATCATGGATTTAAAATTTTTGAGCCTGAGAAACACATGGTGTGTAATCCTTTCACATCGTGTATTTCCCAAATTATGAGTTATATCAAAAAACGCATCACCTAGAGTTAAAATAACCATGCTCAGACATTACATGATGTGAAGAATCTTCATGAAATGTATTCATTTTATGTCATGAACCCATTTCATGACATCATTCTAGCAACAATTACATGTCATGTAACGTATACACAACATGTAAATTCCTTGTATACATCTTTAAGCTCAGCTTATAAAAAATATCTTGAACCACCACTGAAGCCTTCTAAACTCATGGGAAACCCTCTTAATCCCCTTAAAAACGTTTATACCCAAACTCCATTAATTAAAAAAATCCCCTAACTTTTTGTCATTTTCCCTAAAAATTTCTCTTTGTCCCCAAATGAGACTCATCCACTAAGGTTTAAAGAAGAAGGAAACCTGAAAAAAGAGGTTCAACACAAAAATCAAAGAGGGACATACCTAAAAAAATATGGAATATTATAGTTTTGATACTTTAGGAAAATTATCCATAATAATTTTTTATGTTTAGGAATCGACCTCACCTTAATTTGACACACAGTATGCCCAATATGACTCAGAGTGTCCGTTATTAGTTTAAAATTGACATTTTAGTTCATAACATGTACCACTCACAAAAAACTAAACAAACACACTCATATTATATTGATAATTTAGGGAAATTATTCATAAGTCATTTGTGATGTGTAGGAATTGGTCTCATGTCAAATCAACACATGATGTGACTGGTATAACTTAAAGTCTGTGTTTTCATTTTAAAATGAAATTTTAGTAAAAAAAGCGACATATTCAAGACCAAGAAAACACATTCATACTATTTTGATACTTTATGAAAATGGTCCATAATTCATTTGTGATGTGTAGGAATCAATCACACCTCAATACAATACATAGTGTGTATGGTATTACTCAAATTATGTGGTTTCAGTATAAAAATAAAATAATATCAATGTATTGTTTCATATTTTTGTTTAATTTATTTATTTATAGTATTACTAACATGATAATTTTTTTCTTATATAAGTGGATTATTTTTCTTGAGTTGGGGTGATTTTTTCATCAACTGATACCATGATCAGGCTTTTTTGAGAGGGGTTCGGGTGCCAAAGACAATGAAACCATTTATCTTTTTTAATGATTGTGGTAAATTTCACTTGTTGATGTAATTGTGAATTTTTTTTTTGAAATGTATATAATAGTGTATTTTTTCTTATCTTTGTGATATAATTTTTATTTAAATTAAATTAAAAAAATTCCATATCCTGTATTTTCTTATATTTGCTTATATTTTTTACTACAGTGTGATATAATTTTAATAGAAAACTACAGCAGTATAAACTTTATCAAATCTATTTTCACACTGATAAAAGGGGCCCCCTTTTAATAGACACTCCACCTTTCTAGTACAAGAAAATTTAGTGTGATACCTCATCTATAAATTTTGAAGGGATATCAAGTGTTCGGGGGAGGGGATACCATTTAGGATATATATATATATATATATATTGTTTTATATAAAAAACATAGTATAGAGATCCACCATGGTTACACAAAGCAGTTGAAGCAGGTCTAAGAATCATCTTGGCATCTTGAAAAATATTTTGTGTATATATCTACATTAAGTCTTTAAAAAATTGTGTATTTAATTAAATTAAGATAAATAAGGTTCCATGAATCATTTTAATTTCACAAAAAAGAGGATAAACTACATTCCCAGATGATACATGAAGTAGAATCAATGTGATATATTACATGTTCATGATGAGGATCACAAAATGTGAATAAATATGAGGAAAATAGTTTTGTATGATCACATTGATATGAAGAAGTTAAAATAAGGAAATATCATGAAACCCTTTACGGTATATGTAATAGTGTGATCCCGAGTCAATGTCACAACTGCTAAAAGACAAGAAAATGTGTCAGGTGACCAAAGGTTTCTATAATGTGACCTTCACATGATTTATGTTTCTTATGGGAAACCCCCTATGGTCATGTGATGATCCCATGTCAATCATATCATATGACCATCTCCAGGTCGGGGCTATCTATGATGGTCCCTTATCATGATTGTTTTCACATGATGTATCAAGAGGAATCACAGCTTATGTGTGACTCAATCATGTGAGGCGCAAAATAAGACACTGAGTTATATGGAAAATCCTTCTAAAAAATTGAGTATAGGTACACATATTGTCTACCATATGAAAAGGTATAGATACAAGGGAGACGTCCATAAAATCCCCATGATGTTCAAGGACTTTGGGATATTTTTGGATGTTGAGAGAGAGGGATTGGAAGGAGTTTATAGAGAAGATTAATTATGTGATCTCAAGTCTTACGCTTAATAAAACTCAGTGAGTAATTTAGGAAAAGTTGAAGAAGAATGAGTGATTTTTGTGCAAGATATGGTCACATAGTGATCCCTGGTCATGTGATATCATGATTAAATCTTGGTCATGTCGTCATGATATGGTCATATGATCATGATATAGCCTCTTGGTTATGTGACTGGGCTATGTGATTTCCCAACCTCACATAAGTTACGTAATTGCATGGCCCTCATGCCCTTTCACGCACACATGACTCCACAAACTTCACAAGGAGTGCATGATCTCACCTTCTTTATGAGGAGTTCATAAGCCCCTGACATTCATGAAACCTTTTGATTCTCAAGGTTTCCATTCATGATATCATAATCCCTTATTTTCCCATAAGGCTATACTCCTTAAATATCCACTGATGTTCCCCATATCATGGGGTTATGATCCTTTTGAGTTTAGTTTAATCCACCATTTCCCATAAAATGGTAAATGGATGATATTAACTATGAGGACTCTAATTTCCCATTACAAACAGGATATGTAGGATGCCTTTCTAATTCCTAAGCCCCCATATTCAATGAATATCTTCATGATCATTCTTTCTATGAGGTTATATTCCCCATGAAGACTATTATTCCCCATATAGCTTTCATATTTGAAATATTCCTTGTAAAATTTTATGCCTTTACTTATGGATCCATATCCTTAATGGGGATTATAATCATATTCTCTTATAGTGTCCTCAATGTGTAATCCCCAAACCCATATGCAATGTGTCGTATCTTCTGTTATCTCTTGTTTCTAACATTAATAATGAATCATGTGGACTTAGAGACTTCCAATGATTGTTATGTCAGCATAATAACCCCCCCCCCCCATTATGAGGATCCCCTTTGGGTGTGAGTCTCGACCATATCTTTCTTTTCTTGAAAGGGTTATACTCTCAATGAACTGAAACAGGATAGCCTCATATGCATAAGTCCCGATCAAAAGTATGAACTACGAGAACTATGATTCCTATCACAAATAGGATACATATGATGTCTTTCTAATTTCCAAGATTCATACCATAATACCCCATATATGTAGCTTTCACATTTCAATGTCCCCTATGGAATCTTGTAATTCTTCTCTCATGGGACAATATCCTCCACAAGAATCATAATCATAATTCTCTCAGGGAAGCCTTAGTGTATAAGCCCCATACCAAAATACCCCAATACGGGAATCCTACTTAGGTCTAATATATGACCATGTCTCCATATCCTTCAAAGTTCCATATCCCCAATTAATCATTTAAGGCGGCCCCAATATGTAAGCCTTGCACAGATTCAATCTGGTGCTCTCATGCAATGCATTTGACCATTTATTGTCTCTTATTTTCACATCAAGCACGAATCATGTGGGACTAGAGATCCGAGATGGACATACCATTAACATGGTACAATTACCTCCAAAGGTGAAAGCCCTAAGTGAATGCATCTCATTTTAAAAGGGAAATACTCCCAATGAAATTATTTAGGGAAGCCCCATATGTATAAGTCCCACCAAAGTGTACAAACTGTGTGGAATCTGATTTTGTCTCTAACAAGATATGTAATACACCCCTTAGTGGCTCAAGAACCCATATCTTATATTGAAATATTTCCCACATGAATCTTTACCACATGATGTTAAACATCATGGTATGGTCCTGCCATATGACCTTAAACTGCTTCATTAGGACTATATGGGATTTGATTCTTGACTTGAAGAGATACATAGGATACCTCCTAATGTGGCCTTTAAATCATATGTTTTTCCACACCACTTTTGTAGTTTAATCATATTTTTATGTTAAAATATTCCTTTAAAGGATTATTTATAGTACAATGGTTTTTCATAAGTAAAATAATAAATTAAACAATTTATGTTTTTATTTAAAAACTGAGTCGAGTTTGAAGTTATTTATTTAATTTTTTTTATTTTAAATATTAATTTTAGGTGTTTTAAATTAATTTATGTATTATGTTTATTAAAATTTTAATTTCTTTAATTTAGTTTTTAATTAATTCATTAAAAGATGTTTTTTATTTAATATTTAATATTTTGTTTTTAATATTTTATTATTTTGAAATAGTTTAATTTAATTTTTAATCTTTTTCTTCAATAATATAATAATTAATTACATTTATTTACAATTTAAATTATTTAGTAATTTTTTATCATTCTTTATTTTTAATTAATGAATTAATTAATTATTTAAACTTTTATTTATTTATAATTTTTATTCATTTATTTATTATAACTTTTTTATTTAATTTAGAATTTTAATTTAATTTTTAATTTAATTAATCTAATATAGTTTTAATTATATAATTTTATTTATTTAATAATTTATTTATAAAATTTAATCAGTGTGTTCATGTGCGGCCAATCTATTGGTGTTGAATTTTTTGAAAAGGAAATGATCAACCACACACTTTAATTGGATCTTTCGTGGGTTTTGAAAATTTTTAAAAGGGAAATTACATAGATTGTGCATGTTATTTTCTTCTACCACAAATACACTTGAAGGAAATCCACCATGGCTACCCAAATAAATTTATAGTGAAATGGATTCGTTCATTCCTATTTTCTTTAGTCAACCACAACCTCAAGTTCAAAACATAAGGGAAAGTGATCGCATGGTCATTTCATTGACTGTGTTTGAAGGCAAACAACTTCAAAGCTTTTTGAGTATAGATACACACAAAATATGTCAAAGTAAAAAAACAATCAACTGTTTTTTCAAATGGTTTCAATCATGCCTTATTGAAGGGATCAACAACATGAATTACTCCATGTAACACACGACCAACCCATTTAAACCGTAATAACACTATGATTGACTATAAATGGAGAACACTAAATGTCGTGACATCGTTGAAGACCACTAACTGAGCTCACCACCATCAAGAAAGAATATCACCACCAATACTTTTCACCGCCCTATTAAAACCAAGATGGTTGGATGCACCAAAACCAAATCAAGAAGGGAGATGATCCAAGATTTGACCTACGGATGATTGAGATCATGATGCACCGACCGGAACTCTTGTCCACTTTTCTTTAAGAACAACTAATTTTTGAAGAAATAAAAACATGTATTGAAGACTAATCCATTGTTATTAAAGTTGAAAAATAGGGATCTGATTTTACTCTGAAGTTGATGAAGAACTATTTCAAACCAGGTCTGGGAATTTACCTGATGAAGAAGATTCGATCTTCCAGTGAAAACACCTATGATATAGAACCCAAATCTAATTTGAATTTACCTTTCCCCAAATTAAGTAGAACCTTGTTAAAGACATAGTATTTGAGAGGATTTTGAGATTACCTCAAACCAAATGTCAGTGTGAAGATGATGACTGAATACCAAACTGTGTGAGTAGGAGAATCTCATGAATAAATCAGATGCCATGATTATTCTTCTAATGAAGCTTCCAAACTTGAGTGTTGATGGACCTGGATAAAGGGGTTTCTATTGTCGATGAACCTAAATAAAGATCAATCATGGGTGCTGGAAAAAAATTAAGGATAGAATTTCAGAGATTTATAAAAGCAAGAGACTTGATAGTTACTAGATTTCACTAGATTTGTTCTTGTTTGTAGGTGTTTGTATAATTATGGAGGCGGGACTTGACCGACCCCATATCATTGATTTCAAGGATGGGGACTCTTTTACATATCATGTTCAAAGAAATTATCCAAATCAAATTTGAAAATATGAAGTCTTTTGAAGAAGGATAGTTAACAAGGACTAATAGGGAGTTTGGGTACATTCTAAGATGAATGCATGTGCACTCAAATAATTTTTTATGAGAGAAATTTTATTTTTACCTAGAGTTCACAAGAAACAAAGTAGACTGAAACCAGAGGATGAAGTCGGTTTTCATTCTGAGGAGTTTCTGGGAAATTCAGGTGAATCCGTTAATAAATGTATCAAGTCAGAAGTATGTCTATGTTAATTTTAATAGAGTACACATGGGTCTATTTCAAGAATTTAGAATATTTATTCAAGTAATCTATAGGTGATGAAATACCAAAAAAAATTCCATGTGGTCGGTGAAGAATTGGAGTCCTAATTAAGTCGATGCAAGTAGAAGGTGAAAAATCTTAAAAAGAAGGAAAATAAAAATAAGGAATAGACACTTTACAGAGGAGACATAAGAGATAACTGGGGTAGAGACCATGGTAATATTTCAAGAGGATTCTCTAGAGAGCTCAAGGTGGATATTATCGTTACTACTTCAATGAAGGTGGGGTTTGAAATTCACATCTACACCTTAGTGATGTCTGAATAATTCTCTATAGCTGAAACTAACGATTTCT
Organism: Viscum album; assembly: GCA_963277665.1. Classification (NCBI taxonomy): domain Eukaryota; kingdom Viridiplantae; phylum Streptophyta; class Magnoliopsida; order Santalales; family Viscaceae; genus Viscum; species Viscum album. The sequence continues at coordinate 123,719,219 of OY728150.1, forward strand.
CATATATATTTCTATCTAAGTTTTATTACTTAAATTACACTATAATATTATTTGAATTAATGAATATTAAATTTTGATAGAGTTTAGATGTTCGTTCAGTTTGACTTCCAGTTAATCATTATTCATTAATTTCTTGATCAATATTTCTCTGATCGGAGTATGTTGACCAAAAAATTAGACCTGTTAATTCAGGACAAGTAGGAGTTTGATAATGACTCTCTCTATTTAAATTTTTTAATCCTAGATCAAGGATTTTGATTATAATGAGTGATTTTCCTTATCATTATACCTGGTGATTGTTGAGTATAATGATAGAATATTACTAAAAGGAAGTCACGTGTTGAGATCTTAGTTGTTGGCTTCATCATTTTTAACTAAAAGAGATACATAATTTGTGGTCATGAATCATTTTTTGAGATAATTTTTAGTGTGTTGATATTTTTAAATGATAAAGAGAGGAAAATCCATGGGAATTGCTAGAATAGGCCACTATTTTGATTTTGTTAACTCCATTGTTCTACTGCCGCCCTTATACAATTTTTTTCATTCTAATTTTAATTATTTTATTCCTTATTTAAAAAATAGAAAATATTTATTTTATCAAAGTTTTTAACCTAATAAAACTTAAAAAACAATTATGTGATAGATAAAATACATAGTAGCAACCTCATAGGAGACAATTTAGTGTACTTTTATACTATAATAGTTTGGTTAAAAACTTGATTTAGGTTTTAAAATGATTGTAAAACCCTTAACTTCAATTGGATCCATTTCTAAGTATGTTTCCATTGAGTATAAAAAATTTAAAAAAACATTTTCATCTTACCTTAAAAAAAGAAGTAAAAAGGTAAAAGGTAAAAAATTGTCCTTAAAAAAATCTATTGTATGTCACAAAGCAACCTGGAAAATTCAAAAATAGAAACTTCTTATAACATGAGAAATGGAATAGTATAAAAACAAAATAAAAAAAATTATAGAAATTAAAAATCTTGAAAAAATTGAAATTTCACAGAAAGAAACACCAAGAGAAAATTTTATAAAAAATGAACAAATTTCAAACTTAAATATGACTGAATAATGAACCTTAAAGGATTTAGTTAATCCTGATTTTGAGAATAGAAAAAACTATCTTCTAAATCCTAAAATTTCTCCTAGTTCCAATCTTAGATCAGGATTCATTCATAATTTACCCAAATTCCATAGTTCTTTGGGAGAGGATCCTCATAAACACTTATAATAATTCCACATGGTGTGTATGTAACAACCCAAAATTTTATCAATGGGATTTTCATTCTTATAATTATTCCATTTAAGTATAAACCAAAAAAATCACATAGAGAAACCAAAAAATATTATAAATGAAGAATGGTATATTAATCAGAAAATAAACCAATAAGAATTCCAAATATTACAGCGGGGTAGTAAATATAAAATATGATAACAAGAATGGGAAATTTTGGATCCGCTCGATCTATTAGAATAATCACACTCACAAACAAAGATGTAGAAATAAAACATAATATTAATAATAAAATATTCATTTTGAAGATGAAATTTTATATATAACCTTGAGAGAAAATATAAGTGAATGAATAATGAATGAAATAAGATATACTTATAGAAATTACGGAACTTATACCATTGTAATAGTAACCTGATCATTGGAGTAGTAATCTGACCCTTAGGAATAGTAATCTGGCCATTATAATAGTAACCTCACTTATGAAAGTATAAATAAAATTTGGGTTTCTTATAAATGAAAATATGATATATTTATATCATGGTATAAGTAAACAAATTTTTTAAAAATGATAAGTTGAGTGCTGGTATTTTTGTAAAACATCAATGTTTATTTGAAATTTTATAATTAATATAATGATTTAAAATAAAATCTATCTTCATAAAATATATTCATAAATTGATATTATGTTTTATTACAATTATAATATAATTTTATGATACCTTAATTAATTTTTCAAAGGGTCATAAAATCGATTATAATATTAAAATCGATATTTTTTTAATAAATGGTGGTTTTATTTAAAAATTAAATTTCTCATATTTAGAGAATTATTTTCATTAAATGGAGTCCATTTTTTAAATCTATGTTTTAAAAAATGGTTAGGGTTAATTTTTGGTATTTTTCTAAAATAGTTGAATTTTTAGTGAATAGTAAAATACGGTAATTTACGGTATTTAACAAATACATAAATTTTTGAGTCATGGATGATGTATGGATGATGTATGAACCCATTGGTTTGAACTCACCTAAACCATTTACTTTATTTAATCATAGGAATCAACGTTATTGATAGTTTTGAGCTAAAATAATAAACAAATGAATAAAATAATAAAAAACACCCCTCTCCTCCCCCTATAAATACCACCCCACACCACCCTTTCTCCTCACACTTTATAAGTCTTGTATCTGGTCAATATTCTTCCCAATTAACTTCCCAAGACTCTTCCCCATGTCTAGGAGCTACTGGTATTAATAAAATACCATACCGAAGTGCCTTAAGAAGGTTCTCAAGGACACAACATTCAAGAGGTAAAATTCTCAATCCTTCTCTTTTAATTTATTTTCTTTTCATATCCTCCCATCACATATCCTACCTAAATCAGAATGATAACTCCAATATCATATATATATATATAATATAATTTTATTACATTAATATAATATCCATCATCAAATCTCTTCTCTTATCCTTTTGTTCTAAAAATAAAAACATCATCCATGATATGTCACTTCACTGCCTGCGTGGACAACGCATTTTCTTTTTCCATTACCACCATCAAGGTTGGTCATAAAATCATTATTATTGTTAAAATATATTTTAATATTTATATTATAACATTTTCCTTATTCTGGAACTAATATATAAACATAATATTCAATAAAATGAAACTAGTTCGTGATGATCAAAAAATCTCTAAAAATAAATTAAATAATTATCATTAAAGTTTTATCAAATTAATAATCCTCATATTATAAAAAAATGATATATGAGACCATTTAAAATTTTATAATTGAATTAATACCATATAATTTTACTTTTAGATAATTATTCTCATTTGAAAATAACTTCCATAATTATACACAAGTAAATCGACCATTAAACCATGAAACGAACACTCCCAGAATGACGAGATTAAACATTATAACTCATCGAAATGACCATAAATTAAATTAATAAATCAAAGAAATATATATTATGTTATGAATCAAATTATTAATTAATCTAATTTTATTATTCATGACATTAAGTGCAAGTGCAGAACTCATTTGAACATAAGGTGAGGGATCTCTCTAAACCTCCATTTTTTCTTCAGGTTACGCTTTCTCTCTCCTTACCCCAATGTAATTATTCTTTATTATTATATACTTTTCCTATATTCTATTTATATGTACCAAACATATGTATGTATCTCAATTCATCTTTATTTATAGGGTAATTACATGTTTTAAAAGGTTTCGTTCTCAATTCCTCTTGATAAGCAAGCCCGATTAAAGAGAACTTCCCCATTTCTTACCCATACTCAAGTACACTCTATAATCTATTTTAAGACACCATTATTTTTCTAAAATTACTCATTTTATCATTAAAAACTATCTTAGTTCATTTTTGTCCTTATACAAACAATTATTCATTTGTCCTCTTTAAAGAATCTTTAATATTTTCTCTTAAACCACACTAAGCTCATTTATAAAATTTATTAAACACTATTTTTACATGTTTTCAATTCAGTTGTAAATAATTTATCATTATATATAACTATTTTCCCTTATTAATGTTAAATTATTATTTAAATCCATTCTTACATGGAAACCATTATGATATTCCCATTGGCTATGCCTTATGACATGATTACGATTCTCATTTCATTACATGGGTAACCCTTATGTTTATTCCTTATATTTGATTCTTTATGTGGAACACATATGCATGAACAATTTATGATGGTTGTTCCTAGATATATCTCCAATTAATTGGGTAATTTTTAGTCTCATGAGATGTTATGTATGATATTTTTTAGTAAACCTAATCAATTATGGGACTTTGTCCACCATGTGATACCATCTTGGAAGTTAGCCTTGACTCATGTTTATGTCATGTTATGTGTTCCCTACACACTCCTATATTTCCACGATTATATGATTCTATGTTCTTTATGATATGACTCTATATGTTTATTCATGTGTTATTCCTTTTATGTTATCATGTTATGCCTTTGACTCATGTGTTATGATTCTTTTCCATGCTTATTCCCTTATTGGGATTTTTAGCTCATCCCTTTTGTATATGTATTCCCTAGGTTATCCTATAAAGATATAGGAACTCAAAGGAAATTAGGATCTCATTATTGAATATTAATAAATATATGTTTTATTCTAGTTCCATGTCTTTAATTTTATGTACCTAATCTTCCAAAGAAACTAGAATTTACAATCCTTAGTTTGTATTTTATGGATAATTATGCTTAAAATAATGTAATAATATGTATAAAAGGATAGGGTCACTATAGTTGGTACCAGAGAATGGTCTAATTATTTTTGGGGCTTAAGACTATAAAACTTTAGTTAAATCCCTAAGGATAAATCTATCACCATGGAAAACCTATATTGAAGCTTAGGGAATCAAAATTTAGAATATACTTTTCATTTATAATTTTACCCTTATATGTTAAAAGTTGCCTTTTTATATTCTTATTAGCTAATTATTCAATCCCTATAATTTAATTTTATTTATTTATTTAGTTAATAGCAAGAAATAAGAGAACCCATTCCAACAATCAATGTGATAGGCAATGTGACGATTTCCCAAATGTGATTCCAAACTTGATGGTAATGGGATATCAAAACTTCATGACAGTACTGGATCAACTGGCTCAAGTTATGAATAATAACTTGAATTGTGAGGAATTACCTCTTTCTACTTATAAAGAGAAAGTTGTGGTTGAATCCTTTATGTGATAAAGGCATCATATCTTTAGTGGATCTTCTGGTCCCCTCATCGTGTAATAATGGATTAACTTCACTGTAAAGATATTATTTGTTCTCCAATGCTCAAAAGAAGATAAAGTCATACTGGAGGCCTATCATTTTGATGGGGAAGATGATCAGTGGTGGAGACTAATCAAAAACAAAAAGTCTAAGGATGAAATTGATTCCCTGGATTGGGAAGGATTCAATAAAATATTTTTCAATAAATATTTTCCTTGAACTATTCATCTTAAGATAGATAGTGAGTTCCTTGGACTATAGTAAAAGGAAGAGGAATCTTTCTAGGTGTATGAGGAAAAAAATTGAATAATTGCACAATATGCCTCCTACTTTTTCATGAACACCAAAAGTAAGGTGGATAACTTATTTAGTGGATTAAAGTTGATTCTATGAAAATCCTTAGTGATTCAAGACTTTTAAAGATATGAGGAGATTTTCTGATGTGTCCTAAAGGTTGAGATAAATATTGGTAACTCTTAGTTGTTTCATGGACCTAGAGATAAAGAGAATAAAATAAAGTCAAATATGAGAAGGTCAATAGATGAATCCCATGAAGGAAAGAAAAACCAACATCCCACATGTCAAAATTGTGGGAAGAAGCATCCTGAGAACTGTCTAAAGGGAACTAGAAGATGCTTCAAATGTTAAATAGAGGAGCATTAGGATAATTATTGCCAAAGGTATTTGAAGAATCCCACTAATTTATAATAAGAAAGGAATGTTCATATCAATACTCAACCTACAGTTTAATGTTTCAAATATAAGGAACATGGGCATTATGTGATCCAATTCCCTAAGACAATGTTTTTCAGAGGAAATCAACAACAACAACCTCTAAGGAAGAAAGGAAGGTAATATAACATCAATACTATTGAGGTGGAGCCCAAAAATGATGTGGTGAGATGTATGTTGGTTATTCATTCAATAATAACTAATTTTCTATTTTATTATGGTTATCTACATTCATTCATATCTTTCAAGTTTAGTAGAACCATTCAAACACCACCTCAAAATATGAATGTTCAGTTATCTATGAGAACAAAAAATGGGGAAATTATTGCATCCAAAGTATATAACTACTCTCAATTGAACTTATACCTATAACTCCACCCATATCAAATACTCCTTATAGAATGGACACCATTAAGTTGGAAGAACTGAAGAAGTAATTATAAGAGAATATGGATAAGGGTTTTATATTATTGATTGCCTTATTGTGGGGTGCGCTAGTCCTATTCATCAAGAAGAAGGATGGATAAATGAACCTTTGCATTGATTATCGTGAGCTCAACAAAATCATGATAAAGAACAAGTATCCCCTACCATGAACAGATGAATTGTTTGATCAACTATGTGGGGAAAATATTTCTCTAAGGTGGACCTTCGGTTGGGATATCACTAATTAAAGGTGAGGATGGAAGATATTCCCAATACTTCATTTTAAACAAGGTATGCACATTATGATTTCATAGTGATTCCCTTCGAACTCACTAATGATCCACCAATTTTCATAGACATGATGGATAGAGTCTTTAGAGATTACCTCAACAAATTTGGGGTAGTCTTTATAGATTATATTCTGATATACTCCAAGATCAAGGAGGAACACGATGAGCATTTTAATATTGTGATAAAGACTTTTTGAAGGGAGAAACTATATGAAAAGTATAGTAAATTGGAGTTCTGGGTGGAATAATTATAATTATTGGGGCATGTTATCACCAGTAAAGGGATATTTTTGGACCCTTCTAAAACCAAGGTGATTGAGAAGTGGATAAGACCAGCATTTGTAATGGAGATCCATGGTTTCCTTGGTCTAGCTAAGTATTACCGATGATTTGTGAGGAACTTATTGAGACTGTAAAACCCACTAACCAAGCTTACTTAAAAGGGAGTAAAGTTTTTATGTAACATTGAATGTAAATACTGCTTTAAAGAGTTGAAAAATAGGCTTATCACTGCACTAGTACTTATATTACCGACAAGTGGGGAAATATTTGTGGTATACAATGATGCTTCAAAGAAGGGATTAGGATGTGTACTGATGAAAAATGATAAATTGATAGCCTATGACTCAATACAATCTAACTTTTATGAGAAAAAATATCACATTAATGACCTGGAGTTAGCAGCTATGATATTTGCAATAAAAATATGGCGGTGATATCTCTATAGGGAGAAGTGTGAGATATATACTGATCAAAAGAGACTCAAATATATATTCACACATAATGATATTAATATGTTCCATAAAATATGGTTATATATCATCAAAGATTATGGATTCTAAATCCACTACCATCCTGGTAAAGAAAATAAAGTGGTAGATTCTCTAAGTATAAAGGATTATGCAACTTTATCCATGATGGGAATTGAGAAGGATCCAATCTTCTTAGACTTAAAAATTATGGAAATGGGAATCATAAAATAAAGGCACATCATCATTCCTTTCACAAAATATTGTCGAAACATCTATTTTAGAGAATATAAATAATTCTCAAAGAAATGATGTGGAAATTTATAAGAAGGTTGAACCTATCAGAAATGGGAAATCATAAAAGTTCAAAATTGATGAGGAATGAGTTATAAGATTTGGGTCACAAATATGCGTACCATCTAATCCAAATATAAATAAAGATATTATGAATGATGCACATAGCTCAACCTTATCTATTCACCTAGGGATCAAAAATATGTATCAAGATCTTTGAGAAAACTATTGGTGGGACAATATGAATAAGGAGATCATTGAATGTACATCAAAGTGTTTATTATGTCAGCAAGTGATGGATGAAAGGAAAAAGTCTAAGGTAATGATGCAATCATTACCCATACCTACATGGAAATGGGAAAACATCACCATGGACTTTATCAATGGAATTTCAAAGACATCTAGAGAAAAAAATCTATATGGGTCATTATGGATTGTCTTACAAAGACTACTCACTTTATTGTGATTCGAGACAACTTCTCACTTAACTAACTTACATGGATATACATCAGGGGAAGTGGTGAGGCTACATGGAGTACCATTATCAATAATATCTAATCATGGTCCTAGATTTACCTCCAAGTTCTAGAAAAGTATCCAACATGATCTAAACACTAAGCTAAACTTCATTATGAATTACCATCCTCAAACTGATGTCCAACCTTAGTGAACTATTCAGACACTAGAAGACATTTTGAGAGCATGTTCTATGGAATTCAAAGGAGTATGGGATCAACATCTTCCACTGGATGAGTTCTCTTACAACAATAGTTTTCACTCAAGCATACAAATGGATCTATATGAATCCATTTAGGGGGAAATATATAGAACACTGATGTGCTAAGATGAAGTTGATGAACGTAATATGTTGAGACCATAAATGGTTGAAGAAATGGTAGAAAAGGTAAAGACCATCTAGTGGTATATTAGGGCATCCTAAAGTTAACAAAAGAGCTATGTAGATAATCATTGATGAGACTTATAGTTTGAGGTTAGAGACGTGATATTCCTATGCATATCACTATGGAATAGGGTCATGAGATTTGGGAATAGAGGAAAACTATGTCTCAAGTACATCATCCCCTTTGAGATTCTTGATTGTTTCGGAGTTGTGGCCTATCGACTAGAACTTTCATCAACCATGTCTCAAGTACATGATGTATTTAATGTATCTCTCTTGAGGAAGTACATACCTGATCCCTCACATGTACTAAACTCAGAGGTGATACAACTGGAAAATGATCTCTCTTATGAGGAGTAGCTAGTGAAGATTTTGGACCGTAGAGATAAGATTTTACACAACAAAACCACTCACATGACCAAGGTATGATGGATAAACCATAAGTATGAAGAGGAAACATGGGAACTAGAGAAAGTGATGAAGGAGAAGTACCCTCACATTTTTTCACCTTATTTTGTAAAATGAAATTTTGAGGGAGAAATTTCATAAGGGGGGAAGAATGTAATGACCCATAATTTTATCAATGGAATTTCACTTATTATAATTATGTCAAGTAAGTATAAATCACAAGCATCGCTTAGAGAAACCAAAAAATATTATAAATGGAGAATGATATTTTAGTCATCTAATAAACCAATAATAATGCCAAATATTATAACAGGATAGTAAATAGAAAATAAGATAACAAGAATTGGAAAATTTAGATCTACTCAATCCACTAGAATAACCACACTCATGAACAAAGATGTAGAAATAAAACATAATGTTAAAAATAAAATATTAATTTTGAAGATGAAATTATATATATAACCTTGAGGTAAAATAGAAGTGAATGAATAATGGATGAAATAAGAGGTATTTATAGAAATTAAGAAACCCATACCATTGGAAAAGTAACCTGACCATTGGAATAGTAATCTTACCGTTAGGAATAGTAATCTAGTTGTTAGAATAGTAACCTCACCTATAAAATTATAATAAAATTTAGGTACCTTCTAAATTAAAATATGATATATATATATATATATATATCATGGTGTAAGTGAATAAATGTTTTAAAAATGATAAACGTAGTGTTGGTATTTTGGTGGAATGTAAATGTTTATTTACAATTTTATAATTAATATAATGATTTAAAAGAAAAATTATTTTCATAAAATAAATTCATAAATTGATATTATGTTATATTATAATTATAATATACTTTTATTATACCTTAATTAATTTTTCAAAGGGTCATAAAATTGATTATAATATTAAAATCGGTATTTTTCAAATAAATGATGATTTTATTTAAAAATTAAATTTATAATATTTGGAAAATTATTTTCATAAAATAGATTTAATTTTTTAAATATACATTTCTAAAAATTATCAACATGAATTTTAGGGATTTTTCTAAAATAGTTGATTTTTTTGTGAATAGTAAAATATGGTAATTTACAGTATTTAACAAATACATGAATTTTTTAGTCATGTATGATATATGGATGATGTAGGAACCCATTGGTTCAAAATATACTAAACTATTTATTGTATTTATTTATATAAATCAATACTATTTCTAATCTTGATCCAAAATAATAAACAAATGAATAAAATAATCAAAAACACCCCTCTCCCCCCCTATAAATACCACCCTTTCTCCTCACACCTTATAAGCCTTTTATCTTGTCAATATTCTACCCAATTCACTTAAAAATACTATTCTCCATGTCCAAGATCTATTGGTATCAATAAAAGACCAAACCCAAGTGCCTTAAGAAGGTTCTCAAGGAGACAACATTCAAGAGGTAAAATCATCAATCCTTCTCTTTTAATTTCTTTTATTTTCTTATCCTCCCCTCAGCTACCCTACCCAAAGAAGCATGATAACTAATATAATATATATATATATATATATAATTTTATTTTTTTATGGAATATACATCATCAAATCTCTTCTCTTCTCCTTTTATTCTAAAAATGAAAACATCGTCTGTGATATGTCGGTTCACCCCCTTCGTGGAGGACGAGTTTTCATTTTATATTACCACCATAAATGATGGTAATAAAACCATTATTATGGTTAAAAAATATTTTAATATTTATATTATAACTTGTTTCATGTTCTGTAACTAATATATAAACATAATATTCAATAAAACGAAACTAGTTTGTGATAATCAAAAAACCACCAGAAATAAATTAAACAATTCTCATTAATGTTTTATATAATGAATCATTATCACATAAAAAATGATATGTGGGAAAATTTAAACTTATTTAAGTTCATTAAAACCATATAATTTCACTTTTTTATAATTATTCTCATTCGATAATAACTTCAATAATTATACATAAGTAAACCAACCATGAAACCATGCAATGAACTCTCCCAGAACGATGAAATTAAACATTATAACTTATAGAAATGGCCATAAATGAACTTAATAAATAAAAAATATATATAATATTTTTTAATTAAGTTATTAATGAATCAAATTTGATTATACAGGATATTAAGTGAAAGTATGGAATGCATTCGTAGATAAGTTAAGAGATCTCTCCGAACCTCCATTTTTTCCTTCGGGTTATGATTTCTCTCACTTTACCCTAATTTAATTATTATTTATTCTTATATAATTCTCCTAAATTATATTTATATGTAAAAAAATATGTATTTATTTCAATTCATCTTTCTTTTAAGAGGAATTACATGTTTTAAAAGGTTCACTTCTCAATTCCTCCTGATAAGCAAAACCAATTAAAGAGAACTTCACCATTTCTTACCCATTATAAAGTACACTCCATGATCTATTTTAAGCCACCATTATTTTTATAAAATCACTCATTTTATCCTGAAAATCTATATTAGTTAATTTTTGTTTTTATACAAACAATAATTCTTTTTTCCTCTTTAAATACTTTTTAATATTTTCCCTTAAACCGCACTAAAGTGGCTCATTTCTAAAGTTTCTTAAACACTATTTTTACATGTTTTCACTTCAGTTGGACATAATTTATCATTATATATGCCTATTTTCCCTTATTAATGTACAATTATTATTTAAATCCATTATTTAATGGAAACTATTATGATACACTCATTGGTTATGCTTTATGACATGATTATGATACCCATTTCTTTATATGGGTAATCTTTATGTTTATTACTTATATTTGATTCATTATATGACACTCATATGAAAGAAAATGTTATGATGGGTTCACCCAGATATAACTCTAATGAATTGGGTAATATTTAGTCTTGTGAGATGTCATGTATGGGATAATGGAGTAGACCTAGTACATTATGGGGCTTTGTCCAGCATGTGATACTTTCTTGGCAGTTGGCCTTGACTCGTATTTATGTCATGTTATGTGTTTCTTCCACATTTCTATATTGTCATGATTATATGATTCTATTTCCTATATGATATTCCTCTACATGTTTATTCATGTTTCATTCCTTTTATGTTATCATGTTATGCCTTTTACTCATGTGTTATTCTTCTTTTCCATGTTTATTCCTTAACTATGATTTTTAACTCATCCCTTTTGTCTATGTATTAACCAAGTTATCCTATATAGATTTAGGATCTAAAAGGAATTTTGGATATCATTATGAAATATTAATAAAGATATGTTTTATTCTAGTTCCATGTCTTTAATTTTATATACCTAATATTCGAAAGATACTAGACTTTACGATCCTTGGTTTGTATTTTATGGATAATTATGCTTAAAATCATGTAATAATATGTGTAAAAGGATAGGTTTTCTATAGTGTATCACTATGAAACCCCAATTAGTAAGGATAATATTAATATGATATATTTCACATTTTCTTTGGATGGATTGGAAAATAATTGGTTTTACTATTCATAATCCACCACTATAGGGAGTCGGAACCAAATAAAGAAAATATTCTTAGAAAATTTGTTCCCAGCCTCTAGGACTACCTCACTAAGAAAACATATTTGTGGGATTAGGAATCTCCAAGGGGATAATCTTAATTAGTATTGGGAGAGTTTTAAAAAAATCTCTAACTGCCCTCACCACCAAATTTTTGAACAACTCCTAATCCAATATTTTTACAAAGGCTTAGTTTTGATAGATATGAGTATGATTGGTGTTCCGTATATAAGAGAATTGGTAGATGAGACTATTGTATATTCCAATAACCTAATTTATAATATGGCCTAGAATTCATAAATATTTGGTACTAGGGGATCGATCCATGTTAAATCATCTATGTAAGTATCTACTTTCAATTTTCGACAATAGCCGAATTGAAAGTCAGCTGAGTGAACTTACAAGCATGATGAAGCATATGTTGACTAACTCTACCCCTTCACAATCCCAATGAGAACCAGTTTATCCCATTAAATGCATTGTGAAATTTTTTATTCCACTTATAATTTTAATGATCATTGTCCATAAATTCAAGAAGTACCTTAATCATGTAATGATATCTTTCTTAGAAAACCTTTCTAGAATAACCTGAACGACCAATTCCCAAACTAGAATTTCCAACCTAGGCCCATTAAATCAAATTGTTATTTCAATCAAGGTTGTAGTAACCAACATAAAAATATTTTTAGGTTTAATGATCAACTTAATAATAAATTTTAACCCCAAAATGTTGATTAGTGTCCTAGGTACAATAAAAACCAATATGGAAATCGAGCTAGTGGAAAGTTTTCAAACTTCCTGAATCAAGATAGAAAAAAACAATAAGGAAACCAAATAAATGAATCACACCTTAAATAAATGGTTAAAAATAATCAATACAATTCTCAACAACAACAAGTGTTTCTAAAAACATGGTTTACTCAAATGGGTTATATGTAAATTGAAATCAGTGGTTTGAAAAATCAAAGAAGTGGTAATTTTCTATCATGATATAAAGTGAACTTGAGAGGAAAATAGAATTTTAGTGCTATAATTCTAAGAAGTGGAACTAAAATTAAAAACACACAAGCCAAACACAATGGAAAATAATTAGAAAAATAAATTTCTACTTCTAAAACTAATGAATAATCACATGAATAAGTCACAAAACAACCTGAAGAAATTGATTTACCAGCTTCTAAACCTGTACAATAATATGTTGTCCACAAAATAGTTAAATAAGAAATATCAAATAGGAAGAAGGAATTACAACTTAAAAGAAATTATAGGGATTTTAGAAACCTAGTGGTCTCTTACAAAGGTAAAATAAAAGTTGATAATGACCTGAAAAATGTATAGGGATCCACCGCCTTATCATTTGGATAGCCCTCCTTTCAAGAATAATGTTGAGACTAAAATAGAAAATAAATTACTTGAAACTTTTAGAAAATTATAGGTTAGCATCCCTTTTCTAGATTCTATAAAACAAATCCATTATTATGCTAAATTTATTAAGGAGATGTGAACTCGCAATAGGAGGTTCAAGGGAGGTGAGAATGCTAACTTGGGAAGGAATATTTCTTCCATGATCCAACATTACCTCCCTATTAAATGCAAATATCCAAGTACATTTTCTATCCCACATGTCATTGGTAATCATGAGTTTGAAGATGCAATATTGGATTTGGGAGACTCCATAAATGTTATGTATTATTCTATATTTTTTTCTATACAGGTTGAAGAGCTTAAATAGTTTGGTATTGTCATCTAACTAGCTAATGGGAGTTTAGCTAAGCCAGCTAGACTTATTAAAAATGTGTTGGTAAGAGTAAAATATGTGGTGTTCCCTACTAAATTTTATGTTTTATACATGGAGGATGGTAGATTTAGTTTACATGAACCCTTGATATTTGGAATATCATTCTTGAAAACTGCTAAGTAAATAATCAATATTCATAAAGGTACCCTATCTTTAGAGTTTAGAGATAATATGGATAATTTTTAATATCCTTGAATCAATGAAACACCCTATAGAATACCATTCTACTCACCAATTTAATATGATTGACTGGTTTTCCACAAAGTTATTACGTAATTTTATTCAAGATAATTGACCTATAGATTCTTTATAAAATGAACTCTTGTCTGATAATGAGTCTATTGAAATTAAAAACTCTTAAATATATTATAGTGATGAATCTGAAACTGGATTTATTTTTGAAAAAATTGAACACTATTTTGGAATTTCAAAACATTAAAATGATGATTTTTTTGCTGAAAATGATACTGAAAAGGATAAGTATTTTTTGAATATTTTGATACATAAAATGCTGCTGAAAATTTGGAAATTTTGTGTTAAATTGAACATGAAATTTTTGAAATTGACTTAAACTCTACTCAATATGTCATTAAAAAGTCACCTCATGTATGTGGACTTGAATTTAAAATTTATTTTGAGGATGAAAAATATTTAATATTTGAAAATAATTGCATTGGTAGTCTAGGAGTTTGAAATCATGCTATTCTTAGGGATGATTTAGATTCTGAAAATTAACTTAAAGAACACATAGAACCAATTTCGACCAAAGAGGACAGCCCATCCACACTTGAACTAAAATATTTACCCAAAAATTTGAAATAGTCTTACTTGGAAGAAAAAAAAATTCCCTACAATAATTGTAAGTGGGTTGTCCAATGAGTAGTAAAATCAACTTTTAGAGGTCTTTAGTAAGAATAAGAAGGCCATAGGTTGGTATTTAGAAGATTTTCTAGAAATTAGTCCATCTGTGTGTATCCATAGGATTCTTATAGTGGATGATTCCAAAACTATTATATAATTTCATAGGAGATTGAATCCTACCCTTTTAGAAGGGGTTAATAAGGAGGTGACTACCTTATTGGTTGTAGGTATAATTTACCCCATTTATGATAATTGATGGGTAAGTCTGGTTCAAATTGTACCTAAAAGGGAAGGATTTATAGTTTTCAAAAATTAATTTAGAGAGTTAGTTCCTGTTATCTTATCCAAAAAGTGGAGGGTATGTATTAATTATTGGAGGCTGAACTTAGTGACTAGGAAGGACCAATTTCCCTTTCCTTTTCTTGATCAAATCCTTGAAATGTTAGCTGGTCAATATCATTAGTGATTCCTATATGGTTTTTATGGGTACTTACAAATTCACATAGCTCTAGAGGACTAGGATAAAAAAACTTTCACTTTTTTGGTACCTTTTTTTATTGTATAATTTCATTCAGACTATGTAATTATCCCTACACCTTCCAAAGATGCATGCTTAGATTTTTTTCTTAATTTCATTAGGAATTCATGAAGGTGTTTATGGATGATTTTACATAGTATGGACCATCTTTTGAGAGCTATCTGAGTAGTTTAGGGGCTATTATTAGAGTTTGTATCGAAAATAACATTGGTTTGAACTATAAAAAATGTTATTTTATGGTTTAAACTAGAATTTACTTGGTCATGAAGTGTCTAAGAATGTGATTTGGGTGGAAAATTCCAATGTTGACATTATTTATTCATTTCATTTTTTTAAGGCTATAAAGGATATTAGATCTTTTCTTGGCCATGTTGGGTTTTATAGGATGTTCATAAAACATTTCAACTAAGAAAATTTTCCTTTTACAAGACTTTTTCAAAAGGAGAATCCTTTTAACTTTGATGAGAAATGTAAGGAATCCATTAATGAACTTAAATATAATCTGGAATCCCTAAAAATAGTTCAACCACCTAATTGAGACTTTCCTTTTTTATCCAATGACTGGTGCTTCAAAATTATCTTGGGGGGATATACTTGGGAAAGGATTGGAGAGGAAATAAAATTTCATTTCCTATGCTTCTAGGACTCTAGATGCTACCAAATCCAATTACTCCACAATAGATAAGGGTTTTTTATACATTTTTTTCATTAATAAGTTCAGAAGGTATCTTTTGGGATCCAAGGTAGTAGTTTTCACTAATCATTTTTCTATTCGATTTCTTATGAAAATGAAAGAATCAAAACCAAGGATGGTTTGATGGATTTTATTACTTTAGGAATTTTACATATAGATCCAAGATAGGAAAGGAATTGAGAGTAAGACCCTAGAGTACCCTGAGAGGGGAGGGTGAATCAGGGTGTCAACTTTTTCTTTTAAAATAAAGGATTGTGTTCCTATGTTGGTCAGAACTTGTTAAACTTGTCTAATGGAATCAAAAAATAATTAAACATTCACATGTAGAGAGATAACAAAATAGTTTTACTTGGTTCACCACAAAGGGATAATCCAATTATTATATGTCGATAGTATGTCAGTCATATCAAAATCCACTAGTCTTCACTATTTGTGGAATGTAGAAGTTTAGACACAGTCACTATGTTCCAGACACACTGCCATTACAAGATTTTAGGGATAGCACACTACCTCCCTTGGAACACTTCCATAGAATCACCCTAACTCACTAATTTGGGTGAAGTCTTACTCAGTTTAACAACTTGAAGGTCTATTTAGTATAATGGAATTTAAGTCTTGGTCCCTGACTTGCATGAGACTCTACTTGCATCGATTTACTAAGTTGATGTTCTTGAAAGCTCTCTTCACTTAAACCATATGTTCAACACTACTATTTTTTAAGATCTCAGTCTTCATGAAACCACCTTTATGTTTCAAATTATTACCAACATTTGTGAACATACACATTTTCACAAATCTCCCAACCTTCATGAAGCTCACTACCTTCACAGAACAAACGATATTCACGAAGCTAACTACCTTCATAGAACAAACTAGCTTCACAAAGTAAATTTCCTTCACGAAGCTCACTACTTTTTTGGAACACTAAGTCTTTATGAAACTATTAGTCATTATGAAACTTCCATAACTCATAATCATTGGCATTGATCAAGATTTAAACAGTATTTTTGTGATTCTCAAAATCACATATAATTCTAAATTCATGAAGCTTCTAGTCTTTATGAAATCAGAGAGATTCGGCCTTTTCTTTAATTCTCTTCAGGTTAAATGAAGTGTGGGTAGACTCCTATTTATAAGCATAGACCTTCATGAATATCCCACTCCTCCAAAATATTTTTCATGAACCTAAAAATTTATGTACGTAAATCTACTTCATTCGCGAAGCTCCAATGAAATTTCACCCATTCATGAACATTCTCATAGTCATGAAGAATCACCATCAACTCATAATGCATTCATGAAGCTTTGTTGTAGTCATGGAGAATCATTGTCTTTCCATCACACATTCACGAAACTCATTCACGATGATCCATATCTTTTTGCAGCTCATCCTTTGTGAAACCAGGTCTTTGAAAAACTCATGCCTTTACCATATTTGAGAAGATTCAATCCTAGAAAACCACCTTTCATAAATCTCTCTCCTTCCTCCTGATTTTGAGCCCAAAAATTTGACAAACACTAGGAAATGACACCACCTTTAACACTGCAGTTATCTTGTACTGTAAGATCACTTACCTTGAAAAATCCTTGATCAAACCAGTGTGGATTGACAAAAAACACAAACTAGAATCCATTTACAGTAATGAAAATCCTTGGTTCCAGTAATCTCTCCCTTTGGGTTTATTATAAATCTATATATAAATTCAATAAAGCACTGACTATAATCAAAACTTGAAAGGTGAGAAACAACTCATAAAATACTCTAAGTCTACATGAGAAAATCTTGGTGTAGAAAACAAGAGAGGAATAATGAATTGGGTTCTTGTTATTTGGAATACTTAAATATTTCCAAGATAAGCTTTGAGAAAAATGAAATCTTTCCTCATAACAACTGATTCTCATCGTGTCACAAAAGCATTGCATGGTTTTTCAAAATATTGAAACTAGAAAACTATTAAAATGTTGAATTTCTCCATTATCACCCTTTAGAAATAAACCCAAAAAACCTAAATTTGTAATTTTTATAACTCAAAACAAACTCCCCTAGGATCGTATCTCCCCCATAAACCTGAATCACTTCCATAAAAAGATTAAAATAGTTAACACAAATGGGGAGAGGAGACTAACTGTAACCTCCTCATGCACTGGGAGGTGGATGAACACCAAGGTTCAACTGATATTTCTCGAATACATGTGCTGACAATGGCTTAGATAGAACGACATCCACTTGTTCATTAGTTCCAACATGCTCCATTTTAATTACACCTTGTTCAACTTTTTCTTTGATGAAGTGATATCTGATGTCAATATGTTTGGTACGAGAGTGTTGAACCAGATTCTTCATAAGATCGATCATGCTCTTATTATCATAGTGAATCACCATTGGCTATTTCACCTCATCACCAATATTAGCCAGTTTTTGCTTCATCCATAATAGTTGAGTGCAATCCTTTGTAGCAAAGATATACTCTACTTTAGTCGTACTAAGAGAATTTATTTCTTGTTTATTGCTCAACCAACCCACACATTTTTTATCAATGAAGAATTCCAAATCACTTGTGTACTTTCTATCCACCACATCTCCTACATTCAATATATCTCATGATTATTATAACTACTTACAAATGCTCTTCCTTTGGATTACTTTAAAAGCGGGTTGTTAAGAATGTTGCAAAGATGATTTTTTTCTATGTTGTAGTCAATTAAAATAAGATTCCAATGATTCTTCTATACAGGGTGGGATCCACAGATGTCTCAACCTCATACTTTCCAAGTTTTTTCCCAACCGCAATTGGAGTTGATATTGGTTTGGAGTTATGCATGTTGAATTTCTTCAGTAACTCTCTCACATATTTTTCCCAAGCACCATAAATTGACCTTTATAAGAATTATTCACATATATATTATGGACAACACCTCCTATTTTAAATTCAAGCTTCTTTAGATAATCATCCAGTCAAGAATACTATTCTCTAGGTGCCTACTTCGGACCATAGAGAGACTTCTGTGAGGTTTTGATGAAGTTTATTTAGTAAAGGTTTCCTCTTATGATTATTCAACTGAATCATCTTCTTTATGTGATCACTGAATATTTTGCAAGGATTCCACTATTTCCTCATCTAAATATATCCATTTCGTACTAATCATGATACCTCATGAGATGAGAACACATATAATTTCCTTCATGTGTCATTCACTTTCATTCTAGGCTGAAGATACTAAATGTGATATGAAAATTTTAAGGACAATCAACTAGAAACTCTTTTTCCAATGACATGATCTTCAAGAAATTTCCAGAATAATAAAGTTTTATAACAATTGAAATAATGATTCTAAAATATTTTTCATCATTCTTAATTTGTCTCCACCACAAGGGAAACACTTCTCAACATCTTCATAATGGTGGATCTCATCAAGAATGGATTTCAAGAAATTTTAGTATGGAAAATACACTAAAATGGATATTTAACTTGTGACTATCCATAATGGACAATTTTCACAACTTCACCAAGGATAATATTCTTTAACACTTATTCTATAGAATAACAGAAATAATATCAAGGCAAGATGGTACCTTCTTTATCCTAGTTGTCCAGAATAGAACATCTTCATCTTTATCAAAAATTATCCTCTATTATACTTTTATTTGAATACCAAATTGAGGAATCATTCAAAGATTGTGAATTCTTGAGCTTAGCTATCAAGAATTAATATCCCTCACTCTTCAGGTTCTCCCCCTAATAACTTTCTTCACCTTAAATTCTCTGCATTATAAGCACAAATATAAAAAAATAGGTGAATAAGGCGAATCCCCTTTACTTCACCAATATAAACAACACAGTTGAGATGATCTTCTCAACCAAGTTGAGTAGTTTTCTCCAGTATTCATGATTTAATATTTAAAAATCTTTTCTGATTTATGTTGTCATAGCATGGATCTCTTCACATTCTCTTTTTATTTTTGAGTAGAATTTTTCTTATTAACAACCTTCATGGATGATACATCCTTACTCATATTAAGTATTTCTTCTTGTTCTATTAGTAAGGTTAAACAACCTTTTGCAATGTGACTAGATTTATTTCATCTCTCACACAAAACTTCTTTAACACATGATTTGCCTTTTGTTTTCAAAATATCATGTACTCTGTATTCATCATGTGAAATATTTTATTTTCCTTTTTCATCAGCCTTATCCTATAAATCTTCAATTTTCCTCATTTTTTCCAAATCTTCTAGCCAAATAACTAACATGTTATTAGGATTTGTTGCAGAAATTTTGGATCTTCCTCATGGGTTCTTATGAGTGTCATACCTTTTAGTAGTTTTTTGGGATGCACTACCCTTTAACTTATTGTATTTAGAATATAAGGTCTTATCATCTTCCTTGAGATCTTCTTGGAAAAATTTGTGTTCATAATATTCTTCTAATTTCTTCCCGAGGAAGTTTCTTCATACTTATCCAGTTTCTGTGGTCTTATTTTCTTATCAACTTTGAATGAATTATGAGATGATCATGTACCAAAATTGTGACCACTATCATTGAATACATCATATATGTTATCAAGATTCCCAAATTTGTTTATAGTATATATATTCTTCTAGACCTGTGGATATTTATTCTTCTTATATGGATTCCCCCCCTTGAAATAGGCTTTCTATGTGATTTTTAATTTAGAGGATTATACCTAAAATCCAATGAAAAATTCCTAAATCTATTTTAGTACCAACATTGACCAAAAAAACTTTATCTCCTTATATCTTATGTATAAGTTTATTGGATCTTCTTCATGACTTAATGTGCTCTTTGTGGGAAATCGGCTTCCATATTCTTTTTCTTATCCACCCAAGTCATGATGATAAGTTTATTATAACGTTTATCATCTATACTTGTTCAGTATTTGTATTACAAATTACACTATTCATGATAATAGGTTTAGAATCATTAATACAAGTTGGTATGGATGGTACCTATTTCTTTTCAGCTTCTTGAGATAGATCATCAAAAGTTTTCATGATATTATTATCACATGTTAGAGGTATTTCATCTTTAGAATCCACCAATGAACATTGAGTAGTTATGGAAACTATTTCCTTATTTTGTGAAGTATCAATATATGTATTCTCTAGATTGGACAACTGATCTTCCAAATCTATACATTTCATATTGAGGATGATTTTATGATCTCCAATCATAATCATCTTTTCTTCACAATCATTATTTATTCTAACAACTTCTTCTTCATGAATATTAACTTTATTATGAATCAAAGAGCCATGTTCCTTGATCTTATTAGACATTTCTTCCAATTCGAAACCCTTGACATCAGTGCTAATTTTCAATTTCTCTTCAAGCACATGGATATTTTTTTCAAGAGTCTTTTTGACTCCCTCGTTCTCTTCAACTTATTTGAAGTATTTTAAAGAAGTTATTTCAAGTTCCATATTTGTTTCTTTAAAAGTTCCACCCTTTTTGGAGTTCTTGAAACATTCAATAGTTTTTCTTTACTAGACATTCTCTATAGAATCTTCTTCTTTTCTCAGATGGGTGATTTCTTCCTACATAAGTTGAAAGACTCCACAAATAAGGGAGATTGTTTCTATAGAAACACCATGAAAAATATCTTTTAATCTAACAACTGATATAGATTGATAGATTATAGATTTATCATCACCAGTTGTTCTAGGATCTTTATTTTGAGGAAAATTTTCAAAGGTTCTAACACATACCTCCTGATCACTTGAATATTTTGATTTAATTGAGTTAGAAAAGTTTTCAATTTATTTGGTGGAAACCTAATCCACCTACTCTTTACTTTCTAATCATGATATCTCTTCATTGTTAGAAGTGAATATAGAACTATATACTACATATTATTTAGATAAGAGGGTATTCTTCAACTTTATCTTCTCTTTCTTTTTCATGTTCATCATGGTCTTGGTAGATATAGAATTATGCTCAGAGATAACTGAATCTTCACCAAAACTAAACTTCATTATTGACTCAGGAAAGAAACTCAAATCTTTAAAATAGAATATCTTTACTATAGAGATTCTAACAGAGGTGAACCTTCACTCTGATACCACTTATAGGACCCCAGATCACCCTGAGAGGGGAGGGGTGAATCGGGGTGTCAAATTTTTCTTATAAAACAACAAATATTTTTCTCATGTTGATAGTAACTTGTTAAACCTATCTGAATGAATCATACAATAATTCAACATTTACATGTAGAGATAAAACACATTAGTTTTACTTGGTTCACCATAAGGGATAGTCCAAGGAGAATACATTGATAGTATGTCAGTCATACTAAAATTAGCTAATCTTTACTAGTTGTGGAATACAAAAGTTTAGACACAGTCACTCTATTCTAGGAACACTGCCTTTATAAGATTTTAGGAATATCACACTAACTACCTCAGAAAACTTCCATCGACTCCCCCTAGCTCACTTCATTGTGTAAATTCTTACTCAGTTTAACAACTTAAAGGTCACTTTAGTATATTGGAATTTAAGTATTTTGCCCTAACTTGCATGATACTCTACTTACATTGATGTCTTGAGTTAATGTGCTTGAAATATCTGTTCACTTAAACCAGATGTTCAACACTATTATTCACAAAGCTCCCGGTCTTCACAAAACATTATTTATGTTTCAAATAAATACCAACCTTCATGAACATACACACTTTTGTGAAGCTCCCAACCTTCATGAAGCTCACTGACTTCATGGAACAAACTGCTATCACAAATATAACTACCATCATAGAATAAATTGCCTTCGCAAAGCCAACTATCTTTATGGAACAAACTACTTTTGTAAAGCTCACTACTTTTGTGTAACACTAAGTCTTCAAAAAACTTTTAGCATTTGTGAAGCTTCCATAACTCATAATCATTGGCATTAGTCAAGACATAAATAGTCTTTTAATGATGCTCAATCTCGTATAGAATTCTAGATTTAAAAAGCTCCCAACCTTCATGAAATTAAAGAGATTCATTCTTTTCTCCAATTTTATTCGTGTCAAATGAAGTGGGGGTAACTTCCTATTTATAGGCATAGCCCTTCGCAAAGATCCCACACCACCATCAGATTTTTCATGAACCTCCAAATTCATGTTAGTGAAGCTCATTTATACATGATGCTCTAGTGAAATTTCACCCATTCACAAACATTCTCGTAGTCACAAAGAATCACCATCAACTCATTATGCCTTCATGAAGCTCTATCATAGTAATGAAGTATCACCGTCTTTCCATATTTCATTTAAGAAGCTCATTCTCAATACTCCATATCTTCATGAAGCTCAACCTTTGTGAAACCTAATCTTTGTGAAACTCATTACTTTACCATATTTGAGAATATTCAATCCCAAAAAACCACCATTCCTGAATCTCGCTCCTTACTCTTGATTTTGAGCCCAAAAATTTGGCAAACACTGGGAAATGATGACACCTTCAACATTGTGGTTAGCTTATACTGTAAGATCACTTACCTTGTAAACTCCATGATCAACCCAGTGTGGATTGACAACAAAATCAAACTAGACTTTTTTTCCAGTAATTAAAACCCTTGGTTATAATATTAAGAACATTGTGGTTGATCATTTGAGTAGGATACCTGCTGATCTATGTCACGATGATTCATTTTTTGAACTAATTAGAGATTTTTTCCCTAGAGAGAAGTTATATTCTACTATCATAGATAATAGGCCATGATTTTCAAACATTGTGAATTACTTAGCTACTGAAATTATTCATCATTGGTTTTCAAAGAAACGAGTTTCTAACCTGATTTGTGAGTCAAGGAAATATGTATGTGATGATCCTTACCTATGGAACATATAAAGTGATCAGATTGTTAGGATATGTATCCATAATTCATAGATCTCTTTAATTATGAAATTCTACTATAGTTTTAGTTGTGGAGGTTACTTTGGTCCACATATGGATTCTAAGAAAGTGTTGTATTTGGGTCTATTTTTTCCCACCATTTTCAAAGATTCTCATGAGTTTTGTAGGACCCTTAAATATTGTCAATTTCAGGGAATAATTTCCTAAATAAATGATATGTCACAATAACATTTGTTGTTTTTTGATGTCTTTAATGTTTGGGGAATGGATTTTATGGGCCATTTTCCTAATTCCTTTGGATATTTTTACATCTTGGTTACCATTGACTATGTGTAAAAGTAGATTAAAGTTATACCCACTAGGACTGATGATATTATGGTGGTGTCATAATTTTTTCAAGAGTAATCTGTTTTGTGGATTTTGGATGACAAGGTTTATTCTCACAGACCAAGGTGCTCATTTCTATAATAGAACTTTAGAGGATTTTTTGAAAAGATATGGGGTTAGTCATAAAGTGTCTACACTCTATCTCCATAAAATGAATGGTATGTATAAAGTTTCAAATAGAGATATTAAGTATATTCTTGATAAAGTTTTTAACCTGAACAAGAAATATTGAAACTTAAGGATTGGGGATGATCTGTGGGTGTATAGGACTACTTATAAGACTCCAATAGGGATTTCACCTTATAGGATAGTTTTTGTAAGAGCTTGTAATTTTCCAATGGAATTAGAGCATAAATATTTTTGGGCGATATGATCATTCAATTTAAATATGTTTAAAGTTGTAAAAGAGAGGAAGTCGTGTTTGTAAGAGTTAAAAGAAATAATATACAATGTCTATGAAAATGAAAGTATTTTTAAAGAGAAAACTAAGGTTGTGCATGACAAGATGATTCTGAATAAAAAGTTTCAAATTGGAGATAAATTCTCATTGTACAACTCCAAACTCAATCTCGTTCCTGGTAAATTTTGTTCCAAATGGTATGGTCCTTTTATTATGACTCATGTTTTCCCCTTTTGTATTATGAAAATTAGATATCTTGGGAAGGATGATCCTTTAACTATAAATGGACATGGGCTTAAGTTGTTTCTAGAGGAGATCAAGGGACCTCTAGGGGAGGATCTCCTTCTATAAAATGTTGAATACCACTGAGTTTTCTAGGTTGTATCTTGCCTTACTATTTGTTTTTGTTTAGAATAAGTGTGAAGAAAATTAATAACTGTTTTTCATGTTAGGTTTTTATTTTTTGTTTCTTTTATTTTCTTTGAAAAGAATAAAGTGTACCTACTGATTATGTTGTTCATTGTGAGGAATTCACTTGGGGTTGTTCTCCACTTCATCATCATATTGAAGCAATAATTTTTTAATCTTCATTGATAGAGAGAAACTGCACATGGAGTGATAAGGTATTGTGGTCATGCGGTTGGTTGGTAGATTATATGGCATGAAGAATTATTAGTTTCAGATACATCTCAAGGATTAAAGGAGTTGATAATGGGTCATATTGGATAAAACCTCCCTTATATCTACCTATGTTTATTTTATTTCTTAAGCTTTAACTTCTGGAACTTCATTGTGATTTCTTCTTCTTGTAGGAACTATGACTTCTAACCAGGGATTTCCTTAATGAATTCAAGGGAGGTTACACATTTTATGCTTCAAGGAAATGATTAAACTTTATCTTTCAGGGGAATACTTGTTTTAACTTATGCATTTTCATTACTACCCTTAATTATTTTAAGATGTTGTCGGTTGATTTATTATTTCTAAAGTATATTTTTTTATTAATTAAAATTCATGGTATGATTCTTGAAAACCTATTGGTCATTGTATTATATTGAGATATCATTTTGTTTTATAATAGTGAAACATTCTAGAACATCTTTTTTTTGTTCTTTATTGTTTAAATTAGTGTCCAATAGGGACCTTTTGTGAAAAAAATAGGTGACATTTGTGTGGTAAAATACTTTTAAGTTACCCATAAAATTATATTAGTCCTTGATGCATTTGAAAATTATATTGAATCAAACTTCTTAAATGTTTTCCCACTTTTAGATACATCATTAGAGACAATGATGGGTTTTATGTGTGGGAGAGGGTTATTTTATGTACTAAACTATTTCTCAATGTTAAGCCATAAAAACACCTTAAATTTAATGAAAATTTTTATTTTTCAAGGTTATCTTAGGAATTTTCAGTGGTTCAAAATTCTTCTTTTAACTTGAAGGTTTTCTATGCTACTTTGAGGAGATTTACTTTAATACTTCATGGGTTTGATTGAGTAAATCATTTCTCATGCCCTCTTGGAATTATTTGTATTTTATCATCTTTGGTAAAATTTTATACAATTATCATTAAGTTTAAAACTTTTTAACTTCAATTTAAACTGGTAAGATATGAATTTTAATGGGCTATGAAATGAAAATCCTAATCCAGGTTGAACTTCTATTATTTATTCTTTATTCTTTTAATCTTTAAAATATTAAATGAGTTAATTATGTTATCATGATATTTATTTTAGTCTCAATCATCTAGTAGTGTGTATAATTATATTGAGTTGTTAAGTTATGCATGTCTATTAACCTGAAGATAAAGAGAATTTTGAAATTCCTAGCCTAACGAATATTGATGTTAGTTTAATTTAAGTCAAAAAAATTCAAACTCAATCATCTTTGTAAAATAGTAACCACTATTTCACAAAGAATTTTTTGTTTTAATAGGTTACTCACTTTTTTTTACTCAATAGAATCCATGGAGGGGAATCCTTTTTAAGATTGAATCTTTTAGGAATTGTATTTTTTCAGTTTTGGAATTAATTTTCTTCCACTGAATTTGTTTGGGTGATTGTTTGAGGACAAGAAAAGCTCTAGTGTGGGGGAATTTGATATGGACTTTAAATCGTATATTCGGCCACATCGCTTTTGTAGTTTAATCATATTTTTTATGTTAAAATACTCCTTTAAAGGATTATTTATAGTATGGTGGTTTTTCATAAGAAAAATGATAACTTAATTAATTTACATTTACATTTGTGTTTTTATCTATAAACTGTGTCAAGTTTAAAGTTATTTATTTAATTTTTTTTCTTTTAAATATTAATTTTAGGTGTTTTGAATTAATTGATTTTCTATGTTTATTAAAATTTTAATTTAGTTTTTAATTAATTCCTTAATATATGTTTTTTGTATTTAATTTTAAACTTTTGTTTTTAATTTTTAATTATTTTGGAATAGTTTAATTTAATTTTTAATCTTAATCTTAAATAATTTAATAATTAATTACATTGATTTAAAATTTTAATTCTTTAGTAATTTTTTATCATTATTTGTTTTTAATCAATGAATTAATTATTTAATGGAAATTTATTTATTGATTTATTATTTTTTATTTATTTATGTGTTTTAAATTTGTTATTTAATTTAGACTTTCAATTTTAGTTTTAATTTAAGTAATCGAATATAGTTTTAATTATATATATTTATTTTTTTTTATAATTTATTTATAAAATTTAATTGGTGTGTTTTCCTGTGCTGTCAATCTATGGGAGTTGAATTTTTGGAAAAGGAAATGATCAACCGGATGCCTTAATTACAGATTTCAAAGGATGTCGATCCGCCCCCCAAACCAGATGTCAGTGCGAAGATGGTGACCGAATGTCGACCCATGTGAGAATGATAAGCTCATGAATATATCAAATGTCATGATTGTTCTCCTATTTAAGCATCCAAACTTGAGAATTGATGAACTTGGGTGAATGGTTTTTGAGCATCGATGAACCTGACAAAAGATCAATCGTGGGCGCTGGAGAAAAATCAATGATGGAATTTCATAGATTCGCAAAAGTAGACGACTTGATAATTACTGGATGCGACTGGATTTGTTCTTATTTTTAGGTGTTTACTGAATGATGGAGTTGGGCCTTGATAAACCCCGTATAACTAGTTGTAAGGAAGGTAACTCTTTCAGATCCCATGTTTGATGAAATGATCCAAAGGAAATTTGAACAGACGAAGTCTCTTGAAGAAGGAGAGTTAGTGAGGACAAATGGGGAGTCTGGGTATGCTCTAAGCTAGATGCACATGCTCTAGAATACTTTTCTTTAAGAGAAATTTTATTTTTACTTAGTTTTCACAAGAAACAAAGTAGACTGAAACCAAGGGTTGATGCTAGTTTTCATTCTGAGGAGTTGCTGGGAAATTTGAGTGAAGCCGTTAAAAAAATGAATCAAGTCGTAAGTACGCCTAGGTGAATTTTTAACATACCACACATGGGTTTGTCACAATTAGTTATGATATTTATTCAATTCAAGTACAGGTGATGAAATATCAACATTTCTACCACATGGTCGATGAATAATTAGAGTCTGAATTAAGTTGGTGCAAGTGGATGGGGACCAATATTAAAAGAAGAGAAATAAAAATAAGGAGACACTTTATAGAGGAGAAAAAATAGACAACCAGAGTGGGGAGAATAGAAATAGTTATAGAGGATTCTATAGAGAGATCATGGTGGAGATTCTTGTTATTGATTTAATGAATATAGAGGTCAAAATTCACATATGCACCTCGGTAATGTTTGGCTAATTCTATGTGGTTGAAACTAGTGATTTATCATGGTGATTTCACTCTGAGTTTTATCACTTCAATTACACTATAATTTTCTATAAATTAATGAATATTAAATTTCAATTGATTTTAGATGTTTATTCAGTTTTTCATCAAATTAATCATTATTATTCTATTCTGAAATTAATATTTCTCTGATTGCAGTATGCTGACCATAGAATGAGACCTGTTAATTCAGACTGAGTAGGAGCTTGATGATGACTCTCTGTTTAAATTTCTCAACCCTAGATCAAGGATTGCGAGTACAGTGAGTGATTATCTTTATCATTTTACACAGTGATTGTTGAGTATAATGATTGAATCATACTGAAAGGAAGTAACCTACTAAGATCTTAGTTGTTGACTTCACCCTTTTGAACTGAAAGAGATGCATAATTTGTGTTCATGAATTGTGTTTTGAGAGAATTTTTAGTTCATAAATATTTTAAAATGATGAAGAGAGGATGTTCTATGGGAATAACTAGAATAAACATCTTTTTGACTCTATTAACTCCATTGTTTTGTTGCCGCTCTCATACAATTATTTTCATTCCACTTTTCAATTCCTTTCTTGCTTATTTAGAAAGTAGAATAGATTTATTTTAGTAAAGTTTTTCCCTAATAAAACTTAGAAAATAATAACAAAAAAATACATAACACATAAACTCTATAGTGGAAACCTCATAGGATACAATCTAGATTACTTATATATTTTAGTAGTTAAAAACATGACTTAGGTTTTAAAACGACCGTAAAAACCTCAGCTTCACCTTCTTGAGGTTCAAACCCAACATCATCAACCCTTCATCATCAGTCTCACCAAGTCATATCCCTCATGAGATCATTTATATACTTCCCTCACCTGGCCATATTCCTATGAGTCTATATGTATTTTCCATTAGGGCCATATCCCCTATGGACCATTTTATATCATGCCATATTCATGATGGTACAGTTCCCCTACTCAAATGGATATATTCCTTCTAGGTTATCCTCATTGGGCCATATTCCCGATGAGGATTGTCTTCACGAGGTCGTATCCCTTGCGACATCAACGCATCCTCATTGTTCCATATTCTCAATGGGGATCATCTTTATGAGTTCATATCCCATGTAAAGTCAACTTATCCTTGTGGTACTATATTACCTTCAAAGTCTACTATAAAGGGATGTTCATGCGTGAGTCTCACACCAACCATTGTTAGGCACCCTTCGCCTAGACGTCCTTGCCGCATGATGTTAAATTTCATGATATAATCCTATCATATGACCACAAACTATGTAATTAAAACTATATGGGTTTTGATTCCTTTCACAAGGATATGTAGGAATCCCCTTTATGGTCTCAATCCTGATACCACAAGCACCAACTTCCTTCCTAGATGGAAAACAATTCTAGAGCAGCCAATTGTATGGATTTAAAGAATAGAAACACACGAACTAGAATTTCCAAGTAATAATGGGTAGCAAGATAGAGGAATACTTATATATATAGATAGTTACACCAATGGGATTCCCCAAAGATGTGTAGTTTCTCATAATGGTGGTCGACAACTAGTTTTAAAATGTTAAGGTAACCAGCCCCATATCAAGATCTAGGAAAGATTCATAATCACATATTAAATCTATAAGAGTCCTAGTGTGGGAAATAATTATAATGTCCCGGAAATTCTATATAATTTTTTTAATTATATGGAATTATTTCAAGACCGCGAAATCTGACGATGCATGATTCTGAGGCTCAAAGTGCCCGAAATGATCCGTCAAAGTTTTGTTAAGATTTAATTAGCGCGCGTAAGCGGTTTTCCTGAAAAAGTGGAATAACTCTTAAATGGTTACTCGGATTAGAAATATGACGGCACCGTTTCACTCAGGATGGCGAGTTTACTCTAGGCATGACTTAAGTTTAGTCGGTGCGGGCCTCCTGTGAGAAAACCAAAAATGGCATAACCGTAAATAAAATAATTAAATAAAGTTATTTTATTTTTCAAATGCTTATAACTCACAAACGGTAACTCGGATTACAAATCTGAGACCACCGATGAACTCATGAGGATATGCTTTCTTTAGGAAGATACTAACATTGGCCGACGCGGGCAACTAGTGAAAGTTAGTTTTTTTTCATAAATAAAATAATTAAGTGACAATTATTTTATTGTAAAATACATAAATTTTAAACGGTAACTCGGATTGTAAATCTGAGAGTACCGTTAGGTTCATTGGGGCATGTTTCACTTAGGTAGAGCCTAACCTCTACCGACACGGATTGAGGGTGACTATTAATAATTTTCTGAACTTTTTTTCGGGTACGTTCAGTAAACGTGCGAGCGGTGTTTTGTAACTTTTGAACAGGTGCTCAGAATTGAAATATGTGGACACCGTTGAACTCGCAATGTCGATGTTCACTTGAGGAGACTTTCACCTCAACCGCAGTAGGTTTAGAGTAGGAGTTAGTTTTTCATATTTTTGTGGGAGGGTTGGACAAATAATAAAATAAAATAATTAACTTTTATTTTATTTTTAAAACCTCCCATTTGAATCATAAAGGTGGGGACCACATGAGGGTGGTCAGAAATTTAATGTTGGGCATTAAATGTTCAGTTACACAAAATGTGTAACCACTTTTATCTTTAATTAATAGGATCCATTAATTATGATTTAATGAATCAACTTTAACTCTCGGAATCCCCCATTGATGTGCCAACTTTAAATCTTAACTTATTAATTTGGCACCACACCTCTTGGGGGGAAAGGATTGGAAAAGGAGAGCCTTTGGAGAAACATCCTCCAAACGAAGAACCTCACCAACGAAGAACGCTCTCTGGATCAAGAACGAGGATGACGCATGAGCCCGAATCGGAAACGTGTTGCGGGAGTGACGAACGCCGGCATCCCCTTCAACGACCTCATTTTCCTCCTCACAACATCTCCAATGGACGATTAATATAGGGGTTTGTTTTTAATATGATTGAATTTATTTGAAAATTCTTCATATTCTGGTTTCTCAACGACGATGGCCAAACTAACATGGTCATCGTCCCACGCATATACCTTGCCTCTTATCTTTTGATTCTCTACGTGTTCTTCATGTGTTCTTCAATGCCAAATATTTAATGACGCTGGAAACACAATATTTTGTTGAGCGTGACATATGGACGCGAAGCCCTCAACACGAGGATCGTGAATATGTGATCGTTTTATTTTTTGGGCTAAGAACAGAGATGTGGTGACCCGCAGAAGAGGAGGAAGGCCGGCACACCGGTCGGCTATATGAAAGTAGGGTGGCGTGTGTCCGCACCACCGGATGAGTGGGAGACCGCGACCGCTTGTCCGTGACGGAGGCCGAAGAGCGGCCGACACCCGGCCATTCATGGTGTAGCAGCAGCGCGCGACCGCACCGCTAGGAGGAGGACCGGTCGGTGCACTCGGCCAACCATGGTGGATCGGTGGGACCCTCTTGGGTCCTGCGGGTCACGTGGCAACACCCTAAGGCACTGCACTTTAGCGTTCCGAACAGAAGGGGTGTGTTCCCCCTTCAGCATTAGCTCGGGTGAGTCGCGCCACCGGGCCACGCCCAGTGGGCCGGGCCGGGCTTCCCCCTACGCAGGTCGGGCCGAACCATGGCCTTGCAGGTTGGGCTCGTCGAGGCCCAAGCCATCCGGGCCGAACCCGGGTCGGGTCGGGTCGACCCGAACCAGGTCGGGTCGGGTCGGACCCATCCAACCCCAATTTCGCCTTTTGGGCATATCTTGAGAACCAGGAATCTGTTTGACGAACCATATATGGCACCGGAATCCTTGGATCAAGACAGTCCTTTTGGTATACTCCACATGAGTTTTGGATAAAGTTAGAGTACGGATGGGTTGGATCGAACCCCGAATCCAACCAGGACCTCGGAGCGAAAACGCTAATAACTTACAGACCGGGCGTCCGATTGACACGCTATCTGATGTGTTGGGTCCCTTATGATGTGATAGACCTTTGGGGTATTTCTCTATGGGACTTCGTTGTGGTCGAGGTATGACTGATATCTCAAGGGACAGATTTTACAGAACTCGAGCGCACTGGGTGCGAGGAATCTAGTGGCTGGCAGTGATGTGGAGGTTGGAGACAGATCATATGGAGGTTAGTTACCTATCGAATCTAGGCGGGTCAGATCCTGTGTGGGTCATTGTGGGGGTTAGTACATATTGATCATGTGTGGGTCAGCGCTCAACGATCCTGTGTGGGTCAGCGCATACCGATCCTGTGTGGGTTAGCAGAGGTTAGTACCTATCGACTTCGGGCGGGTCGGATCATGTGTGGGTCATTGCTGGGGTTAGTACCTATCGATCCTATGTGGTTCAGACTCCGTATGGTCATCAGTAGTGCCTTTTGACATAATAAGATTATCTAGCTTCGCGACTAATCATCTGTACTTATATAATTCACTCAAAAACCAGTTTGAGCTGAGACCCTTTTTGAACTAAGAATTTTACCTTTGTGGTACTATCTTTGTGGTGATACCTGTGTGGTACTTTTACCTTCAAGGTACTATCTTCGTGGTGATACCTCTATGGTACTTTTACCTTCATGGAACTATCTTCGTGGTGATACTTGTGTGATACTTTTACCTTCAGGGTACTATATTTTTGGTGATACATGTGTGGTACTTTTACCTCGTGGTACTATCTTCATGGTGATACCTGTGTGGTACTTTTACCTTTGTGGTACTATCTTCATGGTGATATATGTGTGGTACTTTTACCTTTGTGGTGTAACCTTCATGGTGTTACCTGTGTGGTACTTTTACCTTCGAGGTGTTACCTTCATGGTGTTACCTTTGTGGTATTCTTCCCTCATGTATGAGATGTGTATATCTTGATAACTTAGGTATATGTATGGGTATATACCTAAGTAGAGTTGATGTATTGCTTAGTGGTTTTCCTTTGTAGAACTTTAGGAGACCTACGGGGTCTCGGGGTCCCTACTGAGTATCATTATACTCACCCATGCACGGGATTCACCCGCACCTTGTTGTGTCTTGTACAGACGACGTACAACATTGATCGAGGCTGAGGGAGCCAGGACCGGACGATACTTGGAGGCGGACCATTTGGTGTGACGTGAAGCGGGGACTACTGATCGTGAGTTGTACCTACCCTTCAGGTAGGATATGTGGTGGACGATCTAGGAGTTTCTTTTCACTTTTCAGTTGTATTTGTACTTTTGAGTTGTACTCTTACTTTCAGTTGGGCTTGTATTCTGGCCCCTTTACTTTCAGAACTCTTTTTACTGCAGCAATTTACTTAGTGGTTTCTTCTTATTGCATTCTACTCTCTGTGTATGTAGAGTTTTAAAGGAAATGCCTTTCTGTTTTAGGGATACACCTTTTCGGTGCTAGTCGTCAGCCCTTGGCCTATGGAAGGCGGGCTTGGGGTAGTCACAGCACGGGTCCCAGGGGACGGGTCGTGAAAAATTGGTATCAGAGGAGTTCGGTTCTACCGAAAAACTAGGACTCTGATCTTTTCTGTGTAGCAATAGTGTTAAGTGTTATGAGTGTGGTTTTCAGTTCAGGGAGTCCAGTATTGGTGCGACGGCCGACCTATCCATACATCAGGACCCTGAATTCTGATTTCCAACTCAGTGCATGAAAACACTAATTGTGTGTATTTTTGAAAAGTTTTTCTTTTGATTTCTTTGGAATCAACTCACCAGGTATAACTTAATGACCATGGCACACTTATTCCTTATCAAGATGCCACCACAAAGATAGCCACCCAGGTTTCCCAAGAGAGTACACAATGACAGACCACTGAGTGATGAGGCTCTGGTGCAGGGCCCTATTACTGCGTTGGCACCTTTGGGTGGTGTACCAGTAGCACTACCACCTGTTGTGCAGCAGTTATAACTGACAGTACCAGTAGAGGACACATTTAGTCTTAGTTCCTTACACGAGTTTCAGCATCAAATACTCTTGAGGTTCTGAGGCGATCACAACTCACAGGCGGCTGAGGACTGGCTTGAAGAGGTGGCTGAGAATTCTCTAGAGCTTCTATAGATTCGACAGGACAACATGTCAGTAGCTGAGTATTCATTGAGGCGTACCGACCATTATTGGTACTCAATGAATACGATACGATCAGTGCTTCGAGGCTCAGACTTCCGAGTGTGCTGTGTTTAAGGATGTCCAAGACAGCACTATTCCTCTATGCATTCCTACCTATGTTAGGGTGCTAGAGGGAACCTTTGCAGTTGAATGTTCTTTGGATGAGTAGATACAGCCAGTGAAAGTTAGTAGAGGTAAAGAAGGAAACTAGCGCTAGTTTCAGAGACTTGGGCATGTAAAAATGTTTCGGGGAGAATAAGTGTTAGGGACCGACGAATATTTAGGGATGCAGATGTAGAAGCAGAGCTAGGAGAGCAGCATGAGGTGGTGTACATTTTGACATGTTACAACCACCCCCCTTTGTGGTCCCAACTAGGCTCAGGGAGCTGGAGGACAGGGGAAGGGAGTAGCTGCATACGATCAAGGAGTGTGATCCAAGGGCTCTAGGAATGATTCGATGAACGGTCTGTGTCTACTACTAGCTGTCATATTAATAGACATAGTTACCAATCATTCCTTCCTTCCACAAATCTTGTCCAAGACCTAGAGTTTATGGTTAAACTGTTGACTTGACCATCATGTCTGGAGATACCTTTGGGAGGAGACTCGATAATCACACTTACACCGACGGTGTGATCTGACCCTTGAGGTGAGAGTTTCAGTTGGAACCTCTTGGTGGCATTATTGAGGTCTTACAATGTTAGTTTGGGTATGGACTGGACATCCATAGTTCATACTCAGATTGACTATATTAGGCAAAAAATTTGTGGTTTACCTACAACATTGGAATGGGATTTTCCTTGGTCGGCGAAAAAGGAAACCCAGGCAACACAGGATAAACACATGCATAGGAGGGTGTAGCCGATCACCCTTGAGTCGGCCAAACCTACCCTCATGGCAGCAGGAGTATTCAGTTTTCAGTTCCAAATAGGAGTGGCAGAGCATGGGGACATCTTTTCAAAAGATGTTACCAGGATAACCTCCCTATAGGGAGAGGGACGTCTGCTTTGGCTAGGTTTTACCAGAGATTTGTGCCCAACTTATTCAGGGTAGCGACACCCTTGTAACCTTTGACAAAAAAGGGGGAGCCTTTCCTGTGGATGGAGAAGTGTCAGTAGAGCTTTCAGAAGCTGAGACATAGACTGAAAAGTAGAACTATGATACCCATGACCTAGAGTTAGCAACAGTTGTCTTTGTGCTAAAGATGTGGTAGCACTAATTGATGGGTGAACGTTTTACAGTCTACTCTGATCACAAAATCCTTAGGTATATCTTCTCTCAGAAGAACCTGAACCTAAGACAGCAGTGATGGCTAGAGTTCCTCTAGGACTATTACTTTGAAATAGTTTATACTCCTGGGAAGGGGAACGTGGTAGCATATACACTCAACAGGAGGTCTAGTTTGTAGTTGCTGAGTGAGGCGACAGAGTAGCTATCCACGTTGCAGATATCCTTCATGAATAGAGATGGAGAAACATACCTCCAGTCTATGACAGTCACACACCCACTCTTTCAACGAGTTAGGGAGGCGCACCTTGGGGACACTGACTACGAGGCTCGACGTGCTCAGATATCCTGAGGGCAATCACCTGATGGATTTTCTGAAGGTGAGGATCACGTCATCCTCTTCAGAGGATGTATCATGGCACCAGTAGCGCTACGGGAGGAGGTGTTGATGGAGTTCCATATTCCCCCTCTGGTGGTATATCCTGGAGTGGAGAAGATGTATCAAGACCTCCGATATCAGTACTGATAGCCCGAGATGAAAGAAGCAGTGGTAGAGTTTGTATCACGATGCCTCACTAGTTAGCAAGTGAAAACTACTCAAAGCTGGCATAAGTATTATGTCGACAGGAGGAGGGAGACCATGTCTCTCTATGGGTCTCACCTCGACAAGTTTTGAGGAGATTTTTCTGGGCCGACAAGTTATCTCAGAGGTTCATCATACCTTTCTAGATTTTCAGCAGAGTGGGTGAGGGGGTGTACCGTCTATCTCTTTCTCCACAGATGCACCGGGTGCATAAATTTTGCCATGTGTCGCAGCTGAGGAGATGCGTGCATGATCCACTACATGTTATCGACTAGGGAGAGTTGAAATTTGATGATGGGGTGACTTTTACGGAGTTCCCAGTGGAGTTTTAGGATCGACAGGTGCTGGTCCTTCGTGGGCGGTCGATACCTCTAGTGCGCATTTGTTGGCAGCATGAGAACCTCCTGGAGAGCACATGGGAGCGGGAGGCTCAGATCTGTGCTTAGTACCCCCATTTGTTTCCTTAGTCTATGTTATGGCTTTTGAGGACATAAACCCCTAAGGTGGGTAGAAATTAATGTCCCATAAATTCTGTATAAATTTTGTTTTAATTATATGGAATTATTTTGAGACCGCGAAATCTGACGGCGGACGATTTTGAGGCCCGGAGTGCCCGAAATGATTCGTCGGAGTTTTGTTAAGTTTTAATTGGTGCACGTAAGCAGTTTTCCTAAAAAATTGGAATAACTCTTAAACGGTTACTTGGATCAGAAATACAAGGGAACTGTTGCGCTCAGAATGGTGGGTTTACCCTAGGCACGACTTAAGTTTAGTTGGTGTGGGCCTCCTTTGAGAAAACCAAAAAAGGCATGATCATAAATAAAATAATTAAATAAAGTTATTTTATTTTTAAAATTCTTAAAACTCACAAATGGTAACTCGGATTAAAAATATGAGACCACCGTTTAACTCGTGAGGGTATTCTTTCCTTAGGCAGATACTAACATTGGCTGGCGCGGGCCACCAATGAAAGTTAGTTTTTTATCTTAAATAAAATAATTAAGTGACAATTATTTTATTGTAAAATCCATAACTTTTAAACGGTAACTAAAATTGGAAATCTGAGAGTACCATTGAGTTTTTTTGGGGGCGTTTTTCACTTAGGCAAAGCCTAAA
This sequence comes from Viscum album, assembly GCA_963277665.1. NCBI lineage: Eukaryota > Viridiplantae > Streptophyta > Magnoliopsida > Santalales > Viscaceae > Viscum > Viscum album. The sequence continues at coordinate 123,756,945 of OY728150.1, forward strand.
CTTGACCGGTGTGGGTCGAGGGTGACTGTTAATAATTTTATGAACTTTTTTTCGGGTATGTTTAGTAAACGCATGAGCAGTGTTTTGTAACTTTTGAATTAGTGTTTGGAATTGAAATCCAAGGATATTGTTGAACTCGCAGCACCGATATTCACTTAATAATACTTTCACCTCAACCGTAGTAGGTCGAGGGTAGGAGTTAATTTTTCAGATTTTCATGAGAGGGTTGGACAAATAATAAAATAAAATAATTAAATTTTATTTTATTTTTAAAAACTCCCATTTGAATCATAAATGTGGGGACCACACGAGGGTGGTCGGGAATTTAATGCTAGGAATTAAATGCCTGGTTACACAAAATGTGTAACCACTTTTCTCTTTAATTAATAGGATCCATAAATTCTGATTTAATTAATCAACTTCAACTCTTGGAATCCCCCATTGATGTGCCAATTTTAAATCTTAACTTATTAATTTGGAACCACACCTCTCATGGGGAAAAGGATTGGAAAAGGAGAGCCTTTGGAGAAACATCCTCCAAATGAAGAACCTCTCCAACGAAGAATGCTCTCCGGATCAAGAATGAGGACGGCGCACGAGCCCGGATCGGAAATGTATTGTGGGAGCGAAAAACGCCGGTTTCCCCTTCAACGACCTCATTTTCCTCCTTGTGACATCTCCAACGGACGATTGAGGTAGGGGTTTGTTTTTAATATGATTTAATTTATATGATAATTCTTCATATTATAGTTTCTCAATGATGATGGCCAAACTAACATGGCCATCGTCCCGTGCATATACCTTGTCTCTTATCGTTTGATTCTTCGTGCGTTCTTCGTGTGTTCTTCAACACCAAATATTTAATGACACTGGAAATGCAATATTTTGTTGAGCGCGACATATGGACGTGGATCCCTCGACCTGAGGATCGTGAATATGTGATCATTTTATTTTTTGGGCTAAGAATGGAGATGCGGTGACCCACGGAAGAGGAGGAGGGCCAGCACACCGGCCAGCTTCATGAAGGTAGGGCGGCGCATGTCTGCGCCGTCAGATGAGCAGGGGACCATGGCCTCTTGGCCATAGTGGAGGTCAAAGAGTGGTCAGCACTCGGCCGGCCACGGTGGAGTAGCGGCGCGCGACCACGCCACTGGGAGGAGGACCGGACGGAGCACCCGGCCAGTCGTGGCGGATTGGCGGGAACCGCTTGGGTCCCACAGGTGATATGGAAGTGCCCTAAGGCACTGCCCTTTGTCATTCCGAATGGAAGGGGGTTCTCCCCCTTCGGTGATAGCTCGGGCGGACCGCGCTAGCGGGTCGCGCCCCGTGGGCCATGCCACCGGGCCGCGCCCAGCGGGCCACGCCACCGGGCCGCGCCCAGCGGGCCGGGATGGGCCGCCACCTATGTGGTCTGGGCTAGACCATAGCCCAGCGGTCCGGGCCCACCGAGGCCCAAGCCATCTGGGCCGGACCCGGGCCCATCCGGACCTAGTTTCACCTTTTTGACCATATCTTGAGAATCAAGCGTTCGTTTGACGAACCATCTACGGCACAAAAATCCTTGGATTGACACAGTCCTTTTGGTATACTCCACTTGAGTTTTAGATAAAGTTAGAGTATGGATGGGTTGTATTGACCCTGAATCCAACCGGGCCCTCGGAGCAGAAACGCTAATAACTTACAGACCGGGCGTCCGATTGATGTGTTGTCTGATGCATTGGGTCCCTTATGACATGATAGGCCTTTTAGATATTTCTCCATGGGACTTCGTGGTGTTCAAGGTACGACCGATATCTTGAGGGACAGATTATACGGAAATCGAGTGCACCGGGTGCGAGGAATCTAGTGGCTGGCAGTGAGGCGGAGGTTGGAGACGGATCATACGGAGGTTAGTTACCTATCGACTATGGGTGGGTCAGATCCTGTGTGGGTCATTTCGGGGGTTATTACCTATCGATCCTGTGTGGATCAACACTCATTGATCTTATGTGGTTCATCACATACCGATCATGTGTGGGTCAGATCCTGTGTGGGTCAGCGCTCAGCGATCTTGTGTGGGTCAGTGCATATGGATCATGTGTGGGTTAGATCCTGTGTGGGTTAGTGCTCAGTGATCCTATGTGGGTCAGTGCATATCGATCCTGTGTGGATCAGATCCTGTGTGGGTTAGTAGAGGTTAGTACCTATTGACTCTGGGCGGGTCGGATCCTGTGTGGGTCATTGTAGGGGTTAGTACCTATTGATCCTATGTGGGTCAAACTCCGTATGGTCAGCAGTAGTGCCTCTTGATAGAATAAGATGATCTAGATTTGCGACTAATCATCTGTAATTCTATACTTTACTGAAAAAATGGTTTGAGATGAGACTCTATTTTAACTAATACTTTTACCTTCGTGGTACTATCTTCATGGTGATACATGTGTGATACTTTTACCTTCAAGGTACTATCTTCGTGGTGATACCTGTGTGGTACTTTTACCTTCATGGTATTATCTTCGTGGTGATACTTGTGTGGTACTTTTACCTTTGTGGTAATATCTTCATGGTGATACCTGTGTGGTACTTTTACCTTCGTGGTATTATCTTCATGGTGATACATGTGTGGCACTTTTACCTTTGTGGTACTATCTTCGTGGTGATACATGTGTGGTACTTTTACCTTTGTGGTGTAACCTTTGTGGTGTTACCTATGTGGTACTTTTACCTTCGAGGTGTTACCTTCATGGTGTTACCTTTGTGGTATGCTTCCCTCATGTATGATATGTGTATATCTTGATAACTTAGGTATATGTATGGGAATATACCTAAGTAGAGTTAATGTCTTGCTTTGTGGTTTTCCTTTGTGGAACTTTAGGAGACCTACGGGGTCTCGGGGTCCCTACTGAGTATCATTATACTCACCTCTGCACGGGATTCGCCCGAACCTTATTGTGTTTTGTACAGGTGACGTACAACATTGATCGAGGTTGAGTGAGCTAGGACCGGACGATACTTGGAGGCGGACCATTTGATGTGATGTGACACGAGGACTACTGATCGTGAGTTGTACCTACCCTTCAGGTAGGATCTGTGGTGGACGATCCAGGAGCTGCTTTTCACTTTTCAGTTGTATTTTTACTTTTGAGTTGTACTTGTACTTTCATTTGGTCTTGTATTCCGGCTCTTTTACTTTAAACAATATTTTTACTATAGGAGTTTACTTATTGGTTGCTTCTTTTTGCATTCTACTATGTGTGTATTTACAGGTTTAAAGGCAATGTATTCCCGTTTTAGGGATACGTCTTTCCGGTGCTAGTCGCCAACCCCTGGCCTATGGAAGGCAGGCTTGGGGTAGTCACGGCACGGGCCCTGGGGGATGGTTCATGACAATAATCCCCCTAAAAAGGTTGTGGTGATCCCAACCTCCTATCCTCTCAGTTCAAATCATATTCAAAGTTTCACCGGTATTTCCTGTTGACCGCCTACCTTTGGAAAATAGGATCACACACTAACAATAAACATTGTGGGATAGAATGTAATCGAAACAATGTTCTTGTCTTCCAACATGTGTATTAATCCTTAGACTTTAAGATTATTATTATTATTAGACGTTATTAGTCATTTACTTTGATTTATTGATGAAAATCATGATAATATATGTTCATAGTGAAGTAGGATATGCTTGGTGCATCACGAGTGATATTGAATTAATGAATAATGTGAGAAAGAATTTGTCCCTTCTGTTCTTTAATGGAATTTGATATCTCAAGACCTTTTATGGGAATGAAATAGACTAAATAAATCCATGTACATGGTCTTCTATAGGCAGGTTCATTTTTGAAAATTCAAATAAAGAGACATTGATCACATAGGTTGATGACACTAACATGCAGCATGTTTGATGAGAGATATTGTGGTAAATAGATTATATTACATAGTAAATGTTCATATGAGGTTTTAAGCCATTATAACATTAATTATTTCTCCATGGGTGCCTTGGCATGTTACTAGACAAAAATCTTGGACTTTGGGAAGATATGTCTAATTCCACTGAGAAAATAGGACTATAGGGTCATACACTAAATGTATCCATAACATCAGTTAAATATTAAATATTATTTATAATTTAACATGTTGAATGAATATTATTCTCATTCATAGTTTAATAATTATTTATGTTTGATTGATTTCATATATTTGTTCACTAGTTATTCGAGAGAATATTTGCGAGAAAAATATTTAATTAATATTTGTTTTTTATTTAGTAAATATAATATTTATTTATTTATTAGTAAATAATACAGTTATATTTATTTATTAAATAAATAGTCATTATTCAAGGTCTGATAAATATTGTGGAGGAATGGAGAGACAAGTTTAATGGTTTAATGAGAAATAATATATATTAAATATTATTTGAATAATTTTTAAATAATTTAGTCAATAAATAATATTAAATTAATTCATTGGTTTTGTGTATGTCAATAAATAATATTTTTATTATTATTGACATGGAGTTATGTAGGGATTAATGAAATAATAATGGTGTATGCACAATTTTATTTTCTAACCCTAACATGATTTAAACTCAATTATATTATTTCCAAATCTAATGATAGATGTTTATTTTGGTTGTGCACAATGGAATTCAAAGAATCCTCTCAAGCCCTAGAGATATCCTCTCTAAGAACACTCTCAAGAATGGAGAATGATCCTTTTCTAAAACCCATATAGATTCTAGAATGATCAAAGAGAGCCCTTTGAAGTGATTCTTATGGTGATCATAGACAAATGACACAAGCGTTAGGATCTTTTGTGCTAGCAACAACATCTCTCAGTGGTTTGTGGTGTGCATGTGGATCACCGTTGGAGGAAAATCTACACTTTATTTCTGTGACATAATAAAGGTATGATGTAGAGACTTTAGATTCATAAATGAAGAAAAAAATTCATCATAGGGTAGTTCATTAACTACTTAAATTAATTATAAATCATTATGTGATGGTCATGCGTTTGGTTCTAGCATTCTCATGTAAATTGATCTTTGATTCAATTTAATTGTTCATGATGTTCTTCATCATGTACATATTAGATTAATCATCAATTATGATAAAAATATGAGTTGTTCATGCCCTACCAGGGGGCTTCCATTGTGCCTGGAACCTTCAGATGGCAGGTTTCTATGGTTAAAAACAACTCTTACTCTGTTTCCCACATGAAGATGATATTTTACTTTTACCAATTCCATTTTTCTTCCAAATAGTAAACATCAAAAAATGTATGATACACATATAACATCCAGCATCCATGAAATACAATCAAAATTATTAATATCCCTAACATATACACCTTAATTCCCATGTTTTTTGGTTTCACATTAATTCATTCAATCAAATTGAATGCCTTTATGTTTTCATATTGATTTTAAATTTATAATACATGGAGTCAAATATATGGAATCTTATGCCAAATGAAAAAAACATTAGTAATAGGAAGATTATAATGATGGTTTTTTAAAATTCATAAAATACAATATTTTATATTATCATGAAAATAAGACAATGTGATGAAAATCCAAAAACTGCAAAAATAAGAAGAACAAAAAAATGAGAAAACATGGGGCCAAACATCGATCAGAATAAGAACACAAAAAATAATTTAAGAAAGGGTCCAAACATTGATCAGAAGATAAAAACTAAAGAGAACAAAAAATCATGAAAACAATGTCAAAACATCATGGAAACAAGAATAACCCAATTATAAGAACAAAAAAAATTACGAAAAATGATGAAAGATCGATGAAAAATGAGCAAGGAATAACATACATTCAATTTAAGGTTTGATTCAGTCAAAAGATTAAAATGAGGTGACTAAAAAATAGACCAGAATCCTCTTCATGCCATAGAGGGTCCATTACATTTTTCTAGGCTAAGTTCCACGGGAAATTCGATTGTTATAGTGGAACTTGGTTTAGAAGTTTCATTGGAGCCAAAATTCTGGTGGAACTTGGCCTACAAAATGGGTATTAGATCCAACATGACATGGAGAGGATAATTTTCCCTACAGAATTCGGCTTTTTCAAGATCTTGAACGGTGTGAGCAGGGACAATCTAGGTTAGGATTCTTTTAAAATACGGGGAGGGGTTTTATCAACACTAGTAAAAAACCGCATATAAAATACACATTTATCAGTGTTAAAATGGAAAGTGCTGATAAATATATGAATTATCAGTGCTTTTTTAGCACTGATAAAGCCATAGATTTATTGGTGCTAAAAATACAATGATAAATCACACCTTTATGAGCACTAACAGGTTAGCAATGATAAATGTATCTTTTATCAATGCTTGCTAAAGCACTAAAAAATGTTACTTTTATCAACGCTTCATATAGCACTAATAAATACTAGTGAAAATTAAAAAATGAAAATTTAATTTAAAAATTACGATAAATTATTAATTATATAAAAAATATTAAAAATAACTTTATATTAAATAATAAAAAATATTAAAAATAAATAAATTATAAAAATGTTAAAAATAAATAAACAATATTGTTTATATTAAATATATTAATAAATGTGATGATATTATGATAAATGTATTAATATTAAGATAAATGAATAAATAATATTAACTACGTAGGACACAAAAATACTAGAAATGATTAAATTATATAAATAATATATATTTCAAAAATAATACAAATGAATAAATATTAAAATATAAAAAAATGGTAAAACTGCATCTAAATTAAAGGGATTAAAAATAAATTAAAAATTAAAAATGAATAGATAATAATTGTACAAAATTTTAAATAAAAAATTAAAAAATGAATAACTATTAATTAAGAAAATTACAACCATATTAAAAATATTAAATATTAATAAATAAAAATGTATAAATAAATATTAATAATGAATAGATTATAGAAATATTAAATAAATAAATATTAAAATGGAGAAATTGAAAAGATATTAAAAGTGAATAAGTATTAAAAATTAATAGATAATAATAAATGAATATATATTAAAAATAAATAAATTTTAATAATTAAAAATGAATAAATTACAACAATATTAAAAAATGAATTAATAGTCATAATTATATAAATTAATGAAATATTAAAAATAAAAAAATATTAAAAATAAAAAAAAAATATTAAAAATAAATTTAAAAACAAGAAATTTATAATGAAGTGCCAATTATTAATAAATGAATAATAATTGTATGAAGATTTAAATAAAAATATATTAAAATAAAAATGAATAAATATTAATTACATAAATTACACACATATTAAAAGTATTTAATATTAATATTTAAAAATGTATAAGAAATTATCAAAATTGAATATATTACAAAAACATTAAATGAATAAATTATAGAAAATATTAAAAATGGAGAAATATTAAAAATGAATACATAATATTAAATGAATAAATGTTAAAATGAATAAAATTTTATAATTAAAATTAAATAAATTACAAAAAATATTTAAAAAAATACATTGATTATATCAGTTACAAAAATATTAAAAATAAATAAATATTAAAATAAAAATGAATAAATATTTTAATGTAAATTTAAATGGAAGAGATTCGTAATAAATTACTAATTAAAAATGAATAAATAATAATTGTATAAAGATTTAACTACAAAAAAGTATTAAAATAAATATTATTAAATATTAATTATATAAATTATAAACATGTTATAAATATTAACTACTAACAATTAAAAATGTATGAATAAATATTAAAAATTGAAAAAAAAATACAAAGGTATTAAATGTGTGTGTCTATATAAAATTTCATTAACTGCATTTGAAAAATCAAATGACTTTTCTTGTGTTTGTGTGTGTGTGTGTGTGTGTGTGGATATACATATACTATAATGAACTGTGTCGTATTGAAAAAATAAATGACTTTTCTTATTATATAGTGATATGTTCATATACATATACACAAACATACGCACTACATAAATACACATACATACACATAAACACACACACACACTCACACACGCTTATACATGTATATACACATGCATACATGTGTACATATGTATACACAAACACATGCATACAATTACATACACGTACATGCACATAAATACACATACATAAACATACATATGCATACATACATATACTACAGAAACATACACATACTGCACAAATATACACATATACATACATATATGTACATACACACACGTACATATACACATATACATATACATACATACACACATATATATACATGCATGCACATCCACATATATACAAATGCACATGCACATGCACATACATGTGTTGGGTATTGGGGTCAAAAGTTAAAAATGTAGAATATTTCTCTGGAAGATCCCTCGTGAATTTGGAGTCTGAAACTGGGATGCTCATGCACCCCAACCACTTTATTTAGTCTTCCCTTTATTTGGTTCCATTACTCCAAAGGTCTTCATTCCAAGAAATAAACAAAATTGAACAAGCGACATGAAAAACAAACACGCGTGCTAGCACAAAATACAAAATAATACAAAATAGGATTACATTGTTTAGACTTATTTCCTATATCCATGATAGAACATCAACATCATTATCATTTAACAAGGATAAAAATCTAGGTTACACGAATTACCATCTTCTAGAACTCCACCTAGACCACCAGAAGATGTGCCACCAACATCGTTCGATCGTTGTATCTTCTCGGCCCCTCTTTCTAGTCTCTTCCCTTTCAAGTCTCTACCTCTTCCTTTGGATCTGGTGACTTTGACACTTTGTGTGCACCCAGGTTGGGTTTCTTGAAAGGGTATCCACCTCTGCCTTTATCAAGCCTTGTTAGCGCTCATAAGTCATACTCCAAAAAATGTCATTGTATCCATTTATATAGGCACCAATTCCACATCTCCAATTAATAAAATCAATATTCCTTTTTTTTAACTATTAATATTGAGAATTAACTCTCCATTAATGTTGATAAAACTCCTCTATTAATGTTGAGAAAAATATCTCCATTAAAAAAATTATCTTTCTCTAATAAATGGGTTGGATTCAAATCAATTATGACTTGAGAATTATTTTTGAAAGTTAAGTCCAACAATCTCCCACTCAAAGACTATTTTCATGCTCACACTAATGATAAAACTTATCCATATTCCATTCAAATTTCATCTATAGTGATTATATGGTTCTCAACTTTATACAGCTTTAATCATCCAGGATCTCACTAAAGTATACCCTCCTCAGTCTTTTGGAACCATAATCTAATCATTCCACTGATTGTGAAACTCATCTAAATGCCTTCATGGAAAATCTCTCCAAAGAAATCAATAATGGGTTATCATTCTCTGATTCTATTGATATTACAAACAACAAGTTAGGAAATGCATCTTGTTCATAACATCAATCTATTGGGATTCCATGCATTGACAAAGACTCCACTACTAAGACTTTTCACCATCCAAGATCTTTTTTGTACACATGACTCCACCAACACCATCAAAACCAACCTTCATCTAGAAATTTTAGCTTTTGAAAACTATGATGTAATCAATATAACTAACTCCCACTAAAACTTCCTTCATTGAAATCATGGAAATATGTTCCTTTTCTCCCACTACTTACAATCAGGTTCTAACTCTTCTAGAGCTCACCTTTATCATAGAAGATCCTTCTATTTATCTACTAATCCTCCAAGATATCATTTACATAGAATCAAAAGTTTCAATATACCTTATCCATCCACAATTTCATGTATAATAAAGGCACATAATGAATCTTCCATCGACATGAACTGAATATTGATGACTCCATTTGACATCTTTTTCTAGGAACCTGAGTCATCCATCACCTAACTTCAACTTTTGGAACAATACCTATGTGATTTCTATCACATCCTTATAGTGATTTTTCCTTCTGTAATTTTATTATCCTTTCATCATACTCCAAATTCCACAAAATGAATGGAACATGTCACATGACCTAAGACCAATAATACTTTTGATATTATATCAACACCATTGATATCGCTACTATATTCTAGTGAAATTATTACAGATTCATGATAAACCACTTAACATGAGGAACCCTAGTAGACTTACACCAAGCTCTGACTTCCACAAATAACGGAACATGCCTCATGACTCTTAATAGTCAATCAGACTTCTAATATCCCAAAAACACCTCTGGTACCACTTCAATCTTCCGATAATGTCCTATGAGTCCTTAATAAAAAACTCCACTAGATTTCTTCCACTATGTTCTGAAACCAAAAACTTCAACCAAGTTCTCTACCATGTATTTGGGATCAATTTCAAAAGCATCAAACACAGAACATTTCCCTAGAATATCCCCTACAACTTTGGTGTCAGAAACTGGTAATTTTATGCACCCTAGCCACTGCACTAAGTCATCCCTTCATTTTATTTTGATCATACCAAGGTCTTAATTCTAAGAAACAAACAAAAGTGAACAATAAACACAAAAAGAAAATTTTAATTCAAAAAAAAATAAAAAATAATACATAAAAGGATTATTTGGTTTGCAATTTTTTTATTTATACACAAGATAATGACAATATCTATTTAATTAAATGAGAAGAAACATCTTGGTAACACAAATTACTATCTTTTGGAACTCTAACTAGACCGCTGGAAGATGTTCCACCAACAACGTTCAGTCATTTCATCTTCTAGATCCCTCCTTATGGTCTCTTCCTTGACAGATCTTGACCTACTCCTTTGGATCTAGTTCCTTTGTCACTTTGTGTGTACCTAGGTTGGATTCCTCAAAATTGGATCCACCTCTTCCTTCATCAGGGCTTGCTAGAACTTGTCAGTCGTACTTCAAAAAAAGTTTCATTGCATCCATTTATATAGACACAAAGTATATACCACCAATTAATACAATCAATATTTTTTTCATCCATTAATATTGAGAATTAACTCTCTATTAATGTTGATAAAAATATATCCATTAATAAATTTATATCTCTCTAATAAATGGGCTAGGTACAGATCAATTATGACTTGAGAATTGCTTTCAAAAGTTGAGTACAAAAATCTCTTACTTAAAGACTATTCTCATTCTCGCACCAATATTGATACCTTTCCAGATTCCATTCACTATTTATCTACAGTTTATACATGGTTCACCACTCCATATTGCTTCAATAGTTTAGGATCCCACTGAAGTAGTCCCTCATCAATCTTCTAGAACCATGATTTGATCATTCCAATGACTATGAAACTCATCTAAATGCCTCCTTGAAAATTTTCTCCAAGGAAATCAGGAATGAATTTTCATCCTATAATTTTTTTGAAATGCAAAACAATAAGTTGTGTTGTACAATGTGTCCATAGAATTTCTCTATAGAACTTCCATGCATTTTTGAAGACTCCACTACCAAGATTTCTCGCCAACCAAGATCTTTTTGGTGCACCTAAATTCAGCGACACCATCGAAACCAACCACCATCCGGTAATAATAGCTTCTGGAAATTATAATGTCATCAGCATGAAAAACACCCACTGAAACTTCCTTCAGTGAAATCATGGAAACAAGGTCCTTTTATCCCATTTCTTCCAGCATGGTTTCAAATCTTTGAGGGGATAACTTTATCATATAATTTCCTTCCATTTCTATGTCAATCCTCTAAAATATTTTTGACCTATATTTGAAAGCTTAAATCGCCCTTCTCCACCAGAAATGTAATGTAGAATAGGGTAACCAGTTGAATCTTCCATTAACATGAACTAAAAACTAATGACTTCATATAACATCTACTTTTAGGAACCTGAGTGGTTTATCACCTAACTTCAACTTTCCGAACAATCCTTTTTTCGTGTTGTCATGGTATTTTAGTTATTTTTCCTTATGGAATTTTAGTATCCTTCCACCAAGATTTAAATGACACAAAATAAATAGAACATGTCCCATGACACCTATGTCCAAGATGAATTTTTATATTATAGTAATACTACTGATATACACTACTGAAAATTACCTTTATCCCAACAGATATATACTCACAGTTTAGATAAACCATGGGTATAGATTTTCTACCCAAGCATATACCCATAGTTTTAAAAAAATCATTGGTATAGGTTGATCTATACCAATGGTTTTTTTAAAACCATGGGTATATCCCTTTAGATAGGGAGGCTCGCTCAGGCTTCTCCTCCCCTCCTCCTTATTTTAACCTTAATCTATCTCATATGTCCTCATGTCCCCCGTCCCCTCAGGAGATTTTGGCCTCCTACCCCCCCCCCCTTCAATCGTATTTGGCATACACCCTCCCCTCCTTAGGTGATTTTTTCCTCCCCCTCACCTTCTCAAGAAAATTTAGCATCCCCCCAGGTGACATTTCACTCATCGGTGGGTGTTCTTCCTCTATTTGTGGCAATTTTTTTTGTTGCGATCTTTGAGAGGTAATATTTTCTTCACTCCTCTTATTTCTTATCTTGTCTTCCACAATTTTCATGGGATTGAGTCACTTTTAAATATATACTTTGAGTATACATGTGTATTTTTACTTTTTTTTTATATTTTAAAAATTAATTTGTTTTCACTCTAGATTTTTTTAAGTGTTTTACATTACAGAGGCACAATTTTCTATTTTAGTTTATGTATTTTGTGGGGAAAAAGTTTCACAATGGTTTATTTTATCACTCAATACAAGTTTTTAACCACTAGGTATTAGGTTAGTGTGCCTTAGCTTATATGAGAACCTATTTTAAGTTTCAATACTTAGGTCACCTAACTCATTTATTACAGTTAGGACCAATTTAGCTTGTGAATGTACCTGATAATGGAGATTTTAAAATTTAGAGATCAAATGGAACTCATATGTTGAAGGTTATTATGTGGAATTTACATAAATATATATCTTTTTCTCTTCCTTTATTCCATTCCATCTATGTTATATGTTTTGTGTTGAAAAATAAAAAAAAAATAAAAATTGTAAATTAATTTAATGATTAAATTTATGAAATAAAATTATATGTTTTATTAACTAAAGTACTTCATTTATTCTTATAAATTCAATTTTTTTATATTATTAGTTCATTAATAATGGTTTCAACATTGAATAATATTTTCCAAAATGTGTTGTATAAGAGTATTTCCTTTATAATTAGAGACATTTGACATAGAAGTGACTCAAAAATAAGAACATGGGGATAGTTTTTAATAAAATGAACATTCTTGATAAAATCTATAAATAATGATGGATATCCATTTCCATGGGGTCATATATTTTAATTTTTATTTGAGGGGGAATCACTAGATAAGTAGTCAGATTCTTCCCACTAGGTACCCAGTATTCCCATGTCTAATTCCTTTTAAATTTAGACACTTTGTTTATTTTGTTTCATTTATTTTACCTCAAATTTGGGTTTCCTTCATCCCTCATTTCACTTTTTAATTATCACAAGTGGGGTAAGCTCTTATTTTGACCACCTTCTCCCTCATTTTGATCTCTTATATTCAAGGTGTTTTATAGTTGTTCACTTTCACTGATTCACATTATATCCTTTATTAATTTTTTATTTTTCTCCCAATATTCTAATTTTTATATGATTATTATTATATAAATTTAATTATATATATATATATATAAATAACCAATTAAATATAATAATTATGAATAAATAATTTATTTATTTGACTAAAAATCACAAAAAATTAAGATCAATAATAATAATATTTTTCATATATTAAATAAATATTAATAATATTTTTGAAAAAAGTTAATAATTGAATAAAAAAATATAAAAAATAATTAAATATAATGATTAGTTTACCCTTACTTATCTTTAGTTTTACCCTTTGTTTTACCCTTAATTAACTTTTTTACCCTTACTCAGCTTTAGTTTACCCCTAATTAACTTTATTTTACCCTTACTTAGATTTAGTTTACCCTTACTTAGCTTTAGTTTTACCTTTACTTAACTTTAGTTTACCCTTACTTAACTTTTTTTCACCCTTACTTAACTTTAGTTTACCATTACTTAACTTTAGGTTTCCCTTACTTAACTATAGTTTACCCTTATCTTTGTTTTAGCCTTAATTATATTTTTTTTACCTCTTACTTACCTTCAGTTTACCCTTACTTACCTTATTTTAACCTTAATTAGCTTTAGTTTACCTTTACTTACCCTTTTTTTACTCTTACTTAACTTTATTTTACCCTTACTTAAATTTTTTTATCCTTACTTAACTTTATTTTCCCTTAATTAACTTTAGTTCACCCTTAGTTAACTTTATCCCACCCTTACTTAACTTTAGTTTACCCTTACTTTGTTTTAGTTTACCCTTATTTAACTTTGTTTTACTCATACTTAATTTTTTTTTACCCTTATTTTACTTTAGTTTACCCTCACTTAGTGTTCATTGATTTCCTCTACACTATAATTTTAATTTGTATTTGAATTTGGATATCATTGTAATTATGGTTTACATTATTGATTGGAACATAACTTTTTTCCCCTATAATAGAATGGATAGAATCTATATGTATCATACCAATCATATTTCAACTGAGTTTTAAGATAATTTGGAAACATTTTTAGATTTTTCACTTAACGATGCTTCATATGGAGGTCGTATACAATGTCCATGTTATAATTGTGTTGGAAGACCATGGTTAAGCTGGAAAGAAGTTAGATAGTATATAACTAAATCTGGATTTAAAACAAACTATTGTGTTTGGTATCACAATAAAGAGATGACACAGTCTTCTACTATTCATGAATGGAAAGAAAGAAGTGGTATAGAGAATTTAATATTTGATAGGTTTCCATTTTTGCATCATCATGAGAGAGATAGTATTCCAGTGTAAGAAAACAATGATATCAATACACATGAGTAAAATACTAAATATGATGATATTTAGAGAGTAAAAAATTTAATGGATGATGCTAGAAATCCTGTATATCAAGAATGTACTAAAATGAAAAAGTTATAATTTTTAATGTGGTTATATCATGTAGAAAACAATGTATGGAATTTATAATACCATCATGTATTATATTCTTAATTTTTAAATAACTTGCTTCCTTATGGTGAAGATATTCCCTCAAATCATTAAAAGACATGGAAGTTAATTAAGTCGTTCGGATTTTCTACTAATAAAATTCATGCTTGTCAGAAAGATTGCAGTTTATTTTGAGAGGAAACAAATAACCTTAATAACTATAAATAATTTGGTACATATATATGAAAGTAAAATATAGATGTAACACTATCTCGTGTTCTAGAGAAAGTCATGTGACGCCTTCCATTGATTCACAGGATTCAAAATCTATTCATGTATGATGAAATCTCATCCAATATTCAATTTCATGATGTTGAGAGAATTAAAGTTAATGGTGAGTTGGTTAATATTATAGATGGATTATCATGGTGGGAATTTGATGCACAACATCCCAATTTTTCAGCTGAGGTGTGTAATATCAGGTTGGTTCTATCCTGTGATGGTTTTAATCTGCTTGGTTAGATGCTTACTGCTCATAGAACATGGCCAATTTTTATTCATGTTTATAATATTCCTTCGTGTATGTGTATGAAAAAACCTTTCACTTTCTTGTTATCTGGACCTTTTGATCCTGGAAATTATATATACATTTACTTTTAGCCTTTAATAATAGAGTTGAAGTAGCTTTGGGATATGGGTGTGGCTTCTTCAAAAAATATATTTCAGATGTGTGTTTCCCTTCTATAGACTATAAATGATTTCCCTTCTTATGTAATGATTTATGGGTGAATCATGAAGGGAAAAATATCATGTCCTATTTTTATGAAGAATACACAATCGATAAGGCTGAAATACCATTGTAGTTTCAATTTCATGGGGGCATCAACGATTATTTCCAATGGATAATTATTACAAGAAGAATCATCAGAGGTTTGATAATACCGTTGATACTAAATAGCCACCACAACGTATGTTAGGAACTAATGTTCTTAATTAATTGAAAGATTTTAATTTTTCATTAGGGAATTTCATATGAAATATAAAAATAGGAAAAATGTTGACACTGAAGCCACTTACAATTGAAAAAAGAGAAGTATCTTTTTTGAGTTTCCATATTGGTTTATCGATTTATTACATCATTTTTTAGATGTAATTCACATTGATAAAAAATATATGTGAAATGTTGATTTCAATTCTTCTAAATATCAAGGGGAAGACCAAATATGACTTCCAATCTCATCGATACTTGTTGGATTGGGGTATTCAACCAAAACTGCATCCTATGTGTATCGGTGAAAACAAATGGAAGGTTTATTGTGCTTCTTATGTAATGAAAATTTTCCATTAGGCCTATAGTCCAATTGTCCATTAGGCCTATAGTTCAATTGGATTAAATTTTCATTCATTTAAAAGTTATTCCCTTTTATTATTATTCAATATTATAAAATTTTTATATTGTGAAAATGTGTATACTAATCAATTTCATTTGTATCAAAATGTATTGGGCATCTAAGGTCGTGTACCTCAAGAAAAATTATTTTTATCAAGTAGGAAGAAAGAGGATGGAAGTTCAGTAAATGAAAAAACACAAGAAAATATTGTAAGTTTTTATTTATATTTCAAATATTTATACAAAATTCATAATTAAATATCTTGTTTATATTTTTAACAGTCTGCCTTGGAGTCCCTCGATGATAAAGAAGATGAAAACTTCAGGTCAAATGATTATTTGAGTCAGGTATTAGGTGATGAGATTCAGGGGATAGTTTGATATTGACTCGGGAAAAACATCATCCCCACTAGGTATTGGTCTTAATTTGGATCCTATCAAGCATATCATACCACTAATCTACAAAGCACTCATGCAGAAGTAGCTGAGGCCAAAAAAATATCCTTACAAGAGTGTGAAATAAGTAAATTGGTCACTGAACACTTCCCGAAATCTTTGTTAGTTATAATTCAATCACTTACATTAGAGGCTGCTACTACTATTGGTTCATATATAGATTCCATGTGCTCTTTAAATTATGGCCCAAGTGATGCCAATGAGGGTCCTAGTGGTGGTTGAGCTGATGGTGGTGGAGATGATGATGATGCTTCGGGTGATGATTTTAGTGATGAGGATGTTTTTTATGGTGATGAGGCTAAGGATGTTAATGATGTGGGAGATATTGATCCCCTCCATTTTTGAATTAGTAGTAAATAGACATGTGGATATTTTTTAATGACTTAAATTGTTTGGTTGTATGGATGTATACGTATCTTATAGTATTTTAAATGGTTTTAAAAGTGGTTGGTTGAATGATAAATATAAAATATTTGTATTTCATTGAATGTATAATGTGTTCTTTATTTTATTTATAGGTTTAGGGGATGGAAAAGATGTTATTTATGCCTAATGGGGACAACTACCTATAACCACGGTTTAGAGAACCATGGGTATAGATACAATGATGGGAAAAGCTATGCCCAAAGTTTTGAAAATCGTGGGTATGATGATAACCTCTTGGGATATACCCACGGTTTCTATAGAAACTGTGGGTATAGCTCTATACCAATACCTCCCAATTCCATGGTTCCTAAAACCATGGGTATGGGATATACCCAATAGTATTCCACTAATATCTCACTATCACAAACAACTAAACATGTCGCATGAATCATTTTGGTCAATTAGACTTTTGATATCCTAGAAACACCTCTAGAACCACCTATGTCTTCTAATAATATCCTATGGGTCCTTTAAAAAGTGCTTCATCAGATCTTTTCCATCAAGTTATGTAACTAAACACTTCAAACAAGGCTATAATACAACATGTTTGGGATCAGGGTTGGAAGAAAAAAATATGGAACATTGCTTTGAAAGATTCCTTGTGACTTTGGTTTCTGAAATTGGTAAGTTTAGGCATCCCATACACCACACCAATTCATCTCTTTATCGGGTTCTTGTCCTCACAAGGTCTTCATTCCAAGAAACAAATAAAATAATACAAGAAACATGAAAAACAAACACACATGAAATCACAAAGTAAAAAATAATGAACAACAAGATTATGTGGTTTGAATTTTCATCCTATATCCATGGGAGAATGATAACATCACTTTCATTCAATGAGGATAATCATATAGGTTACATGAATCACCATCTTCTAGAACTCTATCTAAACCACTGAAATATATGCCACCAACATCATTTGGTCATTTCATCTATTGGATCCCTCTTTCTAGTCCTCCCTTGTCGGTCTCAACCTCTACCTATGAATCTAGTGCCTTTGGAACTTTTTGTGTTCCCAAGTTAGCTTTCCCAAAAGGGGATCCACCTCCACCTTTGTCAAGTCTTTTCTACACTCGTAAGTCATGCTATAAAAAATATAACTACATCCATTTATATAGACACCAATTCCTTGTATCCAATTAATGAAGTAAACATTTATTTTTCTATCCATTAATATTGATAATTAACTCTCCATTTGAGTTGAGATAAATCCTATATTAATGTTGAGAAAAATCTCTCCATTAATAAATTTCTCTCTCTTTAATAAATGGGTTGGACCCAAATCAATCCCAAATTGAGAATTTTTTTCACAAGTTGAGTCTAACAATATCCCACTTGGAGATTATTCTCATGATCATGCCAGTGTTAAAACTTGTCCATCTTCCATTCACTATTAATCTACAGTGCCTATATAGTTCTCCACTCTATGATGCTTCGACTGATTGTGAATATCATCTAAATACCTTCATGGAAATTTTCTCTAAAGAAATAAGGAATTAGTTTTCATCCTCTAATTTTTTTAAAATTATAAATAATAAGTTTTGTTATACATCATGTATATGGTATCAATCCATCCTACTTACATGTGTTTCTCAAGACTCTACTACCGATCATTCACACCCCCAAGAGCATTTTGGTGAACTGAACTCTAGCGACACTATCAGAAACAAGCTCTATCCAGTAACCATAGATTCCGGAAAGTCTGATTTCATTAGTATGAAAAACTCCCACCAAAACTTCCTCTAGTGTAACCATGGAAATGGGTTCCTTTGGTCCCACTACTTCTAGCTTAGTTCCAACTCTCTAAGATCCCACCTTCATTATAGAATGTCCTTAAATTTCTCTACTGATACTCCAAAAGATCATTTCCATGGAGTTGAAAATTTCAAGCTCCCTTCTCCATCTCCAATGTCATGTAGAATAGGGTCACCATCCAAATCTTCCATCAACAAGAACAAAAAACTAGAAGCGTCATCTGATTTCTCCTTCTAGTAACTTGATTCATCTATCACCTAACTTCAACTTCTAGAGCATTCCCCATGTGCTTATTTTCAGGGTTGTATAGTTATTTTTCCTTCTATAATTTTAGTGGCATTACACCAAGCTACAAATACCACTAAATGAATGGAACATACTACATGCCACCTATATCCAAGGAAGACTTTTGATATTCCAACAACATTGTTGATACCACCGCTATCTTCCAATGGCATTCTTCCAGATGAATGACAGTTCACATAACCTAATGAACCCCAATAGTCTTCCAAAAATATATGATTATTACTAACAAAAAACATGTCTCATGACTCATGTTGGTCAATAAAACTTTCAATATCTCAGGAACACCTCTGGTACCACCACTATATTCGGGTAATATCTATTGAGTCCTTAACAAACTGCTCCACCAGATGTCTTCCACCATGTTCTATAACCAAACACTTGAACCAAGTGCTCTGATACCATGCTTTTAGGATTGGGGATGGGAGAAAAAAATGTATAACATTGCTTCAAAAGATCCCCTATGACTTTGGTGTTCAAAACTGGGAAGTTTAGGAACTCCATCCACTACACGGAGTCATCCCTTCATCTAGTTCCAATCCACCCAAGGTCTTTATTCTAAGCAATGAAAAAAATTGAACAAGCAATATGATAACCAAACACGCATGAAATCACAAAGTGAAAAACAATGCACAATGGGATTATGTGGTTAAGAATTTCATCCTATATCCACTGGTGAACAACATAATCAATTTCATTCAATGAGGAGAAAAATTTAGGTTACATGAATTACCATCTTTTAGAACTCAGCATAGACCATCGAAAGATATAACACTAACATTGTTTGGTCATTTCATCTTTTGGATCCCTTATTATGGTCCCTGGCCTAGGTCTCAACCTCCGCATTTAGCTATGGTGCCTCAATCACTTTGTGTGCACCAAGGTTTCCTTCCCTAGAAGGGGATCCACCTTCTCCATTTTCATCCCTTGTTAGCACTTATTAGTCGTACTCCAAAAAAAATTCAACACATCCATTTTTATAAATTCCAAGTCCATATCTACAATTAATACAATCATTATTCCTTTTTTCATCCATTAATATTGAGAATTAAGTATCTATTAATTTTGAGAGAAACTCCTCTATTAATGTTGAGAAAAATATCTCCATTAATAAATTTCTCTCTCTTCAATAAATGGGCTAGACCAAAATCAATTATAACTTGATAATTTTTTTCATAATTTGAGTCGAAAAACATATACATACATACACATACATACATATACATGCACATACACACACATACAAATATATATATATACATACACATACATATAAACATACACATACAAAAATATACATTTATATGCACACACATAAACACACACACACACACACAACACATATATACACATACACCATATAAAAACTCATACAAACACATACATACATGTACATACGAATGTAAACATACATCCACATGCATACACATACATAAAAATATATGTTTATATTTTAAATTTTTCAATATGAATATAAATATATAAATTTAAATAGTTGTATTTAAATAAATATATATTCATTTGTATATTTATAAATTTGTTTAAATAAAATATTAAAATATTATATTTATATATACATTTTGTAATTAATGTATATAATTAAATTTTTAGACATTTTTATTGATTATAAAAAATCGATATTTTTTTATATATAGAATTTTGAAAATAAGATTGATAATATATTTTTATTATAATATAGTCATATAAATCACATTTATATATTATATTTACACATATATACTTATTTTTAGATAAATAATATTTAAAAATATATAGATATTTATAAATGAATTAAATTGTTCACAGTGCTCTTTATCAATGCTAATTCAAATGCCGATAAATGGAACCTTTATTATAGTTAAAATAAGTTCTAATAAAGGTTCCATTTATCAATACTTTTTGTTAGTACTGATAAAGGACCCTCCTTTGTTAGCGTTTTTTTTTCAGAACCAATAAATTGAAGTGCTAAATATAGAAGAATTTGAAGTAGTGATTCTAATAGGTTTATTAACACTTAATCATGGAAACATGATTGAATTAGAAACCATATGCCCAAGATATCCATGCTATGATGAATTGAAAACATTAACGATAAATAAATGACACTATAAACATGTGTACCTTTAACTGAATAAACCATTTCATCATATTCTCCATTACCAAAAGGGATTGAGGGGGATCACTAGAGTGGCAGATGAGAGTCTCCCACCACCAAAGGTATCCATAGGTTGTGCCTGAATCATCCATAATACAAATGAAACTTCTCTTCTATTCACGATTTTCTAGCATCTTATATTCAAAGAAGGGATAGAGGAGAGTTAAGGGTTATGTATTTTTTACCTTGCATATTTAATTTGCATACCCAATTCCATCTCATGGAAGTGGCCTTTTATAAGGCCCTTGGTGAGGTACCTTGAGCGTTCATATATTAACTCATGTGCTACAATGCATGAGTTAATGTAGGTTTTGAACACAGTGGAAGTGCCTATGTGTCATGGAAAACTCAGCTTTTTATTCTCAATTTACAAGTAATCATTGTTGTAAATGAAGAATGACATCATGACTAATAGTTTTAATTTTCATATTACTTAACTTGAATTTCGGAAGCAGAAGAGGAGGATCTTAACATGGAATTTATATTTTATTTATAGGTAGATCTAGAATTACCTAAACTTTTAATTCATTATTCATTGATGATCTGGTTGACTTGAACTCATCATACTTTCATTTATTTATAGGATCCAAGTGTAAAATCTCTCTAGTAGTGACCACACGTGCACCACAATCTATGAACATCATCGTAGAATCGTCGAGTACCAGAATAGATGATCTCGAACACTTGCATAATTTGTGATTGATCACAGTATAATTCTCTTGCATAATTTGTGGTGTTCTATCAATTTATTGAGATAAGAGGAGGAGATAGCACACTTCATATCTCTATAACTCTCTCTAGGGATTGAGAGAGATTATCTATATCTGTTGTGCACAATAAGTGTGTTTATGGAAAGTAATACAATTATATATTTATTATGGAATATTTAGGGTTAGTAACTTGAAAAAAATCCACTATCATATTTCTTAATTATTAGTTAAACTAATGTATTCATAATAATATAATTATTATTCACTTGACATGTGCATCACCTAAGAATAAATAAATAAATTTCATTTATATTATTTCTAATCAGACCATTAAACCCAGTCTAATTATCCTCCTCAACATTTACCGAAACTTGAATAGTGACTATATATTTAACAAATAAATATAAATTCATTATTCATATATAAATATAATAAATATTATATCTTCCAAACCTTGGAAATAAAAATTTATTATTACTATTTAACTCATGTATTCTTTTGAATAACTTGTGATTAAATCTTTATTATCAACCAAACTAGAATAATTATTAAACCATAAAGCAAGAATAATATATTGGGCATAAAAATGTTGATACAAAAATTTATCATTGATTTATCATTTATTTTTATTCTATAAAACACCTTAATTTATTTTACTAATAAAATTACATTGAGTGTATTTCATGTTTATATTTAATTAAATAATTATTTTAATTTTCATGAAATTATGGAAGCATTAGTTTTGTAATACTCAAAGTATTATAGAAAATTTAAAGAAGTATGGAATTATTGTTTAGAAAGTGATGTTATACCCTAACATTGATATCCAACCCCGTATTTGGAACACCACATATAAGATGAACATTATGATCAAGAACCCAATTTTTGATAAGGAACCTCACATTTGAGTACCTAACATTTGGTATTACCTAACATAAGAAACCTCACATTAGTATAATACTCCACATTCTAGAGATCTACATTTAGTATCAATTGTACACTATCAACCATACTTTTGGAATCATTCTCATACTGAGCAAGCCCAAATTGAAACAATCATCTGTAGGATTTGAATTTTTAATTATTCTGAGATTTATGCTATGATTTCGATAGAGTAAATATCTCGATAAAGTGATTGAAATTCCATTTCATAAGATCTTTATTAATGGATTAATTTATTTTGTTTTCTAAGGGAAGTTATATTTTTCCATGGCAGTTTAAATTTAAATTTTAAAACCCATAATTAAATCAGACTGTTTATTTAATTTAAATTTTAAAACCCATAATTAAATTCCATTTCATTTTGAAATCATGATTTATTTGGTGAAATTTTCAAATATGTTTTACCATAATTAAATTAGACTGCTTATTTAATTCTCAAATGGATATATCTATAGGGAAATTGATATTTTTTTCTAATGATCTATTTTCACTAAATCTCATTAAAAATATAAATTTCTATCTCAAAAACTATGTTGGATCCTTCTTGTTATAGAAGAGAATATCCTTTTTGTTGCAACTATTTATTCTTATATGTTATTTATTTGCTATAGTTCATTAAAGATTTATAATAATACACTTTGGAGACATACATTTTATAGTTTTTGTTGTGTGTTCGTCCAGATACTGTAAAAGTTATTCTTATTACTTATATGTTATCTGAATATATTCTCTATAATAAGTTTAGATATTCTTTGTAAGGACAATGCTTTGAAGTTAGTCATTTATTCCTCTAAATATATCTTTATTATTCAGTTGCATCATTTTCATCTGAATGATTTTAAAGAGAATTTATCCAGCCAAAGACAATCTATTTTGGTTCTGAACACTTGGGTATTGAGTGTTTCAATGGATACTATTAGTCATATTTTAAAGCCTTGTAAAATCTATTGTAATAATTTTTAGTTTCTTACACTCAACCATTTATATCCCTTGGAAAAGTATTTACTAATGAAAATCACCAAGATCATAGAGAGAGTGTTGGTGGAGTGGACTAGGGAATATTTGTGCCCCAAACCACTATAAAATTATTGTATCTTCTTCTTTTGATTTTTATTTCATATTCTGTTAAAGAAAAGGGAACAACGTCTCTTTCCAAGTTACAAAGGAGGATCAGTTCTAAAATTTTCAAGTGTTTTTAAAAGGACACAATTCACCCCCGCTATGTCTTTATCATCATTCCAACATTAAAATTGTTATCAAAGGGAAGGATCTATTTCTAGAAATATTTGAATATATATTGTTGTTTCTACCTTATACTAACAAATGTTATCCAGGAAGTGCTCTATTGAAGATTTATTTTAGCTCTAGAAATATTGAGTTAAATATATAGATAAAGAAAGATATAAATGGATAACCTCAAATAAGGTATGTCCAATATGAAGGCTATATATTTTAATAGTGATAATTATGGATTTTGGAAAGCTAATCTAGTTATATATTTGAAGAATCTTGATTTGAAAGTTTATTTGAAGGTTTTCAAGCTGTATTAAAATCCCAAGGATGAACCAGAAAAATTGGAAGATACCAAAGAATGTGAATATAACCTAAATTCAAGAGTTTTGAATTTTATTATTTGTAGACTTGTAAGATATGAATTCAACCATATCTCGCAATGTTCTACTACTTATGAAATGTGGCAGACAATCGATTTTTCTTATGAAGGGACTGATAATGTCAGGTAATTGAGATACAGTACTGCTAAATTGAAGTTTGATAATTTTAAAATGTATTAATGTGAAAGTATCACCTAGATGAATAAAAGATTTAAAAAAATAATCAATGGTTTTAATACTCTCATAACACCTGTGCTTAAACGAGATCAATATTTGAAAGTTTTTAGTGTCTTATCTACTAGATGAAAAATTATTTCATCTACAATTAGACAATCAAATCCTGTTAAATAATTATAGATGGAGTAATTGATTAGTACCTTTATTATTTATAAAGTTAAGATTCAAGTATATGTTTAGGATCATAGAATGATAAAAAATGAAAACATAGCTCTCAAAGTTTCTATTCCCAAAGTTTAAGAGAATTAAAAAGAGGATATTATATTCTTTGATGATTTAAGGTGTTCAAATTCAGGAGTGGAACTTGCTAAACTAGCTATAATATTCAAAAAGTTTTATAAAAAAAAGAATAATTTTTTAAGAAACCATTTAACAACTATAAGAAAAGTGATCACAATCTCAAAGAAATCAAATGATATGAATGTAATAAAGGGACATATCAAACTTGATTGTACACTACTGGAGGAAAGGAGAAAATTGAGAAGTAAAATAAGATTCAAATGAAAGATAATTATAGGAGAAAGTAGGAGAAATCCATTAAGGCTAATTGGAGTGTATATAAATATTCCAGTAGTTCCTCAAGTTCTGAATCTGAGTAAGAATAATCAAATAATAAAGAAAATATGTGATTTAGGCTAAATAAGATAAGGTAAAATATTATTATTCTTTTATTTCTGATTTTGATTTTGAAAACTACTCTAATGATAAATTAGTTTAATATTGTTCTATTATATAATAAAAATATGAATATATAAATAAAAGGCATTAATATCTTAATAATATTCATAATTTTGACCTAAGCGAGAAAGATACTATGCTAAAATATCAATTAGAATTGAAAAAAATAGATATTTTTCAAGTTTTACTAAATATAAAAGTAAAATTAAAGAATTAATTGTAGAAATAGAATCGTTAAAAATTGTTTCTAGTGTGTTTACTAGAGGAGAAGGGACTTTAAATTAGATTTTTGGAAATTATATGATTAGAAAAGAAAAATGTGGAATTGGTAGTAATGGTGAAAAACCTAAACTTTATAGAAATTATTTTTTCCTAGTTCAAAAAATCATAACATGTCTTCTTGGATAGATTTATGTCATGTTACACTGGTAATAATTTTCTCTTGAATTATTCTATCTTTTATTTTTTAATATCTTATTATCATATATACTTTGACTTGGTCTAAGAAACCCATTAGATCTACCTCAATTGATCTCATTCCCTAGAATGTAGGCTTCTACTTTAATTCAATCTCTAGAAAGTTTATTTCATTATTTTATTAACTAAGTGTAATACTAATAGATTTTTTCCATATTTTATCAAACATATTTTACTTGGAAAATTATGATGATCCCACAAACCTCTTGTAGACACATGGAAAAAATTTATTTCAAATGAATATTCTATGATCTTATTACTTAATTCAATCCAAAAATGTATTTTAGTAACTTTCATACCTTATTAGAATTATTTAGTTTCACCATATCTTTCTAGTTTTGTCATATAAACACCTCCCATGATTGGTGTTCTCTACATCCAACACTCAAAAAACAATCATAAAAAGTAGCTATGATAAGTAAAATTATAATATAATGGTAATGATGACTTGGTATAACCAATTGAGCCTTATTTGTACCATTATTGTGCCACCCATTTATAGTCTCACTTGAATACCCACTATAATATTCAAAATAATAATCCCCTATATATTATTGAATTTTAATTGAACTTTTCAATCTTAGCTTGTTTTCATTTATTTCTCACTTGTAAGATTAATTATTCTCAATGAATAAGGTATCACCATCCATGGTGAATATAAAAAAACCACCATGGTTTTATCCTTCATATTCAGTATGTGTCTCTGGAGTATTATTTTTTCGCAATCTCTTGTGGAACTTTCTCCTATGCCTGCTAATTATGCATTTCCAACATTGACTAAATCCAAGTCAATCTTGATCCTGATATCTCAAATAGCGATGTTCACCATTTTATATAAATATATTCCACTTGAATATAACTTTTATATCTGATGGATTTCTACAATATCCTTATAAAACTTTAGGATAATTACTTTTATGCACATTGTGTTTTGCTTGATGCAAGTTTGTTTATATCTGTAATAAAAAATTTGTATCTAAACACATTTTCTTATGACACGATGAATTTAAATTATACTAAAACTCATATGATATCCATTTTCCATTATATTTTCCATATGGTTATGGGATAACACCTCTATTTTCTAAGCATGTCTTGAAAAATAATAGAAGTGTTTACAATGCATATAAGTTTCAACATTGATTATTTTTTACTTACATCATGAATCTAATGTGTATAAGTAGATGTGTGTTTAGGTGTAATGGCCCGGACCTCTCCGATCCATTCCTTTGTGAAAATGTGGGGCTAGAGGTGTTTCGGGAAATCAAGGTGACTTGGGGGTGCGTTTGGGTGGACCTTTAAGGAAAACTAAAGGGGTAATGGCCTTCGCACGGGAGGTGCACGGTTTGTCAAACTGTGCATCCAAACCATGCGAGGTTAGTGTTGGAGGCATTAGCCTTCGTATGGGAGGCGCACAGTTAGGACAAAATGTGTGGCCTAACCATGTGAGGATTTTTGTCGAGGCAGAATCTAACACACGGTTAGCGCACTGTTTGTTAAACCGTGCGGACTAACCGTGCGGGCACTTAAAGTTAGTTTCTAAAATTGTGGATCTAACTTTTTTTTCCTTTAATCACCTCTTTTAAGCCCCTAATTAGCCATAACTCGGTATTACCTTTCCTTGGAGGTAGAAGAACCTCTCCCAAGCATTTTGGAGGCGATATGGAGGCTTCTCTTCGCGAATCGAAGCCGGTTTCTCGAGGTATGTGATCCTTTTGTTTGGTTTCTTAGATCTACTCCTCCTCTTCTCTCAGGATCTTAGATCTACACCCATTATGGGTAGATCTAAGTGTGTGTATGTCGTTTATGATGAGTCTTGGTCTTGATCTTTCTAGGAGGAGAGATCTAAGGTGGGGTTTCGGAGAATCGACCTGGGTTCCTTGAGTGTTCCTTGACCGTTGTGGTTTCCATCAAAAACCTTTGAGGTAGGGATTTTACTTTGTCTCTCTAATTTGTGAATCATGTGGGATGGTTGTCCTCTTGCTTTCGTGAGATATGTTTGAAAAATAAAGAAAGATAATAACTGGTTAAATAATGGGTAAGGGGACTTTGTTATGTTTATCTTTGTTTATCCTATTGTTATGTTATGAATTGAATAAGATTATGCCTACTGAAAATCATGGTCGTTGGGGGCCTTTTCTTGAGAAATTAAATGTTGTCATATCTTTCTAGACCGTTTTTTGGATGGAAACTTTGTGGAATATGGAAATTGGTTAATCACGTAAAGTTAGATGATTAAAATATGGAACCCTTGTGTGATCACCTCAGTTGAACAAAATGGAATAATGAACATGTGGGTGTTGGTTTGGTTACGTGGTGTGTGAAAGGGGGGTGAATCCTGGGTTTTTACAAGTAAGATGGGCAGCGGGGCTGCGGTAAACGATATTAAAGGGGAAATGATGTGGCACGAGCCTTGTTTTGTGATACGATTGTGGAGATGTTGTTATAATGGCAGCAGGGCTGCAGTAATGGGTTGTGAGGTTAAAAGAAAGTGGAATGTTGATAAATGAACTGTGGGGAACGATAATGAATTAAATGCGGGAATAATCAATGGGGTCTGATTGATGATAAAAAGGTTGGTTTTTG
Organism: Viscum album; assembly: GCA_963277665.1. NCBI lineage: Eukaryota > Viridiplantae > Streptophyta > Magnoliopsida > Santalales > Viscaceae > Viscum > Viscum album. The sequence goes on from OY728150.1 coordinate 123,785,635, forward strand.
TTGCTTGTGTTTTATCTAACTTGATTTGTGGTTGGTAGGGATATGGTTTACGAACGTTTGATATGGTTGGTTGTGGTTTTTTCCCAGTAGTTAAGGAACTAACAAACTAATATTGTTGGAATGTGAAAACCTAAATGGGGTTGGGATTTTTTGTTGTATGAATGCTTCGTAGTAGCAGTGTCGAGGCACGTGCTCAGTTTCTCTGTTTAGAATTCATAGGATGGGTTGTGTGTTTGGTATACATATATGTATCTTTGTGTTTTGTCGCACCCCACCCATGTTGAGCACTTAGTGTCGAACACTCCCATTTCATGGGAGAGGGTGTTTTCCCCTTAGTTACTAGCTCCTTATTTCTCCTTCTTCCATAGGCTTTGATGGCTTGAGGCGACCTTACACCCAAGACTCTTCGGGTAGGTTTCATTTGGGGTGGCTTTAGCCCAAGACTCTTTGGGCAGGTTTACTGTTCCCAAGAATCTTCGGGATGAGGCCTAGGTGTGTTCGGGCAGGGATGTGATTGTGGTGGTGAGGCCCAGGTGTGTGCGGGCAGGATATGTGGTTGTGAGGCCCAGGTGTGTGTGGGTGGGATATGTGGTTGTGAGGCCCAAGTGTGTGTGGGTGGGATATGTGGTTGTGAGTCCCAGGTGTGTGCGGGCGGGATATGTGGTTGTGAGTCCCAGGTGTGTGCGGGAGGGATATGTGGTTGTGAGGCCCAGGTGTGTGAGGGCGGGATATGTGGTTTGTGAGGCCCAAGTGTGTGTGGGCATGAAGAGTGTGGTAGTGTCAGGACGTTCACTATTAGGAAGAGCAGCTAGCTAGCTAGTGGGGGAAATGGTGCTGGGTACCCAATATTCTTGTGCTTATATACTACTACCTATTTGTTTGTGTTTTTGGTGAGTGTGGATGGTGAGGTTGGGTGGATAGAATTCCTTTCTAGGTTTTGGTTTCTTCTGTTGTTCTCACGGGACATTAGGATGTCTCCCCACCTGTGCACGAGAGCTTTAGGTTTCCCTACTGGGTATACTTGTATGCTCACCCTACATTTACTTTCAGGTTTCCAGGAGGACTACCAGGGCCGTGCGGGGCCCTAATAGTCGGGACAGTTGGAGTTGTTGTAGTTTTTTTACTCTTGTTTCTTTTGGTATTGTACTTTTTGAGCTTTCTTGTACTTGTACCTTGTTTCATAATTGTTTAAACATTCATGTGGGATTGGTTTGGGTTCATTTTCATTTACTTATTCCTTTTTCTTTTGGTGTTTGACTCATCCTATTTCCCAATATTAAATAATAAAAAGGGTAATTCCTCCCATATTTATGAAAACTCATACCCTTGGTGCTAGTCACCACTCCGGGGCCTACTGGAGGCGGGACTCGGGGGTTATTATCTCCCTTTCACCATTGCCAGCTCAGGAGGGGAATCTTTGGTGGGAGGGGGTCGTGACATTAGGAATTAATCCATGCTATATTTTAATGATAAATTTTTTCATGTAAGACTCATCATTGATCCTATTTACTAATATCATAGCTTTTATGTGTATAAGGAAATGAGAGTTTAGGAATAAATTCACTTTGCATTTTATGATCGATGATTGCTCGGTCAAGATATTCTTCAACACATGGGCCCAAAACAACTCATATCTTTTAACCAAACATATCTTATACTTAAATTTTATATTCCTTCAAACTCTTAAGGTAATCACATAAATTATATTAATTTACCACTAGCTTAACCTTGGAATAGTTCACGCTCTCTAGATGAACAAGTTCTGAACGATTTGTGGATTACCTTTATTTCTAAAGGCTTCTTTATCCAAAACTAAATAAGTATATATATCAATGATACCTAAGGTATTTAACTCCATATAGTCTAAATAACATACTGTTCATATCCTTGGCATCCAATTTTAGTTTTACTTGACTGAGAGTTATCTTTCCACATCTAGGTATTAGAGTCTTACATTTTATATTCATCGTGTATTTCCAATGGTTTAAGAATTACTGAACTATTGGTTGAGTATTAGACACCACAAAAACATTAATTCCAAAACTGTAATAATGTATTATTGTGTCCAAAGGACACGTGAGATAAATATTTTTGGTTATAATCAATAAAAGTTAAACTATAACCATTAATCTTAACAATTATAAGTTGTACACTTCTCACTGTTGACTTAGGAATCACCCTTTTTTAGCCGCTTGGAGAATTCACCTTACTTCTTGTAATGTTTCTATACATGGTTAATGTATTTAAATAAATATATGTGATAGGAATATTGTATTTAATACTCAATTAGTATAATATAAATATTACATATAATGATGAATATTCCTGAGAAAGAAGAAACTACATACTTCTTCAATTTAGTTCATTGCATTTAAACTTCCATAGACTTATTTCATGACCTACAAAGAAAATAAACTCTTGTATGATGATTGACCTCTTTTATTTGAATGAAGTTATGAATTTTCCTTTGGATTCACACTTTATATTGGAATTTTCTCCTTGTCTTTTAACTTTTTCACTATAAGAACTGAAGATTAAACTTTCTTTAAGTTATTATTAACTTGGTGGACCTTACCCAAAATGTAATGAATCATTTTCTCTATATTGTTTGTTTTTGTAATCTTAAATGAAAACAAAGTAAATGGATGATATAGGTATTAAAAATGGATTTATTTAAAGATCACGACCCACGTTTCAATTTACACATATCCAGTGTAATCACCGCCACATTCATATCTCGCTTCACTTTCACCTCGCAAGCTTCTTGGAGATGATACAACATGTAAAACAATCAATAACCTTATGATGTATCCTCAAATATTTGGACATTAATGATAGAATGACGATTTAAACATCAAATGTGATATCTATTAATCTTCTATAATCATATTTCTTACCCTCGCTTCCTAAGGTGGATCAACAGGCAGTGGTGACTCTAGGACTTAGAATTTCCTTTCATCCTAGTACTTTGTGCAAGTGCTTGTACTACTCTTGGAAACATATTCCAGTGAGGAAATTTTCTTTATCCAATGGTAATTATAGTGTATCGTTTGTATTACTTTCCATTTTTTCTACAAAATAAAATCTAGCCTATTAATACTTTTATCTTGATTACTAATTAATTAAATCATTAAATGTCTCTCACTGTTTTATTAAAACCCTAGTATCCCTCACTACTATATTTGGAATACTCATTCATTGGAGTATTCTAGTGGTAAGGATCCTTCAAACCTCTCCTCATAGTCCAAGTTATGTCTATACACCACTATAAAATTGGATTTTAACGGCACTAGTAAAGGGCCTTTATCAGTGCTTATAATGCACTGACTACCAAAGAAAAGTTAAAGAGAAAAATTTATCATCACTCGCAAAAACCACTGATAAAGGATCCCTTTAACAATGCTAAAAAATAAATAATAAAGGGTCCTTTATCAAAACTTTTTTAGTGCTATTAAAGTGGGCCTTTATCAGAACTTTTTTTAGCGCTGATAAAGGGAGAATTTTTTTCAGACCTCTCTGAGCCCCCCCCCCCCCCATTAGCATTTTCCCACCCCCTTTATTAACACTTTTCAAAATTCAAGCCTCTTGCACACTCCTGGATTTGATCCCTATACCTATCCTTTGGAACTCAAACACCTTTACCACTACACCAAGATGTTTTATTATCTATTTTACTATATTTCTATTTATTTATATATATTTACATATATATATATATTATTCATATATTTATATAAATATTTTTAAATACATTTATAAAATATATGTTTGTGTGTGTGTGATATATATATACTTATATTTATTTGAATATATTATATATTATATATTATATTCATTTATATAAACTAAAATATAATATAAATATACATATGTTTATTAATACACACATATATGTATATATAAACATTATAGATATATGTATATTTTTATAAGTATATATATATATATTCATATATTTTTATAATGTAAAAAATGGTTAGATGTTGTTTTAAATACATTTTTAGAATTTTTATTTATTTACATATATTAGAATATAAATATACATATATATTTATTTATTGAAATACAAATTTTTATATATAAACATCATTTGTATAGATATATAAACATATTAATGCATTTGCATAAGGTAAATAAAATGGATAATTTTTTACTTTAAATAAAATTAATAATAAATATTTATTTTTTATATTTAAAATTACATTTTTACATAAATATGTTGATATATGTATTTATATTAGTGATTTATTATAAGTAAATATAATAAAATATGCATATATTTAATTATAAATAAAACTAAATAATGAAAAATGATAAAGTTTCAAAACCATAATATTAATATGAATGTAAGACCTAAAAATAAATTCAATCCCACTAAAAATGGGCAAAAAGACCACCTTAAACGGGGCTAAAATTCCATCGAATATTAAAAAGTTGGGATACACTAACTAAAAACTCAGTTTTGGAGGCCTTATGGGTATTTTTTTACTTGAAATTTTTTTTGGGGTTCCCTTGATTTGATATATGGTAGACTTCAAACAGACACCTGGATCAAAAGTTATGACTGTTTGAAGTTCAAGTCATGTTTTCAACTTATCTTGGATCATTCATTAATTATTTTAATTTTTGTGTCATCTAATTATTATTAAATGACTATTACTCGATAATAATTAGAAAATTATTAATTAATAATATTTTTAAATTATTTTATAAGACATTTTCACTAAATATCTTATATATTAAGTGTAAATGCCTATTTAGCCTTATCTAAGACATATTTAAAATATATATATTATATTTATATCAATATGAATATATTTATATATTATTTTTAATGAAATATAATTTTTTATGAAATATACCCTTTATGAGCGCTAGAAAAAAAAGTATTGATAAAGGACGACCTTTATCAACGTTTTCTTACTAACGCTAATAAAGGCACCCATTTATAAATGCTTTTTTTCTAGCACTAATAAAGGCCCCCTTTTATCAGCACTTTTTTAATAACACTGATAAATGGGGATCTTTATCAGTTCTTTTTTACAAGTGCTAATAAAGGCTGCCTTTTATCAATGCTTTTGCTAGTACTGATAAATGGGGCCTTTATTAGAACTTTTAGCTAGTGATGGTAAATCCTAGTGCTACATAAATCTAGTTTTGTAGTATTGACGCCATACTCAAAGAGTTTCAATGTAGGTGTTTGACTGACCAACCACATTAACTCACTGCTCATTGATCTGTTAAGTGAAGTCCCAACTTCTATAAAACATAAAATTGATTTACTCAATGTTTTTCCACTAATGATGTAACAAGATAGTTATGGATACTTTTTTGTTGTCATATTTAGTTAATTTGACCCATCATTTTCATGAGAACTCCCCAGTAGTAGGATTAACCCTTAACTAGGACTAATGAGCACCCCATACACCCAGTTTTTTTCAAATTCGAACAAAGGAAGCCATTACGACTTGAAATTACTTTAAGGGTTTTAATTATTACTTAATGAATGTAATCCTTTTCTATTTCATATATCCATGATATGTGATCTTGATCATGACTGAACAATGTGTTAATATATTACATTCATCACATCATTATGCATTATTTGTTTATTATTTTATGTGATCCCATAAATATGAATATTCATAAAATAATAAACAATGCATAAATAAAATAAACTATCTGACTGGTCTTGACCATTTTCCATTGGTTGATCCATTTATAATTAATAGATCAATTGTGACCTAAGGGGTATAATACCTGAGTCAATCTTGACACGTATCATAGCCTGCACCCTGGTATAGTGTTTTCACATCTCGTCTAGGATACCGCCACATCTTGGTGTGGTCCACATCTTACAACGTCATTGTTAAAATAAAAATATACTCAAATGCAATCGAGGGGGCCTCGAGAAGCACAAAATACATACATATTTCAAATGATGGGCATGCATGGGATTATACATATTAAATGAAGAAATATGATGCACATACCGTCATAAATAAATAATTTAACTCATCGCACATGGTTATAATAATTAATTAAATAAAATAAACTCAAACAAGCGATGTCGTTCAATGCTCAAGATCAGTCGGCAGATAAAATAAATACACGATAAAAATTAAAATGCGATAAATCCAAGTAGAGGAAAATTATATTAATTAAATAAATTATTTTAATTCAAGTAATTAATTTTATTTTAAAATTAAATTAATTTTCAAATGATACTTTTTTTTAATTCCAAAAATTAAATTAATTTTTGAATATTAAAAAAACTATCCAGACCCCAGAACCCGCCCAGGCCCTTTGCGGGTTGGGAAGAACCCACACGGGCCCATTTTAGGTTAGGAAGAATCCACCCTAACCCATTTTGAGTTAGACAGGATCCAACTCACCTTGTTTCGAGTTAGGTCGATCATTGTAGGGTGGATCATGGGTGGGTGAAGTGCTGGGAGGCCGGGACTGGAGGGGTCATGCATCGTGAGTTCTTGCACCATAGGAGGTGGTGTGATGGGTGTGGTCAACAACCAAGGAGGCGGAGGCTACTGGTGTGGGGAAGGCTGAATTATGCACTAGGAAATAAAAGTCATTCGAGGTCTTCATCAGAGGGGATCCCGCACGTGGGTCGGCTACGTTAGGCGGGAGCCAGAAGGGCCATTGGGGTGTGCGTAACAGTAGTGCGACACGGTGCCAACGGGTCAAAAAAGGGAGGTGGTTCTAATGGGAGGTAAAACCATATGGAGGATCATCATATCAAGGGTAGTGGTTGGTATGGATAAATGGTACGATGGGTTGTGGCAGCACTGGCGGGTGGAGGTCTCGACGACGAGGGCACTTGTGGGAGGAGGCAGTGAGGGTGGGGGGTCAACCCCTATTTTTAAATTATAAAAAAAAAATCTTTTAAAATTTTTTTATCTTACATGGAAATTAATTTCAACCCCCTTTTTTATTTTATGGAAAACACCACACACCCATCACCCCCTCCTTTCCACATTTTTTTTTCTTGCTCAATTTCAAAAAGACTACTAATAGACCCTTTTAATAATAATTTTTTATATATATAAATTCCACCATCATTGTAATTATTTCTTATCAATCAGAACTATTATTTCCACTAGATTCAGGCGGGATCTAGTTAGAAAATAGAATTTCATTGTAATTTCCTATGGCCACCGCGTCAGGGTAAAAATTAACGTATATAAAATACATTTTCATCAAATATTAATACCCTTAAAAATCATGGTTTTGATCCAAATTATTTTTTTTTGGATGGTCGTAACTTGGCCATCTGATATTGGATTGAAATGAGATTGGATCTATTGGGACATAAACGAATCCCTATACTCAAATTTTTGGCAAATTAATTTTTCTTATCATAGAAAATTCATGTGATCCCTCTTATACCAATTGCTAGTACTGAGACACATAGCAGAAGTTGGTGTTCTGGTGATTTTAGATCTTCATCGTTGGATCAACATAACTTCATCGTCTCTAGTGATCTGAGCCTTAGTAAAGGTCATAGGATTTCATGTGAATTAAATCAAGCACAAAATTAAAATGAATGATTACCTTGTTCGAATTGATGGCATGTTTAACTATAGCTCTTCACTGATGATCATTGCTCAAATAACCCAAGATCAAATCTCTCTATATTGTCCATACACTCTATAAGAATCCACAAGAATATTGATCATTGGATTCTGGGTGCTATCATGGTGGTCTGACGAAGCTTACAACATTCCGACGATCACCATGATCTTGTTTCTTCGATCTGTGATGACAATTGAAGATTGAATGCTCAGAACAACTCATTATCTCTATAGAGTGTGGGAAGGAGGAGAGAGGAGATCTAAAATTTTAGTGGATAAATAGTCACTCAAAAATGATATCATCTTTTCTTATATAGAGGGGATTAAACACCCAGAAAGGGTTCCCTGACCCCTGTATATATAACAACCGCTAAATAAGGTATAAAATACATGTTATGAACTACTAAATGTGTCATAATTTCATTTATATTTTAACCAATTACATATAATATATAATAAATATATTATGTGATAAAATAGTTTCATTAACACGACTCATAATTCCTCAAAGTATTAAACAGACCATTAATATTAAAATAATATTTTTTCGTATAATACTTTTCGGTGTATTCACTTAATACTTTATGAATACTTTTAATAAACAATTTCAACTCCAATAATTCTATACTCGAATAATAATGAGTTTTTTTATTTGTTGGTGATTGATTATTCTCAGATATATCTCAAACCCCATGGTGGGGCCCACCAAAATATTTATTAACTAACTTAAGTGGACCTAAGATATGGGTAACAAAAGCTATAGTTTCTCAATATTTTGTGGGAAAGAGTAAAACTCTAGAAGATACATGGTATATGGATAGCAGGTACTCAATATATATGTGTGGTGATAGATAAAACGCATTTTTATTGAATATTTTATTAATAATAAATGACATAATTTCCTCAAATTGTGTTAAATATGTTTATTTATGGAATATTTTAGATTATATCATTCATTTTCAAATTTTATGAAAATTACGATTTTGACCCTTTAAAGTGTAACATGGTATTTTACAAATAAATATTATTTTGTGACTTATTTATGGAATATTTTAGATTATATCATTCATTTTCAATTTGTTTTCTAAACTTTTTTCTAAAATAGATTTAAAATTATTTTAAAAAACTTTCAAAACTTTTCATAATTTTGAAAAGGTGAATTGAATATAATACTCTAAGAAAAACATTCCTAACTGGATATAAATAAGTGGATGTGGTTCTATCACAGATATTCATAAGGATTTATATTGAAAAGAGTTGATTGGATTTTAACCCTTCCTATATTCTAGGCATGATTATTGAGCCCTTACTAGACACCTGGTTTGACACTCTTGGGGAATTTTTTATGGTTTATTAATAAAATATTTACTAAACCTTAATAATGGAATTATATTTCAAAATATTTATTTTCAAAGTCTATTTATTTCTTTATGTAAGTCTTTTTTATTTTCTATGGTCTCTTTAAACTCTATTGATGCATTAATTAATGGGTAGATAATATTTTTAATACTAAAATGATCCTAGAAGAGAAGATTTCTTTTCAAAATAAACTTCAAAAATTAAAATCTTGTTTTGTTTTTCAATTTCAAAAATACATTTAGCTTTTTCAAAAATCTTTTTCTAAGTTTTTATTTTACTCTTGAAATTTATTTTTAAAAATATTTATTTTCTTTTATCTTAATATTCATTGAAAACTTTCTTTCAAATATTTAAAAAATGTTTGTTAAACTATTTTTCAAAAATTTATTTTTCATCTCTCTCGAAAGATAATTAATGATGATAAACACAGTTCTAAATTCTATCTATTTATTATAAAACCTCATGTATGACTTCTTTTTTATAATCTCAAAGGGGGTAAATTTTTAGTCTTTTCCTCAAAGGGATAGAAAAATTTATTGTTTGGGGATAATTTTAAATTTTTAAAAATGTTATGTTGTGAAAAAATGGGAGAGAAAATATCAGTATATTTACATCTAGGTAACTCTTTATATTTATACTCTTCATTTAATTTAATAATTATTCAAGTGTTTTTTATCATCTAAAATAGAGATATTGTTGTTCTTATCACCATTGTCTAATTTTAATGTCTACAATCACTCTTAAATTATTGAATCTTTTATTTTAAGTGATGTGAAACTAGATTGATTACATCATATTAAAACTCCTTGAAGAAACCTTGAACATATTTTAATATAATTTTTGAAGAATTATAAGAAGAATGTAAGAACTATAGAGGAGTGTTGAAGGAAGTGGTAAATCCTCTTTGTAGATCCAAAGGACACAAACAACACCATCTAGCTGGTGTGGTGTCGTTAACCAACCGGTGGCATGCCCAGCTCCTTCCCCTTACAGCAGAACCCCACTAATTACCTGATGGAGGTGCACCAGATAGCTAGTGAAGATGGGTATAACCCATGTCTTCTATAGGATTCAACCATCCAACTGGTAGAATCAGGCAGAAAGCACCTAATAACAAGGATCCCACTGGGTAGTCAGTGGAGTTACTGGATACCCAGTGGTTTCAAGCATAATAATCTTAGGATGAAATTTAATGCGATAAAAATACATTGAACATGGAAGTATTCAAATTAATGAACTCAAAACAATTCCCAAAAATTTATGAAGGAATTGAAGCCTATAAATAGATTCTTGGGGTGTCTTGGAAATCTACATTGACACATATTCTCATTTGTCGATGCACTCAATTACTCAAATTGATCTAAAACATCTCTCTTTATAAACTACAAAGTGATTTCTCCTAATAAAACTCCCTCTTCCTCCTCTTTCTTCTATATTTGGTGCTTACTAACATTAAAGTAAGATTTCATATTTTTTTATTTCCTTTAAAATATAAAGGGATTATCTATTCTTGATTTTTCTATCTTTGTCATTAAAAATCTAGTTCCTATTTCATTCGATTTCTTGTTATAACCTAAAAAATCAATGGATAGTTTTGTTATCTTCACTACCAAAAAATTCAAGGGACTAATACATTAAATCCTCAAACGAATGGGGTGGTAGATATAGGGATACCTTGGGGTACTATTTCCAAACTTCCTTGTTAGTTATCTTGTCTCATTTACTTTCTTCATTTTCAATTATTTAGTGCTTTAAATCATTATTTTATTAAATTGTTTAATCCTTCAATTAACTATTAATTGCTTAATCATTTTAAATCACTCTTTGTTTTTATTCTTCCCTTTTTATTATTATATTTAATTATATCATTGCACTTTCAACTTTGATTCTTTTATTTATTTCTTCAATCTTTTATAAAGAAATTTTTAAAATTGGATTATTTTAATTTGATTTTTTTAAGGTAAATTCACCCCCTATTTCCATTTTACTAATCTATGACCCATATTTTGTATCAAAGGAATTTGATTTATTTAATTTCTCTATTTTAAAATTCTTTCAAAGTTTTTTATTTTCAAAATATTTAACCGATTTTTAAAATAGATATTTTTTTTAATGGTTGTTTCAAATACCCATTGTCATTATGTTGGAAAATCCTTGGGTCGTGCTCCATTTTTTAATGGTACTAATTATTCTTATTAGAAATCAATAATTTATACCATTCTTTGATCTATTATCAATCATGTTTATAAAATTGTTTTTCATGGCTATACTATTTCATTTGAAAAAGAATAAAAATGGACCCATGATGATATATCTACTTTTTAACTTGATAGTAAAGCTAAAAATGTATTAAATTTTGTTTTAGATGTTAATGAATTTAATAGATTTTCTTTATGTAAAACCGCACGAGAAATCTGAAAATTATTAGAAGTTGTGCATGAAGGTGTAGATAAAGTTAAGGATATTAGGCTTGAAATGTATAAGAAATAATTTAGGAGTTTCTCTATGCATCATAACAAATATATCAATACTATTCTTACAAGATTTAATGGAATTTTTAATAGTCAAAAATCTCTTGGTGTTAATATTTCTATAGAAACGTTGGTCAAGAAAATACTTTGGGTTTTACTGAGTAGTTAGGCACTAAAAGTCACTGCAATCTAGGAAGCTAAATATGTGAAAAAATTTAGGTTGAATAACTTATAGGTTATCACATGAATTATGAGATAAACATGAATATACAAGTTTAAATGGAGGCTAAGGGGGTCAAGGAAACTAAAAGAACTATTTCTTTTAAGGAAAAAATGACGAATCATCTGGGAGTGATTCTGACATTGAAAAATTTACCAAGTTGGTGGAAAAGAATAATAAAAATAAGTGATCTAATCAATAATTCAAAAATAAAAATCAAGAATTTGAGGAAACTTGTTTTGGTTTCAAAAATAAGGCTCACATCAAACCAGATTTTCCCTTGAATAAGAAAAAGTCAAAAGACAAGAAACAAGGTAAGAAAGCTCTAAAGGTATCGAATTAGAGTGCTAGTGAGGACTCAATTTCAACATACGAATCAAGAGACGAAAGCCTCAAGTGTCTCATGAAAAATTTTGAGGATATAATCAAGGTTAATTCCATAATTTCTCTTTAGCCTTCTCATTCCTCTTCTTGTTCTTCTACTTCTTATATGCCTTCTTTAACTTATGAAGAACTTCTCAACACTAAATATGAACTTCAAAATGGTTTTTGTGATATTATTTATAAATTCAAAGATCTTAAAAATAAACACAATCTTGTTGTTTTTGAAAAATATAAACTTTTAAAAAAAAGAGGATTTTCTTTTAAAATTAGACGAACAACCAAATATTGAAAATTTGGAATTTCAAATTAAATATCTTAAAATTTCTCTTTATAATTTTACCCAAGAAAATTTAAATAATATTTTGGGTTCTCAAAAACCTATTTAAAATCACAATGGTTTTTTTAAAAAACAATCTAGTTTTCCCAAAAATTATAAAAAACTAATTTTGTAAAGGGAATTTCTCAAAATAAATTTTATAATTATTTCAATAAGTTAGTCATCTAGTTTATGAATGTAATTGTAAAAATTATAGATATGGTATACCAAAAATCATTCATCTTTATCTTCATATTTAAAATATAAAAACTTATTCCAAACAAGTATGGATTCCAAAATATTTATTAACTAACTTAAGTGGACCTAAGACATGGGTAACAAAAGCTATAGTTTCTCAATATTTTGTGGGAAAGAGTAAAACTCTAGATGATACATGGTATGTGGATAACAGGTACTCAATATATATGTGTGGTGATAGATAAAACACATTTTTATTGAATATTTTATTAATAATAAATGACATAATTTCCTCAAATTGTATTAAATATGTTTATTTATGGAATATTTTAGATTATATCATTCATTTTCAAATTTTATGAAAATTACAGTTTTGACCCTTTAAAGTGTAACATGGTATTTTACAAATAAATATTATTTTGTGACTTATTTTAAATTAAAATTTTGTAATAGTTTTCATAACTTAATGGGATATAACTTTAATTTATGAAATCTAAGTTAGACATTGCATTTGATTAGAGTAAATGGGTCATGAAGTCAAAGTTGGACTAGACTCTCTATATTGGATACCGCTACACTATTTAGAAAATAATTTCTTCATACAGACTTGTATTAGGATAAAATTTGGTAAGAAGATAGATGAATCACTTCTATAGAAATCAACCTTTTTTAAGGATAGTTCTTTCATGCATTTTAGAGGTCTACTAGTTAGTGAAAATTGGATTAAAATATTTGGTTAAATTTCTCCATTCACACTTGTAACCACTTATAACCCTAGCATCCCATCCCCTCTATAAATGGGTATTTTTCTCCTTTGTAAGCGTTTTTTCATGTATTATAGGATTGAGAGTAGAGGAGAAGTGTTGTATTTCTATTTCTATTTCTATACACCATTAGATGAGGGAATATCTCAAGGTAGGATCTCCTCCAAAATGATCTTATTTTCCTCTTATTTATTGTAATGTTGTTGCCTTTGAAATAAACTCTTTATTTCTCTTTTATTTCTTCTATTATTTTCAATTTCCTTATTCTTTAATTTATTTATTTGGTATAGAAATAAAGAGTAAAAACAAGATTGGGTTATACCCTTTCTAGACCTTTTTGAATGCAAATCATTTCTATGATGACTACACTACCCATAGAATATTAGTTTTTCTTAGTAATTGATCTATGGTCTCTCTCAAATTTACCCAAGTGTTTTGGGTTGAATTGGTCACTTGTAGTGTATCCTGGGTTATCGAATACTTAGAGACCTAAGATGAATTCAAACTAACCCCATCAATTATTATTTAAACACCTTCACAAACACATGTTAATCACCGATACACTTGTATGATCATTTTCATTAGTACTCCAAGGTAAATTATCTTATTAGCACATAAAAGTGGGGCAATAAAATTAAATAAGGAAAAGGAAGAATAAAATCATTGAATGAAAAACTTAGATAAAATAAATTATTAAACATTTATAGAGTGGGAAATAACATCCAATCCAACCCCTTGATACTCCCTTTGATCAAACCATAATATGGTTAGCCTTTCATTAATGTTATTCTCTCAACGGAAGAGGTAACTAGACTCATAAGATCAGAATTAAAGAAGATAAAACAATGAAATAACAAACACTTCGCCATTGTGTGAAGGATTTATCTCTTTTTTTGTGTAACTAAATTCACACCTTAATGAAATGGTATCAATGTGTTAATAAAAATAATAGAAAATGAGAAAAATAATAAGTTTTATTAAGAGAATAAGGTGATTATAATTACATAAAATTGAAAGAAGAATGTTATAAAGACAAAGAGACAACATAACATTATAATGAAACAAATACAAATCATCCTTAAAATCCTTCACTGCCACTAACTTAAATAGGAATTTCAAGATTTTTGAGTCTATCCCCCAATATTCCAAGTCTTACCACTTGATTATGGTAGGCCTAGGGTGGTGGAAAGTTTGTGGAATGTGGAGTTTTCTACCCTTGACCCGAAATGGGAGCTGAATTGTATGAATTTGAAAGATGTGTCCAAAAAATCATCTATATGGAAAAAATTGAGTGGTCCATATATTAAGAAAATTAATCCTAGGATATCCCCTAATAGTATATAAAATTTCATCCCAATTGGATTTTTGGTTTTAGAGATATCCTCAAAATGGTGGGATTTCATTTTGGGTCATAGAATCTGGCATAAAATCTAAACACTATTAAATGAAATGTTCCCCATAAATTCCTTTATATCCAGTTAAAATTTTATCTTCATTGGTTTTGGATCATGGTCGACACATTAATTTTATTGGGTTGTTTTCCAGTTCACTTCGCCGTGAATGTTCTAGGTTCAAGGCCCACTTTCTTTATCATCTCAATTGAATATTCAAAAAATCTAGAATGATATAATATTCCTCATAGCATGGGAGACCTAAAAATAAAATATGAAAATAAAATCAACACCATTTGGTTTTTTATAAGGTGTTCAAAAATGTACCATGTAATAGTGCAATTTAAGAAGTAATTATAATCATATTAAGTAAAGAAATTAAAATTCTAAAATGCACTAAAAAAGGTGTTTATGAATAATGAAGTACATGAAAATAAAATATTATAACAATAAATATCATCTTATTTCAGTGTCTAATCAGACCCCAACTTGAGTTTTTTTAGTCCTGATCAAAATTTATCTCACAAAAAAATTTAAAATTGAATTCCCTTTTCCAATAACATTTTAATATACAATGCTCACAAAAATATCTGAATCCAAACAATTATGAAACCCATCAAAATAATTTAATACAAGCTAGGTTCATAAGCATATCCCAAGCCTAAGACCATTCCTTTGTTCAAATACATCACCACATTTCATCCAATTTTAATTAAGCATGATGATGTGTTCTGTATCACAATAGACATAGGGCTTCATTTTTATTCAAGGGGTAAAATATGGAAGCACTAAGTGGAATCACATTTTAATATTAAGATGGGTATTCATTTTTTTTTTACTTTTTTTTTGTCTTTTTTTTCAATTTTTCCATGGTAATTTAAATTAAAGTCAATCAATTCAACACCTTTAGTGAGACTTTGTTGATAAATCCAAGGCTCAAAGACCTTAGGACACCAAGTAAAGCTCACATAATCATCTCGAGTTAACTCAATCAAAAACAAATTAAAATTAAAACAAATAGATATAAAATTCCCAACTCTGGGCTAGAAAACTATGGATTCAAGATCCCCAAGTGCTGACAGGCACACATTAGGTCAATTCATTGCTCTATGTGCAAATTTATTATTTTTTATTTATATTTTTTTATGATTTTTTTGAATACTCATGGTAAAATTAAAATTATTACTAAACCTATGTTATTTATTATGGGACCCCAAGAACTTAAACTAATACCCCACAATCCAAAGGATGTCCATTGTAAATTTTTTTATTAAATGGATGGAAATATAAACAGTGAAAAATCACATTATACAACCAAACTTTCAAAAATATATTGTCATGAACTTAAACATGGATTAAAATTAGAATAAATGAATGAAAAATTATTTGATATTAACTTTCAAAGTTTTCAAAGTGTATTATCATGTTCAAGTTTAAAGAATTTTTTTCTTCCATTTATGCATAAAAAAATTTCTTTGATGTGGAAATTTGTTTTTTCTTTTCACCCCAAACTTAAAATAACATTGTACCTAGTGTTTAAACAAAAGAAAATTTAGAAGGGAGTAGGGGAAGAAAAGAGGAGTTCTAAAAGGAAATTGAAATAAGAAACATGGAACAATGTCACTTGGTGGTCTAAATTGAAGTTCATGATTCTCTTGATTACTCCTTTGATCTCCATGTCACTCAGAGATGTCTCATCAATGATGGAAGATTGTGTTTTAACTCTTGGAATAAAAATGATTTTCTAATTAATACATCAACCTCAAAATCCCATAAATCTTACACACCAACACAACTAGAACACAATTGAAACCCCTTGAGGTTCCTTTAATTAAAAATAAACAAAGACAAAAGGAAAAGATAAAAAAAACATACCTGTTTATTTTGGAACTCCAAACAGTGATTCAATTTACAGGCAAAAGTTGGGTTGCCTCACTTTTTTTAATGTCTTCATCTCGACATAGACCCAAAATCTATTAATTTTTTCTGGTTCATAGGCTGGATCAGTTAAATCCTCCTTATTTTCTTGTTTATTGAATGACTCAATGAATGGTTTTAACCTATGACCATTGACTTTTAAGACATGACCACTAGTGGGATCCTGAATCTCTACTGCCCCATGAGGGTACACATGATGCACTTTGTAAGGACCTGGCCATCTAGACCTTAACTTTCCCGGGTATAAATAAAGTTTGGAACTATACAATATCATGAATTTTCCCACTTCAAAGTGTTTGACTTGGAGATTCCTAGATTGGTAGGCTTGAACTCTAGCTTTATTGATCCTTGAATTTTTATAAGACTCCATCCTAAGTTCCTCAAGTTCATTAAGGTCCAATTTCCTCTTTGTTTCAGCCAAAAAATGTCAAAGTTCATTTTTTTTATTTCCCGAAAGACCTTATTACTACAAAAAAACTAAACAATTAGAAGGGGTTATAACCCTTTCTAAATACTTTAGCAACAGTTACCCAAAACCGCCGCTAAAGTGTCTGCCTAATCCGATTAGAGGTGGTTCTTGGTAACCACCGGTAAAATGGTGTTGTGTTTATCAGTAGTTATATTAGAGGGGGGGTTTAACCCCCTCTAATCTCTCCCAAAATTCACCATAAAAGTGTCATTTAGGGGTTTAGTTAGGGGTAGTTAGAACTGCCACTAATTGAATCTCAAACTTCATATTTAGGGGTGGTAGTACAACCGCCCCTAATCTAGCCTATCTTTTTTATATAATTGGACAACCCCCAGACACCTCTGTTATGCCTCATGAGACCCACCTAACACGCCATAGACAACCCCCTGACACCCCAGGCACACACCCCCTAACGCCCCGGACACCCACGCTGACACCCCACACACCCTAGACACCCACACTGACACCCTCGACAACCTCAACACCCATGCTAACTCCCCCTGACAGCCCAGACACCCACGTAGACGCCCCGACACCCATGTTGACACCCCCTGACACCCCAGATACCCACGCGGACACCCCCGACACCTCATTGGAACACCCTGAAAGCCCGTCGATACCCATGTACGCGTCCGCATGCGCCTGTAACCCCACAGTAGGGAAAAGGCTGCAAAAATAGATGTTGTGAGGAATCGAACATTGTACCACCTTCACATATGTAGAGATACTTAACCAACCAACCTGAATCAGTTTTTCTATATTATACACTATATGTTATATTTATTTACATATATTAGGTTATATTTACTTATATATATATAAATATATATATATTTGTGCATATAAATATAAATAATATAATATATTTGGGTCTATATAATATATTTGTGTATAATATTTATATATAATATATATATAAATAATTGTATTAACATATATAAATATATATTTATACAGTTATATTTGTGTGTGTATGTGTTTATGTATTTATATAATATTTATAGATATAATATAATTATAATATATATATATATATATACTTGTATATATGTGTGTTTCTATAATAATGATATTATTAATTATTATTATTATTACATTTATTTTTTAAACTATATCAATTATATGTTGGTTTTATAAATACTATAATTTTATATATTTTATGATTTATATTATACATATATTATATATTTATGTATGTAATTATATAAATTTATATTATATAATGTATACACATATATACACACACAAAATTAAATACATTCATATAATTGGAAATATATAATATAATTAAATGATATATATATATATATATTCTGAATTAATTTATAATTAATATGGTATACTAATATATATATATATATAATAATTATATAATATATATAGATTTATATATAATAAAATATTTATATTTATATTTATAATTTCATCTATATTATATATATTTGTATACATAATATAATATAAATGTATTTATACATAAATATATAATTAAAATGTATTTAATATAATATATATATAATATAAATCATAATATAAATGTATTGTATTTATAAAACCATATATAAATTTTATATATTTGAATAAATATATTTATAATTACATTTATATTATGTATACCAATATTTATATATGTATACGTTTTTGTTTATATGTATAAGTATTTATTTAAAGTATTTATGTAATGTATTTATATATATATAATGCATTTAAATATATTTATATGATGTCCTTATGTAATATATATATATATATATTCACACACATGCGCACACACACAGACATATATATTATAAAATTTAAATTTATATGAGATTTATTTTAAAAAATAAATAAAAATTAAGTCAGGTTAAAAAAACCCTCTAATCAAATGGATTAGCGGTGGTTCATGAACCCCCTCTAATTTCTTGAATTATATGGGGTTGAAAACCCCCTCTAATTTCATAGATTATAGGGGGTTCACAACCCCCTCTAATTTCATAGATTAGAGGGGGTTCAAAAACCCCTCTAATTTCTTAAATTAGAGGGTTTCAAAAACCCCTCTAATTTATTACATTATAAGGGGTTCCAAACCCCCTATAATATAAAGGATTAGTGGTGGTTCATTAATCCCTCTAATTTATTATATTATAGGGGGTTTAAAACCCTCTATAATATCCAAATGAATATATATATATATATATAGTGCCTCTAAAATCCAACCAAATATCAAAAAAAATAATGCTAAAAAATTAGAGGGGGTGTGCATGTCCCCCTCTAAAAAAACGCCACTAATCTATTGTTGTTTTTTTGTAGTGTATGTTAAATTTCAATAGGTAAATGGAAAAATTTTCCATAAACCAACCTATATGGTTACATGCCTATGATGGTTTTGAACGCAGTACAATTTGCCCAAATGGCGTCCAAGAGTTTCTTAAACCAATATTTCCTAGCAGGATTAATAGTTTTTTCAAGAATTTTCTTTTCCTATCTGCCAAATCTACTTGACCATTAGTTTTAGGATAGTAGGCAGTGGAATCTTTGTGAGAAACCTCATACTTAGACATGAGTTTTGATAAGGGACAATTTTAGAAATGGGTTTTACAATCACCGATGACAGACCTAGGAATTCCAAATCTAGAAAATGTGTGTTCTTTTAAGAATCGGATCATGACTTGATGGTCATTAGACTTGGTGGGAATTCCCTCTACCCATTTTGATACATAATAAACTACTAATAGTATTTATATATATCCCATATAGTTTGTTAAGGGTCTCATGAAATCAATTACTCAACAATCAAATATTTTGACAACTAGAATGGGAGTAGGGGGAATTTGATTCCTTTTGGTTATGGATCCAAATTTTTGACACTTAGGACAACTTTGGAATAATTTTTAGGAATCCTTAATGTGATTAGGATAGAATAAACCACATTATATGACCTTTTTAGTGGTTTTATTTGTGGAAAGGTTGCCTCCACATGACTCTCCATGACAGAATTTAAGAATGGAATCTTGCTCAAACTCAGGAATACGTATCTTAATGACTTGATCAGGATAGAATTTGAAGAGGTATGGATCATCAAAAACATAGTTTTTAACATCAGAAATAAATTTACTCTTATCTTGGGTACTTAATAATTTTGTAATGACACCCGTAACCAAGTGGTTTTCTATGCAAACATACCATAGGCAATCACTCACAGAATAGAGGCATTCATCATGAAATTAATTGGAAACAGAAAGATGATGTGAGTTTTCTTTGAATTCCATCCTAGAGAGGTGATCAACTAAAACATTTCCAACACCCTTTTTATACTTAATGGTTATATAAAACTCTTGAATAATAAGTATCCACCTAATCAATCTAGCCTTGAAAACTTGTTTTTGGAAAAGGTATTTCAAAGTTGAATGATCGGTGAAGATAATTATGGGGGACCCTAAGAGGTAGAACCTGAATTTTTATAAATCAAAGACATCAATGAGAAACTATTTCTCAGTGGTGGTGTAGTTTATTTGAGCATCATTCAATGTTTTTCTTTCATAATCAATGACACATAGATTTTTATCATAATACTTTCCTAAGACTTCTCCTACAGTGAAGTCACTTTCATTACACATGAGTTTGAATGAAAGTTTACAATTAGGAGATTTTATGATTGGTGGAGAGATGTGAGGTGACTTGAGTGTCAAGAAATATTCCTCATAGATTTTTGTCCATATAAATGGATCATCTTTTACTATCATAGTACAAAGTGGTTGGGAAATAGAGATAAAATTCCTAATGAACCTTCTATATAAACCAACATGTACTAAGAAAGACCTCACTTCCTTGAAATTTTTTGGAGTGGGTAGGTGATGAATGATAACAACCTTAGCTTTATCAACTTGAATCCCTCTACCAAAGACCAGATTTCCTAGAACTAGTCCTTCATTTACCATGAAATGGCATTTTTTTCATTTTAGTATGAGATTATTATCAACACATCTAGACAAATCCCTTTTAGAATTTATAAGGAATCCCACAAATGTATCACTAAAGATGGAGAAGTTGTCCATAAATACCTTTAAAAATCCACCACCATGTTAGAGAATATTCTTATCATGCACCGCTGGAAGTTACTAAGAGAATTACATAACCCAAAGGGAATGAACTTGAAGGAAAAAGTGCCAAAAGGACAGGTGAAGGTTGTTTTTCCTTTATATTCTAAGAAAACCTCAATTTGATTGTACCCTAAGTATCCATCCAGGAAATAGTAGAAATGGTGACCTGCCACTCTCTCAAGGACTTTATCAATGAAAGGAACAGGGAAATGGTCTTTCTTGGTACATGAATTTAACTTCATATAGTCAATGAACACTATCCATCCACTACTCACCCTTGTGGGGTGAAGATCACCATCCTCATTGGTAATCACAGTGATTCTGTCTTTCTTTGGAACAAATTGAATTGGGATAACCCACTTACTCTCATCAATGGGGTATATGATACCCACTTTCAACAACTTTAGAAGTTATTTCCTTACCACATCTATAAGATTGGGATTGAGTATCCATTAAGGTTGACTACATGGATTGGAGTCAGATTCTAAAACAATCCTATGAGTTCCAATGAGTGGGTTGATCCTAGGAATATTAGACAGGGTCCATCCAATTTATTTCTTGTATTTTCCAAAGACATCCAGAAGAATCCTCACTTAACCGGCATCAAGAAAAGAAGAAATTAAAATAGGGAAGGTTTGATTTTCCCCTAAGAATTCATACTTGAGTGATGAGGGTAGGACCTTAAATTCAAGATCAGGTTGGTTAACACTTTAAAAATAAGTAAGTGACTTTGCATAAAACTCGGGTTATTTTTCCAAATTTCTTGAAAAAATTAGTTCCTTTTGAATATAAGTTTCAACCACCAGATTATTCAGATCAGTGTCAGGAATGGGTATGAAAATGATGTTTTTGATTTCTCAAATGGTATTATTGATTGGTAATCCTGAAAAATCATCAAAGGATTCATATTAAAGAGATTCAATCTAAGGAGACAAATTTTCCTCATGTGAACAAAGGAAATCAATCTCATATTGACTTAAACTTCCTTCAACAATTCCTTGATGTTCCTATGGTTCACTATCAACACTACCTATCTAATTAACCTCATATATCTCTTCATCATCCCCAATCTGAGAGATTTCATTATAAATTTTTAGATCGAGGCTCATGTTTCTGAAGGTTATTATCATGTTCCCATTCCTAACTCGGACGAATAAGTTTATTTTTGATAATAAGGGATGACCAAGGATGATGGGGTTTACTCCCTAGGACCTGAGATTTCATGATTTTCAAGTACAATGAAGTCAGTAGGGTAAATAAAATTTTCAACTTTCACCAAAACATCCTTTAAGATCCCCTTAGGAACCCTAACACTACAATCAGAAAGTTGGAGTGTGATAGAAGTTGGTTGAATCTTTTCAAGACCTAATTTGCAGTATAGTGTATATGTAATGAGGCTAACATTAGATCATGTATCATAAAGGTCTTTGAAAATTGAAGTTCAAAGGGATCTAATAACAATTGATAGGGGGTGGGGGGTAAACCAGTTGTTAACTTTTTATAAGTTTCAATACTTTTAGATACTTAACCCCTACAACCTATTAAATTTCATTGCCTTATCATATTTTAGTAAATACTCATGCATTAAAAAGTAGGAAATCAAGTAAATCACATGAGATTTAAAAGGTTCTACCTCAGTGTGAGAACTTAAATACTTTTCATAGCCACTATCATGTGTCTATAGAAATTCACTATAACGAATAAGTGAATAAAACTTGTATCAAATCCCATTATACACCTTATATCTCCTGATAGGAATGATTATACTGAATCCAGCCGATTTACAAATTTTTCTTACAAAAAATTTGAGCCACAAAATAAAAGATCACAAAAACTCTTACTCTACAAAACTTTTTCTAAAACCCCAATCTGATGACCTTGGGTATGATTGCCTCAATCTGATTGAATCATTATAATGGACTCATTAAGAAGAAACCTTTTCTCAAACTACATTTCTCAAACTCTGCTCAACTATTCAGCCCGATCTTCCTCAGTTTGATCTTCCTCAGTCCAGTAAGAAAACATTCAGCCATCTGATCTTCTAACAAGATCTCTATCTTGAAAGAAAACTCTAACTCTAACTCTGTACCATTCGACTTTTTACACACGTGAAAAAGGTTGAAAAGTATGGATGTATTGTGCATCTATTTATAGGCATCCTATAATGGAAATGGTAGAAAACTGAAAAACTTTTATCACTTACTCAAATTCAAAAACCTCCAAAATTCACTCATATTTTAACTTCATGTTTGACCACTTAAAAACTTATGGAACCTTCTTGAATCATTTTGAGTCTTCTTAATAACCCACCTTCTCGAACTCCCTAACTTTTTTTCAGTACAATGGAACTTCTTCAACTCATTGTGATAGAACTTCCTTGACCATTATGATATAAATTCCTTAGCTCATTATGATTGAACTTCCTCAGCTCATTACAAATTGAATTTATTCATCAGAATTAGTCTAATTGACTTTCCTTCTCAGATTTAGTCTAATTGACTTTCCTCCTCATAATTAGTATGATTAACATTCCTTCTCAGATTTAATCCAATGGAATCCTCATAATTATATAATTCTCATTACGATGGAAACTCCACTTTGTAACTTTTAAATTATTCAAACCTCGTTAGATATAACTCATTCATACTTCTGAAAACTTATGTGCTCGGTACTTTTGGATTTGATGAAAACTTTGTCTTGACTCCTAGAACTGATACAATCTTTATGATTCTTCTATTTATTCAAAATATTTTATTATGAGAGTTTTCATGATTTATGAGAACTTCATGATTGGCAAATAATCATATGACTTAAGGTTAAAAAGATAAAGAACTTTCTAACTCCTAACATCACTACCTTCATTCGACTTTTTTAGTAACATTCTGACTTTATTTCACTGCATCTACTGGTTGTCTAAAAAATAGTGAGTATGATGAATCTTCAAAGTCATGTTGATGGATCTAAGACTAATGATGTATTCAATCAATAACTTCATCTTTTTGAAAACTTCTGCTTTCGGTGTTACCCGGTCCGATAATCTACATCTGAAAAACAACTTTATCAAAAAAAAACTTTTCTCCCCCTTGGTTTTGGGTTTGAAAATTCAAAAACTTTCACCTATTTTTCAAAAAAAATATTCTACAAAATATTATTTTTCAAAAAATAAAAAAAAAATTCTAAAAACAAAACATCAGAAAGGTTCTTCAATCCCCTTCCTTTAGATTTGTTTGACAACTTTCATTGAAAACTTTAATAACTCACCATTTTTCAAACACTCAGACTTTTTCACAAATTATTTTTTGAAATAACTCAAACTTTTCAAATTTTATCAAAACATAGCCTTTCTCAAAAGAGAGTGTCCTAAAACCATACTACTAGATAAAGTAATGTTTTTGAAGAAATTTCATTCCTCAGTGAAAAGAAATTTTTTGCAGCCATGTAAATATAAACTCCCCCTCACTTTTATTTGTTCTCACCTTTTTTTATCCCCCCTTAATTTTTATCTACCCCATTATATGATAACCATGAATTTAGATTCATAAAAGAAAGATAAGTACAAACTTATTAAAAAGTAAAAAGTTATTACTTCTCTCCACATTTTTCAACATAATACAAATTACGGTGGGAGACTTATGAGATTTAGGAAGTCATTAGAGGAGGTTGAACATGAAGTTACAACCTCAACTCAACAAACATTTCTTTTAGCATTGTCTTTCTGAAGATATTGGCAATTTAATAATTCATTGAGATATATTATAGAAAAACATCTCCAGAAGAAACTTTACTTTCTATAAAGTGAAAATTTATATTAATTTGGTTTGATCTTGAATGTTGGATAGGATTTTTAAAAAGATAAAATGAACTCTTATTATCACAAATTATCTTCAATGGTTTAGAAACTGTTACTTTCAAATATTCTAGCTGAACTTTCATCCACAACATCTGAGTATAAGCCTAAGTAGTCGCAACATATTTTGATTATATTGTGCTTAATGTCACTAAACTTTGTTTCTTACTATTATAACTTACACAACATTCACCCAAGAAAAATTTTCCTCCTGAGGTTGATTTTTTATCATTAAAATATCCAGCTCAATCGACATCAGTATAACCATGAAACTTTATCTCGCAATTTCTTTTGTATAACAAACCATGTGAATTTTTTCCTTTAATATATCTCATAATTATCTTTTCTTCCAACATTTGTGATTCTTTCGGATTACTTTGATACCTGACACACAGAGTTATAACATAAACAATATCATGCCTTGAGGTTATAAGGTAAAGTATACTTTCTATCAGCTTCTGAAAGTCTTTCTAATTCACACTTTTTCCAAACTCATCTTTACTCAACTTCATCCCCACTGAGATAGTATTAGAAACTTATTTGGATTCTTCTATGCCAACCTTTTGTAACAATTCCCCAATATACTTTTCTTGAGATAGGAAAATGTATTTTTCTTTTTATTGAACTTGTAAACCAAGGAAGAAGGTTAGTTATCCTTACATTAAAATCTCAAAGATCCTTTTCATTTATTCAGATTTTTTTTAAACATATTCTATATCCCTAAAAAATTATATCATCCACATAAATAATTGCAACTAGAGTTCTAGAGTCAATATATTTCACATATAATTTTCTATCAAATTTTCCTTTATAAAAAATCTACATTCTCAAAAAATCTTCAGGATTATAATACCATGCACTTGGAGATTATTTTATCCCATAAAAATATTTCTTCAATCTATAAACTTTTTTTTCATCTTCATCAAGTAGAAACCCACAAGGTTGTTCGATGTAAACTTCTTCTTCAATTTACCCATTGAGATATGTTGAATTTACATCCATTTGATATAATTTATAATTATGATGAGAAGACACTACTAGAAACATTATAATAGTTTACAAACTTACAATAGGGGAAAAGGTTTCATAAAAATCCACACCCTCCACCTATGTATAGCCTTTACAAACAATCCTTGCTTTGTTTCTTAAAACTTATCCATGTTCATTCAACTTGTTTCTATAAACCCATTTTGTTCTGATAACATTTTTACTTTTCAGACATAGAAAATATTTCATTTTTCATTTTTCTCAATTTTATCCAACTATTCATTCATAGAATTCACCCATTATTTGCATTGAATAGCTTCTAAAACTAGTTCTAGTTCAACTTTTGATATGAGTGGAGTTTGATTTTCTAATCTCAGTTTTCTTCTAGTATTAACTAGAGCCTTCTGATTCCCAAGAATATTTTCAGTCTCAAAAAGTTTTTTTTAATTAGGAAATTTCATAATTCCTATTCCTACTTCATTTTTATCATCACACGATTCATCTGAATCTTCTGGCACATTACTATGCTCACTTTTATTTTTTTTGTAAATTTTTAGTTTTTTCTCTTAACATTCCAATAAAATTTTATTAAAGAATTTGCATTCTCAATAACTTTCACATCATATGATTCCAACAAATTTTTTAAACATTTTTTCCGATATTTATAACTTCTTATATTGGGTGAATAACCCATAAAAGTTCCATCCTCAATTTTCTCATCAAACTTTCCTAGATCTTGGTTTTTTATTTTAAGTAAACATGGACTTCCAAAAACTTTAAAATACTTAAATGAAGGTTTTTTGTTATACCAAATTTCATAAGAATTAATGTTGGATTATATCCTTAAAAACATCTATTCTGAACATATACAACAGTACTAATAGATTCTCTCTAGTAGAACTTTGAAAGTTTGTATTCTACTAACATGATTCCTCCCATTTCCACCAAACTTATATTCTTCATTTCTACTAATATATTATTTTGTGGGTTATATGGAGCAATATACTGATGTTTAATACTAAGATTTATAAGATAATTTTCAAAATTATCACTTTTAAACTATGTTCCATTATTTGTTTTCAACTTCTTTATATACACCCTAATTTCATTCTCAACTTCTTTTTTGAATACTATGAACATTTCTACAGCCCGTAACTTGTGTTTCATAAACATGATGTTTGTAATCTAAGTGAAATAATCAATTGAAGTGATAAATTACAAATCCCCTTTTTTATTGATATCTCATTAGGCCATGTGAATTGGAACGAATAAGTCCAAGAGGTCTGATATACTGAATCTTAACTCTATTATGACTTTTATTAGTCATCCTAACTTTCTGATAAGTTATGAAAATATCTTCTTCTATTCTTTTAAATTCTAGAAAGTTTCAGAAAAAATTAACCTTAGAAAGTTTATTCATGTTTTTCTGCCCAAGGTGGCCAAGTCTTCGGTACCACAACTATTTTCATCTTCATCACTTAAGTAATAGAAGTTGTTAAATTCTTCTATTTGTAATAGATTCCCACTGGTTCTTTATCATTGTGTAATAACTTTTCCATCTTTCACACTTTTGATAACACAAGAATATTTCCTAAATATCACTTATTTTTCATCATCACAAAGTTTCATTAAACTAAGTAAGTTATGATTTATCCCATCAACAAACAAGTCTTCTTTATATTTCAAATTTTTAGTTTTAATATCAACCATTATGATTCCTCTGATTTTTAGAGAACTATCATTTCAAAAGGTAATAGTGCCTCTATCATAATTTTCAACATGTTCCAATATTTTTTAATCACCTGTCTTGCATGAATAGAAACCACTGTCAAGTATCCATAGTTTATTATTTTTTTACTTACTTTCAAGGTAGTCTCAACAAAAAAGGCTCTTTATTAAACTTCCTTCTTTCCTACTTCCATTTATTTTCTTGCATACAAAACCTGTACTGGAAGAGTAGTAATACATTCTTCAACAATATGACCTGGTTGATCACATCTTCTACAAACTCTATCCAAATAGTAAAACTAGTTATTTATTATAAAGTTTATAACATCTTGAGAATTCACTTTTTTAACTTTCTATAAGTTAGGAAAGTTAATCATTCTACTTTCACTATTTCTTCCACTATGGTCAAAACTTCTTCCAGGTAGAGATAATTTATACCAATAATTATAATCCTTATGCCCATAGATTCCACAACACCAACAAAAACCATCAAATATTGATTTTCTATTAAAGTGATATCTTTCTCTGTAGAAACTTTGTTGAGGTTGATAACTTCTTCCTACTGTAACAATATTTGGACATGGACCATCTTTCCTCTAGAGTGAGTTTGTATCTTTTGTATATGAAATAGGCTTATCCCATCCTTTGTCCACTCAATATTTCCCAACCCTTTTTTTGAAACCTGAAACATTAGGAAAATCAAATGAAACATTATTTTTGGTGGGAAAGTATTTCATTTGATTCTTGATTAAAACTTTCTCAATAAATTTAGAATTATCAACTTTTAATTATGAATATTTGTTTAAGTTTTAATTCATCTTCCTGAAGGTACTTTCAGACTCAAGAAGTTTTGATTGAAACTTTTTGACTTCTTATTCCTTAGATTTCATCTTCTTATTAAGATCTTAAACCATCATTCCCTATTCAGCAATTCTAAGTTTGTAACTTAATATCTCCTAGATGTATTCTTCTTCTTACTTGAAAACATCTTTTTCACCTTCAATAACTTTTCCACTATCTTTCTTTATCATTCTGATTTATTTCTTGAGAGATATATTTTTCTCAATACTTGCAAAAAGTTCTGTTCTAAGTTAATAATCTCTGTAATATTCTTCACCTCCTTCACTATTTGAGGATTCTTTAATTTTATCAACTTTTTCAATGAATGTTCTAACCCTTTTTGGACTTTCATCTTCTGAAGAATTGTTTTCAACTGAGTCTGATTTAGATTTCTTACTCAACATACTTATCATTTTTTCAGTAAACTTCTTATATTTATTGGATTACTTTTATTCTTTAGAAATTTTGTTCCACTTCTTCCATCAAGATTTTTCATCAAAATCATCTCTATATTCTCCAACATTATTCTTGGGACAAATCATAGAAAAATTTCTAATTCCACTACACTAAAAACATTTTAGAGGAAGTTTACCTTCATACTTTCCTCTTCTACTTTGATAGTTCTTGGATATAAGAGACATGATTTTATCATTAAACTCATTATATTTGGAACCACAAGGATCAACAACTTCAACATATTGAACCTTCATTTTTCTCATAGCTTCAAAAGTCATTTCATATTTCATATTCCTTTTGAACATTATATATTTTATCATTTCATAAGAAACAAAAAAGTTATTCAATTCATCAAGAGATAAATTATCTTTATCTTCTAAAGCGAAAATTTTAGAATCAAACATGTCTAAAAAGTTTCTCATAAGTTTCTTCAATATTGAAGAATTTTCCATAAATTCTCTAAATCCTATGATGTTTCAAAAAAAATCATTTACCCTAGTAAATTATTCATCAATAGTTTCTTCATCTCTCATTATTATGTGTTCAAAATTACTACACTGGATTTGTTGCTTTGCTTCCTTCACTTTAGTATTCCCTTAAAAAATACTTTGCATCTTTTCCCATAAACTCTTTTAAGTTTCGAGACCCATCACCTTCATATAAACATTATCTAATAGATAAATAATAATAAAATTCCTAGATTTTTCATCAACTTAAATATTTCTATTATCAAAAAAATTCATTGGGGAATCTTTCTCAATAGGTGGAAACCTAATTATAATAGCATTGAAAACTTCTAGGACAAGAGATAAGATATAATAAATCATCCTATTTTTCATCCAAAATAATTTTTGTCATCAAATGTGGGAATTCATCTTCTATTGACAAAATTGATATTATCCATGATAAGAATTCAACAAGAGAACCTTCTCTCTGATACCAATTTAAGTTTCAATGGAATGAATAAAAACTGATAAGGGGGGGTTGAATCAGTTGTTAACTTTTTATATGTTTCAATATTTTTAGAAACATAACCCCTAAAACCTGTTAAAGTTTATTAAATTATCATATTTAAGTAAATAATCATGCATAAAAAAGTATAAAAACAAGTAAATCACATAAGATTTGCAAGGTTCAACCTCAGTGTGAGAACCCATATCCTTGTCATATCCACTCTTGTGGGTCTATGGAAATTTAATATAATGAATAAGTGAATAAAACTCATGTAAAATCCCATTATAAACCTTATATATTCCAATAGGAATGATTATATTTACTCCATCAATTTATAAATTTTCTTACAAACACTTTGAGACGTAACGGAAAAGAACACAAAAAACATTTCTCCACAAAACTTTGTTTCAAACCTCGGTCCAATGACCATGGGTCCGATTACCTTAGTCTGATTAACTCATTACGATGGAATCATTATGATGGACTCATTATGATGATCCCTTTTCTCAAACTATATTTCTCAAACTCTACTCAACTGCTCAGTCCGATCTTCCTCAGTTCGGTAAGAAAACTTTCAACTATCTAATCTTCTAATGAGATCTCTGTCTATAAAAACAACTCTAACTCAAAATCTATAGTTATCCACTTTTTAAGCACATGAAAAAGGTTGAAAAGTATGAATGTACTATACATATATTCATAGGCATCTCATAATAGAAAATGCGGGAAACTAAAAAACTTTTCTCACCTACTCAAATTTAAAAACCTTCAAAATTCACTCATATTTGAACTTCATGTTTGACCACTTCAACTCTTCTAGAACTTTCTTGAATCATTTTGAGTCTTATTAGTAAAATACCTTCTTGAACTCCCTTACTTTTCTTCAGTATGATGGAACTTCTTCATCTCATTATGATGGAACATTCTTAGCTCATTATGATGAAACTTCCTCATCTCATTATGATGGAACTTCCTCATCTCATTACAAATTAACTTTCCTCATTAGAGTTGGTCTAATTAGTTTTCTTTCTTAGAGTCGGTCTGATTGAATTTCCCCCTTAGAGTCAACCTGATTAAATTTCCTTATTAGATTCAGTCTGATGGAATCCTCATAATGATGGAATTATCATTACGATGGAAATTCCACTCTGCAACTTTGAAATTCTTTAATCCTCATCAGCTATAACTCATTTAGACTTCTAAAAACTTATGTGTCTAGTACTTCTGGATCTGATGAAAACTTTATCTTGATTCTTGTAACTTATAAAATCTTTATGATTCCTCCATGTATTCAAAATATTTTATCATGAGATTTTTCATGATTTATGAGAACTTCAAGATTGTAAAAGCATTGCTGACTTAAGGTTATAAAGTTAAAGAACATTCTAACTCCTGACATCACTATATTCATTTAACTTTTTTCAGAAACATTATGAATTTGTTTCACTGCATATATTTATTTTCTAACAAACACTAAGTATAAAGGATATTCAAAGTAATGTTGATGGATCTGAGACTGATGATGCATCTGATCAACAACTTCATCTTTATGACAACTTTTGTGTCTGGTTTTACTCATTCCAATACTCTGTGTCCAGAAAAAAACTTTCTCAAAAACAACCCCCCCTTGTGTTTGGATTCAAACATTCAATAACTTTCACCTATTTTTAAAAAAACATTCTTGTATAAAATATTAGTTTTCAACAAATACAAAAACTTTATTAAAAACAAAACATCACAAAGGTTCTTCAAAAACTTTATTTTCTTCTAGTTCAACATTGATGTATGGAAAGTCGGGGTCTTTAATCTTAGGAGGAATTGTTCCTTGGATGGTAGTGCTCACATTATAATCCAAAAGGACTTGGTTTTTATGTGAGAACTTTATTTTGAATGTACACATGCCCTGCAAGTACTTGGGTTTTGTAGGTATGGTTTGAATTGCATCAAGAAGGGGTATGTTCAACTTAACTTGTGAGAATATTTCCACCAATGTTTCATTCAATTGGAGTTTGGATTTTCCTCTCATTCATTGATGGAATGGATCAAGTTGTTTTATTGTTTGGTGTGGTTGTGGTTCTTTCACATTCTCATTGAATTTTTCAGAATATGAGGGTGGTTATTCATCATTTTCATGTGATTTTGAAGCTTTTAATGGTTCTATAATGGTTTTTTAGGTTTTTCAATGGATTTTCCACTTCTTAATATAGTAACTACTTTTATTTGTTCAAGTGATGATTGTGTGCAACTTGATTCTCCCCTCAGGGTTGGGGCAGCCTGAGTCAGCATGGGTGATTTTCTAGTTTTAATGGTTGTAGTTCATGTTCAATTCATGATACTTCATAATTCATTCTTTCCTTTTGTTTACACAATTTTTTTAAGGATTTGGAGAGGGACAGATTGGATGGGGACTTATTTTGGTTGGTTTATCCGAGGTGGATACTTTAGTTGTTGGATTGGATTTTTAATGGGTTGTTGGTATTGGATAAGAGTATGGGTTTGAAAATCCTATGGAGGGTGGGGGTTTGGTCCTTGTGGTTGACTGGGTTGTTGGTTATCTTTTCAATGAAAGCCATGATGGTCATTTTATATTGGATTGAAAGTGTTTTGGTATTGTAGATTTTGAAATTTCAAACCATTGACCTCCACTGGTAGTCCTCATAAAAGAACATCCTTTATAAAAGGGATGGTTGGTAATTTGTTAGTCACATGGTCATGTTTGTCCTAAATTGTACAAATAGGCTCAACAATTTGGATTTCTTGGACCTTATTAAGATAGATATCCTCGACCTTCCTAGTGAGTGTAGAAAGTTTTTACATGAGACTTTATTCTTACTTAAGACTGTGAATTCCACCAGATTTGGGTGGATTCTCATATTAAGGTGATGTTCCCCATGTTTGATTTTTTTATCCAGATTTTCCATATACTTGTAAGCATCATTTGGGGCTTTGTTTTTTAAGGTTCTGTTATAATCATGTTGATTAATTGTTTATTTCCTTGACCCAACCTTTCATAAAAGATTCAAACTTGTTCTGGGATTGAAAATACATGGTGAGGTACCATGTTTAGTGTGTTTTTTAACCTTTCCCGTGTTTCATAAAATGAATCCCCTTCTTTTTCAAAAAAAAATTAGGTGCTCTTTTTAAGTGAAATTTTTTTGTGACGAGGGAAGTATTTTTTATAAAATTATCTTTGAAATTGGACCTAGGATTGTATTGATACAGGTCTTATATTGTTTAATCAATTATTTTCCTCATCCTTTAGTGAGAAATGAAAGAGCCTCATCTTAGCTGACTCAAGTTGGTGTGAGGGAACATGGTTTCAACAATGTCATTAAATTCCTTGACATGAAAGTATGACATTTTCAACTCCATCCCATGAAAGGTTAGAAGGTGGTTTAGGACATGATGTTTGAAGACATTGTGGTATTCTCCTATGGAAGCATGTCTAATGAAAGAGAGTTCATTGGTCCAGGTAGGTGTGAGGTAGTCATTCATGGTTTAATCGACTGCATTCCCTGAGTTTGGGGCTGCCTCATTTGGATTTCCATTTCGGTTTTTGCCCAGGTTTATGAGTTAGTTTCTTTTGAGAACCTCCATTATAATGAGATCAATTTTTGAATATGGAGTATTAGGAAGATTAATGTCTAATATAAAGAGACCCATAGGTGTACTTGACTCCCCAAACCCAGGACTATGCACTCTAACAAGTCAGTTTGATTGGTCACGGGTATAGGTGGATATGTACCAAGAAAAGTGAAAAAAATAAAGGGTAAAAGATAAGAGAGGTGTGATGATAAAAGATAAATGGGGGAGAATAGAATGAGTATCAATATTACTTACTTGGGTCCCCGGTAACGACACCAAAATTTGGTCTCACCCAAATTTACCCATGTTTTTTGGGTTGAAGTGGTCACCTGTAGTGTAACTTGGTTTGTTGAATCCTCATAGACCTAAGAATACACCTAATGACACATACATTCTAAGAGGGATATTTTCCTATAAAGTGTCCAACTTTGGGTTGATTTTATATAGGTTTTAATGAGAACTAAGATACCTATGTGAATTCAATTTATGAGAATGGGTTGATCCTGGGATATTGAAAAGGGTTGATTGGATGAGTTTCATTTTAAATTATTTCAATTTCATTAAATTGAGAAGGATTCATTCAATGAATTTAAACTAACCCCATCACTTATTGGTTAAACACCTTCAAAAACACATGATAATCACCTATAAACTTGGAGAATAATTTTCATGAGCACTCTAAGGTAAGTATCTTATTAGCACATAAAAGTGGGGAGATAAAATTCAATGAGGAAGAGGGAGAAGAAAATCATTAAATGAAAAAATCAAATAAAAGAAATGATTAAACATTTATAGAGTGAGAAATAACAACCAATATATCCTCTTGCTACTCCCTTAGATCAACCCATAATATGGTTAGCCTTCTATTGATGTTATGCTCTTAATGAAAGAGGGAAGTAGACTCATAAGAGCATAATTGAAGAAGAGAAAATAATGAAATAATGAACACTCCACCATTGTGTGAAGGATTTATCTCTTAACTATGTGAATAAATTTATACCTTAATTAAATGTTATTAATGTGTTAATAAAAATAACATAAAATGATAAGAATAAGAAGTTTTATTTAGAGACTGAGGTTATTCTAATAACTTACAATTGAAAGAAGAAAATTACAAAGACAAAGTGGCAACATAAAATTGCCTTAAATATATTTTTAAAGAGGCTTGGGTAAATACTATAATATTCCAAGTTCTCCCACTTGATTATGGTAGGCCTAGGGTGGTGGAAAGTTTGTGGAATGTGTACTTTTCTACCCTTGACTCGAAATGGGAACTACCTTGCAAGCCTCTGACAGATATGTCCAAACGAGCATCTAGATGGATAAATTTGAGTAGGAAATAGAAGAAGAAAATGAATCCAAGGTTGTCCCCTAACAGTATGTGAAATTTAATCCCAATTGGATTTATGGTTTCAGATATATCCTTGAAATGGAGGGCTATCATTCTAGGTCATAAAATCTGGCCCAAAATTTCATCTTCAAATTGGGGCACCTGGAACTCCCCTTAAACATCAGAATTAGCTCTGAACATAATTGAATAAAATGTTACCCATGAATTCCTCTATCTCTAGTTTAAATTTTAGATTCATTGATCTTGTATCGTGTCCACTACAGTCATTTCATTGGATTTTTGTCTAGTTCACTTCACCCAGAATGTTCTAGGTTCAAGTCCCACTTTGGACATCATCTTAATTAATATTAAATAGCTCTAGAATGATATAATGTTCCTCATATTATGGGATTACTTAAAATTAAATATGAAAATAAAATCAATACCATTGGGTTTTTTATAAGGTGTTCACAAATGTACCATGTAATAGTGAATTTTAATAAGGAATTACAAACATATTAAGTAAAGAAGTTCAAATTGTAAAATGCACTAAAAATGATGTTTATGAATAATAAAGACAATGAAAATTAAATATTATAATAATGAATATTAGCCTTCTTCAGTTTCTAATAAAGCTACCTCTAACAATTTTCATTTATTTTTTTTGAATCAATGAGCTACTGTAATTCCCATAATATGATCTATAAATAGTGTTTTTAACATAAATGAAACTATTCAAGAAATTTAACAATTAACACAAAACACACGAGGTCGAGTAATGTGTGAATTATGAGAGAGAGATATTAATTGGTAAAACAAAAAAACACAGGATCAATTTTTAGAGTTAAAATATAATTCCTAAACTCAATTTATCATCACTTCTAGTATGTATATGAGCACTAATTCACCACTATACATAAGCTATCCTTAGAATGATAATCAAAATAGGGTGCTACGATTTCATGTTTCGAAGCTATCCAAGGTTTTAATTCATTTCATCTGTGTGGTTGAGATAAATTCTTGTAGTGTTCAAGGATTAACAAATTAGGGGATAATAATTAAGTGGATTTTAATTTTAATGATAATGAATAATCATTAAGTGAAGAGGTAGAGTTAGATTGATTATGCCTTCTAAAAATATTTTCTAAAAAAATCTCATTTTTTATCAATAAAATTTCAAAAATAAAAAAAAACAAATAAAATACAACCATCTTCCAACATACATCATTTAGTTTTATAAACATTAAGAAAAAACCATTCTTTTAAGTAGTGTGTTTCATTTATTTTATTTTATTTTCAAAATACTTTTAATATGTTGTTTTAATTACTTTGTCCTTTGAGTGGTGACCTTGATCAGCCACTCTGTTTCACCTAAGTACCCAAAAACCACACATCATTTGAGATTTTTCATGACAATTACTTTCTATGATCCTTCCAAATTCAATCATCTTGAAAAGTTTTATGGAGGATATGTCACTTTTGGAGATGATTCAAAATTCCAAATTTCTGGTATAGTTACGCTTGGCTTCTCTAACTCGACTCTTATTAAATAAGTTTTATTTGTAAAATTATTGAAACATAATTTACTAAGTATTAGTCAATTATGTGATATTAGTTTCAAAATTACTCTTAAAATGATTTTTTTAAAAAATTTAATTCAAAAGTAAAGATTTTATTTACTGCTTGCCATTTTCAAAATCTATATATTATAGATTTAAAATATCTAGTAAGTCAAAATTTCACGTGTTTATGTGCACAATATAATGATTCTTGGCTTTGGTGTCAGTTCTTAGGTTATTATAAGATTCTTTCTCTTGTCAATCTCAACTGTAATCAACTAGTACAAGATTTACCAAATTTTTTTTAAAGATAACTTAGTTTGTGAACCTTGCCAACTTGGAAAGAAACAAAAGTATTATTTAAAACATAAAAACGTTGTTTCCACTTATAAAGCCTTAAATCTACTCCACCTTGATCTTTTTAGACTAAATCAAGTTGCTAATATCATAGGTAAAAATTACACCTTTGTAATTATTGATGGATCTACTATATTTACATGGGTTTTCTTTTTAACTCATAAGAATGAGGATTGTAATTTATTTATCAACTTTTCAAGGAAATTCTAAAAGAAAAAGGTTACAAACTCTTTTCCCATATAAGTGAAAATGGTGGGGAATATGATAACAAATAATTTGATGAATTTTTATCTTTTCAAGGTTATCATCACTCATTTTCCTCTCTTACATCACCTCAAAAAAATGAGGTTATCAAAAGATGAAATAGTACCCTCTAAGAAATTCATAGGACTCTCCTAAATGAGTTTCCCATTCCTTAATACTTTTGGGGAGAGAAGGTTAATACTTCATTCTTTCTCCTTAACTGTGTCCCTATAAGACCCATATTAGGAAAAAATCCTTATGAACTTTGGAAAGGAAAAATTCCAAAAGTTGGTTTCCTCGGAGTCTAGTTATAAATGTTTTATCCTTAATAACAAGGATAGTCTAGAAAATTTTGACCCAAAATCTAATGAAGTAATATTCATTAGGTACTTGAAATCAATTAAATCCTTTCAAGACTTTAATTAGTGGACTAAGACCCTAAAAGAGTCTATTCGCATCAAATTTGATGAGAAAATTCCTAAATCACATCCACAAAGTGATAATTATGTTAACCAACCTAGTTCGACCCTTCATAAACCTCAATATTCTAAAGTAATTGAAGATACTCTAGAAATACCATCCACTTATTTACCCAAGTCTAGGATTCAATCCAAATACCATCCTCTTGAAAATATTATTGGAGAATTAAAATCTAGAACTCATACTAGAAGGTTGGTATTAAATAAGTTTGAACATCAAGATTTTCTCTCTCACATTAAACCTCATTCCCTTTATGGAACTATTAATGATAATAATTGGAAACTTTCCATGCATGAGGAATTGAACCAATTTCAAAGGAACAATGTTTGGACTCTCATGGAACATCTTGATAATCATCCTATTATTGGAACCATGTAGGTTTTCTGAAAAAAACTTGAAAAACAAGGAAATTTTATCTATAACAAGGCTAGACTTGTTGCTAAAGGCTATAATCAAGAAGAATGTATTGATTATGGTGAAAAATTTTCACCAGTTTCTCGACTTGAATCCATTAGAATATTATTCTCATTCACCACTCATTTTAATTTTGAACTTTTTTAAATGGATATCAAAAGTTATTTTTTAAATGGTTTTATTTTTGAAAATGTTTGTATGGACCATCCACCCAGTTTTGAAAATCCCTAATTTCCAAATTATGTTTTTAAGTTAACCAAATCTCTTTACAATTTAAAACAAGCCTCATGGTCTTGGTTATGAGAGGTTAAATAAATTTATTTTATCAAATGATTTCAAAATGGGAAAATATGATTCCACCTTTTTTTTCTCAAAACCTTTTCAAATGATTTATTAATTGTTCAAATTTATGTTTATGGTGTTATTTTTTACTCAATTGACTAAAATTTTTTCAATGAATTTTACAATTTAATGAATAAAGTGTTTAAAATGAGTTTTATGGGAGAAATTAAATTCTTACTTGGTTTTTGAATTTACCAAAATTCTAATGGAAACTTTTTAAACTAAAGTAAATACACTAATGAACCTATAAATAAGTTTGGAGTGGTTCATGATAAGGAAATTAGAATGCCCATGAGTATAACTTGTAAACTAATGTTGAATGAATTTGGCCATTAAGTTGACAAAAATATTTATCAAAGTATTATTGGAAGTTTAATTTACCTTATTATGAACCATCAAAACATCATGTTTAGTGTATGAATTTATGCTTGTTTTCAATCTAATCCAAAGGAAACAAATTTTAAATCCACCAAAAAAATTTTCTATTATTTTAAAGGAACTAAGAAACCTTAGATTATTTTATCCTAAGGAAATCTATTTTGAACTTTCTTTGTTTTTTGATGCTGATTTTGGAGGATGCTAAATATATATAAAAAGTACTAGTGGAACCTGTCATCTACTAAGAAAACCCCTTATCTCTTAGATTATTAATAAGAAAAAGTGTTTTTATCTTTCTATAGATGAATCAAAATACATATCCACTCAGAGTTGTTGTGCCCAAGTTATATGAATAAAAATTACTCTTTTGGACTTTGGGATAACATATTCTTCCATCCCTATCAAGTGTGACAACATAAGTGTGATCAGTATTTATAAAAATCTTATCCAATACTCTCAGACTGATCACATTGACTTGAGACACCATTTTCTATGAGATCATTTTTAGAAAGGTGATATCATTCTTAACAATGTTTACAAAAACCTTCAACTTGTTGATATCTTCATTAAACCCTTACCTCTTGATCGCTTTGATTTCACAAAGGTGAGTTGGGTGTAATTATTTTGTGATACTTATCTCTTAATCGTGGAAATATTTATAATTTTTTAGTTTCTTTTCTATTTTTTTCTAAAATTTATTTCAAATTATTCAAAAAAAATGTTTTTCAAAAATTTTCATAATTTTGGAAAAGTGAAGTGAGTATTATACTTCAAGCAAAACATTATTGTTTGGATACAAACAATTGGATGTGGTTCTGGAACAGATGCTCCTAGGGATTTATCTTGAAAAGAGATGATTGAGTTTTTAACCCTTTATCCATCCTAGGCACAATAAGTGGGTCCTTACTACACACTTAGTTTGACACTTCCAGGGAATTTACTATTTTTTATTAATACAATCTTTAATAAACCTTAATAATGGAATGATTTTTAAAAATATTTATTTTCTAAGTCTATTTATCTCTTTATTTAAGTCATGTTTTTTGGTTATGATCCCTTTAAACTATGCTTATACATTAGTTAAGGAGGAAATAATCTTGTTAATAATGAAATGATCCTAGAAGAGACACTTTATTTTCAAAATCAATTTCCAAAATTAAAATCTTTTTTTTTTGTTTTTAAATTTTAAAAACCTATTTTGCTTTTTCAAAAATCTTCTTCTATGTTTTTATTTCACTATTCAACTTTATTTTTGAAAAATATATATTTTCTTTTATTTTAAGCTTCTTTTAAAATATTTCATTAAAATATTTAAAAAAGGTTTCTTAAACTATTTTTCAAAAAAAATATTTTTCATCTCTCTCAAAAGATCATTAATAATGATAAATGTGGTTCTAAATTTTATCTCTTTATTATCTAACCTCATGTATGACTTATTTTTTATAATATCAAAGGGTGATAATTTTTATCCTTTTCCTCAAGGGGGATAAAATTTTATTATTTGGGGGGGTTTAAAGTTTTAAAAATGTTATGTTATGGAAATATGGGGGGGAAATATTGGTATCTAGATATATCAATAACTCTTTATATTTATAATCTTGTTTTAATTTAATAGTTATTAAAGTGTTTATGGTCATCAAAAATGGGGAGATTATTGTGCTTCTCACTATTGTTTGATTTTAATGATCACAAACACTCTTAAAGTGTTTAATTATTTATTTTAAGTGATGTGTAGCTATCTTAAAGACATTATGTTGGAACACATTTAAGAAACCTTGAACATATTTTAATGGAAGTTTTGAATCCTTAAAAGAAGTCTAGAAGAACCTTGTAGGAGTGTTACAGGAAGTGTATAAGACACTTTGTGGAGCCAAAGGATACATGTAGCACCGACTAGTAGGTGCAATGGCATTGGTTAACCGGTGGCATGCCCAAATCCTTCCCTTTATAGCATAACCCCACTGATTACCTGGTGGAGGTGCACCGGATAGAAGGTGTGGAGGGTAAAACCCCATGTCTTCTATAGGATTCCACCTTCCATCTGGTGGATGTCCGTCGACCATTCGGTGGAAGTAGATAAAAATCACCTAATAGTAGGGATCCCACCAGCTACCCGATGGAGGCTATTGGGTACCTAGTGGTGTCGAGAATACTAATATAAGGATTAAATTTAATATGGTAAAAATAAATTGAACATGGAAATATTCATCTTAATTACCCTTGAACGGTTCTATGACATTTTTAAAGGAATTGAATCCTATAAATAGAGTCTTTGGGTGGCTTGAAATTTTACATTGATGCATTTTCTCATCCCTCAACATGCTTAATTTCTCAAATTGATCTCAAAGCACTCACTAAATTTTATTTCTTCTCTCAAGAGTGTGTGAAAAAATTTATATCTTAGTCACTCATTATTTTCCTATTTTTTCCTAGTATTTCATTATATTTTTTGGGAGATTAGAGACTAAGATAAAAATTGATTGCTCCTAAGCAATCTTTATCTTCCTCTTCTTTCTCCTATATTTGGCGCCACTATAGGAAAATTTCAATTTCATGGCAGTTTCCGAAAACTGCGCCACTAAATTGAGTGTTGGGAAACTATTGGTGGCAGTTAAAGTAGTTTAGCAGCGGTTTATGGGAACCATCATAGATGGCGCATTTTCCTGGCGGTTATATTTTTTTTTTGAAATAGTTTCTCCAGGCTGGGGATTACTTTTTTAGCGGCGATTAAAACTGCTGCTAAAAAAAGTAATGGCCTACTGTGACAAACCGCGGCAACAAACAATATAACTGCCACGAAAAAAGTACAGAAGATGGGCCGTTGTAGCAACAGTTAGAACTGCCACTAAATTTAAGACCGTAGTAGAGGATAAAACCACTACTAATAAAAAAATATCAATATTTAGCGACGGTTAAAACCGCTGATAAAGAGCAGATTTACAAAAAGAAAAAGAACCAGTTTCTGGAGCCCCTGTACCAGTGCCTTGAAAAAAAACCATTCCAAGAATACAAAAACACCAATAGAATACATACTACAATCAATATGAAAAGAGATGCTTAACTAAGCACAACCAAATGTATTGTTCGGTGAGTAAAGGAATGCAGATAAACATATCACATGGCCATTAGACCTTTAAACAAAATTATAAACAAGCATATATGTCATATTTCATGAAAACAATGCCAAGCCTAGGTTTAACTTATTCCATCTATACTAGTTCCAACCCCAACATAACCATTCATATCAATATAAATACCACTATTATTGGTACTAACTATTCCAAAAACTCAGGCCTCCCTACCCATACCTCATCAACCAATAGCAATCCCAATATCACATAACATTATATATAAAGGCCTACATCCAGATAAATAAAAAGACAAAAAACATCAAATAGAGTCAATATGGAATCTAGTACCTAAAATAACAATCCATCCATTCTACCCTTCTTTAATTTTTTCTGAGATATTATTTTATTGGGTGAATTATTAGGTTGTTTTTTTTTTGGTTTTAAGCTTTATAGAGGCCTCTAAATGGTTGTATGATAGGAACATGGTCATGGGAAACCATGTGGTTCTCCCTAGAAAACCATGTGGCTTGGTTGAAGAAGGATACTAGTTGGGGCATGGTTAGAACACAGTTATAGATGATCATGAATCATTTACCTTGAAATATATGTGTCTTGGAATAGAGGAAAAAATAATTGTTAGCACACAATTTACCAAATGAGAATATTCATTCATTGACAATGTGATAGAATCTCATATTCAAATAAGGAAGAATGGAGAGAAATGGGTCTCAGGGAAAGTATAAAAGACCAAGAGTATCATGAATACTAGGGAAAGTAGAAAATTTTTATGTTTAATATTTTTAAATGTTGGAAATGGAAATGTAGTGGTAAATGCATTGGGCTAGAAAATGTAGGATAAGTTATTATAATGAAAAAATGAATTTAGGGAAAATTAATCATAAAAAA
Source organism: Viscum album (assembly GCA_963277665.1). Taxonomy (NCBI): domain Eukaryota; kingdom Viridiplantae; phylum Streptophyta; class Magnoliopsida; order Santalales; family Viscaceae; genus Viscum; species Viscum album. The sequence goes on from OY728150.1 coordinate 123,828,293, forward strand.
AGAATCATCACAATAAAGAGTCGACATATATAGTGCATACCACGCTTGAGAAATCAAGACATAAAAGGAAACATTAGAAATCAATGAAATACGTAAAAGGAAACATGAGAAATCAAGAAAATGTTAGGTCATGAAAATGTATGGAGGAAACTATGTGCCACACGTGATACATATACAAACTGAATGTTATAATATTTTTACACATATCAACAATATTATTAATCATTGTCCGATGATGAACAGATATCGTCACCCTCTCCACCTCCATCTCCACTTCCTACTACCACCTGTAAGAACATTATATTGAAAATTAAATAGTGTTGCATATTTATATTTAAACTTAAAACCAATAAAAGTTTGAAAACTAAATGATTTTGAATTTTTGTGATTTACCTTCTCACCACCAGTTGATGCAATACCACTGAGAAGATATCTACTCATCTGCTGACGTATATCAGTCAATGCTTTCTCTAAAGTGGATATCTAAGCCCCTTGGTCTTGAACTGTGTTTCATAGAGAAACAATATCTCTATGAGAATATCCAGGTATGGAATTACTACAACCAGGATTATATGCAGCTGCAATCCCCGATGGCATGCCAAAGACCTCAGATGGTATGGGTCCCAAACCCATCCCACGCACTCTACCAGGATGCTCCTTCCCAAGGACTTTAGCAACTGGGTCATCCTGGGAGACCGAGTAGGACTACCCAGGATTGGCATCCCATATATCTTTAATTTTTACCTATAAATAAAATATCAATATATATTAACATACTTAAAACTGATAATAAGTTATTATAATGAAAAATTTATTTCATACCCCAACTTCTTTGGCAGACTCATTAACAAAACTTCCATCAGATTTTTTGTGAACATCCAACCACACTTCGGTTTGGGATGCTTCATGCCCTAAACTCTGTTACTACATTAAACAAATATAAATCAACAACTTAATATATTAAATAGATAATATTTTATTATAAATATTCAAACTAGTGAAATGATTATCAGAGTCGATCAGTTTCTAGAAAATATTTTTGACCCCGCGGTGTGAGGGATGACTTACTTAGCCCAGCTTGATGAATTCTTTCTTGAGAGATCCTAAAATAAATAAAATGAAATTTAATAGTAATTTATTCAATGTCATATCCTCTTCATATACATGTATAAATGTAAAATGAGGTTAATATAATAATATATATTTAAATACCATCTGTTTCTCATCACGATGTCTGTCAACAAAAACTTTCCATTGTTCTTTGGGTACCCCATTGGGTAGCTTCTCATACATTTGTTGGATGGTCAAAAAATCATAATTGACATCACTCTACAATCTCCATTTAAAGTGTTTCCATTTCTTACCAAGATTTTTTAAATTCCACTTTCGTGCTATCACATCAGCAACTGTAAAGTGGAAAAACATATGTATACAGAAATTCATTTTGAACATATTAATAACATGAAATTCAATTACACCATAATTTATTAAAATTAACTTTATTTGGGAATCAAGAACTTAATTTTCCCAACTTAGAGGCATATTTATCTAATCATCATAAGAAATAGGAAGGGAAATGGGATCCGCTTCCAGTTGGCCTAGAATTTGGCCAAGTAATCCCACGGAGTCATCCGTAGGGACCCCATATGAATCAAATGGGACAACTATATTCTCTCCATTCATATTTCACACATCTTCACTTTTTATATTTTTCTCCACAGTTTCATTTTTTCATCTTTAATGAACAAACAATTAGTATAAAATAAGTGCAATAAATTTATTTATATTAAAATTTGTACCTATAACAGTGACCCTCCAGTATGCATGTGATGAACTAGAAGTGGAGAGCCGCCTCCCCGCTTCTGAGGTTGCTGTAGGGAGAGTAGACGACTCATATTCTAAAGGTATTCTCACAGAGGTTGTGAGAGATGGTTCATGGGGAGATGGTGCAGGGGGGTAGGCAGCTTGTGGCTCAGATGCCGTAGAGAGGGAGACAGATGGATCGTCATCTGTCGCAGTAGTGGATGAAACAGTGTATCGCTTCCTCCTTGACATTCCTATCATTTAATCAAATAAAATTAAGTTTAGAACATATATTTCAAAAAATATATATACATAAAAAAATTAAAAATGATAATGAATGACTCCACAAATGAAATAAGTGGTTGCTGAATGAATAAATAATTGTACATACAATCATTTTCCCCTTCAATCGTGTCTGTTTACTGCTCTATAAATTCATCCACTTCATTCATCCTTTCTAGATTAATATTTTCAATATCATGATAGACAAATAATTTTTCTTCTTATTGTTGATGATATTCAATTTCAGAGGTCAAATCTTCTACTTCATCACCCATATCATACAAATCTCTTTGTATTACATGAGAAACTACACTCCACCCTTCATCCACAACATCATTCACATAATATAATATTTTTTCTTATGATGATAAGATATATGGATCATACAGTTCATGATCACCAACATCCATCAAGCGAGATAAGTTTACAGAAGTAAATTGCAAGGAATCCCTTTTAACACCTCTGATAATATCGACCCAATTTCATTTGAATAAAATAATTGAAAAATGCCCGTGGTAGTTTAATTCAATAATATCAATCATATTTCCACAGTATCCCACTTCAGAAAATGTAAATATAACACTATTATATGTTTTCAAACCCCTTTCTCAATTGACTGTATGAAATCTAAATCCATTCACATTGTAAGCGTCAAACTTTCTAACTTTTTTTAGAGGACCTTGAGTAAGAAACTTCAAATATTCTGACAAATCTGCTCGAGTATCAGTATTCATGATCTAAAAAAAGAAATATACTTTATTATATTTACAAAATATATGTTTCAAACTAATATTCTTATTTTATTGCAATATTTATGAACTTACATGTTATGAAAACCATTCTACAAGATCTTTATTAACAACTTTCGCTATATCTTTATCATTTCGTGTTCGGCCTCTCATTAGTCTCTTTGTTTGTATCCTCAACTCTTCAATAAATGGATCTACAATTTCACTATTCAATATCACATATCTATGTGCCTATAATAATTTCAATTCTGTCAGTGTCACATATGAGGTCCTCCCAACTGATCGGCCAATAACAGGAAATATTTTTGATTTCTGATGTATTTTAGATTGAGTCGATGTGTCTTAAACATGTCTAAATTGATTAAATCTTGTCTCAATATCATCCAAGTATCTAGAACAAAATTTAAGACACTCCTCATCCAAATATCCTTCAACAATAGAGCCTTTTGGTTGAGATTTATTTCTCACGTGTGATTTCAAATTCCCAAGATATCTGTGAAATAAAATAAACATAATTATGCATTTAATTAAGTGCCAAAAATTGTTTACTTAACTGAAAAACATATAAATAAAGTATCTCTCAATTGGATACATCCATCGATAATGAACAGGGCCTCCTAATTTAGCTTCCTCAACCAAATACACAGTTAAATGCATCATGACAGTAAAAAAATACGGATGAAAGATCATCTTCATTGCACAAAGGGTTAATAAAAACCTCTCCTGGAGGTTTTAAAGATGAAATGGATGAAGAGATTTCTCACATAGTTGTCTGAAAAATATGCATAATTAGATTACAACAGTAGTAACTTTTTCAGGTAATAATGTACGCAATGCCAATGCTAGTAAATGTTGTAACAAAATATGTGAATCATGACTTTTCAATCCATGTAACTTACGATTCTTGAAGTCAACACAACTCGAGATGTTACTTGAATACCCATCAGATACCTTCACATTCTTTAAAAATTTAAGGAATGCATCTTTATCCTTACTTTTCATTGCAAAAATTGTCAGAGTATAATTTTCATTCTAATCTGGCCAGAGATCACATTTTATGTTCATTACTTGTAAGTATTTTCGAGAATTGAGATGATACTTTGACTTTCCATGATCATTAAGAAATGTGAAAATAAAATTGTCACAGACATTCTTCTCAATATGCATCACATTAAGATTACGCCACAAAAAATTAAATTCCCAATACGGAAGTTTAAAGAATATACTTTTTTTCTTCCATTGTTGCGTTCGGATTTCACTTGATGATGCACTTCGAACTTGTTTCCAGATATCATTTAAATGATGAACCTTCCCAAATTTTGTTTCAACATTTTCAAGTTGTGTCAATATTTCAGAACTAGTTAACAACTTTGGAGGTGGTCTACGATCAATGAAACCATTAAATTTTGATTTTTTTAGCCGAAATCTATGAGATGCATCTAGAAATATTCGATGGCACAAGAAGCACCATTTTCTACTATGAGGTAGCCGTTTGGGATCAAAATAAAAGTTACGAATAGGTCAATCCAAACCCATGTAAATGTTCAAACCAGATAAATTCCCAAGCCCAGGGAAGTCACTAATGGCCCACATTAAAGCAGCATGCATTTTGAACATTATTTTAGAAGAAGCATCAAATGTCTCAACATGGTTGCTCCATAACTCCTGTAATTCTTCAAGCAAAGGATAAAAGTATACATCAATATCATTTATAGGCATTTGTTTTCCTGTAATAATCATCTAAATGATAAAAGATGTTTGTTGCAAACACATCCATGGAGGTAGATTGTAAGGGATCAAAACAGCTGGCCAAATTTTATAATTGGTACTCAAAGTCCCAAATGGGTTGAATCCATTGGCAGCCAATCCCAATCGAATATTCCTAGGATCAACTGAGAAATTTGGATGTAATGAATCAAATGTCTTCCATGATTGTGAATCATTTGGATGTCTCATTAACCCATCATTGTTATTATCTACAGAATTCTACTTCATGTGTTCGGCGGTTTTCAATGACATGAATAATATTTTCAATCGAGACTTTAAAGGAAAGTAACACAAAACCTTTGCAGGCATGTTCCCTTTCTTCTTCTTTATGAAAGTATATTGATTCAGACTTCCAACATCACCTATTTACTACCATCTAGAAGAAGAACATTTTTTTCAATTCTATCTACTTGAATCCTCTCGCCAATAAAGCATACAATCATTGAGACACACATGTTTTTTTGTATAATTCAGACCAAGCCTGTTAACAACTTTTTTCATATCATAAAAAGATTCAGGGATTTTTGCTTCAGGAAATGCATCACGCAACAATTCCAATATCATGGACATTTCCTTATTTGTAATTCCACATAGACATTTGATATGGTACAACTTCAACAGAAAAGAAAGCTTTGAATATTTCAAACATCCACTATACAACTCTTGATTTCCATCGTCAACTAAATCATGAAACATATATTCCTCAATGAAGTTTTCTCTTAAATTTTTCTCCACGGAATCAAGAGGAGGATCCAATGATATGTTACAATCTTTATCTGGTTGTGTTACAGTTTCAAAAACATCACTTTTCACGTTGCAATTTATAGAACCCTCATCTGGTTATTTTGTTATGTTTTGATGTTGATAGTGGTGTCTTCCAGTGCCGAATGCATCATTTATGAGCTTTTGCATTTCATTTACCATTGTAGACGATGTTGGGATCTCATTCTGTGGATTAACATCAGTGCCCAACCTTTCTATAACGTTTGATTCTCTATGCCAAATCCAACACAAATATTGACTAGGGAATTGCTTTAGTATTAAATGTTCATAAACTTCATCTCTCTTCAACCATATTCTAAATTTACATTTAGGAAATTGACATCTTATTCTCCCATTAACGGATCAATTGGAAATTGAAAAATCTAAAAAATCCTTCAAACCCATAACATACTGAGGTGTGTTCCTCGGTAATGTGATCCAGCTTTTATCCATGTATATCACAATGCGCCTACACAATATTTAAAAAAAATAAAATGCATAGTTACTACTAAATAGGGAAAGAGATTCATATATACTAGTTGAAAAAATATATAAATATGTTACCTAAGTTTTTCCTATATAAATACATATGGTAAATCACCCACTAGAAAACCAAAGTATATATGTGCATGCATGCGTATTCTTATACACATGTGATTACAAAATCACTTGAAGAAACAAGAAGATAATGAGTATTTTCTTATGCAATATACATTTTAATAAGATAGTGAGTATTTTTAGATATATTTGAGCAAGTTTATCATTAGTAAAAAAGTTAAGAGTTAAGTTGAAGTATTATATTAGAATTCAACTTGTAGAGCATTGGGATATTTTCAAGTAGATCATTCTGATATAGTAGTTAGTTGAATTGGAAGTATTATCTTCTACAATTCATGAGAGTATGATAAACCGAATTTCATGAAAAGTTATTAATTATATTCAGTGTAAGTCATTGACTTTTATTCCTTTTATAAGAGGAAATATAATTTTTAGTTTGATAATAATATAGAAAAATAGGTTTTTTCTATTAACATGATATATAAATAAATATAATATAAAACATGCACTTTATCATTGCACAAAATTTATAAAACATGGTATAAAGATGTTTTTTCTGAAACAATTCCAATTCAAAACTCATTCATCTATCCTTAAAACATCACCCCTTTTATAAAAAACCCATACATTGTTTAAAAACATATCAAAGGAATTTCTAATAATGGCTAGAAAATTTAAAAAAATTCCCCTCATTTGAAAGCTTTAACACAACAAACTCAAAGTAATTAAGGAAACAAGGATAACTATGAAGAAATTTTCCCTATAGAAAGTCGTAAAGTATGCCAACAAATAAGTGGAACAACACTAATCAATATCAGTACTAAATCATTGGAGGATCAATACTTCAATGAAATTCCATCCAAGTAAAAAATCAATACACAAGCTAATAAATAATTAAAGGCAAAACACATGATAAATATCATGAGGAAACACATTAGGAACTAATGGGTCAAGTATAATACATGAAAAGGTGGACCTAATTCCGTCAGGTTAACATTCAAACATCCATCAAACAAATCACTCTAAACCAAATCTCATCTGTGACACCCCACTGGCTCAGTATTTTGTACAACTAGTGGTAACTAGAAAGTGTGTAATCTCAATGTTCCTTTAAACATCCCATGACTTCCCACTTAGTATCCTAGGGTTCCCTATAAAATAACTAAAGGAGGTGATACACTTTTAAAGTGAATTTCATACAATGAAAATAATAATAGCCAAAGGCTAGCATAATAATGAAATCCTTCCCACATCCCACATTTAGCTTATAATGATCCCCCACCCATAAGAAAATCATGAATTATGTTACAAATAACCATCACATGGATACACATGACATAATAAATAAATGAAAAGGGGATCAACAAGGGAACAACGAACCAATCAACTCAAATATCACATCACAAAGTGCCATCCAAGACTTTCCATTATCACATATAATATATACATTTGTAAATCTCTTTTTAAAATGTTTTGGAATCCAAACACCAATATAAGGGAAATCGTAATCATTTCCAAAACACAACCAAAAAAACCCAAATGAATCACAATTCCATTTCATAAAACAACATTTCCCTTTGAAACATGGAAACCATTTAACCCCCAAAAGGTAACCCACTTTGAAAAACCAATTTCCCTTAAAATCGAATGACCATGTGTTTTTATTATATAAAACTATTCTTTTAATTTTATCAAACATGCCGAATGTATAAAATACAAATTTACATAAAAAATTTATTTAAACATGAAATTAAAACCTTTAAGCCACATGAAAACCAAGTTAATTTATATAAAACCATTATAAACTAAACCTAGATAACCCACACCCTCATTGTCTGGATTAGAAATTAATTTATAAATCCAAGAACACATAAATATCTTAAATAAAATTCGATGAAATGGAAACAATGACCTCATGTGGTGAAATGATGTCACCTTAAAAAAACCACTGGTTTAGGCCATAATAAATGAATCAAAACTTTTGGAGACCAAAAACCCCAATCTAAAACTACCATAACAAAGAAAATCTATCATCTATGGCCATTAGGGTTAGATAAGAAAGGGTAAAAAGAGATAAAACAAGAGTGGGAGAGAGGGTATGATTTTACATATTAATCTGAATGATGAACCACCCAAAAATCACTTCAAATCCATTTAGAGGGACATAGGGAAGGAAAGAGAACCCATGGATAAACACTGATGATGTAAGGGTATAAGGGGGTGGCTTAGTGTGGAAGCCCCAATTAAAAATGAGGAGAAAAGAATATATATATATATATATATACTTGAGTAGGCCACATGGTTGTCTGACATGGTTTACCAAACCATGTATCGACTATGTATTTGACATCGCCTCATCCCCCATAAGAGGAATGGTTGACTCACATGGTTTCTCTAACCATGCATAGATCATATGATCCCCTATTTCTATTTTCACATAGGGATTAATGTTTTGACTGCACAATTTCCCAAACTGTGTTCCTAACCATATACCCCTAGAAAAACCTCCAAAACTCAAATTAATAACCATAAGACACCTCAATCCCATGGGAGGAAACAACCACATGATCAAGAGTAATAAAGTGAAGTCTTATGGTGTCAAAAACTCCCCACCACGCCACTTTCCTCCCTGAGAAAGTTTACAATAACATAGGATAAGCAGAAATGCCAAGGCTACCTTCCCTCTAACAAGGGCTCGACCACTAACCAACTTTCAAAACTTCAAAACAAAGGACACATGGCATAATAAAACCATTCCTTGAGATAAAAAATTCTGAAAAAATAAGAATTATCTGAAAAATTTCACTAGGAACCTTAAGAAGTAGTTGCCTCACTGAATGAAATTAAAGATACAACAAATATGTTGTTGGGAAAGCCACTCCTATGATATTATTTGAAATTAGGAATATAAAAATGTACAATACTACTCCTAAGAGCCTCATGAATTCTAAATTAAACCAAATGAAAAAACATAAAAACTAACTCTAGATTAACTAAGATCACTATAGCCAAACTATAACACATCCCAACCAAAAGAACCCAAAATAATCACCCCACAATAATGGGAAGAAAACACACAGAGACTGATCATGGGTATCCCAACCATTTATAATTTCTCTATAATGGTGAAACATTAGATAGGAAGACCCAAGAGAAAAATCATCACCAAAGTGACATGATTACACTAACCATGAAAACCGCATTAAATCAATAAAAGAGAACACATCCTAGAGAACAATTTATACTTCATTAGACCTGATCACTAAGAAAAGGCACTCCATGAAATAAAATAAACACCCTTATATGAATGTACCTCAACATGGAATGGCATGGCTCTAAACCCGAGTCACTAAACTACATGAATGTTAATTTAAGGCTGAACACATGGAACACCACTCATGGAAATACTTAATAAAACATTTAGCCAATAACTCTCACAAAATCATACCACAACCGCACTATAATAGTATACAAACCTACGTGGAGGGGCGGAAAAGGTAGTCAATAGTGACGATGGGCGGTGAGGTGCACTGATGGGAAGCAAGAACCATCACCGGTGGTAGGGAGGTGAGCTTGGGTTCGGGTCTCATGGGGGTCGAGGGAAGAAGGTGGGGTCGTGGGGGTTGGGGGAGAAAGGGGTTTGGGGTCGGTTGTTGGGGGGAAGTGGCGCTGATGGCCGGTGAGAAACATCACCAGCGGTGGGGAGGCGAGCTGGGGTTTGGGGATCACATGGATTGGGGGAAGAAGGTAGGGTCGTGGGGGTCTAAGGGAGAAGGTGGGTCAGGGTTGGGGGGAAGTGTCTCCACTGAAAAAAGGGGGGGTTTAGCGGCGGTTTACAAAACTGCCGCTAAAAGACCACCGTTAAAGGTGATTTTTGTTGCTTACTGCAAATAAAGTAAGAGACCATGGCTTTCTTATCATTTCCTTTAAAAAGGCAAGTGATTGTTTCTTCTTGAGGTTTCCAACTTTAACGTTAAATATCTAATGTATATTGTATCTGGTCTCTTGCTATAACCTAAAAATCAATGGATAGTTTTGGTATCTTGGCTACCAATAGATCTGATGGACTAATACATTAAATCCTCAAGTGATTGGGGTGATAGACGTAGGGGTGAATTTAGCTACTATTATAAAACTTACTTTCTAAATATATTATCCCATTTACTTTCCACATTTTCAATTATTTGTCACTTTTAATCATTATTTTATTAAATTGTTTAATCCTTTAATTAATGCTTAATCGTTTCTATATTCAAATCACTTCATAGTTTTAAATATCCCTTTGTTTTTATGACTCATATTTTCTTGGTTCTATTTTTATAAAATTTTGGGGAAAATTACGAGACCAAGCGCTGAGACGGCGTGCAATTCTGAGGCACGGAGTGCCCGGAATGATCCTTCAAAAAATGTTAAGTTTTTAAATAGCGTGCGTGAGTAGTTTTCCTAAAAAAGTGGAATAACTATTAAATGAGTAATTAGATTAGAAATCTAAGGGAGTCGTTGAGTTCAATATGGCAGGTTTACCCTAGGAGCGACTTAACTTTAGTCGGTGCGGGTCTCCAGTGAGAAAACCTAAAAATGGAATAATCATAAATAAAATAATTAAATAAAAATTATTTTATTGTTAAAATCCTTATAACTCATAAATGGTAACTTAGATTGGAAATCTGAGAGTACCATTGAGCTCATGAAGATGTACTTTCCTTAGGCGGAGCCTAACCTTGACCGATGCAGGTCGAGGGTAAAAGTTAATTTTTGGACTTTTTAGAGGAGAATAAAATAAGCTCGAAAAATTTTATTTTATTTCCTTTTAAAGTTTAGCAGCATGGCGACGCCGCGATGCAGCGACAGAGCAACCCATTATCCTTTCATAAATGAAGTAGTGTGACGACACTATTTCAAAATGAAATAGTAACATTGAAATGCATTAACGTGTTTCCTCCATTAATCGGTGATAAGGTCCAGCATTAGAATTCATAATGATAGATAATTTCTTTGGAACTCTAGAGTTTCCCTAAGGAAACGGGGAGGAGGCTCTCTCACTGGTGACAATGGATCAGAGGTCAGGATTCGATCAAGCGACGAAAAATCGACATGACAAAGCAACTTTAATCTATGTCTGCAAGCGATCCAACTCGGGGTAGGGGTTGTTGTTTTAAATCTTATGTTTTCCTCATTCTTGATTTCTAAATGAAGAATGCAGATCAACCCATGAACATGTTGACTCGCAGATCGATCATTCTTGCGGGAGGATTCAAATTTCAGGGTTTTAACAGGAGATTTTCTTAGTGATTCTTGGTTAACCTTTTTAACAAAAACGAACCCCGATCGATACGAACATCGATCGAGGTCCATTCATCATTATTGATTCGTGTTTTTCTCCCCTCGTTATTCGCTTTTCATGAGCGTTCTTTGTTTGGCATACAACTCGACATTTGGTGATCGATCGATCATTGTGCAATCGATACTTGGAGCAAAGATCTGATATCGCAGATTCGAGATGGACTCGGCACCACAGAGGTGTGATGACGACAGTGGCGAACAGATTGAGGCGGTGCGGGAGATATCATCTCTCAAATGGATTTGCACAGGAAAGGATCATGGCATGGATTCGAACCCCTAGCGATGAAGAGCATGACCCGAGGATTCTGGAACCTCTTCCGGATTGAAGAACAGACCACCAGAACTCGTCTGGTGGCCCACGGAAGACCCCATCAAAGTGCAGGCAGCGGCTGCATGCTAGTGTGGTAGTGGCCGGAGGAACTTGTGGCGGCTCAGCTGCGGGTGGCGACGGGGCTGCGGCCAAGGCAGGTCATGGAAGAATGAGTTGGCGATGTGGCTGCGCCATGTCAAGATGGTGGCACATAGTCAATGGACCGCGTACGAGAATCCTGATCCATGTAAATGGACTGGCTAGACGAGGCGGGAGTGGCATGCCCCCTTGCGTCGGGTGACGCAGCACATGACCAAGACACGTGCTGAAGTAGACCAGCTCGTGCGACATGGGGCAGCCCGACGGGCTGAACCACATGACCCAACTAGGGTAGGCTAGGCCTAGTGGGTTGGGTCAACCCGGAGGTTCAGGTCGGTGGACCTCGGGCCAGGTCAGGTCAGGTCGGTCCGACCGGTTCGAACCAGACCTGGACCCAACTAGACCCCTTTTTCACTAAAACACTCATATCTTTCAAACCGTAAGTCTGATTGATAAGTCGTTTGCAACGTTGGGACCCTTGAGATGAGGTGGTACTTTTGAGATTACTTGTTGAGGTTTTATTTGGACCATTGGGGGTTGGTGGTGTTATATTTTTATTTACTATGATGGATCGGGATAGGATCTCGACCCCGTTATAGAGGGTGAAAGTAGAGGTTGAGACAATACCCTTGGCCTTCTCTATGAAGGTACGATGCAGGATCTCATTCCTGTCATAGAGAATGTCCTGTGTTATGAAGTTATTTGGCTTAGAGTGTATCTTGGTGACCCAGTAGGCCTAAGTGATGTGTGAATCTAGGTGACCTAGCTGACCGAAATGACTTTGCGGGTCTCAGTGCCCCAATAGGTCTATGTGGAGCATGTACCGCACCAAGAGGCCTAGTCAGTCCTCGCTTCTATTCATGGTACCTTAGAAAGGGTTTGCGGCATGGATGTGACCAAAATTTACACAGGCACCCATCCCCTATTTAAGATGATAATTCCAGTAGGGCAAGGATGTCTCCTAGTGAGCCCTAGGTGCAGGACCCCCTATCTATGTATCAAGATCTTTCCTTCCTTCGTGACTTGACCTGATCAGTGTACTTCGAGTAGTTCTCAATGTGTTCTCTTTGGGAGGGAGTCAAATAAGCAGGACATATTGTGAGGGTCTCCGATGACTTCATAGATCAAGGAGAGAGTTCTCCCAGAACGAGCATGCCTTGAGCAGAATCATGTGACCAAGGTTTTGGATGTGATATCGAGACTCCTTGTCTCAGTGATACCAGATGTCTCAGGGAAACTTCATGATGTATCGAGACCAAATTTTCTCTCGGATAATTTTGGTAGACTTGTTCTACATGCTTACTTTCACATAGCTCAAGGAGTGGGACCTCCCAGAATTGAGCATGCTGCGAGAAGAACCATATGGCTGGTGGTGGATGAGACATTGTTTCTTGGAATCCTTTACAAGTATAACTGGATGTTCTTGTTATATTTTTTGTTGACATATACCTGTGTTGAGCTGACTGTACCTTCTTGATGGTGTTTCCTTTGAGGTCTTTCACTTTGTGTTTCAGGGTCCCCTCCCGAGTATTGTTTTACTCACCCCGGTATGGGCTTTTCCCACACGCGTTGTATCTTGTATAGTTGACCAACACTTTGGTGGAGTCCTAAGTGGAGTAGGACCAGGACCATGACTGAACGATGCCTTGTGAGATCAGACGAGCCGAGGTGTTTCTGGCAGCTTCTTACAACAGCTTCAGTACCCTTGTCTGCAGGTCAGACTTTTCAGTAGTCTTTCTTTTAGTGGGATCATTTCTAGCCTAATTTCACTTTACTGCTTTACTTTCTATCGTACTCTATTGTTGGGTTATAATGGTACGCATGCATTTTCTTTACTTAGTTTTGTCACTCTCCAACCCTGTGGTTTGGAGTTGGGTGCGAGTGTATAGGTTATTAGGAAAATTCCTCCCATTTGTGGGATATGTCTACTCGGCGCTAGTCACCAGCCCCTAGACTATCGGAGGTGGGCTTGGGGTAGCCATGGCATGGGCCCTAGGGAATGGGTTGTGACGCCTCGATATTTTATGAGAAATATTTCTTTGATGTCTTGTGTTGTACACTAAAACAAAATTAACTTATGTTATATGCAACACCATATTATCTTGAGGCATATGCAACGCTATGCTTGTCTTGTGTTACACACAAGTTCATGTTCTTTTGATATAATTCATTTCACACAAGACCGAGTATAAGTGAACAACTAAATATTATTATGTTACCTTATAACCTAACTATTAAAATGGGGGGAATGAACAGTATTAATTGATTTGTGAAAATATTTTTTACACATGTATTTAATTAATTCTCTTATGAATAATTATTTATAAATGAAAATAAAACTTTTTTTAATTAAAAGGAAATGTTTTTCTGAAAAACTATTTAAATGAAAATAAGTGAGTTTATAAAATAATAAAATCACTCTTTATGGATTTTATTAATAAAATATATATGTAATATATTCAATTTAATGTTTAAAATTCATCATATATGTTTTCTATTCATGATATAAGAACAAATTCAATTTTTCAGATTAAGTATTTTTCAAAAAAATACAGTTTTACCACCTTTTGATGGAGAATCCATTTTAAATATAGTTTCTTATACTTTTATAAGTTATTATTGATAAAATAAACTTATTTTTTTGAATTGGGACATCAAAATTTATTTTGGTTGAAATTTTGGTATTTTTCTGATAAAATTCATATTTCAATGAATAGTGAAAAATACTGCATTTTAATTCAAAACTGCATTTTTGTCTAATTTATTTATATATTTAGATTATATTTTGAATTATTTTTAAAGTATATTTTTATTATTTTTTTATCATTTAATCCAATTTTGGTCATTGTAAGTAATTTTACATTGAAATTAGATATAAATGCATGTCAATCTTTTGATGGTTTTTATTTTTTTAAAACCTATTTTCTTATTTTGACAACAAGGATTACTTTTTAATTAATTTTTGTCAATTATATGTTTTGAATTTGGAAAAATGGATTCCATATTTGGAACCAATAGGTACAAATTATTTAAATAGGTCACTTTTACTTTTGGACACAATGAATAGTAGCTATAGTAATTTTTATTTACCACAGTTAATGGAAAATCGAGTAAATTAAGGTAACAAACAATATGATAAGGACAAAAACATTATCCTAACACCTTCCAAAATACTATTGGATGAATAAAATTCTACCCTAAACACCTAAGGATCAAAATTGATTCATTTAATGGACATTTTTCTATGAAAGTGATGTAGTTGTTATTGAAACAAAAGAAAGTGACAACATGTCACTCTTTTATCTCTTATAAGTATAAAAATTTTAATTTAGTGATCAACTTGATAAAACTATGAACATAAGTAGTATACAGAAATATAATGAAATTATATACATAATTTTAATTTATTTATAATTTTTAGAGATTAAATATTTACCATAAATATTGACACAATAATGACACAATGATTATTTTATTAAGAGAAATATAAAAAAAATGATATTATAAATATTAAAATAAATATTATATGAAATAATATATGTCATACACAATTTTTATAGGTTAATATGACATGTTATAAAACTATTAAATTATTTGGTTCAAATTTATCCCTCTTTTAGGATTTTATTTAAATTTAATGAAATGAATAATGTAAAAATTGAGATAATTGTTTTTTTATAAAAATAGTAATTTATTAAATTATTTAAAAATTATAAAAATATTTTAAAATCACAAATTGAATATTTTAAGGTCTAAATTTTCATTAAGTGTCCAATTATGGGAAATTTACCCCATATAAGTAAAATTAATATCCTCTTAATAATTAAAATGTTGTTACCACAATTAAAATTAAAAGAGAATAATTAAAGGTAAACCGAAAAGATAAGGTTTAAAATAAAGTTAATACATGTCTAAAAATTATTGGATGAGAGGATTTAGAAATATATTCATTTTATATTTTAAATATCTAAATTCGGAGCCATTTTTATTAAAAAAATAATTTATATTAATTTAATATTTTAAGAATTTCCAAGGGTGCCCCTCACCTCAATTATAAAAGGGCACCTCCTTCCTCACCTTTTAACTTAAATTTGAGCCTTCAAGCTCATTCATACCCTGCCCTTTTACATTATCAACTTCCCTAGTAACATTTTAGTTGTTTTTTTTCTTCTTAAAATACTAACTATAGTGCCTTTAATAGAAGATTTAGATAGAGCACGTCGAGGAAGAGGTAATCTCTTCTACCGATTCTTTCAAACTTATTTCTTCTTCTACTTCCTCTTCATTAGTTATTTAATTATAAAGTAATAACATCAGTATCACTCATATAATTATATGTTATTATAATTATTAAACAACCATATTTCACCTTCTATCCATCCTATGAAAAATGAAATCACCACGCATGCGATTGTACGACTTACCGTCTCCACACCATGGTATAATATGTTTTTCACCACCACCTTACTTGGATGGATATAATGATGGAAATAATAATTGTATATTATTATTATAACATGATATAAATTCCTAAATATCATATATACCATCCACTTTGATACCATTTCACAATTATCAGAATGATATCGTCGGTCGTGCGTACGTACGGCCTACCGTCTCCATAATGCGATGTGATTCATTCTACAAGATATCCATTAAACAATGATTATATAAATGTAAATAATGAATAAATATGATATTTATTTTGTTGATATAATTTTTTAATGATATAAATATGACCTATTAAGGAGAATGATAACTTATTTGGAAAAACATGCATAAGAAAATGAAGCAGTTTATACCCGAATAACGAGAAATAATTAAATATTATTACCAAATAGATGATAATATGATCATATATGATATCATAAAAATGAATATGATTCTATAAGAAGTAAATGAAAACATTTAAATCATTATAAATGAGGTTTGGATACACAAAAATGATATAAGACCTAAGGTAAGGGATACTTTTTCAATCTCATTATTTTCTGAGATTATTTATACGTAAGTATTTATCGAGGTATATTTATCATCCATGTCTATGTTTCCTAATTATATATTCTATAATATTCTTTCTATTATTATAAAAAAATTTAAAGTAAATTTTATCCATTGGTTATTTTTTATTAAGTGGTATGAAAGGAATCTTTTGTCGCTTTCAAATATGAGGTACTTTTTTACTTTTCCGGCATATGTACGAGAAGAATGTTTTTTTAACCTATATGGTATGAATGGATTTTTATGCTTTCATAATACCTTATTTCCATGAAAATTATTTTAAAATATTTCAAGTTTATTTTCAATTAAATTTTTTTCTTTTAGTATTGTACGATATTTTTAGAAAATAAAATGTTTTGGAAGAAGAAAGGGTATTTTCCTCAAGAATTAATTTGAAGTGTTTTATCAAAATTAATTTCCATCTAAGATTAAGGGTATTTTTCAAGTATAAAACCCCTATTATTCGTATGGTTATATTATTTTTATAATGTAATTCTATTTATAAAATTTATTTGTTTTACATGGATTATGTTATGATGGAATGATGTTTAAGAAACCCATTTTATTCCTTGGGTTATGCTATGATGAATGATTTATGTTTTATGGAACATGTAAGAATGATTTATTTATGAGATGGGTGGGAACTTTATCTACTTCCAGTGCATTGGGTAAAGATGTATAACTCATGAGGTATGTTATCACAACTCATCCCCTGGGGCCTATGTCGTGACTACCCCAAGCCCGCCTTCCATAGGCCAGGGGCGGGTGACTAGCACCGGAAAGGAATATCCCAAAAAGGGAAGGCATCGCCTTTAAACCTGTACACACACAGACAATGCATACTACAAAAAGCAAACCACAAAGGAAATAAAATAGTAAAACCACCACAAAGTATCACCACGAAGGTTAAAGTGTGAAAAATGAATGTAAATGGGGCCGGAATACAAGCCCAAATGAAAGGAAAGTACAACAAAAGAAGTACAAGATCTGGAGGTCGTCTACCAAGGATCATACCTAAAGGGTAGGTATAACTCTCTGTCAGATGTCACTGCAGCACACCATGTCTATTGATCCACCTTCGAGCATCGTCTAGCCCTGGATCCCCAAAGTTCCGATCAAAGTTGTTCGCCGTATGCATAAGACACAATAGGTGCAGGCGAAGCCCGTGCAGGGGTGAGTATAACAATACTCAGTATGGACCCCGAGACCCCCGAAGGTCTCTCAAAAATACACAAAGGAAAACACCACAAAGGGAATACCACAGAGGTAATACCACCAAGAAAGATCTCAAACACATAGCATAAGGTAAAAGACAGCTCACACTAGGTACAACTTAAGTACATAAGTAAAGATGATTAGTCGTTAATCTAGATTATCTTATTCTATTGAGAGGATCTAATACTAATACACAAAGGGTATCTCTATTGAGGATCCATGATGGGTCTCTCTAGGGATGATCCACGACTGGTCACGCTACTGCTGTTCCACGAAGGGTCGCTATCATGTTGATCCACACAGGGTCGCTATGATGATGATCCACACGGGGTCACTATCATGATGATCCACACGGGGTTTCTATGATGCTAATCCACACAGGGTCACTATGATGTTGATCCACACAGGGTAACTATCATGATGATCAACAGAGGGTTGCTATCATGTTGATCCACATATGGTCTCTATTATGCTCCACGTCACATCCAGCCACTGGATTCTCACACTTATCATGCTTTATTTCTGACAGAATTTGATCCTTAAGACATCGGTCGTACATCAACTACCACGAATTCCCACATAGAGTAATCCAAAGGATCGTCTCGTCTTAAGGGTACTAACACCACTAACAGAACGTCAATCAGACGCATGGTTTGAGAGATACGAGTGTTTTAGTGAAACGAGGGCCGGTTGGGTCTAGGTCTGCCCCAACCTGATTAGACCAACTTGCCCGACCCGTTCTGGTTCGAACCGACCCGATCCAGGCTGACCCAACCAAACCCAGCTTGACTCGGGAGGGCAGGTCGGCCCATTGGGACGGGTCCGGCCCGAGGGGGCGGCCTGCACCCTGCTCGGTCCGCCGAGAGTGGACCGGTTTGTCCGCCTGGCTGAGACACGACCAGATACCGCTTTCGGCCCCCTGCTGCCCCGTGGGTCGCCGTAGGGCCTCCCTTCTACTGCCTTTTAGTGATTGGGGCCCAGCACGTGCCGCATTACATGCAAGATCTGACTCATCCAAGCGATCGCGTCCTTCCACATCACCTGCGGACCAAGTTTGTGGGTTGACTTGGTCAACACGGTTCCAGTGACGCGTCGCGAGTCTCCCACGCCGTCGTCGCGGTGGTCGTGGCCTCCTCCATTCACTCAGGCGACCTAAACACGGGTCACCGCCTCCACACGATGTTGGTCGGTGTCGCACCTCCACGTTGTCGCAGCCAGTTGGTCGCGGCCCTCTACCGTCGGCGTCGACACGCCGACGGTTTCTTCTACGGGCCACCTGAGTTGCTTCATTGGTCTGTTTCTCAATTCGTTTATGCCTATGGGATCTTGAGGCTACCATCTTCACTGTGACAGCCTCTAACTCGCCTTGCCGCCATTTTGAGAATTTCTCCATGAAGAACACACATGCAGAGGGGCTTGGGGCTTATTCGTGTCGACTCTCACCCTCCGCATTAGAAGTTTAAAAACATGGGGAGGTCTGGGGATTATAGTTCAATCAATACAAGTGATAATTTAATCCCATATAGAGAAATCCCAAAAGAAGTCACCCTCCTGCAAGAACGCATGATTCGTAGATTAACAAGTTCTTGGGTTAATCCACATTCATTGTTTAGAATAATAACAGGGAAACTTTAAATAGTTTAAACCCCTACCTTGTTTGACGTTTGTTTTCATAGCATCTCATCCTAGAGGGTTCAAGATGTCGACGTCGTTCGTCGCTCCCCATATTCGTTCTTCGAGTTATGTTGAATTTGATGACGTTTCGCCGACGTTCTTCATTATTCATTAGAGAGTAATCTCACCAGAGGTTCGTCAGAGATTTTCCCACGATTTAATTCCCATCTCCCCAACGCGTTAGTTTAATAAAAAGAAACACATTGCATTGTTTCTGTTACACTATGGCATTGCATCCTTACGCTGTTTCATTTATGAAACAATGTAGGGGTTACGCATGCACAACAAGCCATTAATGATCCTAATTTAATGTGTCTCTTCGTCTCCTCGTCGCCACACCACAGCACCACTATCCACCGCTCAATGGTGAGAAAAAATAAAATAAAATAACTTTTTAAGTTATTTTATTTTTTTCTAAAAAGTTTGAAAATTAACTTTTCCATCCGACCCTTACCGGTCAAAATTAAGTCCTTTATAGGAGAATCTCAGCATTTCGAGTTCAATGGTACCCTAAAATTTTTTATCTAAGCACCGGTTAAAAAGTTAAAAAAAAACATGCTCACATTTTTACTAAACATGCTTTAAAAAAAAGTTCAGAATTCCATTCTGAGCCCACTGGGCCTCAAAATCATGTTCCATCAGAGCGTGCGGTCTCAAAATAATTTCATATAATTTAAAAAAAAATACACGAAAATTTCAGGATATTACATATGTATGTTATGCGTGAACCTAATTTCATGTTCACAATTCTATGTGTGAACCTGGTTTTCATGTCCATAATTTTATGAGTGGACCTGGTTTCCATGTCCATATGTTTATGCAAGGGCATGATTTCTTGTACTTAATTTAATGAGCAAACCTATTACTATTTATACATGTTCACGAAGTTATAAGTTTATGTGTATGACACAATTTCATGTCTTATGTTACAGTTATGATCTTATATATTATGATCTTTTATTTTCCTTATGATTCAAGTTTTCCATTGATATGCATGGCATGATCTTTTAATGTTATGGTCACATTCTCATACCCTTTATGCTCATGTTTATGTTTACATAACACCCTTGTTAACCCTTACTGAGCATCTGAGATCACCCATTTTTATGTTTCTTTTCCCTAGGATTTGAATAAGGGTATTAAGTAAGATTTTTCAAAAGGGGTTTTGGTTATGAAGGATAAAGCAGGAGATGATGTAGATGTTTTATGAACCAGTTGTTTGTTTCCCAGTTTCCAAAGATGCTAAAATAATATGGTCTTTAAGAATCTATTTGTTTAATGTATTAATTATTCCAAAAAATTAATGTAATATCCATGTACGTCAATATTGGGTCATTATAGTTGGTATTAGAACAAAGGTTTAGTCAACTTTTGAAAACTAGAATTCAAAAAACTTTATTGAGATCCCTAGAGATATTTATAAGGATATGTATAGGGATGTACTAAGGATAAGTAAAGTATAGGTTATAGTCCTAGGGTTTTTTTGATAATCATAACTAACCTAGGGTTAAACCAAAGATGTCATAGATTTAAATATTATAATTAATTTACCTTATTTATGTGTTTCTAATCTATGATACGTATTTCTCACACTTTGATTTTTGGTCTTAGTCAATTGCCAGAACTACATAGAACATAGTTAACCATTGAATGTTTTTGATGTGGAAATTATGGGAATTATGAAGATCGATTTCCTAAGTGAAAATATCATGAAGAGAATCATGACGATGGTATGATTATTGGTCATACTATTGAGGATAAAGAGATTTTAAACTACATGTGAAAGGTATGTGATGTTCTTCTAGTATTGTTTACATTAAACCTAAGAAGCTTAAGGTTAAGAAACCTTAAGACATGATTCATATTTTAGGAAAGATGAAGATGATGGATCATGATTAATAGTTTAAGAATAAAATTGGATGATTGAGGTGTATATTTTTTGTAATTCAAAGATTATTTTATATGAATCATGAAATATATAAGTGTTTTCTGTATAAGTTTTTCATTAAGGATTGGAAATGATATGTTGAATAGTTATTAGGATCCAAAAAAAGTGATTTAAGGGTAAGGTGGTATACTTGGAGAACACATGATTCAGGGAAAGATAACCCTTAATATGCCCCTTATGTTAAGATAATGATGTTTGTATAAAGATATATTGGATTTGAATAAGTAAATTGGATGATACTAGTTTCTTGGAAACTAATTATGGAGTTGTTGACAAGAGTGTTATGCTATCATGGATGAAGTATACAAATTTTTGGGACTTCAAAAATATATTCAATAAGTTTTGGAATAAGAAAACATGCATGTTTTCAATAAGGATATATGATGATTCAGGTTGCTACCATGACTCAAGCGAATACATGATGAAGGTGTTGACATTTTTGGAATGTGACCAACCAGAGATACCATGTGATATATGGGGGATAAATTTTAAGCTGAGTTTTTAAAAAAAATTCTATAGTTTTTGTTTTTCATATTTTAGAAGGATTGTAAGGTTATCAAATTTTTGGAAATTTTAAGTTAAACATCATATGAAGCTCGTTAGAATAAAGTATTATCTCACCATAAATGGACTTATGCATATTTGATAACATGTGATAACCTTTTTGTTGAGATAGATGGAATGAACTATCATTTTATTTATGGATCACATGATCTGCTAACACTTCAAGAATGAAAAATTCAACTTCATTTCTTTGAATAAGAGATGAATTGGAAATTGTTCAAGGAATGACCAACGGTGATATTGTACCTAAATCAGGTAAGTATTCCTTCTCATATAAAATTCTTCAACTTTAGGAAAAGGGTATTGAAACCAAAAAATTTATCTTAATACCTTTTTATCTGATGAATCATATGGTCTCTTAAATCATCATAGATTTATGGATTTCTAATTTTTAACTTTCTCCTAACCTTGCTCTCTATCACTCTCCACCAGAACTTGATGGTTAGATTTTTTTCTTCTATATCCATGTTTTCACTTTCCACCTATGTTATCCTATGTGGAAACCTGGTGATGAGTTAATTTGGATAACCATTATGTTTATTATTCCTTTTTATGATGTGGGTTTCTATGAAAGAAACTTTCAAATAGTAAATCTTTTATAACTCTGATGAATTTTGAGGGCGAAATTCATTTTAAGGGAGATAGAATGTGACACCCTAAGATTTTATGAGATATATTTTATTTGATATATTATGTTGTACGCTAAACCAAGATTAGATTGTGCTATACGCAACACTATATTATCTTACGGTATATGCAACGCTATGCTTGACTTGTGTTATACATATGTTCATGTACTTTTGATATAATTCATTTCACGCAAGACCGAGTATAAGTGAACAACTAAATATTATTATGTTACCTTATAAACTAACTGTTAAAATGAGGGGAATGAATAGTATTGATTGATTTATGGAAATATTTTTTACACATGTATTTAATTAATTATTTTTTGAACAATTATTTATAAATGAAAATAAATCTTTTTTTTAATTAAAAGGAAATGTTTTTTTGAAAAAACTATTTAAATACAAATAAGTGAGTTTATAAAATAATAAAATCACTATTTATAGATTTTATTAATAAAATATATGTGTAATATATTCAATGTAATTTTTAAAATTCATCACATATTTTTTCTATGCATGATATAAGAACAAATTCAATTTTTCAGATTAAAGAAGTATTTTCAAAAAAAATACAGTTTTAACGCCTTTTTGATGGAGAACCCATTTTAAATATAGTTTTTTACACTTTTATAAGTTATTTTTGACAAAATAAACATCTTATTTGTAATCGGGACATCAAAATTTATTTTGGTTGAAATTTTGATATTTTTATGATAAAATTCATATTTTAATGAATAGTGAAAAAAACTGCATTTTAATTCAAAACTGCTTTTTTGTCTAATTTATTTATATAGTTAGATTATATTTTGATTTGGTTTTAAAGTATATTTACATTATTTTTTTATAATTTAATCAAATTTTGGTCATTGGAAGTAATTTTACATTGAAATTAGATATAAACACATGTCAATCTTTTGATGGTTTTTACTTTTTAAAAACCTATTTTCTTATTTTGACAATAGAGATTAATTTTTAATTAATTTCTGAAAATTATGTGTTTTGAAATTGGAAAATGGATTAAATATTTGGAATCATTAGGTCCAAATTATTTAAATAGGTATCTTTTATTTTTGGACATGGTGAATAGTAACTACTGTAATTTTTATTTATCACGGTTAATAGAAAATTGGGTAAATTAAGGTAACAAATAATATGATAAGGACAAAAAAAATTACCCTAACACCTTCCAAAATCCTATTAGATAAATAAAAGTATACCATTAACACATAAGGATAAAAATTGATTCTTTTAATGGACATTTTTTCATGAAAGTGATGTAATTATTATTTAAACAAAAGAAAGTGACAACATGTCACTCTCTTATATCTTATATGTATAAAAATTTTAATGTAGTAATAAACTTAATGAAACTATGAAAATAAGTAGTATATATAAATATAATGAAATTATCTACATCATATGAATTTATTTATAATTTTTAGAGATTAAATAATTACCATAAATATTGACATAATAGTGACACAATAATTATTTTAGTAAGATAATATTAAATAAATGATATTATAAATATTAAAATAAGTATTATATGGAATAATTTACGTCATCCATGATTTTTATAGGTGAATATGACATGTTATAAGACTATTAAATTCTTTTTTTGAAGTTATCCCTCTTTTTGGATTTTATTTAAATTCAATGAAATAAATAGTGTAAAAATTGACATAATTGATGTTTTATAAAAATAGTAATTTATTACATTATTTTAAAATTATAAAAATGTTTTAAAATCATAAAGTGATTATTTTAAGTTCTAAAAGTTCATTAAGTGTCCAATTATTGAAAATTTACCCCATATAAGTAAAATTAATAGCCTCTTAATAATTAAAATCATGTTACCACAATTAAAATTAAAAGAGAGTAATTAAGGGTAAACCAAAATGATAAGGTTTAAAATAAATTAAATACATTAATAAAAATTATTGGATGAGAGGATTTAGAAATATCCTCATCTTATCTTCAACACATATCAAGTTGGTTCCATTTTGATTAAAAAATTAATTTATATTAATTTAATATTTTAAGAATTTCCAAGGCTGCCACTCGCCACAATTATAAAAGGGAACCTCCTTCCTCACTGTTTAACTTTGATTTGAGCCTTCAAGATCGTCCGTACCCTACCATTTTACCTTATCAACTTCCCTAGTTACATTATAGAGGTTCTGGTCTTCTTAAAATACCAACTCCAGATCCTTTAAGAGGAGATTTAGAGGAAGCATGTTGAGGAAGAGGTAATATCTTCTACCAATTCTTTCAAACTTCTTTCTTCTTCAACTTCATCTTCATTAATTGTTTCATTATAAAGTAATAACATCAGTATAAATCATATAATTATATGTTATTATAATTATTAAACAACCATAATCCACCTTCTATCCATCCTACCAAAAACAAAATCACTGCATGTGCGTATGTACGTCTTACTGTCTCCACGTCGTGGTGTAATCTATTTTTCAACACCACCTTACTTGGATGGATATGATTATGGAAATAATAACTATATATGATTATTATAACATGATTTGGATTCTTTAATATCATATATACTAACCACTTCCATACCATTTCACAATTATCATAATGATATTGTCGCTCGTGCGTGCATACGACCTACCGTCTCCACGATAAGATGAGATTCATTCTACAAGATATCCATTAAACAATAATTATATAAATGTATAGAGTGAATAAATATGATATTTATTATTTTAATATCATTTTTTAATGATATAAATATGACCTAATAAGGATAACCTAAACTTATTTGGAAAAATATGCATAATAAAATGAAGCAGTTTATACCCGAATAACGAGTAATAATGAAATATTATTACCAAACAGATGATAATATGATCATATATGATATCATAAAAATAAATATGATTCAATAATAAGTCAATGAAATCATTTAAATCGTTATATGTGAGGTTTTGATATACACACACTACAACATAAATCGCCTTTAGTGGCTGTCTTTTAGAAGCGGTTTATTAAAAACTGCCGCTAAACCCTGTTTTTTTTTCAGCGGTGAAACTTCCCCCCAACCCTGACCCCCCTTATACCTAATACCCCCATGACCCTACCTTCTTCCCCCAATCCTCTCGATCCCTGAACCCCATCTCGCCTCCCCGCCGCTGGTGACATTTCTTGCCGGCCATCAGCGCCACTTCCCCCCAACACCTGACCCGGAACCCCCTTCTCCCCCCGACCCCCCCCCCCCCCGACCCCACCTTCTTCCCCCAACCCCCATGAGACTCGAACCCTAGCTCACCTTCCTTCCATCGGTGACAGTTCTCGCCACCCATCAGCGCGCCTTGCCGCCCATCACCATCATTGACTACCTTTGTCGCCCCTCCACGCAGGTTTGTATACCATTACAGTGCGGTTGTGGTGTGATTTTGTGAGAGTTATAGGCTAAATGTTTTCTTCAGTATTTCCATGAGTGGTGTTCCATGTGTTCACCCTTAAATTAACATTCATGTATTTTCTTGACTCGGGTTTAGATCCATGCCATTCCATGTTGAGGAACATGCATATAAGGGTGTTTATTTTATTTCATGGAGTGTCATTTCTTAGTGATCTAGTCTAATGAAGTATAAATTGTTCTCTAGGATGTGTTCTCTTTTATTGATTTAATGTGGTTTTCAGGGTTAGTGGAATCATGTCACTTTGGTGATGATTTTCCTCTTGGGTATTCCTATCTAATGTTTCACCATTATAGAGAAATTAAAAATGTTTGGGATACCCACGATCAGTCTCTCTGTGTTTTCTTCCCATTATTGTGGGGTGATTATTTTGGATTCATTTGATTGGGATATGTTATAGTTTGGATATAGTGAACTTAGTTAATCTAGAGTTAGTTTTTATGTTTTTTCATTTGTTTTAGTTTGTAATTCATGAGTCTCTTAGGAGTAGTATTGTAAATTTTTATATTTTTAATTTCAAATAATATCATAGGAGTGGCTATCCCAACAACATATTTATTGTATCTTCAATTTCATTCAATGATGCACCTACTTCTTAAGGCTCCTAGTGAATTTTTTTAGATAATTATTTTTTTCATAATTTTTTATCTCAAGGAATGGTTTTATTATTCCATGTGTCCTTTGTTTTGAGGTTTTGAAAGTTGGTTAGTGGTTGAGCCCTCATTATAGGGAAGGTAGCCTTGGCATTCCTGCTTGTAATGGCCCAGACCTCTCCGGCCCATTCCTTTGTCAAAAGAAGGTCACGAAGTGTTCTGGAGGGTAAAATGGACTTTTCCCACACTTTTCAGAATTTTGAAACTACACGCCGTGTAGTGTGAGTACACGTCGTGTACCCCCTCGCCGGGTATACCCCATGTTGAAGTCTGTGTCCTTGCCGTGTGAAATAAATGGGTACACGCCATATACCTCATACTACACACCGTGTAGTCTCTCCCTGAGTACGTGTTACCGTGTGTTGACCAGTCAACAGTCGTGTTCCGTGTTAGAGTCGTGTCCTTGCCGTGTGAAATAAATGGGTACACGCCGTGTATCCAATACTACACGTCGTGTAGTCCCTCCCCGCGTACGTGTTACCGTGTGTTGACCAGTCAACAGTCATGTACCGTGTTGGAGTCATGTCCTTGCTGTGTGAAATAAATGGGTACACGTCGTGTATCCAATACTACACGCCGTGTAGTCCCTCCCCGCATATGCGTTACCCTCAAGTCGTGTGTTGACCAGTCAACGCCCACGTGCCGCGTTAAAAGGCCGTGTTGGAAGACGCATGGAGACCATGTAAAATGGCCGAGTACATTCCATGTACCATAAAGTACATGCCGTGTACTTTTGTTTTTCTCACCTATAAAAGGAGGGGCCCCCTCCTCCTTTTCAAATCACCCCTCTCCTCCCCATTCCTCTGAGCAGAGCTCTCCCAAGAGACTCGAAGGCTCATTTTCTTCCATAACTTCTTCGTCTGAGCTCCGATTTACGATCCATCAACGGCCACGAGATCATAACGATGAGGCGGAACTTCTGATCTTGGATCTGTTGTCTTTCCTTTGGCCTTTCCTTTCCAACTTCCACCTGAGGAGGTTTTTCCGGGACTCGATAGAAGTGACGGATGCTGACGGACGTCTTCTAAAGTTGATCCGGGGGAGCGTTGTGATCAGAACCTGTTGAGGTAGGGATCTTACCTTTGTCTCTCTAAATTTTTTCATAATTCGGGGTGGGTGTCCTCTTGTTTACGTGAAATACTTTTTGAACCAGTTTAATAAAGATAATAACTGGCTTATTAAACGGGAATGGGAAGTTTGTGAATGTAGTTACATTATTTATATCCTGTGATATTATGTTGTGAATTTAATAAGCTTATGACTACTGAAAATCATGGTCGTTGGGGGCCTTTTCTTGTGCAATTAAATGTTTCCCTATATTATAGACCGTTTTTGTGAATGGAACTTTGTGGAATGTGGAAATTTGGTTAATCACGTAAAGTTGGCTGATTTAAAATATGTAACCCTTGTGTGATCACCCCAGATGAACAAAATGGAATAATGAACATGTGGGTGTTGGCTTGGATACATGGCATGTGATGGGGGTGTTTTGTGGGTTGTTGCGGATCGGGTGAGCAGCGGGGTTGCGGTTGACTTGGTTGTGGGTTGGTGTGAATGTTATGTTGGTGACAGGCAGTGGGGTTGTGATAATGGTATTAAAGGGATAATGATGTACGGGTTTTGTTGTGATTGTGGTTATGGTGGTTGGTAGCGTGGCTGTAGGGATGGGTTTAAATGTGAACGGACTATGGGTTGTGAATAATAAATAAAAAGTGGAAGAGTTAATGGATGGTGGGTCATGGTAATGGAACGGGATTAATAATAAATGGGTTGGTTGGTTAATAAGAAGGGACTTGTTGTGCTTCTTGTGTTTTCCTAACTTGATTTGTGGATGGCAGGGATATGTTTCATGAACGATTGATATGGTTGGTTGCGGTTGGTTGCCCAGTAGATAAGGAACTAAATAAACTAATTCTGCTGAAACGTGTAAACCTAAATGGGTTTGGGGTTGTTTGTTGTATGCATGCTTCGTAGTAGCAGTGCTGAGGCACGTACTCAGTTTCTATGTTTAGAATCCATAGTTTGGGCTCTGTGTTTGGTATACATATATGTATTTGTATCTTTTGTGTTTTATCGCACCCCACCCATGTTGAGCACTTAGTGTCGAACACTCCCATTTCATGGGAGAGGGTGTTTTCCCCTTAGTTACTAGCTCCTTCCTGCTCCTTCTTCCCTAGGCTGTGATGGCTTGAGGTGACCTTACACCTAAGACCCTTCAGGTAGGTTTCGATTGGGGTGGTTTTAGCCCAAGACTCTTCGGGCAGGTTTTACTGTTTCCCAAGAATCTTCAGGATGAGGCCCAGGTGTGTGCGGGCGGGATACGTGGATGTGAGGCCCAGTTGTGTGTGGGTTGGATACGTGGTTGTGAGGCCCAGGTGTGTGTGGGTGGGATACGTGGTTGTGAGGCCCAGGTGTGTGCGGGCGGGAAACGTGGTTGTGAGGCCCAGGTGTGTGCAAGCGGGAAGAGTGTGGTAGCGTCAGTACGTTCGCTGTTAGGAAGAGTAGCTAACTAATGGGAAATGGTGCGGGGTACCCAATACTCTTGTTCTTATATACTACTACTACCTGTTGTGATTGTGTTTTTTGGTGAGTGTGGCTGGTGAGGTTGGGTGGATAGATTTCCCTTATAGGTTCCTTCTGTTGTTCTCACGGGACATTAGGATGTCTACCCACCTATACACGAGAACTTTAGGTTTCCCTACTGAGTATACTTGTATGCTCACCCTACGTTTACTTTCAGGTTTCCAGGAGGACTACCAGGGCCATGGGGGGCCCTAATAGTCAGACAGTTGGAGTTGTTGCAGTTGTTGTACTCTTGTTTTCTTTTGGTATTGTACTTTTGATCTTTCTTTTACTTGTACCTTGTTTCATAACTATTTAAACATGCATGTGGGATTGGTTTGGGTTTATTTATATACACTTGTTCTTTTTTTTGGTGGTTGACTTGTCCTATTTCATGATCTTATGATAATAAAAGGGTAATGCCTCCCATATTTGTGAAAACTCATACCCTTGGTGCTAGTCGCCACTCCGGGGCCTACTGGAGGTGGGACTCGGGGGTCATTATCTCCCTTTCACCATTGTCATCTTAGGAGAGGCATCTTTGGTGGGAGGGGGTCATGACAGAATGGTATCAGAGGTGATGGTTGAGAGATAGGATGAAGTCTGGAGTTAGGCACAGTGAGGATTGCATGGGATGGTAGGGCAACAGTGTTGGGTAATCTTGGTGTGTGACATAGGCTAGGGAGGATCGGCTAGGACACGGGATTTTAGGGCCCCCCGTGATCCGATGCAAGGATTATGAGCCTATTGAACGACAAAGTGAGACTACATTGATTGTAGGGTAGAGACCCTATGGAAGGTACATGCATCATCATGATTGTTTTTTACTTGATTTGGGTGTTCTGGGAAAGAAATTGAAATAAAAAAATGATAAAATAAAACCTTGAGAAATTTCCTTACTACTTGGGCTTAGGCGATATTTGTTTACTGTACAGCTATGGAACCTGGACGACGTCCCCGGGTGGCTCAGACGGCCGAGGCCCAGAAGATTCAGGCAGTCGATCAGTTGATGATTGACCGAGAGGAGGAAGATAGCCAGTGGAAGAAGACTCTCTGTTCTTTCCAATGGCAAACCCTCAAGAAGTACAAGGGTATTACTTCAGATACGGAGACGGAGGGGTGTCTTGAGGAGCTAAGGATCACTTTTACCTTGATTCGTGCTCTGAGGGAGTACTGGGTTCCCCTAGTAGTCAGTCAGCTGAGAGGTGTGGCGCGACAGTGGTGGATGCTCTACCTCGAAGAGAGGATAGAGGCAGAGGTTTCGTGGGCTGACTTTGAGAAGGAATTCTGAGAGGAATTCCTTTCTTCCATGATCAAGGCGGAGAAGCGGTAGGAGTTACTCTCACTTCAGCAGGGGAGTATGTCAGTACGAGAGTTGGGGATCAAGTTCAAGGATCACCTACGCTTTGCTCCGGATCTCTTTCCGGATGAGGAGTCTCGGGTGAGACGTTTGGAGGAGGCGCTTCGTCCTTCGCTCTAGTATGTTATCACCCACTTCACCCTTCCGATGTACTTAGCAGTACAGAAGAAGGCAGAGGTTGTAGAGAGGATGCACTCGTAGGGAGGTGCACCATGTGAGGGGATCCATCCAGGTTCATCGAAGGGGAAGGCAGTCAGCAGTAGGTCTCCTGCGATGGGACCTTCCAGGTTCAGGCCAGTGGGGAGCAGGCCCCAGCAGTTCCAGTTCAGATCTTCAGGTCCTCGTCCCTTTTTCACGAGCCCAGGACCGAAGTGTTTTTCTTGTGGAGGTTTCGGGCACATTCAGAGTCGGTGCCCGACCCAAGCTCAGTACGGTGGAGGTAGGCAGGTTCAGCGTCCACCTCAGCAGCACCAGTTGCCGGTGAGGCCCTTACAGCAGCAGCAGGACCATGCTCCTCTGAGGGCAGACTTTGCGGGAGGAGGCCGACCTCAGGGTGCTCCTCAGGGACCTCGACAAGGGTGTGGTTGGGGAGGTGGACGACATCAGAGAGGCAGAGGAGCTGGGCGTGGATAGTTGCACAGATCAGAGTTGACAGCTCCGGCAGGACCAGAGGTGGTGCGAGGTACGATTTGTTTTTTCATCACTCTCGTTTCTGCTTTGTTCGATTCGGGAGCTTCACACTCCTTTGTTGCACCTGGTCTAGCCCATTCTTTGGGACTAGACGTAGAGAGAATTTCCATACCACTGGTGCTGAGTACACTAGTTGGAGGCCAGACCAGCGTATCTTGTGTTTGTTGGGGATGTGGGCTGACGTTGGGACCACATTGATCTAGTGGGGACCTTCTTTTGCTACAGATGCATCCATACGATTTCATCCTAGGCATTGACTGGTTGTTTTCTGTTAGTGCCGTTATCGACTGCTTCCAAAGGAGGGTCGTGTTCTCCGACGTGGATGGGCAGCACGTATCTTTTGTTGGCGAGAGGAGCTATCAGGTAGGAAGCCAGCATGTGAAGCCTCTCCTTTCCTTATTAGGCGGGTTATCAGTGGTTCCAGCTGATACAGAAATGATGGATGTCCTGGAGGTTGTTGGGTAGTTCCTCAATGTTTTTCCTGAGGAGGTTGTGACTCTACCCCCCCCCCCCCCCCCCCCGACGTGACGTTGAGTTCAGGATAGACTTACAGCCTGGTGCCCGTCTGATTTCGATGGCCCCTTATCGGATGGCACCTTCAGAGTTACAGGAGTTGCAGATTCAGATTGACGATCTGATGGAGAAGGGTTTTGTTCGACCCAGCATATCGTCATGGGGTGCTCCAGTTTTGTTCGTGAAGAAGGCAGATGGTGGTCTCAGGCTATGCATAGACTACCGAAGGTTGAACCAGGTAACGGTCAAGCACTACGGGAAAAATGGGTATTTGCGACGGGAATAAATCCCGTCGCAAATAGCCCCGTTAAAAACTTATTTGCGACGGGGGTATTTTCACGTCGCAAATAATTAGCCTTTTGCGACGGGAAAGGTATCCCGTCGCAAAAGGACTGGCGCGCTTTGCATGCCAAATCGCGGGAAACATATTTGCGACGGAGGAATATTCCCGTCGCAAATAACCGGCGGCGGTAAAAGGTATTTGCGACGGAGGAATATTCCCGTCGCAAATAACCGGCGGCGGTAAAAGGTATTTGCGACGGGAATATTCCCCCGTCGCAAATAGTATGTCGGCAGGTGGTTATTTGCGACGGGTCCCGTCGCAAATAACTATTTAACCGTTGACCGTAATAAATGATGGCTAAGGTATTTGCGACGGTACCCGTCGCAAATAATCTAACCTATAAATACCCCCATTCGTTTTCTTCAAATCATTCTCAAACTCCATCTTCTTCTTCTCTCAAAATTTTATTTCTAAAGTTCAGTTTTTCTCAAGTTTATTTTTTTTCTCTGGAGTCGATTTTGTAGTTTTGAAGAACGATCAGAGATCAACCTTAGATCAATTTTCAAGGTATTTATGTGCATTTTAATTTAATATTTATTTTTAATTTTTTATTAGTTTCAATTATTCTTAATTAGTTGTAATTTAATTACGTTTACATTGTTTTGTTACTTAATAAATTTAAATTATTAGTATTGTTCATAGATAATGGTAATTAGGAATAATTAGTAATAATTTTTAATAATTAAGAATAAATATTAATAATTAGTAATAAATAACAATAATTAGGAATAATAACATTATTACATTATTAGTATATTTTATTATTAATATTAAAATAATATAATTTTTTATATATATACAATTCTCTTTTCATCTGTGTGTTTGCTGTCTCCACATGTATTATTTGTATGTTGAGATAAAAAACACACAGATGAAAGGAGAATTGTATATAAATTAGAAAATTATATTATTTTAATATTAATAATAAAATATACTAATAATGTTATTATTTCTAATTATTGGTAATTATTCCTAATTATTGGTAATTATTCATTTAATTACTAATAATTAGGAACAATTATCAATAATTATCAATAATTAGGAATAATTAGTAATAATTCGTAATAATTACCAATAATTAGTAATAATTACCAATAATTAGTAATAATTACCAATAATTAGTAATAATTACCAATAATTAGTAATACTTACCAATAATTAGTAATAATTATTAATAATTATCAATAATTAGTAATAATTAGTAATAATTACTAATAATTACCACTAATTAGTAATAATTAGGAATAATTACCAATAATTACCAATAATTAGTAATAATTAGTACTAATTAGTAATAATTAGTAATAATTAGTAATAATTCGTAATAATTAGTAATAATTAGGAATAATTAGTAATAATTACAAATAATTATCAATAATTACCGATAATTACCAATAATTACCGATAATTACCAATAATTAGGAATAATTACCAATAATTGGAAATAATTACCAATAATTAGGAATAATTACCAATAATTTGGAATAATTACCAATAATTACCAATAATTAGTAATAATTACCAATAATTAGTAATAATTACCAATAATTAGTAATAATTACCAATAATTAGTAATAATTACCGATAATTAGTAATAATTACCGATAATTAGTAATAATTACCGATAATTAGTAATAATTACTGATAATTAGTCATAATTAGGAATAATTACCGATAATTAGTAATAATTAGTAATAATTAGTAATAATTAGTAATAATTAGTAATAATTAGTAATAATTAGTAATAATTACCGATAATTACCAATAATTACCGATAATTACCAATAATTACCGATAATTAGTAATAATTACCGATAATTAGTAATAATTACCGATAATTAGTAATAATTAGTAATAATTACCAATAATTAGTAATAATTACCAATAATTAGTAATAATTACCAATAATTAGTAATAATTACCAATAATTAGTAATAATTACCAATAATTACCGCTAATTACCAATAATTAGTAATAATTAGTAATAATTAGTAATAATTAGTAATAATTACCAATAATTAGTAATAATTACCAATAATTAGTAATACTTAACAATAATTAGTACTAATTACCAATAATTACCGGTAAATAGTAATAATTAGTAATAATTAGACATAATTAGTAATAATTACTAATAATTAGTAATAATTAGTAATAATTAGTAATAATTATCAATAATTAGTAATAATTATCAATAATTAGTAATAATTATCAATAATTAGTAATAATTATCAATAATTAGTAATAATTAGTAATAATTAGTAATAATTAGTAATAATTACTAATAATTAGTAATAATTACCAATAATTAGTAATAATTACGAATAATTAGTAATAATAACAATAATTAGTAATAATTAGTAATAATTACCCATAATTACCAATAATTACCAATAATTAGTAATAATTATCAATAATTAGTAATAATTACCGATAATTACCCATAATTACCGATAATTGCCAATAATTAGGAATAATTACCAATAATTAGTAGTAATTATTAATAATTAGTAATAATTACCAATAATTAGTAATAATTAGTAATAATTAGTAATAATTACCAATAATTAGTAATACTTAACAATAATTAGTAATAATTACCAATAATTAGGAATAATTACCAATAATTACCAATAATTAGTAATAATTACCGATAATTACCCATAATTACCGATAATTACCAATAATTAGGAATAATTACCAATAATTAGTAGTAATTAGTAATAATTAGTAATAATTACCAATAATTAGTAATAATTAGTAATAATTAGTAATAATTAGTAATAATTACCAATAATTAGTAATACTTAACAATAATTAGTAATAATTACCAATAATTAGGAATAATTACCAATAATTACCAATAATTACCGGTAAATAGTAATAATTAGTAATAATTAGAAATAATTACCAATAATTAGTAATAATTAGTAATAATGACTAATAATTAGTAATAATTAGTAATAATTAGTAATAATTAGTAATAATTAGTAATAATTAGTAATAATTACCAATAATTAGTAATAATTACCAATAATTAGTAATAATTACCAATAATTACCAATAATTAGTAATAATTACCAATAATTAGTAATAATTACCAATAATTACCAATAATTAGTAATAATTAGTAATAATTAGTAATAATTACCAATAATTAGTAATAATTAGTAATAATTAGTAATAATTAGTAATAACTACCAATAATTAGTAATAATTACCAATAATTAGTAATACTTAACAATAATTAGTAATAATTACCAATAATTAGGAATAATTACCAATAATTACCAATAATTAGTAATAATTACCAATAATTAGTAATAATTAGTAATAATTAGTAATAATTACCAATAATTAGTAATAATTAGTAATAATTAGTAATAATTAGTAATAATTACCAATAATTAGTAATAATTACCAATAATTGGTAATACTTAACAATAATTAGTAATAATTACCAATAATTAGGAATAATTACCAATAATTACCAATAATTACCGGTAAATAGTAATAATTAGTAATAATTAGAAATAATTACCAATAATTAGTAATAATTAGTAATAATGACTAATAATTAGTAATAATTAGTAATAATTAGTAATAATTAGTAATAATTAGTAATAATTACCAATAATTAGTAATAATTACCAATAATTAGTAATAATTACCAATAATTAGTAATAATTACCAATAATTACCGATAATTACCAATAATTACCGCTAATTACCAATAATTAGTAATAATTAGTAATAATTAGTAATAATTAGTAATAATTACCAATAATTAGTAATAATTACCAATAATTAGTAATACTTAACAATAATTAGTACTAATTACCAATAATTACCGGTAAATAGTAATAATTAGTTATAATTAGAAATAATTAGTAATAATTACCAATAATTAGTAATAATTACCAATAATTACCAATAATTAGTAATAATTAGTAATAATTACCAATAATTAGTAATAATTAGTAATAATTAGTAATAATTAGTAATAATTAGTAATAATTACCGATAATTAGTAATAATTACCAATAATTAGTAATAATAATAATAATTAGTAATAATTAGTAATAATTACCCATAATTACCAATAATTACCAATAATTATTAATAATTACCAATAATTAGTAATAATTAGTAATAATTAGTAATAATTAACAATAATTAGGAATAATTACCAATAATATTAGTACTATGAAAATAATAAAAAATTTATATAATATTAAAATTATCAATATTTGTAACATGTTTTGCTTTATTCTCAACATATTTAATTCTTAAAGGGTCAATTTTTAGGTCTATCTCAATAAAAAGTTTGCGTCAGTCGTGTATGATCTAAACTCTATAATTATCCTAGCTTGAGTGTTTTTTCTAACAAATTATTCAAAACCAGTAATGCTTTTATATTTTATAGAGAAATATGGAACAACGAGGTCGTCAACAATCATTATTAGGTGACCGTATATGGATAAATCAACGTAGAAATCCAAACGGTTCTGGTTTAAATCTAGTATATGTAGAGGGTGTGGAGACTTTTTTATCATTTGCGGTATCAAATCCAGAATTTGTTTCAGAAGGCAAAATAAAATTCTCTTGCATAAAATGTGCATTGAGAACGTTTGACACGTTTGACAAAGTGGGAGAACATCTCTTGCGTTTTGGTTTTCATCCAGATTATGTTTTTTGGTATCAACACGGTGAACGCAGTTCCAGAGCAGGTGATACCAACTTGATTCCAGATCCATCCCGGTTTCAAGATTTAGTACATGATGTTGTAGGTTCATCTGTTCAACATACAGAAACTCCGGCTGATATAACTTCAAATCCTGAGTTGGCACCGTCTGAATTTTATGAGTTGTTGAAGTCTGCTGAGGATGCATTATATCCTGGCTGCAAGATGAGAAAATTAGAAGCAGTTGCAAAATTTATGGCTATCAAATCAGATAATGGAATGTCAAACACCTGTTTTGACCAGATATTTTCTTTGCTTAAAACATTGTTACCCGAAGGAAATGTTTTACCTGTAAATTACTATGAGAGTAAGAGGCTGGTTCGAAATTTGGGACTTACTTGTCAGAAGATTCATGCATGTTCAAATGACTGCATTTTATATTCTGCGGAAAATGAGTCGTTGGATAGTTGTCCCACATGTGGGCAACTGAGATATAAAGAAGGACAACACGGGAAGTTTGGTTTGATTCCTGTAAAACAGTTGAGATATTTTCCGCTTACATTCAGACTTCAACGTTTATTCATGTATAAGAATACAGCGAAAATGATGTCATGGCATAAAGAGAATATTTCAACCGATAAAAGCTTGAATCATCCAGCCGATGGTGATTCATGGAAACATTTTGATAGAGTGCATCCATCCTTTTCTTTAGAATCTAGAAATGTTCGACTGGGCCTTTCCACTGATGGTTTCTGTCCGTTTGGATCTTATGGTAGTCAATATTTATGTTGGTCTGTTTTTTTAACTCCATACAATTTACCTCCATGGATGTTGATGAAGGAGCCATATATCTTTTTGACTTTACTAATTCCAGGACATCCGAAGAAAAATATTGATGTTTATTTGAAACCATTGATTGATGAATTAAATTTATTGTGGAGTACTGGTGTCAGTACATATGATGTTGCAACGAAACAGAATTTCATACTGAGAGCAGCATTGATGTGGACAATAAGCGACTTCCCGGCTTATGGGATGTTATCTGGCTGGAGTACACATGGTCAGAAATCATGTCCTTACTGTATGGGAGAGAACAAAGCATTTATGCTCATTCATGGAAAGAAACCTTGTTATTTTGACTGTCATCGCAGATTTCTTCCAGCTGATCATCCTTTTCGCAGAAACAGATCTCATTTCAGAAAAGGAACAGTTGAAAGGGAAGGACCTCCAAAAATGCTATCAGGTTCGGAGTTAAAATCAGTTGTATTTTCATTACCTCCCATCACTTTTGGTCCCACAATAAACCAACGGAAAATTTCTGGTTTTGGGAAAGAACACAATTGGATTAAACGTAGCATATTTTGGGATTTTCCATATTGGTCTGATTTGTTGGTCC
This sequence comes from Viscum album, assembly GCA_963277665.1. Taxonomy (NCBI): domain Eukaryota; kingdom Viridiplantae; phylum Streptophyta; class Magnoliopsida; order Santalales; family Viscaceae; genus Viscum; species Viscum album. The sequence goes on from OY728150.1 coordinate 123,866,641, forward strand.
GACACATGTTAGATGTCATGCATATTGAGAAGAACTGTTTTGATAATTTGTTTCATACAGTTTTGGATACGCCAGGAAAGAGCAAAGACAGTGTAAATGCACGTTTAGATCTTGCCCAAATTTGCAGGCGTCCAGAATTGGAACTGTTTGAGAATGTCAAAACAGAAAGGTTACTGAAACCAAAAGCAGCTTATACACTGTCTAAAGAAAACCGTTTATTATTTTGTCAGTGGATTGCAGATTTGAGACTTCCAGATGGTTGTGCTTCCAATTTGGGTAGATGTGTAAAGAATGGTCATATTACTGGATTAAAAAGTCATGATTGTCATGTTATAATGGAAAGATTGCTACCCATTGGATTAAGAGGTCTGTTGAATTCTGTGATTTGGGATTCCATAACAGACATGTCTCATTTTTTTCGGGAAATTTGTGCGGCTACAGCAGATTATGATGCTCCAGGAAAACTTGAAAAAGATATTGTTGTAATTATATGTAAACTGGAAAAAATATTTCCGCCGTCTTTCTTCGACTCAATGGAACATTTGATGTTACATTTGCCATATGAATCCAAATGTGGAGGTCCAGTACAGTTTCGATGGATGTACCCATTTGAAAGATGCATGCAAAAATTGAAAAGAAAAGTATGTAACAAAGCATCTATTGAAGGATCTATTGTAGAAGCTTATTTGCAAGAGGAAATATCTTTTTTCTGCTCCCATTATTTTGAATCTGAGTATCCTTCAAAATACAACCGAATGGGACGGAACGAGAGGAATATTGATAAAATCGACAATCAATTATCTGTTTTCAACCAGTCAAAGCTTGGTTTTGGTGGAGTTTATGAACGCTGTCTTTCAGATGATGAACATCATAGAGCTCATACGTATGTTCTGCTCAACTGTGAAGAGATGACATCAGTTGTACTGTAAGTGTTTATATCACTTATTCTATCATTTATGTTACATTAAATAACTTTTGTTTTTATAGGTTGTATGATAATCATATCAAGAAACAAATTCCACAAATTACAGCAGCTGCTCTCGAAGAACGTCGACTGAAAAATTTCTCTCAGTGGTTTCAAAAACTGGTAACATAAATTCTTTATCTTTTAGAAACTCATTCAATGTATAGTTTACTATATTGATAATTATTTCACAAATTTTCAGGTGTCTCGACATGCTGATAAAATTGACAAACGGCTGTGTGTATTGAGTAACCCACCTTCCAAACTTGTTAAAACTTATAATGCATATGTGGTGAATGGATTTCGATTCCACACACATGCATATGGGGAATCAAAAAAAACAATGAACAGTGGAGTTATCTTGAGAGGATCTCATCATCGAGAAAATGAAGTTTACTTTTATGGCATACTTGATGAAATCATTGAACTCGGTTATTTTGGACAACATTACATAACCATGTTCAAATGTTGGTGGTTGGATACAGAGAGAGGCATGTGTGTTCATCCGACTCATGGAATCATCGATATTAAATGTAAAAGTGTTCTCGCAGTAAATGAACCATTCTTATTGGCTCAACAGGCATATCAAGTTTATTACGCAAAGTAATGTGCTACATCAAGAGACTTGACTGATTGGTGGAGTGTAATAAAAATCAAAATTTGAGACAATCAGTTTAGTCAAAGTGAATGTGCTTTCACTGATGTGCAACGAATTGAAGTTTTTCAAGAGAGTACTCAAAATCAATCTTTTTTACAAAGAGACATGAGTATCAATGACGACACCCCACATTTAAGAGTCAGTGATGACGATGATGTTAATGATGTCACATATGAATTTGAAATGGTAAGAGATAAAGCAACTGTAACTCGAATGGATATCGATGATGTTGAGGAGGAATATGAAGATGACATTGACATATATGAAGATGATGATGAAGATGAACACTGATAGAATTCCATGGTATTTATATACAATCATAATATGTATATATGTATATATAATAGTAATTATCAATTATTTGCTAACAACATTAACATTTTCTGTTTCAGATGGACGACGCCACATTTCGTGAGTTGGCGGATGCTGACCTGACTTTCGATGCGGATGAGTTGCTGACAGAAGACCCTCAGCCTGCAGGCGCTCCAGGGAGTACGCGGAGGGGGCGCGGTCTTGTACAATTGATGATTCCCGACCCCGCCCCCGAGCGACGTCCACGTCTTGGGTTTGATCCACGCACACAGAGGTGTGATAACCTGTGTGATAACCTGTGGATTTGACTAAGATTTCATTAATCTATTCACATAATAAATGTTTATTATTTTTACAGTTTTTCGCATATAGTAGTCGGACAGGGTAGCGCTATTTTGCGCAACTATTTCTCTCAGCCGTGGACCACATGGGAGCAGATTCCCATTGATGTGCAGCAGGCCATGTTCGTCCATTGGTTGGTACGTACGTAAATAAATAATTTTTATTTTGAAAATTATTTCATTTCTAACTTGATATTTTGATTTATTTGTAGGGTTTATGGTATCCGATCGAGGATACCATGCGTGACGCCATCCACGAGGCATGGGAGGTGGCCATGCGTGATCGCCTTCGTCAGTTTTTGCACAATTTAAGAAAATATGCGATGAAGAAAGCAGGAGTGTCAGATTTTGACGAGTCATGTAGAGCACACCGACCAGAGTACATTTCATCCCATGTATGGGATGGATTATGTGCGCACTAGTTGAGTGGTTCCTTTCAGAGGAGATCATCGGTGGGGAGGAAGAATCGGGGGAGACAGGAGGTGACTCATCGAGCTGGGAGTCGTTCTTTCAGTACTCATAGACAGCATCTGGTACGTACATTATTTATAAATATTTTATATAACTATAAATATTAACAGTTTATTTTTTATTCTTATAGGCTGTCGAGCACCCCGATATTACGGAGTACGACGTATATCGGAGGATGTATAGTGATCCTGCTACTGGGGAGCTCAGAGGTGATCGTCAGCATCACATCATGGTCAGTATTATTTGTTTTCAAGTTTAAAAATTAACTGCATATAATATATTCACAATTTTAATTTTAAATTGCAACTACAGGAGTCATATGAGGCCGCAGCGTCACAGGCCCGGCCTGAGAGTCAGGCCGAGTCATCAGATCAGACCACTGGCCGTCAGTTTGATGAGGCGGCATGGATGCAGGCCACCCAGTATGCCTTCGAGAAGGGCCGGGTAGTTGGTATCAGCTCTCGACTGACTCCCGGAGATTATTATGGCAGTGCTGCGATGTCGGCGTCCAGCTCGAGAGGAGCTCGTGCATCTTCTCCTGCTACACAGTATGAGGATCAGTTTCGATCTCAGACTGCACTGATAGAGAGTCTTCGACAGGAGCAGGAGCAGATGCGTCAGCAGCATGAGGAGGAGCGTCGACGCCAGCAGCAGCTGTACGAGGAGCAAACGAGTCGGTGGCAGTAGCAGCATCAGGAGCAGATGGAGTACATGCGCCGACTCACTCATAATTTAGGGATGGAGTTTCCTCCACCACCATCTGCAGATCCCCCCCTCCCCCCCTCCTTCAGATTAGTGTCTGTATTTATGTTATAAAATTTGTGAAATCAAAATATGATTTTTTTTCTATTCGTGTAGTTTCTGTCTCATTATAAAATATTAATAATATTATATTTTTAAATAACAATATTAATATGAATAATAATATTATTTATATTTTATAATATTAAATTTTATATATATATTAAAATTTTATAATATTATAATTTATATATATATTAAAATTTTATAATATTATAATTTAATTATATTTTTTTGTAATACTTGAATTATTTTAATATTTGAATGTAAAATAATTCAATTATTTTTATATTAATTAAAATAACTTATTAATATATTTTTTTATTTATGAATTATAATTCTAATATTATTATATTAATTAAATCATTTATTAATATTCTATTATTTTTTATTTTTGAATTATAATTCTATTATTATATTAATTAAAATAATTTATTATTTTTATTTGTGAATTATAATTCTATTATTATATTAATTAAAATCATTTATTAATATTTTATTATTTTTTATTTTTGATTTATAATTGGATTATTATTATATTAATTAAAATAATTTATTAATAATTTTTTTTTATTTTTTTTTTAGTATTTGCGACAGGATACTATGCCCGTCGCAAATAGTATTATTATTATATGCATTAAAATAATTTATTAATAGTTTTTTTATTTTTTTAAAAAAAAAAAGTTTTTGCGACGGGTCCCGTCGCAACAGGTATTTGCGACGGGCCCTGTCGCAAATAGTTTTTGAAAAGTTTTTTATAAATATACGGAGTACTAGTTGCGACGGGGATTCTCCCCATCGCGGAAAAAGGCTTTAGTGACGGGCCCGTCGCAAAAAATTGTTGTTGCGACACCGTTTTCAGCAACGGGTCATTTGCGACGGGCCCCCGTCGCAAAAAGCCATTTGCGACGGGATCCCGTCGCAAATACCTGTTTTTCTAGTAGTGAAGAACAGTTACCCCCTACCAAGGATAGATGATCTCTTCGACCAACTGAGGGGAGAAGGTTGGTTTTCTAAGATTGATCTGCGATCTGGATATCATCAGCTGAGGGTAAAGGACAGTGACATCTCGAAGAAGGCTTTTAGGTGCAGGTATGGGCACTTCGAGTTTGTAGTGATGCCATTTGGAGTTACGAATGCACCGGTTGTGTTCATGGGACTTATGAACTTTTTCTTCCGAGAGTTTCTGGACCGGTTTGTCTTTGTGTTTATCGATGACATCCTGATCTACTCAAGATCAGAGGAGGAACATGTTGAGCATCTCAGGGCAGTCTTGGAAGTCCTTCGACACCACCAGCTTTATGGGAAATTGTTGAAGTGTAAGTTCTTGACGCAAGAAGTACACTTCCTTGGGAACGTGGTGTCTCAGCATAGAGTGTCAGTGGACCCGTCAAAGGTGGAGGCAGTTGTTTCTTGGGCGGCACCCAAGAGCATGGCGGAAGTTCGTAGTTTCCTGGGGTTGGCAGGTTACTATCAGAGGTTCGTTTCGGACTTCTCTCGAGTTGCTTCTCCATTGACAGCTTTGACTAGGAAGAACCAAGTCTTCCTATGGAGCGGGCAGTGCCAGAAAGCTTTCGACTACCTGAAGGAGAAGTTGGTCAGTGCTCCCGTACTCAGGTTTCCAGAGGAAGGGTTGTTGTATGAGGTGTTTTGTGATGCTTCTAGCCTTGGTCTGGGGTGCGTGCTGATGCAGAAGAAGGGAGTGATCTGTTAAGGGTCTAGGCAGTTACTCCCTCATGAGCGTAACTATTCCACCCATGACCTAGATCTTGCAGGAGTAGTGTTCACACTGAAGTTGTGGCGACATTACCTCTTTGGGGAGCGCTTTGTGGTCTTCTCGGATCACAAGATCCTGTGTTATATCTTCTCCCAGCGTGACCTGAACTTACGGCAGCAGAGATGGGTCTAGTTTCTCCAAGACTATGACTTTGAGATCTCTTACACTGAAGGTAAGGGCAATGTTGTGGTTGATGCCTTGAGTAGGAAGTCGCACAAGGAAGTGGTTTAGGAATCCATTGATTCTTGGAAAGCGATGGGAGAGTTGGCTGCCTTGCACTTAGATGTCAGGGTAGAATGTGTTAGAGGTTGTTTGTTTCAAATGATGGTGTAGTCCTCCTTGTTGAATCAGGTGGAAGAGTCTCAGTGGGGGGACTCTGAGGCGGAAGTAATGCGGGATCGTGTTGATTAGAGAAATGCTCCAGAAGGATGGTCACAGGACAGCCGACATCGGATGCTTTTCCATGGAAGGTTGTTTGTTCTGGAGGCAATGCGTGAGGGAGTTCTCCGTGAGTTCCATAGATCAGCCTTGGCGGTACATCCATAAGTTTCAAAAATGTATCGAGGCCTGAGGGAACAGTTTTGGTGGCCTGGTGTAAAACGGGAAGTGGCGGAGTTTGTGGCTAAATACCTAGTGTGTCAGCAAGTGAAGGATGAACACCGTGTTCCCAATGGTTTGTTGCATCCTTTAGATGTCCCCGAGTGGAAGTGGGATGAAATCTCAATGGACTTCGTCACGGGACTACCTAGAGCTTAGGGTGGTTATGATGATATCTGGGTAGTGGTGGATCTACTGACAAAATCAGCTCACTTATTAGCAATTAAGGAGTCAGGCCCGGTGAGTACCTTAGTACAGAGGTACGTGGAAGAGGTTGTGCGGTTGCATGGAGTTCCAAATACTGTCGTCTCAGATTGGGATACTCGGTTTACCTCACGAGTCTAGAGGGGGTTACAGCATGCTTTTGGCACCCATCTATGCCTTAGCACTACTTTCCACCCCCAGACCGATGGGCAGACGGAGCGGACTATCCAGACGTTGGAGGACATGCTTCGAGCATGCGTTCTGAATTTCAGAGGATCATGGGTACGACACTTTCCTTTAGTAGAGTTTTCCTACAAAAACAGCTTCCACTCTACTATTGTCATGGCACCGTTTGAGGCTCTGTATGGAATACCATGTCGTTCACCCATTTTCTGGGCATAGGTTGGTGAGACAAGTGCTATTGGGCCAGAGGTAGTGCAGAGCACCACAGAGAAAGTATAGCTTGTACGTGAGAGGATGAAAGTGGCTCAGGACCGACAGAAGTCTTATGTTGATCGTCGGAGGAGGCCCTTGGAGTTTGAGGTGGGAGATCATGTGTTCTTGAAGGTTTCCCCTCAATGGGGGAAGCGGAGGTTTGGGAAAGGGAGCAAGCTCTCACCTAGGTTCATCGGACCTTTTGAGGTGCTAAGGCGAGTCGGTGAGTTGGCATATCAGCTAGACCTGCCACCTCAGTTGGAGAAGGTTCATGACGTCTTCCACGTCTCCCAGCTATGTCGATACTTACACGACGACTCTCACGTTATCAACTGGGGAGAGTTAGATATGGGAGACGACACGACCTTCGAGGAATGACCAGTCAGAATTGAGGATCGTAAAGAGAAGGTGCTCTGTGGACGAACCATCGCCTTGGTTCGTGTGTTGTGCAGGAATGGCGGCCTCGAGGAGAGAACTTGGGAGCGGGAGGCCCAGATGCAAGCTCAGTACCCGGAGTTGTTTTTACTTGTGTTTTCCCTTGTTCTTCTGAGCTTTGTGTTGATGTTATACTATGTACCTTTGATATATGAAATGCTTGGCTTGTCGGTTATGAGACCTTTTGTTTCCTTGTTCTCTGGAAGTGTGTAGCATGTCCGGATGTGTGGGGAAAGGGAAAAACCTAACTCTTAATCGAGACGCATTAATGAGGATGTGATTGAATCCGTGCGGGCGAGTCAGTGCCACCTAAAGCGGATAATATCTCGACATAGGAGAAGGAATTTTCCCCAAACCACATGTCCGGGCAGTGTGTTGGTTGTGTGGTGTTGGGGGTAGTGCAAGTTGGAAAATCCTAATATATGGAAGTGGGAAGGACCAATCCTTAATCGAGATGCATTAATGCGGATGCGATTAAACCCGTGCAGGTGAGTCAGTGCCGCCTAAAGCGGATAATATCTCGATATAGGAGAGGGAATTTCCTAACACCTATGATTAGGATTGTTGGTTGGGTTCCTGTTATAACGAGAACCCTAAGAGGTATCTTGTTAAGTTCCTTTGGGTTGGGTTTTGAATTCTCGGGGACGAGAATGTTTTAAAAGGTATCTGATGTAATGGCTCAGACCTCTCCGGCCCATTCCTTTGTCAAAATAAGGTCACGAAGTGTTCTGGAGGGTAAAATGGACTTTTCCCACACTTTTCAGAATTTTGAAACTACACGCCGTGTACCCCCTCACTGGGTATACCCCGTGTTGAAGGTTGTGTCCTTGCCGGGTGAAATAAATGGGTACACGCTGTGTACCTCATACTACACGTCGTGTAGTCTCTCCCCGCGTACACGTTACCATGTGTTGACCAGTCAATGGTCGTGTGCTGTGTTGGAGCTGTGTCCTTGCCGTATGAAATAAATGGGTACACACCATGTATCCAATACTACACGCCGTGTAGTCCCTCCCCGCGTACGTGTTACCGTGTGTTGACCAGTCAGCGGTCGTGTTCTGTGTTGGAGCCATGTCCTTGCCATGTGAAATAAATGGGTACACGCCATGTATCCAATACTACACGCCATGTATCCAATACTACACGCTGTGTAGTCCCTCCCCGCGTATGCGTTACCCTCAAGCCGTGTGTTGACCAGTCAACGGTCGCGTGCCGCGTTAAAGGCCGTGTTGGAAGCCGCGTGGAGACCATGTGAAATGGATGAGTACATGTCGTGTACCATAAAGTACACGCCGTGTACTTTTTTTTTCTCGCCTATAAAAGGAGGGGTCCCCTCCTTTTCAACTCACCCCTCTCCTCCCCATTCCTCTGAGCTGAGCTCTCCCAAGAGACTCGAAGGCTCCTTTTCTTCCATAACTTCTTCGTCTGAGCTCCGATTTACGATATGTCAGTAGCCATGGGATCATAACGACGAGGCAAAACTTCTGATCTTGGATCCGTTGTCTTTCCTTCGACCTTTCCTTTCCAACTTCCACCCGAGAAGGTTTTTTCGGGACTCGACATAAGTGACGGACGCCGACGGACGTCTTATAAAGTTGATCTGGGGGAGCGTTGTGATCAAAACCTGTTGAGGTAGGGATCTTACCTTCGTCTCTCTAAATTTTTGCATCATGAGGGGTGGGTGTCCTCTTGTTTACGTGAAACACTTTTTGAACCAGTTTAATAAAGATAATAACTGGCTTATTTAACAGGGATGGGAAGTTTGTGAATGCGGTTATATTATTTATATCCTGTGATATTATGTTGTGAATTGAATAGGCTTATGCCTACTGAAAATCATGGTCGTTGGGGGCCTTTTCTTGCGCAATTAAATGTTTCCCTATCTTCTAGACCGTTTTTGTGAATGGAACTTTGTGGAATGTGTAAATTTGGTTAATCATGCAAAGTTGGCTGATTTAAAATCTGGAACCCTTGTGTGATCACCCCGGATGAACAAAATGGAATAATGAACATGTGGGTGCTGTCTTGGATACGTGGCATGTGATGGGGGTGTTTTGTGGGTTTTTGTGGATCGGGTGAGCAGGGGGGATGCGGTTGACTTGGTTGTGGGTTGGTGTGAATGTTATGTTGTTCATGGGCAGCGGGGCTGCGATAATGGTATTAAAGGGATAATGATGTACGGGTTTCAATGTGATTGTGGTTATGGTGGTTGGCAGTGGGGCTGCAGGGATGGGTTTAAATGTGAACGGACTATGGGTTGTGAATAATAAATAAAAAGTGGAAGAGTTAATGGATAGTGGGTCATGGTAATGGAACGGGATTAATAATCAATGGGTTGGTTGGTTAATAAGAAGGGACTTGTTGTGCTTCTTGTGTTTTCCTAACTTGATTTGTGGATGGCAGTGATATGTTTCGCGAACGATTGATATGGTTGGTTGCGGTTGGTTTCCCAGTAGATAAGGAACTAAATAAACTAATTCTACTGAAACGTGAAAACCTAAATGGGGTTGGGGTTGTTTGTTGTATGCATGCTTCGTAGTAGCAGTGCCGAGGCACGTACTCAGTTTCTCTGTTTAGAAGCCATAGGTTGGGTTGTGTGTTTGGTATACATATACGTATCTGTATCTTTTGTGTTTTATCGCACCCCACCCATGTTGAGCACTTAGTGTCGAACACTCCCATTTCATGGGAGAGAGTGTTTTCCCCTTATTTACTATCCCCTTCCTGCTCATTCTTCCCTAGGCTGTGATGGCTTGAGGCGACCTTAAACCTAATACCCTTCAGGTAGGTTTCGATTGGGGTGGTTTTAGCCCAAGACTCTTCGGGCAGGTTTTACTGTTTCCCAAGAATCTTCGGGATGAGGCCCAGGTGTGTGTGGGCGGGATACGTGGTTGGGAGGCCCAGGTGTGTGCGGGCGGGATACGTGGTTGTGAGGCCTAGGTGTGTCCAGGTGGGATACGTGGTTGTGAGGCCCAGGTGTGTGCGGGTGTGAAGAGTGTGGTAGCGTCAGGACGTTCGTCGTTAGGAAGAGCATCTAACTAATGAGAAATGGTGCAGGGTACCCAATACTCTTGTTCTTATATACTACTACTACCTGTTGTGATTGTGTTTTTTGGTGAGTGTGGCTGGTGAGGTTAGGTGGATAGATTTCCCTGCTAGGTTCCTTCTGTTGTTCTCACGGTACATTAGGATGTCTCCCCACCTGTGCACAAGAGATTTAGGTTTCCCTACTTAGTATACTTGTATGATCACCCTATGTTTACTTTCAGGTTTCCAGGAGGACTACCAGGGTCGTGCGGGACCCTACTAGTCGGACAGTTGGAGTTGTTGTAGTTGTTGTACTCTTGTTTTCTTTTGGTATTGTACTTTTGAGCTTTCTTTTACTTGTACCTTGTTTCAGAACTATTTAAACATGCATGTGGGATTGGTTTGGGTTTATTTCTATACACTTTTTCTTTTCCTTTTTGGTGGTTGACTTGTCCTATTTCCTGATCTTAAAATAATAAAAGGGTAATGCCTCCCATATTTGTGAAAGCTCATACCCTTGGTGCTAGTCGCCACTCCGGGGCCTACTGGAGGAGGGAATCGGGGGTCATTATCTCCCTTTCACCATTGTCAGCTCAGGAGGGGAATCTTTGGTGGGAGGGGGTCGTGACACTACTTATCCTATGTTCTTGTAAACTTTATCGAGGAGGAAAGTGGCATGGTGGGGAGTTTTTGACACCATAAGATTTCAATTTATTACTCTTGATTATGTGGTTGTTTCCTCTCCTAGTATTGAGGTGTCTTATGGTTATTAATTTGAGTTTTCATGGTTTTTATAGGGGTATATGGTTGGGCATATAGTTTGGGAAATTGTGCAGTCAAAACATTAATCCCTATGTGATAATAGAAATAGGGGATCATATGATCTTTGTATGGTTAGGGAAACCATGTGAGGCAACCATTCCGCTTATGGGGGATGAGGCGATGTCAAATACATAGTCAATACATGGTTTTGTAACCCATGTTAGAAAACCATGTGGCCTACTCAAGTGTATATATATATATACATTATTTTCTCCTCATTTTTAATTGGGGCTTCCACACTAAACCACCCCCTTATACCCTCACATCATCAGTGCTTATCCATGGGTTCTCTTTCCTTCCCTAAGGTCCTCTAAGTGGATTTGAAGTGGTTTTTGGGTGGTTTTTCATTCAGATTAAGAGGTATGATCTTACCCTCTCTCCCACTCTTTTTTATCTCTTTTTACCCTTTCTTATCTAACCCTAATGGACATGGATGGAGGATTTTCTTTGTTATGGTAGTTTTAGATTAGGGTTTTTGGTCTCAAAAAGTTTTGATTCATTTATTATGGCCTAAACCAGTGGTTTTCTTTGAAGGTGACATAATTTCACCACATGAGTTTAGTGTTTCCATTTCATTGAATTTTATTTAAGATATTTATATGTGCTTGGATTTATAAATTAATTTCTAATCCAGATAATGAGGGTTTGGGTTATCTAGGTTTGGTTTATAATGGTTTTATATAACTTAACTTGGTTTTCATGTGTCTTAAAGGTTTTAATTTCATGTTTAAATGAAATTTTATGTAAATTTGTATTTTATACATTCGACATGTTTGATAAAATTAAAAGAATGGTTTTATATAAGAAAAACACATGGTCATTCGATTTTAAGGGAATTTGGTTTTTCAAAGTGGGTTACCCTTTGGGGGTTGAATGGTTTCCATGTTTCAAAGGGACATGTTGTTTTATGAAATGGAATTGTGATTCATTTGGGTTATGTTGGTTGTGTTTTGGAAATGATTATGATTTCACTTATATTGGTGTTTGGATTTCAAAACATTTTAAAAAGGTATTTACAAATGTATATATTATATGTGATAATTGAAAGTCTTGGATGGAACTTTGTGATGTGATATTTGAGTTGATTGGTTCATTGTTCCCTTGTGGAGCCCCTTTTCATTTATTTATTATTTCATGTGTATCCATGTGATGGTTTTTTGTGATGTGATTCATGATTTTCTTATGGGTGGGGGCTCATTATAAGATAAATGTGGGATGTGGGAAGGATTTCATTATTATGCTATCCTTTGGCTATTATTATTTTCATTGTATGAAAATCACTTTAAAAGTGTATCACCTCCTTTAGTTATTTTATAGGGAACCCTAGGATACTAAGTGGGAAGTCATGGGATGTTTCTAGGCACATTGATATTACACACTTTCTAGTTACCACTAGTTGTACAAAATACCGAGCTAGTGGGGTGTCATGGATGAGATTGGGTTTAGAGTGATTTGTTTGATGGATGTGTGACTGTTAACCTAATAGAATTAGGTCTACCTTTTCCTGTATTATACTTGTCCCATTAGATCCTAATGTGTTTCCTCATGATATTTATCATGTGTTATGCCTTTAATTATTTATTAGCTTGTGTATTTCTTTTTTACATGGATGGAATTGCATTGAAGCATTGATCCTCCAATGATTTAGTACTGATATTGATTAGTGTTTTTCCACTTGTTTATTGGCATACTTTACGACTTTCTATAGGGAATTTTTCTTCATAGTTATCCTTATTTCCTTACTTTGAGTTTTTTGTGTTAAATCTTTCAAGTGAGGGGAATTTTTTTAAATTTTCTAGCCATTATTAGAAATTCATTTGATATATTTTTAAACCATGTAAGGGTTTTTTTATAAAAGGGGTGATGTTTTAAGGATATATGAATGAGTTTTGAATTGGAATTGTTTCAGGAAAAACATCTTTATACCATGTTTTATAAATGTTGTGCATTGATAAAGTGCATGTTTTATATTTTATTTATTTATATATCATGTTAATGGAAAAAACATATTTTTCAATATTATTCTCAAACTAGAAATTATATTTCCTATTATAAAAGTAATAAAATTCAATGACTTGCACTAAATATAATTAATAACCTTGCATGAAAGTCGGTTCAGTATACTCTCATGAATTGTAGAAGATAATACTTCCAATTCAACTAACTGCTATATCAGAATGATCAACTTGAAAATATCCCAATGCTCTGCAAGTTGAGTTTTAATATAATGCTTTAGCTTAACTCTTAACTTTTATAATAATGCTAAACTTGCTCAAATATATCTTAAAATACTCACTATCTTCTTAAAATGTATATTTCCTAAGAAAATACTCATTATCTTCTTGTTTCTTCAAGTGATTTTGTAATCACATGTGTATAAGCATATGCATGCATGCACATATGTACTTCGGTTTTCTAGTGGGTGATTTACCATATGTATTTATATAGGAAAACCTTATGTAACATATTTATATAATTTCTCAATTAGTATATATGAATCTATTTCCCTATTTATTAGTAACTATGTGTTTTAATTTTTTTTAATATTGTGTAGGCACATTGTGATATACATGGATAAAATTTGGATCACATTACCGAGGAACACACCTCAATATGTAAAGGGTTTGAAGGAGTTTTTATATTTTTCAATTTCCAATCGATCCGTTGAAGGGAGAATAATATGTCCATGTCCTAAATGTAAATTTAGAATATGGTTGAAGAGAGATAAAGATTATGAATATTTAATACTGAAGCAATTCCCTAGTCAATATTTATGTTGCATTTGGCATGGATAATCGAACATTACAGAAAGGTTGAGCACTGATGTTAATCCATAGAATGAGATCTCAACTTCATCGACAATGGAAAATGAAATGAAAAACCTCATAAATGATGCATTCGGCACTACAAGACACCACTCTCAACATCAAAACAGAACAAAACAACTAGACGAGGGTTCTACGAATTGCAACGTGACAAGTGATGTTTTTGAGACTGTAACACAACCAGATCAAGATTGTAACATATCATTGGATCCTCCTCTTAATTTTGTGGAGGCAAATGTAAGAGAAAAATCACTCAGAAAATACGTTTCATGATTTAGTTGACGATGGAAATCCAAAGTTGTATAGTGGATGTTTGAAATATTCAAAGATTTATTTTCTACTGAAGTTGTACCGCTACTAGAAAATTGGTCTTTGGATCCCCCTTACCTTTTGCGACTGCCACTGGCGGTCGCTATAGGTAACCAATAGAGACCGCCAATGGAGGCCGCTAGTATTTCCCAAAAAAAGGGGGGGCTTCGGCACCCTCCCCCCCCCCCGAACCCTCCTATCCCTCCTCTCGCCTCGCGGCTTTGGTGCCCCCCCCGAACCGTCCTCCTCCCTCACCTCGCTGTGCGCCCTCCCCCGTCGCCGCGCTCCCTCCCTCGTCGCCCTCCCCCATCACCGTGCGCCCTGCCCCGTCGCCGCGCTCCCTCCCTCACCGTCGTCCCCCATCGCCCTGTCGGTCTCCGCCCTCCGCCGTCTGCCCTCCGCCCTGCCCTCCAATCCTCCAGCCGCCCTCCGGCCTCCCTCTACCCTCAGGCCTCCCGCCTCCGGCAGCCCTCTAGCAGCCCTCCGGCCTCCCTCTGCCCTCTGTCCTCCCGCCACCCGCCTCCGGCCTCCAGCCCCTCCGGCCTCTGACCCCTCTTCCCTTCAGCCTTCGCCCTCCGCCCCCTCAACCCCCCCCCCCCCCCGCACCCCACCAACCCCCATCCCCTCCATCTTCATCCCCTCCCTCACTGCACCACCGCCGCCCGTCCCCTCCCTCACTGTCCTCTCCCTTGCCGCACCGCCGCCGCCCGGTCCCCTCCCTCCCCGTACGGCCGCTACTCGTCCCCTCGCTGCTGCCACCCGTCCACTCTGGCTCCCCCTATCCTTGGTCCCCTCCCTCGTCGTCCCACCCTCGCTGCACCGTCGCTACCTCACTGCCTCCTCTCCTCCGAATCCTCGTCGTTGTCGCCACCCATCCCCTCCCTCGCCGCACCGCCTCCAGCTCCGGCTCCCCTCCACTTCCTCTCCTCTCCCTCACAGCACCACCTTCGGCTCCCCTCCCTTCCAGGTTTGTAGCGCAATCAGGTATAACATGGGCTTTCACTTACATTATTATTTTATAAATGGTTCACAAACAATTAATTAGTATTTATTTTAAATGTATTTGATATGAAAAATACAAATGTAATAAGTCTTGTGTAAATGTTTGTTATAGGGGTCTTATTATGGATAAGAGTTGGATTGATCTTCTAAATCGAACGTCTATAGAATATTTCAATGGAATTATATAGTTTATTGACTTCAGAAGAGGATTTGAAAGTGACTATATTAGTTGTCCATGTAGAAAATGTGCTAACAGATATCAATTCACATGACATACTGTGATGGAGAACCTATTCTTTAATGGATTTCTGAAAAATTATAAGAGTTGGACTCATCATGGAGAAGAATATGTTCGTTGTCAAAATACAGATGTAGTTCAGATGGATGTTGATGCAAGGATGAATGATCCAATGCGTGAAATGCTTACTGAAATGATACGTGGGTTGGATCCTGAAGGCATTGACATCCAAAATCTTGAGACCGGTGAGATAAATCTTCGCTCTGGTGCAGATCGTGATTCGAGGAGGTTTTATGAAGCACTTGATGATGAAAAAACAGAATTATATCCTGGATGTACTTCTTACAATAAATTGTCGTTTATCGTGGAGTTGTTGCATTTGAAGACTTTGAATCATTGGTCAGACACATCATTCGACATGCTGTTGGTGTTATTGAAAAAGGTTCTTCCTGTCGACGCTAAGATTCCCGAGTCGTATTACCATGCTCGTAAGTTGACAGAGAACTTAGGTTTTACATATGATACCATAGATGCATGTGCAAACAACTGTATGTTGTTTAGAAAGGAAACTTCCCATTTGGATATTTTTACGGTTTGTGGTGCTTCCAGGTGGAAAGAGAACAGGGGAAATCAGACTCATAAAAGTCAGATTGCGATACAGGGGAAACCGATTGCCGTAAAACAAATGCGTTACTTTCCCCTTAAACCGAGGTTGAAAAGATTTTTCATGTCATCTAAAGTTTCTAATTTAATGATATGGCATGCAGAAAGAGTTCATGAAAGTGATATGTTAACCCACCCGGCAGACTCTCATGCATGGAAGGATTTTGATAAGAGACATCCCGACTTTTCTAAAGATGTTCGTAATGTCTGATTGGGATTGGCAACAGATGGTTTCAATCCATTCAAGTCTATGGTTGGTGCAACTCATAGCACATGGCCCGTGGTGTTGGTTCCGTATAATCTTCCTTTGTGGCTTTGTATGAAGCAACAATTTATATTACTTTCCACTCTTATTGATGGACCTAAAAGTCCGGGGAATAAGATTGATGTTTATCTTCATCCATTGATTGATGATTTGAATGAATTTTGGGGTGATGGTGTGATGACTTATGACCGTGAAACTAATGAAATGTTCAAACTGCAGGTTGCTTTATTATGGACAATCAATGACTTCCCAACTTATGAAAATTTATCAGGCTGGAGTACGAAAGGGGAATTTTATTGCCCTTGTTGCAAAAAAATTAAAAAAAATATGTATGGATTAATTATTCCAAAAAATGGGCATACATGGGTCACAGACGGTTTCTCCCCCCTCAGCACAGGTTCAGAACGGACATAGTGGCATTTGATGGTTCTAGTGAGTTCAGCCCAGCACTAAAGATCATGACAGGAGTCGAAATGTTATTGTAGATTGAGGAAGAAAACATCTGCATGGTATATGAAATTTAGGATTTTGTGGCTCCTTCGGTACATAATATTCGTGCTGTAGGTAGGCAGCGCAGTCACAATTGGAAAAAGAAAAGTATTTTTTATAGTCTTTCGTATTGGAAAAATAACATGCTGAGGCATAATTTGGATGTCATGCAAATTGAAAAAAATTTTGTGATAACATATTGTGGACCATTTTAGGTGTTAGTGTAAAATCAAAGGACCATGTTAATGCACTCCGTGATTTGGAAGAAATGGGTTTAAGGAAACAATTGCATTTATAGTTAGCTGAGGGAAACAAGGCATATATGCATGCTGCACAGTATACGATGACTACAAAGGAGAAAGAGACATTTATTTCCATTTTGAAGATGCTCAAGGTGCCTTATGGTTACTCTTCTAATATTTCAAAGTGTGTGAATCTGATAAGCAAGACATTTCAAGGGTTGAAAAGTCATGACAATCACATACTACTTCAGCAGTTGATTCCAATCACAATTTGTGATTGTTTATCCCCCAATGTTGTTCATCTGTTGATTGAGATGAGTAATTTTTTTAGACATCTTTGTTTAAGAAATCAACTAATGAGTGATTTAAAAATTTTATAGGACCGAATTGTACTTACGCTTTGTCACTTTGAGAAACTATTTCCCCCATCATTTTTTGATGTTATGGTCCACTTGTCAGTGCACCTAACTGATGAAGTAATGGCTGTCGGTCCATTTCAATTCGGGTGGATGTATCCTATTGAGCGGTATTTGAGTACATTGAAACTATTTGTATGCAACAGAGCTCGTCCGGAGGTATCAATAGACAATGGTTATTTTATGGATGAGTGTACTAATTTTTGTGCAGAATATCTTACGGATGTTGAAACAAAATTAGATAAGCCCTCCCGGATTCATGATGGTCCAGTTGGATAAGGAACCACTTATGATATGGACAACATCGAGTGGATACAATCGCATTGATATATCTTGTTCAATACTCCATCAGTTGCACCATTAATGCAGTAAGTTTCTTATCACTTTTATTGTTTAACTTTTACATGTTTTGTTTGCAAAAGTTGATCATTTAAACATTGCATTATCATTTGCAGGAAACACATTAATGAGATAAAAGAAGATATGTATCGTGCGATTGAGTTGAAAATTCAACAATCTCATTATGCGTCATTTCATGATTGGTTCAAGGATTATGTACGTATAAATTGATTTTCATTATGAGTAAAGTATTATACTAATTTCTTTCTGCATATATCATTATTGAATTCTATGAATTATGTAGGTTCATAAGCTGAGAGAGTTAGGGGACCCCGTGCTAACTGAATAATTTATCCAACTGGCTGAGGGTCCATCTATAATAGCTCGTCGTTATAAATCTATAGATGCTAATGGTTTTTGATTTCACATTAAAGATGTTGACGAAAAGCGATCAACACAAAACAGTGGCATCGGTTGTCCATTTGTCGATTCTGGTTATTACTATGGTCAAGATAGACATCACTAAAGTTGTATACACACACGGGTTGAAGTACATATTGTTAAAGTGTAATTGGGTTGATCCAGTGCGTGGATGTAAAGTGGATCGATATCAGTTTTCATTGGTGAATCTTAACTATATGTTATACAGAAATGAACGAGTTGATAATGAACCTTTCATTTTGACATCACAAGCAGAACAAGTATTCTTCGTTACTTTGCCTTCGAATCCAAGTTGGAAAGTTGTTGTCAAAATGTCTCGGCGAGGATTGTTTGTATTTGAACAAGATGAAACCAAGACTGTTCCTTTTATTTCCCAACAACTTGATCAACATACCATAGTTCAACATGAAGAAGATATTTATTGGTTCAGAGTGGATGTTGAAGGAGAAACGGTCTATTTTCATGCTTAATGAAAGGTATAATTGTTTTCCCTCTATTAAGCTTAGGATATCATAAATTATCTAACCATTTTATAAATCCTTGTAAGTTTTAATCCTCACTTTTGGAAGTTTATTCAGTTATAAATATTTAGGGTGATTTAACTCATGTTATATTTATGTTATTGTTGGTGTATCTTCCCATTGAGGTATTCTTCATTTGGTTCATGTGCTGCTTGAATTTTTATTAATTCAATTTGAAATTTGGCTATGCATTGATTGGTTTTGTACATAATTTGTATATCTATTTTGTTAACTTTCTAATTTTTTAAAATTAATTCACAACTAATTATTAAATCCCTTTTTGTTTGATTAACAACTGTACAAGTTTGATTTTTTTTTAAAAACAATCCAATTTATCATTTGGACACTTTGGATAGTCCCCTTACTAATGTTTTCCATGACTGCAGGCATGTCAGGGGAAGAGGCAGCAGATCCACATCATCCATCTGAGGCATCTACGTCTCAGGGTCGAGGTATGTTTGAATGTCATTGTCTCTATTTTTTATTTAATTGATAAACATATATATATATTTATAACATCTATCAATTTATATATAAAATTGTTTTCAATAGGATCAGACTCGACTACTTCTTCCTCTTGCAAGAGAGGCCCTGGTCGTGGCATATTATCATATAATTTCGACACAACTTTTGATGTTTCATTTGATGAGGTATTTCATCTTGTGGGATGGAATTCCCCTGCATTTATTCACCAGCTGGGTCATATCATATGTGACCCACATCGATTTCCATTGACCACGCGTGACTGGGCTTCTATCACTCAGGACACATTAGATCGTTTTTGGAGGGAGGTTCAGGTAAGAAGACCATTTTACTTTATTCCCTATATATAAACAATAATAACATATGTGATTTTTTTCTTTAATAGCAAAATTTGAAAGTATGTCCTGATGAGTTTCGACCAATGTGTATGAGAAAATTCTGTAAGATATGGAAATACTATAAAGGCAAAGTCAAGAGGGACCACTGGGTACCAAATGTGGGTGCCTCAGACATTCTGGAAAAAGTCCCGAGAGGTGTCCTCCCAGATCAGTGGCATGATTTAGTTGCATATTGGTCTACTGAGGGTGTTGTGGTTTGTATATTTATTTTGGTATATATATTTTAAAGAATGTGTGATTTGTTTGAAATTTGAATAAATTGAATGTAGGAGGTGTCAACACACCATTCTGAGAATCGAGCGTTGTAGGGACCACCTCACAGGCTCAGGACTCGTCACGTGTCTCAGATCCGACATGAGGTATTTATTATTCATTTTTTAATTTATTAATTAAAATGGTTTTGCGTTTATATTCTATTCATATACAGTTGCGGGAGTAAGGTGCACTGACTGATAAAATGTCGGTGTGGATGAGGACTCGTGATCGCAATGATCCAGAGGCTCCAGCATTGATAGTAAGTGCTTTTACTCATTACCAATACTTACATAAAATATGTATATTAATATATGTATATATATTTAAATATTTCACAAGCTCAATTTGAAGCTGAGTTAGAACATCTGCCAGAGGACCAGCGATAGCTTCCCATGCGAAGGGATGAGATCTTTCATCACATTATTGGTCGGGATGGGCATGGATATAGTTTGACCTATAGAACAGGTATTCCTCATTCTGTAGTGTCACGTGTTGCGGTTGTCGGTCCTGCTGTTTCTCAGATGACACAGCGGTTGTCGGATTTCGAGGCACAGATGCGCGCTTCTGAAGAGGTAAATGCACAATTGATCGCTGAGGTTAGAGCACTGCGACAATATGTATGTCCAGGTGATGGTGCAGGGGATCAGACAATGCAGGTTTATACTGTATTTATTTATTTAATTTATATTATTTTTGTTATGAAAATATTCATAATGTTTTTTTGTTGTAGGCCCTTGACCCACCTGATGGAGGTAGTAGTCATGACCATGCATGATGCATCATATTCACGAGGTGTGTTTCTGTTTTTAATGGTGGGGTTGTTATTGATATTTAGGTTGGGTTTCTAGTGATATTTTTTGTGATTTGGGGGTATCATGTGTGTTTTGGCCTGATGCAATGTTTGTGTGCACGAATTGAGAAGTAACCATGAAACTAATTAATGATTTGGATATTTTTTGTTCATTTAATTCTTCAATGTTTTCAATTTCATGTTCTGTAATATTTTTGAAAAAACCATGTGATTCCTAATATAAACCATTAAACTTTTTTTTGATGAATGAGCTGAGGTTCACTATTTTTAGTCCCCGGACCACCCCAGACAGCTCTCCCCGCACACCGGACAGCCCTCCACGCACCCCGGACAACCCGCCCGCACCCCGAGCAGCCCTCCCCGCACTCCAGACAGCCCTCCCCGCACCACAGACAGGCCCCCCGCACCCCGGACAGTCCTTCCCGCACCCCGAACACCCCCCCCCCCCCCCGCACCCCGGACAGCCCTCCCCGCACCCCGGACAGCCCCCCCCCCCCCCCCCCCGCACACTGTACAACCCTCCCCGCACCCCGGACAGCCTCCCCGCACCCCGGACAGCCCTCCCCGCACCCCGGACAACCCCCCCCCACACCTCGGACAGCCTCCCGCACCTCGGACATCCCTCCCCGCACACCGGACAGCCCCCCCACCCACCTCGGACAGCCCCCCCGCACCCTGGACAGCCCTCCCGCACCCTGGACAGCCCTCCCTGCACCCTGGACAGCCCTCCCCGCACCCCGTACATGCCCCCCGCACCCCGGACATGCCCCCCGCACCCCGGACAACCCCTCCCCACACCCCGAACATCCCCCCCCCGCACCCCGGACATCCCCCCCCCCCCCCCCGCACCCTGAACAGCCCTCCCCGCACCCCGTACAGACCCCCCCCCCCCCCCCCCCCGCACCCCGGACAGCCCTCCCCACACCCCGGACAGCCCCCCTGCACCCCAGACAGGCCCCCCGTACCCCGGACAGCCCCCCCGCACCCCGGACAGCTCCCCCCCCCCCCCCCCCCGCACCCCGGACAGCTCCCCCCCTGCACCCTGGACAGGCCCCCCGCACCCCGGACAGCCCTCCCCGCAACCCAGACACCCCCCCTGCACCCCGGACAGCCCTCCCCACACCCCGGACAACCCCCCCCCCCCCCCCCACACACACACACACTCCGGACAGCCCCCTGCACCCCGGACAGCCCCCCCCCCCCCCCCCCCCCCCGCACCCCGGACAGCCCTCCCCACACTCCGGACAGCCCCCCCGCACCCCGGACAGCCCCCCCCCCCCCCCAGCACCCCAGACAGCCCCCCCACACCCCGGACATCCCTCCCCTCGTACGACAACAACCGTTGTGTGAATTGTGAAATGGTCGGGCAGATGGCACGTCAATTGGAGGTGTCGCTTGACCGCGTTGATCGGAAATGCGTTTCCGGAGTCATAAAACACCAAAACGGCGCGAGGCAGTCAAATTCGGAGCAAACATGCTCTGAATGACCTGAAACCACACAAAAACAATAGGAATATTATTCGTGATGTGTAGAAGGAGACGACACGCCCATCAGACGTGTGGTGCGTGCGGTACGACCGATTGTGTCGTTTTCAGCAGCTCGACGCGCGCTAAAAGGGCGCGTTGGGGGGTTAAAACCACCCGAACGATCTCGGAATTCCATGAAATCATACGAAAACAGCCGTTGTGTGAATTTTGAAATGTTCAGGCAGACGACACATCAATCGGAGGTGTTTTTTGACCGCAGTGACCGGAAACGCATTTCCGTAGTCATAAAACACCAAAACGGCATGAGACGGTCGAATTCAGAGAAAACGTGCTCTGAATGTCCTAAAACCACATTAAAACAATATTAATATTATGTGTGACGTGTAGGAGGAGACGACACGCCCATCGGACGTGCGGTGCGCGTGGTACGACCGATTGTGTCATTTTCAGCAGCTCGGTGTGCGCTAAAAGGGCGCGTTAGGGGAGTCAAAACCACCCGAACGACCTCGGAATGCCATGAAATCCTACGACAACATCCGTTGTGTGAATTGTGAAATGTTCGGGCAGACAGCATGTCAATCGGAGGTTCTGTTTGACCACGGTGACTGGAAATGCGTTTTCGTAGTCATAAAACACCAAAACGGAGTGAGACGGTCGAATTCGGAGTAAACATGCTCTGAATGACTTGAAACCCCACAAAAACAATATGAATATTATTCATGACATGTGGGAGGAGACGTTATGCCCATCGGACATGCGTTGCACGCGGTACGACCGATTGTGTTGTTTTCAGCAGCTCGGTTCGCGCTAAAAGGGCGCGTTGGGGGGTCAAAACCACCCGAACGACCTCAGAATGCCATGAAATCGTACGAAAACTGCTGTTGTGTGAATTTTAAAATGGTTAGGTAGACAGAACATCAATCGGAGGTGTCGTTTGACCACGGTGACTGGAAACGCCTTTCCAGAGTCATAAAACACCAAAACGGCATGAGACGGTCGAATTCAGAGCAAACGTGCTCCAAATGACCTGAAACCACACGAAAACAATAGTAATATTATTCGTGACATGTAGGAGGAGACAGAATGCCCATAGGACATGCGGTGCACACGGTACGACTGATTGTGTCGTTTTCAGCAGCTCGGTGCGCGCTAAAAGGGCGCGTTGGGGGGTCAAACCCACCCTAACGACCTCGGAATTCCATGAAATCGTACGAAAACAGCCGTTGTGTGAATTTTGAAATGTTCAGGTAGACGGAACGTCAATCGATGGTGTCTTTTGACCGCGGTGACCGAAAATGCGTTTCAGGAGTCATAAAACACCAAAACGGACTGAGACGGTCGAATTCGGAGAAAACGTGCTCCAAATGACCTGGAACCACACGAAAAC
The DNA here is from genome assembly GCA_963277665.1 of Viscum album. Classification (NCBI taxonomy): domain Eukaryota; kingdom Viridiplantae; phylum Streptophyta; class Magnoliopsida; order Santalales; family Viscaceae; genus Viscum; species Viscum album. The sequence goes on from OY728150.1 coordinate 123,890,057, forward strand.
AATAGTAATATTATTCGTGACGTGTAGGAGGATATGGAATGCCCATCAGACGTGTGGTGCGCGCGGTACGACCGATTGTGTCGTTTTCAGCAGCTCGGCGCGCGCTAAAAGGACGCGTTGGGGGGTCAAAACCACCCGAACGACCTCTAAATGCCATGAAACCATACGAAAACAGTCGTTATGTGAATTTTGAAATGGTCGGGCAGACGGAACATCAATCGGGGGTGTCGTTTGACCACAGTGACCGGAAACGTGTTTCCGGAGTCATAAAACCCCAAAACGGCGTGAGACGGTCGAATTCGGAGCAAACATGCTCCGAATGACCTGAAACCACACGAAAACAATAGGAATATTATTCGTGACATGTAGGAGGAGATGGAATTCTCATCGGACGTGCGGTGCGTGCGGTACGACCGATTGTGTCGTTTTCAGCAGTTCGGCGCGCGCTAAAAGGGCGCGTTGGGGGGTCAAAACCACTCGAACGACCTTGGAATGCCATGAAATCCTACAACAACAGCCTTTGTGTGAATTTTAAAATAGTGGGGCAGACGGCACATCAATCGGTGGTGTCGTTTGACCGCAATGACCGGTAACGCGTTTCTGTAGTCATAAAACACCAAAACGGCGTGAGACGGTCGAATTTGGAGAAAAGGTGCTCTGAATGACCTGAAACCACACGAAAACAATAGTAATATTATTTGTGATGTGTAGGAGGAGACAACACGCCCATCGGACATGCGGTGCGCGTGGTACGGCCGATTGTGTCGTTTTCAGCAGCTCAGCGCACGCTAAAAGGGCGCGTTGGGGGGTCAAAACCACCCGAACGGCCTCAGAATGCCATGAAATCATACGAAAACAGCCATTGTGTGAATCGTGAAATTTTCGAGCAGATGGAACATCAATCGAAGGTGTCGTTTGACCGCGGTGACTGGAAACATATTTACGGAGTCATAAAACACCAAAACGGCATGAGATGATCGAATTCGGAGAAAAAGTGCTCCAAATGACCTGAAACCACACTAAAACAATAGGAATATTATTCATAACATGTAGGAGGAGACGACATGCCCATCAGACGTGCGGTGCATGCGGTACGACCAATTGTGTCGTTTTAAGCAGCTCGGCGCGCGCTAAAAGGGCGCGTTGGGGGTCAAAACCACCCGAATGACCTCGGAATGCCATGAAATCATACGACAACAGCCGTTTTGTGAATTGTGAAATGGTCGGGAAGACGGAATGTCAATCGGAGGTGTCTTTTGACCGCGGTTACTGGAAATGCATTTCCGGAGTCATAAAACACCAAAACGGCGTGAGATGATTGAATTCGGAGCAAACATGCTCCGAATGACCTGAAACCACACAAAAACAATAGGAATATTATTTGTGATATGTAGGAGGATATGGAATGCCCATCGGATGTGTGGTGTATGCCAAGAACATTCCTTTTTAGACAACAAAACAATTTCACAAACTAAACCAAATAAGAAAAAAAATCCTGAAATGATAGCATTTCTTAAATTGGGGGTTTTAAATTATTATTGCACCATGATTTGACGTCAGATTTAATTTTATTATATGTATATAATAATTTAATAAATATGTCTAATTTACGTTTGTTTTGTTTAGTTGTTTTTTTTTTCTTATTGTAGGTTTATTGAAGCAGAAGATTGAAGTGGATGGACCTGCTTGGATAGTTGAAGCACGTTTATCATTTATTGTTTATGACGATCTTGATGTTTATGCTGTTTGAAATTGTTTTCCATTTTTTATGATTTTTACCTTGTTTTATCTCTGATTTTGCACCGTGAATTAAAAAAACACAATTTGTACATTTCATTAAAAAAATGAAAATCCACAAAAAATACCACAAATTAACCCTAACACATTTTTATGTTAAGTTTTTAAAAAGATAAGTTTATATTGAAATAAAAAATTTATAAATGTGCTAGAATTTATATTTAAAATAGGCTCTCCATTAAGAGGTAGTAAAATTACCTTTTTAGAAAAATACAAATTTTAAGCATAAAATTTGATTTATTATTACCATATGCTTAACAAACCTATTAGATGAATAAGAAAAATATTTTATTTAATATTATATATATTTATTTATTTATTTCACTAATAACCTTAAATAAATGTATTTTATTTATTTTCTATTATAATAAAACAAATTTGTAATCTTAAAAATATTTCATTTATATGCACTGAATTTTTTTTTTAAAAAAAAATTCCCAGACTAGCGACCGCCTGTGGCGGTCGCTATAGGCTGCCTGCTGAGTCAACATTAGCGACCGCCAATGGCGGTTGCTGTAGGCCGGAATTTCGGCCACCTACAGCGACCGCCATTGGCGGTTGCTAATGTTGACCCGGTAGGCAGCCTAGAGCGACCGCCAGACGGTCGCTGTAGGCCAGAATTTCATCCACCGAAAGCGACCGCCATTGGCAGTCGTTGTTGGCCTATTGCGACGAGGCTAAAGCGACCGCCAATGGTGGTCGCTATAGCCCGAATTTTTAGTAGTGTACTATATCAAATGTCTATGTGGAATTACAAATAAGGAAATGTCTATGATATTGGAATTGTTGCGTGATGCATTTCCTAAATAAAAAATCCCCAAGTCTTTTTATGATATGAAAAAAGTTATTAACAGGCTTGGTCTGAATTATACAAAAATACATGTGTGTCCCAATGATTGTATGCTTTATTGGCGAGATGATTCAAGTAGACAGAATTAAAAAAAATGTTCTTCTTCTAGATGGAAGTCAATGGGTGATGTTGGAAGTTTGAATCAACATACTTTCATGAAGAAGAAGAAAGTGAACACACCTGCAAAGGTTTTGCGTTTATTTCCTTTAAAGCCTCGATTTTAAAGATTATTCATGTCATAAAAAACCGCTGAACACATGAAGTGGAATTCTGTAGATAATAACAATGATGGGTTAATGAGACATCCATGAGATTCATAATCGTGGAAGACATTTGATTCATTACATCCAGATTTCTTAGCTGATCCTAGGAATGTTCCATTGGGATTGGATGCCGATGGATTCAACCCATTTGGGACTTTGAGTACCAGTTATAGCATTTGGCCAGTTGTTTTGATCCCTTACAATCTGTCTCCGTGGATGTGTATGCAAAAAACATCTTTTATCATTTTGATGATTATTCCTGGAAAAAAATACCTAGAAATGATATTGATGTATACTTGAATCCTTTGATTGAAAAATTATAGGATTTATGGAGCAACGATGTTGAGACATTTGATGCTTCTTCTAAAACAATGTTCAGAATGCATGCTGCTTTAATGTGGACCATTAGTGACTTCCCTGGGCTTGGGAATTTATCTGGTTGGAACATTTACATGGGTTTGGATTATCCTATTTGTAACTTTGATTTTGATCCCAAATGGCTACCTCATAGTAGAAAATGGTGCTTCTTATGCCATCAAAGATTTCTCGATGCATCTCATAGATTTTGGCTGAACAGATCAAAATTTAATGATTTCATTGATCATAGACCACCTCCAAAGTTGTTAACTGGTTCTGAAATATTGACACAACTTGAAAATGTTGAAGCATAATTTGGGAAGGTTCATCATTTGAATGATAGTGGGAAACGGGTTTGAAGTGCATCGTTAAGTGAAATCATAACACAACAATGGAATAAAAAAAGTATATTTTTTAAAATTCCATATTGGGAATTTAATTTTTTGCGGCATAATCTTGATGTGATGCATATTGAGAAGAATTTCTGTGATAATTTGATTTTCACATTGCTTAATGAGAGTGGAAAGTTGAATGATAGTCTCAATGATTGTAAAGACTTACAAGTAATGAACATAAAACGTGATCACTGGCCAGATGAGAATGAAAAGTATGCTTCGACAATTTTTGTAATGAAAAATAGGGATAAAGATACATTCTTTTGATTTTTAAATAATGCGAAGGTATATGATGGGTATTCAAGTAACATCTCGAGGTGTGTTGACTTGAATAATCGTAAGTTACAGGTATTGAAAAGTCATGATTCACATATTTTGTTACAACAGTTACTACCATTGGCATTGCGTACATTATTGCCTGAAAAAGTTACTGCTGTTGTACTCCAATTCTGCACATTTTTTAGACAACTATGTGAGAAATCTCTACACCCATTTCATCTTTAAAACCTCTCGGAGATGTTTTTATTGACCCTTTGTGCAATGGATATGATCTTTCCTCTATCGTTTTTACTGTCATGATGCATTTAACTGTGCATTTGGTTGAGGAAGCTAAATTAGGAGGCCCCGTTCATTATCGATGGATGTATCCAATTGAGAGGTACTTTATTTATATGTTTTTCAGTTAAGTAAACAATTTTTGGAACTTAATTAAATACATAATTATGTTTATTTTATTTCACATATATCTTGGGAATTTGAAATCATATGTGAGAAATAAATCTCAACCATAAGACTTTATTTTTGAAAGCTATTTGGTTGATGAGTGTCTTGCCTTTTGTTCTAGATACTTGGATGATATTGAGACAAGATTTAATAAAGTTGGATGTGTTGAAGACACATCGACTCATTCTAAAATACATCATAAATCAAAAATATTTCCTTTTATTGGCTGATCAGTTGGGAGGACCTCAAACGTGACACTGATACAATTGGAATTATTACAGGCACATAGATATGTGCTACTGAATAGTGAAATTGCATATCCATTTATTGAAGAGTTGAGGATACAAACAAAGAGACAAATGAGAGGTTGAACATTAAATGAGAAAGATATAATGACATCTGTTAATAAAGATCTTGTATAATGGTTTGCACGACGTGTAAGTTCATAAATATTGAAATAAATACAAATATTAGTTTGACACGTATATTTTGTAAATCTAATAAAGTATATTTATTTTTTCAGATCATGAATACTGATACTCGAGAAGAGTTGTCAGAAGATTTGAATTTTATTTCTCAAGTTCCTCTAAAACAAGTTAGAAAGTTCGACGCTTACAACGTGAATGACTTTAGATTTCGTACAGTCGATCGAGAAAGGGGTTGGAAAACATAGAATAGTAGTATATTTACATTTTTTGAAGTGGGATACTATGGAAAGATGACTCATATTGTTGAATTAAACAACCACAGGCATTTTTCGATTGTTTTATTCAAATGCAATTGGGTCGATATTATCAGAGGTGTTAACAGAGATTCCTTGCAATTTACTTCTATGAACTTCTCTCGCTTGATGGATATTGGTGACCGTGAACTGCATGATCCATATATATTATCATTGCAAGAAAAAATGGTATATTAGGTGAATGATGTTGTGGATGAAGTTTGGAGTGTAGTTTCTCACGTAATATGTAACACCCTAAGTTTCCACGGTATGCTTCTCTTTGAATAATACAATAGCGTGTGTTGTACGCAACTTCGAGTTCTAACACACCATAACCAATCAAACTAGCTGTTATGAATATTAATACTCACTTTTTGAAATTTTATCTTTCAAAATGGACTTCATTTTTGGATTCATAATATCGAAATTAGCTTAGGGTTATTTTTTGGTATTTTTCTGAAAACTTTCAATTTTTGATGAATAGTGAAAAATACTGAGTTATAGTTTAAAACCGAATTTTTATTTAAATAATTATTTATTTTATTTAAATTTATTTTAGGTCAAAATAGATACATAATACCTATATAATTTCAATTTAATTCATTGGATTCAGCTTATAATAATTTTAGATATATAAAAATTTTATTGAACTTTTTACCGCCTTTTACCCACCTCCTAGGAGCATTTACAAATTTACATAAAACTCAATTTTACCACTTATGTGGGTTGAATTTTAAAAATCCAAGAGATATGGTTGATATCAGTAAGTAAAATTTTGTTCAATAAGATGAAAATAATTTTTTTGTGAATAGTAATTTTTTACTTTTATTTACCACGGTTAAAAATAAATAGGGTAATTAAGGGTAAAAATGATATTATTATTACCCTAAAACATGTCCTAATTCTATTGGATAGGTGTAATTAGACCAAAAAAAACCTTAGTAATAAAATATGATCCTTTAGGTCCACTTGGATTAGATTAGGACATTTATTATTATTTAATTCAAAGAAGAGTTAAAAGTGTTAAATTCAAAGTTTAATAACTAAACCATTTTTAATATAGGGTTACACATAAGATAAATTTGACTATAAATATTCATTATAAATATAAAAATATTTCCTACATAATGGTATTTTATTTATATTTTTTAGACATTAAATAATTTAATTTATTTATGACAAAATGATGATGTAGTAATTACCTAATTAATGAAATATTAAAATAATTGATATTATAAATATCCAAATAAACGTAATTTGAGAATTTTTATGAATCCACTAATTTTCTAGGTTAATATGACATTTTAGGGTTTTTTAGATGAATTTTTTTCAAAGTAATAATGTTTTTATGAATTTAGAAAAAACAAAATACCAAATAGTGTCAAAATTGAAATAAAAGAGTTTTTAAAACAAATATTATATTATTAATTGATATTCTATTCCTAAAAATATAAGGTTCATCAAAAGGTCTTAAATAATATTATATATGTCATTAATGAACCACTTTAGGTTCGCTTGGAAGTTTATAGTAAGTTTATTAACCATATAATATAAAAATACAAAGAGACATGGTAAATGTCAAACTATTTAACTAAGAGTTAAATCTAAAATATAAAGTTGATATAGTGACCAAAACCTGTCTAAAACCTATTGGTTGAGTGGTTTTTAACCCATAACCACCTTATACTTTAAATAATTTATTTTGGAGACATTAGAAACTGAAAATGATTTTATTATAAAATAATATTTCTAGCCTTTCCTAAGGTGCCCCTCACCCCTCTTATAAAAGGGTACTTCCCCTTCTCTCTAATTCACACATTCAAAGCCATTTTTCTCAGACAACCCATGCCCAAATACCCTATCAACTGTACTATATTCATCCTAGAGGCATTCCTTTAGTTATAAAGCCAACATAAGAAGCCATTTTGATCAAATCAAAAGGAAGAACCCGAAGAAGAGGTAAATATTTCATCACCTCTTTCAAGTTCCTTTCTTCCTCCACTTCCTATTTCTTTGTTGTTTCTATTATAAAATAATAACTCTAGTATCTTCTATATACTATTATGTTATTATAAATATGGTATAACCATATTCATTATTCTATCCATCCTTTGAATGACATGTCACCATACGTGTGTATGTACGGCTTACCATCTCCACGTCGTGGTGTAATTGTTATTCAATACATTATTATTTGGATGTGTATAATAATGATGTGTAATTGATGTAAATAATAAATATAACATGATAATTATTCTGTATATATGATATATCATCCAATTATATATTATCTTAATATCAAAATAATGGTATTGTCGCTCGTGCGTACGTACGGATTACCGTCTCCACGAACGCGATGAGATTCATTCCCCGTCGTATCCATTCAAGACTAATTTTCATTAGATGATTAAAAATAATGTTTAAAGACTTAATATAATTCTGAATATGAATAATATACATCTTATCCATAACAAACATTACTTACGTAACAAAGCATACAAAGGAAAATGAACCAGTTAACACCCGAAACGACGATAATACTAAGATATTATTAACAAAGCAATGTTAAAAGATAATATATGATATAATATTAATGTATATGATTATTTTATAATTTAATAACAATTATTTCACCATTATACAGGAGGTTAACCTACCCTCAACCAAGTAAAAGTACAAGTTAAGGGTTAATTTCACAATCTCTTCATTATCTGAGGTTGTTTATATGTAATTATCTATTGGGACCTCTTTATCATCCACATCCATGATTCTTAAAAATGTATTTCAAAACATTTTTACTATTTACTAGACAATGGTTTAAAGTCATTTATACCCTTATTTGACCTTATATGTTTTAAAAGGAATCTTTCCGTCGTTTTCCAAACAAGGTACTTTATGACCTTTACGACAAAATTAAGGTAAGAATGTTTTTTTTAACTTATACGGAGGGTGCGGATATTTTCTGTCGTTATAACATCATCGAAGCTTCCCTTAAAATATTATAAGAATATTTTCAAAATAATTTTTTTCTTAAATTTTTTCAAAATAGAAAGAGATATTTCTCTAAAAAAAGGTTTTGATTTCATATATGTCAACATCCTTTGATGGATTTTAAGCTTATTTGAAGTTGATTTGTTGTGATACAAAACTTCCATATTGTATTGAAGATTTTGTGATATTTTTTACTATGGATGTGTTATTTTTACACCATTCATGTTTTATGGATAAAGTATTGACATTTCGTATGCTAGATTTAATACGAATGTTTATGTTATGTTTAAAACTTTTCATATAAGGAATGCATTGGAGTTAGTATGTGACGGGTGGATCCCGCTATAGCTCCTCGATGCATCGGTAGGTCTCATGAGACAAAATAGTGTCTTGGAATAAGGCCTTGAAAAAATCTTGTTTGTAGTCTTGGCACAAGGCCTTGACTATGTGGTTATGAAGTCTGGCATTATGAATTCCATCATTATGAAAGTGACTATTGATATTGCATGTGATTATTTGACTAGTAGAATATCCATCTGAGTAAGTAAATGGCATTATTTTTATTTTATATTTTCCATATTATATTGAAGTTCAAGTTTAAAAGGCTTTTGTTTTAGTCTTATACATTGCCTTAAATGTTTATGCTTATTTATGAAATTTTTCGCTATATTGTTATCCTTACTGAGCATCTGAGCTCACCCCTTTATATTTTTTATTTTTCCCAGGATGCGAAAAAATATATTATAACTGACCTATAGGGATAGTATATGGGATCTCAGTGTTGTCTATGGAAACAATTTTGTTGTAGTTTTCCATTTCATGATGTAATGTAAACCTTATGAGTGTATCTAGTACTTCCAAGGCTACTAAACTAATCGGTCTTTCGACACTTGATCTTTTGTAATCATGCTAATGATACGTAATAATGCACTGAATCTGGGATTCTGGGGTCGGGGCGTTATAGTTGGTATCAGAGGAAGTTTAATACAAACCTTGGAAACTAGATTTACATCAACTCTGATTAGAGCACATATCCCTAAGATAGACTTTGAGGATTAGTATAGAATAACTTCCTAGAATTTTGGTATTATAGATATTTTGTGAGTTTTCCAAGAAATACATCCCTGTATGGATATGAGCAGGTAGAGGAGGCTCTGTCACATATGTACCTAGGGGTAAAACCTAAAAACACCGCTTTGATCTAGACTCAAACGGGAACTGGTGCACGACAACGGGCCTTGCTGCACTCTTGGTTATGACACTCCCGGGGGATATGCTTAGGATAATTCTCAATTTATTTACAAACCATTATCAAGGGTTTATGAGTATATAATTCCTCAAAGAAAACATTTTTTATGATTATGGATTATATCCAAAAACTATTCAATTTATGTTAAGTGTTTTAAAAGTTTGGAATTATGTATTTTGATTCATAAACTAATCTAGTTTATGCCATTATTTAGAAATGGTGCCTAGTGGAAGGAATAGAAAATGTATCAATGCACGCACTCCATGTAGGGATTGAACTCTTGCTCAATATAATTATAGTGGAGCTGGTGATGCAACTGGTGACGATCAGCTTATCACTATATTGGGACAACTCACTCAGGTTATGAATAATAACCTTACTTATATGAAGAACCCTGATCTGCAGCATGGAGGATCAATGTAAGATCGCTTCATGAGGAAACAACCACTAACATTCAATGGGGGTACAAATCCACTGGTAGATGAGCAATGGATAAATTCCTTAGAGAAAATATTCCATGCTTTGGGGAGTATCGAAAGGGAAAACGTTGTCATGGCAGTTTACCACCTCACTCGAGATGTTGATCAATGGTGGTCATTGATTCAAAACACAAAGGAAGATGATGAAGTATCAAATATGGAATGGGGTGAGTTTAAAGAAATTTTCTTAGAAAAATACTTTCCTCATGACCATTGAGCGGATATGGAAAGACAATTTTTGAGTCTAATGCAAAAGGAGGATGAGAATGTCGCAAAGTATGAAGTTAAATTTACAAGGTTAGCGAGGCATGCTTCATATTATATACATAACCCAAGAAGTAAGATTGATCATTTATTTTATGGGTTAAAACCATTTCTCCATTGAGAATTAGTCTCACGATCCTTCTCATCGTATGAAGATATTGTCTCATGTGCTATCAAGATAGAAAAAGAATTCTCTAAGTATTACAACTTTAAAGAAAATCAAGAGAATAAGAGATCTGTTGAACACTCTGGAAATGGAAATAAGGGGAAGAAGGGAAAAGTTGAATATCCATCCTACAGTAAATGTGGGAAGAAACACCCTGGTACTTTCCTGAAGGGAATGGGAGTCTATTACAAGTGTGGTGAAAAAGGCCACCAAGCTCGTGATTTCAAGGGGAAGAAATAGGTTGTCGATGTTGAATGCTACAATTATAGAGAAAGGGGGCATTATACGAATTAATGTCCTAAACGTCAGGGGAACTTACCTCATAAAAGGAAAAGGGATCAAGGCTAAGCTTATGCTATCACTACTGCTAAGGTTGAAGCTCCAAAAGATGTAGTGGCAGGTAATTTAATGGTTTCCTCAAGTTTAGAAAATGCTTTATTTAATTCTGGATCATCGCGTTGTTTCATATCTTCCCAGTTTTCTAAGAAAATTAGATATTTCTAATTTGATTTAACAAGGGAATTTTCATTAAAAACTCCTAAGGGAAGTATCATTGCAACAAAGTTTTGTGAATCAGTCCCCATTAGGGCATATAAATTATCTTTATTTGCTGATCTTATCATCATACACGTGATTGAATTTTATATAATCCTCAGTATGGATTGGCTTTCGGACCATGATGAAAAAAATTATTGTAAGAATAAGGAGGTACTATTTTTTATGATAATGATAAGGAGTGCCTTATCTTTAGAGTAGAAACGTCACCACCTAATTCTTATCTAGATCCACCCCCCAGTAGCTCAACTAAATTCAATTATTGGGGAGGAAGAGAATGAAATAACTGTGAGTGAGGAAAGGAATGTTCAAATAGAGGATGTACCTATTGTGAAAGTATATGTTGATGTGTTTCCAGATGATTTACCTGGACATCCTCCAGAATGAGAAATTGAGTTTTCCATTGATTTAATTCCTGGTTCAAGGCTCATATCAAAGACCCCTTATAGAATGGCCAGTGTGGAATTAGTGGAACTAAATAAACAACTCGAGGAATTGAGTAATAAGGTATTTATTCGCCCTAGTGTTTCTCTATGGGGAGCCCCTATCCTTTTTGTTAAGAATAAAGATGGATCTATGAGGTTGTGCATCGACTACAGGGAGATCAATGCTATAACAATAAAGAACAAGTATCCCCTACCTCTCATTTATGATTTATTTGACCAACTTCATGGAGCTCAAAACTTTTCAAAGATTGACCTTCGATCTGGATATCATCAATTGTGTGTAAAGAAGGAAGACATTCCGAAAATAGCATTTCGAACCAGGTACGGGCATTACGAGTTTACAGTAATGAATTTTGGATTGACTAATGCACCCTCTGTCTTTATGGATCTAATGAATAGAGTTTTCAAGAAATATCTTGATGAATTTGTAGTGGTATTTATTGATGATATCTTGGAATACTCCAAAAGCTATGAAGATCATGAAAATCACTTGTGCATTATCATGAAGACTCTTAGAAGACACGAATTATATGGGAAGTTTAGAAAGTGTGAATTTTGGATTCAGGAGATTTCTTTTCTTGTCCATATTGTCTCTAAGGATGGAATATATGTTGATCCTTCTAAGATAAGAGTAATCCAAGAATGTCCAGAACCAATGAGTATAACCGAGGTATGCAGTTTTATTGGTTTAACAGGTTATTATCAGCGTTTCGTCCAGAATTTTTCCCGATTGGATAACCCATTAACCAAGCTCACACGTAAAGGGGTTAAATTTTTTTGGAAAGAAGAGTGTGAAGAATTTTTTGAAGAACTGAAGAGAATATTAGTCAATGCTCCTATATTGACTCTACCATCGGGGAATGATGGGTTTGTTATTTATAGTGATGCATCAAAGAAATTCCTTGGTTGTGTCCTTATGCAGAATGATAGGGTTATTTCCTATGCATCATGACAACTAAAAATTCATGAGAAAAACTATCCTAATAATGATCTTGAGTTAGTAGCTGTAATATTTTCTTTAAAGTTTTGGAAACACTATCTCTATGGTGAAAATGCAAGATACGATCACAAGAGTTTGAAGTATATTTTCTCACAGAAAGAACTCAAAATGAGGCAAAGGAGATGGCTTGAATTACTCAAGGATTATGATTGCACCATTCACTACCACCCAGGGAAGGAAAATAAGGTGGCAGATTCTTTGAGCAGAAAAGATCATGGAGTTTTGAACAAGATGAGAGTTGAAAGGGATCTTATTTTCATGGATCTAGTAAAGATGGATATTGGAAAAACCATGGAAGGTGAAACATCAATACTTTTTCAAATGGTTGCCAAACCATCTTTATTAGAAAGGATAAAAAATTCTCAAGCTGATGATGAGGAGTTTCAAAAGAAGATTAAAGCTGTGAATAATGGGAGATTGAGTGACTTTGTATATGAAGATGAAATTTTGAAATTTGGGAAGAGACTTTGTGTTCCCGATATACCTGATCTAAAAAGGGAATTGTTTGATGATGCTCATAGTTCCAATTTCTCTATACACCCTGGTATCACCAAAATGTATAGAGATTTGAAAGAACATTTTTGGTGGGACAACATGAAGAGGTAGATTTCTGATTTTGTGTCAAGATGTATGGTTTATCAACAAGTGAAAGATAGAAGGCAACAGCCTGGAGGAGTCTTGCAACCTCTTCCCATATATGAGTGGAAATGGGATAATATTACGATGGACTTTGTCATGGGACTACCAAAGAATCCTAGAAGGAATGATGCAATATGGTTCATTGTTGATCATCTTACCAAGTCGGGACATTTTCTTGCTATAAGAGAAGATTTAACACTTGAACATTTAGAAAGACTATATATTAATGAATTTGTAATACTTCATGGAGTACCACTATTGATTGTTTCTGATCGTGATCCCCATTTTACATCAAGATTTTGGAAAAGTTTTCAGAAAGACCTGGATACTGAACTTCGTTTGAGCACTGCCTACCACCCTCAAACTGATGGACAATCAGAATGGACTATTCAAACCTTGGAAGACATGTTGAGATCTTTCTCACTTGACTTTCAAGGTATGTGGGATCAATATTTACCTCTGGTAGAATTTTCCTATAACAATAGCTTCTATTCAAGTATTCAGATGGCACCATATGAAGCGTTATATGGAAAGAGATGTCACACACCAACTTGTTGGGATGATGTTGGTGAAAGAAAACTCGTAGTCCAAGAACTTATTGAGGAAACGATGGAAAATGTGAAGGTAATCCAAACCCACATTAAAGCAGCTCAAAGTAGGAAGAAGAGCTATATTGATAACCGAAGGAAGGATTTGGAATTTCATGCAGGAGATCATGTTTTCTTAAAGGTATCTCCATGGAAGGGTGTTATAAATTTCGGTAAGAAGGGTAAATTGATTCCCAGGTACATCGGACCTTTTGAAATTCTAGAACAAATTGGGGTTGTAGCTTACTATTTGGAAATGCTGCCAAGTCTCTCCAAAGTTCATGATGTATTCCACGTATTACTATTGAGAAAATACATGCCTGACCCAATGCATGTACTCACCTATGAGGAATTAGAACTGGAACCCGGTCTATCTTATTGCGAAGAGCCTGCCAAGATTCTTGATACAAGAGCACAAGTGCTGAGAAACCGGAAGACTCGTCTGGTAAAAGTTATATGGAGAAACCATAAGATGGAAGAGGCAACTTGAGAACCTGAGGAACTTATGATGAAGAACCACCAGAGTCTTTTTATGCAGTAATATTCTAGAAATTTTGAGGACAAAATTATTTGAAGGAGGGGAGAATATAACACCCCAAGCTTCCACGATACGCTTCTCTTTGAATAATACAATAGCATGTGTTGTACGCAACTTCGAGTTCTAACACACCACAACCAAAAAAACTAGCCGTTATGAATAGTAATACCCACTTTTTGAAATTTTATAAATTTTATATTTCAAAATAGACTTCATTTTTGGATTCGGAATATCGAAATTAGCTTAGGGTTATTTTTTGGTATTTTTCTGAAAACTTTCAATTTTTGATGAATAGTGAAAAAAACTGAGTTATAGTTTAAAACCAAATTTTTATTTAAATAATTATTTATTTTATTTAAATTTATTTTAGGTCAAAATAGATACATAATACCTATATAAGTTCAATGTAATTCATTAGAGTCAGTTTATAATAATTTTAGATATATAAAAATTTTATTGAACTTTTTACCGTCTTTTACCTACCTCCTAGGAGCATTTGCAAATTTAAATAAAAATTAATTTTACCACTTCTGTGGGTTGAATTTCAAAAATATGAGAGATATGGTTGATATCAGTAAGTAAAATTTGGTTCAATAATATGAAAATAATTTTTTGTGAATAGTAACTTTTTACTTTTATTTACCACGATTAAAAGTAAATAGGGTAATTAAGGGTAAAAATGGTATTATTATTACCCTAACACCTGTTCTAATTCTATTGGATAAGTTTAATTCGACCAAAAACAACATTAGGAATAAAATATGATCCTTTGTATCCACTTGGATTAGATTAGGACATTTATTATTATTTAATTCAAAGAAGAGTTAAAAGTGTTAAATTCAAAGTTTAATAACTAATACATTTTTAATATAGGGTTACACATAAGATAAATTTGACTATAAACATTAATTAGAAATATAAAAATATTTAATACATAATTGTATTTTATTTATATTTTTTAGACATTAAATAATTTAATTTATTTATGACACAATGATGATGTAGTAATTACCTAATTGATGAAATATTAAACTAATTGATATTATAAATATCTAAATAAATGTAATTTGAGACTTTTTATGAATTAAACTAATTTTATAGGTTAATATGACATGTTATGGTTGGTTATATGAAATTTTTTTGAATTAATAATGCTGTTATGAATTTAGCAAAAACAAAATACCAAATATTGTCAAAATTGACATAAAAGAGTTTTTAAAACAAATATTATATTATTAATTGATATTCTATTACTAAAAATCTAAGGTTTAGCCAAAGGTATAAAATAATATTATATATTTCACTAATGAACCACTTTAGGTTCTCTTATAAGTTTATAGTAAGTTTATTAACCATATAATATAAAAATACAAAGAGACATGGTAAATATCAAACTATTTAACTAAGAGTTAAATCTAAAAGATAAAGTTAATATAGTGACCCAAACCCATCTAAAACCTATTGTTTGAGTGTTTTTCGACCCATCACCACCTTATACTTTAAATAATTCATTTTTGAGTCATTATAAACCTAAAAATATTTTATTATAAAACAATATTTCTAGCTTTTCCTAAGGTGCCCCTCACCCCTCTTATAAAAGGGAACTCCCCATTCTCTCTAATTCACACCATCAAATCCATTTGTCTACGCCAAACCCTGCCCAAATACCCTCTCAACTATACTACCTTAATCCTAGAGTCCTTAATTTAGTTATAAATCCAACCTAAGGAGCCCTTTTGATCAAATCAAAAGGAATAACTCGAAGTAGAGGTAAATATTTCATCACCTCTTCCAAGTTCCTTTCTTCTTCCACTTCCTCTTTCTTTGTTGTTTCCATTATAAAATAATAACTCCAGTATATTCTATATACTGTGATGTTATTATAAATATGTTACAACCATATTCATTATTCTATCCATCCTTTTAATGACATGTCACCATACGTGCGTACGTACGGCTTACCGTCTCCACGTCGTGGTGTAATTGTTATTCAATACATTATTATTTGGATGAGTATAATAATGATGTGTAATTGATGTAAATAATAAATATAACATGATAATGATTTTTTATATATTATATACCATCCAATTATATATTATTTTAATATCAAAAGAATGATATTGTTGCTCGTGAGTACGTACGGATTACCGTCTCCACGAACACGATGAGATTCATTCCCCATCGTATCTATTCAAGACTAATTTTCATTAGATGATTAAAAATAATTTTTAAATACTTAATATCATTATAAATATTAATAATATACATCCTATACATAACAAACATTACTTAAGTAACAAATCATACAAAGGAAAATGAATCAGTTAACACCTGAAACGACGATAATACTAAGATATTATTAACAAAGAAATGTTAAAATATCATATATGATATCATATTAATGTATATGATTATTTTATAATTTAATAACAATTATTTCACCATTATACATAAGGTTAACCTACCCTTGACCAAGTAAAAGTAAAAGGTAAGGGTTAATTTCACAATCTCTTCATTATCTGAGGTTGTTTATACATAATTATCTATTGGGACCTCTATCATCCACATCCATGCTTCTTAAAAATGTATTTCAAAACATTTTTACTATTTAATAGAAAATGGGTTAAAGTCATTTATACCCTTATTTTACCTTATATGTTTTGAAAGGAATCTTTCTGTCGTTTTCCAAACAAGTTACTTTATGACCTTTTCGACAAAATTAAGGTAATAATGTTTTTTTTAACTTATATGGCTGGTGCGGCTATTTTCTGTCGTTATAACATCGTCAAAGATTCCCTTACAATCTTATAATAATATTTTCAAAAATAATGTTTTCTTAAATGATTTCAAAATAGAAATAGATATTTCTCTAAAAAAGGTTTTGATTTCATTTATGTCAACATCCTTTAATGGATTTTAAAATTATTTGAAGTTGATTTATTATGATACAAAACTTCTATATTGTATTGAAGGTTTTGTGATATGTTTGACTATGAATGTGTTATTTTTACACCATTCATGTTTTATGGATAAATTATTGACATTTCATATGCTAGTTTTAATACGAATGTTTATGTTATGTTTAAACCTTTTCATATGAGGAATGAACTGGAGTTAGTATGTGACAGGTGGAGCCCGCTATAGATCCTAGATGCATCGATAGGTCTCATGAGACAAACTAGTGTCTTAGAACAAGGCCTTGACAAAATCTTATTTGTAGTCTTGGAACAAGCCCTTTACTATGTGGTTATGAAGTCTGGCATTATGCATTCCATCATTATGAAAGTGGCTATTGATATTGCATGTGATTATTCGACTAGTAGAATATTCATGTGAGTAAGTAAATGGAATTATTTTTATTTTATCTTTTTCATATTATGATTAAGTTCAAGTTTAAAAGACTTTTGTTTTATTCTTATACATTGCCTTAAATGTTTATTCTTATTTATGAAAGTTTCCACTATATTGTTATCCTTACTGAGCATCTGAGCTCACCCATTTCTATGTTTTATTTTTCCGAGGATGCAAAGAAGTATATTATGACTGACATGCAGGGATAGTCTATGGGATCTCAGTGTTGTCTATAGAAACAATTTTTTTGTTGTTTTCCATTTTATGATGTAATTTAAACCTTATGAATGTATCTACTACTTCCAAGGCTACTAAACTAATCGGTCTTTCAAGACTTGATCTTTTGTGATCATGCCAATGATATGTAATAATGCACCAACTCTGGGCTTCTGGGGTCGGGGCGTTACATAATACAAAGAGATTTGTATGATATGGGTGATGAAGTGGAATATTTGACCTCTAAAATTTAATATCATCAACAATAAGAAGCAGAATTATTTTTCCATCATGATATTGAAAATATTAGTCTAGCAAGGATGAATGAATTGGATCTAGTAATGGAGTAGTAAACCGACATGATTGAAGGGAAAAATGATTGTATGTACAATTATTTATTCAGTAGGCAACCACTTATTTCATTTGTGTAGTCATTTATTATCATTGTTATGTATATTTTGTTTGTTAGTACTGTGCATCTATTATCATTTTAAAAAAAATATGCATTTATTTTTTGAAATATATGTTCTGAACTTAATTTTATTTGACTAAATGATAGGAATGCTAAGGAGGAAGTGATACACTGTTTCATCCACTACTGCAATAGATGACGATCCATCTATTTCCCTCCCTACGGCATCTGAGCCACCAACTGCCTGCCCCCCTTCACCATCTCTCACACCCTCTATGAGCATCCCTTTAGAAGCTGAGTCATCGACTTCCCATTCAGTAGCCTCAGTAGCGGGGCGGCGGCGCGCCACTTCTAGTTCATCACAGGCATACTAGAGGGTCACTGTTATATGTACAAATTTTAATATAAATAAATTTATTGCACTTTTTTTATACTAATTGTTTGTTCATTAAAGATGAAAAAAAATCAACTGTGGAGAAAAATATAAAAAGTGAATATGTGTACAATATGAATGGATAGAAGATAGTTGTCCTATTTGATTCATATAGGATCCCTACGGATGATGTTGCGGGATTACTTATCCAAATTCTAGGCCAGCTGGCAGCGAAGCCCATTTCCCTTCCTATTTCTTATGATGATTGGAGACATATGCCTCTAAGTTGGAAAAATGAATTTTTTTATTCCCAAATAAAGTTAATTTTAATACATTATGGTGTAATTGAATGTCATGTTATTAATATGTTCAAAATGAATTTATGTATACAGATGTTTTTCCACTTCACAATTGCTGTTGTGATAGCACGAAAGTGGACGTTAAAAAATCTTGGTAAGAAATGGAAAGACTTCAAATGGAGATTATGGAGTGATTTCAACGATACATCGTTGATCGTCCAACAAATGTATGAGAATCTACTCAATGGGGTACCCAAAGAACAGTGGAAAGTTTTTGTTGACATACATCATGATGATAAGTAGATGGAATTTAAATATATATTATTATATTAACCTCATTTTACATTTATACATGTATATAAAGAGGATATGACATTGAATAAATTACTATTAAATTTCATTTTATTTATTTCAGGATCTCTCAAGAAAAAATGCATCAAGCTGGGCTAAGAAAGTCATCCCTCACACTGCGGGGTCAAAAAACTTTTCTAGAAGCCAATCGACTCTGGTAATCTTTTCATTAGTTTAAATATTTATAATAAAATATTATCTATTTAATATGTTAAATTTTTTATTTATCTTTGTTTAATGTAGTCACAAAGTTTAGGGCACGAAGCATCCCAAACTAAAGTGTGGTTGGATGTTCACAAAAAATCTGATGAAAGTTTTGTTAATGAGCCTACCAAAGAAGTTAGGGTATGAACTCATTTTTTCATTATAATAACTTATTATCAGTTTTAACTATGTTAATATATATTGATATTTGATTTATAAATAAAAATTAAAGAAACATGGGATGTCAATCATGGGCAGTCCTACTCAGTCTCCCAAAATGACTCGGTTGCTAAAGTCCTTGGGAAGGAGCATCTTGGTAGAGTGCGCGGGATGGGTTTGAGACCCATACCATCTAAGGTCTTTGGAAGGCCATCGGGGATTGCAGCTGCATCTACTCCTAGTTGTAGTCAGTCCATACCCGGAGATGCTCAGAGATAGATTGTTTCTCTATGAAACACAGTTCAAGACTAGGGGGCTTAGATATCCACTTTGCAGAAAGTGTTAGATGATATACGTCAGCAGATGAGCAGATATCCCCCGGTGGTATTGCATCAACTGGTGGTGAGCAGGTAAATCACAAAAATTCAAAATAATTTAGTTTTCAAACTTTTATTGGTTTTAAGTTTAAATATAAATATGAAACACTATTTAATTTTCAATATAATGTTCTTACAGGTGGTAGCAGGAAGTGGAGATGGAGGTGGAGAGGGTGACGATATCTGTTCATCATCGGATAGTGATTAGTAGTATTGTTGATATGTGAACAAATATTGTAACAGTCGGTTTGTATATGTATCATGTGTGGCACATAGTTTCCTCCAAATATTTTTATGACCTAACATTTTCTTGATTTCTCATATTTCCTTTTATGTATTTTATTGATTTCTGATATTTCCTTTTATGTCTTGATTTTTCGAGTGTGGTATGCACCATATATGTCAACTCTTTATTTTGATGATTCATTTTTTATGATTCATTTTTCCTAAATTAATTTTTTCAATATAATAATTTATCCTACATTTTCTATCCCAATGTATTTACCACTACATTTCCATTTATAACATTTAAAAATATTGAACATCAAAATTTTATACTTTCCCTGGTATTCATGATACTCTTGGTCTTTTATACTTTCCTTGAGACTCATTTATCTTCATTATTCCTTATTTGAATATGAGATTCTATCACATCATTAATGAATGAATATTTTCATTTGGTAAATTGTGTGGTAACAATGATTTTTTCCTCTATTCTGAGACACATATATTTCATGGTAAATGATTCATGATCATCTCTAATTATGTTCTAACCATGCCTTGCCTAGTATCCTTCTTCAACCAAGACACATGGTTTTTTGGGGAGAACCACATGGTTTCCCATGACCATGTTCCTATCATGCAACCATTTAGAGGCACCTATAAAGCTTAAAACCCAAAAACAAACAACCTAAGAATTCACCCAATAAAATAATATCTCAAAAACAATTAAATAATGGTAGAATGGATGGATTGTTATTTTAGGTACTAGATTCCATATTGACTCTATTTGATGTTTTTTGTCTTTTTATTTCTCTTGATGTAGGCCTTTATATATAATGTTATGTGATCATGGGATGGCTATTGGTTGATGAGGTATGGGTAGGGAGGCCTGAGTTTGTGGAATATTTATCACCAATGATAGTGGGATGTATGTTGATATGAATGGTTATGTTAGGGTTGGAACTAGTATAGATGTAATAGGTTGAACCTAGGCTTAGCACTGTTTTCATGAAATATGACATACATGCTTGTTTATAATTTTGTTTAAAGGTCTAATGGTCATGTGATATGTTTATCTGCATTCCTTTACTCACTGAACGATGCATTTGGTTGTGCTTAGTTATGCATCTCTTTTCATATTGACTGTAGTATGTATTCAGTTGGTGTTTTTGTATTCTTGGAATGGTTTTTTTTAGGGCACTAGTACAAGGGCTCCAGAAAATGGTTTTTTTTTGTAAATTTGCTCTTTAGAGGCAGTTTTAACTGCTGCTAACTGTAACATGTACATTTAGCGGCAGTTTTAACTACCGCTAAATGTCGATATTTTTCTATTAGCGGTGGTTTGTCCTGGTAGGACATTACTTTTTTTTAGTGGCGGTTTTAACTGCTGCTAAAAAAGTAATCCCCTGCCCGAAAAAACGATCGCGAAAAACAATATAACTGCCACGAAAATGCGCCAACTACGACGGTTCCCATAAACCGCCACTAAACTGCTTTAACCGCCGCCAATAGTTTCCTAACACGCAATTTAGCAGTGGTTTTTGGAAACTGCCACAGAAGCATATGGCGGTATTTTAAACCGTCATCATATCCAAAAATAACAGCCAAAAAATTGAAATTTTCCTGTAGTGACAAAGGATATCAGACCTAAGGTAAGGGATAATTTTCAATCTCATTATTTTCTAAGATTGTTTATACGTAAGTATTTACTATGGTATATTTATCATATATGTCCATGTTTCCTAATTATGTATTATATAATATTATTTCTATTCTTCTTCAATTTTTTAAAGTCAATTTTACCCATTGGTGAATTTTTATTAAGCGTTGTGAAAGGAATCTTTTGTCATTTTCAAATACAAGGCACTTTTTTATTTTTCCGGCAAATTTACGAGAAGAATATTTTTTTAACTTATATGGTGTGAATGTATTTTTACACTTTAATAATGCCTTATTTCCATGAATCTTACTTTACAAGGTTTCAAGTGTATTTTCAATTAAATTCTTTTCTTTTAATATTGCATGACATTTTGAGAAAATAAAATATATTTGAAGAAGAAAGGATATTTTCTTCAAGAATTAATTTGAAGTTTTTTATAAAAATTATTTTACATATAATATTAAGGATATTTTTCAAGTATAATACCCCTATTATTATTATGGTTTGATTATGTTTATTATGGAATGTTATTTATGAAATCCATTTATTTTACATGGATTATGTTATGATGGAATGATTTTTAAGAAACCCATTTTATTCTTTGGGTTATGCTATGATGAGTGATTTATGTTTTTATGGAACATGTAAGAATGATTTCTTTATGAGATGGGTGAGACCTTTATCTCCCTCTAGTGCATTGGGTAAATATGGATAACTCATTAGGTATGTATGTTATGCGTGAACCTAATTTCATGTTCACAGTTCTATGTGTGGACCTGGTTTTCGTGTCCATAATTTTATGAGTGGACCTAGTTTCCATGTCCATGTGTTTATGAAAGGGCCTGATTTCATATCTTTAATTTAATGAGTGGAACCTATTACTATTTATACATGTTCACAAAGTTATAAGTTTATGTGTATGCCACAATTTCATGTATTATGTTACATTTACGATCTTATGTATTATGATCTTTGTTTTTACTTATGATTTAAGTTTTCCATTAATATACAGGGAGTGATCTTTTAATGTTATGATCGCATTCTCATACCCTTTATGCTCATGTTTATATTTACATAACACCCTTGTTAACCCTTACTGAGCATCTGAGCTCACCCCTTTTTATGTTTCTTTTCCCCAAGATTTGAAGAAGGGTATTCAGTAAGATGTGTCAAAAGGGGTTCTGGTTATGAAGGATAGAGTATGATATGATGTAGATTTTTTATGAACCAGTTGTTTATGTTTCCTAGTTTCTAAAGACACTAAACTAATATGGTCTTTGGGTTTATGTTTGTTTAATGTATTAAGTATTCCGAAAAAATAATGCAATATCCATGTATGTTAATCTTGGGTCGTCATACGAGTCGTGATAGAGTCGTGTCAGAGGAGGTTGGATCTATCTTAGGACCAAGAGTCTGTGAGATTGGTTTGGGGAAACAATGTTAAGTGTTTTGAGTTCAGTTTTTAGGCCATGGACTCCAGTGTTGGTGTAACATCCAAGATAAATAAGGAATAAGACACTTTTCATATTTATTAATATTTGTGAATTAAATATTAATTTTACATTAAATGGGATTCTATGTTTGATAGCGTACCTGATACACAACAACATGTTTCTTTGAAATCTTACGTTGCACACTAATAATATAATATTAATATTTCAAATGGTCGTTAACTCCTAGTCGTTGTATTGGCGGGAATGAACAAAACTAAATACAATATGATTATACATGTTTATTAAATTTAATTACATTTATTTAATAAATTATAGAGGCTTAAAATGTGAATGAATCTAATTTTAAGCATAATTTACATTAAAAGGCCGATTTACAGCCTTTTAATGGAGAACCCTATTTAAATATAGTTTTGGTCACTTTAATACATTCTATATGACTAAATAAAATCTTTATTTAGAATGGGGACATCAAAATTTACTTTGTGTAAATTTTTGGAATTTTTCTGAAAAAAAAAATCATTTTTTATGAATAGTGTAAATATTGTATTTTAATTCAAAACTATGTTTTAATATAATTTATTTATATGGTTAGATTATATTTTCAATTGGTTTTAAAGTTTAATTAGAATATATTTTTACCATTTAATCCAATTTTGGTCATTGTAATTAATTTCACTTTGAAATTGGACATAAACAAGTGTCAATCTTTTGATAGTTATTGTTTCTTAAAAACACGCTATTTGTTTTAAATGGGAATTAATTTTAAAATTAATTAATGAAACTTTTATGTTTTGAATTTGGTAAAATAGACATAATTTTTGAATTTGTAATATCAAATATAGCTTTGACAGAATTTTTGGTATTTTTCTTAAAAACTTCATTTTTTGATGAATAGTGAAACCACTTAGTGGTAGTTAAAAAAACTGACTTTTTAATTTAAATGAAATTTTACCACTTCTGTGAATTGAATTTCAAAAATCCTACATACATGTTTGTTATCAAGAAGAAAAATTTGGTTCATTAAGATGAAAATAATTTTTGGTGAATAGTAACTTTTGACATTTATTTACCACAGTTAAAGGTAAATAGGGTAATTCAAGGTAAAAAGAAGATTATAATAATTCAAAATTACCTTAACACTTGTCTAAACATTATTTTATGTGTAATGGCCGACCATGAGAATCTTTGGCTCTATTTTGGGACCCCATGGAGCCACTTATGAAAGATAATGACACATTATATTAATTAATTTAATGTAAAGTCAAAAATGACAAAAACAAAACTCTTTTAGGAAATGAATTTTTATATAGTTTTATATAAATAATATTTTTGACTATAAATATTCATTGAAAATATAAAAAGATTTCCTACATGATATTATTTTTTTAATAATTTTTAGACATCTAATAAACTAAATTATTTATGACACAATAATGATGTAGTATTTACCTCATTAACAAATGATTTAGATAAATTAGATTATAAATATTAAAATAATATCCAAAAAATGTCCAATTTTTATTGGATGGTTTTATTTAGACCATGAGTAATCTTATATTTTACCCTAATTATTTTTGGACCTTTTGAAACCGAATATAAGTTTATAAAAAAATAATATTTTCACACTTTCCTAAAGAGCCCCTCCTCTCCCTTATAAAAGGAGACCACTTCTAACCAATTCCTCACACCTCTAAAGCCATTTGGCGCGTCCAAACTCTGACAAATTAATCTCCCTACATCCCTCTACTTCACCTAAAATCCTTACCTTAGGTATAAGGCACTTCAAGAAGTCCTTTGGTTCAAACCAAAGGGAGTTACCCAAATTAAAGGTAACGGTTTCTCTTAATTTTTTTTCTTTTATTTTACTTCTCCAACCCCTAAAATATTTTTATTCCTTTATTTTGTAACAATACTAGTATCCTAAATATACTAGTATGTTTTTATAATAATTATTATAACTACACTTACACACACCTCCATCTAATGGGTGAAGAACATAATGTTTCTGTGGATGGAAAACTAACGCCTCACGAAATGATGATTGTTCAATTACCTCTTAATGCCTCTCATGGTGGCCATTATGATGGAAATGTATTTATATACGGTATATATTATGTTTATGTTTCCTTTATTATCCTTTAATTTCCATTTATAGAATGTCTTTATGGTTTCCATTATGGGTAAACATGATAATCTCATTAGAGGAAGTGCGGACTATCGCCCCCTCAAAGTGATATGACTCGTTAATTCCATATGTGGGACGTATAAAGTATGGTGTCAATGATATTATATATGATATTATATATTAAATTATAATGGAATTATAATATACCTATGTATCATTATGTTTTAATTCCATTAAAATAATAAATAGAAATGAAAGTAGCGTTCATGCGTACGTACGACTTACCGTCTCCATGAAAGGTGCATTTCATTTCTTACCTCTAAATGTTATGTACTATTATAAATACATGTATATACTGGATATATATATTATATATATGATATCTAAATCATTAATATCATTCTGTATATAATGAAACTTTTACCACATGAACAACATGTAATTATAAGAAGCCCATTTTTGACTCAAGTACCAAATATCGACAAAACGAACATTATTAACTTAAATGATTACATAATGTTTATAACATGGTAATAAGTGATATAAAAGGAATAATAAACTTAAAAAATGTTCTTAAGCAAGTAGAAAATAACTTTATTTGTTATTTAGGAGATTAAATAACGATCGAGTCAAGTCGGACATGAGGTAAGGGATTTCTTGTCTCACTTTTAATTCCGTGAGATTTTCATTGTTCGCCACTTATTTATTGCATGTGGTGTAATGTGTACTGCCATTGATATATATTATTATTATTATCATTATATTAATGGTATTATGGGATTATTTTTTTTGTCATTAACTTTTGTTCATACAACTCGATTTGATTACAATTAAGTAAGATTTTTTCATCTCACTTTTTATTCCCGTGAGATTCATGCTATATTTGCCACTATTTCCTTTTGTGTGGTGTATATACTGAACATTATTGTAATATTTGTGTAATATAATTTCATTTATGAGTATTTACATCTTCATTTTATAATCCTTCTTTCATGTGGCGTATGTTTTGTAAGTTACCAAATCGGTAAGGAAACCTTTCACCCTCCTCTTTTTAAAAGAATTCTTTATGTTATGTCTTTTAATTTACATCTTATTATGTTTGGATATGTTATTCTATATCCTTATTTATGTAAAATTTATGTTCAAGTGATTATATACCCTTTTTATCTCATCAAATCATTTTCTAAATTCTAAAGTGACGTCGTTAGGCTGTCAAATTTTTATATGGGAACTTCTTAACCCAATTTCAATTCTTTGGGTTCAACTTGTACTTATTGAATATGTCGTCCTATGAATATGTTTGAATGACCTATTATTAATTTACAATTAATATCCACTTATATTGGGTTTATTTATATTTTTCACACATAATTATGTGATTCATTTATCCTTAATTTAATGATACCATCTTTATAAGGGATTTCATCTTAATTTACATTTCCACTGAGACTTCATTGTTGTTATGCACCAATTCACTCTTATATGGTGTATATACTGTTCTTTGGCATATTATATCATGAATAACTTTATTCTCATGATATTATAATGTTTTTATTAAATTCTATTCCTCAATTATTTGTATTCAAGCATCTCTCATTTTGTTAAAAACACTTTAATTGAAATATTGTTTTAAATGTTTTAAAGATTTAATCTTATAAATATTTCTCATTAATGTCCATGTTTTCAAAATGGTTTTTGTGGATTTATTTATATGGACATTAATGTTTTAAAATTTTAATTCATTTAAACGCTTCAAAGTGGTATGGAACACTTTGATTCAAAAATCTATTTTTAAATGGTTTTGAAAATGATTTGATAAAACATTGTTTATTTAAATATCTTGATTTGATATATTGGAATATGGAAATTTTATCTTTACTTTATACATGTGTTATATTTTATGGTTATGTTATGGTTATTGGGCATTGTTTACGTATACGGGTGGTTCCGTGATAAACCTATGGCGGGTGAGCCCAAGATAGCTCTCCAATGCATTGGGTAACGTGACGGAGGTAAACGTGATGTTTCTCCTAAGAGGTTTAGGGAATATATTGTGATGGGTATTCCAAGTGTAACTCCCTATATAGCTGTGATATCTACAATGTAATTTTGATATGGATTCCATAAGTAACCTTTATGATTTATGATTTGTGTGTGTTATTCATAAATCTTATGATTTCATAAGGTATGTTATGATTGAAAAGTATGGTTTCATGGATTTGTATTTATTGTTGGGCTAATGTTTTCCTTCCTTATTTTATAACCCTTACTGAGATTTTTATTCTCATACCAAGTTTTTTAAATGTTTTCCACGGGACTTAAAGATGAATAGGTTCAAGGATGGGATCAAGGAAAAGGCATGTTGTCTAAAACATGGAACTAGACATGTTTCTTTTTAAGAGTTTTTATTTTATGAAAAAAATGGATACTGAGTAGTAGTGTATACTTGTAATATTCAAGTTGTTATGTAATAGTTATGTACTAATTATCTAAAACTCTAAACCTGAAAAGATCCCCAATTTGAATTATTAATTTAATTAAAGATTATGTAATATTTAAGGTCGGGTCCTTATAGTTGGTATTAGAGGTCGGTTTAGACAACTTTAGGGATTAGGAATTTTCTTTAGACATATAGTTAGTCCCTGTCTATTATTTTAGTTAAATCCTTGTTTTCTAACTTTTTCAGATCAAGGAAAGTCAGTTACAAATGGAAGGAGGAGGATCTCAAACAACATTCCTATCTCTTCCTGATGACATGCTTGCAATAATTATTGCAAATTCATGTTCGGATGATTGTGAAACTTTTTCTAGAATACAACTCACTTGCAAGCAGTTGTTTGAGATATCAAACACCTCCACTATACCTCATTATCATCGTGGATCATGGGTTGTATTTAGAAAAATCCTATTTTCACAATATTCTCATATTTTTCAATAAAGGTAAATATTATCAAGGAATTGTCAAATATTTTACCTTATCACAAGATTTTGAAGTATATTATGATTTTAAAAAAGGTGCTGAAGAAGGAGACCCTTGCGCAACCTATTTATATTTGATTTTAAAATATAGTCTCTCAGCACATACTTATGGTATTTTAAAAGGACCGTTAATTGAAAGTTTCAACTCAATTCGGTTCGACTATTTTATATAAATCATGTTTTATCAGATGTTTTGAAATTATATGTCATACATGATTATTTTCCAAAACTATTTTTATGTGAACACCCATATGACCCATGTTGTACAAGGTGTATTTGGATGGAGGAAGCAAATTATTTTGAAGGATCTCTAAATCATTGTTGCAATGCATGGACCTTCTACCTATGTGAACAAGATGACGATGAAACCAAATGGAAACCATGATCAAGGTATGATGTTCTTCATTTTGGGGATTGTTTTATTGTATCATATGGTGGTGAAATAAGACTTCAAGAATTAAGATGTTGAGATCATAATGAATTTGGATGAAAATGAGAGGTATAAGGAAACCATTGAGGTTAAAACATGTTAGGGTTATTTTTGAGTTTTATAAAAGGACAACCCATAGGATGGGTGACAACCCGTTGCATCCAGCAAGGCTGCAGGAATCGAACCCACAACCAAAGGGCGACAAGGGCGCATCACCTACCACTAGCCTACTTGAAGTCCCTGGTTAGTATGACTTATTATTTTAGTAAAATGTTTTTATGGAACAAGAATAAGTTGATTTTTGGAACTTATGTTTTATCAAATTGATATACTTAGTATTGAAAAATTATTTAGTGATTAAGTGATAAAAGGTTGTTGTGGAAGACATTCTCTCTTTTGAGGAAACACTATATGCCTAAGGAAGATAGAATACTATGGGATTTCAATTATGGAATAATGGTTGAAATTTTAGTTTGGAAGAATCTATGTTTTTATTATGGACACGTGATGATTTGAATTATTTATGAAAATGATTAACCTATCATGGATAATATGTGATTAGGTCAATATGATACTTTATGAATAACTGGTGTTACTTGGAGATAAATGTTAAGATGTATCTTGGAAGTACATGTAATTAAATCCTTATGAGATTTGGGTTACAATAAAATTTTGGATTACTTTTGAAGAATTTTAGGGACAATTGTTTATTGAATGGTCTTTTTTAAACTTTGGGTTTTGTTAAGACAAATTTTGGTGATTAAGAGTAGTTTCTCTTTATGTAAAAGTTAATCCTTTTTGGGGATTATCTGATCTTGTACTAAAAGTTTTGGTTTTAGTTAATATCTAAAGACAAGGGAAATATATAGTTAATCTTTTGTGGATTATTTTATTCTCTCAAAGTTGATTATAGCACTTTTAATGTAAAAAAGTCATCTTGAATACTCATCGTATGGAGGAAATATGAGTTTGTGTTAGAAATCTAGTGAAGCATAAAAGTATACATGAAAAGTAATTGTGTTTCCTTATGTTTTTAGTTAATCTCATAAATAGATTTACCAATGAAAAGTAACTTAAAACAAAAACTTTATCTGTTAACTTTTCCTCCTGGGGAATCAAGAACCGTTGAACCCATCACATGTTTGTGATTTTCTGGTGGTTAACTTTCTCCTAATCATGTTTTCTATCACTCTCCATCAGAACTTGGCCGTTTTCCCTCTCTTTAATATCTATGTTTTCCTACATGGAATCATAGTATGGGTTATCTCAGGTGACCTATTTAATTCTCTTCCATTATTTTAAAGTGATAGTTTTATTGACTCTTTTCTGATGTGGGACTTTTAATGAAGTTTCCAAGCCCAGTTTTAAAATTGTGAGGACCCAATTCCCAAAAGGGGGGAAGGATGTAACATACCAGATAAATAAGGAATAATAAACTTTTCATATTTATTAATATTTGTGAATTAAATATTAATTTTACATTAAAGGGGATGCTATGTTCGATAGCGTACCTGATAAGCAACAACATGTTTCTTTGAAATCTTACGTTGCACACTAATAATATAATATTTTTATTTTAAATGGTTGGTAACTCCTAGACGTTGTATTGGTGGGAATGAACAAAACTAAATACAATATGATTATACATATTTATTAAATGTAATTACATTTATCCAATAAATGATAGAGGCTTAAAATGTGAATGAATCTAATTTTAAGCATAATTTACATTAAAAGGTCGATTTACCGCCTTTTAATGGAGAACCCTCTTTAAATATAGTTTTGTTCACTTTAATTCATTCTATATAACTAAATAAAATCCTTCTTTAGAATGGGGACATCAAAATTTACTTTGTGTAAATTTTTGGAATTTTTTTGAAAAAGTTCATTTTTTATGAATAGTGTAAATATTGTATTTTAATTCAAAACTATGTTTTAATCTAATTTATTTATATGGTTATATTATCTTTTCAATTGGTTTTAAAGTGTAATTAGAATATATTTTTACCATTTAATCCAATTTTGGTCATTGGAATTAATTTCACTTTGAAATTGGACATAAACAAGTGTCAATCTTTTGATAGTTATTGTTTCTTAAAAACACGCTATTTGTTTTACGTGAATTAATTTTAAAATTAATTAATGACACTTTTATGTTTTTAATTTGGTAAAATAAAAATAATTTTTAAATTTCTAATATAAAATATATATTAGTCTGAATTTTTGGTATTTTTCTGAAAAACTTCAATTTTTGATGAATAGTGAAACCACTTAGTGGTAGTTAAAAAAACTGACTTTTTCATTTAAATGAAATTTTACCACTTCTGTGAATTGAATTTCAAAAATCCGACATACATGGTTGTTATCAAGAAGTAAAATGTGGTTCATTAAGATGAAAATAATTTTTGGTGAATAGTAACTTTTGACTTTTATTTACCACGGTTAAAGGTAAATAGGGTAATTAAGGTAAAAAGAATATTATAATAATTTAAAATTACCTTAACACTTGTCCAAACCTTATTGGATGTTTAATTTCCGACCATGGGAATCTTTGGGTCTATTTTGGGACCCCATGGAGCCACTTATGAAAGATAATGACACATTAGATTAATTAATTTAATGTAAAGGCAAAAATGAAAAAAACAAAAATATTTTAGTAAATTAATTTTTATATAGTGTTATATAAAGAATATTTTTTACTATAAATATTCATTGGAAAGATAAAAATATTTCACACATGATAGTATTTTTTTTAAAAAAATTAGACATCTAATAAATTAAATTATTTATGACACAATAATGATGTAGTATTTACCCCATTAATAAATGATTTAGATAAATTAGATTATAAATATTAAAATAATATCCAAAACATGTCCAATTATTATTGGATGATTTTATTTAGACCATGAGTCATCTTATCTTTGAACCTAATGATTTTTTGACCTTTTGAAACCGAATATAAGTTTATAATAAAATAATATTTTCACACTTTCCTAAAGAGCCCATCCTCTCCCTTATAAAAGGAGACCACTTCTAACCAATTCCTAACACCTCTCAAGCCATTTGGCTCATCCAAAATCTGCCCAATTAATCTCCCTACATTCCTATCCTCCACCTAGAAGCCTTACCTTATGCAGAAGGCACTTCAAGAAGTCCTTTGGTTCAAACCAAAGGGAGTTACCCAAATTAAAGGTAACGGTTTCTCTTGATTTGTTTTCTTTTATTTTACTTCTCCAACCCCTAAACTCTTTTTATTCATTTCTTTTGTAACAAAACCAGTATCCTAAATATACTAGTATGTTTTTATAATAATTCTTTGAACTAAACTTACACACACCTCCATCTAATGGGTGAATAATATAATGTTTCTGTGGATGGAAAACTAACGCCTCACGAAACGATGATTGTTCAATTACCTCTTACCACCTCTCATGGTGGACATTATGATGGCACTATATTTATATATAATATATATTATATTTATGTTTCCTTTTTTCATCTGTAATTTCCATTTATAGCATGCCTTTATGGTTTCCATTATGGGTAAACACGATAATCTCATTAGAGGAAGTGCGGACTACCGTCCCCTCAAAGTGATATGACTCATTAATTCCATATGTGGGATGTATAAAGGATGGTGTTAATGATATTATATATGATATTATATATTAAATTATACTATAATTATAATATACCTATGTATAATTATGTTTTAATTCCATTAAAATAAGAAATATAAATGAAAGTAGCGTTCATGCGTACGTACGGCTTACCGTCTCCATGAATGGTGCATTTCATTTCTTACCTCTAAATGTTATGTACTATTATAAATACATGTATATACTGGATATATATTATATATATGATATCTAAATCATGAATATAATTCTGGATATAATGAACCTTTGACCACATGAACAACATGTAATTATAAGAAGTCTATTTTTGACTCAAGTACCAAGTATCGACAAAACCAACATTATTAACTTAAATGATTACATAATGTTTATAACATGGTAATGAGTGATATAAAAGGAATAATAAACTTTAAAAAGGTTATTAAGCAATTATAAATTAACTTTAGTTTATTATTCGGGATATTAAAGAACGATCGAGTCAAGTCGGACACGAGGTAAGGGATTTCTTATCTCACTTTTAATTTCATGAGATTTCCATTGTTCACCACTTATTTATTGCATATGGTGTAATGTGTACTGCCATTGATATATATTATGATTATTATCTTTATATTCATGTTATTATGTGATTCATTTTGTGGTCATTAACTTTTGGTCATACGACTCGATTTGATTACAATGAAGTAAGATTTTTTCATCTCACTTTTTATTCCTGTGAGATTCATGCTATATTTTCCACTATTTCCTTTTGTGTGGTGTATGTACTGCCCATGATTGTACTAATTGTGTAATATAATTTTATTTATTAGTATTTATATCTTCATTGTACGATCCTTCTTTCATGTGGCATATGTTTTGTAAGTTACCAAATCGGTAAGGGAACCTTTCACCCTCCTCTTTTTAAAAGACTTCTTTATGTTGTGTCTTTTAATTTACATCTTATTATGTTGGGATATGTTATTATATATCATTATTGATGTAAACTTTATGTCCAAGTGATGAGATACCCTTTTTATCTCATCAACTCATTTTCTTAATTCTAAAGTGACTCTGTTAGGCTGTCGAATTTTTACAAGGGAACTTCTTAACCCAATTTCAATTCTTTGGGTTCAACTTTTACTTCTTGAATTTGTTGTCCTATGAATATGTGTGAATGACCTATGATTAATTTACACTTAATATCTACTTATATTTGGTGTATTTATATTTGTCACACATAATTATGTGATTGATTTATCCTTAATTTATGGACACCATCTTTATAAGGGATTTCATCTCAATTTACATTTCCACTGAGACTTCATTGTTGTTATGAACCAATTCACTATTATATGGTGTATATACTGTTCTTTGGAATATTATATCATGAATAACTTTATTCTCATGATATTATAATGTTTTGATTAAATTCTATTCCTCAATTATTTGTATTCAACCGTCTCTCATTTTGTTAAAAACACTTTAATTGAAATATTGTTTTAAATGTTTTAAAGATTTATTCTTATAAATATTTCTCATTAATGTCCATGTTTTAAAAATGGTTTTTATGGATTTATTTATATGGAAATTAATGTTTTAAAATTTTAATTCATTTAAAATCTTCAAAGTGGTATGGGACACTTTGATTCAAAAATGTCTTTTTAAATGGTTTTGAAAATGATTTGATAAAACATTGTTTATTTCAATATCTTGATTTGATATATTAGAATATGTAAATGTTATCTTTCCTTTATACTTGTGTTATATGTTATGATTATGTTATGGTTATTGGGTATTTTTTACGTATACAGGTGGTTCTGTGATAAACCTAGAGTGGGTGAGCCCGAGATAGCTCTCCAATGCATTGGGTAACATGACGGAGGTAAACGTGATGTTTCTCCTAAGAGATTTAGGTAATATATTTTGAGGGGTATTCCAAGTGTAATTCCCTACGTATCTATGATATCTACAATGTAAGTTTGATATGGATGCCATAAGTAACCTTTATGATTTATGATTTGTATGTGTTATTCATAAATCTTATGATTTCATAAGGTATGTTATGATTGAAAACTATGGTTTCATGGATTTGTATTTATTGTTGGGATAATGTTTACTTTCCTTATTTTATAACTCTTACTGAGATTTTTATGTTCATCCCAAGTTTTTTAAATATTTTCCACATGACTTAAAGATGAATAGGTTCAAGGATGGGATCAAGGAAAAGTCATGTTGTATAAAACATGGAACTAGACATGTTTCTTTTTAAGAGTTTTAATTTTATGAAAAAAAATAGATACTGAGTAGTAGTGTCTACTTGTAATATTCAAGTTGTTATGTAATAGTTATGGCCTAATTCTCTAAAACTATAAAACTGAAAATATCCCCAATGTGAATTATTAATTTTATTCAAGATTATGTAATGTTTAAGGTCAGGTCCTTATATTTGGTATCAGAGGTCGGTTTAGACAACTTTAGGGATTAGGAATTTTCGTTAGACATATAGTTAGTCCCTATCTATTATTTTAGTTCAATACTTGTTTTATAAATTTTTCAGATCAAGGAAAGTCAGTTACAAATGGAATGAGGAGGATCTCAAATGACATTCCTATCTCTTCCTGATGACATGCTTGCAATAATTATTGCAAAGTCATGTTCGGATGATTGTGAAACTTTTTCTATCATACAACTCACTTGAAAGCAGTTGTTTGAGATATCAAACACCTCCACTATACCTCGTTATCATCGTGGATCATGGTTTGTATTTAGAATAATCCTATTTTCACAATATTCTTATATTTTTCAAGAAAGATAAATATTATCAAGGCATTTTCAAATATTTTACCTTATCACAAGATTTTGAATCATATTATGATTTTAAAAAAGGTGTAGAAGAAGGATACCATTGTGCAACCTATTTATATTTGATTTTAAAATATAGTCTCTCAGCACATACTTATGGTATTTTAAAAGGACCGTTAATTTAAAGTTTCAACTCAAATTTGGTTCGACTGTTTTATAGAAATCATGTTTTATCAGATGTTTTGAAATTATATGTCATACATGATTATTTTCCAAAACTGTTTTTCTATGAAAACCAATATGACCCATGTTGTACAAGGTGTATTTGGATGGAGGAAGCAAATGATTTTGAAGGATCTCTAAATAATTATTAGAATGCATGGACCTTCTACCTACGTGAACAAGTTGACGATGAAACCAAATGGACACCATGATCAAGGTATGATGTTCTTTATTGTGGGGATTGTTTTATTTTATCATATGGTGGTGAAATAATACTTCAAGAATTAAGATGTTGAGATCATAATGAATTTGGATAAAAATGAGAGGTATAAGGAAACCATTGAGGTTAAAGCATGTTAGGGTTATTTTTAAGTTTTATAAAAGGACAAACCATAGGATGGGTGACAACCCATCGCATCCGGCAAGGCTGCAGGAATCGAACCCACAACTGAAGGGCGACAAGGGTTCATCGCCTACCACTAGCCTACTTGAAGTCCCTGGTTAGTATGACTTATTGTTTTAGTAAAATGTTTTTATGGAACAAGAATAAGTTGATTTTTGGAACTTATGTTTTATCAAGTGGATATACTTGGTATTGAAAAATGATTTAGTGATTAAGTGATAAAAGGTTGTTGTGGAAGAAATTCTCTCTTTTTAGGAAACACTATATGCCTAAGGAAGATAGAATACTATGGGATTTCAATTGTGGAATAATGGTTGAAATTTTAGTTTGGAAGAATCTATGTTTTTATTATGGAAACATGATGATTTGATTTATTTATGAAAATGATTAACCTATCATGGAGAATATGTGATTAGGTCAATATGAGACTTTATGAGTAACTGGTGTTACTTGGAGATAAATGTTAAGATGTATCTTGGAAGTCTATGTAATTAAATCCTTATGAGATTTGGGTTACAATCAAAGTTTTGATTACTTTTAAAGAATTTTTGGGACAATTGTTTATTGAATGGTCTTTGTTAAACTTTTGGTTTTGTTAAGACAAATTTTGGAGATTAAGATTAGTTTCTCTTTATGTAAAAGTTTATCCTTTTTGGGGATTATCTGATCTTTTATTAAACATTTTGGTTTTAGTTAATATCTAAAGACAAGGGAAATATATAGTTCATCTTTTGTGGATTATTTGATTCTCTCAAAGTTGATTATAGCACTTTTAATGTAAAAAAGTAATCCTGAATACTCATCGTATGGAGGAAATATGAGTTTGTGTTAGAAATATAGTGAAGGATAAAAGTCTACATGAAAAGTAATTGTGTTTCCATATGTTTTTAGTTAAGCTCATAAATAGATTTCCCAATGAAAAGTAACTTAAAACAAAAACTTTGTCTGTCAAATTTTTCTCCTGGGGAATCAAGAACCATTGAACCCATCACATGTTTGTGATTTTCTGGTGGTTAACTTTCTCCTAATCTTGTTTTTTATCACTCTACATCAGAACTTGACCGTTTGTTATCTCTTTCATATCCATGTTTTCCTCCATGGAATCCTAGTATGGGTTATCACAGGTGATCTTTGTACTTTTCTTCCATTATTTTAAAGTGATAGTTTTATTGACTCTTTTCCGATGTGGGACTTTTAATGAAGTTTTCAATCCCAGTTTTAAAATTGTGAGGACGCAATTCCCAAAAGTGGGTAAGGATGTAACATCCTAGATAAATAAGGAATAAGATACTTTTCATATTTATTAATATTTTTGAATTAAATATTAATTTTACATTAAAGGGGATGCTATGTTCGATAGCGTACCTGATACGCAACAACATGTTTCTTTGAAATCTTATGTTGCACACTAATAATATAATATTATTATTTTAAATGGTCGTTAACTCCTAGTCGTTGTATTGGAGGAAATGAAAAAAACTAAATAAAATATGATTATACATATTTATTAAATGTAATTACATTTATCCAATAAATGATAGAGGCTTAAAATGTGAATGAATCTAATTTTAAGCATAATTTACATTAAAAGGTCGATTTACCGCCTTTTAATGGAGAACCCTCTTTAAATATAGTTTTGGTCACTTTAATAAATTTTATATAAATAAATAAAATCCTTCTTTATAATGGTGACATCAAAATTTACTTTGTGTAAATTTTTGGAATTTTTCTAAAAAAAGTTCATTTTTTATGAATAGTGTAAATATTGTATTTTAATTCAAAACTATGTTTTAATATAATTTATTTATATGGTTATATTATCTTTTCAATTGGTTTTAAAGTGTAATTAGAATATATTTTTACCATTTAATCCATTGTTGGTCATTGGAATTAATTTCACTTTGAAATTGGACATAAACAAGTGTCAATCTTTTGATAGTTATTGTTTCTTAAAAACACGCTATTTGTTTTAAATGGGAATTAATTTTAAAATTAATTAATGAAAATTTTATGTTTTGAATTTGTTAAAATATACATAATTTTTTAATTTGTAATATCAAATATAGCTTCGGCTGAATTTTTGGTATTTTTCTGAAAAACTTCAATTTTTGATGAATAGTGAAAGCACTTAGTGGTAATTAAAAAAACTGACTT
This sequence comes from Viscum album, assembly GCA_963277665.1. Lineage (NCBI taxonomy): Eukaryota > Viridiplantae > Streptophyta > Magnoliopsida > Santalales > Viscaceae > Viscum > Viscum album. The sequence goes on from OY728150.1 coordinate 123,927,893, forward strand.
TTTCATTTAAATGAAATTTTACCACTTCTGTGAATTGAATTTCAAAAATCCGACATACATGGTTGTTATAAATAAGTAAAATCTAGTTCATTATGATGAAAATAATTTTTGGTGAATAGTAACTTTTGACTTTTATTTACCGCTGTTAAAGGTAAATAGGGTAATTCAAGGTAAAAAGAATATTATAATAATTCAAAATTACCTTAGCACTTGTAAAAACCTTATTGTATGTGTAATGTAAGACCATGGTCATCTTTGGGTCTATTTTGGGACCCCATTTAGCCACTTATGAAAGATAATGACACATTACATCAATTAATTTAATGTAAAGGCAAAAATGACAAAAACAAAAATCTTTTAGTAAATGAATTTTTATATAGTGTTATATAAATAATATTTTTGACTCTAAATATTAATTGGAAAGATAAAAATATTTACTACATGATAGTATTTTTTTATAATTTTTAGACATCTAATAAATTAAATTATTTATGACACAATAATGATGTAGTATTTACCTCATTAATAAATGATTTAGATAAATTAGATTATAAATATTAAAATAATATCCAAAATATGTCCAATTATTATTAGATGATTTTATTTCGACCATGAGTCTTCTTATATTCTACCCTAATTATTTTTGGACCTTTTTAAACCGAATATAAATTTATAATAAAATAATATTTTCACACTTTCCTAAAGAGCCCCTCCTCTCCCTTATAAAAGGAGACCACTTCTAACCAATTACTCACACCTCTCAAGCCATTTGGATCGTCAAAACTCTACCCAATTAAGCTCCATACATCCCTATCCTTAACCTAAAATCCTTAACTTAGGTATAAGGCACTTCAAGAAGTCCTTTGGTTCAAACCAAAGGGAGTTACCCAAATTAAAGGTAACAATTTCTCTTAATTTGTTTTCTTTTATTTTACTTCTCCAACCCCTAAACTCTTTTTATTCATTTATTTTGTAACAACACCAGTATCCTCAATATACTAGTATGTTTTTATAAGAAGTATTATAACTACACTTACACACACCTCCATATAATGGGTGAAGAACATAATGTTTCTGTGGATGGAAAACTAACGCCTCAAGAAACGATGATTGTTTAATTACCTCTTACCGCCTCTCATGGTGGACATTATGATGGAAATGTATTTATATATGATATATATTATGTTTATTTTTCCTTTATTATTCTGTAATTTCCATTTATAACATGCCTTTATGGTTTCCATTATGGGTAAACATGATAATCTCATTAGAGGAAGTGCGGACTACCACCCCCTCAAAGTGATATGACTCGTTAATTCTATATGTGGGACGTATAAAGTATGGTGTTAATGATATTATATATGATATTATATATGAAATTATACTGTAATTATAATATACCTATGTATCATTATGTTTTAATTCCATTAAAATAAGAAATAGAAATGAAAGTAGCGTTCATGCGTACGTACGGCTTACCGTCTCCATGAACCGTGCATTTCATTTCTTACCTCTAAATGTTATGTACTATTATAAATACAAGTATATACTGGATATATATTATATATATGATATCTAAATCATGAATATCATTCTGGATATAATGAACCTTTGACCACATGAACAACATGTAATTATAAGAAGTCCATTTTTTACTCAAGTACCAAATATCGACAAAACGAACATTATTAACTTAAATGATTACGTAATGTTTATAACATGGTAATAAGTGATATAAAAGGAATAATAAACTTGAAAAGTGTTCTTAATCAAGTATAAATTAACTTTATTTGTTATTTAGGAGATTAAATAACGATCAAGTCAAGTCGTACATGAGGTAAGGGATTTCTTGTCTCACTTTTAATTCCATGAGATTTCATTGTTCGCCACTTATTTATTGCATGTGGTGTAATATGTACTGCCATTGATATATATTATGATTATTATAATTATATTAATGGTATTATGTGATTCATTCTGTGGTTATTAACTTTTGTTCATACAACTCGATTTGATTACAATGAAGTAAGAGTTTTTCATCTCACTTTTTATTCCCGTGAGATTCATGCTATATTTGCCACTATTTCCTTTTGTGTGGTGTATTTAATAACCATGATTGTAATATTTTTTTAATATAATTTCATTTATGAGTATTTAAATCTTCATTTTATTATCCTTCTTTCATGTGGCGTATGTTTTGTAAGTTACCAAATCGATAAGGGAACCTTTCACCCTCCTCTTTTTAAAAGACTTCTTTATGTTATGCCTTTTAATTTACATCTTATTATGTTGGGATATGTTATTAAATATACTTATTGATGTAAAATTTATGTCCAAGTGATGATATACCCTTTTTATCTCATCAACTCATTTTCTGAATTCTAAAGTGACGTCGTTAGGCTGTCAAATTTTTATAAGAGAACTTCTTAACCCAATTTCAATTCTTTGGGTTCAACTTGAACTTCTTGAATAAGTCGTCCTATGAATATGTGTGAATGACCTATGATTTCTTTATACTTAATATCCACTTATATTGGGTGTATTTATATTTTTCACACATAATTATGTGATTGATTTATCCTTAATTTAAGGATTCCATCTTTATAAGGGATTTCATCTCAATTTACATTTCCACTGAGACTTCATTGTTGTTATGAACCAATTCACTCTTATATGGTGTATATAATGTTATTTGGAATATTATATCATGAATAACTTTATTCTCATGATATTATAATGTTTTGATTAAATTCTATTCCTCAATTATTTATATTCAAGCATCTCTCGTTTTGTTAAAAACTATTTAATTGAAATATTTTTTTAAATGTTTTAAATATTTATTCTTATAAATATTTCTCATTATTGTCCATGTTTTCAAAATGGTTTTTATGGATTTATTTATATGGACATTAATGTTTTAAAATGTTAATTCATTTAAAATCTTCAAAGTGGTATGGGACACTTTGATTCAAAAATCTCTTTTTAAATGGTTTTGAAAATGATTTGATAAAACATTGTTTATTTCAATATCTTGATTTGATATATTGGAATGTGGAAATATTATCTTTCCTTTATACATGTGTTATATGTTATGATTATGTTATGTTTATTGGGCATTGTTTACCTATACGGGTGGTTCCATGATAAACCTAGGGCGGGTGAGCTCGAGATAGCACTTCAATGCATTAGGTAACGTAACGGAGGTAAACATGATGTTTCTACTAAGATATTTTGGGAATATACTATGATGGGTATTCTAAGTGTAACTCCCTACGTATCTATGATAGCTACAATTTAAGTTTGATATGGATTCCATAAGTAACCTTTATGATTCATGATTTGTGTGTGTTATTCGTAAATCTTATGATTTCATAAGGTATGTTATGATTGAAAAGTATGGTTTCATGGATTTGTATTTATTGTTGGGCTAATGTTTTCCTTACTTATTTTATAACCCTTTGTAAGCTTTTTATGCTCATCACATGTTTTTGAAATGTTTTCCATAGGACTTAAAGATGAATAGGTTCAAGGATGGTATCAAGGAAAAGCCATGCTGTCTAAAACATGGAACTAGATATGTTTCTTTTTAAGAGTTTTTATTTTATGAAAAAAATGGATACTGAGTAGTAGTGTCTACTTGTAATATTCAAGTTGTTATGTAATAGTTATGGCCTAATTATCTAAAACTCTAAACCTGAAAAGATCCCCAATGTGAATTATTAATTTAATTCAAGATTATGTAATGTTTAAGGTCGAGTCCTTATAGTTGGTGTGATAGCTGACATATCCATACACCTGGACTCTGGGCACCTGTTTTCTGACTCAGTACATGAAAACACTAGTTGTAGGGAAATAAAGGTACATGCATCATATAGGAATGAGTTTTGTTTTTTCATGTCTTTATTGAGTTAGATCACTAGGTATACTCTTTTAATAGTGATACATCTTGTTTTCCCCAGGATGTGTTCACGACACCATCCAGCGAGGTTTCCATAGTAGGATCGGGAGTTTGGCCCGATGCTCAACGAGGCCTCCCTGATGGGAGCTAGTCACATAGCATTTTTTCTTCAGGATGGTCAACAGGTGATGGTTTCTCCTGATTATTAGTTAGCAGACCCACCTCCAGTGGTTCAGATGGATGCAATTTTCTAGACTGAGTTGTGGATGGATCTTTTGGCACTATATGATAAAGTGTGGGGTTCGAACGAGTATCATAGGCTTCTGAGGTAGCGATCACCCAGGAAGCAGGGTCAGTAGGACCTGCCAATAATAGGTGTGCAACGTAAGCCACAGGACCAGAGGTTTCGTCAGAAGTTCCAGGGATGTGCTAGTTTCTGGAAGAAAAGGATTTTCTATGCTTTTCGAAAAAGGGGGCATCTCACACGAGATTGTCCCACTATTCATGCTATAATAAGAGAGGTGGTTGATGAACCACCAAGGAAGAGGCAGCGGAAAGAGTAGGCAGATCCGTCAGGCAGCGAACGTGGCAGAAGAGTTGGGGAATCAGTAGGAGGTGGCCGACATTTTGACATGTTACCACCACCACCTCCTAGTGGTCCATACTAGACTCCATGAGATGGAGGGTAGGGGAGGATACAGTTGCATGATATAGAGGATTATAACCCCAAGACTCCAAGGATGAGTCAAGGTATGATCTGTGTCTTTTTTACTTTAGCTACAGTATTGATAGAAATGCGTACTAGTGATTTCCTTTCCTGCCACTTTTCTTGTTTGATGCCTAGAGGTTTTGGTTAAACCATTGACTTGATCCTCACGTTTAGAGACTCCTACTAGAGAAGACCCAATGACCACACACTGGTGCCGATAGTGTGACCTGACTCTTGGAGGTGATAGTTTCGGTTGGGATCTCTTAGTAGTGGTGTCGAGGCCTTATGATGTCATTCTCAGTGTGAACTAAATCCACAGTTCATGCTCAGATTGATTGTTTTAGGAAAAGGATGTGGTTCGTTTGTGGTGATGGAACTAGATTTCACTTTATCGGCAAAGGGGAAATCCTTGCAGCTCTTGATGGACTTGGGCAGGGGAGGGTGCAGCTGAATTCTGTTCAATTGGCTAGCCTAACCCTCAGTGCAGTGGAAGTTATGAGTCCTAAAGTTTCTTAGTGGTGGTAGAGTATAAGGACATCTTCCTTGAAGATGTTTCAGGTTTACCTCTCTGTAGAGAGTTAGACTTCTACGTTGGTCTACACCCTGGGGTGGCATCAATATTTACGCCAGTATATCGGGTGAATCCTAAGAGCTCCATGATCTGGGGGTGAATATGGGGGACTTGTAGAGAAAGAGCTTAGTAAGACCCAATGTTTCACCCTAGGCAGCCCCAATTGATCTTTTTTTATGACATCTTAGTGTACTCGGCATCCGAGGGGGAGCATGTGAGACACTTAAGGATGGTCCTGGACCCACTTCAGGAGCATCAACTACACATAAATCTCTTGAAGTGTATGTCTTGTATTTGGAAGGTCCCTTTTTATGGGACAGAGCATCTCAAAGGCTAGATTTTCATTGAACTCTGTGATGAGGAACGTAGAAGCAGATGCTCCTAGTAGGAATCCAGTTAGCAGTTACTGAGCGAGACATTGGAGTATTTGGACTTATTGCGGTTATCTTTCATGGATGGGGATGAAGCAGCTTATCTCTAGTCTTTATTTGTTACTCATCCACTCTTAAATGATTTAGGGAGTCACAAATCGGTGAAACCAACTGTGATTATTTACGTAATCAGTTGTCCACAGGGAATACCCTTGATGGACATTCAAAAGGTGGGGAGCACATTGTTCTTTTTAGAGGATGCGCAGTTGTAGTAGTGGATGCCTAAAGTGGCGAGATACATCAGGTTATGCATGTGGGTGTTAAGGAGGACACCAGGGATAGCAGGATGGGTTGGATATGGGATTACCTAATGAAATAAAAATCTAAAAACTTGTTTGAATTAGTTTCGTGGGTTGTTCCTTCTCTTTCTTGGGGTACCTGAAAGGAAGTGGGAAGGGATTTTAGTGGAATTCGGGATGGGTTTACCACATATGTCCAGGAGACATGATACCATATGGGTGATTGTTGACCGACTCATCGAGTCATCTAACTTCCTAACTACCCAGGAGTAGAGTTTAGTAGAGGTCTTGGAATTCCTCCATGTATAAGAGATAGTTTGGATCCATGGAGTTTCATCGATGATTATTTTAGATCGTGATACTTTATTTACATCCTAGTTGTGTAAGGGATTGCAGAAGGCATTTGCAAAGGTTTTTTAGGTTATCTAGAAGCAGATGAAGTATACGCAGGTCCGTCCGAATTTTTGGGCTTGCAGACGGCGGAGACCTTCGGAGTTCGAGGAAGGAGATCATGTTTTCCTTTAAGTATCACCTCAACCAGGGTTAAAAAGATTTTTCTAGGGTGACAAGCTATCTCCAAGGTTAATAATCCCTCTTTCAGGTGTTGTGTAGAGTTTTCAAGGTAGTGTGATGCTTGGCTCTACCCCATAGTGGGACCAGGTACTCAGTGTCTTCCACAGGTCTCAGCTGAGGAGATCCATGCATAAACCCTTTGCACATCATAATCTGGGGTGAGCTAGATATCGACGTTAGAGTTTTTTGGGTTAAATTCCCAATGAAGATCAAGGATCCTTCATGGATGATATTTTCCCTTGGTGCGTGTTCAGAGGCAGCATAGGGATCCTAAGAGAAGCACATTGAAGCGGGAGGCTCAAATTCGTGCTCGGTACTCTCACCTTTTGTTTGAGTAAACCTTGTTTGGATTTTAGAGGACGTAAGACCATAATATGGGGAGAATTTAACAACTTGGATTTTCCCGGTTCTATTTTTAGAAAATTATTGGGAAAATTATAAGACCAGGTGCTAAGACGGTGTGTGATTTCGAGTCCTAGAGTGCCCAGAACGATCCATAAAAAATGTTGTGTTTTTAAATAGCATGAATGAGCAGTTTTCTAGAAAAATTGGAATAACTCTTAAATGGGTGACCGAATCAGAAATATGAGGGCACCATTGGTTTTGAGATGGTGGTTTACCCTAGGAGCGACTTAAATTTAGTTGGTGTGGGTCTCTAGTGAGAAAACCTAAACATGGAATAAGCGTAAATAAAATAATCAAATAAAAATTATTTTATTTTTCAAATCCTTCTAACTCATAAACGGTAACTCAGATTGGAAATACAAGAGTACTATTAAGCTTGTGATGAGGTTCTTTCCTTAGGAGGATCCTAACCTTGACTGTCACAGGTTGAGGGTAAAAGTTAATTTTTGAACTTTTTAAAGCAGAATAAAATAAACTTAAAGAAGTTTATTTTATTTCCTTTTAACGTTTTGAAACGTGGTGACGTTGTGAAGCAACTATGGAGAAACCCATTCTCCTTTCATAAATTAAGTAGCACTGCAATGATGTTTCAAAGCGAAATAATAATGTTGAAATGCTTTAATGTGTTTCCTCCACTAATCAGGGACATGGTCCAACATTAGAATTCATAACGTTGGAGAATTTCTCTGGAACTCTGGAGTTTTCATAAGGCAAGGGGAAGGAGGATCTCTTACTAAAGACAATGGATCAGAGGTCAGGATTTGATCAAGTGATGATGAATCGACGAGCGTTGGTAGAATAAGGATCGATGTGATGAAGCAACTTCAATCTACATATGCAAGCGATCCAACTCAAGGTAGGGGTTGTTGTTTTGAATCTTATGTTTTTTACGTTCTTGATTTCTAAACGATGAACGCAGATCAACCCACAAATAGGTTGAACCACATATCAATCATTCTTACAAGAGGATTCAAATTGTGAGGTTTTAATGGGAAATTTTCTTAGTGATTCTCAGTTAACCGTTCTAATGGCAACGAACCCTGATCAACACGAACATCGATCGAGGTCCATTCATCTTTGTTGATTCGTGTTTTTCTCCCTCAGTTCTTCGTTCATCATGGGTGTTCTTAATTTGGCCCATGACTTGACATTTGGCGATCGATCGATCATTGTGCAACCGATCCTTGGCGCAACAATCTGATATTACAGATTCAGGATGGTCTCAGAACCACAGAGGTGGGATGACGATGGTGGTGAACTGATCGAGGCGGTGCGGGAGATATCTCTGCTCGAAAATCTTTGCACCAGAAAGGATATTGGCATGGATTCGAACCCCTGGCGATGAAGATCATGACCTGAGGATTCTGAAACCTCTTCCAGATCAAAGAATGGACCATCGAAGCGCATATGGTGGCCCATGGAAGACCCCAACGGTGTACCGGCGGTGGCCACGTGCTGGTGCGGTAGAGGATGGTCACCCACGATAGCTCGTCCATGGGTGGCGACTGGGTCGCAGCTAGGTCAGGCCGCAATGGAGCAAGCCAGCGATGCGGCTACGTTGCATGCAAGAATCTCGGTCCGCGTAAGTGGACTGACTGGACGAGGTGGGGATGGCGCACCCCCTTACGTCAAGTGACGCGACACGCAACCGAGCTATGTGCTGAAGAAGATTGGCTTGCGCAACGCGGGCCAGACCAAATGGATCAGGTCGCGTGACATGAGCTAGACCAAGTGGATCGGGTTGCACGATGCGAACCGGACCAGGTGGATCGGGCTGCGTGACACGGGCCGGACCAGGTCGATCGGGCCATGCGACGTGGGGAAGCCTGACGGTCTGAACCACACGACCCAGCTGGGGCAGGGTCGGCTGGGCCCAGCCAGGGCGGGTTGGGCCTAGCGGGATGGGTCAACTCGGTATGACGGGCCTGGGTCAGGTCGGGCCTGGGTCGGGTCAGGTCGTACCGATCGGGTCAAACCGGAATCAGACCCAATCGAACCCCTTTTCACTAAAAGGCCCATATATTTCAAATCGTAAGTCTGATTGATGAGTTGTTTGTGACGTTGATACCCTTACAATGAGGTGGTTCTTTGAGATGACTTGGTGGGGGTTTTAGTTGAACCATAAGGGAATGGTGGTGTTCTATTTTTCTTTCCTATGAGGGATCGACACAGGATCCTAACCCCATTATAGAGGGTGATAGTAGAGGTTGAGACGATAGCCTTAGGCTTCTCTATGAAGGTACAATGCAGGATCTCATTCCTGTCATAGTGAAAGACCTGTGTTCTGAAGTGAGTTGGCTCAGAGCGGATCTTGGTGACCCAGCAGGCCTAAGTGACGAGCAGATCTAGGTGACCCAGTAGGCCTAAATGACTCTGCGGGTCCACTGCTAGAAACATGACTTATACCAACGGTTTAAAACCGTTGGTAAAGGCCTGAAAACCGTTGGTGTAAACTATACCAATGGTTGTTCAAACCATTGGCTAGTTAGCAGTCAGGATAGAAATATATCGATGGTTATAGTATAACCATTGGTATATGGATCTGGAATGCACATTATACCAATAGTTTCATCTAATTTTTGGTATAAATCTATACCGACAGTTGATAACTGTTGAAAATTAATGAATTTAAGATCTATTCCAACAGTTCTGAAACTGTTGTAATAATCCTTTACCAACGGTTTACATAAAACCGTTGGTAAATATTGATTACACAGTTTAATAACCTTTGGTATATAGTTTTACCAATGGTTTTATGTAAACCATTGGTATAAAGTCACTTTTCACACATATACCAATGGTTTACAACCGTTGGTATAGCCTTGCTATAATTGTAGCAGCCAGTCGGCCTGCCTCCCCCTCTATAATCCCTTATGCACCTACAATTATAAGCATGTATATGCAGAACTGAATAAAAAAATTAGAATTTAATTGAATTCAGAATTCAATTCAGAACTCAATTACCCTATGAAATAAAGAATTCAGAATTGAATTCACAATTGAATACATACAAAATTAATTATGTACTGAATTTTGAATTATTAATGAATAACACATAAAAATGAATTATGAATTACATACAGAATTCTGAATTATGTACAATGTATTCAATTCAGAATTCAATACATATAGAATTTAATTATGTATAACACATACAGAATATGGAATACAAAATTGAATTCAGAATATGGCATAAAGAATATGGATAAATGATTAATATGGCATACAAAATAGAATATAACTAATATGGAATACAGAATATGACTAATATGGCATACATAATATGGAATACAGAATATGAATTCAAAATTGAATTCATAGACATGGGCGATTTTAGATGAAATCAGTGTGATTAAAATTGACTAATACTTTTTAAATGTAATTAGATATGAAAATGGATAAATGACTTCAAAATTTTCATTTTCTAGGGGAGTGGGGGATGTCCAAGGGGGCGGGGGTGTCTGGGGGGGGTTGTCCAAGGGGGTGGGATGTCCAGGGGGTGGGGGTGGTGTCTGGGGGATGTTTAAGGGGGTGGGGGCTATCCAAGGGGGTGGGGGTGTCCAGGGGGATGGGGGTGTCCAGGGGGATGGGGGGTGTCTAGGGGGTGGGGTGTCCAGGGGGGTGGGGCTGTCTGGGGGGGGGGGGGTTGTCCAGGGGGTGGGGGTGTCCAAGGGGGTGGGTGTCTAGGGGGTGGGGTGTCCAAGGGGGTTGTCCATGGGGGGTGAGGAGTGTCCAGGAGGGGTGGGGTGGGGGTGTCCAAGGGGTGGGGGTGTCCAGGGGGTGGGGGTTGTCCAAGGGGGTGGGGGTGTCCAAGGGGACGTGGGCTGTCTAGGGTGTGGGGGGGGGTGTAAGGGGTGGAGTGTCTAGGGGGTGGGGGGTTGTCCAATGGGGGGTTCAGGGGGTGGGGGTTGTCTTGGGGGTGGGGGGCTATCCTGGGGGGGTGTCCAGGGGTGGGGGTGTCCAAGGGGGTGGGGGTGTATTAGGGGGTGGGGGTTGTCCAGGGGTGGGGGTTGTCCAGGGGGTGGGGGGGTTGTCCACAGGGGTGGGGGTGTCCAGGGGGTGCGGGTGTCCAGGGGGTGGGGGGTTTTCCAGGGGGGTGGGGGGTTTGTCCAGGGGGTGGGTGTGTCCAGGGGAGGGGTGAATCAGTCACACATATATTCAGTCACAACAAATCATTAAGTCAAGTTTTATTATTTGTAGATAAATAAATAAAGATAATGTGATCTGCCTAATCACACATATATTTAGGCACAACAAATCATTAAACATAAAATGTCAGTAATATCAATAAAAAAATGTAATAGATCAATCTTGTCCCTCATCACCATCACTATCATCACCGTCATCATTGGCCTCATCCCCATCCTCATCATTGTCCCCATCATCATCTCTGCCCTCCTCAACACCCCCCTCCTCGCCCTCATACTTTTCCTCGGCCTCCTCATTTCCCTCCTCCTCGGCTCCTCCTCTGCTTCGGACTCCTCCTCGCCCTCCTCATCCACCTTGACCCCCTCCTCACCCTCCTCCTCTACCTCGGCCTCCTCCTTGCCATCATCATCGCCAGGAACAACACCATCTCGACCACCACTAGAACTACCACTTGGTGCACAATATATAGAATGCATCAATGACATATATTCATCAAAAGCTGTGTTGGACTCTGGTGGAAGTGTTGGACGTAAAACTTCCATCAGTTTCATAATGCAGTGTTTGTCATACCAGATTGTTCTTCCATCTTTATAGCCCTTTCACTATTGGAAATTCGGGCTATAGCACGGTTTTAAACCGTGGCTATAGGTCCTCAAACCGTGGCTATAGTTAATAGCCACAGTTTGAGGAACTGTGGCTAAGTTTGGCGTGGCTATAGGCCTAGACCTATAGCCACAGTTCCAACCCGTGGCTATAGGTATACAGCCACGGTTCCAACTGTGGTAATATCACTATAGCCACGGTTTAGAACTGTGGCTATATAAAGGACAGATAAACTTTATTACCATGGTTTAAAACCGTGGCATTAGACCTATAGCCACAGTTTTTAACCGTGGAAATTAACCAATAGCCACAGTTTTAAACCGTGGCTATAGGGTCTGAAAATCATAAAAAAAAAATACCCCCCCCCCCCCAACCCACCTTCACAGCACCCCCCCCCCCCCCCCCACTCCCCTTTGCAGCCCCCCTCCCCCCCTACAGCCCCCCACCCCCTGTAAAGCCCCCTTGGAAAGACCCCCCCCCCCCCCCCCCCACTCCCCTTGCAGTAGACAACCCCCCCTGCATCCCCTCCCCCCCTGCAATCCCCCCCTGGACAGCCCCCTCCCCCCTGTAAATCCCTTCTGGACAGCCCCCCCCCCTTCCTGGACAGCCCCCCTCCCCCAAAAAAATAGCCCCCACCCCCCCTGCAAAGCCTTCCCTGGACAGCACCCCCCTATTGGTTGAGAGGGAACTAGATGTTTGTTTTTGGATTTGGGTGAGGGTTCTGGTTGTTGTACTTGAGGGTTTTTTTGAGGTGATGTTGGATGGGGTTGGGATACTCTTGTTAGTGCAGGGTTTGGATGTGTGTACATGGAGTGTCTTGGATCTGTGAAGTCTGATATTGTGCCTTCCATTTTTATGTCTTTGGTTTCTGGACTCGTGAGGTCATTGGCTATTGTTCATGTGGTTGTAGTTGGTTGCAGGTGGCTTTGTGGTACTTGAAGGTGTGGTTTCATGTGTTGTGGGACTCTCTTCTTATCAGGGCTTCAGCCAGTTATAGGTAGCCTTGATTTTGTGGTGTTGGGGTCTCTGGACGGAGCTACCGGTGCTGCTAGAAATGGGTCTTCTGCAGGGTAGAGGGGATGTGTTGGAGGTGCAGCTATTGTGATGCTTGGGCTGGTTGCTGGCTTCCGTTGTTACCGGTTGTCTTTCCTTCCACTGGTTTCTCATCGAGGCGTGGAGAATGCTAATTTTGGAGCAGCTTGAAGTAGATTTGATGGTTTTTTGTGGGTTTTTGTGTTTTGTTTTTCTGGTGTTGGTCTCGGATATCTTTGGTTGGGTTCTCATTATAGGTTGTGTCTGGTGCATCTTAGTGTGGCCGACCCATAGAGGTGTGTTCCTCTAGTTTGGCAGGGGCTATTGAGGATGAATGCTTCCTCCTTGGTTGTTTTTTCCTTCTTGTAGGTCTTATGGCTGCCCTTGTGCTGGATGCAGGCTCGGTTGGAGCGGGATTCCCTTGAATGGTATTTGGTTTAGGTAGCTTGTTGTGAGTCTTGGTATTTTTTCATGGTTGTTCATTGGGTAGGCTATAGTATTTTGCAATGTTTCTTGTCTGGATATTTTTTTGATGGTTTCTGAGTTGATGGTTTGGATGGGTTTCTCGGTGCAGGTGGTTTCATGATGGGGCATGTGGATGGTGTGTGTCTCTTGGTTAGTGAGGTTGCATGTTGTCTTTTTTAGAGTAGGTTTCTAGGAGAATTTGGGTTATGGCTTGCTTCTAGTGTGCTCGTAGATTGGTGGGGTGAAGGGAATAGCGTGCCTACTCTCCTAGGTTTTCTATAGGTTCTTGGGGATTCCTTGGTCATTGATTGGTGGTCGTGCTAGGGCTGGTGTGGGATAAGGTTTCCAGTGGTGCTTGGGTGTTGATGGATGGAGGAGTGGAGTTGTCTGGTTTGAGGAGTAGATTAGGAAGGTTTGGGAGTAGTTTGGTTGGAAGTCTATTGGGTGGGCATTAGCTGGTTTGCAGGTTTCTTTGCATGGGGCTGGTCTTTGCTGGGTTCAGTGGTCAGGTGTCATGGGTGTGCTAGAGTTGTTCTTTTTTGTCACATGGTGAAATTTTTTGTCGGTTATTTTTTTATTTTGTGTGGTGCAGGCTCATATGGACTGGTGTGTGGGAGTGGTTTCTTATAGGTGGTTAGGGGCTGGTCGTTGATTGGGGGGGATTCCAGTTTCTTTTCTTGTTGCTACTTTATTAGGATTCGAGTGGATCTTTCTTGGGTGGTGTTTCATGAGTGAGTTTGTGTGTCTCTGTGTGTGTGAGTGAGTGGATTGGGTAGTGTCAGTGGTTGGTGGTGTGTTAGAGTGTGCGTTTATCAGTTTGGTTGATATAGATTCTGAGTTTGGCTTGCAGTTTGGTTGGCTTGTTCCTTTTGGGAATCTTCTTTTCACTTGTAGGTCTTTCTTGCTGGGTTATTGGGTTTTTTATGTCGCTACTTTCTATGAGTTCATAGGTTATGTCTCTATAGTGCTCGAGTGCCACTGGATGGGAGGGGGATCCACCCTGTCACCTGTTAGTTTTGTGTGTGCCCATCTCCCACTGGATGCGATTAATGGTGATGCTAGTTGCCTCTCTTGGAGTATGGAAGGGCTTGGGGTGGCTCTTAGATGTTCCCTTATTCCCTAGTTTCTATTAATGGTGCTTTCAGTCTATGACTTCTTGATTATTTCTTCACAATGTCATGGTTTTGTTACTGTTTTTTTGTTGCATTCGTGGATGTTGCTTTGCCAGTTTGGAAGCGAACCTCACCATCCGGTTTCTGTTTGGTTGGACATCATAGGGTATCGTGTTCCGCTTATTTTCTTGGTTTCTTGGTGTTTAATGGGCACTTTTATTGGTTCCCATGTCTTGATATGGTTGAGCTATGAATTTGGGTTCTTGGGTCAACTGTCATTTCACCTTTGAGTTATCTGTTGCAATTCATCTTTTCATTGATATTTATAGTACTATTTTTGCCTTTCAAAAAAACTAAAAAAACTTAAAACTTCTAAAAACCCTAAAAAAATCCAAAAAACATAAAACACCTTAAAAATGAAGGTGGAAGGGGCTGGTGTGGGCTGGATGTGGCTGGAGCAGGGCCAAATCATGGCATTACCGCGGCGTGACCGCGGCGTGACCGCAGCGTGTTGGCCTGGTCAAGTGACATCTGCGGGGCAGCATCTTCCACTTAGTTTCAAATAGGATGATATGGATGGCATGATAGGATGTTTTCTCAAAATATCTAAAGAAATGAATGCTAATATGTGATGACTAGAGGATTGAATGACCCCTGATATACCTAATTCGGTGAGGGCTCGAATGCTGGTGGAAGGGGGCTGGTTGTAGGTGTTGGGGGGATGGTGCGGGCTGATTCGAAGGTGGCAGGGGGCTGTTGCGGCCTAGAATGCTGGTGGCAGCGGGCTGAAATGAAGGTGGAAGGGGGATGGTGTGGGCTGGATGTGGCTAAAGTAGGGCCAAATCACGGCATTACCGCGGCGTGACCGCGGCGTGACCGTAGCGTGTTGGCCCGGTCCAGCGACATTCGCGGGGCAACATATTCCACTTAGTTTCAAATAGGATGATATGGATGGAATGAGAGGATGTTTTCTCATAATATTTAAAGAAATGAATGCTAATCTGTGATGACTAGAGGATTGGATGACCCCTGATATACCTAATTTGGTGAGGTTTGGAGATCTAGCAATGTGTAGGAATACCTAGAGGAATTAATACCCGATGGGATCAAAAAAATCACAGGTTACATAACAAGTAATCTGACATTACTGGTATTGTGGGACCCCTGGGCTGTGTAACTGGGCTTTTGGTTGGATTTAAATATCATGCCATGTGACATGGTCACACAACATGGGACCCATCTTAAAAGTCTAACGGCACTTAAAGAGTGTCTTGGTTCAAACAATCGTTTTAATAAAAAGAGGGAAACACCCTACTAGGATATAAAAAGGGTCAAGTATGATGTGTGCTTTATGACTAACAACGACATCAAGTATAAGGAAAACATCAATGTAATAATGTTAAGCAAGGTATACCACTGTGAGTTTTTGCAGACAGCGCACCTCCGTTGGAGGGGTTTTATTACAAAACCATGACTTATTTATCAAACGAAACAATTATCTTAAATAACACTTATTCAAGAATTGTAATTTAATATAAACATGCAGAATTAATAAGGCAACTAAATGCAATTTAAAACATTCTTGAATTAAATAGGCTAGGAGAGGGACCCACCTCAACCTCAAGGCACGTTTTCTTTTGACGACGACAACTCAAATCTTCCTTTTTTCTGCTTGCACGCATATGAAAATTCACATATATATAAGGACACCTAGCCCCTATGTACATATTTTCATGGCCAAATACGCACAAGGGGGTCCTTAGATATATATTTATACTTGCATATACCCCTTTACACTTACACATGTATGCATTTTTCATATCCATATATAAGCACACCTAGCCCCAATATATATATTCATACTGCCATGAGTGAATATATATAAAGGGGGAACTTATATATGTATATGCCTACCTATGAATACACATGTAAGCCTTCATCAACGACGACTCGAATCCACCTCAACGAAATCCAAAATGCACTGCAAAAATATAAGGAACCCAAAAATCACAAATGCCCTAATTAAAATTGGGCCAAAAAATAAAAACAGAATAAACCTTACCCAAATCCGATGTTGAACTCATTGTCATCGATGGTGGTGGATAGAACCGACCTCATCATAAGAAACCACCTATAAGAAAATAGTGGGAAAAAATGAGATATAACGACTTCTTGTATATATGTGATCAGTGTGTCAACTGTACATGATAAATGATACATGAATCCATAACTAACAATGAACAAATAATATTTCCAGCTATGAACCTCAGTTCAAGCCATGAAATTCCCAAGGGTAGGGATTCATGGTGTGAAACCCCTGGTCACACCATGAATCATGCCTAGGTGGATTTATTTTAATAGGTTAAATTCTGTCTTTTTCTGGGTCAAGTGTTTCACAATGATGTTACTGAAGAAAGTATCAAGTTTTCAAAGCCGGTTGTTTGTGTTTGATGAAATGAAAACAAAGATTTTCTTTAAGTTTTAGATTTTTATGAGAATGGTCGGTTGATGTTTTCTCAAAATGAGGACACTTTCATCTTTTAAAGTGAATGAAATTTCATTTTCTACTATTGAGTTGGCTGAAACATTCTACTAGTCCACGTTGAAGGCTTAGGTAAATCATGTAAAATAGGTGAAAATGTAATTATAAAGATCCACAACCAATTTGAATAGCATATACACATTATATAATAATGAAAACAAGTTTTTAAAATACTCGAGCAATTATAGAATTCAAATTAAAGTGTTAGGCAAAGGAAACTTACCTCAACCTCAAGGCGCTGCTTTTAACGACAACTCGAATCTTCCTTTTTTTCCTCAAGGTGCTGTTTTTAACGACAACTCGAATCTTCCTTTTTTCCTCTTACACACATATGCAACTTCGCATATGTATGGGGGGGTATTTAAGCCCGCACCAAAACATTGCGACATTCTTGGTGAGAGGACCCAGATGGAGGATAGGAAGAACCCTCCCGTAAGTCATGTTGTCTCAGAGTACCATCTTCACTTGCGCTCCATACCACATTGGAATTACCAACTTCAATCTGGAAGACACGACATGCATAATTTAAGAAGCAAAGGAGAGCTATCGAAGTTCAACAATCATCTACCATACTTGGAATTCAAGAAAAGTCTTCAACATTGAAGAAAATATTTATCCGGACTCACGGCTAATTTTTTCACCCTTCTGGTATGACATTGAAACAATGCTGATGGAGTGATTGCGCTCTCTTCAGGTCCTCTCCTATCAAGGTGAGACAAATTGAAAAGCCGAACCTATGGGGAAGAAAAGGAAATCATATTACATGAGCATGACTTCGAGAAAGCATAAGCAAAGAAACATTTAACCATTCCTATCATTACTTCTGCATCGCCAGCTCCAGAGGCCACTAGACTGTTTGAAGTTTCAGGAACAAATTTCGTACAAAAAATGTTGGCAGAATGACTGGTCTCAATACCATGAAGAAGCTTGCATCTTGAATAACTCCATATTTTCAGCTGCACCAATTTCAGGCATTAGTGATTTACATCACAATCCCCACACATATAATGGCGTGATTTTTTTTCCCCACACATATAATGGCGTGATTTTTTTTCATTTTCCCTATCCGCCCCCACCCCTCCCCCAAATTCAGAAGCTGTTACAAGTTGTAGTGCAGGAAAACGTTTCCCCCAACCCCCTTACAAACACATACACAAACAGGCCCTAAAATGTCAATGTAAGTCTGAACATCTAATCAACAGATGAAGTGTTGTATTTGGGTAGAGAAGAAAACTAAAAGCCCAAAATTCCAATCAAATAGGCGTTGTCAGCCTCCATTGGCCCCATTTCACCCCCCAATCTAATTGCCACTCCAATATCATTGGGCCCATGTCATCACATAGTAGCTTCAATGATGGTAACTTCATTATCACTGTTGAGAATTTTAAATCTAATAATGATAAACCACCAAAGAATAATAAGTGGTTAAATATTCAATTTTATCACTATAGGATAGATTCGTAAATTCCATGAGCTCACCTTTAGCTTGGGGGTGATTCTAGAACATCTATATTTTTAAATATAACACCAAAATCTGATCATGATACATCTTGGTCATGTTTTCTCATACCTGAATCCAAGAAATATTATAATAGTATTAACTTATAATCAATCTATAAGAAACACTGTTGTATGAATATTTATGCAGGGAATCAACCATGATAAATAATAATCATGCTAGTAAACATATACTATATCAATTGGTATGTTTTTTTGGGTAAAGATATCAAAATATAAGAAAGAATAAGATCACATGAAATCTTGGTTAAAGATGAGAATGTGGAAGTTTAATGTCATTGCACCACATTCTATGAGGGAATGGTGACAATGTAATGATTTAATCAAGGATAACTTTAATAAATAAGAAATAATTGGAGTATATAACATAATGAGAAAAATAAAACAATGTTTCCATGTGCCATAATATTTTTAACACGTCAATGGATAAATAAATCTTGGAAACATCACATTCTCATGTGCCACAATAAGTCTTGGTGAAATCTGACACAAACCATACCCTAAAAAAATTAAATATTAAAAGATATAAATACGAAAGAATAATGGAGGTAGAAGAGGAATATTTACCTCTATCCATTTAAAGTAGAATAACCCCATAAGGCATTTTTAGAGGTGGAATCCAGAATAACTATTTTGTTATCCTTAAAAAACAACACCCATCCCTACTGGGTAACCAATACACCTCCATTGTGTACCTGGTGGCCCTTATAAAAGGCCCGCTACACTTTCCAGCCCACCGAGTACCTGGTACCCCTCCATCGGGTACCTTATAAAGGGTGTAGTTTTTTACAAACCCATTAAGAGGCACCTAGTGCCTCCCAATTGAATACCCAATAACTACTGCAGTTTATTGCGATTATCCACCACCCTAAGATTTGGAAACCAACCCTCTAAATAACCATTAGCCTCAAATGAAAACACATCCCAGAGATGTATTAACTCTTGAAATTCCAATTCATATCCCAATTCTCAAAAATCTCGCTTCTTCAGGCAAAAAAATCAAATTTCCTCTAAAATTACCAACCCTCTAATTGTGTGGGTCATTAAAAACTCACAACCATAAGAATTGAAATCCTTGAGAAGAATCCAGGATGATCCCCTGATTCCCAATTTAACTATCAAAATTTGATACCATCACTTTTTATCCATTCTAACTATCCACAAATCCACCATGAAGATTCCCAATCTAGACTAATTGGTTCTTCACTGAAAACCACTTGTCCCTCACTCCACGCATATCAATTATAATTAGAATAATTTATCTAATTCAAAAACCTTTTTACCATACTCAAACATGTGAAACTATTCCAGTTTACTCCTACACACTGATAAAAAAATAATGAACACGTGATTGTTCATAACAAGGAGGAGGAGGATCACCTGAAGGGGGTTGGCCGCGTCGGAGGCACGCCGGAGGAGGTGGGGAGGCCACCTAGGAGCATCGTCGACGGGGGAGGTGAGGTGTCCCGCGTTTTGTGGCAGCGGATCGCGGTGGGGTTGCCTTGTTCGATGTCAGTGATGGGCACCATCGCGAGGGGCACCGTCGGTGGAGGAGGATCGTGGATAGGAGAGGTCGCCATGGGTCGAGGAAGGAGGGTCGTGTGCAGTGGGTATCAGGGAGGAGGGCATCGCCGTCAGAGATGTACTTCAAGTGTCTTGGATGCACTAATACTATCTAGACACAACACATGTTTTTTGTCCTGATGAGGATTAGTAGGATGTAGATGCTTCATTAGAGGAGTATCTCATTCATATTGTTGATTAGAGCGTGAAGACACTCCAAGTTAAATCAGTTCCCCTGGTACAGGTGCTTTAACAACATAGTCGAGTACAGGAAGAGACCTAGGAAAGGAAAGATGATATATGAGTTTATCAGCTAGAAATATTCATTAATAATGCCTTTTGACCTTCATAAGATCAACTCAAGGATAAGTTTCATTGATGGGAGGTTGTAATTACCCACCTTTTCATGAAGGATCAGCTTGTTTGTTTTTTAATATAAATTCCTTTAGGTGCCAACACTTTTCCCTATATTCATGGATTTGGATAGTTTCATTGATATCTTCCAACCTACTTCAAATATGAGGGAACCATGAGATGAGGATCCATCAACGAACCTAAGGTAGGTAATATCATCTTTTTACCCACGAGTATTGATGTCTCGTAGATATGTTATTGTGTTTCCAGCTAGATTTTTCTCCCCCCCCCCTCCCTGCCCCCTGTTGGACCCCCCTGGATAGCAGCCCTAGGCCCCCTAGATAGCAGCCCTAGCCCCCCTGGGATGTAGGAGGTGGGGGGATGGTGAGGGATGGGGCTATTTTGCCGGTGGAAGAGGGCTGGCATGAGTGTTTTGGAGGAGGCTGGGGGGTGGTGGCTGGTGTGGTGGCTGGTGTGGTGGCTGGTGCGGGCTAAATTGCAGGTGGATGGAGGCTGGTGCGGGCTCGAATGCGGGTGGAAGGGGGATGGAATGCTGGTGGAAGGGGGCTGGTTACAGGTGATGGGGGGATGGTGCGGGCTGATTCGAAGGTGGAAGGGGGGGATGTTGCGGGCTGAAATGCTGGTGGCAGCGGGCTGAAATGAAGGTGGAAGGGGGCTGGTGTGGGCTGGATGTGGCTGGAGTAGGGCCAGATCACGAAATTACTGCGGCGTGACCGCGGCGTGACCGCAGCGTGTTGGCCCGATCCAGCGACATCCACGGGGCAACATCTTCTGGCCAGGAGTGAAGGGAGCGGGAGGAGGCTAGAATTCTGGTGGAAGGGGGCTAGTTACAGGTGTTGGGGGGATGGTGTGGGCTGATTCGAAGGTGGCAGGGGGGCTGTTGCAGGCTGGAATGCTGGTGGCAGCGGGCTGAAATGAAGGAGGAAGGGGGCTGGTGTGGGCTGGATGTGGCTGGAGCAGGGCCAAATCACGACATTACTGCGGCGTGACCGCGGCGTGACCGCAGCGTGTTGTCCCGATCCAGCGACATCCGCGGGGAAGTATCTTCCGGCCAGGAGCGAAGGGAGCGGGAGGAGGCTGGAATGCTGGTGGAAGGGGGCTGGTGTGGGCTGGATGTGGCTGGAGTAGGGCCAAATCACGACATTACCGCGGCGTGACCGTAGTGTGTTGGCCCGATCCAGCGACATCCGCGAGGCAGCATCTTCCGGCCAAGAGCGAAGGGAGCGAGAGGAGGCTGGAATGCTGGTGGAAGGGGGCTAGTTACAGGTGCTGGGGGGATGGTGCGGGCTAATTCGAAGGTGGCAGGGGGGCTGTTGCGGGTTGAAATGTTGGTGGAAGTGGGTTGAAATGAAGGTGGAAGGGGGCTGGTGTGGGTTGGATGTGGCCAGAGCATGGCCAAATCACGGCATTACTACGGTGTGACCGCGGCGTGACCGCGACGTGACCGCGGCGTGACTGCAGCGTGTTGGCCTGATCCAGCAACATCCGTGGGGCAGCATCTTCCGGCCAAGAGAGAAGAGAGCGGGAGGAGGCTGGAATGCTGGTGGAAGGGGGCTGATTGCAGGTGTTGGGGGGATGGTGTGGGCTGATTCGAAGGTGGCAGGGGAGGCTGTTGCGGGCTGGAATGCTGGTGGCAGTGAGCTGAAATGAAGGTGGAAGGGGGCTGGTGTGGGCTGGATATGGCTGGAGCAGGGCCAAATCACGGCGTGACCGCAGCGTGTTGGCTCGATCCAGCGACATCTGCGGGGCAGCATCTTCCGGCCAGAAGCGAAGGGAGCGGGAGGAGGCTGGAATGCTGGTGAAAGGGGGATGGAATGCAAGAGGATCCTTGCACATGTGCTTATATGCATATACCAGTCTCCACTCACCTGCGTATGCATTTATATATATATACATGGGCACGCATATCCCCATACGTGGATAATCACTGCCATGGTTGACTATACACGTAACGGGGGAACCCACATACGTATACTTTCTTACCTATGCACACGCAGGCGAGTCGCCCTTAACTTGGATACTCGAAACCAACGAGAAGGGATCAACGCACTACAAAAAAGATATTAGGAGCATTAAAACACATAAAGGATGCTACATAACCAGTGAGAAACCAACCAACAGCATTAAAGCCTTGCCTCGATTGGGAGAACCAAATCCACCCGAACCAACACGAAATGATCCAACGCCCTACTGAAAACATAATATGGAGTCAAAAACACTGAAATCCCCAAATACAATAGGTGCGAGACAAGAAGTAACCATATAATCTTACCTCGGATCGAAGTCGGCGGACTAAATCAATCTGAACCCCATTTTCCCCCCTTTGCAGAATATAATTACCTCGGATCAAAGCTGGTGGACTACGCAAGGGAAGAGGTTTGTGATTTAGAAAATGTTTGATTATAGAGAATGAACAAAATATGAGACAAGGTAAAGATTTGTTGTTATGCGTCTCGTATTGTGGCTGAAGGCTAAAGATGTGACCAAAATCCATGGAGGGTAGTTTTCTCACCATTGAAGTTAGCTGGGCAGATGATGTTTAAGAACAAGACAATTTGATTAATGATCAAAGCCTCTTAATTGAAATTAAAAATCTGGTCCTAGACACTATTAGGCTATCCACTGAGTAGGAAAAATCCTACACTAAAGTAGACATGATAAAGAACATGGAACCTGTCCTACATAACAATACACATTCGGTTCTAGTACCCAAACATATGCAGATTTTTAAAGACCCCCAGGAGCAGAAGCAAAGCCATCTGAACTCTATCAAACAGCAGTTTACTTTGGATCCACTTGTCCCAGGTACGCCTACTCCTCCCACTATTGCTGGTGGAGATTATTCTATGAAGTCTGAAAATCTGCTCTATGGTCAAAACATCAGCAATTTACTACTTAGTTCCAAGTGTTCCACAGACTCATGCACTAATGTTTTCTCTGATGATTCTGCTTCATTACACTTATGTGATCTGAACACCACTGACCCAACCCTTAATGCTGCAAAAAAAACACTAGAAACAGGGACCCGGTTTTAACTCCAAGTGCTACCACTATCAAAAAGAGAAATGAAACCAAAACGCATGATTTTTCAACTCCCTCTGCTCACACTGTCTCTCTCAACAGAGTTGTTCAACCCAAGACACAGACCCTATGTACTGATTTTACTGCATATGTTAACATTCCATTAGAAATTGGGCCAAAGAATAAAAACAGAATAAACCTTACCCAAATCTTGAACTCATTGTCTTCGATGGTGGTGGATAGAACCGATCTTATCATAAGAAACCACCTATAAGAAAATAGTGGGAAAAGAAATGAGATATAAAAACTTCTTATATATATGTGAGCAGTGTGTCAATTGTACATGATAAATGATACATGAATCCATTACCAACAATGAACAAATAATATTCAAATTGATATGTACATCCCAATACTAAATAACATGATCATTAATAAAGCTCTTTATTTTTCAAACATCACCTTCAATTGCCTATTCAAAAATCGAAAATCACCAAAATATGAGAATAAAGTAAACCTCCATCATCACTTAAAAGCGATAAATAGGGATTAGACATTGTTCTTAACCTAGAAAATCCATTCCTTGAATGTATAAAATACTCCAAACTACTAGGAATCTAATATCCTAACAAACCAACTAAAGGTTTTCATCTACCATATAAACATGATTAAGATATCATAAATCAAACAAAAACACGTGAAAACCACTATGCCCTGCAGACCCCCCCCCCCCTCCTACACCCCTCTCATATGCCCTACAGACCCACCCCCCTTGCACCCCTCCCCACTGCCCTGCAGACCCCCCCTTCCCTCCTCCCCACTGCCCTACAGACACCCCCCCCCCCCTCCTGCACTAGTCCCCCCCCTGCCCCTGAAAATTCCCCCCTCCAGACCCTGGACACCCACTCACTCCCCCCCTGCCCTCCTGCACCTCTCCCCTACAGACCCCCCATGCCCTCCTGCACCCCTCCCCTATGCCCTGCAGACCCTCCCCCCTTTCACCCCTCCCCACTACCCTGTAGACCCCCCCTGCCCTCCTGCACCCCTCCCCTATGCCCTGCAGACCCCCCCTGCACCCTCCCCCCCTGCCCTCCTCCCCACTGCCCTGCAGACCCCCCTGCCCTGCAAATTCCCCCCTCCAGAACCTAGACACCCCCCATCGCATAATTTATTCAACTTAATAAATCACTTTCATGGTTTAATAAATTATTTTCACATTTCACAAAACATTTCAAGATGCACAATAGGGGTTTACTACAAAAATATACCCAATTTCACTTGTAAAAAATTCAATTTCACAAAACCCTGTTGAAAATATCTTCAAAGACCACTCACTCACCCCACATATATTTTAATAAACACGAAAAATTAAACTATTAAGAATAAAAATTCATCAATTAATGGTTAAGAATGGAATTACCTGCCTTTGGGGTCAAAAACCCTTAAACATGATGTGAATCACCAATCACACCCTAAATGAACCCAATGAAACCAACCTCTAACCCTACACACAGACATTAAACTGAGATAAAAAAATTGGACCCCTAAAATGAAACCATAGCTTCTG
Organism: Viscum album; assembly: GCA_963277665.1. Taxonomy (NCBI): domain Eukaryota; kingdom Viridiplantae; phylum Streptophyta; class Magnoliopsida; order Santalales; family Viscaceae; genus Viscum; species Viscum album. The sequence goes on from OY728150.1 coordinate 123,952,666, forward strand.
AAAAAGGAAACACTAACCAAGAGGAGGAAGAAACTACCAGAAGGAGGAAGCCACCAGAGGAGGAGGGCGCCGGTTAGGTCGCATCCACCGAAGAGGAGGTCGGTCGGTTAGGTTGTGCAGTGTAAAGGGATTTTCTGGAAGGGGGATTACATCACTGATAGGGGGTCACACCGCTGGTAGGGGATCGTGACATTGGAAGGAAGGCTGGTAGGGGCTTCGCACCGGAGCTTCGTCGGAAGGGATGTCATCCAGGTGCAACCTGCGTAGGTGGGGACGGGAGATAAGGTTGCATGATGAGATAGATAGGTAGGGTGAGAAGGTGAGACAGGAATGGGGTGAGGGGAGGGGTGAGATTCGAGGAGGGAGAAATGAGATCATGCCGGAGCCGCATCAGAACCATGCTGGAGCTGAGTCGGAGAAGGAGAGTCGTGGGGAGGTGGGGTGGCCGCGTCAGAGACGTCGGGAGAGGAGGAGGATCGTGAGAGGGAGGAGGATCGCATGGGTAGTGGGAATGGGAAATTTGTGAGGGCGGGGGGGAAATGGATCGTGCAGGGCGCTATTGCCACAGACATCAAAAACAGTCGTGGGTATAAGCGATCTATATCCACGGTTTTTGTTGTCTGTGGTTGTAGATCCGTAGCTATAAGTCCAAATTCTAGTAGTGTTTTTTCAGCCTGTTCTGCCTATGCCTTAACCTGCTGGAACTTGGTGGCACTATAACTCATACCTGAAGAGGGCCAATACCTCGTCAGTACTATACTCTTCCCAAATCGGCAGCATACTCTACCATGGTGCTCATCTCCCAACACCTGATGTTAGTGATCATTTGGCCCAAAATTGTTAGGTTCCTGGGCATCAAGGGCCTCTAAAGAAGCCTGTTACAAATATAAATAGATTATTAAGTTGAAAAATAGATATTAAAATTTTAAATCAATGAAGTAAAACTTATAATCTACTGCTGATTCGGTTCATTAACCACACTTCCATCTTTTTTCCTTCCACTCGAGCAAAATAGTTTTGCTCGAGGCACACGTCTTTCAATATTCAATGTTTTTCTCTACAATGACATTGAATATAGGAAACCATAATTAAAAATAGGTTACCAATAATTAATTTCATAACTAAAATTATATGAAAACTTTAGCAATCAAATAAATTATAGAGGAAACAATAGAAAATGCAAGTCATAAAGAAAAATTATAAACAACTGTCATACCTAGTTCCTCTCATGATCTGACATTATAGTACATCCCAATGTGTGGAGGTATTTTTTAGCATCAATGTTTTTTTATTTATTCCGAATGATTTATAAATAAAATTCAATAATACAAAATATAGTATTAATGAAAAATATGAAAATTTTCATTTAAATACCTCAAATGTGATTAATACCTTAAACTGGATAGTTGTCCAATAAGTAATCATTTGTCGATATTGTTCTATCAGACAATCATCCATGACAGGTACCACCTCTAACTTTGTGTCAACTCTAGCACATCATCCAATATACAACCCATGCTTATAATCTCTCCAAAGATCACCTAAATCCTTTAGACGTGCTAGTCATGCACCCTCACCATCGAGAAAATTAAACCGAAGCTCACACCAAAATATTAATTCATATAAATATAAAAATAATATATTGCATTAAATACAACAGATTTTTTTACCTATATCTATGAACAAAAATTATCTTTAACTTCATTTGGAAATTGTCTCCATGAGAGCAGGCTGACAGGAATGGTATCAGAGTATTTGGAAAGTGTCACAAAAAAACTATGACATTGTTGCTCTGTTTTTTCAATCATTTCATTGTCTTTATTATAGTCCACCATCAACTACATGCAGTGGTTCTACACTGCACACATGCATGTACGCCCCCACCCCACCTCCTATTAATAAATGTATCTATTATGAAAGAAAAACAAATATTTTATCAATATATGTTATAATGAAAATAAATAATGGTATAAAAATTTGTTAGAGTTCTATAAATATACCTTCAGCAGTCTGATCAATGGGCGTCACTGGATCTGCAAAAACTGAAGGAACATCTTGTACAGGTGGAGTGGGTCCTAGTTTATGCTTCACAGGGACAAACTATTATGGAGCAGGAGTCGAAGAAGACGGAATATAGAAGCTCAGAGAGAAGGAAGTAGAAGTAAAAGAAGATGGCACAGATGACTAGCCAAATGTTGGATGGGGAGTGGGAATCATCATCGGATATGGTAAAGACGGGTGAGGAGACTTAGATGTAAAGGGTGGTGAAAACATGGGTGGCCTAAATATCTTGTGTCTCCCTAACGACACACTGGGATCATAATGTGGGTTAGATGGTATGTTAGTGGGAGGGGTGGGGTCTAATCGGGTGTGCTGACCAAATCGCCTAGCTCTTGTACCACCCCCCTCGTACCATCGACCTGAGTACTAGGACAAATACTAGGTTTCTCATCAAATAATTGTCACCTGAGAGGTGGATCTTGAAAAAACTTTTAAAACAAAATTAATCACATGAAATTATATATTATTTAAATATATATATATTTGAAATAAAATACTCACTACAGGCACTAGTGGTGGAACACCCATCTCATCCATGTGACGATTGTCATCCATCAAATTTTTTTGTTGTCTCTCTTCAATTGGTTGAATTTTCTGCATTTTAAAACAAATATGGAAGTAATTAGAAAAGGATAACTAATTTGTAACCCAAAAAATAAAATATATGAGAGGGAATAGGGGGATTCATGGATAATTTAACTATCCATTGTTTTAGGTGAGCTTGAATGGATATATAATGAATTTAATAAATCATACAAGATGTAATAAATAAATTTAATTTTGAGTAGGATGGTTATTTACTAAGTGTCACTAGTCTATTAAAATAATGGAACATTGATTCTGAGGCTGTATTTCACTCAACAACCGAGAGAGAGAGCATACTGAATTATGCCTCTAGAAAATTCATAAAGGTATATATTATGAATGATTAAACCATTAGGATAGTTGGAAATGGTGATATAAACATGTGAATAAGGATAAGATATATAACAGATTCATAAGGGGTAAAGCATTTGTCGAAATTAAGGAAAATTTTAATTTCTTTAGCCCAGGTAGATGATGTGGGTTTCTATACATGTTTTGCAGAAGAAGATAAACCATCATGTTCATTAACTGGTGAAATGTTAAAGGGAGGTCTTATAGTTATACTAATTTTATACATGGTTAATAAAGCATTGAAATGTTCACTATGTTATAAATGTTGGTTTCGTAGGTTTGAATACAGTTCAATTCCAAATTAGAAAATGCAATTCAAATAAAATTGCAACCAATAAACATTGAAAATTCACATAACAGTCAAGTCAGATACAACATATTTGTAATCAATATTAAATCAATTTTAATAGTACCAACCTTAAAAACCCAAGTTGAGCTAAACCAAAAGAATTGAGAACATGGGTGAATGGTTCTATATATTTCCCACTACAACTTCAGGTTCACAGTAAACTCTGACAATTGAGCTATTGGAGTCATCAAAAGTAATAAATGGATCATTTTCAATAGAAGTAGGGATGGTTTCAGTTGCATTATCACCATCATCAAAAATATGTCTTGGAATTACTTCAATAATGACACCAAATTCAGGTCGAAGATGGTATTTGACATAAAAAACTTGTTTCGCCATTAATGTTGATACATATGGTTCATCAGAAGCAAGAGTGCGAGTTATATAAATTACTCAAAATCCACAATCATCAATAAATGTGCCCTACCTCTTCATCGAATAAAACCACTGGCATTTCATTATTGTGACTCGTCCATGAGAGTAATAATCTAATATATATTTTTTTAATGACTCCATAATAACCTACATTTTCAAATCACGGTTTAATATCTAATGCATTGACATAATGGTCTGTTGTGGTAGTAACCATAACACCATCACGTTATGTTCTCATGTTCTTTTCTCGTTCAATGATAATAAATTTTTACTCATTGATAACAATTGATTTACAGTCACGAACCATGATATTAGGACCAAAATACAAAGATCTTATTTCCTCAGAGACAGAGTCAGCAGGAAAACTCAATAGCTGAAATATAAATTTATATTAAACTTAATTAAATATTGATTTAATTATTTTAAACAGTAATATTTTTACCTTCAATTTTAACCAAGAAAACAACTCTTTGTTATGCGAAGTCTATCTCCTTCTCAAAGATAAATAATGATGCTTTCTATTTATCATTGCTTTATGTTCCATATAGATAAAAATAGGAATAGTTTAACAGGTATGTAAGATATAAATATTCAATTTACTTACCTGATGTAGTCGTCGAACAAATCATAGTTGAACAAAACTATGCGATGTGTCATCTCCCGCTCTTTAAGGCTTAATGTCGTCAATGTATATGATCCAAGAATTCCTCCTATTTGAGGAAGTGATGGAAAACTGGGTTCAATTTTCTCATACTATTCTTTTTCATTTCTCATTGGTATGCTCATTCTTGTAGTAAGATCAGACAAATATATTGAGCAGAAATCCATACATTCTTAAACTAAGTAACCATTTACGATAGAACCTTTGGGATGATTCCTGTTTCAGACATAATACTTTAATGTGTACATATTTCTTTCAGTTGGATACATCCAACGAAAAGAAATAGGTCCTCTGAGAAGTATTTCAGTTGGAATGTGGACAATCAGATGCAGCATTCATGTGAAAAATTATGGAAGAAATATTTTCTCTAACTCACACAAAATTAATGGGGCATCTACCAACATTTTTTTCAAGTAATACTTGGACAAATTCTTAGCACAAAGATCTTTAAACAAATGGTAAAACCATATAACATCCACCCTTATATTATAGGACAAAAGATGATGGATTTATATTGGAATCAACTCATGCAGAAGGATGTGATAATCACAAGTCTTCAAAGATTTTAGCTTCAATTATCTTCTGTTGAACCATTTAGATATGTTGCTTGAATATCCATCAGTAACTTTAATAGTCTCTAGTAATTCTAGAAATTTATTTTTTTCTGTAGGTTTCATCACATAAGAAGCACATGAAACTTTCCATTTATTTTCACTAATATGCATAAGATACAATTTTGGTCTGATTCCCTAATCCATCAAGTCATGCCGAGACCGTAAATCATCTTTTGTCTTTCCCTTAACATTTAGAAGAATCAAAAGAAACATTTCACATATATTATTTTCAATGTGCATTACATCTAAGCAATGACGTAACAAATTGGTTGACCAATAAGTAAAATCAAAGAAGATAATCATATTATTCCAATTGTAACAAGTTTCAGTGGAAACATTCTTTCTCTTTCCAGACTTCATTTGACCCTTCCCGAATAAAAAACTGAAATCTTTCAATTCATTAAGCACATCAGTTCCAGACATACGCTGAGTTGGATTATCGGTCTCCATGGTATTGTCAAATCTTCGACGATTATTTTTTATATGGATGGTCCATTGGAAAGAATCGTCGATGTCCCATAAAACTAAAACTACAACGATGTTTCAGTCTTCTGGATCATGTATTCTTCATACAAACAGGAAATGATAGTTTTCCCTTCATGCTCCATTCAGACATTATTGCATAAGTAGGAAAACCATCGATCGTCCACATAAGTGCAGCACGCATCTGGAATATGTCCTTTAAACATGTATCGCATGTGCGCACACCCACATCCCAAAGAAGTTTCAACTCTTTTATTAAAGGTTTCATGTATACGTATATATCATTGCTGGGATTATATGGTTCAGATATGAGTATAATCATGAAAGTGAAAGGTTTTTTTCATACACATCCATGGGGGAAGGTTATAAATGTGTATAAAAATCAGCCATGTGATGTGCAAAGTAAGCATATACCCAAACGAATTAAAACCATCACATGAAAGACCCAACTTCACATTACACACGTCAGCTGCAAAATCAGGATATCGAGCATCAAATCTCTGCCATGAAAATCCATCTACAGGGTGAACCAACTCATCATTAGTCTTCTTTCTCTCAATATCATTCCATCACATTTTTATTGATATTTCATCAGACATAAAAATATTTTGGAGTCTGTGGATAAATGTAAAGTGACACATTACTTTCTCTGGCACATGAGATGGTTATAGCATCCCACCTTTTTATCACATAAACTTTAATTACATTTTACAAAACCGAGGATCTTTAAGGTTTAGTGTCTTGGAAACCAGGAACTTAAAACATGAAAAAAAACATAAAGAATTCTTCTTAAACACTTGAAAGGATTCTCCTCATGTTCACCCTAGGCTCATTACTGAATCTCATAACCTGGGGACATACATCAAAAGAAAGGGTGAGCAGAAAGCCCAGCAAGGGAAACAAGTGAAACATTTTACATATGAACTTGGGATACATCAATAAAGTCATGAAAAGAACTTTAAGGCATGAAAATGAAATCATGAGGCATATCATAATAAAAATAAAACTTTTTCATAACTTTAAGATGTGGCTGCAACATTTAATATTGGCAATCGTTTCGTTTCACCAAGGTCCATCCCCAAGGTGTCGTTAAAAAAATTACCAAGGTTATTCACCAAGGCGTCGTTAAAATGGTCATCTCTAGAGATTAAGTCTTTACCCAATGCATTGGAGCGCTATCAGGGCGCACCCTTAAATTTGTCTTTATTATCATGTGAGCCACATATATCATCATCAAACATTTCATAAATAACCCATATAGCATAAAATAAATGGGTTTCATTTCATAATCATAACATTTTTTAAAAACTGCTTTAATGACATGATCTTTACGGCACTTTAAACCCACGTAAAGGGAAGCGGGTCTCATGTATGTAAATCCCAGAATTTAAAATGGAACATTTTGATATATATGTGAATACCCTTGTAGAAATAAGAGCTTTGAGTATTCACTTTATAACATAAAATAATTTTTGAGAAAAGAGAGAGGCATTTTGAGGGGAAAATTCTGCAGCATAACGGCTATGTTATAAGGTTTTAGAAAACATTGAGAAAAGAGGGGACATGGGTCAAACATTCATAAATGACCCATCATACAGTAGAGGGACAAAATATAAGGGATTTATGAACATGGTAATGAAATTTGAAAATATACCATATGAAATGAAGAACATGAAAGGAAGAAAACAAAACAAGATTTCTCTTGTGAAAATTCGGCAGCCTAACGGCATCACTTAAACTTCAACAAAATTGAATTGACAAGGTCAAATAGGGTCTCTCATCATATGAACATAAGAGTCCAGTATGATAGATATAGATATCATACCCCAACATAATATAAAGGAACTTGAAAGAATTGACATGAAAGTAGAACTTCAAAACGAGAAGGGTGAAGAACCACTTAAAAATTCGGCAGCCTAACGGCGCCACTTAAGACATCAAAATACTGAATTGAAGAGATAAAATGGGGTCTCTCATCATGTGATTATAAAAGACCAGTATGATAAATATAGAGATCATACCCCAACATAATAAAAATGAACTTGAAAGACTTGACATGAAAGTAGAACTTTGAAAAAGAGAGAGGTGAATGAATCCCTTGAAAATTCGGCAGCCTAACGGCGCCACTTAAACTTTCTTAAAACGAAATGATGAGAGTAAGAGGGGGTCTTTCATCATATGAACATAAAAAGGGCAGTAAGAGGAGTATAAAAGAACATCCTCCAAAATAAGAACATGGAGCATAAAAGGAATGACATAAAAGAGATCACTTGAAAAGAAAGAGAGGGGTCGAATCCCTTACCTTAAAATGTAACTCTTAAACCTCAAAGGTTGGGACCTTGAGGGCTTGGGGGCACCTTGTAAGGACTCCTTGTGAGGTAATGAGACCAGAACTTCGTTGGAGAAGAGTGGGGAGTCGAATGGATGAGAGGATGGCTTGGTATTTATAGGGAAAGTGAGGGGACAAGGCATTAATGGCAAAGGGACACCTCATTAGTGGTTTTGGCAAAACCATGGGCTTGCCCATGGTATTTGCCCATGGTATTGGCCACTTGGGACACCTCATACCTTATCTCACTATTCATAATTCGAACATATTGATTACAAACTTAATACATCATTTAATGATGTCATTAAACACCCGTAACTTAAAAACTGTATTTTCACTATTCACCAAAAATTCAACTTTCTCAGAATAATCCCAAAATTTCACCTTAACCAAATATCAACGCTCTGATTACAAATATGAACTCCATTTTATAAAAATAATTTTCTAAATATTTTTAATTTAATTTTTAAATAAAAAACACTATTCATCGAAAATTCATTTTTTCAGAAAAAACCCCAAAAATTACCATAACATAATATCGATGCTCTGAGTTCAAAAATAAATTCATTTTTATAAAAATAATTTTCTAATTATTTTTAATTAAATTTTTAATTAAAAAAACACTATTCACCCGAAAAAACTAATACTTGAATAATAATTAATGAAACCGTTATTTAACTATTTTATTGAATCACATTACTTAATCAAGGTGCCTAGATTATTTTAAAACTTTCTTTAAGTGAGATTACTAATCCATTTGGTCATATTACTAATCCTAATCATAAAATCACTATTCATAATTTACTATTCATCAAAAATCAAGTTGATCTTATTAGACTCTAAATTTCGTACTGAACATAATTGTAGAAGACCATTTTTCGAAAATCATTACACATTTTTAATTATTTAAGGTTTACACAACCATTTTTAAAATATCCTTTTTCTAAAATTCATCAAAAATATGCATACAATATTTATCCGGTCATTTGAAAATTCATAAACATCATCATAAGAAGAAATCCAAATTTTTATTTAAAAAAAAGATTACACAAGGCAATTACGGTCTCGTTACATAACCCCTTATAATACCAGCATAGGACCTAAGAGTAAGGTGTGCTAGGGTGATAGAATTTTGGGGCGGCTCAGTCAACATTGCCCGAGTAGTAATTTCTATCAGTTTGAACTTCTCGCGAAGGCGATTCTGTTCTAGCTTCACATGATGAAGTTCGGCTTGGATTTGGTCCAGAGCAAAGCCCAATGGTGCTACCTCCTTCCCAATCTCTGTTAGATGGGCTTCGATCGGCCCAAGGCTACTAGGTGAGGCCATCAAATCTTCTTTCTATAATAATTAACCAAGATTACTTAAATTTAGAGACAATAATGAAAACATTTTGTTCACGGTGGTCATATTGACCGATGGTCATATAACACTCAAAAACCAATGGTCTCATTTTATTTATAATCATGTTTATCAAATAAAACATTTTTTTTAGTATAAAAAATAACACATGAAATTAGGAAACAAGATTTATTCAAAATTTCGGGACGTTACAATGGTGTTCTATTAGCTTTTGGCTTCCAGCGGGATGTGCCACATTTTATATAATTATTTCGTTCAACAGTTACCTCCCAAAATAAACAACAATATTTTGGGCAAGCACGGATTTTGTTTCTTGAAAATCCAAGTTCCACAACTAACTTCCATGCCATATAGTGGTTTGAGGGAATATCTACATCATCTGAAAGTAAGTACTTCAAGAAGGTAATAATGTAATCAATGGCAGTATTAGAAATCCCATACATAGTTTTACCATGAAACAATTGTATTAAAAATTCTATCTTTTTCATTTTACCACATTGTCAATATACTAGAGTCGTGGCAGCATCATTATTTTTTTCACCTTAACAATATCATCATTTTCATTAGACACATCATGTGTGCTCATATCGAAGTATTCTTGGGTCAAAATCCTTTATTTTTTATGATGAAAAATAAATGGAAACCGATCATATAACAAATTCTCCAATCCAGTCCTCTCATTTGGATCATCATCATTTTGAGATTTCATTTTCTCCCCGTTATGATACCACACATAGTAGTTTGCTTGAAAACCATATTTGGTTATGTGGTAGCTGACTTCTTCACGGCTCAAACAAGGTCTTCCAACACAATTGTAACATGGGCAGTGAATGCGACCACTATTTGAAGCATTGTGAAATGCAAAATCTAAAAACCTCTCCAAATTGTTTTGAAAATCACTTGAGATCTGATCGGTTTCATAAATCCAACTTCTATCCATTCTGTAAAAAAAATTATTTTAAGTCATTTCATCAAAATAAATTCAATAAGATTGAAGTTTAATTGAAAATATATTTAAGTAAATGAGAATTGTTCACTTTATATGAAACCATAACTGATACACTACTCTATATGAGAATCATAATATAAAAGACAACAAAATACTATATTTATAACAAAATACTATAAATTAATATAAATCCATGATATTTAATTCAATTATAAATATAATACCATGATATTTGTGCATATTGAGAGAACATATATAATCTATGAGAGAGTTTTTAGAGTCTTATACATCTTGTGTCAAAGAGAAGGAGAGATTTTGAATCTATGAGCCTTTGAAGGATAAGAATCCCATTATTCTCAAGTATTCAATGAACTAAGTAATAACTTGATCACATAAGATCTAGAGAGTGTTTTGAGACCAAAAAATATTCAAGGAAGGTTTTGAATATATTTGAATAACTATACATGAGTGTACAAGATCATGTACACTTTTGAAGGAGAATTATTCAGGAGTTGAGTAAATTTTAGAGCGAAGAAATTTTATATTTTAGTAGATTATTTGAGTGATATTCATAATATATATTCTGAATAAATGGGAAATATAATTTGAAAATGATGGTAAAAAGTTCCTCAGGGATTGAAACATCATGGTCATACATGTAGATCATGATCCAAGAAAGATTAAATGGAACTAAGAGGAGTTTGATGTCATAAGATGAAGGTTCCACGGGGAAAAGAAGCATGATTCCATGTACATGGAGATTTCAAATGATGAGATTGAAATTTATTTTCCAAATGGGATAATCTATCCCCATTTTAGATATCCATAAAGGAAGGAATTTCTAGTTGATGTAGTGAACTATTCCTGGGTTGATACCTTGTTATTAAAACAATATGAAGATATACTAATTCAGTTATGTGCGCCTAAATTTGAGGTGAAATGTGTTTTGGAATTTTTTCAATTATCACATACAAGAGGACACCATGGACCTGATAGAACATTGTTCAAGATATTACAAAGTGAATTCTTTTCATCAAAAATGCATAATGTGTAAAGAGAATTTTTTAAATATGTTATTGATGCTAAAAAATGGAAATATTTTGAAAAGTTGGGAGATTTCATAACACCCAATACCCAAATTCGAAGTATTCATTATGTGTGAAATTGATTAAATAGTAAGCTTCCATACATCATTTTATATCACATACTTTCTATTGTGTGTGTGTGTATTATGTGTCAAAATAGGTAGAATCTTGGGCCAATTTGAAGAAAACAACTACATTTGTGATCAAATTTTTGATGGGGAATGTATTTTTATAGTTTGAAATTCATTTTTTACTTATTAGTGATCATGGAATACACTTAAATAATCATTTTTTATAGTACTATATGAGAAATATGAAGCTCAACACAACACCCTAACACCTTATGAACCAGAAAAATTTAGGTGAGTGACATTATTTAACTAAAAGATCAATAAAATTTTAGGAAAAAAACACGAGTTCCATGTTGTTGGATTCTAGAAAGAAGTTTGATGATTTATTATAGTCATAAATAAAAGGATTTAAAAAACTAATTGTTATGACCCCATTTAGGATTATCGATGGAAATCCATGCCAGTTATTAGTGGATCTGAAACATTATTCATATTGGTCTATAAGGAAAGTGGATATGGATTTAGAACAAGGTGGGAAAGTGGTTCTTGTAATTAGATGAATTAAAATAGATCTACAGAGACTTAGATGAGAATGAAAAAAATTAAAAATATAAATCCAAGAAGTGGTGTGACTAATGAATCAATTTATAAAAATTCACACCCATGGAAAATGTACTTTTGATTAACTCGTGTTTAGTATTTCTTATAGGTAAATTTCACCCACATTGGATGATACCTTTCATTGGAGTCAACACTTTTCCACATAGATCTATTATGATCCAAATAGGATATGAAACTTTGTTCAAGGTGATTGGAAAACAACTAAATCTCTAAATGAAGAAATTATAAGAGTGATTCATTCTCTCTCTTAAATATAACTAAGGATACAATGGTATGTCTATTTATCAATATTAAATGAGTCACAGATTGAGATTACTTTAAAAACATTATTCAATTTTTGTTATCTTAGTAATTATCTATGAATTAATAGGGTATATGATCTATTATAATCTTCCACACTCCCATACCAATGCTACCGATGAAAAAAATTCAGAATAAGAGGAGTAGTGATCAGGGGAGGCAATATCACAACACAACTATCCTTATCATGCCAAAAGATATATTTGGATGAAACTGTAAAATATTAGTTATATAATTAGATAAATAACCATGATATAATAGAAAAATTAACCATAAATATCGAAAATCTTAAATTCCATGTGGTGATAACCATACCACAATAAAACCTCATTGTATCTCTTTTAAGAGGGAAACGATTTGTTTATAATGTGAAAAAAATAAATCCCAAAATGATGCTTCAAGTGTGTAGATTAGTGGGAACACTTATTTTTATTAGGTTGGCTTCACACTGTGAGGAAACCCTGAGATACATCAATAGGGGGTGATGTTTAGGAGACTACATCATGATGGATTTTCATATAGTGAAACAACTCTTGATGCCCAATATGAAGAATCTTACAATTTTGGAACTAGGACTTTAAAACCATAAAGTATAGGGTTATTCCATGAATAATTCAAATTCTATAGATATTTTTTGTTAAACTCTAAACTATGTAATGAATTTCCCTATAACTCCTTCCAAGATCTATCTTTACTGATTCTCCAAACCACCAAATTTATATTTCATCATATTCAATGGGGAAGGTAAACTATCTTGATCCTCTCTTGTGTGATTTATACACCAGTCCATACCCATCTGAACCCACTTTTACACCAATACCCATATAATACCTTGAAAATTACCTATACTCAATCCAACCAACATCACAATTCCAATCCATCACCCAACCAACACCCAATTCATCCTCAATATCACTACCCTTCCCATTATTCCTTGAACAAAAACTATAAATAAAAAATCCAAATCCAATCTTCAACTAAACTAAAGTCCATAGAAACTACCATATCACCCCACTAAAAAAATGGAAAACCACCTACACCACTACCCCAACCATCCTCAATCCCTTCACATGGACCATCCTTATATCCATTACCCACCTCGAGACAATATGACTAAACAAACCCTTTACCATCTTTGAGTGGGGATACATCTCACTAGCACCTCTATTAGTTCATATGGTTCACTAACTCTACACAGAAGGAGTGGGTATGAAGGCTTCAAATAAAGTTGATTCACACAATCATGACACTTGAAGTGTAGAACAAAAATAGAAAACAAATCAAAGTGAACTTATTGGGTATACCACGCCACAAACCGTACAGACCTCTCGTTTAGGCCAAATCAAAACAGAAAACAAAAAATATATATGCAGAACATTAAAATTAAGGCAGCACTTACAGATTTGAAGTGTAGAACTAAAAAATTTCTTGATTGAAGATGGATCCATCAGGTGGAGAGAGTTTCACAGCCTAGGGTAAAGAGAGAGCTTCAGGAGAGCTTTTGTTTAGGGTTGCAATTGCACTGACGGGGAATGGATTTATTGTGTATTTGGGGGAAAACTTTCCCAATGGTTTTAAAAAACCATTCAGAAATAAAGTCTTTACCAATGGTTTCAAAAAACCATTGGTATATATTAGAAACAGGGAGGATTTCCCATCAGTTTAGACAAAACCGTTGGGAAAGGTTGTTTGTAAAAATAGTATACCAACGGTTTTAGCAAACCGTTGGTGTAGTCCTCCTATACCAACAGTTTTATAAAATTGTTGGTATAAAAGTGTTGGTATATCCCAAATTTCCACCAGTGGTCTCAGTACCCCAACGAGTCTATGTTGAGCATGTACCGCATTGAGAGGCTCGATCAGTAATCACTTCTCTTCGTGGTACCTTAAATAGGGTTTGCGGTATGGGTGTGACCAACATTTACACGGGCACCCATCCCCTATCTAAGATGATAATTCCAATATGGCAAGGATGTCCCCCAGTGAGCCCTGGGTGCAGGACCCCCTATATATGTATCAAGATCTTTCCTTCCTTCATGACTTGACATGATTATTGGACTTTGGGTACTTCTCAGTGTGTTCTTTTTGGAAGGGGCCCAAAGAAGTGGGACCTCTTGTGAGGGTCTCTGATGACTTCATAGCTTAAGGAGCGAGTTCTCTCGGAATGAGTGTGCCTTGAGCAGAATCCTATGACCAAGGTTTTGGCTGCAATAACAAGACTCCTTGTCTCAATGAGACCCGACGTCTCAGGGAAACTTCATGACATATCGAGACCAGATATTCTCTTCGATACTTTTGGTAAACTTGTTCTACGTGCTTACTTTCAGATAGCTTGAGGAGTGGGACCTCTCGGAATTGAGCATGTTATGAGTGGAACCATATGGCTGACAGTGGATGAGACGTTGCATCTTAGAATCCTTAACAAGTATATCTAGATGTTCTTGTTACATGCATTATTGACATATATCTGTGTTGAGCTGACTGTACCTTCTTGATGATGTTTCCTCTGTGGTCTTTCACTTTGTGTTTCGAGGTCCCCTACTGAGTATTGTTTTATTCACCCATGTACGGGCTTTGCCCACATGTATCGTGTCTTGTGTAGTTGACTGACGCTTTGGTGGAGTCCTAGGTGGAGTAGGACCTGGACCACGATCGGACGATGTCTTATGAGATCAGACAAGCCGAGGTGTTTTTGGAAGCTTCCTACAACAGCTTCGGTGCCCTTGTTTGTGGGTAAGAATTTACAAGTGTCTTTCTTTTAGTGGGCTCGTTTATGGCCCGATTGCACTTTACTGCTTTACTTTCTATCGTACTATGTTGTTGGGTTATAATGGTACACATGCATATTCTTTACTTAGAGTTTTCACTCTCCGGTCTTGTGGCTTGGAGTTGGGTGCGTGTGTACATGTTCTTAGGAAAATGCCTCTCATTTTTGGGATATGCCTACTCAGCACTAGTCGCCAGCCCCTGGCCTATCGGAGGCGGGCTTGGGGTAGTCACGACACGGGCCCTAGGGGGCGGATCGTGACATTCTCTCTCTTTTATTATTATATTTAATTATATCATTGTTCTTTCATCTTTGATTCTTTTATTTATTTCTCTAATATTTTATAAACAAGTTTTTAAAATTGGATTGTTTTCCTTTGATTTTTTTAAGGGAAATTCAACCTCTCCTGTCATTTTACTCATCTTCAATCCACACATTTCTCTCATTATCCATTAATGCAGCATTACTAGTGATGTACACAGCTTATCATATTTCACCATGAACATATGTCGTCACGGTTCTCATCAATACATCAAAATACATGACTTGTGATATTCATTAATGATAAACTTAAAGTCTAAGGATCAATACACACGTCCGCATATAGGAACATCCAATGACACGTAAAATGTAGATTTTCTATTGGCAGATATGTTCTCATAACCTCATTTCTTGGAGATTACCGATGGTGAACACCGTGAGAAAGTGTCTTGATATTTTATGAGTCTCCTACCCTTGACAACCTGTATCATTTGTGTCTCGTTAGACAATATCATCCGACTATAGAACATTTATTTAAGAATATTGTCATGACATCTAAAACATCTCATCATAGTGGGGAACTGATGTGTATTTTCGACATGACATGTATTCTTAAGACATTATCTTATACTATGTCATGCAGAGAAACAATCATGATGTGATAAGAAACTTTATTAACATTCAAGATAATGAATACATGTAATCATCAAGTACTTAGAAATTGGTTATAGGGCACCAACTCCAATGGTTAATATCTCAGTCAATACATGCATCGTATGGATTAATCTCCCTACGTGTTGCATTTTATGCGGCATTTCTTCAATGACACTTGATGTGAGTTGATTCAGTTGAACATACTTGTGATGCATTGGGGCGATGCAGCCTTAAGATATGCACTATATGCATGTCAGACTACACTGGCTCCAACGTATTCTCAAGTCACTGCTTGAGATTGCGCTTGGTCCAACATATGCTTAAGTCATCACTCAAGATCACGCTAAGACCGATGTAGCCTCTTGTATCATATACAAAGACGTTTTGGCTTTAGGGCATGTCTCATTCATTTCCTTCACTTCTTATACCTCTTCCCACTCTTCATTAATTGCAAACTTCCCAAAATACATGTTGTGATACCCACAAAAGGTTTGACCATCCCACTCTTCATTGATTGCAAACTTCCTAGAAATTATCTCTCCACCCTTCATCAATGCGCCTTCCACAACTTTCATCCCAATACAAAATAGGTTTGAGCTCACGTTTGTAAAACTATATTTATGATGTATTTAAATGCAAGGTTAACCAAAAGAGAGACGGGGATAACATTTGTACACCCTTCATCAATGCGCCTTCCACAACTTTCATCCCAATACAAAATAGGTTTGACCACACGTTTGTAAAACTATATTTACAATGTATTTAAATGCAAGGTTAACCAAAAGAGAAACTGGAGAACATTTGTATAGTGATATAAACTCACATATTTGCAACATCCTATGGATTTACATAAATCATCTATTTGAGAAGCTCCACACCAATAACCAAACAATCGTTTTTTGGTCCCCAGCCCACTGCTCGGCAAACCTTTTGACAGGATAAACTGGACACGCGGGTTCCTCTCTTTCACCCCCCCGCCCAGCCACTTTCCCGGCTCCGGGATAGGGTCTCCGACCAGGGCGACCATGGCCTTCAAACTATGCGACCCTTCGCCTAAAACCAAAGTCTGTATCCCTGTTGCGTTCGTTCCTTTAATCTGACTTTGGTCCAGGAAGCGATTGCTTCTTCCCTGTATTGCTCCGATGATGCGATTTTCGAAATCCAATCCGTTTGAATTTCCCTCTAATTTATCACATTCCTGGATTTGTTTTCGTTTTTCCTCTTATGGGACCTTTCATCCCATCACGTGGAAATATAAAACTAAGAAATTAGATTACGCGTTAGTTTTGTGATATTTATCTCTTTAGAATTCAAATATATAATTTTCTATGATCTATTAGAGAGCAGAAGCTGAATGGGGTTTATGTTATCATTTGAACGCCATTTAATCTATTTTCTTCCCGGCTGCCCGTGTTTTTTATTTTCTTAATGATGATTTTTGCTGATCAAGCGATTTACGCTTACATCCAATATTTTTTTATATTTTTTGACAGCAATTACAGGGAGAACAGGCTATTGATGTGTCGGGAAGCTTAGTGTATAAGATACATCAAATGAAAAGGCTGATTGAAGTTGACAGAACCAATTCTATTAAAGTACGTTGGTCACAGTTCATTTTATTCTAGTTAAGGACCCTGTAGTTATATTTTTTACTGTTCATAAAACTGCGGGGTCCTAACTGGAATAAACTTCCTAACCTTGGCTGAGTATATATTGTACAGAAAAAGCTCGAGGAGAATAAAAAGGTACTAGATCGGCACAGTTTTCAACTCGTATCAGTAACATCAAAGAGGAATGCTCTTTGTGTGGAACAGACTGGATTAGGTGCAGTTCTCTCTTTAAGAATGAAGAACCCTCCATGCATATTCAGTGCTTTTTCCAAGGGTGCTTTGGACAAGGATCATTGTGAAAGCCAAGAAGTTGTGTCCTCTACACACACAGTGCTTCCATATATTGAGAAGATACCACCTTACACCACCTGGATTTTTTTAGACAGGTGTGACGGACTCAAGCTTTTCTAGATGTTCAAGCATATTTGCAGGCCATGTGATGGTCAAGAAATTTATTGTTTCTTGTCTTGCTGTTATGAATATTTTAACGCACAAGGCAATGCCAAGGGGAATGTTGAATCACGGGATCCCAATCATGGAAGTTTCATTGGGTCAACTTTATGAACTTGGAACCATTTTAAATGGAAGAACAATCCTTTGTTCCATTTTCTCCTTTTCAAGGCCCCTTTCTTTATTCTTCCTCTTTTCTCCTTTGGATGAAGATTTTATCTTTGCTCTTGTTTTCTCAAATTTCTCTTATGCAGCACAGAAATCAGAGAATGGCTGATGACCAATCAGTTGTTGGAAGGAGACGTATTTACTATGACCATTGTAGCAGTGAAGCACTTATCTGCAGTGATAGTGAGGAAGAGATTGCAGAACCCGAGGAAGAAAAATATGAATTTACCGAGGGCGAGGATAGAATTATATGGTAAGCAGAGATTAGTAAGATAGAAAAATACTGGCAATGCATTCATGAACTTATTTCTAAAGGTCTTTTTGAGGATTAATGATCTCTTGTGTTGCGTTGTTGACCTTTAACAAAGCCCGATTGGTATGATGGAATCTAGACAAGTGGAAATTAAAGTGAAATTGGAGGAAAAAGCTTTTCATGGAATCCTGTTCCATCCAAAATGATGGAATTGGGTTCCACCCTCTCAATATGTCTCCTACTTCTTTGGAAGTCATCTATTATTTATTATTAAAAATGATTATTATTATATTTTAATAATTTCAAAATAATTATATTATTTAATCATAATAATATTCAATTATATTATAATTATAATTTCATTTAATTTTCATAATTATATTAATTAAATTATTAGTTTTTCAAATTAATATAGTTAATTAGTTAATTAATTAATTAACATATTTTAAATAATTTTTTTCTGTCATTATATTTTTAAATGAGAACAATTTTTTAATTATATTTTAATGATTATATTTAATTATAATAATTATAATTATAAATGCAAGATGATAGATGATTCTTTCTAATTACCGAACATGGTTTTAAGCATCATTTTCCACTTCCACTTCCACTCGTTCTTCCTTAAAAAACACCTTCAAAAAACCAAATGGTGCATTGAGATTTTCTCATGTATGTGTGGCGTGTAATGGGCCCTAGTATAAGCACACTGTTTCTTTGATAAATTGGGATGTTATTGTTTTGTTTTCCTGGCCTGATCTTGTTAGATTATAAGCAGTGTACCCTTTCAAATATTACAGGATGGCATTTGAGGAACACGGTTTACATGGGGGAATTTTGAATGTTGTGAGTCAGTTTATTGGGGGTACTTCTTCTGAAATCCAGGTAGTCTAATTTAGCTTGTAGAGCCTGGCCAAGATTAAAAAGGCGTTTCTCCCTTATATTTTTGCAATACTGCCAATTTATAGCATCCTTTTGTCGAATCTCATTTTTTTGTTTTTTCCCTGATGGATGCATCTTTATTTGAGGTCTGCAGGAGCGCTACAGCATTCTCAAAGAGAAACATGCGAAGAAACAGAACCCAAACTCAAAATCATCCAGGGAATTTGCATTTGAAGAGAGCATGTACCTGGAAAAGGGCCTCGGGGCTTCATTAGAGACTTTTGACAGTGTCTTCTGTCGTCGTTGCTTGGTACTTGGTCTCTGCCCCCTGGCTTGTTATGGTTCCGAAGGCGTTGGTTTGATGCAATTTCATGTATATTTCTTTCATTCAACAGGTATTTGATTGTCGGCTGCATGGCTGTTCTCAGAGCACGATCATTGCAGTTAGTTGTGATGATACATTAGTTCTTTTCACCCCAATTCAATGCCACTTTCCTTCAGTTTAATATGCTTATTTGCTTGGCAGAGTGAAAAGCCTTGCAATTTGTCTGAAATTGAATATACTGGGAAACCTTGCAGTGATCAGTGTTATCTTCATGTAAGATTTTAATTTAGTAAGCTGTATCTGTTCTGAACTTGTCAGTTCATCAACTAATGCTTTTATGTTATTGAGGCATGTGAATGAGCCTAATGTTAAGGTTTGTTGTTTGTAATTCCATACATTTGGATTGTGATTTTATGATATTGAACATTGTTCCCACCTTTTCCTCTACTTAACTTAAAGCATGCTGCGTCCTTTTGTTTTCCATTCACTGGCCTGCCCTAAAACACTAATAATTGCCCACCAGAACAATGGAAATGGTACTGTTTGAAATGAATAATTTAGGATGTTTGCTACTCTTTTTTTTAGATGTATCTATATAGTCTTACACGTGAAAATTGTCTGGCACACATGTGCATTTCCATGTCTAATTCAGTGAAGTACTAGTAGAGTCTTTTAATCACAGTGCTGGAAGCAAATGGCTCAAAGGCATTCACATTCCGCAATACTCGTGCCCAGCCATGTTACCTGGTTGTTTTTTTGTGCAAATCCATTCATTAAATATTTCCTCATTAATGATTGATCCTATTGTTATATGCTGGCTGTCTGGTATTGGTATTCCTCCCGTTTCTTCATTTTTAAATCCTGATATTCTTGGTATTACCAATACTTTGTCATGTCCTGGTTACCCCGACCTTCATTAATTTCAGTTCAGATTCATCAAGTATTCGTTTGCGTGCTAAGAGGCTAGACAAATATTTATTCATTTATGTAACAGTAAACAAATATCCATTTATACAGTCTAAGGTTGCATAGACCAAAACTGTACTGAGCAAGATAATAAAACATCCCGTGTCATAATCCATAAAGGAACACATGGTTTCATGCTACAATCCACACCTGAGTATATACTGGTTTACTGAATCAACCAAGGATGACCCTCTTGATAGAAATGGACCTACTAACCGAGACAGGCCAAATAAACATGGCGTGCGTTGTCACCAAAATAATGAAAACTCAGTAAGGGCATGAAATCTCAAACAAATGAAGAAAATACAATGGAAGCTAAACAGATCAATATAACAGGAATAAAATTCAGATATACCATTATCTATCATCAATTGTATCATAAAGGTCACACACCATAAAAAGGCAACTAGGACACCAAGTCCAAGCAAGCTTTCTCTGTTCCATGATCGACATACAAACACGTTGGCCCCCAACCTATTTTATCATCCCAATTGATAAATGTAGGCCATTACATGTGGTCATGTAACGTCTCAGAATTTCCGTGTATTTTTTTTTATTTATATGGAATTATTTCGAAACCGCGAAATGACATGTGATTCCAATGCCCGGAGCTGTCCGGAATGATCCGTCGAAAAAATGTTAAGCTTTAAATAGCGCGTGAGCAGTTTTCCTGAAAAAGTGAAATAACTCTTAAACGGGTGCCCAGATCAGAAATCCAAGGGCACCGTTGCGTTCGGGATGACAAGTTTACCCTAAGCGCGACTTAAATTTAGTCGGCGCATGAAAATCCAAAAATGGCATAACCGTAAATAAAATAATTAAATAAAATTATTTTATTTTTCAAATGCTTATAACTCACAAACGGTGACTCAGATTAAAAATCCGAGACCACCGTTGAACTCGTGAGTGTATGTTTTCTTTAGACAGATACTAACATTGGTCATTGCGGGCCGCCAGTTAAAGTTAGTTTTTGGCCGTAAATAAAACAATTAACAATTATTTTATTGTAAAATCCTTAACTTCTAAACAGTAACTCGGATTGAAAATCTGAGAGTACCGTTGAGCTCGTGAGGTCGTGTTCCCCTTAAGCGGAGCCTAACCTCGACCGGCGCGGGTCGAGAGTGACTGTTAATAATTTTTGAACTTTTTTTAAGGTACTTTCAGTAAACGTGCGAGCGGCGAATTTTATCTTTTGAACCGGTGCTCGGATTAAAAATCCGAGGGCACCGTTGAATTCGCAGCGCCAAGATTCGCTAAAAGGAAGCTTAACTTCGACCGACAAGGGTCGAACGAAAAAGTTAATTTTTGGACTTTACAAAAAAATAATAAAATAACTTATGGTTATTTTATTTTTTCTTTGTGCAACCATTGGACAAACGGTGGTTGGACCGCAGTGCAACGTTAAACCATTTAATGGCTTGACTCATGATTTCTATAACCACAGCGTTGTGAGATTTAAATGAACGTGTAACCACACTGTTGAGATAATTAAAGAGGTTCATCAATTATACTCATTAATGAACCTCATTAATTGTGCGGTGCGTTGATCCTCTCCTCCTTTCTATTTAAACGAAGCTCGAGAATGAGTTTTCGACACGCAAGAGGGGAACCTTTGACAAAGTGCAGTGACGACTTCCACTAACCTAGAACGAAGCTTCGAGCGACGGACGTTGGAGAAATCGACGGGCGACGGCAAGCGCCGACGAACACCTTCGGACATGGACACTTCTTCCTCATCCGCAACGCCTTCCAACGATTACAAGGTATGGGGTTATATTTGATTCCTACCCTTTTTAACCCGTTCTTGAATATTATGAAGAACACGGGTCAACCGTCCAACGGGCTGACCCGCGTTTCGCTCTTTAACGCGGGGGGATAATGCGAGGTTTCATTATGAGAGTTTTTATAATCTAATAATCCTTCCCATGTTATAATGCTAACATGGAGGGTGCAGACTGAACGAACAAGGTCCGAACCCTCCGCCAAACCCGTTATGGTTACGTTTTACGTGGGCGACCGGATGAAGTGGTGGCGTGACAGTGGCACGCGGTGGGACAGGCGACCGGCACCCGCCGGTCGCAAAGGAATGACGACACCCATCCGGCGCTGCGACGGACAAGGGGCGACCGACCAACGTTGGCCCCCGCGGTGGAAGGCTACGACATCGAGCCGCGGCGGAGGGCGGATCCGCGCCCGTGGGTCCGTAGCGGGTCCACGCGGACCGACCAGGAGGTGCAACACCATCCGGCGCCGCTGTTGAGCCAGGCGGCGCGCTGCGGCGGCGGCATCGAGCCGCGACGGAGAGCAGACCCGCGCCCGTGGGTCCATAGCGGGACGGTCCACACGGACCGATCAAGAGATGGGGTGTCACCTGGTGCCACGACTTTGAAGACCCGAACGGTTTCGATCGTTCGGGAGGGGAGCGGTCCCCCGCGCTCGGCCAGCGGGCCGAGCGATTCCGCAGCCTGGTGGGCCGGGCCGAACTCGCGGCCCAGCCAAACCGGGTCGAGCCCAGCCCCTTCTGGCCGGGTCGGTCTGATCGGACCCAGACCCACTTACAGCTCAGTTCGTTTAAACGCGCGTATCTCTTAAACCGGACGTCCGTTTGACGAACTGTCTGCGGCGCCATAACCCTTAGGACGAGACAATCCTTTTGAGATACTCCACTTGACTTTCGGAGAAAGTCGGAGTTTAGTCGGGTTGGATCGTACCCGAATCCAACCGGGCCCTCGGCTCTAAAATGCCTATAACTTTATGATCGGGTGTCCGGTTGACGCGCCGTCTGTTACGTTGGAACCTCTATGACATGACGAATAATTGGGTTACTTCCTTGTGGAACTTCGTGGCGGTTGAGGTATGACCGATAACCTGAGGAGTAGAACCAGGATGTTTCTTGTAGCGAGAGTTAGGATGTAACGTCCCCGACCCGGAAGCCACTAAACCGGTGCTCCGAGCCGGCTGGTTACATGACCTTAAGCGCGCCTCCCCGTACGCCAAAGGCTGCCGACTAACAGCGGGGGTTTATGAGGTCAAGTGGGGAGACTATACCCCTTTTTATCAGAGTAAGCTACAACAAAAATAAACCAAATAACGGAAACAATAACCAATAAACAAGGAACATATCTAACAACCATTTCCAGCAATAAATATGCCATGTCATACTACAAGTGCAAAAGTGAACAAAAGCCCAAAATAAGGACATCGACCAAAATCCCCAAAATGGTCCCGGACTTGGAGTCCGGATCCTCCACCAAGTGCTACCCATGTCCACTCAACTATCTAGCAAGGACCCTTGCCCTTCTCCTGACCTGCAAACATGAAGTCTGCTCGGGTACCCAATGGCGGCCCGAGCAGGGTGTGAGTACAACTCAGTAGGCCACCACCAACAGTGTCTACAAAATATCCAGTATAAACAGGTAGTGTATGCAAAAGGAATATGAATGATAATTGCCAAGTAATTATTTAAGGTGCCATTAACCGGTTCAGAGCCAAAGCCATTGCCACTTCCATTTCCATTCATTTCATACCAATTATCATCATTTACCATTTCGTCACCCTTCCATTGGTTAATCACATACCTTATGTTACATGGGTCTAAGACCAACAATCACATGCAAGAGGGTGAACACATCGTTATCCTATCTCACTAGGACTAATCCCCTCATAGCAACTCTATCCCCACCTCGAAGCCTCAGTCCGGGTGGATGCAACCGTTAGGAGAATAGACCCTCAGTCCCCTTTCCTAACCCGTGCATTTAGGGTGGAGTTTAGAACCTCAGTCTTAGCTCAACCCGCGGGCGTAGATCCTCAAGTCATACCCCACTCTATGAAGTCATGTGCACATGCTTATATATATATAAGTAACCATCAACCATCCAAACCATTGCCCTTCGACAAACACTATTCACAACACCCCACATGGGAATCCACATCATGCCTTAACCCATTAACACATTACCATTTAACACCGTTTAACCATTCACCCAATTCCTATGTGTTATGCCTAACTCACTAAGCATTTAGCACTAGACCCATAACCTATCCATTATGGTCTTAAATCAGTTTACACATTAACTCATTTAACCCGTTCATCATTTCCATGATTCAACCATTCATGCCAACATGTTTATCAAGGGCTCTACAATTCACTACAACAAGGTCACTTGTTTAATAACAATCCCTAAACCCGGGAGAAGCCGACACATCCCATGGATGACCCTAAATTAGGTCAAGTCCATCCCAACACATCTCACGGGGATCGTGAAGGTTCCCATTAGCCATTTTAAACATCATTATTACCAAACATGCCAAGGTTATTCAAAACATAACCAAGGGGAAACAAGAAACACAACTAAGCACACACAAATACCCAAATAACCATGGGAAATAACTTGTAGACCACCTACCTCGAAACCGCGGTTGAACGCACTCTCAATCGAGTCCTTAGACCTCGATCCGACCAACCTTTGGAGCTTCAACCTAAAACTCACCCAAAAGATAGGGTTTTAGAGCTTCGGAACAAGAGGGAGAGAAGATACAAACCCTAAACCAAAAAGAGAAGGATGAGATTAGCCTTACCCGGAGCTTTGATCCGCAACCAACGACGCTCTAAACGGCCAAGAATCGAAGGAGAACCACCCTTGGGAAACTTGGGTCAGCCAGGAGGTTCGTCACAAGGGTTGAGAGGGGATGAATGGAGGAAAATCCCGAGTTGGGGTTTAAAAGCCCGGAGTGACAAACTTGTAATTTTTCCCAACTTTAAGAGGCCGCACGGTTTAGCCGCACGGTTTGACAAACCGTGCGCAAATCGTGCGCATGCTACTGTCCGAAGGAGAAGGGTTGCACGGTTTACCTGGGCAGGCCACACGGTTTGCCCTGGCCGTGCGCAGGCCGTGCGCCCTGGCCTGTCTTGTCCAACTTTCCTTTCTTCCGTGCCCCGAGCCCCGAGCCCCTGAAACACTCCCAAGGTCTCTCATACTTTCAGAAGGCATCCATTGAAACCCGGAACAAGGGATTCAATCAAAACATAATGAAGACATACCTTTCCAAAAACCGGGATCTTACAATCTCCCCACCTTATAACGGCTCGTCCTCGAGCCGAGTTCCCAAGCCTCATTGCTCCATCGAAGAGAAGAGTTCGGGCCACTGAGCCCGCATATCCGATTCTCGCTCCGAAGTTTCTTCCTGAACTTTCCCATGCTGCCATTGTACTCGCACTAATAACACAACCTTGCCCCGCAAGATCTTTTCACTACGATCCACCACACGAACCGGATGCTCCTAAAAGGACGCATCACCCTCAAGCTCCACATCCTCAGCATCAACCACGTGAGATGGGTCAGAATGATACCGTCGAAGCTGCGACACATGAAACTCATCATGCATCCCACCATACCGCTGTGGAAGAGCCAATCGGTAAGCCACTGGTCCGATCCTCTCCACAATCTCAAAAGGTCCCACATACCTGGGCGCCAACTTACCCTGCTTTCGAATCCGACGGTGACCCAACCTTGGCGACACCCGAAGGTACACTTTATCACCCACCCCAAACTCAAGAGGTCTACACCTTCGATCTGCATACGACTTCTGCCTACTCTGAGCCGTAGCCATTCGCTTCCTGATCAACTGAACTCTCTCTGAAGTCTCCTGCACGAGACTTGGCCCCAACAACTCAGATTTACCGGCCTCTAGCCAACACAACGGAGATCCACATGGTCTCCCATAAAGTGACTCAGACGGTGCCATCTGAATCGTAGCCTGAAAACTGTTGTTGTAGGCGAACTCAACCAATGATAGGTGCCTCTCCCAAGAACCACCAAAGTCCAAGACACAAGCTCTTAACATGTCTTTCAACACTTGGATCGTACGCTCCGACTGCCTGTCTGTCTGCGGGTGGAAAGCCGTACTCAAAAACACCTGCGTACCAAGCGCCTTCTGAAACCCTTGCCAGAAACGTGACGTGAAACGCGGATCTCGGTCCGAAACTATGGTTTGCGGCGCCCCATGCAACCGCACTATCTCCCGAACATACAGCTCACCCAATTGGTCGACTGTATAGGTCTCCTGAATCGGTAAGAAATGAGCCACTTTTGTTAACCGATCCACGACCACCCAAATTGCATCATTCTTCTGTGGCGTCCTTGGAAGATTCACGACAAAATCTATTGTTACATCATCCCACTTCCATTCCGGAATGGGCAATGGATGCAACAAACCACCTGGGCGTTGATGCTCGACCTTCACCTGCTGACAGGTAAGGCACCGTGCCACAAAGCCTGCAACTTCCTTCTTCATTCTAGGCCACCAAAACTGCCTTCGGAGATCACAGTACATCTTGGTCAAACCAGGATGCACTGCCCACCTTGATGCATGGGACCCACGCATCAACTCTTCCCGCATACAGTCTGGCACAACCACACGATCACGAACACGAACAACACCGTCCACGCCGACGACCCACCCAGAAGGTAGCTGTAAGAACCCGGTTCTTATTTTTGAGGTACGAACTTCTTCTTTTCTCTTTTCCTGTATTTTTGAGAAAATATGGAAAATGGGGAAAAATCCTAAATTTTGGAACTACACGCCGTGTACTTTTCCACACGCCGTGTACTTTTGGCCTTGTGGAATGGGTACACGGGGCATGTAGCCATGTCGGCGACGAAGGGTGTAGGAACTGACTACACGCTGTGTAGTGGTCCCTTACACGGCGTGTAGTCAGTCGGCAGACCAAAACAGTAAGACGGTGGAGCAGCCGCCAGCTGGGTGACAATACACGCCGTGTAGTTGGGAGTACATGCCGTGTACTCATGTCGACGGATGAACAGTGTGGCGGTGCCGCCAGAGGAACAGTTAAATGAAGTACATGCCGTGTACTTGTAGGTACACGCCGTATACTTTGTTTTTTTCGCTTAAATGGGCAGTAGCCTCCCCTGTTCACAGGGAAGGCTTAGAATCAGACGAGAGGAGCGGAAGAGGGAGGCCAAACCTTGGGAGATCCGCCGATCGAGCACCGGGAATCCGATCCCGCTTCTATCACGTTGGAACCGCGCGGGTAAGCCCTCTCTTCTCTTAGCGTGTTGCTTACCAATTCTTCCCCTAACGGGAGTTATTTGAGGTTAAGCGGCTTTTCTTCTTCGTCAGATCTACGTCGTAATTGGGCTTTTCTGGAATCGACGTTCGTGTATAGCGCTCGTTGGCGTATAAGGTAGGTGGCTTGGTGTTTGTTTTTCCAACTGCCGTGTGTTTTGTGCGTTTTCGTGCCACAAACCCATGATGGGGGTGTCGTGTGGCTGAGGCCTTAGCTATTTTAAATACCTAGATTTGAATAGGTGATTTAAATGTGATATTAAAATGCTGGTTGGGATCGTTGCTTGGATCCGGAACCACCCCGGGGGTGTGTTCCACTGTTTAGCCGTTTGGCCAGGATACCCGAGGGTATGCCTTTAAAGTAGTAATTGTAGAATTGTCTTGAGAGGAATTGCTTGTTTACATGTTGGGCATGACCCGGTTACCTGTTTAGCCTGAGGGCGTTGTTGTGATTAGCCTGTGGGCACTGCACTATTTAGCCTGAGGGCAGTAGTTATTTCGCCTGAGGGTAACCTTTCGTGCCTGAGGGCGACACTTCGTACGCCTAAGGGCAATTTCTGTTACGCCTGAGGGCTATACCTGCGGGTTGGATTCTGTATAGCCTGAGGGCAAGCTTGAGGGCGTGGTTTACTATATTGGCCTGAGGGCAAAGTTCTGGTTGGCCCGAGGGCTTGGTGATGTTGAGCACAGAATGTTACTAAATTAAATGGTTAAATGAATAATTAAAATGACAATATAACTGGTTAAGTTAATTACTTTTGAGTACTGGTTAAGTTAGTTACTTTTGAGTACTGCTTAGTTTATTGCATTTACTACTGCACACTGTTGTTGGGTCATGCTTTTCGGCCCAAACATATTATGTTTCTGCAGGTATAGATAAGGGCACGGGCCCTTATACAGGTACTTGAATGCTGCTGAGGAGTAGGGGAGCATGGGACCGGGCTTAGGCTCGCGATGCTACCGGCTGTTTCGTTTCGTTTTGCTGTACTCTGCAGTTGTATTGTATTGATTGTGTAACATGTTCTGGCTGTTTTCATAGAATTGAGGCATGTTGCATCATTATTTATATACTGGTTGGTTATATCTACTGCAGTTATTTATTTCAGTTATGTATGGTTATTCGCTTCCGCTATTGTTATATGTTTTATTCTTTCCGCTGCGCTACACTTTGACAAATGAGGGCATAGTTTCCCTACTATCAGACCTGGGCCCTCGCTGCTAATCGGCAGCCTCTGGCGTTTTGGGAAATGCGCTTGAGGTCACGTGGCGAACCGGGTTCGGGGCACCCGTTGAGTGGCACCCGGAACCGGGACATTACAAAGTGGTATCAGAGGGGTTCTTTTCTTTGACTTACTATTTGGAGTCGTAGTCAGGGATAGGACGAACGGTAGTTGGTAATAAGCTGTGCCCGGGCGTAGCTAACTCGTGTACAGGGAAAAACCAATTTACCTCGTGTTGCAATTTTACTGATTTTGCAATTTATAGTTGATTTGTTTTCACCGTTGGGTGACACACTTGAGATTGTACTGTTATATTTTATCTAGGGGTTCTATTTAGTTGCAACCCGATGAGATGAGGGTATACCGTCTCATGCATCATATAGACACATGCTAGATATCACACCATGCATAGTTTCCATGCCATGTAGGTGCATTAGAAATCGCATGTTGTTGTGATAGTTGTTGTGTTAGAAAAGTCTGCTGTTGTGATAGCTGTTTGATAAATGCCTGCTTTGTGATAGGGTATTTTCGTGTTTGAGCTGGTTTATAGAATGAACGCCAAACTTTGGTCTTTGGGGAGTATGGGCCCCCATTGACCGGAATTTGGTGGATCATTAGCTGTTTGTTAGTTATAACACATATAAGATGTCAAACTTTGATTCGTGGGGAGTATGGGCCCTCACGGGTCGGAATTTGACACTTAGGTGTTGTTTTTCTGTATTTTCTGGGTTCCGGAGAAGTTTATGAGGCATACTGTCCGGAAACCCAGTATACACGCCGTGTAGTACTTTAAACACGCCGTGTATGGCCTTCTGTTCGGGAAGAAAAATAAACTTTTTGAGTACACGTCGTGTACCCTGAGTACACGCCGTGTAGTCTCTTCCTATGTCACAAACCGTGTTGGCGGCGACACGGGGAAGGGAAGAGCTTGGGGCGAACACGCCGTGTAGCTTTTGTACACGCCGTGTAGTGTTGACCCGGAGTCCGGCCGTGTAACTAACAACACGGGTCGGTGAACTCCTTTATAGAACACGCCGTGTCAATGATGAACACGCCATGTAGTGTGACCTGGGGACTCGGCCGTGTAACTAACAACACGGGTCGGTGTCACCTCTCCTTGAACACGCCGTGTACCTGTGGGACACGCCATGTAGTTTTGTCCGAGGACAAACCGTGTGGACTTAACCGTGTGGCTAGGGGAAACAGGGTGGTGTACACGCCGTATGCGGGTGTAACACGCCGTGTAGTTGCAAGCCGAGTAGTCGGCCGTGTCACAAACGACACGGGTAGTTGGAAAATAACACCATACACGCCGTGTAGATTATATACACGCCGTGTAGTTTTTGTTCAACGGGAGCCGTGTGGCTTAGCCGTGTAGAAGGACCCGGGCAGGGGAAGGGAAGTCAAGTACACGCCGTGTAGTCATTGTACACGCCGTGTAGTCTTGTTTTGCAAATCTTGAAATGCCATCTTCCTCTTGTTCCCTTTGTGGTTCCTTCGCTTTCGGTCTTTGATAAATCTTGAATCTAAGGCGTGCTTTTGACCTTGTAGTGTCATGCCGCCTAGACGACCGCGTGTTGTTCGTCAGGAGAGCGGCGACGACTATACTCCAGAGATGGTGGGCCATGGGCTACCAGTAGATCCTCCAGCAGAGCCAGATGCGGCGTCAGCTGCTATACCGGACACAGGCGCGGAGGCGCAGTTCCGTGAAGGCTTTATGCGGTTCATGCAGACCTTTCAGGGAGCACCGCAGGCTGCTACATCTATGGCCGAGCTGACACGTATCTTTCAGCAGCAGCATCCGCCTACGTTTTCGGGGGATGACGGACCACAGGCTGCAGAGTTTTGGCTGGGGTCGATGCAGACTGTTTTCGAGCATCTTGAGACGCCTCCAGGGCGGAGAGTCAAGCTCGCGACTTATATGCTGCGTGATTCCGCCAAGAGGTGGTGGGATGTTACCACCCAGTTTAGAGCATCACAGAGACATGGCGTGAGAAGATTTTCAGGCAGTCTTCTATGACTTCTTTTTCCCAGAGACGCTGAGGGCAGATAGAGCTCGAGAGTTCATGAATCTGCAGCAGGGCGCTATGTCGGTGATGGACTATTCTGCTCGTTTCATCGAGCTTCAGTGCTTCGCACCCGTTCTGGTGGGTGACGAGACGTTGAGAGCCAGACGTTTTGAGGATGGTCTTCGGTATGACATCCGAGCGCTGATGAATGTTTTCAGGTTGCCTTCAGTACATGCTATTGTGAACCAGACACTGATTACAGAGAAGAACCTGCGGGAAGCTAGTGGTGTGGGCTAGGGCGGTTCAGCACCAGTTACTGGTACTATTTCTACTGGCAAGAGGAAGAGACAGATGAACTTCTCCCAGGGTGACAGTACCAGCCAGGCAGCTTCTTCAGGTGGCCCGATCAGGTGCTACTAGTGTGGTAGAGAGGGGCACAAGAGACCACGGTGTCCACGTGATCCAATGGAGTGCTGAGCTTGCGGCAAGATGGGTCATCTGCAGCGCTTTTGCAGGGCGTTTCCACCAGTGGCTAGTGAGAGGGGTTCTGTGCAGACTCCACGGGCGGGAGCAGGACCAGTGGCTTCTTACCAGTCAGGGAACTGGAATACGTCAGGGCGTGCAGATAGAGATGGTGGTCGTGGCCGTGGTAGCCAGACACTAGGATCTCATAGGCAGTAAGGCGGGACAACTCAGGGTAGCCAGGCTGTGTCGCAGGGCCGCGGCATTGGGCAGGCATACGCAGTGCAACAGACCCAGCAGGAGCAGGATCCCGGACCATCTACAGTCAGAGGTACTATTCTAGTAGCTTCTGTCTTATCTTCAGTACTTTTCGATACGGGTGCTACACATAGTTTCATATCTGTACCCGTTGTGGAGAGGCTTGGGCTCGGTGTTTCTCTTTCTTCTGATATCATGACGCTAGACACTCCGTTGGGAACTAGAACGGCTGGTGTGCGTCAGTGCACGGAGTGCCCCTTGAGATTGGAGGGTGTCACTTTCTTTGGGACCTCTATGTCTTGGAAATGACGAGTTATGGTGTCATTCTCGGAATGGATTGGTTGGTTTCTTTTCGAGCCATTGTAGATTGCTATCATCGCAGGGTGAGTTTCACGTCACCAAAGGGCGGAGAGTTTCTGTACAAGGGCGAATGGGATGTTCAGGCGAGTTGAGCTGGACCAGTGCATCGTGGGCGAGGTGGAGTCACAGCCCAGATGGCTAGCTTATATCTGGATGATCAGGGGACTTGTCAGACGGATTTCCCTCTAGTGGTTGATCGTTTCATGGATGTCTTCCCGAACGATTTTTCAGATCTACCTCCGGAGCGAGAGGTGGATTTCTCTATTGAGCTCATGCCAGGAGCAGCACCGGTGTCCATCCCTCCTTATAGGATGGCCACACCTGAGTTGCAGGAGCTCAAGAGGCAGTTAGAGGAGTTACAGGCGAAGGGTTTTATCCGACCCAGTACTTCTCCGTGGGGTTCGCCGGTCCTTTTTGCGAAGAAGGCGGACGATACCCTCAATCTTTGCGTGGATTATCAGAAGCTGAACCAGTTGACGGTTAAGAACCGATATCCCTTGCCGAGGATTGATGATTTTTTTGATCAACTTCGTGGAGCACGAGTGTTCTCGAAGATTGACTTGAGATCAGGATATCATCAGCTGCGCGTTAGACCATCGGATATACCGCTTACAGTTTTTCGGAGCAGATATGGTCTGTACGAGTACTTAGTTATGCCGTTCGGACTCACGAACGCGTCAGCAGTTTTCATGGCTCTGATGAATCGTGTGTTCCATCCGTATCTTGATTCTTTTGTGGTTGTATTCGTGGACGACATCTTGGTGTACTCTCACACTCGACACAACCATGCCACCCATCTTGAGATTGTATTGAGTACACCGAGAGAGCATAAGCTATATGCTAAGCTCTCAAAGTGCCACTTTTGGATGAACCAGATTCACTTCCTGGGTCATATTATCTCAGAGGCAGGAGTTGCAGTAGACCCAGAGAAGGTGAGAGCAGTAGTTTCCTGGGAGCAACCTAAGAACGTGTTTGAGATACGGAGTTTCTTAGGGCTGGCTGGTTACTACAGACGCTTCATACAAGACTTCTCCCGCTTAGCAGCACCGTTGACGGGTCTGACTAAGAAGGGTGTGAAGTTCGTTTGGTCGGAAGCTTGCGAGACAGCCTTTCAGGACCTGAAAGGAAGGTTGACATTAGCACCGATCCTGATACTCCCAGAGCAGGGGAAGAGCTATACAGTTTACTGTGACGCATCAGGTATTGGGCTGAGAGCAATGTTGATGCAGGATGATCGAGTTGTTGCGTACGGGTCTCGACAGTTGAGGCCACATGAGAGGAATTACCCGACGCATGATCTCGAGTTGGCTGCAGTTGTACATGCGTTGCGCTGTTGGAGACATTATCTATTGAGAGAACGTTTTGTGGTTTTCACCGACCACAAAAGTCTCAAGTACATCTTTACTCAGCGTGACTTGAATCTGAGGCAGATGAGGTGGGTCGAGTACCTACAGTCCTTCGATTTTGAGTTTGCCTATACACCTGGTAAAGGTAATGCAGTAGCCGATGCACTGAGCAGGAAGACTCAGATACAGGCAGTGCAGGAGGCCAGTGGTGAGTGGCAGCTTATGACCTTGTTCTCTGAGATGCATCTGGAGGTGCACGATAGTCAGGGGCATACTTATCTTTCCTCGTTAGCTGTGATATCTACCCTCCTGGACAGAGTGAGGATGAGCCATCTATCTGATTCGGAAGGCCTAGTTCTACGGGAGTCGGTGACAAGTGAGAACCCTCCTCCCGCTTGGGCGATAGGCGATGATGAGGTTTTGCGTTTCCATGGACGAGTATGGGTTCGAGGGGATATACGTGAGGAGCTGATGCGGGAGTTTCATGCTTCAGCTTGGGCAGTTCATCCCGGGGTTACCAAGATGTACCGTGACTTGAGACGTCAGTACTGGTGGCCGGGTATGAAGAGAGAGATAACTGGTTTTGTTACGAGGTGTTCCACCTGTCAGCAGGTGAAGGCGGAGAATCAGAGACCAGCTGGACTGTTACAGCAGTTACCCATTCCGGAATGGAAATGGGATGATGTCGCGATGGATTTCGTGACTGGATTGCCGAGGTCACCTCGTGGCAATGACGTCGTGTGAGTTGTTGTGGACAGACTCACGAAGGTAGCTCACTTTTTGCCGATCAAGGAGACCTTCGGGGTTGACGAGCTCAGAAGGCTGTATATCCGAGAGATCGTACGTCTTCATGGGGTCCCTCGTTCTATCGTTTCGGATAGGGACGCCCGCTTTACGTCTCGTTTTTGACGGAGTTTTCAGAGGGCACTGGTTACATAGGTACTTCTGAGCACAGCATACCACCCTCAGACAGATGGCCAGTCAGAGCGGACGATACAGGTGCTAGAGGACATGCTGCGTGCATGCGTCCTAGACTTTGGGGGCTCTTGGGAGAAACATATACCCCTAGTCGAGTTTGCCTATAACAATAGTTTTCAGGCGACTATTGAGATGACACCATACGAGGCTTTATATGGTAGGCCATGCCGATCACCTTTGTGCTGGTCAGAGGCAGGTGGGGCAGCTTTACTGGGACCACGTCTCGTACATGAGACTTCTAAGCAGGTCCAGTTGATTCAGAAGCGGATGGCTACCGCGCAGTCTTGTCAGAAGTCTTATGCTGATCGCCGTAGACGACCTTTGAAGTTCGTTGTTGGGGATCAGGTTTTCTTGCGTGTTTCGCCGAGGCTGGGACACAAACGGATCAGGAGACAGGGCAAGCTTTCACCGAGGTATGTGGGGCCATTTGAGATTCTGGAGAGAGTCGGGCAGGTTGCCTATCAGTTGCAGTTACTGCAGCGGTACCGAGCCATGCACGACGTCTTCCATGTGTCTCAGTTGCGTCGCTATCATTCAGACCCGTCTCACGTATTTCAGCCCGAGGAGGTTGAGCTGGAAACAGATGCGTCCTTTAAGGAGCATCCGATTCGTATCGTTGAAAGGAGCACGAAGGTTCTCCGAGGCCGGTCAGTTCCTCTTGTGCGGGTGCTATGACAGCATGACCGAGTGCATGACGAAACCTGGGAGCGGGAGACCGATGTACGTGCTCAGTGGCCAGAGTTGTTCTGAGCTATATCTTCGCCACCCTTGGAAGGGCAATTCGGTGACGAATTGCTATAAGGGGGGAAGTTTGTAAGAACCCGGTTCTTATTTTTGAGGTACGAGCTTCTTCTTTTCTCTTTTCCTTAAGTGTTTTTGAGAAAATATGGAAAATGGGAAAAAATCCTAAATTTTGGAACTACGCGCCGTGTACTTTTCCACACGCCGTGTACTTTTGGCCGTGTGGAATGGGTACACGGGGCGTGTAGCCATGTCGGCGACGAAGGGTGTAGGAACCGACTACACGCCGTGTAGTGGTCCCTTACACGCCGTGTAGTCAGTCAGCAGACCAAAACAGTAAGGCGGTGGAGCAGCCGCCAGCTGGGCGACAGTACACGCCGTGTAGTCAGGAGTACATGCCGTGTACTCATGTCGACGGATGAAAAGTGACGGTGCCGCCAGAGGAACAGTTAAATGAAGGAAGTACACGCCGTGTACTTTGTTTTTTTCGCTTAAATGGGCAGTAGCCTCCCCTGTTCACAGGGAAGGCTTAAAACCGGACGAGAGGAGCGGAAGAGGGAGACCGAACCTTGGGAGATCCGCCGATCGAGCACCGGGAATCTGATCCCGCTTCTGTCGATCACGTTGGAACCGCGCGGGTAAGCCCTCTCTTCTCCTAGCGTGTTGCTTACCAATTCTTCCCCTAACGGGAGTTATTTGAGGTTAAGCGGCTTTTCTTCTTCGTCAGATCTACGTCGTAATTGGGAATTTCTGGAATCGACGTTCGTGTATAGCGCTCGTTGGCGTATAAGGTAGGTGGCTTGGTGTTTGTTTTTCCAACTGCCGTGTGTTTTGTGCGTTTTCGTGCCACGAACCCATGTTGGGGGTGTCGTGTGGCTGAGGCCTTAGCTATTTTAAATACCTAGATTTGAATAGGTGATTTAAATGTGATATTAAAATGCTGGTTGGGATCGTTGCTTGGATCCGGAACCACCCCGGGGGTGTGTTCCACTGTTTAGCCGTTTGGCCAGGATACCCGAGGGTATGCCTTTAAAGTAGTAATTGTAGAATTGCCTTGAGAGGAATTGCTTGTTTACTGCTTGTTTACATGTTAGGCATGACCCGGTTACCTGTTTAGCCTGAGGGCGTTGTTGTGATTAGCCTGTGGGCACTGTACTATTTAGCTTGAGGGCAGTAGTTATTTCGCCTGAGGGCAACCTTTCGTGCCTGAGGGCTTGACTTCTGTGCCTGAGGGCGACACTTCGTACGCTTGAGGGCAATTTCTGTTACGCCTGAGGGCTATACCTGCGGGTTGGATTCTGTATAGCCTGAGGGAAAACTTGAGGGCGTGGTTTACTATATTGGCCTGAGGGCAAAGTTCTGGTTGGCCCGAGGGCTTGGTGATGTTGAGCACAGAATGTTACTAAATTAAATGGTTAAATGAATAATTAAAATGACAATATAACTGGTTAAGTTAGTTACTTTTGAGTACTGCTTAGTTTATTGCATTTACTACTGCACACTGTTGTTGCATGTTTTTCACACAGTTGGGTCATGCTTTTCGACCCAAACAGATTATGTTTCTGCAGGTGTAGATAAGGGCAAGGACCCTTATACAGGTACTTGAATGCTGCTGAGGAGTAGGGGAGCATGGGACCGAGCTTAGGCTCGCAATGCTACCGGCTGTTTTGTTTCGTTTTGTTGTACTCTGCAGTTGTATTGTATTGATTGTGTAACATGTTCTGGCTGTTTTCATAGAATTGAGGCATGTTGCATCATTATTTATATACTGGTTGGTTATATCTACTGCAGTTATTTATTTCAGTTATGTATGGTTATTCGCTTCCGCTATTGTTATATGTTTTATTCTTTCCGCTGCGCTACACTTTGACAAATGAGGGCATAGTTTCCCCACTATCAGACCTGAGCCCTCGCTGCTAGTCGGCAGCCTCCGACGTTTGGGGAAATGCGCTTGAGGTCGCGTGCCGAACCGGGTTCGAGGCACCCGTTGAGTGGCACCCGGAACCGGGACGTTACAGTAGCTCCCCACCTTTAAGCTTTTCCTTCATGATCAAACACTCAGGATCATCAAGCTGACATTCCTTATCTCGACTCAGAAGCGTCGACTCTATCGTTAAGGAAGTAAGAGTGACCTGACCACTTTCCTCCTGCACCTCCAGGTGCATCTCTGCAAACAAAGCCATCACCTTCCACTCGGTGCTGGACTCCTGAACCGCCTGATTCTGAACCTTCCTGCTCAGAGCATTAGCAACACTGTTTCCCTTTCCTGGCGTGTACACGAACTCAAAGTCAAAAGACTGGAGATATTCAACCCATCTTCGCTGCCGAAGATTCAGATCCCGCTGTGAGAAGATGTACTTTAGGCTCTTATGGTCGGTAAACACGGTAAACCGTTCTCCCAACAGACAGTGCCTCCAGCACTTCAAGGCGTACACTACTGCAGCTAACTCAAGATCATGAGTGGGATAGTTCCGCTCATGGGGTCTCAACTGCCTTGACCCATAAGCCACAACCCGCTCATCCTGCATCAACACAGCCCCAAGTCCGAATCCGGACGCATCACAAAACACAATGTACTTCTTACCCGGCTCAGGTAAGATCAAGATAGGCGCTGTCGTCAACCGCTTCTTCAACTCTTGGAAGGCGTTCTCACAAGCCTCGGACCACTCTTGGAAGGCGTTCTCACAAGCCTCGGACCACTCGAACCTGATTCCTTTCTTGGTCAAGCCTGAGAGTGGTGCTGCCAAGCGAGAAAAATCCTGAATGAACCTTCGGTAATACCCGACCAAACCCATAAAACTCCGAACATCAGAAACACTCTTGGACTGTTCCCAAGATACAACTGCCTGCACTTTCTCTGGATCCACTGACACACCTGCCTCCGAGATGATGTGACCCAGAAAATGCACCTCATTTATCCAAAATTGACACTTTGATACCTTGGCGTATAGCCGATGCTCTCTTAGCGTACCCAAGACGATATCAAGATGTTGGACATGATCGTCATGAGTTTTCGAGTACACTAAGATATCGTCAACAAAGACAACCACAAACCGATCTAGATAGGGATGAAAGATTCGGTTCATCAAAGCCATAAACACCGCCGGTGCATTGGTCAAGCCGAAAGGCATTACCACAAACTCAAACAACCCGTACCGACTCCGGAAAGCTGTCAGCGGTACGTCAGAAGATCTCACTCTCAACTGGTGATAACCTGACCTCAGATCAATCTTAGAAAACACTGATGCACCCCTCAACTGATCGAACATGTCATCAATTCTAGGAAGAGGGTACCGATTCTTCACTGTCATCTGGTTCAACTTTCGATAGTCAACACACAGCCTCAACGACCCATCGGTCTTCTTTGCAAAAAGCACGGGAGATCCCCAAGGAAGGACGGATAAACCCCTTACGCTCCAACTCCTCAAGCTGAACCTTTAGTTCCTGGAGTTCTGCCGGTGCCATTCGGTATGGCGGAATAGAAACTGGCTCCGCTCCCGACAGCAACTCGATCGTGAACTCAACATCCCTCTCGGGGGGCAACCCCGAGAAATCCTCAGGAAACACGTCCTGAAACCGATCCATCACAGGAGGAAAATTAGATTGTTCCCCTCCCTCATCATCATCAAGCATGAGACATGCCACTTGAGCCGTGAGTCCACTCATCTGTTGACAAAACGCCCCCGCACGCCCTGCCCGAATATCCCATTCGCCACGGTGGACATAAACGTCACCCTCAAGCGACCTGAACGATACTCTGCGACGATAACAGTCTATATGCGCCCGATACAACACCAACCAATCCATTCTCAAGATTAGGTCAAAACCTGACATCTTGAGAACGAACAAGTCCCACAGAAAACGATACCCACCAACTTCCAAGGCACATCCCTTGCACTGCTTGATATCCTCAACCCGCACTCCCAACGGGGTGTCAATTGACATAACTCCACAAACCCTCTCCACAGGTAAACCCAACGCTACCACAAGTTGAGCAGAGATAAAAGAGTGTGTGACACCTGTGTCAAACAACGCACTAGCAAAAGTAGAAGCTACAAGGATCGTACCTCGAACAGTCGACGGTCCGGCTTTGCCATCACCAGGCGCAAACTGAACTGCCTGAAGTTGACCTGCCCCTCTACCCTGGGCTCCTGACTGAGTACCCTATGCTACACTGCCCTGCTGGCGTGAGCGATCTTGCCCTGGAGTCCCACGTCCGCCGCCCCTGCCAGTACGGCCCGTGGAGCTCCAACTGCCTGCCTGATACGGGGCAACTGATTCCCTTCTCGTATCCGGTACCTGCCTTCCACCATCATACTTGCCCACCTGCTGAGGTTTCCTGCAGAACTTCTGCACATGTCCCATCCTGCCGCACGAACGACACTCAACTGGAGGTCGAGGACACTGACCACGCATATGCCCCGGCCTACCGCACTGATAGAAGAACACCTGATTTCCACTCTGAGAGGCTGACCCTCTCTTCCAGCCACTTGGCACACTTCCGCCATGCTGTGAGCTCTCATGGCGTCGCTTCCGACCCTCGGTAGCTGCACTACTCGTCTGCCCCATTGGCACCACAAGCCCACTACCTGAAGCTCCCTTAAGGTTTCCTTCCGAGATCAATGCCTGATCTACTACCTCTGCGAACCTCTTCAAGCGGAAGATGTTTACTTGAGACCTGATCTCATGTCTCAGCCCATCCTGGAAACGCTTTGCTACCGGTGCCTTATCCCCTGCTAACACTGGGACAAAGCGTCTCAAATCAGTGAAGCGACTAGCATAGTCCATCACCGATAGCGATCCCTGAGTCAGACTCATAAACTCTGCAGCCCGCTCCTGCAAAGTCTCTGGATAAAAATGCTCTAGAAACTTTTCCTGAAAAACCTTCCACGACATTCCCTCAGCTTGCTCGATTTGAGCCTGAATGTCCCACCAACGCCTAGCCTGGCCCCGCAACATATAAGCGGCCAACTTCACTCGCTTTTCGACAGAGGTCTCTAGATGATCCAGTATCGTCTGGATAGACTCTAATCAGAACTCTGCTGCCTTTGGCCCACCCTCTCCGGTGAAGGTCGGAGGGTGCTATAGCTGGAACTCCCTGGTCAGCTCAAACATACTCGATGTAACCCGCCCTGGGTCCCGATCCATCATCTGCATAAGGCGAGTCAAGTTCTCCCGGAACTGGTCTTCTCTACCTTCATGGATCGCCACATTTTCTTGCTCCTCTACTGGAGGAGTGTTCTCAGCAACATCCTCCCGTTGCCCAACTGGTAACCGACGTCATGGTGGTTTTTCTCTACAATGCCAAGCACGGGATTTAGAACGCGTATCATAGAACTTTCACGACCTCAAAAAGCTCTTTACTAGCTATAACAACTCATTTTCATATGCTAATTTGACAACATCAGCACCTTAAATTCACCGCCCCGACCATCCCTACCGCTGGCCATGGTCCACCTGGGGTAAACAACCATGCACTACCACCAAACTCACACAACGTTTTACAAAACATTTTCCACTTCGTTTCAAACCCTTATGTTTCATTAAACATCCTTTACCCACTTGTTTTAATTCATTCTCATTATTTCTTGGTTTCATGAAATGCATGATGCACCCTACCTTCCTGCCTCACACACCCATCCCGTGCGTGTGCCTAACACGATGCATGCCACCTATCTCCCTAGGTGCCTACAATGATGTATGAATGCAAATCCTCGTGCCGTTAAGGCCACGAGCCAAATATCATAAAATGGTCACATCAAACCACATGTGCATCACCCAACGGTGAAATATCATCAACTGTAACAACACACAACCAAGAACAACATTTCCCACCCAGGGTGACTTGGGTTTTCCCTCGTACATGGGTTAACTACTCCCAAGCACGAGCTCATTACCAAGGCCCGACACATCTTAACCCTTGGCAACCTATCCCAAATAACAAGACCTCAGAGAAGGAGGAGAAAGACCTCCTCTGATACCACTTTGTAACGTCCCCGACCCGGAAGCCACTAAACCGGTGCTCCGAGCCGGGTGGTTACATGACCTTAAGCGCGCCTCCCCGTACGCCAAAGGCTGTCGACTAGCAGCGGGGGTTTATGGGGTCAAGTAGGGAGACTATACCCCCTTTTTATCAGAGTAAGCCACAACAGAAATAAACCAAATAGCGGAAACAATAACCAATAAACAAGGAACATGTATAACAACCATTTCCAACAATAAATATGTCATGTCATACTACAAGTGCAAAAGTGAACAAAAGCCCAAAATAAGGACAACGACCAAAATCCCCAAAATGGTCCCGGACTTGGAGTTCGGATCCTCCACCAAGTGCTACCCATGTCCACTCAACTATCTAGCATGGACCCTTGCCCTTCTCCTGACCTGCAAACATGAAGTCTGCTCGGGTACCCAATGGCGGCCCGAGCAGGGTGTGAGTACAACTCAGTAGGCCACCACCAACGGTGTCTACAAAATATCCAGTATAAACAGGTAGTGCATGCAAAAGGAATATGAATGATAATTGCCAAGTAATTATTTAAGGTGCCATTAACCGGTTCAGTGCCAAAGCCATTGCCACTTTCATTTCCATTCATTTCCATTCATTTCATACCAATTATCATCATTTACAATTTCGTCACCCTTCCATTGGTTAATCACATACCTTATGTTACATGGGTCTAAGGCCAACAATCACATGCAAGAGGGTGAACACATCGTTATCCTATCTCACTAGGACTAACCCCCTCACAACAACCCTATCCTCCCAGCAACCCTATCCTCACCTCGAAGCCTCAGTCCGGGTGGATGCAACCGTTAGGAGAATAGACCCTCAGTTTCCTTTCCTAACCCGTGCATTTAGGGTGGAGTTTAGAACCTCAGTCTTAGCTCAACCCGTGGGCGTAGATCCTCAAGTCATACCCCACTCTACGAAGCCATGTGCACATGCTTATATATATATAAGTAACCATCAACCATCCAAACCATTGCCCTTCGACAAACACTATTCACAACACCCCACATGGGAATCCACATCATGCCTTAACCCATTAACACATTACCATTTCACACCG
Organism: Viscum album; assembly: GCA_963277665.1. Taxonomy (NCBI): domain Eukaryota; kingdom Viridiplantae; phylum Streptophyta; class Magnoliopsida; order Santalales; family Viscaceae; genus Viscum; species Viscum album. Next base: position 123,994,729 of record OY728150.1, read on the forward strand.
TTTAACCATTCACCCAATTCCCATGTGTTATGCCTAACTCACTAAGCATTTAGCACTAGACCCATAACCTATCCATTATGGTCTTAAATCAGTTTACACATTAACCCATTTAACCCGTTCATCATTTCCATGATTCAACCATTCATGCCAACATGTTTATCAAGGGCTCTACAATTCACTACAACAAGGTCACTTATTTAATAACAATCCCTAAACCCGGAAGAAGCCGGCACATCCCATGGATGGCCCTAAATTAGGTCAAGTCCATCCCAACACATCCCACGAGGATCGTGAGGGTTCCCATTAGCCATTTTAAACATCATTATTACCAAACATGCCAAGGTTATTCAAAACATAACCAAGGGGAAACAAGAAACACAACTAAGCACACACAAATACCCAAATAACCATGGGATATAACTTGTAGACCACCTACCTCGAAACCGCGGTTGAACGCACTCTCAATCGAGTTCTTAGACCTCGATCTGACCAACCTTTGGAGCTTCAACCTAAAACTCACCCAAAAGATAGGGTTTTAGAGCTTCGGAACAAGAGGGAGAGAAGATACTAACCCTAAACAAAAAAGAGAAGCAAGGATGAGATTAGCCTTACCCGGAGCTTCGATCTGCAACCAACGACGCTCTAAACGGCCAAGAATCGAAGGAGAACCACCCTTGGGAAGCTTGGGTCGGCCAGGTTTGTCACTAGGGTTGAGAGGGGATGAATGGAGGAAAATCCCGAGTTGGGGTTTAAAAGCCCGGAGTGGCAAACTTGTAATTTTTCCCAACTTTAAGAGGCCGCACGGTTTAGCCGCACGGTTTGACAAACCGTGCGCAAACCGTGCGCATGCTACTGCCCGGAGGAGAAGGGTTACACGGTTTACCTGGGCTGGCCGCACGGTTTGCCCTGGCCATGCGCCCTGGCCTGTCTTGCCCAACTTTCCTTTCTTCCGTGCCCCGAGCCCCTGAAACACTCCCAAGGCCTCTCATACTTTCAGAAGACATCCCTTGAAACCCGGAACAAGGGATTCAACCAAAACATAATGAAAACATACCTTTCCAAAAACCGGGATCTTACATAGGTTGACTACTCCCTTGACGACTCAAGGCGCGGGTATTCCTTACTCTGCTCCGGTAGAGACGGGACTCCCCACGTCATGAGTACGGGTTCATTTTCCTCTGAGATGATTTTTCTATCTTTGGAGTCGGTACTCCCCTATTGGACTAGGGCGCGGGTCCTCCATACTTAACTCACACAGAGTCAGGTACTCCCCTACCGGATAGGGTGCGGGTCCTCTATGTTAGGAGTAGGTACTCCCCTGTCAACCCAGGGTGCGGGTCCTCCTTATGCAGTGCTACAGCAGAGTCGGTACTCCCCTTCCATGCTAGGGTGGGGGTCCTCTAGCCTGGGGTCGGTACTCCCCTGATGTACTAGGGCGCGGGTCCCCCACAGTGAACAAACTACAAGAGTTTTACTCCCCTACCGGGTAGGGTGCGGGTCCTCACATATGGAGTAGTACTCCCCCGTCTCTGAGTAGCGATGGGGAGCGAGTCCTTAAGGGGAGTTGGAGCTCCCTCGACTGCAGGACACAATTACGAGGAGCGGGCCCCTCCACTTGATGTAATCGATACCCAGGGTAGAAGTTAGTACTCCCTCGACAGACTGAGGTGCGGACCACTTCTTACTGGAGCGACTGAGATATTGTGGGTTAGACTGGAGCAGTGCTCCCCCAACTGAATGCAATGTCGAGGAGTGGGCCTCTTCACTTGGTTTCCCTTGGTCTTGCCTCGGGCGCAAGACTGTGACTGCGAGACCTCTAGTGCCGGGCACTAGAGGCAGTTCTAGCAGAAAGTTCCCGATTGAGCACGTCCTTTCGGAAGTTCCTTCAGGAATGGTTGAGTTGTATCTGATGGAGTACATCTCTCAGACGGGTGCCATCAGGGATGGCCAATTCATGGAGCGTGTACTCTTGATCCTTGAGTTACGCTTCGAGCCTTCTTTGGAAATCCTGGAAATGACTTGAGGTCGGGGCCTTATGTTTCTTTGTGGCTGAGACAAGTATATGTGGATGACCTAGGTATATGCAATGGCATATACCCGAGTAGAGTTGACTATGCATAATCTTTGTGTTTTACTTCGTGGTTGTTTTGTGGTATTTTTTCTTTGTGGATTTCTGAGAGACCATCGAGGGTCTCAGGGTCCCCTACTGAGTACTGAGTTACTCACCCCTGTACGGGTTTCGCCCGCACGTGTTGTGTCTGGTGCAGAAGTTTGACATTTCGATAGGGGCGCTCAGGAAGACGGGACCGACGGACGTTACGACGGTGGACTTGGTGACCTAGGACCAGGAGGAGTCCAGTAGGACCTGGCAGACAAGACATACTACTTCGACTTCCAGTAGCTTCACTACTCCAGCGATCTGGTGGGATCTTCCGCAGACGGTCGTCGGTGCTCCCTTTGTGCCTTGCTGTTTTCAGTTCTTTTGTTGGGCTTGTATACTAGCCCGGTTACACCACTCAGTGCTTTATTTGCTATTGTACTTTGGTTTCCGATTACTTAGTGTTCACCTTTCAGCTTTGTGGTTTTTGTTTGTGAGTGCATGTGTGTGCATGTATCCAGGAAAATGCCTCCCACTTGCAGGTTGACACCTTCGGCGCTAGTTGCCAACCCCTGGCCTTCGGGTGGTGGACTTGGGGTATGTCACGGCACGGGCCCCGGGAACGGGTTGTGACAAAGTGGTATCAAAGGTGGTCGGTTCTACCTCAATGACCAAGGGTCTGTTGTTTTTGTTGTGAGCAACAATGTTAAGTGTTTCGAGTTCGGCTTTCAGGTCAGGGACTCCAGTGTTGGTGCGACGATCGACGTATCCGTACACTAGGACTCTGGACACACCTGTTACCCGACTCGGTACATGGAAACACTGGTTGTAGGGAAAAAAAGGGAATATGTATCTTGTATTGATAGTTGTGATTTTCATATTCCTTCTTGAGTCAGCTCTCCAAATATAACCTTCTAACCGTGGTACATCTTGATCTATCTCAGGATGCCTCCACGTGGACGACCGACCAGGATTTCGATACGAGGTCATGAGGACACCCCGCCTAGCGACGGGGCGTCCGTTCAGAGACTAGTGATTGAGATGGCCCCACCGAGTGGTGCACCAGTGTTACCACCACCCGATGGTCAATATCTACTGCCGGTGGCTCCGACAGAGGATGTTCGTAGGCTCAATGCCCTACATGAGTTCCAGAGGCAGAGACCTCCCAGGTTCCGTGGCGAAACAGATCCTCAGGTAGCTGAGGATTGACTTGAGGCTGTTACGCGTGTTTTCCGCCTAGTGAGGACACCGCCCGACCAGACGGTAGTCCTGGCTGCAAACCTTCTTCAGGGCTCAGCGGGAAGATGGTGGAGTCTGACGATTCAGACTCACGACGAGGCGACCCTCACTTGGACAGACTTTGAGCGCCTCTTCAGAGAGGAGTTCTTTTCGACGACTTTGCGCTCTGTACGCATACAGGAGCTGCTACACCTTTGGCAGGGTAGCATGACAGTAGCAGAGTACTCAGCGAAATTCACAGATCTTTCTCGCTACTCCGCAGATATGGTGCGGGACCCTTACTTCAGGGCTCAGACCTCCGAGCGAGATGAGTTTAGGGACATTCGAGCCGACACTATTTCCTCTGTGCATTCCTACTCATGTTAGGATGCTAAAGAGAACATTTGTGGTTGAATGTTCATTGGTTGAGCAGATACACCCAATGAATGTTAGCAGTGGGAAAACAAGAAACTGATGCCAGTCTCAGAGACTTGGGTGTGTAAAATGTTTCATGAAGAGGAAGTGATAGGGACAGATGAATCTGCAGGGCAATAGACGTGGAAGATGAGTTAAGAGAGCAGCATGAGGTGATATACGTTTCAACGTGTTACAATCACCACCCCAATGTGGTCCCCGCCAGGCTCAGGGAGATGGAGGACGCGGGCAAGGACAGTTGCACGCAGTCGTGGCTCATGACCAAGAAACTTCAGGAGAAGTTCGTGGTACGACCTGTGTCTTTTCTTTTGCTACCTTCCTAAATAGACACAGGTGTTGGCTGTTTTTTTTCCGCGAGTACTATTCGAGACTTTGAGGTTCCGGTTGGACCGTGGACTTGACCCTCACGCTTAGAGACTCCTGATGGAGGAGACCCGCTGATAGTGTGACCTGACTCTTGGAGGCGAGAGTTGCGGTTGAGATCTCTTAGTCGTGGCGTCGAGACCTTACGACGTCAATCTGGGTATGGACTACTACCGTTCATGCTCAGAAAGACGATATTAGGCAAGCAATGCGGTATATCCGCATGGTGGATAAGGGCTTTTCTTTGCAAAAAAAATGGGGGGGGGGAAGCCCAGGCGGCACGGTCTGGACTCTCGTAAAGAGTCTCGCTTGAGTCGTTCTGTGGTGGCAGAGTTAGACCATAAGATGTTTTCGCAGTGCAGAATGGTTCCTAGCCATCCATACTCAATGGAGATGCCACAAGTGGGAGTGGCCGTGTCTTGTTTCGGCTTATGGTGAGGCCGTTGGAGGTTCTAGGCAGTGGGCCGCTAGACCCCACGATTGCAGATGTATCGTGATGCGTAGTGTTTTCCCCACTTGTCGCAGCTAAAGAAACATGTGCCTGTTGCGGCACGATGTTGACCTAGCAAGAGTTGGACATAAGAGTGGTTGATCTCGGTTTTCCCTCGTGGTGCGTGCTTGGAAGCAGCGCATGGACCTTTGTTGGACCCAGTTTCTTCCTGAGTTTGAGCCTTGCCTTTTCAGGGACGAAAAGTTTAAAGGTGGGAAGAATATAACGTCTCAGAATTTTCGTGTGATTTTTATTTATTTATATGGAATTATTTCGAGATCGTGAAATTTGACGGTACATGATTCCAATGCCTGGAGTGCCCGAAATGATCCGTTGAAAAAATGTTAAGCTTTAAATAATGCACGTGAGCAGTTTTCCTAAAAAAGTGGAATAACTCTTAAATGGGTGTCCAGATCAGAAATCTGAGGGCACCGTTGCGTTCAGGATGACGGGTTTACTCTAGGCGCGACTTAAATTTAGTCGGCGTATGCCCCCAGTGAAAAACTCAAAAATGACATAACTGTAAATAAAATTATTAAATAAAATTATTTTATTTTTCAAATGCTTATAACTCACAAACGGTGACTCGGATTAAAAATTCGAGACCACCGTTGAACTCGTGAGTGTATGCTTTCCTTAGGCAGATACTAACATTGGTTGGCGCAGGCTGCCAGTGTAAGTTAGTTTTTGGTCGTAAATAAAATAATTAAGTAACAATTATTTTATTGTAAAATCCTTAACTTCTAAACGACAATTCAGATTGAAAATTTGAGAGTACTGTTGAGCTTGTGAGGTCGTGTTCCCCTTAGGCGAAGCCTAATCTCGACAAGCCCGGGTCGAGGGTGACTGTTAATAATTTTTGAACTTTTTTTAAGGTACGTTCAGTAAATGTGCGGGCGGCGAATTCTATCTTTTGAACCGGTGTTCGGATTAAAAATCCGAGGGCACCGTTGAATCCGCAGCACCGAGATTCGCTTAAGAGAAGCTTAATTTCGACCGGCAAGGGTCAGACGAAAAAGTTAATTTTTGGACTTTACAAAAAAATAATAAAATAACTTTTGGTTATTTTATTTTTTCTTTGTGCAATCGTTGGACAAACGGTGGTTGGACCGCAATGCAACGTCAAACCATTTAATGGCTTGACTCATGATTTCTGTAACCACACTGTTGGGAGATTTAAATGAGCGTGTAACCACATCGTTGAGATAATTAAAGAGGTTCATTAATTATACTCATTAATGAACCTCATTAATTGTGCGGTGTGGTGATCCTCTCCTCCCCTCTATTTAAACGAAGCTCAGGAATGGGTTTTCGGCACGCAAGAGGGGAACGTCTGACGAAGTGCAGTGACGACTTCCACTAACCTAGAACGAAGCTTCGAGCGACGAACGTTGGAGAAATCGATGGGCGACGACAAGTGCCGACGAACACTTTCGGTCGTGGACACTTCTTCCTCATCCGCAACGCCTTCCAACGATTACAAGGTAGGGGTTATATGTTTGATTCCTCCCCTTTTTACCCCGTTCTTGAATATTATGAAGAACACGGATCAACCGTCCAACGGGTTGACCCTCGTTTCGCTCTTTAACGCGGGGGGATAATGTGGGGTTTCATTATTAGAGTTTTTATAATCTAATAATCTTTCCCATGTTATAATGCTAACTCGGAGGGCGCGGGCTGAACGAATAAGGCCCGGACCCTCCGCCGAACCCGTTATGGTTACGTTCTACGTGGGCGACCAGATAAAGCGGCGGCGTGATAGCGACACGCGGTGGGACTGACGACCGAGGGAGGCGGCGATCGACACCCGTCGGCCGCAAAGGAACGACGACACTCGAAGGCGCCGCGACGGACAAGGGGCGGCCGACCAACGTCGGCCGTGCTGAAGCGGGGCGGCGCGCTGCGGCGGGGCGGCGCGCTGGAAGGCTGCGGCATCGAGCTGCGGTGGAGGGTGGACCCGCGCCTGCGGGTACGTAGCGAGTAGGTCCACACGAACCGACTGTAACGCCCCGACCCCAGTTACCCAGAGTCGGTGCTTTATTACATAACATTGACATGATACAAGGAATCGTGTCCCGAAAGACCGATCAATTTAGTATTATTGGAAACAAGATACATACATAAGTTCAACATTACAACTTGAAAATAAATACAACACTAATTTATTCCATGAGAAACATCCAAACCTCCTAGATTATGCTTGCAAGTCACTCATAACTAACTTCTTTATATCTTGGGAAAATGAAACATAAGAAAGGGGTGAGCTCAAACGCTCAGTAAGGGTAAGCAATACAGCGGAAGATAACATAAACATTAGGCATGACGAATAATGCAAAACACATGCCTTTACAAATAATAAACATGAACACTTTATGACAGGAATATGAGTTGAGTAAATAATGCCATAATAAAACAGTCATGAGTATTCTATTAGTCGAATAACTACATGAACCATCATTATTATTTTCATAACAAGGGAATGTATAATGCCAGACATTCTGAAACATTTTGTCAAGGCCTCGGCCAAGACGTCTAAAAATGATTAAGGCCTCGGCCAAAACCATATATCAAATTGGGAAAGGCCTCGACCAATTTCACGTCTAATTGTCTCATGAGATCTCTCGAGGAGCTATAGCGGGCTCCACCCGTCACATACTAAGTCCAATACATTTCTCATATGAAAAGGTTGAAACATAACAGAAACATTCGTATTAAAACTAGGATACGAAATGTCAATACTTTAACCATAAACCATGAATGATATAAAAATAACACATCCACAGTCAAACATATCACCAAACCGTCAATACAATATGAAAGATTTGTATCATAATAAATCAACTTCAAACAAGTTTAAAATCCATCAAAGGATGTTGACATAGATGAAATGAAAACTATTTGAAAGAAATACCTCTTTCTATTTTGAAACCATTTAAGAGTCACATAATTATAAAAGAAAACATTCTTATAAGCTTATAAGGGAAGCTTTGAGGATGTTATAACGGCGGAAAATAGCCGCACCCGCCGTATAAGTTAAAAAAAACTTTCTTACCTTAATTTTGTCGAAAATGTCATAAAGTACCTTGTTTGGAAAACGTCGGAAAGATTCCTTTCAAAACATATAAGGTCAAATAAGGGTATAAATGACTTTTAACCCATAGTCTAGTAAATAGTAAAAATGTTTTGAAATACATTTTTAAGAAAACATGGATGTGGATGATAAAGAGCTCCCAGTAGATACTTACGTAAAAACAACCTCGGATATAAAGAGATTGTGAAATTAACTCTTACCTTGTACTTTTCCTTAGTCGATGGTATGTTAACCTCCTGTATAATAGTTAAAACATTTTTATTAAATTATACAAGAACTATATACATAAATATGATATCATATATGATCCTCTAATATTGCTTTGTTAATAATATTTCAGTAGTATCATCGTTTCGGGTGTTAACTGATTCATTTTTCTTTATATGCATGGTTACGTAAGCAATGTGTGTTATGAATAGGATGTATTTGATTCATATACAGAATGATGTTATGTTCATAAACATTATTTTTAATCATAAAATGAAAATTATTCTTGAATGATTACGATGAGGAAATGAATCTCATCGCGTTTGTGGAGACGTAATCCGTACTTACGCACGAGCGACAATATCATTATATTGATGGTGAAATCGTATGTAATTGGATTGTATATCATATATACTGAATCAATAACATGTTATATTTATTATTTACATCAGTTATACTCATTATTATACCCATCCAAATAATGAAGTGTTTGAATAACAAACTACATCACAACGTGGAGACGGTAAGCCGTACGTACGTACGTATGATGACTTTGTCATTCATATGATGAATAGAATAATGAATATGGTTGTACCATTTTTATAATAACATCACAGTATATAGAAGATACTGAAGTTATTATTTTAGAATGAAAACAACAAAGAAAGAGGAAGTGGAAGAAGAAAAGAAGTTGAAAGATGTGATGAAATATTTACCTCTTCTTTGGGTTATTCTTTTTGATTTGACCAAAAGGACTCCTTAGGTTGACTTTATGACCAAAGGAAGACCTCTAGGATGAAGGGAAGAAAGTTGGGAGGATATTCGGGCAGGGGTTGGCCGAGCCAAATGGTTTTGGAGGTGTGAAATTAAGAGAAGGGGAAGTGCCCTTTTATAAGAGAGGTGAGAGTCACTTTAGGAAAAGCTTGAAATATTATTTTATAATAAAATCATTTTCGGTTTCTAATTGCTCTAAAATGATTTATTTAGAGGCTAAGGTGGGGATAGGTCGAAAACCTCTCAACCAATAGGTTTTAAACAAGTTTAGGTCACCATATTAACCTTATCTTTTAGATTTAACTCTTAGTTAAATAGCGTGACATTTACCAAGTCTCTTTGTATTTTTATATTATATGGTTAATAAATTTACTATAAACTGCTAAGCGAACCCCAAGTGGTTCATTATTAATATATATAACCTTATCTAAGTCTTTTGGCCGAACCTTAGATTTTTATGAATATTATATCAATTTATAATATAGTATTTGTTTTAAAAACTCAATTATGTCAATTTTGACACTATTTAGTATTTGTTTTTTTTGAAATCCATTAAAACTTTATCACTTCGAATAAAATTTATTTAACCAACCCTAACATGTCATATTAACCAAGAAAATTAGTGGAATTCATCAGAAGTCTCAATTTACATTTATTTGGATATTTATAATATCAATTATTTTAATATTTCATTAATAAGGTAATTACTGTATCATCATTGTGTCATAAATAAATTAAACTATTTAATATCTAAAAATTATAAATAAAATACCATTATGTAGGAAATCTTTTTAGCTTTTTAAAGAATATTTATAGTCGAATTTATATTGTGTGTAACCCTATATTAAAAATGGTTTAGTTATTAAATTTTGAATTTAACTCTTTTAACTCTTCTTTAAATAAAATAATAATAAATGTCATAATCTAATCCAAGTGGACCGAAAGGGATCATATTTTATTCCTAAGGTTGTTTTTCGTCGAATTACACTTATCCAATAGAATTAGGACATGTGTTAGGGTAATTATGATATCATTTTTACCCTTAATTACCCTATTTACTTTTAACCGTAGTAAATAAAAATCAGAAGTTACTATTCACCAAAAATTATTTTCATCTTATTGAACCACATTTTACTTACTGAGATTAACCGTGTCTCTCGGATTTTTGAAATTCAACTCACAGAAGCGGTAAAATTAAGTTTTATGAAAATATGCAAATGCTCATAGGAGGTGGGTAAAAGACGGTAAAAAGTTCAATAAAATTTTTATATATCTAAACTTATTATAAAATGACTCCAATGAATTACATTGAACTTATATAGGTATTATGTATCTATTTTGACATAAAATAAATTTAAATAAAATAAATAATTATTTAAATAAAAAGTTGGTTTTAACCAATAACGCAGTGTTTTTCAATATTCATCAAAAATTGAAAGTTTTTAGAAAAATACAAAAAGTCCACCCTAAGCTAATTTCGATATTCCGAATTTAAAAATGAAGTCCATTTTGAAAAACAAAATTTATAAAATTTCAAAAAGTGGGTATTACTACTAATAACGGCTAGTTTTATTGCTCGCGGTGTGTTAGAATCTCGAAGTTGCGTACAATGCAAGTTATTGCATTATTCAAAGGGAAACGTACCGTGGAAGCTTGAGGTGTTACATTCTTCCTTTCTTCAAATAATTTCGTTCTTGAAATTTCTAGAATACTACTGCAAAAAAAAGATTCGGGTGGTTCTTCATCATAAGTTCCTCTGGTTCCCACGTTGCCTCTTCTATCTTATGGTTTCTCCATAGAACTTTTAACAGACAAGTTGTTCGGTTTCTCAACACTTGTTCTCTAGTATCAAGAATCTTGACAGACTCTTCACAATAAGACAAATCAGGTTCCAGTTCAATTTCCTCATAGGTGAGTACATGCGTTGGGTCATGCATGTATTTTCTCAACAGTGATACGTGGAACACATCTTGAACTTTGGAGAGACTTGGTGGCATTGCCAAACGGTAAGCTACAACCCCAATTCGTTCTAGAATTTCGAAAGGTCCGATGTACCTGTGACTTAATTTACCCTTCTTACCGAATCGTATAACTCCCTTTCATGGAGATACCTTCAAAAAAACATGATCTCCTACCTGAAATTCCAAATCCTTCGGTTGTCGGCATAGCTCTTCTGCGTACTTTGAGCTGCTTTGATGTGGGTTTGGATAATCTTCACTTTTTCCATTGTTTCCTTAACAAGTTCTGAGCCTACGAGTTTTCTTTCACTAACATCATCCCAACAAGTTGGTGTGCGACATCTCTTTCCATATAACGCTTCATATGGTGCCATCTGAATACTTGAATGGAAGCTATTGTTATAGGAAAATTCTACTAGAGGTAAATATTGATCCCACATACCTTGAAAGTCAAGTGAGCAAGATCTCAACATGTCTTCTAAGGTTTGAATAGTCCGTTTCTGGATTGTCCATCAGTTTGAGGGTGGTAGGCAGTGCTCAAACGAAGTTCAGTATCCAGGGCTTTCTGAAGACTTTTCCATAATCTTGATGTAAAACGGGGATCACGATCAGAAACAATCGATAGGGGTACTCCATGAAGTTTTACAACTTCATTAATATACAGTCTTGCTAAACGTTCAAGTGGTAAATCTTCTCTTATAGCAAGAAAATGTGCTGACTTGGTAAGACGATCAACAATGACCCATATTGCATCATTCCTTCTAGGAGTCTTTGGTAGCCCCATGACAAAGTCCATCGTAATATCATCCCATTTCCACTCAGGTATGAGAAGAGGTTGCATGACTCCTCTAGGATGTTGTCTTCCAGCTTTCATTTGTTGGCAAACCATACATCTTGACACAAAATCAACATTCTCTCTTTTCATGTTGTCCCACAAAAAATGTTCCTTCAAATCTCTATACATCTTGGTGCTTCCAGGGTGTATAGAGAAATTGGAGCTATGAGCATCATCCAACAATTCCTTTTTTAGATCAGGTATATCGGGAACACAAAGTCTCTTCCCAAATTTCAAAATTCCATCTTCATATACGAAGTCACTCAATCTCCCATCATTTACAGCTTTAATCTTCTTTTGAAACTCCTCATCATTAGTCTGAGAACTCTTTATCCTTTCTAGTAAAGATGGTTTAACAACCATTTGAATAAGTATTGATGTTTCACTTTCCATGGTTATTCACATATCCATCTTTACTAGATCCATGAAAATATGATCCCTTTCAACTCTCATCTTGTTCAAAACTCCATGGTCCTCCTTTCTACTCAAAGCATCTGCCACCTTATTTACCTTCCCCGGGTGGTAGTGTATAGTGCAATCATAATCCTTGAGTAGTTCAAGCCACCGTCTTTGCCTCATGTTGAGTTCTTTCTGTGAGAAAATATACTTCAAACTCTTCTGATCAATATAAATCTCACATTTTTCACCATAGAGATAGTGTCTCCATATCTTCAGAGCGAAGATTACAGCTGCTAACTCAAGATCATGAGTGTGATAGTTTTGCTCATGAATTTTTAGCTGTCGTGATGCATAGACAATAACTCTATCATTTTGCATAAGGACAAAACTAAGTCCTTTCTTTGAAGCATCACTATAAATAACAAACCCATCGTTCCCTGATGGTAGAGTCAAGATAGGAGCATTAACTAATCTTCTCTTCAGTTCTTCAAAACATTCTTCACACTCTTTTGTCCAAACAAATTTAACCCCTTTACGTGTGCGCTTGGTTAATGGGTTAGCCAACCGGGCAAAATTCTGGACGAAACGTCGATAATAACCTGCTAAACCAATAAAACTGCGTACCTCAGTTATACTCGTCGGTGCTGGCCATTCTTAGATTGCCTTGGTCTTTGAAGGATCAACAGAGATTCCATCCTTAGAGACAATATGGCCAAGAAAAGAAATCTCCTGAAGCCAAAATTCACACTTGCTAAACTTCCCATATAATTCATTTCTTCTAAGAGTTTTCAGAATAATGCGCAAGTGATTTTCATGATATTCGTATCTTTTGGAGTATACCAAGATATCATCAATAAATACCACTACAAATTCATCAAGATATTCATTGAAAACTCTATTCATTAGATCCATGAAGACAAAAGGTGCATTAGTCAATCCAAAAGGCATTACTGTAAACTCGTATTGCCCGTACCTGGTTCGAAATGCTGTTTTCAGAATGTCTTCCTTCTTCACACACAGCTGATGATATCCAGATCGAAGGTAAATCTTTGAAAAATATTGAGCTCCATGATTTTGGTTGAATAAATCATCAATGCGAGGTAGGAAATACTTGTTCTTTATTGTTATAGCATTGATCTTCCTGTAGTCAATGCACAACCTCATAGATCCGTCTTTCTTCTTAACAAAAAGGACAGGGGCTCCCCATGGAGAAACACTAGGGCGAATAAATCCCTTATTACTCAATTCCTCTAGTTGTTTCTTTAGTTCCACTAATTCCACAGTGATTATTCTATAAGGGGTATTCGATATGGGCCTTGAACCAGGAATTAAATCAATGAAAAACTCAATTTCTCGTTTTGGAGGATGTCCAGGTAAATCCTCTGGAAACACATCAACATATTCTTGCACAATAGGTACGTCCTCTATTCGAACATTCTTTTCCTCACTCATAATTATTTCATTCTCATCCTCCCCAATAATTAAATTTAGTAGAGCTACTGGGGGTGGATCTAGATAAGAATCAGATGGTGACGTTTCTGCTCTAAAGATAAGGTACTCCTTATCATCATCGAGAATTGTAACCTCCTTACAATAAATTTTCACATCATGGTCCGAAAGCCAATCCATACTAAGGATTATATCAAATTCAATCACGGGTATGACGATTAGATCAACAGATAAATATCGTTTATATGCCTTAATGGGGACTGATTCACAAAACTTTGTTGCAATGATACTTCCCTTAAGAGTTTTGACTTACAAATTCCTTGTTAAATCAAATTGGAAATATCTAATTTTCTTAGCAAAGTGGGAAGATATGAAACAACGCGATGATCCAGAATCAAATAAAGCATTGGCTAAACTTGAGGAAACCATTAAATTACCTGCCACCACGTCTTTCGGAGCTTCAACCTCAGCAGTAGTGATCGCATAAGCTTGACTTTGATCCCTTGACTTTTTTCTGAGGTAAGTTTCCCTGACGCTTAGGGAATTCATTTGCATAATGTCCCATCTCCCTGCAATTGTAGCATTGAACATTGGTAGCTTCTTTCTTCCCCTTACAATCACTAGCAAGATGGCCTTTCTGTCCACAGTTGTAACATACTCCTTTTTCTTTTAGACAGGCACCAGGGTGCTTCCTTCCACAATTATCACAGGGTGGAAATTCAACTATTCTCTTCTTTCCTGTTTCCTTATTTTCTTTCCCAGAGTGTTCAACCGATCTCTTCTTCTCTTGTTTTGCTTTAAAGTCGTAAGATTTAGAGAATTCCTTTTCTGTTTTGATAGCACATGAGACAATATCTTCATACGATGAGAAGGATTGCGGGACTAATGCTCGACGAAGAAATGGTTTTAACCCATCAAAGAAACGATCATTCTTACTTCTTGGGTTACGTATATAATCTGCAACATACCTTGCTAACCTTGTAAAGTTAGCTTCATACTTTGCGACATTCTCATCCTCCTTTTGTCTCAGACTCAGAAATTGTCTTTCCATATCCGCTCGATGGTCACGAGGAAAGTATTTTTCTATGAAAAGCTCTTTAAACTCCCTTCATTCCATACTTGATACTTTTTCATTCTCCTTTGTGTTTTAAATTAATGACCACCATTGATCTGCATCTCCGGTGAGGCGATAAAATGCCATGACAACGTTTTCCCTTTTGCTACTCCCAAACATGAAATATTTTCTCTAAGTAACTTATCCATTGTTCAGCTACAAATGGATTTGTAGACCCATTGAATGTTGTTGGTTGTTGCTTCATGAAACGATCTAACATTGATCCTCCACGTTGTGGATCAGGGTGCTCCATACGGGTAAGGTTATTATTCATAACCTGTGTGAGTTGTCTCAGTATGGTGATAAGCTGGTCAGCACCAGTTGCATCACCAGCTTCGCTATAATTATCTTGAGCAGGAGGGCAATCCCTACATGGATTACGTGCGTTGATACGGTTTCCATTCCTTCCATTATGCGCCATTTCTAAACAGTGACATACAGTAGATTAGTTTATGAACCGCAATACATAATTCTGAACTCGTAAAACACTTAACATAAATTGAACAGTTTATGGATATGATCCATAATCATAAAAATGTTTTTTTGAGGAGGTATATACACATAAATCCTTCATAATGGTTTATAAGGAAAATGAGAATTATCTTATCCCCCGGGAGTGCCTAACCTAGAGTGCAGCAAGGTCTGTTGTCGTGCACCAGTTCCCGTTCGAGTCTAGCTTAAAACGGTGTTTTCAGGTTTTATCCCTAGGTACATCTGTGCCAGAGCCGCCTCTATCTGCTCGTATCCAGACATGGATGTATTGCTTGAAGAATTCACAATATCTCTACAGTAACAAAATTCTAGGAAGTTCTTCTATACTAATATTCAAAGTCTATCTTAGGGTAATGTTCTCTAATCAGAGATTTTCTAAATCTAGTTTTCAAGGTTTGTACTAAACTTCTTCTGATACCAACTGTAATGCCCCGACCCCAGTTACCCAGAGTCGGTGCTTTATTACATAACATTGACATGATACAATGAATCATGTCCCGAAAGGCCGATCAGTTTAGTATTATTGGAAACAAGATACATACATAAGTTCAACATTATAACTTGAAAAGAAATACAACACTAATTTATTCCATTAGAAACATCCAAGCCTCCTAGATTATGCCTGTAAGTCACTCATAACTAACTTCTTCATATCCTGGGAAAATGAAACATAAGAAAGGGGTGAGCTCAAACGCTCAGTAAGGGTAAGCAATACAACATAAGATAACATAAACATTAGGCATGACGAATAATTCAAAACACATGCCTTTACAAATAATAAACATGAACACTTTATGACAGAAATATGAGCTGAGTAAATAATGCCATAATAAAACAGTCATGAGTATTCTACTAGTCTAATAACCACATGAACCTTCATTATTATTTTCATAATGAGGGAATGTATAATGCCGGACATTCTGAAACATTTTGTCAAGACCTCGGCCAAGACGTCTAAAAATGATTAAGGCTTCGGCCAAAACCATATATCAAATTGGGAAATGCCTCAACCAATTCCACGTCTAATTGTCTCATGAGACCTACCGATGCACCGAGGAGTTATAGCGGGCTCCACCCGTCACATACTAAGTCCAATACATTCCTCATATGAAAAGGTTGAAACACAACATAAACATTCGTATTAAAACCAGCATACGAAATGTCAATATTTTAACCATAAACCATGAATAGTATAAAAATAACACATGCACAGTCAAACATATCACAAAACTTTCAATACAATATGAAAGATTTGTATCATAATAAATCAACTTCAAACAAGTTTAAAATCCATCAAAGGATGTTGACATAGATGAAATGAAAACTATTTGAAAGAAATATCTCTTTCTATTTTGAAACCATTTAAGAGTCACATAATTATAAAAGAAAACATTTATTTTGAAAATATTCTTATAAGCTTGTAAGGGAAGCTTCGATGATGATATAACGGTGGAAACCCGCCGTATAAGTTAAAAAAAACATTCTTATCTTAATTTTGTCGAAAATGTCATAAAGTACCTTGTTTGGAAAACGACGGAACGATTAATTTCAAAACATATATGGTCAAATACGGGTATAAATGACTTTAATCCATAGTCTAGTAAATAGTAAAAATGTTTTGAAATACATTTTTAAGAAAACATGGATGTGGATGATAAAGAGGTCCCAGTAGATACTTACGTAAAAACAATCTCGGATAATAAAGAGATTGTGAAATTAACCCTTACCTTATACTTTTCCTTAGTCGATGGTATGTTAACATCCTGTATAATAGTTAAAACATTGTTATTAAATTATACAAGAACTATATACATAAATATGATATCATATATGATCCTCTAATATTGATTTGTTAATAATATTTCAGTAGTATCATCGTTTCGGGTGTTAACTGATTCATTTTCCTTTATATGCTTGATTACGTAAGCCTTGTTTGTTATGGATATGATGTATTTGATTCATATACAGAATGATATTATGTTCAAAAACATTATTTTTAATCATAAAATGAAAATTATTCTTGAATGATTACGATGGGGAAATGAATCTCATCGCGTTTGTGGAGACAATAATCCGTACGTACGCATGAGCGACAATATCATTATATTGATGGTGAAATCGTATGTAATTGGATGGTATATCATGTATACAGAATCAATTATGTCAATTTTGACACTATTTAGTATTTGATTTTTTTGAAAGCCATTAAAACTTTATCATTTCGAATAAAATTTATTTAACCAACCTTAACATGTCATATTAACCTAGAAAATTAGTGGAATTAATCAGAAGTCTCAATTTACATTTATTTGGATATTTATAATATCAATTATTTTAATATTTCATTAATAAGGTAATCACTGCATCATCATTGTGTAATAAATAAATTAAATTATTTAATGTCTAAAAATTATAAATAAAATACCATTATGTAGGAAATCTTTTTAGTTTTTTAAAGAATATTTATAGTCGAATTTATATTGTGTGTAACTCTATATTAAAAATGGTTTAGTTATTTAAATTTGAATTTAACTCTTTTAACTCTTCTTTAAATAAAATAATAATAAATGTCATAATCTAATCTAAGTGGACCGGAGGGGATCATATTTTATTCCTAAGGTTGTTTTTGGCCGAATTACATTTATCCAATAGAATTAGGACATGTGTTAGTGTAATGACCTGCCAATTCTCATTGGCTTGAGAGTACCACGAGTCATTACTAGGCCTTAAGCGACATCCCCAAGGCGCCAAAGGCCAGCAATAAATGCCGAAGGGTTTCAAGTACAAGTGAGGGACAATTTACCCTTTTTGAAATAAACCCATAAACCAACCATAACCAAACATTCACTATATGATGCATGAACAAATGAAAGACCAATAAACAACTTCATTTATAATAAACCACATCAAAGTACACAACAACGGAAGACCAAACTAAGTATCAAAGAACACAGCGGATGAACAACTCAAGACTCTCAAAAGACACTACAACTCCATGCTTCACAAGCTCCAAGCTCCACAACATCTCCCAAGCATCACCACAAGCCACTAGCAATATGATGCTTTACCTTTACCTGTGTCCCGGAATACGACATCTGCAAAAGCACCAACGTGCTAAAGCAGGGGTGAGTATAAAACTCAGGTTTTTCCCAATGACTTCCCTACTCACGCCACTAGGATATAAGAGTTAGCCACATTTATATAAAAACAGTTTATATAAAACATTTTCTCAAAAGCAGTTTATAACTAAATATAAACAAGTTTCCAAAACCATTCATAACCAAAGGCATTCCAAGAGCAATTGAAACCAATTTTCCAGCAAGTTATTTTTCCAGAAAAAATAACCAAACAAGCTTAAGAACCATTTCACAAACATTCCTTTTTGGCACACCCAAACCATTCCACAAACCCATGCAACCAACCATGCATGCTACCTGGAAGAGGGGAGAAGCCCCTAACCTTTATCCATCCCAACCATGATGGGGGAGACTTCTTACCCTTATCCAACCCAAATGCACATGAATGCTTGACGGGGGAGAGCCCTAACCCTTATCCATCCCAACACTGATGGGGGAGACCCCTAACCCTTATCCGTCCCGAATGCAATATGAATGTTCGACGGGGGAGAGCCCTAACCCTTATCCATCCCAACACTGATGGGGGAGACCCCTAACCCTTATCTGTCCCACATACCCTTCAACACACACAACCATCATGTCAACTACCAAGTGTGTTCAACCTATTCAAACCATTTCAATAAAACTGCCTTTTTATTGAAAACCAATTCCATCAAAGTCATTTCAATCTCTAACCATTTCCATAAAACGCCCTTTTTATTGAAAACCCATTTTTCATCAAACCATTTACGATTTCAGCAAATCCATAATTTAAAATCAACATTTTAAATTCAAGAAGCCAAATCACTTTGCACAACAATTTCCCAAGATTTCACAATTTCATCAAAACCATAAATCATCACTAAAGAAGATTTATTCCATGCTTTTCACAATCAAATCCATTCAAACAAACCAATTTGAAACTAAGTCAATCAATTCTAACAAGAGGAGTCGTGAGTGAAGCCTCCTACCTCAAAGGTTTTGACGAAAACCACAACGGTCGAAGAATGCTCAAGAAATCCGGGTCGATTCTCCAAAAACCCGCCTTAGATCGCTTCTCCTTGCAAGATCAAGACCAAATCTCATCATATTTGGCATCCACACACTTAGATCTACCCAAACGGGCGTAGATCTAAGAAACCGAGAGAAGAGGAGAAGTAGATCTAAGTAGATCTAAGAAACCGATCAAGAACGATGAAGAACAATCACATACCTCAAGAATCCGGTTTAGATTCGCCAAGAGAAGCCTTCGGATCGCCTCCGGAACGATGGGAGAACCTTCTTTGACCTTAGGAGAAGCAAAATCCCGAGTTAGGGCCGCTTAGGAGGAAAAACGAGCCACTTAGAGGCAAAAATGCGTGAGATCCACCTTTATAGGATCTCATTTAAGTGGCCGCACGGTTTGCCCGCATGGTTAGACAAACCGTGCGCTAACCGTGCGTTAGCCACTGCCTCGGCAGACACTCCACGCACGGTTTGACCGCATGGTTAGACAAACCGTGCGCCGCCCGTGCGGAAGCTACTGCCTCCAAGACCAACTACGCACGGTTTTACCGCACGGTTTAGACAAACCGTCGCACGTGCGCCGTTCGTGCGACTTCCCCTTTGCCTCAAAACTTCATTCAAGTTCTCCTGACTCTCCCATTCATCACCTTTAACTTTAAAACCATGAAAAGCATCAAGAAAGAGTTATATACCAGAAACCGGGGGTACTACAGTTAGGGTAATTATGATATCATTTTTACCCTTAATTACCCTATTTACTTTTAACCGTGGTAAATAAAAGTCAAAAGTTACTATTTACCAAAAATTATTTTCATCTTATTGAACCACATTTTACTTACTGATATTAACCGTGTCTCTCGGATTTTTAAAATTCAACTCACAGAAGTGGTAAAATTAAGTTTTATGCAAATTTGCAAATGCTCCTGGGAGGTGGGTAAAAGACGGTAAAAAGTTTAATAAAATTTTTATATATCTGAACTTATTATAAAATGAGTCCAATGAATTACATTGAACTTATATAGGTATTATGTATCTATTTTGACCTAAAATAAATTTAAATAAAATAAATAATTATTTAAATAAAAAGTCGGTTTTAACCAATAACGCTGTGTTTTTCACTATTCATCAAAAATTGAAAGTTTTCAGAAAAATACAAAAAATTCACCCTAAGCTAATTTCGATATTCCGAATTTAAAAATGAAGTCCATTTTGAAAAATAAAATTTATAAAATTTCAAAAAGTGGGTATTACTATTCATAATGGCTAGTTTGATTGGTCGCGGTGTGTTAGAATCTCGAAGTTGCGTATAATGCAATCTATTGCATTATTCAAAGGGAAACGTATCGTGGAAGTTTGGGGTGTTACATCGGCTAGGAGGTGCGGCGCCATCCAGCGCCGCTGTTGAGCTGGGCGACGCGCTGTGGAGGAAGGCCGCGACATTGAGCCGCGACGGAGAGCGGACCCGCACCCGCGGGTTCGTAGCGGGACGGTCCACACAGACCGACCAAGAGATGCGGATCCACCTGGTGCTGCGACTTTGAAGACCCGAACGACTTCGGCTGTTCGGTAGGGGAGTGGTCCCTCGCGCTCGACCATTGGGGCGAGCGATTTCGCAGCCCGGTGGGCCACGCCCAGCCGGGTGGGTTGGGCCGAACCTGTGGCCCAGCGTGTCGGACCAGGCCCAGCTAAATCGGGCCGAGTCTAGCCCCTTCAGGCTTGGCCCAGCGGGCCGGGTCGGGTCGGTCCGACCGTGTCGGACTGGACGCGGACCACTTACGGCCCAGTTCTCGCTTAAACGAGCGTATCTCTTAAACCAGACATCCGTTTGATGAACCGTCTGCGGCGCCGGAACCCTTAGGACTAAGCGATCCTTTTGAGATACTCAACGTGACTTTTGGAGAAAGTTGGAGTTTGGCCGGGTTGGATCGTACCCGAATCCAACCTGTCCCTCGGCACTAAAATGCCTATAACTTTCAGACCGGGTGTCTGGTTGACACGTTGTCTATTGCGTTGGAACCCCTATGACACGACGGATCATCAGGTTACTTTCTTGTGGAACTTCGTGGCAGTTGAGGTATGACCGATAACCTGAGGAGCAAAACTAGAGTGTTTCTTGTAGTGAGAGTTAGGATGACTACTCCTTTGATAACTCAAGGCGTGGGTATTCCTTACTCTGCTCCGGTAGAGACGGGATTCCCCACGTCATGAGTGCGGGTTCATTTTCCTCTGAGATGGTTTTCCTATCTTTGGAGTCGGTACTCCCCTATTGGACTAGGGCGCGGGTCCTCCATACTTAGAGTCAAGTACTCCCCTACCGGGTAGGGTGCGGGTCCTCTATGTTAGGAGTAGGTACTCCCCTGTCAACCCATGGTGCGGGTCCTCCTTATGCAGTGCTACAACAGAGTCGGTACTCCCCTTCCATGCCAGGGTGTGGGTCCTCTAGCCAGGGGTCGGTACTCCCCTGACGTACTAGGACGCGGGTTCCTCACAGTGAACAAACTACCAGAGTTGTACTCCCCTATCGGGTAGGGTGCAGGTCCTCACATATGGAGTAGTATCCCCCCGTCTCCGAGTAGCGACGGGGAGCGGGTCCTTCAAGAGAGTTGGAGCTCCCTCGATTGCAGGACACAGTTACGAGGAGCGGGCCCCTCAACTTGATGTAATCTATACCCAGGGTGGAAGTTAGTACTCCCTCGACGGACTGAGGTGCGGGCCACTTCTTATTGGAGCGACTGAGATATCGTGGGTTAGACTGGAACAATGCTCCCTCAACTAAATGCAGTGTCGAGGAGTGGGCCTCTTCACTTGGTTTCCCTTGGTCTTGCCTCGGGCGCAAGACTGTGACTGCGAGACCTCTAGTGCCGGGCACTAGAGATAGTTCTAGCAGAAAGTTCCTGATTGAGCACGTCCTTTCGGAAGTTCCATTAGGAATGGTTGATCCTTGAGTTACGCTTTGAGCCTTCTTTGGAAATCCTGGAAATGACTTGAGGTCGGGGCCTTATGTTTCTTTGTGGCTGAGACGAGTATATCTGGATGACCTAGGTATGTGCAATGGCATATACCTGAGTAGAGGTGACTATGCATAATCTTTGTGTTTTACTTTGTGGATTTATGAGAGACCATCGAGGGTCTCGGGGTTCCCTACTGAGTACTGAGTTTCTCACCCCTCCACGGGTTTCGCCCGCACGTGTTGTGTCTGGTGCAGAAGTTCGACGTTTCGATAGGGGCGCTCTGGAAGACGGGACCGACGGACGTTACGACGGTGGACTTGGTGGCCTAGGATCAGGAGGGGTCCAGTAGGACCAGGCAGACAGGACATACTACTTCGGCTTCCAGTAGCTTCACTACTCCAACGATCTGGTGGGATCTTCCGCAGACAGTCGTCGGTGCTCCCTTTGCGCCTTGCTGTTTTCAGTTCTTTTGTTGGGCTTGTATACTGGTCCGGTTACACCACTCAGTGCTTTACTTGTTGTTGTACTCTGGTTTCCGATTACTTCGTGTTCACCTTTCTGCTTTTTTGTGGTTTTTGTTTGTGAGTGCATGTGTGTACAGGTATCCAGGCTAATGCCTCCCACTTGCAGGTTGACGGCTTCGGCACTAGTCACCAACCCCTGGCCTTCGGGAGGCGGGTTTGGGGTATGTCACGGCACGGGCCTCGGGTGACAGGTCGTGACAGGTCACTCATATCGGTTGCCGATTGCCTATATATCCCATGCCACACTACAGTCATCATGACAATGTTGTGCCATGCATGTGCATCTCATACCACATTGCGATCATCATAATAATGTTTGCTTGTGTCCCATACTACACTTCTCCCGTACATCCCA
This sequence comes from Viscum album, assembly GCA_963277665.1. Classification (NCBI taxonomy): domain Eukaryota; kingdom Viridiplantae; phylum Streptophyta; class Magnoliopsida; order Santalales; family Viscaceae; genus Viscum; species Viscum album. The sequence continues at coordinate 124,017,603 of OY728150.1, forward strand.
TACTGCACTATGTTCATCATATCATTGTTCATCCATGCATTCCATACCACACTACAATCATAATAGCAATATCTGCTCTTTTGACCATTACTGGAGCACGATCATCATAGCAAACACGTAACATAACAACAAAATTCATATCACATCACCATCATTTTTTTATCTCAGATGCTATAAAGCCATGTAAGAATACCACTCACCTTGCGGTGCTTCCCATAATTCCTCATAGTGCTTCCCACAACTCCTTGTGTATTTCATATGCTGATGAATTGATAAATGATTTAGTCTCAGAATCTGGGACAACTGTTGGTCGGAGAGAAAATGGTCGGGGGGGTGAATTGTCTTTTAAAAAATAAAATAATAAATACAAAGGGAAAATTCAAACCAAAATGATTTCGATACGATGAAGCGATAAAACAATAAATTCGATCCGTATCATCAAAGTTAATTAAGCGAGTAAGCACAACAGAAAAGAGACGTATCAAATTTATGCACTTTATGCGTATCGAGATCAGATGATGCAATGCGTAAATTAAAAGAGAGCAAACACAGTTTGATAAAGGAATTCGGTAATAGCTTGGTGTGAGCCCCTACGTCTCCCCTCCTTAGGTTGAGAGGTTTGTCTTATTAGTCCCTTGATTTTAACGGAGATTAAGAAATCATGTCAACCAAGCTGATGCGGAAACGTCGGGAGTCGCAATGACAGAAAGAAATGATTCACAGAAAAGTAAAAGAAAAAAAACAGAAAAATAAGATTTTGGACAAGATTTACGTGGTTCGGGAAATGATCCCTACGTCCACGGAAAGACAAAAGTTTCACTAGTTTTGGGAGCACAATTTACAGGGAGTATCTCAAGTTTTTCACACAACACAGAAACCCTAGCCCGAATTGGTTTGTTAAAGAAGATGAATCACTATTCCACCAACCGTACAGGAAGTCCGCTGTGCTACAGTGGAAGATGGTTGGAAGTCCGCACCGCTACAGTGCCGCGATCACACAAGTCTAAAGTGCTAGTGGCTGGTGGCTGAAAGTCTGCGTCGCTATAGTATTGTTGATTCTAAAGTCCGACCTGCTACAGTGCTTTGTTGGTGTCAGTCGGTCAGCTTTGCTACAGTGGTCAGAGTTTCTATAGTGCCCCTAAAATCTGGGCCGGGAACCTTGGGCCCCCGAACCCCTTAAACCGGGGGCACGTTGCCCCCTGCAACCCCCAACGAGCTTACCGCGGAGCTCGACTCGCGGAAGTTGCAGGGTGGTGCACAGTGTGGGTCAGAAGCATTCGACCCAAACATCATCCAGAATGGATCAGGCTACATCAAATCCAACAGAAGCCTCCCTTGCTTTTCGCCAGTTGTAGCAAGAAATCCGTTGTAAAAGGTAGGATGAGAAGAGAAAGATTTGCTTGGTGCAAATCTATTACAAATCCAGTCTTATATCTCTCAAAGGATTGAAGAAGATGAGAGGGAGATAGAGACAAAGGTAGATAGTGAGAGCCCAAAAATTTGACAATTGAGAATTGTCTCTTAAAAGAGGATCTTGAGATTGGAGAGAAAAAGCTAGAGATCCATCATTGAAGTGTGTCACATGATTTCATCGTTCAATCCACCATCATTGTTAGATGAGATCCAAGACTCCTAAGGTTTCTATTTATAGGCTTTATAGGAGTTGGGGTGGTCTAGGGTCGAGTTGTGGCTTTAATGGCCCAAGTCAAGCCTTTTTGACCAACAATTAATGCTCCTCGGAAGGTTTTGGAACAAAGCCACCGACTAGCTGCCTGAGCTACCGGCTAGCCGGTGCACTTGCTGTAGGTTGCTTGACACCGCCTGCTTCCACCAGTTGGCTAGTGGACTCCTAGAGCATGAGGATGCTTCTGTCCACACCACTGGCTAAGCGATGGCTATGCACCAGGTAGCCGGTGCTGCTTGCTGCGCTCCAACTTCATTAGTGCCACCTTGACTTCCTTCCATAGTCTTCTATTGGTCTTTCGACTTTATTCCATGTTCTCAAAACATGAATTAAGACCGATCTAGGCCTTTAACAAGATCATCAAGAAGCCTTTGAATAAACTTTAATAACTTCATCACGTCCATCAATGACATTACTTAAAAGACCAAAAGGTGAGACTAAAATTCACTCAAATGAAAATGTTAGATACGCAAGTGAGTGTGATCATGGAAACATCATGAGAGAGAGAGGTACAACAATTTCCCTTTTTTGATGATCACAAACATTTAATATAAAAAGATATATAAAGCGCAAATCAAGAGTGAAACATGCATTTAAAGTAATTCAAGATATTAGAGATTAAGATATTCAACATGCTTAAGAGATTAACTAAAAGATATTCAAGTTGCTCAAGAGATTAACATAACACAACTTAAACCGGATTCTCCCTCTTTGAATTACAAAACACTTTTCCCAATAATCAAAAACTTCTCCCCCTTAAATAACCAAAACACATCTCCTCCTCTGTGATTATCAAAAAGAAAACAAGGAGAGAAAAAAGATTATATTAAGAAGTTAATTGCACATAAGGTAAAACAATAGTGTCATGCAATACTTTATCCCCTTAAAAACCAAGATAAGACAACAAGTCATGTAAGGCATGGACAAGGCATAAGGTAGGTAAAGCGCATGAGAAGGAATAAAAATAAAACATACATTATCTCAAATTAAGAATATTCGAAGAAACTTTTCAAAGAGAATTTCAAAAATTCCAAGGTCTCTATTTATAGACTTCATAGGAGTTGGGGAGGTCTAGGGTCGAACCGTGGCTTTAATGGCCCGATTCAAGCCTTTTTGACCATCAATTAATGCTCCTCGTAAGGTTCTGGATTGAAGCCACTGGCTAGCTGGTACGTGCGTTGCAGCGCGTCTAATTTGCAAATTTATTAACTTACTAACTACTGTAGAAGCGGCGAACAGGGTCGAACCACAAAGAGAATGTGCGCAGACACTAGGAATATCTTTTTGGAAAAATGTTCAGGCAAATGAGTTTTAAAATTGATTAATAACTAAAACTTCTAAAATCTAAACAACTTTAAAAACGACTGTTTAAATTAACTAAACCTATCTAAGTGAACTAAATTAATCTATGGAAGAAACATATGGAGATGGAAGTGTTAGAGTTGTAACGTTTTTTCAGGTGCATGCAATGTCAATTATTTAATTCACACATCTGAATATTTATTTATTCAATTATCACCGATTCCAAATTTAATCAAAATACTATCAGGTTTTGTTTTCTGATGTTAGACAGTATTCTAATTTTCACACAAATTATTCATTATTTCATTCTCTGATTTGATGAATAATTTGCACGTTATTTTAGCATCGAATCACTTGGTGAAATGTAACGACCCATTTTTCACAAAGTCGAAGTATCTATCTATGCCGGGTTCGCTCACATGAGATCACTGATTAAGTATCACTCATGCAAGTTTGAAGGAGAATGCACACAAAATATTAATTTTTCAATTAATATATTTATTTATTTAGAATTTGCTCGCGTGCGATTTAGGATTCTCTCATGTGCGCGATGGACTTTCGTACAAATAAATTCTCTGATGATCTCCCGTCCATGATTACTTATTAGGTATCACACGAACAGGCACCAAAGCATGTGTGGAGAGTTCAAATGACAATTAATAAAAAGAGGATATCATCGTGTTCGCACCGTTGCAATTGTCACCGTAATGATCGCCTAGTAATAACCATCGCTCCACCAATCATCGTAATGCGAACCAAACCATTGCGCCGATCAGTGTTCGCTCTTGCCGTGCGGTGTCGATCTTCAGAAGCAAAACGAATCCATTGCGCGCGTAGACGTCGTGCGTGAACCATCGCTGCGCACCCGAAATAAAGGAAGTCGGCGTAGATGACTGCGATGTTGTTCTATTGTAGCACAAGGAGGGACGCACAGGACGACTGTTGTGGGTGTGCAGCGGAAGAGGCTGATGACGACGCTGTGTGGCGGTGCTGAGGGAGGATGTTGTGGAAACGTCCGGAGCAACGAAGCGTAAAACGATTCACAGAAGAGTAAAAGGGGAAAAACAAAAGAAGAATAAGAAAATCTTGGACACAGAGATATACGTGGTTCGGAAAATGTTCCCTATGTCCACAAAGAGGTAGAATTTCTCTATGATTGGGGAGCACAATTTACAGGGAGATTTCAGAGTTTCAAGCACACACAAAACCCTAGTCTAAAATGGGCTAATAAGGACGGAGTACTATTCCACCAACCACATAGGAAATCCGTTGTGCAACAGTGAAAGGTGGCAAAAAGTCCACATTGCTACAGAGCCGCGACTACCCAAGTCCAAGATGCTATAGTGGCCAGCGTCTGGAAGCCCGCATCACTACAATACTATTGACTCCAAAGCCTGACCTGCTACTATAGTCATGCCAAAAGTCCGCACTGCTATAGTGCCCTGTCGGTGTCAGTTGGTCAGCTTTGCTACAGTGGTCAGAGTTACTACAGTACCCCCCTGAAAATTTGGGTCGGGGACCTTCGACCCCCCGGATCCCCGGAGCAAGGGCGCGTTGCCCCTGCAACCCCCAACGTGCTCACTGCGGAGCTCGACCCGCAGAGTTGCGGCCTAGTGCGCAGTATGGGCCGGAAGCATTCGGCCCAATCATCATCCAGAGAGGATCGGGCTACACCAATCCAACAGAGGTGGTCCGCGCGAGAGGTTTTGCTGCCTGGATGATGCGCAGCAGGAGGGTGATGTGCAGCGAGGATGGGGGTGCGGCGCTGCTGGTGTGATCTGGTGCAGCGGAGGATGGATGGAGGAGGCCGTGTGCGCCCTGGTGGTGTGCCTGCGGCTGCTGCCGAAGGAGGATGGAGGGGTGGCGTGGAGATGGGAGGCGTTCTGGAGATGGTGGTCTGGTGCGCCTGGTGGTGGAGGATGAGGCGTGGGCTGCTGCTGTGGGCGGCAGCCTGGTGTGCGGAGAGGGAGGAGGCTGGCCGATCGGCCTCCCCTCGGTTGCTGCGCAGGAGGTTCTCTTCTCGGATGGGTCCGACGTTTTCTCTTTTTAGGTTTTATTTTGAACCAAAAGATCCGAAGGAGGCCCAGATCCTGCGCACCATGTGCATTAAATCTGGAGGGAGTTTCGAAATTTGAAAAAGAAACAAAGACGGAAAAAAAACAATTAATGAAATTCAATTAAATTACTAGTTCGGATGCTGTTAATGTTGCTGCAAATATGATGATGCAAAGGTTTTGGGATTCTACCTTGGCGCTAGGAGGGGATTTTGACTCTCAAAGTGACCTGTCTGGAGTAACAACAATTGGTGGACTAGAAACTGGAATGCCTGTTTTTCGATCTCCTGGTCTTGGAAACTCATTTGCCGTTAAATTTGAGGATCTAAGGGTTGTGTGCATCGATTTAATTGTGGAAGTGAGAATTTTGTTGGGCTGCTATATGCTGTTATGCAGAGTAAACACTAATAATGCGCGAGGCTGCCTCCAACTTATGTATGTGGATGTTGAAGGTGATAAAGTAATTCTTGAAACCTATGGAGACCTTCCTGCTGCTGTGACCAATGCCAAATCTGCTGGATTGAAGGCCTTGCGACTACATTTAGACTACCCTGAATCGTACGAATCTAGCATGAGAACAGTGGATATGGGAAGTAAATAATAGGTGAGTGGGGGGACAGGAATGTTGGCAGGCGCCATGCCTGTGGATGGGAATGACAGATATGGTGATGCTTACTGCAAATTATTCGGCTTTCTTCCTGGTGTTGCCTTTCTGTTTGGCGTGGGAGTGTATAATGGTTTTTTATTGGGCAAGACAGAGCTTATGAATATGTTCTATGGTGCTACTATGGGCAATGTTACACATCGAAGAAAATTTCATTTCCATGAAACTATGCTTGAAATACTCCGGCGTTTGCACAAGGGATGGAAGACCCAAGTGGCAAAGAAGTCATCACAGCACAACCTTTCTAGTTGGATTAGGAAACTTCCCTTTGTCAATAAAATTAAAGAACATCCTATTGTGGCAGATAGATTGTTAAGTTCAGACACTGTTCTTGTGGCTACCAGTAATCATGACCCCAGGGAATTGGTTCAGAATGGACTGCATGGAAAAAATTCTGTACCCGAATACAAAAATGGGGGTCAACAATTTACCCAGGTCCAGTTTTTAAAATCAATTTCCGGGTTTACAACAGGATGTGGGCTGCAGGAGCTGTTTTGATTTCTCATCACTCCCAACAGTGTGACTGCTCTCAAACATACTTCCCAGAGTTGTTGGCATTGGTTGCAGAGCTATTTCACCTTGAGGACAAGGTGTTCTTTCAAGCAGGCGGGAATGATAGGAAGGGGAGCAATGCTGTTGTCCGTGTGGGGCTGTCCTAGTGGGGAATGGTTTAAGTACCAGGGGCAGTGTTGTAATTCCTGTAAATAGTTGTTGAGCAGTTGTTGTGGCTGGGATTAAGTAAGGGCAGTGTTGTACTTTCCACTGTTTTGGGTTGTTGGGGCTGTTATATTAAGTAGGGGCTGGTGGGGAGTGGATGGCGGGTTTGGGGGAACATTTGCTCAGTATTCTGCACACCGGAATTGGGAGGCCTTGGCCTCGGCCTTGGGAGCACCAGCCCTGGGGAGTCTTCTTCTTCCTTCACCAATTTTTCTTCTCAGTAACCTATCCTTTGCTGATAATAGTAATCTGAAGCAATTCTCCATTCATGGATCCATAGTCTTATCAGACACCATTTATTCCATGCAATAAAAACCCAGAAATTCTCCAATCACATACAAGAATTTCACAAAGTATGACATTAAACATCATCAAACATGATCATATATAATCAAAGACATTCTGAACACATGAAAAGAAGACTGAGGGTCAGGGTTTTATGCTTCTGCATATCATTATGATATCGAGGGAGCTCAATCATTTTTCCTGGCTTTTTCTCGAAAGTTGTATTGGTACATTGATGATTTGTGAAGCATTGCAGTACCATTTTTATGGTTATATTTGTATATCATCTGGGTCAGTGAATTTCTGTTGTTTATGCAAGCGAAATTTCGTGAGCTTAACTTCTACTGAAATTGTCTTGCAGTTGAGAGAAGTTAAAGATTTACCTGAACCGTTTGCCACTAGTGCCTTGAGGAAGGTGGACAATTCATGCTCAGTGGAGAAAGATGGCATCCCAGACTCTTCCCACTCTGAAGTGCCTGGGGCTGATGATAGCTTGGATAAGGTACCCACCAAAGCTGGTATTGCTGAAGAGACTACTCGTACTGCAGAAATTGCTTGTGATGCAGAAGCGCCTATGGGACCTTTAAATTCAAACCCAAGTACAACTGATGAAGCAGTCTCTCATTGTGGAAGTGTGGGAAAGCGCAAGGTGTTGAAAGAGTACAGTACAATCTTACATGACTTGACAACCGTCTCTGATGATTCAGATGGATCCTCTAATAAGAAACAAAAGAAACTGTCAGCTATAGATGTAGATGCTGTGGCTTTCCAAAGCACACCTTCTCAGGATTTTCCAGTGGCTGATGACTATGGTTTTTTAATGACTTCTGAAAAGGCTTTTCATGAATCTATTAAATCGACTTCAAAAAAATCTATTTGCCATGTTAGCGTTGAAGTTAAGGACAATGATGCCACTGATGCCACTGATGCCACAAAGCTGAAGGAAACAAAGTGCCCATCTAATTGCACTGATGAAAAAGCTGGAAGTTGTCGGTGGAAACCATTTGAGAAGGAGCTATACTTGAAGGGAGTAGAGATATTTGGAAGAAACAGGTAAGAAGCTTCACTTGTAACACAGAATACTTTGTAAACATTTCTATGAGAGAGATCCGGAGACATGTGAAAGTGGTCAATTATAAGCAGGAACTTTATTTAACAAAATCAACTAATGCAGAATATGTAGTATTGTAGATAGTCCTCAACGAGGCACATTGCATTTGTCCAGAAGTGGAACACAAGCCTTTGCCTTCCCCCCTACTTTGTTTTGCATGATAATTTTTAGATTTTTTATTTCCCTGTAAACCTGTGTTTTTATTTATTGAATGAAGTCTGTATTTGATTTTTATTCTTATTGCTTAATTTTACAATTTTTCCTTGCAGTTGTCTTATCTCCAGGAATTTACTCTCAGGCTTAAAGACTTGCATAGAGGTATCTAGTTATATGTATGGTGATGGATCTGCACTGACCCACAGATCTGTTGCAGCACCCAATTCACTTTCAGGGGACAGCGGCAAAGCTGAAACAGATTATCAGGTTCTCTCTTCTGTCTTTTTATTCCTTGCAATGGTTACTTTCTGAACATTTAGGTATTGTGCTGCCCAGAGTTGACTGAAACTGCAAGACATGATTAAGAAACTGAAAAATTATAAATATTAAAAGCTTTGTGATTCAAAAATGGTATCCATTCTTGTGATTTTTTTTTTATGTTCTTTGATGAATATTTGTATTCTGTTTATCACTGTCATTTGAATTTTACGCGACTCTAGTTGAAGCATCAAGCATTCTCATACTCTACATTCATCAGCACTACTTAACTGGCGGAAATTTAAGCTGATTTTTCTACAAAAAGCATTGCTTTGAAAGGGTGATATGTCTTACTCTGTGCACTCATTTAACATTGGGCTTAGCGTGCTTCGTTCAGGAAAAAATATTTGATCCTTTGAATTTGGATGCTGGGATCATGTTTTCCAAGCAATTCTCTATACTTTGAAGGTTGCTTAGATAATATATTTCCTAAGCATGTCTTTACATGTTGGTAGGATGCTTTTGAGGGAATATCTCATCTAAAACGCAGTGCATTCGTGACTAGAAATGGTAAAAAGAGATTGAAACAATTGATTGCCACAACCTGGCAACTGATATAAATATATTATTATTTATTTAGAGCAATCAAATGATGTTTGAGATTTGGGGTTTATTTAATTTATTTACATGCTATAGGAATCAGAGATGCCAACAAGATCGCGAATATTGCGTAGGAGGGGCAAAGCAAGGAAGCTTAAATACTCATGGAAGTCTGCTGGCCATCCATCAATTTTGAAAAGAATTTCAGGTGGTAAAAACCTGTCATGTAAGCAATATACACCATGTGAATGCCATCCATTGTGTGGGAAGCAATGCCCTTGTCTAGACAACGGAACATGCTGTGAGAAATATTGTGGGTATGTTACAGTTGATTTTGAATACCGAAGTAAACAAGATGTGTTACAGTGATACCAATGTTGCAATTTTCTTATGAGAAAGTAGCAGTATTTTAGTGTGTGTAGATGATGTCTTCTGTGCTTTAGTATGGATATACTCAATTATCTACCATTATTAGATCAAGTATTTTACTTTTTTTTTAATATAGTGAGCCTATATACAAGGCATTCATGTACCATTCATTTAGATTCAATCTTAATAATTGTTAATGATTTGGAAAAATAAACTTTTATTGTATGCTATGGACACTATGAGATGGCAAAATACTTTGATGCTTAGTGATTTGGTTGTCTTAAATATAAAAGATCAATTATAGTTTATTTTTTTGTTTTCCTTTGTGGGCAACATTGTAACATCCCGCCCCTCCTTATTGACTTAGAAGTGATGGGGTGCCACTCACCTTAGGCGACATCCTTAAGACACCAAAGGGTGACAATAAATGTCAAGGGCTTAGGTGTTGGAGTTGGTGTTCTAGAATCTAACTGTTTGTACTTTGATTACATGTATATTCGATGGTTTTTTTTTTTTGAAAAGGTTGATGGTCAAGCCCTCTTTTATTAAAGAAAAGAGAAAAGAAAACCTCTTTTGAAGAATGGGAGAAGAGGGAACCCATTACATGAGAGAGGCACAAATGCCTTAAAAAACAGGACAAAAAAGCCTAAAAAAAGGTTCCGAATGTCGAAAGGGAAACAAACGTCAATACAAGCACTAGAAAAAGGCTCATCACCCCCTGCTAATCCATGCAAAATGAGATTAGTCGGTGGAGATGCCTCGCCCCCTGCCAAGAAGCTGTGTTGTGCTGGAACAACACAACGCGACAGAGCACTCCTCCAACCCACACTGACATGTGGAAGGACCGGACGATAAGTGCTAGTACACCTATCTCTTTTTTGAGCCGCCCACCCATCAGTGCATGCGAAGACACCTGCACAATCAACCTGATGCGAAGCAAAATCAGACAAAAATCACTGTGCAGAAAATCAGCAAGGTGTCCTTCCATCCAAACGAACAAATGGATGATGATGGGTGTCATCACACCGATCCCTCTTTCGAGGTTGCCCACCCGACATCAGCTGCAGGATGCAACAATGCCATCCAGATTCAACGAGGCAGATTCCAGTGCTCGCAAAGCCATCAACAACCGATCAAACAAACAGATCCAAACAGCAAAAACAACACAAGTTCTTTTGAATCGCAAATGAAACCAAAGCAGAAGATCCACTGAGCATCAATGCAGATCCAAAACCCGCCAACAACTAGGAGCATCGGCAGCCCAGATCTGCTGCAAACCTCCAAACCATCAACAACCGAAGCATCATATCAGAATCAAAGGGACAAGGTTCTTGGAAACAATCTGCCAAACCGCCTGTAACCGTCCCAAGCCTCACCATCGCCCAACAAGCAAACCCATCACCAACACTGACGGTCAAAGCAAGCCAGTCAATAGGAACTTCACCATCGCCGTGCACTGCGTCCATCCGAAACGAGAACCTCAAGCCGGAAAGACCTTCGAGCATCGCCATCGAAAGAACCAGTACGACGCCCTCCAAGAGCCTGTCGCCAGGCCTGCCAATTGAAGCTCGATCTCCGATATGCAACCTTCGAAGCAGCCAAGAAGCGAATCATAGTGCCGGATATCATTGGAGCAGCCAATAAGCATATCACGAGGGCCAAGCTCACTGGAGCAGCCAAAAAGCGCATCATGGAGCCAATTCGTACCAGAGAAGCCAATAAGCGCATCACGGAGCCAAATCACACTGGAGCAGTCAAAGAGCACATCACGACACCAAATAGCCGAGAGAAGGCAAATGAATCGGGATAAGCCGCACGACAAGGCCACCAGAAGCGCCGAGATTGGGAAGCTGAAGAAGAAAACAGTCGGGAAGGATAAGAGACAAGCAAAAGCGGTGACTTCAGAAAGTAAGTAAAAAAACCCTAGGACGCGCTCGGAAGCGCACACCAAGGGAAAACAGAGCCATCTCCCATGTATATTCGATGATTTGAATATTAATTAAACATCTTATTACATTTTGTTCATTGTTCTGAATGGCTTTGATGTAATAACTGCTAGGACTCTTGCCTAACAGTGGTCGCTTAGCAGAAAATAGGAGGAAGAACTATACAATAACACAGCAGGATCTTTCATTTCAATAGTAGGAACAGAAAATACAGAAGAATGAAAGGGAAAATACCAAACTGCCGCTAACCTGCTAATGCCCACACCTGGACAACAATGGACAACCCCGCATACTCCTAACAATTCCCTCCCACCAAAAAACCACCTTGTCCCCAAGGTGGGCCTTCCGAAAAAGCCGTTGTAATGCTAGAATGGTAGCAACTGGAGGCGGTTTTGGCGGTGGCCTCAGCCTAATCACATCTTTAACTTTCAACATTCTTATAACTTCAGGTTCAAGTGGCTCTCGCTTCAAAATGCTCTGTACAAACTGTTTGTCTTAAAAAAAAAACACACGGGAAGACGTGCTTCAGATCTTCTAAGACACCCCCAACTGCCAGATCTTTAAAATAAAACGGTGTCCCCAACTGCCAGATCTTTAAAATAAAACGGTGTCTGCCTAACCGCCAGAATGAGTGTTGCAATATTCCACGGTTCCTTCCACAAACCTTCTTCGTTCAACTGCTAAATTGGCTTATTGCAGACAATAAACCAATGCCGTCAAAGGTACTTAACTCCTCCATACTTGTCCCAGCTTCTGTCCAAATGTGGGGAAAATGTCATCTCACAAAATCTTCTACAATATAACCAAAGGTTGCAGCCGCGAAAACCTGACAAGTCTCTGCAAAAATGGTAAACACAAGATTGCAGCAGCGTAAAACGACACCTATTATTAGAAACTTCCTCTTTTTAGGTTCCGCTTGAAGGATTGACATTAGCAGCCCAAGACTTGTGAGATTTGTATTCTCACTTAAAAGACCAGTCACCTTCAAAAAATCAATAACATGTTGGATGACCCAAGGCACAAGAGGCTGAAACACACCTGACCAGAATTCGCCAATATTTCCCTGCTCTAAACCTGTTATTTGCAAGGCAACCCAAGACCATTCCCCTTGGAAGCCTATTTCATCCCACTGTTGGAGGCATGCGTCCAGGAAACATAACGAAGAAGAGATCAAATCTCTATTAAGCATGCCAAACACAAAAAACGTAGAATTTTTATCTGCTGCAGCAACCCCATCTGTCCTACTACCCATCGTATGCAAACCACCCACTGCAAATGGACACTCTTCATTCAACAGCCCACTGTTCACAAGTTTCTCTATGTTGCAGCCAGACGAACCAAATGAAAAATATCTTTGTCGCCAGCTCCATCTGTCTTGGGCTGGTTTGTTACTCTTAGTTAGAGCATTAGAAGCACCACTAAGAGCTGCTTCCTGGACTTTTGTCTGAAACGCTGATCGGAATACCTTGTCAACATTAGTGTGCAGTGCAAGGAGAGGTCTCCGCAAAGGTTTAGCCCATAGCAATAATTGTTGTAGCCCCGACGCAACTCCTTTTGCTGCAGGTTTCCCACTTTTGGATAATTTGTAAGCATTCAATGCATATAAATCTTCTTCAAGAACATTTAACTTCCCCTCTTCTGGACGAATATCACTGGGCCCTCGCTGTGCAACAAACTCACAACAGCCAACCCCTACCTGTTCATTTTGGAAATACTTCAAGCCTGTCAGCCCTGTTTGCATGGCTTGTGGAAAAGGTTTTGCGTTGCTCGAACCGACTGTTGATGCTTTACCACTTTGCCTAGCTCCAAGCCAATATCCAGCACTTCCTGCTTTGGACTCGCAACTGCTCTGACAAATTACCTTCTCAGGTTGCTTCAATCTGGTTCTAGGCTGCTGCTCATCGTTTCCGTATTTCTCCATCAATGCCGGTTTAAAAACTTCTCATGATGAGTTCGGTGCAACATTGTGCCAAGACAAAAACCATAGTAGAGCGGTACCTTCCATATAAAACTAGGCGTAGTGCAGCTTCATTCCTTCCGATATCCGATTCTCTTTAAAATACGCCTCAACTGTCATGATCCAACTAAGTGGATCATCACTTGAAAAATCAAGCAGCTAAACTCTTGCCATTCTGTTCGGCCAACCCAAGCAGAAAGGTGCTTCTCATATCACAGAAAAAGATAATTTTGCACAACTGATTTTCTCTTGTTTTTTTTCGTTTTTTTAACCGCGTTGGACTTCCTCTCCAGTAACTCCCGTGTAAGTGCCTCTTCTCTTACCACGCGCGCCTCACTGCAGCGTGGAAGATATTGAGCCTATCCTTCAACGACTTTTTGCGTCGGCCACGTTCTGCGGCCAAAAAGTTCTCAGACGCGAAAGTCCTTCGCTGCTCACACAGTCGCCTCAGCAGCGATCACTCCCAACTCGCACGCTTCGCTTGCTGTGACGTGTTTCCCCGTGCTCGTGCCTCTCCTCCCGCAACCGGCGAGCTCGGCTCGTCTACTTTGCTCACACGGATCTCCCCAGTTGGTTCTGTTTCTTCTAGAACGGTCGCACCTCACAGTTGACAACGGACACACTGTTTGTATCTTCCGCAGTAGCAACCGCGTTCTCCAGCTACGTTCGCCTTCCCTAGCAGCGATCCTCCTCCACGATCTTTTCTGGTTTTCAGCTCGCAACAACTATTGTTCTATGACAGCAGCTTCTCTATCTCTAGCGAATTTTCCCCAGCAGCGAACGTTTTGCTGCGTTCAGTTCTGCTCCAGCCAAAACTTGAACAACTCTTGCGATCGGATTGCTCCGATCGTATCACTTTTCTCTTGAAACTTCTCTTTCTGATTGTATCTCTTTCTCTTTTTTTTTTTTTAATACTCACAACGAACAGCGCCTCCGGACAGTGTAGCAGAAAACAGTTCCTCAGCCTGAATTGCCTCTTCAATCTTCCCCAACGATGACCAGCACATTGTTGCAATCGGTTTTCTCCAGCAGTGTTGGTGTTTATCTAGCGTGCGATTGGTTCTCCAGCAATGATCGTCTCTCTCGTGTGGCTCCCCAGCGGAGTCACCAAATTGTTAGGACTCTTGCCTAATAGTGGTCGCTTAACAGAAAATAGGAGGAATAACTAAACAAAAGCACAACGGGATCTTTCATTTCAATAGCAGGAACAGAAAATATAGAAGAATGAAAGGGAAAATACCAAACTGCCCCTAAACTGCTAATGCCCACACCTGGACAACAGTGGATAACCCCCCATACTTCTAACAATAATGTCCTAGGGTATTTGTCACATTGATAAGGTACTAGCAAGTTCTCCGTTATGATGAGAGTCTTGAAATGACATGACGATATTCTTAAATATAATTATGCGGTTGGATAACGTACTATAATGGGTCACATAATATGTAGACAGTCTAGTGCGAGTACTCGTAAACGGACGGGGCTTCTATTCATGAAGTTCACACTTGGTAATCTTCAAGATAAGAGATTAGGAGAACATACCCTGCTGTCATGACCCCTTCCCCCCAGAAAGTACCTCTCCTGGGTCGACAATGAGAGAAGGGAGATGGTGACTGTCCAAGTCCTGCCTTCAATAGGCACCGGGTTGGCGACTAGAATCGAGGGTATAATAGCATACATATGTGAGACATTACCCTCTAAGAGAATATGCAGAAGAGAGAGATAAGACATATACATCAATCAAACACCTACTCGGACATATATATGTGTGTGTGTAAAGAAATCTCAAGTGCATACATGCAATGCCATACAATACTGGACTAACTGGAAAAGAAATTACAAGTACAAAATGTAAAGACGACAGTGAGCACGGAGCTCAAACAACTCCTGCAAAACTACGAGCTAGTAATATCCAGTCCGATCTCTATCCTGCTCTGACTGACCTGAAAAAGAGTTTATATATGCGTGGGGTGAACATAACAGTATACTCGGTAGGATCCTCCCTAAAGCCTCTTATGTAAAAGATAAAGGAAGCATGCTAAAGCATAGTGAACAACAGTGAAATTAACTCGTCACCTAAACAGATATACTAAGTTCCCAGCCTCATCATGACCAACTCTCACCAATTATTGCGTACAAGAGAGCATATAATATAATAATGAAACATCAAAGGTACCTTGCTCCCGCTTCCCCATTGGTTTGCTGCTTTGCCCCAACGTCGCACGTCCTGAGCCATCTCTCTCCAAAATAAGCTAGCCCGAAGACACATGGACAAGTTATCACAACATGCACCTCGTGCATCACATCATCACATTATCCCTTCCACATATTCGTTTATAGTAACCGAGTAGTTCCGAGAGCCATCACAACTCGTATGACGTGTATCATACATCGGGTATTATACCTCAAGCCATCTCAACCCATACACCGAGTAAGGTACCTCAAGTCATTACAACATATATACATCATAACTAAATCCTTTAGATACTATATTCAGAGATACATGCGTGTGAAATAACCACAAGCTATTACAATCCTCTACATACATATATGAGAAACTAACCGTCGTGCATATCAATACATAATACTATCAAGAGAAGAGAGCGGGGTCAGAGGGGGTAGTCATCCATCCATCCTCCCATTAAGGTGTCGGGGGAAACACCCTCCCAGAGTCCACTGGGTGTCAGTCGCCCTAACCGACATGGGCGGGGTAGCGTATGAAATCACAGAATATACATGATATAATATAGCTTACAACTACACTATGGGCATAACATAGTCTTAGACTCAACTGCAGCTAACGTCGCTCGGACCCCTCCTTTTTATCATTTTTATTAGCCATTAACTTAATCATTAACAATATTCCACATTACTTTACATTAATCATCAACGTAAAGTCCATGCCGTCTAAGCATAGATTTCTTCCTCAAGGAAGCCATGGAGGAATGCATTCTTGACATCCAATTGATGAAGAGGCCATCGATGATGGGCGACGAGAGAGATGAATAGCCGGACAGAGGCCATCTTGGCAACCGGGGAGAAGGTATCAAAGTAGTCAACTCCGTATGTCTGAGCAAAGCCTTTGGCCACAAGGCGGGCTTTGAGGCGATGGAGAGTACCATCGGGATTCAGCCTGACCGTGTAAATCCATTTGCTGCCCACTGCCTGTTTGCCTGCTGGAAGGGAGACAAGATCCCAAGTATGGTTTTCCTCCAGAGCCTGCAATTCATCCCGCATGGCTGCGAGCCACCCGGGGTGAGATTTGGCCTCACCAACTGTGCGAGGTATAGAAACCGTCTCTAGAGCGGACAAACCCCTGTAAGAAGATGCAAATAGAGGAGTACTCTGACAGGAGCGAGTACCTTTCCGTATGGCGATGGGCAAGTCCGCGGGTGGCGGAGCAGGAGCAGCGGACGAAGCGGGAGCATCCGTGTCACCGGCCGGAACGGGGAAAATAGTCGAAGGACGGCGGGAGTAGACCTGACCAAAATGGGTGTCAACAGGGGTTGACGCCGGTGGAGGATGAAGGAGGAGAGGAGGACAATCATCGAGGACAGGGTCAGGAGGAGGAGAGGTAGGAGGAGGCAAATCCGGAAGAGGCTGGATGATGAGGGGAAGACAGTTATCAATGGCAGAGTCAGGAGGAGGAGAGGGAAAGGAGAATGGAGAACTTTCCACAAAGGAGACATCTGCGGAGATGACATACCGGCGAAGGTCCGGGGAGAAGCAGCGGTATCCGCGCTGAGTGCGGGAATAACCGAGGAATATGCAGCGGAGAGATTTGGGAGAGAGTTTGGTGCGGCCAGGGCGAGTGTCACGAACATAACACAAGCAGCCAAACACTCGAAGAGGGAGGGAATGAAGAGGGAGAGTGGGGAAAAGAGCCCGAAAGGGAGTCCCCCTTAAGGATAGAAGAAGGAAGACGATTGAGGAGGTAGGTAGCAGTGAGAATGGCATCGCCCCAAAAGAGCAGAGGCACCTGTCGGTGGAAGATTAGGGCACGGGCAGTTTCTAGAATATGTCTGTGTTTCCGCTCGGCCACGCCGTTCTGCTGGGGTGTATCAGGACAGGAGGTCTGATGAAGGATGCCATTCTTCCGGAGAAACTGCCGAAAAGAAGTGGAGAGATACTCGCGCCCATTATCCGAGCGGAGACATTTGACCGAGATAGAAAAACGATTCTTAATTTCATGAAAAAAGGTTTGGAAGGTGGAAAACACTTCGGAGCGTTCCCGAAGAAGGTAAAGCCACGTCATTCGCGAATAGTCATCAATGAAGGAGATATAGTATTTATAGCCCAAGTGACTCAGAACGGTACACGGGCCCCAAACATCGGAATGAACCAGAGCAAAGGGGTGGGAGGCCCGTGTATCCGTGCGAGGAATGTAGGAAGAGTGATGATGTTTTGCAAAAGAGCGTGACTCACAATGAAAAGTAGGAGTCCTACTGAAGTCCGGAAACATCTGATGAATGGTGGATGCAGGCGGGTGCCCTAATCGGGAATGGAGATCAAGTGCCCGAGAAGAGGTAGACGTGCAAGCAATGGGTGCGGGCCCCTCGAACATGTAGACCCCGTCTCGAAGCCGGCCTCGACCAAGTTCCCGGTTCGTAGCCTGCTCCTGAAACACAACACCAGAGAAGGTAAATATGACCGCACAGTTATAATCCTTAGTCAGTTTACTGATGGAAAGCAGATTAAAGGGACTGCGGGGCACATGTGCCACAGAGGGTAGGTGTATCGAAGGAGTCAGGGAGCAGGCGCCGAAGCCCGCTATGGGGATAGTGGACCCATCAGCGACGGTGATGGCTGAAGAACCGGCATATGGGCAATAAGACGTCAACATACCAGCATCACCGGTGAGGTGGTCGGAGGCACCTGAGTCCAGCAGCCATGCAGGGGAGCAATGGCTGACCAAGGCAGTGGGGCAAACAGTACGGGCCAGAGAAGCCGAGGAGGGAGCGGGGCGGACAGAGGCCGGTGGATCATGAGGCCGCCTGAGGTCGGTCATAGACAGGGCCAGAGACGGGAAAAGAGAGGCGACAGTCGAGGACACGTCCCGGACCGCGGGCTGTCCCTGCCGCAGGTGCTGAGATGGTCGGCCATGCAGAACCCAACATCGGGCGATCAGGTGGCCAAACTTGCCACAATGGTGACAGAAGGGACGTGGACGACGTGAAGCACGACCACGTCCCGAGGAGTCCGCCATGGAAGCGGCGGGAGCTGAGGCAGCGGGCCGGCGGGATGATCGGGCGCAGGACGTGCGCGTGCTGGAAGGCTGCCGGAACGAGGGCGCTCTGCGGGGATGAGGGCGTGCCGCCGGGAGAAGGGCGCTCTGCCGGGAGGGTCCGTTGGGACAGAGGCCGAGGGCGCGTGCTAGGGTGAAGGTGGCGAAAAGGGAGGGGGGGGGGGGCGCAGGGCGAGAGGAGCGGGGGCGCTCGGGAGGTGCGGGGCAGCGGGAGGCGCTGGAGGCGCTGGAGCTGCGGGAGGCGTCGGGGCAGCGGGAGGCGCTGGAGCTGCGGGAGGCGCCGGGGCAGGGGGAGGCGCTGGAGCGGCGGGAGGCGCCGGGGCAGCGGGAGGCGCCGGAGGCGCTGGAGCGGCGGGAGGCGCCGGGGGCAGCGGGAGGCACCGGAGGCGCTGGGGCTGCGGGAGGCGCCGGGGGCGGCAGCGGGAGGCGCTGGGGCTGCGGGAGGCGCCGGGGCAGCAGGAGGCGTTGGAGCTGCGGGAGGCGCCAGGCGAGGGTGAGGGTGCCGGGGCGAAGCGGGGCGAGTCGCCGAGAGCGGGACGTCGAGGGCGGGGCGCCGGGGCGAGTCGCCGAGGGTGAGGCGCATGGGCGGGAGGCGCCGCAGCGAGGCACCGGGAGCCGGGGAGCCGGGACGCTGGGGAGCCTGGGAGCCGGGACGTCGGGGCGAGCCGGAGACGCCGGGGAGCCGGGAGCGCGCGGGAGCAGCGGGAGGCGCCGGGAGAATGGAGGGCCGCCGGGAGGTGAGCCGCAGGGGCTGGGCGCGCGCACGGTGGGGGTTGGCCGGGAGCGCCGCTGGGAGGGAGGTCCGCAGAGGCTGGGCGTGCGCACGGTGGGGCTGGCCGGGAGCGCCGCTGGGAGGGAGGTCCGCTGGGAGGAGCCGACGGAGGAGGCGCGGGCCGCGTCGGGGAGAGAGAGGGCCGCCGAGGAGAGGGCGCGGGCACCGGGCGAAGGCCTGCTGGGACGAGGGCGCACTGCGGGAGGACGGCGGACGCCGGGAGGGAGGGCCTGTCGGGTGGGTGCAGGCCGGAGAGGAGCTGGGCAGGGCAGGGCTGCGCCGGGATCGGAGGGGGGGGCCTGCCGGGAGGGCTAGGGCAGCAGGGAGAGAGGCGGGGCCGGGAGGATGCCGGGAAGCCGCAGAGGAGGGAGGGTTCGGGAAAAAAAAATCCCTCTGATACCATGAAGAATGGGGAAACCCACTTACCTTCAAGGTGAGGTGGGGCTCTTCTTTTATAGAATGAAAATGCGGAATGTACAAGGGAGTATTCCGATGTGGGACTCGGAAATACCCATAATAATACAAAAGAGGGTTTAACAACAATGAAGGGGATTTGGTTTGGGTTAAGTTACGGCCAAATAGACCCGGTGTGGTGTCCAAGACTAATCCTAAGTTGGCGGCACGATACTACGGGTCTTCTGTTATTGAAAAGTGTGTTGGACCAGTGGCTTATAGGCTGAAACTACCACTTAACAGCAAAGTGCATCCTGCATTTCTTGTCTCACAGTTGAAATCTGCAACTGGGCAGCAGAATAGTGAAGGGGAGCTGCCTAGAGAATTTTTGGCTGAATGAGAGGATGCAAGGGCAAAAACTTATGTTTTTGATTCATTGGCATGGACATTCGAAGGATGAAGCAACTTGGGGGGAAGCAGTGCAAATTGAATCCCAGTTTCCTAATTTCCACCTTGGGGACAAGGTGGAAAATTATGGGGGCGGAAATGATAAGAGGCCTCTGATACTGCATACTTATCAAAGGAGGAATAGGGCTGGGAAAGGGGTATAGTTGTAATTTCCTGTTATAATTAATTAGTTAGAAGTAATAAAGAGGAGTCATACGGGAAAGGGAGGGGTGTCGGAAACTCGGATACAGACTCGCCTGCGTGCAGGTGGCCTGGGGAAGCGCGGCACCTGGGAATTCTTCATTTCTACGGTTTCGAACAGATTTCTTTGGTAGAGATCTTCTTGTAAATTCTGCTATTAAATAAAATAACTCCTCTATTCTTTCTTAATCCCTATCAGGGTCCTTGTAGGGTTCCTAGCCAATCAGGGTATAGTTATTATGTTTCCTTTATTGATGACTACTCTCGGATGGCATGACTATATCTTCCCCTTGATTGTTCCGTGGTGTGTGATATTTTCAAAACCTTTTAACATGAAATTCACACTCAATTCTCCAAGCCTATTAAATGTTTCTGATGGGACGATCCCCAGCGCGAAGGGCTCTCCCCTGGTGCGCTCGCCGCCAACCCTCCCGCTGCGCCCTCGTTGGCCCTCCCGCAAGGCGGCCCCGCCTCCCGTCGCTGGCCCTTCCTGCGCCGGCCCCGCCTCCCATCGTCGGCCCTTCCTGCGGCGGCCCCGCATCTTGTTGCTGACGTCTCTTGCGTCCCATCCTGCGCGCATCCCTCCCGTCCAGGCTTGCGCGCATCGGTCCCGTCCCGCGCGCATCCCTGCTTGACGCCCGATAGCCCCTCCCCTCTCGTGTGCACCCGCGGCCGACCCCACCGTGCTAGGTTGCCCCTCCACTGCACCGTCGCGAGCTCGGCCTCCGTTGCGCTCAGCTCTCCTGGACGGCCTTCGCCGTGCACCTCCCGCCATCCACGACTGACGTTCAATCCCAGCCAGATCTGGGAGTCCCGACCACCATGAGCTCCGACTGCCGGCCTGGCCGGGTTCACTGGAGCTAGATCCTGCCTCCCCCCTCTTGCGACGTCGCCTCCCACTCACCCTCCTTCTGTGCCTTCAATCTGCGGCGCTCGTCTATCCTTCAGTTGAGTGGCGGCGAGATGACGTCGGCTTTCCCGACGCTCCGTCGACCGGCCCCACCTGTGCGGCTTTCCCGGCGCTCCATCGACCGGTCCCGCCTGTGCGGCTTTCCCGATGCTCCATCGACCGACCCCGCTTGGGCTGCTTTCCTGGCGTCTTGTCCATCGGCCCTGCTTGTGCGGCTTTCCCAACACCTCATCCACCGGCCTGCCTGTGCGGTTTTCTCGGCACCTCATCGACACATCTTTTTTCAACAACATCATCCATCATTTTCATCTCGAGGGGGAGCTGCGATCGCAGATGATTTCTTTTTTGTTTCGTTTTGTTTTGTAATCAAGTTGATATGTCCAGTTTAAGGGGGAGTGTTTGCAGTGTCTGTTGATTGCTTTGTTTTCTTTGTTGTGGTTTATTTAATTATGTGTCCAAGCTAGGTACACCTAGCTTGAGGGGGAGTGTTGGAATATGTGAGTCTCAATCGATGTTTAGGTGTCATGCCATCCTTATTATTCATTATAAAATAACATCAAGGCCTCCCTTAGAGAACCATATTGGGTATTCGGTCTCCACCTCTGTTATCACTCTACAAATATTAAGAGGGATAATTGAAAGAGAAAAAAATTCGGTAAATTCTGTAAAATCGATTCACATTGATGCGGATAAGGTGGCTGTTCACCAATGATAGATGTAAAATAGTGGGATTGTTGAGCATCTCGGCCACAGTAGTGGTAAACTCCAGATTCGCTGCCTGCAGAAGAGAAAGCAAGAAAAATTGCTCATGTTGGCTTTGCATCTCATTGGGTGTCTGAGAAATTGGCTGTAAGTGCCGATCTCATCCACAATCACCTTCAAAACACTGTAATATGATGGAATCAAACGTAGACCTTGCTGGAGAGAGAACAAATGTTGTAAGTGGTCAGACACAAGAAACATATTATTGGTCTCGGAATACATGAGAAACAACGCAAAACTCCTTGACAGTTGTTGTATTGTTGTTGGCGTGCTTGACTGATTTATCCCTGAAATTGAGAAGAAGTGCAAAGATCTTGTTATCTTGTTGCTCCCAGGCAGTGAATGCGGGATCTTTTGGATCTATTGGAGGACCAGCAGAATGAGAATAATGACGCAGCCCTTTCAAGGAGACAACCGCCATCTTCTGCCATGTTGTGATGTTGGTGGAATCGTGATGCTCATCGATGAGTTGTGATCATCTCGGGCTGTGGTCATCACAGCAAGAGGGCAAACAACAGTGGACTGATCTTAACTGGAAAAAAACTACTTACATAAAAAAACCATAAGAAGGCAGAGTAAAGCACAACAGACAAGCAACAGTGGTGGCTATTGGGGTGCGGAAGTGATTAAGCACAACAAAGAAGTGCCTGGACAGAAGCTAGAGGGTGCCTACGTGAGCGCAAAGGAGCCGGGGTGGGGGGGGGGGGGTGTCCAGGTGCGGCGGAGGGGCTAGGTGGTGTGTCTGGCTGCACGAGGTGCCTGGCCTGTGCGCGTTGCAGGAGTGGCTGGGTGCTGGGCGTCTAGGGC
Organism: Viscum album; assembly: GCA_963277665.1. Classification (NCBI taxonomy): domain Eukaryota; kingdom Viridiplantae; phylum Streptophyta; class Magnoliopsida; order Santalales; family Viscaceae; genus Viscum; species Viscum album. The sequence goes on from OY728150.1 coordinate 124,040,243, forward strand.
TGGCATGACAGTGGTAAAAAAATGAGAAAGGGGAGAGACTCTTGTCTCGTGAACAAGGTCAAAAAGATATACAAGATTTGAGATCGGTGAGCGATTCAAAATTCTAACTCATGGGATAAGGGGATAGGATAGACCTAGTCCAATATAATGAATCTTTTGTATCCACATACCAAATACACTCCCATTCTAGCAAGTATAACATCCTACAGTTATAACTATGATCAATTAAACCGCCCATCAGTGGATTCTTGGGTACCATTTGTTATGTCTCGGTTTGGAAAGAACTTTTGATATCTCGGGTATGATCTTATAACCCTTAAACCAGATCCTTTCATATGGAATATGACAAGTCATAACAGTTACAAATTTGGAATCTTTTCAGAGGCCAATTTCTGCTCTCTGGAATACACTGATTTTTTTGTGATAAAAAGGTTATAATTTTGACTCATTTTAACGCTCTTATGCCTCTAGGTGTTCAAAGAGCTGCAAAAATCGGTTCAGAGGATGCCACTGTGCGAAAAGTCAATGCCGGAGCCGTCAATGTCCATGCTTTGCCGCTGGACGGGAATGTGACCCAGATGTTTGCCGGAATTGTTGGGTTAGGTATGCATGCGGTTTCATATTTTATTGTGAATCAATTATAAAGATGGGTAAATTCAATTTAGCTTGGCTTATTTTGAATCATTATCCTTTTGGGCATCCTTGAACATATATAGATATATTTGTAATGCTCTAATTATTTCTGTTTGGATAACCATGTGATGGTGGTTTTGGAAAACATTTTCTTTTTTCATTATTTTATTATTTTATTAGATGTATTTGATTATGTAAATGGAAAACATTTTTTTAGAAAATGGAAATGGAAAGGACAGATTTTTGCTTGTATATATGTAGTTTTGTGTCAGCAGTTCCCTAAGTATTTTGTTATGGGCAGTTGCGGTGATGGTACATTAGGCGAACCTCCAAAACGAGGAGATGGTCACTGTGGAAACATGAGGCTTCTTTTGAGGCAGCAGCAAAGGGTGCATCATTCTGAATTAACTCCTTTTTCTGTTTTTTTTCTTGCCTTTTTCAACTGATAGAAAATTATTAAAAAAGAAACTGATTGTTTTCCTCCCAGATCCTATTGGCGAAGTCTGATGTCGCTGGATGGGGAGCCTTTCTAAAGGTTTGAAGAATATGTTATTTCTTTGGCAGCTTCCCGTGTGAGCTAATTCTTTCATATGATTTCAGAGTCCTGTGAACAAAAATGATTATCTGGGAGAATATACCGGGGAATTGATCTCCCACCGCGAAGCAGATAAGCGTGGGAAAATTTATGATCGTGCAAACTCATCATTCCTTTTTGACTTGAACGATCAGGCAAATTATTTATCCTCCTCCAGTAATATGCTTACAGAAATCGACCCTCTTGCTATAGATCTGAGAGCTGCTCTCTCTTCTTGTCCAGTATGTCCTTGACGCCTATCGCAAAGGAGATAAGCTGAAGTTTGCAAATCACTCATCAAACCCTAACTGTTATGCCAAGGTTGGAAAATGTTCTATGTTTTTTTTCAATGTATTTAATTTTTCCTGATAAATGAAATTATAGGAAGAGATAGATCACTCGCCCTTTATTTTTTAGCACTAAGTTTTTTTTTTTTTTTTAACGCATTAAAAAAAATCAAAACAAAACACTGCCTTGAATTCTTTGTTTTTGGGTTGTGCAGGTGATACTAGTAGCAGGAGATCACCGTGTTGGCATTTTTGCCAAGGAACATATCGAAGCTTGTGAGGAGCTTTTCTATGATTATCGTTATGGACCCGATCAGGCCCCTGAATGGGCTCGGAAGCGTGGGGGTTTTAAGAGAGGAGACGATCCATCTGTCGTGCAAGGTCGAGCAAAGAAACAACAATCCCATTGTTAAGCCGTTCAGATGATTTGGCTTGGCTTGTACCATAATACGGCATTGCTTCAACTATTTTTTCTTTCATCATGGACATTGATTATTGTGACGGGTAAATAGGGTACAGAGAAATAAGTTATACGTTGCCACAGGCCCATTCGATTGAAAGCTTGTATTACTATATTTCCTGTTGATGCAACTTGCTATTTATTTTGCTTCTATGGTAGTTGATGGGAATTGCTTGCGGTTGCTTAACAAGATGGAACGCGGGCAATACAAAGCCAGTTTACCCTGCAGGTTTGTTCCTTCGTTTGGATTGTATATGGAAGTACAACAGTTCATTCCAGGTGTCTGGAACGCCCGGAAGACACCAGTGGCTGCAATCTTGAACTCCCAGATGGGCTCTCCCAGATTTTCTACCGTACACGGAAGGATGGCCATCTACTCTATAGTCGGACGGATGGGTGATGTTCAAGAAAGTCACGGGGGTTCTCATCTGCTGTATCACCTCCTCTGCGATCACGTTCTCCCCAGGGTATGTAAACCTCAAAGAAGTTGCATTTATCGGTCGAGTGGCTTCCCTGCAATGCCCGCCAGAGTCCCATCGTCCTTCCCTAAAGTGGGAAGGTGCCAGACTTTGAAAGAAAACTTGGGTTCTTCCTGCATCGATATGCTGATCGACCCATGATGCCCAGGTCATCAAAGCCCTTTGAAAGGCTGTTGAAACGTCCAGATGAGGATGAAGCATCCCTCCTTCCTGGTAGTAGTTGATTCTGTTTGTCAACAAAAAAATCTTTATCATCGTCATTTCGTTAGATGGGATTCAAAGATATTGCTCTCACCCGGTCCTTGTTTTGTGATGAGACCACCAATGGCCTGTGTTGAAGACTAAGAAATCCGCACGCTTCCATCTGGAGGTGCCTCTGTCCATGGCATCGATCCTCAGCGTCGGCACCCGCCTGCGCCCCAGTCGTGTCTTGCCTTCATGAACTAAGAAATGAGTAACGTAATACTCAACCGTGCACCCATATCCCTGCACCACAAGGGCAGCCGCCACTGAACCCGAAAACACAGCACGTGAAGAAGATGCAAGGAGTGATGTTATACCGCAATTCTGAAGCGGTAGTTGCCGATATCATTTGTGATCCTTCGTCCATGAGTCTCATAGACCCTCCTGGAATCCTTGCCGGTTCCCCTTAACAAACAAAGCATAGATTCCCACTGATTCCGACTGATGGAATCCCCGACGAAAACTAGCTTCTTCCCCCTCATCACGTTCAGCATATGGGTTGCATTGAACCTAGGAATGTCGCAGTCCTGCGGTTTCCACCTCCACTTCATGTAGTCTCGATTCGATCGCCCGTTACCCTCACAGTTGAAGCCCTCGTCGATAAAAGGGCACGAGCCAGGCGCGTAAAGAGGGTAGCTCTCATCAAAAACCCATCTCCCTCTAGTGACATCGCATCCCGCTGTCCTCTCCCTGGTTGAGCCCCTCGAAACACTACTAAATGCGCCTGGATTATCGGCGACGGAGAGATTAGCAGTTAGAACACCGCCTTCCTCGATTCTTTCAGGCGGCAATCGAGACGCGTCAGAACCGTACCCGGGAACGCTTTCAGGTTCCCCGAACTGGCTATGGCTAACGATAGAAGCTCTCAGGCCACTGCCTCTGTGATTTCTGTTCAGCAGGGTCAAATTCCGACCAGGGGCGGGATTGGGGTGGAAGGAAACGTGATTTAGCCGCTCGGGGGCGCCACTGGGGGGCGGGGGGGTGAGGCGAACCGCCCAGATGGAGAAGAGGGAGATGCAGGCGAGTGAGGAAGAGATTAGGAGGGCGAGCGCAAGGAATCGGGTGGGTTTGAGGGAGAAGCTTCTCTGCCTCTCCATCGCAGCCTCGAACGCTTCGATGATCGTCCGGTGCCGTAGAGAGATGGCTTTTCTGGCGAGAGCAGCGGCCACAGTCGACGGAGAATCAACCGGGTGGGAGGGAACAGTTCAGCGAGTGCTGCCTGAAGTCCAAGACGAACAGTGCAGGGGGTGGTTATGGCGGACCTGATCGGAAGTGTGAGGTCCGAGCCGTCACGTGCCCAAAAACTAATTGAAATCAATTAAAAAAAATTTCAATTTTAAAGGTAAACAAAACAAAATAATCAATTACGCGTAATGATGTTAATGGGCATACTCCACACTGCTTGACCCCATCTATGATTAATTGAGTTGGGGTTAAAAATGGGTTCAAGTTTTAAAAAATTAAATGGATTAGAGTTCACACGCCCCAAATTTCACGGATATTTGTGATCCATAATTGCAACATAATAATAATTGGCATTTATTTATCATTCGATATTGAGTTTATAACTTATTTTTTAATAATTATGAATTTGGTATTCACTTTGGTCAATTAAATGCCCCTTTAATATGTTTTATTTTATGCATTTATTTGCATGTGATTAACATGATTAATTTGTGTTTTAATTTGAATATCATATGACGGCTTAATTGTTGATTGTGACTTGGCTTCTTTCCGAGTGGACCTGCATGTGGGTTGTGTTCCAGTTGGCCCTTTTGGGCTTGCCTCTTTGCCCATGAACCCGACCCGCTCTGTGCCTTTATTAGGATTTGTTTCTTTAGTGTGTTTTCTCTTCGAGTAGGCTTTGTTGGATCAAGGGTCGACCCTAAGAATCCAAAAAAAAAAAAAAAACGTTGTTCAAGACCTAGATTGAAAATTTACACTACTACACACGTCTTTTAATAGAGCTAAAAAACACCGTCAATCTCAATGATATTAAATGAGACCCCTTTATCATCACTAAAAAAACAACGATAAAAGGAGTCTTTTCTCACCGCTAAAAAAACGTTGATAAAATCCTCCCTTTATCAGTGTTAGTTTAACGCTGATAAAAGTCTCATATGTTGAGTGTGCTATTTGTATAACAACACACTACAACAACCTATTGTAACATGAACACAAAATATATAATTTAATTGAAATAAATTTTACATCACGAATACAAAAAAACACTATTGTATACATTTAAAACAATGTTTTGTATAATTACATTTACAATTACTATCCACAAACAATTTAAAAATATTAATGTTTCATTGTCTTTGGCACCCTTGATCCTCTCTCAAAAAGATCCGCCCATTGTATTCGTTGCAAACAAATCACCTCAACCCGATAAAAAAAATCCACCTATATAAGAAAACAAATATTATGTTAGTAATATTATAAAGAAATAAATTAAACATTAATATTAAAGAATACATTAAAAATGTCAATTTTAAATAAAAAGACACACTTAGAGTTATACAGGTCACACTGTGCGTTGTATTGAGATACGATTGATTCCAACACGTCACAAATGAGGTATAGATGTGGTTGATTCCTATACATCACAAATTACTTATAGATCGTTGTCCTAAAGTATCAAAATAATCTGAAAGTGTTTGCTCAGTTTTTAGTATGTCACTTGTATTTTTTACTAAAATGTCAAATTTTATTATGGATAATCCCCCCTTCTAAAGGTTGAAAGGGAACTCGTACATGACCCGTAGGCCTAAGGCACAAGGCCTTCGGGCCATTCGGGCATTTCAAACTGGAAACACGCACTTTGAGTGTAAGAACCCGGTTTTTGCTGAGAAAGACTTTGGAATATTCTTGATGATATTACAGAGCAGCGCCTTCAGACGGCATGCGATTCCGAGCCCCGGAGTGGCTGGAATTAAATTTTCAGTGCGTTCACACTGGAAATGCTAAATAAATGAGATAACTCCTAAACGGAGTTCCGGATTAGAGATCTGAGTGTACGGATGGGTCCGAAATGGGGTGTTTACCCTAGGAACGACATAAAACTTATCAGCGCGGGATGTTTGGACCCCTTGCCCGCTTCTCGAACGTTAAACGGATTAAATAAATTAATTAATTCGTTTAATGGTGAAACTCGAGTATCTCTTAAATGGTGGCTCGGATTGGAAAACCGAGGGCACCGTTGAGTTCGGAGCGTGCCGTTTACCCTAGGAGGGGTATAAGTTTCGCGGGCGCGGGCCGTTTGTGAAAAATGGCTCCAGGGGCGTTTTCGTAATTTAGCGGCTTCGGACGTTAAATTTTATAACTTTTGAACGGGGTCTCGGATTAAAATTCCGAGACCGCCGTTGTGCTCGAGAGGTGGTGTTTGCCTTAGGGGAGGCTTAACCTCGACCCCGTCGGGAGTTTCGGATGCGGGTCTTTTCGGGGGGTTTAAATTAATTAAATCTTTAATTAATTTATTTAAACCCCACCTCTCTCCTTCCCCTTCCCCTTGGCAGCCCCTCCTCTCCCTCTCCTCCTCCATCTCCGGCGAGACAGTCCAACGAGGCGACTCCGGCGAGGTGCGGTGGTGCCGGCGGATCGTCACGAAGCTTCGGGCGAAGCCCCCCGAGGTAGGATTTGTCGTTTGCGTTTTTCATTCACCGCACCTACTTCAAACTCAAATAATTGTATTGAAACTCTGCCGTATTTTCGAACGAAGCCCATGAACGCGTAGTACACAATTTTCTCTTTCCGACGCTTGTTTCGGATTTGAAATTGGAGTTCGGAGGCGTTCGCAATCGTCCTCCGAAGTTGGCGGGTTTTCGGTTTCCGGCGGGTTCGAGCGGCGGCGCGGCGAGGGCGGACGACGTGGCAGCGGGGTGTCCGGTGGAGGCGCTGGGCGTCGGCAGCGGGGTGCTCGGGTGTCGGCGGGGGCGTCTGGCGGAGCGCCCGGCGAGGCGGCGGTCGCCAGGGAGCGGCGACCGCGGGGTCGCGTCGCGCGACCCCCATGCGGCGACCAAGACCCGCGCCGCGCGGGTCTTCACGCGGCGGCCGCGACCGGCCCTCGTGGCCGGTCTGCGCGGCTAGGCCGCGGGCCGGCCCGGTCCAGGCCGGTCCAGCCCCAGGGGTCTTGCCCCCTCGGTGTTCGGACACCCGTATTTTCCGCTACGGGTGTCCGTTTTGAGTGCCGTCTGCGGCGGTGGAACCGTATCGACGAGACAGACTTTTTGAGATGGTTTTGGGAATTTTTAATTCCCAAAACGATAGGCCTCGGAGGCGCGACACGTCTTTAAGTGGACGAGCGTTTTTTCCGAGATCCTTGTTTTAGGCGGCGCAGACGCATCCGACGTCCGTTTTGAGCGCCGTCAGCGGCGTTGTGACCCTGACACTGAGGTGGAGGTTTCCAGGGCAGTTCCGGGCGTTGAGGCCAAAGTTGAGGCGCGGGCCCCACGGTCCGTCTTTCGAGCTGCGTGCAGCTTTTAGCGACTTTTTACTCGGACGTCCGTTCGGGGCGTGCGAGCAGTCGATGTTGGGTGTTTTTCCGAGGGCATCGCGTTGGCGTAGTCTGCCCGCTGTAATTCTGCACGATGGTGCGGGGCCCACGAGGGTCGTTTCGGGATTTAACGGTGATTTCCATCTTTATCACCGGGCAACCGTTTTGGACAAGTGAGTAGTCCATCTTGTGTGTTTTTTTGAGAGGATCGCAACGGTACGATCCGTTCGTTGAGTTTCGGGACCGGGATGCGGGTCCCACGTGGCACCGCTCGTGTGCGGTGCGCCGGGATGCACCTTTTTCTCCGGATATCCGTTGCACTCAAGTGAGTAGTGATTTTGACGAGTTTTCCCGAGGGGATCACAATGGTGCGATGCGCCCGACTGCTTTCGGGGCCGAGGTTCGGGATCACGGGACGCCGTTTGGGCGTGAGGCGATGTTGGTGACTTTTTCGTCAGATATCCGTTGGAGGCGAGTAAGTAGTCGATATCGCGTGTTTTTCCGCGAGGATTACAATGGGGTGATCCGTTTGGTTGTGCGGAGCCTCTTGCGTGATCTTGTTGAATGTGGAGCATGAGGGGTGCTCCGGTGGCGGTTCGTCCTACCTTGTTTGTAGCGGACCCTTGGCGTGTGATCGCGCACTCTTGGGAAAGTGACGTAAATGGTTCACGATATGTGGTTGGCCGTGCCTGGGCCTTTGAGGTGGTGTTGTTACGTCACGCCTTCGCGTTAACGCTGGGTGCCGTGTGCACGATAGCCTTTGGGCTGGAACGAGGTATACTCTGGGAGTATACGGGAGTGCTTGGAGGTACGTGTGGTTGTTTGTACCTGAGGATGTTTGTATGCTCAGTTGGGGTTGACTTGGGGCCACAGGTCGTGTGGGCCCCACGTGCGTGCCGCGATCTGCTTTACGTACTTTGACCTCTCGCGACGTAGAGGGTCCCTCAGTGCTCGTTTGTTTGACCAGTAGGGTGGAGTTTTCCCCTGGCTTTGTGCTCGTTTGTTTGACCAGCAGGGCGGAGTTTCCTCTGGCCTCGTGCTCTTTTGTCTGACCAGCAGGGTTGAGTGGTCTCCCCCTGGTCTTGTTCTCGATGGTTTGACCGGCAGAGATGGTTTGGTTCCTCTATTTCTTCGGTTGTGAGGGGTTTCAGTACTGTGCCCTTTCACCGGGCTGCGACACCGTCTGCGACTACGGGTGTTCGTGCAGCGTGGGCGTTTTCCCCACTTTCTGGGATGAGGTGTCTCGGTCCGCTTCGACAGTGACTTAGCAGATCAAAGCGGGATTGCCTTGTGAGGCCTGAGGAGTTTCTCCCGTCACCCCGTGTTCCCTGGTAGAGTTCTTGTGGATTCGGTGTGACCAACACTTTACGCGGGCACCGATCCTCTACCCAGGAGGTTTCCAGCAGGGCTGAGGTTGTTCCAGCAGAGCTGAGGTTGTTCCAGCAGGGCTGAGGTTGTTTCCAGCAGGGCTGAGGTTGTTCCAGCAGCGCTGAGGTTGTTCCAGCAGGGCCGAGGTTGTTTCCAGCAGGGCTGATGTTGTTTCCAGCAGGGCTGAGGTTGTTCCAGCAGAGCTGATGTTGTTCTAGCAGGGCTGAGGTTGTTTCCAGCAGGGCTGAGGTTGTTTCGAGCAGGGCTCGCCTGTGGGTTACCATCCAGCAGGGATGGCCAGTACACTGGTGTTCACCGAGCAGTACCATCCAGCATGGATGGCCAGAGCAGTGCCGGGCTTACCTCCAGCGGGGCTGGGCAGTGGTCCCCGATGCCGGGCTTACCTCCAGCTGGGCTGGGCAGTGTTCCCCGATGCCGGGCTTACCTCCAGCTGGGCTGGGTAGTGGTCCGCGATGCCGGGTTACCTCCAGCTGGGCTGGGCAGTGGTCCCGTCGCCGACTTTAGCCGGGTCGCCCTCCAGTGGATTACCCTGTTACGGGACTGGGTAGTGTGGCACCCTTCGACTTTCCGGGTCTCCCTGTAGTGGGAACCCGTTGACTTCCAGGGATCCTCCAGCGAGGCTGGGCAGGGGGTCGCCTGTCGACTTTGAGCAGACCTCTCGACTGCGGGGCAGTGACAAGTTGTGGTTGACGTTCCCCCAGAACTCTCAAGTACGGGGATCTTTTCCCCCCGAGACGCGTCCTTGTGACGCGACCTAAAACCGTGCGGGCGAGTCAGTGCCGCCCAAAGCAGATAGTGTCGAGGTGTGGTGATTGAGCCCTTGGCTTGCGGTTCAGGGCAGACGTGCGGGATGCTGGGTATCGATGGTGTTACTTTTGGGACTGTTGGCTACTCTTTCCTTGGGCTGAGCTACGGGACAGAGATCCCCTTACGAGTTTGTTCGGGATTCTTGACAGAGCATACATATGTATATACCTCGTACGAGTACCCACTCCTTGGGTTTTGGTTACTCTCCTTCTAGGAGAGGCGAAGACGCGCGGGGTATGCCACGTGCTTTCCGTGTCTAGCTTCTCGTGGTTGGACGAGTCTACTCTCCTGCTATAGGTAGAGAAGACTCGACGAGAAGTTCATCTTCTCACCGTTTCCAGCTCCTTGTTCCTGGACGAGTCTACCTCTTTTCTTTTGTTGGGTTGAGCTGGACTCTTTACTGTACTCTTACTGCACTTTCAGTTGTACTCCTGTACTATTCTGTTCGCTCTACTGCTCACCCTTCGGTACCTCCTTTGTTGCTCCCTCGAGCCTTCGGGGTATCCTACTGAGTATTTTTGTACTCACCCTTGCTTGGGCTTTTCCCGCACTTGGTGTGCCCTTGAAGACGACGGACAGGTGGAGCGTGACTTCAGTGGGGCGTAGGAGCTTGGGAGCTTGGACCGCGTGCGGTGGTCATGGCCGGGTTCCAGGTGGGAGACCCGTCAGCTGTTTCTTTTTGTTTACCTGTTGCCGGGTTGTGGCACTTGTTGGTTGGATGCGTGTTTTGCCCCTTTTCTTTTCAGTGTACTTTCAGCTTTACTTGTACTGTTAGAGGTCGATGCACACTGTGGTTTATATATAGCAGTTTCCCTTTTCTTTGCTTGTCTTTTCTTTTACCCTGCACTGTTGCATTGGGTGTGCTGCGTGTGTGTGTGTATAGGTGCTTAGGCAAAGGCCTCCCCGAGTTGTTGTGCCTTCGGCGCTGGTCGCCAGCCCCTGGCCTATGGAGGCGGGCTTGGGGTAGTTGCGGCTCGAGCCCGGGTAGGGTCGGGTCGTGACAAAGTGGTATCAGAGGTGGTTCGTTCCTTGGAACGTTGTGCGGACGTCCCTAAAAGAGGAATTTGTTGGGATTTAAGGCAACGGTGTTAACGTGTCTCGAGAGCGGCTCTCAGGCCAGGGAGTCCAGTGATGGTGCGGCGGTCGACGTATCCATTCACCAGGACCTTGATAACCCGCTTGTCGACTCGGCATGCTGAGACACTTGTTGCAGGGAAAATTTTTTTGTGCATCACATAGGATTGAGTCTTTGACTGTCCTTCTTGAGTCAGCTCCCCATCGTTGCTATTGGTATATACATATATGCTCATCTGACCACGACACTCCTTGATAATTTTCAGGATGTCTCCGCGAGGACAGCCAGCCAGGATACTAGCTTTGGTTCGTGATGACGACCCTGTAAGCTACGAGGCCACAGTCCAGGACCCATCATGCGAGCCCCTTTCTCCGGGTGGGCCGGTAGAAGCACTCCCACCTATTGAGCAGCAGGCAGTTTCAGCAGAGCAGGCTGAGCTTGAGCGCAGGTTGAGCGCGCTCCGTGAGTTCCAGCGGCAGAGACCGCTGAGGTTCAGTGGTGAGCCAGACCCTCATGCAGCAGAGGTTTGGCTCGAGGCAGTGATTCGCCTTTTCAGGCTTGTGCAGACGCCGACAGATCAGAGAGTGGCTTTGGCAGCCACCCTTTTTCGTGGAGCAGCTCGGCATTGGTGGAGTCTGGTGACTCAGTTTCTTGACGAGTCATCACTTTCGTGGGACGACTTTCAGTTGTTGTTTCGTGGGGAGTTTTCCCCCTCCTGCTTGCGCTCTGTTCGAATTCAGGAGCTCCTACAGTTTCAGCAAGGAGGGATGACGGTGGCCGAGTACGCGGCTAGTTTTGTAGACCGTGCACGCTTTTACCCAGACTTGGTCCATGATGACAACATCCGAGCGCGGAAGTTTGAGTAGGGTCTCCGCCGAGAGATTTGGGCTGTCATAGTACCTTTGGGAATTTCCACATATGCCGGGGTGCTAGAGCAGGCGCTGGTGACAGAGGGCTTCCTGTCACGTTCTGGAGTTGTTAGTGGCAGCAGGCACGTTGGAGCCGAGACGTCAGCCGCAACTAGTGGGCGTCGGCAAGCAGAACCTCGACGCAGGTGGCTTACTGACAACCGGACTCAGGGGCGTGGTCGTACACCACAGTGGTGTCTGAGGGCACCAGTGCAGCCCAGAGAGATTCGGTGCTATGCTTGTGACGAGCGAGGTCACTTGGCACGAGACTGCCCGACCCGAGTTTCTGGGAGCTTCGGGCAGGCAGCAGGCGCACCCCCACGACAGAGGCAGCGCCATGATCGGAGTAGTACCCAGAGAGGTGGTGCTAGCAGAGGAGCGGGAGGAGCTGGTAGTGGGGGACGACGTTACGAGATCTCCCCATCACCACTAGGCGGTCCACATCAGGCTCCGGGAGCTGACTGTTGGGACCGAGGACAGCCGCGAGCATTGGATGTCTATTATCCTGCCGAGCATGAGGTGATAAGAGGTACGCTCTATAGCTCTTCTACCTTTTTGCAGTAGAATTGTTAGACTCTGTGTGTGATCTACTTTCCTCCCTGCTCCTTGTTTGATGTGTTACCAGGGTGACGCGGGGCGTCGGGTGTAACCCTGTGTTGGTAAGGTAAAATGTGTAGGACCTTTTCTCTTTAGTCGATGGTGTTGACTCCTTCGCTCTCCGAGCGTGTAAGAGAGTCTTGGTTGCGAGACATCGACTGTGAAATCTTGTGTGAGCAGATATCCTTGGGTGCTTCACCATATGGATATTATGAAGGAGGGAATCACCGGGCCTTATCTCATGCCCAAGCGGTGATTCCAGTCGCGGTGTGCGACGTAGAGGGTTGACTAGGGAGGTGAGCTACCCCCGAGGGCCTTCGGGCTGTTTGAGACCGTGCAAAGGGATGGCGAGGTTCCCTAACGCCTTTCCCTAACCCCGAAGTCTGAAATGGGTGCACGACGTCGGCAAGGGCTGACCTCGCGTGAACGGATCAACTCTTTGGTCTATGTGTGGTGATGCAGAGTTGTGCGTGGGTTCTTCTGGGTATGGGAAAGCCAGGTGTGGGCTTAGTACCATGTGTTCTTCCCTAGTTTTGCTTTTCGAGGACGAAAATATTGAAGGAGAGAATGATGTAAGAAACCAGTTTTTTCTGAGAAAGACTTTGGAATATTCTTGATGATATTACAGAGCAGCGCCTTCAGACGGCATGCGATTCCGAGCCCCGGAGTGGCTGGAATTAAATTTTCAGTACGTTCACACTGGAAATGCTAAATAAATGAGATAACTCCTAAACGGAGTTCCGGATTAGAGATCTGAGTGTACGTATGGGTCCGGAATGGGGTTTTTACCCTAGGAATGACATAAAACTTGTCGGCGCGGGATGTTTGGACCCCTCGCCCGCTTCTCGAACGTTAAACGGATTAAATAAATTAATTAATTCATTTAATGGTGAAACTCGAGTATCTCTTAAATGGTGGATCAGATTGGAAAACCGAGGGCACTGTTGATTTCGAAGCATTCCGTTTACCCTAGGAGGGGTATAAATTTCGCGGGCGCGGGCCGTTTGTGAAAAATGGCTCCAGAGGCGTCTTCGTAATTTAGCGGTTTCAGACGTTAAATTTTATAACTTTTGAACGGGGTCTCGGATTAAAATTCTGAGACCTTCGTTGTGCTAGGGAGGTGGTGTTTTCCCTAGGGGAGGCTTAACCTCGACCCCGTCGGGAGTTTCAGATGCGGGTCTTTTCGGGGGGTTTAAATTAATTAAATCTTTAATTAATTTATTTAAACCCCACCCCTCTCCTTCCCCTTTCCCTTGACAGCCCCTCCTCTCCCTCTCCTCCTCCATATCTGGGGAGACAGTCCGGCGAGGCGACTCCGGCGAGGTGCGGTGGTGCTGGCGGATCGTCGCGAAGCTTCGGGCGAAGCCCCACGAGGTAGGATTTGTCGTTTGCGTTTTTCATTCACCGCACCTACTTCGAACTCAAATAATTGTATTGAAACTATGACGTATTTTCAAACGAAGCCCATGAACGCATATTATAAAATTTTCTCTTTCCGACGCTTGTTTCGGATTTGAAATCGGAGTTCGGAGGTGTTCGCAATCGTCCTCCAAAGTTGGCGGGTTTTCGGTTTCCGGCGGGTTCGAGCGGCGGCGCGGCGAGGGTGGACGGCGCGGCAGCGGGGTGTCCGCGGGTGTCCAGGGGAGGCGCTGGGCATCGGCAGCGGGGTGTCCGTGGGTGTCCGGTGGAGGCGCTGGGCGTCGGCAGCGGGGTGCTCGGGTGTCGGCGGGGGCGTCTGGCGGAGCGCCCGGCGAGGCGGCGGTCGCCAGGGAGCGGCGACCGCGGGGTCGCGTCGCGCGACCCCCGTGCGGCGACCAAGACCCGCACCACGCGGGTCTTCACACGGCGGCCGCGACCAGCCCTTGTGTCCGGTCTGCGCGCACGGGCCGGCTGGTCTAGGCCGGTCCAGCCCCAGGGGTCTTGCCCCCTCGGTGTTCGGACACCCGTATTTTCCGCTACTGGTGTCCGTTTTGAGTACCGTCTGTAGCGGTGGAACCGTATCGACGATACAGACTTTTTGAGATGGTTTTGAGAATTTTTAATTCCCGAAACGATAGGCCTTGGAGGCGCGACGCGTCTTTAAGTGGACGAGCATTTTTCCCGAGATCCTTGTTTTGGGCGGCGCGGACGCATCCGACGTCCGTTTTGAGCGCCGTCAGCGGCGTTGTGACCCTGGCACTGAGGCGGAGGTTTCCAGGGTGGTTCCGGGTGTTGAGGCCGAAGTTGAGGTGCGGGCCCCACGGCCCGTTTTTCGAGCTGCGTGCAGCTTTTAGCGACTTTTTCCTCGGACATCCATTCGGGGCGTGCGAGCAGTCGATGTTGGGTGTTTTTCTGAGGGAATCGCGTTGGCGTAGTCTGCCCGCTGTAATTCTGCACGATGGTGCGGGGCCCACGAGGGCCGTTTTGGGATTTGACGGTGATTTCCATCTTTATCACCGGGCGACCGTTTTGGACAAGTGAGTAGTCCATCTTGTGTTTTTTTGAGAGGATCGCAACGGTGCGATCCGTTCGTTGAGTTTCGGGACCGGGATGCGGGTCCCACGTGGCACCGCTCGTGTGCGGTGCGCCGGGATGCACCTTTTTCTCCGGATATCCGTTGCACTCAAGTGAGTAGTGATTTTGACGTGTTTTCCCAAGGGGATCGCAATGGTGCGATGCGCCCGACTGCTTTTGGGGCCGAGGTTCGGGATCACGGGACGCCGTTCGGGCGTGAGGCGGTGTTGGTGACTTTTTCATCGGATATCCGTTGGAGGTGAGTAATTAGTCGATCTCGCGTGTTTTTCCGCGAGGATTACAACGGGGCGATCCGTTTGGTTGTGCGGAGCCTCTTGCATGATCTTGTTGAATGTGGAGCATGAGGGGTGCTCCGGTGGCGGTTCGTCCTACCTTGTTTGTAGCGGACCCTTGGCGTGTGATCGCGCACTCTTGGGAAAGTGACGTAAATGGTTCACGAGATGTGGTTGGCCGTGCCTGGGTCTTTGAGGTGGAGTTGTTACGTCACGCCTTCGCGTTGACGCTGGGTGCCGTGTGCACGATAGCCTTTGGGATGGAACGAGGTATACTCTGGGAGTATACGGGAGCGCTTGGAGGTACGTGTGGTTGTTTGTACCTGAGGATGTTTGTACGCTCAGTTGGGGTTGACTTGGGGCCACACGTCGTGTGGGACCCACGTGCGTGCCGCGATCTGCTTTACGTACTTTGACCTCTCGCGACGTAGAGGGTCCCTCTGTACTCGTTTGTTTGACCAGCAGGGTGGAGTTTTCCCCTGGATTTGTGCTCGTTTGTTTGACCAGCAGGGCGGAGTTTCCCCTGGCCTGGTGCTCTTTTGTCTGACCAGCAGGGTTGAGTGGTCTCCCCCTGGTCTTGTTCTCGATGGTTTGACCGGCAGAGATGGTTTGGTTCCTCTGTTTCTTCGGCTGTGAGGGGTTTCAGTACTGTGCCCTTTCACCGGACTGCGACACCGTCTGTGACTACGGGTGTTCGTGCAGCGTGGGCGTTTTCCCCACTTTTTGGGATGAGGTGTCTTGGTCCGCTTCGACAATGACTCAGCAGATCGGAGCGGGATTTCCTTGTGAGGCCTGGGGAGTTTCTCCCGTCACCCCGTGTTCTCTGGTAGAGTTCTTGTGGATTCGGTGTGACCAACACTTTACGCGGGCACCGATCCTCTACCCAGGAGGTTTCCAGTAGGGCTGAGGTTGTTCCAGCAGAGCTGAGGTTGTTCCAGTAGGGATGAGGTTGTTTCCAATAGGGCTAAGGTTGTTCCAGAAGAGCTGAGGTTGTTCCAACAGGGCTGAGGTTGTTTCCACCAGGGCTGATGTTGTTTCCAGCAGGGATGAGGTTGTTTCAGCAGAGCTAAGGTTGTTCCAGCAGGGCTGAGGTTGTTTCCAGCAGGGCTGAGGTTGTTTCGAGCAGGGATCGCCAGTGGGTTACCATCCAGCAGGGATGGCCAGTACAATGGTGTTCACCGAGCAGTACCATCCAGCAGGGATGGCCAGAGCAGTGCCGGGCTTACCTCCAGCGGGGCTGGGCAGTGGTCCCCGATGCCGGGCTTACCTCCAGCTGGGCTGGACAGTGGTCCCCGATGCCGGGCTTACCTCCAGCTGGGCTGGACAGTGGTCCTCGATGCCGGGTTACCTCCAGCTGGGCTGGGAAGTGGTCGCGTCGCCGACTTTAGCCGAGTCGCCCTCCAGTGGATTACCCTGTTACGGGACTGGGTAGTGTGGCACCCGTCGACTTTCCGGGTCTCCCTGTAGTGGAAACCCATTGACTTCTAGGGATCCTCCAGCGGGGCTGGGCAGGGGGTCGCCTGTCGACTTTGAGCAGACCTCTCGATTGTGGGGCAGTGACGAGTTGTGGTTGACGTTCCCCCAGAACTCTCAAGTACATGATCTTTTCCCCCCGAGATGCGTCCTTGTGACGCGACCTAAAACCGTGCGGGCAAGTCAGTGCCGCCCAAAGCGGATAATGTCGAGGTGTGGTGATTGAGCCCTTGGCTTGCGGTTCGGGGCAGACGTGCGGGATGCTGGGCATCGATGGTGTTACTTATGGGACTGTTGGATACTCTTTCCTTGGGCTGAGCTATGGGACAAAGATCCCCTTATGAGTTTGTTCGGGATTCTTGACAGAGCATACATATGTATATACCTCATACGAGTACCCACTCCTTGGGTTTTGGTTACTCTCCTTCCAGGAGAGGCGAAGACACGTGGGGTATGCCACGTGATTTCCGTGTCTAGCTTCTCGTGGTTGGACGAGTCTACTCTCCTGCTATAGGTAGCAAAGACTCGATGAGAAGTTCATATTCTCACCATTTCCAACTCCTTGTGCCTGGACGAGTCTACCTCCTTTCTTTTGTTGGGTTGAGCTAGACTCTTTACTGTACTTTCAGTTGTACTCCTCTACTATTCTGTTCTCTCTACTGCTCACCCTTCGGTACCTCCTTTGTTGGTCCCTCGAGCCTTCGGGGTATCCTACTGAGTATTTTTGTACTCACCCCTGCTTGGGCTTTACCCGCACTTGGTGCGCCCTTGCAGACGATGGACAGGTGGAGCGTGACTTCAATGGGGTGTAGGAGCTTGGGAGCTTGGACCGCGTGCGGTGGTCGTGGTCGGGTTCCAGGTGGGAGACCCTTCAGCTGTTTCTTTTTGTTTACCTGTTGCCGGGTTGTGGCACTTGTTGGTTGGGCGTGTGTTTTGCCCCTTTTCTTTTCAGTGTACTTTTAGCTTTACTTGTACTGTTAGAGGTCGATGCACACTGTGGTTTATATATAGTAGTTTCCCTTTTCTTTTCTTGTCTTTTCTTTTACCCTGCACTGTTGCATTGGGTGTGCTGCGTGTGTGTGTGTACAGGTGCTTAGGCAAAGGCCTCCCCGAGTTGTTGTGCCTTTGGCGCTGGTCGCCAGCCCCTGGCCTATGGAGGCGGACTTAGGGTAGTTGCGGATCGAGCCCGGGTAGGGTTGGGTCGTGACATTGAGTCATATGGGTTACATCATGTGTCGATTTGATGTGAGACTACTTTCTACATGTCACAAATAACTTATGAATTGATGTCCTAAATTATCAAGACAATCAGAGTGTTGGGTTGAGGTGCAGGTGATTTCTACATGTCACAAATGACTCATGGAATGTTGTCCTAAAGTATCAAAACAATCCGAATGTGTTTGCTCAGATTTCAGTATGTCACTTGTTCCTTTTGTTTAAATTAATGTCAATTTAAAATAAAAAGACACACTTGGAGTCATATCGATCACACCGTGCATTTAATTGAGACACGGTTGATTCCTACACGTCAAAAGTGACTTATGGATCATTTTTCTAAAGTATGAAAATAATCTGAATGCATTTGCTTGGTTTTAAGCAGGTCATTTGTCCCTTTCACTAAACTTAATGTCAATTTTAAATAAAAAGTCGCGCTTTGAGTCATACTGGTCACACTGTGCGTCACATTGAGATGCAGATGATTCCTACACATCTCAAATGATTGATGAATCATTTTCCTAAAGCATCAAAACAATTCGAATGTGTTTGGTCAATTTTGAGTAGATCAGTTGTCCTTTTTTACTAAAATTGATGTCAATTTTAAATAAAAAGACGCACTTGGAGTCATACCGGTCACACCGCGCGTCAGATTGAGGTGCAGCTGATTCCTACACATCTCAAATGACTCATGGATCATTTTCCTAGAATATCAAGACAATCCGAATGCGTTTTCTTGGTTTTTAGTATGTCACTTGTTCCTTTTGGTAAAATTAATGTCAATTTAAAATAAAGGCACATTTAGAGTCATATCGGTCACACCGTGCGTCAGTTTGAAGTACAGTTGATTCCTACACGTCACAAATGACTTATGTATTGTTTTCCTAAATTATCAAAACAATATAAATGCATTTGCTCGGTTTTGAGTAGGTGAGTTGTCCTTATTACTAAAATTGATGTAAATTTTAAATAAAAAAGATGCAATTGGAGTCATACCGGTCACACCGTGCCTCAGATTGAGGTGCAACTGATTATTGCACATCCCAAATGAATCATGGACCGTTGACCTAGAGTATCAAAATAATCTAAATGTGTTTTCTTGGTTTTAATTATGTCACTTGTTCCTTTTGCTAAAATTGATGTCAATTTTAAATAAAGATACTTTGAGTCATACTGGTCACACTGTGCGTCAGATTGAGGTGTGATTGATTCCTACACGTCACAAATAGATTATGGATTGTTTTCTTAAAGTATCAAAACAATATGAATGCATTTTATCAGTTTTGAGTAGGTCAATTGTCCTTTTTACTAAAATTGACGTCAATTTTAAATAAAAAAGACACACTTGGAGTCATACCGGTCACAACGTGCCTCAAATTGAGATGCAAATGATTTCTACACGTCCCAAATGACTCATGGATCATTTTTCTAAAGTATGAAAATAATCCTAATATGTTTTCTCAGTTTTCAGTACATCACTTGTTCCTTTTTACTAAAATTGATGTTAATTTTAAATAAAAAGACGCACTTGGAGTTATACTGGTCACACTGTGCGTCAGATTGAGGTGCAATTGACTCCCACACGTCCTAAATGACTCATGTATTGTTTTACTAAAATATAAAAACAATAAGAATGTGTTTTCTTAGTTTCGAGTATGCCAATATTTCTTTTTACTAAATTTGATATTACTTTTAAATAAAAAAGATGTACTTGAAGTTATACCGGTCACACCGTGCCTCCGATTGAGGTGGAGATGATTCCTACATGTCCCAAATTACTCATAGATCATTTCCCTAAAGTATAAAAACAATCTGAATGTGTTTCTCGGTTTTCCGTACATCACTTGTTTCTTTTTTACTAAAATTGATGTCAATTTTAAATAAAAAGATGCACTTGGAGTCATACCGATCACACCATGTGTTAGGTCAAGGTGCGACTGATTTCTACATGTCCCAAATGACTCATGGATCATTTTCCTAAAGTATCAAAATAATCTGAATGTGTTTTCTTGGTTTTGAGTAAACGAGTTGTCCTTTTTACTAAAATTGATGTAAATTTTAAATAAAAAAGACAAATTTGGAGTCATACCAGTCACACTGTGGGTTAAATTAAGGTGCGATTGATTCTTAAAAATCCCAAATTACTCATGGATCATTTTCCTAAATATCAAAACAATCCGAATGCGTTTTCTTGGTTTTGAGTAGGTTAGTTGTCCTTTTTACTAAAATTGATGAAAAATTTAAATAAAAAAGATGCACTTGGAGTCATACCGGTCACACCATGCCTTAGATTGAGGTGAGGCTGATTAACACACGTCCCAAATGACTCATGGATTATTTTCCTAAAGTATCAAAACAATCCGAATGTGTTTTCTCAGTTTTCAGTATGTCACTTGTTCATTTTTACTAAAATTGATGTTAATTTTAAATAAAAAGATGCATTTGGAGTCATACCGGTCACTTGTTCCTAAGAATTTATTTATGGGTTTAAAAATATGGGGAAACCTCTAAAATTTTATGAAAAACATAAAGGTGGTCCTACTCCCGATTTGTAATATTGATTATGACAATATCTCTTCCAAAAATCCCTTCACTGGCAAACTGCCCACTGTGACAAGATTTCAGTAGAAGAATGCTTTCCACACTAGTTATATATTTGGTACAGAATTCAATGGATTCCTCAACAATATACCGATCCTCAATATAACCCTATGTTTGACTTCGATTTTTGAGATACCCTTTCAAAATCTTCATATACCGTTCAATGTGGTACATCCATCTATAGTGTACGAAACTACATAGTCGAATCTCTCTCACCAAGTGAACCATTACCCATTATATCAAAGAATGTTGGTAGGAATAAAATTTCTAATTCACATAATATAATGAAAATTTCTCTTTCCATAGTCATCAATTTCATCGGGTCTATAACTTTGCTACATATAGCTTTGAAGAAAAAATAGACCTTGGTTAATGTATGATGGATATTCTTGGAAAAAAATGCAATGTAAAACTACATGAATTAGATATTGCATCAAAACATGACATTTATGTGATTTCAGACCCTTTAAATTTAAATTAGTCATTTACACAATATTGTTGATATTCGATGAATACCCCTCTAGAACCTTTACGTCATTCAACAAGTTGTAAAATTGATATCTGTCTTGTTTGGAAAGAGTGTAAGCATATGGAGAAAGAAAAGTTTATTTTTAGCATTCATTGGCACTAAATCTTATCATATTCTCATTTCAACCATGTCCAATCTATCCTAAATTTCATCCTTTGTTTTTCCAGGTGCATTTAGCAACATGATGATGAAACCATCACATATATTTTTTTCAACATGCATAACATCAAGAAAATGTCTGACGTATAGACAATTATAGTATGATAATTAAAAAAATTGATCTCTTTTTCCAATCGGTTTTCATAAGGTTTTTCAAAAATGATTTACCAAAAGCATTATCCATATCTTTTACTTTCTGAAACAGTTGATCACCTGTTAGTGGAGACGATGTTGTACATTCTTTTGAAATTCCATTGAATGATGTCATCCAAGATCGGTACTTATGCCGTCAGGTTAGAAATATGTGATGTTCCAGAAATACGGTCTTCGATGAATGTTTCAACCTAATTGACTGTGTACTTTGTTCACAAAAGGGACATCCTTGAGTCACTTTAATTCTATATCCTGACAAATTTCCAATAGTAGTAAAGTTATTTATCACCCTGTAAAACATGGTTCTCAATGTGAAATTTTCATTTCTGTAATCATTATACAAAATAACACCTGAATCCCACAATAATTTCAAATCCTCAATCAATGGATCCAAATAAACATCAATATCATTAACTAGTTGTTTTGGTCCTGATATAAGTATAGGTAACATGATGTATTTTTGTTTCATGCATAACCACAGTGACATGTCATAATTTACCAACAAAATTGACCATGTACTATGAGTACTTCTTTGAAAATCAAAAGGATTCACTCCATATGTAGATAATGAAAACGAAGGTTTCTCAGATCGTTTCCAAATTCAGGATACTCATGATCAATTCTATTCTACCAAGGAGAGTCTATTTGGTGATGTATTTTCCCATCTTTATTTCTTGTATTTTCATGCCATGTCAATGTCTATTCAGTCTCCTCACTTCCATATAGGCGCCTAAACCTTGGAATGACTGTAAAGTACCATACAACTTTCGTAGGACCAAATTCATCTTTCTTATATCGAGAAGCACCACACTTTGGGAATTCTATAAGTGATTTTTGGTCCTTATGAAATAGTATACAGTCATTCAGGCAGGCATGAACTCTTTTAGAGATCATACCCATCGAGCATAGTACTTGTTTGACATCATATGTTCGTCTAGAGAGATCATTATCTTCTGAGATCATATCATTCAAGAGAGAAAGTAGTTCCATAAAACTGATGTCACTCCATCTGTTGCCTACTTTCAAATTAACAGCTTCAATACGGCTGATAATGCTGTATATTTAATGCAACCAGCGTACAATGGTGTCTTTGCACAACTCTTTAACTTATCAAACAATTTTGGGAAATCATGAAGTCCATATTCAACTGTCCTTTTTATTTCCCCAATATGATCTTCATTATCATTCACATCTGTAATCACATCCTTGACATGATCATCTTCATTTTCCACACTTGTAATCATATAAGATGATCCATAAAACACAGTGCTATTTCAGCCACTAGCTACATTCGCTTTACCCCCATGTTTATTCCAACATTTATAACTTCGATCTATTCTGTGATAGATCAAGTGTTCTTCCAACTCCTCTGGACTAATTAGCCTTGAATAACAACATTGTAAACATGAACAAAGGATTTGAGAAGGGTCATATGCATGATATTTTGCAAACTTGAAGAACTCTTTCACTCCATCTTCATACTCTTTTGTTATACGATTGACATCCATCCATTCTTTATTAATATCCATCCTATTTTATTTTATAATATTAATATTTAACAAAATAAATACACAAAATATGTTCAATTGAAATCTCTCCCAAAAATGCCTAGTGAGTGTACTAGAAAGAGACTTGAGGGTTTTTTATTCAATTACAATGAGTTTAATTTTTTAAGGTTCATTAATAAAATAAACATTATTTAGTATTATTTATTTAAGACATTTGTTTTGATTACAGACATGATTTAATGGTGTTAAAACATTTATAAAGGCCAATTTTTGGATCTAATAAAGATGAATTATTTGTAAGTGCATGAGTATATACTTTTATAGAGATACACATCATTCATGATATATATATATATATAATAGACTTTATTTGAGATCATTATATGGATTGTTGTGAGATTTCATTTGCATGTAGGCTAATGGAGGATATTATAGGACAATCAAAATTATTTTTACCAAGAACTTACTATAACGGAAATCACTTAAAAAGCCCCAAACCACTCTAAGCTAATCAAGAACACCACCCAAAAATAATAATCACCTAAAACCACTCAGGGGTTTCCAACTTCCTGAATTTCTAAAGATGACCAAACCATTTCATAACCTCATGATGATCTTGGTCACCATGAAAAAGGAATGATGATGACTCAATAATTCATAAGTTGAAAAAGATCATTCCCCTACCACTCCTTTCAGAGTTTGGGAAAATCTAATCATTAGAAAAAATACATTAAAATAATAATAGGATTTTACCTAAGTCATATCCTCAAAATGGACTTTCTACCCTATATCAAGACATTTTATGGAGGTGAATTAAAGCTACATGAAACATGAATCTATATCTTTCATGTTTTAAAAGACACTCAAATTACATAGTCCCAATGCACACCAAAGGGTCAGATCCCAAAGCACAATCCACCTGAGAAATACACAACAAAACATTTTCAAAATTTTCATTTCCATTAAAATCACACCCCTGTCCTAGGAGGGTTGAAATCATTTTTCAAATACATGCACACTTTGAAAGCAATCTAAATTATTAAAATTGAAATCCAACTTTTCATGTTAAATAATTTCCACAAATTCCAAAAATGTTCTCTAATTTTTCATAATTAAATAAACCTCATCTCAAACATTTCAAATTAAATAAATTCCTTTTTAAAAGGAAATATTCACACATGGTTTCAAAAATTAATGCATTTCTCAAAAATCCCCTTTTAATTTCAATACAAAAAATTCCATGTAAATATGAAAAGAGAAGATAAACCATATTTAAAATATTTCACAACCATTAAAATACTTTTCATTCCCTCACAGATTTGGTTTTGAAATCAACTCACTCAATAAAATATCATTTTCCATTCAAAAATATTCTTTTCAAAACACAAAACAAGACTTTATGTCCTAAAGCTAAATAAAATGCATATAGAACCATGAAATTCAAGATCTCTCACATGAAAGTGATTATAAATCACTTCATTTAAATACAAAATCATTATATCATATATGAACCAATATAAGAATTAAAAATAATCGACTAACATCATAAGAAGAAAACATTTCTTAATAATAGAAGAACAATAAGCATAATCATTCAAGAATAATTGAATTATTAGGATATAACAAATCTAATTAATAAGAATTAAAATAAAAAGAATTTGTAGAATAAAATTGAATTTAATTATTGGAATTGGATACAGAAGTTAGTGTTCCATCTTCTAGTTGAGAGCTTCGTCTTTCCTTTTCTACTTTTAACCTAATTCCATTGAACCAGTTTGGGGTTCCAGGGTATTAATCCTTTAACTATTAGCCTCAATCAATTTTTTATGACAACATAGAATCTCTTTGGAACACACTTAAACTGCCACTACATATACTTCATCAACTAGTTAGGTTCACTCCACAAGGCATGGATAAAAATGGACGAAAGAGAATCTGAATGGATTAATATCGATCGATTCCACTGAATCCGAAGCTAGGGTGCAAAGAAAATAAAGACAAGAGGAGTAAGATGTGCACAAAGGATGAGAGTTTGATTCATCAAGAGAAAGTCAAACACAAGCAAGAGTAATGATTGAAAAAAATATGCACAAACAAGATAATACCTTAGATTTGGAGGTCCGACAGTAGCAGTAGGGTCCAACGACAGGGGAGGAGGATGCAGCGGCGAGGCCAGTAGAGGCAGCGACAGCGGAGGCGGGGGTAGCGAAGGTAGCGACGAGGGTAGCAAAGGTGGTGATGGGGGCAACAGAGGCGACGACGATGGAGGTGGGGACAACAGACGAGGCAATGGGAGCAGCGGAGGCAGTGACGACGATAACAAAGGTAGCGACAGAACTCTGGTTTCGTGAAAGCTTGAGGCGTGAGCAGCGTCATAGTTTTGATAGGGTTCCATTTTTTAAAATACGTCAAGCTTTTATCATCGCTAAAATATAAAGCACAGGTAAAAATGACATTTATTAGCACTACAAAAACACTGATAAAGACCTAATGCTAATAAATTATTTATAATTATAAAATTATAATAAATATATTTATAATATTTATATTTATATTTATAAATAAATATATATTTATTTAAAAAACTACAGAATTATAATAAATATATATAATTAAATTTATAATTTTATAATCATTTAAATAAATATATATAATTAAATCTATAGTTTCATAATTATATATATATATATATATATTTATACTTATAACTATAAATAAATATATATTCATTTAAATAATTATAAAATTATAATAAATATATATAATTAAATTTATAATTTTATAATTATATATGATAAATATATTAATTATATATAATTACATAATTATAAATATAATAAATATATTTATTATAATTTTATAATTTTTTAAATAAATAAATATTTATTTATACTGATAACTATAAATAAATATATATATATTTAAATAATTATAAAATTATAATAAATATATATGATTAAATTTATAATTTTAAAATTATATATGAAAAATATATTAATTATATATACTTATAAAATTATAAATATAATAAATATATTTATTATAATTTTATAATTATTTAAATAAATATATATTTATATTAATTATATATACTTATAAAATTATAAATATAATAAATATATTTATTATAATTTTATAATTATTTAAATAAATATATATTTATATTAATTATATATATAATAAATATATTTATAAATATATTTATTATGATTTTATAATTATAAATAAATAAATATTTATTTATAGTTATAATTATAAATAAACATATGTTTATTTCAATAATTATAAGATTATAATAAATATATTTATTATATTTATAATTTTATAATATATATTTACAAAATTATAAATATAATATAAATATATTGATTATAATATTATAATTATTTAAACAAATATATATATATATTTATACTTATAAATATAAATAAATAAATATTTATTTGTAATTATAGAACGATAAATATATTTATTATATTTATAATTTTATAATTTTATATAATAAATATATTTATTATAATTTTATAATTATTTACATATATATATTATTTATAATTATAATTATAAATATTTGTATATATTTATCAATATTCGTATATGTTTATAAATATATTTATATAATTATATATATTTATAAAATTATAAATATTATAAATATATTTATTATAATTTTATAATTATTTAAATAAATAAATTTATAATTATAATTATAAATAAATATATTTATAAATATTTGTATGTAATTATATATATATATATATATTTATTATTATATAAATATATATATTTATAAAATTATAATAAATGTATATATTATAATTTTATAATTATTTAAATATATATATATATATATAATTATAATAATAATTATCAATAAATATATTTAAAAAATATTTATATATATAATTAAAAATTTATAATTATAAATATAATAAATATATTTATTGTAATTTTTAAGTATTTATGAGAACATAATAAGTTCATGGGTATAACATGAATGAATCATACGAGTGTCAATTTATAAATGGACATTCATAGCGATGAATATATGCATGCGTGTGATATCATAATATATGTAATCCAAACATTTGGAACATAACTCACAATCACATTCACAAATATACTTTATTGTCATATAACATCAATTGTACTCACACATCAATATATAAACATAAATAAATATATATCGATTATTTATAAACTTATAAATAATTTTTTTAAAACATTATATATATTTGAATTATTAAAAATATATATATATATATATATTATAATATATCATATTTATATTAATTATAAACATGCATTTTTTAATTAATGCATATAAATAAACATTATTTTTGAATATAAATATAATAATTATATATATAATAATAACATTTTTTTATTAAAACCTTTTATGAGCGCTAATAATAGCGCTAATAAAGCCATCCTTTACCAGCCCTAAAAAAAGCGCTGATAAAGGACACACATTTATCAGTACTTTTAGCTAGCACTGATAAAGGTGAGGCTTTTATCAATGCTTTCTGCTTAGCACTGGTAAAATTTGGCGCATCTCTTGCCTGAATATGTGATAGTGTTAGCCCTAAATTGAGTTTGGAAGAGGTTCTTGTTGGAAAACATTTCCACCTTGTTGCCCAAGCCCAGGGCCAGCCCTAGCTAAATCAGTTTACTGCACGTCCTACCAAGTTATTATGCAGTTTGTTGCTTGATCCTTTCAAAAAACCTCCTCCCTGCACGTGTATGTTGTGCACCGTAGTCCCCTTCTTGGCTATAATTGTGATGACTCCTTGATTTTTCCTTAGACGATTTAACAACCACAAGGGCGTCTGATTCAGTGATACTAGGGTTCAGTTAGCACCCCAATTGTGAGATCTCATGGTTGGGGTTTTAGTTTGATGAAAGAGAGAGAGAGAGAGAGAGAAATGAGAAGATGGACTACAACACCACTCCCTGGTTCATCGGAGATGAAGCCATCAACTGTCTTATTGTTAGGCGATGAGCTCCCACAAGCTCCTGGTGTCACCTTACCATAACACATGAAGGATGATTGTGAGGTAGCTGTCAGTTCTTGGTCTTGAACCCAAAGGGGTGACAGACTTGGGCAATGACTAGTCTAGAAAATGGTGAGCTCATACGACATAAAATCTAAAAGACTCGGTCACCAACATCTCAACAATATGCATAGAGGATCTTAACAAGGTGATACCGAGCCCTTGGTAAGGGGGTCATGGTCCAATTTCTTATTCCTTGATGACTCTTTGGATTCTTGTACTTATTCTTATTTGGTGTTGTATTTGGTGCATGCATGAGTTCGTTTGGACTAGGAGTATATGCCAATTCCTTGAGCATGATTTGACCACATGCTTTTCGTATAATAGGAACTTTGGTCTTGGATAACTTCTTTTGCATTGCTATGTTCACATCTTTCTGTTTTCTTGTACTCATTTCTTATTGCATGGGGAAAACCCATGATGATCCTACCTCGTGCACGTATTCCAATTGGTCAAAGCACATAAATCATTGTGTCTCATTTTTATTTATTTCCATTTATCACTTCATCGACCTAAAATTTACTGAATGATAGATTTCGATTCAATCTTCTTGGATTTATTCAAATATGTATCGATTTTGCTTGTTGTTATTGAATCTATTAGATCTCTTTTAAGATTTTGTAAGTTGATATTTACTACAGCTGAAGGTTCTTGTATGCCGAGCCTTCTATTTGGATCATATGTTTCATTGCATCATGCTATTGTTGATTCTGGCTTTTTGGTACGATTCTTTATGTTCAAGTACTTGTTTTCATCAATTCTGGAACTATAAAGATTTAAAACTAGTGGTTATTTTTCTCATGTTGTGATCTTGTTTTCAGTTGAATCTTTTTTTAAAGATTATTGTCACACCCTAACCTTAAAATATTAATTATTTTTAAGCATTTAATTATTTTTATCCTTTCTTTTGAGTTTCAGGCTGAGTTTTTTTTAAAATTTAAATTTTGGAGTTTTCTACCTAGGTGAATGGTTGGCGCATGGTTAAGGGAAACCATGCAACAACCTAGTGAAAAATGTGTGGCCTAGACAGTGGAACTATTCAAGAAACATGGTTAGGCACACATGCATGCACCCCTCCCCAGGAGCCCATGCAGTCCCCTCCCCTTGGGATAGAGGCAACTGCACGATTGGCGCATGGTCCAACAGACTATGTGGCCAAACCGTGTGGTCTTCCCATATTTTAAAAAAAGAAAAATAAAATAAAATAAAATAAAAATAAATGTTTTTATAATAATAATAATATTATGATGATGATGATGATGATGATGATTATTATTATCTAATACTCCCCCCTATCTAGGGAACACGTCTAGGTGCACAGGTGTGCGCCCCTCCTGAAGAGCCCATGCAGTCCCTCCCCCTTGGGACAGAGGAAACCACATGGTTGATGCATGTTCTGGAAGACCATGCGTCCAAACCATGTGGTCTTCCCATAGTTTAAAAAAATAAAATAAAAATAAAATAAAATGAAAAGAAATATTTTTATAATAATGATAATAATAATAATAATATTATGATGATGGTGATGATTATTATTAAGATTATTATTATTACTATCTGATACTCCCCCTTTTCCTCCTTAGGTCGTGTGACCCCCTCCCACTTTTCTCTATGTGTCACGCGATACCCCACGACCAAAGCCCTCTCCCACACACTACGACCACCCCACCTCTCTTGATCGGTGGACGATTCTACTCCCGATCTTGGGTGTGATCTTCAATGGTAAACATTTCTCCTCCACTTCATTTTCCATCCATTTTCATTGCACCTTTTCTCTTTCCCGTGCGGTGCGTGTGACCCATCCAAAACCTAACCCATTTTTGGGTATTTTGTTTGTTGATTCTCAATGTTTAGAACTCTTAGGTCCTATTGAGGCTGATTTTAGACTCGATCATCGAAGGTAGTTGGTTTGCCATCAATTTCAGGTAGGTTTTCCTCTATTCTTCAATATTGATCAATTTTCAATTGGGGATTTTTTAATTTTTGAGTTTTTGGTATTTTTATTTATTAAATTTCGGACCGATGTTCGTGAGAGTGACCTACACACATATGCATGTGTAAGACACACACACACACACATATACCCTCTTTGTACATATTCCCTCACAACAAGGGTAATATGTATAATGCAGCTAGAAGTATATATATATATATATGTGTGTGTGTGTGTGTGTGTGTGTGTGTAAATACATGTGCGTGTAAGCGCAAACAGTGGATTCAGGTTTCCATCATCAAAAGCAGCTCGTTTTGAGGTAGGTTCCCTATACCTAATCCTTTAATTTGAATTCTATAATTTATTGATTGTCTTAAAATATATTTTTATTTTTATATAGAAATTATATTCTATGAAAAGTGAATTTTTATTCTTGGAAATGAATTTTTACTCACTGCTCATGTTTTATGTAAGATTTCAACGTGGACTTCCTTTGTTTAAGCATGTTTTCAAGCTTGTTTCTAAATGTGCGGTTCCTTAACTATTCGATTGGTTTTCTAAATGGTTTTGGAAATCAAAAGTTTAGGGGATTAGTGTTTTCTAAAGTGAAATTATTCCTTTTAAAATGATAAGGCCCAATTGGCACTTTGAAAATGTTTTATGGAAGTGGAAAACCCATCTTAAGGCATGCCCCCTTGATTTGGAAATGTGGTGTGTGTTTTAAATGTGTGATTTTTAATATGTTCCTAATGAAAAGTCTTATGAATTGTTATGTGACTTATAAAGGGGGAATATGATTAATAAGGGTGATTATTGGTGAGAAGTTGGATGGGTTTTGAGTAAAGAATATGATATGTATGTATATGCTATCTTGATAAAAACTCACCACTATTTGGAATAAAGAAGATGGTAACTCAGGTACCTAGGAGGGAAGACTAGGTCTAGTACGCTAGGTGGATCAACAAGGTTGAGGCTTGGTTCCCCATAGAAATATTGATGTTACAACATCAAATAAACAATGATGATGATGGTTAGAGACCAATAGACCTTGGGATGTGATTCCCCTCTAGTGGCTCATGCATGAGGATGCTATGGTTTTTTATGTATTTATCACTAAGGTATGAGGATCCTAGTACCCCAATAACCGTAGCTATTTATGGAATTCCCATGGTGCTTGCTACCATTTACCCATATTGTTCTATATTATTGTTTTATAAGCTTATTGATTAGTTTTCTCTACATGTTTAAAATAATAAAAATCACATTTCCTTTATTCTGTCTTGTGGAACCTGATGATCTTGTTTTCTTGCTAAGAATATTATTTTTTTAGTTTTCTCCCTCTTACAAATGATTTATTGAAAATATCCCATGATTTGGAAACTATTTTGGAAACTTAATGGAAATTTATTTTTCTTAGAAATGGAAGCCTATTACTTGTTTTTAAAAAGAATGGAAAACCCTAGTTTTATATGTATTATTTTCAAACTAGCATGAATTGATTTTATTTTTAAATGTAAGGCATATGGAATAGTTTATTCAGGAATGACTACTGAGTTTTAATAGTCATGCCTATTTTTTCATATTTGTTTTTATCTTTTGGTGCTACTTCCATCTCAGACTCGATCTCCATGGAGCGACTTTGGTTAAGTAGTTAGTGGTGACCCACAAGGCCACATGGAGGTATGTGTGATTTTATCTCTTTATGATGCTAGTGTTTATTTTTACTATTCAGTTTATATTAATTTATTTTTCTACTATTTTATGGGATAAATTATTCCCAATAGTTTTATCTTGATTCCCAAAACTAGTTGCCATCCTGGGAGGATTAGGAATGCCTCTCAGACCTTGTTGCAGGCCAACTCGAGTGATTGGTTCGGGGTATACCTGAGTTGGTTCATGAAAAAATGGTATCAAAGGAGGCTAGCCCTTGTTATTTGGGGATGTTTGATAGTTCAGATATAGGATTTTTATAATTTAGGTGGTTAGTCATGGGTAGGTTCTTGATCAACACATATTCAGAAGGATGATTGAATTTTTAGGGTGGTCTGGGATGGCTGTGCCTCCAAATATAATCTTGGTTCTCAGATGTTTTCAAGGTTTTGGTTTTTGATGCTGTGTTTTGTTTAGCTTTGAAAATTGGTGGATTATTTTGAGAAGCTCCTAGGATTGGATTGATTGTTTTAGAGGAATTAAAAGGGGTGCATGGTTGTTGTGCACAGTCTGACAAACTATGTGCAGGCCATGCAACTACCTCTGACAACCTCCAATGTCCTCACCCGATTGGCACACAGCCTGGAAAACCATGCGACCAAGTCACATGTAGCAGTTGTTCTTTTGTAATTTTGTGATTTTTGACCCGTTGATTTGTGGGTTTCTTTTTTTCTTAAGGTCAGATTGGGATGGTTTTGGGGTGTTTTTATTTAGATTTTATAAATGATTTTTGGTTTTAAAAAATAGATATTGGTTTATTAAAAATTGGATTTCCAAAATGAAAACTTTGAATATTTTTGAAAGTGAAATGGGTTGTTTTGAAAATGGTCTTCATTTTGGAAAGTAATTTGGGATTTTGGAAGGGTTTTGTGAAAAGTGGGATGAAATTTTCTTGGAAATTTGGAAATGTTTTTTTGAAATGATAAGGGGTGATTTTAAAATTGATTGGGAATGTTTTAAAGAGTGGTTTTCAAAGTGATTTATCTATTTGAACCTTGTTATTCCTATGGATTCTCACATGTATGGATGTGTGAATGTGGTAAGTGAATGGTTGTGTGTATGTGTGGATGGGTGCTTGATCTAGCACGATATATATATATTTTAGGCTTCATGAAATACAAATGGTGGGGTACTTAACCTCTTAAGGTTGTTTTATTTTCTGAAAAAGGTTTAAAAAAATGGGGGATTTAAATGTTTTGAATGGTGGGAGTGGTGTAACGTTTCCTTTTTGTGTTTTGAGTTTTAATTTTTGGGAATTTTTTTGTTTGAATGTGTTGGAAGTATTGTTAATGTGTTTTTTGAGTTGAGTTGTTGATTTGTGACTAAGATGTGGAATTTTGTCTTGTGATTCATTTTGATTTTGTTTTGTGTTTCTTGTCTTTGGAGCATGCCCTAAAAAAGTTTGATGAGTAGTGGGTGGTTGGTCTCCGAGGTTCCTTATTTAGTAGTCTAAGTGAAGGCCAGTTTTGGAAATCAATTTCGGTCATTGTTTAGTGGTCTGAGCCTATCAAATTTGAGGTGGTTGGAGTGTTTGAGAAAATTATGAATAAGTGTTTCTCTAGGTATTCCCATTGACGACTCTACCCAGACTCTAGATTGAGTGGTGGTGCCAAAGCCTTTCCTGACTTTGGACCACACCCAATTCTTATTGGTTTGTTTCCCACCTTTATTAGCTTAAAAAAAGAATACCTCATACATATTTGGCTTATGAGAATATGTTTCGTTCAGCATGGCTACTTGGGTCACTTGAATGGGGTTCTGTAAGTTTCACCATAAAAAGAAGAATCTTCAGTCAGAGATTCCCAACTCATTAATGCGGCACAACATATGCTTGAGGATATTAGGGATCCATCCATAGGTCTGGGAGTGAATCTTTTCACATAGTAGAGGAGCTTCTGGGTGTGGTGGATGTGAAAACATTGTGTTGTCTCCAATGATGGAGTAGAAAATGTTTAAATTTCCCCTTTCTGTGGCTTTTAATTTTTGAAACTTCTTGTTGGAAGATCTTCATGGACTCATTTTCTTGGGATTTCAGTGGTTGTACCTTATGAATGTGAACACATGAATGGTTGTATTTCTTTTTAAATGGTTTTAGTTTTTGAGTAGTGTATGTTTGAAGATGCTTGAGACTTACGAAAATTATGAATCTTGGTTTGGTTTGGTGTTTAATTCTAGACCCTTTAATTGAAGCTCCCTTTTATTGGGGGTTCGTCCATGCTAGTTGGTTTTTAAATGGTGGGGAGACCCATATCAGGTATCATTGATGTCTTATTTTAAAATTTTCAAGTGTAATTCAGGAAGTTAAGTGGTCACACCGGTGTTATAGGTTTTTTTTTGATTTGTGACTTGGTTCAATTTGGAAAATCAATGTTTGGATAAAGTCCTAATATGGTGGGGATACCACCATAGGATGATTTCATAGAAAACTCAGTCTTCAAGATGTCTTTAATGGGGAAATTCCTTATTTATGTTCCGTCTAACCCCGATCATGGTAATTGGTTGGACTAAATAGTGGGATGCATGAAGAATTCTCATGGATATCTTTAATAGGCCCTGATGAATTCTAAGTTAGGGGTTGGGGTGTTCCATATTGAGGTTGTGTTTGAGGATTTGAGATTCTTCATTGAATATTCATTAGGAGGCTTGACTTCTTAGGTCTCAGTTGTTCTCTCTTCTAGTATGGATTTGTTTCTTTGGAGATAAACTCTATAGACTCATTTTGGGATTAGGGTTTTGTGCTAAGGGAGAGTATTAGCTCTTGGTCTTTGGGTTTTGAGAACCTTATCTCATGTAATGGTTTTCTTCTGTCTAATGTTGTGACCAACTGAATAATTGGGACTTTTTGGGGATATAAAGTATCATGGTGGGGAGAATTTATCCACCCCAAACCTATAATATCAATTATTTTTAATCATTTAATTATTTTCATCCCTTCTTTTGAGTTTCAGGTTGATTTGATTTTTAAAATTTAAAATTTGGAGTTTTCTGCCTAGGCACACAGTTGGCACATGGTTAGGGGAAATCGTGCGCCGACTTAGTGCACACTACGCGGCCTAGATAGTAGAACTGTCCAGGGTGCATGAGTTTGAACCCCTCCCTAGGAGCCTGTGTAGTCCCCCCCTTGGGACAAAGACAACCACATGACTAGCACACAATCTTCCAGACCGTGCAACCAAACCACATGGTATGCCTAGGTTTAAAAAAATAATAATAAAACAAAACAAAAAGAAATGTTTTAATAATATTATTAAGATTATTATTATTATTATTATTAAGATTATTATTATCTAATACTATTCCCCCATTTTTCCTCCTTAGGTCGCACGACCCCCTCACTCCCCCTTTCTACTATGTGTTTCACGATACCCCATGACCAAATCCCTCTCCCGCACACCACAACCTCCCCTCCTCTCTTGATTGGTGGAAAATTCTCTTCTTGATCTTGGGTGTGATATTTTCCAGTAATAATTTATCCCCTGATTCATTTTCTTTCTATTTTTATTTCACCTTTTCTCTTTCCTACGCGGTCTATGTGACCCATCTAAACCATAACTCATTTTTGGGTATTTTATTTGTTGGTTCTTGATGTTTAGGGCTCTTAGGTCCTGTTGAGGATGATTATATCCTCAATCATTAAAGTAAATTGATTTTCTATAAATTTCAGGTATTTTTTTCTTTTTTCTTAAATATTTCTCAATTTTCAATTGGGGATTTTGTAATTTTTGATCTTATGGAATTTTTCTTTAGTGCATTTTGAACTTCTATTTGCGAGGGTGACCAACACACATATGCATGGGTAAGGAACACACACACACACACACATATATATATATATATATATTCCCTATTTTTACATATTCTCTCATGGATAGGGGAATATTTATAATGAAACTATGGATATATATATATATATGTATAAATTCATGTGTGTGTAAGCGTAAAGAGTGGATTTGGGTTGCCATTGTCAAAAGAAGTGCATTTTGAGGTAGGTTCCCTATGACCAAATCTTTAATTTTAATTCCATAATTTCTTAATTTCCTTAAAAATATATTTCCATTATTATATAGAAATTATATTCTACGAAAAGTGACTTTTTATTCTTGGAAATTCATTTTTTACTCACTGCTCATGTTTTACACAAGCTTTCAATGTGGAATTCCTTTTTAAGCATGTTTTCAAGCCTATTTCTAAATGTGTGGTGCCTTAATTGTTAGATTGGTTTTATTAATAGTTTTGGAACTCAAAATAATTGGGTATTAGTGTTTTCTAAAGTGAAAGTATTCCTTTTAAAATGATAAGGCCCGATTGGAACTTTGAAAATGTTTTATAGAAGTAGAGAACCCCTCTTAAGGCATGCCCTCTGGATTTTGAAATATGGTTTGTGTGTTAAATGTGTGATTTGTGATATGTGCCTAATGAAGAGGCTTGTGAATTGTTGTGTGACTTGGAAAAGGGGGATTCACTTAAGGAGGCATATTGGTGGGGAGAAGTTGGATGGGTTTTAGTTAAATAATATGATATATATGTATATGCTAGCTTGATAAAAACTCACCACTATTTGGAATATATCACATGAGAACCTAGGTACTTAGGAGGTAATAATAGGTCTAGTATGCTAGGTGGATTGACAAGAATGATGCTCGGTTCCCCCTAGTAGGATTTACGTTACAACACTAACTAAATAATGATAATGATTTTTGGAGACCACTAGACCTTAGGATGTGATTCCTCTATAGTGGCTCATGCATGAGGATGCTGTGAGTTTTGTATGAATCTATCACTGAGGTATGAGGATCTTATGAATCCACTAACCCTAGCTACTTAGGGATTTCCCATTATGATTTCTATCATTTACCTCTATTTTTTTATGGTATTTTTTATAAGCTCATTGATTAGTTTCCTTTATATGTTTGAAATACTAAAAGGTACATTTCTTTTCTTATGTCTTATGGAACATGACGATTTTTTTCTTTCTACAAATATTATTTTATTGTCTTACTCCCTCTTGTAAATGATTTATTAGAAATATCCTATGCTTTTTAAACTATTTTTGACACGTAATGGAAAATGGTTTTTCTTAAAAATGGAAGCCTCTTACTTGTTTATGAAAAGAATGAAAAAAACACAATTTTAATATGTCATATTTTTAAACTGACATGACTTGGTTTTATTTTTAAAAGTAAGGAACATAAAATAGTTTATTTGAGAACACCTACTGATTTTTAATACTCACACCTATAGTTTCATCTTTGTTTTTAGATTCTGGTGCTACTTCCAGCTTAGAATCGGTCACTGTGGAGTGACTTTGGTTTATTGGTTAGTGGAGACTCGTAGGGTCACATGGAGGTACGTGCAGTTTTATCTCTTTCCAATTCCAGTGTTTATTTTTATTATTTAGTTTACATTATTTTATTTGTTTTCTATTTTATGGGATAAATTGTTTCCAATGGTTTTATCTTGATTCTTAACACTAGTTGCTAGCTCAGGAGGATCAAGAATGTCTCTCAAGCCTTGTCGTAGACTGGCTCAGGTGACTGGTTCAGGGTAGAACCAGGTTGGTTCATGAAAATTATTATATTCTTTTCTTAAGAAATATGAAAGCTTAATTTCATTGTAACAATCACCATTTAGTGATTTATTCACTACTGTAATCATTTGTAATTCCTATGATTTTGGAATCTATTTACATGACTATACACTATTTATTGGTTTATGTGTTGAAAACTAGTATAACATAAAACATATTTAGATTTTTTTTGACTTTTCTTGAAATAAAATTATACCAATGAGTCCTGGGTGTTGAATAAAGACTACCTCGCAACGCAACCCACAATAATTGGTATCAAATCTTAATTGGGCATAATTTTATGTCATAAAAATTCAAAATTAATTATTCAATTTTAACATTCCATGACTTTTACATTGCATCATGCTTTGTTTATTTCTTAATCTTGGTCTTATTCTTGCTCTCTTTTGGCTATAATTTTATAATATACTGTTGATTGTTGTTTTTCTTGATGTCTCTCCTATATGCTTTCCTATTTGAGCCTTGTAGAGACCTTTGATAGGTTATTCCTGGTTGTGTCTTCGGTTTAGGGATAAGAGGGATCAACGAGGTCAACTTGGTAAAGGGATATGGTTAACAGTGAGGTTTTATAGAAGGGTCTATTTGGGTGTGTAGTTTAGTCTACAATTTCTATATATTTGTCTTAGGAGCGAGTCAGAAATCAACTCGGTTTTTTCCTTAGTTTTATATCCTTGTTTGGGATATTGTCTCTAGGTTAATACCTATGTCAGTTAGTGACAATTCCTAAGATTTTTATAGGTGTAGTGTTACGGGTAGATGCTTGGAATGGACACCAAGCTCATGAAATTATTTCCAGATTCTTTTAGCGATATACAATAGGTTACCTAGGATTGAAGTTCCTAGATGTTGTTATGATTCTGTATTGGGATGCTATATCCCTTTGATGGTAGCTATATTCCCTTGGATCACTTATGGTTTCTCGTGTTTTAGATACTATCCTTAGGACCTTTAAGGTGCACGTGTATTCACATCGTCTAATTAAATTTCCTTCTAGAAAATAAGTGTATGAAACTGTCTCCTTTGGCAGATATTTTGGATCTAACTTTTCTAGATTTGATAGGTTCCTTTTATTGTTAATATTACTATTTTTATAGTGTTCAGGTTGTATCTCTTGACTTATAGATGACTATGTAAGATGATTTTATCCTTTGCTTTCCAGAGTTTAGGTGGAGGCTCTTTTAATTTCATTTTTCTATGAATGTTTTTCTTTCCCAAGTGTTATTTTTTAGTTAGTGTTTTTATGTTAAACTTTTCATTACTGAGATATTATATTTTATTTTTTGAATGTTTTATTTTCTATTTTTTTTGAGGATGGGTACTTATTTAGATCTATCTTGGTGTGTAGGTATTGGAGAGATGGTTCAAAAATTCATTGATGGCACTGTCTCAGAAGGTGACTCAAGTAAGTATAGTTATGTGTTCTATTTATGTTTAGATTTGATATAATTTTGAGCATGTTTAGCAGTTTAGAATATCATTAAATTTGGGAAGTATGTGGCATTGTGATGCATGTTAGGGGATAACTTATTATCATACCTTGTTGGTTCCTATTTAGGTTATGATTCCTAAATTGATTGACTTAGGTGGTGCAGAATCATCACGAGGTTTAAGAATTTAATATACAATGTGGAGATGTGTCATATTATGTTGCATATTAAATATATTCATGCATTTAATTTTCAAGGTGAAGAATCATGAATTTGGTATTAACTTAGGCTGTTAATTAAATTCATGTTTAATATGATTTATTTTATGCATGGATTTTCATGTGAATAAAATGATTAATTTTTTTTCTTTAATTTTCATATTATATGTTAGCTTAGTTGTTTCTTATAGCTTGGATTCTTGTCGTATGTACTTGCGGGAAGGCTCTGTTTCTATCAGCCCTTTTGGGATTGCCTCTTTACCTGTGAACCTGGACCACATCTCCCTTTCCAATATGCAACTCTGTTAGTTTGGATTATTATGAGATGTTGATCAAGACTGATCTCACAAAATCCATTACCCCAATATTGGTTTTCTTCAGTGTGTTTCTCTCTAATTAGGGTTTTATAGATCTACATATGTTTCTTATTCACTAGTATCATCTTGTTGTGTGTCATACCAAGTTGTTATGAATTTTATTGCTTAATCCTTTTAGTGATCCACCACCCTACACACGTATTCGATGTTCTATGTGTCCCTACTTGGCTATGATTATTGTAGTGGAACCAATTGTGCGATCTCCTGGTTGAAGTTTTGGTTCACTAAGAGAGAGAGATAGAGAGAGAGAGAAACGAGGAGAGGGACCTCTATGCCTCTCCTTAGTTCGCTATAGATAAATCCATTTGCAGTCTTTCTACTAATAAAAGAGATCCAATGAGTATATGGTGTCACTTTTTTATAGCACACACTATTAGAACTTCAACTATTTTCAATGAGTAAATGCCCCATCACAAATAGTCATCAGGCATGAAATATTTATGACCAATGCATTATTCCTTCACAAATAGTAATTATTTGCAATAAAATATTTCATCTGTCACAAATAGTTTTGGCAAGATTTCCTGCCGCCCAGTGCAAAACGTATTCATGATGGGTATTTGCGATGAACTTATACTTTCATTGCAAATACCTCTCGACTCAGGAGTATTTGAGACACACATTAATCCCCATAGCAAATACTCTTAATGGAATAACTATTTGTGATAGAATTAATTCCATCGAAAATATTCCATCATAATAAATCTATCAATTTAATAGCTCCCTTCTTCTTCCTCGCCTCTCCTTATCCTTCTCCTGAACCACCACGATGCGCAACATCCAGCTGCCCCACTCTGTGCCACTCCAACACACTTCATTAGAAGCAATTTTTAGAGATCCAGATTCGATTTTCCTTGGTACAAATTCCTCTTGTATCCATTTTCATTATTTTTAGGTTCTATTCATTTTATTACATGATTTAATTTTGACAAACCATAGGTTGATTTTATTTGATTTTCATGCTTTATTTGGTATTTTGGATTGCTTAAAATTTGTTATTCTCTATTCTCTATTTGTATTTGTGTGTATATTCATATATTAATATATTCCCTATTTGATATATGTATGTGTGTGCAAACCCTAGGTTTAGTAATTTATCTGATTCTGGATTTGATTTTCCTTGTTTATTATTCCATATTTAATTTTGATATTTGTATATGTGTGTATATATATATTATTATAAATTACTAGAAAAGTAAAATGAAATGGGTCATGAATTTTTAGGTCATGAGCAATGACAAATTTAATTTTCATTTGAACATGGTTGGAACAAATTGGTTATTATTCAAGACCTGAAGATTGGAAATTCTATGATTTACACTTTTTTAGTAATTTATAATATATTTTATTACTTTATATTAAATTATACTATTTTTTATTAAGTTATAAAAAATATGTTAATTTAAAATAATTAATGATGAATTTAAAATAATTTATACTAAATTTTAATTTTTTTATAAATTAATAAAAAATTACATTAATAAGATCAAATCTCAAATATTTGAAATATTTTATTTATTTTTATTTATTATTTTTTTAATTATTTGTAATTTTTTAAATTTTTTAATTGATTTGTAATATTTTTATAATTTTTTTTATTTTTTTAAATTTTTTTAATGATTTATATTTTTTTTTTAATTTTGTAATTATTTGTAATTTTTTTAATTATATTCATGCATGTGCAAACCCAAGCTTTAACAATTTATCCGATCCCAACTTCGATTCGCTTTGTTTATTTTTCCCTATTTAATTTTTCTATTTATATGTGTGTGTATATATAAAAATTATTATAAATTACTAGAAAAGTGAAAATGAAATAGGTTGTCAATTTTCATGTCCAAAGCAATAAAAAATTTGATTTTCATTTGGACACGGTTGACATAAATTGGTTATTTCTCATGAATTGAAGATCGAAAATTCTATGATTTACACATTTTTAGTAATTTATATTATATTTTATTACTTTATATTAAATTATACCAATTTTTATTAGTTTATAAAAATATGCTAATTTGGACTAATTAATGGTGAATTTAATCTAATTTATACTAAATTGTAAAAAATCTTATAAATTAATAAAAAATTACATTAATAAGCTCAAATCCCAAATATTTGAAATTTTTATTAATTTTTTTAATTATTTCTAACTTTTTTAGTATTTTTAATGTTTGTAAATTTTTTTAATTATTGGAAAATTTTTAAATTTTTTAATGATTTGTATTTTTTTAATTATTTAATTATTTGTAAATTTTGTAATTATTTGTATTTTTTTAATTTTTTTAATTATTTAAAATTATTTTTCATTAATTTAATTTTTTGTATTTTTTTAAAATATAACTATTTACGACGGATCAACCGTCTGTTGAAAATACTATCAATTGTGATGATCCATTGCAATTGACATTTTTTAGACAAAATGAAAATCATTTATGACATACACTTTACTTGTCGCAATTATTTTTTATTTTCCACGGTGTATTGCAAATGCCTTCATTTGCAATGTCGTTTTTTGCAACTACACATTTGTGATAGACTCTTGTCATAAATGACCTTTTGTGACGGAGGTCCATCACAAATGTGCAATTGCAAATACTAAAATATCTAGTAGTGACATGATGGATGATCATGAGGTAGCTACCGGTTCTTGTTCTTGAACCTGAAGGGGTGAAAGACCTGGACTATTATGTGTGTGGATAACAATGAATCTAGATGACATTGAATCCGAAAGACTTGAAAAAAACCATCTCAGCACAAAGTATATAGGATCTCAATAAGGTGATACAAATCCCCTGTGGTGGTGGTGGTGGTGGGGTCTCTGTCTAGTTTCTTGTTCCTTACTGTCTCTTTTTTGATTTTTGTATGTGTCATTATTCAGTGTTTAATTTGGAATGTGCATGTGTCTATCCAAACCTAGATTATATGCTAATTCCTCGATCCTAGTTTGACCATGGGATCTTGGTATAGTAAAAACTCTGATCTTGGATAGCTTATTTGGTATTTCCATGTTCACATCTTTTGGTTTTCATATACTCATTTTTTATTGCATAGTGAAAGACCATCATGATCTTTCCCCGTGCACACCAATTGGACAAAGCACATAAATCCTTGTGTCTTCTTTTAATATTTTTTATCACTTTATTGACATGGAATACTCTAAATAATTTATTTTAGTTCAATCTTCTTAGATTTATTTGAATCTATATAGATTTTGTCTGTCATTATTAAAGTTGTTTGATATTTGTTAAGCTCCTATAAGTTGATATTTACTATAGTTAAAGTTTCTTGTATGTTGAGCCTTCTATTTGGCTTTTAATTTTCATTGTATCATGCTATTATTGATTATAGATTGTTGGTATGATTCTTCATGTTCAAGAACTTGTTTATACTAGTTCTGTAATTGTACATATTTGAAACTGATTATTTTTATTCTCATCTCATGATTTTGTTTTTAGCTAAATCATGTTGCAGATATTATTGTATTTTATTATTGAGAATTATTCATGATTAATTTCATTGTAACTACTACTGTATAATGATTTATTCACTGGTGTAATAATTTATAATTCTTGGGATTTTGGAGTTTGTTGATAAAAATCCATTCTCTATTTAATGGTTTATTTGTTGTAAACTGGAAGAGTAGACAACATATTTGTATTTCATATTTTGAGTTTTGTTAAACAAAAATTATACCCATGGGTCCTCATTGTTGATCAAATCCAAACTTAAATTTATCTAAATCAATTTAAGATAACCATTCAATTACTTTTAAACCAATTTTTGATTATTCAATTGATTAACCGCTCAATTATTTATTCCTAATTTGGATATTTCACCCAAGTACATAAATATAATGTCACATTTATGTTGAAATGGTGTATCCCAATACTTTTGGAAGAAGTTGGGTGAACTTATTATGGACTAGACTATACACCAGAATAAAACTCTTATGATTTGGCCTCCATGGTGAGGTTGTCAGGGGTTGTAGGGGAAGATCACCCCTACTCAAGGGTTCAGGGGGAAAAGGCCCCTAACCCAAATTTTGGGAAACTATAGTAATGCTGACCCACTGTAGCATTGTTAACCGATGGAACTAACATGGAACTATAGTAGTATGGATTTCAACATGGTACTATAGCAATGTGTGGCTAGAAAAACTGATAGGTCACTGTAGTTTCATGGAATCTCAACCATCAGTTACTATAGTACACTGAACTTAATGTGCAGTTGGTGGCATTGTAACAATGCAGGTTACTGTAGAACCATGTTGTTTTATGAGATTATTCAAGCTAGGGTTTCTATGTGTGTGAAACTATTATATTCACCCTATAATTATTCTCCTTAACATAG
Organism: Viscum album; assembly: GCA_963277665.1. Taxonomy (NCBI): domain Eukaryota; kingdom Viridiplantae; phylum Streptophyta; class Magnoliopsida; order Santalales; family Viscaceae; genus Viscum; species Viscum album. The sequence continues at coordinate 124,083,267 of OY728150.1, forward strand.
TGAAATTTTGGTCTCTCAATGAAAATATGGATCATTTTCTGAACCACATAAATATCTACCTCATGATCTTCTCGTTCTTTTGTATTTATCCCCTTCACTCTTCTTATGGAATCATTTTCGATAATAGATCCCTGTATTTTTCACAATGATGTATTGAAATTTAAATCAACTATTTTTTAAGTCTTAAAAATTCATTATTTTATTAATTATGATAATATATAAATGTAAAATCTACTAATAAATCCCAAATAAAAAAATTATTTTTAAGAGGTATAAATGTTTTTTACTGAATGATTCGATGTGATTAAGTGTATTTTTTATGTGTATTGATGAAAATGACCCTCATATGTTCACACAACTTATGTTTTGTACAATTGTTTTTTTTATTACTTTAAATAGTTTTTAATATATATATGTTTGACACCTCAATTTTTTTCATAATTTTTCATAGGGATTTTAAATGTTTTTATGGGTTAATATTGCCTAATTCATAGTGTTTTTGATGTTTTGTTAAGATGAATTTAGAATAAAAGAAAGAAAAATGGAGAAAAAATGTCACAGTGTTGAGGAAACCATGCTACAATTATCAAATCTTAATAAAAAATGAAGAAATTTAAGGAACTAGGGATGGAAACTAGGGTAAATGGGTCAGGTTCATGTCAGGTTAACTTTAACCTGACCCATTTAAGAAAATGGGTTAACATTACATGAACTGTTTATTCAAGGGTAAACCCAAAAATGACTCATGTAACCCATTTAATCCAAATAATTTGGAACATGACTTGTTTATCTCCTTTAACCTGAATAACTCAAATAACCCAAGTTTCTTTTTATGAATAAACCACATAACATGGACCATCTAATCCGAATAACTGGAATAACTTGAATGGAGGCATAAAATTCTATCGAGTTAATGGGTTAGCTAGATTATAATAGTTTAACCCAAAGATAAACCTGAATATTATTTGGTCCAAACAAGTCAACTCAATTACAACCTAAACCCATTTAAGGTTTTAGTTCATGGGTTGGGTTATCATGTTGGGTCAAGAATTTTCACCTCTAGAAGGAACTATGATGTGGTGGGTATTATTCATGGTAGATAGGGCTTTTTCAATTGAATAAGAAAAACCATGATGACTACTACACCGTGGTTGTATTATTGAAACTTAATAGAAAAATGAGGAAGAACTATGTCTGGAGTGCATTGATTATGGCGTGAAGAAGGGAATTTGATTATACCACATCATGATTTTAAGTATATCACATCATGGTGTGAAGATATATTGAGATATAAGATAAATACCATGTATTAAAGGATAGTAAAACACTTTTGTTTAAGGAAGATTCAAGTTTTCACTGAAGAGATAGATAAACCACGCTGTAATGACATCCACCATGGCATGGTTTAAAATGTTTTAAAGGAAAAAATGTGGAAATGATGAAGAAAATTGAGGATATTTTAAAGGATGTTTTGAAGGATTAAAAATGTCAATTTTAGTTAATTTAAGTCATGAATGATTTTAAGGGACCATGGAAAAAGTTTTAGAGCGATTATAGTCATTTGGGGGACTCTTAGAAGACTTTAAAAATGCATAGGAAATTACCATGTGACACAATGCTATTTTTAGGTATCTATCCATTTTTAGGAGTCTGAGAGTACATGAACACCTCTTCCCACCACAGGGGAGTGAAACATGATGTGGTTAGAATTCCCAGGCCATGGTTATGCTATTTTTGGATTATTTTTATGGTTTTATATCTCTAAAAGATATGAAAAACTTGGGGTGATATTTAGTGCATCACAATCAACTTTTAAATTTTTAAGGGATTTGAGTGATAATTAGAGGGGAAGATACGAGAGATATAAGAATATATAAGGATTAATTTTCTTTATAAAAACAGGCCTTGGATCAGAGAAACTCATCGATGCATATTCATTAAGGGGAAGGGGCTTTGACTATAGGTTTTAGGATCTTGAAGGCTGTGACTAGAATTTAGTTTTTTTTTATTTCTTTTTTCTATATCAAACATGAATAAATCCTTAATAATTGTGAAAAAATGAATGGTTAAACTTCTTTTTGTTAAGTTTTATAATTAAGGGTGACCAAGTTATTGAATTATTTTGTTTCTAAGGGTGATTCATTGTAACAACCGATGTACTTATAAGATGATTAACTTTAAACTTAATTTCCCACTTCTATGTTTTGGATTTCAAAAAATGGTCATCTAAAATTGTGATCAGTAAGTTATTTAGAGTCTTATAAGACCAAATTAATTCTTTGAATAGTAACACACCCTTATGAATAGTAACATACCCTTATGAACAGTAACACACCCTTAAGAATAGTAATATACCCTTATGAATAGTAATGTACCCTTCTGAGTAGTAACTTAACCCTAATGAATAGTAATGTACCCTTATGAATAGTAATTTTACCCTTATGAATAGTAAAAAAACCTTATGAATATTAAAATCACCTATGATAGTGTATATATAAGATTTAATTGAAAGTATGGTACACCCATATCTTTGAATAAGTAAATAAATGCTTTAAAATTATTATTTTCTGAATAAAGTATTATTTTATTTAAAAATTAATTTTCTCATATTTATAAAATTATTTTGATAAAATTGAGTTCATTTTTGGATTTTACACATCGAAAAATGGTTGGGGTGAATTTTCGGCAACTTTCTGAAATACTTGCTTTTTTGGTGAATAGTGAATTTTTGGTATTTGACAAATAAATGAATTTATGCATCATCGAGGTTTCATCGATGATATGGTGCTGATATAAGCCCATTATATCGAAATCAAATGCCATTATTACTTTTTTTATTCATGGAAGAATCATTGTTTCTTGTCTTGAGGCAAAATAATAAAATAATAATTAAAATAATGTGAAATCTCTCCCCTCCTCCACTATAAATACCACCCATTTCCCCCTCTTCCTCCCACACCTCTCAAGCCTTGAAAATTGTATAATTTCTAAATAATTCCCTCCCCAATATCCTTCCCCACATCCAAGACCTATTGGTCTCACCCAAAGTCCAAAATCAAAGGCCTTACAGAGGATCTCAAGGAGAAGAGATCAATAGGTAAGAAATCCTCTTTCCTTTTCATGTGTTTTCCTTTCCTTTCCTTTTCTTTTATTACAGTATATTCCCCTCATATTATTCAATAGGAATGAAAGATCCATAAATATTTTATATTTTTGATTTTCTCTTGTTCATGTAAAATTCATCATCATTCTTCCTCTCCTCTCCCACTTATTCAAAGAATAAAAACATTGTCCGTGATGTGTCGAATTATTGACACCGTGGGTGATGTGATTTCAATTTTCTTTAATTCATTAAAGTATGGTCATGAAACCATTTTTATGGTTGAACTAGGTTATAATGTCTCATCCATGGTTTTAGAATCCTTTTTCACACATGGTTTTAATTTATAAAATAAAATGAGGTCGTTATTATCAAAGAACCACTAAAATGATCTAAAAGAACATCATTAATGTTTTAACTTATGAATCATCCTCATGAAAGAAATCAAAATGATAAATGGTATAATTTATGGTAATGGAAATATGTAAATACCATGCCATTCCAATTCTGCAGTTTCAATCCCAACCGACAAGAACATCCATCATGAACGGATCATGGAAAACATGTAAAGAATGCACCCAAAATAGTGCAAGGAACAAAATACTAACAATTAAAGGGTGAAATGATGTAATTAAATGATTATATAAGGTATTATAAAGATGTATATGTTTCTTTAAGATATTAATAACACTCTTTTAACCATTATACAGGAGGTTTAATTGAGTTGGAAGTAAGATAAACCCGAGGTAAGGGAATTCTTAACTCGATTTCCATTCTTTGGGTTGACATTCTACTTCATTATTTATGTGGTATTAAAATTGTTTGTGTGATGGATTTTTTATATAATATTTTGAATTATGTGTATTTATAGTTTGTATACATATTCCATCCACTCTACTAAGTCTCACTTCAATTATATGATATTTATAATGGACTTTCCTTTTAAAATCCTCTTTTAAAATTCTGTTTTACAAAATTCAAAAGTAATGTTTTTATGCTATTATTCATGTAGTATGATTATGTTATGGTTCTTGGAAATTGTTTATGATGAAGGGTGGGACCTATATCTCCCTCTAATTCATTGGTTATGTGTAAGTTAGAGGTCGGACATATGGTTACTCCAAGTGTAACTGAGATGATTACACAAATTGTAAGGTAGCTGTGAGGGTTAAAAATTATGAGGTAGTTTAGAGGGTTAAAAGATTGTGTAAGTAATTCCACAAGATACCTTTATGGTTATATTTATGTTCTTTTTTTTTGGGAATCTTTTTGAAATCTCATGTTTCAGAAAGTAAGTATATATGGGTGACAAGTATTCCTTTTGAAAATGATTTCATATGTTACAAGTATTCATGGGCTAATATGTTATTTCCTTCTTCTCATATTCCTTACTGAGATTTTATGCTCATAAAAAGTTTTTAAATTATTTTAATCGATTATAAGTATGTGTATGAAAAAGAAGAATCCAAGTTAAATGATTGAATATTTTTCAAATAAAATCATGTTATATTCAAAAAAAATTATATTTTGAGAGAAATGAGTACGCTTTTTATGGTATCCACTCTATAATAATGTGTAATGTTATGAATGTATTATATCCCAATTATATAAACCTATAAACTTGAAAATATCCTCAATGTTAAAGGAAGTTATTTCTTGACTAAATTCAAGATTATGTAATGTAATAAGGTCAGATCCTTATAGTTGGTATCAGAGGATGGTTTAGATAACTTTAGGGGTTATGATGATGTTAATATAATACCATAAATGTTTTTTTACTCTATGTTTAATTTGAAATGTAATATAATTTAAAGATTACCATATTAATTCAACTAAGATATGTTTTTTTAGAATGATTTTCCGTATAAGAAATAGGGAAGCTAAAGAGGAAAGGCACCGACAGAATGATATCCTTCCGAATCTGCAGCCCAGAATGGTCAAGATTGGAACCGAGAAGTTTGTGATAGTAATGGCTCAACTAAAGTAAGAAATAAATGGTGGTGGAATTCATTCAAGAGAACAACTAGAGGTACCACAATGGAACATGACAATAGTGAAACATTTTATGAGACAAAACCCTCTTGACTTCAATGGATCTTCTGACCCAGTAGCGGCTAAATGATGGATTAAATCCCTTGAAAAGATATTAAATGTTATGGGATGTTTAGATAATCTAATGGTAAGTCTATCCATTTATCATTTTGAAGGTGAAGCTGATCAGTGGTTGTAAATAGTAAGAAATGTCATGGATAGAGAGGATATTGATACCATAGAGTGGGATGAATTTAAAAGTCTTTTCCTTGAAAAATATTTTCCTAAGGTGGTGCGACTTAGAATGGAGAAGCAATTCCTTGAATTGAAGTAAAAGGAGGAAGATTTAGTGGTTGTATACAAATAAAACTTCACTCGACTAATGAGGTATGCTCCAAATCTTATTCTGGATCTTGATAGCAAAATCAACTGCATTTACTCAGGATTAAAGCCAAGGTATCGAACGGCGTTGGCCTCCTATGAATTCAAAAGTTACGAGAAACTTGTCCGATTTGATGAGAGGGTAGATATGGATTTTGATAATGATCACTTTCATTTTGAAAACAAGGAGAAGAAGAGGTCCAGATGGAAAGTGATGGGTAAGAATAAACCAAAAAAACCTGATGGTAAGAAAATCCAGTTTCCAGTTTGTGAAAAGTGTGGAAAGAAGCACCTTGGGGAATGTCTTACCAAAAATGGAAGTGTTTTCAATGTGGTAAGTTTGGACATATGATCCGATATTGTAATGAAAATGATCCTAAAACTAATCATGATAATCAAACTATTAAGTGTTTTAAATTTGGTGAGATTGGTTATTATGAAAATGCCTGCCCAAAGAGAGATCAGAATGATGCAAAGAATCCAGAATATAAGTAGAAATGTGTAGTGAGATCCTTTGAGACTATGTCAGCAGATGCTGAGACATCAAATGAAGTTGTATCAGGTACTTTGTTTGTTTACTCATATTTTTCTAAAGTTTTGTTTGATACAGGATCTACACATTCCTTCATCTCTGAGAAATTTTATGGTAAATTGGAAATATCACCTCAACAAATGAGACCAGAACTTGTTGTTAAAACACCAGGGGAAATATTATAGAAAAGAGGAATTATAAAAATCTTTCTATTGCGGTATGTGGAAATAATTTACCTGAAAACCCTGTTGTTTTTCCCTTAGTTGAGTTTGATGTTATTTTGGAAATGAATTGGCTTTCTGTTTATCATGCTAAGATTGACTGTAGAGCTAAATAAGTTGTTTTTTAGAAAGAGTTTCAATTTTAATACAAGAACAAACCCATATAATTGATAACATATCAGGAAGCTAAGAAATTGTTGAAAGATTGAAATGGAATTTATCTTACTCATATTGTTGAAAACAAGGGAAATATTCATATTAATGATGTACTGGTTGTAAATTAATATCTTGATGTTTTTACTAATGAGTTACCTTGTGTCATACCTGATAAAGAAGTAGAATTTACAATTGACTTAGTTTCTGATGCTAATCCAATTTCAAAACCCCATATCGTATGGCTCAAATAGAACTTCTTGAATTAGAAAACAAATTGTAGGATTTTCTTGATAAAGGCTTCATTTGTCACAGCACTTCACCACAGGGAGCTCCTGTTTTGTTTTTTAAAAATAAATATGGTTCCATGAGACTATGCATTTATTATAGAGCTTTGAATAACATCAAAATTAAAAATAAGTATCCTTTGCCTCATATCAATGAATTTTTTGATCAGATCTAGGGAGATCAGTATTTTTCCAAGATTGACTTGAGATCTGGATACCATCAGCTAAAGGTGAAGGAGGATGAAATCCAAAAAATAGCTTTTCATACTAGATATGAGCATTATGAATTTGTTGTTTTTCCATTTGGGTTAACTAATTCACCTTATGTATTCATGAATATTATTAATATAATATTTCATGAGTTCTTGGATAAGTTTGTAGTTATTCTTATTTATGACATTCTGGTATTTTCTAAGAGTAAAGAAGAGTATGAAAAAAATATAAGGGTTGTTTTACAAACCTTAAAGGAAAATAAAATGTATGGAAAATTTAGCAAGTGTGTTTTTTGGTTAAAATAGATTTATTTTCTAAGGAACATTGTAAATAAGGATGGAATAACAGTTGATACTTCCAAGAAAAGAGTGGTTAATGAATGGACAAGACCCACAAATGTTACAAAGATTCATAGTTTTCTTGGATTAACAGGTTATTACTGATGGTTTGTTAAAAACTTTGCAAAGTTATCTAGCTCGCTAACTAATTTAATGCAAAAAGGGGTTAAATTTATTTGGATGGAAGAATGCGATGTTTTTTTTTCAGGAATCTAAGAATAAATTGGTGAATTATATAGTTTTGGCCTTGCCTTATATAAATAGTTAGTTTTTCATCTACAATGATGCTTTATTGAAGGGACTTGGTTGTGTTCTAATGCAGATTGATTAGGTAATTGATTATGCTTTAAGAAAACTTAAACATCATGAGTTAGATTATCCTACACATGGTTTAGAATTGGAAGTTGTGGTTTTTGATTTTAAAATTTGGAGGCATCATTTATACGGATCCAAATGTCAAATATATACTGACTATAAAATTCTGAAATATATATTCACTCAGAAGGAATTAAACATGAGGCAGAGAAGATGACTTGAACTGATAAAGGATTATGATTGCATGATAAATTACCATCTAGGAAAAGAAAACAAACTAGTGGATGAATTGAGTAGAAAATATCATGCATCATTAACCAAGTTACATTTGGAACATGATCCCTTGATTAATGATTTGATGAATTTTGGATTAGAAGTTGTTGGTGTAGGAAATATATCTGTTTTGTTTCAGGTTTCAGTGTAGTCATTGTTATTAGACATAATTAAGCAAGAAAAAAAGGAAGACCGTGAGCTACAGAAAAAGGTAGAATTGGTTAAAATGGGTAAGCTACTAGAATTTAACCTCGATAAATATTGTGTTTTAATATTTGGAAAAAAATTTCGTGTTGATAGCATAACGATTCACTATTTAAATCCACCCTTACACCGTTGCTTTAAACTGGTTTTGTAATGAATATTAAAAATATAATAATAAATTGAAATTTATGTTTTAATAAATGAATTAATGTTTATCACTATTTAATAGGGTAATTTTACTTGTTTTGGTGTTTACATTGTAGGAGGAGGTGATTTGGAGAGCTCGTGATGGAATTCAAGCAAAATGGGCCAAACTACGCGAGAGCCCAAGCATGCATGTGGAAAATTATTTGTATTTTAGATAATATGTGTATCCAATTGGTCTAAAAAAGAGTTTATAATTGAAAAACAATGTGGTATACATTTCTCTAGAAGATCATGAATCCCAATTCATCCATTTAGAGGTCCAAAATAGGCCCACAATGTGAAGAAATTTTGGGCGGTCCTGATTGAACCACACTTCTTTATTTGGGTGATAACTTAGGCCTCAGAGATCCAATTGGGATGATTCTACATCCCTTGGACATCTAACTATAATCCCCGACTCTCCACCTAATTACAAGTCATTTTCACATGTTTTGGTCAGTAAAACAACTGGATAAATATAGAGTAAAAAATCTTCCTTGAATAGTCACATAGCCCTTTAGATACTTGACCACTTTATGTGGAAATATGGATGTAAATTTCCCATAAAATCACTCCTCTCCATCATTATATATGTTTCACGACTATAGGTGAAGGTTAGTCTAATTTTAGAGCTCTCTTCACCAATTTTATTTCTCTTCTCCCTCATGTACTTCTAAACCTCTTAGTGATCAATTTGGGGAGTGTCCTTTGTTGTAATCCCGAGCTCCACACTTATAATCTTCATAAGGTAATTGATTTATAGGTTTGTTGTCAATTTTTATTCATTTATACCTTATAAACATGTGTTTATTCTGGTATTATCAAATACAAATCAAAGGAACAAGAATCCACATGCTTCCATGCATAACCCATATCTTGTGATGATTTGAGTGCGGTTGCCTCTTTTCTCACCCCTCCATTTCATGAGTGTGCAAATGGATTGTGTTGGTTGATAAAATCCAAGAGCTTGAACCTATGAATATTCATGTTCTTTTCTTGTGTAATATTTTTATAATTGATAAAAATATGGTCATATCATCACATTGTTGATGTGATGCCTTGATTGAGTTCCATTTTTCACATCGATTCATATTTGTTGATTTTGAGTGGTTGCCAATAATCAATATTGTTGATCGATCAAATCCTAGGTGGTAACCTAGTAAGAAATAAAATACCATTACTAGTTTCAATATTTATAAAATAAAGTAATCAATGATAATTCCCTTTCCCTTGAGAGCGATGACGGATTGAGCATCAAGGGACACTTACCCAGGTTGATCACGATTTCTCCAACCGATTTCTCTCAGTAGTAATATACTTTCAATTTCTGTTCTTAAAGAAAAAAAACCAAAGTTTTATAAAACCCCATCCCCATTTTAGTTTCTTAATCATAACCTCATTTTTTAATTAATGATCTAAATCTCCTTCGAGAGATGACCTAGGGTTGTTGCTATACTGCAGAAATTCTAGTTAAAAATAAACATCTAATTTGACGCGCTCGACAACGCGATAAAATTTTGGCACCGTTTCTGGGGATCCAAGATCAATTTTTTCTTTATTTCCTTTTATTTATTTATTTTACTACTTAATTAGTACTCTTTTAAATACACCACCCCCATTTTATTGTTTTTGTTTTGGTTTTCTGTTTCTATTTTTGGTTGTTTTTGTGTGTTCTTCCTCTCTCTCTCTATCTCTCTCTTATTCCTCTCTATATCCCTCTATAATTCTGTATTATAACATTATATTATTCTTTCAACATTCTTAAGTGATTTTATCCATATTCAATCATAAAAAAAACAAAATTCACAACCTATTTGCATGACCCGATTAGAAAAAGAAAAACTGCTTGAATTTGACCCGGAAATTAAAGACACTTCACACACAAATAAAGGAATCTAGAGAAGGTAAATAAAGTGACACTAAGGAACCCCTTTTAGAACCTTAGTGGTCATAACCCAATCAAAAATTGAACCCAATAAAACCCAATAAAACATGGCTGCAAATAATCAAACCTTAAAAGAACTGACCACCCCGAATATGGAGTACCAACCTACGTACATCCAATATCCTAGGGAAGTAGCCAACTTTGAGCTGAGATCATGAATCATCCACATACTTCTCAAATTCCACGGTCTTCTTGGTGAATACCCTCATAAACACCTTAAGGAGTTTCACATAGTGTGCTCCACCATGAAACCCCAAAATGTCTCTGAGGACTTAATTAAGTTTAGGGCCTTCCCTTTCTCCCTTGATGGTGTAGCCAAAGATTGGATATACTATTTTCCTACCACAATTGGGGGTTGGAATGACATGAAAAGACTATTTTTAGAAAATTTATTCCCTACCTCCCGAACAACATCAATTAGGAAAGAAATTTGTTGCATTAGGAAATCACAAGGAGAGACCCTTCATGAATACCAGGAGAGATTCAAACGACTCTACTCAAGATGACCCCACCACTAGATTAGTGAACAACTATTAATCTAATAATTCTATGAGGGAATTATCCCCATGGATCATGGAATGATTGATGCAGCAGCTGGTGGTTTCTTTGTTGATAAAACTTCTTCCGCTTCTCATGACTTAATAGCCAACATGGCTCAAAATGCACAAAAATTTGGTACACGAGATATTGCACCAACTCGAGGAGCTAATGAGGTAAGTCATTCATCTCTAGAACAAAAGGTAGATAAAAATCTGTATGAGATAAATAACCTTATAAGTCAATTAGCTCAAGCACAAGGTAACTCACAATCTCCTCCTGTTCCATTACATTGTGGTATTTGTTCTAAAAATACTCATTTTTCTGACTAGTGCCCACAACTTCAAGATTCACCCGAGTATTGTGTAGCCATGTTCCTAGGGAGTCCATTCCAACAAGAACCTCCCTTCAATCAAGAACAATTCAGGCTAAATCCAAATCTCGGGTGGCAAGCACAACCCCAGTACTGACAAGGAGGAAACTCAAGCTACCCCAAGAAGAATTGGTATCAACAAGGACAAGGTATGCAACCTTATTATCCTTCAACTTCTCAAAATAATCCTCCTCCTACTCCCAAATGTGAACCCAGCCTCGAGGACATGGTGAAGCAAATAGAATCCCAAAACCTCTAGTTCCAACAAACCACACAATCAACTATTCAAGACCTATGAACTCAATTGGGGAAATTAGAAAACACCATCGGTGATCTTAAGATGCAAGGTTCTGGACAACTACCATCCCAAACTATTTCCAATCCGAAGGATAAAGGTAATGTATGTGTAGTTACACTTTGTAGTGGTAAAGAAGTCTCTCCTTCTACTGATTTTGCACAACAGGTATGTCCCCCTCTTGTAAACTCTCTTTCCAAACCCAAAAAAATTTCAATTAATGAAAAATAAGACAAAAAGGGTAATCGAGTTATCATTGATGATTCAAATGAACAATCCATTCCTCTTCCTTTCACCCAAATACTCTCTAAATCTAATAAGAATTTTGATAATGATATTGATAAAGAAATAATGGATACATTTAAAAAGGTTCAAGTTAACATTCCTCTATTGGATGCAGTTAAAAAAATCCCTCAATATGACAAATTTCTTAAAGATATTTGCACCCATAGAAGGAGACTAAAGGGGAATGAGAGAGTCAACTTGGGAAGGAATGTCTTGGCCTTGATTCAACCAACAATGCCAACCAAATTCAAGGATCTAGAAACATTCATGATACCTCGTACCATAGGGGAGGCCTTCTTTTCTGATGCTATGATAGATTTAGGTGCTTTCATTAATGTAATGCCTCACTCTGTGTACACTTCTCTGTAGGTTGGAGAGCTTCAACCAACGGGCATTTTCGTACAACTTTCCAACTGAAGTACTACGCATCCAACAGGAGTGATTGATGATGTCCTTATACTAGTGAAGAATCTCATCTTCCCTGCCGATTTCTTCATTCTTGAGATGGAAGATACCCGAACCCAAGGACATGATCCTCTCATACTTGGGAGGTCATTACTCAAAATAACAAAGACAATCATCAACATTCACAATGGTACGTTGTCCATGGAGTTCAGATGAGAAAATGTAAGTTTTAACATCCTTGAGGCTATGAAACACCCCATTTAAGAGAACTCCACTCTTCCTATCTATTATATGGAAGTACTCTCAAATGATGCACACACACACAATTCTATCCTCAACCCATACTCTGATTCATTTTCCTCTTCTTCACCCTTGGATGATTTGATTTTTGATTCATGTTTTGAGTGTTGTGTGGGTTCTGAAAAGTGTAAATTTTGTGCTTTAATTGACGAGTGTGTTCATTTTAAGGTACCCATGACTATCGATGATTCTAAAAATATCATTTCAATATATTCTCTATATTTAGAGAATAAAAATGAGCAGATATACAGTTTAATGGACCTTACTTCCCCTAAATCCCCTCCCTCAATCCAAAAAAAACTGGTGTTGGAACTTAAACAACTTCCTTCTAATTTAAAATATGCATATCTTGAGGGTATTGACCAATTTCCCATCATTATTTCCAATAAATTCTCTCCACAATAGGAATTGAAATTGCTCAAACTTTTGAGAGAGTATAAAAAGGAAATAGGATGGACATTGGATGATATTCCTATGATTAGCCCATCTATTTGTATGCACCATATACTTTTGTATGATGAGGCTAAGTTTGTAAGAAAATCTCAACGATGGTTGAATCCCACTCTCCTTAAAGTGGTAAAATTGGAATTCAGTAAATTACTTGTTGCGGGGATCATTTATCCTATATCTAATAGTAAATGGGTCAGCCCAGTGTAAATTGTGCCTAAAAAAAATAAGAATAATAGTTGTGTCAAATTAAAGGAATGAATTGGTTCCAACACGTGTGAAAAACAGTTGGTGAGTTTGTATTGACTACCATCGATTGAATCAAGCCATGCAGAAGGACCATTTTACTCTACCTTTAATTGACCAAATGTTAGAATGATTGGCTGGTAAGTCCCATTATTGTTTCCTTGATGGATATTCAGGTTATTTATAATTCCATACAGCCTATAATGATCAAGAAAAGACAACATTTACTTGTCCATTTGGCACATTTTCATACAGAAGGATGCCATTCAGTCTATGTAATGCTCCTGGTAATTTTCAGCGATGTATGTTGAGTATTTTTTCAGAGTACCTTGAGAGTTGTATGGAAGTATTTATGGTTGATTTCACGGTATATGGTTCTTATTTTTATGATTGTTTGGAACACCTAGGTTATGTCCTCCGCTACTACATTGAAAAAGATCTTGTTTTAAATTATGAGAAATGCCATTTTATGGTTGAGTGGGGGATAGTTCTTGGAAATATAATTTCAAATAAGGTAATTCAAGTTGATAAATCTAAAATTGAATTAATTTCATTCCTTCCATATACAAAATGTGTTTGTGAGGTGTGATATTTCTTGGGTCATGCTAGTTTTTACCGCCGATTCATTAAAGACTTTAGTAAGATTGCACATCCATTGTCTCGATTATTGCAAAAATTTTCTGAGTTTGTGTTTTATAAAAAGTGTGAGGATGCATTCAATTAACTAAAAAGGAGTCTCACATCACCTCCCATCATCCAACCACCAAGGTGGGATCTCCCCTTAGAGCTTATGTGTGATGCCTCTAACTTTTTAGTTGAGGAAGTTTTATCACAAAGGGTTGCGAAGGCTCCTCATGTCATTGTGTATGCCTCACGTAGCCTTGACCCTGCCTAGGTAAACTATACAACCACAAAAATAACTCCTTTCTATTATGTTTTCCTTGGAAAAATTTTGTTCATGTATTCTTGGGTCAAAAGTGATTGTGTTTTTTGACCATGCTACCCTTTGATTCCTCTTAAAGAAACATGAGGCTAAGCCCTGCCTCATACAGCAGATGCTCATCCTCTAAGAGTTTGACCTTGATATTAGAGATAATATGGGAGTAGAAAATGCTGTAGCTAACCACATTAGTAGGATTTATCCACCACTAGACCACCATTCTGACTCATCCCTCCCCATTGGATAATTCTTTCCTCATGAGAACCTTTGTGATGTTGTGGACCTTACCCCCTGGTATGCGGACATTGTGAATTTTCTAGAAACATCTAGGGTCCCCATTGATTTTAGAACTTCCAAATCCCAGAGACTTAAACATGATTCTCGGTGGTAAATTTGGGATAACCCATATTTTTTGGAAATTTTTGGGTGACCAAGTAGTTCATCAGTGTGTCCCTGACCATGAGTTCACCTCTGTTTTAACCTTCTGTCACACTCTGGCTTGTAGGGGCCACTTTGGCTCTCAACAAATAGCTTGAAAGGTCATTGACTCAGGAATTTATTGGCCAAAATTGTATTGGGATGCCCATCGATTTTTCAATTCATGTAGTTGTTTTCAATTCACAGGGAATATCTCCAATAAGAATGAAATGCCTCAATATCCCATGTTATTCTGTGAAATATTTGATGCCTGAGGCATTGACTTCATGGGGCCTTTTCCAAATTCATTTGGATTCATGTAAATCTTGTTATCTATGTACTACGTTTCTGAATGGGTGGAAGAAAAGTCTACTAGGACAGATGAATCCCAAGTTATTATTGATTTTGTGAGGTCCCAGATTTTTAGTCGGTTTGGTTTGCAGAGATTCATCATTAGTGATCAGGATTCCAATTTTTGCAATCACAATATGAAAATTTTGATTCATAAGTATGGGGTTGATCATAAAGTCTCCACTGTATACCACCCCCAAACTAATGGACAAGAACAAATATCAAATTAGGAAGTTAAGAGAATCTTGAAAAAATGGTACAACCCAATAGGAAAGATTAGAGTTTGCGCTTGGATGATTCACTTTGGGTGTATCGTACAACTTTTAAAACCCCAATCGGAATGTAACCATATAGAATTGTGTTTGGAAAGGCTTTTCACCTCCCATTGTAGGTAGAACACCATACATATTGGGTTGTTAAACAATGTAATATAAATCTTTCAGATGTAGGTGAGTAAAGGAAGCTGCAAATTCAAGAGTTGGAAGAAATTCAATGTGATGCATATGAGAACTCCTAGATCTATAAATAGAAGAAAAAGGCTATACATGATAGCATGATTCATCAGTGGAAGTTTCATATTGGTGATAAGGTTCTCATATACAATTCTAGGCTAAATCTCCACCCAGGTAAGCTTCATTTCCGATGGCTCGGTCCTTATACTGTTACTAATGTTTACCATTTTTGTGCAACACAGATTTTGCATGATCAGAGTGGAAAAAGTCTTAACATCAATGGGAAGTGACTTAAACAATTCTATGAGTATTTTTCTAAAGAATCCAGTGGAGGAAATCCACCTTCTAGAAGCAACATACCAGTGAAACACACCAGGTTTTATCCTTCCTTCTCACATTATCAATTATTACAGTGAGGAAACTACATATTCTAGGTGTGTGTGTGTGTATGGGGGGGGGGTGGATACATTCCTGGGTTCATTGGGATTTTAATTGTCTTTCTTATTTCTTCTCTTTTTCACCTTCTTTATGGTATTTTCACTTTTCCCCATCTTTATGGGTTCATTAAGATTTTCATTGTCTTTCTTCTTTCTTCTCCTTTTCATATTCTTTATGGTATTTTCACTTTTTCCCATCTTTCTGGGTTCATTAGGATTTTCATTGTATTTATTCTTTCTTCTCTTTTTCACCTTCTTTATAGTATTTTTACATCCCCCTTTTATGGTCACCAAATCATGGAACTTATTAAAAATGCATGTTGAAAATTTTGATTCCATGTTGTTTTAATATTTAATGAAACCTATCTCTGTTATGGAATGAATATTTATATGAATTTAACATAATGGAGTGATTTTTAGTGAATTGGTTTTCTGTCAATGATATAAATAGTTGTATCTATGTGAAACCTTTTAGATGATTGATGCCCCTTGTGTGAGTAGTTTTTGGGAAAACAATGTCACTAATATCTCAACACATTTTTGCACCAAACCACAAAGTATGGATATTTATTACTTACTAGAAGGTAAATATAAGTTAGGTTAATATTTTTTAGCTTAAAATGATATTTATATATGTTTTTTCCTTATCAGATCTGTTTCATTACTATACTGGATTGACCTATGTGTCTATACCTGATATCCGACTGTTTCACGCCCTCAATTTTTTTTGGGTTGTATCTTGGGAAGTTCAAAAACCACTCCTCCTCAACCTTTTATCCTGTTATAACTATTACAATTAGTGTCATGAGGAGATAAAAAAAAGGTTGAGAGATAAGTGTGATATTTTTTCTAAATGAAACTTCTGAAAAAAAACAAAAATAATAAATGAGGGGAGTGATGAACTGTGCAACATATGGGGATATCTAGGTCAGGAGCTTATGGTTTGACTTCCAATAATGCTTAAGTGAGTGGGTCTTGAAATATTATTACAAAGGATGTAGGGAAGGTTTGGTGGACAAAATCTTTTAAGCTGAAACATGTTAAAATAACTTATATTTATTCGATAGAAAGTGGAAAGAATAGTATGGAATGATTTTCACACACACACATGGAGAGATATTGGCATGGTTGAATTTTTAATTACTTTCTCAATTTGGTATCATGAATCTCTTTTAATTTCATTGTGATATGATTTATGAGACATCTTTTTCCATTTTCACTAAGAAGCACTCCTTAGTGTGGTTTGTGCATTGATCACATTAATTTAATTAATTTAATTTTCCTCAAATGTTAAAACTTCATGATGTTGGGAATATATACATGCATTTTTTTTCTGGATATGTGACTTTTCCCAGGAGTGAAAATGTTTAGGTGTGGGGGTATGATCACATAGTGATTCACTATTCAAATTCACCTTTACACCGTTGTTTTAAACTGGTTTTGTAATGAATATTAAAAATATAATAATAAATTGAACTTTATGTTTGAATTAATTAATTAATGTTTATCATTGTTTAATAGTGAATTTTTACTTGTTTTGGTGTTTACATTGTAGGAGGAGGTGATTTGGAGAGCTCGTGATGGAATTCAAGCAAAATGGGCCAAACTACGTGAGATCCCAAGCATGCATGTGAACAATTATTTGTATTGTAGATAATATGTGTATCCAATTGGGATAAAAATGAGTTTATGAGTGAAAAAAATGTGGGATACATTTCTCTAGAAGATCATGAATCCCAATTCATCCATTTGGAGGCCCCAAATAGGCCCACAATGTGAAGAAATTCTGGGCAGGCCAGATTGGACCACCCTTATGTATTTGGTCCATAATTAGAGACTCGGAGATCCAATTGGGCTGATTCCACCTCCCTTGGACAACTAACTTGAAGCCCCAACTCTCCACCGAATTTCAAGTCATTTTCACGAGTTTTGGTTAGTCAACCAGCTGGATAAATAGAGGGTAAAAAATATTCCTTGAATAGTAACCTTGCCCTTTAGTAGGGCCGACCCTAGGGAAAGACCAAAGAGCCCCCGGGCTAGGGAAAAATGCAATAAAAGGAAAAAAATACAGAAGAAAGGGAAAAAATTTCACCATTTCACTATATCTCTTAATACATTTTAGGGAAAAAATTCATATGCAGTCTTAGGCAATAAAATTTACCAGGCCGCTCCTGCCCTTTAGATACTTGACCACTTTATGTGGAAATATGGATGTAAATTTCCCATAAAATCACTCCTACCCCTCATTATATGTGTTTCAAGACCAGGGGTGAAGGTTAGCATAATTGGAGAGATCTTTTCACCCATTTTATTTCTATTCTCCCTCATGTACTTCTAAACCTCTTAGTGATCAATTTGGGGAGTGTCCTTTGTTGTAATCCTAAGCTCCACACTTGTAATCTTCATAAGGTAATTTATTTATATGTTTGTTTTCAATTGTTCTTAATTTATACCTTCTAAATTTGTGTTTATTCCGGTATGATCAAATAGAAATCAAAGGAACAATAATCCACATGCTTCCATGCATAACCAGGATCTTGTGATGATTTGAGTGCGGTTGCCTCTTTTCTCACCCCTCCCTTTCATGAGTGTGCAAATGGATTGCACCAGTTGATAAAATCCAGGAGCTTGAACCTATGAATATTAATGTTCCTGTCTTGCATAATATTTTTATCATTGAAAAAAATCTAGTCATCTCATCACATTGTTGATGTGATGCCTTTATTGAGTTCCATTTTTACATCGATTCATGTTTGTGGATTTTGAGCAGTTGCCAATAATCAATATCGTTGATTGATCAAATCCTAGGTGGTAACCTAGTAAGAACTCACATACCATTACTAGTTTTGGTATGTATAAAATCAAGGAATCAATGATCCTTCCCTTTCCCTTTAGAGGGATGATGGATTGATCATCAAGGGACACTTACCAGGGTTGATCATGATTTCTCCAACCGATTTCTCTCAGTAGTAATATAATTTCAATTTCTATTCTTTAAGCAACCAAACCCAAGTTTTATAAAACACCATAACCATTTTAGTTTCTTAATAATAACCTCATTTTGTAATTAATGATCTAAATCTTCTTCGAGAGATGACCTAGGGTTGCTGTTATACTGCAGAAATTCTAGTTAAAAATAAACATGTAATTTGACTCGCTCGACAACGCGATCATGTATTCCTTGTGATTCCTAGTTGAAGAAAGATTTGTTGTGTGAAACTCATAGATATCCATTTTTATTTCATCCTGGTAGTACTAAGATATACAAAGACCTTCGAGAGTATTATTGGTAGGATGAAATTAAAAGGGATATTGTGGAATTTACTATGAAATGCTTGACATGTAAACAAGTTAAAGCAGAGTGGTAGTTACCAAAGAGGATGCTTAATACTTTTTTAGTTCCTGAGTGGAAATGAGAA
The DNA here is from genome assembly GCA_963277665.1 of Viscum album. Classification (NCBI taxonomy): domain Eukaryota; kingdom Viridiplantae; phylum Streptophyta; class Magnoliopsida; order Santalales; family Viscaceae; genus Viscum; species Viscum album. The sequence goes on from OY728150.1 coordinate 124,102,350, forward strand.
AATTTATCCATGGAATTTGTGGTGGGACTACCAAAGACTTCTTGAGGTAACAATGTGATTTGGGTTATTGTTGATCGACTGACAGAATCTGCACATTTTATTTCTATTTGAGATACAATGTATTTGGATCATCTTTGTCGACTGTACCTCAAGGAGATTATTAGGTTACATGGAGTTCCTCTTTCCATTGTATCTGACCGGAATCCTAGGTTCACTTATAATTTTTGGAAGAGACTTCAGAAGTTTTTGGGCATAGAATTAAATTTCAGTACATCTTTTCATCCTCAATAAGATGGAAAATCAAAATGAACGATTCAAACTTTGGAGGATATGCTTTGAGCTTGTTCAATGGACTACCACAGAAGTTAGAATCAACATATTTCTTTAGTTGGGTTTTCTTATAATAATAGTTTTCATTCTAGTATTAAGATGGCACCTTTTGAGGCATTGTATGGGAAGCGATGTCGGACTCCAATATTTTGGGATGAAGTCGGTGAAAGAAAGCTGATGAGGCCAAAATTAGTAGAGGAAGTGTCTGAGAAAGTAAAGATAATCCAGTAGCACATGAGGACATCTCAGAGTGGTCAAAAAAAGTTATATAGATAAGATAAGGAAAGACTTATATTTTGAGGCAGGAGACCATGTTTTCCTTAAAATTTCTCCTTGGAAAAGTGTGATGCGTTTTGGTAAGAAAGGAAAGCTAAGTCTGAAATTCATCGGTCCTTTTGAAATCCTGGAGAAAGTTGGACCAGCTGCATACCGAGTATCTTTGCCTCTGATTTTGCCTTAGGCACACAATGTTTTTCATGTTTCAATGTTGATAAAGTATGCTCTAGATTAAACTCATGTCTTGAGCCTAGAAGCAGTTCAGCTAGAAGATAACCTTTCTTATAAAGATAAACTAGTTCAGATTCTTGATCAAAGGGAACAGGTATTGTGGAATAAGGTAATCCACCAGGTAAAGGTTTTGTGGAGAAACCACATGGTTGAAGAAGCAACATGAGAATCTTAAAATGCTATAAGGTAAAGGTACCCTTACTTGTTTGGGTAAGTAAATAAAAATTGCAATGACACAATTTTCAGAAGGTGGGGAGAATGTAACAACCCACGTACTTATAAGATAATTAACTTTAAACTTAATTTCCCACTTCTATGTTTTGAATTTTAAAAAAAGGTCATATAAAATTGTGATCAGTAAGTTATTTATAGTCTTATAAGACCAAATTAATTTTTTTTGAATAGTAACATACCCTTACGAATAGTAACATACCATTATGAATAGTAACATACCCTTAATAATAGTAATATACCCTTATGAATAGTATGTACCCTTTTGAGTAGTAACTTGACCCCAATGAATAGTAATGTACCCTTATGAATAGTAATGTTACCCTTATGAACAATAACACACCCTTATGAATAATAAACTCACCTATGATAGTTTATATATAATATTTAATTGAAAGTATGGTACACCCATATCTTTGAATAAGTAAATAAATGCTTTAAAATTGTTATTTCTGAATAAAGTGTTATTTTATTTAAAAATTAATTTTCTCATATTTATAAAATTATTTTGATAAAATGGAGTTCATTTCTAGATTCTACACGTTGAAAAATGGTTTGGGTGAATTTTTGGTGGTTTTCTGAAATACTTTATTTTTTGGTGAATAGTGAATTTTTAGTATTTGACAAATAAATGAGTTTCTGCATCATGGAGGTGTCATCGATGATGTGGTGCTTATGTAAGCCCATAATCTCAAACTCACATGCCATTATTACTTTTTTTAGTCATAGACTCACTATTTCTTATCTTAAGGAAAAATAATAAAATAATAATTAAAATAATGTGAAATCTCTTCCCTCCTCCACTATAAATACCACCCATTTCCCCTTCTTCCTCCGACACCTATCAAGCCTTGATAATTGTCTAATTTATACCAAATTCCCTCCTAAATCTAATTCCCCACATCCAAGACCCGCTGTTCTCACTCAAAGACCAAAATCAAAGGCCTTACGGAGGATCTCAAGGAGAAGAGATCAAGAGGTAAGAAATCCTCTTCCTTTTTCATGGGTTTTCCTATCATTTAATTTTATTTTATTATATTATTTCCCCTCCTATTATCCAAGAGGCATGAAAAATCCATAAATATTTTACATTATTTATGTTATCATGTTCATGGAAAATTCATCATCATTATTCCTCTCCTCTCCCATTTATTCAAGGAATAAAAACATTGTCCGTGATGTGTCGAATTACCGACATCGTGGACAGTGTGATTTCAATTTTTTTTAATTACTTCAAGTCTAGTAATGAAACAATTTTTATTGTTTAACCAAGTTATAATTTCTCATCCATGTTTTTGGAATCCTTTTGTACACATAGTTTTAATTTATAAAACAAAATGAGGTCGTTATTATCAAAGAACCACTAAAATGATCTAAACGAACATCATTAATGTTTTAACTTATGAATCATCCTCATGATAGAACTCAAAATGATAAATGGTATAATTTATGGATATATAAATATTTAAATACCACTCCATTATAATTCTGTAGTTTCACTCCCAATTGACAAGAACATCCATCATGTACCGATCATGGAAAACATGTAAAGAATGCACCCAAAACAGTGCAAAGAACAAAATAATAACAATTAAAGGGTGAAATGATATAATTAAATTATTATATAAGGTATTATAAAGATGGATATGTTTCTGTAAGATAATAATAACACTCTTTTAACCATTATATATAAGTTTTAAATGAGTTGGAAGTAAGATAAACCCAAGGTAAGAGAATTCTTAACCCGATTTCTATTCTTTGGGTTAACATTCTACTTCATTATTTATTTGGTATTAAAATTGTTTTTGTGATGGGTTTTGTATATAATATGTTGATTTATGTGTATTTACACTATGTATACATATTCCATCCACTCTACTAAGTCTTACATTAATTATATGATATTTATAATGGACTTTGCTTTTAAAATCCTCTTTTAAAATTCTGTTCTACAAAATTCAAAAGCAATGTTTTTATGTTATTATTAATGTTGTATGAGTATTTTATGGTTATTGGTCATTGTTTATGATGAATGGTGAGAAATATATCTCCCTCAAATGCATTTGGTATGTGTAAGTTGGAGGTCAGACATATGGTTACTCCAAGTGTAACTGCAATGGTTACACAAATTGTAAGGTAGCTGTGAGTGTTACAAATTATAAGGCAGATGAGAGGGTTACAAGATTGTGTAAGTAATGAACCAAGATACCTTTATGGTTATATTTATGTTCTTTTATTTTTTTGTAATCTTGTGGAAATCTCATGTTTCATAAAGTAAGTATATATGGGGTGACAATTATGCCTTTTGAAAATGATTTCATATGTTACAATTATTCATGGAAAATATGTTCTTTACTTCTTCTCATATCCCTTACTAAGGTTTTGTGCTCATAAAAAGTTTTTAAATAATTTTTCCAGGTTATAAGGATGTGTAGGAAAATGAAGAAGATAAGTTAAATGATTGAATATTTTTCAAAGAAAATCATGTTATATTTGAAAAGTTTTATATTTTGAGAGAAATGAGTACTGTTTTTTATGGTATGCATTCTGTAATAATATGTAATTTTATGAATGAATTATGTCCCAATTATCTAAATCTATAAACTTAAAAAGATCCTAAATGTGAATGGAAGTTATTTCTTGACTAAATTTAAGATTATGTAATGTAATAAGGAATGATCCTTATATTCATGTTAGGTTTATTTATTCACATATTCTTCCACATCCTTTATTCTTTCTTTATGCATGATCATTTTTTATTGATTAATGAATGTTCATTTAATGAATGAACCAATTACATAAATCCTCTCTTGATCATGGAATAATTTTATGTATTTATATTTAATTATGGTTTTGGATTACTTAGTTATTAAATTAATTGACGTACTTGATTATAATAAAAGAAGAATTTAATAATTAGAGAACACCACCAAGACCAAGACTTTATTTAGATTCAAATATGTAAAAAATAAATATTATTCATTAAAAACATTGGAGTCTTAATTATCTCATTACCTCAGATTAATAAAAACACAATAAAATTTATTTCATTTAAATTTCATGAAAAATTTGTCTTAGTTTTACTTTAAATCATTAAAATCATGAGGATTAACCTTTAAATTAAAGTTTCATGCTAAGGATCACCAGTCTATGTGGGTTTAATCTCAGAATTATAATATAATACTCTTTTATAGTTCTAGTTTTAAAGAAGAGTATTTTATAATTTCTAAACTTTATTCCCTATTGAAATTAATGATGCCTCATGAGTGGTCAAAGTTCTTTGCGCTATTTCCTAGGAATAAGTGAACTTAGAAGAAGCTAATATTCGATGGATTTTTTCAAATTATTTTATTACCTCTCTCTCTCTATATATTTTTATTTTTTAGGGGTTTTTTCCTTTTATGTGCTTGGGTGTTTTTGGTTCTACCTTAGGATTTTATATCCATCATGAGTACCCGCATACACTTGGATGTAAACGTTTCTCAAATTGGTTAACAAATCAACATATATAAGAGGAAAATAAAAATCCAAAGATGAGTTCTACAACCAAACTATCCAAATATGGAAGAACAAATCCTCAATGACAAGTAAGAAATATTTAAATAGGGGTAAAAAGAATTGGATAACATGTTAAAAGAGTTTGAAAAATCAAAGGAATTCCCTAAATATGTAACTAAATTAAAGGTTGAAATTGAACCCAAATGAGTTTTTTTAAATAAAAAAAAGGATTTAAGAGTTAAGACTAAACCCTAGGAGAAATCCGATGGTGACACTATTGCAAATATGGCCTTTAAAAGAACTAGAAAAGTCCATTTACAACGTTAAAACAAGTGATATTAATTGAGGAACTAATAAAAGGGGGTCACTTTTATCAGTACTAAAAAAAGCGATGATAAAGACCTCTTTTATTAGCGCTAAAAAAAGCACAGATAAATGGGTCCTTTATCAACACTTTTTTAAATGCGCTGATAAAAGTTAAAAAACATTAAAAAAAATAAAAAAATATTTTTGCAATTTGGGGAGGGTCATTCAACAACTCTTGAAGCCCCACTTCAATAGCGCCCCCAGCCCGCACACCCCAGCAGCCACCCCACCCACCATTTAACAACACCCCACCCACCCTTTAACAACGCTATCTGCAATTCCACCTGCATGTGTGATCTGGTTCCCCCTGAATTTGAACCTGAGACCTCTTTCCTGCGCACCTAAACCTTTACCACTACACCATATTGCTTTGTTATCCATTTAATAATATATATTTATATATAGTTATATTTACTCGTATATTAATATATATTTATATTAACACACACACACACACATATATTTATATTAATATATATTTAGTTATATTAATATATATTTACATATCTGTATATTAATATATATATACATATATAGTTATATTTATATATTTATTCATATATTAATATATATTTATATTTATTTATTTATATATATTTATATTCTTTATCTTTATATTTGTTTGTATATTAATATATATTTATAAGATCAGTTTTAAATGCATTTATAAAATATGTTTTTTTGCGTGTGTTTATAAATAAATAAATACATATACACAACAAACACACACATATTATATGTGTATTTATAAGTATAATTATACATATTTATATATATTTGATAATATTATATATTAATATGTATATACATATGTTTAGAATACATAGATAATATATATCAGTTTGTCAATACAGACACACACAAATATATATATACACACGTACACATTATATAGGTATATAAATATTAATATATTTGTATTTTAAATAAAATGGATATTAGTTATTTATTTAGATAAGGATTATATATTGATAAATATATTTTATATGTAAATATATTTAATTATTTATTTATAAAATTAATTTTTCATGTGCGAATATATAAAAAATATGTATATATTGTTATATATTTGATTATAAATAACAGTACATTATGAAAAATGATAAAATTTAAAAGCTATAATATAAATATGAATGTAATCCCTTGAAATAAATTCATTCCCTACTAAAAAAGGGAAAAAAGACCCCCTTAAACGAGCCTGAAATTCTATCGAATGTTAAAATATTTGTGTATCCAGACTAAAAACTCAGTTTTAGAGGCCTTCTAGGCCTTTTTTAGCCTTCAAAAATGTTATAGAATATTCCCTTGGGTTTCTAGCACGTAGATCCCATCACATGATTCAATTTGATATGTTTTAGAGCTCAAACGAACACCCAAATAAAAAGTTATGGTTGTTTGAAGTTTGAATTACATTTTCAACTTATTTTAGATCTTTTATTATTATTTTTTGATTTTTTGTGTCTTCAAATTGTTATTAAATGATTATTTTTCAATGATAATTAGAAAATTATTAATTAATAATTTTTAAGATATTTTATAAGTCATTTTCACTACATATCTTATATATTAAGTGAAAATGTTTATTTATACTTATCTAAAACATATTTAAAAAAAATATATTATATTTATATCAATATAAATATAATTATATATTTATATATCAATATATTATTTTATATGAATTATTTTTTTTGAAATGTACACTTTATCAGCGCTAGAAAAAAAAATCTTTGACAAATCCCCCCTTTATCAGTGCTACTAAAAAAAGCATTGATAAAGGGGCCCCCTTTAATAGAATTAAAAAAACGCGCTAATAAAGAGGGTGACTTTATCAGTACTAAAAAAAGCACTAATAAAAGAGCAATTTTAACAGTGATTAAAAAAACATGCTAATAAAGGGGGTGCCTTTATCAGTGCTTTTTTTAGCACTGATAAAGGAACCCCCTTTATCAGTGCCTTTTTTTAGCGATGTTAAAGGGTGGTGCTGCGGAAACCCAGTTTTTGGTAGTGTGATGTTGAGTTTAAAGCTAAATCTAAGAAGTTTTCTAATGATGATGCTAAAATTGAAAAATAATATTGGAAGTAATACACTTCCAAACTTCTTTAAATTATTGAAATTAAAGTAGTGGAAGTTTCTAAGGAAGAAACATTATAATAAAATTGAGAGAATGGAGTGGAATTTTCTAAAATATTGAAATACATTGAAAAATTTAAAGAAAATAAACAATATGAGGTGGTAAAGAGGGATTATTGTTAGGTTTTTCTAGTTTATAAGTTACTTGTTCATTATTTTAGACTTTATAACACTTTTTTCTCACCTTAATGAATCTTTAAGCCACTAGAAATGAAGAAGGGGAGAATTATTGTTAAACCCCAGACCATATTGAGGTTTATCCTTGTTTAAAATTTTTCTAACTCTTATATCTTCCCCAATTTATATGTGTTTGTGGTGTTTAAAGGGATTTTGGATGGTCTAAAAAGTGTTTTAGGAGTTACAGGCTCAGGAGTATGAAGATGGGAGTTGCAGATTAGGTTGAAAAGTTAGTGACAACTGTGCTCCCTAACCATACAGAGGAGAAGACTTGGAACATTGTTTCTCAAACTGTGCAGATATCCAAGGGAAACTATACGAAACCTACAATTTATCACCGAGAAATTTCACATGGTTGTCACATGATTGGTGCATGATTTACCCAACTATATAGGGAAACCATTTGGGATAATCATCAAGGTGTATATCTTAAAATAGAGAGGAATCTCATGGTTGATACATGGTTTGGAAAACTATCATGACCCAACCCGATGAAGTCCAGGCCGCAACTTCCCAAGCCTACATCCAATAGGCTAGGGGTTGGAGAATAGCACCAAGTAGGCATATCACACAGATTGGAGGCCTTTCCCTAAGGTACCTGTACGAACACACTCACTAACACCTCAATAGAACAGTGCAAAGATATAAAAATTTGGAAACTAAAATGCATACATACAACTATCGAAAACCAGAGTACAATAAAAGTACTGAAGTCATAAAAAATGGGAAAACACAGTCCCACCAAAATAAAACTATAAAAGCATCCAACCTACTCAGAAGGAGGGGATCACTATAAAATAAAACTACTAGAAAGATCCCCATCCCATATTCGTTAAACACCTCAGTCGGTCTAGCTCAATAAGCTCCACTTTCCTTGGGTCCTCCAGGGACTCTGTTGAAAGGCCTATGGTCTGCACAATACACAACATGTGTGGGCTATAATGACCCTAATTTTTATTACATTACTATTGCATCATTTTAAAGATAAACAATATAATAGTGTTACAAAACCATCATCCAAAGGTTTAGTGTCATGGGAAAATTAGGACCAAACATAAAATTTATATAATAAAACATAAAAAATATTTAATCCCTTCTTCTTTATATTCTTATTGGACCTCATTTTATGCTTAGTACAAGTAATCACCAGAGGATATACATCAAATAAAAGGGTGATCTCAAAGCCCAATAAGAGGATAGATAAGAGCATGAATTAATATAACATGGGTGAGCATAATCATTATCATCATAACATAATCATAGGATCATCATCATAATCATAAGAGGAATCATTTGATAAAGGCATGGAATGTGGAAATGCATAAAAATGAAACATCATGTCTTAGTGGTGAAATACCACACATAGTTGTGAAAAAAGATAGCATCATGTTCATGCATGACATATATTCATAACCATAACATCATAATTGTGAACAAATATAGTATCATGTTCATGCATATTGCACATTATATGAAGAGATACATCACATTACCCAATGCATTAGAGTTCTATATAATTCTAAGTGCACCCGTCACATCATAACATTAACATAATCATGCATTCCGCATAGAACATATATCAATTTTAGATATAACACAACCCATGGAAAGAAAATAGGTTTCATGAGAATTTTATAAATTATAAATTCATGAATAAAATTTTTTGTTCCAAAAATAAAAATGGAATAAAATACTTGGTATAAAAATCATTAATCTTTAGTAAAGAAGAAGTGATATTAAGAGAAGTAAAACATGTGTTTTTATAAAGAAGAGTTATTTTGGAAAAATATTTACATTTTTTATAAAATCAGATTGAAAGAATGTATATCCCAAAAATGAAAAGGGAATGAAAATGAAATTATATTTTAGGAATATTAAAATAACATCCATATTAAAATTTTTCATGAAATATGAATATCCCAAAGAAAGGAAATTGAGTTTGCAAATCCCCTTACCTTATGTATGAATGATTTCTTCACTTTAATATCCCAGATAATCAAATTTGATTCATTAATTAAAAAATATAGAAACTATTTTACATTTATTTTATTTATTATAATTTTATTAAGTTCATTTATGACCATTATGATGAGTTATAGAGTTTTATTTCGTCATTCATGAGTGTTCATTTTCTTGGTTTTCATGATCGGTTCGCTTGTATACATGTATGAAAGATTGTGTAAAATGGGGATAATTATCCAAAATTGAAATTATATGTTATTAATTAAATTAAATAATTTTAATTGGTCTTATATATTATTATTTTTCTATATATTAGGATGATTCAATATATAAAATTTAAATGATAATCGTTTTGATCAATTTTTGCAATTTTCGATCACAATGAACTTGTTTTGTTTTATTATTTAATATAATGTATATATGTTGGTTCTAGAACATAAAAAAGATATAAAATACATTGTAAAATCTGTTTCAACCATTATAATGGTTTTTGTACCAGATTAGAACGTGGTAAAAGAAAATTAAAAATTTTCATCCTCGAAGGCGACAAATCAACACCTCACAAACAACATTTCCATTTTTAAAATAAAAGGGAGAGGAGAAGAGGTTTGATGATATATTATTCCATTAAAATAATAAAATTATAGTATATATTATATAATGGATTTATCATTCCACTTGGATAAGGGTAGGTGAGGAGATAATAAGAAATGAAACTAAATTGAAAAGAAATTAAAAGAAAAGAAAGATGATTTTACCTCTTGAATCCTTCCCCTTGAGAACCTCCTTATGGGGATTGGTTTGATCTTTTGTTTAGACAAAAGGATCCTAGGAATGGGGGAGGAGGCTTGTGAGATAATTGGGTAAAAATTAGACAATCTTCAAGGCTTTGAGGATGTGAGTATAAGAGATGGTGATGAGTGGTATTTATAGGAGAGGAGAGGGGTGATTTTGATTATTTTATTCATTAGTTTATTATTTTGGATCAAGACTATGAATAGATTGAACCTTATCACTAAATATATTAAAAAATTGAAGGATTATTTGATATTATGGGATTACAACATCCATGCATCATCTATGACTCAATAATTCATGTATTTATTAAATACTGAAAATTACTGTATTTTACTATTCACCCAAAATTCAATTATTTTAGAAAAATCCCAAAAATTCACCACAACCATTTTTCGATGTGTATAATTCAAAAATGAACTCCATTTTATGATTTTTTTCTAAATATGAGAATTTTTTTAATTAAAATTACCATTTATTCAAAAAATACTGGTTTTAAAATTATAACTGATTTTACGACACTTTGAAAAATTACTTAAGGTCTCATAAAATTATTTCATAATCATAATACAAATAAATTTTATAAAATTAAATTTGATTTTAAATCATTATATTAATTATAAAATTGTAATTAAATATTTATAACTTAAAAAATACCAACACCTAATTTATCATTTCTAAAACATTTATTTACTTATACCATGAAATAAATATATCACACACATATATTAGGTGCTTGGGGGTAAAATTATAATTAAACACACACACACCACACACAAAGGCCAAAAAGGTAGTCCATAGCCTACCCAAGGGATAACCCACCCATCAAGCCTTTATTTATTAAATAGATGGACTGTAGGCCTAGTGGGCATGAAACCCATTACATCGCCCATGGGCCCATAATATTGACCCAAAGGCCCACTAGTGAATAGTTATGCTACATTACCTGGGATTTTACATTGCTCACTACAGTGCTACCATCACTATAGTTCCTGATACAGTTCCCACTACCACTACAGTGTAAACGATGCTATAGTTCCGCTATTGCTAAAATGGCTACACTCTATGAGTTTTGAACCACTAAAATTGATGTAGTATTATGAGTTGATTAAACCCCAACTACTAATGTGTGAATGGGATGCATTCCTGGGCCCATTGGGGGCTCCGCGAAGCTAGCATGTGCGGAACATTCCCTATATAAGAAAATGATGTTGAATTGCCCTGTTTATAATATGAATAGTGTCTGATTCTGGTGGGACTCAAGCCTGTGCCAGTTACCCCAGACAACGAGATGACCCAACCAATGAACCACTCGACCAATGCTCTGAGGCTCATAATTTCATTCAAAAAATACCTAAATTTTATTTATACTTTCATAGGCGAGGTTACTATTCTATTGGCCGAATTACTATTCCTAATGGTCACATTACTATTCCAAAGGTCAAGTTACTATTCCATTAGTATAGGTTCCTTAAATTCTAGAAATACCTCTCATTCCATTCATTCTTCATTTATAAAGTTTTTATTGTGTCCTATATGTGATTTTATGTGAGTTATACTCTGACATGATCAAGAATCTCAAAGGGGACGATGTACCTATGAATCAACTTTCCTTTCTTCGTAAATCTCATGATCTTGTTCCATGGAAATATATAGAGGAATACCATGTCTCCGACCTCAAACTCTAGGTCCCATCAAAGATTGTTTAGATAACTCTTCTTTTGACTTTGTGTTTCCTTGATGTGCTGCTAAATGGTTTTTAACTTTTACACCATTTATTTTACCATTTCAGTTCCTAGCAGCTTACATTCACTAACCTCATCCTTGTATACCCGTGTTCTACATCTTTTCCCATAAAGGGCTTCATATGGATCCATTTGGATGTTTTAGTGGAAACTATTATTGTAGGATAATTTGGAAAGAGTAAGATGTTGGTCCCATCCTCCTTTGAGGTATATAGAACATGATATCAACATGTATTCTAGTGTCTGAATGGTCTGCTTAGATTGGAAATCAATTTGAGTATGATAAGCTGTACTAAAGTTCATCTTAGTGTTTAGAGAATATTGGAGACTTTTATAAAACATAGAGGTGAATATAATATCTCAATCAGATACAATCAGTAGTGGCACTCCATGCATCCTTACAAATTCTCTGATATATATCCATGCATTTTGATCCAGTGAGAATTCCTCTTGAATTTTGATAAGTTGAAAAGTCTTTGTAAAATGATCCACACCAATCCATATATCATTGTTTCCTCTGGTTTAATTTGAAAGTTTAGTGACAAATTCCATGGTGATGTTTTCCCATTTCCATGTCGGTATGGGTAATGGTTGCATCATCTCCTTATGCTTTTTCCTTTCAGCCTTCACTTACTAACATACCAGGCACTTTTAGGTATATTCAGTGATCTAATTTTTCATATTTTCCCACCAATATTTTTCTCAGAGATCTCAATACATATTTTTCCTCCCTATATTAATAGAGAAGGTTAATATATGTGTGTCACTCATAATATCTTTCTTTATCTATGGATTGATGGAACACATAGTTATGAAACGAATATTACAACTCCTTCCTCATCAATTTTGAACTATGAGGATTTCCCCTTTCTCATGGCTTCAACCATTTTCTACATAATTTATTTGAGTATCATTTATTTTCTCCATGAGGTATAGTTGAGAAATAATTTGAGAAATGATTTATGATGTTACTTGTAAGAACCCGGATCTTCGTTTCAGGTATGTTTTCCTTTTTCTGGAGTTTTTAAGAAAAATGAACTTTCTGTAAATTTTCGAAGTACACGCCGTGTAATTTCTGAGTACACGCCGTGTACTCTTCTCTGGCTTGAAGCCGTGTGATGTCCATGCCTGGGACACACACACAGTGTATAGGGATGATGTGGAGGCCGATTTTGGCGGAGTACAGACAAGACCCAGTACACGCCGTGTACTCTAAAAGTACATGCCATGTACTTTATTTTTTTTCACTAAACGGACCGGGGTCGCACCTAACGCATAGAAACACCTTCTTCTAGGTCTGGTTCGTCTGAGAGCGACCCTTACGGCCGAATCTTCCCTGAGCTCCTGTCTCTCCGTCCGTTCTCCGATTCGAGCACAGTCGATTGAGTTGGAAGCGCAATGGTGAGATTTCTCTTCTGCTTTAGTCTTATTCCATGATTCCTCTTCATTTTCAAGTTATCTTGGGTTGATAATTTTGTGCGTTTTATCAGATCTATGACGTTCTAAGGGGAATCAATCGCCGTGGTTCCCGTATATCGATCTCCCAGGATCGAGGTAGGTGGTTTGTGAATTTCTGTAGAAAGTATTTGAGTATTTTGTGCAATTGTGCCAATTACCTTGAACAAGAATTGTGCGTTTTCCTATTTTTACCTTGTTGTATTGCCTGATTTGGTTGATTACTTGAGTAGATTTATTTTCCTATGTATATGGTAGTTTTTACTATACTCTGGATGTTTCCCATGCTCGTTTTGCTTGTTTTACATTTTTATGGTTTCCATACCTAGTTGTAGGATAGTGGAACTGTTTCTATGTTATGCTGTTGAGCCTTAGATGATAGCCAAGTAGTTCTTAAGGTTTACTTGGATTATGTACACACACTAAGAATGTTTACTTCCAAACAGGAATATGATTACCTAGTGTAGCAGACCATAGGGAGAATTGACGTAAGGGATTCTCCAGAGTGTCTTTTAATACGACGCGAGACCACAAGGGGAATTAACGATGAGTGATTCCTCAGAGAGTCTATAGTTCCTCGATGTGGGCCACAGGGGGAATGAGACGTTGAGTGCTTCCCCAAATATCCTTTAGTACGATACAATACTATAGGGGGAATTGACGGTGATTGCTTCCTCAGAGAGTCTATTAATTTTCATAGATGAACCAGAGGGGTGAGACTGTGTGTGCCTCCTAGAGGGTTTCTAGTACTTATAGGTTGAACCATAGGGGTTAGGATGTGTGAGATACCTAGAGGGTTACCTTTTACCTTCTTGTTTCTAGCCATTTACTTGCATACTTTGTTTGTTAGAATTGTGGATTGTAGCTGCTTGTGCTTTCCTGTTTACTGCTTCTTGTTTTATTACTGCCATGTATTCATTGACTATTAGGCACAAATATTTGGGTGATTGCCTACTGGGATTGTATATCACACCCTGTTTGGGCCATGCTTTTGGGCCCAAGCATACTTTGTTGCTGCAGGTATAGATAAGGGCAAGCGCCCTTCTACTTCAGGTTCTTGATTGCACTGGAGCTGGAGAGCATGGGACCGAGCCATGGCTCGCGATGCTGAGGAGTTTACCTTGTTTTCCTTTGCACTTTGTTTTTCAGTTGTACTTCAGCATGTTGGTTTTTTACTACTTTCCATAGACATATGTACCATGTTGTATCATTATTATTTTATCTATTTCTTCCACTGTTCAGTTCAATTGTTGTATGTTATTTATTGTTCCGCTATTGTGTTTGGTTGTTTTTCCGCTGCATAATTTACCGAATGAGGGCATAGTTTTCTCACTGACTCACCAAGGCCCTCACTACTATTCGGTAGCCTCTGGAATTTGGGGAAATGTGCTTAAGGTCATGTGACTAACCGGGTATGAGGCACCAGTGGAGGGGCTTCGGACTCAGGTCATTACAAAGTGGTATTAGAGGAGTTCTTTTCTCTTGCCTTACTGTTTGGAGACTTTAGCCAGGGATAGGACGGATTCAGTACTTGGTATTAAGCTGTTCTTGGGAGTAGCTAACACGTGTATAGGGAAAATCCATACTACCTCGTTAATTGCAGCTTGTTGATTTTGAGATTTTACGGTTGATATGACTTCACCTAGAGTGATTCACATGACTTGTGCTATTATTGTTTTGATATTTTGGTTCTATTTCTGTCGCAACCTGATAAGATAAGGATATTCCATCTCATGCATTATATAGGAAATTGTAGAATCACATTCCATGAATTCTTTCCATTCCATCTATGGTGCATTAGTGATTGCATGCTGTTGTAATAGACTTCGTGTAGATTATACATGCTGTTGTGATATATGCATTGATAGAATCCCTGCTGTTATATTAGAGAGCTGTTTGTTTTTCCTTGTATGTGACTGTAGGAGATTCCAAGCTTTGATTTGTGGGGAGTATGGGCCCTCACGAATCAAAATTTGGAACCTCTTTTCCTTGTTTTAGTGTTTCTGGGGTTCTGTACAGTTTCTGAGCTACTTCCCAGAAAAACCCAGAATACAAGGCGTGTACTTTTGGATACACGTCGTGTAGTTTTCAGGCCGTGTCACTGACCGTGTGGGAAGAACACGGTGTCGTAAGAATATATTTAGGAACACGCCGTGTATGGTAGGTACACGCCGTGTAGTAATGATCCATGTACCTATCCGTGTCACTAACAACATGGTTTGGGGAAGCTCGAGTAGCACATGCTGTGTTGTAATGGAACATGCCGTGTATTCCCTTCTAGGTACCCAGCCGTGTCATGAACAACATGGGTCAGCATGACCTTCTCTCAGACATGCCATGTTGCTTTTGGAGCACGCCGTGTAGTCTTTCCAAGTACCCGGACGTGTCACGAACAACACAGAACGATGTCACCTTGCCTATAAACGCCGTGTTTGTTTGGAGTATGCCGTGTAGGGTCCAGCCGTGTAGACGACTGTGTTTTTAACAACACGGGCTGCCAAGGCCTTGTCCACTACACGCTGTGTCCTCAGGGAACACGCCGTGTAGTCCCAATTAAGAAAACTGTGTGGGTTATCCATGTAAGGGACTTGGGCAGGGGAATAGTTTTCAAGTACGCGCCGTGTGTTGGGTCAACACACTGTGTAGTTGAGGTGTTACACGACTTGTAGGGCAGGAGTACACACCCATGTCAGTGGCTTGAGAAGACACGCTGTGTAGTTTTATACACGCCGTGTAGTCTAGTTTTGTAAACTTGTGTGTTTTTCTTCCCTTGTTCCCGTTTTATACTCTTGCGTTCTCTATCATTTTTTTCCTGATCTAAGGTGTACTTTTGATCTTTCAGAGCTATGCCTCTAAGACGTCCTCCGGTCATACGTCTGTCATCAGGCAATGATCAGACGCCAGACAGAGCTGGTCCGGGACTTCCTGCCAGTCCTCTGGTCGGGCCATCCTTGGCACCGTCTGTTATACCAGTTGCAGGCGCTGATGTGCAGTTCAGGGAAGGTTTCATGAGGATGATGTAGACCTTCTAGGGATCACCGCCTCTTTCATTGACTTTGAGAGATCTGACGCGAGTTTTTTAGTAGCAGCATCCTCCCACGTTGTCGGGGGAAGGAGGACCTCAGACTACAGAGTCATGGCTGGAATCCATGCCGACTATCTTCGAGCATTTGGAGACGCCTCCAAAGAGGCGGGTCAAGCTCGCTACCTACATGCTATGAGACTCCACCAAGAGGTGGTGGGACATGATCTCACAGGCGGGTCATCAGCAAGCTATGGCTTGGGAGGAGTTCCAGCGCATGTTCTATGACTACTTTTATCCGGAGACCCTAAGGGCCAACCGAGCCCGGGAGTTCATGAGATTAGAGAAGGGTACTCTTTATGTCATGGAGTATTCCTCTCACTTCACCGAGAAGCATCATTTCACACCCCTCCGGGATGGAAGTGGGGTGTTCTTAGCAAGGAATTTTGAGGATGGTATCAGGAGGGAGATCCGCTCACAGGTGAACATCTTCCACCTGACTTCCATCACTTCCATCATCAACCAGGAACTGATTGAGGAGTGCAATTTGAGAGACTCTGGAGCTGCAAGCCAGGGCGGTTCTGCTTCCAGAGCTAGTTTGACTACAAATGACAACAAGAAGCGCCGTATAGAATCTACACGCGGTGACCCGAGGAAGCGTGATGCATCGTCAGGCAGCCAGGTGACATGCTACCAGTGTGTCCGGTCAGGGAACACAAAGCCGAAATGCCAGAGGGACCTTGTGGAGTGTCGATCTTGCGGAAAGTTGGGTCACCTTCAGCATTTTTTCTCAGTTTTCTCACCAGCAGCTGGTGACCGGGGTTCTTCCATGACTCCTCATTCAGGAGCAGCACCACCAGTTTCTCACCAGTCGGGGAACTGGAGTTCTTCCGGCCGTTCGGGCCAAGGTGGAGGTCGAGGCCATGGCAGTCAGCCACCAGTCCCTCATCACCAGCAGGGAGGTTCATCTCAGAGTGGACAGCCAGGGGCACAGGGCCGTGATATAGGCCAGTCTTTCACCGTGGAGTAGATTTATCAGGAGCAGGATCCCATCAATTCTACAGTTCGAGGTAGGATTTTAGTAGCCTCAATTTTATCTTCAGCCCTTTTCGATACAGGTGCTACACATAGATTTATCTCTTTTGCTGTCGTGGAGAGCCTTGGGATCTGCATCTTTTCTTCTGCTGACTCGTTGACACTAGACACACCTTTGGGGATGGGGACATCTAGTGTACGCCAGTGTAGAGAGTTCCCTCTCGAGGTTGCAGGGTATCATTTCTTATGGGACCTCTATGTCCTAGAGATGAAAAGCTATGATGTCATCCTCGGGATGGACTGGTTGGTTCCCTTCTAGGCAGTCATCGACTGTTATCGCCACAGAGTGAGTTTCGTTTCACCAGAGGGTGAGTCTTTTCTTCATAGAGGTGAATGGGATGTTCAGGCAAGTCGAGCAGGACTTGATCATCATGGGCTAGGAAAGGTGACGTCCCAGATTGCTAGTATTTATCTGGATGATCAGGGGACTTCGCAGTTGGACTTTACTCCAGTGGTGGATCGTTTCAGGGACGTATTTCCAGAGGACTTTTCAGGTTTGCCTCTGGAGAGTGAGGTAGACTTTTCTATTGAGCTCATGCCAGGAGCAGCACCAGTGTCCATTCCTCCTTATAGGATGGCTACACCTGAGTTGTAGGAGCTCAAGAAGTAGTTGGAGGAGTTGCAGGAAAAGGGTTTTATCCAACCCAGTACTTCTCCTTGGGGTTCTCCGATCCTGTTTGTGAAGAAGGCAGACGGTACCCTTCAGATTTGTGTGGATTATCAGAAGCTGAACCAGTTGACGGTCAAGAACTGATATCCCTTTCCGAGGACTGATGACCTCTTTGATCATCTTTGAGGAGCCCGGGTGTTCTCGAAGATCGACTTGAGGTCCGATTATCATCAATTGCGCGTTAGACCATCAAATATACCTCTAACAGCCTTCAGGAGTAGGTATGGTCTATACGAGTATACAGTCATGCCGTTCGGTCTCACGAACACACCTGCAGTTTTCATGGCACCGATGAACCGAGTGTTCCATCCTTACTTGGACTCTTTTGTCATGGTCTTCGTGGACGATATCTTGGTATACTGTCACACTCGACACGACCATGCCACACATCTTGAGATCATTCTGAGTACACTGAGGGAGCATCGACTTTATGCTAAACTCTCAAAGTGCCACTTCTGGATGGATCAGATTCACTTCTTGGGTAACGTCATCTCAGAGGTAAGAGTATCAGTGGACCCAGAGAAAGTGAGAGCTATAGTTTCCTGGGAGTAGATGAAGAACGTCTTTGAAGTACGGAGCTTCCTAGGGATGTCTGGATACTACAGATGCTTCATTCAGGACTTTTCTTGCCTAGCAACACCTTTGACAGGCCTGACCAAGAAGGGGGAGAAGTTCTTATGGTCATATTCTTGTGAGTCAGCCTTTCAGGAGCAGAAAGGGAGGTTGACGTTGGCACCGATACTAGTTTTGCCTGAGCCAGGCAAGAGATACACTGTTTACTGTGATTCTTTAGGTATCGGGCTAGGCGCTGTGATTATGCAGGGAGATGGAGTCATTGCGTATGGGTCTCGGCAGTTGAGGCCACATGAGAGGAACTACCCGACACACAATCTGGAGTTGGCAGCTATTGTCCATGCCCTACGTTGTTGGAGACACTACCTGCTGGGAGAGAACTTTGTGGTCTTCACTGACCACAAGAGTCTCAAGTATATCTTCACTCAGCGTGATCTGAATCTGAGACAGTGCATGTGGGTCTAGTATATTTAGTCTTTTGACTTCGAGCTTGCATATACACCATGAAAGGGAAATGCAATGGAAGATTCATTGAGTAGGAGAACTCAGGTTTAGGCGGTTCAGGAGGCCAGCAGTGAGTGGAAGCTGATGGCTCTGTTCTCTGAGATGAATCTAGAGGTGCACGACAGACAGGGACAGACTTTCCTTTTCTCTATAGCTGTTACCTCGACACTACTTGATCAGGTACGGATGAGGTAGCTATCAGACTCTGAAGGCTTAGTCCTGTGGGAGGGTGTGTTAGGAGAGGACCCTCTTCCTGGATGGACAGTCGGCAAGGATGAGATCTTGCGTTTCCAGGGACGTGTATGGGTGCCAGTAGATATACGCGAGGAGCTGATGTGGGATTTTCATTCCTCTATTTGGGCAGTTCATCCTGGCGTTACCAAGATGTATCGGGATCTTCATCGCCAGTACTGGTGGCCAGGTATGAAGAAGGATGTTGCTGGTTTTATCATGAGATGTTCTACTTTTCAGTAGGTGAAAGTAGAGCATCAGCGACCAGCATGCCTTTTACAGCAGTTACCCATTCCAGAGTGGAAGTGGAACTATGTTGTGATAGACTTCGTGACCGGGTTGCTGAGATCACCTCGGGGAAATGATGTTGTTTGGGTTGTCATCGACATGATCACGAAGGTTGTCCACTTCTTGCCAATCAAGGATACCTTCAGTGTCGATGATCTGGGATGACTTTACATCTAAGATATCATTCGTCTGCATGGAGTTCCACACTCCATTGTTTCAGACAGGGATACACTCTTTACTTCTCGATTCTGGAAAGGGCTTTAGAAGGCCTTGGGTACACAGGTACTTTTAAGTACAACATACCATCCCCAGACTGATGACCAGTCCGAGTGCACGATCTAGGTGCTTGAGGATATGCTTCGAGCCTACATTCTAGACTTTGGTGGTTCTTGGGAGAAGCATATTACTCTGATGGAGTTCACCTACAACAACAGTTTCCAGGCGACCATTCAAATGGCACCATACGAGGCTTTGGATGGTAGGCCATGCCGATCACCCTTGTGCTGGATGGAGGTAGGAGAGGCAACTTTGCTGGGACCTCGTATTGTTCAGGAGACCTTAGAACAGATAGAGCTGAATCAGAAGAGGATGGCTACAGCACAGTCTTGACAGAAGTCTTATGCTGATCAGCGGAGATTACCTCTAGAGTTCGAGGTCGGGGATCAATTTTTCTTGCGTGTCGCACCGAGGTTGGGGCATAAGAGGATTCAGAGACAGGGTAAGCTTTCACCACGGTACGTCGGGCCGTTTGAGGTCTTGGAGAGAGTGGGGCCGGTCGCCTATCGGTTGCAGCTACCTCAGAGGTACCGAGCCATGCATGACGTCTTCCACGTCTCTCAACTCTGACGTTACTTTTCAGACTCATCTCATATCTTCCAACCTGAGGAAGTTGAGCTTGAAACAGATGCATCATTTGAGGAGCATCCTATCTGGATTTTCAATCATAGTATGAAGGTTCTCTGTGGGCGGTCTGTTCCTCTGGTATGGGTGCTATGGTAGCACGGGCGAGTACAAGACGAGACTTGGGAAAGGGAGGCCGATGTACGATCATAGTGGCTGGAGCTGTTGGGGAATTATTCTTCTACGCCACGTTAGGGAAATTTGGGGACGA
The DNA here is from genome assembly GCA_963277665.1 of Viscum album. NCBI lineage: Eukaryota > Viridiplantae > Streptophyta > Magnoliopsida > Santalales > Viscaceae > Viscum > Viscum album. The sequence continues at coordinate 124,123,044 of OY728150.1, forward strand.
ATTTATTTAAGGGGGGGGGGGGGGAGTTTGTAAGAACCCAGATCTTCGTTTCAGGTATGTTTTCATTTTTCTAGAGTTTTTAAGAAAAATGAACTTTCTGAAAATTTTCGAAGTATACGCCATGTACTTTCTGAGTACACACTGTGTACTCTTCTCCGGCTCAAAGCTGTGTGCTGGCCATGCCCGGGCCACACACACGGTGTGTAGGGATGACGTGGAGGCCGATTTTGGTGGAGTACGGAGAAGACCCAGTACACGCCGTGTACTTTTGTTTTTCACTAAACGGACCGGGGTCACGCCTGACACACAGAAACACCTCCTTCTAGGTCTGGTTTGTCCGAGAGCGACCCGTACGGCCGAATCTTCCCCAAGCTCCCGCCTCTCTGTCTGTTATCTGATTTGAGCACGGTTGATTGCGTTGGAAGCGCATCAATGATCTCTCTCTTCTACTTTAGTCTTGTTCCATGATTCCTCTTCGTTTTCGAGTTATCGTGGGTTGAGTGTTTTGTGCGTTTTCTCAGATATATGATGTTCTAAGGGGAATAAATCGCTGTGGTTCACGTATATCAATCTCCTAGGATCGAGGTAGGTGGTTTGTGCCTTTCTGTAGAAAGTATTTGAGTATTTTGTGCAATTGTGCCAATTCCCTTGAATGGGAATTGTGCGTTTTCCTGTTTTTCCCTTGTTGTATTGCCTTCTTTGTTTGATTGCTTGAGTAGATGTATTTTACTGTGTATATGGTAGTTTTTACTGTACTCTGGATGTTTTTCATGTTTGTTTTTCTTGTTTGACGTTTTTCCAGTTACCATGCCTAGTTGTAGGACAGTGGAACTGTTGCTATGTTATGCTGTTGATGCTTAGATGATAGCCAAGTAGTTCTGGAGGTTTACTTGGATGATGTACACGCGTTGAGCATGTTTACTTCTACACAGGACTGTGAGTACCTAGTGTAGCAGACCATAAGGATAATTGACGTAAGGGATTCTCCAGAGTGTATTTTAATACGATGCGAGACCACAGGGGGAATTGACGATGAGTGCTTCCTCAGAGAGTCTGTAGTTCCTCGATGTGAGGCACAGGGGGAATGAGACGCTGAGTGCTTCCCCAGAGAGCCTTTAGTACGATACGAGACTATAGGGGGAATTGACAGTGAGTGCTTCCTCATAGAGTCTATTAATTTTCATAGCTGAACCAGAGGGGTGAGACTATGTGTTCCTCCTAGAGGGTTGCTAGTACTTATAGGTTGAACCATAGGGGTTAGGCTGTGCGAGCTACCCATAGGGTTACCTTTTACCTTCTTATTGATGGCCGTTTACTTGTGTACTTTGTTTGTTAGAATTGTGGATTGTAGCTGCTTGTGCTTTCCTTTTTACTGCTTCTTGTTTTATTACTTCCATGTATTCATTGACTGTTAGGCACAAATCTTTGGGTGATTGCCTCCTGGGATTGTATCTCACACCTTTTTTGGGCCATGCTTTTGGGACCAAGAAGACTTTTTTGCTACAGGTATAGATAAGGGAAAACACCCTTCTACTTCAGGTTCTTGATTGCACTGGAGCTGGAGAGCATGGGACCGAGCCGTGGATCGCGATGTTGAGGAGTTTACCTTATTTTCCTTTGCACTTTGTTTTTCAGTTGTACTTTAGCACGTTGGTTGTTTGTTGCTTTCCATAGACATATGTACCATGTTTCATCATTATTATTTTATCTATTGCTTCAGTTGTTTCGTTCTATTGTTGTATGTTATTTATTGTTCCGCTATTGTGTCTAGTTGTTTTTCCGCTGCATACTTTACCGAATGAGGGTATAGTTTCCCCACCGACTCACTAAAGCCCTCGCTGCTAGTCGGCAGCCTCTGGCATTTGGGGAAATGTGATTGAGGTCATGTGACGAACCGGGTACGAGGTACTAGTGGAGGGGCTCCATACTCAAGTCGTTACATTACTTCCTTAATGATTCCCATGTCTATCCTTTGAAAATCTAATAAGATTTGATCCTTTTCAATTCTCATCATTGATAATATTGCAGGATCCTTTTTACTTAGAGCATCTTCCACTTTATTCACTTTTCCAGGATGGTAGTGGATTGAGCATTCATAATACTTGTTGAGATATAACTATCTTTTTTAGTGAATATTAATCTCTTTCTATATGAATATATATTTTAGGATCTTATGATCAGTATATATTTCACACTTCTCCCCATAGAGATAATTCCTCCATATTTTCAATGTGAAGATCATAGCTTCCAACTCTAGATCATGCGTAGGATAGTTTTTTCTCATGAATTTTTAACTTCCTTGAGGTGTAGGCTATAATTTTATAATTTTTCATTAGAAATATCCTAATACATTCTGTAAAGTATCACTTTATACCACAAAGAGTTCCCCACTTGTCAGAAGTGTGAATACTGGTGCAGTGATAAGCCTCTTTTTCAATTCTTTGAAATAGTCTCCATATTCACTGGTCCAGACAAAATTTTCTCCCTTAAAAGTTTACTTGCTTAGTGAGTTTGAAAATCATGAGAAGTTCTTTAAAAATTTCTGATAATACCCATCCAGACCAAGGAAACTACATATCTCTGTTACAGATGTTGTCCTGGGCTACTCTTCAATTTCCTTTATCATGGAAGGGTCCACATATATTCCTTTTCTAGTGATAACATTCCCTAATAATGATACTTCCTCCATCCACAACTCTCATTTACTATAATTTTCATAAATTTTATCCCTTCAAAAAGTTTTTAGAATAATATTCAAATGCTCCTCATGTTTCTCCTTTCTCTTGGAGTATATCAAAATATAATCAATAAATACTACCACAAATTTATTGAGGTAATATCTAAAGACTCTATTCATTAAGTCCATGAATATTACTGGATAATTAGTGAGTCCAAAAGGTATCACTATGAACTCATAGTGTTCATAGCTCGTTTGAAAGGCAGTCTTAGGAATATAATATTTCCTCACCTTTAATTAGTGATATCCCGACCGAAGTTCCACCTTAGAGAAATACTTGTTCGAGATAGTTGATCGAACAAGTCATCTATCTGTGTAAGGGTATAATTGCTCTTTATATTGATTTTATTGAGCTCACTATAATCAATCTATATTTGAATTGATCCATCCTTCTTCTTGGTGAATAGGACTAACTCACCCCATGGTGAAGCACTCAGGCATATAAAACCCTTGTCCAGATTCTCTTATAACTGCTTCTCCAGTTCTTCAACTCAATGGTGGACATTCTGTAAAGTGTATTTGATATAGGTAGAGATCCAATAATAAGTTCAATTGAGAAATCAACCTCTTGTCCAGGAGGAAGACCAAGTAATTCGTTAGGGAACACATTAGTTTAGTCCCTCACAATGGGCATGTATTTGATCATGATTCTATCCTTTATCTCAATTATTTGAGCTAGATATGCTTGATCATAAGGAAATAATATCCACAATTGATATGATGATTCTAAAGGAGATTTATCCTAATCCTTACACTTTTACATAACTAGAGGATTCCTTGGGATGTGAATAATGATCTCCCTTTCTTGATAGTTGATGTTGGCTTTATACAATGATAAACAATCCATTCCCAAAATAGAATCAAACTCCACCAAAGGAAGTAAGAAAATATTTTCTTGGAGGTTCAGTCCAAAAACATTAATTAAGAAGGATTTATATACTTTGGATGCAATAATTACCCCATTTTATATTCTCACAGATAACTCAACCTCCATATTTGAGGTGGTATTTGAATAGTTCTACTAAACTTGCAAGATATGGAATAATTCATAGAACTAGAATCAAATAGTACATTCACTGTTCTTGAATGAATAACCAAAACAACTATCACAACATCATTTTCAGGATCCACCTTAGAAGTAGTTATGGCATAATATTTCTTTTTCTCCTTTGGATTTGGTGGATGTTGATGCTTATTACCGTCGAGGACTCGAGGTTTAGTGCACTGGATTTCATAGTGACCTTTCTACCTACTATTAAATCATTGAACCATGGTTGGTGCTCTCCTTTCCTCCACCACATTTTCTAGTTTCCTCATATCTCTTAGACATTCATGAGCTTGGTGTTCTTCTCTCCCACATTTGATGCATTTCCCTATCCCTTTGAGGCAATTCCCATGATGCTTCTTCCCATATTTTTGACATGTGAGTGGTCAGGTTTTCTTTCCACCTTTTTCATTAGATCCCTAGATTGAAACTCCATATTTCATTTCTTATCTCCATATCCATGGGAATATTCTCTAAACCCGATCTCCACTTTGAGAGCACATCGAACAGATTCTTCATAACTCCCAAATTCATGAATAGCTAGAGCCTTTCAAAGGTGTGGTTTTAAACCACTAAAGAATCTATCTATTTTTCTATCATTGTTGATAATAAAACCCAAGGTATACCTTATAAGACTTATGACATTTTCTTTATAAGACTTGATAGATTCACCTTCTTTTTTCTTTAGCTCTATAAATTCTCTCTTTGTTTTTGTCTGAAGAGTTTGAGTATAATACTTATTAAGAAATATTTTCTTAAAATCTTCCCACTCCATCTCTTTAATTTCATCCTTCGGCTTGGTGTTCTTAATAAACACCCACCATTGGTAGACCTCTCCATATAAATGATAAAAAAATAGAGTTACCTTCTCTATCTCAGAACAATGAAGCACAAAAAAGATCTTCTCTATTGAGTTGACCCACTGTTCCATGACTAGTGTATTAGAAGATCCACTGAATGTTGATGGTCATTATTGCATAAAAGACTTAATATCCATTTTCTCTCTCTTAGGTGAAGGAGGATGTTCCAAATTATTCAGGTTATTGTTCATATCCTGAGACAGTTGGGTAAGCATCACCATGAAATTTTGAACTCCACCTCCCAAGGCATTGGGGATGTCATTTGAGAAATCATTGTATTGTCCCTCACATGGGTTATTGGTCTGGTTTCTCCTGGTTCCCACTATATTCTAAAATAGAAAATATTTTAACAAAACATAATTCAAAAATTTATGAATAAATAATTTATTCCTTTGAAAAATTAACTTTAACGGCATATATTATTGGATCCCTATGTTTAGCACAATTTAAAACAAAGATTCTTAGGTGCTTACATATACTTAGTCTCATACTAAGGGTTTTCACTAAGGTTATTTAATCCTAATTCCCAAATTTACTAAACTTTGCTCTGATACCAACTATATAGACCTTTCTTTTTCTTACATTACTATTACATCATTTTAAAGATAAACAATATAATAGTGTTACAAAACCAGGATCTAAAGGTTTAGTGTCTTGGGAAAATTAGGGCCAAAAATATCATTTACATAATAAAACAAAAAAAATATTTAATTACTTATTCTCTAGATTCTTAGTTTCCCTTTTTTTCTCCTTATAACAAGTAATCACCCAAGTATATACATCAAAAAAATGGGTAAGCTAAAATCCCAGTAAGAGGATATATAAGAGCATGAATAAATATAACATGGGTGAGCATAATCATTATCATCATAACATAAGAAATGGATCATCATAATAATCATGAGAGGAATAATTATATAAAGGCATGGAATTTGGCAATGCATAAAAATGAAACATCATCTCTTAGTGGTCAAATACTACACATAGTTGTGAACAAAACTAGCATCATGTTCACACATAACATATGTGCATAACCATAACATCATAATTTTGAAAAAAATATAGCATCATGTTCACACATATTTCACATTATCTAATGATATACATCATATTATCCAATGCTTTAGAGCACTATATAATTCCAGGCACACATGTCACATCATAACATTTACATAATCATGCATGACATATAGAACATATATCAATCTTAGACATAAAACAACCCATGAAAAGGAAATGGGTTTCAATTTTTTTTAATAAATCATACATCTATGAATAAACTTTTTGGTTCTCAAAATAAAAATATAATTACATACTTGGTATAATAATCATCAATCTTGGGTGAAGAAGAAACAATCTCAAGAGAAGTAAAACATGTGTTTTTTTTGAAAGAAGAGTTCTTTTGGAAAAATATTTTAATTTTTAATAAAATTAGATTGTAAGAATATATATCCTAAAAATTAAAAGTTAAGTACAGTGAAATTATATTTTATGAATATTAAAAGAACATCCATATAGAATTTTGGAATGAAAGATAAATATCCCAAAGAAAAGAAATTGGGTTCGAGAATCCCCTTACCTTTTGTCCGAATTATTTATTCACTTTAATATCACAGATAATCAAATTATATTCATCAATTAAAAAATTCATAAACTATTTTACATGTATTTTATTTATTATAATTTTATTAAGTTCATTTATTGACATTATGATGAGTTATAGAGTTCAATTCCTTCGTTCAAGAGTGTTCATTTTCTTGGTTTTCATGATCAGTTTGTTTGTATACATGTATGGAAAATCATGTAAAATGAGGATAATTATCCAAAATTGAAATTATATGTTATTAATGAAATTATAAAAGTTTAATTGGTATTATATATTATTTTTATTCTATATATGAGGATGATTCATTAGATAAAATTTTAATGATAATCATTTAGATTTATTTTGGTGATTTTCAATAACAAAAAACTCATTTTATTTTATTATTTAATATTATTTATATATGTTAGTTTTAGAACATAAAAAAAGATATAAAATAAATTTTAAAATATTTTTCAATCATTATAATGGTTTTTTGGAGTATCTGTCACGAACCAGGCCGGGTTGCCATCCTACCCAGCGTCCGACCCGGCCCGTGACATGGCCCGAAGGGCGTTCCCAATCCCCACGGGCTGGCACAAGTGCCTGGGTATTAAAAATAAACTTGGGAACGATTTACCCAGATGAATAATTATAAAACAGACAACAAGATGATTAAATTGAAACTAAAAACTGAAAACCAAACATGCCCTTACCAAGTTCAGACTTAAAGTTAACAACTTGAAATAAAAACCCAAAAGAAACTACATCAATAAAAAAAACAAAACTCCACACAAACCTCCGTGCGACATGAGGTGTCACATCCCCAAGCCTTCGCCACCAAACCAACACGAGGATGCCATTGAAAACCCGAACCACCAATGCCAGGCCCGATGCCTCAACCTGGAAAGAGAAATAAACAGAATCTACATACACCCAAGGGTGTATGTAGGGTGTAAGCTAAAATCCCAGTAAGATACCACCGATAAAAGGCTCCATGCAAAATTATTAAATGATAAATACATTTTCAATTTTAATTAAAGGAAAGAACTAAAATCTAGAACAAATTTAGAGAAAACAGGTTTAGAGAAAGCAATTTTAAAAAGAAAAAAAATTTGAATTAAAACACACACACACACACTTACTTTTAAAATAACCAAAGTGTCACACTGATTAGCGTAAATTAACCAATGAGCACTAACATGGGAGAGGCCGCACGGGTGTTATCTAGCACGGATTTCTAGATCTTCGTGTCTTGGTGAAACGTGGATTAGAAGGCCACGACCCTCAGAAAACATGGCTTAGATGGCCACGACCCTCAGAAAATGTGTCTTAGAAGACCACGACCTTCAGAATAGCATATGTTTAGTTAGTGTTGAAATCGTCAGTCCTGCTAGTGAAACCGGGTCGAGTCACCTCCGGAATACTATCCCACTAGTCTAGTTCACCCTCCTAACTACCCGGGCTTCCCAGTTTGTGCTCAAACCAATTTCAAGTTCATGTCACATGTCATAACAATATAATCAAACCAGACAAAGTCCTACACACATAAAAACCACCATTTTCACACCCAAAAATCCATTTTAAATAAGCACACACAAAAAATATCTCAAAGATAAATCTGCATCAGTTACACAACTAATTAAAATAACTGCACAATGAAAGAGGTCACTTTCATTATCATACATGCCACTAACAGAATTTATTAAAAAAAAAATCCACACACGTCGCATGACTTTAAGCACCAAAAATATTCACACGATTTACCCAAAACAATTTTCACCCTTAATAATTATTTAATAAAACAATTCAAATTTTCATAAATAAATTTTTAAGATCAAAACACCGTTTTACACGCTAGACCGACCCAAACCCCCTCACATAACCACACACACACAATGCCACCTCAGGAACCAAATCTGCATCACACCCTTGATTAAAGAAACCACCAGAAAAAAACTTGCCAACCCATTTGAAAATACGCCACACAACCAAAACAACAAAAATCCACTCAATTGCTCATTTATGAAAGAACACATACCAACGCTACTCCAAAACACCAATTTCACCCCTTGCACATCCTAAAAAAGTAACTGCATAATTCATAAAACACTGGCGGATAGTCTGACATTGGTTCTCACAGCGACAACTCACTCATATCACCTAAACACACTAATAAAAACATTAAGACATACTAACCTAAAAAAAACAAATTACATCAGACAAACTAATTAATAATCCAGCCTCACAAATAAACAAAAACACACACTGATAGTTAAATAGGAATGATATTTCAGAAACAAGCACACATACTATGACAACATGCTACTAAACATATTTCAATTCATATTAAACTTCAAAGAGAAATAAATTTGTGCCACACAAATTAATTAAACAACAATCTAAACTAATTAAAATTACAAATTAATTAATCAAATAACAATTAAACCTGAAACCACCTACCTCGAAATGTAGGAAACCTCGTGACCCTGGCGCGAAAATCCCGCCGCATGCCAAACACACCACAAACAACATAATTAATCCCTAAAAAAAACAATCAGAGAAATTACACCATAATCGGACCAAACGTGAATCCAAAATATCAAAATCAAACCAATTACCACACTAGATTCTAACCTCAACTTAAAAAAAAGAATGAACCAACAACCGAGGTGTAACGAACCTACGACAAGGGGGTCCGAGAAGCTTTCCGAGTGAGATGGAGGATTATGGAAGGTGTTGCGCCGGCTGGAGCTTCGCTAGAAGAGGGCGCAACCAAGGGAGTTGCGACCAGAGGTGTGCCGAACAGGTTGGAGCTTTTCTGGACAAAATTATGAAAATAGGGGGGGGGTTGTGGGTGCGTTCTGGTGCGCCAGAGGAGGCCGCTCGGGCAGCAGCGGAGGGTTTTCGTGATGGGGAGATCCGCGCCGGAGGGGGGGGGGGGTCGCACCGAAGTAGGCTGCACCGGAGGGGGGCTGCGACGCTGGAGGCTACACCGGAGGAGGTTGCGCCGATGAAGACTACGCTGGAGGAGGCCACACCGGAGTAAGGAAAGGTGAAAGGGCGAGCGGTGGTGTGGTTCGCCAGAGAAGGGCTGAGCGGAGGGCCGACTAGGGTTAGAGGGGGGAGGCGTGCTGTGCTGCAGAAGGGAGCGGCGCGAAGCAGTGGTGCGGCGCAGGTCATTGCGAGGAGCGCTACTGGTCCGGTTCGCCAGAGGAGGAGGAGGAAGAGGCTGGTCCAAGGTGGGGGGGGGGGTGTCGCGCCGGTGGTCGGAGAGCCGACGGCCGCTGGGCAGGGGAGGCGTGAAGGGGGAGTGGAGGTGCGGCGCAAGGCGCTGTTAGGGTTCGGAGGTGGGGGAGAACCGAAATCCAGGGGGGAGGAAAAAAAAGTGTGGGACAAGGGAGAGGGGGAAAGGATAGAGGGAAAAGAGAAAAAAAAAGATAAAAAGATAAAGTAATAAAAAATAATAATAATAATAAGGAAATAAAAATAGGGATAAAATAAAACCTAAAATAAAACTCTAAACTAATTTAGAATATTATTATTGATAATAATAATAGAAATATTAGTGTAACAAAAACATAATGTAAAATAAGATCATAACAATAACTTAAGATATATATATATACACACATATATAATTATAGTTACAACCTAATTAAAATCTTAAAAAAAATTAATAATAATAGTAACGACAAAAGTGACATGCCAGAAAATTTATAACCATTAAAATATTTTAATATTATCTATATAATTAAAATAATAACTGAAATAATAATAATAAGAAGAATAATCCGCAATAATAATAATAATAATAATAATAATATTAAAACAACTCTTAAATTAATTAATCATTTTTCATATTTTATTTTTCACTTAATGTATTATTAAACTCTCCAATTAAATGATTACTCGCGCACTGAGTAGGCCGCACAGACATCTGATGAAGCCATGCGGCTTCACCCATTCCTTGCCAACGCGCCGGAAACTACCAAGCCAAAACACTCATTTATCCTCAAAATGCAACAACCCAAGTCAGGTCCGGCAACGTGCATGATCGTGTGCAAGGTCGCGCACCAAAATAATAACACATTTAATAATAACACAATGTCCAATTATGATTGGGCTCTACACACGGTGGCGCGTACAGGCGAACACCCGTATAAGAGCACAAAACCCTTTTAAATTAGAATCAATTCAAACTGAAACTCAAAGAAAGACCTAAAAATAATTAAATTAAAATGAAGTGTCGATCAGGGTGTGACAATTCTCCCCACCATGACACTTTCTGCCCCCAGAAAGTTCCAAAAGACCCGGTCAACCAAGGGTTCCAAGCGAGACCATGAAGATGCTTAAAACCAAACCACAATCGTCCAAAAAATGAGCATTCAAAACGTTGATGACCTGAAGCATCAAACATCTCAAAACTAGAATGAGAAAAATGACCAACAACTAGGAATTCACCTCAAAACAGAACTACAACATGGAACACCCCGACCCCTAATGTAGGGATCACCAGGGCCGCTCGAGATCTCCAAGAATGCTCATCAAGCGACCCACTACTCAAGCTATCCAATTAGCATGGTCGAGGTCCGGTGGAGAGGAAGTAAGATGTCGCCCCGCCAAGTGCACTTTCAAGATAGAGTCTTCCACAAGTACGTCCTATGGTGGTCTCCCCACCATATTAGGGTTCTTGTCAAACATTGGTTCTCCAAATCAAAACGACTCCCAAACCCAGACATCTCTAACACTGGCTTGACCCTTCAAACACCCTATGTTTAACCAACATAAGAGGGGAGATCGGCGGGACCTGCACTGGGTCTCCCCACCATTTTAAAATATCCTAACACCACGAAACCCGCGCGGGAATTCCCAGTTTACTTTAAGCAACATTGACTAAACCCTTAATTGTGAACCCACCACACGGGCCGACTCGCACTGATCATTCCTACAGTGGACAACACTCTGCCACATGAGATAGCTTTGACATCAGAAAACCCTAACCAGGAGACGAACCAGATAGGTGCACGACAAATCCATAAGACATGAGCATCTCCGACCACAAGAAGGTTCACGGAGCACACCCACTAGATTTACAAGAATACGGATTCTCCGAATCTCTTTAAGGATCAAGAGGAACTCCCATAAAATAAGACCATGACAAGTAGACAAGGGCTCGATGCCCCTCACGACAAGAATGACGCCTTCAGAGAGGGTACCACCATGGGGAAATTTAAGTTTTCCCTATCCCGACATTGCAGACTTAAGTCAGACCAAGACCGTCCCAAGTCCGACGAGTTTTTGACTGCGCGCAAGCTTCACCCCGAGACCTATGGTTGGGGCACTGATGTCTGAAACATCTCCAGCCTCGTAGTCCCAAGCTGACCACTTCTAACTGGAACTTCCTCCGCTGGAAAAGCAGCCTTCATACTTCTCCTTGTGTCTCGCACGGCCACTCTATTAACATACCCACTGAGGATTGAAGTGAACGACTTAGAGTGTCTGACCGACCACACTAGAGATAGGAGGTTGAGCGGTCTGTCTGACACGCAACACGAACTGATGGAAGGAGCACTCCATGAACAAGTCCCTTTGGTTCACACTCTTCATCAGATGAGGGACCTACTCTTACCACAATGTAAACAGGACCAACAACTTGTACAATTTTTTTTGACCGATGATTCCACGCTACTTCTGGGGAACATGGAACTATCTCATCAGAAAGGTCAACACACCTACTTCGCCGCATGTTGACTGGTCGAGCACCTACGAGATCAACCAATTTCCCTCGTCTTCACTTCCTTAGGTACAATCACGAAATGAGACTATTCTTGAGGGTTGATCACGACGTCCTTATTTGCAATGAAAACGGAACGATCACCATTCAATAGTTTAGTCCCGCTCCACCAGACGTACTCGAGACAATCTTACATCCGCACAAAATTTGAAGTTCCTTCAAAACCAGAGACACTTCCAACTTTCCCAAATCACTCAACGACATCCAACTGACATCGACGTCTATGAACAGTCGACGCTATCGAGTAGAACCCAACTCTTCCACTCCATTGAGAGTCTGGGTTGGCCAAGAACCGAGAGAGACCTACTGGAACCCATGGAATGTTTCTAGGGGTATATCCCAAACAAGAAACAAAAAACAGTCTTCCACAAATCCAAACACATCACAAAAAAAACACCAACATTCCAGAAACAAATCCAATAATTCCAATTTAAAACATCAATTCATTCTCAAAGAAAACACTCACTTGAAAGACCAATCCCTGCACAATAAGCCTAAAAGATATTTTAAAAAACTATCTTTACTTTAAAAGTAATGTCATTTTTTTCCATTTCCAAAACCATTTGAGCATGAAAACCCATTTAAGAAAAAAGACCACTTTCTAGGAAACAAGGAGCAACCTTAGGGATCAATCAACCACCAATGATATTCCATGGTGCCTCACAAGTATGCATTTTCGTGCCACTCAGGCACCCGTCCACACGATCCACCAACTATCCATTAATCAAGTCCATATGCACATGCGAGCACCCATAGGAATACCACTGGAAAGAAACAAGGCTACTCCGCTTTCAAAACAAAACATTATCAACATCAGAAAATACCTTTTTCTTTTCAAAAATATTTCAAAAATTCAAGACATATTAAAAAAAATGCTTCCCATTTCAAAAATAGCCCATTTCAATTTCAGATAACCCAAGACATCCCTTTTGAAATTAAACTTTGAAAAATCAACGCCAAATTCCAAAAACAAGGTCCAAGAGAAAAGCACCCCAAAAATCATGTAAAACACACACCAAAATAAAATAAGAGCAACAACAAAGTTCACTTCCCTTTTTAAAGGAAAAACATTTCGCGCCAATCCCAAAAATTGAAGCAAGACATCACAAACATTAAAGCACCTAGATGGAGGAATAGTGGTCATGTCTAACCCAGCTACATGGTTTAGCAGACCATGCCCTAGGCAAGCACCAACCACTAGGAGTGTCGAACCGTACCCTAGAGCATCACATGGGTCGCTAATCCATGTGAGACTGCGCGCAGTACCGATTTACTCCTGCTGTCATCCCCCATCCACACAAAGCAAAGCCAAACTTAAATCCTGAAATACCCCTGGTTACTTGAGGATCGGAACGGGTAAGAGTTCGCGATGCTCTTCCCACACCTACCACTCGAGTACCGACAATAATATCTCCGATCTACATGACACCCCAAATAACAAGAACAAAAACCGCCTCTGATACCATTTTGTCACGAATCAGGCCGGGTCGCCATCCTACCCAACGCCCGACCCGGCCCGCGACATGGCCCGAAGGGCGTTCCCGATCCCCATGGGCTGGCACAAGTGCCTGGGTATTAAAAATAAACCTGGGAACGATTTACCCAGATGAATAATTATAAAACAGACAACAAGATGATTAAATTGAAACTAAAAATTGAAAACCAAACATGCCCTTACCAAGTTCAGACTTAAAGTTAACAACTTGAAATAAAAACCCAAAAGAAACTACATCAATAAAAAAAACAAAACTCCACACAAACCTCCATGCGACACGAGGTGTCACATCCCCAAGCCGTCACCACCAAACCAACATGAGGATGCCATTGACAACCCGAACCACCAACGCCAGGCCCGATGCCTCAACATGGAAAGAGAAATAAACAGAATCTACATACACCCAAGGGTGTATGTAGGGTGTGAGCTAAAAGCCCAGTAAGATACCACCGAGAAAAGGTTCCACGCAAAATTATTAAATGACAAATACATTTGCAATTTTAATTAAAGGAAAGAACTAAAATCTAGAACAACTTTAGAGAAAACAGGTTTAGAGAAAGCAATTTTAAAAAGAAAAAAAAATTGAATTAAAACACACGCACACACTTACTTTTAAAATAACCAAAGTGTCACAATGATGAGCGTAAATTAACCAATGAGAACTAACATGGGAGAGGTCGTACGGGTGTTATCTAGCTCGGGTTTCTAGATCTTCGTGTCTCGGTGAAACGTGGCTTAGAAGGCCACGACCCTCAGAAAACGTGGCTTAGATGGCCACGACCCTCAGAAAACGTGGCTTAGAAGACCACGACCCTCAGAATAGCATATGTTTAGTTAGTGTTGAAATCGTCAGTCCTGCTAGTGAAACCGGGTCGAGTCACCTCCGGAATACTAGCCCACTAGTCTAGTTCACCCTCCTAATGACCCAGACTTCCCAGTTTGTGCTCAAACCAATTTCAAGTTCATGTCACGTGTCATAACAATATACTCAAACCAGACAAAGTCCTACACACATCAAAACCACCATTTGCACACCCAAAAATCCATTTTAAATAAGCACAAAAAAAATATCTCAAAGATAAATCTGCATTAGTTACACAACTAATTAAAATAACTGCACAATCAAAGAGGTCACTTTCATTATCATACACACCACTAACAGAATTTTTTTTAAAAAATCCACACACGTCGAATGAATTTAAGCACCAAAAATATTCACACGATTTACCCAAAACAATTTTCACCCTTAATAATTATTTAATAAAACAATTCAAATTTTTCATAAATAAATATTTAAGAGAAAAACACCGTTTTACACGCTAGACCGACCCAAACCCCCTCACATAACCACACACAAACAACGCCACCTCAAGAACCAAATCTGCATCACACCCTTGATTAAAGAAACCACCAGAAAAAAACTTGCCAACCCATTTGAAAATACGCCACACAACCAAAACAACAAAAATCCACTCAATTTATCATTTATGAAAGAACGCATACCAATGCTACTCCAAAACACCAATTTCACCCCTTGAACATCCTAACAAAGTAACTGCATAATTCATAAAACACTGGCGGATAGTCTGACATTGGTTATCACAGTGAAAACTCACTCATATCACCTAAACACACTAATAAACACATTAAGACATACTAACCTAAAAAAAAAACAAATTACATCAGACAAACTAATCAGTAAGCCAGCCTCACAAATAAACAAAAACACACACTGATAGTTAAACATGAATGATATTTCAGCAACAAGCACACATACTATGAAAACATGCTACTAAACATATTTCAATTCATATTAAACTTCAAAGAGAAATAAATTTGTGCCACACAAATTAATTAAACAACAATCTAAACTAATTAAAATTACAAATTAATTAATCAAATAACAATTGAACGTGGAACCATCTACCTCGAAATGTAGGAAACCTCGTGACCCTGGCACGAAACTCCCGCCGCATGTCAAACACACCACAAACAACATAATTAATCCCTAAAAAAAACAATCAGAGCAATTACACCATAATTGGAACAAACGTGAATCCAAAATATCAAAATCAATCCAATTACCACACTAGATTCTAACCTCAACTTAAAAAAAAGAATGAACCAACAAATGAGGTGTAACGCACCTATGGCAAGGGGGTCCGAGAAGCTTTCCGAGTGAGATGGAGGATGCCGGAAGGTGTTGTGCCGGCTGGAGCTTCGCCGGAAGAGGGAGCAACCAAGGGAGTTGCGACTAGAGGTGTGCCGAATAGGTTGGAGCTTTTCTGGACAGAATTGTGCAAATAGGGGGGGGGGGTTGCGGGTGCAGTCTGGTGCACCGGAGGAGGCCGCTCGGGCAGCAGTGGAGGGTTTTCGTGATGGGGAGATCCGCGCCGGAGGGGGGGGGGGTCGCACCGAAGTAGGCTGCACTGGAGGGGGGCTGCGCCGCTGGAGGCTGCGCCGATGAAGACTACGCTGGAGGAGGCCACGCCGGAGGAAGGAAAGGTGAAAGGGCGAGCGGTGGTGTGGTTCGCCGGAGAAGGGCTGAGCGGAGGGCCGACTAGGGTTGGTGGGGGGGAAGGCGTGCTGCACTGCAGAAGGGAGAGGCGCGAAGCAGTGGTGCGGCGCAGGTCATTGCAAGGAGCGCTACTGGTCCGGTTCGCCAGAGGAGGAGGAGTAAGTGGCTGGTCCGAGGTGGGGGGGTGTCACGCTGGTGGTCGGAGAGCCAACGACCATTGGGTAGGGGAGGCGTGAAGGGGGAGTGGAGGTGCGGCGCAAGGCGCCGCTAGGGTTTGGAGGTGGGGGAGAACCGCAATCCAGGGGGGAGGAAAAAAAGTGCAGGACAAGGGAGAGGGGGAAAGGATAGAGGGAAAAGAGAAAAAAAAAGATAAAAAGATAAATGAATAAAAAATAATAATAATAAGGAAATAAAAATAGGGATAAAATAAAACTTAAAATAAAACTCTAAACTAATTTAGAATATTATTATTGATAATAATAATAGAAATATTAGTGTAACAAAAACATAATGTAAAATAAGATCATAACAATAACTTAAGATATATATATATACACACATATATAATTATAGTTACAACCTAATTAAAATATTAAAAAAAATTAATAATAATAGTAATGACAAAAGTGACATGCCGGAAAATTTATAACCATTAAAATATTTTAATATTATCTATATAATTAAAATAATAACGGAAATAATAATAATAAGAAGAATAATCCCCAATAATAATAATAATAATAATAATAATAATATTAAAACAAATCTTAAATTAATTAATCATTTTTCATATTTTATTTTGCACTTAATGTATTATTAAACTCTCCAATTAAATGATTACTCGTGCACTAAGTAGGCCGAACGGACATCTGACGAAGCCATGTGGCTTCGCCCATTCCTTGCCAACGCGCCGGAAACTACCAAGCCAAAACACTCATTTATCCTCAAAATGCAACAACCCAAGTCGGGTCCGGAAACGTGCACGATCGTGTGCAAGGTCACACACAAAAATAATAACACATTTAATAATAAAACAACGTCCAATTATGATTGGGCTCTACACACAGTGGCGCGTACATGCGCACACCCGTATAGGATCACAAAACCCTTTTAAATTAGAATCAATTCAAACTGAAACTCAAAGAAAGACCTAAAAATAATTAAATTAAAATGAAGTGTCGGTCGGGGTGTGACAGTATCCATCAAGGTGATAAAGTAAATTGAAAACTTTTCATCCCCGAAGGCAATAGATCAAAAGCTCACGAACGACATTTCCATTTATAGAATAAAAGGGAGAGGAGAAGTGATTTGATGATAGATTATTACATTAATATAATAAAATTAATATATATATATATATATATAAGATAATATAGTTATCATTCCACTTGGATAAGGGTAGGTGAAGAGAGAATAAAAAAATAAAAAAAATAAAAAATAAATTAAAAGAAAAGAAAGATGATTTTACCTCTTGAATCCTTCTCCTTGAGAACCTCCATAGGGAGATTGGTTGGTATTTTATTCAGACAAAATACTCCTAGATATGGGGGGAGAGTCTTGGGAGTGTATTTGGCTGAAATTGGACAACCTTCAAGTCTTGGAAGGTGTGATGAGAAGAGGTGGGGATGGGTGGTATTTATATGAGAGGAGAGATGTGTTTTTTGATTATTTTATTCATTAGTTTATTATTTTTGGCCCAAGACTATGAATAGTTTGAACCATATCACTAAATATATTAAAATAATACAAGATAGTTCTATATTATGGGCTTACATTATCCATATATAATCTATGACACAATAATTCATGTATTTGTTAAGTAACAAAAATTACTATATTTCACTATTCACAAAAAATTAAACTATTTTAGAAAAATCTTAAAAATTTACCCCAATAATTTTTCAACATGAAGAATTAAAAAATAAACTCCATTTTATTATTTTTTTTCTAAATATGAGAAATTTTATTGGTAATTAAAATCATCATTTATTCAAAAAATACTGATTTTAAAATTATAACTGATTTTAGGAAACTTTGAAAAATTAATTAAGGTCTTATAAAATTATACTATAATCATAAGAAAAAAATATTAATTTATGAATAAATTTTATGAAAATTAATTTTATTTTAAATCATTATATTAATTATAAAATTATAATTAAATATTTAGAACTTACAAAAAACCAAAACTTAATTTATCATTTCTAAAATATTTATTTACTTATACCATGAAATAAATATATCATATTTTCATTCATAAGATCCATAAATTTTATTTATACTTTCATAGGTGAGGTTACTATTCTATTAGCTAGATTTATATTCCTAATTGTCACATTACTATTCTAAAGGTCAAGTTACTATTCCATTGGTATAAGTTCTTTAACTTCTATAAACACCTCTTATTACATCCATTATTTATTTATAAATTTTTTATTGTGTCCTCTTTGTGATTTTAGGTGATTTATACTATATGGAATAATTATAAGAAGGGAATTTTCTTTGATAAAATTTTGGGTCATTACACAGACAAATACTGTGCGGGGGTGAGTATAAAAATACTCAATAGGCACCCAAAAAACCCAAAACAAATGAGAGAAAATTAAGGGAAATAGCCCACTCGACCCAGATAGAGGGTACCCAATCGAGAGAGAAACTCCATCTTGAACCATCCTTGGCTATACAGAACTATTCGGCTCAGTCCACAAGGTGTGTCGACCTAGACACATGAAAACACCATAAGGAATCCCATAAGTTACCCATATATACTCATCTCAGACTTCAAGT
The DNA here is from genome assembly GCA_963277665.1 of Viscum album. NCBI lineage: Eukaryota > Viridiplantae > Streptophyta > Magnoliopsida > Santalales > Viscaceae > Viscum > Viscum album. The sequence goes on from OY728150.1 coordinate 124,141,865, forward strand.
CTCATGAGGTTTTGACCTAATAGCCTGTGACAATATTCTACTTGAGGATCTAATGGTAACACAAAACCAGGAGAACACACTCCACGAGGTCATCCATCCTAGATGGAACTCATATGAGAGATACACTCCATTACAATCAACTCTACCATTCCTAATGGAACGTACAAGAGAACATGCTCCATCATGAACAACCTACTAGGTCCAACTCTAGTGACCAGAACCATAAGTCCTACCATCGCTAACCTGCACTCTGCGTAAAGCTATAAGAACCCAAGTGGAGAGGCCCACCCCTCACCACTTCACATAGTTAATGGAGAACTACTCCAGACTATGAACCACATGCATTATCTATAGTAAGAGAGAATGGTGGGACCCACACCTCACCAATTCCCTACAGTCGAGGGAGTAATAGCTCCTAACTAACCCAAAAAAACCTCTATCGCTCTTGAATGGAGTGGCCTGCACCTCAGTCCATTGAGGGATCACTAACTCCTAGCTATGAATCACTCATATATATTGGAGGGGCCCACTCCTCATAACTGTACTCAATAGATGACATAGATCCAACTCTAATGGAGGACCCACTTCCTACTGATTCTCAAATATGGGGGAATATTAATCTATAGGAGAGGACCCCACCCTGGTATGACAGGGGAGTACAACTCAAAGAATAGAGGACCTGTGACCACGATGTGGGGAGTACCACTCTATGGATGGAGGACCCATACGCTGGTATGACAGATGATTACCACTATACCAGCGTGATTACTATGGGGGACCCACACCTTGACATTACATGGGAGTATTGACCCCAGGCTAGAGGATCCGCTCCCTAGTATGAAAAGGGAGTACTAACTCAGCCGGAAGATCATGATGGAGGACCCACACCCTGGAATGACAGGGGAGTTTTGAATCCAAGGATAGAGGACCCACACCCTAACCCGATAGGAGAGTACCCACTCTATCTTTACGTCACATATGAAGGAACCACTCCCTAATAATATGAGGGTATATTGACTGCATGGATATAGGACCCGCACCCTAGTCCAACAGGGGATTACCTACTCTATAGAGGGATCCTACCCTAGTATGATAGGGGAGTGCTATCTCCAACTACATGAACTATATGGGGAACCCATGACTTAATCAATAAGGGGAGTACAAACCCCATAATAACTATCTAAAGGTATAGAATACACACCCACAATGTAGGTATTCTCGTATCCACCAAATAAGAGAGGTAAGGGAAACCCACACCCTCCATAGGGGAGTACCAATCCCAATGTATCTATTATGAACCACACTGATCTACAACATCAGTCAAGCATTGTTGAAAGAAGCATCACACTTATCTTACCTCATATCACAACACTTCTATGGGTAGGGGACCCACACCCTGATACAATAGGGGAGTGCCACTTTACTATAATAAATAGTCTAGGAGACACTTATCTTAAGATGAAAGGGAAGGGTACCGACCCAGATGTCAACACAATGATCCACCGTGATCACTACCCAAGGTTAAGAACCGCTACACAAGAATCATATTCAAAACATTCTACCTTATAACTTGTAGGAAAAAATAGAGTCCACCATCATGTTCTACATGAAAAAATCCTCAAAATATGCTATTCACAAGCCCGATTCCAAGATCCAGAGAAGGAGATACGTAATGTAGAAGATCTCAAGAAGATCTCAAAGGAGTGCACAACATGCACTGGGGTCCACATGACATGTGAACCTTCCCAAGAACCTGGTATTGTGTCCTATTTACATGGTTTTCCCAGACATGTAGGGGCACATGGTGTTTACATCCCATACATGGCGTGTTCTACTCCACCAGGCCCCTAGACATGTTCTTCTTCTACACGACCTAGCCAACCATGTACCTTATATGTCGTGCATCCCATACTACATGATGTGTTCGAGATAAACAACCACTTGGACATGTTGTTTTCCTATAATAATTTTTGTAACCCTGTGTCTATGTACTTTGGAAGTGTACTTTTACACGACCATGTACTTTCACACAACCTCCCTGGCCATATCCTCTGGCCACACGATATGGGGTCAATACATGACATATAACCCCAATACATGGTGTGTAGTCCCCAAAATTCGTCTTACCCAAATATAAAGAGCTTTAAAGCATGTCTCACTAGACTACACGCCGTGTATACATTAATTATAGATGATAATTACCTTAAAAATTACTCAATTCTCCCCAATTTACTCCAAAACCAATAGATCAACCTAGTAGGGATCACTAGTAATTTTAATAGGGATCTACAACCATAAAACAATGAAAAAAGGGGATTGCGACCAAAACTACAAACCTCATACCTTGAGGAAATAACACTGAAGCTTCTGGTGTAGAACTATGCTTATATCATGTTTCTCCTCGATCTAATGACGATCGATGCTAAGAACAGGGATCAACAACACCTCGTTGTGTTGATTCGATGTTGGTTCATCCATCATCCAAAGGGAGATACGATAGGAGGCTATCATTTGTGTGTTGATCACCCAATATGAGATATTGGGATGCATTATGTTAGGTTAAATTATTTAATTAAATTTTCATTTAATTAATAATACCACCACATAATTCCCCACCAACTCACCTATGACTAAAACTCCTGACCTGGACAACTTTATGTCGCACTAAGGGTAAACATGATGTTTTGAGTCAACTATGGAATGAGAATTATGATCCAAGACTCCACTCAGGATTTATCCCACATTTCAAGAGAAACTGCATGCACATGATAAAATATATTTAATATTTTTAAAATCACTGTGCTAAGGCTCCCTGAGACCCATAATTCCATGTAGACTCAGCAACATAATTCAAAAATATTATTAGAAATAATCTAAAGTCTTACAATTCAAAACACTAGTCACTACATTCTCCCCAAATTTAAGGCTTTTTATCCCTGAAAAGTGAAATCCTAGGAACAAGGGAAGAAACTAAGCTCTCCATTAGAACTCCCATGCTAGAAATCTCACCAAGGGTTCCCGTGTTGATTCCAAGTATGCACTCAAGGTAATCACCAAACCCAAACCACACTTACGTCTAGCTACAACCATAGAAACATCATGAAAAAAGTAGGCACATGTCTACTCAGCTGTGATAGGTAGAGAAACACTAAGAAACATGGTCCATATGCAATCATGGGGCTTATTGGTACACTACCTCACTAACCTGATGCAGATACTGACATAACCCAACATTATACATCCACCCCTGGATGAACATCTTGACAACCCAATAAATAATTTTTCATTCAAGGTTGACGTCGAGCATGTGAGGGTACCAATGAACAAAACAGGGTGGACCAAGTGTAAACATTGGGTCTTACCGGTCCCTTTGTCTACAAACCTCCAGATGTAACACAACTCACAAAAACCAAAACACCACCACACCCATTAGTGGCATCCTAGCTAAGTATGGATGGTAAACAACCAATCCACACTATGGAAACATCATAGGGTCTAACTATTCCACTAAGGAATGGTTATATGCAAGGCTCTCCCTCCACTAAGGCTGCTAATAAAAAAAGGTGTCAAGAATAAAAACTTCATTGGAAATTACAAGACCTAATCTAAAACTCTAGTGCTCAACCTCACCCTAAACACAAAATTTTAAGGAAATATTCCACCACACATTGACATTGTCCACTTTGGGTGGCACTGACTCACTCGCATGGTTTTGATCTGTAACATCCCAGATCCGGATGCCACTCAACTAGCGCCCCATACCCAGTTGGCCACATGGCCTCAAGCGCATTTCCCCAAATTCCAGAGGCTGTCGACTAATATTAAGGGCCTAAGGTGTGATAGTGGGAAAACTATGCCCTTATTAGAAGAGTGTAACATAGTAGAATAAATAATAATACAATAACAAAAGAAGTAAATGGAATACAACTGAAATAAATAGTGTAAGACTGATAACATGAATAACCAAGCATTATTCCATGTAAAAGATGATGCAACATGTTATATGTTCTAAGAAAATAACCAAAAAAAGTACACTAAAACAATACACAATATATGTCTCAAAAGAACAAAAGAAACAAAAAGAGACTCAGAAGCATCACAAGCCTTGACTCGGTCCCCTAATCTCCTACTCCTAATCAGCACATCAAGTACCAGTAGTAGGGCGCTTTCCCTTATCAACACCTGCAATCATATAATCTATTTGGTCCCAAAAGCATGAACCAAACATGGTGTGATACTAAATCCCAATAGGAAACCACCCAAGGTCTATGCCAATCTGTCAGTGAATATATATAAGAGGTAGTGTACAATAGTGAAAGAAATTTATAGCAGGTACTCAAAATTAAGCACAATAGATGTCTCAAAAGACAATGTAATCAAGTATATGTGAAGATTGAATCCAAGCTTGTGCTTTGGATTGGTAGACATGTCATAAGTAATCCATTTCATTATTCAAGTTCTGTGATTTATATAAAGTCTTGAGGTTCGACCTAGGCCCATTGACCTCCTGTATAAAAGTAACCTTCATCTCATGATATAGTAATCATTTAAATCATTGGAAAATAGATCCTGACCTGGTTATCCCTCAATAGATCCTAGGTTCACTCGACACTTTAAATAAGACTGAATGACCCCGAACACCCTATCCGTGTCTCACTCATAGACTTTAAAAAATTAAACTCTTAAGATCATCCATTATATTTTAACTGAGAAAATGGTTCACCCAAGGTATATAAGATGCAATTAGTCACATGAGATTAAACTTGTATTTTAACCGAGACTATGGCTCTCCCATTGCTAATTACTTCTTTTTATCATTTAATTAAATTTCACATTCCATCTAAAAATAAATACATGTGAATTAAACTATCACAAGGCTTTAACATAATAAACTCATGTGGAAATAGTTTACATAATAACCAACACATGTAAATTAAATTATTACTTGTTCAAATAAGGATAAATCACATGAAAAACATATAACAAGCCTATTATGAAATTTAAACAATTAAAAATCTTAACACAATAATTATCTCATGTGGGTAATTCATATAATGAGAAATACATTTTTAAAAACTCGAATGGGAATTCAAGTCAATCATCATAGGAATTCTCATCCAAACAACCATCCAAGGGAAACACACCCATGGGGTGGACCTAAATCAAGGTTCACAACCCTAAACATGCTTTCAAATTATCCAATTAATTACCTAATCATCAATAGGAAATAACAAGGTTCATTATTAAATCAAGTGACACCCTAAAAGTGGACGCGTGACACTCTGACATATATAAACATCATGAAAATTCATTAAAAGCATAATACTACCTACCTCGTACTCGTATGAATCTCATCATCCAACATCAAGCTCTAATTCTCCCTAGAATGAAGTAGATCTATAAAACGGGTATAAATGCTTGACCTTAAATAACTAGATTGAGAGAAAAAATCAGGTTGAAAGGCTTAAGAGGAATCTAGATATTAATAAGGGGAATCCAACTCATCTGACAGTGTTCAAATTGGAGATCGAACGATGAAATGAGAGGAAAAATCCTGTTTGAATTTTCTTGGGAACACTGCTCATCGAACAAGGTTCATTTTTTTTGTCCGTTTGAAAAAATTATGCTACTTCCTGTTTTAATAAATTTAAAAAAATACACAGCATGTACTTGAGAATACAAGTCATGTACATACAACTCCTATCCAAACCATCACATGGCTGTGTACTGAGATTACATGGAATGTATCCCTTCATACATGGCACATACAAAAAGGTACACGGTGTTTAATCCCCAGTCACATCGTGTAACATGCCTGCATACAACCCCTCGACCTCTTCTCCACCATTTTCTTAAGTATAAAATGAAAAGGAAAGATCCACACCTCAAATTAAAAACTTGTTTCTTACAAATTTCCCCACCTTAAAGTAAATTTTCCCAAATTTTTCTTTCAAGGGTGATAAAGAAATATCAAAGAATAACTCCAGCCATTGTGATTGTACATTGGCCTCCCTCTCCCAAGTATTTTCCTACACTCAGCCGTGCTTCTATAACACCTGTATCAAAGGAACCGTCCGACCATGGAAAACCTTCATGCTATGATCTACAATATGAATGGGATGCTTCTCAAAGGATGCATCTTCCTGCAAATCCACTTCCTCAGGATGAAAGGTGTGAGATAGGTCTGAAAAGTAACATTGGAACTGAGAAACATAGAAGATTTCATGCACAGCCCTGTACCTCTGAGGTAACTATAATTGATAGAAAACTGTCCTGACCCTCTCCAGAATCTCAAACATACCGACGTATCTCGGTGAAAGTTTACCCTATCTCTTGATCCTCTTGTGTCCCAAACTCAGTGCGACACATATGAAAAATCAATCCCCAACCTCAAACTCCAAAGTTCTTCTACATAGATTAACATATGATTTCTTTTGAGACTGTGCAATAGCCATCCACTTCCAAATCAACTAAACCAACCCAGTGGTCTCCTAGACAAGATAAGGTCCCACCATCGTTGCCTCTCCTACCTCCAACAAACACAGGGGTGATTGGCATGGACTACCATAAAAAGCCTCATATGGAGCTATCTTAATATTATCCTAGAAGATATTTTTTTAGGAGAAATCAACAAGGGGCATGTGTGTCTCATAGGAACCCTTGAAATCCAGGATGCATGCTCAAAGTATTTCCTCCAACACCTGAATCGTGCGCTCTAACAAGCCATCTATATGGGGGTGCTAAGTTATGTTCAGAAGCACCTATGTACCCGAATACCTCTATATCCCTTGACAGAAATGAGAAGTAAAATGGGTGTACCTATCTGAAATGATAGAATGAGGAACCTCATGTAGTCGTACAATCTCCCAATATTATAAACACAAAAGGTTTCATTGATCGGTAAGAAATATAAAAGCTTCGTAATACTATCAACCACAACCTATACAACATAATTACCTTGTGATAATCTTGATAAACCTGTTATTAAGTCCATAACAATGTCATTTTATTTCCACTCAGGAATGGGTAGCTGCTGTAAAAGTCCTACTGGTAGTTGGTGTTCTGCCTTCACCTGCTGACAAGTGGAACATCTCATGAAAAAACTAGATACATCTCCCGTAATACCTGGACACTAGTACTAATGATGTAAATTACAATACATCTTGGTGACACCAGGATGCACTGCCCAAACTGAAGCATGAAAATCCCACACCATCTCCTTGCGCATGTCTGCTAACATCCATACGCGACCATGTAACCGCAGAACCTCATCCTTTCCTATGGTCTAACCTGGAGGAGGGTCCTCTCCTAACACACTCTCCCATAAAACTAGACCTTTATAATCTGATAGCTACCTCATCTTAACTCTTTCCAGTAGGGTATAGGTAACAATTAAGGATGAAAGAAAAGTCTGTCCCTAACTATTGTTCACCTCCAAGTGCATCTCAGAGAACAACACCATCAACTTCCACTCACTACTGGCCTGCTACACTGCCTATATCAAAGTCCTCTTGCTCAGTTCATTAGCCACTGAATTTCCTTTCTTAGGCATGTAGGAAAGATCTAAGTCAAAATTCTGAAGGTATTACACCCACCTTCACTGCCTCAAATTTAGATCATGCTGAGTAAAGATGTACCTGAGACTTTTTTGGTCCATGTACACCAAAAAATTCTCTCCCAACAATTAATGTCTCCAACAACATTAGGCATGAACAAACATGGCTAACTCGAGATTGTGCATTGGGTAGTTCCTCTCATGCGGCCTCAACTGCCAAGACCCGTATGCAACAACTCAACCTCCCTACATAAGAACTGATCCCAGCCCGATACCTGATGCATCGCAGTACACAGTGTAACTCCTACTCATCTCTAGAAAAATTAGTATTGGTGCTAATGTTAATCTCCCTTTTAGATCTTGAAAGGCCATATCACAAGAATCATACCATACATAATTCACACCCTTCTTTGTCAATCTAGTCATCGATGCTGCTAATCGTGAGAAGTCCTATATGAAACATTTTTAGTAACTAGGAAACCCTAGAAAACTCTTCACCTCAAAGATGTTATTGGGATTCTACTAGGTAACTACTTCTGTTACCTTCTCCTGGTCCATTGATACTCCTGTCTCTGAGGTGACGTGACAAAGGAAGTGAATCTAATCCATCTAGAAGTGGCACTTTGAGAGCTTAACATATAACTAATTCTCTCTCTGTGTACTCAAAATGATCTCAAGATGCATTGAATGGTCATGTAGATAATGATAATATACTAATATATCATCCATGATAACCACAACAAAATAATCAAGATAGGAATGGAACACCCAGTTCATTAAAGCCATGAAAACCACTGGCATATTCGTGAGACCTAACGACATAACCATATACTCATATAGCCCATACCTTCTATAAAAGGCTATATGAGGTATGTCTATAGGTCAAACATTCACCTGGTGGTAATCGGATATCAAATTGATCTTAGAGAATACCCAAGCTCCTTAGAGCTGATCAAAGATATCATCTATTATCGGTAGAGGATATCAGTTCTTAACCATCAACTAGTTCAATTTATGATAATCCATGTATAGACTGAGGGTACTATCCACCATTTTCACAAAAAAAGTCTGATGAACCCCAAGGAGAAGTATTGGTTCAGATGAAACCCTTAGCCTCCAAATCCTCTAGCTACCTCTTGAGCTCTTTCAACTCCATCGTAGCAATCCTATAAGAAGGAATGGATACCAGTGCAACTCTTGGTACTATCTCGATAGAGAACTCTACCTATCTCACTAGATGAAAACCTAAAAATTCATCCAGGAAGATGTCCTTAAAACGATCAACCACTGGTGGAAAATCCATCTGAAGTGTCCCCTGGTCATCTAAATTTAAATTAAAAATATGTATTGTCATCCCACTCAACCCACGATACTCGGGTCCAGATCAACTTGCCTGGACAACCTACTCTCCCTTGTGTAGAAATGATCCACCTTCTGGTGACATAAAACTCACCCTACGGTGATAGCAATCGACAAAGGCTTTAAAGGACACTAGACAATCCATATTGAGTATGACATCAAAGCCTATAATTTCTAAGACATAGATATCCCAAATGAATTGACACCCACCAATTTCATGGGGGAACTCCTTGAAATATCAAACACACACCGTTCTAATCCCTAATGGAGTGTCAAGTTTCATAACATCATCAAAAGTAAAAACACTGAGCCCTAGGCTCTCTAAAATGGGCACAAATATGAAACCATGTGAAACCCCTATATCAAAGAGTACAGAAGCTAAAACAGAGGAAACTAGAATAGTACTTATGATAGTAGAAGGTCTAGAATCTTGATCCTACCGAGTCTGTTGCACTGCATAAGTCTGGACTATACCATAGCCCTGAGACACTACTTGGATACCCTGAGCTGACCTGCCCTACTGTCGTTGAGATCCTTGGGTATGAATACCACGACCATAACCACTACCTCAAACTGAATGACCTAACATACTACCATTTCCTGACAGTGAGAAGCTACTGATCCTGCTCCTGAACGTGGAGTTGGTGAAGACCCTATCTCACTAGATATTGGTGGAAATATCCTATAGAAATGCTGTAAGTGGCTTATCTTGCCGCAAGATCAACACTCGACTGGGTCCATAAGGCACTGAGGTCTAGTATGCCTAATTATTCCACATTGGAAGCACCTCACATGGCTACCGGAAGATACGTTCTGAGTACTAGATTCGCCACGTGTAAGATCTAGAGGATGCTTCCTGCTACCGATTGAAACAGTACAAGATCTCAATGCCAAACCGCCCTGGATCACACCTTTATATTCCCTATGATTCTGCTTGGTAATCAGCGCCTGGTTCACTATAGCAGATATAGTAGTTAGTTAGAAGATATTCACCTATGAGTGAATGTCATACCTGATACCATCCTCAAATCTCATAGACTTTGATAGATCGTCACCCATCAGAATAGGCATGAAGTGCTGGAGCTTAGTAAAGTGGATAGAGTAATCCATAACTGATGGAGTTCCTTACTCTAGATGCATAAACTCATGGTCTTTGTTGGACCTTGGCATCTCAGGATAGAATTAGTCATAAAATACTGTCTAAAAATATTCCCACATCATGTCCTGCTGATGCTCTATCTGTTTGGTAACATCCCAATCCTCTTGGTGGAATCACACAACATATAAGTTGTAAGATTTAACCTTCTCTTAGGAGGAATCTCAAGATGCTTGAAGATTGATAGCATAGACTCTATCCATGACTCTACAACATGTATCCCACCTTACCTAGAAAACGTGGGCGGATGCTACTACTGGAACACTCGTGTCAATTCTGCTATAGATGTGGCAGGCTGTGGTGCTCCCTGAAAGGTTTGCATGAACCTCATAAAACCTTCATGGAAAAGTGCATCATCGCCTATGTTCGGTATAATAGCTGGTGCTGCAACTAGCATGATTGGAGGGTCCACTGGTATCCCATGACCTACCACCTCTAGGGTATGATCATTTCCACCCTCCTGTCATACTACCAAAGGTCTTCAGGGTGGAATTAATCTGTAAAGTCCAGAACATACACTTCATTATAAGAATATTCATCAAGGTATGCAGTTCAAGAGTGAAAGAACTAAAAAGGAGAAGAAAATCCCCAAAAGTTCACAAAAGTTGGGTACATAGCGTGTATAAACTAAACACACATGTCCCCTTAAACTCTCACATAGGCATGTACTTCCATTGGCCTAAGTATGTAAACATTCCAAGTACACGGTGTGTAGGAACTATACACAACATGTACACTTAATCTCTTACATGGTCATGTAATCCCGCCAGCCTAGGTGTGTAAACACCCCAGGTACACAACATGTTAGTTGGGTACACGACGTGTACATAAGTCTTCTCTTCTGGACAGGTACTTCTACATAACTAGGCTCACACAAATTCTTCCTATGTAAAACTACACTGGGTGTACATAGGGTACACGACGTGTTCTGATCAAAACTCAACAACCCACGATCTCTCTAACACGACTAGATACACGGTCAAAAAGCACACAACGTGTACTTAGAGTGCATGGAATGTACTTAAAAAGTTATTTTCTTCCCAAATAGAAGAACACATGGAGTGTGTTCATAGGACCACACACAATGTTGTTTGGGTTTCCAAATAGTAAGCCTCAGAAACTTCCCCATAACCCCTATTTTTTTTGCAAAATAAAGCAACGATGTGCCAAATTCTGATCCGTGGGGGGCCATACTCCTCACAAATCAAAGATTGGAATCCATATATAGCACATAACAACATAATTAAAATCCCATGTCTGAAACATGATCCAACAAATTCCAATCCAAGAGGGCCCATACTCCTCAGGGACCAAACTTTTTCATCCATCCAATTCAACCATAACATGTACTAATACACCTATCACAATAGAATACATATTTATCATGGTACCTATCACAACAACATGCATATCTAGCATGACATTTATCACAACAACATGCAATTAGTAATTCTCTCTAAATGGAATGGAAATAAAGAATGACATGTGATTTATAAAAAGTGATTATATGATGAATGAAATGGAATTCCCTAATCTCATAAAGTTGAAAAAAATATAACTACAATGATATCAATAATAACAACACAAAATAAGTGCGTCACCTAATGGTGAAATTGAATCAACTGTAATAGCTCAAAATCCAAAAATTATTATTTCATTTGAGGAAATTTGGATTTTCCTTGTACACGGGGCAACTACTCCCGATCATATCTAATTAAAAAATTACATTTCCTTTATATCATTGCCAAACTATAAATAAAAATTGGAAATAAATCCTTTGATATCACTTTCTAACATCCCGAATTCAGATGACACTCAACTGGTGCCCCGTACCCGGTTGGCCACATGGCCTCAAGCACATTTCCCCAAATGCCAGAGGTTTGCGATTAGAATTGAGGGCCTAAGGTGTGATAGTGGGGAAAATATAACCTCATTGGGAGAGTCTAACATAGGAGAATAAATAATAATACAATAACATAAGTATTAAACAACATACAACTGAAATAAACAACGGAAAAATAATAAGATGAATAACCAAGAATCGTTCCATACAAAAGATAATGCAACATGTTATATGTTCTAAGAAAACATCTAAAACAAGTACATTTTAGTAATACACAATATATGACTCAAAATTACAAAAGAAACAAAAAGATACTCTAAAGCATCGCAAGCCTTGGCTCAATCCCCTACTCTCCTACTCTTAAGCAGCACATCAAGTACCTATAGCAGGGCACTTTCCCTGATCAACACCTACAATCATATAATCTATTTAGGCCCAAAAGCATGGCCCAAACAGGGTGTGAGACTAAATCTCAGTAGGAAACCACCCAAGGTCTATTCCAATCCGTCAGTGAATATATATAACAGAAAATGTACAATAGTGAAAGCACTAGACAGTAGATACTCAAAAGTAAGCACAAAAGATGTCTCATAAGACAATGTAATCAAGTATATGTGAAGACTGAATCCAAGATTGTGATTTTTCTTGGTAGATGTGTCATAATTCATCCATTTAATTATTAAAGTTTCATGATTTATATAAAGTCTCTAGGTCCATCATAGGCCCATCAACCACCCGTATAAAAGTAAATATCAGCTCGTGACATAGTAATCATTTAAATCATTTTCCAATAGAGCCTGGCCTAGGTATCACTCAATAGATCCTAGTTTCCCTTGGTACTTTAAATAAGACTCAATGCACTACGAGAAAAATGGGTATTTGCGACGGGTTATTTGCGACGGGAATAAATCCCGTCGCAAATAGTCCCGTTAAAAACTTATTTGCGACGAGGGTATTTACCCGTCGCAAATAATTAGGCTTTTGCGACGGGATTGCTTTCCCCGTCGCAAATAGTTTTCCCGCGATGCGCGCCAAATCGCGGGAAACTTATTTGCGACGGGGGAATATTCCCGTCGCAAATAACCGGCGGCGGTAAAAGGTATTTGCGACGGGAATATTTCCCCGTCGCAAATAGTATGTCGGCAGGTGGTTATTTGTGACGGGACCCGTCGCAAATAACTATTTAACCGTTGACCGTAATAAATGTTGGCTAAGGTATTTGCGACGGGTACCGTCGCAAATAACACTATTTGCGACGGGAATCCCGTCGCAAATGGACCCGTCGCAAATAATCTAACCTATAAATACCCCTATCTGTTTTTTTCAAATCATTCTCATTCTCTATCTTCTCCTGCTCTCAAACTTTTGTTTCTAAAGTTGAGTTTTTCTTCAGTTTAATTTTTTTCTCCGGAGCTGATATTAAAGTTTTGAAGAACGATCAGAGCAGATCAATTTTCAAGGTATTTATGTTCATTTTAATTTAATATTTATTTTTAATTTTTTATTAGTTTCAATTATTCTTAATTAGTTGTAATTTAATTATGTTTACATTGTTTTCTTACTTAATAAATTTAAATTATTAGTATTGTTCATAGTTAATGGTAATTAGGAATAATTAGTAATAATTTTTAATAATTAAGAATAAATATTAATAATTAGTAATAAATACCAATAATTAGGAATAATAACATTATTACATTATTAGTATATTTTATTATTAATATTAAAATAATATAATTTTTTTATATATATACAATTCTCTTTTCATCTGTGTGTTTACTGTATTCACATGTATTATTTGTATGTGGAGATAGAAAACGCACAGATGAAAGGAGAATTGTATATAAATCAGAAAATTATATTATTTTAATATTAATAATAAAATATACTAATAATGTTATTATTTGTAATTATTGGTAATTATTCCTAATTATTGGTAATTATTAATTTAATTACTAATAATTAGGAACAATTATCAATAATTATTAATAATTAAGAATAATTAGTAATAATTAGTAATAATTACCAATAATTAGTGATAATTAGTAATAATTAGTAATAATTATCAATAATTAGTAATAATTAGTAATAATTATCAATAAGTAGTAATAATTACCAATAAGTAGTAATAATTACCAATAATTTGGAATAATTACCAATAATTAACAATAATTAGTAATAATTAGTAATAATTACCAATAATTACCAATAATTACCAATAATTGCCAATAATTACCAATAATTAGGAATAATTAGAAATAATTAGGAATAATTAGGAATAATTAGGAATAATTAGTAATAATTAGTAATAATTAGTAATAATTAGTAATAATTAGTAATAATTAGTAATAATTAGTAATAATTAGTAATAATTAGTAATAATTAGTAATAATTAGTAATAGTTAGTAATAGTTAGTAATAGTTAGTAATAGTTAGTAATAATTAGTAATAGTTAGTAATAATTAGGAGTAATTAGGAATAATTAGTAATAATTATGAATAATTAGGAATAATTAGGAATAATTAGTAATAATTAGGAATAATTAGGAATAATTAGGAATAATTAGTAATAATTAGTAATAATTAGGAATAATTAGGAATAAGTAATACTTACCAATAATTTGGAATAATTACCAATAATTAACAATAATTTGTAATAATTACAAATAATTACCAATAATTACCAATAATTACCAATAATTAGGAATAATTAGGAATAATTAGGAATAATTAGGAATAATTAGGAATAATTAGGAATAATTAGGAATAATTAGGAATAATTAGGAATAATTAGGAATAATTAGGAATAATTAGTAATAATTAGGAATAATTAGGAATAATTAGTAATAATTAGGAATAATTAGGAATAATTATTTATAATTAGTAATAATTAGGAATAATTAGGAATAATTAGGAATAATTAGGAATAATTAGGAATAATTAGGAATAATTAGGAATAATTAGGAATAATTAGGAATAATTAGGAATAATTAGGAATAATTACCAATAATTAGCAATAATTAGCAATAATTACCAATAATTACCAATAATTACCAATAATTACCAATAATTACCAATAATTAGCAATAATTAGTAATAATTTGCAATAATTAGTAATAATTTGCAATAATTAGTTATAATTAGTAATAAATACCTAAAATTAAGAAAAATTAGAAAAAATTAGGAAAAATTAGGAAAAATTAGGAAAAATTAGGAAAAATTACCAATAATTAGGAAAAATTATCAATAATTAGTAATAATTACCAATAATTAGTATTAATTACCAATAATTAGTAATAATTACCTATAATTAGTATTAATTACCAATAATTAGTAATAATTAGGAATAATTACCAATAATTAGTAATAATTACCAATAATTAACAATAATTAGTAATAATTAACAATAATTAGTAATAATTACCAATAATTACCAATATTTAGTAATAATTAACAATACTTACCAATAATTACCAATAATTGCCAATAATTACCAATAATTGCCAATAATTACCAATAATTAGTAATAATTATGAATAATTAGTAATAATTACGAGTAATTAGTAATAATTACAAATAAATAGTAATAATTACGAATAATTAGTAATAATTACTAACAATTAGTAATAATTACCAATAATTAGTAATAATTACCAATAATTAGTAATAATTACCAATAATTAGTAATAATTACCAATAATTAGTAATAATTACTAATAATTATCAATAATTACTAATAATTAGCAATAATTACTAATAATTAGCAATAATTAATAATAATTAGCAATAATTAGTAATAGTTAGCAATAATTACTAATAATTAGTAATAATTAGGAATAATTAGTAATAATTACCAATAATTAGTAATAATTAGTAATAATTAGGAATAATTAGTATTAATTAAGAATAATTAGTATTAATTACCAATAATTAGTAATAATTATTATTAATTACCAATAATTAGTATTAATTACCAATAATTAGTATTAATTACCAATAATTAGTATTAATTACCAATAATTAGTATTAATTATCAATAATTAGTAATAATTACCAATAATTAGTAATAATTACCAATAATTACCAATAATTACCAATAATTACCAATAATTACCAATAATTACCAATATTTTCCAATATTTTCCAATAATTACCAATAATTATCAATATTTTCCAATAATTACCAATAATTACCAATATTTTCCAATAATTACCAATATTTACCAATAATTATCAATATTTACCAATAATTAGGAATAATTACCAAAAATTATGAATAATTATCAATAATTTGGAATAATTACCAATAATTTGGAATAATTACCAATAATTTGGAATAATTACCAATAATTTGGAATAATTACCAATAATTAGGAATAATTACCTTATTACATTATTTTTATATTTTATTATTAATATTAAAATAATATAATTTTCTATATTATATACAATTCTTTTTTTTTTCTGTGTGTTTTCTGTCTCCACATGTAATATTGGCATTCTTTTTCAAAATTATCAACCTACTCGCCAATGGAGAGGTGAAAGTGAATGCCAATATTACATGTGGAGACAAAATGTTAAACACACAGATGAAAGGAGAATTGTATATAATATAAAAAATTATATTATTTTAATATTAATAATAAAATATACTAATAATGTAATGATGTTATTATTATATAATTAATATTTATGAAAAAAATTATATTAGTATTATTAAAAAAAATAAAAAATCAATATAATATTAAAATTATCAATATTTGTAACAGGTTTTGCTTTATTCTCAATATATTCAATCCTTGCTTGAGTGTTTTTTCTAACAAATTATTCAAAACCAGTAATGCTTTTATATTTTATAGAAAAATATGGAACAACGAGGTCGTCAAAAGTCATTATTAGATGACCGCATATGGATAAATCAACGTAGAAATCCAAATGGTTCTGGTTTAAATCCAGTATATATAGAGGGTGTGGAGATTTTTTTATCATTTGCGGCATCAAATCCAGAATTTGTTTCAGAAGGAAAAATAAAATTCCCTTGTAGAAAATGTGCATTGAGAACGTTTGACACGTTTGACAAAGTGGGGGAACATCTCTTGCATTTTGGTTTTCAAGCAGATTATGTTTTTTGGTATCAACACGGTGAACGCAGTTCCAGAGCAGGTGATACCAACTTGATTCCGGATCCATCCCAGTTTCAAGATTTAGTACATGATGTTGCAGGTTCATCTGTTCAAAATACAGAAACTCCGGCTGATATAGCTTCAAATCCTGAGTTGGGACCGTATGAATTTTATGAGTTGTTGAAGTCTGCTGAGGATGCATTATATCCTGGCTGCAAGATGAGCAAATTAGAAGCAGTTGCAAAATTTATGGCTATCAAATCAGATAACGGAATGTCAAACACCTGTTTTGACTAGATATTTTCTTTGCTGAAAACACTGTTACCCGAAGGAAATGTTTTACCTGCAAATTACTATGAAAGTAAGAGGTTGGTTCGAAATTTGGGACTTACTTGTCAGAAGATTCATGCATGTTCAAATGATTGCATTTTATATTATGGGGAAAATGAGTCATTGGATAGTTGTCCCACATGTGGGCAACTGAGATATAAAGAAGGACAACACGGGAAGTCTGGTTTGATTCCTGTAAAACAGTTGAGATATTTTCCGCTTACATCCAGACTTCAACGTTTATTCATGTCTAAGAATACAGCGACAATGATGTCATGGCATAAAGAGAATATTTCAACTGATAAAAGCTTGAATCATCCAGCCGATGGTGATTCATGGAAACATTTTGATAGAGTGCATCCATCCTTTGCTTTAGAAGCTAGAAATGTTCGACTGGGCCTTTCCACTGATGGTTTCTGTCCGTTTGGATCTTATGGTAGTCAATATTCATGTTGGCCTGTTTTTTTAACTCCGTACAATTTACCTCCATGGATGTTAATGAAGGAGCCATATATCTTTTTGAATTTACTAATTCCAGGACATCCGAAGAAAAATATTGATGTTTATTTGAAGCCATTGATTGATGAATTAAATTTATTGTGGAGTACTGGTGTCAGTACATATGATGTTGCAACGAAACAGAATTTCATACTGAGAGCAGCATTGATGTGGAAAATAAGTGACTTCCCGGCTTATGGGATGTTATCTGGCTAGAGTACACATGGTCAGAAATCATGTCCTTACTGTATGGGAGAGAACAAAGCATTTATGCTCATTCATGGAAAGAAACCTTGTTATTTTGACTGTCATCGCAGATTTCTTCCAGCTGATCATCCTTTTCGCAGAAACAGATCTCATTTCAGAAAAGGAACAGTTGAAATGGATGGACCTCCAAAAATGCTATCAGGTTCGGAGTTAAAATCAGTTGTATTTTCATTACCTCCCATCACTTTTGGTCCCACAATAAACCAACAGAAAATTTATGGTTTTGGGAAAGAACACAATTGGATTAAACGTAGCATATTTTGGGATTTTCCATATAGGTCTGATTTGTTGGTCCGCCACATGTTAGATGTCATGCATATTGAGAAGAACTGTTTTGATAATTTGTTTCATACAGTTTTGGATACGCCAGGAAAGAGCAAAGACAATGTAAATGCACGTTTAGATCTTGCCCAAATTTGCAGGCGTCCAGAATTGGAACTATTTGAGAATGTCAGAACAGAAAGTTTACTGAAACCAAAAGCAGCTTATACACTGTCTAAAGAAAACCGTTTATTATTTTGTCAGTGGATTGCAGATTTGAGACTTCCAGATGGCTGTGCTTCCAATTTGGGTAGATGTGTAAAGAATGGTCATATTACTGGATTAAAAAGTCATGATTGTCATGTTATAATGGAGAGACTTCTACCCATTTGATTAAGAGGTCTGTTGAATTCTGTGATTTGGGATTCCATAACAGACATGTCTCATTTTTTTCGGGAAATTTGTGCGGCTACGGCAGATTATGATGCTCTAGGAAAACTTGAAAAAGATGTTTTTGTAATTATATGTAAACTGGAAAAAATATTTCCGCCGTCTTTCTTCGACTCAATGGAACATTTGATGTTACATTTGCTATATGAAGCCAAATGTGGAGGTCCGGTACAGTTTCGATGGATGTACCCATTTGAAAGATGCATGCAAAAATTGAAAAGAAAAGTACGTAACAAAGCATCTGTTGAAGGATCTATTGCAGAAGCTTATTTTCAAGAGGAAATACCTTTTTTCTGCTCCCATTATTTTGAATCTGAGTATCCTTCAAAACACAACCGAATGGGACGGAACGAGAGGAATATTGATGAAATCGACAATCAATTATCTATTTTCAACCAGTCAGAGCTTGGTTTTGGTGGAGTTTATGAATGCTGGATTTCAGATGATGAACATCAGAGAGCTCATACGTATGTTTTGCTCAACTATGAAGAGATGACATCAGTTGTACTGTAAGTGTTTATATCACTTATTCTATCATTTATGTTACAGTAAATAACTTTGGTTTTTATAGATTGTATGATAATCATATCAAGAAACAAATTCCACAAATTACAACAGCTGCTCTCGAAGAACGTCGACTGAAAAATTTCTCTCAGTGGTTTCAAAAACTGGTAACATAAATTCTTTATCTTTTAGCAACTCATTCAATGTATAGTTTACTATATTGATAATTATTTCACAAATTTTCAGGTGTCTTGACATGCTGATAAAATTGACAAACGGCTGTGTGTATTGAGTAACCCACCTTCCAAACTTGTTAAAACTTATAATGCATATGTGGTGAATGGATTTCGATTCCACACACATGCATATGGGGAATCGAAAAAAACAATGAACAGTGGAGTTAGCTTGAGAGGATCTCATCATCGAGAAAATGAAGTTGACTTTTATGGCATACTTTATGAAATCATTGAACTCTATTATCTTGGACAACATTACATAACCATGTTCAAATTTCGGTGGTTGGATACAGAGAGAGGCGTGCGTGTTCATCCGACTCATGGAATCATCGATATTAAATGTAAAAGTGTTCTCGCAGTAAATGAACCATTCTTATTGGCTCAACAGGCATATCAAGTTTATTATGCAAAGTACTGTGCAACATCAAGAGACTTGATTGATTGGTGGAGTGTAATAAAAATCAAAATTCGAGACAATCAGTTTAGTCAAAGTGAATGTGCTTTCACTGATGTGCAAAGAATTGAAGTTTTTCAAGAGAGTACTCAAAATCAATCTTTTTTACAAAGAGACATGAGTATCGATGACGAAACCCCACATTTAAGAGTCGGTGATGACGATGATGTTAATGATGTCACATATGAATTTGAAACGGTAAGAGATGAAGCAACTGTAACTCGAATGGATATCGATGATGTTGAGGAGGAATATGAAGATGACATTGACATATATGAAGATGATGATGAAGATGAACACTGATAGCATTTCATGGTATTTATATACAATCATAATATGTATATATGTATATATAATAGTAATTATCAATTATTTGCTAACATTAACATTTTCTGTTTCAGATGGACGACGCCACATTTCGTGAGTTGGTGGATGCTGACCTGACTTTTGATGCGGATGAGTTGCTGACAGATGACCCTCAGCCTGCAGGCGCTCCAGGGAGTACGCGGAGGGGGCGCAGTCTTGCACGATTGATGATTCCTGACCCCGTCCCCGAGCGACATCCACGTCTTGGGTTTGATCCATGCACACAGAGGTGTGATAACCTGTGTGATAACCTGTGGATTTTACTAAGATTTCATTAATCTATTCACATAATAAATGTTTATTATTTTTTCAGTTTTCCGATATAGCAGTCGGACATGGTAGCGCTATTTTGCGCAACTATTTCTCTCAGCCGTGGACCACATGGGAGCAGATTCCCATTGATGTGCAGTAGGCCATGTTCGGCCATTGGTTGGTACGTACGTAAATAAATAATTTTTATTTTGAAAATTATTTCATTTCTAACTTGATATTTTGATTTATTTGTAGGGTTTATGGTATCCGATCGAGGATACCATGCGTGACGCCATCCACAAGGCATGGGAGGAGGCCATGCGTGATCGCCTTCGTCAGTTTTTGCACAATTTAAGAAAAGCTGCGATGAAGAAAGCAGGAGTGTCAGATTTTGAGGAGTCATGTAGAGCACACCGACCAGAGTATATTTCATCCCATGTATGAGATAAATTATGTGCACACTGGTTGAGTGGTGCCTTTCAGAGGAGATCATCGGTGGGGAGGCAGAATCGGGGGAGACAGGAGGTGACTCATCGAGCTGGGAGTCGTTCTTTCAGTACTCATAGACAGTATCTGGTACGTACATTATTTATAAATATTTTATATAACTATAAATATTAACAGTTTATTTTTTATTCTTATAGGCTGTCGAGCACCCCGATATTACAGAGTACGACGTATATCGGAGGATGTATAGTGATCCTGCTACTAGGGAGCTCAGAGGTGATCGTCAGCATCACATCGTGGTCAGTATTATTTGTTTTCAAGTTTAAAAATTAACTGCATATAATATATTCACAATTTTAATTTTAAATTGCAACTATAGGAGTCATATGAGGCCGTAGCGGCACAGGCCCGACCTGAGAGTCAGGCCGAGTCATCAGATCAGACCACTGCCCGTTAGTTTGATGAGGCGGCATGGATGCAGGCCACCCAGTATGCCTTCGAGAAGGGCCAGGTAGTTGGTATCGGCTCTCGACTGACTCCCGGAGATTATTATGGCAGTGCTGCGATGTCGGCGTCCAGCTCGAGAGGAGCTCGTGCATCTTCTTCTACACAGTATGAGGATCAGTTGCGATCTTAGACTGCACAGATAGAGAGTCTCCGACAGGAGCAGGAGCAGATGCGTCAGCAGCATGAGGAGGAGCGTCGACGCCAGCAGCAGCTATACGAGGAGCATGCGAGTCGGTGGCAGCAGCAGCATCAGGAGCAGATGGAGTACATGCGCCGACTCACTCATGCTTTAGGGATGGAGTTTCCTCCACCACCATCTGCAGATCCCCCACCTCCCCCCTCCCCCCCTTCTTCAGATTAGAGTTTGTATTTCTGTTATAAAATTTGTGAAATCAAAATATTTTTTTTCTATTCGTAGTTTCTGTCTCATTATAAAATATTAATAATATTATATTTTTAAATAACAATATTAATATGAATAATAATATTATTTATATTTTATAATATTAAATTATATATATATATATTAAAATTATATATAATAATTAAAATTTTATAATATTATAATTTAATTATATTTTTTGTAATACTTGAATTATTTTAATATTTGAATGTAAAATAATTCTATTATTTTTATATTAATTAAAATAACTTATTAATATTTTTTTTATTTATGAATTATAATTGTAATATTATTATATTAATTAAATCATTTATTAATATTCTATTATTTTTTATTTTTGAATTATAATTCTACTATTATTATAGTAATTAAAATAATTTATTATTTTCATTTGTAAATTATAATTCTATTATTATATTAATTAAAATAATTTATTAATAATTTATTTTTTTTTATTTTTTTATAGTATTTGCGACGGGATACTATGCCCGTCGTAAATACTAGTATTATTAATAGTTTTTTATTTTTTTTAAAAAATAGTATTTGCGACGGGACCCGTCGCAAATACTATTTATAGTATTTGCGACGGGATACTATTCCCGTCGCAAATACTAGTATTATTAATTTTTTTTATTTTTTTTAAAAAATAGTTTTTTGCGACGGGTCCCGTCGCAAAAACTATTTTAAAAGTTTTTTACAAAAATACGGAATACTATTTGCGACAGGGAGAATGACCGTCGCAAAAAAAGGCTTTAGCGACGGGCCCGTCGCAAATAAGTGTAGTTGCGACGGCGTTTTCAGCAACAGGCTATTTGCGACGGGATCCCGTCGCAAATAGCCCGTTGCAAATACCTGTTTTTCTAGTAGTGATGAGATAGACCACCCTATCCATGTCTCGCTCACAAACTTTACATAATTAACCTCTTGAGCCCATCCATTATCTTTTAACCGAGAAAATGGTTCACCTAAGGTATATAAGATGCAATTAGTCACATGATCCCAACCTTTCCTTTTAACTGAGACTAGGGATCTCCTATTTCTAATAACTTCCTTTAATCATTTAATTCAATTTAATATTCCATCTCAAAAGAAATACATGTGAATTAAACTATCACATGGTCAAATAAGGATAACTCACATGGGAAAAAAAATATTAGAATCCTATTACAAAATTTAAAAAATTAAAAATCTTAACACAACAAGTATCTCATGTGGGCAATTCATATATTGAGAAATACATTTTTAACAACCCAAGAATGGAAATTCAAGTCAATCCTCATAGGCATTCTCTTCCAAACGACCATCCAAGGGAAACACACCCATGGGGTGGCCCTAAATCAAGGTTTACAACCCTAAACATGCTTTCAAGTTATCCAATTAATTACCTAATCATCAATAGGAAATAAAAAGGTTCATTATTCAATCAAGAAACACCCTAAAAGTGATCATGCAACACTCTGACATATATAAACATCATGGAAATTCACAAAAAGCACAAGACCACCTACTTTGTACTTGTACGACTCTTCTTATCCAGTGTCAGGCTCTAATTCACCCTAAAATAGAGTATATCTACAAAATGGGTATAAAATCTTAACCTTAAATAACTATATTGGGAGAAAAATCCAGGAGGAAAGTATTAAGAGGAATTGAGAGATTACCAAGGAGAATCCAATGCATCTTACAGTATTAGAATCAGAGATTAGACGATGAAATGAGAGGAAAAATCCCGTTCGAGTTTTCCTGGGTGCACTGCTTGTCGAATGGGGTTCTTTTTTTTTGTCCGTTTGAAAAAATGATGCTAATAACCGATTTAATAAATTAAAAAATGTACACAGAATGTACTTGAGACTACATTCCATGTCTATAAAACTCCTGTCCAGACCATCACATGTCCGTATACTAGGATTACATGGCATGAAACCCTCCATACACAGCGTGTAAAAAAAGGTACACGGTGTGTAGTCCCAAGTCATGTCATGTAACAGGCCTGAAGCTAACTCCTCAACCTATTCTCCCCCATTTTCTTAAGTATAAAATAAAAAGGAAATATCTATACCTCAAAGGAAGAACTGAGTTCTTATATTATCGCATCTAAAAAATTCATTTGGGTGGGTAAAGTGTCCCTTTTCTTCGTGAGTCCAAAGTTATACCAAACTGCACCACATCCTCCCCGAGCATCTCGTGTACAAATATGACACCAAGAAGACATGGGTATTAATGAATAAAAGGGATATCTAAGTGCTCACACTAGGTATTACTAGGTCCTTTGTTTGAAATCCACCAACACAGGGTTCTACTCACGCCCCATGTCACACCGGTTAAACCTCGAGCAAGAAGTAGAAAGAAAAGAGTACCTCACAATAGTGTCTAACAATTTCTACTACAGAAAATAGAAAGGACACAGAGCATAAATCTATTCATCCTCAGAGCTTCTGGGTCAAAGGCCTCTATTTCTTGTAGCTATCCTCACCCACATCCTCTAGCTTCTTAAGTCTGGCATGGACCACCTAGGGGTGGTGGTGGAAACACCTCAAACTACGTTCCACCAACTACTGCTCTCCTAGATCCTCTTCCATGTATACTATCATAAAAAACTCTCTACTCAAAATGCTTCATTTTCCAAGGTTTCCCATCAATCAAATCCCTATCAATAGAATGGTGGGATGGATAATCTCTAGCAAGATGTTCTCAATCCTTGGAATCATAACACTAAAATTCACCATCACCCGATCAAACCCTATAGAAGGCTCTCCACTAGGACCACCATCTGATCGAGAGGTGTCCTCACTAGGTGAAAAACACACGCGACTACCTCGATATAGTCATCAACCGCCTGAGGGTCTGGATAACTTCAAAACCTCAAATATTACTGCCTTTGGAACTCTTGTAATTCACTTATACTGTATGAATCCTTGTCCTGAACTGCTGGCATAACCAGCTACTCAACGGGTGGTGGCTCAACTGGATGACCACCTAGAGGTAATGCCTCAGAACTAGTGCCCTATAATAAAGCCTCATCATGGGGAGGATCATAACTAGAATCCCACTATGGAACCATGTCTAACTGTCATCACATTGTCATCTTGAAACAAAATTCAAGACATTCTATGGTCAAAGAGTATATCTAGGGATCTGACTAAAGAAGGATAAGGAAAAACCAAAACCTATTCCTATATAACGCATGTACCAATATTTACCTATGAACAATGTCCTAATGTACTGAGTTGAAAGGCATGTTATCATAGTATTGGTGAATGGATATGAAAACTTCTGCACCAACACTGGAACCTCTAGCTTGAGAGATGAACTTGAACCACCCTAAAATTGTTGCTATGCAACCCAAACCAAGCTAACAACACTGTGATCCCAAATTGGAACCTGCCTTTGATACCACTCTATCACAACCCGAACCAATAGGGTCCAGGACGCAACTCCGCAAGCCCACTTCCAATAGGCCAGGGGATAATGAATAGCACTAATTAGGCATATCACACAGATGTGAGGCATTTTCCTAAGGTACCTATATGCACGCACCCACAAACACCTCAATGCAATTGTTCATAGATATAAAAATCTAGAAACTAAAACGCAAGCATAAAACTATCCCAAAATAGAGTGAAATAGAAGTACTAAAGGCATAAAAAAGGTAAAAAAACATGCCCAACCAAATAAAAATTAAAAAGTATCCAAACTTATCAAGATGAGATCATTATCAAATGAAACTTCCAGAAATCTCCTTAGCCCAACTCTGGTAAACACCTCAGTTGGTCTAGCTCACTAAAATCCACATTCCTTGGGTTCTTTAAGGAATATGTTGAAAGGCCTATGGTATAAACAAGACACAACATGTGTGATAAAAGATTGTATTGGTAAGAGTATAAAAAAACTCATTAGGAACCCCAAAAACCAAAAAGAAAAGGGATAAATTTATGGTCAATGACCCGCTAGACCCAACCAGAGGGTACCCAGTCGAGAGAGAAACTCCATATTGAACCATCCTTAGATATACATGGATAGTCATCTAAATACACAAAGTGTGTCAACCCAGACATGAAATGAAATTATAAGGAATCCCAAAAATCATCCAGATATATCCATCTCAAACTCCATGTCTCATGAGGTTCTAACCTCATAGACAGTGATATGATTCTACCCGAGGATCTCATGGTAATAAAAAACCATTAGAAAACACTCCATAAGCTAAATTATCCTAGATAACACCCATATGAGAGATAAAATCCATCAATATTAGCTCTGACATTCATAATGTTACGTCCGAGAGAATGTTCTCCATTAGGAACAACCTACTCGGTCCAACTATAGTGCCCAACACGATAGGTCCTACCATCACTAACCTAAACCCTTCAAAAAGCTATATGGACCCAAGTGGAGAGTCTCACCCCTCACCACTACACACAGTTGAGGGAGAACTTCTATATACTATTAACCACATGCATCCTCTCTAGTTAGAGAGAATGGAGGGACCCACTCATCACCACTGACCTGCAGTTGAGGGAGTACTAGCTCCTAAATAACATGCGAAACCTCTGTCACTCCTGAATGGAGTGGACCACACCTAATTATGTCGAGGGAGCACTAAATCCTAGATAGGAATCACTCATATCTAGTAGAGGTACCCACTCCTAGTAATTGTACTCAACAAATGAGGGATCTGCAACTCCAATGGAGGAACCGCTCCCTACTGCTACTCAGAGACGGGGGATTACTACTACATAGGTGAGGAACCACAACCTAGTATGATACGGGAGTATAACTCAAAGGATAGAGGACCCACACTGTAATGAACTGGACTTGAACAACCACCCAAACAGTTCTAAACAGGTCTGGTGTTACTACCTTAGGTGCACCTCCCTGAACACCAAAGGTTGCCGACTAGCAGCAAGGGTCTTTATAGGTATAGTGGGAAGGATATACCCTCTCGAAGGATAATAATGGTACTAGTCCGAGTATAATAATAAATATGTAGTGTAATAAACAACTTAGAAGACTCTAACCAGACCCACAGAGTGAAAGCACATTCAATATCGATAAACAGAGGAAGTAACAAATATAAACAACAGCAACAAAAAGAAAACACAACAGCATGCTGATCACTTGTAACTACCACTGACAAAAACAAACATGCATCCAAATAAGTTCATACATATTCATATGTAAAGGCGCAAATGGCTAACCAACTATAGATACAAAACAAGTAAGAATGTTGATACATGAAAGTAAGAAAAACAAAGTAAACTCTAGCTAGGCAAGAACTCAAGGTCCATACCATCTCCATGCAACAACTAATGCAGCCCAGCTCCTGAATCTGGCCTCTTTCCTGCACATAAATCCATAAAGTTTGCACGCGTCCTAAAGGGCCTGTGAAAGGTGTGAGATGAATCTTAGTAGGATACCATCCAATGGTTAACACTTAATATAAGTGTTTAATAAGGAATTAATTTATAAGGAAAACAATAAATAATACGATGAAAAAATAAACACAAACTCCATTAGTTCTCAGTAGACACCATGGAGTGTCACCTGCTTCGGCCAACACCATAATCTCTGTCACGTAACCCAGTACCATGTGCCCCCCTGACACCGCGTGTCTCAAGTACCGATGTCCCAAAGGCACGCCCAAGAAATAGTAACCCAGAGGAATAGTGATGCCTGCCCTCAATAGGTAACCGGAGGGACAACGATGTTTGCCCTCAAAATAAAGTAACCAGAGGGACAATGATGTCTTCCCTCAAATCACGGCGAGCCTCTTCCCCCAAAACGATAGCCCCGATTCTATCCCCCAAAGGCTCCTCACCTTCCATGTGGCTTCCTACGACAAGCACCCCCAAACCAATAATACCTAAACCACAACTAACGGGGGTCTCTACCCACATGAGTGGTAAAAACCACCTCATCATAGAGTCTCTCTGTTTGAACACTACTCATAGTTCCGGGTGAGCATTAATCACCAAAATAATACACAAGACACAATATCTCTGACACCTCATGCCCCTGTAACCATGTCACTCAAGTCTGATGGCCCTGCCATCCAAGTAACCCAAGCCATGCCCAACCTGACAGTCACCCTACCTCAAGCCGAAGTCCATGATGCCCAATACCGTGGTTAGAACCACCCAACGTAACCCGGGCCAAGCCCAACCTATGATCAGCGTCACTCAAGAATATCCGGGCCATTCCCAACACAACCCAAAGGTTCCAGCATACACAATTCAATAATTACATATATACCACATTTAAAAAAAACACATAAACAGGAAAAACAATCTAAATAGTTGAATTGCACTAGCACAACAATTATCAAACAACTGTACTGAGGTCTTGAATGCCTCTAACAATTCATATCAAGTTTTAATAAACTAAACTCAATAGTTTAATCAAACAAAAATAATTATAACCATTTTTTCATTCCCCGGCCAAAATGCCCCGATGAGAAACGACCACTTTCCCAGACCTGCTCAAGAAAAACAGGTAACAAGGCATACCCAAAGGCATCCCATAGGTCAAATAACAGTTAAACATGCAATAATAGGTAAAATAGGGTCACACTCAAAATACCCAAAAATGCACCAAAGGCCGCATCGCTCAAAAGTCTGCGAAAACACAAAAAGAGGTATGCACCACCTACCTAAGACTCGTACGATGATACTCTTCTAGTAATAGCCTCCAATTAGGTCTAAAATGTGGTAGATCTACAAATGAATCAAAACCGCTCAAACCCCTATAACTCATTCTAGAACAGAAATCAAGAATAACGGCTCAAGAGGTATCAAGGCCTTACCGAGGGGGTTCCAATGGATCAAACGGTGTTTGAATCCAACTTTGGATGAAGAAACATAAAGGATTTGAAGTCCCGACTGGCTATTTGCATCTCTCGGACAAAACCCACTGCCCCTGCCTCAAAACAAGGCTACTTCCTATTTTAACGAAAAAAAGAAAATACACGGCGTGTACATATGACTACATGCCGTATATCATTTTACTGTTTATAAGGCTACTAATATTTCACTGAGGACTTGCCGACTGACTACACGGCGTGTACCTATGGTACATAGCATGTACCTCTTTACCCAGCTGACATCCTCAACACGCCATGTATATCCCCATACACAGCCCCTCTACACAGCGTGTGCAAATAGTACACAATGTGTACTTGCTAAAAACATTTTACCCCTTGAAATGGCCTACACACCATGTATGACCTTCTCACACGGAAAGGGTAAACGGTGTGTCGAGCAACACTACACGCCGTGTAGTAGGAAAATTCCTACACTGTCATCACATGGCATGTACTCGGCGAGCACACAGCTGGTACTCGGCCAACCCATACACGGCGTGTACTCTAGAGTACACGGTGTGTAATCTAAAAATTTCCAGAACAACCTAGATTTTCTCAGCTTTCTCAGGGACAAGTCAAAATTCAAACAGGGTCGGGATTTTGACCTGTTATAAAAACTTGGGTTCTTATAATCTCCCCACCTTAACATAGCTCATCCCCAAGCTATCAAATGAAACCCGAAGATGGCATCGAACATACCTCTCTGATCAAGTAACCCAGACTTCCCCAGTTTCAAAGGTTCTGACTAAATTCCTCAAGGGGCTCCCCACATTAGGAATTGACTAGCTTGGTCTCAAATCGAAAAAACTCAAAACAAGAAAAGGTTTACTAACCTGTTTTCCAGACACATAGTCCTCTCATGACGCATCGTCAACCCTTCACCTCATTGGTACTTCTGTGTCATTACCAACACCCAACGTATCCTGCACCACATCGGTGTCCACCTCCACGAGGTCTTGCATCCCATGGATACTCAAAATAAAACTAGATTCCATGCATCTCAAGTAACCCGCATCCTCAATGCCCTGATGCCCGAAGCACCTCAAGTAACCCACATAGTCAATGAACTTGATGCTACACATCTCATACATATATATAAATATATCACACACCCGATATGGCTCCAATCCCACTGACCAACATCTAGTCAATCCACATAGATCCTATGCATCACAATCACTCAAAACGGACATGCCTCTACAAGTCATGACAAAAAGAAAACATGGAAATCACGGCCACACCCGTGGTGTACCTTTAACCATCGTCGGCTCACCAGCCTGCTCAGCCTTTCGTAGCTCCACGGCATGCACCTGGCCTGAAGTACGACTGCCTGATGCCTAACCTCCCTAAGGTGTTGCTCCAACCACCGACCACTGACCCCTTAGCTAGATCCCATTGTCTCTGTCATGTACTCTACGTGTAGCTTCACCTCAGCTACCCTCTATTGGTATAGAACCTGAACCAAATCTAGATGCCACTATCTGTCCTGGTCCCTGCCTACCAGTTGTCTGAGAAGGCTACCTGAAGAACCTCTCAAGATGCCTGACCTTTCCACATGCCCGACACTCTTTCGGAGGCCTATCACACTGAGCCTGGACATGTCCTGGTTGTCCACACTGAAAGAAAACCAATTAAGAGATGCTACGAGGTGGTCTATCTGAGTCCTTGGCCTGACTGACCTGCTAGAACTCAGCCCATCCTCACTTCCTGCTATTTGAACCATCACCTGAAAATATTCCCCAGCCAACCTAGGGCCTATCCCTCTGGTTTCCCTCTACTATGAGCGCCCGATTCACTGCCTCTGAGAATGAACCCAGCCTGAAGATATTCACTTGGATCTGAATGGCGTGTCGTAATCCATCCTCGAAGTGCCTCACCCTTGGAGCGTCATCACTTACCATTCCAGGTGCAAAGCGTGATAGCTCAGTGAAAGTAGCTGCATAGTCCATGATGGACATGTCTCCATACTAAAGGCTCAAGAACTCCCGAGCTCTCTCTGCTCTCAGTGTATCTAGGTAGAAGTGCTAGAAAAACCTATCCTCGAAGTCTTTACATGCTAGTACCTCATGCCTACGAGCATGAAATTTCACATCCTACCAACGCTTTTCCAGTTCTCTCAGCATGTACGTCACCAGCTTAACCCTCCACCCTGGAGGCATCTCGAGCTGTTCAAAGATCATATGCATGATCTCTATCCAGTTCACAGCTTCCCGCAGACCACCCACACCCTAAAAAAGTGGTGGGTGCTGCGACTGGAACTCCCACATTAGATATGCCATAAATGGATCTGTAACCTACACACCTCTGTTGATCCCATGAAAGATACGTACTAGGCTAGCTCGGATCTGCTCGTAGATCCATGGTCCGAACGCTACCAAACCCAACAGCTATCCTGCCTACACTGTGTCCTGAACCTGATCCTGTCCCTATGAATGTACTTGTGGCTCCTTCTCTTCCTGTGACCAGATCCTGAACCTAATCCTACTCCTGCGGCACTGTACCATCTCCTGTCTGACGCTCCATCCGAGTGGCCCAAAAAAGAACCTGCTAAATACCATAAATGGTCAGACAACCCACATACATAATAATTTATACATTTATAACATAGATAAGGAAAGTAGTAAAAGGAATTGCATAACTACTACCCTTACTCTCCCCCAATGCAACCATGCCCCATGGCATCCTGGCCTTGTGGCCTCCTTACCCACCCTTAATAGATCCAAGTATCAAAATTACCTCAGGCCATGCCCATCCTGACAAATAACATTGCCTCAAACCAATGACTGAGTCACCCAATCCTGGTGATCAAAATCACCCCAACCATAGTACCTTCCTGCTCTCATAAGTGCCCGAACCAAATACCCTACCACATGCGATTCTAAAAATATACAAAGTATGGCAAAACAAATTGCAATAAATAAGAAATTCTATCAAGAATTTCACCTATTCACATTCCAAAGCATACAAAGCATGGAATTTGACATTATTCACATGGTGTTATCACATCACAAAGCATACGTGCAGTTATGAAATTGAAATACCCTAAAATGTGCCTATCAAAAGCCAAGCAAACAAGCCTTTCCATACCGGGCCAAGGACCAATCCTCCCTTACCACATCGGGTCAAGGGTCACATATCACAATCAATAACATCACACACCAAGTGAGCCATCGAGGTGGAAATTATATAAACTATAATCTGAGAAAAAGAAAATAGCAATTCCCACCCATGAAAACTTGGTCCATCCCTCATACATGGGGCTGAAGGTACCCAAGAACAAGCTAGAAACCCAGTCCTAGTAATAACCTATTCCTGTGTCTACCATATCCCAAATAGTAAAACCAGCAGAAATAAAAATAGAAGTCTCAATATCATTAGTATCTAGCAAAACACTGCTACTAAATCCCTATCAAAAACTCCTATGATACCACTTTGTAATGACCCATACCCGAACATCCACCCAAACAGTGCTAAACGGGTCAGGTGTTACTACCTTAGGCGCACCTCCCCGAATGCCAAAGGCTGCTGACTAGAAGCGAGGGTCTTTATAGGTATAGTGGGGAGGCTATACCCTCTTAGAGGATAATAATGGTAATGGTTTGAGTATAATAATAAAGATGTAGTAGAATAAACGAATCAGAAGACACGAACCAGACCTGTAGAGTGGAAGCACATTCAATATCGATAAACAGCAGAATCAAAAAATATAAACAACGACAACGAAAAGTAAACACAATAGCATGATGATCACTTGCAACTACCACTGACAACAAAAAACATGCATCCAAAGTAGGTCATACATATCCATATGTAAAGGCAGAAATGGATAACCAACTGTAGCTACAAAACAAGTAAGAATGATGATACATGAAAGTAAGAAAAACAAAGTAAACTCCAGCTAGGCAACACCTCAAGGTCCATACCATCTCCGTGGAACAACTAATGTAGCCCAGCTCTTGAAGCTGTCCTATTTCCTGCACTTAAATCCATAAAGTTTACATGCATCCTGAAGGCCCGTGCAGGGTGTGAGACGAATCTTAGTAGGATACCACCCAATGGTGCTCACCTAATATAAGT
Organism: Viscum album; assembly: GCA_963277665.1. Classification (NCBI taxonomy): domain Eukaryota; kingdom Viridiplantae; phylum Streptophyta; class Magnoliopsida; order Santalales; family Viscaceae; genus Viscum; species Viscum album. Next base: position 124,174,811 of record OY728150.1, read on the forward strand.
GTTTAGGAAGACATGAATTTATAAGGAAAACAATAAACAGTACGATGCACAAATAAACACAAACTCCACTAGTGCTCAGCAGCCACCATGGAGTTTCACCTTCTTCGGCCAATGATGGAATCTCTGTCATGTAACCCGACACCATGTGCCCCCCTGACACCGCGTGTCTCAAGTACTGACGTCTCGAAGGCATGCCCAAGAAATAGTAACTCAGAGGAACAATGATTCTTGTCCTCAATAATTAACCAAAGGGGTAGTGATGTTTGCCCTCAAAATAAAGTAATTGGAGGGAAAATGATGTCTTCCCTCAAAATAAAGTAACCGGAGGGACAACAATGTTTTCCCTCAAATCACGGCGAGCCTCTGCCCCCCAACCCGATAGCCTCAATGCTATCCCCTAAAGGCTCTTCACCTTCCACATGGCTTCCTATGGAAAGAACCCCCAAACCAATAGTACCTAAACCACAACTAATGGGGGCCTCTACCCACACGTGTGGTAAAAACCACCTCATCATGGAGTCTCTCTGTGTGCACACTACTCATAGTTCTGGGTGAGTGGTAATCACCAAAATAGTAACCAAGCCACAACATCTCTAACACCTCGTGCCCCTATGACCATGTCACTCAAGTCTGATGGCTCTGCCATACAAGTAACCTGTGACATGCCCAACCTGACAGTCACACTGCCTCAAGCTGACGTCCACGATGCCCAATTCCATGGTCAGAACCACCCAACATAACTCAGGGCAAGACCAACCCGTGATCAGCATCACTCAAGAATATCCGGGCCATGCCCAACACAACCCAAAGGTTCTAGCATATGAAATTCAGAAATTACATATATAACACATTTAAACAAAACACATAAACAACCCAAAGGTTCTACCATTTTGGCATTACCTGACCAAAATGCCCCGATGAGCAATGACCACTCTCCTGACCCCGCTTAAGAAAAATAGGTAATAGGGCATACCCAAAGGCATCCCATAGGTAAAATAACAGTTAAACAAGCAATAACAGGTAAAACAGGGTCATGCTAAAAATGCCCAAAAACGTGCCAAATGACGTGCTACCCAAAAGTACGCAAAAACACAAAAAGAGGTATGCACCATGTACCTGAGACTCGTACGATGATAGTCCTCCAGTAACATCCTCCAATTAGGTCTAAAACGCGATAGATCTAAAAAATAATCAAAACTTCTCAAACCCCTATAATTCGTTCTAGAACAGAAATCAAGAATAACGGCTCAAGTGGAATCAAGGAATTACCGAGGGGGTTCTAATGGATCAAATGGTTTTGAATCTGACTTCGAATGAAGAAACAGGAAGGATTTGAAGTCCTAGCCAACTATTCGTGTCTCCCAGACGAAACCCACTGCCCCTGCCTCAAAACGAGGCTACTACCCATTTAAAAAAAAGAAAGTACACAGCGTGTACATATGACTACACACCGTGTATCATTTTACTGTTCATAAGGTGGCTGATATTTCACTGAGGACTTTCCTACCGACTACACGACGTGTACCTATGGTACACGACATGTACCTCTTTACCCAAACAACATCTTCAACACGCCATGTATATTTCCATACACGGCCCCTCTACACGGTGTGTACAAATTGTATACAGTGTGTACTTGCTAAAAACATTCTACCCCACCAAGAGTCCTACACGCCATGTATGGCCTTCTCACACAGCAAGGGTACACGGCGTGTCAAGCAGCACTACACTCTGTGTAGTAGGAAAATTCCTACACATTCATCACACGACATGTACTCGGTGGGAACACGGTCAGTACTCACCCAACCTATACAGGGTGTGTACTCTAGAGTACATAGGGTGTAGTCAGGAAATTTCCAGAACATCCTAGATTTTCCTAGCTTTCTCAGGGACAAGTCAAAATTCCAACAGGGTTGGGATTTTGACCTGTTCTAAAAACCCAGGTTCTTACACACACCCATGATGTGGGGAGTACCAATCTATGTCTAGAGGACCCAAACCCTGGTACAATAAGGGAGTACCACTCTACTAGATCGATTACTATGGTGGACCCACACCCTAACACAAAAGATGAGTAGTGACCCTAGTCTAGAGGACCCACTCCCTGGTACGATAGGGGAGTAACGACTCTACTATAATAACACATATAGAGGAACCAAACCCTAGAAAAAAAAGGATTTACGACTCCAAGGATAGATGACCCACACCCTAGCCTGATAGGGGAGTACCCACTCTATCTATACATCGCATATGAAGGACTCACACCTTGATACAACCAGGGTGTACCAACTCCATGGATAAAGGAACCAAAGACTATTATAATATGGGAGAACCTACTTTATCTAGCCAATGATTATGTAGGGACCAAAACTTATCATGACAGGGGAGTGCTCTCTCTAAAAACATGAACAATACAGGGAACCCTCGCCCTAATCTATCAGGGGAGTACCAACCTCGGAAGAGCTACCCAAAGTTATAGAACCCATTCCCACAATGTGGGGAGTCCCATATCTTCCAAAGTAGAGAGGTAAGGGAAACCCATGCCTTGATTCCATTGGGGAGTACTAGTACAAATGTATCTCTTATGAACCACACTGATTGACAACATTGATCAAGAATTGTTGAAAGGAGCATCAAACTTATCATACCTTGCATCAAAACACTACCATAGGTAGGGGAACCATGACTTGATACAATAGGGTAGCACCAATATATCAGTATAAAGAGTCTAGGGGACTCAAATCCTAAGATAAAAGGGAAGGGTACTGAAACGAATGGATGATTGTAACCTATCGACCGGTCAAAGTTCCGCTGCTCTGCTAATGTGTATAGCAGCAGTTGGGTCGAATCCTCGGTGATGATACTTTGAAATAGTCGTTTGTTTTTAGTTGATTGTATTATGATTGGGGGGTTTTGATTGCAGAGCTTAATTGAAATGAATAATTGATTATGATTGATTTAATAAATTGATAATGATTGGGGTGAGTTCATTATTAGGTAGTTAATCTTGTGATATCCTTGAGCTTTGCTTTATATTGCATTAAATTAACACCCATGTCACAAAATGATTTTGATCGGAATTCCCAAGTGTTAAAGCTTTAATCCAAGTCGTAAATTAACTTAGGTTTCTAATAATTACCATTACTTGTTTATGGTAGTGTATTTTTGGTTCCAATAATCCATTTAATCCACATATTAAACAAAACATGTCATTAATCCATGACATATAAAGTTCAACATACACAATGTTAATTCAAAGAATATTCATAGAGAAAAATCTCTCAATCACTTAACATAACTAAATTATAACTCACCCCAATGAGTTATTTACTCATCCATTTGGGTTTTTAATATTCTGGTTATAATAATTATGATGATAAATTAATAATAGAAGAAAAAGAAAGGGATTAGAAAAGAGTGGTACGTCGAACACACACACACACGAACAATGATGATAATTAAAAACGGATTTTCGATTGAATGAGGAAGAAAAATAAGGGAAGGGGATTCAACTAAATTTAAAGTATTTTAAGAGCATTAATATTAAACTACATAAGGTTGAGAAGAATAAGATATATTGAATAAGAAACATGCATTAAAATAGAATTACAAACAAAGAGACTTACAAGATTACAAAAATGAAGAAAATGAAAGTAAGTGAAAACAAAGAGAGGAGGAAAGGTCTATCAAGTGAAAAATTGAGTATGGAAGGTCCTCCCAAGACTTTGTAAAGGCTTTGGTCGTGCCAATATGTTATCCTCTCTTCTTAAATGCCAACCCTTTTGAAAGGAGATGAGGGGATGCATTTATAGCCCAAGGTGGTGGACTGTTTACATTCCATAAATAACCCTCCACTTGGCTCACATATATGGACATCAAGACAGCCGAATCTCGAGAAATATCCTTCTTCAAAGTTTTATATAATAAATTTGGATGACTACTCTCAAAATTTTGAGTCATTTGGACTTAAGGATCAAAGGTTATGGCCAGTTGATTAAACAAAGTAATACTATCCATTTCAATCCAGTCTTTTTGAAGTCCATAACGTGAAAGGGTTTTTGAATATTAAGATTCCTTAAAATCCAAATTGTTTCTTCAACAAAGTCGGACGCCTATATATTATATTTCACACTGAAAAATATCAGCTAGATTTGATGATTACATCATGAGATATGTTATGAATACTATACTGATTTTATTTCTAGTCCAGAATGGTGGTCTGGACTTCAAAGCTTCATTTGGGCCCCTTGTACTTAGATTTGGGCCTTGAATTTTTTTTTCAAAGATGACATGTAGTGTCCCCCGAATTATTGTGTAGATTTAATGTTTTTGGACTTCTGGATTGAGCCTAGTAAATCAATCTTCAAGTCTAGTCTAGTTTGTTCACAGATTCTTTGGTCTTGTTTGTGAGGACCATATGACCCTTCAAATGGCAGAATTGGATCATGGCAACTTCTAATGAAATGTTTTATATTGAAAGGAGAATCCTAAAAAACAAGAACAACACAATTTTGATCAGTATAGTGATAGTTATTATTGAATAATTAAACTGACTCAATTGGACTACTTCTAAAAATGCTCAAAAATTATACTTAATATTAAAACATTAATATTTCACACAAATTATGCACATTTCATATAAAATAGGTAAATGGAGTATATAATAAGTCATGAAAATATTAATAACATCAACTCACCCACACTTTGTTTTGTGCATGTCCTCATGTGCAACAAATATAAAAACATGACAAAATCATTTTTACTCACCAACAGATATTAAAATTTTGTTTTCTCCAATCAGGGGAGGTTTAGACTATTTCACTCATCCATTTTGAAATCCACCACAAGTTTTTAAAGAAACAATGTTCCAAAACTAATTCATTTTTTCATGCTCAAATTTAGAAATGGAAAATGTGGACACTCAAAACTCACACTCTCAAGATGATAAAATTTATTTGTGGAGGTTCACTCTTTCACCAACTAAAAGTAAAAATCTTAGAGTTTTAAAAGAGCTCTCAGCTTATAATCCCTATCCAAAGTGAACAAGAATCAAGAGGTATTTTTAATGGGTTTTTCTATGGCTATGGGACGGTAAGAATATAATGTCCAAGAGAGAGAATAAGAGGGTTAAAATACCAACATAGAAAAAGCAATGCACATTTTTTTTGAAATAAAACATGGAAGGAAATGAAAACACATATTTACAAGGGAATGATTGTGTGAAGAAAGACACAATAGAGGAAGAAAATATGAAGGGGATTAGAAGATTAAATATTTACAAAACACAGAACTTCTCCCAATAAGAATATAATGCTAGTGTTATTTTTTTCTTCTCCTTTTTTTTCTTTGTTTTTTCGAAAGTTGAACTTGGAAAAGATCTCACACTCATAACCCAACCCATGATTGATCTTCTCATGACACTAATTGTAATAGTTATAACAAGATCAAAGGTTGAGGAAGAGTGATTTTTGACCTACCCAAGACACAACCCATTTTTTCATTTTTTTTTGATTTTTTTTCATCATTTTTTTGAACACTTATTAATAACATTTACAAAATTACATAAATGGAAGTTCATTACATTCTCTAAAACACACTTAATGACAAAATATCCCCCACATAGAAATGGATGCTTTTCCTCAAGCAGATGATAACTCGTTGAAAATCAATAATAGGGTACCCAAACAATGAAATCCATTCCCCCCCACACTTAAATTTCAAAAAAAAAATTATGCAATGAAAATACATGTTGATATTGAGTGGGAAAAGGTATTGGGCTTGTAATGTGGCTATCAAAGAAAAGGTTTTCATAGGCTCGAAGGGGATTTCAAAAGGAGGATTAATGTAAGGGAAATCAGAGGCTATTTGGCTATTATGATTCTCATGTGGTTCAGAAAATGCCTCTATCATATTAATACATACTAAGGTAGTAAATTCAGCTATAAGGTCCAAAAACTTAAGACTCACAAATGGGGGTGAAAACACACATTTTGAAAAGATGGCCATAGGTGGCCTTGTCATGAAAGCAAATATTATTCCTCACGGTTCGGGAAAAGCATTTTCCAAATAAAAAATTGAGCATTCAAAATTTGTTAATTTTGACACAAAAGTCTTTATCCAAAGTCATGATGAAAATAAAAATTTTTTGAGATGAAAACATGTCTGTTAGCTCCCCAAAATGGTTGGACAAAATTTCAAAACTCAATGGTGAGTAAGAATGAATCTTTAATTTTTTTTGTATTTTTTTAAGTGATCGTATTTTTTGGTTTTTTTAGTTTTTAAGGTTTTTTTTAAAATACACACCCACACAATAAATAAAAAAAGGGTTTGATGAAGAAAGTGGTAAAAAAAATGAAAGAGAGAGGAAGAAGAAGAAATAGGTAGAGAGAGGAAGAGATAGAGAGAGAGTTAAAGGGAAAGAGGTGCCCCTGGTTTAGATTTGGTGGGTCGTCGTCTCCATTCGGTGGTGGGTTGAATGGAGAAGTTGGGCATCCAATGGAAGTAGATGATTATACATGATTGTGTGTCCTCTTATAGTGATGCTTTAACCGATGTCCATTAACCGTGAATGTCCTTTTGGAAGAGGGGTCTTGGACTTGCACTGCACCAAATTGGTAAACGTTAGTAATAACAAAAGGACCTTCCCAATGAGAATTAAGCTTACCTGGGTGAAGCCGAAATCAAGAACTGAAGAGAATTACCTTTTCAACTTCATGAAATACCTTTATCAGGAAGTTTTTATCATGTAGTGCCTTGGATTTTTCTTTGTAGAGATTAGAATTCTCATAAGAATCAAGTCGAAGCTCCTCCAGTTCAGCCAATTGCAACAGTCTTTCTTCACCAGATTTTTCACAATCAAAATTACAGGTTTTCACAGCCCAAAAATACTTATGTTGGATTTCAACTGGTAAGTGACATGCTTTACCAAAAACTATCCTAAAAGGAGACATCCCAATGGGTGTTTTATAGGCAGTTCGATAAGCCCAAAGGGCTTCACCAAGTCTCTCAGGCCAGTCTTTTCTGGTGGGCTTAACAATTCTCTCAAGTACCCTTTTCACTTCTCTATTAGAGAGTTCATCCATGCCATTTGTTTGAGGGTGATATGCAGTTGAAGTTTTATGTACAACCCCATTCTTTTTCAGAATAACTTCCATGGTTCTATTACAAAAATGGGTTCCTAAGTCACTGATCAAGGCACGTGGTGTGCCAAATATTTGGAAGATGTGGGTCTTTAGGAACTCACTAACAGTATGAGAATCATCCTTCCTAGTGGGTTTGGCCTCAAACCACCTTGAAACATAATCAACCACAAGAAGAATGTATGAGAATCCATTGGAAGGGGGAAATGGTCCCCTGAAATCGATGCCCCAAACATTGAATATCTCGAAGAAAATTAAAGGCTTTTGGGGAATTTCATTTCTTTTGGAGATTGTGCAAAACTTTTGGCAAGTGGGAAATGATTTACAGAACTCATGTGAGTCCTTGAAGAGTGAAGTCCAGAAGAATCCAGAGTCTAGGACCTTTCGGGAGGTCCTTTGTGGTCCAAAGTGTCCACCTCCTGGAAGTGAGTGACAAAATTCTAATATGGAAGAATGTTCATTTTCATCGACACATCTCCTTATTACCATGTCAGCCCTAGTTTTCCAAAGTTTATTTTCTTCCCAAAAATAGTATTTTGAATCACTTTTCAACTTCATTTTTTTTTCTTTTGAAAACTTTTCAGGAAAAACACCAGAAACCAAGTAATTTACAATTGGGGCATACCATGGTATTTTTGGAGTGAGAGATGAAAGGTGCTCAGTGGGGAATTCAGGATCGATGATTTCAGATTGAGAAGAATTAGAAATTCTACTCAAGTGATCAGCCACAGGGTTTTCTTTTCCTGGTCTATCTTTTATTTCAAGGTCAAATTCTTGGAGCATTAGGATCCATCTTATTAGCCTCGGTTTGGAATCACTTTTCTTGAGTAAGAACTTAATAGCAGAATGGTCTCTAAATATGATGATTTTGGCACCTAAGAGATATGAACAGAATTTATCTAAGGAAAAAACCACTGCTAAAAGTTCTTTTTTAGTGATAGTGTAGTGAGATTGAGTTTCATCCAATTTTTTTGAGGCATAATAGATGACATGAGGAATTATTTCTCTTCTTTGACCAAGAACAGCCCCAACGACTCTATCAGAAGAATCACACATTAACTCAAAGGGTAAGGACCAATCTGGGGGTTGGATTATCGGGGAAGATGTAAGAGCAGTTTTGAGTTCAATGAAGGCTCTCTTGCAAACCTCATCAAAATGGAAAGTGACATCATTTTGGAGCAACCGAGTGAGTGGGAGGGAAATTTTACTGAAGTTATGGATGAATCTCTGATAGAAACCAACATGACCGAGAAATGAACGGATGTATCGAATAGATTTGGGTTCAGGAAGTGATTGGATCACTTTAATTTTGGCAGGATCGACTTCAATTCCATATTTTGAAACTATGTTCCCTAGAAAAATCCCATTTTCAACCATGAAGTGACATTTTTTAAAATTTAACACAAGGTTGCACTTGACACACTTTTGGAGTAAAAGAGAGAGTGAATTCAAACAAGATTCAAATGACTCACCATAAATGGTGAAGTCATCCATGAAGACTTCCATGCAGTGTTCAATGAATTTAGAAAAGATACTCATCATACACCTTTGTAATGTTTCAGGAGCATTGCAAAGTCCAAAAGGCATTCTTCTATATGCATATGTTCCAAAGGGGCATGTGAAAGTAGTATTTTCTTGTTCCTGAGGTGAGATTGGGATTTGAAAATAGCCGGTGTATCCATCAAGGAAGCAATAGTGTGAATTTCCGGCTAATATTTCTAGCATTTGATCAAGGAATGGAAGAGGGTAGTGGTCTTTTCGTGTTTCAGCATTTAATTTTCGATAATCGATGCATACACGCCATTTTTTCTTCACTCGAGTTGTGACTACCTCCCCATGTTCATTTGTGACAACAGTTATCCCACCCTTCTTTGGTACAACTTGAATTGGACTAACCCATTCACTATCAGAAATTGGGTAGATAATACCAGCTTGAAGAATCTTGGTGATCTCTTCCCTAACTACCTCAAGTATGAGTGGATTGAGTCTTCTTTGTGGTTGTCTAATTGGTTTGGATGACTCCTCCAGATGGATGTGATGCATGCAAAGGGCAAGGTTGATTCCTGGTATGTAATCTAGGGTCCAACCTAAGGCCTTTTTGTTTTCCTCTAACACCTGAACAAGTTTGGACTCCTCGGTTTCAGTAAGGGTGGCAGAGATAATGATAGGATATGAGTGATCATGGAAGAGGAATGCATATTTCAGGTGTGCAGAAAGGGGTTTCAGATTAGTCTCATCTTTTATTTGTGGGTTATAAATCTCAGGAATGGATGAAGGGAGTTTAGTTGCTTCAGATTCATTCTCCTTAATATTGTCCAAGGTGGAGCAGTAGATATCAGAGTTGATGTGGGATTCAAGAGAGTTTTCAAGTTCTTCTAGATTGATGGAGTCTATGAATGAGAGGTCCACATAAACTTCACCATTTATGACTTGGTTAATCATGGTGCAGATTTCACAAGATCCTTTGTCATTAGAACATAAAGAACATGGTGGATTGGGGTTCAATTGAATCTTAGAAGTGTCCTTAGAAGCATGGATTGAGAATGCAGAGTGATCCTCAGATGGGTATCGCATGGCTTGGAAAATGTTGAACTTGACCAGTTGTTCACCGAATTCCATGGATAGGATGCCTGAATGGACATCAATCTTGGTCCTCGCAGTCATGAGGAATGGTCTTCCTAGAATTAGGGGAGATCGAGAAGAGTTCGTCTCATCTTCCATGTCAAGGACATAGAAATCAGCAGGGAAGATAAGATCATTGACTCGGACAAGGACATCCGCAATTATTCCCTCAGGACTAGTTGTGCTTAGATTAACTAACTGAATGACAACACCTGTTGGGTGCAAGGGACCTAGACCAAGGGTGGAGAATATGGATTTGGGCATGACATTTATTGAGGCTCCTAGGTCTATGAGTGCATCATCAAAGTTGGAACTTCTAATTTGGCATGGAACTGTAAAGGTACCTGGATATTTGCACTTAATGGGTATGGACTGCTGGGTGGAAACATTTTCAAAGGTCCTAAGTTGCCTCTTGTGGGTACACAACTCCTTGAGAAACTTGGCATACTTAGGAATTTGTTTTATGGCATATAAGAGGGGAATGTTGACTTCAACACGTCTAAACATGTCAAGCATTTCAGGGTCAGGTTCAAAGGACTTCCTTGTCTTAGAAACAACTTGAGGAAAATGAATTGGGTTCCTAAGTGGAATGGAAGGAGGTGATGGAATGGATTCAGATTCCTTTTCAATTTTCTTTTTCTTTTCATTTTCTAGGTCAACATTCAAAGGAGGGTTTGAGGATTTATCTTGAGGCATATCAAGTTGATTTCCTAATCTAAGTGCAATTGCACTTACATTACCCTTGGGGTTGGGTAATGGTTGAGCTGGGAGTTGGGAAGAATTTGATTGTTGTTGCTGGATCAGGTGGGATGCAAGTTAACCTATTTGAGTTTCAATGTTTTTAAGGCTAGAATGGGTGAAGGAGGAAATATATTCCACTACACTTTCCCATGGTTTCATGGAAGAAGAGGCTTTCCCTGGATTGGTATTGCCTTGATTTTGGTTCTTGGGAAATCGATTGTATTGGTTTTGTAATTGGGAAGGCTCAATAGGATAAATGAATCCAGGAGTAGGATTGTTCCTTTGAGGTTGAGGAACAAAAGCATAAGGTTGATGGAAGTTACCACCACCTTGACCATATTGGAATTGGTTTGGGTTTCGAGGAGGTAATTTTGGTGGGTGAGACATGGGGTTACCATACCTCAATCTTGGTTAAAGTTAGAGGAGAAGGGCTCAGAGTGATGTTGGTTGAAGTTTCTAACAAACTGACTTGATAGTTGAGGATTGATGTTCTGCTGAGCATATGATGCATTGAGATCCATTGGTCCATATGAACCAGATTGATCCTCTTGAAGTTGTGGACATGTGTCAGTTGGATGAGATGGAGAGTTGCAGATTCCACAGTTTTTGAAAGGTCGAGGAAACATTGATTGTGGAGAAGACGAGGTTGGGGATTTGGTAGCCACAGTTAGTTGTCACACAAGACCTGTAAGTTCACTCATCCACTCGGTCATCTTTTTCGGCTCAATTGATTGATTATCTTGGGCTTGTTTGACTTGAGAATGTGCTCAAGTATGGAATTTTTGTGTGTTTGCAGCCATGTTACTTATGAGATCTCTTGCAGCTGCAGGATTTTTATCAACCAGAGCACCGCCACTTGCGGCATCAATGAGAGTTCTCTCCATAGCCAATAACCTCTCATAGAAGTATTGGATAAAGAGTTGGTCAGGGATTTGATGATGTGGGTAGGTTGCAACAAATTTTTTGAACCTCTCCCAGTACTCATGGAGTGATTCACTTGGGAACTGACGAATACCACTTATTTCCTTTCGGATAGAAGCAGTACGAGAAGCAGGAAAGAATTTTTCTAAGAAAATCCGCTTTATGTCATTCCACGTGGTTATGGAACCAGGAGGTAGGTAGTAGAGCCATGAATTAGCAGTGTCAGTTAGGGAAAAAGTGAATGCTCGGAGTTTGATTTGTTCTTCAGAAACCCCTTGAGGCTTCATGGTAGAGCATAATACTTGGAACTCTTTAAGGTGGAGATGTGGATCCTCACCGGCTAGCCCGTGAAAATGAGGGAGAAGATGAATAAAACCTAATTTGAGTTTGAAGTCAGCTTCTATGTTTGGATATTGAATACCAAGAGGTTGGTAATTCATATCAGGGGCAGTGAGTTCTTTAAGTGTTTGTTCCCTAGGATTGGCCATTTCAACTTCAACTGGTTGGATGAGGACTGGTTCTTGAATTATTTGAGTATCTCTTATGTTCCTCATAAGTTGACGGAGTGTTTTCTCAATTTCAGGGTCAAAAAAATCTGAGGGATTGTTTGGAAGACTACGGGTCATTCAGAGAGATTTTGGAAGAAAGAGGAAGATGAGTTTTTCTTTTTGTTTTTTTTCCAAAGTTTTTTTTTTAAATTTTGTTTTTTTTGAATTTTTTTTACAATAAGCAGAAACTAATGACTACATAAAGAACCATCCTCGGAAACAGTGCCATTTTAAACTCATGATCAATTTTAACCTATCGACCGGTCAAAGTTCCGGTGCTCTACTAATGTGTATAGCAGCACTCGGGTCGAATCCTCAGCGATGATACTTTGAAATAGTCGTTTGTTTTTAGTTGATTGTATTCTGATTGGGGTGTTTTGATTGCAAAGCTTAATTGAAATGACTAATTTATTATTATTGATTTAAGAAATTTATAATGATTGGGTTGAGTTCATTATTAGGTAGTTAAGCTTGTTATATCCTTGATCTTTGCTTTATATTGCATTAAATTAACACCCATGTCACAAAATGATTTTGATCAGAATTCCCAAGTGTTAAAGCTTTAATCCAAGCTGTAACTTAACTTAGGTTTCTAATAATTACCATTACTTGTTTATGGTAGTGTATTTTTGGTTCCAATAATCCATGAAATCCACATATTAAACAAAACATGTCATTAATCCATGACATATAAAGTTCAACATACACAATGTTAATTCAAAGAATATTCATCGAGAAAAAGCTCTAAATCACTTAACATACCTAAATTATAACTCACCCCAATGAGATATTTACTCAGACATTTGGGTTTTTAATATTCTGGTTATAATAATTATGATGATAAATTAAGAATAGAAGAAAAAGAAAGGGATTAGAAAATAGTGGTACGTCGAACACACACACACGAACAATGATGATAATTAAATACGGATTTTCGATTGAATGAGGAAGAAAAATAAGGGAAGGGGATTCAACTGAATTTAAAGTATTTTAAGAACATTAATATTAAACTACATAATGTGGATAATAATAAGATATATTAAAGAAGAAACATACATTAAAACAGAATTACAAACAAAGAGACTTACAAGATTACAAAAACGAAGAAAACGAAAGTAAGTGAAAAAAAAGAGAGGAGGAAAGGTATCTTAAGTGAAAATTTGAGTATGGAAGGTCCTCCCAAGCCTTTGGAAAGGCTTTGTTCGTGCCAATATGTTATCCTCTCTTCTGAAATTCCAACCCTTTTGAAAGGAGAGGAGGGGATGTATTTATAGCCCAAGGTGGTGGACTGTTTACATTCCAAAAATAACCCTCCACTTGGCTCGAAGATATAGACATCAAGACAGCCGAATCTTGAGAAATCTCCTTATTCAAAGTTGTATATAATAAAGTTTTACGACTACTCTAAATATTTGGAGTCATTTGAACTTAAGGATCAAAAGTTATGGCTAGTTGATTAAACAAAGTAAAACTGTCCATTTCAATCCAGTCTTTTTGAAGTCCATAATGTGAAAGGGTTTTTGAATATGACGATGCCTTAAAATACGAATGGTTTCTTCAACAAAGTCTGACTTCTATATCTCCTCTTTCACACTGAAAAATCTCAGATCTATTTAAAGCTTACATCATGAGATATGTCATGAATACTATACTGATTTTATTTCTCGTCCATAATGGTGGGCTGAACTTAAAAGCTTCATTTGGGCCCCTTGTACTTAGATTTGGGCCTGGAAATTTTTATCCAAGATGAAATTTAGTGTCCAAAGAATTATTGTGAAGATTTAATGTTTTTGGACTTCTGGATTGAGCCCAGTAAATCAATATTCAAGGCTGGTCTAGTTTGTTCACAGATTCTTTGGTCTTGTTTGTGAGGACCATATGACCCTTCAAATGGCAGAATTGGATCATGGTACCTTCTAATGAAATGTTTTATATTGAAATAAGAATCATAAAAAATAAGAAGAAAAAAATTTGGATTAGTATAGTGATAGTTATTATTAAAACATTAAACTGACTCAATTGGACTACTTCTAAAAATGCTCAAAAATTATACTTAATATTAAAACATTAATATTTCACACAAATTATGAACATTTCATATAAAATATGTAAAGGGAGTATATAATAAGTCATGAAAATATTAATAACATCAAGTAACGACCCCTATGTCAACATAGTGATCCACCCTAATCACTACCCAATGTTAAGAACCACCACACAAGCGTCATACTAAAAAAACGCCACCTCTTATCTCATAGTCCAGAAAGGATGCCTCCATAATGTTATACATGAAAAAATATCAAGTACATGCTATTCACAAGCCTGAATCTGAGCTCCAGAGAAGAAGATATGTAAGACAGAAGATCTCAAGAAGATCTTAAAGAAGTACACGACATGAACTAGGGTCCACACAACATGTGAAACCACCTGAAAACCTGGATGTGTATCTTGTTTACATAGTTTTTCAAGCCATGTTGGGGTACATGTTGTGTACAACGCATAAACGACGTGTTCTGCTCCACCTAGCCTCTGGCCGTGTTCTTCTTCCACATGGCCCAACCAGCTGTGTCCCTTACACACTATGCATCCTACACTACACAGTGTGTTTGGGATAAACGACCACTTGACCATGTGGTTTTCACATTCCCATTCCTAGAACCCCATTTCCATGTACTTTGGCTATGTAATTTTACACAACCATGTACTTTCACACAGTCCCTAGCCATGTCCTCTAGCCACACAATATGGGGTCACTACATGACATGTAACCCCATTATACGGTGTTTAGTCCCCAAAATTCATCTTCAATGAATAGTAATAGAAACAAAACATGTGTCATTGGACTAAAATCTGTGTAGATGGTAATTTCATATGGGAATTACCATAAAAAATTCCCAATTCACCCCGATTTACCCCAAAACCAATAGATCAACCTAGTAGGGATCACTAGCAATTATAATAGGGATCTAAAACCTTAAAATAATGAAAAACGTGTATCAAGACCAAAACTAAAAACCACCTACCTATAGGGAAAAAACTAAATCTTTGAGTGTAGAATAATGTTCATATCATGTTAATCCTTGATCTGATGATGATCAGCTCTAAGAATAGGGACTGATAACATCTCATTACATTGATTCGAAATTAGTTTGTTCATTGACTAAAGGGGTAGAGGAGGGGAGGATATCCTTTGTAAATTTTTTTCCCAATGTGATTGAGGGGAAGGTGTTATTATAAGTTAAATTATTTAATTAATTTTTCATTTAATTAATAATGACACCACATAACACCCAACCAACTCACCTCTGACTAAAACTACCTGGACGAGAAACTTTATGTCGTTCCTAGGGTAAAAGTTACATTATGAACTCAATTGAGTTCTTAGAATTATGATTCAAGACTCTTCTTAGGATTTATTCCTTGTTTCAATAGAAATTACACATGTGTTACAAAATATATTTAATATTTTTAAAATCAACATGTCGAGGCTCCTCAGGCCCTAAAATCCTGCACCAAATCAGTGCATGGATTCATAAATATTATTAGAAATATTCCAAATTCTTACAGTTCCAAACCCAAGTCACTACAAAAACCATGTGAAAAAACCATGTATATTTCCCATTGACTTAAAAATGGTGAAAATTTCAAAGTTTCCTGGTAAATTTTTATACCCCAAACCCTTTATTTTCTCCCCCATTCGACCAGAAACCTCCCACATGTGGATCCCCTCCTTCACCTTCAATATCTTTGTGTTTTCTCCCTAAAATATTGATAGAATAAAAAACCATTCATCCCTAAGATGTGATAAAGGTGAGTCTATAATTTTTTCCTTTCCCTTTTCTTGGTTCTTTCACTACTTAGAGATCAGACAACCATTTTTTCTACGACCTATTTCAGGGTTTTCGTATACTTCTTCATTTTCCATTATTTTATCTAAAAATAGTGGATGATATTGGATGAGTAGGTTTCTATGAACCTAATGTATGTTTTCTTGGGATATCTCTTTAAGTATCGTTCATTTTCCATGTGCATGCGATGTGTGGTCGCACCGACTTACAATGAACTTGACCTTAAAAATGTAGATAGATATTTTAAATATATAACACCAGTAATTGGTACTTACTATAAGATATGAGTGGTCATAAGAGAGATGAAAAACATATAATATTTTTCACCTTGTGTGATGGACCTTGTATTTAGAAAATGATAAATTAATAGGTGGCCCAAGGGGTGCTATGAGTTAAGTGGTAAATTAGTACATAACGATAAATATTCTAAATTGATTCCTAGAATATGAACAAGGCTCACATGGAACCCTCTTAAAATTTAGAGAGGAACTTGGATAAAGTGTGGGATGACTATATATATTTTTTAATTATGATTTTATGGGTGGATTATGGCACCCAATTCCTTATTATGGAACTATGGATGGATGTTGGTCCTTGATTTAATATTATGTTTCTAGGATTGGATGTTGGCCCCCGATTCCATATTATTACTATGAGTGGATGTCGGACCTCAATTTATCATTATGTTATTATGGGTGGATATCCCCCCAATTCCTTATTATGTTACTACATGTGGATTTCTAACCCTGATTCCCTATTGTGTTACTACAGTGATGCTAACCATTGATTATTTCCTGATCACTATGACCAGAGACATCTAACACTAACTAAAGTAGGTACAATCAATCTTGGGTGTCACCTTATAACTTGAGGATTGACAATGGTTATTTAATTTTTTTTACTTAACTTATTATTAAAACCTGTATACACTATTACTAAGACTGGATATGTTTATATACACCATTGATGATGTTCTACTGAGTTGTACTCACACCCTACTCGGGCCACTTAGGGTACTTGAATAGACTTCATGGTTTTAGGTTAGAACAAGGTCAAGTGACCTATGGACAAGGGTTTATTAGTTAGTTAGTGTAGATCATGGGAGATAGAACTGGGTGAGGCACCCTAGACCCACAATCTTGGATCTGGTGCTAAAAACACTTTCTTTAAACACTGGATTTGATATAAATTGAGATGAACCTATCTTTATTTTACAATATTTACATAATTTAAAAATTAAAACTCAAAAATAATCTCACAATCCCAAGAGTTAAAGGTTTAGTTTCTTTGAGGATTAGTTACATAAAAAACTTATTTTATGATACTTGTGAACATTTGTTCATAATCAAACCTCACTAGATACACTTCTACACATATCCTAGGTTATAATAATCCTTATAACACTAGGAAAGAAAAAATAAGAAATGGATGAGTTAAAATTCTTAGTAAGAGAAAACGTTTCAACATTTCATCAAGGGTTATAGCATAAGAATATGAGAAAACATGAACATGGGAGAAATATATTATTAAAAAAAGCATGGAATAAAAGGATTTTTCCATAAGTCATGATAAAAGGACATGTAATCTCAAATGAACAAACATATACCAAATAAAAATTATATAGAATCATGACACATTAAACATGATTAAAAGATCATAACATGATTGTGATATAAGAGTGTGGAATAAACATAATAATATAAATCATATGTCAAGGATACCCAATGATATATTCATCACATAGTAGGCTTGGAATAATCACACATGAACCTTCTTAGTCTTGGGATAATCCTCATATGTATCCTTAGGATTAGGATAATTCTCCTGTGCACCCTTGGGTTTGGGATAATCCTCCCGTGTACCCTCTGGATTGGAATAATTCCATCATGTATCCTTTATCTTGGTATAGTCTTTCCGTGTACCGTTAGGCTTGGGATAATCTTCCAGTGTACCATTGGGCTTGGGATAATCCTCCTATGTACCTTTTATCTTGGGATAATCTCCTTGTGTACCCTTTGTCTTAGGATAATCTTCTCGTGTTCCCTTTGGCTTGAGATAATCCTCCCATATAACCTCTGTCTTGGGATAATCATCCCATGTAACCTTTGGATTGGGATAATTATCTCATGTACCCTTGGGATTGAGATAATCCTCTTATGATCCTTTTGTCTTGAGACAATCCCCCTACATACCCTTTAGCTTGGGAAAATACTCCTATTTACCCTTATTCATGGGATAATACTCCCAAGTACCCATTTGATCTCATGAGATATAAAATTTATCAATGCATTGAAGGGAGATATAGGACCCCAACTGTAAATATCAATGCATATGTGTTCTAATTGAAAACAATCATTAATCACATCATAAATAACCCATGGAAATAAAATGGATTTCATATATTTTCCAAATGGTATCACCAAAATTGACATCAAGAATGTTAAAGGTCAATACCTAAAATTTAATCACCCTAAAAGAGTATTTTATAATAAAATTTATAGGGTGATCGATGAAAAATAATTTTTAGAAAAATAAATTCTTTAAAGATAAAGAGAAAAATGAAATCAAAATTTCAAAATAGTTTATTAGAAATTAGTTTTATCTTTGGCATAAAAGAAGAAATTAAATTCACTTTGAAAATTCATTTTTAGAAAGGTCACTTTTGATAAATTTAAAATATGAAATTTTTAAAATAAATATTTGGAAAGAAATATCAACAAAGAATATGTGAAAAGGAATAAAGGTTTAAAAAGGGTGAAGTGAAAACAATTTGAAAACTTTTAATTTTACAAATAATCTTCAATAATAGACCCTTGAAAAACACATAAAGGTTTTAAAAAGGTGAAGTTAAAACTTTGGAAAAAATTTAATTTTGAAAAATAAAATTCAATAATAGATACCTGAAATTAAATAATGGTTATCAAAATAAATGTGCAGTGGAAGATAAAATATTTTATTTTAAAGGATGAGAAAACTTTTTAATATTTTAAAATATCTTTGTAAAAACCCACATCATAAAAATATTAAGAAAAACTTCATTTTTAAAAGAGGATAAGGAAAATATGAAGGTCACATTAGATAACACATAATTGGTTTTATAAATATAAAGGTGAAAATTGGTGGGAAAGGAAAATATAGACATGGATAGGAAACCATCGTTAAAGAGGATGTAAATTATTCTTAAGAATTATATACTTTTTATAGGGAATAAATTCATAGATGAATATTTGAATCAAAAGTGTCATTTTCCTCATAGATAAGGAAAAACTTCCATGAAATATAATATTAGGGTATAAGTAATCAATCTTGGAAGAATGAAGATCAAGAATATGAATTATAACTCAAAAAGGGAGTTGAGTTAATAAAATCCCTTACAAATTTGATATCTTTTGAAATGAAACCCATTTAAAGAAAGAAAATGATATGGATCTTCAAACCCCATGAATTTCATGGATATGGAAAAATATATTCATTTGTTAGTAATCACACCATATAAAATATATCATGATGTATAATAATAAATATGTCTCAAAGAATTAAATTTGAGACAAAGAACCTCTTAAGATAATGGTAACATAAGAATCAAAAGAACATAAGAGGGATAACATGAAATAGAAATTCAAACATCAATAAATGAAATATATTAATTATAATTAAATTAAATGTGGTTGTAAATAAACTATATATAAGTAATGGTGATGTGTAATATCAAACATGTCTCATGGATTTGAAAATGAGACAAAGAAACCCTTACCTTGTATTCCCTCTAAGTTGAACACAATATAACCTCATGTATAACAACCATAACTATCTTAATCACCTATTTTAGAACCATATTAGTATCTATAAACTTTTATAATATTCAATTATATTAATTTATTATACATTTACAACTTAGTTTTGATTTCTTTTCATCATAAGATGTTAGTAATTCTAATTGTTTCACGTATGCTTTATAATGTCAATATTGATACCCAATATTTATAATAAATTAAACAATTCTTATATTTATTTATAAATCTATTATATCATTCCATAAGTGGTTTAGTTATGTTACGTGAAAATGGAATCATTGTCGGATTATTTTGATAATTTTATCAATCGAAGAAGATATTTTAATAAGTTAAATAATTAATATAAAATTTATAGAAAAATAAAAAATCATTATTTGTATATTAAATTATAATAATATTAGTATTTAAGTTTCCACAGTCACCCATGATAGAGTTTTATAGCATCGTTTATATAGGTGGTTAAACTGACCCAAACAAGAACACCATATAAAATTGAAATATGTTTCTAGGAGGATAAAAATAGTAGTTTTTTAGGATTAAATTTGATATAATAAGGGTGTAATGAAGTGGTGAAGGTGTTCCACTTTTATAAGTGAAGAAAATGACACTTTTGTGAACACCCATTATTTTTCAATAATAGCATGACATTGTTCAAGGGTCAATGACTCAAAAAGTGAGAAATAATAGATTTTTGAGTGAGATATGGTAAAAAAATCCTCTACCACTCATTTTAAAACATGTTTTAAATAAGTTTCAATTATTTTTTACCACTTTTTTTTATTACATTTTACCATTTTGGTTTTTACCTTGGTAACTAGTTTTTACCGAATTAATCTATATTTTATTAAAAATATAAGGTAACCCCTCTTACCAAATTTAGGTGTTATAAACCTAAATTTAATCCTCATATAATCTAATTAAATTTATAAATAATCAAAAATTAATTTTTAAATTAAAAATTTAATACATAGAAAAATGTTTTTGTAGAAAAAATGATATTTTCACCATTAAGTGTTATTAATATTATTTAGTATTGATTACTAATTGAAAAAGCAATAATATATTTATATATTGGATTAAAAATTATATGAAATTTATTTTTGAGAATATATTAATTTATTTTATTAGATAAAAATTACACAATATTAATAATACAATTCTTTGAAAATAACAGTTTTACCATCATCATGGTCATTAACTTTAGAAGAAATGCTATTTTCACCATTAAGTGTTCTTAATATTATTTATTATTGATTTCCAATTGAACAAGTGATAATATATTTATTTATTGGATTAAAAGTGTACTAAATTTATTTTTTAGAATATATTAATATATTTTATTAGATAAAAATTACACAATATTAATAATACAATTCTGTGAAAATAAAAAGTTTACCACCATCATAGTCATTAACTTTAATATTTGTAATCATAATTTTATGCCTAAAATTGAAATTGAACTTATTAAATATTATTAAAATGTTGATCTAAAATATGAAATCCATCATTGTAACAACTGGTCCCTGCTGGCAGCATAGACATCCCGCCTTAACATGGCTATCAGGTCCTGGACTCCCAGGTGCCACCAGTGGCCCCGTAGACACGTGGTCCCCTCCTTAGGACTCATCCACATGCCCGAATGAGTCATCTGACTAATGAATGTCCCCATATAACACAAAAGTTTCTTTATAGTGTGCTTTTTCCTCAATCACACACATCCTGGGAATCTTCCCAGAAGGTCACCCATACTGGACACTACTCTAGGCCAATCATGCTTAACTGTGGAGTTCTAATCAGGTAGGCTCTTGATAAAAAGGTACAACTTGTTGAAATGAATCATATAATTTAGTCATTTAACCTTTTATCATTTTGGGGTGTTGCATTCACCCCACTTTAGAGCACAACGTCCTCATTATAGACCCTACATCTCAACTAAGGCAGTTCCACTACACTTAAGGCTGGGTATTGGCTCTGATACCAAATGTAACAATTGGGCCCCGCTAAAAGCACATACACCCTACCTTAACATGCCAGTCGGGTCCTAGCCTGCCAGGTGCCACCAGTTTCCCTGCAGATACATGGTCCCCTCCCTAGGTCCCACCCACATGCCTGAACAGGTCATATGACTAATGAATGTCCCCATAGGACAACACATGTTTCTCAGAAGTTCACCCATATTGATCACAACTCTAGAAACAACATGATTAACTGTGGAGTTATAATTAGGCAGACTCCTAAAAAGAAAGAAACACCTTATTTACATGAGTTATATCACTTAGTCATTTAACCCTTTATCATTTTGGGGCATTACATTCAGCCCCCTTTATAGCACAACATCCACATTGTGGACCCTATATCTCAACCCAGGTAGTGCCACCGCACTTGAGGCTGTGTATTGGCTTTGATACCAAATGTAATAATTGGGACCCACTGATAGCACAAACACCCCACCTTAACATGAATGTTGGGTCCTAGCTGGCCAGGTGACACTTGTTACCCTGCAGACACATGGTCCCCTTCCTAGGGCCCACCCATGTGCCTGAACGGGTCATGTGACTAATGAATGTCCCCACAGGCCAACACATGTTTCCTAGAAGGTCACCTATCCTGATTACTACTCTATACCAAGCATTCTTAACTGTAAATTTCTAATTAGGTAGGCTCGTGAAAATAAAGTTTCACCTTGTTGACATGAGTCATATCATTTTGGGTTGTTACATTCACCCCATTTAGAGCACAACATACTCGTTGTGGTCCCTACATCTCAACCTAGGCGATGCCACCACACTTAAGGCTGTGTATTGGCTCTGATACTAAATGTAACAATTGGGCCTCGTTGATAGCACATACACCCCTTCTTAACATGGCCGCTGGGTCCTAGCCTGCCAGGTGCCACCAATTTCCCTACATCTCAACCCAGGTAGTTCCACCACACTTAGGTATGGGTATTAGATTTGATACTAAATGTAACAAATCATCCCTGATGTTAGTATAAACAACCCTCCTTAACATGGTCATCGGGTCCTGGCTGGTCAGGTGCCACTAATTTCCCCACAGACACATGGTTCCCTCCCTAGGGCCCACCCATGTGCCCGAACGGGTCATCTGACTAATGAATGTCTCCACAGGACAACACATGTTTCCTAGAAGGCCAACCATCCTGATCACTAATCCATGACAAGAATTCTTAACTGTAGAGTCCTAATTAGACAGACTCCAAAAAATAAAGGTGCAACTTGTTGACATGAGTCATATCATTCTTGGGTGTTACATGCACCCCCCTTAGAGTACAACATCCTCATTATGAGACCTACATCTCAACCTAGGAAATGCCACTACACTTAAGGATGAGTATTGGCTCTAATAAAAAATATAACAACTGGGCCCCGCTGACAGCACATACATCCCACCTTAACATGGTCATCAGGTCCTAGCCTTCTAGGTGCCACCAGTTTCCCCACATACACATTTTCCCATCCCTAGGGCCCACCCACATGTCCGAACAGGTCATCTGACTAATGACTATCCCCATAGGACAACAAATATTTTTTTTGTATGATTTTTCCTCACTCACATACATCCTAGGAAACTTCCTAGAAGGTCACCCATCCTAATCACTACTCTGAGATAATTACGATTAACCGTGGAGTTCTAATCAGGTAGGTTCCTCTCATAATCTAGGGTTTCCCCTTGGTGTCGATCTGGAGGGGGGAGGCTCGCAACTTCAACGTTGAGTTGGAGGGCTCCAGTGCCACCTCTCCCTTCCTTCTGCTCATGTTTCTTTTTCTCTCATAGTTTTGGCATTCAACAGTCTTTGCGTCACAAGGGGAACATTTCTTTTTGATTCTTTGATGTTTGAAGTTCTGAAGGTGGTTTTGCAGCGTCACCATCATTGGAGTTTCCCTACACCTCCTTGCTGGTTTCTTTCGCTTCCCATGGTTTTCATGATTTGGATTCCAGTGAGGTTCTTCCATAGTTTAGATCTATCCAGATCCATGTCCAGAGCGGTGTTTTTTGGGTTAGATCGACTCATATATCCTCATCAGCGACACTCCCTCAGTGTGGTGTTGGTCTATATAGTCCTAGGTGGTGATGATTTCGCTTCATAATCCTTGTAAATCCTTCCTATTTAGGATGATTCTGCGATTGAAATGTCGGAGGAAGTCTCATGTATAGTGGCAGAGTTTTCTTTTGGCTTTGGTTTTGGTGATCGGGTTTCTGAATATGGTGGAGGAGAAAATGTGAAGGCTTCATGGTGAAGGTGTATCTAGTCTATGAAGAATTTGCAGTGTGTTGGAGATGATTTTTTGAATTTATAGAATGGATTTTGTGATGGTATGTTTTATTTGTTTCATTGCGGTCTGTGGTTTATGGGACAATGAAACCAGTTCACCTACAAGGGACTGATCTAGAAGAGGTTCATAGTAGGGAGTTTTCACCAAAACATTACTATCAAGAATTATACATTTGAGAGGTTATGGAAATTACCATCGGTACTAGGCCTGTGCATTACTTTACGGGATAACTAGTTGAGCAGTGATGAGATGGTGGAAGATAGTATTCATGTTTTTAACGCCGGGGAGGGGATTTTCTTTGCAGACATGAATTGGGTTTTTCTTGGCCTTGGGCCTTTAGAACGTGGGGCATGGTTTTTGTTTTAAGTCTTCGATGTAATTTTGGTTTCCCCCTCACCCTTAAAAGGGGGTCTATTTTAATACAAAATTAATTTTCAGTTTAATAAGGTAGGTTCCCAAAAAGAAAGGTGCATATTGTTGACATGATTCATATCATTTAGTCATTTAACCCTTTATCATTTTTGAGGTGTTACAATTATTTTAGATTTAACTTCTATAAGTGATGAAAACTAATTTTTAATATAAGTGAATAAATATAATTTTTAAATTAAAATATTTCTTAAGTTTCCAAAAATGTTAAAAATAGGTTTTAAAAATTAAAAATAGTATTTTAAATGATTTATTTTACTTTATAAATATATATTTTCATATAGTTTCAAAAGATTTTAAGTGATTATTTTATTATGATAATGTCATAAAAGTGACGATACTAACAAAATTTATATATTTTTATTCACCTAAAAATCAATTATTTTTTAAAAAAATCAAAAAAATTCACCTTAAACTAATTTTTATATGTGGAATTTAAAAATTAAGTACATTTTTTAAAATAAAAAAGCTAAAATTTATAAATTTATCTTTTGAATGAAAATTCAATATATAAAACGAAAAACTGCTTTTATCAAAAAATGTATTTTTTAAAAATTAAGCATTCTTAATCATATTTTGTATGCATTTTATAATTGATCAAAACATTTTTTATTTAAAATAGTTTTTATTATTCTTAAAATTTCTTAATAAAAAATATATCATGGATTGTTTTAGTTCGATATTTCATGTGGATTAATCTATTAAACATAGTATTAGTTTAGAAAAAAAAATATTTTTAAAATCTCAGGGTGCTACATTCCCGCTAAGTATATTTCATCCTTTAAATTTTAATTATCTCTAACTAATAATAATAGATAAGGGTATCTAAAATATAAGCATGACTTAAGATATAAATTCTAAATAGATACAAACCCTGCTATCTTAAGGAACACTACGTCACATATATTTTCCCTCATAATAGGTGTATATTAAGATTCTCAACCATTTATTCCAAATATGTCTTTGTATATAAGTCTTAGAAGTTTTTAGAGACAATATTAACACCAAAATTATTATAATAATATCCAATAAAATCATAGTAAATGATCATATAAATATGAAAAATCAATCCTAAGATATCTTCTTTAATGATGCCTTTATTTAAACCCATGATGCTTTCAATTCTATTCTAATATAATTGAATCAAACTATCACTCCTTTAGTTTAACCTAGATTTTCCATGGTTTTCCTATTAGGTTCTTTAACCTAACATAAAGTTGTGATCAAATACTTTATAATAGTTTTTAAAGAGAATATGATCAACCAAATCATATCCCTCAAGAGTGTCGAGCCAAATGTGCAGTCTTAGGCCCACTCATCCTACACTAGAGTGAAGATTGAGTTGATACTCAAACATTCATTTTTAGAGTGATTACCCATAGGTTCATATGTACCATAGTTTCATCCACTTTCTAGAATCTATACAGAGATGTAATTTCTAGGAAATTTCATACTCAAAACTTTACCAAAATTCCAAGATGTTATCCTATACTTAGTCTTATCTGTAAGGGTTTCACTAAATTTATCTAATAATAACCTCAAAAAATAACTAAACTAATCCTAAAAAACAAATAAAATAATCCTAAAAATAACCAAAATCTGTTCTGATACCAATTGAGGCACCCCAAACCTACTCTTATAGATCTGGTTCTAAAAAAGCTTTCTTTAAACACTGGATTTGATTTAAATTCAGATGAAGCTATAATTATTTTAAAAAAATTTCATAAGTAAGAAATTAAAACTCGAAAATCATCTCACAATCCCAATAAATTAATGTTTAGTTTCTTTGAGGATCAACTACATAAGAAACCATTATTACAATACTTTTAAACATTTATCCATAATCAAACCATACTAGATCCACTTATAGATATCTACCAAGTTATACTCATTCTTAGAACTTGGTGAAAGAATACATAGAAAAATGGGTAAGATAAAATGCTCAGTAATGGAAATTTTTTCAATATATCATCAAGGTTTAGATAATAAGAATATGAAAAAACATGATAAGGGGATAAATATCTTATTAAAAAGATAATTTAACAAAAATAATTGTCCATAAGTCATGATAAAGGGACATGTAATCTAAAATGAACAAACATATACCATGGAAAAGTGTGTGGAATCATTAGACATTAAACATGAGTAAAGGATCATAATAATAGGCACAAGATTATGAAATAAGATTGTGGCATAAACATAATCATATAGATCATATTTCAAGGATACCCATCGAGACATTGGTCACATAGTAGGCTTAGGATAATTACCTGTATACCTTCTTGGGCTTGGGATAATCCTCCTGTGTACCCTTGGGCTTGGGATAATCCTCTTGTGTACCCTTTTTCTTATGATAATCCTATCATGTACCCTTTTTCATGGGATAATCCTTTAATATACCCTTAGTCTTGATATAATTTTCTAGTGTACCCTTGGGATTGGGATAATCCTCCTGTATACCCTTTAGCTTGGGAAAATCCTCCTATATTCCCTTTGGGTTGGGATAATCCTCCTGTGTACCCTTTATCTTGGTATAATCCTTATTTGTACCCTTTGGATTGGGATAATTCTCCCGTGTACCCTTTGGCTTGGGATAACCCTCTTGCATACCCTTTGGCTTCATACAATCCTTACTTACACCCTTGGTCTTGTGATAATCCTCCCATGTAGCCTTTGGCTTGGGGAAATCCTCCCATGTACCCTTAGGATTGAGATAATCCTTTAGTGTACCCTTAGTCTTGGGATAATACTCTTGTGTACCCTTTTGATCTCATGAGATATAAACTTTACTAATGAATTTAAGGGAAATATAGGACACCACCCATTAATATCCATACATAAGTGTGTCAATTGAAAACAATCATTCATCACATCATAAAAAACCCATGGAAAGAAAATGGGTTTCATATAATTTCCAAATGATATCACCCAAATTGACCTAAAAAAGGTAAATGGTTGATAACCAAAACTCAATCACTCCCAAAGAGTATTTTATAATAACATATAGTGGGTGATTCATGAAAAATACTTTATAGGGAAATAAATCCTTTATAGATGAAGAGAAAAATGAAAGAAAAATTGTAAAATATTTTTTATAGAAAATAATTTTATCTTTAGTGTAGAAGATTATAACGTCCATCCCCAAGCGCTAAATGCCAGTGCCCTGAGCCGGTTGGTTATGGTACCTCAAGAACGCCTCCCCATACACTAGAGGCTTTTGAATAGTAGTGAGGGTCTAATATAGATACCATGGGGAGACTATACCCTCTTTATCAAATTAGCACACCAATAGAAATAATAAACAATAACAAAATGGTAATAATCAACAACTAGAAAAATACCATAACTAGAACAATACCATAACCAGAACAAACTAGTATCACATGATGACCAAAATAGGAATACATATCTATACCAAAATAGTAGATATGTCATTCCATATATGTGTCAAGTTTCAATATTTAAAACCCAAAATAAAGACACACTAAAAACTCCTAAGCGGGTCCTAACACCATGTCCAGTTCCCTCATCCTTGATCTAACCCAAATCATCCATATAATATAGGGCTATTTACCTTATCCTATCCTCCAAAAATTAAGTCTATTAAGGTACCTATCAGGAATCCGGAGTAGGGAGTGAGTACAACTTAGTAGGCCACCACCAACAATGTCTGAAACAATATCCAGTCAATAATAGTGTATACATTTGTATAAAAAATAAATTACAATCAATAAAGTAAACAATTTACATATTCATTTATTCTTTATTTAACCACATAAATCCCCATGTTTACAATTATACCCATACCATCAATACCTACTTCAACCTGTGCCAGAGTTTGAACAACATCACATAGGGAAAAAACAATTCATTCTAATATGGGATTTCATTATCTATTTAATTCCATTTTATATCACGACCATTTGAAAACATAATCCAATTCTAATATCATGGGAGAATAACATCATGTCTAACACCTCATGAGTATTTGAAGCATCTATCCTTGTCCCACACCTCATGGGCATTTGAAGCATCAATCCCTAGCCAATACAATAATATTCACACACATGAATTTGGGACTATAAAGTCATGTCTAGAATCCCATGGGTATTCAGAGAATTAGTCCTTGTCCCACTTCCCATTTATCAATAAATCAAAATATATCACATAAATTACATTTAGTGAGGTTAAACATCATTAAACCTCTCATCAATATTTCACATCATGTTATACCATTTCAATCATCAATTTAATCATAATTATTTACTTTAATCACATGGAATAATATGAAAAATTCACTATTAAACCATCTATCAACATTTAAACATATAATCCATTAACTCTTTAAGTTTAATCCAACCATGCCTCAATTCCCATCATTAATCATATCATAATCAAATTAATCAACCAATTACACCATCCCATTAATTTACCAAGTTCATAATCCTAATATCCCATCAATTTCATAATCAAATCATTCCATTAATTAATTAACCAATTAATTAATTCAATTCAATATGTGATTTCCAAACATGGAAATTGATATTTCACAATTACATTCACATAATTATAATCAAGACTATGAGATTTACAATTTAGACTACATACCTCAAGATCGTTGATAGACACTTTCCCAACCACAACACTCAATTGATGTAGTATGATCAAAACTAACAATGATATAAGAGACCTGGACCAAAACCTAGGATTAAGATCAATCCCCAAATCCAAAAATAGTAAAAATGTTTCAACACTTCATTATAAGAAAGAGGAATGAAGTTAAACAAAATTAAAAGGGATTACTAGGTATCTATCACCAATCCACAATAATCATAGATAAAGAAATCAATCTAAGATTTGCAAGAGTCGCCCTAGGGTCGGGAGGAGGATGGATGGATTAAGCAAATAAACCAAAATAAACCACACAAAACTTTTAATCTGTTGCTAGGGGAATTACACAATGTGTAATTCCATTACACATTGTGTAATTATTTTTGATGGTTTAGGCTAAAAAACCCATCGGCCGGTGTGGTTTTATCCCGATTAAAAATTTACACTTCGTGTAACCCATTTACACAATGTGTAAATTTTTTGTAGACTATTTTTCATACAAAAAATTATACATAAAAGACCCGAACACCTACAAAGACTCTAGAACCAAATAAAACCCTTTCTTACCCTAGAATAAATATAAAAATAAAAAGGGAACATACCTATAAAAGAAAATAATCTTACAATATCCCCACCTTATAATAACTCATCCTCGAGCTGCACTCTCAAACATCTCTAAGATTCCAAAGTAAAAATATCAGTCCACTGATCCCACATATCTACTTCTCTCTACCATGTTTCTTCCTGAACATGGACATGTTTCCAAAATACATGAACTATCAACATAGTATTTCCTTGAAAAACTTTCTCACTGTGATCCACAATATGTATCATATTATCCTCAAAGGACACATCAGTATCAAGATCAACATCATCAACATAGATCACCTTATAAGAGTTAGGGTGATACCACCAAAGTTGTGATACATGAAAAAAATTGTGCATAGAACTATACCACTATAGAAGAGACAACCAGAATTCCACCGACCTGATTCTATCCACTAACTCAAAAGGTCAAACAAACATGGGTTCCAACTTTACCTTTCTCCAAATCCTATGATGACCCAATCTAGGTGGAATAATAAGGAACACACAATCACCCATTGTAAAATAAAGGGGTCAACATAGACTATCAACATATGAATTATAACTACTTTGAGTTGTAGCCATACCTTTCTGAATCAACTAAACCTACTCTAATGTCTCTTGCACAAGACTTTATCCCAAAAATTCTGACTCACCTACCTCCATCCAACATAGAGGTGATTTGTATGGCCTCCTATAAATATCCTCATATAATTCCATATGAATTGTCTCCTAATAACTATTATTATAAACAAACTCAATGAGTGATAAGTTATTCTACCAAGACCCACCAAAGTCTAGGGAACATGCCCATAATATATCCTCAAGTACCTGAATAGTGTGTTCTGACTGCCCATCTATCTGTGGATGGTAAGGCATACTAAGAAAAAACCTGTGTACCAAGAACATTCTATAATCCCTACTAGAAACATGAAGTAAAATGTGAGTCATAGTCTAAAACTATACTCCATAGCACTCCATATAGATGGACTATCTCCCAATCATACAAGTATCCCAACTGGTATACTGAGAAAGTCACCTGTATAGGCTAGAAATGCACTAATTTCATCAATCACTTCACAATCACCCAAATAGCATCATTATTATGAGGATTCCTTATGAGACCTACCACAAAATCCATGGTAATGTTGTCCCACTTCCATTACAGAGTGGGAAATGGCTGTATTAAACCACTAGGTCATTGATGCTCACCCTCCATCTGTTGATAGGTGTAACATCATTTCAAAAACCCAATAATCTTTTTTTCCAAGCCTGAACACCAATATTGACCATGTAGGTCCTGGTATATTATGGTAAAACTCAGATGTACCACCCACTTAGAGGTATAAAACTCACCTATAATCTCATCTCACATACACATAGGCACAATAACATGGCCCATGACATAGATAATCTCATCCTTATCTATAGTCTAATCAGAGGTGTCTCCCCACCTTTAAGGGTTTCCCTCAAGGAAAAGCACTATGAATCTTCATATTTCCTCTACCTAATATAGATCAAAAGAGTAGACTCTACTGAAACAGATATGAGAGACATCTTCTCTTGGCACTCTTGAACCACAACAGGCATCTCATCCATCAAATTCATCATCTTCCACTCAGAACTGGACACATAAACTACCTAATTTTGGGACTTCACTATTAAAAAAGAGGCCTTTAATAGTGCTAGAATACACCTTTATCAGTGCTAAAAGTGTTAAAAATTTGAGCGTAGTTAAAATCCCAAATCCTTTATCAATGCTAAAAAAGTTCTATTAAAGACCCCTTTAACACTGCTAAAAAAAGCATTGTTAAAAGGGTCTTTTAACAATTATTTTTTTAACACTGTTAAAGAGACCTTTTAACTACGTTTTTTAGTGCTATTAAAGGGGGCCTTTAACTGCACTTTTTTAGCACTTATAAAGGAAACTTTATTAAAGGGGGTAAAATTATATTTTTTCCGAAGTCCATGAACTCGAATCCTTTATCAGCACTCCCAAAATACCTTTAATAATTCTCCCCACAATTATCAGTGATTTTCACCCCACCACCCCTTTTAGTAGCACTTTACGGATTTTCAACCTCATGCCACCACCCCTTTTATTAGTGCTTTGCTAATTTCTAACCTCATGCGTGCCCATCTAGATTCAAACCCCTGCACCTCTCCTTTGAGGATGGAATACCTTTACCACTACACCATGATGTTTTTCCCATTTAATGATATTTATATTTATTTATATATATATTTACATATATATTTTTTATTCATATATTTATATAATTACTTTTAAAAACATTTATTCAATATATATATATGTGTGTGTTATATATAATTATATTTATTTAAATATATTATATATTATATATTATATTCATTTACATATACTAGAATATAATATAAATATATATCTATTTATTAATACACACATATATGTATATATAAAAATGATAAATATATTTTTATAATGTAAAAAATTGTTAGATATTGTTTTAAATACATTTTTAGAATATTTATTTATTTAAATATATTAGAATATACATTTTTACATAAATATGTTGATATATGTATTTATATGAGTGATTTATTATAAGAAAATATAAGAAATCATGCATATATTTAATTATAAAGAAAATTACGTTGTGAGAAATGATAAAATTTAAAAACCATAATATCAATATAGATGTAAGACCTGGGAATAAATTCAGTCTCTACCAAAAATGGTAATAATATCCCCATAAATGAGGCTGAAAATCCATCAAATGTTAAAAAATTAGGGTACCCCAACTAAAAACTTAGTTTTGGGGGCCTTATAAGCTATTTATGTGCTTGAAAAATGTGACAAAGGTTTACCTATGTAACTAAGGGTATAGAGATAGTCATTACCTTTGATTTGATATATGGTAGAGCCCAAACGAACACCTGGATGAAAAGTTATGTATATTTGAAGTTCAAGTCACATTTTCAACTTATTTTAGATTTTTTTTTATTTTTGTTATCTTTAAATTGATATTTAATGAATATTACTTAGTAATAACAATTAAATTAATAATTAAGAACATTTTTTAATTATTTTATTATCCATTTTCACTAAAAATCTTATACATTAAGTGAAAATGCATATTTACCTTATCTAAAACATATTTTAAAAAATATATATTATATTTATATCAATATAAATATATTTATATAAATATAAATATATTTATATCAATATAAATATATTTATATAAATATAAATATATTTATATCAATATAAATATTTTTTTTTGAAGTATACTTTTATCTATGCTACTAAAAAAGCACTGATGGGGGGGGGGTCTTTATCAGCACCTCTAAAAAAGAATTTATTAACCTCCCTTTTATCAGCGCTTGTAAAAAAGTTCTAATAAAAGTCCTTTAATATAAATTTTTAGCGCTGAAAAAGAGGTATTTAATAGAACTTTTAGCTAGAATTGTTAAAGACCTAGCACTAGAT
This sequence comes from Viscum album, assembly GCA_963277665.1. NCBI lineage: Eukaryota > Viridiplantae > Streptophyta > Magnoliopsida > Santalales > Viscaceae > Viscum > Viscum album. The sequence goes on from OY728150.1 coordinate 124,207,819, forward strand.
AAACCTAGTTTTGTAGTAGTGCTTCCTACTCAATGAATCAGTGAAACTGTTTCCCTTCCCGAGCATATATGCTAGCTCAAAATAAAATGAATGCATATACTCAACCAACCTCTGCTACTGGAGATTAAAATATCATTGGGAAAAGATATACGTTAATCTCCTATGATCAATATAGATAGTAAAATTTTCACCCAATAGATAATGCCTCCAATACCTTAAAGCATATACAAATGTAGTTAACTCAAGGTCACATGTAGGGTAATTTAATTCATGTGGCCTCAACTTCCATGACCCATACACTGAAACTCAATCCCCCTATATCAACATTGGTCTAAGCCTGATCCTAGATGCATCACAAAACACCATATACTCCTCCCTTGATTTGGTTAGGATCAAGATCAGTGTGGTTTTCAACTACTTCTTCAACTCATGGAAAGCATTATCACAAAATCCAGACCATTAAAACATAACTCTATTCTTGGTGAAGACCAAAATTATTTTTTTTAAGTGGTAAAAATCATGGATGAACCTCTAATAATAACTCACTAAGCCCAAAAAACTTTTGATATCAATTTTTTTTAGTCTTCTCCCAATAAACCACTGCCTGAACATTCTTTGGGTCCACTGATACACCTTCCCCCGAGATGATGCGACCTAAGAAATGTACCTCATTGATTCAGAATTGTCACTTATATAGCTTGGTGTATAGCCTAAGCTCTATAAGTGTACTCAGGATGATTTCAAAATGTTAGGCATGATCACCATGAGTCTTGGAGTACACCAAGATGTTATCCACAAAAAACTACCACAAAATGATCTAGGTATGGGTGGAAGATTCTATTCATCAAGGCCATAAACACAAAAAGAGAATTCGTTATCTAGAAAAATATTACAAAAAACTCATATAGACCATACCTGATTTTGAAAGAAGTTTGAGGTATATCATAAGGTCAAAATCTCAACTGAAGATACTCTGATCTTAAGTAAATCTTTGAAAATACATAAGCTCCCCTCAACTGGTCAAATATATTCTTGATACATGGGAGGGGATACTTGTTCTTCACTATTATTTGGTTCAAATTATGTTAGTTGACACATAAGTGTAAAATACTATTAGACTTCTAAGAAAAAAAAACTATAGAACCCCAAGGTGGTGTACTAAGATAGATAAACCCCTTATCTATCAAATCTTCCAGTTGAGTCTTGAGATTTTGAATATTTTTTGATTCCATTCTATATGGTAAAAGATAAATTAGTTCAGATCCAAGAATGAGATTAATTGTAAACTCCCCATATGACTCAAGTGGAATCCCTGAGAATCCCTCAGGAAACACGTCTTGGAACTAGTCCACCATGGGTGGAAATGCACAAGGCTTCACACCCCAATCATCTAGTAAAAGACTAGAAACCTATGCTATTATCTCCCCTAGTTTCTAATGAACCAGACCTATACTGATTTCCTGGATATCCCACTCTCCATGATGTAGATATTTTTCACCCTTATGAGATTTAAAGGCCACTCTCCTACTGTAACAATCAATGTGGGCTCGGTATGCTACTAACCAGTCCATAGCCATGATCAAGTCAAATCCTGGCATATTCAAGATGTAAAGATCCATAGAAAACAATACTTTCCCACCTCAAGAGAACATCCCTTGCATAAAAAGATGTCTCTCAATCATACTCCCAACAGTGTATTGATCTTCTCTTCCCCACTCACAAACTCAACTTCCAGACTCAACCTATTCAAAATTTTTACATATATAAAGTAATGAGAGGAACTAGAATCAAATAATAAACTATAAAGTTTAGAAGCTATAATAATAGTACCTATAACTATTGATGGTTTGATATATCTATCCACAAGTGTAGTATGGACTTCATGAAACAGTCCTAACCCTCTTCCCTGTGGTGTAGTCAAAGTCCCCTGAGCTGTTACACTTTGATGACACTGATGCTCTTTCCCAAAAACACCTCATCCACTACCTTGACCTCCATAACCAGTTGAAATCTAATTTCTAAACTGATATGGTGTTGAATACCCCCTTCCATCACTATGAGTCTTCCTAGATCCTCCATCATTACCCATCTATCATGGGTTCCTGAAGAACTTCTATAGATGTACCATCCTTCCACAAGATCGAAACTCTACCAGTGGTCAGGGATAATGCCTACAAAAGTGACCCAACCCTCTGAAATGGTAGAAAAGAAATAGGACAACTGATCCTCTCCCTTGTCCACTCTTCTTTCCACTACTATGCTCAACATTATCATAGCGATGCTTCTTACTCTCAGAATTTGTACCTCCTGGTCGTATAACATAAACCACATTTCCTCTACAGGAAGACTCCTTTAGGTTCCCCTCAAATATGAGAGCCTGATCCACTACCTCATCAAACTTCTTTAACTAAAATATGTTAACTTGAGACTTAATCTCAGGTTTAACCCCATCGTGAAAACATCTTTATGTAGTTGTCTTATCCCTTACCAGTGTTGGATCAAAGCACTACAAGTCAGTAAAGTGACCAATATAGTCCATCACCAACATAATCCCCTAAGTTAGCCTCATAAAATCTAATTTTCTCTCATGTCTCAGTGTCTTAGGGTAAAAGTGATCCAAGAACTTCTCCTAAAATTCCTTCCAATCCATAATCTCCATTTATCCATCTTGAGTCTAGATATTCCACCAAAACTTTTCTTGAACATGTAACATGTAAGTATCCAGTTTGACTCTCTTCTTAGAAGGAGTATCTAAGTGGCCAAGAATCTTCTAGATAGACTCAATCTTGAACTTAGCTACCTCAGGTCCACCCTCTCCTGTGAAGGTTGGTGGTTCTGGAACTGAAACTCCCATGTCAAGTTATACATACTTTTCACAACCTATCCTGGGTATCTTTCCATAAAATTCAGAAAGTAAGAAAATTTCTCATGGAAATGCTATCCATCTTCCTTACTTGGAACTATCAGAGCCTCCAGTTCTAGTATTGGAGTCACATTTCCAACCATTCCCTCCTGTTGTCCTCTCTAAAAGAATCATTTTTGATTCATATCTCTAAATTTACAAACACATGTCTTAGGAAACATAACACATCATTAACACATTTAAAAAGTGGGTTTCATGTAAATCCATAACAAGTCAACCCCCATATCCCACCACACAGTCTACAACAAGGAACTATCACCACCCTTAAACATCCCTCAAATAGGTCATAGTTAACATAGGGTAAGAACATTATCATTAACCTAGTTTCTCATTAGACACCAATTTTCCCCATTTTTCACCATTTTAAAATTTTAAATTCATATTAGGTACCTTTTTTTAGTTCAATTACAAAAGAAAAGAAAAACATTTCAATTTCAACAACTTTCCCCGAACATGTTTTTTTGTACGTGCCTAAAAATGTTGCATGTTATAATAATTCTTGAGTGACTAGAATGATTCATGAATGTATACTCAACTCTCATACTATAACGGTCCATGATTCAAATCTCATAAAATCTCAAAAACAACAATCAAATCACAAAAAAAGTGCATCAATCAAGGTAAAATAACATTCAACTATAACAACAAACATTAATAACAACAATACCACCATGGGTACTTAGTTTTTACCCTTGTACATGGGTTAGATACTTTCATGCACGATCTCATTACCAATCCCCAACTCATCCTAATCTTATGTATAACTTTTATATATAGTAAGACAAAATAAAAGAAAATAAAACCTTCCCTTGATACCACTTTGTAACATCCTGCCCCGGGTTCCACATGCCAGTTCCCTAGACCAGTTGGTTATGTGACCTCAAGCATGCCTCCCTGTATTCCAGTGTCTTCCAACTAGTAGCGAGGGTCTAATATAAATACCATGAATATACTATACACTCTTTATCAAAGTAACATAATATTATAAGTAATAAACAACAACCAAATGGTAATAATTAACAACCCGAACAACACCATAACTAGAAAAAACTAGTATCACATGATGAACAAAATATCAATAAAACATCCAAACTAAAATAGAAAATATTTCATGCCATATATATGTCTAGTGTTAATATGAAAAACTCAAAATAAAGACACACTGACAACTCCTAAGAGGGTCTTGATACCACATTTGGTTCCATAATCTATGACCCATCACAAATCATCCATCTAATATAGGGATCTTGAGCTTATCCTGTCCTGAAAACATGAAGTTTACTCGGGTACCAATCAGGCAGTCCAAGTAGGGTGCGAGTAAAACTCATTAGGCCACCACCAACTAAGTCTATAGAAATATCCTATCAATATCAGTGTATGCAGTTGTATAAATAATAAAGTATAATCCATAAAGTAAACAGTTTACACATTCATTCCATCCATCCAATGGACTGAAGGCCTTCATTTTTTATTGATTTTGATAATCCACCTTTCAAGGGGTGAGGTGGAACCCTTAAAATCCACCTTTCATTTATTCTTTATTTAACCACATAAATCCTGAGGTTCAAGATGATACCCATATCATCAATACTTTCTTCAGCCCATGATGGAGTCTGAAACACATCACATAGGGAAAGCCCAATTTATTATAACATGGGATTTCATTATCCATTTAATTACATTTCACATCATAACCATTTGGAACAGTAATACAATGCCAATATAATGGGCGTAGAACATCATGTCTAGCACCTCATGGGTATTTTAAGAATCAGTCTCTATCCAACACCTTATGGGTATTTGGAGGATCAATACCTATCCCATACAATAATATTCGCATGCATGCATTTGGGCCTAGAACATCATGTCTAGCACCCTATGGGTATTTGGATCATTTGTCCTTATCCCACACCCTATTTATCAATCATTCACAATATATAACATAAATCACATTTTGTGATGTTAACCATCATTAACCCTCTCATCAATCATTAATATCATTGAATACCTTTTCAATAATCAATTCAATGATAATTATTTACTTTAATCACATAGAATAATATGAAATATTCACTATTAAACCATCTTTCAATATTAAAACATATAAACCATTAATGGTTTAAGTTTAGGCCAACCAGTCCTCAATTCCCATCATTAATCAGCTCATAATCATATTAATTAATCAATTACACCATCACCTTAATTTAATAATTTCATAATCCCAATATCCCATCAAATTCATAATCACATCATTCCATTAATTAATTAAAAAATCAATTAATCCCATTCAAGATTCGATTTCCAAACATAAAAATTTCTATTTCAAAACTCCACACACACAATTATAATGAAGACTTTGGGATTTTCAATTTAGACTGCCTACCTCAAGATCATTTCTGAATTCTCTCCCAACCACAACACTCAACTGATATAAGATAATTGAAAATAACAACAGTATAAGAGACCTAGACCAAAAAATAGGATTAAGATCAACCCCCAAATCCAATAATGATAAAAGGTTCCACCACTTCATCGAAATAAATAGGAATGAAAGGAAACCAAATATAAAGGAATTAACGGGTATCTAGCACCAATCTGTAATGATTGGAGATGAAGGAATCACTCAAAATATATTAAGAGTAGCCCTAAGGTTGGGTGGAGGAAGGTTTCCTGAAGGAAATAAACCAAAATGAACCGCACAACACTTTTAATCTACTTATCTAGGAATTACATAGTGTGTAATTCCATTACACATAGTGTAATTATTTTTAATGGTTTACGATGAAAAACCCGTCACCTTGGGAGATTTTATACCAATTAAAAATTTACACATCTTGTAACCCATTTACACAGTGTGTAAATTTTCCATAAACTATTTTTTAGCCCAAAAATTATACATAAAATATCCAACCACCTCAAAAATACTCTCAAACCAAATAAAACCCTTTCCTACCCTATAATAAATATAAAACTCAAGAGGGAATGTACCTGTAAAATAATGAGATCTTACAAAGATAAAGTTAAAATCACTTTAAAAATTCAATTTTGGAAATTTACTTTTGATAAATTGAAAAGAATGTATTTTAAAAATCAATATTTGGAAAGAAATCTCAATAAATAATCCTTGAAAATACATAAAGGTTTCAAAATGGTGAAATGAAAACACTTTGAAAAATTTTACTTTTAAAAAGAATCTTCAATAATATATCCTTGAAAAATACATAAAGAATTCAAAAAGATGAAGTGAAAACTTTGGGAAACATTTAGTTTTAAAAAATAAACTCAAATAATAGATCCTTGAAATAAAATAAAGGTTATCAAAATAAATGTGATGTGGAAGATAAAACAATTTATTTTGAAAGGTTGGAAAACATTTTTAATATTTGGAAATACCTTTATTGAAAACACACATTGTAAAAAGAGTAAAAAATATCCCTTTTTAAAATAAGAGAAGAGAAATATTAAGTTCATATTATATAAAACATAATTCTATTTACAAATATAAAATATTTCATTGGTAAGAAAGAAAAATATGTACAAGGAAGGGGAGCCGTTTTTAAATAGGATAAGAATTATTTTTAATAATGATATACTTTTTATGGGGAAGAAATTCATCAAGGAAGAATATTTGAACCAAAAGTTTCATTTTACCTATATAGAAAGATAAATTACCATGAAATATAATATTAGGGTGGAATAAACCAATCTTGGAAGAAGAAAGTTGAAGAAGATGCATTATAACTCAATGAAGGTAGTTAAGTAAATAAAAACCCCCACAACTTTGGTATCTTTTGAATCAAAATCCATTTAAATAAAGAAATTATATGACCCTTAAAACTCCATGAATTTCATAGATATGTAAGAATAGACTAATTAGGTATAAATAACACTATATAAAATATATCATTATTCCTAATAAGAAATATGTCTTAAGGAATTAAATTTGAGATAAATAAATCCTTACAGTAATGGTAATGTAAGAATAAAAAGAACATGTTGAAATAGAAATTAAAATATAATAAAATTGAAGGTATTAATTATACTTGAAGTCAATTGGGTAGTGATTACACCATGTAAAATAAATTTTGGTGTACAATATCAAACACGTATCATGGATTTGAAAATGAGACAAAGAAATCCTTACCTTGTATTCCCACTTAGTTGAATATAGTCTAAACTCATGTATAAAAAAAATAACTATATTAATCACCTATTTAGTAACCATATTCATATATATAATATTTTATAATATTCAATTATAATCATTTATTATAAGTTCAATACTTAGTTATGGTTTGTTTTCATCATTAAAAGTTAGTAATTCTAATTATTTTTCTAATGTTTTATAATGTCAATATTGATACCCATTATTTGATAATAATTTCATAATAACTAGATGATTTATGGTACTATAATAGATAACTTATATTTATTTATAATTCTATTATATCATCCATAAGTTTTTTAGTTATATTCCATGAAAATAGAATCAATGTTAGCTTATTTTAATAATTTTAGCTATCAAAATGATATTTTAATAATAAATTAAATAATTAAAATAACCTTTAAAGAACCATAAAATAATAATTATTTTCATATTAAATTATAATAATATTATTATTTAATTTCCCATAGTCATCAATGATAGAGTTTTATAATATTGTTCATGTAGGTGGTTAAACTGACCCAAACAAGAACACACTATAACTCGATGGGAGAGTATGGTTAAGGAAGTGTATAATTTCATTATAACATAAGAATAATGATATTATTTATATGATTTTAAGTAGGTGAATCATATTTTAATAGGTTTGTATAAAAAATGAAAATCAAGATAAAAAAAAGTTAATTCATGGAGGTGGTTGTCCACACGTATGAACAGTTAACATCATCATTTCTCAACAAAATAAAGGGGATGATGGTAGATAATAAATTTTATTTTTTAAATTAATAAATAAATTATATTTATCATATTTATTCATAAAAAAATATTAATGGGAGTCAGTGATGAAAAATAGAATGCATCATTTGATGGAGGCGGTAATCCACGCGTACGGACGATCATCGTTCTTTTATTTTTCTAAGTGGATAAGAATGAATAAATACTGGTTTTTATATTAATATAATGACATTTGATTATATTAATGCTAAAAAGGTCATTATATCACTATGGTTATTATAGATTTGGAATTGAAAAAAATAAGAATAAAAAGTTAAGGATTAAGTAATACTCACGTTGAAACCTTGAAATTTTCTTGAAAATATCATTGTAAATGAAGGGATTTTACTAAATAATTTATAGCATAAGAATATGAACATGAGACAAGTTTCTAGTATGAGAAAAATATTATAGTTTCAAGATGAAATTCTAAGTATTAAGGGTGGCATGAAGGTCTGGCGGTGTTCCCTTTTTATAAGTGAAGAAAAATTAACTTTTGTGAATACCCATTATTTTTTTTAAAATGGAATGAAACTATACATGGGTCAATGGAGTAATAAATAATTGATTTGGGGGTTATATAAGGTCTATAAATCTTCTAAAACTCATTTTTATACAAGGGTTAAACAATTTTAAAACCTTTTTAAAACTTGTTTTTTACATTTTACCATTTTGGTTTTTACCTTATTAAATAGTTCTTACCCAAGTAATTTATATTTTACTAAAAAATTAAGGTAACCCATATTACAAAATTAGGGTGTTTGGAAACTAAATTTAATCCCCATATGTTCTAATTTAATTTATAAATAATATAGAGTTAAATTTTAAATTAAAAAATTCATATATTGAAAAATTGTTTCGTAGAAAAAATATTTTTTTCACCATTAAGTGTTCTTAATCTTATTTAGTATTGATTACCAATTGATTGAGTGATAATATATTTATATATAGGTTTAAAAATCATATTAAATTCATTTTTATAATATATTTATTTATTTTATTAGATAAAACTACAAAATACTAATAAAACAATTCTTTTAAAATAACAGTTTTACCATTATCATAGTCATTAACTTTTAATATTAGAAATCATACTTTTATCCCTAAAAATTAAAGTTAAATTATTTAATATTATGAACATGTTGATATAAAATATGAAATACATTTTGTTAGATTTTATTTCTACAAGTGATAAAAATTAATTTTTAATATAAGAAAAAAAAAGTTTTAGAGTAAAATATTACATAAATTTCTAAACAATTAATCATAGGTTTTATAAATTCAACATATTATTTTTAACTAATTTATTTTAATTTATAAATATAGATCTTCTGTAAATACCCTAACCCTAGTTGCCCATAGTTGGTGCCTTATTTTATTACATTGGTATATAAACAAGGAATCACATCCCGAAGGATCGAATAGTTTAATAGTTTTGGAAAACAAGATACATACACAATTGTTTCATTACAAATTTAAATGAATTAAAATATAGTAACTATATTTGAAAAACAAAAAACTTCTAGATTATCCTCAAAAGTCATTCATAATATACATATTCGCATCTTGGTGAAAAATAAAACATATTAAAGGGGTGAGCTCAGATGCTCAGTAAGGGTAAGTAATATAGCGGAAGAAAAAATATAAATCATAGTGAATAACTAAAAGTAAATATGCCATTAAAACATAATATTAACCATGTTGACGCTCCTTTCATCACAGAATCTAAAGATCGGAAAAGGAAATATCTGAGCTCAAAGTGATTCAGCCTTTGAAGAAAACATCAAAAATCAACAAAGGAAGGAAGAAAGGATCAACAACAACCTCACCGCGCAAGTTATCTAACTGGCACGCAAGTGTACTTGCGCGGCTACCTTGGTCGCGCAGGTGACTTGCGCGACCTAAGTGGTAACCGCCCGGTAACCGCCCGGGGTCTTCTTTTGCCTATAAATAGACCCTGTGGGCCCCCCATTCGGGAGGATCTTTTTCTAGAAACTCGGATTGAAGCTCCCGACGCCCAAGTCTCTTCTCAAAGCTTCTAGAACACTTCTAAGGTAATTTCTTACCTAGAACGGAAGATCTAAAGAGAAGAAGAAAGGCCTAAGTGTTGAAACTTATCAAACACTTGCGCGCCGACTTATTTCCTTCAATATAACTTGCGCGTCCCTTTTTCTGGAAGAACCTCAAGAACATTCTAAAGGGTTTAAAAAAGAGTCGCTCAAGTATTTCAATGCTGGTTGAAAATCGCGCAAGTACACTATGTGTCGCGCAGGTATACCTGCGCGACCATACTTGCGCGCCCACGGAAAACTTGCGCGCCTTGAAAGACTTGCACGCCCCTATCTTTTTGGGTGCCCATCTTGCCCATTTTTACCCCTCTTAAGCCATTTCACCTTTCCTTTTCAAGATTCAGTCTTCAAGACACTCTTCAAAGCCATTTATGGCATGATTTCTTGATTTGACTTCCTTATCTGAAAGGAATTCTGTGGAATATCTCTCAAAGTCTAGTGATTTAAATATCCTTATGTCACTAAATATGGAGAGTTCATTCATTCAACCTCATCCTTTAAAATGAGAGAATCCTTAACCTGGGTCTCCTTTTCAGAAATAAGACTCAGTCATAATCCTGGGCATCCTTCTTAGGAGTAAGCCCCAACCTCAAACTTGGGCATCCTCCTCAGGAATAAGCCCCAAACCTTAATCCCCAAACCTGGGTCTCCTTTTCAGGAATAAGACTCAGTCATAATCTTGGGCATCTTCCTCAGGAGTAAGCCCCAAATTCTTAAAGTTCCCAATCTTGGGCATCCTTTTCAGGAGTAATCCCCAATCAAGTCCTCTAATTTTGGGCATCCTTCTCAGGAGTAAGCCCAAAACCTTAATCCCTAACCTGGATCTCCTTTTCAGGAATAAGGCTCAGTCATAATCATGGGCATCCTTTTCAGGAGTAAGCCCCAATCAAGTCCCCTAACCTGGGTCTCCTTTTCAGGAATAAGACTCAGTCATAGTCTTGGGAATCCTTCTCTGGAGTAAGCCCCAAACCTTAATCCCTAACCTGGGTCTCCTTTTTAGGAATAAGACTCAGTCATAACCTTGGGCTTCCTTTTCAGGAGTAAGCCCCAAGTCCCTTAACCTGGGCCTCCTTTTTAGGAGTAAGTCCCAGTCATAATCTTGGGTTTCCTTCTCAGGAGTAAACCCCAAGCCCCCTTAAATTTCTCTTAACCACTCCTAATTTACCCTTGATTTGGGTTTCCTTTTCAGGAGTAAAACCCAATCATAAGTCCCCTCCTAACTTGGGAATCCTCCTTAGGAGTAAGCCCCAAGATTAGAGTATTCAACTCTCCATGAAGCACATATAACTTTATGGACCCTGTTCATGGATTTTCTCCCTAAAAGTAAATCCTAAACCTTCATCTATCTGGGAAGTCATCCATACATAAGCCCCAAACAAATTATTATGATTGCATCTTTCATGGTACAATTGTCTAATTTTTACCAATACCTCTTGTTTCTCACACTGAGAATGACTCACGTGAGCTTAGAGTGTAAAAGTAATTATGACATTCATCTTTGAGCCATCAATCATAAACATCATACTCCATAACTCGAACTACGTGGGTTCTGATTCCTTTTATAAAACAAAGGATACGTAGGTAGCCCATTTATGGGTTCGATCCCAACTTTGAAATAATCTCTATCCTTCTGAATGACGATAAACTTCAAGTGCCCCACTGAGTGGCTTTAAAACCAGCCTGGTCATCATAAATGACCAAGAGACTTTTATATAAATGTTTTGAAGGATACCATTGACCAAGAATCTCTAAACAGATATATATGATTCTCTATTGATGAAGAACCTCGAATACATATAAAAGATTCTCTAAATTTCATGCATATTTAATCATTGATTGTTAAAACTAAAGGAAAGAACATTTTATACTTGGTAATGTAATAATGATTCACGAACATAACTTAAATCTATAAAGAGAGTCCCGGAGTAGACAATAATTCCCCTCAAAAAGGTGTGATGAGTCCGACCTACCATCCTCTCGACCAATGCAAATTCCTAAGCCTCATTAGTCCACAAGCTAATGAGCGCCTGCCTTTGGAAAGTAGGTCCAAACGGATGTGGAATCATTGGATGTTTCCGGTTCTACGAACAAACCCATTAGAAACCGATCAGAACGTTTGAATCTCCCATCCAGGAGGTCATCCCCGGATTCCGTGCGAAACAAAAATGGTGAACCCGACGTGAATCCTTAACCAAGTTAAAGTGATGTTCTTCTTATTTGTTAGGCCCCTTGGGCCAACAAAGCAATCATTGACATATGCTCATCCAAAAGATGCAGTGGCCGAATTCATCTTGATTATGTCTATTACATGGAACATGCACTCTTTTATCAATATCTTCTCTAAAATGGCTTTCCTTAAATTCACCCCTGTGAATACTGCTGCTGTGAACACCTCTACTGTGAGGTCTGCTGCTGTGAAAACCAATGCTGCTACTCCTGCTGGAACGTCATCCGCTCTGAGGATGAAATCACTAACTCAGCGTCTTCAACGCTGGGTTTCTAATGCACTGGTTAAGGAGTACCGTCGCAACGGTACTATCCCAACTCTGGAGGCCACTCGTCAAGCCCTCCAAGTTAACAACTCTACCTGGTCGTCCGGACAACGGCGACCAGCGATCAAGAAGCAGGCGGTGCTGACTACCGTCTCCAACCGTTTCGGGTCGTTATCCCCGGAACGCAATTTCCATTCACTCCCTTACTCTGAGGTAGTGAATGAGCAGGTCCCTCAGGGCCTTAGTTCAAAAAGACAGGAGTCCTTCCCGAGGTCTCCCATCAACAATCACCGCCAGACTCATGCGGTAGTGCTCCCTCAACATGATGAGGGTACCGACTCCAGGCATTCAGCTCAGGTTCCTCGAACCCGAGCAGGCAAGATGAACCGCCAGAGACGGAATCCGGTTAACAATAGGCAGGTTGTCATCCCTGCCATCTCCGGAGAAGTCCACCAACCTAACTTGGTGGCAAACAATGAGCAGGCATACACACCTGTTCGTTTTAATTCCGCTGTCCAGCAGACTCGTCTGGCAGCATCAAGCCTATCCCGCCAGGCAATTCCGGCGGAGTACCATAGGCAGGAACATACACCTGCTTATACATCACCAGTTAGTCAGCAGTCTCGTCTGACTACATATGATGGATCTCGTCAACTGCGTTTTGCGAAGTGTAATCAGCAGGCACATACACCTGCTAATACTAATCAAGCCTACCAACAGTCTCGCTTGGTAGCGCACGGAGAAGTCAGTCGGAAAGTCCCGATGACAAACAGGGGGCAGACTCAACTCTATGCCTCCACACTTGAGTACTGTCAGGATTCACTGACAGGAAAAGGAGGACAGGAGCAGGCACATACACCTACTCCAAGCCTGGAATGGACGTATATCCCCGTTCCGGCGGCTGAAGTCACCAAACATATTTTTTCAATGGTGAAAGAGCAGAAGAAAATTCCTGCTCATATTCTGGATGCTTGCCAGGATATCATAACAGCTTCAGCATCATCTCAGGGACAGACACATAAATCTATCCCTAGCAGTGGAGTGACACATCAACGATTCACTCCGGAACAGACACACACATCTGTTCCAGTCCAAGAGGGTTATGGGGAATACTCCCCCATATCATACGGACAACCAAGTCAGGCACATACACCTGATTTGAGTGGAGATCGTCAGCCTAACCTGACCATCTTTCCTGATCAGGCACATACACCTGCTCAGAGCAATCACTTTTGTCATCAAGTGGTTTCTAAAGCGAGTAAGAAGGCAACTAAGAAAAAGATCCGCCCAGCACAGTTAGGAGATCAAAGGCCAATCTGTAACCAAGCCTTGCTCGATGCTGGAGTTCTTGAAGCCCTCAGACATTTATCTGTCGGAATTCAAGATTCTACTCCCTCAGTTCCCAATAACGGGAACATTAATTCTGAAGGTCTTCAACAAACACTTCCTCATGAAGACTTGCTTCATGAAAATTCGGTCAATCTTGAAGTTTCTTCTTCAGATGAGAGCCACAGGAACCCTCTGTGTGGTCAGAAGACCAAGGAGCAAGAGATTTCATCTTTTGCTGTAACCCATCATGACGGTCCTCCTCATGGTGATGAACTTCGCTGCGAAAGTCCTCTCCACAGTAGTGATTCACGTTGTCTCGAAAATTCTTCAGAAGGCAATGTAGTGACGAGAAAGCCCTCCTATCTCGAGGCACTTGCAAATGTAAAACCAGTCATGTCTGATGCTTTACTATCGGCAGGTGAAACTCTTTCTCCATCAGAAGATAGCCTGGGGTTTAGGTTATTCTCCGAACCATCCCTGGGTCATTCATCTTCCATCATGAATAATGATTTCTCTACCAATCTTGTTGAATCCGATGAAGCAACAAGGAAACACCAACTCTGGTCCAAACTGGTAGAAGAATCTTCATTTAATGATAAAGAGGAAATGCTGAACATGAGGAAAAAACTGGCAAAAGGTGAAGTACCAGTCATGTTTTGGCCTTTGGCTGACTCCCAGTACGACATTCCAAAGATGTTGACGGATGATGGAATCCATGATATTCGTCTCAACATATGGAAGACTCTTTGTCAATTGAAGAAGAAAGTATTATCTTATGGTGATTATGAAAATCATATTAAGATAATATAAGGGTTACAACGCCAGATTGATTTGGCATCTCTATCAGTATCTCGGTATCCAAAGGCTGAAAAGCAACAGAGAACCCTTCAACGTTCATGCCTTGGCGCACTAAGAAAATTGCGTCAGTTAATTTCCAATGCTCCATCTGATGTTCATATCAGAGGATGGGGTGTTCACGGAGCACTGCATTTTACAGTGCTTTCCGGTCAGCAAAGCCCGCCGAAAATGGTCTCATGCAATGTTATTGCCCATGGCCGGCCACAGTCAATGAGCTTTGTTCATAATCAAAAGCTTGCTCAAGAACAGGCTTCAACTAGTTCCTCTAAAAATCAAGTATATAGAGAACAAGTTGTTGAATTGCTCCTACATCAAGCAGGCGAGAATATTGCACAAGCCTCTCGTCTGGAGAAAACACGTCATCAAATGACAGAAGTTTCGGAAATCATCCAACGGTCTGTTGAACCAGGTGATAAAAGTGGATATAGGTTAATGCATCCAGCTAATTTCCGAACTAAAATTCGCAAGATCAAGAGAGATTTTAAGAATATCTCAGACATAGAATGTCAAGAGACACCCCATATTGCCAGACTGGGGACTTCTCTAACCCAACCCTCAGAGTCAACAAATGGGATTCGAGGAGTTGAGCGGAAGCAGCAGGAACATCCCCAGTCCACTGGACTGGGGACTTTTTCAAATCCTCAATCCCTCCCTCAGAGAAAGTCAGTATTCTCTCGATTAGGGAATAAGCCTCAAGAGGAACGAAGAGCCAAGCTATCAGGAGATTCTCTCCAAGTGACGGTTCTCCAAGAAGTTCCTAAGGGATCAAGTCAACGGAATTCCATGTCTCATCATGGACATGAAAGAAGATAATATCACAGAAATGCTGATAGAAAGGATTCCATGCAATATGCATCCATTAATGTCATCAATGCCGTTGCTGCTAATTCACCAGATGAGGCTCAATCAGAAGGATCAGATGAAGAGGTTCCTGCTCAAGAAGTTGCGCACACAGACCTAAATGAAGAAGGTGTGCGCACACGTAATCAAAGGCTTAGCCAAAATCTGGGTATTCCTTCAAGTAACCCACTTCCCCCTCTCCGAAAAGGATCCAATAAGGGGAAAGGAAAGAATCATGTTACTTCTCACCCTTCCTCTGAAGGAGATCAATCGCTCTCATTAGAGCAAAGGTTTGAACAACAGGAGGAAGAAATGAAAGAATTAAGAAGGTTGAATGCAGAACTACTTCAGAGTAGTCTTCTTCTTAAGAATGATAAAGTCCGACAGCCAAAGGAATTTGTTGTAACTACTGAGATGGATCAAGAATATCCTCCTTTATCAGTACACCCTCAGAGGTCTAATCCTACGGGTCAAACGCAACAACGGTTGGCAGCACTACCATCAGTTGCAGCACCAACCACCACGTCTGTCCAAGCTCTATTCATTGCACCTACCCAAAACCAAGTTCAACCTGACGTTTCTCAAAAGTTAATAACTACTATTGAGTCATTAACAGCTCGGTTAGAAACTATGGAAGGGAAACGGGCGCAAGTTCAACCTGAAAAGAAAGTTTACCCTGAATGGGTAGATTCAATTTCTCCTCCATCCAGTTTTGGAAACCCTGTTTTCCCTACTTTCAATGGATCAGGAAACCCTGAACAACATTTGACGCATTACGTGTCTTGTTGTGATCCTATGATGGGAACTCCAGAGCAGCAAGAAGCAGTGAAACTCAGATGCTTCGTGCGAACCTTGGAAGGACCAGTTTTTGTCTGGTATACAAGCTTGCAATCCCGGTCAGTCATCGGATGGGAGGATCTTCGTCAAAAATTCCTTCTTCAGTTTAGCTCAACTTTGCCAAAAACGACAGTTTTCGATCTTACAAACTGCAAGCAAAGGGAAAATGAAAGAGTCTTTGATTTCATTTCTCGTTGGAAGGGATTAACGTATTCCTTGAGTTTAGCACTCCCTCAGGAGGAATTGTTGCCAATCTATGTGGCAAATTTTCATGACGAATTACGCACGCCATTGATCCCTGTGAAATACACAGGAGGGTTTCGATACCTTACTTCAATCGCTCAACAGATTGAAGATTCCCTTATACAGGCTAAGGTTAAATCTCTTGTAATTCCATCAGCTCCAGGAAGAAGAACGGGTAAAGCAGAAACTGCTACAGTTATGCTTAAACAAGCACCTGTACCTATTTCTACTTCAAAACCTTCATCTTCTCGAAGGGCTCCACCTCCTGAACGCCAACAACAAAGGCTGTTTCGTCCAAATGATCAAAAAGATCAACGACGAAAACAATTTGAGGATATGAAGAGTAAAACATACTCTTTCCGAAGTGAGCAAGTTCCTGGTTACTTCATTTCAGCTCTGGAAAATAATTTGGTTCAATTACCAGTGCCCAAGAGGCCAAACAAGGAAGGAGATGAAGACCGTCCCAATTATTGTCCCTTTCATCAAATGTTGGGGAATCCCATCCAGGAGTGTTTTGTCTTTAAAGACCTCCTGCAAAAGATGGTCGACTTGGGACAAGTCAAATTGAAGGGTTCTTCAGCTCATGTAGTGTGTATTACCGCTACAGATCCAGAGGAAGGAGGCGAGTGGCAGGAAGTCAAAAGCAAAACTGCGAAAAAATATGATGATTGGATGGTCAGAAAGACAATCAATCGGACCCATTCCATTTTGCGAACACAATTGAAGAATCCAATTGTGTCTCCTACAAAAGATGCAGTAAAGCCTCCATCAAAAGAGAAATCCTCAAAAGGATAGCGCAATTCAAAGAAGAAAGAGGAATCAGGAGAAGATGAGTATGTATCAAAGCCTAAATTGTCTTTGACTCTGGCAGATTTCATGCCATCTACTTCGAAGCCACGGGCACCGTCCCACCAAACGGCACAGCCTAAACAGGCTAACCAGGCAGAGTCTTTATCAGACGAAGAGTTAATATTTGGTTCTGTTAATATGATTCAATTAACAGATTCATATTCCAGTCTTGATGAGCCTGAATTCCCTATATCAAATAAGGGAATCCGAAGAAGTTCTAGAGGTTCAAGATATAGGGGAAGACGTGGATCTTTCCAAAGCCACTACTCTAATTCTACCCCTGCTAGCACTGTATATGCAGCAGAAACTCGTGGTAGAGCCCTTCCGCGAGCTCAAAAAGAACAAGCAAGTTCTTCTGCCAATGACCAACTCAGTTTCGGCACAGTTATTTTGGAAGACCGATTAAAAGTTCCATCTTCTTTATCTCAGCAAGTAAATGGATCTAATCAGTCTAATCTGCCAAAACCAAGGATGTTTCCAGCTTCAATACAAGATGCATCAGCTTCCAAAGCATCTGCTTCCAAGGTACCTGCTAAACCGCATATTCCTATTGGGAAACGCAGACCTCTAGATCAAAAGTATGATATATTGAAACACTTGGCCCAAGTACCATCCAAGTTATCAATTTTGGATGCTTTGAATCCGTCAAAAGATCTTCGGGAAGCACTCATCGAAGCTTTGTCAAGTCCTCAGAAGTTTGAAGCTGAAATTGCTGCAGCTGAAATCTATCACATAGAGAATAATCCTGCAGAATGCCATGCAGTGATATATTTTACTGATAAAGATGAAGATGATGTTGTGCATGGGCACATAAGACCTTTGTACTTATCTGGCAAAGTCAATGGGGTAGATGTTCGAAGAGCTTTCATTGACAATGGTTCAAGAGTCAACCTCATGCCCATTCGTACACTTCGTCGATTGGGCCTCACGGAATCTGATTTATCTCCTTCTACCATGATGTTGCAAGGATATGATAAAAATGAACAAGAACCACTGGGAGAAGTTACACTCAGAACTCAGTTTGGAGATCTTGTTTCCAATTCAGATTTCATGATTGTTGATCAAGACTCAGCTTTCAATATCTTGCTTGGAAGACCCTGGCTACATCAGCATGCAGCTATTCTGTCATCATACCATCAATGTCTCAAATACTGTTTCGATGGTCAAGTTGGAACATTTTATGGTGATAAGTCCCCATTCAAGACATGTGAGTCTCAATACATTGAGGCGGAATTTTATCACATGAAGGGAAGATAAAAATCTACAATGAAGGAAATTACCAAAGTTAATGCTCCATATGGTTTGGAAAAAATTCCAATAAATCCATTTTCACATGTGAGTACAGATTATGTGTTACCTATCAGTCAAATTGACAAAATAGGCCCAAATCAAAATACTCTTATGGAAAGATCCATAATGTCAATTACGGCAATCGAGCCAGACAACATGGGAGAAATTGGTAACTTACCAAGCAGTGATGAAAGCATAAGTGGTGACGTTTTCATTTCGTCTGCTGAAATCCAACAAGTCTATACTTCGCTAATCAGGCCAGAAGAAGTTATAGCAACACCAGAGGTGAATAATGATGTCGATTCTCAATCCATCATCTCCTCTTTATTTCCCAAAGAAGACCCTTTATCATCAATAGGGTCGGAAATGGAAGCTTCTTCTTCAAAATGTGAAAATTTTGACATCTCTTATGATCATGAGAATTTCGTTTTTTCATCTACTTTGCAAGTAGAAACGGAAGAAATAACACATGATGAAGAGGAAGAGGAAGATCTTAGAGATGCTCCTCCAGTATTTGAAGAGGGTATCTCTACCACTGTGGATGAACTCAGAGAAGTAAATCTGGGTACAGAGAAAGATCCACGCCCCACTTTAATTAGTGCGGCCATGACCCTTGAAGAGCAAGAGATGTATATTTATTTTTTAAAGAAAAATAAAGATATTTTTTCTTGGAATTATACAGATATTCCTGGCCTTGATCTTGATGTTGCTACTCATCATTTGGGTTTACCAAAAGAACATCGAGGATTCAAGCAAGCCACGAGAAGAACACACCCAACTTATGCTTCCAAAATTGAGGCTGAAGTGGATAAGCTTATCAAAGCTAACTTCGTCAGAGAAGTTCAATATCCCAAGTGGTTGGCTAATATTGTCCCTGTAAAGAAGAAGAACGAACAAATTAGGGTTTTCATCGATTTCAGAGATCTTAATCGGTATTGTCCTAAAGATGATTTCCCAGTTCCGATTACAGAACTCTTAATTGATGCGACAGCTGGATATGAAGTACTTTCTTTCATGGATGGATATTCTGGATATAATCAGATCCGAATGGCCCCAGAAGATGAGGAATATACAGCCTCCAGATCTCCTCAAGGTGTGTTTTGTTACCGGGTGATGCCCTTTGGTTTAAAGAATGCAGGTGCAACATATCAACGCGCCATGCATCGTATCTTCAAACCTCTTTTAGGGAAGTTTGTTGAATGCTATATAGATGATTTGGTGGTTAAATCCAAACAACGTTTTGATCACTTGGCTGATTTGGAAGTCATATTCCACAAGCTTCGACAACATAATTTGAATATGAACCCCTTAAAATGTGATTTTGGGGTAACCTCAGGAAAATTCCTCGGCTTTGTTGTACGCCATCGTGGTATTGAAGTCGATCCTGAGAAGACCAAATCAATCCTTGGTATGTCACCTCCTCAGAATTTGAAAGAATTAAGAGGACTTCAAGGACACTTAGCCTATATTCGGCGTTTCATCGCCAATTTGGCAGGCAAAAGTTTACCCTTTACCAAATTATTGAAGAAAGGAGTCACTTACCAGTGGACTGAAGAATGTTAAGAAGCATTTGATGTTCTCAAGAAATACCTCTTGAGTCCACCAGTACTCATGCCACCTGTTGAGGGTAGACCTCTTATCCTCTATGTGACAGCTTTAGAGTGATCATTGGGTGCCTTTCTCGCTCAAAAGAATGATGCTGGGAATGAAAATAGTCTCTACTATCTCAGTAGAACTATGCTTGAAGCAGAAACCCGGTATTCAAGTATTGAAAAGTGCTGCCTAGAATTAATATTTGCAGTTCAAAAACTGAGACACTACCTGCAACATCATGAGGTCCAATTGGTATCTCGTAATAATCCACTCAAATTCATCCTTAGTCGTCCAATGCTTACAGGACGTCTGGCAAGGTGGGCGGTTATTCTACAACAGTTCGACATCCAGTATGTGTCTCAAAAGGCAATTAAGGGCCAAGCTCTGGCTGATTTCCTGGCTGAACATCCTTCAGTGGAAGACACGTATTCAGATATCGAACTCCCTGATGAGGAAGTTTTCTCTATTCAAGAGAGTCCTCAAACATGGGAAATGTATTTTGATGGTGCTTCTAGAAGTCCAACAGGGAAGAAAATGGAAAATCCTAAATTAAACAAAGTTGGTTTAGGAATTGTGCTCATTTCTCCAGATAAGGCAGTGTTACCTTATTCCTTTCTGTTGTGGGAAGGTGGTACCAATAATGAAGCTGAATACCAAGCTCTCATTACAGGCTTGGAGTTAGCGCTTCAAGCACAAGTGAATCACTTAAAGGTGAAAGGTGATTCAGACCTGGTAATCAAACAAGTCAATGGGGATTATGCCATCAGAAAAGAAGAATTAATCCCTTTGTATGATTACGTCAGAGAGTTAATGTCAGAATTCCCTTCAGAACCGACATTTTCTTATGTCCCAAGATCACAAAATGCTCAAGCTGATGCACTGGCTAATATAGCCACAGCTTTAGCAGATCCAAATCGGGACGAGACAACCATCTGTATTGCCCACCACCGTGCAATTTCACCTTATGTTCAAGTCAGAACAGAGGAAATTAATGAAATTAGTCCCATTCCTGAACCGTATGGTCATACTACAGGATGGATGTCACCTATCAGGGAATACCTTCAAAATGGAACACATCCACCTGATAGATCCGAGAAAGAACAAATTCGGCGACGTGTGGTCAATTTTACTCTTTATGATAGCCCAAACCACCTCGAGAAAATTCTCTACAAACATGGTTTTGATGGAGTTATCTTTAGATGTATTGATGGTGAAGAGACAATGGATGTCATAAAAGAAGTGCATGCAGGAGTCTGTGGTGCCCACCAGTCTGGACATAGACTGTCTGATCAAATTCGAAGGCTTGGATACTTTTGGCCTTCAATGATACAAGATTGTGTTAATTTCACAAAGAAGTGTCATTCATGCCAAGTATATGCCAACTTCATTCATAAACCTACAGAGTTGCTTCATACAACTAAATACTCATGGCCATTTTCCACATGGGGAATGGATGTGGTGGGACCTTACCCTTCAGCTACGACCAAGCAGTTTAAGTACATTCTTACTGCTACTGATTTCTTTTCCAAATGGGCAGAGGCAGTACCTCTCAAAGAAGTCAGTTCTAAATGCATTGTTAGCTTCATCAAGTCTAACATCATTACTAGATTTGGTGTCCCTCATACCATATTAACGGACAACGGCACCAACTTCTGTTCTTCTGAGGTAAAGAAATTGTATCAAGAATACAACATTAAGTCCAACCATTCATCTCGATATCATGCAGCGGCTAATGGCCAGATAGAGGCCTTCAACAAGACTCTTTCAAATATACTGCAAAAGATGGTGGATAAAGATAAGAGGTCATGGCCTGATAAACTCTTTCATTCTTTATGGGCTTATTGGACTACCACTCGCAATGCAACGCGGTCAACTCCATATTCATTGGTATATGGAACAGAAGCAATCTTGACAATTGAAGTTCAATTTCCCTCACTCAGAATAGCCATTTGTGATCAGTTATCTACAGATGAGCAATCCCAAAAGCGGTTGAATGAATTGGAACAGTTAGATGAGAAAAGATTGTGCACTTTGCACCACTTGGAAATCTATCAGAATCGAATAGCACGAGCTTTTAACAAAAAAGTTCGTCGTCGTTCATTCATTCAGGGAGAACTGGTATTGGTTCTCAGAGCACCCATGATACCAGGAAAGAAGCCTCCCAAGCTTGAACCAAAATGGGAAGGACCTTATTCAATACATAAGGTCTACTCCAATGGAGCATATTCTCTAATCTCAATGGATGGAGAACACATCACGACTCCAACTAATGCCAGATTTCTGAAGAAGTATTTTGTATAAACACAAAATATTGCTCCCAGATCCAAAAACAATCACATTGGTTCAATATTTTGTCCGAGATGACATTAAACTATATTTTGTCCGAGATGACATTAAACTATATTTTGTCCGAGATGACACTAAACTATATTTTGTCCTACATGACAATAAACTGTATTATGTCCTATCTACATGACATTAAACTGTACAGAAGTTCCTATTTTGTTTGAGATGACATTAAACTATATTTTGTCCGAGATGACATTAAACTATATTGTGTCCTAGCAACATGACATTAAACTGTGTGGCACTTCCAACGTCCAGCATGACGATAAACTGTAAAAAGTCCCCAGAACTGATATCCTCATATTGATTCACCTTAGTCCTAGCTACATGACTTTAAACTGTACAACAATGGTCCAGTATGACTTTAAACTGCAACTTCGTCCCACATGACATTAAACTGTGAAAAAGTTCCATGAACCGTCCAGCATGACCTTAAACTGCATCATCCCTAGTCCATGTATATGACCATAAACTATTTGCAAATATGTCCAGCAAGACGTTAAACTATGACGTCCTAACTACATGACGCTAAACTGTATAAAAGTCCCTCACATCCAGAAAGATGTTAAACTATATAATCATCAAAGGTCCAGCATGACATTAAACTGCACAATCCCCCTTTCATCCAATATGACGTTAAACTGTATTGTCCCCATCGTCCTAACTACATGACGCTAAACTGTACAGAAAGTCCTTGATGTGTCCTACATGACATTAAACTGTTATTTTGTCCCTGCTACATGACACTAAACTGTGCAGCACCAATAGTCCTAACTGCAAGACTTTAAACTGCATAGTCCCTTTTTTATGTCCTACATGACATTAAACTGTGCATCGTTAAGGTTGTTATTACCTCTTGTTTCTCACACCGAGTATGACTCACGTGAGCTTAGAGAAAATATCAACCATAATACTCCCTTTGGGCCACTAACCATGTGTAAGTCCCAACAACATTTTTTATTAGATCATTGTCCCCAAGAATAACTTGATCATTAATTCATTCTTTAATTGAACTACACAGACTTTGATCCTTGCCCTCCAGGCTGGGTATGTAGGCAACCTCCCAGGGTTCAAGCCCAAAAATAATCTCTTCACATCGGTTCACCACCATCTCATATGATGATGATTTGTGAAACCGCCCCTAGAATCAATATTTTTTTTACATTGATTCACTTTCGTCCTTGTTATATGACGTTAAACTATACAACACTTTTGTCCGGTACGACAATAAACTACAATATTATTTGATTTCCTCATTTGAGAAGGAACCATTATTGACATTGATTTTTTCAATCATGTTTCATTTCAAAAGACTACATGCATACATGGTAATGCCTAAACTTTTTATCTTAGGTTAAACCATCATTGCACTAAAGTCCCCTTTCACCCTTCACATGTATGAACCAAATTTGTACAAAGGGTAGTTATAGAACTACGTGGACTTGATTCCCATCCTTATGGGATACGTAGGAACATTCGAGTGTCCCTCGAATCCAGTCCCAAGTCTTTTGGGCCTAACCCCAAATTTCACTTTCAGTCCCTTGGCTGAAAAGTCCTCATGAAAACACACACTGTGTATTCATTATTATGGTCCGAATTCTATGACCCTAAACTAAGATCACTCATACTTTCGTCCTGCACGACGTTAAACTGCATATCAAGAACTACGTATGGCTTGATTCTCATTCTTATGAGATACGTAGTGAAGTCCAAGTTTCAATTCAGGACCCAGCCACAACATGATTATGGTTTTCATTGACCTATGTATCTCTATATACATTGGACAATACCCATCTTTATGTATTATAATTCCTAACCTTAAATATTTTCAGATCTTCATAACCCTTTTCATGACTTCTAGTCACAAAAATGTCAAACTTCTGAGAATTCTTTTGCCTGACTATGCAGCACGTGCCCATAGGTGGCCTTGCATAAACAGTCCACATAACAGACTTGTCAGCCAAAAGATGCTATTCATTTGACCATGCAGCCAATGCCCATAGGTGGCCCTGCATATTTCAACCCCCTAACGGGTTTTGTTAAATAATAGTAACTTCATTCTTGGGAAGAATGCCTCTTTTGTCCTTATTTGTCTTAAACGACAGTATGTAGGGATCCGCAAAAAATATCCATCCTTAACATATTTGTCCCATATCCTTTTTCATGATCTGAAAGTATTCAAGTCTATGGTTTATTCTTCTTCCCTACGTTTGGGTCAGACCTTCGTAGGAGTGATATTCATCCAGTTCTTCGATATTCTTGTTCGGAAATATCTTCTCCATATTCAAGTACATATTTCCATACAACAAACTCTATACTTTAGAAAATTTGAATCTCCATAAACTTTCACTGGCTTTTAGCACTAGGAAAGTAAATTTCTGAGAGTTCTTTTGCCTGACTATGCAGCACGTGCCCATAGGTGGCCTTGCATAAACAGTCCACATAACAGACTTGTCAGCCAAAAGATGCTATTTATTTGACCATGCAGCCAATGCCCATAGGTGGCCCTGCATATTTCAACCCCCTAACGGGTTTTGTTAAATAATAGTAACTTCATTCTTGGAAACTACTTCTTCTAATGCCTTTTAGCTCTTTTTCATATCATTCCTCAGATTCAAATATTCTTAAGCCATAGTTTACATTTTTTCCCTCATACTTGAGTATGGTAATATGTTTTCAGATAAATTGTCAAGGAATTGAATCCATTTTAATCCATTTCGGTCAAAGATATTTCGACCTTAAACATTATCCCCTTTATGTCCAGCGTGCATGACTTTAAACTGCCCACACAAAAGACAAAGGAACTCTGAATAAAAGTCAAGTTCCAGCTCACTAAATATACATTTTTTGTATGATTTAGGTAATATTGAGCAATTAAAAGGTTCAAAGTTTGTAGGATTATTTGTAATAATCCTAGTAAAAATCAAACTATGCTTACTAGGCCCATTGGCTTAAGTAAATTTGAAGCAGGTAATGAAAGAATGCAGGTACAAATGATTGAAGACGAAAATGTTTTTCATTGATACACAGGAGATAGAAAGACATCCACAGACTGGAGTCTCTTCTATTTTTCAAGAATTACAGAAGATTGTCAACATAAGTCTTCATTTGATGTATAGCATCCTGAGCCTTATCAGCAGTTACTTGAATCTCGTGCACTTGACCAGCTTCACTCTTTTCAGCTTGCTGAAGTGCCTTCTTAGCATCTGCGATGGCTTTCATGCCATTCATATGAGTTTCATCCAACGATTTATTAAGCTGATCAAGTTCCCCAGTAACAGCATCTAACTGTTGCTGGAGTTTCACCTGCTGGACGACCTTTTCTTTGATTTTTTGCTTCAGATCCTTCATCTTGGCAGCATAATCAGCTTCAGCTTGGGATATCGCAGCCTCAAATTCGCCTATGTTGACTGACAATTTCACTCTGGTCAAATCTTCGCGACTTGTCTGCACTTGCTCCCTCCTGAAAATGATCTGTTTCACCGCATCATGGATCTTTTCATATCCAAAACCACCAAGTCCCAGTATAACAAATTGGGATGACAATCGAGAAATTTTTGATGGTATCTCTTCTAAAGGCACCCCAGATATGATGTTCCATATGTTGTTCCATGCCTTACGTCGTGAAAATCTGAATGCTTTAAGCATCTCTGGATCTGATTCAATATCATCGTCAGAAGGGGGTATGTAATCTGAAATTAGTGCACTTAAGGAAGTGCCTTGTCCTGCTCTTTCCCCCCTGACTTGTGCTTCTTCACTTTCAATTCCCGTTGGGGCAGAGGCTGAGGCCTCATCTACGGATCTAGTCATTGCAGTTGATGGTCCTGCATGATTAATTGAAGGGTTTAGTCAGCTTTAAAGGATAACAAAAGAATAGATTGTCTTGAGAATAAAGTACAATCACAAATATTGTTATCCCTTACCCAAGGGTGGTTCAGCAACCTGAGAAGACTTCTCCCCATATTTCCCGGTTTCAACAGGATTTTCAAGATGGGTATCAGGAGAGTTTATTGGATTTAGCTCTACTTGAGCTAATGTTTCTGCAATGATAGGGTTGACATCAGTGTCCACACCCTCTTCAGGCATTGGCAGTTCAGCGGCTTCTACGGAAGAAACTGCATATTATTTTCTATCATGGTTAGAAGTATATTTTTTTAAAAAAAATTTGGACGAAGGGTAGCACTCACGCCCAAGGTCTTCTAAATCATATGAAAACTTAGCATGATCATAAAATTCTTCAAAAGTCATTCCTTGATTCATCATTTCATCCAATGATACTTCAGAATCTTGATTAGTCTCACCAGTGGGAGCATTTGCTACATCTTCTTGCCGACTTATGTCCTGCAACCCCTGACCTTGGACAGCATCTTCAGTAGTAAGAGGGATACTGGGAATGGATGGTAGCTCTTCTCCAGGTGCAACCAAGTCAGCCTGGGTCTGTGATTGTTCTACAGCACCCTCCACGACCTTTGAAGGAGGGTCAGTCCCTTCCCTCAAGGGGGAAATTGAAGAAGCCCCTGCAATCCTCAGAAATATGAGTAACCATATGATTATGGGTATAAACTCATGATTGTTCAAAGGACTTACCACTGCTAATGAAACGTTTAGCTATGGATTTCCTCCTTAGTTGCCTTGGCTTCTTTTGTTTTTTCGGATTATCAGTAGTCTCCCTTATTGGCACTTGGATTGGTGAATGGAAGGCTATGTCCAGTGCCTCATTCATGGCCTGCTGGCCTGGAGATATCTCGCCTGGTTCGCGAGGAGAATCAGCAGCAGCCCCGATAGCAGTACCACCAGGGCTATATTGTGGCGAAGGAACCCCGGTCCCTTTCTTTGCAAGCTGCAAGATGAAGAAAATAACTTCCTTAAGTAACAAAGCTTCAACTGAAATCAAGTTGCAAAGAAAATAAGGAAAGAAAACTTACATCTTCAGGAGCCACATACTCTTGCCATTCCTCATCTCCAGAACCACCAGCCCCCTTAGTGGCGCCACGATTAATCATTTCCTTCACCCGCCTGGTGATAGGAACCGAATCATCAGTGGCATATATGAGCATTTCCAGCTCTCTGATGTAATCTCGCACTTCATTGGGGTTATCTCCATATTGAAGGTTTTTAGAAGCTAGAAGATATCCTATTCCAGGAAGTTGTAGGCCCTCACACAAATCCATCCAGGCGGTCTCAGTATCACAGTATAAGCTCTGACATAGCTGAACAACCTCTGGTCTTAGATATAAAGGCTGTGAGGAAGGTCCTACATTTTTTGATTTTAATCTCTTCCCAGCTCCTGCAACTACAAATAGAGAATAATAATGTAAGACTTATTACTTTATAAAGTAGCAGTGATTGAAATTTCTACAATGAAATAACTCACCAGGAGTTGATGGAGTGGGTCTTTTAATTCTGGCTGGAGGATTATATCGTGCACGAAACCGCTTTGCTGCCAGTTGTGACTCATCATCCCCATTGTGATAATCCGATGAATCAGTTTTAGAAGAGGAGACTGTTGAATCTATTTCAGGTGGAGAAGCGTCACCTTCACGAGGAAGGGTTTCTTTCTCTACAGTCCTCTTCCTCTTTCCTACTTGATATACTGGGTGACTCAATATCCCTTTGGGGTATGATGCTATCCAGTGTTCGGCATAAAATGTAGTCAGATTATGTGCCGCTTTTTCAACTGGTAGATCAAATACTGCCCCAATCTTCTCTCTTGATGTCAGCAACCATAGTTGTCGAGCAACCATCGGATGTTGCTCTAACCTGACATGTACTGGAGGGGATACAATAATCTGTTGCAAACATTTGAATTGGCGTGCAAATCTATATGGAGCATAGGCCTCACATATGATTTCTCCATCAATCCTGGCTACTAACACGCCATCCCTGCAAGCTAGCATGTATGCCCTCAAATCCAAATGGGTTGTCCCATCATCAACAAACCGCCTAGATGGCGAACTTCCATAAGGAAAGAAGTTGAATTCCTTAAACATGCTTAGTCTTACTTTCATGTCATAACCATTAACATCTAATGGAGCAATTCCAGAGAATGCTTGCACTGACGGTCTGAAAGAGCTTCCAGGAATTTGTAATCCATTCTGTACGTTGTAAGTCCTGAAGTGAGTGGCAATCCATCCCCACAAAACCTGGAATGGTCCCACTATTCTTAAAGGAGATTTACCCTAGAAGAAGTGAAGTAAACTCCTGTGAATCTTTGCTAAAATGGGGGTAGCTAACCCAACCATTTTTCCCTCAGCCAACTTTGCCGCAATGATGAAGGTCCCTGGCCTAACGCCTCCCTTCGAATCCCTGACCGGAAAGAGATAAACACTGAGCCACATTGCCAAGAAACCCTCCAGACGAGTTTTCTTTGGAATTCTTTGATTCACTTCATATCCCCACTTTTCAAAATCTCCTGCTTCTAGAGTTGGCCAGAATGTGCCAGGAGCTCCTCTCTTCTCAGGTTTTGGACAAGTGGTAGGACGTCTGGGCCTGGTATCCTTGGATTTCTTTTTCTTGGATCCTTTTTCTTTTGGCTCCATCCATTTCTTCTCAGTAAGAAACACATTCATCCATTCTTCCGGATGAATATCTTTTCTAAAATGAGTTAATGAGGTCTCTGAACTCTTGAGCCTGTGAAAGATTTTAAATAATTCTCGAGCCAAAGCAGGAGTCTTCTCTGAATAATTCCAAGTCACCTTGGGAGGAATGAATTCATCATAAATATCGCCCAAGATTGGAGCTCCTGAAATCTTGTGGACATCCCACAAACTGATACCTACTTCTCCATGAGTCAAATGGAAAGAATTAGTCGCTGGGCTCCAGTGGCTGAGTATCTCTGGCACGAAGTTATCATGTCTGTAAACATATGTTTGCCCAACCCAAACAGCCTCATATATTGCAGCTCTCTTCAGATCCTCAATAAACTCTGCGCAAGTTTGTCGCACCCAGTATGCCCACATCCAAGTTGGATTCACACCTCCCCCAGGACGGAAATCCCAACTTTTCTTCCAGCCTTTGGATTGATCCATCTGAGCATTTCAGAAGATTGAAGGATGACAATGTGGTTGAATCTCAGGTGTATGATCTTTTAGATCTGGTGTGAAAGGGCTATGATGCATCACATAAGCCTTCTCCACTGTTCCAGAAGTTAGAAATGATCCTCCACCTGAGATATTTGCTGAAGCAAAATTGGTATAATTCTGAAACCACGAAAATGGAATATATTTCTTTACTTATGGAATAATGACTTCTTGTAGATGAACATAGCCATACAAAGGTAGATAAGTGCAGTGAGGAAAGTTGCGATGATATTTCTTCAGATACTTAGCAAAATCTGGAAGAGTACTATCTTTGACAGTATAGTAATCAGGGCCAATGATATCCATCATATCATCTATCCGCTTGCTAGCCAGTTCATCAATTAATCCAGGTCTAAGAGCCATTGAATCTGCACAGAAGTTGAATAAATTAAACTCTTAAATGGGTTTATTTTTCATAAAATTTGTGAAAGAATTTGGAAAAAATGGCTAAGGAATTAAGGCGCGCAAGTATGGAGATGTCGCGCAAGTGTTACATATGCCGCGCAAGTTTCTGTCGCGCAAGTATTACCGCGCAAGCCCTATTACCTTGAGAGTAGCGCGGCAGCGAGGAAACAGTGGAAAAAGAGACTTGCGCGGCGAGGAAGACTTGCGCGGCGAGAGCTCGAGAAATTCAGGATCGGATGTTATCCCCGACCAAAAGCGGTGTATTTATAGGCCAGGAAGCCTATCTGCGCGCCGCACTCCGAGCGCTTAAGGCCTGCGCGACGCAAACTTGCGCGCCGCCCTCTGTGCACTACAGACTTGCGTGCCTCCCTTTTCTTTTAGAGGGATTCGATTTCCTCAGAGTCAAATCCTCATTTCTCTCCGGATCCAACTCTGAGGGGGGACTTTTGTTGACACTCCTTTCGTCACAGAATCTAAAGATCGAAAAAGGGAATATCTGAGCTCAAAGTGATTCAGCCTTTGAAGAAAACATCAAAAATCAACAAAGGAAGGAAGAAAGGATCAACAGCAACCTCACCATGCAAGTTATCTGACTGGCGTGCAAGTGTACTTGCGCGGCTACCTTGGTCGCGCAGGTGACTTGCGAGACCTAAGTGGTAACCGCCCGGTAACCACCCGGGGTATTCTTTTGCCTATAAATAGACCCTGTGGGCCCCCCATTCAGGAGGATCTTTTTCCAGAAACTCGGATTGAAGCTCCCGACGCCCAAGTCTCTTCTCAAAGCTCCCGGAACACTTCTAAGGTAATTTCTTACCTAGAACGGAAGATCTAAAGAGAAGAAGGAAGGCCTAAGTGTTGAAACTTATCAAACACTTGCACGCCGACTTATTTCCTTCAATATAACTTGCGCGTCCCTTTTTCTGGAAGAACCTCAAGAACATTCTAAAGGGTTTAAAAAAGAGTCGCTCAAGTATTTCAATGCTGGTTGAAAATCGCGCAAGTACACTATGTGTCGCGCAGGTATACCTGCGCGACCATACTTGCGCGCCCACAGAAAACTTGCGCGCCTTGCAAGACTTGCGCGCCCCTATCTTTTTGGGTGCCCATCTTGCCCATTTTTACCCCTCTTAAGCCATTTAACCTTTCCTTTTCAAGATTCAGTCTTCAAGACACTCTTCAAAGCCATTTATGGCATGATTTCTTGATTTGACTTCCTTATCTGAAAGGAATTCTGTGGAATATCTCTCAAAGTATAGTGATTTAAATATCCTTATGTCACTAAATATGGAGAGTTCATTCATTCAACCTCATCCTTTAAAATGAGAGAATCCTTAACCTGGGTCTCCTTTTCAGAAATAAGACTCAGTCATAATCCTGGGCATCCTTCTTAGGAGTAAGCCCCAACCTCAAACTTGGGCATCCTTCTCAGGAATAAGCCCCAAACCTTAATCCCCAAACCTGGGTCTCCTTTTCAGGAATAAGACTCAGTCATAATATTGGGCATCTTCCTCAGGAGTAAGCCCCAAATTCTTAAAGTTCCCAATCTTGGGCATCCTTTTCAGGAGTAAGCCCCAATCAAGTCCTCTAATTTTGGGCATCCTTCTCAGGAGTAAGCCCAAAACCTTAATCCCTAACCTGGGTCTCCTTTTCAGGAATAAGGCTCAGTCATAATCATGGGCATCCTTTTCAGGAGTAAGCCCCAATCAAGTCCCCTAACCTGGGTCTCCTTTTCAGGAATAAGACTCAGTCATAGTCTTGGGCATCCTTCTCAGGAGTAAGCCCCAAACCTTAATCCCTAACCTGGGTCTCCTTTTCAGGAATAAGACTCAGTCATAACCTTGGGCTTCCTTTTCAGGAGTAAGCCCCATTCCCTTAACCTGGGCCTCCTTTTTAGGAGTAAGTCCCAGTCATAATCTTGGGTTTCCTTTTCAGGAGTAAACCCCAAGCCCCCTTAAATTTCTCTTAACCAGTCCTAATTTACACTTGATTTGGGTTTCCTTTTCAGGAGTAAAACCCAATCATAAGTCCCCTCCTAACTTGGGAATCCTCCTTAGGAGTAAGCCCCAAGATTAGAGTATTCAAATCTCCATGAAGCACATATAACTTTATGGACCCTGTTCATGGATTTTCTACCTAAAAGTAAATCCTAAACCTTCATCTATCTGGGCAGTCATCCATATATAAGCCCCAAACAAATTCTTATGATTGCATCTTTCATGGCACAATTGTCTAATTTTTACCAATACCTCTTGTTTCTCACACCGAGCATGACTCACGTGATCTTAGAGTGTAAAAGTAATTATGACATTCATCTTTGAGCCATCAATCATAAACATCATACTCCATAACTCGAACTACGTGGGTTCTGATTCCTTTTCTAAAACAAAGGATACGTAGGTAGCCCATTTATGGGTTCGATCCCAACTTTGAAATAATCTCTGTCCTTCTGAATGACGATAAACTTCAAGTGCCCCACTGAGTGGCTTTAAAACCAGCCTGGTCATCATAAATGACCAAGAGACTTTTATATAAATGTTTTGAAGGATACCATTGAACAAGAATCTCTAAACAGATATAGATGATTCTCTATTAATGAAGAACCTCGAATACATATAAAAGATTCTCTAAATTTCTTGCATATTTAATCATTGATTGTTAAAACTAAAGGAAAGCACATTTTATACTTGGTAATGTAATAAGGCTTCACGAACATAACTTAAATCTATAAAGAGAGTCCCGGAGTAGACAATAATTCCCCTCAAAAAGGTGTGATGAGTCCGACCTCCCATCCTCTCGACCAATGCAAATTCCTAAGCCTCATTAGTCCACAAGCTAATGAGCGCCTGCCTTTGGAAAGTAGGTCCAAACGGATGTGGAATCATTGGATGTTTCCGGTTCTACGAACAAACCCGTTAGAAACCGATCAGAACGTTTGAATCTCCCGTCCAGGAGGTCATCCCCAGATTCCGTGCGAAACAAACCATAAAATGATAGGAATTAAAAACTGATAATTCTAAAATAAAACATAACCATGGATATTCTACTAGTCAAATAATCACATGGAAAAATAATTACTAGCTTTATAATGAGGGAAATGCGTAATTATGGATATCTAAAACATACCTTCAAGTCTTCATGCTAATAATATACTACTATCAATGATTCATTCCAAGAATCTATTACTATTAAGGCTTAATTCCAAGAATCTATTACTATAAAGGCTTCATGCCAAGAATCTATTACAGTCAAGGCTTTATGCTAATAATCTAATAAATGGGTATGACCTTAGCCGAAACTATATATAGTTTATATCATGAGACATAAAGATGAATTTAGGGGCTATATCGGGCCCTGCCTATCACTTACTAAGTATAATGCACTCCTCATATGAAAAGGGTGAAACATAAACAACAGAAACATTCGTATTGAAAAACTAGTATACGAAATGTAAATACATTAACTATAACCCATGAATGGTATCAAATTAGCACATCCACAGTCAAAATAAGTATCAAAACTTAAAAAAAATATGGTATGTAGTATCATAATATATATAACACAATTAATTACAATATTCAACAAAGGATGTTGACATATATGAAGATACTTTTAAATGAGACCATTGAAAAATTCTTGAGGAAATAATATTTAAACATTACAAAGTGTCCCATAAAACTTTGAAAAATTCAAATAATAATACCTTATAATATCATGATAATAATTATAATCTTGATATGATACATCAAAGGGTAGTGTATAAACCAAACACACAAAGAATAAGTGGTGAACAAGTAATATATCTCACAAAAGTAAAAGTGAGATGATAAAAATAATTTTTTACTTTGGAATTTGAAAATTGTTTATATTTTTCATAAAATAAGATTTTACAAATTTATATCCCATAAAATAAGAGGTAACAAAATTGAAAATATATTTTAGGCATAAGTGATGTCCCACTAAAGTGAAATCATGTAAAAAGAGTTTTTTAAGAAACTATAGAAATAAAACATTTTAGTGCGGTTTAAGGAAAATATTAAAGAGATTTTAAAGTGAAAAGGAATATTTATTTTCATAAAAACATAAATGTACCAAGATATTTTTTATGATAAAATGTGTGATTTTATAAAAATAATGATGTCTTAATAACAATTATATAGTGCACTTGAAAATGGTAAGAATTCAGGAAGTTCCCTTTAACTAGGATTGTTTATCGAGAAGAATTGAGAAGGGAACTATTTTAAAACATGTATATCCCCATGAAAGAAAGATTATATGATCTATATATATGATTTTAGAACATATAAAGATAATTTATAAGAATTATATAAAAATAATGAAGCATTAAATTTGATTGAAGGTAGTGAAAGAGTAACCCGACAGAAAAACAGGGGATATGGTATAATCCCTTACCATTTTGCAATCAATCGAATCATATGTTATAAATTGAATAAAATTAAAATAAATATATTAATGATATGATACATCAATGTGTAGTATACATACACTATACAAAAAAATAGCAGCGAATAAAGAATATCTCAGAATAATGGAAGTGAGATGAGAAAACCCTTACCTTATGCCTGAATGTGTACTGCACTTGACCTTAATGTCCTGGATAATAAAATTAAATACATTAATTAATCAATTAATAAATTGATATACATGTATTAGAATCAATAT
Organism: Viscum album; assembly: GCA_963277665.1. Taxonomy (NCBI): domain Eukaryota; kingdom Viridiplantae; phylum Streptophyta; class Magnoliopsida; order Santalales; family Viscaceae; genus Viscum; species Viscum album. The sequence goes on from OY728150.1 coordinate 124,242,591, forward strand.
AGTTTTATTAAGTTCATTTTTGGTCTTATTTATGAGTTATAGAGTTTAATTTCATCATTTGGGAGCACTCATTTTCTTGGTTTTCATAATCGATTTACTTGTTTATAAGTAATGAAGTTCATGTGGAATGGATATAATTATCTAAAATTGATTTCATATGATAATAAATAAAATTCATAATATTAAATAGTTATGTAATTCATTTGTTTATATAGTATTAGGATGATTTATTAGATAAAAAAGTAGTGATAATCATTTAGATTATTTTGGCAGTTTTTGATAATCACGAACCAGTTTTGTCGTATGAATTAGTATTGTGTATATATAATGGTTAAAGAATATTAAATAGGTTATAATACACATATTATAGTCTTTTTTAACCATAAAAATGTTATCATGAACAGACTTGAAGAATAAATTGAAGAACAATAGTTCATCATCCACAAAGGTTGTAAATCAGTACCTCCCAGACAATGATTTTGTTTTTAAAATAAGAGAGAGAGAGAGTAAGAAGATTTATGATGGGAATTACATTAACATTATATCATTATAGTATATATATTATATTGGAGTTATCATGATCATTTGGATATAGGAGGTGAGGAGAGTATAATAAAAGAAAGAACTTGAACAAAAATAAAAGGAAAAGGAAAAGGAGTTGACCTCTTGAATACTCCTCCTTGAGAACCTTCTTAAGGAAAGGGGTTTTGGTCTTTTGGTAATACCTAGATCTACTATTATTGGGGAGAGAATAAGGAAAATTATTTGGGTATAAATTTTACAATATTCAAGTCTTAAAGGATTGAGGAGAAGAGGAGGTGGTGGGTGGTTTTTATAGTGGAGGAGAGGGGTGATTTCTCATTATTTTATTCATTATTTTATTATTTTTCTCAAGACAAGAAATATTATTTATTATTATAAATAAATAAATAAATAAGTTAATGTGATCTTGAAACAATGGTTCTTACATCATACATGACTCAATGAATAGTGTATTTAACTTATAATGTATATATACCATAAATTATAGTATTTTACTATTCACAAAAATCAAGTATTTCAGAAAAATCTAAAAAATTCACCTTAAACATTTTTCAATGTGTAGAATTAAAAAATGAACTAAATTTTATGAAAATAATTTTCTAAATATAATAAATTTAATTTTCAATTAAAATCATCACTTACTCAAAAAATATAGTTTTTAAAATTAAAATTGATTTTATAACACCCTGAAAAATTAACTAAGTTATTATTAAATTATCCTAAAATCACAAAACAACTAAATATGGATTTATGAATAAATTTTATGAAAATTAATTTTCCTTTAATTCAATTTATTAATTATAAAATTATAATTAAATATTTATTACTCACAAAAATACCAACACTTAATTATTATTATTTTTAAATATTCACTTACTTTTTCCATGATATAATCATACAATAATTTTATTTATAAGGTTCATAAATTATATTTATACTTTCATGGGTGATGTTACTATTCATAATGGTCATACTACTATTAATAAGTGTAACATTACTATTCAAAAGGGTAAAGTTACTATTCACCAAAAAATTAAGTTGATCCAATCAGAACCAAAATATTTTACTAATTGAAATTTTGTATATCAATTTTTTGAAATTCAAAACACAGAAGTGGAAAAATTATGTTTAATGGACAGGTTATAACTATCTTGTTTAAATAATTATAATAACAAAGTGTTGTTTTGTAGAGACTCAGTATTGTGTGAATTAAATTTTATATTAAATTTATTTGTAAATCCTTGGGGTGTTACATTCTCTCCTCCTTCAATAAATTGTGTCCTCACAAATTGAAATTTCACTTCAAAAAAACAAAAAAAGGTTGATTCTAGTAAAACAATTAACGTAAATTGAATTTTTTTATAACTAATATAAAAGTCATAAATATAATTTCTTTGAGGACATATTTACTTTCAAACTGTTCATACTAGTTTGTAAATAAAATGTGAATTATCCTAAGCATATCTCTTGGGTGTGTCAAACTAGGTGGACAGTAAGGTCCGTTATCATGTACCAGGTTACCTCAAGTCAGGATTGGAACACCTTGTTAGAGTTGTTACTCCTAGGTACATTTATCCCAAAAACACATCCACTTGTAGCATCTAGGAAGGGATGTATTACAAGGAACACCCACATAATATCTACTTTACCAAAATTCTAGGATGTTGTTCTATGATTATCTTCAAAGTATATCTTAGGGTTATGTTACCTAAAATATGTTTTCTAAATCAGGTTTCCAAGTTTTCTGCTAAAATTCCTCTGATACCAAGTATAAAGACCCTAACCCCAGTTTCCCAAAGCCGGTGCCTTATTTTATTACATTAGCATATAAACAAGGAATCAAATCTCGAAGGACCGAATAGTTTAGTAGTTTTGGGAATCTAGATACATACATAATTGTTTTACCACAACTTTAAATGAAGTAAAACATAGTAACTATATTGGAAACACCAATAAACTTCTAGATTATCCTCGCAAGTCATTCATAATATACATCTTCACATCCTGGGGAAAAATAAAATATAATAAAGGGGTGAGATCATATGCTCAGTAAGGGTAAGTAATACAGAATAATCAAAAATATAAAGCATGGTGAATAACTAAAAGTAAACATTCCATTAATACATAATCTTAAGCATAAAATGGTAGGAATTAACAACTGATAATTCCCTAATAAAACATAACCATGGATATTCTTCTAGTAGAATAATCACATGGACAAACAATTACTAGCTTTATAATGAAGGAAATCCATAATTATGGATATATAAAACATACCTTTAAGGTTTCATGACAATAATCTATTACTATTATGGCTTTATGCCAAGAATTTATTACTGTCAAGGCTTTATGCCAAGAATCTATTACTATCAAGGCTTCTTGCCAAGAATATAATAAATGGGTAAGGCCTCAGCCAAAACCATATCTAGTTTGTCTCATGAGACCTACTAATGAATCAAGGGGCTATATCGGGACCCAAACATCACTTAAAAATTCCAATACATTCTTCATATGAAAAAGGTGAAACATAAATAACATAAACATTCATATTGAAAAACTAGCATATGAAATATAAATACTTTAACTATAACCCATGACTGCAATCAAATTAGTACATCCATAGTCAAACTGATCGTCAAAACCTCAAAAAAATATGTTAGATGGTATTATAAGAGATAAACCTCAATTAAGTAAAAGATTCAAAAAAGTATTTTTATATAGATGAAGATACTTTTAAATGAGACCATTGAAAAATTCTTGAGGAAATAATCTCTAAACATTCCAAAGTGTCCCACACCACTTTGAAACATTAAAATAATAATCTCTTATAATACCATGAGAATAAGGATACTATTGATATGATAAATAAAAGGGTAGTACATACACCACACACACAAGGAATAAGTGGTGAACAAGACATATACCTCATATAAGTAAAAGTGAGATGAGAAAAATCCTTTTTTACTTTTGAAAAAAAAGTTCTTTTTGAAAATTGTTTGTATTTGCCATAAAATAATATTATAAAAATTTATATCATATAAAATAAAATGGAAGGACAATGAAAATATATTTTTTGCATAAATTATGTCCCACTTAAGTGAAATCATGTAAAAAGAGTTTTTAAGAAACTTTAGAAATAAAACATTTTAGTGCGGTTTAAAGAAAATATTAAATAGATTTTAAAGAGAAAAGGCATATTTATTTTCATAAAACCAGAAATGAACCAAGATATTTTTTTATGATAAAATTTCAGATTTAAAAAAAATAATTATGGATTAATAATTATTATATACTGCACTTGAAAATGGGTAATAATTCGGGAAGTTCCCTTTAATCAAGCTTGTTTATTGGGAATAATTGAGAAGGGAACCATTTTAAAACATGTATATCCCAATAAAATAAGGATGATATGATCTGGATATATGATTTTGGAACATATAAATATAATTTATAACAAATATACCAAAATAATGAAGCATTGAGTTTGAGTAAAGGCAGTGAAAGAGTAACTCGAAGAAAAAATTGGGGTTCTGGTAGAATCCTTTACCAGTTTGTAGTCAATCAAATCATATGAACCAAGATTAATAATCATAAAATGATACATATAATACCATTAAAATAAATATATTCATGAAATTATACATAAATGTGCAGTATACATACATCATACACAAAAAATGGTGGTGAATAAGGAATATATCACAAAAATGGAAGTGAGATAAGAAAATCCTTACCTTATGTCCGAATGTGTTCTGCACTTGAACGTAATGTATTGGATAATCAAATTTAATACATTAATTAATTAATTAATAACCCTTTAAACATGTATTATAATCAATATAGTTTTATTAAGTTCATTTTTGGCCTTATTGATGAGTTATAGAGTTTAATTGCATCATTCGGGAGCATTCATTTTCTTTGTTTTCATGATCAGTTCGCTTGTTTATAAGTAATGGAGTTCATGGGGAATGGATATAATTATACAGAATTAATTTTATATGATAATAAAAAACATATATAAGATTAAATGGTTATATAATTCATTTTTTATATGGTATGAGGATGATTTATTAGATAAAACATTAGTGATAATAATTTAGAATATTTTGGCATTTTTTGATCATCACGAACTAGTTTTGTTGTATGAATTAGTATTGTGCATATATACTTGTTAAAGAAAATTAAATAGGTTATAATACACATATTATAGTTTGTTTTAACCATAAAAATGGTATCATGAACAAATTTGAATAAGAAATTGATGAAAGAAAGTTCGTCATCCATGAAGGTTTTAAATCGACAGCTCCCAGATGATGATTTTGGTTTTAAAATAAAAGAGAGAGATTAAGGATATTGATGATGGGTATTACATAAACATGATATCATTAAAGTATATATATTACAATGGAGTTATCATGATCATTTGGACATAGTAGGTGAGGAGTTTATAATAAAAGAAAGAACTTAAAAAGAAAATAAAAGGAAAATGGAGAGGATTTTACCTCTTGAATACTCCTTGAGAACCTCTATAAGGAAAGGGGTTTTGGTCTTTTGGTAAGACCAAGATCACATGGATGTGGGGAAAGACTAGGGAAGAGGATTTTTATAGAACATTGACATGATAAAAGGCTTAGAGAATTGAGGAGAAGAGGGGGATGGGGGGTGGGTTTTATAGTGGAGGAGAGGGGTGCTTTCTCATTATTTTATTTATTATCTTATTATTTTGATCAAGATAAGAAATAGTATTGATTATTGTGATTAAATACATTAATTAATGAATTTTAGTTCTAACCAATGGTTCTTACATCATCCATTACTCAATTAATAGTGTATTTGACTTATAATGTATATATAACGTAAATTATCATATTTTACTATTCACAAAAATTCAAGTATTTCAGAAAAATCTAAAAAATTCACCCTAACAATTTTTTGATGTGTATAATTTAAAAATGAACTCCATTTTATAAAAATAATTTTCTAAATATAATAAATTTAAAATTTAATTAAAATTATCATTTACTTGAAAAATATAGTTTTTAAAATTAAAACTAATTTCAGAACACCCTAAAAAACTAACTAAAGTCTTATTAAATTATCCAAAAATAATAGGAAAAAATATTGATTTATGAATACATTTTATGAAATTGAATTTTCCTTTAAATCAATTTATTAATTATAAAATTGTAATTAAATATTTATTACTCACAAAAATACCAACACTTAATTATTATTTTTAAAAATATTCACTTACTTATACCATGATATAATTATATCATAATTTTATTTATAAGGTTCCTAAACATTATTTATACTTTCATGGGGGATTTTAATATTCGTAAGGGTCATATTACTTTTAATAATGGGAACATCAGTATTCAAAAGGGTCAAGTTACTATTCACTAAAAAAATTAAGTTGATCCTATCAGAACCTAAATATCTTACTGATCGCAATAGTGTATGTCCGTTTTTCAAAATTCAAATCACAGAAGTGTAAAAACTTTTATTAATGTCTAGGTTATAACTATATTGTTTAAATAACTATAATAACGAAGTGTTTTTTCATAGATACTTGGTGTTGTGTGCATTAAGTTTTATATTAAATTTATTTTTAAATCATTAGGGTATTATATATTCATATAAAAAACTTTTAAAAAACTTTTAATCCATTCTTGTATTATGATAATTTCATAAAAGTGATGGTATTAACAAGATTGATATTTTTTTACTATTCACCTAAAAATAAATCATTTTTAAAAAAAATATAAAAAAATCACCTTAGGATAATTTTGACACATGGAATTCAAATATGAAGTTAATTTTGTAAAACTAAAATTTTAAAATTTTAAAATTTAGTTTTAAAATGAAAATTCAATATATATAAATAAAAATATCTTTTATTGAAAAAATTCCCCCTTTTAAAACTATAAGTGTTCTTAATCATATTTTGTATGCATTTTATAATTGATTACAATATTTTTTATTTAACAGAGGTTTTATTATTATTAAATATTCTTAATAATAAATACACCATGGTTCATTTTAGTTGGTTTTGTGCTAGGAGTAAGCTATCAAACATAATTTTAATTTAGGAAAAAATATATTCCAAAATCTCAAGTGTTACACAAGGATATGACCCAGGACCGAGTTTTATAGATTTACTAGTTTTTCCTTTTATTCATTTTTGGAATATTGGTGTATACAATCCACCTTGTATGTATGAATTTCATGAAATTTTCATAGCCTATTTTTGATATCACATTATGATATTTATTAGCACTTACCAGGATGTATGTTCTTTTTATTTGGATATATGCAAGTTTCATCATTCTACTATTGTTTCATTCTAATATGAGGGTATAGTCTCCCCACCACACCGACATAGATCCTCACTTCTACTCGGTAGCCTCTGGCATACAAGGAGGTGTGCTTGAGGTCACATGACAACCCTCAGTCTGGACACTATTGAGTGATCCTGAGTGGATGAATTCCACAAAGTGGTATCAAGGAGTTATTTTATTTTATATTACTATTTGGGAATGGTAGATAAGATATTGTCAATTTTAGAAAGTTAGTAAGGAACTTGTGCTTGAGAGTATCTAACACACGTATGAGGGAAGTCCAAGTTACAGAGGATGAGATTTTTTTTCATGGTATTCAGTTTTAGGATGATATGATTTCACCTAGAGTGATGCACTTGATTTATGGGGTTATGGTATATGGGATTGATCTCTTAGATGGAATGGAAAGAGAGTGCACATTCATGAATCGTATTAGGCATGTATGATTCACATGTCATTCACATGCTTTCTTTTGATTGTTTACATTTATATGGTATTTGGACCAGTTATTTAAAGTGCTTGCATCAATTTATATGGTTATTTACCACATAACTTTATGGTGGTATCTTATCTAACCGATTCTTTAAACAATTTAAAATTTAAAATCACAAATACTTATTATGATTGCTCTGGATTATACAGAGTAAAATTCAAATTATAAATTATAATTTTTTTCTTCTATAACTCATGATTGAAATTTCATTTAACTAATCCTCAGATATAAAGATTGTGATTAAAATGAAATGTATGTAAAAGTGATAAAATGAAGATCCTATGTTATATTAACCGATGTTGAGTATGGGTAGATAAGGATAGAGAGAGAATCTTGTTTATAAGATTTTATGATGAAAAATTTAAAGAATAACGGGACACTATTCTTGTTATTACTTTCCCAAAACTGTAATATTGAGGGATATTATAGTAATGTGATATAAGGCATGTGTTTTTGATTTTATAGGGATGCCTCCATGATGAAATCCAATATATCACCAAGAGTGTGGTGATTAGAACACCCCACTAGTGGTTGGTACAAATCCTCCTATAGTGCTAGGTCAGGATATGAATGTTCAGCTCTATGAGATCTTATTGTAAGTTATAAAATTGATGGAGAGAGATATTCCTTGAGCTAAGTATAAGATGTTTGATCAGACCTGTAAGTTTTAGATGCAACATCCTCTATTATTCACTAGGGAGGTAAGTCCATAACTTGTTAATTTTTGGATAGATATTATCTAGATAATCTTTGATCATCTTGATACACCCCTAGAGATGATGGTGAATTTGGAGGTCTATATGCTTTGAGGATCCACGAAGTGATGGAAGGGTTTTCTAGTCTAGGAAGATCAATATGTGGGGCTTTTCTGGAAAGACCTCTAGACTCTTTTCTTTGATCATTTATTCCCAGAGACCCTAAGAGAAGACACAAAGTTTATAAAAATCACATAGAGAGGTATTCCAGTAATGGATTATTCCAATCACTTCATAGACCAATAAAAATTTCCCCAATGTTGGATGGTGATAAAATATATAGGGAGAGACATTTTTATGATGTATTGAGGTATGAGATCTGAGTACATGTGAACATATTTTTCATTTCATCATTTTTTAAGGTTGTAAACCAGATGCTTATTACTGAGAAAACCTTAGAGAATGATGAAGCTCTAGGAAAGTGGATTATGTCAAAGGGAGTGGTAGCAGATCTTTAGTCGGTAGAAAGTTATTTTTTGTGGGTTCCCTCTAGAGAAGCAGTAGATAGGGTAGTCAGGGTAGCGATTCACCTTTTCCTCCTTTAGGAGGTAGTGTAGTATAATGCCATCAGTGTGGTAGGTTTTTACAGAATCAACCCCATTTTAATCGGTTTCTCATTGATTTATGAGCATGTAGTAGGATTATACACTTATATAGATTCTATAGGACTAACCAAAGGTTTTCTGGTGACAAACGATTAAGATAGGTCTCAACGGTTAGACCAGTGATGATGACTCATATGGTTTTTGGATTTTTACCAACTATTGAAATCAAGGTGAAGGTCTTGGGGATTAGGGAAAGGTGAAACAATGCAAACCGAGTGTTACTTCATAAGGGGTTAAGATAAAACACTACTACAAATCAGGGCTTTAACCATGCTAGTTAAGGGGTTTTATCAGCACTTAAAAGGAACTGATATTGTGAGTGATGATAAAAGGGGGGTTTTAAAAGCACTAAAATAATCACTATTAAAGGAACCTTTTAACATCACTAAAAAAAGTTATGTTCTAAAATATGGGAAAAAAATTAATTTTTCATGCACACCGCCCACCTTTCTCAGTGCTTAAAACCCAATTTATCAGTGCTTTTCACTACCCATCCACTATCACACAACCACCCCATTACTCAATGCTTGAAGGATACCCCAAATTCTTGTGTGTGTTGGGATTTGATCCCTAGACCTCCTGTATGTGACTAAATCTCTTTACCACTATGCCATGCGTGTTTTGTTATATATTTAAGTATTTATATTTATTTGCATATATTTTGAAATGTGTGATATTTATACACACAATTATATTTGTTTAAATATATTATATATTAATATTCATTTATATATATTAGAATATATATATATATAATATAAATTTATATATATAAGTTTATTAATACACACACATATGTATATATAAAAATATATGTACATATTATTGCATTTTTATAAGAAAAAGGGATAATTTTTTACTTTAAATAAAATGAATAATAAATATTTATTTTATATATTTAAAAATACATTTTCACTTAAAAATGCTGATATATGTATTTATACAAGTTATTTATTGTAAGTAAATATTAGAAAATATGTATATATTTAATTATAAATAAAACTACTTTGTGAAAATTGATTTTTTAAAACCGTAGTATAAATATGAATGTAATACCTAGGAATAAATTCAATACTCACCACAAAAAGGAAATAATAACCCCTTAAATGAGTCTAAAAATCCATTGAATGTTATAAAATTGGGGCACCCCGACTAAAAACTCAGTTTTGGAGGCCTTCTAAAAAATCAACGATAAAGACTACCCCCTTTATCAGAACTTTTTTTACAAGAACTGATAAATGGGGATATTTATCAGCACTTTTTTATAAGCCCTGATAGGGGTGGGGGCTTTATCAGTGCTTGTAAAAAAGAACACTAATAAAGGGGGTCTTTGTTAGTGCTTTTTTTATCTCTAATAAAGGGGGTCTTTAACAGTTCTTTTAGCTGGAACTGTTGTAAGATCCCAGATCTTGGAAAGGTATGTTTTCATACAAGTTTTGGTTTGAATCCCATGTTTTGGATAATTAAGTGCTTACCCAAGTCCTAGAGGAGGATTGGGGGTGTTCCAAGGTTTCAGGACATGAAAAGTTGAGAAAAGGGGGTTTTCTGGGTAGGTCACACTATCTGTGTCTTGTTAGTGCTAACCGTGTGGACAACCCAAAAAACCATGCGAAAGATGTGTTTTTGGATAGTGGCCTCTACACGGTCTATGAAAGGTTTGTAAAACCATGCAGGTAAACCATGCGAGGGGGGGGGGGCTTTCTGGGACAGAAGCATCCGCACGTTTTGCGCACGGTTAGAGCACGGTTTGGAAAACCGTGCGGGTAAATCGTGCGGCCTAGAAACCCTTTTAAAAACTACAATTTTCCTCCTCGGGATTTTAACACCAACAAGGGATTTCCTTCCATTTCACCCCTCTTCACCCTAGTAATGAACCAAACCTCCCAAGGTCTCTAAGAGATCAATCTCCCTCATTTTTAAGGAATTTTTGGTGTCGTTGGTTGTAGATCGAAGCTTCGGGTAAGGCTAGTCGTATCCTTTACTCTCTTTTGAGTTTAGGATTTGTATCTTGTTCTCCTCTCTTTCCTAAGCTCTAAAACCCTACTCTTTGGATGTGATTTAGGTTTAAGCTTCAAAGGTTGGTTGAAGTGGAATCCAAGGGCATGATTAAGAGTGTTTTCAAACGTGTAATTGAGGTAAGTGGTCTATATGTTATATCCCATGGTTTATTTGTGGATTTGTGCATGCGTGGTTTTGTTCTTGGGTGTCTCTTGATATGTTTTGATCACCCTTGGAATTTTTAGGTGAAATGGATATTTTAAAGGTTAATGGATACCCTCAATATCCCCATGGGATGTGTTGAGGGTGATGAGACTAATTTAGGGCCACCCATGGGATGAGATGACTCTCCAGAACCTAATGATTTGTAAAGATCAATTGAGATTGTTGTGTAATCATGTAAATCCCTTGATAAACACATTAATGTGACTTTTTGTGTTGGGTTAGGAGCTAGGTGATTCACCTAGGCTTGATAATAACCTATGGGATTTGGGTTAATACGTGGAAGTGATTAAAGACCATAAATGAATGGGTTATGAGCATGGTAATGAACAAGCCTAGTGAGATAGGCACTATGAATAAATGCTTAGTGAGATAATACTCATAAATTGGGAATTGGGATAAATGGATAAATGATGTGAAATGTGGTAAATGTGTTAATGGGTTATGGCATGGTGTTCACTCTCATGTTATTGTTATGGTTTATGTTTGCCTTGGGCAATGGTTGTGATGTTGTGTAAAGGGTTAATGGATACATATATGTATAGCATGTGCACATAGCTTGGTAGTGTAGGTTATTGACTGAGGTTCTACACCCATAGGTCAAGTTGGACTAAGGCTCTAAACTCCACCCCCAATGCACAGGGTAGGGATAGGATTGATGCTCTGTTTTCCTATTGGTTGCATCCACTCGAAATAAGGTTTCGAGGTGAGGTTATGGTTTACATGAGGAAGTTGTTCCTAGTAGGATATGACAAGTGTGTGTTTTCCTCATGTATATGATTGTGTAATTTGAGCCTGTGTAACTTGTTGTGAGATGATCCCATGATAAATGTGTTGGAAATGGTAAGCAATAGGAAATGTGATGAAATGGAAAGTTATGTAAATGGTAATAAATGCTGGTAATGGACCTAAACTGGATAAAGTAACTTAATATTTACATTTTCATTTATTATTCATTTCCCTTTTTTCATGCACAATTTTTTATACCAGATATTTTGTAGACACCATTGGTGGTGGCCTACTGAGTTGTACTCACACCCTGCTCGGGCCGCCATTGGGTACCCGAGAAGACTTCATGATTGAAGGTCAGGACAAGGGCAAGAGCTCTTTCTAGGTAGTTGGGTTAGCATGGGTGTGTGAGGAGGAGGACTCGAACTTGTTGTCATGACCATTTTGGAGATTTTGCAGTTTGTCTTTATTTTGGGTTTTGTTCACTTTCTCAATTGTAGAAAAACATGGAATATTTACTATTGAAATTGGTTGTACCCCATTTTGGGAATGGTTGTTAATGCATGATATTTTATTATTGGTTATTATTTCGTTATTTTTGTTTATCTTCTATTGTGTATTACTCTGATAAAAAGGTGGTATCGTCTCCCAAATTGACTATTTGGACCCCCGCTGCTAGTTGGAAACCTTTGGCATATGGGGACTCATGCTTAAGGTCATGTAACAACTAGGCCCGGAGTACTGATTTAGTGGATCGGGGATGTTACAAAGTGGTATCAAAGGAGGTATTTCTTATCCTTATTTGAAATCTTGTTATTTGGGATGGTAGTAGGGAGTTAGGATGTTTTGGGCCTTGGTAACGAGCTTGTCCTTGGGAGTAGCTAACCCATGTACGAGGGAAACCCCAAGTCACCTGGGGTGGGAATTGTTATTCTTTATTGTGAGATGTTATAGTTGATGATATTTCACCATTGGGTGATTCACATGTTGTTTTATGTGATTGTTTTATGATATTTGGCTCATCGACTCAATGGCACGAGGTTATGAATTCATGCATCATTATAGGCACCTAGAGAGATAGGTGGCATGCATCATGGTAGGAACACACAGGTTGGGTGTGTGAGGCATGAAAAGATAGAATGCACCTTGCATCTTGATAACTAAAAATAGAAAATGTTGTAAATGAAACAATGAAAGGGGGTGAAAATAAAATAATTATAAGTGATGATTAATAAAATATGTGTAATTAAAGTTTTTTAATGAATTAAAAATGATTTTTGTAACATGTTGTGTGAGACTTGTGGTGGTGTATAGTTTTTACCCCTTGTGGACCATGGCCCGTGGTAGGGATGGTTGGGGTGATGTTTTCTGAATGCTAAGGTTGTTTAGATGGTGCATGTATGGTGGGTTGTTGTGGTTGACAAAGAGCCTTCTTGTTATGAATTGTAAAATTTCTTTAGTATGTGTTCTAAACCTCATGTTTGGAAATGTAGAGAAATGACAACATGACATCGAGAATTGGTTGGGAAACAAGAGGATGTTACTTAGAATACTCCTCCAGTAGAGGAGCAAGATAATGTGGTGATTCAGGAAGGTAGAGAAGAGCGGTTCTGAGAGAAATTGGATCGTTTTATGCAGATGATGGATTGGGACCCAAGGTGGGTTGTTCTGAGTATGTTTGAGTTGACTAGAGAGTTTTAGCTGCAACACCCTCCGATCTTTACGAGAGAGGGTAGGCTAGAGGAAGTATAGTTCTGGATAGAGTCTGTCTAGACAATACTTTATCATCTGGATACTTTTTATGGGAAGAAGGACAAGTTGGTAGCCTATATGCTGTGGGGTCAGGAAAAACATTGGTGGGACATCTTGGCTCAGACTGAGCAGGCTGAGGGAATGTTGTGGAAGGATTTCTAGGAAAATTTTCTGGATCATTTTTACTCAAATACTTTGAGACAAGAGCGGGCTGTAGAGTTCATGAGCCTCATTCAGGGATCGATGTCCGTGATGGAGTATGTTGGCCGCTTCACTGACCTGCAACACTTTATTATAACATTGGTGGGGGGGGGGGGTGAGGTAGTACTTGCGAGGCATTTCCAGGATGGGATGAGACACGAGATTAGTTCTTAGGTGAATATATTTCACCTGAAGAGGTTTATAGAGGTAGTGGATTAGGCATTGATCTCAGAAGGGAACCTGAAGAGAGTTTTAGGTAGTGGGATTGTCATGCCAACTGGGAAGACAAGTTGTGTAGATTTCTAGGGCCGAAAGCGTCATTTTGGAAGTTTTCAGTAGGGTGGAAATGTGCAAGGTGGTCAAAAGAGAGGGTCAACCTCTTAGGATGGTGATCAAGTGTTCAGATATTAGTGTGGAAGGCTGGGGCACATGCGTGGCTTGTGTCCTCGAACTCTAATTGAGTACTGGTCGTGCGGAAGATTGGGACATGTGAAGAGGTACTGCAGGAACCCTCAGCAGGAGAGTATGAATGTTGGTGATAGACAGATTCCAACCAGAGGCAAGGGATCAGTTGCACCATATCAGGCTGGCAGTTGGAGCTCCATAGGTCATACTGGCAGGGGCGGTGGACGCAGAACTCCGGGGAAGGATTTCCCACATTAGCAGGGCAGTGCAGTGCATGGCACACAGGTTGGAGCCCAACGTAGAGAGGTAGGTTAGCTTCATGCAGCTTAGTCTCTACCTGGTGATGGAGAAGATGGGCCATCAACTATCTGAGGTACAATCCTTGTCTCTTCTACACTTTCTAGTGCATTGTTTGATAATGGTGCCACACACTTGTTTATTTCTGCTCAGTTTGTGGTAGCGTTAGGTTTTCCTGTGGAGAGTGTATGTGGGGTTATGTCGATTGACACTCCATTGGGGGATGTGAAAGGAAGATATCAGGAGGTGTAAGGGATGTGCTCTAGAAGTTGGTGGGTATCATTTCCTGTGGTACTTGTTCATTCTCGAGATTTCAAGATTTGGACTAATCTTGGGTGTTGACTGGTTAGTGTTGTATCGGGTGCACATAGACTATTACTATTGTAGGGTATTGTTCTGGTCACTTGAGGGTAACACTTATGTTCATCGCGGGGAGTGGGGTGTTCGAGCAGGTCATGCGGGGCCATTTTGTCAGAAGTTATATAGGCTCATTACTCAAGTATCTTGTCTTGTGCTTGATGATGAAATAGGGAAATAGTTTTTATTTACTCTAGTAGTGGATCAATTTTAGGATGTGTTTCTCAAGGATTTCTCTGGGTTGCCACCCGAGAGGGATGTTGAGTTTACAATTGAGTTGCTTCCGGGATCAGAGCCAGTTTCTATTCCTCCATACCAAATAGAACCGATAGGACTACATGAGTTAATGGTTCATCTTTAGGAGTTATAACATAAGGGGTTTATAAGCCCTAGTATGTCTCCTTGGGGATCTCCTATGCTTTTTGAAAAGAAGACTGACAGGTCGTTAAGGTTGTGTGTTGATTATTAGAATTTAAACCATACGATGGCGAAAAATCGATACCCTCTTCCTAGAATTGATGATCTATTTGAATAGTTTAGGGGTGCATCAGTGGTTTCTAATATTTATCTGATATCAGGTTATCACTAGTTGAGGGTGAGGCCTTTGGATGTACCGCTGGAAGCTTTTAGGATTTGGTACGGGTTGTTTGAGTTTGTGGTGATGCCTTTTGGATTAACCAATGCACCAGTGGTGTTCATGAATTTGATGAATCGAATATTTCATCCTTATCTAGATCAGTTTGTGGTTGTCTTTGTTGATGAAATCTTGGTGTACTCAAAAACTCATAACGATCATGCCCAACATCTTGACATCGTCTTGAGTACACTAAGAGAACACCGAATTTATGCCAAGATGTCAAAGTGTCAATTCTGGATTGGAGAAGTTCATTTTCTAGGTCACATCATCTCTGAGGCAGGTGTTTTATTGGATCCAGAGAAAGTACATGCTATTGTGTCTTGGGAACAGCCCAAGAGTGTCTCAGATGTTCAGAGTTTTCTGGGTTTGGATGAATATTACCGAAGGTTAATCTAGGATTTCTCTCACTTAGAAGCACCATTTTCAGGCTTTAACAAGAAGGGAATCAGGTTTGAATGGTTTGAGGCTTGGGGGGATGCCTTTCAAGAGTTGAAAAAGTGATTGAAGACTGAACTGATCTTGATCTTTCCTGAGCCAGGGAGGAAGTACGTTCTGTTTTGTGATGCATCCGGTATCAGGCTTGGGGCTGGGTTGATGCAAGATGAGATGGTTGTGGCTTATGGGTTGTGGAAATTGAGACACCACGAGTGGAATTATCCCACTCATGATCTTGAGTTGGATTCAATAGTGTATTCCTTAAATTTTGGGAGGCACTACTTTTTGGGGGAAAGGTTCATGGTGTATACCAATCACATGAGTCTAATGTATATCTTTTCACAGCGAGATATGAATCTTTAGCAGTGAAGATGGGTTGAGTATCTCCAATCCTTAGACATTGCGATGGTTTATACACTAGGGAAAGGGAACTATGTTGTTGATGCTTTGAGAAGGAAGGCTCAGAACCAGGTGGTTCAGGAATCCAGCACCGAGTGGAAGGTGATGGCATTGTTCGCAGAGATACACCTAGAGGTGTGAGAGGAAAACAGTCAGATGACTCTTGCTTCTATTGTTGTTGAGTCGACACTTTTGAGATGTGTTATGGAAATTTAACTTGATGAACCTGAAATTTTGGACATGAAGGAAAGACTTAAAGGTGTGGATCCACCTTCTAGTTGGTCCATTGGTGTGGACGGGGTTTTTTGTGTTCATGGTCATGTGGTTGTGCTGGCATGAATGCTAGAAGAGTTGATGCACGAGTTCAATGCATCAAAATGGGCTGTTAATCCTGGTTTGACCAAGATGTATCATGATCTCTGTAGACAGTTTTGGTGGGTAGGAGTGAAAAAGGAAGTTGTGGGCTTTGTGGCATGGTGCCTTACCTGTCAGCAGGTGAAGGTTGAGCATCAACGCCCAGGTGGTTTGTTACATCCATTTCCCATTCTATAATGGAAGTGGGATAATGCGATGGTGGATATTGTGGTTGTTCTTTCAAGGATACCTCAGAAGAATGATGCAATCTGGGTGGTTGTGGACTGGTTAACGAAATTGGATCATTTCTTACCAATTCTAGAGACTTACACAATTGATGAGTTGGGTGTGTTGTATGTTCATGAAATAGTATGGTTTCATGGTGTACCCTAGAAAATAGTTTTAGATCATGATCCTCATTTCACATCATGCTTCTGGAAAGGGTTGCAGAAGGCGTTGGGTACACAAGTGATTTTGAGTGTGACTTTCCACCTATAGACGGGTGGGTAGTCGAAGCATACAATCCAAGTGTTGGAAGATATGTTGAGGGATTATGTCTTGGATTTCAGTGGTTCCTGGGAAAAACACCTGTCGATTTTTGAATTTTTGTACAACAATAGTTTTTAGGATACAGTTCAGATGGCACCATTTGAGGCTCTCTATGAGAGGCCGTGTAGATATTTACTGTGGTAGTTAGATGCTAGTGGAACCGAGCTGTTGGGACTAAGTCTTGTGCAAGATACTTTGGAGAAGGTCAAGTTGATTTAGAAATGTATGACAATGACTCAGAGTAGGAATAAGTCATATGAGGATTGGAGGGGTAGACCTCTTGAGTTCGAGGTGGGTGATAGTGTGATCCTTCAAGTGTCTCCAAGGTTAGGTCACCGATGGATTCAGAAGCAGGGAAAGTTAGCACCCAATTATGTAGGTCTATTTGAGATTGTGGAGAGGATTGGGTCAGTAGCATACCGATTGTCTCTTCCATAGTGGTATAGCACGATTCATGATTTCTTTCTTGTGTCGCAGCTTTAATGGTATCACCCTGACCTAAATCACGTGGTGGATGTTGAGGATGTTGTTCTTGAGGCTGATGCTTCCTTTTAGGAGCATCCTATTCATGTCGTGGATCATAGTTAAAAAGTCTTTCAGGGAAAGGTTATGCCATTGGTGCGAGTACTATGGCAACATGGAAATGTTTAGGAAGAAAATTGGGAGCGGAAATCTGATATGTGGGCTTAGTGGCCCGATCTCTTTTTCTTGGAAGTGCAATGGATCTTGGGGGCTCGACTCGAGGATGAACCGTTATAAGGTGGGGAGGTTGTAAGATCCCAAATCTTGGAAAGGTATGTTTTTGTTTAAGTTTTAGTTTGAATACCTTGTTTTGGTTAATTAAGTGCTTAACCAAGTCCTATAGGAGGCTTAAGGGTCTTCCAAGGGGTTTGGGACATGAAAAGTGGAGAAAAGGGGGTTTTCTAGGTAGGCCGCATATATTTTATATGGTTAGTGCTAACCGTGAAGACAGCCCAGGAAACTGTGTTGAAGATGTGTTTTTGGACAGTGGCCTCCGCACGGTTTGTGCATGGTTTAGAAAACCATGCAGGTAAACCATGAGAGGGGGGAATTTTTGAGACAGAATCATCTTCATGGTTTGTGCATGGTTTCGAAAACCATGCGGCCCTGAAACCTTTTCAAAAATTACAATTTTTCTAACCCGAGATTTTTAACCCCAACTCGGGATTTCCTTCCATTTCACCCCTCTTCACCCTAGGAATGAACCAAACCTCCCAAGGGCTCCAGGAGATCAATCTTGCACATTTATAAGGAATTTTTGGTGCTGTTGGTTTTGGATTGAAGCTCCGAGTAAGGTTAATCCCATCCTTGCTTCTCTTTTGAGTTTTGGGTTTGTATCTTCTTCTCCTCTCTTTTTGAAGCTCTAAAACCCTACTATTTGGGTGAGATTTAGGTTAAAGATTAAAAGTTTGGTTGAATTGGAATATAAGGGCTTGATTAAGAGTGTGTTCAAATGTGGAATCAAGGTAGGTGGTCTACAAGTTATATCCCATGGTTTATTTGTGGATTTGTGCATGTGTGGTTTTGTTCTTGGGTGTCTCTTGGTATGTTTTAATCACTCTTGTCATTTTTGGGTGAAATGGATGTTTAAAAGGTAAATAGAGACCCTCATGATTCCCATGGGATGTGTCGGGGGTGATGAGACTAATTTAGGGCCACCCATGGGGTGAGCCGACTCTCTTGAACCTAGGGATTTGTGAAGAACAAGTGAGATTGTTGTTTAATCATGTAAATCCCTTGGTAAACATGTTGATGTGGCTTTTTGTGTTGGTTTAGGAGATAGGTGATGCACTTAGGCTTGATAATAACCTAAGGGATTTGGGTTAATATGTGGAAGTGATTAAATACCATAAATTAATGGGTTATGAGCATGGTAATGAACAAGCCTAGTGAGATAGGTACAATGAATGAATGCTTAGTGAGATAAGCATCATAAAATGAGAATTGGGATAAATGAATAAATGATGTGAAATTTGGTAAATGAGATAATGGGTTATGGTATGGTGTTCACTATCATGTTATTGTTATGGTTTATGTTTGGCTTGGGAAATGGTTATGATGTTGTGTGAATAGTTAATGTATACATGTATGTATAGCATGTGCACATATCTTGGTAGTGTGGGGTATTGAATGAGGTTATACACCCATGGGTAGAGTTGGAATGAGGCTCTAAACTCCACCCCTAATGCATGGGGTAGAGATAAGATTGATGATCTGTTTCCCTATTGGTTGTATCCACCCGGACTGAGGCTCTAATGTGAGGTTATGGTTGACATGAGAAAGTTATTCCTAGTGAGATAAGACAAATGTGTGTTTTCCTCATGTATGTGATTGTGTAATTTGAGAATTTGTAACTTGTTGTGTGATGAACCCATGATAAATGTGCTGGAAATGGTAAGAAATAGAAAATGGGATGAAATGGTAAGTTATGGAAATGGTAATAAATGTTGTTAATGGAACTAAAATGGATAAGGGAACTTAATATTTACCTTGTCATTTATTATTCATTTCCATTTTTCATGAAAAATTGTTTATACTAGATATTTTGTAGACACCATTGGTGGTGGCCTACTGAGTTGTACTCAAACCCTGCTCGGGCCGCCGTTGGGTACTTGAGAAAACTTAATGCTTGCAGGTCATGACAAGGGCAAGGGCTATTACTAGGAAGTTGGGTTGGAATGGGTGTGCGAGGAGGAGAACCTGGACTTTGTGTTGGGACCATTTTGGGAATTTTGTAGTTTGTCTTTATTTTGGGTTTTGTTCACTTTCTCACTTGTAAAAAAACATGGAATATTTACTATTGAACTTGGTTGTACCCCATTTTGGGAATGGTTGTTAATGCATGATCTTGTATTATTGGTTATTATTCAGCTATTTTTTTATCTTCTGATTTGTCTTACTCTGATAAAAGGGGGTATAGTCTCCCCGATTGACTATTTGGACCACCGCTGCTAGTTGGAAACCTTTGGAATACAAGGAGAAGTGCTTAAGGTCATGTAACAACTCAGCTTAGAGCACTGGTTTAGTGGCTCCCAAGTCGAGGATGTTACACCTGTTAAATCTCTAGTACTGGATAAACCCATTTTGTAGTAGTAGAATCATAGTGCTATGGAATATGATAGTTTCTTATTGTCCAACCTACTCTTACAAATTGGAATATAGGATCCTCTATGCTCCAAGGTATGCTTTTAGTGACTTATACTCCAGAATGTGCCTTGTTTTACATAGTGTAATCACACTCATTGATTTATTTATAGTTCATGGATGGATATGGATTATCCATATGTTATTTATGGATTTATGTAGATTGACACACCCTTAGTGGTGTAATTATATGGCATTCATAGATGTTGGGAATGTTCTCTTGTGGTTGGTGGTTGCATATTCCACTAGGAACTCCTTATGATAGAGATGACAAGTTTCAACTTGATCATTATGATGGATTGGATGGTTTCATAATAAGTCAACATCAGCTGCTATCATTTATGAGAGTCCTTTACATCTCCTAGTAGTGGAAGTTATATCCATGTTGGAGAGTGGGGTTTATAAATGGGTTATGTAGGACCCAACCATAAATAGTTGGGAGGGATTTCAGCTCAAGTTTCTAGTATTATATTGGATTATGGGGCGATAAAATATTCATTTTCTACAAATATTTTTGATCATTTTCATTATGTTTTTACTAAGGAATTATTAGGGTTATCACCTAAGAGATAGGTAGAGTTTATTATTGATCTCATACTTTGTGCATATCCTATTTATTTTTTACCTTATCAGATGGATCCTGTGGAGATACAAGAGACGAAGGCTTAGTTGGAGGGCTTAGAGAGTAAGGGATTCATTAATAAGTACATATACTCAGGGTTATCTAGTTATATTCACTCTCATGTATCCTCTTGGATATTATCATGATACCACAAAACACATATTAGAGGAACCATATTGGGGAGATTGTAAAATCATATAACTTCTTGAGGTATGTCCTTTTTTAAACCTTTTCCAAATATATTATTTTCTCTAGTTGATATATGTTTGAGGTGTTTATGGGGAGTTGGGGTTGTCCTAAAAGTATTTCTGGAGTTGGAGGATTGGGAGTATGAATATGGGAGCAGTAGACTAGTCCACACCGTTAACACACAGTTAGTGCTAAACATGCACACTAACCATGTAGAGGGGAGGACATGACACATGGTGCCCAAAACTACATGGATCACCATGAGAAACTATGTAAAAAATGTAATTTATTATAGAGGAATTTCATATGGATGATGGATAGCCTAACCAATTGTGCGAGAAAACCATGTGGGGGTTTGGTTCCTAAAATAGTAGGAAACCACATAGTTGGTGCACAGTTTAAAAAAATATCTATCCAAACCATCCATCTTACCCAGTGACTTTAAAATGGTGAAATTATCAAAGAATCCTTATGAAGTTTTATACCCTAAACCCTATATTTTCCCCAACATTTGACCAACAACCTACCATATGTATTTTTCCTACTTTACCTTTTTTATCTTGATGTTTTATCCCTAAAATCCTAAAATAATCAAATGTAATTAGTCCCTATGGTGTGATAGATGTGATTCTATCCTTCCATCCTTTAACTTTTTTTAATTCTTTTACTACTTAAATATCTCACACCAAGTTTGTATATCTATGCACTATATGATTATTCATTTTCTATAGTTTCATATCAAACCAATGGCTGATATTAGATGAGTATGATTCTACGAACCTAAAGAAGGTGTTATTATACTATCCCTTGAAGTATCATTCATTTTCCATGTGCATATGATGTGTGGTTGTGATGAATTACCATGCGACTGACCTTAACAATTTCAATATATATTTTAAATATATAACCTCAGTAATTTATTCTTTATATGGGATATGAGAGGCCATATATAAGAGATTAAAAATCTAGACCATTTTCACTGAGCTATGTGGACCTTGAATTTAGTAAATGAGAAATTGAGAGGTAGCCCGATGGGTTCTTTGAGTTAAGTGGTAAATTAGTATGTAATGGTAATTTCTCTAAATTAATTCCTAGAATATGAACCAAGGTCACATAGGACCCTCTTAAAATTGAGAAAGGAACTTGGATAAATTATGGGATACCTACCTGGTCACTTAATTGTAATTTTATGGGTGAATACTGGTCTTTGATTCCTTATTATATTATTATGGATGCATGATGGCCCCTAATTCCATATTATATTACTATGGGTGGATACTGGCCCCCAATTTCTCATCATGTTACTACAGATGGATGCTATCCCCCAATTTCTTATTCTGTTACTATGGGTATAAACTGGACCTCAATTCCCAATTGTGTTACTATGAGTGGATGTTGGCCCTGATTATTTCATGTTGTAAGATGGTCAGATGAGGATTATTTATATTCACTATGTCCAAGACATCCAAAACTTTTCTAAATAGGTATGGTTGATCCCCGGTGTCACCTTAGAACTCAAGGATTAACAATGGTTATTTATTTTGTTTTTATTACCTTATTATGCACATAAACATGCACTATTACTCAGATTATATATGTTTATAGACATTATTGGTTGTTTCCTACTAAGTTGTAATCACACCCTTACTGGGTCACCTTGGGTACCCTAGCATATTTCATAGTTTTAGGTCAGAAAAAGGGAAATCACCATATGACTGAGGGTTGATCAGTTAGCTAGTTTTGATCATGGGTGATAGGACCAAGCTAGGAATCAAGACCATATTTGTTTACTATTTATATTTTTCCTTTATAAAATTTTAATATATTTGTTTATATGATCCTCCTTATATTTATGACCTTCGAAACATGTTCATAACTTTGTTTTGATATCACATGAGTTATAATATTTATTGGAACTTTCCATGATGTAAATTCTTATATTTATCTAGATATATGTGATTGTCATTATTTCTACTTTTATTGTATTCTGATATGAGGTTATAGTCTCCCCAACACACCACTATAGACCCTCGCTACTATTTGGCATCCTTTAGCGTGCATGGTAGCACATTTGAGTTCACACAAAAAACCCCAGTTTGGACAATTTCGAGTGGTCTCAGGCAGTGGGATGTCATAATTATATCCATGAATGGGAAAAAATTCAAGTCATGGTTAAATCCTAATAGGATAACCACATTACATTCTCATATTACATGACACATTAAGAGGTCATGTTTGGATAAAGTACTTTAAACAAAGTTCTTATAGAAAGTAACCTAATTTTTTTATTTCTTTATTAGAAATTATTTTTTTGGATTCATTTTAGGAATTTGTTTCAATATTATTTTAATATATAGAAAATTTAATCGCCCTTATATTTTTGATCATTAATGAAATGGACATCATACTTTCACTTGTCATTTTGATTTTTTAAGTCCATGATGATGGTAAAAGAAGATGCATAATGATAAAGATAGAAAGAAATAATGAACTCTAATGGCCAATAGAGTGTTGTTTTAAATTATTTATATTTTTATATTCCATTTATTTTTGATTAACTCATAATTTATAGGATTGTGAATGTATAATTCATACTTAGATTTCTTACTATATTTTTTTATCTATGATATAAATATATTCATAGGAATTACATTATTATTTTTATTAAATTTAATTTTTGATATATTTAAATGATTAAGATGATGGGTGGATGATTAATGAGAATCATTTTCTTATTAATTTATAAATAATGATTTGTATAGATTTATTGATTTTTGTAAATGATTTTTTTTCATAATTTTGTCCTAAAATAATTTTTGATATGAGTATTTCTTGGAGTATTTTAAGATGGATTATATATTATAAATTTAAATTTACACTTGGAATTAGGAATTTGAAAAAAATGGAAAAGAGAAAAACATAGGGTTAACAAATGGAATTACCTTAGATTGACTTATAGCCAACCACCTTCCTCCTTCTCATTATAATTATCACAATTAGTTTCTATAGGAGACTGATAAGAGGGATAAAGGTATTGGTTTGGTTTAAATTTTAAGGACTATATTTGGATGATTTGATAATATTCACACTTGAATTATGATATTTTTATAAATATTATAATTAGTGTTTGAAGTAGATCGAATGAAGGTAGTTTAGATGATGGGAGAATTTCTCCTTACATAAATTCCATTGAAAAAAATAAAAAACATGAAAAATAAAAAATGATAAAAAATAATTTTTTAAGTGCCCAATTATGAATTTAAATGAAATTTAAAATAAATCTTTAAATAAATATTTGAAAATAAAATATCAAAATAAGATTAAGTAATTTTTTAATAAAATAAAAATACATGATTGATTATTTTCTTAAAAAGTGATAAGCTAAAATATATTTTCATGTGATTATTAAAAGTATACCTTAATTGATAATTATTTTATTTCTATTAATAAGATAATTAAATCTTGGACATGATGTATTTTCTTTTTGATTCTGAGGAGATCAATTTTTATGGATAAACAAGAGTTTAGGCATGGGGGGCATTAATAGCTCAAATTCGTGTATAAATTTTAATAGGTATTTTAAATGTTTTAATGAGGTAATCCTATTTAATTCGTATAATTTTTATGTTTTTAGGGTATGTTGAATTATTGTAATACATTGGTTTACTTTGGAATAAAAGGAAGAAAAATGGAGAGAACTTTCTTAGTATTGAAGAAACCATGATGTTGTTATTATATATGAATGAAAAAATGAACATTGAAGGAATTTTTACATAGAGGGTATACTTCATGGTATATAGGAATTTTGAAATTGAATAAGGAAAATAATTTAGAGCACCATGTCATAGTTTTCAATTTATTTTCATATGATTGAATTTAACAGGAAAAATGGGGAAGAACCATGTCTGGAGTTAATTGATCATGGCATGAAGAAGGGACTTTAGTGGTACAAAATATTTATTTAAAGAATATTATATTATTATGTAAATATATATTAATATATGAGATAAATTCAATGATTTCAAGGATAAAAAACACCATAGTGAGATCCAGATTCAAGTTTAAGTTGAAGAGATAAAGAAGCCACATTGTACTGGAACCTACCACATTGTAGTCTGGAATGTTTTGAAGTGAAAATATGGAAAAATAAATGAAATTTGAGGAGATTTTGAGGTATGATAAAAATTATTAAAAGTGTTACTTTTTATCAATTTATGTTATGGATTATTTTAGGTTACCATGAGATAAGTTTCAAAATGATTAGAGTCTATTTGAGGGTCATTTTAAAGGCTTTAAAAATTCCTAGAAAATCACCTTATGATGCATGATATATTTTTTACATCTAGATATTTTATAGGATTATAATAATATTTGGACACATATATCTACCTTGAGGGAGTGGAACACAACATGGTGAGAAGGCCCAAGTCATGGTTCTGCTATTGTTTTACTTATTTTGAAGGTTTTATATCTCTATAAGATATGAAAAATGTTAGATAAATTTAGAAAGATATTTTTTACATATCCCTCAAATTTTAAGTATTATTTTGTAGGTATTTGAGTGAAAATTAAGGAGGATAAGATATGGGAGGTATAAGAATATGTAAGGATAAATTTTCTCTATAAAAATGAGGACTTGGAATGGAGAAACACATCAATACATCTATAAAAATAAGATGGGAATTTGGATAGAGGTTTCAGGAACTTTAATACCATCATTGAAATTTAATTTAGGATCTATTTCTATCTATCTTCCATGTCAAAAATGAATCAATCCTTAAGTTATTGATAAATCCTAAATGGGTAATCTTATCTATGAAGAGTTTTATAATAAAGGCCAATTGAGTTATTCAGTTATTTTGTTTCTAATGGTGATTCTTGTTAGGTTTATACATTCACATATTCTTCCCTTACAATCTTATAAAAATATTTTCAAATATAAATGTTTTACTTTATAAATTACTTGACCTTTAAATGATTTCAAAATATAAAGAAATATTTCTTTAAAAAGTTTTTGATTTCATCTATGTCAACATCCTTTGATGGATTTTAAGTTTGTTTGAAGTTGATTTATTATGATACAAAACTTCCATATTGTATTGAAGGTTTTGTGATATGTTTGACTGTGGATGTGTTATTTCATAACATTCATGGTTTATGGATAATGTATTGACATTTAGTATGCTAGTTTTAATACGAATGTTTATTTTATATTTAAACCTTTTCATATGAGGAATGAATTAGACTTAGTAAGTGATGGGTGGATCCTGCTATAGATCCTAGATGCATCGGTAGTTCTCATGAGACAAACTAGTGTCTTGGAACAAGGCCTTGACAAAATCTTATTTGTAGTCTTGACACAAGGCCTTGACTATGTGGTTATGAAAGTCTGGCATTATGAATTCCATCATTATGAAAGTGTCTATTTATATTTCATGTGATTATTTGATTAGTAGAATATCCATGTGAGTAAGTAAATGAAATTATTTTGATTTATATTTTCTATATTATGATGAATTTTATGTTGAAAAGGATTTTGTTTTAGTTTTATACATTTTCTTAAATGTTTATGCTTATTTATGAAAGCTTCCGCTATATTTTTATCCTTACTGAGAATCTGAGCTCACCCCTTTATATGTTTTATTTTTTCCAGGATGCGAAGAAGTATATTATGACTGACCTGTAGGGATAGTCTATGGGATCTCAGTGTTGTCTATGGAAACAATGTTGTTTTATTTTTCCATTTTATGATGTAATTTAAACCTTATGAATGTATCTAGTACTTCAGAGGCTACTAAACTAATCTGTCTTTCAAGACTTGATCTTTTGTGATCATGCTAATGATACATAATAATTCACTGACTCTCGGCTTCTGGGGTCGGGGTGTTACACCTTGGCTACATTGGAATCCAAAATACACTTAGACTATATTGTAGAATTAGTAAAAAATGGATGTTTTTAACTCTTCCATCTCACAATTCCTCTATAGAGACAAATAAATTTCCTAAATATGAATTTAAATAATTCTAATCTTTTTGAAAGTTAGAATCTGTATAACCCCTAATGACTATTTCTTCATATTCTCCATACACTTATAACATATCCTTAGTTCACCTCAGATACTTAAGGATGTCCTTAATAGTATCCCACTGTTATTCACTTGGATATTATTGATATCTATCTACCATTCCCAAAGTATAGACAACCTCAAGTGTCATACAGAATATAACACACATGATATATCCTACCAAAGAAGTGTATGAGATATTACTAATTCTCTCTCTATTTCCTCTTGTGTCGGAGTACACATTTTCTTGGAAAGATGTATACCATGCGACAATGTAACTGATACCTTCTTGGATTTTTATATACTAATACTCTTCAGGATCTGGTCAATTTATGAACCTTGACTTAGTCTAAGTAGCCTCTTGTTCCCATCACACATGATCTTGATCCCTATAATGTAGGATTATTTACCCAAGTCCTTCATAGATAATCACTTTCTCAACCACTCATTAACCTATTATAAGTTTGGTGTATCAATTATAATTAGTAATATGTCATAAAAATATACTACTATGAAAACAAATGTACTCCCACTAATCCACGTATAAACACATGGATCATATCATTATTAATGAAACCAAATCATTTTATGGCTTCATCAAACCAAATGTTCCATTAATTGGTTGATTTCTTTAATCTATAAATGGATATATGGAAATTAGATACATTTTTTGAATTTTCTAGAGTCACAAACCCTTCTGTTTGTTTCTTGTACTCATCTAACTAAAGATTTACACTAAGGAAAGAAATTTTGAAATCCATTTTCCAAATCTCATAGTTATGGTAAGATTCCATGGAAAGAAAAATTATGATGGATTTAAACATGGAAACTAGAGAAAATGTTTCATTGTAGTCAATGATTAAATATTTTCAAAAAAATTTAGCCATTAACCATGATTTATAGATATTTAATTCACTTTCTATATCTAGTTTTCTCTTGAATACCCTTTTATACCCAATGGTATTTATATAAACTAGAAGATCGATCTAAACCCAAACTTGGTTTTGATACATGTAATCCATATTAGAATTCATATATTCTTTCCATATTATATCTTTATAGATCTCTAATACCTCATTGAAGGATATAGAATCATCATTGTGAACTAATAATCAGTCACCATCATTGATGAATTGAAAAACAGATATATCTAGTTCTCTTACCTCTTTAACACTCATATACATTATTTTTGTTTTTAAGGAACAAATTATTCCTTGGAGAATTGTGGAATCTATTCCTGTACCAACTATTGTGTATCTCGAGTATCAATTTCAATGAATTCAATCTTTCTCCCACTATCCTCCTTGAGGATGTTATCCCTCTCAAGAAATACTCCCCATATTGCGACAATTAATTTATTTTTCAATGGGTTGTATATATATCTTCCCCTTGTTTCCTTGGAACACCCTATAAAGATACAATTCATCCTCAATGTAATTTTTTTTCTTAATATAGCTTTAAAAAACACCTCACAACCCCATGCATGAACATGTGATAAAATAGGTTTCATTCAACTCCATAACTCAAAGGGAATGCTATTTTCCACTTTAGTTGGTTCTCAATTTAGTAAGTATGATGTCGTTTATAATTAATATCTCTAAAAGGATAATGTAAGTATTTAATGACTCATCATTGAACATACTATGTCCAGCAATGTGAAATTCATCCTTTCAATAATACCATTCCACTATGGTGTATAAAGTGGAGTGAGTTGAGATAAAATCTCATACTCCCCTATAAAGTTGATAAAGTCTTCATTAAGATATTCACCACCTTGATCTGATTGAAGTTTCTTTATCTTATTTTCAAGATGATTCTCAACTTTATTCTTAAACTATTCAAACTTCTCAAATGATTTATATTTATACCTCATCAATTAGATATAACCACACCAATTCAAGTCTTTGGTAAAAGTAACAAAGTATAAGAATATACCTCTAGATTCTACTTGGAAAGGTTCAAACACATCAATGTGTACTAATTCCAAAATATCATTGGCCCTTTCATCTTGACCACCAAATGGTGGGTTTTTAATCTTTTGTTATAAACAAGTATGACATATTTTAAGTGGCTTAATCTCAAAAGTGTCTAAGTAACCATTATAGAGACCCAAATATTGACATACATGAACATTACATTACTTTTTCAGAATACTTAATACATAACAAAAACAAACACCGAAGGACCGTAACAGTTTAGTGTCTTTGGAAAATCAGAATATAATCATCTAATCGTGGTGAAAGATCTTCAATATCTCCCATAAAGATCTTCCCATTTTGTTTTCTTACCTAAAACCTTTATTTATATCATGGGGAAAAGAAAAAATAAAAATGGTGAGCTTAAACGCTCAGTAAGGGTAAACATAGGGAACATAAAACAATCCATAAACATTTGAATGCAAAAACTTGAACATAAAATCTAAACATCAAAATCTTGAGCAATGAAATAAATCTTGGAAGTATGTAAGACATAAATCATAATGGAACATCAATCATGATAAAATAATATGGGAATAAAACATGTAATTGTGGAAAAAATTAATCACATGATATGATTTCCATAGTAGCCAAGGCATTGCTGCCAAGACCATCTTAGTGGACAAAGTCCCTTTTTGAATCGAGTTCACTCCTCGTTACAGTCCTGTATCACTGAACCAGATTAACTTACCATTCCATCCATGTCTATATCATGATATATAAATATTTACCCAATGAATTAGAGGGAGATATAGGTCCCACCCATCTCATAAGGAAATCATTCTTATGTGTGCCACAACATAAACATAAATCATTCATCATAACCCAAAGAATAAAATGGGTTTAATAAACATCATCCCATCATAACATAATCCATATAAAACAAATGGATATCATTTCATCATAAGAAAAGTGAAACCATGTAAATCATAGAGACATTATACTTGAAACATACACATATGAAATAATGTAATCTTAGATGGAAAATGGTTTTGATAAAACACTTGAAATGAATTCTTGAGGAAAATATCCTTTCTTCTTCAAAATCATTTTCCTTTCACAAAATGACATGAAATTTTAAAAGAAAAGGATTTTGTTAAAAATAGTCATGAAATATTGTAGAGGAAGATTCAAGAAAATTAGGCATTATGAAACCGTAACAATCCATTCATGCCGTATAAGTTAAAAAACATTCTTCTCATACTTTGGCCAGAAAAGTCAAAAAGTGTATCGTATTGAAAATAACAAAAGATTCCTTTCATATATTTTACTAAAAATTCACCGATAGTTTAAATTGGATTTAAAAAATTGTTGGAGGATATAAATAATATTACATATTGAGGAAAAATGGATGTGGATGATAAATATTCCCCAGTAAATTCTGAAGTATAAACAATCTCAGATAAAAATGAGATTGTGAGATTTTCCATTACCTTAGGTCTGATATGCTTTGTACGTATCCGAACCTCCTATATAATGATTTAAATAATGTCATTTACTTATTATAG
Source organism: Viscum album (assembly GCA_963277665.1). Lineage (NCBI taxonomy): Eukaryota > Viridiplantae > Streptophyta > Magnoliopsida > Santalales > Viscaceae > Viscum > Viscum album. Next base: position 124,273,190 of record OY728150.1, read on the forward strand.
AATCATATTCATTGTTATGATATCATATATGGTTCACTTATGAATTTATATTACCCATTCTTTTGTAAATTCCATGTCAAAGCAGCGTTTTGGGTAAAATCATTTTATTTATCGTACTTGTTTGGACTTGTTGTTCTTGATATTATTATTAATTATATCATGATTTACTTACTTATATAATGTAAATAATGATTTATATATCATATATATTCAGTATATATATAATATATAGATGAATGAAATGAAATACATCGTTCATGGAGAAGGTAGGCCGTACGTATGCAAGAACGCTGTTTTCCTTTCCTTATTGACTTGAATGGAAGTAAGTATATGAAATATATATATATATATATATATACATAAATAAAGTAGATTAATTATGTCATATATTTAATTATTATTCATTATATATACTTTATAATCATTATTGAGTGGTTAACATGGAGAATGAATCTCATCGCGTCGTGGAGACGGTAATCCGTATGTACGCACGAGCGATGATATCGTTCCCATAATTATTGAATGGAATTGGAGTGGATGATATAATATCTCAGAATCAGTATGATATTATAATAACCATATATAGTTATTCTTTACACCATTATACCCATCCAAGTAAGGTGGTGTTGGAAAAACAGATTACACCACGACGTGGAGACGGTATTCCATATGTACGCACGCGCGATGATTTCATTTTCCGTAGGGCGAATAGAAGTTGAAATGAGGTTGTTTCATATTTATAATAACATATTAGTATATTATTGATACTGATTTTATTACTTTATAATTAAACAACTAAATAATAATAATTTGAAGAAGAAAGAAACTTGAAATAATCGGTAGAAGAGATTACCTCTTCCTTGACGCATCTTTTTTATACTTCCTCTTAGGGCACTAGAGTTGATCTTTTGAGAAGACCAGAACCTCTATGATATAACTATAAATTTTTAGAAGAGAAATGGGTAGGGTTTGGCCGAGACAAATGGATTTGGAGGAGTTAAGTTGAGAGAAGAGGGAGTGCCCTTTTATAAGAGGGGTGAGGGGCACCTTAGGAAAAAACTTAAATTATTATTTTATAATAAAGTCATATTCGGTTTATAATGGATCAAAAGTGAATTATTTAGAAGTTAAAGTTGGGATGGGTCTAAATCCTATCAAATAATAGGTTTTATACAAGTTTAAGTTACTATTTTAACCTTATCATTTAGATTTAACTCTAAGTTAAATAATTTAACTTTTACCGTGTCTTCTACTCTTCTTACAATATATGGTTAATAAACATACAATAAACTACCAAACGAACCCCAAGTGGTTCATTATTAGTATATATAACCTTATCTAATCAATTTGGACAATACTTATATTTTTAGGAATATAATATTAATTAATAATATAATATTTGTTTTAAAAACTATTTTATTTCAATTTTGACACTATTTGGTAATTGATTTTTGTGAAAATCATAACAGCATGATTAGTTCGAAAAAAGTTAATTAAATCAATACTAAAATGTCATATTAACATATAAAATTAGTTTAATTCATAAAAAGTCTCAAATTACATTTATTTGGGTATTTATGACATCAATCATGTTAAAATTTCATTAATAAGGTAATTACTGCATCATCATTGTGTCATAAATATATAAAATTATTTAATGTCTAAAAAGTATAAGTAAAATACCATTATGTAGGAAATATTTTTATCTTTATAATTAATATTTATGGTTTAATTTATCTTATGTATAACCGTATATTAAAATTGTTTTAGTTATAAAACTTTGATTTTAACTCTTTTAACTGTTCTTTGAATTAAATAATAATATATGTCCTAATCTAATCCAAATAGACCTAAAGGGTCATATTTTATTCCTAAGGTTATTTTTTTTTGTTGAATTACACTTATCCAATAGAACTAGGACATGTTTTAGGGTAATAATAATATAATTTTTACCCTTAATTACCCTATTTAATTTTAACCGTGCTAAATAAAAGTTAAAATTTACTATTCACTAAATATTATTTTCATCTCATTGAACCAAATTTTACTTACTAATATCAACTGTGTCTCTTGGATTTTTGAAATTCCACTCACAGAAGTGGTAAAATTAAGTTTTATGTAAATTTTCAAATTCTCCTAGGAGGTGGGTAAAAGACGGTAAAAAGTTCAATAAAATTTTATATATCTAAAATTATTATAAAATGACTCCAATGAATTAAACTGACCTTATATAGGTATTATGTATCTATTTTGACCTAAAATAAATTTATATAAAATAATTAATTATTTAAATAAAAATTTGGTTTTAAATTATAACTCAGTGTTTTTCACTATTCATCAAAATTTGAAAGTTTTCAGAAAAATACCAAAAAATAACCCTAAGCTAACTTCGATATTTTGAATCCAAAAATGAAGTCCATTTTGAAAGATAAAATTTATAAAATTTCAAAAAGTGGGTATTACTATTCATAACGGCTTGTTCATAATAATATTATAATAATTTCTCGTTTAGTGAAACTTGGTATTGCGTACAACACATGCTATTGAAGAATGTTGCTTTGGAGTGCAACACAAGCCTAGAATAGTGTTTGTGTATACTGCAATCTAATGCGGTGTTGCGTATAACACAATCTAATCTTGGTGTAGTGTACAACACAAGACATCAATTAAATTAAACAAAAATATTTCTCATAAAATCTCAGGGTGTTACATTCCACCCCCCTTAAAATGAATTTCGCTCTCAAAATTCATCGGTGTTATAAATAGTTTAATACTTGTAAGTTTCTTTCATAGAAACCCACATAGTAAAAAGGAATACCAAAACTTAATTTTAAAAACTAAAGTACGAAACGTAACGGTTACCCAAATTAACTCATCACTGGGTTTCCACATAGGAGAACATAGGTGAAAATATGGATATGAAAGAGAAATCTAACCATCAAGTTCTGATGGAGAGTGGTAGAGAACATGGCTATGAAAAATCCATCAATCACAAAGCCATAAATTTTTGATGATCTAAGGTACCATCTGATTTATCAAGTATGAGGGTACTAGGACAACATTTTTAGTTTTCAAGATCATTTCACTAATGTTGAAGAACTGTTGAATTAAAAGAAATACTTACTTGATTTTGGTAAAATATCACCGTTGTTCGTGCCTTGAAAAATTTCCACTTTATCTCTTAAAGAAATGAAGTTGAATTTGTCATTTGTGAAGTGTTAGCAGATCATGCGATAGAATGATAGGTCATTCAATCTGTCTCTATAACAAAAAGATTAGCACACTTTATTAAATATACATAAGTCTATATATGCTGAGATTAATCATATATAGTTGCTAAAATAGACTTATACTCCATAAATTAGAACTAATTTATACAAATCAGGGACTTCCTATAGGACAGTGGTAGTTGATAAAGTTCTATCGCACTTCGGTTGTGGGAACATGCCAGAAATAATATTGAAAAACAAGTTCTATCCTTAAACAATAATATCTGATGTCTAACATAATCCATTACAATATTTAGGCTTATCCAAAATAATTCTATCCAATCTCTTAGTATAAATAAAACGATTACTAGAAAGGCCAGCTACCAAGCATTGAATACAATCATTTATCGCCCGTATATCATAAGATATATCTTTTCAGTCACATTCCAAACATGTGAATTCCTTAATCATGTATTCTCTTGAAAAAAATGAATACCCATTGAACTTTGGTGAAAACATGAGTGCTATCAAAAGTTAACTCTTTCCACACACCAAAATTCCAAAAATTCTATATACTCAAACCATGATATCACTTTGTCATTATATCACTCATGAGCTCATGAATACCATCAAACATATTATTTTCTCCTTATCCCTTCATTATGCGCATATCATCTTATTTCCAAAAATATTTCAATCACTTTTCATGGTTACTAGTACCATATAATTATTGAAAACAACAGTAAACCAATACATAGATATTCCAAAATTCCACGATACTATAAAAGAGATTCCACAACACTATTTTGAAATCCCATTACATAAACACTTAATCATTCCACCACATCATTGGCATACTCAAAATCAAAAATAGTAATCTCATGTGAATTCCCTTTATCCTTTTCCTTAAGAGGTTGTTGATTTAAATCATCATTAAACCTTGGATTAGGGCATTGGTTAGCATAATGCCCCATTTCCTTGCAATTGTAGCATTGAAGTGTTAGTGGTGAGTTCTCTGTAGTCATTTCTCTAATCAAATCATTAGCTACCTTTTTCCCATTACTTCGACACTCAACTGCTCGATGACCTTCTTTTCCACACTTAAAACATTTTCTAGTACCTTTTAGACAATCTCCACCATGCTTATTTCCACACTTTAAGCATAAAGAAACATTCATCTTCTTTTCACCATTGTTTTGAGATTTCTCCTTGAACACCATCTATCGTTTTTTTGTCAAAACCATGAGATGGATGTGCAACACCAACTTCCAGTACTACCTTGATAGCACAACACACAATTTCTTCATAGCTACTAAAGTCTCTTATCGCTAATGCCCTTCAAAGACTTGGTTTTAAGCCACTGAAGAATCTATCAACTATACTTCCAGGTTGGATGATAAATCCAGATGCATACCTTGAAAGCCTTGTAAAATTCACTTCGTATATACCAATAGATTCATTATCCTTTTGATTAAGCTCAAGGAACTCCTTCTCCATCTTTGTTAGAAGAATACGAGGAAAGTACTTATTGAAAAAGAAGTTCTTGAACTCGTTCCATTCCATGGATTAAATTTCATCTTGGGGCCTTGTATTCTTAATTAGAGTCCACCACTAGTCTACTTCACCTTCTAAATGGTAAACAACTAAAATGACTTGTTCATGTTCCGAACAGTGAAGTATGGAAAATATATTTTCAATGGTACCAATCCATTGTTCTGCAACAAGTGGATCAGAAGACCCATTGAAAGAAGGTGGATGTTGCCTCATGAAGGACTCAATAGAATATTGTTCCCTTCTCTGCTCATTTGGAAGTCCAAAATGATTTATAGATTGTGTAATTATAACAATAAGATTTTTCACTCCATCTCCCATAATGTTGGTTTGTTCAGAAGGACAATCATTGCATCATCCATTACATTGATCAACACGGTTCTTTCGGGTTCTAACCATTGTCTAAAACACAACAAGAATAGTGTGAGAGGAAAAAATAGGATAGAAAAATAACATAATAAAGGGGGAGTACCTTCAATATCTTACATCTTAGGTTTAATTCTAATATTGGTACTGTAATTCTAGGACTATAACATATACTTATACTCAACCTTAGGGATATCCCTAGACATACCTTAAAAATATCTCTAGGGATCTCACTAAAGTTTTCGCATCCTAGTTTCCAAAGGTTAACTAAACCTCCCTCTGATACCAACTGTACAGACCCAATGCTTGACATACATGGACATTACATTACTTTTGCGGAATACTTAATACATAACAAAAAAAACACCGAAGGACCATAATAGTTTAGTGTCTTTGGAAACTCATAATATAATCTTCTAATCATGGTGAAAGATCTTCAACATCTCCCATAAAGATCTTCCCCTTTTGTTTTCTTACCTAAAACCTTTATTTATATCCTAGGGAAAATAAAACATAAAAAGGGTGAGCTCAAATGCTCAATAAGGGTAAACATAGGGAACGTAAAACAATTCATAAACATTTGAATGAAAAAACTTGAAAATAAAATCTAAACATCAAAGTCTTGAGCAATGACATAAATACTGGAAGTATGTAAGACATATATCATAAAAGAACATCAATCATGATAAAATAGCATGGAAATAAAACATGTAATTGTGGAAAATATTAAACACATGATATGATTTCTATAGTATCCAAGGCATTGCTGCCAAGACCATATTAGTGGACAAAGTCACTTTCTGAATCGAGTTCACTCCTCGTTCCAGTCCTGTATCACTGAATCAGATTAACTTACTATTCTAGACATGTCTATATCATGAGATATAAATCATTACCCAATGTATTGGATGGAGATATAAGTCCCACCCATCTCATAATGAAATCATTCCTACGTGTGCCACAACATAAACATAAATCATTCATCATAACCCAAAGAATAAAATGGGTTTCATAAACATCATCCCATCATAACATAATCCATATAAAACAAATGGATATCATTTCATCATAAGAAAAGTGAAACCATGTAAATCATAGAGACATTATACTTGAAACATACACATTTTAAATAATGTCATCTTAGATGGAAAATGGTTTTGATAAAACACTTGAAATTAATTCTTGAGGAAAATATCATTTCTTCTTCGAAATCATTTTATTTTCACAAAATGACATGAAATTTTAAAAGAAAAGGATTTTTTGAAAATATTCATGAAATATTATAGAGGAAGATTCATGAAAATTAGGCGTTATGAAACCGTAACAATACGTTCATGTCGTATAAGTTAAAAAAACATTCTTCTCATACTTTGGCTGGAAAAGTCAAAAAGTATCTCATATTGAAAATGAAAAAATATTCCTTTCATATATTTTACTAAAAATTCACCAATAGTTAAAATTGGATTTAAAAAACTATATGAGGATAGAAATAATATTACATATTGAGGAAATATGGATGTGTATGATAAATATGCCCTAGTAAATTCTAAAGTATAAACAATCTCGGATAAAAATGAGATTGTGAGATTTTCCCTTACCTTAGGTCCGATATGCTTCGTACGTATCCGAACCTCCTGTATAATGATTTAAATAATGTCATTTAATTATTAAATAATCATATTAATTTCCATAATACCATATATGGTTCACTTATGACTTTATATTACTCGTTCTTTTGTAAATTCCATGTTAAAGCAGCGTTTTGGGTAAAATCGTTTTATTTATCTTACTTATTTGGACTTGTTGTTATTGATATTATTATTACTTATATCATTATTTACTTACTTATAGAATGTAAATCATGATTTATATATCATATATATTCAGTATATATATATATAATTGATAGATGAATGAAATGAAATACACCGTTCATGGAGACGGTAGGTCGTACGTACGCATGAACACTGTTTTCCTTTCCTTATTGACTTGAATGGAAGTAAGTAGATGAAATATATATATATATACATAAATAAATTAGCTTAATTATGTCATATATTTCATTATTATTCATTATATATACTTTATAATCATTCTTGAATGGTTAACATGGAGAATGAATCTCATCGCATCGTGGAGACTTTAATCCATACGTACGCACGAGCGATGATATCGTTCCCATAATTATTGAATGGGATTGGAGTTGATGATGTAATATCTCAGAATCAGTATGATGTTATAATAACCATATATAGTTATTATTTACACAATTATACCCATCCAAGTAAGGTGGTGGTGGAAAAACATATTACACCACAGCGTGAAGACAGTATTCAGTATGTACACACGCGCATTGATTTCGTTTTCCGTAGGATGGATATAAGGTGAAATGGGGTTGTTTCATATTTATAATAACATAGAAGTATATTAGTGATAATGATGTTATTACTTTATAATGAAACAACTAAAGAAGAAGAAGTTGAAGAAGAAAGAAACTTGAAAGAATCGGTAGAAGAGATTACCTCTTCCTTGACGTGTCTCTTTTATACTTCCTCTTAGGGCACTAGAGTTGGTCTTTTGAGAATACCAGAACCTCTATGATATAACTAGAAATGTTGAGAAGATAAATGGTCAGGGGATGGACGATCCAAATGGCTTGGGAGGAGTGAAGTTGAGAGAAGAGGGAGTGCCCTTTTATAAGAGGGGTGAGGGGCACCTTAGGAAAAACTTAAAATATTATTTTATAATAAAGTCATATTTGGTTTATAATGGATAAAAAGTGATTTATTTAGAAGATAAAGTGTATATGGGTCTAAATCCTCTCAACCAGTAGGTTTTAAACAAGTTTATGTTACCATTTTAACCTTATCATTTAGATTTAACTCTAAGTTAAATAATTTAACTTTTACCGCGTCTTCTTGTTTTCTTACAATATATGGTTAATAAACTTACTATAAACTACCAAAAGAACCCAAAGTAGTTAATTATTAATATATATAACCTTATCTAAGTAATTTTTCCTAACCTTAGATTTTTAGGAATATAATATTAATTAATAATATAGTATTTGTTTTAAAAACTATTTTATGTCAATTTTGACACTATTTGGTAATTGATTTTTGTGAAAATCAAACAGCATTATTAGTTCTATAAAAGTTAATTAAATAAATAATAAAATGTCATATTAACTTATAAAATTAGTTTAATTCATAAAAAGTCTCAAATTACATTTATTTGGGTATTTATAACATCAATTATGTTAAAATTTCATTAATAAGATAATTACTGTATCATCATTGTGTCATAAATAAATAAAATTATTTAAAGTATAAAAATTAAAACTAAAATACCATAATGTAGGAAATACTTTTATCTTTCTAATTAATATTTATGGTTGAATTTATCTTATGTATAACCCTATATTAAAAATGTTTTATTTATAAAACTTTGATTTTAACTCTTTTAACTCTTCTTTGAATTAAATAATAATATATGTCCTAATCTAATACAAGTGGACCTAAAGGGTCATATTTTATTCCTAAGGTTATTTTTGGTCTAATTAATATTATCCAATAGAATTAGGACATGTGTTAGGGTAATAATAATAATATCATTTTTACCCTTAATTACCCTATTTACTTTTAACCGTGGTAAATAAAAGTTAAAAGTTACTATTCACCAAAAATTATTTTCATCTCATTGAACCATATTTTAATTACTGATATCAACCGTGTCTCTAAGAATTTTTAAATTCTACTCACAGAAGTGGTAAAAATAAGTTTTATTTAAATTTGCAAATTCTCCTCAGAGGTGGGTAAAAGACGGTAAAAAGTTCAATAAAATTTTATATATCTAAAATTATTATAAAATGACTCCAATTAATTACACTGAAATTATATAGGAATTATGGATCTATTTTTACCTAAAATAAATTTAAATAAAATAGATAATTATTTAAATAAAAATTTGGTTTTAAACTATAACTCAGTGTTTTTCACTATTCATCAAAAATTGAAAGTTTTCAGAAAAATACCAAAAATTGACCCTAAGCTAACTTCGATATTTTGAATCCAAAAATGAAGTCCATTTTTAATGATAAAATTTATAAAATTTATAAAATTTCAAAAAGTGGGTATTACTATTCATAATGGCTAGTTCATAATAATATTATAATAATATCTCGTTTAGTGAAACTCGGTATTGAATACAACACACGCTGTCGAGGAAGGTTGCTCTGGCGTTCAACACAAGCCTAGAATAGTGTTTGCCTTTACTGCATGCTAATACAGTGTTGCGTATAGTGCAAGCTAATCTTGGTGTATCGTACAACACAAGACATCAATTAAATTAAATATAATATTTCTCATAAAATATCAGGGTGTTACAACCATCTTGATAGAGCTTTGTTAAATGCTTATCATTTATGTGACTAAGACGATGATGCCAAAACTAGGTGTTATATGAGTCACACATATTTATTTTTTAAATCAATTTATAATATTTTATTTTCATAATTTAATACATAAACACCATTATTTAATTGTTCCATACCATAAAAAATGCTATATTTATAAAATTAACGACACTTATTTTCAAAACTTAAAATAAATCCATCCATGTATAACCAAGAAATGGAAATTATGTTCTTGGTAACACTAGTAATATAATAAAAATTATTTAAAACTAAAATCAATCTTTTTGGTAATGTGAGATGGTAGTATCCAATGGCCAGAGCAACCAACCTCACTCATTGGTAGCCCACAGATCCACCTCACCTATGGAAACTTATGAAATATACTTAGTCACCATATTTGGATACAAATGTGAGCACCACATATAGTATCTAATAACCAAATTATAGATATAGAAATATCACACTCGTTAATAAACACACTTGAAGCTTCCCCTTTCTTCTTTGGCTAGGTGAAATTCCTCTTCCAGTGGACCTTCTTTTCACATGAAAAACATACCACATACCATTCCTTTACTTTAATATAGATCTTATTTTTATTTTAAGGATAATTATATATATCATTATACTTGTAATGAGTCTTTAACACCCTTTCCTTGTTCTTACTCTTCTTATTTTCCACAATATAAATGTGTTTTTCACTCCCCATGTCTTTATCAACTTGGAAAATAAGAGTAAGAAATTTTCAAATTGTCTTATCTCTATTCCCATATTATAATTCACAATAAAACTAGAGAAGTTTTTGGGTTGTGAGGATAGAATGATATCTGGTAACATCTCATCAGGTATCTTAAACCCTAATATGTCCACACACTTAATATATCCTATCATCATGGCTACATATGCCTCAATTGGCACTGAATCTCTAAGCTTTCACATGAATAGTGCATTGGTGATCTTATATCTACCTAACCTTTCATTCTCTTAATAGAGATCACAAAGGCGAGAAATTATTATATACACATCCATATCCTCATATAATTTTAAAAAATAATTGGAAATAGAGGATAACATAAAAATTATACATCCATTGCATTGTACACATGCCTCAAATTGATATACACTTCTTCCTCACTAGCCTCTTTGGTAGGAAACTTAGTAAGTGGGGTTTCCATTACATATAATTTCCTTTCATATTGTAGTATAATATGTAAGATCCTATAACATTCCTATATATTCACGATGGTGATAAATTTATCCATCTCTAGTATAAATCGCAATGATATTTTCAAAGTTATTTGATTTTACATTTCTAAAAATTAAGAGCAGATAATTAGTACTTCATTGATTATAAAAATACATTAATAAATTTTAAATTTAATTAAATTACATTAATCTCCTACTATTTTTTGAAACCCAATATCCCTCACCATCAATTTGGGAATATCATGTGTCTTAGATATTTTAGTGGAAAGGATTAATATTCCCATTCTCATAACACAAACTTGGACCTCAAAAGTTATTTTAAGGGTTTTTAGATAGGTTTAACTTCCAACTTCATTAACTCATAGTTCCTTGATCTATTGAGTGGACTCCACAATCTTGAAATCCTGATTAAATTTTTCCTTAACCCTTTCCTCTTAGTTACACCAAGTCCTACTTGGGTAGTCAAACATTGATGTGAACCATGTTAAGTAACTTCAAGCTAAAATTTTCATGATAATTTATAGCACCCCAAATTGGGTTGGACAATCAGTTTGAACTATGAGGTCGATTCTAACTTAAGTAGTGGAAGGCTATATCGACTTAATATTTTATTTGAGGAATTTTAATTCTTTATGTATAAATCCCATTTTATCTTCATCACATTCCTTTTTAATGTTAATCAGATTTTACTTAAATGATTAACCATGTATGATAAAATTTACACATAATCTAGTTATATCTTATTCCATATTTCATGCAGGTAAATTCATTTATTAAGTGATCATGAAGAATTCAAAAACATAAATAATTAACCATGAAAATGATAGAAATAAAATATAAGTAGCATGATCATGAGGTTATATAATGGTTAGTTTATCTAGAAGATGATAAAATAACCCTTGACCCTAGGGGAAAAACACATTAAACCGTAGATTGGTTCATGTTACAACTTTTCTCCTTGGATCCTATGTATCTCCTTGATCAGTTTCACCTTAGATCCTTGTATTAGACTGACTCCTCTCACATGGGAACTCTATCCTTACATAATAATTTAATCACATACAGGTAATGGGATCCAATGGATTGGATAAAGGGGATTTACATAAAAGAAATCATGATCATACAGGCCCTTACATAAGGAGGGGATAACACAAATAACATCAATTTTAATTTAATAAATTAAAATAATCCAAACACATACACAAGGATGGTCTAATCTCATGATCATCCATACAATAATCAACAAGCATAAATTTTCATTATAGTTATCAATCATTTATCTTTATTCTTTAATTGAGATAAAATTCTATAAATTAATTTAATTAATTCCATATATCTTAATTCTATCCTAGAATACTTAAATAACCATCATTTATAATCTTTTAAAAATTAATTGCACTTAAAATTAATTAACTACACAAGTGTACTTAGAGGAAACTACATGTGTTTTTCAAAATTTTAACTTGGATATTGATTCAATATATAATTATCAATCCTATGACATAGAGTGTACTATCAAATGAATGACATGCAGAACACATGTGAATATGTCTAATTATACATTTAATTCTTCTATTCATAAAATACAGAGAACATTTCTTGCAACATTCTCTACAACATGTACAATTTTACATGGAATGTAGTGTCTTCTACCCATTTCTGCAGTACAAACCTTGAGACTAAGTGTGTTTCCTATTGCAAATAAGTTTTAGAAACACGATGTATACTCTATATTACAAGGTGTGTGCCCTCATAGTTTCATATTATGTTGGTCCCCATGTCATATATTTGATACAGGGCACACTAGGACACCCCATGTTCTCTACCATGATAAATAGGGTACTATAAATCATGTAAAATGGTGACATAATGTGTAGTTATTCAAGTAATGTTCTATTCTATCTGGATCTACATGATGATCCAAATTTATTGGATCTTATATCCAATTAACTTGAATCTATTTAACTTTATTGTGATATATATATATATATATATATGTGAAAACACTAATAAAATATGTTTATTTAGGAAGTACATGCTTTGTACTATGGTTTTTTCTAGGAATATCCATTTTCACCTCTATATGGTATTCTTAGAATGCTTCTTCATTTTTAAACCTTAACTAATTACTAGTTATGTTAGAGAGATGGAATAAATGAATAGAGGATGCTGTTCAGATATTAAAAAAATTGATATAAGAAAAAGATATTTCAAACACATGAAAAGAATGAATGAATAATAAATAATTATAAATTATACATGTGACCCATTTAATACAACTTATTAGGATCATAGCATAGAAGAATCACCTTGGATGTCATGAAAAAATCTACTTTTAGTATTAATTTATGTGTAATCGTTGCCGAACATGATTTAAACATCATGTCCAATGAAAACCATAGATTACGTGACTAGACAAAAGTACTAGTACTTGAAGAGAAGTATCTTCACATCTAATTTATAATTAATTTATGAGAAGATATAGAATTACCTCAACTTTTAATTATATTTTCATTGATGATATGGTTAACTATATCTAATTGTATTATAGTTAATATAAAGTATCCAAGTGTATAATCCCTTTAGAGGTGGTCCACACATGCACCAAAATCACTAAATATCATTTCATAACCTCAGGGTTCTAGCATAGATGATCCTAATCACATGTGTTGTTCATGATTGATCGCATCTAAATTCTTCTTGAAGGAGAAAGAACTCTTGATGTTCTCTTAAAGGACTGAGAGATGTGGAAGAGTGAGCACATTATATATATCTAGATCTCTCTAGGGTTTGATAGAGTCTCTCTCTATCTGTTGTTCACAACAAGAGTTATTTTGGAAAGTGTTATAATTAGATATTTATTATGTCAGGTTTAGGGTTAGAAAATTGCACACAAGCCCTTTTCCTACTTAATAATTATTAGATAACCCCATGTCCAATAAAAACTATAATAATATTATTAATTCATTGACATGCACAAAACTTTAAGAATATAAATAAATATCATTTATACCATTTCCAATTGGACCATTAAGGTTGATATACTTTACCTCATCGACATTTACCTACCCTTGAATAATGACTATTTATTTAATAAATAAATGTCATTGCATTATTCATTGATAAATATAATAAATATTATATTCTCCAAACCTTGAAAATAAATACTTATTACTATTATTTAAATCACCTATTATTTCAAATACATTTTGATTAAATCTTGAGAATCAACCAAAACTGAATAAATATTATTAATTATAACTTTTTAAATTCAATACTTGAATTTAAATGAGATTGTGAATACACTTAGCATGGGACCCTCTAGGTATATTTCTCAGTGGTATAAGGAATAACCACCTAAATTATATGATTATCATCTAGAAACATGTCAAGTATCACATAGATAAAGTGGTTAACGTCGCAATGACATCCAACTTCTTATAAAAACTTATCATGTAATATAATACCTTTATCACAATATATCAAATCAAGAAGGTTTCATGTCAGTTCCATCAACCTATATGCTTGATGTCTCTTTATTTGAATTTATGGAAATTAACATTCTCACCAAACACCATGTACATGGATTTATATAGAAAATTCCACTTCTATCAAAGGTTCTGAGGTATCAGCTCCAATCAAGGGACAAATGGGATGAATCCTTTCTCACATTATTTATTAATGCAATATCACTCATGACGTACCCAACATATCCTACCTCAACATGAGAATATGTCATCATGGTTTTCATCAATGTATCAAAGTAAACAAGTAATGATATCCACTAATGATAATATTTAAGTCCAAGGATCATTACACACTTATGTTAATAAAAACATTCAATGAAACATGGAAATGTTTATTTCCTATTAATGGGCCTATTTTCTTAACATCCTATCTTAAATACCATGAAGGGAGAACACCATGATATGGTGTCTTAATGTATCAAGGGCCTCCTACTTCTGATAACCTATATAGTTTGTGTCCCATCAGACAATATTATCTATCCATATAACTATATTTAATAATAATGTTGTGACAAATTTTAGTTCTCATCATAGTAGGGATATACTATTACCTTTTCAGGGCATCATAAATTATTTGGGAATTATCACATAAAAATTTCATGATAAGGAACAATTATGATGAGATAATATATATCCATTAATAAAACATGTAATAAAGTACTATGAAATTTGGTTCTAGGGAACCAACTCTAATAAATTTTTGGTCATGCATAAAACATTTTCACATGGTTTAAAAAAAACATTTATATGTGAACAAAATGATTTATTATGGATAGAATATTTGATGAGAAATTAATTTTTTTATGTTTATTAAAAATATATCGACTATATTATAGATCCTCAGGTTGGATTTTCCACTGAGGTGGGGGGGGGGGGGGCTCAATGGTTTACTTTTTATGAATTGTTTCCTTTTAATTCAACCTCTTGAACTTGTTAAGGTTCTTGATCCACTTTATAATTTATCATAGTCTCATCTCCTATATAGAAATCATAATAGAGATAAAAAAGTACAGTATTTACAAGTTTTGGTATAAATACCCACTCATTTTCATATTAGTTAGACCCTAAAACATAGAGTTTACTCTATAACAAAAGGTGATTACGAATAGTAACTGATTATGTGATCGTGTGATCAATATTTGGTCATGACAAACAATAATACTGTATAGTCTTACTTGCACAAACTAAAATAGGCACATGGTATCCATTACTCTTTCATGTGACTATGTGGTGTTTTCCCGAGTCTCCTTCTTCCTTTATATTACCTTGTTGGTTTGAAGATTCTCTTAAAATACTTTATTGGGATCTCCTTCATGTGAACAAGTCACACAAGATTCTTCTCTCTTTGATGAGACTATATTATCTTGAAGATATTTTTCATGTGATCAGATCACATAGATTCTCTATTTATTTAGAAACGAGATCTCTCTCAATATTCCAAATGGTATAAACAACTTCCCTTATCCCTAACTCTGTTTATATAGGTAGACTCTCAGTGCCTTACTTCTGATTATCACGGTGAGTCAAATCTCATTCAATGAACCAAAAATATTTCCATATCTCAAACATATGTATTATTTAAAAACATGGAATCTCGGTTTGAATTATTCATTTTATGCTACAATGATCGTGCAATCATATGATCACTTTGGATGATCACTTCACTTGATTGTGCAACAAGTTAGGGGAAAACCACTCGAAAACTGACAAAGTGTTAACGTGATGGAAGTTTTTTGTGATGGAATATTAACACAATGGAAGTTACACCCTTCTTCACATGATGAAACCATACTATTGAGGCTATCTAAGGAAAGACCATCTTGCATACGTTCTTCTTCACTCGATGTCATGATGGTTGTCATCATGGATTCATGTGATCAAAAACTTATTCTTGTGAAGGATTTACGCAATCAATACTTTTCATTTTCATTTTTCATTTGATAGTACCAATGAATTTTAATAATCACATGAATTCATGGATGCATGAAATTATTTCATTCATTCCCTCTATTTGATTGATCATATGGATTAATCATTGGAAATGAACGATTATATGCCTATATATTATCACGAGTGTTTGAGTAGGTACATTGAGAGTTGGGAGGTTGAAGACAATTCCCTTTGAATATGCGACGAACATGATATATTGGAAGACAAATACACAATAGATCAAATGATCAGGGTTATTTATATATCATTTAAAGTAGAGAAACACTAATCCACTTAACCTTTATCCTATATTGGTTTCTCGCTCGGTTAATCACCCCTTAATAATAGATCTCACTTTATCTATTTCTCAATCCGACCCTGGGGTAAGCACTCAAACACATTGAACACACACATATGGTGTAGAAATGACATCATGCACACCCTGTGGGAACTATGTATCCACTATAAATGTGAAACACTGTGTGCATACCCACCTTTCCATTCAGGTTATCATCCTCACCTACCACCATGCACTAGATAGGCCGACTTCCTCCTACATGTTTGAACCAATGGTCCCACATGTGGTTAAGGTGGTCCTCAATTGGATTACAACTGAACTATTTTTTTTAAGTTAACTCCCATAAAAAAATATCCAAATATTCTACCAAGTTCCATATAATTCTCAACATAAATTTCCAAGACAACTTTTTCATCAAACCATCATGAAAAATATTATTTCAGTATGGTATTATATATCTTGTTGTAACAAATAGGTCATCATTGATACACTCCCATAAGCTTTAAAATTAGTTAAAAAATAACCAAAGTACAAGGATAATTTCTCCAGCATGAAACCCAATTCCATTAAAAGAATCTATAAAAATACTCCCAACATCACTACTTCTTCTTCTCTTACCAACACATGTTGACTCATTCACAATAAATTTAATACTTATTTGGATTAAAAAATCTCCCCCTTTTTTTCATTTTTAATATCTCCTCAAATCATAAAAGTCAATATGTTTATTAACTTATTTTCTACCACTTTTTAAAAATCAAATGAAAAGTACATGTGGGGGTATTATCATCTCATTAATCTTATAAAAACATTTTCACCTTCCTTGTATGATTATTTCATGAACACTTCTATGAGAGGGATGATATCACATGGTTCTCTTTAGAAAAGAGAATTTAGTTAATCAACAATGAATCTATATAGGATAAAATAGTGTATAAAATAAGAGAGATACAACTAAGGTTGTCTATGGTATCCATAAACCACCATTCACATGAAATAATTATTAGAAATTATCAATTATCCTTTTAGGGGTTGGAAAGGTTCATATTTATTAATGAAATGTGAAATCATATACACACTTTAACAAACACATCAAAAAGTTTAGGTGAAAAACGATATAACTTCCTATTGTTATCTCAACATCAAATCCCCCTTGATAACAATCATAAATTAATTTATAGTAAGGATTTGGGAGTTATTTTCATACCATATCATTCAATTTTTTAAATATTTTTGATGTCCCACATTCACCGTGTAGTGAGGAGTTCAAATATTTTAACTCATCAATGATCCAACTCAAGGGATGAATCCATCTCTTTCGATTCCCTGCATGTTAGTACAAAAGTACATATATATAAAATAATAAGGAGGGAATTTATTATTTTTCCGAAGTAACATTCCTGCTGAGAGATGCCACTCAACCTGGGAAATTATTTTCTCCCTATCTCAATATGGGAATATTTATTTGGACTATTATTTACATTTTGAGTATTATCTATTTGATTACCATGATTCATACCTTAAAATTATTCTCTGTGTAGAATAACGTTTTAAACCTCAGTTTACACTTATGATGTAGATGTATTATACTCTTTAGTATCAAAAGCATTGCTTTGTGCTTGACAAATCTTCTTCATGCTCTCTTCTTGAGCTAGTATAATATTCATAAAATATTTTGTGTCATTAGTAGTTTTTCACACCTTTCACACTTCAAAAGTTTCATGTCATCATTTTTAATAGAATTATCATCAATTTTTACCTCATTTTATATAGCCCCTTTACTTTAGATTTAGAAAGTTTTATAGATTCTTCCAACTATTTGTACAAATATAATTGATTTTTCCAAAAAACTAGGCACTATTTTCTGACATTATTTGTTTTCTAATAATCTTTACATGAATCACCATTGATTTTATATTGAAACTCCATCACTTTCATAATATATGGAATATATCCTTACAGTCTTATCATGAATTTCTTAGCTATGTGACCCTCATACTAACACCTTCCACAAACTTCTTGTAATACTTCATATTTTTTCTGAATTGGCATCATGAATAGATTTTTGGTCACCACCTTATTTATTTGAGTTTTTTTCTCATAGATTCACTATGAAACCCTTAATCCATGATTTTTTCCTAGTAATGACATGTTATACCAAAAATAATAGGATTTGAGATGATACCTTTCAGAACACCAGCAAAAACCATTAAAATTAGATCTTATATATTGATATGTATTTTGTACAAACATTTATTATTGTTGCAATTATTTAAAATGATCCATATTTTTTCTAGGGGTGATAAATTTTCTTGATAGTTTTCTCTCATATTTTCTTTTGGTGACATTTTTTTAACAATGTTATTCTTTTTCTCACATCACAAGATTGAATTGCCACCTTCTTTTTTAACCCGCCTCCCTTTTTATTGTGGTATTGTCTTCACATTATCAGATGATTTTTGCATGATTGGTACATACCAACCTCATCATAATATATAAAACTTATATTTTAGTACTCATAGAAACATTTAAATCATTCAAAATTATTATTTGTAGATGAATTCATTTTATTTGGATTTTACTTCTCTAGTGCAGGTCTACTCTTATCTATATTTTCACCCTTAAATACATGCCTTTGATTATTTTCTTTAATTTTAATGTTATTATAGTATTAAAAATATTTTTTCCCAAAATTACAATAATAACAGAAATAGCATATGAATCTCCTTATCTTCTTTTATAATGTAGTGTGTAAAAATTTCACAGATTGTGAAGCTTTGTATTTTCAGTGGAACCCTCACCCTTTTAGAGACTTCATGGGGAATGGTTCTTTATACATATTTTCTTATCCACCCTTTATGTGGTATGTTTATAAGTACTTTAGAACATCCAAAATTTCCTAGAGATTAGTTTAAAACCTATACCGACACTTGAAACAACATTTGTATATAAGATAGTTTATGGGTTATGGGATACCTTCTTTTTAGAGGATGTTTCCATTTATTTGGAGAAGAATTTAATTCTCTTATTGATTCCATGATCCTCAAAGAAAAGTTTTTTGGAATCATATATTTTTCTAGAAACTTGGGAAGTTCCATATTGTTGCGATTCTTGATTCTTCAATCTCACCTCCAGCTCAAAAAAATCATGTTGAGATATTTTTTCTCATCCTAATATATTATTATATTGTCTTCCAAATATTAATTCAGCTTCTTAATTTATTTTTCATGAATTTATCTTGATTATTGTGAATAATTTCCAAGCCCCTTTACCTTGTTTTCTTTAACCTCTAGTTGAGTTGCTTTGAAATACATAGAAACTTTGTGCAATTTTTCAAGTGCATGGAGATATTCTACAAAAACTATCTCAAAGAAATATTTATCAAAAATATATTTTTTATAATTATTTAATATCTTCAACAAATATTTCATTTTATAGATAAATTATTCCATACTTCCCTTTCAAAAATTTTATAAAAGTGATAGATATCCTAAAATTTTTAGTCAATTCATCTTCCATAACATTAATAAACTCTTTCAACTATATTTTTTTTTTAAATTTTGGAGAGCCTTAAAACCTAAAAAAATACATTTTACAACATCTTTAGGAAATTTATTTAGATTTTATTTGAATTCAAAATGAAGATCACCATGTTGTATATCATCATCATAGTATGATTAGTCTTAATCAAAAGAATCACAATTAAGAGAATTATGGAAACATATACCACATTTATTACCTTCAGTTAATGTTATCTTTACCTTTAATATCAAGATTATTCTTCAGATTCCTTGATAATATTTTATTTTTTTTCTTCCAAGTCTTCATATAAATATCAAGATTCTTATCCCCATGAGTAAATTCCTTTTTCTCCATATAATATAACTGAAACATTTATAGAAATATGAAATTCATAAAATATTTTTGGATCATTAAAGGGAACCTACCTTTGATACTAATTGTAAATCCTTCATTTAGACTAAGAACTGGGGGGGGGGGTGAATCAGTGATTTAATTTTTATAAATTATTTCCTTTCAATCCAACCTCTTGAACTTTTTAAGGTTTTCAATACACTACGTGATATCTCATAGTCTCACATGTTATGTATAAATGATAAGAGAGAAATGTTATTCAAAAGGTTCTATACAAGCACCTAATCCTTTCCACATTGGTTAGAACTACCAAAAAATATTATACACTATAACATATGGTGATTATAAATAGTAACTTCTTATTCCACCAATTAAAAACTAGTTATACCCCCTATTTATAGTCCACATTCATCCTCAGTTGGTTAGAACCCCCAACCATATTCTTCTTCTCCACTAGTTATACCCCCATCCTCGTGCCACTTCAGTAACTGGTTATACCCCCAATAAAAATATCCTTATTCTCTTATATGTTTTAATTATTCGATAAAATGATCTTATACTCCAGGATACTTCTGTATAAATGGATGATAACCCTCCACAAGATTTGTAGATAAACTAGCCTTCTTGTGTTCAATTTAAAATCATCTACATCTAGTAGTCAAGTATGTTAGTCTTGATCGGATTCTTCTGATCTTCAGTAGATGATTAGGTCCTCCTTAGTTAATCAAAATGATTTGGCATGAATTCATTATTCTATCTGATGAAATCCTAACCTCAATCAAATATGTTCAAGTGATGAAAATAAATTCTTCAAGTATTAGTTTATGCAAGAATAGACTTTAACTTATCAAATGATTTGTCTTTTAATTCTAAACTTAATTCATGCATGAATGTGATAATTCACAATTCAGGAATATTTAATATAACCATTGATATTATTATTATTTTATGCACCTCTTAAATATTATTCAATTATTTGAATATCAAAGTAATTTAATGACAAATCTCAAATATCTCAATGCTTCAAGTTCCCTCAATATTTTTCTTTTCTTTTCCTTACAGATTCTTAAAGTTTTTTAATAGTGATATTTAGGGTGCATGACACGCATATAATACGTGAAATGTTTGTCTCTTGTATCCTTCGTGTGACTAGGTAGGTTTCATGGGATCTCAATAAGAATTTGAATATACAAGTTATATCATGTAGGTTATGTCATATTCATATTGACTGTCTCATGAAAAGAGGATAAATTTTCTAAGGTTATGTGATCGTATGATCAACATTAGGCCTTGGGAAACAATAATGTTGTATAATATTCCTCACACAAACCAAAATAGGTATACTGTATCTATTACTCCTTCATGTGACCAGGTAGGGTTTGCGTGAGTCTCCTCCTTCCTTCATTCAACCTTGGAGGTTCACGGATGCTCCTCAAATTCTTACTACATTCATGTAAGTAATAAGTGCTTCACGAGATATACTTCACATGAACAAGTCACATGAGCTTCTTCTATAATTTGTAAGAATAGGTTAGCTCATGGATCTATTCTGTGTGACAAGATCATGAAGATTATATGTTTCCTTAGAAATGAGAGCTCTCTCAATATTATGAATGGAAACACCAACTTACTTCATCCCCTCCACTATTTATATACGTAGTTTCTCACTGCTTTACATCTAATTATCATGGTGAGTCAAGGCTCATTAAATAAACCTAAAATATCATATTATATCAAACATATGTATCAATAAAAAACACAGTGTCTTAGCTTGAATTATTCATTCAGCACTGAGGTGATCACGCAATCATATGATTTCTTTACATAATCACTTGTCCTGATCATGTGACACCTTAGGGGAAAACCACCCAACAACTGTTGAAGTATTTATGTGTTCGAAGCTATCCATGATGTAATATTCCCATGATGGAAGTTATGCTTTTCTTCATGTGATAAAATCATGAAATTGAGGCTATTAGAGGTGGGATCATATTTTGTACATTACTTTTCACTTGATTCCATGATGGCTATTGGCATGGATTTATATGATCAACACATTTTTCTTGCACAATATTCACATGAGAACTACTTTTCATTCACATTTTTCATTTGTAAGTATCACTGAATTTGAATAATTTCATGAATTCATGCATGGAAGAAAATGATTATATGCATTTTCTCGGTTTGATCGACCTTGTGGGTTCATCACTGGAGATGGATGATTATGCAATTATCACACATTTAGGTTTATTAAATTTCAAGAGGTTGAAAGAGACACCCTTTGAATATGAGATGCATGGGATCCATCAGATAGAGGAGACACATTAGATTAGATGATAAATGTTCTTTACATATCATTTAAAGAAAATAAATAGTAACCCACTATCCCATATTGGTTTCTTGCTTAGTCGAGTGCTCCTTAATAATATATTCTTCTTTACTGAATGCTCAAGCCTACATCGGGGTCAGAACCCAAACACACTACAAAAACATATGGGAAGGTCCACATTTCTAGCCCCCATGAATGCCACTATGTGCACCCTATAGGAGCTATGCATCCACTACACCCATTCGCCTCTGTGCACACACCTGCCTGCCCATGCAGGCGCTCATCCTCACCTAGCATCATGTGCTATCCAGGTCAACTACCTCTCATGTGGTTGAACCAAGAGTCCCATATGTGGTTGAGGTGGTTCTTTTTTGTCTTATGGATAGACTATTTTTAAGTTAACTCTTATAAAAAGAGTTAGCTAAATATTTAACCAAGTGCCATATAATTCTCAATATAAATTTCCAAGCCAAGTTTCTCATCAAACCATCATGAAAAATATTATTTCTGCATGGTATTCTACATCTTATTGTAAAGAATGTGTCATCATTGACATAATTCATTGACATTTAAGATCAGTTCAACAATAATTAGAATAAAAATAGAATTGATCAAGCATGAAATCCAATTCCATTAAATGAACCCATAAGAATTATATAAACATCACCACAACTTATTCTATTACCTACACATATTGAGTCATTGAAAACAAATGAAATACTTGGGTTCAACATATATATAAAAAACACATGCTATTTATATATAAATATACAAAATTATACATAAATACACACACATATATATAAACACATATAAATATCTATAGAAATACACACACACACACACACACACACACACATATATATATGCACCCACATAATATATAAATATATATAAATATACATAATTATACATAAATACATACATACACACACACACACACATATATATTTAAAAATAAATATACGTAAATATACATAAATTATAAACAAGTATAGATAAACATATATAAATACAACTATATATATAATCAAATATAAATATAAATATAAAACACACACACACACACACACATATACATAAAAACGCGCCCACACACACACATGTGTATATATATATACATACCCACATAATATATATAAATATAAATAAATAAATAAATATAAATATAAAAAATATATAAATAAATATAAATATAAATACATATATATTTATAAATATACAAAGATATATATAAATACTTCTAAATATATATATTTATAAATAAATATACATAAATATACATAAATATATATACATATATATATAATTAAACATAATTATATATATATATATATATTTAAACACATATAAATATACAAACATATATATACAGACATATATATATATACATACACCTGCATAATATATATAAATATATAAATAAATAAATAACTATATGCCCATATAATATAATATAATATAATATATATTTATAAATACACACATATATATATATAAATATATATAAAAATAAATAAATTTAAATAAATATATATAAACACACACACATAATTCAATATAATTCTATATAAATATAAATGTAAATATGTCTAAATATAAATATGTATAAATATAAATATGTATATATATGCACACATAAATATACATAAATACATATAAATATATAAATAAATATATATAAATTGACACACACACACACACCAATATAAAAATATATATAAACACACAAAGACACATAATTCATAACATTTAACTTCCTATCATAAGGAATGTCCATGACCACTAAGATTTAACCATGAATTCTAATCAGATTCGAGCCTTGACATTCCCATGAGAGACACATATGAGATTATCCATGCAAAGGAAATCATTGGAACATAAGAAACATCAAAAAAAATAAATCACCAAAATAGGGAATACCACTTCAATTTCAACACCATCATATCAATAGGAATTTAAAACCAAGGAATAAATTTATAAACCACCCAAAAAGAATAACCTCTTAAATGAAGTTGAAATACTGTTAAAATATCTAAAATAAGAGTACCTGAACTTAAAAATCAGTTTTGGAGGCATTTTGGGACCATTTTGACTAATAAAAATGAGATAGTGGGTTTTATCACTATCATATATTGTAGTGATTTTAATAAGTTTAAATTTTGTAGGACACCAATCCTAAACATAAACTCGAATCAAAAGTTATAATTTTTTAAATTTGAAGTCTGATTTTCAACTTATATTATAAGATTAATAATTGTTTTATTAATTATTACTAAATTAGTATCTAATATGATTTTATTTATTTTTATAAGCTTTTATTTTATAGGTTTTAGAGTATAAATGGTCACCCAGATCAAAATTTAGGGTTATTTTAAGCTAAAGTACGATTTTCAACTTATCTTATAAATATTAGTTAAGTGAGGAAGTTTTGGCCAAGGTTTTAATATATATATATATATATATACATATGAGTGTGTGCGTGTATGTGTTTATATGTAATTATATACATATATAAGAAATTAATGATTAATAATTATTAATTAATAATTATAAAATAGTAAATAATTAATAATTACTAAATAATTAATGATTATAATTAATAATTAAAAATTAATACGAGGTTTAAATAATCACTAACTAATAATTATAAATAATTAATATAAGAACTGAGCCATAAAACTTAAATAATATTTAGTTTTAAGTTAATAATTCATTATCTTACATTTGAGGATCATTTCAGGTTTAGAGTTTTAGGGAATTAGGTCATAACTCATACATAAAAAAAAATTATTTTACAAAGAGGAAATTTGTGTTCAATATCCATTTTCCCCATAATATAAAACTTTTAAAATAAAAAATGATTTATTTTCATGTCAAAACTTCATGACTTCCAACTTGACTTATTTTTTGTTCCTACACATCCTTAAACCTTGTGAAAAACATTTAAAAAATGTGGGATGAGCACAAAAATCTCAATAAGGGACATAAAAAGAATAAATCTATTAGTCTAGTGGAAAACCTGAAAACCCATGAAATGTTTACCTTTATCTCAATATTCTTTGATCAAATGTAATAAATCATTTACACATGAAAATCATGATCATTTTTTTCTCAAATAAAACCTTTAAAACCCATAACAAGAAAATGAAAACCCATTTTAGGAAACTTAGATAAATTATATTCATAACCTGTTTTAAATCCATGTCAGAAATAACTAGAGCCCAGTAGACTGAAAATTAATTTTTTATTAGAATGAACCCCCTTTTAAGGGATGAGGGGGAACCCAAAATGACATAAAATACTTAAAAACAACCAAACCTATACGGTTCAAGAGTTCAAGTCCAAAAATAACTCAATCAATCCTACAAAGAAGATCCCCTACCCAGTATAAAAAACATTAAGACCAGCTTCCTTTCTATCATCGCTATTCGACTAGTTGTAACATCCATGAATGCACGGAACTGATACCAATGGTAATGAAATACCGTATCAAACATCAAAATCCTGATAAAAATGTCCAGGAGAAATCTCACTGCTCTGAACCTCATTTGGAGCAACCACTTGAAAGTGAACTAGTTGAATCGTCCCTCAAACTACGAACTGTAGGGCCAAAAATAAATCACCACCACACAAGCATATTATGAAGAAAGGAATTCAACAACATCACATAGCTTCACAAGTCAACATACACTAAGGAATCATCTTGAATGAACCCCACTGTGCTCCATGTAACTCCCACCACTACTACAATTGTAGGAGAAACTAGAAGATGACCCAAGGAATGTGAAGCCAATCCATCGTCACCTAGGACTGGATAACCCAACACCACACCAAGGAAACGTCACTGATTAGGGGTTCCTAGCCATTGTGAACCAGAAATGCCACTCTGGGCATAGATCCACTCAGATCAGAACTACGAACACACCCTCACTGGAGTCCTACGCAAGCAGACAATGAGAAATGGGAGAGACCAGCGTGGAGTGACAAAGATGAACCGAAAAATACACACAAAAAAATCCACCAATAAAATGCATTCAACATGATACATGAAAATCATGAAAATAAAACTTGCGAGAAAAAGCTATAGGTTCACCAGAATCCATAACCAATAAATCCTCCCCCCTCTACGCCACTCTGGGGCTGACGCCGAGCCACCCTGGAAAACGTGAATCCATCCAAGCCGAAGCCTTCGCCCGCTGACGCCGAGCTGAGAAGGAAGAGAGAGAGGGGTTTTATTTGAATAAAACATTACATATTGTAAATGAATCTAAATATCAAATAATTTTTATAGTGGTGAGAGAATTATTTGTTTCCATATATGTTAAAATATAACATTCCTTTTATCTTTTGTAAAAAAAGTCAAAACATTCCATAAAAATATTTCATTTTAATTTTTTTGAATTAAATTAAAATGATACATAAAATTTCCTTTATAATTATTTAATTTTAATATAAATACATTAATAATATATTTTAAAAAATATGGACATGAAATAAAAAGAGTTAAAAGGGAAACTTTAAAAAGGATCTTAAAAAGAGAATCTGCAACGTTATGCCTAAATTGTCATGTGTGTTCCTTATAATCCATAATAATAAGATTATATTAATGATTTAATGATTTATAAACTTTTTAAAGTTTATTATTCCTTTTATTTCACTTATTATCATGTTATAATCAATTACTCAATCAATTGAGATCACATCAGATGTCTTGATGATATTCAACTCATATGTCCAAAATGACTTTGGTAGTTTGATTATGGTCAAAAAATTCATTATTCCATTATATATAGAATAATAATAATAACATAATTATTAATTTCATATATCAATTATACTTTTAAAACAAATTATGAAAGGTGTTTTTGAGAAATGAACTACATTATAATCATGGAGATGGTAGGTCGTACGTACGCATGAACATTTCCATTTTTCAACGTTCATTATGGAAAGAAGGAAAGTATTATTTTATATTTAAATAATGATAATAATATAATAAATATAATATCATTTATTTAAATACATTTATATATATCATCCATGTGATGTGGTGATGATAAATTAATCACATCGCTTCATGGAGGTGGTAGTCCACACGTACACATAAACAACGTTATAATTTTCCAATAAATGGAAAGGTAATAGAATAGGTGATATAATATATTTAAATAATTATAAATATTTCATGAATAATATATATATATATATATATATATATAGTAAATCCATAATTATAACAATCCATGAGAGGTGGTGATGGAAAACGAATTGTATCGGTTCGCGAGGCAGTAGTACGCTGTACACAAGAACGATGGTTTTGTTTCCCATTTTATGGAAGTGGATATTTATATAGGTTATGTAATTAAAATAATAAAATCTAGTTATATATAATATAATGATTTAATTATTTAATAATAGTTTAATAATATTTGAAGGAGGTGGAAGAAGAAATAAATAAAAACTGCTCGGTTATGAACTATACCTCTTCTTCAGACAACCTTTTTTTATTTACATTTTAAGACCTAAAATATTAGTATTATTCCATAAATAAGGACCCTAGGACATGTATAGGGATGAATTTAAGGTATTTAGTTAGGTATTGGATGGAAAAAATGTCTTTTGAAGTATGAATAAATGAGAAGAAGACATGTCCTTTTATAAGAGAGTGGAGGGACACTCTTATAATTTCTTAAAATATTAAATTAATATAAATTAATTTTCATATTCAATTGGTTAAAACTAGATAATATTATAATATAAGATTAATATAAGTATAAATATTATGATAAAATAAAATTTTAAGAAGTTTAAATAAGGTTTGTACCCTTATATATTTTTTTAAACCTTATTAACCCTTTTTGATGATTACCACGAAAATAAAGTTTTTTACTCCTCAAGGGTCAATATAGTTACTATAGAAGAAATAATGGTCCTTAAATAAACCTTGGTTGATATTTTCAACCTTATCTCAAATTTTCTTCCTAAAATATAATTTTTTGGTATTTTAAATTATTTAATAAAATATTAGTTATTATATAATATCATTAATTTAAATTTAAAACTATTTATTTACGTTGACTTTCTTAACATCAAGAAAAAAATTTAATCTGAATATAATCAATTTAAAAATACATAAAATTTTATTTTTATCTAGAAAATTAATGTAAAATAATAATTCATTTAAGTTATATTAATTTTAATATTTTTAAAAATAATTTATATCATTTTTCAATTAATTGAATAATTACTATGTCAATGTTTCACAAGATTTTAAGATAGTTATTTATTCACTAAAAAAAATAAATAAATCACCGTGATAAAAAAATTCATTTATATTTAAAATAAATATTTATAACTAAACATATTCTCTATTTATCCCTATATTAAAAATATTATTGTTATTAAAGGCAAGAGTGTGACATTTTTAGCTCTATATTCACTTAAATTTTATAAAGGTCAAAATCAATGAAATATGGAACCATGTTGCCATAATTTTTATAATTGGATTGAAATGACTAAACAAAACTTATATAATAGGATAAATTTAAGTTTTAGTATCATTTTTAGTCCTTATCATATTATTTTTAACCCTTAATTACTTGATTTACCCTTTACCATGACAACAAAAATTACTAAGGTTAATATTCATATTGTACAAAAATAAAAGGGATCTATATAAACAATTTGGAAACCCTAATTAAAAATATGGAATCCATTTTTCAAGATTCAAAATAGAGAAGTGTAAAAATTTAATTTAAAATTAAATTAAAAAAATTTGGTGAAAAATAATTTTTTAGAAAAATGCCTTTTTAAGTGTAAAAATGTTTTTATACAAAATACAAGTATAAAATTTATTCCAAAGACTATAATTGGATTATTTTAAATCAAAATTAATTAATTAAAATTTAAAAATAATCCAAAATAGAATTTAACTTTGTAAATATTTTAAAAGAAAACACAGTTTCAATAAAAAATAGTATTTTTTACTATTCATTGAAAAAATAAAACTTTTCAGAAAAATATCAAAATTTCACCATAAGGTAATATTGATATGATGATTTAAAAAATGATATCCTTTTTATCAAATAAAATTTCTAAAAGTTACATAAATTAATTATAATATTTTCTAAAAAAAACCATTTTTGAAGAATATATTTTTTATGAATAAAAGACTTTACTAAAAATCGAGTCATTATTTAATAAGAATTAATCAATAAATTTGGATTGATTTAGGATGGATATATATATATATATATATTTCATAGTTTATTTAATCCTATTCATGCCTTCCAATTCAACGACTATGTTATAACAGTCATATTTAAATAATAATATTTCACTATTCTTTTATGCTTGATGTTGCATATCTTATACACTATTGAATATAGTATTTGTTTTAAAATCTTAGGATATTAAAATTAAGAATAATTTTAAATAATAAATAATAACTGACTTTAAATAATAAATAATAAATAATAAATAATAAATAATAAATAATAGGTAATAAATAATAAATAATAAATAATAAATAATAAATAATAAATAATAAATAATAAATAATAAATAATAAATAATAAATAATAAATAATAAATAATAAATAATAAATAATAAATAATAAATAATAAATAGTAACTAATAAATAATAAATAATAAATAATAAATAATAAATAATAAATAATAGTTAATTATTAATTATTAATTATTAAAAAGTAATTGAAATTTCAATTAATTATTAATTGTCATTAATTTCATGATGTTTTTTAATAAACCACATAGAATTAATAACTATTTTTTAAAAACCATAGCTAAATTTAAATAAATATTATTTATTAGAATTAATGATGGGTTTAACCGTCGTGAAAAAACCATCGCTAAATGAAGATGATTTTTAATAAACCACCACTAAAAAAATAAAAATGAAGCATTTAGTGATGGTTTTGAAAACCATTACTAATAAAATACTACTAAATTATTTTTTTCTTATAGTAATGGAATCACCTAGTATAGAGATGCACGAAGGGACATTGACATCTCTATATATCAATGATTTAACTTTAGAAGATTAAGATTGTGGTGGAATGTGAAATATGAATCAAATTAATATTTTATGATGTTTAATATTCCTATTTAAGTATATTCTTTCTTTAGAGAGAGTTTTATTTTTCAAGGAATTATCTGGAGATAAATGGAAGGAAGTTTGGTGAAGGGGGTATTCACCAAATCATGGTGAATTTGGATAAGACGTAGTGAATCATAAAATGGATGGAGTGGACTATATGTAAAAATTTTCTATGTTATTTAAAAGTGGATGGATTTTGGTATTAAAAGACTAAGATGAACATGTCATGTTGGATGATGTTTCAAATGAGAACTTTACTTGTAGGAAATAAAAAGGCCAATACATGCCATGGTCAAGACCAGAATGACTCTAAAATAAAGATTTAATGTGGACCATACAAAAGTAGTGGTTTTTAGGATTAAAAAATACTTATAGAAAATAGTGAGTCCCATAATAGGATTTTAGGAAGTCATATTAGTTTTACAAAATACCTGTGAAAAATAGGAAACTAGAGAACAACATGTCCAGAAGGCAGGTGTTTATGAAGTGGATCCTTGAACTACTTTTTTTATTTATGTTTTGATAATTATAATATTTTTTTATTGCATAATTATAATATTTTTTTATTTCATAATTATAATTTCAATTTTTTTATTCCAATCCTTTATTCTCTATAACATGAGTTAACATGAGTATTTGATGCTTATATATATATATTTAAGTCTAAATATTAGATACAAGATGAAAAAAATAACAAAGGAATGAGTATATTACTTGAGTGTAAATAATAATTTGTGAGCATAAGACTTCACCGAGGAATAAAAATGAAAAAATGCATGATTGTAGGAATTTGGAGTATTGAGAATAGGTCTTAAAAGAATAATGTGGCTTGAGCGCAAGACTTAAAGATGGAGTATAAGCCTATATGGACCATAAGACATATGAGTGTACAACTTTAGAGTGTAAGCCTTGCACTGAATATAATCCTTTTATCTAAATTTATGAATTCACCATAAGACATCCTTATCCTGAACATAATACCTTTTTATTAACATATGAATTCACTCTATTCCTTTAAGCTGGTCGTATTCAACACTTAGAGAATTTTTTAGGTTACTTCTAAATTAATAGTTAAGATTCTAGAATTTAAATTCTAAATAAATAAAATAAGAAATAACTTATATAATTAAAGTGGGACGTTCTTCATAGATCTAACATCATTTATGACCTACGATCACTTAGTGAATTTTTCATATTTTAGTTTTTCTTATGTTTTTATGAATTACTACATGTTTGTTTCATATGTTTCTCTTGATTTAATTATTCCTTAAATAATAAATATTTATTTTTATCTAAAGTATATTTATATTGGGATATTTTATATTGTATTTAAATTACATTAAATATGATCAAATGTCTATTAATAAACACACTATTTTATCAAAACTTGAAATATTTAAATTTAAATTATTTGAATTATGAAAACTCTATCTCACTTATATTATGGAGTTTTTCAATAAAATTTATATCTATTTTTTACAGATTTATTAAATATTATAAAAATTTGTGTTGTATAACATGTTTTAGTTTTATAGATTATCAAAGTAAACCCAGATGAGAATAATTTTCATGTGCATTCAATAAAGAAATCATGTATTTCTTTGGGATGCATGAAATGAAATAGGCTTCATATTTTGAATCTGATGTTCATAAAATAACTCTATATATTGGGTTTAATAGAACCATATCATGCTAATGAGCTCAAATATTTTCTTGAGCTTTACTATGTGATACAACTTAGTGATAAAAAACTTATCTTTGTTATACTTCAATCGTTTGATCCTTTGTTGCTGGAGAAAATATTGCTGCCTCGACACTCAGATCATTTCCTTTTCGTCTAGTTTATTTAGTTCTTACTTCTATCTATTATGGTATATGCTTAATTTTGTTAGGTTATAATACCCATAAAAGTAGGAATTGGGTTATAGTACCTCATAAAAAGGTACATGTTTTTCCATAATCAGTAAAATACAAGGGGATTAGTCATGCCTTGGTCAAAGTTAAAGGCATAGTTTGATTCTATATCCACTTCAAAAGGAAGCTTCTGGGTTATTATTCCAGGAGTGAAAAAGTATGGGTGATCGGGTTAAGGCTCCAAGTGTGAAAAAATATTGTCTTGGGTTGTGACTTTAGGGTTTAAAAAGATAGTTTTAAAGGGTTGGGACTCTATTAAAAGTCATGGAGTCCATTATAACAGGTGTCATATCTCTATACATTTGAGAGGGGTGAAGAATAGAGTAGGATAATTTAAATCTAAACTATAATAAAAATTAATATGTTGATTTCTATTTATATTTATAATACATTAACTTAAATTTGTGAAGTGATTAAAAATATTTTAAAATTTCAAGTCACCCCTATTCACCATTCAACCATTCTCATTAGGAACTAACAATAGGTAAAAAAGGGGGTTACCTAAAATTATAATATTTTCATATTATTTATTTTAATCAAATACCAACTTAAATAGTCAAAGGTAATGGACTTGTTTTGATATGGAAGGAATGAATGAAAATGATGGTTAAAAACCTCAAAGACAACCAATATTTGATAGAATAGATTATATCTACTAGCAATATCGCATGGAATATTTTATTAAACACCCAAGAATTGGAAGTTAGAAAATTATAGTAAAACCATACAAACTTCTTAAAGTTGATCCTAAATCATTTGTTGGTAATGATGCAGTAAAGTATGTGGTAAATTACAAGGTGATGAATATTCTATACTATGTAATCAATATAAATGTGTAAAATCATATTTATTTATGTAAATAAATATATGAAAATTTAAAAATACTATAAGTTACTCATATAGGTTCAGATAAATTAATAAGAACTAAATTAGGCATGTTAAGAGTAGCATATCAATCATTCAAAATGGGAGAAGAAGAGATAGTTAATCAAATGTTTCATAGATTTACAAGTAATGTATATTCCATGAGTTCTTTAAGAGAAAGATTACAAAATTATATTCTAGTTTAAGGGGTTTTAAATTCTTTAAATAACATACTAAAAAGGAATAAATTTATGAAAGTAATAATTTCAAAGAATATACTTTAGATGATCTTATTGGTTCTTTAGTGTAATATGAGTTAGAATTGGAAAAAGTTTCTCAAGAGGAGAATTAAAAAAGGAAAGGTATTAATTATAAATAAGAAAATGAATCCTACCACTTACTCTTCTGATTCTAAATTTTAAAGTAGTGAAAATACCAAGTTATATGGGTTTTCTAAGGTTGAATATAAAAAGGATACTCAAGAAGAAACAAAAGGAATTACTTATGTAATAAATAAATAAAAAGGGTAATAATGATAATAAACCCATATGTTATGAATATATAGAAATATGTAAAATTAAACGTAAAAAACAAAGTCTCAAGAATGATATGAACAAGTGATAAAAAACACAAAAATTAAAGGATATAAATGGTAGAATATTGGTGTTACACTTCACATTTAGATTCAAGTGATGAATCTAGTGCAGGAAAAGAATCTAGAAACCCATGTCTAATGGATTCATTAAGATAGGTTAGTGAATATTATTTCTCTTCCTCTTTTGATTCTAATTATGATCCCTCTAAATTTTATTTTTATGGAGATATTAGTAGAACTAATCATAAAGTTAACAAGATTCCTAGATTATTCAAAAAATATTTAGAATAAACATATGAATGTTTTTTAAATGATAAATTAAAAAAATATTCTTTCAAGCTCCAATGAAAAATTATGTGTTGATCTAGAAAGTACTCAACTTGAGAATATTTAGCTTAAGTATATTTAGTTTAAATTTGATGAATCACAAATAATTATGTTTGATTCCATTTTATAAGAAAACGATAGTCTTAGAAATGAAATTGATATATTGAAATATGATTTTCCATATTTTTCAAGGGGGATGAAGTTATAATAAATTGATGAGTTTGAATAAAATTAATAAAAATAAAACTGGTATTGGATATGATAATCTTTCACCGAACTTTATAAAACATTCTTTAATAAATGTTCAAGTGGAAATGTTTTAGGTGTTACATTCTTTACATGTTAAATGAAAGGCCATTAAACAAATGAATATTCCTTGATATTACTAAAGTAACTTGGACACATCAAGGAATTTATCTAAAAAATCATTATCTTTGATATTTTCTATGAAATCTTACTTAAAATCAGTTTGGATTCTCAAGGATTATTTTTCAAACACAATTAGACCCATATTTGTATGGGTACCAAAGAATTATTAAATCTGTTTATGTAGGAAACTTGTCTTGGAAACATCAAAAAAGATGTGTGGTATATGGATAGTGTATTTTCATGACATATAACCAGTGATATTTATAAATTTATATATTTTAATAAGTGTGATGATGGTAGTGTTACTTTTAGTGAAAATTTAAAGGTAAAAGTAAATGTTTTGGAAAAGTTTGAATTTTAAATTCAGCTATTATTTAAAAGTTTTTTTGTTGAAGGATTAAAAAAAATTTAATAAGTATCTCATAGATTTGTGGTGATAATTTGAATGTGAAATTTGAAAATAAAAAATATATATTTTTTACAGAAGAATATTTCTTTTTTTATGCAAAAAGAAAATAAAAATATTTATTTAATTGATTTTTCTTGGTTGACTGAATAAAATGTAAAATATTTAAATGTTGGGTAATATAAAAATGTTTTGTGGCATAGGATATTGTTACAAGAAAATTTTAGGTTGTGACACAGTATTTCCAAAAAGAAAAAATGTTTTGGAACTCCTTGAGTATAAACCATACAACACCTATATATGCGAATCATGCTAAAAATACAAATAACATAAATATTCATTCAATTATATAAAATAAGTACAAAATTCTAGACTAATTCATCTTTTTATATTTGTATTTATTCATCCCCATGAAACTAGTTAGTCTTATAGGAAAAAGGTATTTATTTTTTATTATTGATTTCTTTAACAAATTTACATGGTCTTATTTTCCTACACATAAATATAAGATTTTGCCTAAATTTATTTGATATTGAAAATTATTCCAAAATAAAAATGGTTATCTGATTTTATCAATTAGAAGTGATAGAATAGGTGAGTTTTAAAATCTTTTATTTAAAAAATTCAATGAATATAATGGGTATATGAATAATTTTTCTTCCCTTAGGACTTCGTAAAAAAATCCCATGGTAGAAAGTAAAAATAGTACTTTTTGAGAAATGTCTAGGACAATGTTAAATGAGTACTATTTTCCAAAATATTTATAGGTAGAAGCTATTAAATTAACCTTCCATGTTTTTAATTGTATTTCTTTAAAGATATTTATAAAAAAACACTTTATGAAATATGGAAATTAAGGAAGTCCAAATTGGTTACTTTAGAGTATTTTGTAACAAAGTTTTCATTATTAATACTAAAGATTCACTATAAAAATTTGACTCAAAATAAGATGAATGAATTTTTATAGGGTATTATAATTCAAGTCATATAGAATTTATAAAAAATATCATTAATAATTGAACATGTTTCCCATTTTAAATTTGATGAAAATCATTTAAAAGAAAGAAAATTTGATTTAGAATAGGTTGAAAAAGTATTTTGAGAATTCAACTTTAGTGAACCCAAAAATGGAGAGTTTGATACATCTATTGAGGGGGAGAGTAATTCTCATGATTTTTTTAAAATTCCATAAATATCATCTAACTGGAAAAAATATTGGTGTTATAACCACTGGTGTTAAAAATAGAAATTCGCTAATAAATTTTTGTGCTTATAAATATTTTTTTATGATTTTATACCTCTAAATACTAATGAAACTTTATCTAATTCAAACTGAATCATGTAAATGAAATAAGAATTAAATCAGTTTTACAAGAATAAAGTTTGGAACTTAGTAAACCCCCTAAGGATCAAAATATTATTTTTACCAAATTGATATTTATAAACAAGTTATATGAGTCTGTTCAAATAATTTGAAAAAAATCCAAGTTGGTGGATCAAGGTTAAAATCTGGAAGAAGGAATTTATTTTGGTGAATAATTTTCCTCAGTTTCTCAATTAGAATCTATAAGAATTATTTTATTATATACATCTCATTTTGGAATTAAATTTTTTCAAATGGATGTCAAAAGTATTTTTTTGAATGGATATATTTTAGAAAATGATTTTTGTAAAACAAACCTTGAGTTTTGAGAATAAATATAAACCTTACCATGTTTTTAAACTTTGAAAATCTATTTATAGTTTGAAACAAGCTCCCTGAGATCAATAAGATAGGTTTCCATTATTTATTTTTAATAATGTTTTTAAAAATAGAAAATTTTGTTCCAAATTTATTTATTAAAATTGTTTCAAAGTATATTTTAATTTTTCAAATATATGATGATGTTATTATATTTGAATCCTCATGTGATTTACTTTGTATTGATTTTTCAAATCTAATGTCTTCATAATTTGACATGAGTATTTTGGGAGGGCTTAAGTTCTTTTTGGTATTGTAAATAGTTAAAAGGAAAAATGTTATCATTTTTAGTCAATAAAAAATATGCTAAATAATTGGTTAAGAGGTTTATTCATGAAAATTGTAAAAGTTCAAATATTACAATGAGTATTTCTTATAAGATATACTATAATAAAGCTAGAAAATATGTTTATAATAATATTCTTAGAGATATGATTGATAGTTTTATTTATTTTTCAACATATAGACTAGATTTAATGTTTTCATCACATACATTTTCTAGATTCCAATATAATACTAAATCCAGTCATTTAAAAGTACTTAAAAGAGTAATTAAGTATGGTAAAGGATGTTTTATTAATAGATTATTTTATGTTATATATAATTTATTTGAACTAACTAGTTTTTCAAAATATGATTTTAGTGTTTGCAAAATAGATAGAAAAAGAACACAAATTATGTATCACTTTCTCGTTAAATGTTTAGTTTCATGAAATTATAAGAAACAAAATTAAGTGTCTTTATTAATTAATAAAAGTAATTATATTGATAATGTTTCTTATTGTTCATATTATTTAGGGATTAAACAAACACTTTCATATTTTGGTTCTAATTCTGAGAATATTTTGATTTATTATGATAATTTTAATGCCTCGGACCTCTATGGTGCATTCCTTTGCGAAAATATGGTGTCTGAGGTATTCTGGGAGGTCAATGTGACTTATCCCCAACAATTTTCTAATTTTTACAATTTTAAAAATAGTTCCATCAGTGAGACCAATGTGAAAAGTTCCATCAATGAGACCGATGTGAACAGTTCCATCGGTGAGACTGATGTGAACAGTTCCATCGGTGAGACCATTGTGAACAGTTCCATCAATGAGATTGATGTGAACAATTCAATCGGTGAGACCCATGTGAACAGTTCCATCAGTGATACTAATGTGAACTGTTCCATTGGATTGTTCTGTCATTCTATGAATAGTACCATCAGATCGACTACTCGTTCTGTGAATAGTACCATCAGATCAGTGAGTAGTTTTGTGAACAGTCCCATCATATTGGTCTATCATTCTGTGGACAGTACTATCAGATCAGTGAGTCATTCTGTGAACAATACCATCAGATCAGTGAGTCATTCTGTGAATAATACCATCAGATCAGTCTGTCATTTTGTAAACAGTACAATCGGATCGGTCTGTCGTTCTGCGAATAATAACATTAGATCATTATGTCTTTCTGTAGATAATACCATAATATCAGTCTGTCATTCTGTACATAGTACCATCGGATTGGTGAGTCATTCTATGAACAGTACCATCAGATCGGTCTATCGTTCTGTGAACAGTACCATCAGATCAGTGAGTCTAGAATTGGCAAGTCATTTTGTGAATAGTGTTTCCTGGATCGGTGAGTCCAGGATCGGTGAGTTATTTCATGAACTGTGTTTCCAGGATTGGTGATTCATTTTGTGAACTCTATTTCCAGGATCGGTGAGTCCAGGATCAGTGAGTCCGAGATTGGTGAGTTATTCTATCAAAAGTGTTTCTAGGATCAGTGAGTCCCAGATCAGTGAGTCCATGATTGATGATTCATTTTGTGAACTGTGTTTTCAATATTGGTGAGTTTGGGATCGGTGAGTGTATAGTGTTTCCAGAATCATGTATAGTTTTTCCTAGATCGGTAGGTGTACCGTGTTTCCAGGATCGTGAACAATGTTTCCAGCTTCCTACAGTTCACCCCTTTGATGTTTTCTTAGATGTAAAATGCATTTAAGGAATTTTTAAAGGATTTAAGGCCAAAATAAAATCTCATAACTCCTATATTAATTTTCCTAAGTCATGGGATGCCTTTACTTGGTTAAACCATGTGGTTTAATGTGATCCTCTTTTAATAGAAATCCAGAATATCTTAAACTGTTTCTCCATTAAATCTTTTAAAGGGATGAGATATCTTCCTATGTTGTTCTACCTTCTAATTCCCTGGCCTGAGATGGTCGAACCTTTCCTTCTTCCCATAAGAGCGGTGTGATCAAATCTTAATCCTCATATTATTTCCCCTTGAAGTTTC
This sequence comes from Viscum album, assembly GCA_963277665.1. Classification (NCBI taxonomy): domain Eukaryota; kingdom Viridiplantae; phylum Streptophyta; class Magnoliopsida; order Santalales; family Viscaceae; genus Viscum; species Viscum album. Next base: position 124,312,517 of record OY728150.1, read on the forward strand.
TCACTACTATATGTGCACCCCTATTTTGGTGCAAGAAGCAAGTGTCAATCCTTCATCGATATAAGGTATGTTTTATCATCATTCTTTTGGGTTCATCTCTGTCAGTTTCTCCTTAAAATTTTATGGAATGTTATCTCCATGTTCTTAATGGGTTTCTCTTGGCTATTGACCTATGTGGTGGTGTATTTTCATCCTCAGTTGGATACAGTTGTCACGGGGGGAGGAGATCGTAACCTATTGTGTGGATCATTCTTGTATAAAGAACGTCAAGAACCATTTGAGGTTGGGGATTCATTCCTTCTCTTTTATTTTACATGCAAATATATAGTTATCATGTTCTATCCCACTAGATCACAATGGAATTGACATAATAAATATTTTAACAGGATAAATAAATTCCTATAGATCGTATGTTATTGCCTCTTGTATTTCTAGATAGTGTGATATCTATGCTTTCTTGTTTAGATTTTGTTCATGATGAAAATTGGTAAAAAACTTAAACCCTGAATTAATTGATAATTGTTTGGATAAATATAAAGAGGCATGAAAATGAATCTGGTTCCTCTTGTTGTAATTTGATGATAATCAAATTGGTGCTGTAAGCTTGTTTAATTATTTGTGATAGCTTATTGGTTAGGTTTTTCGAATTTGGAACCGATGAATAATAAACCGGTTAATCCAAGATTGATTAAAGAACTATTTTTTTGATAAAATAAAATTCCTTATAGGGTTCTGAGTTTCCCTCTTGATTGTTTAAGGGCCAAGAGCCCAATTGATATGATGTTTGTTTTCCCGCTGCTTGTGTTGTGATGTGAGCTTAGATGGCTGTTGTGATATGTGGGGGGCATGGAGTCCTACTGGTTGTGGCAGCAGTTGACACCTAGAGTGGTGAGATGCATTAGGTTATGCATGTGGGTGTTGTGAAGGACACCAGGGATGAGGAAATGGGTTAGATGTGAATGTTTGGATTCTTACTATTTATTATTGGTTGTTTATCTACTTTACATTCCCCACTGATCAAGGTAACTGGTATTTCTTACCATTCTTTCGAAAGGGGTGAATATGCGCAGGGTATAACACGTGATTTCCATGTTTAGATTCTCAAGGTAGGATGGGTCTACGCTATTTCTATAGGTGGAAAAGACTCAACGAGTAGTTCATATACTCACCATGTTGATCCCCTTGTGTTTCGTAGCTTAGAATGTTTTTCTATAACTCTTTGGAATATGGGAAGGTAATCTTGTAAATAAATAATTTAATAAATGATGTTAACCCATGGGGTTAGAGCTAGTTGGGTTGTAATGCTAAGGTTGTAATTTAAAGGAATAGTGTACTTTGGGTACGATGCTAATGAAATATAATATGGAATTGTTAATGGTTAATTAATGTTTAAATAATTAATTAATGTATAGTGAAACTGATAAAAATCGAATGAAGTAATGTAATAAATCTCTTAAAATGGTTGTGTGCTTATAGGATACCAAGTCTTAGAAGTGGCAGCCGGGAGTCCGAGAGATGTTAGCTGTAGTTGAGTTTAAGACTAGGTTATGCCCATAGTGTGGTTGTGAGATATAGTATATTTTGTACTTTTTGTGTTTCTATAAGCTAATCCACCCTTTCAGTTAGGGAAACCGACACCCTGGCAATTATGAGCCCTAGGGGGTGTTTTCTCCAACATTCTGGTGGGAGGATGGATGGCTAACTACCCCCTTTGGACCCGTTATCTTCTCTTGGTAGTAACTTGTGCTGGTAGGAACAATGGTTAGTTTTCCCCATATATGGGTTTATAGGGCTGTAATGGCTTCTGGTTATTCACACACATATATTTTGGATATAGTTCCCTATGGACTACTATAGGTATAATGTGTATAGGCTGTGATGACTTGAGGATCCTTACTCAGTGTATGGGCTGTAATGGCTTGAGGTATAATACCCGACGTATGATACACGTTATGCAAGCTATAGTGGCTCCCAGAAACTAACATGTTACTTTTCTTACATGGATGTGGTGGTTTTATTTCATGATGTGCATGTTGTGGTGCTTTGCCCAGGTGTCTACGGACAAGACTTTTTGGAGAGAGATGCTTAGGACGTGCGACATTGGGGAAAAGCGGAAAAACATTGGAGAAGTAGTAGTGGGGAACCCTTGATATTATTTATTATATTATATACTCTTGTATTCATTACTTAGTGAGAGTATCCATGGTAAGGATGGGAACATAGTATACCTGTTTAGGTGATGAGTTATTTTAACTTTTTGTTAATTGTTTTTTAGTATTCTTTCTTTAATTTTTCATGAGAGGTTTCGGGGAGGATCCTACTAAGTATACTGTTATACTCACACTATGTATATATAAATTGTTTTTCAAGTCACCTGGAGTAGGTTGGAGATCAAGTTGGTTTCTACTATCTTGGGGTTGCGGGAGCTATTTGGGCATGTGGTTGCTGCTGTTTTTACTTTCTTTTGGGTATTTGTAGTTTTCCCCTTTCAATTGTAGTAGTTTGAATGAAATTACATATTTATAGTTGGGATTTCTTTTATATTTCAGTATGAGTCCTCAAAGTTGGTTGGTGTCTATATTATCTATCTCTTCCTCATATGTTCTCTTAAAGGGTAATGCATCCCATTTGTGTGTTTACTATACCCTCGATGCTAGTCACCAACTCGGGGCCTACTAGAGGCGGGACTCGGGGATCATTATCTCCCTTCTCACATTGCCTACCCAGGAGGGGTACACTTTGTGGGGAGGGGATCCTAACAGAGTGGTATTAGTGGTCTGGTTGAGGGATAAGATGTAGTTTGGGGTTAGGCCCAGGTGAGGTTGCATGGTTTGGTATGGAAACTATGTTAGTCAAGTTTAGCTAGTGATGTATACATAGGAGACCGGCTAAGACATAAGAGTTTAGGTACCACCTATGATCTGATGTTCGGACCTTTAAGTTTACAATGGCTACTAAACGAGGTGATACTAGTTGCAGGGTAGAGACCTAGGAAAGGATTATGCATCATTATTCTTTGTTCTTGTGTTTTAATGGGTATACCTTGGGATATTTTAACCTAAAATGAATAAAAGAAAACAATTAATTAATTAATTAATGTTGAGTTCCCCATATTCTAGGTTTAGGAGCTCTAACTATTTGATATTTTTTAGGTATGGCTCCAGGTCGATGTTCTCATCTGGATCACATAGAAGATGTCAAGCAGGTTGTGCCAGTAGATCGCTGCCGGGTAGAGGTTGACAATGACAAAACTTAGAGGAGGACACTCCTAGAGTTTCAATGCTAGAGTCTTCATAAGTATGAGGGCTCTGTTTTAGATGTAGTCACATAAGAAAGGATGGAGGAGGTCAAGATAGGCTTCAGTTCGATCCATGCTTGGAAGGAGCACTGGGTGTACTTGGTTGTGACGATGCTGTGTGGAGTAGTGAGGCAATGGTGGTTCTTGTTCCTCAAGGATTGTGAGGAGTTAGCGATCTCATGGGATGAGTTCTGAGAGAAGTTTAGAATCGAATTTATTTCTTTGACAACGAAGGAATCCAGTCACCAGGAGCTTATTAACCTTCGACAGGGGAGATCTAGTGTGAGAGAGTTTGGAATCCATTTCAATAACCTTTTACGATATGCGTCGGACCTATTGTGAGATGAGGAGGCTAGGGAGATGCATTTTAAGGAGGCCTTGCATCCAGAGATCCAGCGCCAGGTCACCCTATTTATGATGAAGACATATCTTGAAGTGATGGAGAGGGAACATGTCATCGATAGGACATTGGTAAGAACCATATCAACATTAGAGGGGAGTCATCATGATTCCTCACGATGCAGAGCTATGGTCTAGGGTTCCCAATTTTCAAGGCAGAAGAGTTTCTGTTTAGATGGGGGTAGGTATTAGCCCTTCGCATCTCGTTTCTACAAAGGAAGTGGCTCTCAAACCTATGTCAAGGGATCAAGAACCTGTTTTTCTTGTGTGTGGTTGGGGTCATCAATAGCGAGAGTGACCGAACTTTTAGAGGAGTCATCATGCACCAGATGTTCCACTCTAGGTTCCTCCATTATGGCAGTTCTAACAGTGGTAGCAGCAGCAGGTTGCACCAGCTTTAGATCAGTAGAGGGTATATGGGGTAGGTAGAGGAAATCTCTATGATGCTCCCTGTCCTCAAAGAGAAGAGTGCGGCCGTGGTGGTGGTTGTCATCAGGGTCAAAGAGGCCATAGAGGTGGTTGTGGACATCTTCATCCTTTAGCATTTCTAGCTCCAGGTGAGCTAGATGTCGTTCGAGGTACCCTTTGCTTGTTTTCTACCTTGGTGTATGCCTTGTTTGATTCAGGAGAAAAACACTCCTTCATATCACCTACCCTTGTCCATGCTTTGGGACTTGAGGTAGAGAGGCTTCCAGTTCCCTTAGCGTTGACTACACCAGTTGGAGGTCGAGCTGACTTGTTTGAAGTATGTAGAGATTGTGATCTAGTGTTGGGGCAGCACCGCTCTTGGGGAGATTTTTTATGTTTACGAATACAACCATATGATGTCATCCTTAGCATGGATTAGTTGTATTAGGTGTAGGATATTGTGGATTACTTCAGGAGGTAGGCTGTGTTCTTCGATACGGATGGAGATACAGTGGTGCTCGTTGGTGAGTGAGACCCTCAGATAGGTTAGAGGCATGTTCCATCATTATTATCAATGATTGATGAGCTGATGCTGAGTTCTTCAGAGGTTCAGCAGTTGGATTTTCCTAGGTTTGTAGAAGAGTACCCTGATGCCTTTCTAGAAGAGGTTGTAGCATTACCCCCTCAACAAGAGATCGAGTTTTGGATCGAGCTACAACCAAAAGCATCTTTTATCTCTATGTACTCATATAGGATGGACCCTTATGAGTTACGAGAGCTATGTATACATCTTGATGGTCTATTATAGTGAAGTTTTGTTTAGACGAGTGTGTCACCGTGCGGTGCACCGGTCTTGTTTGCGAAGAAGGATGATGATAGTTTATGGTTGTGTGTTGATTATCATCGACTAAACAAAGTGATAGTGATGAATCTATATCCTCTTCCATGTATTGATGATTTATTCCATCAACTAAAGGGTGAAATTTGGTTCTCAAAGATCTATTTACAGTCAGGATATCCTCAGATGCGTGTGGAGGATGAGGATATCCTGAAGACTGATTTCCATTATCTTCATGGGCATTATGATTTCATTGTATTGTCGTTCATCTTGACAAACACACTAGCTATGTTCATGGGATTGATGAACGCTATGTTCCATGAGTTCCTGGACAAGTTCATGGTGGTTTTCATCAACGAAATCCTTGTGTACTCCACGTATGAGGAGGAGTATGTAGAGCATCTACATGCCATTTTGGGAGTTCTTCATCAACATAAGTTGTTTGGGAAGTTGTCGAAGTGTATGTTTTGGTCTTGAGAAGTCTATTTCTTGGGTCATGTTGTTTCCAAGTAGGGAGTATCTATGGATCCATCGAAGATAGAAGCAGTTGTGTCTTTGGAAGCCCCCAAGATTGTGTAAGAGGTGCGGAGTTTCCTTGGTCTTTCAGGCTACTACAAGAGGTTCATAGCTGATTTCTCTCAAGTTTCGACTCCTCTAACAACTTTTACCAGGAAGGATAATGCATTAATATGGACTGATTAGTGTCAGGAAGCTATCGAGTATCTAAAGGAGAAGTTAGTAAGTGATCCGGTTCTTTGTCTTCCAACTGAGGGAGTTCAGTTTGATGTTTTCTACGATGCGTCACATCTGGGGTTAGGCTGTATTCTGATGTAGCATAGATCAGTTGTTTCTTATGGGTATCGGAAATTGCATCCTCATGAATATAACTATGCCACCCATGATCTTGAGTTAGAAGTCGTGGTGTTTGATCTGAAGTTGTGGATACATTACCTCATCGGTGAGCACTTTGTGGTTTTCACCGATCATAAGAGCCTGAGGAATGTTTTCTCCCAGCGTGACTTGAACTTACAACAACATCAGTGGATGGATTTATTACAGGAATACGACTTTGAAATATCATATACACCTGGAAAATGGAATTTTGTAGTTGATGTGCTGAGCAGGAAGTCACGTGGTGATGCAGTGCATGAATCTGGTGATTCCTGTAGAGTAACGGAAGAAATGTCAGCATTACATCTTGATATGGGGGAAGTTGGGGGTAGAGGTTGTCTTTTTCAGATAACGGTGCATTCATCTCTGGTGCAGTAGGTGGAAGAGTCCTAGTTGGGGGATCTTAAGGTGGAGGTCTGGAGAGACCGAGTTGTTTGTGGCAAGGCCCTTGATGGCTGGTCTGAGGATGAAAAACACCGAGTGTTGTATCATTGAAGGATTTTTGTTCCTTTGGTGATGCATGAGGTATTTATCATAGAGTTACATAGTTTACCTTTAGCAGTGAATCCTGGCATGACAAAGATGTACTGATCCTTGAGGAGTCAGTATTGGTGGCCTGGGATGAAGTGTGCGGTTGTGGAGTTTGTGTCTCGATGTTTGGTCTGCCAGAAGGTGAAGTCTGAACACTGTGTTCGTGGTGGTTTTTTTCAGCCATTAGATATTCCTCAGTGGAAGTGGGAGGAAATCTCAATGAACTTTGTTACTGGTTTACCTCAAGCTCCAGGAGGACATGATACTATTTGGGTGGTAGGGGACCATTTAATGAAATCATCCCACTTTATAGCAATCAAGGAGTAGAGCTCAGTGGAAGTTTTGTCGAAGTAGTATCTGGAGGAGGTGGTGAGACTTCATGGGGTCCCAAGGATGATAATTTATGATCAAGATCCTCATTTTACCTTTAAGGTGTGGAGAGGTCTCCAACATGCTTTCGATTCTCAGCTATGCCTTAGGACTAATTTTCATCTGCAAATGGACAGTCAGACAGAACGAACCATCCAAACTCTTGAAGACATGTTACACTCTTGTTTCCTAGATTTTGGAGGTTCGTGGATAAGGCACTTACCCTTGGTGGAGTTTTCTTACAAAAATATTTTTCACTCCACCATCAGTATGGCGCCGTTTAAATACTTGTATGGATGACTTTTCCGTTCTCCATTGTGCTGGACTGGGGTCGGAGAGTCAACAATTATCAGACCAGAACTAGTGCAGAATACAACATAGATGGTTCTGGTGATTTGCGAGAGGATGAAGATAGTGCATGATCGTCAGAAATCACATGCCGATCAAAGGAGGAGACCCTTAGGGTTTGTTGTTGAGGATCACATGTTTTTGAAGGTGACTCTCCGTCATGGAAAACAAAGGTTTGGTCATGGGAGTAATCTTTCTCCCCAATTTGTTGGGCCTTTAGAGGTTTTAGATCATGTTGGAGCCATGGGATATTGAGTAGCACTTCCCCCGTAGATGAGTCGGATACACGATGTTTTTCATGTATCACAGCTCCGTCGTTATATTCATGATGACCCTCACGTCATTGATTGGGGAGAGATCGATGTTTATGAAGTATGCGACCTTTGATGAGAAACCTGTGGAGATCCAAGACTGTAAAGAGAAGGTGTTGCTCAGGTGTTCTATTCCCTTGGTTCGTGTCTTATGGTGACACAATGGCATGAAGGAGAGTACCTGGGAACGTGAGTCACATATACGTGCTTAGTACCCAGATTTGTATGATGTTTAAATATTTTCATGTAATGATGTTCTGTTTGTGGTTATATACCTTCTGTGTTTATGAGATGGCTTTCTTTGTTTGCTTCTTGTGGCTTGATCTCTTTTGAGAGGTATCTCTATGGGTGGTTGTTCAGACTTATTTTTTGTTTCCTTTTAGGTTGGTTTTGATGTCTTGAGGATGAGAATGTTTTGAGAGGTATCTGATGTAATGGCCCGAACCTCTATAGTCCATTCCTTTGCAAAAATATGGTGTCTGAGGTGTTCCGGGAGGTCAAGGTGACTAATCCCCAACACTTTTTCAATTTTTCCAATTCTACAAATAGTTTTATCGGTGAGACCGATGTGAACAGTTCCATTGGTGAGACCGATGTGAACAATTCCATCAGATCAGTTTGTCATTTTGTGAATAGTACTATAGGATCGGTCTGTCATTCTGTGAACACTACCATCAGATTAGTGAGTCATTCTATGAACAGTACCATCAGACCAATGAGTCATTCTGTGAATAGTACCATCAGATCGGTCTGTTATTCTGTGAATAGTACCATCAGATCGATGAGTCATTCTGTAAATAGTACCATCAGATCATTGAATCATTCTTTGAATAGTATCATCAGATCAGTGAGTCATTCAATGAATAGTACTATCGAATCAGTCTGTCATTTTGTGAATAGTACCATCAGATCGATTTGTTGTTCAGTGAATAATACCATCAGATTGGTCTGTCGTTCTGTGAATAGTACCATTGGATCCATCTATTGTTCTGTGAACAGTACCATCGGATTGGTGAGTCATTCTGTGAACAGTACCATCAGATCAGTCTGTCATTCTGTGAACAATACCATTGGATCGGTGAGTCATTTTGTGAAAAATGTTTCCAGGATCGGTGAGTCTAGGATCAGTGAGTCCAGGATCAGTGAGTTCAGGATCGGTGAGTCATTTTGTGAACAATGTTTCCAGGATCGGTAAGTCCAGGATTGGTGAGTCATTCCATGAACAGTGTTTCTAGGATCGGTGAGTCCAGGATCGATGAGTCATTTTGTGAACAATTTTTTCAGGATTGGTGAGTCAAGGATCAGGGAGTCCAGGATCGATGAGTCATTCCATGAATAGTGTTTCTAGGATCGGTGAGTCTAGGATCGGTGAGTCATTTTGTGAAAAGTGTTTCTAGGATCGGTGAGACCCAGATCAGTGAGTGTACAGTGTTTCCAGAATCGTGTACAGTGTTTCCAGGATTGGTAGGTGTACATTGTTTTTAGGTTCATGAATAGTGTTTCCAACTTCCTACAGTTTCACCCCTTTTATGTTTTCTTTGAGGTAAAACGCATTCAAGGCCTTGTTTTAAGGGATTTAAGGCCAAATAAAATCTCATAACTCCTATTTTAATTTTCCTAAGTCATGGGATGACTTTACTTGGTCAAAATGTGTGGTTTAATGTGACCCGCTTTTAATGGAAAATCCAGCGTATCTTAAACTATTTCTCCATTAAATATTCTAAAGGGATGAGATATCTTCCTCCATTATTCTACCTTATTATTACCTGGTGTGAGACACTCAAACCTTTCCTTATTCCCATAGGAGAGGTGTGATCAAACCTTAATCCTCAGATCATTTCCCCTTGAATTTTCTTACTACTGCATGCACACCCCCTATTTTGGTTTAAGAAGAAAGTGTCGATCCTTCATTGATATAAGATATGTTTTATCATCATTATTTTGGGTTCATATACTTTTTTTTATCCTTTCCATTTTATGGAATGCTATCTCCATGTTCCTAATGGGTTTCTCTCAGTTGTTGACATGTGTGGTGGTGTCTTTGCATCCTCAGGTGGATACAGTTGTCACAGGGGGAGGAGATCATAACCCGTTGTGTGGCTTGTTCTCATATAAATAACATCAAGAACCATTTGAGGTAGGGTATTTGTTGCTTCTATTTTCTTTTATGTGAAACTATATAGTTGGCATGTTTTATCCCACTAGATCACAATGGAATTGACATAATAAATATTTGAACCGGATAAATAAATTGATATCGATGATGGAAATTGGTAAAGAACATAAAGATGGAATTAATTGATAATTGTTTGGATAAAGATAAAGAGGCATGTAAATGAATCTAGTTCTTCTTATTGTAATTTTATGTTAATCAAATTGGTGCAGTAAGCATGTTTAATTATTTGTGATAGCTTACTGGTTAATTTTTCTGAATTTGGAACCTAAGAATAATAAATTGGTTAATCCAAGATGGATTAAAGAACCGGTTGTTTGATAAAATATAATTCCTTGTAGGGTTCTAAGTTACCCTCTTTATTGTTTAAGGACCAAGAGCCCAATTGATATGTTTTTTGTTTTCCTTCTTCTTGTATTGTGATGTGAGCCAAGATGGTTGTTGTGATATGTGGGGGCATGGAGACCTACTGGTTGTGGCAGCAGTTGACACCTAGAGTAGAGAGATGCATCGGGTTATGCATGTGGGTGTTGGGGAGGACACCATGTATGGTGAAATGGGTTGGATGTGAATGTTTGGATTCTTACTATTTCTTATTGGTTTTTTATCTGCTTTACATTCCCCACTACTCAAGGTAGATGGTCTTTCTTACCCTTCTTCCGAAAGGGGAAAAGATGCGTGGGGTATGCCACGTGCTTTCCGTGTTTAGATTCTCAAGGGAGGATGGGTCTACGGTCTTGCTATAGGTGGAAAAGACTTGATGGGTAGTTCGTCTACTCATCGTGTTGAGGCCCTTGAGTTTAGTAGCTTAGAATGTTTTTCTAGAATTCCTGGGAATATGGGAAGGTAATGTTGTAAATAAATATTTGAATAATTGATGTTAACCCATAGGGTTGGAGCTTGATAGGGCGTAATGCTGAGGTTATAATTTGAAGGAACAATGGACTTTGGGTATGATGCTAATGAGATATAATGTGGAATTGTTAATGGTTAATTAATGTGTAAAGAATTAATTAACATAAAGTGTAACTGATAAAAAGGGAATGATGTAATGTATTAAAGCTATTAAAATGGTTGTGTGCTTATAGGATACCTAGTCTTAAAAGTGGAAGCCGGGAGTCTGAGAGATGTTATATGGAGTAGAGTCTAAGACTAGGTTATTACCATAGTTTGGTTGTGAGATATAGTATATGTTGTACGTTTTGTGTTTGTATATGCTACTCCACCCTATCAGATAGGGTAACTGACAACCCATGGATTTTGAGCCCTGGGGGGGGGGGGTGTTTTCCCCAATATTCCGGTGGGAGAATGGATGGATGACTACCCCCTTTGGCCCCACTCTCTTCTCTTAGTAGTTACTTGTACTGGTAGGCAGCATGGTTAGTTTTCCCCATATATGTGTGTAGAGGGAAATAATGTCTTGTGGTTATTCACACATATATATTTTGGATATAGTTTCCTATGGACTACTATAGGTATAACATGTATAGGCTATGATGTCTTGAGGATCCTTACTCGGTGTATGGTCTGTAATGGCTTGAGGTATAATAACCAACACATGATTTAAGTTATGCGAGCTATGGTGACTCCCAAAAACTACCTGGTTACTTTTCTTACATGGACTTGGTGTTTTTTTTGCATGAGGTGCATATTGTAGTGCTTCTCCCAGGTGTCTACAGGCAAGAATTTTTGGAGAGAGATGCTTGGGACATGCGACGTTGGGGAAAAGCGACGAACTAGTGGGGAAGTATTAGTGGGGTACCCTTGATATTATTTATTATATTATATAATCTTGTATGATTTACTTAGTGAGAATATCCATGGTGAGGCTGGGAACATAGTATACCTATTTAGGTGATGAGTTAGTTTCACTTGCTGATCATTGTGCTTTAGCATGCTTTCTTTACTTTTACAAGAGAGATTTTAGGGAGGATCCTATTGAGTATACTGTTATACTCACCCTATGTATATATAATTTTTTTTTCAGGTCACTTGGAGAAAGTTGGAGATCAAGTTGGTTTCTACCATCTTGGGGTTACATGAGCTGTTTAGGCTCGTGGTTACTGTTTTTTTTACTTTCTTTTGGGTATTTGCAGTTTTTTCCCTTCTAGTTGTTGTAGTTTTCATGACATTAAATATTTGTACTTGGTATTTATTTTATATTTCAGTATGAGTACTTGGAGTTGGTTAGTGTCTATATTATCTCTCTATTCCCTATGTGTACTCTTAGAGGGTAATACCTCCCATTTTATTGTTTACTATACCCTCGGTGCTAGTTGCCAACCCGGGGCCTACTGGAGACGAGACTCAGGGGTCATTATCTCCCTTCTCACATTGTTGGCCCAGGAGGGGTACACTTTGTGGGGAGGGGGTCATTAAAATAATACTTCTATAATTTATATATCTAATAATCCTTTTTATCATGATAGGATTAAACATATTTATGTCATATACCACTTTCTTATAGATCATATTCAAAAAGGAAATATTATTTTATAATCTGTTTCTACAGAAGGTCAATATGTTGACATTTTTACTAAGCCCTCATATTTAAATAAGTTAAAAAAAGTAAAATTTTAACTTTCTATGATAGAAATATAAATGTATAAAAAATGTTTTGGGGGAGTTAAACTATATTTTTTATTAATTATAATTTTGTTAGTATGCATGATAAACTTTTATATTTATCATCAACTTTTGATATAATAGTTGGACACTAATTAATTCATTAAAAATCATTCTTAAAAAACCTTGAAATGTTTTTATGGATCCAAAGGCTTATAAAATATTTTTCCAAAATAATTTATAATGTTTTATAGAAATTTATTTTTAAGTATTCACACACTATTTATAAATTCATGAATTTTTGGGAGGAATAATTATGTGTTTGATGTAACCTTTAGGGCTAGTTTCTTTCCCTTTAATCATTAAGAGGGAGATTTTAATGTTCTATGTTAACATTAAAAGGCTTAGTTTCTTTCCTAGTAATATATCTTAAACCATTTCTATATTTAAGAAAATGATTTTTTTAATATTTTTGATTAATTTCAAAAAGGGGTAGAAATTTTGATCTTATTTTCTAATTATCAAAAAAGGTTGAATGTTGAAGTGTCTCATTGACCCACTTTATTTATTCATTTTTTTATAATAACAATATTTTTTTATTTTGTAATTATAATTTATCAGAACTTTTATTTCAATCCTTTATTCCATTTTACATGATTTAACAAGAGTATTTGATTCTTATATATACTTTTAACTCTACATTCTAGAGTAAAGCTGAAAAAATAACAAAGGAACGAGCACTTGACCTGAGCGTAAGTATTCATTATTGATCATAATAATTCAATGTGGTAGAAAAATGAAAAATGGACAATTTTAAGCCCTTGGACCATTGATCATAATACTTTCAAGTAGAATGTGGCTTGAGAGTAATATTTCAAGGTGGAGCGTAAGCCTTTACAAATCATAAGCCTTCTGATCGTACAAATTCAGAGTGCAAGATTTTAATTGAATGTAACCCTTTACACTAAAAATACAACTTCACCATAAGACATCCATGTGCTAAATGTAAGGCTTTTTTCTAAATGTATGACTTCACCATAATCCTTTAATTTGATCATTAGGATTCAACAGTTAGATAATTTTTGTGGTTTTTTCTAAATGAAATGTCAAGATTTTATAATTTATATACTAAAGAAATACATGAATAAAAAACTAAAACAATTAAAGTGGGATGTTATTAATATATTTAACATCATTTATTACCTACAATCACGTGGAGAATTTTTCATATTTCAGTTATTATTATTATTTTTGTAACATACTTCATGTTTGTTTCATATGATTCTCTTGATATAATTATTCCTTGAATAATCAATAATTATTTTGATCCTATATAAATTTATTTTTGGATATTTTATATGTTATTTAAAGTAAATTTAATATGATCATATATGTATCAATACACACACTATTTTCTAGAAACATGAAATGTTTAAATTCAAATTATTTGAAATATGAAAATTCTATCTCTCTTGTATTATGGAAGTTTCCAAGGACATTTATATTATTTTTGTATAACTATATTAAATATTATAATAAGTTTTTTGTACAACATGTTTTAGTTTTATATATTATCAAATTAAACCCAAATGGGAATAATTTTCATGCACATTAAATGAAGAAATCATGTGTTTCTTTAGGAAATAAAAAATGCAATGGGATTCATGTTTTAGATCTATAGTGCATGAAAAAATCTATATATTAACTCCGATATAAATAGATAAAAATAATGAGGTTGGGGATATTATTGAACTATAATATGTGATAAACCATGGTGATCAAATAATTATCTTTTCTAAACTTCAATCATTTGATCCTTTTCTACTAGAGAATGCTTGATTCCTTGACACTCATATCATTTCTTCTTCATCTAGTTTTTATAATTCTTAATTCTATCTATTATTGTTTTTAATTAATTGTGTTAGGTTATACTACCCATAAAAGTCATAATTTCGGTTATAATACCCTATAGAAAGGTACAGGTTCTACGATAACCAGTAAAAGGTAATAGGATCAGTAATTCTATGGTTTGGGTAAAAGGAAGGGTTTGGTTCTACCTCAAATTCAAAAGGTTTCTTCTAGGTTGTGCCTCCAGCTGTGAAAAAGGAAGGGTATTGGGTTAAGACACCATATGTGTAAAAATATTATATTTGGTTATGAATCTAGGGTTTAAAAAGGTAGTTGTAAAGGGTTTTTACTCCCTTAAAAAAATCAGAGAGCCCATTCTGGTGGATTCCATCTCTCTATGTGTTTGAGAGGGGTGAAGAGTAGGGTGTGATCATATAGATCCAAATTGTTATAAAACCCATTATTTTCATTTATATTTATATTTTCACTATATTAATATAACTTTTATAAGTGATTAAAAATATTTAAGAAGGTCAATTCACCCCTCTTGATTATTTACCCATTTTCATCAGGACCTACCAAGCATGTTGCACATCGGGTTCCTGGAGTTTGTGAAACATGGATAGTTAAATGTGGATTTTGAAGATAATTTTGGCACTTACAATATATATTACATGGTATTTAGTGTAACATGATAAGTTTAGTAAGACATAGTTCCAAAAATGTGCATTTTTAGGGGATGCCACATTGTGGAGTTCAAAAAACTAGAGGTTACATACATATTTGTTGAGTTAGTGCTCCAATAACTAATTAAAATTTATGGATTGAGATTCAATGACCCAAATGGATTTCAATGGATAATATTAACTAGAATATTATCTATGATAATAGGTTTAATATTATAAATTATAGGTAGTTATGTTCTTGAGTTTGAATTTAAAATTCAAATATCGTCACTAAAAATAGAAAGAGTCTACTAGAATAAAAGTAAAAGATGACCACTATGAAAATATAGAATGAAAAAAATAGAAGAATGGATAAAATTAAATGGAGGAACCATGTGTTCCTGGAGGAGTTTAATGATAATACAATATTTGTTGAAAATTTGTATAGGAAGTAAATAAAGTTTCTATTGGTTTAAATTAAATTTAAGATAAGATAGATCATAAGGTGGGGAGTGCCATAGTTTGGATGATGGAAGATAAGACAAAATTATTACATATCAGGTTATTAGGGATCATGTAAGTGATGTCTTGATGTTTTAGTTTTAAAATATGAGCATTGTATTGTGTTATAGTGACATAATTACATTGTGTTTAAAGTATCACTAATAGGTGAGTTGGGCGTGGGAAACAAAACAAAAATGTTTGAACATGAATTCATAACCCAAGTAGGACAGGTGATATTTTAGTTGTTCCCTAAGGATTCTCAGGGATGATAATTTCTAAAGTGAGGAGGCTATAACACCAAGTGTTTTGTACTGAGTTAAAATTTTCAAGATAATTTGAACTTTTAATTTGGTTGATGGGATGAATATTAAACTAAGCCTCAAAATGTAATTAGGAGATATTCAATGTTTTAAATTATTATTTTTTGATAAATTTTAAGGTCTGAGAGGGTTCTTGATAATTTTCTTTATTTTTGGAAGCATTAGGATTCAAAATCTGGGTGTTTTTGAAAGGAGGGGGGGGGGGTAAAAGGTTTGCACATAATTAATGAAAACTGTGCACCCAAACTATGTGGCCCTATAGGGGTGTCACATGGTTTATCAAATTGTGAAACTAAGGATATACATATATGTGATATGTCTATAAAAATGGAAAGGATAATCACATGGGCTATTCATGTTTATCTAATAGTGTACTAGTCATGTGATGTGTGGGTGTCATTGGGCAGTGATACCACATGGTCGATGCATGGTCTTCCAAATCATTTGACCAAACCATGTAGATAATTAATGGTTTGAAAACTAATCTTTTCCCCATACATCCTTTATTATTACTTTCTCATTTATTCTCCCACTCACACACAACCCCCTCTCTAACTATGGATCTCCTCCTTTCCTTATCCTAGGTTCTTTTGGATATTCTTTTTTTGGGATCATAATAAAATGTTGTTGGTTGCATTGGATTTCCTTTGGTAAGAATATAACTCCCCATTCCTCCTTTTATAGTTTATATTGATGTATTAAATGATATTTTAATGCGATCTCATATGACCTATTTTTTGGGTGTTGGTTTAATTTTCCATTTTCACTAATTATAGCTCGAATCAAAGGTTGAGAATGGATGAGTGAAACTTCATATGTATGATCTAGGTGATATATATTCCTTTAAATTAAATTTATTTCATTTATTAAATGCATTGTTGTGTTGTGTAGTGGACCTTCCATGCATCACCTCTAAAATGTGAGATTAATAAATTAAATTACAATGCCTAAAAATTAGTTTGTCTTAATGCACTAAATCACATCTTCAAAGGTCATATAAAACAACTAAAATCAACCCTTGGGGTGTGTTTATTATTCCATAACACTTATGGTTTAGCTTTGGAATTAAAAATCACCCTTTGAGTCATGTTAACTTTCTTATCTTTAAATGAAATGGTTAAATATAACTAAATAAACTATAAGTGGTGTAGAGGCCCCACTTAGATTATGACCATTATTTATATTATGCTAGGGCCATAATTCATAAAATAAATAGCCAAATAAAATCATGTGAGATATTTAAGGCAATGGTATACCCTTGGGAATGAAAAATTTATTAAATATAATGTTTGAATCATATCACTTCATAAATAAATTATGATGAATTGTCTTATGGCATGTATACCTATATGTCCTTATTTAATTCTTATAATTAAATTGACAAATGGAACCATCATGATGAATCATATCTATTTTGGCACAAATAAATTTTCTTAGACTATATTAATTATTAAATATAATCTACCTACACTTTTATATTAAGCCTTGAGAGAACATTGGATTCCTAAGTAAGAATTCCTTGGATGGGATCATAGGTCAAAGGAATTACACTATGCCTTGAGAGATACAATGTTCCTCTTTATAGAACACCTTGGTTTAGGTCTCATAGAGAAAATGGGATTACCTTATATATGATTATTAGTGAGAGTCCTTAGTTAAGGCTATTGAACATGAAGTTTCACACCCCCATAGTTTGAGATGTTGGACATGGAATTTCACATCCTTTTGGGTGGTTGGAAATGATTTTTCACACCCCATGATTAGGATATTTGATATGATGTTTCACATCATTTATTGGGATTGATAGGCATGGAACTCTATATCCCCTATTCAGATACTTGGCCTTACACCCATAATTAAATGATGAAACTTATATTGTTATTATGGTAAGTGGATGGATTTCTATTATTCCATGGATACTCACAATTTCATGTATATCTATGTATATATATATTTAAATATATGCACATATATATATATATATATATGATGGCATGTCTAGATACATTACAACTTAGGCTGATGTAAGTATAGTCATCTCGATGTCCTTTGAGGAACTTAATACCAACTTGATTACTTTTATTTATGCACTTATTTATTACTATACCTACAAACTAATTTATTTTATATTTTCAGAATAAATTTCATTAGACACCATTGGTGGTGGCCTACTGAGTTTATCTCAAACCCTATTTGGGACGCCACATGGCACTTGGACAAACCTCTTGGCTGTAGGTTAGGTTCTAGATTGTGATATGTGCTATTACTCTTGGGTATGGGAGATTAATAGCATATAAATGAACCAGTTCTCAAGATTATCATGGATATTTCCCTCGTGGATTTGTTCTTTTCATTATACATGTATTTTATGCCTATTTCTTTGTACATTATATCATGTAAATGAATGGTTGTATATTTGGAGAGGGTATTATTATCTATTTATCATCATATTTCAGAGATTTACTTGTCTTCCACTGTTTATATTATTCATTATGGATTTAAATATGTTTATTACTAATCCAGATGGTAGTGTATCCCCATTGTACCACTTTTAGACCATCTTTGTAAGTTGGTAGCCTCTGGTGTGTGGGGAGACGCATTTGAGGCCATATGCTGAACCTGTTTAGGGAACCATTTTAGTGGATCCCGGGTCATGAAATTACAATGATATTTTCTTTGTAAATAACACACTTAAATATCCAAAATGATTATTTCCCTTCTTATTTTAGGAAACATCAAGTTTATTCTTTAACTTATGTTTTATGGCATCACCATGAAACCCATTATTCTCTCAGGGATTTATTTCATGTTTATTATTTAGATATATTGTAACATCCTATAAATTCAAAGTATATTTTGATAAACTTTTACCTTAAATTATATATATAATTTTAAATTCATATATTTTCTTTTATTTTTATGATATGAACCTAAAATTTATATATATTAAATAAGAATTAGTAATTACATTTTATGAAACAATAATTTACCCCTTATCCTAAAAGAATAACATTATGGATTATTTCTTGATTTGATAATATTAATAATGTATCAATATATTCACATTAATAATATTGTATAGATAATAAAAAAGATTATCTATTCATGTATCTTAATTTAATTTTATGATTAATAATTCTGAATTCCTGATTATTTCTTCACATTTAGTTTAATTTAATAAATACTTCACTCTTATTAATAGTTTTATTTTCATATTGATTTTTAAATAGAAATTTATTCATTAAAAACTAATTATTAAGAAATTATAAAACATGTTTTCATAGTTATATAATTTTAACATATAACTATTAAAATAAATGAAACAATTTTTAAATAGTAATTTATTCTATGTGTATGTTTTATTATTCTAAAATTTTTCTTCTAAAGCATTAAATAATTTTTTTACACTAATATAATATTATGAAGTATTTATTATTTTTATTTGAAAATGTAATTCCAAATATGTATAGTGTCATATTAATAAAAAATGGTTATTATGTTTTGATAATGTATTTTCTAGAAAAAATGGTCATTATCATAACATTATAATCATAGTATATAAATCTCATTGAACTAAAACTATTTTATTTAGTATGTATTTAAAATATAAATTCCTCTTAATTAAAATATAGATTTTATGTAATACATTTTTACATGTATTAATAATTAATTATAAAACATATAATAATTAAGAAATAATAACAAATATAAATGTAGTCATTAATAGAAAACTAAATAGTATTTATCCTAGATAAATTATCCTTCTAAGTATTATAAAATTGTATTTAAAAATTAAACTATAATTTTTATAATTTTTATATTAAAAATTAACTCTATTTTTTGAATCAATACATTGAAATCAATTTATGGTAAATTTTTGGTATTATTTTGAAAATGTTCATTTGTTGGTGAATAATAAAAAATATTTTTTTTACAAATATTATAAGTTTCATGACTTTATGATGATATAAATAAGACTCCAAAATTTTTAAAATATTTTCAATAAATTAAAATATATTTAATGAATAAAATAATGAATTTAAAAATAAAATTTTAATTAATAAAATTATATTCTAAATTTCAAAGCCAATTTTTTATTTTATTATAATTCTAAAATAATTTTAATTATTTACTTTTTATAAAATATTTCCATGATACATTCTAATTTTGAGTGTGTTAAAATCTCATAGAAGCCTCCATTTTTCAATCATAAACTGATAAAATTCATAATAATCAATACTATTTATACTATTTATCCTAAATAGTAAAATAATCAATACCTTATTCAAAGATACTGTACCCCTTGTCTATGTAAGCACCTCCACCCCTTTCTCCTCACTCCAAGACATTATTCTTTGATAAAAATCAACTCAAATGCATCTCTACACTCCCCCTAGAAATGTACAAAAGCTATGTTCTATCTAAATGACCCTCCTTTGAAGGCCTTAGACTTTATACAAAAGAGGTTATGTAAAGAGAAGGGTAAGGCTTCCTTATCCCACACTTTTATATTTAATTTTTTTAGTTACAATCTATTTTAAAAATCTTCTTTATATACTTAAATGATTATAATTACATATTATACTCATCCTTCTGATCTATTACTAATGAGAGATTACCCATTCCCTCTCATCAAACCATTTTCATATGTCGTTACTCTATTTAAAAAAGGGTCTCTGAGTCTCTCTTTCTATTCTTATTTGTGATTATTTTCCCATGAAAATCGTTTAAGCCTCCAATTATTTTACTAACATGGTTCTATTTCCAAGTCAAAAACATTATTTTGACCCAATATTGATGATATATCACCCATTATCTCTCATCAAATCCTTTTCCAAAATCCATTTTTTTTTCAAAATACAAGTTTTAAAACACATATATTCTTCTTTTGATTCTTTTCTCACACCTTCTATAACAAAAATTACCATTAAAATTAACTTCAAAATTGTATTTTATTTATACTATAATTTTTTTTAAAATAAAATATTCATTATTTCTTCCCTTCTTTAAAACTCTTTTAGGAAAACATCTTTAACCATGGTGAATTTACACTACCTATGTGATCGATAATGATTTATTTACACTTATTCCTTATATATATTATTAAAAAATTATTTAATGATTGAATATAACATAAATAATCAAATAATATCATGTTTATCCTTCTTTAATGATAAAATAAACATTAAATTAAGTATATTAAAATTAAATAATCACATTCATATAAAATAATCTTACCAAGGAAGATTCTATGAATTGTAGCTATCCATTGAACTATTGAACTTACTCACTTCTAGAATGACATGAAAACAATACCTTTACACTTTTTAGCTTATAGAACCATTTTATAGTGACCTAAAACCATTAATATAACATTAATTTATATTTAAAACTATGAATTGGACAACCTCTTAATATCCAAAAAAAGAAAAAATAATCCTTCAAATGAATAATACATGATAATAAATGAATTAAAAGAAATAATAATATTGAAGTAAACATAAAATTTTTCTAAATAAATAAATTAATGACTATAATTTTATTATTTATGAGGTAAAAGAGCATACAAAATGATCCAAGAATCGAGGTAAGGGTTTATTTCCAAATCTCAATTATTTTTTAGTATTATTCCAATATTATATATATTATATTATGTGTCTCATAGACAATGTATTGAATGCATAACCTTACATTTTACCATCATTTTTATGAATTTTTGGTCTTATTATCCCAATTATTGATTTATTATTCATATCCTACATTGATTGTAAGGGTTTTTTTTGAGTAGATCCTCTTCATTCTCATCTTGGTTAAGTTTTGATAGTTACTTCAACCCAACATTCTTTATTTTCTAATGTTTTTGTTTAAGTGTTTTAGATTTAGTATGTCACAATATTTATTTTATATCTTAAATAATATTTATCATAATTATATTATGTTTTTTCCATTGTAAAGATAAGAATATTATCCTCATTTCATATATTAATGTTGAAATCCAATTCAATTGTTTCAATGGTGTAAAAATTCACTAAATCAGTTACAAATTGTTCAATTGACATTACAATTTTTAACATAAAGCTACCTCTAAATTTTGATGATATCTCTAGATACAGTGAATGGATTTATGTGATACTTATACCATTATATAGATAATAGATTTATCTAAACCTTATTATGTTATTAGAAAGTCTAAATAGGATATTTTGGTTCTCTAAAAAATAAATGAAGTTGCTACATGGGTTTTAGAACTCTACAGTGGATAGATTTAAAAACCTAATATGTTTGATTTATTGTAAGTTATATGGATATTGGAATCTCTTGAAAACTGATTAATTGGAAATGAAATAATTTTATCTTGATTTCATTAGTTTACATTGAAAGCTAAAAAGTTTGTTTGGATTGTGAATAAATTGTCCAATGTTATATAATTATTTTTCAAAATTATAGTTTTTTTAGAATTTTATTTCTTCTGTTATTCGAAGATATCAGGAGATGTATAAGCGTATTGATTCTATTCTGGTTAGTTTAGAAATATTATAATTTTACTAAATTTATATATTCTAGGAAAAAGTCTAAATATTCTATTAAAGGGATCTAAAAAATATTTTAAGTATGCAAAGTCAAGATTCCCAGTTTTCTGAATGTTTAATGAGCCCTACTTTCATAACAGTGCAACCCTAATTTTAGAATAGTGAAACCCTACTTTAGATAAAAAATTATTTTTCTTATACGCTACATTTATGAACAACCATATGTTTTCAACCCTAGTTTTGATAAAAAAATTATTTTCATGAACCATATGTTCATAGTGAACCCTATGCTACATTGACAATAAAACCTACATTCATAAACCCTATATAAATGAACCATACATTCTTGAACCCTACATTCTGGGAAGAATGTACTCTACTTTCCTGCTGTAGACTTATTTTATTTTGCTAAAAAATTAAACTAACCATGTTGTTCATATATTTACAAACTAAAGTTATGCATCCAAAGAGATTAAATTCACTACACACTTCTACATAAACAATACATAATCATGACCTATTGTAAGCTAAGTTATTAGAGTGTTAAATGATAATTTTGCTGATACTTAACCTGCTGTATATTTCAGAAGTTATCTTCATGTGGATACATCACATGATGAAATGGTAATTTGTTTTGTTCTACAATAATAGAGGTTTATATCCACTGTTTCAAGTTGGAAACTCAAGTTGTGTTTCTTCCATGTTTACACGATGAAACTCTGTAAGATGAAATTTTATTTGGTGCATCATGAGGAAGATCATATCATATATTTATCATGAAAAATCATTCTGAAAATTAGTACATGTGAAGGAGAACTCTTATACACCAATACCGCATGAACATCACATGAAACCAAAGGATGAAGATGATGAAATATTTTTTGCTGAACACCTGATAATTTCTTGAGAAGATGAACAAGTTAAAAAATAAGGCCACACAAAGGATTTTGGAGATGTATAAGAAGATGAGAAAGGAGGAACTCAAGATGGTTTATATATGTAAATTCTCATACATATATTTCATGTTTGTATTGAATAAAAATTTATAAGGTGAAATATAAGGAAAGTGAAGCATGGAGTTTAAAAATCCTATGATACTCTATTTTATATGTTTCATGGTATTTAAATATTATGAATTATTACATGGAATCATTTAAAAAGTTTATCAGTTGGATAAATTCTAATAAATATAAAGGATTCTGGATGAAGAGATTGGAAATTTTACAGTGCAGTATTTAGAGAGAAAAATGGATAGTTTATTCTAACATCATTTTTACAGAAAATTTATAGGACATAAAGTTATTAAAATTAAAATATTTGAATTTAAATTCAGATTGTGCTACAAGTTTTAGAGAACTATTATGAACATATTAAAATAGGTTTGAGTGGATTTAAATGGTATTTTATATAAGTAAAAACTATTATTATTCTAGAGAATTTATCATAAGATTTATTTAAATTTTTTTAAATGCTTTTATTGGAGATTTTTTCTATAAGAAGAATCTAACAATGCTACGCTATTGTTGAGATATTTATGAAGGTTATTGACTCTATTTATTTTGAATATATAAAGGAATATGAGAGAATTTAATGTTGGATATTTATTATATATATATATATATATTTCTATGTAATAAAAGAAAATATATGAAAGAAAGAAGAGATGTGAAAATTATAACGAAAATAAAGTGATAAAATATTCCTCTTCTCATTATTTTAAAGAAGAGAGAAATATTCATTATACATCCTTATTCTCTCATGACATAAAGAATAAGGAATCCTAAGAAATATCATATAATCAATTTTCTACTTTTTAAAGAAGAAGAAGCTTACGTAGCATTGAAGATTATTTTTCTACTATTGTGCATTATTGAAGATCATCTACATCTGTCAATTTTTTTCTACAACTATGAGCTAAAATTGTTTCCCAAAAAAATTTATCTCATTTATTTTATTTAGAGTATCGGCTTATCAAACTCAGTCTTGGTGTAGTGTCATCTTCTCAAACTAAGCTATGGATATTTTGGATCCCTATAAAAGAACTATAAGGCCTTGTAAAAGACTTATATGGTTTCAACTACCTGTACTCGGTTGTGAAGATCTCCAGATAATAGGACCTGCTAGTGAAAATCACCAAGGTTATGGAGTAGAGAATTGGTTAAGTGTACTGAGAGATTTCTCTAATTTGAACCACTATACACCATTGTGTTCTTTTAATTTATTTATTTTAATTTCTTTCTCGACTTTAAGAGAGAAGGAAATGGTTGCTTCATTTTAAGAGGGATGTTTTGATTAGAGGTTGGATTTTATTAGAGATATTTATCATTTTATAAATCTGTTTCTACACGATATGAACTATAAATATTAGAGGAAGTGCTCTACAACTATATTTCTCATTTTGGAAATCCTTGAAAATTATTTTATTTCTATCTGATACCTAACTATTAATATCAAAGGTTGGGATTTTTTGGAATATTGAAGATTTTATTTGTTTTTAACAAGACTTAGTTAAAGATTCAGACAAAGAAAATTTCAATGGATGATCTAAAATAATTTATGTCAGTTATCTATGCTCCTTATTTTAATGGAGATAATTGTGGATGTTGGAAATATTTCATGGATATCTACTTGAATAATCTTGGTTTAAAAGTTTACATGAAGATTATCAAACCTTATGAAATCCCCAGAGATCCAAAAAAGTGGGATTATTTGAAGGAAACTGAATATGATATTAATTTTAGAGTTATGAATTCTATAATATGAATAATTAGTCCTAATGAATTTAATTGTGTTTCTCAATGTGTTGCTACCTATGAGATGTTGCAGATATTTATAGTTTCTTATGAAGGAACCAATAAATTGATATAATTTAACAATAATGATGATTCCTTAGGTACTCCATCTTTAGAAAAAATAGGCATCAAAGTAGTTGATTGAGATGTGTGAAGTTGAGTTGCAAGTGGAAACTGATAATAATATTTTTATCAAAAAGAAAAATTCTTCACTCACTATTTCTATGGATGAATTTTCTGATTATAGTTATTTGGATTTTAGCAATGAATCTATGAAAAGCTCTAAAGCTGAGAAAGAAAATCAAAAGGTAAATATAAGTCTTATGGATCATTCTATTGAGTTACAATCATCTTACTATGAAAATTCTGATTCAGAAAATTTTTATTATGATAAACATAATAAATATTGTTTTATGCTCTAAGAGAAATTTTAATCATTAAAAAAATAGAAGAGAAAAATTAAAAAATATTATGATTATATTTCAATTGATAATGAAAGTTTTTCAAAATAGATTGCAGATTTAAGATCAAATTCTTCCAAAATTCTTATGATCTACATGAAACTAAAATTAATAAATTATTAGATGAAATTAATAATTTAAATAAATATTCTAGTATACTTACTAAGGGATAGAATTATTTGAATCAAATTATTGGTAAAAATAAAATTCACAAAGGAAAAATCAGTATTGGTAGTAATAGAGAAAAACCAAAATTAGACAAGAATTATTTTATTCCTGGTTTAAACAAAAAAATCATGTCTACTGTTAAATGCTTTTATTATGGTATTAATGGACATTATGCTAATTAATCTTCTTTAAGAAATCCTAAAATATTTTTTGTAAATCATGTTCATTATTCTAAATCATTATCTAAATTTAATTATAAAATTCTTGATCAAAATAAACAAGTTTGGTTACCAAAATATTTAGTTTCTAGCACCTCCAGAACCAAAATCATATGGGCACTAAAATACACTTGTATTTTATATTTTGAAGGCATGCACCAATGGAATTATTTGTTACATCATTAATTGGATGCTTGAAAATTATGTAAATTTATTATATTTCTATTTCTTATTCTTTTTAAAACTTCAATATTGGATGTATTTTATTTTCATTTTAATATTCGATTTAAATGCACTAACTATTTTATACAGGGGAGAAAAATGTTTTAATATATTTTTATACATATAAATATAATTATATATTTTTTTAAATGTTAAATCATTTTCTCACTCTATTATTTTATAAATTAATTCATTAATTTATTTTATCAACCAATGAACATTAATATTTCTCTTATGATTTTATATAAATGGGTTTCTTGTGAGTAATCATGTGTTTAATGTAGTACTATTTAAATTAGTGACATGTGAAAAATTAATCTATTACTGTATGAGATAAATTTTTATATTATTAGATTAAAATGTTCTGGTCATTTATAACTTATGAAAATAGTCTTTTTTAAATTTTTACTTTAAATTAGTTCAAAATATATTAATTTACATAAAATACTTTAAAAATGTTTTACTTAATTCCTTGAATATCTTTTACAATTATACTATATCTTAAGGGGTTTTATTTTAATATTTATCATGTGTTTAAATGTTTTATTATCATAGTATTAATTAAATGGTTTAATACATTCATTTCGAACCTTTTCTATTCATTGAATAAAATTATATATATTTTCATGGTTCCTTAATTATATATTTTTATCTTCATAAAATAAGCATGAATTGTGGGGGAGTTTTTATTGATGCATGTATCAAGAAAACATTTTAAAATAAATCATTTTTTAATATTTTTAAAATGGGGAATAACATTTTGTCTCTCAAATTTTAAATATTTTTGATATTTCTACTAAAATTTTAAATTCCCATTCTTTAAAAAAACATGGTAAATATATTATATTATTTAAAATACTCAATAACCTATATTTTTGATTCTTACAAAAAGGGGGAGGAAAATTTGGTATTAGGGTTTTATAATTATCAACAAATGGGTTGAATTTTGATTGGATTCTTTTCATTCTCATCTTGGTTTAGTTTTTATAATTACTTCAACGTATCATTCTTTGTTTTCTAACGATTTTGTTTAAGTGTTTCAGATTTAGTATGTCATGGTATTTATTTTATATATAAATAAAAAATGATCATAATTATATGGTTCTTATTCCATTGTAAATATAATACTATTATCCTTATTTCATATTTTAATGTCAAAATCCAATTCAATTGTTTCGATAATGTAAAAATTCACTGAAGCAGTTATAATCTATTCAATTGACTATGTAGTTTTTAACGTAAAGTCACCTCTAAATTTTAATGTTATCACAAGATAAAATGAATGGATTTATGTGATACTTATACCATTGGATAGATAATAGATTTATCAAAACTTTATTATCTTATGAGGAAGTCATAAAATGATTTACTGGTGCTCTAAAAAATCACCGAAGTTACTGTAGTAGTTTTGGAACTCTATAATGAATAGATTTTAAAACCTATTGTATTTGATTTTCTGAAAGTTATATGGATATTAGAATAAATTAAAACCCAATTCATTGGAAATAAAATAATTTTATTTTTATTTCATTAGTTTACATTTAAATCTAAAAAGTTCATTTGATTGGTGAATATTGTTTTTTGAAAATCTTCAATTATTTTTCAGAACTATAGTTTTTATAGAATGTTATTGATTCTATTTTTCGAAGATATCATGAGAGATATAAGTCATATTGATTATATTATTTATCCTTTATAAAGATCATAATATTTCATAAATATAATTATTTTAGGATTATGTATGAATCCGCTGTTAAAAGGACCTAATTTTTTTAAAGTATCTAAAGGAAAGATGTCTAGTTTTCTAAATGTTTAACGAGCCCTACTTTCAGAATAGTGCAACCCTACTTTCAAAAAATGAAAAATTACTTTTGATAAAAAACCATCATTCTTATATGCTACATTTGTGAACTATCATACATTTTCAATCCTAATTTTTATATAAAAGTATGGTTCATAAACCATATATTGGTAATGAACCCTACACTACGTTGGTAATGAACCCTACATTCCGGGAAGAACGTACCCTAATTTCTTACTAACTCCTTTTGTTATTTTAATTAAAAATAAAACTAATATTTTTGTGTATATATTTATGAGATGGAACACTTCACCCAAATAGATTAAATTTACTGCATACTTCTACATAAAAATACAGAATCATGACATGTTGTATGCTGAATTATTGGAGTGTTAAATGGGATTTTTGTTGATACTTATTATGATATATATTAAATAAGTTCTCTTTATATGGATACATAACCTGATGAAATGGTAATATTTTATGTTATACAAAAATAGATGTTTAGATCCACCGTTTCCAGTTGGAAACTGAAATTGTGTTTTTTCCATGTTTACATGATGAAGCACGACAAGTTGAAATTTTATTTGCTACATCATACAGAGGATCATATCATATATTTATTATGAAAAATCATTCTAAAAATAATGACATGTTAAGGATAACTATTATAAACCAATACCATATGAACATCACACAAAACCAGAGGATAAAGATGTAAAAAATGTTTTGTTGAACACATACTCATTGCTTAAGAAGATGAAAAAGATGAAAAATAAGGCCGCACAAAGGATCATTGAGATATAAAAGAACATGAGAAAGGAGGAAATCAAGATCATTTATATATGGGAAAAATCATACATATAATTCATTTTTAGATTGAATAATAATTTAAAATGTGAAATATATAGAAAGAGGAGCGTGGAGTTTATATAGATTACGTTACTCGGTTTTATATATTTCATGGAATTTCAATCTGTTGTATTCTTGAATGTAATTCTTTTATTGGATTATCATTTGGATAAGTTCTAATAAATCCAAATTATTATGGATGAAGAGATTTCAAATTTTATGGTTCAGTATTTAGAGAGAAAAATGGTTAGTTTATTTTAATGTATTCCTTTTGGAAAATTCAGAGGACACAAAGTTATTCAAATTCAAATATATTAATTTTAATTTAGATTATTCGACTATTTTTAAGAACTGTTGTAACTATATTTAATTATGTTTGAATGGATTTAAACTATAGTTTTAAATCATTCAATGCTGCTATTATTCTAGTTATTTTATTAAAATATTTATTCAACTTTTTTTAAATAATTTTATTCGATATTTATTCTCTAGGTAGAATCCAATAGTTCTATTTTATTCTTGGGATATTTATGAAGGATATTGACTATATTTATTTTTAATATTAAAAGGAAGAGGAGAGAATTTAATTATGTATATTTATTCCCTATCTCTCTCTCTTTGGTATAAGGAATATGAAGAAGAGTAAATATATGAAAACACTAATGAAAATAAAGTCCTGAGATATTCTGATGCTCTTCATTTTAAAGAGAGAAATGTTAATTATACATACTTATTATCTCATGAGGTAAAGAAGAAGGAATCCTAAGAAACATCTTTTAATCTATTTTCTTCTCTTTAAAGAATAGGAAGATTGAATAATAATGAAGATTATTTTTCTACTACTGTTCATTATTGAAGATTATCTACATCTTTCAGTTATTGCTAAAAATATGAGCTAAAACTATTTCACAACAAACTTCATCTCATCTATTTTTTTTGGAGTATCGTCTACTTGGACTTATTCATGGTGGAGTTTTAGCTTCTCAGACTAAGATGTGGATATTTTAGTTCCCTGTAAAAGAACCATAAGGCCCTGTAAAAGCCTTTTAAGGTTTCAACTACATGTACTCAGTTGTAGAGGCCTTCAGATAAGAAGATCTACTAGTGAAAATTACCAAGCTCAGAGAGAAGAGAGTTGGTAGAGTGGTCTAGGGTATTTTTGTACCCCAAACTAGTATACATAATTGTGTTCTTTTCCTTTATTTATTTCCATTGTTCGCTCAACTTTTAGAGAGAATAAAAGGATTAATTCATTTTAAGAGGAATGTTTTGATTTTTTTATTTCTTTAAAAGGACACAATTCATCCCCTCTTATTTATTCTTCATATGCATTCTAACCCAACTATTTTCTCACTCTTTATTTCTTTAGATTATATTCTCTATCCCTCTATATCATTCTCTTATATTTATTTTTCTCCTTCATGTAGATTTTCTTTAATCGCATGGATGTACTATATATCATTTAATTTATATTTTTTATTTTCTAGTATTTAATTGACCATATATCCATTATGATATAAAATTTAAATACCTTATATTACATTAATAAGATTGAAGGGTGTTTACCTAGAAAGTTACATTATTCATTTGACTTGTAAAATATTAAAAATACATATACCAATCATTTAAATATATATATATATATATATATTTATTTATAGAATACCTATTTGTGCTTATGTAAAAGTTTTCTCATGTAACATTATTTATTGTATTGTTTATCAATATATTATTTTCAAAAGATAAAACATTGGACTTATTGATGGGCGGTGCATGCAATTATATTTACCCTCAATACATAAGTATATCACATGAGAGAAAATACTCTTGGTATTTGGTGTATGTATACTCATTTATGTATGATGTCTTTGATAAGGAATCAAAGGTAAGGTCATGTTATCTGAAACTCAGTTATATAAAAATTATTTGTTTATTTATTACTACCATATTATTTATTTCATGATTATGCCATATTGAATTCATCTGTACACTACTACTTACTGATCATCTGAGCTCACCCCTTTTTATTATTTACCCATTTACCAAGGAGACAAAAAATACGGATAAATGTGAACTAATGATAGTTAATAGAGGAATAATAATGTTATATATGTTATTATGATTCAATTTAATTTCTTATGTAATGTATGATAAAATATGTTTATAGTGTCCCTATGATACTAGAATTTCAATTATGTAAGCATCCAATGTAATAAATGACCATCAACTTTAGGCAGCTAAAGTAAAGTCTGTTATAGTTGGTATTCGAGAAAGTTTAGTAGAAACCTATGGAACTATATTTGGATAAACATAATTTGATAAAATATTTTATGATAAACACTTAGTAAATTATAAAAAACATTATAGAATGGATATAATATTTAATATTCATTTGTAACAATACATTGGAATTATATTCTATGATTTATAATCCACAGTTTTATTCATAAAATAATTAGTATATATCATTATTTAGAGATGTTACTTAATGGGAGGAGTAAAAACCATGATAATACCCATAGTTAGTGTAGGGATTTCCTTATTGAGAAAACCAATGAATTTGGTGTTGGATATGAGAAAATTATCTCTATATTTGGGAAGTTAACTCAAGTTATAAAAAATAACTTTTCTTGTATAGATCAACCTATTTCCCAACTATAAGGTGTAAAAACATTGGATAATTTCATAAAGAATCAACATCCATATTTCAATAGTACCAATAATACCTTAGTGGAAGAGTAATGGATTTTATCCATAGCGAAGACATTCAATGGTTTGGTATATAGAGAAATAGAGAAGGTTATTATGGATGTATATCATCTATAGGGAGATACTGATCAATGGTGGTCATTGGTTTGAAATACTAATAATAAAAAAGAGATAAAAAGTATGAAATGAAACAATTTTAAGGTGATATTCCTTGAAAAGTATTTTTCTTGAGATAAAAATGATAATATAGAAAGAAAATTCCTAAATTTATGAAAAAAATTGGAGGAAATGGAGATGATTATGCGTTTAACTTTAAAAGGTTATTGAAACATGATACATATTATTCACGTAATCCTAAAATAAATATCAACCAATTATTTGATAGACTAAATCCAAGACTTTTAATGATATTGGACTCTAAAACATTTTAATCTTATAAGGAGATAATGTCAAGTGATTTCAATACTGGGAAGGATTTTTATAAGACTTTTATTATAGAATAAAAAAATGAGAAAAATAAGATGATTGGGCGTAATATAGAAAAAGAATTGGAGGAGAAGAAGAAATAATGGGTAGAAGTTTTTTATAAGTGTAGAGATAAAGGCCATTGATCTCATGATTGAAAATGAAATAAAGATACTATCAATGTTCAATTATTCAACTGAAATGATATGGATTATTATTATAATAAATTCCTAAAGTGTTAAGGGAATCAGCCCCAGAATAATCTAAGAGAAAAAGGCTAGCCTTATGAAATTACTTCTGCAAGAGTTCAACTGCCAAATGATGCTATATTAGAATCATGAAAATTAAGCAGTAAAGGAATGTCCCTAGAAAATAAATAATCTTACTAATAAATTATGTTGAAAAAAATGAAATAAAAATAGTGAATACTAATGAAAAACATAATATATTCATATTTTAAGGGAAATGCTGAGTTCCCCTTTCTAATATTAAAATAAAATGTTGATTTATTAATATAAATCATACGTGGAGTCATCTCTATTTTAATGACATCCTCACCTATTTTTCACTGGTGATAGTAATGAAAAATTATGAGTATGAAATTTATTTAAGGGGGGAGAATGTGACATCCCAAAAATTCAATGTATATTTTCCTAAATTTTTACCTTAAATTATATATATATATATATAAATTTTACATACATTTATTTTCTTTTGTTTTTAGGATATATACACAATATTAATTATATTAAACAAGAATAAGTAGTGAAATTTTATTAAAAAATAATAAATTCGTTATACCTTATCCCAAAAAAATTACTTATGATATTAGATCCTATTAAATCATTCTTTAGTAGGATGCAGATATTATATACACTAAGAAGTAAGGGAATACGGTGGAAGATATTATTACTTCTAAGGGTGAACAATCATAGGTTTTTCTTATTTTTTTGAGTGTTGGTTCTTTTCCACTATATTTCGGTAATGTTTTCCATGGGTATTCCCTCAACCTCCACTATTTTCACCCCTGACTTTTTCATTGTTCATACGCTCACTCTGAATAAAAAATTTCAATTTTCATCCATTCCTTATCTTGAAAGTATTATATTATGGATTATTTCACTATTTCATAATGTAAATAATATACCTATATATTTCCATTATTAATATTGAATAGATAATAAATATTATTCTTAACTCATGAATTATAATGAAATTGTATGAATAATAATTATGAATTCTTAACTATTTATCTATACATATTTTTATTTGATAATTACATTACTCTTATTAATAGTTTTATTTTCAGATTTATATTTAAATAGTAATTCATTCATTGAAAATATTTTTTTAAAAAGTATGATACATGCTTTCATTGTCATATAATCATAACATATAACTATTAAAAGTAATGAAACAATTTTTAATATCATACAACATTTTGTATCCATCATATGATAAAAATAAATTTATGAAATAATTTTTTTACACTAAAAGAATAATTTATAATGTATTATATACATAAAAGTTCATTTAATATTTAAATGATTTTAATCATTTTCTATGTACATGTTTTATTACACTAAATTTTCATTTTAAAATGATTATTAACACGCTTTAAACTAAAATAATGTTATAAAGTATTTATATTTTTTATTTTAAAATTTAATTCCTCATATTTATAGTTTCTTATCAATAAAAAATTATTACTTAATTTTTATAATGTAGTTATGAGAAAAGTAAAATCATCATTGATTAACATTGTAATCATACTAAATAAAGTTCATAATTTTTTTTCTTAATTATGTTTTTAAAAGATAAATTACTCTTAATTATGAGTTGAATTTTATGAAATATATTTCTAACATTTATAAATAATTAATTATCAAACATATAATAATTGAGGTATAATAATAAAAAATATAATCTCTCATAGAAAAATAAACAAAATTTATCCTAAATAAATTATTTTTCTATGTATTATATGATTTTATTTAAAAATTAAATTTCTAATATTTATGAATATAATATGAAAGAATGGAATTTATTTTTACAATCAACACATCAAAATTATCTTGGGATTAGTTTTTGATATTTTTTTGAAAAATTTATTTTTTACTGAATAGTAAAAAAATATAGTTGTATGAATACCTTAAGTTGTACAACATCAACATGATATAAATAAGACTAAAAAATTTATAAATTTTTTTTCTATGAAGAAAAATGTATTTAATTAGTAATATAATTCATTTTAAAAAAATAATTTGAATTTATAAACATATATTTTAAATTTTAAATCCTAAATTAAATTTTATCATAATACAAAACTATTTTTGATTCTTTAATTTGTATAAAAAAAATTTCAAGATGAATTTAGGTTTTGGGTGTATTTAAATGTAAAATAATCCTCAATTTATAAATTATACACTAATAAATGCCCCCAAAACCAACACTATTCATTGAATTTGGCCTGAATGATAAAATAATAAATACTTTATTCAAAGATACCCCTCTCCATTGTCTATATAAACTACCCTCACAAAACCCTTTACACTCAAATCCAAAACAATTTCTTCTATCAAATATCTACTCAAATCCATCTCTAGACCCACTGTCAATACCTAAAAGGCCATTTTTAGGAAAAATTCCCTTTTCTAAAGGCCTTAGACTCAATCCAAAGAAGGTGGCTCAAAGAGAAATGACACGATTTCTTATCCTATGCCTTTATTTTGAAACATTAAAATATATTTTAGAATCTATGCAATATACTTCCATGCTTATAATTATTTTTTATAATCATTATTTTGATCTATTATTAATGATAAATTTTCTATTACCTCCCATTAAACCCTTTTCATAAGTTGGTACTCTGTCAATGAATGGGTTCCTAAGCCACTCTTTCAATTATTATTTGTGATTATTTTTTTACTTGGAATTATTTTAAACATTGTATTATTTTTATGAAATGGTTATATTACCGTGGTATTAACATTATTTTGATCCGTTATTGATGATATATTACTAATTTCCTCTCATCGAACCCTTTTCTTCATGTTGTTACTATATAAAAATATGAGTTTTAAAACATATATCTCCTCCTTTTAATTATATTATAATATAAATCATAATTAAAATTAACATTTGAAAAATATTTTGTTTATACTATAATGTTTTTTAAAAAATCAAACAGTTTTTTGTTTTTCCCTTCCTTAAAACTCTTTTAAGAACACATCTTTCACCATTGTTGTTGTATGCTATGTATGTGAACGAAGATGATTTATTTTTTTTCATGAATTATATATATATTCATAAAAATTGGTTTAATGATTGAATATAACATAAATAGTCAAATAATATCATTTTTATGATTCTATAATGATAAAATAAATATGATATTAGTGATATTAAAAATAAAAAACATTGTCATCTAAAGTATGATTACTGAGGAAGATTCTATAAAGGGTAAATATCCATTGAATTATTGAACTTGATCACTTGTATAATTACATTAACACTATACATTAAAAATTATAGAGCTTATGGAAGAATTGGATGGTGGCCTTCTATTGTTTCTATTATATCAATTCAGATTTGAAACTACAAACCAAACAACCTCAAAATAACCTATGTAAGAAAAATAAATCTAATAAATAAATAATACATAAGAATAAATTAATTAATGGAATAATAATAATGAAATAAACATGAAATAGTCTCTAAATCAAGTAATTAATAAATGTAATTTTATTATTAAAGAGATTAGAAGAGTGTTCAAAATGATCTAAGGCTCGAGGTAAGATCTTATTTCCAAATAATTATTCTTTTAAAGTATTACTCCTCTATTCCATATATTCTATTATATGTACCATATTGAAAGTCTTGAATGTATAAAATTATGTTTTACCTTTATTTATGATGAATATATGATCTCCTTTACTCCCTTACAGTTTTATAGTTCACATCCTTTATTTATTGTAAAAGTTTTTTCTTGTGATTATATTCTCTATCAATATCTATCTCTCTCTTGACTTTATTTTTCTCATTATTTTCAAAGTGATTTAATCTCATGTATGTATTCAATATCATTTCTATTATTTTTATGTTTTTTATTACAAAATTAACTATATATCCATTACTCTATATGATATGAATACCTTATATTACATAAATTAGATTGAAGGGGTTTACATAGAATGTTTTTTCATTCATTTGACTGGGGAAATATTTATAATAACATATCCATTATTTCACTATAGATATTTATTTATTACATAGATATATTGATGTAAAATATTCCCTAGATACATTATTTATTATATTTTTTTATCAATTTATTCTTTTCATTAGATGAATAGATTGAACTTATTATGTGATGGGTAGTACCTTAAATTACATAGCCCCTAAATGAGTCAATAAGTCTCATGTAACAAACTATCATGAGTATTTTAGGTATTCCTACCCATTTATGTATGGTGTCTTGTATGAGTCTTTAAAGGTATGGTTATGATATCTTCCATTTTACATTTCATCATTATGAGATTTATTATTATTACCCATGTAATTATATATTTCCTTTATTATGGATATGATAAGTTTTATAATTAGTTATATGGATGTTATTTAGTTATTTATTACTTCCAAAATATATATTTCATACTTATTTTATTTTGAATTCCTTTGTACCCTACCCCTTATCGATCATCTAAACTCACCCCTTTATATTATTTTTCTATTCCCCAAGAAACCATGGAGAAGATTACAGGTGAACTAAGAAAAATCAATGGAGGAATAATAATATTTAATGTATTTTCATAATCCTTTAAATTTATTTATTTTATTAATTTTCAAAAATCCACTTTGGGATAAGTGGTAACCAATTAAATAAAAATTCAAGGAAAATAAGACACAACCAAGAGAGGCTATAAAAATTATGTTCATCATGTCACATACTAGAAGGGGATCATCAATATTTCCATGAAACCTCACCAATGTTGAGCTCAAGATGGTATTGGAGATTCTATACAATTGTAGTGGTGATAAGATCTATACGTAGTTGATAATCATCATACGAGAATTACTATGATTCCAATTCATCAAAAGTCCAACCAATCTGAAAATTAAACCATTTGTCTTAGAGTGCCAAAAGACACCAATGAAATATCTCTAGGGTTATTTTAGCTTCATCCTTAGATAAAATAAAAATATAATCATTCTTCGTATTCATAATTTGCTTGAAAGTTTCTTTATAAAAATTTTCATATATTTCATTCATCATTTCAGAAGAATATAAAAGAAATGATAAATAACATGAATCCACTTGAGTTAGTTTAATGTGGCGGGTTAGTTTATACACCTCAATATTTGTAGGGTCCAATAATTCCTCAACCTCAAGATATTTATTCATTGGTTATTGGTCTTTAATTAGGTCTAACTCAACAAAACCCTCACATGCTTCCATGTTTTCCTCATTTTGGCTAGTGTGAACCTGTTTTCCCTCCAGATCATTATCTTTGTGTTTGATATTAACCTTCAATTATGTTTCATTATTAGGCCCCCTTCTTCTATTTTTTATTTTTTCTTCTTTATTGTGTTGACGAAGCTCCCTGGGCACATACTCGCCCTTTTTAGTTGAATTTCCTTGCATCATTTATCCAAGATCCTTTCTCATTGATTTTATAGTTTTCAATTTAGGAATCTTAGAATAATGCTTATAGTTCCTAGATTTATTTCCCCTACTGATTGAGTATACTCACAAATTAAAACAACCTTTCTTAAATTTATTTTTTTACTTAATTGAAAGTACTCTATTGATTTACTATCCTCATCATAGTCCATGTATACAAGAGAATGGGTAT
This sequence comes from Viscum album, assembly GCA_963277665.1. Taxonomy (NCBI): domain Eukaryota; kingdom Viridiplantae; phylum Streptophyta; class Magnoliopsida; order Santalales; family Viscaceae; genus Viscum; species Viscum album. The sequence continues at coordinate 124,350,058 of OY728150.1, forward strand.
CAAACCCTTTTGTTTTCCTTATAGGAATAATCAAATATATATCTAGTCTCTTGATACTAGTCATCTTTTGATTCAAGAAGCTTTGAATGTAGTAAATGACCATCAAAACTTGGAATCTAGATATATGTTTCCTTTATATATGGAATTCATTATTACGATCATATTGTGATGTGATATATTGTCCCAAAATTATATATCTCTCTAGTTAATTTGGTAAATTTATATATCTCATGAGATTATTATGTATGAATATGATTCCGGTTTTGTTCTTATTCTATATAGTGAGTTTTATACAATATGTTATGCATGAACATGATGCTAAATTTGTTCACATTCCATGAATGAGAATTTTTTATAATGTGTATGATGTTTCATTATTGCACATGTGTCATATTATAATCATTTTATATATAAATATTATGATTATATGATTTTGATATAGTAATAATGATTATTCTCACCAACGTACTCATGTTGATTAATGTCTTATACCCCTTATTATTTCATCCCCATAATGGGATTTTAGTTCAACCTTTCTTTGTTATATGTCCTTGGGTGATTACATGTAATAAGATGATTATGAAATCTGTTGGCCCTACTAGAATTCTCAGGGGGGGGGGGTTAATTTAAATTTTAATATAAAAAAATTTGTTCTGAAAATTATAAATTTAAAATCCCCACAATTTCAAAACTATTCCTTTTTTAAACATAATAGGTATATATAATTTGGTTTTTAAAAATAGTTTCTCAATGGCAAGATCAATACCCAATTAAAACAATTTAAATCACTTTAATGTTTTATTTTCTTAATCACATCAAAAATAATAAATACATATATCACTTATAAATGAAAACTATCAAATTATGTTTCTGAATTTTTTTTTATAATAAATCAATGAAATTAAAGTGTTTAAAACAAATAGTGAAATTTATTTAAGAGTTTAAATCCAAGATAAATCTTAGTCCTCTCCACCTAGAATTAATACACTACCAATAATATTTAATAAATCTAATAAACTTATCCACAACTTGGATCAGGTTTTAAAAACAACTACACTTAGGGTAGTCCAGGATAAAACTAGCCTCTTCTATAGTTATATATGGGATATAAGAGTAAAGAAAATAAAGAGAAAGAGTTTATGAGTGTTATTTTTTAAAAAAAACATGATAAGTACTAAGAGACATATAAGAAGAAATAAGAACAACTCAAAATGTAATGTAAAATAAAGAGAATGATTAAATTGTGAGAAGTTTAATGTAACTCAATATTTGATCATACTCAGTTGATCAGTAATGTTCTTCTCCTTGAATTTCCAAATATTCAAAAAGAATATTTTGTAGGCAGTGAAGCTTTATCTCAATTTTTTTAGTTGAGTATGGGAAAACAAAGAGTGAAGTGGTGAAAAATAATTAGAAAAAGATCAGTTTCTTGCATGTGTGAGGCTTCCTTGAATTTATAGAGGATTCTTATCAAATTTAAAATTATAATGTAATCATAAATAAATACATTAACTCTACATAAAATATGAGAGTTATTAAATTCTATTAATTTCTCTCCAAAATATAGCCTTTGAAAATAAATAATTAAATATCATTTGAAATAGGCACGATCAATTGACTTCAACTTACAGTAGATCCATGTGGTAAATTTACTTTAATAGGATGACTTTACCCTTATGCAGGTTTAAATTATTCAATGTAACTTTTATGCATCTATGATTGTACATTACATATATTATATTAACCCTTAAATTGATTGAAATGGTCAATAAAAATGGTCTTTCTTTTGATCTACTGGCCACAATCGATTGAATTCCTGCATGTGGCCAATTTAATAATTAAAAACTTCTGACTCTATCTATCATGTTCTATTGAAATCATTCTTGTGTTCTATCATCTATAGTTTCTTGTAAAAATTCTTGGTTGAATACAATTTTATTTTTATTAAAGACGTAGATAAATTTCAATTCTGTCTGCATAATTTCTTAATTTGATCACACAGTTACTCTTGGTGTTCATGCATTTGATTGGTTGTTCATGCCTCAATCCAATGCAATGCATGGTTGATCCAATACTTAGAATATTTTTACTAAAAATAATACTTCTATTATGAAACAAAAAATAAATTATAATTAAACTAAACATGATTTTTTATCATTAAAAAAGAAATTTCTGGACTAATCCAACAATATCCCCCTTTTAATGATCACAAATAATGGTAGATAATGTTTCAAATTAAAAAAAATTCACATAACTGAAATAAACTGTATTCAAGATAAGCTAATTTCCATATCATTTTTATCCCTCCTTTGAGATTATAAAAAATATAAAAAATTATTAGGATAAATAAGTACATATATTGAAATGAAATATTGAAATGAAATGTAAAAACAATGAAAGGGTAAATTTGTCAAGACAAAAAAATAATAATATATTGATTTGAAATGTAAAATAAAAAAATTTCCCTATTATATATAAAAATAGGAATTATAAACTTTATATATAGGGTCTTTGAGATCCACAAGTAGTTTTTTCTTTACTGTAAAATTTTTAAGAGAAAGTTTGGGAGTAGGAAAAATATGTTTACCAATGATAATACTCCAGGATATAGGTATAAGGTGATATACAACCTCAAAAGTATAAAAACTAAAGGGTGTAGAGGTTGAAAAGGTATTAAAACTTGAGAGTATACTTAGAATAATTCAAGATCAATAAACCTAACTCATATACTAGACTCATATACTCATAAGGTTCTACTATAAAAATAATAGAAGTCACTCTAAATAAAACTGTCGACCTTAGGAACTAATTTTCAGAAACCAAGGCTAAACAAGGTAAAATTCCCTTTCTAAAATATCTGATATGTTGTTTCTCACTGTTAGATATTTTACTACAACACACACCAAACATATCATCATAGATTTAACTAAACATATTTGGATTAATAGAAAACAAATAGGCCACCATCACACTCCATCGGCTTAAAATTCAATAGAATCAATTAAAAAAATAACAAACATTCCACTAATATCTTTAATTTTTAATAAATAATGACGAATCATAATTGAACTAAAAAATGAACTAAATATTTACACATAATCCTCTAAAATTACTGCGTTGGTACCAAATTTTTTTAAAATATAAAATTAACATTGCTATTCAGAGAAAAAAAAATTCATAGAAAAAAGAAACATTGGTATCCAGATAAGCAATCCACATCAGTTTAGCTATATTCTAATAATTATCATTAAAATTAGTAGCTATAAATATTAAATTAGATAGTATTTCACAATAAATAAACTCTAAAACCAAAAAACATCACATAAATAGGGAGATTTAGATATTATAACAGAACTCACATTGAGAAATTTCCATCCATGCATTGTTGATGGAGCTAGAAAAGTTGAGGTAAAGAAAGAATAAAAACTAAACACCTATTTACTATGTGTGATGGAAGGCTGAGAGTCTACCAAGGTGTAGTGGTTCTTATCGTGTGAAGTAGTGAAGTAGGAGAAAAGTATTGGTGGGTTGTGTATGAGTAAAAAGGGGATCAATTCCAATGATATATTGAGTTTTAAGTCTGATTAAAATTCCTCATTTTTAAATACCATCCATGGATTTGGGTAATATTATGTTCTAGTTTAAAGTGATGAAGAGAAGATACCAGAGCTTTCGTACCTAGTTGGGATATTGTGAGGTAGTGCCGGTAGAGGGGGGGGGGGTTCATGTGTGCGAGGTAGTAGTGAGAGGATATGAGGTGAATAAATAAACCCTATGACATGTAGGATTATAAAAAATAAGCCTGCATTTTAGATTAAAAAAAATTAGGTTCATTGTCTCACTCACCCAACTCATCGAGTATGCACACATGAGCGATCATATCCAGAATTAACCTATTTTCTTCTAATTAAGATAAAAATTTATTTTTCATTTGAGTTTCTTCATTGGGATAGGTATCATCCATAAAATCATACAATTTTACCAATTGAACCACGAGTTTGACTACCTTGGAGGTAGGTGCTATAGGGGTAGGCACTAAAGTAGCTAAGGAAGATGGATAAGGAGGTTGGAAAGTCATTATAGAAGGAATCAACACATTTTGTTTCAACATATATATATATGGTTCCATCATCCAGTTGAACTTATAGATAACATGAGATCAATACTCTATAGTCTCAAATTTTTTGTTTCAATCTATTAAAAACATTAACAGAGGTGCAAGAACTTTGTGCTGATCCACTTGAGTTTTAAAATCTCAAGTGATTGGATTTATCTTCAGTTTAAAAACTAAGGGCTTAAATAATGACTAAAATCCATTCATTACAATTTTTTTAGTGAGGTAGTATTTGATATCTTTATTGATTGTCTCCTATTATTTTCCATCTCTCTTAACATTATCTATGACAAAATCATAATTCCTTTCATGAGAAGTATTAAAATCTATTAATGTTAAATACTTTATAAATATCCTAACCTTAGTATCCCATATCCAAGGGTTACTTTATTACATTGGAACTAAATACAAGTGATCACATCCTAGAGGACTATATAGTTTAGTAGTCTTAGTAAACTATATACATACTTAATTCCTATATTACATTGAAAATAATTTAAAAAACATAGTATAAGTAAATATTTTTCATTTTTGAACTCATTTAAATATTTCTTATTCATATCCCAGGGAAAATAAATTGATAAAAGGTGAGGTCATATTGTTAAGAAGGGTTACATAGAACAAAATCTATCATGAATAAATAAGTCATAATAAATATGGTAAGGTAAATAGCTTAAAACACATTCTATTTAATCAATAAATTGAGAAATAAATTCATCCATGGATAATATCAATAGATTAATATCATGGATAATAATAATTTAATTCTTAATGAAGAAAATTATTAATATTTTAAATCATGATCTCATACATCATGATATATTTACCATAAAATCCTTATTACAAGAAAGTTTAATCGATGGGTAGGTATACATAAAAAACAATTTAATAAGTTTAGCCAATTGGTTTGTCTCATGATACGTGTCGATGCATCAAGGGGATACCTATAACCAGGCCCCACCCATCACTTAATTTCTAATGCATTCCATATATATTTAATGATAAATTATTTCATAAAACATATACATTATCAATAAAAGTCCATATTGAGTAAATAAAAAAAAATATCAATATTTCCCCAATCAATCAAACAACTTTCATAGAAAAACACTATATGTAAATATATTATACAGTTCAAAAAATAATCATATCCCTCATACAAATAATATGGATATTTAAGATAAATGTAATGTCAGTTTAAATTGATCATAAAAAAGTGAATGTTTCAAGATAAAGTTAACAACCAAAAAAAATAATGGATAAAAGACGACCATCAATTTATTAGAAATATAAAATCATGGCTATTAGAGAATAAATAAAAATGGAGGAAAAAAATTATCCAAATATTTCATTAAACAATTTTCTTTGTGAAACCATTTAAAACTTATATAATAAGATAAATACTATAAAATAGTTATGGTGGTGGAAACATCTGTTAACACTGTATACATTATAAAAAATTCATTTTAATTTTTTTATAAAGAAATTAAAAAAAGAACCTTCTAGAAAAAATTATAAAGATTCATTTAAAACCTTTTTAAAAGTATAAAATAAATTAAAATATCCTTAATAAATCATTTGATTAAATAAAAAGTACTTTTGTAAAATAATTTTTAAATTAATGGATATTGAAGAAAAATATACATGATCAAAATGATAAATATGAACAACTTTTATTTTTAAATTTTATTTACTTGATTAAAGTTCCAAAGAGTGTAAAATTTAGAAGAAAATATGGAAAATCATTAAATATTTGGATAATAAGAAAATATATGTATTTTATGAAGGATATATTATAATATCACTTTAATAAAAATAAGAGAAATCCCAATAAGATGAGATTGTAAAATAAATTGTTACCTCTTTGGTAACTTTTAAATTATAACCCCTTGAAGTGTAAAATTTAATTTAAACTTTAATTGATATTAATAAATATATATGAATGTTAAATAAATTAAAGGGGAATTGTATACTTGAAATAAAAAAATAAATTGGTACATAATACCAAATATGTCTCAATGGAGTGTAAATTGAGATAAAATACCTTACCAAGATCGTATAATCAAAGTTATAATTAATAAAAAAAGTGAAAAAAGGCAATTTAAATACAAAAAAATAAAATCAAAGTTAATTTCATATTTACCCATGGCATAACATGGTCAATGAAGTAGAATTATAACCTATAATGGAAATTGAGTTAAGAGACCCCTTACCTCAGGTTTCACTTGTCTCATAATTTCCTTTATCTCACTATATAACATATTTATATTTATTATAATTACATAAAAAAATCATATATTATATATTTATAATATATTATAACCTATTTTTTAATAATGTTTTATTATTATCATTGTTTTAGGTGTTAACTTCTTCGTTTTTTCAAGAGAATTTCGGTTTGGTAATTCTGGTCTTTGTACATTAATTATGGTTCCATCATCTCTAGAATCATAATTATCATATAAATATCATATATATACATTATATATATATATATATTTATATTCCTCCATAAATTATAGAGATAGAAAAACAAATTACACCATTTATAGAGATTGTGGGCCGTTTGTACGCATGAACACCGATTTCACTTTTCGATGGATGAAATAAAAAAGGTAAATAATAATTAACCTTTAAAAGATCATTATTATATCATATATATCTTATATATTTATTAAATATATCATTATTACCATCCATGAAAATATAAAATGAAAAATTTATTATATCACTTTGTGGATGTGGTAGTTTACATGTATGCACAAGTAACGTTTTATTTTTCAAACAGATTAGTAGGTAAGAAGGTAGATATTATATTATAATTTCAATAAAATAATTATGTCATAAATATCTTATATATTCATTAGTTCCATATTTATAACCATCTAAGTAAATTGGTTATGAAAAATTAATGACACCTCTGTGTGGAGATAGTAAGTTGTACATACGCACGAAAGATGTTTTTGATTTTCATAGGATGGAATAGAGATGGGAAGTGATTTTGTCCAAATCATAATAAAATATCAGTATATATATGATAATTGATTTATTATTTTAGGATAGGTGGAAAACATTTATGCAAATTATAATAATAAATAAAGTTAAAAGATCCAGTAAAGACGATTATCTCTTCTTTGGTAGACTTCCTTTAAATTCTTTCTCAAGGACCCTTGGAATAATATTTTAATAAGAATAGAACCTATGATTAATGGATAAGGAAGTTAATATCAAAAATGGGTATGGTTTTTTCATGCTATATAGCTCAAGGTGGTGTGAATAATTGAGTGAAATGGGTGTCCTTTTATACGGGAGGTAAACGATACACTTGGAATTTCTAAAAATATTAAAATATAATTAAGTAATTATCAAGTCAAATGCTTCAAAATTGTTAGATATATAAATAAAAGAGTCTAAAGTTGAAATACCCTCCTCCAATGAAATTTATATATTTTTTGGAATTATTTTAAAACTTATATTTTGGTTTGACCCCTCGGTTAAACAATTTTAATCTTAACCACGATAAGATTTTTTTCAAACTTAAAGGGTTATAATTTTACTCATATGGTGCAATTAGCTCATAAATTTCCAAATTATGACATTATATTCCATATATTATACATATTATCCTCTTTAAATATATTTTTAAATAATTTAATAAAATATTATTATAAAATATCATTAATTTCTTTTTTGACACTATTCAATTAATTTGAAATTAAAGACACCATGTAAAAGATATATTTAAAATCATTTATTTTATTTTTATATTAATTCAATAAATACTATATTAGTGTGGCATAAATGTTTAAGGAAATTATAAAATCACTAAAAATTAAAAATAAATTACCATGATAAAAAATTAATTTTTATTTAAAATTAACATTTAAAACCAAAAATAACCTATTTTTATACTTATGAAAAAATATTATAATTATTAATTTCAAGAGTGTGACATTTTGTTTTTATTATTTTATTAAAGTAATGTAATGGTCAACTTCAAAGAAAAATGCAACAAACTGGACATGTTTTTGAGAATTGGATGGATATTTAAAAAATGAAATCATCCAATAGGACGAATTTATATTTTAGAGAAATTATAAGGCCTTATTAAAATGTTTTAACCATTTTTACCTATTTTATACTTATAGAGGGGAAAAATATTTACCACAGTTATAATCCATAATCTCCCAAAATAAAAGGGACATATTTACTAGATTTTAAAAACCTGATTCCAATTTTGGTATCATTTTTTCAAGATTAAATTAATATAATTAGAATAAATAAATTTTAATATAAATGGGTCAAATAAAATGAAAAATAGTTTTTAGAAAAATTCATGTCTATGTGCAAACATTAACTTATATAATTTTTTTGAATATTTTTTAATTCAAATGTAATTAATTTTTTTATTATAAATAAAATTAATATTATGTAACATTAATAAAAAATCTTAAATATAATTATACTTTAAAATTACTTTATTTAATGAAAATAAATTCTAGTATTTGAAAAATTGGTATTTTTCACTATTCAACAAAAAAATCTATTATTTCATAAAAAATCTGAAAATTTCATCTTGTGTTAATTTTTATATGATAATTTAAAAAATGATACCCTTTTTATCAAATTAAATTTATAATATTGGTATAAATTAATTATAATATTATCTCACAAAAAGCAATAAAAACCATTTTGGAAGAAAACATATTTTAAAGAATAAAACATCTTTACTAAAAACTGAGTGATTATTTACTAATAATTAATCAATGAATTTGTATTGATTTGTACCATTATACATATATTTAATAATGTAGTTACTCATATTTACATCTTCCAATTCAAAGGTTATGTTATAATGTCCATATTTAAATAAGAATATTTTTTAAATATATCTCAATTCGCTTAAAAGTTGGTGTTGAATGTTAAGAAAGCTATTGATCTTATTATTACTTTAAAATAAATTTTTAGGGTGTTAAATTATACCCCTTAAATAAATTTACCCCTTCAATTTTATCTCACTTATCAAAGGTTGAACATTTGTTCAAAACCCACATCATACATAGGGATAATAAAAATTATTTTTTAAAAGGGAAAGTGGGAAACATAAAGGTTACCTGAAATATAAAATATTTAGGTTCTTAATTTAGGATTACATTGGTGTGATTTTAAAATATATACATGGAAGAGAAGACTGACTTCCAAGTACTAATAGGGAGTGATAGAGAACATGGCCATGAGAAAGTTAATGATAGAAAAACTATAAATAAGTGGGTGGTTTAAAGAATGTTAATTAATTATAAATAAAGGTAAAAGGGTAAATTTTTTATTTCAAAATACCTTTATTAAAGTTGAGGGATCATTTTAATGTCAAGATAGAGAACAGATGAATTTTTTTACTTGATTTATTTTCATTTAATAAGCATAATTTCATCCTTTGGTTATACTATTATTTATTCTACTTCTTCTATTATTCGAAGAAATTAATATTCAATAATAATTTTTTAAACATGAATTACTAAAATTAACTTTTAATGGATCATAGTATCCATACAAGGATGAAAATAGAGTCTTACTTTCTTTGAATATTAATTAAAACTAAAATGGTTACCATAATGTAAGATAATATCTAAAATGTATAAACCTTTATATGAATAAATTTTATTTCTAAATTTCCAAGATAATACCAAATGTTCAATATAAATTATTCCTCAGGTAAATAAAAATACATCCCAATTAACCACAATAAACTCAACATTAAATAATATTTTAACCACAATGGTAATTTCATACCTTTTAACTTGCATCCCCAAAAATTTAATTGCATTCTTCCCAAATAATATTGCTTGTTAAACCTAAAGGATAAATAAAACTGAATCCAATTATGTATCCCAAAAAATATAATTAATAACCATGATAAATTAAAGTATAATTTTATAATTAAGCGAACTTCAAAAACAATATCATGAATAAAATTTTGATACTAACCTGAAAGGTAATTGTTAGCTTAACTATAAATATCTCTGAAAATATCACCTTATAAAAGAATCACTCTTTAATCATCAAGATTATATATATCCCCAATATCTAATATACCATAATTAACATAAAATAAAATAATATATTAAACCAAAGGGTTATTTAAATCTTAATAGTTTATTCTTTTTAAAACCAAGTAAAAGCTTCAAATCACATCAAATTCCCATCACATAAAACCTAAAAAGGGGTATATATAATTTTACACTTATGTTCAAACTTGACCTTATAAACCCACGATCTTATTCACAACTCTTATGTTATACTAACATAAAAACATATATGCTTCAAAAAACTAACATAATCCATATTCCTCAAATAAAATCACAGACTATTTACGTAAATCAAAAAATGAAATAAAATTTATCAATATGAGATATATCAGTTTTTTAACAAATCATTAAATAATTTAATAGTCAAAATACCATCCCATTTACTTCATCAATGTAAATCATCTATTTCCCAACTAAACATTATCAAATTACCACTAAATCAATTTTATTAGTCATCAGTACCTTTTAACACATGTTTTCAAATACTTAAATAAAATAGTATGTGGAATAATCCTTATATATCTCATTATTCTTATATATAGAATATTATTGATATAAAAATTCTATAAAATAATTCTCAAATACCAATACATAAACACATAAATTCTTATACTTCAAAAATTAGTACAACACAGGTCCTTACTTGGTCTAAGATCCAACACTTGGATTAGGGAATTGTCTTGGATAATTCCCATATTCCCCACACATAATATATTGGTCTATAAATAGTACCTTGGGATTAAATTCATATCCCTCCATAAATCTCTTCATTTTTACTGGAAATTTTTTTGGTTCATGCCCTTATTTTCTACACATAAAACATTTTCTCATTACTTCAAGACATTCTCTAGGGTATCTATTTCCACATTTCTAAAATGAAGGGAATTGATATTTCTTCCATCCATGGTCTCCAACAAACTTTATCTTAGTAAAATCAATTCTTATATTATTTGGTGAGTCCAAGAGTTAGTTAAGGTGTAGGTAGTTAAGCATACACTATGATGAATTATTAGGTGTATCACAATATATTTTACTTGATTCATCATCCAAATTTTTTACTCATAATCACCACATTTTATATTACATATAGTGTCAACATGATTCCTCCTAGTTTTATCAATTGACTAAAACAAAAAAATTATAGTATAAGAAACAATAATCATAGTGGGAAACCACATAATAATGAAAATAGTTTATAGGATGTTTAAATCATGACATATTTTTTTTAATCTAATGCACCTTAGATTTAACCTAGGTTATTCATGGTCATCATCTATCAAATCCTTCATAATGTTTTGTAAAAAAATTTAAATTAACCTAAGAATATCCCTCAAGAGTGTTAAACTAGATGCATGGTAAGGTAACACTTACAATGCATAATAATGTTGACTGGGATATATTCAAATAACATTTTTTAGGGTTATTACCCCTAAATTCATCTATGCCAAAGCCGTGGACACTTATAGAATCCAAACAAGGATGTATTTCTAGTAAAACCACATAATTACCACCTTACCAAAATTTTAGTATACTATCCTATACTTAGAATTATCATCAAACTCAATCATATGGTTAAGTTCTCCAATCTATGTTTTTCTAAATCTAGTTCTCAAGGTTTATATTAAACTTCCTTTGATAACAACTATAAGGACACCAACCCTTATATCCCAGAGTCATTGGTTACATTATTACATTGGTACTAGATACAAGAAGTCTCATCCCAAAAGAATGAGTAATTTTTTATTCTTGGTAAACTAGATATATAAATTATTCCCATATTATATTTGAAATAATATATAAAACATAGTGAAACTAAATATTCTAAATCCTTAAACTCATTGAAAGATAAATTCATAGTATATTTGGGAAAGGAAACACATAATGGGTGTGATAAAATTCCTCTTAAGGGTTATATTCAACAAAATATACCGTGAATAAATAATGTATAATAAATATGGGAAAGTAAATAATTGAGAACACATGATATTTAATCAATAAATTAAGCACAAATGCATCCATGTATAATATCATTGAAGTAATCTCATGGATAATAATAATTAAATTTTAAATTAAGAAAATGATTAATATTGGATTACATGATCTTAGGCATCATGATATATATATCGTCAAATCCTTTTTCCATGACAGTTTAATCATTGGGTAGTTATACATAAAAACACATTTAATAAGTTTGGTTAAATGGGTTGTCTCATGAGACTTGTCAATGAATCGAGGGACTATCTATAACTGGGAACCAACTGTCACTACATGTATAATGAATTCCTTATATATATAAACATCAATTTAATTCATTAATAATATTCATTTTCAACAAATGTATATATTGATTAAAGAATACAAAATATCAATATTTCCCTATTCAATACAATAACTTTCATATTAATAAACCATATGTAAAAATCGTATATGGTTTAGAAAATAATCACATCCGTTATAAAAAGAATATATATATTTAATAGAATTATAATTTAAATTTAAAATTATCACAAAAAATTTAATGTTTCAAGATAAAGTTAAGGATAAAAAAAATTAATAATGGATAAAATATGACCATCAATTCATTATAAATATAAAATCATGTCCTCTAGAGAAAAACGTAAAATGGAAGAAAAACATTAATATAATATTTCATTAGAGTTTTTTATTTTTGAAACCATTTAAATGTTATATCATAATATAAATAGTGTAAAACTATTATGGTAGTGGGAAAATCTCTTAACTCTATATCTGTTAAAAAACATTCCTTTTTAATTTTTATAAAGAAAATAAAAAACAAAATGTTTAGAAACAATTATAAATATTCATTTTAAAAACTTTTAAAAATACAAGAATAAAAAAATTTACTTCATAAATCATTTAATTAAATAAAAATGACTTTTTAAAAATAATTTTGAAAAATATAGACATGTAAGAAAAATACACATGATCAAAAAGAGAAATAAGATCATATTTTATTTTAAAATTTTATTTTCTTGATTCGAGTTCCAAAGAGGGGGAAAAGTTGGAATAAAATAAGGAAAATCCTTAAATATTAAGAAAATAATAAAATATATATATATTATGAAGGATATATTATATTATTATTTTAACAAAAATAAGATAAATATGAATAAAATGATATTGTAAATTAAAATCTTACCTCTTTGGTAACCTTTAAAATTGCATCCTATTGAAAGAGTAAAATAGAATTGAAACTTTAATCACCATGAATAAATATATATTCATGTTAAATGCATCATAGGGGATGTATATACACCAATGAAAAATAAATTGGTTCATAATACCAAATATGTCTCAATAGAATAGAAATTGAGACGTAATCCCTTAAAAAGATCGTATCATTGAAGTGAGAATTAATCAATAAAGTGATTATATGTTAAAAATGTAAATAAAAAAAAGTTTAATGAATAAAAAATACAATAATATTTCATTTTACACATAACTATGGCATAAAAAGTCAATTAAGTAGAAGTATAACCCAAATAATAGATTGAGTTAAGAAACCCCTTACCTCATGTTCGACTTGCCTCATAAGTGCTTTTAACCACATGTATAATAAATTTAGATTTATGAAAATTAAATTAAGTATTCATATAAATATATATATAATATCATATATGATCCATTTATGACATCTTATAACCTGATAATTAATAATATTTTATTATTATCATTGTTTCGAGTGTTAACAGCTTCATTTTTCATGATAATTTTTGTGCAGTAATTCCGGTCCTTATACTTAGATTATGGTTCCATAATATTTATAATTTTAATAATCATATAAATATCATATATATTAATTATATATATATATATATTTATATCCATTCATAGAAAATAGTGATAGAAAAATTAATTACATCATTTATGAAGTTGATTGGTCGTACGTACACATGAAAATCGATTCCACTTTTTGACAGATAGAATGAAAGAATAGTAAATAATAATTCACTTTTATAGGATATTTTTTTTTATAATATATATGTTATATATTTATTTAATCTATCCTTATTACCATCAATGAAAATTGGAAAGGAAAAATGAATCGAATCGCTTCGTGGAGGTGGTAGCCCACACTTATGCACAAACTACATTATCATTTTCTAATAGATTAGAAGGTAAGATGGTAGATATGATTATATAATTTAGGAATAATAATTATTTATTAAATATCATATACATTAATTATTTCTTTCATTATAACCATCAATTTAAAGTGGTGATGAAAAATGAATTACCTTGCTATATAGAGACAATTAGATGTACATACACATGAGTGATGCTATGATTTTTTGTATATTTAAATAGAGATTTAATGTGGTTTTATCATAATAACAATAAAATATATTATATTTATGATATTAGAGATATTATTTTAGTATTTTCACAAAACAATTAGAAGAATTTAAATAATAATGAAAATTTAAGGAGTTGGTAAAGATGATTTTCTCTTCTTTGGTAAAACTGCTTTAGATTCCTTCTTAAGAACCCTTGGAATTGACTTTTAAGAATACAATTACCTATAATTAGTGAATAAGGAATTTTATAATAGAAATTTTATGTGTTTAGTTGAGATATATGTCTCATGTTCGTATTAATAATTGAGTTAAAGGGGTTCCCTTTTATAGGAAAGTGATATGACACACTTGTAATTTCAAAAATTCTTAAAATATACTTAAGTAATTATCAAGAAAAATGATTCCAAATAGACATAGATTTGATGAAATAGAGTCTGAGGTGAAATATCCCCATACAATGAAATCTATATATGTTTTATTTTCATTTTAATCCTTATTTTTTGGTTTAAACTCTTGGTTAACCAATTTTAATCTTAACAACAGTAAGACAATTTTCAATCTTAAAGGGTTATAATTTTAATTATAAGGTGAAAATTGGCTCATAAATGTCCAAAAGATGAAATTTTTGACCATATCTTATCCCCTTGGTTCTCTTTCTATATATTTTAGGATTTATGAAGAATTTAATAAAATATTAATTTCATAAAATATCATTAATTTCATTTTTAATACTATTCATTTAATTTGACATTAAAGACAAAAAAAGATTTAATTCTAAAATAACACTTTAACAAATTTCTAATATGATATATTCATCTATAAAATTCATATAACACAATAATTTATAAAAAACTTATTACATTTAATATTTTTAAACCCATTTATTTAATTTTTATAATAATTGAATAAATACCGTGTTGGTGTTCCATATGCATTTAAGGTAATAATTAAATTAAAAATAAATTAAAAATAAATTAAAAATAAATTACCTAGTTAAAAAAAATTATTTTTTTAAATTATCATCTAAAATTGAACATAACATCATTTTATACCTATGAAAAAAATACTAGAGTTATTAAAGTCAAGAGTGTGACATTTGGTTTCTATTCTTTTATTAAAGTAATATAAAAGTCAATATCAAAGAAAAATGGAACCAAGTGGCTATATTTTTTATAATTTAATGGAACTGGAAAAAATAAATTCATAATATAGGATAAATTTAAGTGTTAGAGATATTTTAAATCCTTATCCCAAAGTTTTAACCATATTTTCTCTACTTTACCCTTACTAAGGTCACAAATATTTAGCATAGTTACTATTCATAATGACCAAACATAAAATGGAAATATTTACCAAATTTTAACCTCTAAATTAAAAATTTAGAATACATTTTTCAATATTCATTTCCTAGATGTGTTAGAAATAAATTTTAATATAAATGTGTAAAACATAATAAAAAATAGTTTTTATAAAGACATTTTAAGCAAAAAAATTAACTTATATCAAAATTATGAATATTTTTAATTTAAATAAAATTATTTAGGTTATTATAAATATAATTAATCATATTCTACTTTAATACCAAATTAAAAATATAATTATAACTTTTAAATAACTTTATTTAACAAAAATAAATGGTAGTATTTGAAAAATCGGTATTTTTTTTACTATTCACCAAAAAATCAATTATTATAGAAAAATCCAAAAATTACACCATAATTTAATTTTAATATGATTATTTAAAAAATTATTCCCTTTTTATGATATTAAATTTCTTATTTTTTTATATTTTAATTATAATATTCTCTTATAAAAAAAATAAAAAACATTTTTTGAAGAAAACATATTTTGAAGAATTAAATGCCTTTACTGAAAATTGAGTGATTATTTCATAAGAATTAATAAATATATTTTTATTGAATAATACAATTATATATATATATATATATTATAATTCAATTACTCATATTCATACCCTCCAATTCAACAGTCATGTTATAACAACAATATTAATATAATAATATTTTTATAATATATCTCAATTATCATAAAAATCAGTGTTTCATTTTAATAAATATATTGATCTTATTATTAATTTAATCTAATTTTTTAGGGTTTCAAATAATTTTTTCATAAAAACTATAAAAAAATACTTTAATATCTTTTATAAATATCGACCTTATCCAAGTTTCATAAATAGAAGCATGAGCAGTTGCAATAGGAGGAGATGGAGGTGCACTAGAAGAAGATTCCTACCTATATTGGCTAAGATTCCGCTAGCCATTCATCATTTCTTAGAGATATACCTAGAGAAATAAAATCTACCTATTTTTAATTTGAATATCCTTATCCATAAAATTGGACTTAGTAAATAGTTTGGGCTGGATGTGATTGACTATGAATGAAAAATCTAACGATGTCCCCTCTTCTCTATTAGTTTTAAAGTTTCTTTCAAAATCTAGAAATAAATATTACCAAATATTTATAAAATAGACCTTGAACTCATTCATATCATCCTATGTGATGTATAAAGCAACAATAAGAGAATAATCATACACAAGAGGTCCAAAAATAACATTAGAGGTCCTCCCAATAGGTTCTGACTCATTTGATATACCCTATTCTTCCACACCATATGGATTTGAAAGTGTTGGACCAATCATGTTATCAAGAACTTTTTCAACTGTTAAAACAAAATACATTTATATATAAATGTAAAATCTAGAATAAGTTAGTTCTATCATTTCCTCAAAAAATCTAGTTCACTAATAATCCTTCAACAAAAAAAGTGGAAACAAGAATAAAAGATCGAACTTGCTTAGATGGATTACCTCCACCATCATCACCATCATACTCATTGTCAGATTAGTCTATACTGATAAATTATCTAGTGTAATTCTATAATTTATATATAAATGTATAAAAAATAAGTGATTCTCCCCTTTATATTCCCTTAGTGGAGTCCCTTTCTCACTAGACTCATCCTCATACTTATTTGATTCAAAAAAATATAACATCCCCAAACCTGATCTCCTAGAATTCGGTGCTTAAAACACAATCTTTACATTTCTTGATTAATACCAATAAATAAAACCCCATTTCAACCATCCAAAACATACAATATTAAATTGAAATATTAAATCACTTATATAACCAAGGTCCATTTGGGTATAGAGATTTAAATAATTAGAACAAACTCTTATTAAAAAATACCCATGTTATTATTTGAGTATTTATCCTACTATAACCTGATTTTATTTTTCCATATTAAGTCTTCATCATTTTTCCAACTCATCATTAAACCCCATGAAAAGAATTTGAAAACATTTTATGATAAAAGAAATATTTGAAAGGGACATAAAATAAAAGAAACCCATTAGTCCATTTCAAAACCATTAGATCATAAAAGTTAGTTTTTTAAACCTAATAAAAGTTGAGCTCACGTAATCATTTAGTAACAAATCAATTCATATTTATTTTCCAAATTATTTCACAAAAAAATTTATATGAAAACATAAATGAAAAATAAAAATAATGTGGTTTTCCTAGGAAACATTAGAACCCATGAATTTCTTTTCTATAAAACATTATTTTTTACCTTAAAAGGGAATAATCATTCATTTAAATCAAAATACCATTAACTTACCATGTGAAATCAAAATATTTAAAGGAAAAATCATTAACAAGCATATAAAAGTCATACAAGTAACTTGGGTAATAATTTTCATACCACTATTACAATCACTCTTACATATTGAATAACCCACCTAGTAAATTCTAATAATCACTTAGAAGAAACATATTACCAATTAACTCCATACTTTTACCCAATGAATTAGAGAGCTATATTAGACTCACCCATCAACATAAATAATTCACAAACACCATAACATGAACATAAAACATGAAAAATTTCATTTTCATTAATACAGTCATAAAAATATATTTTAGAACACATAATAAAAACGTTTTTGGATACTGATTGTCACACCCTGACCCATCACCTTGCGACCACAATTATTTTATTCATATTTATGTTTTTTTAAAGTTTAAAATTTATTAAATTAAAATAAAAAATGAAAGAAAATAAAATAAAAAGAAATTATTTAAAAATAATAACAATGAAAATGATAATATTATTTTTATTAAGTTTATTATTATTATTATTATTAAACATGTTATTATTAATTTTATTTTATTTTTATTTTTCTTTCTTTTTTTAGTTAGGGTTGCAACCCCCCTCTTCATTCCTCATCCCCTCGCAGTGCAGCCCTAACCCTTCCCTCCCACTTGAGAAAACCCCCACCAACTGAAGGCCCTCCGGTGCACCTCCCTCCTTCCTCCAGTGGTGGCTCCCCTCTTGCACAACCGACCCCCCTCTCTCGTGCGGATGACCTACCTCCTATTTGCGCAACCTGGCTGACCAGGAGAAGCTCCGACATTCCACTCCCTAACTTCATCAACCGAATCTCCTCCCATTTTGGTGTGCAAATCCCTCCGATGAGTCTCCTCTCCCATTTTCTCACACTATTTGGTGTTTTCTCTCTTTCTTGGGGGGCATAGGGTTTTACAAAACCCTAATTTGTTTTGGGGGTTTTGTTTTGGTCGATTCTTGTTGATTAGTTTACATTAGCCCTATTGTTGATCATTCTTACCATAGTTGAAAAAGGCAGTGGGTTTCAAAATGATTTTCAGGTAAGGGTTTACTCTTTTCTTTATTGTATCTCTTTTTATAGTTTGGATTTTATGATTTATGGGTTCTTAAAGTTTTTTCTTTAAGTGCGTTGAACCTTGCTTCATGATTTTGGTATTTGATGCCGAAGGGGAGGTGTTTCAGGTTGATTCGGTTGTCGCCACTATAACATCCCAGTTAAATTAAGAATAAGATATTTTCATATTTATTAATATTTGTGAATTAAATATTAATTTTACTTTAAAAGGGTTTCAATGTTCGATAGCGTACCCGATACACAACAACAGGTTTCTTTGAAATCTTACGTTGCACACTAATAATATAATATTACTGTTTTAAATGGTAGTTAACTTATAGCCATTGTATTGGTGGGAATGAACAAAAAAAACTACAATATGATTATACATGATTGTTAAATGTATTTACATTTATCCAATAAAAGTTAGAGGCTTAAAATGTGAATGAATCTAATTTTAAGCATAATTTACATTAAAAGGTCTATTTACCACCTTTTAATGGTGAAACCTCTGTAAATATAGTTTTGGTAATTTTAATACATTCTATTATACCGAATAAAATCTTTCCTTATAATGGGGACATCAAAATTTACTTTGGGCAAATTTTTGGGATTTTTCTGATAAAGTTCATTTTTTAATGAACATTGAAAGTATTGTATTTTAATTCAAAACTGTGTTTTAATATAATTTATTTATATGGTGAGATTATATCTTTAATTGGTTTTAAAGTGAAATTAGAATATATTTTTACCATTTAATCCAATGTTGGTCATTGGAATTAATTTACTTTGAAATTGGACATAAACAAGTGTCAATCTTTTGATAGTTATTATTTCACAAAAACACGCTATTTGTTTTAACAATGAGAATTAATTTTAAATTAATTAATGATACTTCTATGTATTGAATTTGGAAAAATAGACATGATTTATGAATTTTTAATATAAAATAAATCTTAGGCTGAATGTTTGGTATTTTTCTGAAAAACTTCAATTTTTGATGAATAGTGAAACCACTTAGTAGTAGTTAAAAAAACTAACATTTTCATTTAAATGAAATTTTACCACTTATGTGAATTGAATTTCAAAAATCCGACATACATGGTTGTTATTAGTAAGTAAAATGTGGTTTAATGAGATGAAAATAATTTTTGGTGAATAGTAACTTTTGACTTTTATTTACCGCGGTTAAAGGTAAATAGGGAAATTCAAGGTAAAAAGAATATTATAATAATTCAAAATTACCTTAACACTTTTCCTAATATTATTATATGAGTAATGTCCAACCATGGTCATCCTTGGGTAGATTTTGGGACCCCATGGAGCCACTTATGAAAGATAATGACACTTTAGATTAATTAATTTAATGTAAAGACAAAATTGACATTAACAAATATCTTTTAGAAATTAATTTTTATATGGTGTTATATAATTCATAGTTTCGACTATAAATATTCATTGGAAAGATAAAAAGATTACCTACATGATATTATTTTTTTTTATAATTTTTAGACCTCTAATAAATTAAATTATTTATGACACAAAAATGATGCAGTATTTACCTCATTAATAAATGATTTAAATAAATAAGATTATAATGATTACAATATTATCCAAAACATGTCCAATTCTGATTGGATGATTTTATTTCGACCATGAGTCATCTTATCTTCGACTATAATTATTTTTGGACCTTTAGAAACCGAATATTATTATATAATAAAATAATATTTTCACACTTTCCTAAAGAGCCCCTCATCCCCTTATAAAAGGAGAAAACTTCTAACCAATTCCTCACACCTCTCAATCCATTTGGATCATCCAAAATCTGAAACCTTAATCTCCCTACAACCTTATATTCCACCTCTAAGACTTACCTTAGGTAGAAGGCACTTAAAAAAGTCCTTTGGTTCAAACCAAATGGAGTTACCCAAATTAAAGGTAGCGTTTTCCCTTAAATTGTTTTCTTTTATTTTACTTCTCCAACCCCCTAAAATCTTTTTATTTCTTTATTTTGTAAGAAAAAAAGTATCCTCAATATACTAGGATGTTTTTATGAGAAGTATTCGAACTAGACTTATAGACACCTCCATCTAATGTATGAAGAACATAATGTTTCTGTGGATGGAAAACTAATGCCTCACGAAACGATGATTGTTCGATTATCTCATACCGCTTATCATGGTAGACATTATGATGAAAATATATTTATATATGATATATATTATGTTTATGTTTTTTATTCTTCTTTAATTTCCATTTATATCATGCCTTTATGGTTTCCATTATTGGTAAACGCGATAATCTTATTAGAGGAAGTGCGAACTACCGCCCCCTCAAAGTGACGTGACTCGTTAATGACTTATGTGGGATGTATAAAAGATAGAGGTAATGATATTATATATGATATTATACTGTAATTATAATATATCTATGTATCATTACGTTTTAATTCCATTAAAATAAGAAATATAAATGAAAGTAGCGTTCATGTGCACGTACGGCTTACCGTCTCCATGAATGGTGCATTTCATTTCTTACCTCCAAATGTTATGTACTAGTATAAATACATGTATATAATGAATATATATGATATATATGATATCTAAATGATGAATTTAATTCTTGATATAATGAAATATTGACCACATGGACAACATGTAAATATAATGTGTTCATTTTTGACTCAAGTACCAAATATCGACAAAATGGACGTTATTAAATTAAATGATTACATCATGTTTATAACATGGTAATAATTTATATAAAAGGAATAATAAACTTGAAAAAGGTTCTTAATCAAGTAGAAATTAACATTAGTTTATTATTCCGGATATTAAAGAACGAATGGGTCAAGTCGAACACAAGGTAAGGGAATTCATCTCAATCTCCTTTCATTGAGGCATTTTTAGTTTTATACACGACTTTATTTTATACGGTGTATAAAACCCTTTGACTTTTTATTTTATTCAAATGTAATCTTTTTATACAAAGTGTTTTACTAAAAGACAAAAAGGAATGTTTTTTATGTAAGCGGTGACAACGACATTTCCTCCGCCGTGAGTATTATTTGATCTTTGGCTTCCTAAACAATCCAGAATGTTTTTAAAAGGAAAAATAAATACCATATACTCTTTTTGAGTATTTTGGTATTGAAAATGATTTTGAGAATGGATTTATTATTTCAATATCTTGAAATGATATTTTATTATTACAATGTGGAAATGTTATATTTCCTTCATTCTTATGTTATGTGTTATTAACATGTTATGGTTCTTGGGAATTATTTACGTATACAGGTGGTTCCATAATAAACCTAGGGTGGGTGAGCCCGCGATAGCTCTCCACTGCATTGGGTAACGTGACGGAGGTAAACGTGAATGTTTCTCCTAAGAGATTGAGGGAATATACCGTGATGGGTATTCCAAAGTAACTCCCTATGTAGCTGTGATAGCTACAATGTAAGTATGATATAGATACCACAAGTTACCTTTATGATTTATGATTTCTATGTGTTATTCATAAAATCTTATGATTTCATGAGGTAAGTAAAATAGTTCATGTTTTGTATGTATTTATGAACAAATGTTTTCTTTATTGGTTTTATAACCCTTACTGAGATTTTTATGCTCATCCCAAGTTTTGAAATGTTTTCATAGGACTTAAAGATGAATAGGGTCAAGGATGGGATCAAGGAAAAGGCATGCTATCTAATACATGGAACTAGACATGAATCTTTTTTTCAAGAGTTTTTATTTTATGAAAAAATTTGAAACAGTTTAGAAGTATCTACTTTGTAATCTTTTGAGATGTAATAGTTATGTCCTAATTCTCTAAAACTCTAAACCTGAACAGATCCTCAATGTGAACTATTCATTTAATTCAATATTATGTAATGCTTAAGGATGGGTCCTTATATACACTACTTGAGGTAAGTGTTATATATCTGCTTCTTGGTTGTCACACCATCTAATTTAAGGTCTTTAATTGTTTAAAGGTACCTAGTTAATTTTGTGTAGCGCGTTGGGATATTCTTAGTGGTTTCAGGTTATCATTATCTAAGGTGACTCGCCAACATGTGCATTGGTAAGTGTATATATATTGGTTCCCCCGTTACATGTATAATCATTATTGGTAGTGAATATACATGTATGGGGATAGGTTTTCCCAGTATATAAATACAAAAATGCATATGTAGGTGAGTGGTGACTAGTATATGCATATAAACATATATGTAAGGATCCCCTTGCACATGTTCATGTCTAGGCATATGTTTTCATAGGGGTTAGGTGTCCTTACATGTATGTGAAGGTGCATATACTCAGTTGGGGAGCATAAGATTTTAGTTAAAAAGTTCTAAGGGTTGAATGCACAGTTTGGTTCCACCCTGAGGTAGGTCCCATATTCCTATGCCTTTAATTTGAATCTCATTATTTTTTTTTTGCTTTAAAAATATGTTTTATATTTATTTAATATAAAAATGATATGAAATATGGTTACAGTTTCTAGAAATGATCATGCCATTGTTTTGAAAAAAATGAAATGTATTTCTAATGCCCATTTGGTCTTAAGTGACTTTTCTTGAAAAGTGATTTACTAAGTGGTTTTCAATTGGAAATTAATATTTCCAAATCCATTTGGCCTTTCAGACAGTTTAGTTATAAAAGTGCAATGACATATTTGGTTTTCCAAAAAGCTATAATGTGATTTCCAAATATGGGTTTTGGTGTGAACTCATGGTTAAATGGTGATTTTACTTTCTTGAAACAATTTCATCATTGAAAGCATGGGTTCAAGATTTTTTTTTAAATGTGTAGTACATTGTTTTTTCAACTGAGATTTTAAGTGATTTGGGAAAATTAAAAGCATTGGGTGATTGTGTGTTCTAAAATGAAAATTATTCCCTGTAAATAATTAAGCCCATTTGGCACTTTAACAATGGTTTAGAAAAAAAGAAAACCCATCTTGAGGCATTACCCCTTATTTTAGAAAAATCTGAGTATGTTGAATGTGTGGATTGTGATATGGGACTAGTAAAGAGGTTTGTGCATTTTTGTGTGATGGAAAAAAGGGGATGTGCTCAAGGAGGGAGATAAGTGGTGATAGGGTGAGTGTGTTTCTGAATAAGGATAATGATATGTTCATGTATTTTATTTTTATGAAAATTCACTACCACTTGAAATAGATCACATGGGAAGCCTGAGGTATCTCTGTGGGTAGACTAGGACTAGTACACTAGATAATTCAGAAGTGGTTCCTCCTAGATTTTTCTAGCAGGATTGATGCTACAACACTAAATAAATGATTAAGGATGAGGATGGGAGACCACTATGGTTATGGGGGTGTCCCTTACTAGTGGCTCATGCATGAGAATGCTGGTTTTCATGGTTTTTATACCACATTTGATTGAGGTATGAGGTTCCTAGGGATCCATTTGTGCTAGTTACCTATAGGGATTGACCATGGTGCTCACTTATGACATAGTGTTTGTGAATGATTTACATTTTAGTTACTTAAATCTTGTTTCCCCTTTGTAAAAATATATGTTTTTAATTTAAAATATTTGTCTTTCATTTCAAAATTACTTTGCATGGTTGTAAACTATTTTTTAAATATGATAAAAAGGGAAAGGTATTTCTTTGAAATGGATTGCCTAAATTTTTAATAATGGTAAATATACTTTTTATTTGGTTGTATTTTCAAACTATCATGATTTGAGTTTTTTAAAGGTAAGGGAATGGGGCATTGTTTATCTTTGGCTTTCCTACTGAGCATCTCAGTGCTCATGCCTACTTTATTTTTCTTTCAATTTTAGGTTCCTCTAGTCTTGGTTCTCTCTTAGAGCGAGTGTGGTCTTATATTCCATGGTGACCCATGAGGTCATTTGAGGTATGTATCATTGCTTAGTTTATTCATTTTTCATGCTATTAATTTTCTCAGTTTATTTATTTATTTATTTATCTTTTATTTTTGGGCCAAAATAATTCCCAACTATTTTATTTTGGTTCCCAACACTAGTTTCCAGCCTGTGGGGATTGGGAACGCCCTTCGGGACTTGTCATGGGCTGACTACGGTGACCAATTCAGGTTTGACTGGGTTGGTTTGTGACAAAAGGGAATCAGATGAGGCCCTTTTTATTTGGGGTTTCTGGTATCTTAGAGATTATGTTTGTCAGGATTCGGGAGGTAGGTGTGAGAAGGATGTCATGAACCCTTGCCCATCCCGAGCCTCAAGTTTCTAGTGGGAGTCGAAGATTTGAATTTTTCTTTTACTTGGTCTGTGTGGATAAAGAATGATAAAAGGAGTGAGTCATTGTTACGTGATGATATTTCACGGAGTAGTAACACATGTATTGTAACACCCCAAGCTTCCACATTATGCTTCTCTTTGAATAATACAATAGCGTGTGTTGTACGCAACTTCGAGCTCTAACACACCAAAACCAATCAAACTAGCCGTTATGAATAGTAATACCCACTTTTTGAAATTTTATAAATTTTATATTTCAAAATGTAATTCATTTTTGGATTCAGAATATCGAAAATAGCTTAGGGTGAATTTTTGGCATTTTTCTGAAAACATTCAATTTTTGATGAATAGTGAAAAATACTAAGTTATTGTTTAAAACTGACTTTTTATTTAAATAATTATTTATTTTATTTGAATTTATTTTAGGTAAAAATAGATACATAATACCTATATAAGTTCAATGTAATTCATTGGAGTCAGTTTATAATAATTTTAGATATAAATTTTTTTTATTGAACTTTTTACCGTCTTTTACCCACCTCCTAGGAGCATTTGCAAATTTACATAAAATCTAATTTTACCACTCCTGTGAGTTGAATTTCGAAAATCCAAGAGACACGGTTGATATCAGTAAGTAAAATGTGGTTCAATAAGATGAAAATAATTTTTGATGAATAGTAACTTTTTACTTTTATTTACCATGGTTAAAAGTAAATAGGGTAACTAAGGGTAAAAATGATATTATTATTACCCTAAAACATGTAATAATTCTATTGGATAAGTGTAATTCGACAAAAAAAAACCATAGGAATAAAATATGATCCTTTAGGTCCAATTGGATTAGATTAGGACATTTATTATTACTTAATTCAAAGAAGAGTTAAAAGACTTAAAATCAAAGTTTAATAACTAAAACATTTTTAATATAGGGTTACACATATGATAAATTCAACTATAAATATTCATTATAAATATAATCAAATTTCCTACATAATTTTATTTTATTTATATTTTTTAGAAATTAAATAATTTATTTTATTTTTGACACAATGATGATGCAATAATTACATAATTAATGAAATATTAAAATATTTGATAATATAAATATCCAAATAAATTTAATTTGAGATTTTTTATGAATTCCAATCATTTTATAGGTTAATATGACATATTAGGGTTGGTTAGATGATTTTGTTGAAGTAATAATGCTGTTATGAATTTAGAAAAAACAAAATACCAAAGAGTGTCAAAATTGACATAAAAGAGTTTTAAAAAAAATATTATATTATTAATTGATATTATATTCCTAAAAATATAATCTTTCTCCAAAAGACTTATATAATGATCAGTGTATCGTTAATGAATCACTTGGTGTTCTCTTGGAAGTATATAGTAAGTTTATTAAACATATAATATAAAAATACAAAGAGACATGGTAAATGTCAAACTATTTAACTAAGAGTTAAATCTAAATGATAAGGTTAATATAGTGACCCAAACCTGTATAAAACCTATTGGTTGAGTGGTTTTACTCCCATACCCACCTTATCCATTAAATAATCCATTTTGGAGCCAATAGAAACCGAAAATGATTTTATTATAAAATAATATTTCTAGCTTTTCCTAAGGTGCCTCTCACCCCTCTTATAAAAGGGAACTCCCCCTTATCTATAATTCACACCTTCAAAGCCATTTTTCTCATCCAACCCCTGACCAAATACCCTATCAACTATCCTCCCTTAATCCTAGAGTCCTTTCTTTAGTCATAAATCCAACCTAAGGATCCATTTTGATCAAATCAAAAGGAAGAATCCAAAGAAGAGGTAAATATTTCATCACCTCTTTCAAGTTCCTTTATTCTTCCACTTCCTCTTTATTTGTTGTTTCTATTATAAAATAATAACATCAGTATATTCTATATACTATGATGTTATTATAAATATGGTACAACCATATTCATTATTCTATCCATCCTTTGAATGACATGTCACCATTCGTGCGTACGTATGGCTTACCGTCTCCACGTCGTGGTGTAATTGTTATTCAATACATTATTATTTGGATGGTTATAATAATTATGGGTAATTGATGTAAATAATAAATATAACATGATAATTATTCATTATATATTATATAACATCCAATTATATATAATTTTAATATCAAAATAATGATATTGTCGCTCGTGCGTACGTACGGATTACCGTCTCCACGAATGCGATGAGATTCATTCCCCATCATATCCATTCAAGACTAATTTTCATTTTATGATTAAAATTAATGTTTAAAGACTTGATATAATTCTGGATTTGAATAAGATACATCCCATAAAAAACAAATATGACTCACATAACAAATAATATAAAGGAAAATGAACCCGTTAACACCTGAAACGACAATAATACTAAGATATTATTAACAAAACAATGTTAAAAGATCATATATGATATCATATTAATGTATATGATTATTTTATAATTTAATAAAAATTATTTCACCATTATACAGGAGGTTAAACTACCCTTGACCAATGAAAAGTACATGGTAAGGGTTAATTTTACAATCTCTTCATTATCCGAGGTTGTTTATACGTAATTATCTACTGGGACCTCTTTATCATCCACATCCATGTTTCTTAAAAATGTATTTAAAAACATTATTAATATTTTATAGACTATGGGTTAAAGTCCTTTAAACCCTTGTTTTACTTTTATAAGATGTTTATAAAAGAATCTTTCGGTCATTTTCCAAACAATATACTTTTTGACCTTTTTGACAAATTTAAGGTAAGAATGGTTTTTTAACTTACATGGAGGGTGCGGCTATTTTCCGCCATTATAAAATCATTGAAGATTCCCTTAAAATCTTATAAGAATATTTTTAAATATAAATATTTTCTTTTATAATTATGTTACTTTTAAATGATTTCTAAATAGAAAGAGATATTTCTCTAAAAAGGTTTTGATTTCATCTGTGTCAACATCCTTTGATGGATTTTAAGTTTGTTTGAAGTTGATTTATTATGATAAAAACCTTCCATATTGTATTTAAGGTTTTGTGATATGTTTGACTATGGATGTGTTATTTTTACACCATTCATTGTTTATTGATAAAGTATTGACATTTCGTATGCAAGTTTTAATACGAATGTTTAGGTTATGTTTAAACCTTTTCATATGAGGAATGCATTGGACTTAGTAAGTGATGGGTTGAGCCCGCTATAGCTCCTCGATGCATCGATAGGTCTAATGATACAAACTAGTGTCTTGGCAGAAGGCCTTGACAAAATCTTATTTGTAGTCTTGGCATAAGGCCTTGACTATGTGGTTATGAAAGTCTGGCATTATGTATTCCATCATTATGAAAGTGACTATTGATATTTTATGTGATTATTCAACTAATAGAATATCCATGTGAGTAAGAAAATGGAATTATTTTGATTTTATTTTTATCATATTATGCTGAAGTTCAAGTTTAAAAGGATTTTTTTAGTCTTATACATTGTCCCAAATGTTTATAAATATTTATGAAAATTTCCGTATATTATTATCATTTCTGAGCATCTGAGCTCACCCCTTTCTATGTTTTATTTTTTCCAGGATGCAAAGAAGTATATTATGACTTACCTACAGGGATAGTCTATGGGATCTCAGTGTTGTCTATGGAAACAATTTTTTTGTAGTTTTTCATTTTATGATGTATTGTAAACCTTATGAATGTATCTAGTACTTCCAAGGCTACTAAGCTAATCGGTCTTTCGAGACTTGATATTTTGTGATCATGCTAGTGATACGTAATAATGCACTGACTCTAGGCTTCAGGGGTTAGGGTGTTACAATTGGTATCAGAGGAATTTTAGTACAAACCTTTGAAGCTATATTTAGAAAACTATGATTAGAGAACATTACCCTAAGATAGACTTTGAGGATTAGTGTAGATGAACTTCCTAGAATTTCGGTATTGTAGAGATTTTGTGAGTTTTCCAAACAATACATCCCTGTCTGGATACGATCTGGTAGAGGTGGCTCTGGCATAGATGTACCTAAGGGTTAAACCCAAAAACACCACTTTGAGCTAGACTCGAACGGGAACTGGTGCACGAAAATTGGCCTTGCTGCACTCTTGGTTACGACACTCCCAGCAGATATGCTTAGGATAATTATCATTTTCTTTTCAAACCATTATGAAGGGTTTATGAGTATATACTTCCTTAAAAAACATTTTTTTATGATTATGGATTATATCCATAAACTGTTCAATTTATGTTATGTTTTTTACAAGTTTGGAATTATTTATTTCGATTCATAAACTAATCCAGTTTATGCCATTGTTTAGAAATGGTGCCTAGTGGAAGGAATGGAAACTGTATCAATGAAAACACTCAATATAAGGATTCCCCTCCTACTCAAGATAATTATAGTGGAGCTGGTGATGAAACTAGTGCTGATCAGCTAATCACCATACTGGGACAACTAACTTGGGTTATGAATAATAACCTTACCCGTATGGATCACACTAATCCACAGTGTGGATGATCAATGTTAGATCACTTAATGAGGAAACAACCACCAACATTCAATGGGAGTACAAATCCATTAGTAGCTGAGAAATGGATAAATTCTTTAGAGAAAATATTCCACACTCAGGGGAGTAGTGAAAGGGAAAAAGTTGTCATGACAGTTTACCACCTCATTGGAGATGTTGATCAATGGTGGTCATTGATTCAAAACACAAAGGAATATGATGAAGTATAAAATATGGAATGAAGGTAGTTTAAAGAGGTTTTCTTAGAAAAATACTTTCCTCATGACCATTGAGCAGATATGAAAAGGCAATTTGTGAGGCTGAGGCAAAAGGAGGATGAGAATGTCGCAAAGTATGAAGATAACTTTAAAAGGTTAGCGAGGCATGCTGCAGATTATATAAATAACCCAAGAAGTAAGATTGATCGTTTATTTTATGGGTTAAAACCATTTCTCTGTCGAGCATTAGTCTCACAATCCTTCTCATCATATGAATATATTGTATCATGTGATATCAAGATAGAAAAATAATTCTCTAAGACTTACAACTTTAAATCAAAGTAAGAGAAGAAGAGATCTGTTGAACACTTTGGAAATGGAAATTAGGGGAAGAAGGGAAAATTTGAATATCCATCCTGCAAAAAATGTGGGAAGAAACACGTTGGTACTTTCCTGAAGGGAATGTGAGTCTGTTATAAGTGTGGTGAAAAAGGCCACCAAGCTCGTGATTGTAATGGGAAGAAAGAGGCTGTCGATGTGGAATGCTACAATTGTAGAGAAAGGGGTAATTATGCAAATGAATGTCCTAAACGCCAAAGGAACTTACCTTAGAAAAGGCCAAGGGATCAAGTACAAGCTTATGATATCACTACTATTGAGGATGATGCTTCGAAAGACATAGTTGAAGGTTGTAACACCCCGACCCCAGCTACCCAGAGTCGGTGCATTACTTCGTAACATTGGCATGATCACAAAAGATAAAGTCTCGAAAGACCGATTAGTTTAGTAGCCTTGGAAACACTAGATACATTCATAAGTCTTACATTACATCATAAAGTAAAAAACTAATAACAAAGTCTTCATAGTCCACACTCATATCCTCTTCTGACTATCCCTGTAGGTCATTCATAAAATACTTCTTCACATCCGGGAAAATATTAAAACATTGAAAGGGGTGAGCTCAGATGCTCAGTAAGGATAACAATATTGCGGAAGCTTTCATAAATAAACATAAACATTTAAGGCAATGTATGACTAAAAAAAGACTTTTAAACTTGAACATCAACATAATATGGAAAAAGTAAAATGAGATAATTCCATTTACTTCTTCACATGGATATTCTACTGGTCGAATAATCACATGCAATATCAATAACCACTTTCATAATGATGGAATGCATAATGCCAAACTATCATAACCACGTAGTCAAGGCCTCATGCCAAGACCACAAATAAGATTTTGTCAAGGCCTCGTTCAAAGACACTAGTTTGTCTCATGAGACCTGCCGATGCATCGAGGAGCTATAGCGGGCTCCACCCGTCACTTATTAAGTACAATGCATTCCTCATATGAATAGTTTTAAACATATCATAAACCATAACATAATCGTATCACATAAAACATGCATAAAGTAAACATAACATTTCCAAATTTCAATCAAAAGATATAAATACAACACGTTGATATAATAAAAACTCTTTAAAAACCATTTTCAATACCAAAATAAAAGAAAGTTAAAACTTTGTATTTATTTTTCATTAAAAAAAAGATGGCTTGTAGAGGAAGCTGAAACTCAAATAATGGTCACGGCGGCGGAGAAGTCGTTGTCGCCGCATATGTACGGAAAGAAAATCATTCCCTTTTTTTCGTTTAGTAAAACGCTTTGTATAAAAAGATTCCTTTTGAATAAACTTAAAAGTTAAAGGGGTTTATACACCGTATAAAAGAAAGGTGTGTATAAAACCAAATATGCCTCAATGAAAGGAGATTGAGACGAAGTCCTTAAAAAGATAATTTTTAAAATAAAATAGATATATTATGTTTATTCACTATAGGTACACATAAAGAAAGTAAAAATACAAAATAGGACATAATAACACCATGAAATAATTTGAAAGTAGGAGATTAACCCAAAGAATGGAAGTTGGGTTAAGAAGTTCCCTTACCTTGCGTCCTGTCCTGACTCGACCATTATTTAACCTCCTGAATAATAAACTAGAGTTAATTTCTATTTACTTAAGAACTATTTTCATGTTCATTATTCCTTTTATATCCCTTATTACCATGTTATGAACATTATGTAATTATTTAAGTTTATAACGGTCATTTTTTTGATCTTAGGTACTTGAGTCAAAAATAAAATTCTTATAATTACAAGTTGTTCATGTGGTGATATATCCATTATATACAGAATTATGTTCATGATGTAGATATCATATATATCATATATATCCAGTATATACATGTATTTATAATATTATATGACATTTAGAGGTAAGAAATGAAATTCACCGTTCATGGAGACAGTAAGCCGTACGTACGCATGAATGCTACTTTCATTTATATTTCATATTTAATGGAATGAAATCATAATTATATAAAGGTATAATATATTTCCAGTATAATATCATATATAATATCATTTACTCCATATTTTATACATCCCACATATGCCATTAACGATTCACATCACTTTGAGGGGGCGGTAGTCCGCACTTCCTAAAATGAAATTATCGCGTTTACCCATAATGGAAATCATAAGGTATGCCATAAATGAGAAATAAAGAAGCATAAGTAAAACATAAACATATTATATATCCTATATAAATATAGTTACATCTTAATGGCCACGTTTGAAGGTGTTATATGAGTGTTGAACAATCATCGTTTCGTGAGGCAGAAATTCGCCATCCACAGAAACCGTATGTTCTTTAACCATTAGATGTAGGTGTGTGTAAGTGTAGCTCGAATACTTATTATAACAACATCCTAGTATATTGAGGATACTGGTGTTGTTACAAAAGAAATGAATAAAAAGAGTTTAGGGGGTTGGAGAAGAAAAATAACACAAAACAACATTAGAGAAGACATTACCTCAAAATCGGGTAACTCTTTTTGATTTGAGCCAAAGGCTTCCTTGGGAAGAGTTATGCCCAAAGTGAGGCTTCTAGGAGTAAGAGGGAGAAGTTGGGAGAGTATTTGGGCAGATTTTGGTCGATCCAAATGGTTTGAAAGTGTGAATGAGGTGGTAGAGGTGGGGGCCTTTTATAAGAGGAGAGGAGGGGCACTCTTGGAAAGTAAGGAAATTTTACATTATTATACAATGCATTTCGGATTCTAAAGGTCCCACACTTATATAATGCGTGTCTAAGGTGATAAGGGTTCGAAATATACCCATCCAATAGTATTTGGACAAGTGTAAGCCTTGGAATTTACATTATCTTTTCATTTTATTAAAATCGTTAAATAATGAGGTCATCGCTGCATCATAATGATGTCATAAATGATTTAATTTATTTAATGTCTAAAAATTATAAAAAAAATACTATGATGTAGGAAATCTTTTTATCTTTCCAATTACTATTTATAGTAAAAAATATGACTTGTATAACCCCATGTAAAAATTGTTTTAGTAAAACATTTCATGTTTGTGTCATTTTTTACTTTAACATTAAATAAAATGTATTTATGTCATTTTCTAACTAAAGTGGCTCCATGGGGTCCCCAAGTTGACCCATGGATTTTCTTGGTCGGCCATGACACATCCAATGAGGGTAGGACATGTTTCAAGCTCATCTCATATTATTAAAACATTATTTTTACCTTAAACTACACTAATTACCTCTAATCGCGATTAAGAACTTAAAAGTTACTATTCACCAAAAATTATTTTAATCTCATTGAACCACATTTTACTTCTTAATGACAACCATGTATGTCAGATTTTTGAAAATCAAATCACAGAAGTGGTAATATTTCATTTAAACGAAAAATCAGTTATTTAACTACCACTTAGTGGTTTCACTATTTATCAAAAATTGAAGTTTTTCAGAACAATGCCAAAATTTCACCCTAAGCTATAATTGATATTCTGAATTCAAAAATGATTTCTATTTTAAAAAATTCCAAACATATAAGTTTCATTAATTAATTTTATAATTAATTCCCGTTGTCACAACAAATTGCGTGTTTTTAAGAAACAATTTATATCAAAAGATTGGCAATTGTTTATGTCCAATTTCAATGTTAAATTAATTATAATGACCACCATTGGATAAAATGGTTAAAATATATTCTAATTATACTTTAAAACCACTAAATAGTATAATTTATCACTATAAATTATTTTGATTAAAAAAAGTTGTTTTTAAGTATTTTTCACTATTCATAAAAAATTAGAAGTTCTCAGAAAAATACCAAAAATTCAACATAGGCTAATTTCGATATTCCGAATCCAAAAATGAAGTCCATTTTGAAATATAAAATTTTTATAATTTTAAAAAGTGGTTATTACTATTCATAACAGCTACTTTGATTAGTCGCGGTGTTTTAGAACTCGAAGTTGCGTACAATGCAAGCTATTGCATTATTGAATGAGAAGCAT
The DNA here is from genome assembly GCA_963277665.1 of Viscum album. Classification (NCBI taxonomy): domain Eukaryota; kingdom Viridiplantae; phylum Streptophyta; class Magnoliopsida; order Santalales; family Viscaceae; genus Viscum; species Viscum album. The sequence continues at coordinate 124,384,663 of OY728150.1, forward strand.
ATTGTGGAAGATCGGGGTGTTACAAAGGTAATTTAATGGTTTCCTAAAGTTTAGAAAATGCTTTATTTGATTCTGGATCATCTCATTGTTTCATATCTTCCCAGTTTGATAAGAAAATTTGATATTTCCAATTTGATTTAACAAGGGAGTTGTCAGTAAAAACTATTAAGGGAAGTATCATCGCAACAATGTTTTGTGAATCTGTTCCCATTAGGGCATATAAATGATCTTTATCTGCTAATCTCATCATCATACCCATGATTTAATTTGATATAATCCTCGATATAGATTTTATTTCTAACCATGATGCGAAAATTTATTTTAAGAAGAAGGAGGTTACAATTTTTGATGATGATGATAAAGAAAACCTTATATTTAGAGCAGAATCATCACCACTTGATTCTTATCTAGATCCACCCCCAGTAGCTCAAATAAATTCAATTATTGGGGAGGAAGAGAATTAAATAACTGTGGGTGAGGAAAGGAATGTTAAAATAGAGGATGTACCTATTGTGAAAGAATATGTGGATGTGTTTCTAGAATATTTACCTCGACATCCTTCAGAATGAGAAATTGATTTTTCCATTGATTTAATTATTGGTTCAAGGCCCATATTGAATACCTCTTATAGAATGGCCACTGTGGAATTAGTGGAACTAAATAAAAAACTAGAGAAATTGAGTAATAAGGGATTTATTCTCCCTAGTGTTTCTCCATGGTGATCCCCTGTCCTTTTTGTTAAGAAAAAATATGGACCTATGATGTTGTGCATTGACTATAGGGAGATCAATGCTATAACAATCTAGAACAAGTATCCCCTACCTCGCATTGATGATTTATTTGACCAACTTTATTGAGCTCAATACTTTTCAAAGATTGACCTTTGATCTGGATATCATCAATTGTGTGTGAAGAAGGAAGACATTCCGAAAACAGCATTTCGAACCCGGTATGGGCATTACGAGTTTACAGTAATGCCTTTTAGATTGAATAATGCACCCTTTTTCTTCATGGTTCTAATTAATAGAGTTTTCAAGGAATATATTGATGACTTTGTAGTGGTATTTATTGATGATATCTTGGTATACTCCAAAAGCTATGAATATCAAGAAAATCACTTGCGCATTATCCTGAAGACTCTTAGAAGACATGAATTATATGGGAAGTTTAGAAAGTGTGAATTCTGGCTTGAAGAGATTTCTTTTCTTGGCCATATTGTCTCCAAGGATGGAATCTATATTCCTTATTATAAGACCAAGGAAATCCAAGAATGGACAGCACTGACGAGTATAATTGAGGTACACCGTTTTATTGGTTTAGCAGATTATTATAGACATTTCGTCTAGAATTTTACTCAATTGGCTAACCCATTAACCAAGATCACACGTAAAGGGGTTAAATTTGTTTGGTTAAAAGAGTGTGAAGAATGTTTTGAACAAATAAAGATAATATTAGTCAATTATCCTATCTTGACTCTACCATCAAAGAATGATGGGTTTGTTATTTATAGGGATGCTTTAAAGAAAGGACTTGGTTGTGTCCTTATACAGAATGACAGAGTTATTTCCTATGCATCACAACAATTGAAAATTCATGAGAAAAAATATCCTACTCCTAATCTTGAGTTAGAAGCTGTAATATCTGCTTTGAATATTTTGAGACACTATCTCTATGGTGAAAAATGTGAGATTTATAATGATCACAAGAGTTTTAAGTATATTTTCTCTTAGAAAGAAATCAATATGAGGAAAAGGTGATGACTTGAACTACTCAAGGATTATGATTTCACTATACACTACCACCTGGGGAAGGAAAATAAGGTGGCAGATGCTTTGATTAGAAATGATCATGGAGTTTTGAACAAGATGAGAGTTGGAAGAGATCCTATTTTCAGGGATCTAGTAAAGTTGGACATGGGGATAACCATGGAATGTGAAACATCAATACCTTTTCAAATGGTTTCCAAATCATCTATACTAGAAAGGATAAAGAGTTCTCAGACCGATGATGAAGAGTTTCAAAAGAAGATTAAAGCTGTGAATGATGGGAGAATGAGTGACTTTGTGTATTAAGATGGAATTTTTAAATTTGGGAATAGACTTTGTGTTCCTGATATATCTGATCTAAAAAGGGAATTTTTGGATCATGCTCATAGTTCAAATTTCTCTATACACCCCGATAACACCAAAATGTATAGAGATTTGAAGGAACATTTTTGGTGGGACAACATAAAGAGGGAGATTTCCAATTTTGTGTCAAGATGTATGGTTTGTCAACAAGTGAAAGATAGAAGGCAACAGCCTGGAGGAGTCATAAAACCTCTTCCCATACCTGAGTGTAAATGGGATGATATCACGATGGACTTTGTCATGGGGATACCAAAGAATCCTAGAAGGAACAATGCAATATGGGTCATTGTTGACCGTCTTACCAAGTTAGAACATTTTCTTGCTATAAGAGAAGATTTACCACTCGAACGTTTAGAAAGACTATATATTAATGAAGTTGTAAGACTTCATGGAGTACCACTATCGATTGTTTCTGATCATGATCCCTGCTTTACATCAAGATTCTAGAAAAGTCTTCAGAAATCCCTAGATACTGAACTTCATTTGATCACTGCCTACCACCCTCAAACTGATGGACAATCAAAAAATACTATCCAAACCTTAGAAGACATGTTGAGATCATTCTCAATTGACTTTCAAGGTATGTGGGATCAATATTTTACTCTGTTATAATTTTCCTATAACAATAGCTTCCATTCAAGTATTCAGATGACACCATATAAAGAGTTATAAGAAAAGAGATGTCGCACACGAACCAGTTGGGATGATGTTGGTGAAAGAAAACTCGCAGGCCCAGAATTAGTGGAAGAAATGATGGAAAAGGTGAAGGTAATCCAAAACCACATCAAAGTAGCTCAAAGTAGGCAGAAGAGCTTTACTGATAACTGAAGGAAGGATTTGGAATTTCAGGTAGGAGATCATGTTTTCTTGAAGGTATCTCCATAGAAGGGTGTTATATGTTTTGGTAAGAAGGGAAAATCGAGTCCTAGGTACATCGTACCATTCAAAATTATAGAACGAATTGGGGATATAACTTACTATTTGGAAATTCCACCAAGTATCTTTCAAAAGTTCATGATGTATTCTACGTATCACTATTGAGAAAATACATGCCTGACCCAACGCATGTACTCACTTATGAGCAATTAGAACTGGAACCCGATCTGTCTTATTGCAAATATCCTGTCAGGGTTCTTGATACAAGAGAACAAGTGTTGAGAAACTGGACGACTTGTCTGGTAAAAGTTCTATGGAGAAACCATAAGATGGAAGAGGAAACGTGGGAACCCGAGGAACTTATAATGAAGAACCACCTGACTCTTTTTATGCAGTAATATTCTAGAAATTTCGAGAAAGAAATTATTTTAAGGAGGGGATAATGTTACACCCCAAGCTTCCATGGTACGCTTCTCTTTGAATAATATAATAGCGTGTATTGTACACAACTTTGAGTTCTAACACACCACAACCAATCAAACTAGCCATTATGAATAGTAATACCCAATTTTTGAAATTTTATAGATTTTATCTTTCAAAATGGAATTTATTTTTGGATTCATAATATTGAAATTAGCTTAGGTTGAATTTTTGGTATTTTTCTGAACACTTTCAATTTTTGATGAATAGTGAAAAACACTGAGTTATTGTTTAAAACTGACTTTTTATTTAAATAATTATTTATTTTATTTAAATTTATTTTAGGTCAAAATAGATACATAATACCTATATAAGTTCAATGTAATTCATTGGAGTCATTTTATAATAATTTTAGATATATAGAATTTTTATTGAACTCTTTACCGTCTTTTACCCACCTCCTAGGAGCATTTTCAAATTTACATAGAACTTAATTTTACCGCTTCTATGAGTTTAATTTAGAAAATATGAGATAAATGGTTGATATAAGTAAATAAAATGTGGTTCAATAAGATGAATTTTTTTTTGGGGGATAGTAACTTTTTACTTTTATTTACCACCGTTAAAAATAAATAAGAAAATTAAGGGTAAAAATGATATTATTATTAATCTAACACATGTCCTAATTCTATTGGATAAGTTTAATTCAAACAAAAACAACCTTAAGAATAAAATATGATCCTTTAGGTCCACTTGGATTAGATTAGGACATTTATTATTATTTAATTCAAAGAAGAGTTAAAAGAGTTAAAATCAAAGTTTAATAACCAAAACATTTTTAACATAGGGTTACACATAAGATAAATTCGACTATAAATATTCATTATAAAGCTAAAAATATTTCCTAGATAATGGTATATTATTAATTTTTTTAGACATTTAATAATTTAATTTATTTATGTCACAAGGATGATGCAGTAATTACCCAATTAATGAAATATTAAAATAATTGATATTATAAATATCCAAATAAATGTAATTTGAGACTTTTAATGAATTAAAATAATTTTCTAGGTTAATATGACATATTAGGGTTGGTTAGATGAATTTTATTCGAAGTAATAGTGCTGTTATGAATTTAGAAGAAACAAAATACCAAATAGTGTCAAAATTGGTATAAAAGAGTTTTTAAAACCAATATTATATTATTAATTAATATTATATTCCTAAAAATCTACGGTTCAGCCAAAAGACTTATATAATTATAGGTTTATTATTAATATTCCACTTGGTGTTCTCTTGGAAGTATATAGTATGTTTATTAACTATATAATATAAAAATACAAAGAGACATGGTAAATGTAAAACTATTTAACTAAGAGTTAAATCTAAAAGATAAGGTTAATATAGTGAATCAAACGAGTCTAAAACCTATTGGTTTAGTGGTTTTCTACTAATAACCACCTTATATGTAAAAGAATCCATTTTGGGGCCATTATAAACTTAAAAGTATTTTATTATAGAAAACTATTTCTAGCTTTTCCTAAGGTTCCCCTCACCCCTCTTATAAAAGGGAACTCCCCCTTCTCTCTAATTAACTCATTCAAAGCCATTTGGATTGAAAAAACCCTACCCAAATACCCTCTAAAATGTAATAACTTAATCCTATAGTCCTTTCTTTAGTCAGAAAGCGAACCTAAGGATCCGTTTTGATCAAATCAAAAGGAAGAACTCGAAGAAGAGGTAAATATTTCATCACCTTTTCAAGTTCCTTTCTTCTTCCACTTCCTCTTTCTTTGTTGTTTCCATTATAAAATAATAAATCCAGTATATTCTACATACTGTGATGTTATTATAAATATAGTACAACCATATTAATTATTCTATCCATCCTTTGAATGATATGTCACCATATGTGCGTATGTACAGCTTACCGTCTCTACATCGTGGTGTAATTGTTATTCAATAAATTATTATTTAGATGGGTATAATAATAATGTGTAATTGATGTAAATAATAAATATAACATGATAATGATTCTCTATATATGATATACCATCAATTTATATATTATTTTAATATCAAAAGAATGATATTGTCGCTCGTGCGTACTTACGGATTACCGTCTCCATGAACACGATGAGATTCATTCCCCATCGTATCCATTCAAGACTAATTTTCATTTTATGATTTAAAAATAATGTTTAAAGACTTGATATAATTCTGGATATTAATAATAGACATACCATCCATAAAAAATATGACTCAGATAATAAATAATATAAAGGAAAATGAATCCGTTAACACCCGAAACGACGATAATACTAAAATATTATTAACAAAGCAATGCTAAAAGATCATATATGATATCATATTAATGTATATTATTATTTAATAATTTAATAAAAATTATTTTACCATTATACATGAGGTTAAACTACCCTCAACCAAGGAAAAGTACAAGGAAAGGGTTAATTCTACAATCTTTTCATTATCCGAGGTTGTTTATACGTAATTATCTACTAGGACCTCTTTATCATCCACATCCCTGTTTCTTAAAAATGTATTTCAAAACATTCTTAATATTTTATAGACTATGGGTTAAAATAATTTATACCCTTGGTTGACTTTTATAAGATTTTTATAAAGGAATCATTCTATCATTTTCCAAACAAGATACTTTTTGACCTTTTTGAAAAATTTAAGGTAAGAATGTTTTTTTAACTTATACGAAGGGTGAAGATATTTTCTGCCGTTATAACATCATAGAAGCTTCCCTTAAAACCTTATACAAATATTTTCAAATATAAATGTTTTCTTTTATAATTACGTGACTTTTAAATGATTTTAAAATAGAAATAGATATTTCTCTAAAAAGGGTTTGATTTCATCTATGTCAACATCCTTTGATGAATTTTAAGTTTGTTTGAAGTTGATTTATTATGATACAAGAATTTCATATTGTATTAAAGTTTTTATGATATGTTTGACTATGGATGTGTTATTTTTACACCATTCATAGTTTATGGATAAAGTATTGACATTTTGTATGCTAGTTAGAATATGAATGTTTATATTATGTTTAAACCTTTTCATATGAGGAATGCAATGGAATTAGTAAGTGACGGGTGGAGCCCGATATAGATCCTCGATGCATCGATATGTCTCATGAGACAAACTAGTGTCTTGGAACAAGTCCTTGACAAAATCTTATTTGTCGTCTTGAAACAAGGCCTTGACTATGTGGTTATGAAAGTCTGGCATTATGTATTCCATCATTATGAAAGTGGCAATTGATATGAATGTGATTATTTGACTAGTAGAATATCCATGCGAGTAAGTAAATGGAATTACTTTGATTTTTATCTTTTCCATATTATGATGAAGTTCAAGTTTAAAAAGATTTTATTTTATTCTTATACATTACCATAAATGTTTATGCTTATTTATGAAAGTTTCCACTATATTGTTATCCTCACTGAGAATCTGAGCTCACCCCTTTCTATGTTTTATTTTTCCCAATATGAAAAGAAGTATATTATGAATGACCTGAAGGGATAATCTATGGGATCTCAGTGTTGTATATGGAAACAATGTTGTTGTAGTTTTCCATTTTATGATGTAATGTAAACCTTATGAATGTATCTAGTACTTCCAAGGCTAATAAATTAATCAGTCTTTCGAGACTCGATCTTTTGTTATCATTCCAATTATATGTAATAATGCACTGACTCTGGGCTTCTGGGGTCGGGGTGTTATATTTATAGCCCAAGTGCATGGTTCAAGATACTCCCTATGGTTGATACTTTCCTGGATCATGGTCCAATAAGCCATATTGTCAGGTTTTCATAGTAACTAGTTCCTTATTTTTGGATGTTTTTATATGATTTTTGTTTGGAATTAATTTTGGATGGCTTGGTTGGATTTCAAAAATGAAAATGAGTTATTGAAAAGAGGTTTTCAAAAGGAAATATGGCTTTGTAGTGGAAAAGTGTTATTTGAAATAGAAATTGTTTTCTTTTAATAGAATGTGTGTTTTTAAATGAAAAAATGGGAGGTGTTATAGAAATTGTTTTGGGATCTTAGAAACACGTTTTGGAATGTGAAATATAAAATATTTTTTGAATTTGGAAATGTGTTTCTTTAATGATAAATGATATTTTCAAAATGGTTGGGAATTTGTGATTACATTGAATGATTTGTTTTTGGAAATGAGAAATATTTTGAATTGATCCTTGGTATTTCTATTAATTATCAAATAAATGTAATATATGTAGAGAGTAGATTGGTGATCTATTTATAATGAGGAAGTGCATGTGTTAGACTTCATGAGGTACCATTGGTGAATGTGCAACCCACCCATCGTGTTCTATTTTCAAAGTTTTTTTTAATAAAGGATGGAGTGCTTTGTAGTCCGTAATTGTGTGGTGTGTTTATTTATGATCTAGGATTGTTACTTGTAAGGTATTTCAGGTTTGAATACTCACTTGTTTAGAAAATGTTTGAAGATATGTTTTTTAGTGAGTTTGTTTAAGATAATGGTTAATGGGGTTTTTTGGAAAAAAATTTGGGATACCTATGAGTAGGTTCCCTTTTTTTCATTTGGTGTATGTTTTAGAAAAAGGGCCAGTTTTATTGGTTCCTTGGATTTTACTTGTTGGCTAGTGAACGACCTATAAAGAGTTGATGTATATTTAAAATCCAACCATAGGTGATTCACTATTGGCAGGTCCTCCACTTGATCAAAGTATGGACTCTCTTCTTGAGTTTTAGGGTTGATTTTATCTCCCTTATTTGTTTGGATTAATCATATCCTCTCATAGTGGAATAGGGTATGTGGAATGAGTTGAAAGAAATCATAATTTCTTGAGTTTCTTGAATCTACAATGGTGAAGTTGGGAATCTTTAAGCCTGAAGGTCCTGCCTGGAAGAGGTGAAGGGAATTAGAGTGAGGAAAGGTGGAAGTAATCTAGAGTTGACTATGCTAGATTCTATTTTAAAGGACCTTAGGGTGTTTCATCAGTTTCCTATAAGAAAAGAAGCATGCTAGGACACTAGTGTGGCAGGTCCGGTCATAATAATCCATTAAGGTCTTTTTTAGGAATTGTGTGTTGGTGGGAACTCAGTTTAAGGTTCTTTTCCTTGTAATGTTTCTATCACTAGAAAAGGTCATGTTCGGTGACATCTCACTGTGTTATGTTTCCTATTACATGTGAAGGTATATGTACGAGACCTTTCTAGAGCCTCAAATTTAATGTAAGCATGTCTTCCTTTTGAGGAATTCTGAATTTCTTTGTTCCGAGTGAAGTTTTCTCCCATGTATTATTTATTTTGTTTTTTCTTATTTGAAGTGAGAGGGATGTTTTGTATACATATTTTAAGACCCAGTTTTTGTGAAAGTGAAATTTCTGATTAAGTGGGTATCAAGTGTGCTGTGTTCTATTAGTCCTGTATGGGACACGGTGTGATCACTTGTGGCACCAGTAGGAGAAGTCTTGTTCGGGGGTTTTCGATACCAAACTATGATACATGAGGTGCTTCAATAACCTAAGATCTAGACATAGGTCCGGGAGAAAAGCTGGTATGTAGTCAGGAACCCCGAGGGTATATAAAGCACATTGGTATAGTGTTCGTCTTTAGTTTGGGAAATGGAGACATTTTAATATTTCTATGTAATCATTCCACACTGAATGATCATATTGGATGGAGGGGTTGTGAGGACCTTGTTTCTTTGCTATAAACTATGTGGGTGAAAGAGTTCCTCATTGGTTATAAGGCTATGGGTTTGTCTCACTCTGTTGAACTTTAGAGCTCAGGCCCTTATAGGTATGGATATCTATCTGGTTTTCCATGTATGAACAACCTTTTGAGTTGACCCTAGTGTCAATTTAGGCTCATATGAGGATGGTAATTCCCATATGATTAGTGAAATTCTTAGTGTTTTGTTTCAAGTTTGGAGTTTTGTTAATTATGAACCTTATAGTGGGATAATAGGTTGCACAGGAAGCACCCAAGTTAGCCTTTGTTGGGTTTATTTTTCTTTCCCATTCTAGTGGGTTAAGATGGTCAGTCCTTATGGTGGGGAGATGCACCATGGGTCTCATCGAGCTTTAGTCAAAGTGAATTGATTTTAGTTAGTTCCCTATATTGGGGAGTCTATTTGTGCCTCTCCATGTTTGGTATTCTGGTTTTGTCTCGGGTGTTGGTTTGTTCCTAACGGTGGGGAGTCTGTTTGAACCTCCCCGTGTTGGGAATAAATTTTTGTTCATGGTGTTGACTTTGTGGTAGGTAGTCTCATTTGAAGATATCTAACCCCCAAATTTTTTCTTGAGTAAGTGTTGGGATTGAAACATTCCCAATAGTTTTTTTGAACTAAGGTTATGGAAGTATCCTCTGATATGTGGTTAAAATTTGGTTTCTTATCTCAGGAAAGTGGTATGGATTTCGTTTGGTAATATAGGAGGTGTTGCGGTTAAAGGGGTTGTATTTATCATTTTGATAGTCCCTTTCTTTTGATTGATCAAATGGGCGTGTTTAAACTTTTGAAGGTGGGTGGTACATAGTGGGGAGTCCATTTTGGCCTCCTGAGTTCGATTTGTAAGTATCTTTTTCTATTGATTGTGTTTTGGTCTTCTTCTCATGTGATGTTCTTTGGGAATCTCCTTAATATGTGAAGGAGATTCAGTTTTTGGTTTTGGGTTAAACCTTGGAAAGGATTTCTGGGGTCAGAAAGCGTTAATGGTGGGGAGAACTGTCACACCCCGACCCGACACCCTGTGGTCGCAATTATTTTATTTATATTTTTTTTTTAAAGTTTAATATTAATTAAATTAAATCAAAATGAAATAAAATAAAATAAAAAGTAAATAATAATAATAATAATATTTTTTTCAGTTTATAATAATAATAATTATTATTAAAAATATTATTATTAATTTTATTTTATTTTTATTTTTCATTGTTTTTTTGTTAGGGTTGAAACCTCCCCTCTTTCTTCCATCTCCCCAAGCAGCGCAACCCTACCCCCTTCCCTCATGATCATGATACCCCCCACCAGTTGAGGGCCCTATGACGTGTCTCCCTCCTTCCTCTGATGGCAGACCCCCTCTTATGCGGCCATCTCCCCCTCCTCCTCTCTCGCGTGGCTGACCTCCCTCCTATTCAGACAACTCGACCAACTGGGAAAATCTTCGGCGTTACGCTCCCTCCCTCTGGTGACTGAATCTCCACCTGTTTTATTGTTCTAATCCCTCCTGTGAGTCTCCTCCCCCATATTCTCCCTCTATTTGGTGGTTTTTCACTATTTATTATGGATCTTAGGGTTTGGGTGAACCCTAATTCGTTTTGGGGGTTTTGTTTTGGTCGATTCATGGTGATTAGGTTTCATTGGCCCTATTTTTGATCATTCTTTCCGTGGTTGACAAAGGTATCTGGTTTCACCATGGTTTTCGAGTATTTTTTTCCTCTTTTCTTCATTGTATCTCTTTTTTATAATTGGGATTTTATTATTTATGGGTTCCTGGTATTTTTTATTTAATTGCGTTGAACCTTGATGCATGATTTAAGTGTTTTCTGTTGAAGGCAAGTTGTTTTGGGTTGATTTAGTTTCCAATGCTACTTGATGTGAGAGTTATATATCTTCTTCTTGGTTGTCACACCATCCAATTTAAGGTCTTTATTGTTTAAAGGTTCTTGGTTAATTTTTTATTGCGATTCAGGTTGTTCTGAATGGTTTTGAGTTTCCGTTGTCTAAGGTAACTCTTTTATGTGTGCATAGGTTTGCATATATATATATGGGTTCCCTATTAAATGAATAACCATCCATGAAAGTGAATATACATGTATTGGGCTTGGTGTGTCCATATATATATATATATATGAAAATGCATATATAGGTGAGTGGCGACTAGTATATGCATATAATAATATATGTAAGGAACCCCTTGAACATGTTCATATCCATGTAGAAGTGTGAATAGGGTCTATGTGTCCTTACATGTATGTTAAGATTAATTTTATCAGTAGGGGAGAAAAAAATTTTAGTTAGAAAGTGCTAAGGGATGAATGTTCAGTTTAGTTCCACCCCGAGGTAGGTCCCTTATTCGTATGACCTTAATTTGAATCTCATGATTACTTTCTTATTTTAAAAACATGTTTTATATTTATGAAATATAAACATGCTATGAAATCTAGTTACGGTTTCCAGAAATTATCATTCCTTCATTTTTGAAATATTAAATGTATTTATAATTCCCATTTGGTCTTAAGTGTCTTTTCTTGAAAAGTTATTTCCTACGTGGTTTTGAATTGGAAATGAATATTTCCAAAGGAATTTGGCCTTTCGTAAAATTTAGTTATAAAAGTGTAATGCCATTTTTGGTTTTCCAAAAAGATCCAATGTGATTTACAAAGATGGGTTTTGGTGTGAACTCATGGTTAAATGGTGGTTTGACTTTCATGAAATAATTTCATCTTTTTAAGCATGGATTCAATATTTTTTTTAAAAGTGTAGTATATTGGTTGATAAATTGAGATTTTAAGTGATTTTGGAAACTTAAAAGCATTGGGTGATTGTGTGTTCTAAAATGAAATGTATTCCTTATAAATAAGTAATCCTGATTGGCACTTTAAGAATGGTTTGTGAAAAAGGAAAACCCCTCTTGAGGCATGCCCCCTTATTTTAGAAGATTATGTGTATGTTCAATGCGTAGATTATAATATGTTCCTAGTAAATAGGCTTGTGCATTTTTGTATAATGGAAAAGGGTGGATGTTTTCAAGGAGGGATATCAGTTGTGGAGGGTGAGTGTGTTTTTTAATAAAGAGAATGATATGTTCATGTATTTTAGTTTTATGAAAACACACCACCACTTGAAATAGAGCACATGGGAGGCCCGATGTATCTTGGTGGGCGGGCTTGGAATATTATGATAGATGATTCAAAAGTGGTTCATCCTAGTTTTTCCTACCAGGATGGATGCTACAACACTAACTAAATGATTATGTATGAGGATGGGAGACCACTAGGTTTATAGAGGTGTCTTTTACTAGTGGCTTGTGTAAGAGAATTCTAGTTGTCATGGTTTCTATACCACATTTTATTAAGGTAAAAAGTTACTAGGGTCCAATTTATTATAGTTACCTATAAGGATTAACCATGGTGATCACTTATGGCATGGAATTTCTGAAATTATTTCCATTTTATTTTCTTTAAGATTGTTTTCCCCTTTATAAATATACATGTTTTTAATTTAAAATGTTTGTCTTTAATTTTTAAAAAAATCTAAATGCTTGTAAAATATTTTTTAAATGTGATAAAAAGGGAAAGTTTTTTCTTAGAAATGGATTTCCTAAATTTGTAAGAATGGTAAATATTAATTGTATGTGGTTTTATTTTCAAACTAGCAAGATTTTTTTCTTTTTAAAGGTAAGGACATATGGCGTGGTTTATCCTTGGCTTTCCAATTGAGCATATCGATGGTCACACCTACTTTATTTTTTTAGTTTTAGATTCCTCTAGTCTTGGTTCACTCTTGGAGTGAGTGTGGTCTTATATTCCATGGTGATCCATGAGGTCATTTGTGGTATGCCTCATTACTCACTTTATTCCTTTTCCTGCTGCCGGTTTGTTTAGTTGAATTTAGTTTATTTATTTATTTGTCATTTCTTTATGGGCCAAAATAGTTCCCAACTATTTTTTTTGGTTCTTGAGACTAGTTACTAGCCTATGGGGATTGGGAACACCCTTCGGGACTTATCGTGGGAGGACTCCAGTGACCGATTTAGGGTTGAACGGGTTGGTTTGTGACATTTATATATCCCTTTCCATTAATATCAATTTTTCAAAATTAAAATACACAAAAAAATAGAATGATGGTTTCTCTTTGTAAACATTAAATATTATAAAGGAATAAAAACTTAAAATAATGGTTATGGTAGTGGTAAAATCCTTTAAAGTCATATAAGTTAAAATAGAATAATTATTTTTCCTTTTGAAAAGAAATTAAAACATCACATATAAAATACATAAAAATATTCCCTTTTAAAACATTTAAAAGAAAGTAAAAAGAGTTAAAAAATTTCTTTATAAACCATTGAAGTACATATAAAGACATCGATAAAATAATTTTAAGAACATGGATATGGAAAAAAAATATTTAGAAAATAAATATTTAAAACTTTTTAAATGGTGTTTTAAAGGTAAAGTGTCTCTTACAACGTGATAATTTTTGAACTAATGAAACATTTAAGGAAATAACATAGAATGAATTTATAAAAACTTTAATTTTAGAAATGGATGATAAAATACATAGATATGGTACTTTATACATCACAAAAAATAAAACTTGTGGAGAAAATATCTTAAGTCTCAAAGAAAGGAAATTGAGACTAGAAATCCCTTACCTCATTACCTAACTTGTCACATGATTTCTTTAAGTTCTCATCTTCAAACAACCTCCCTTTCTTTAAACCTTAATCCATATAAGGTTGGAATTAAACCCAAACTAAGACCTCTATGACATGGGGAGAGATACTAGGAAGGGATTTGGGTAGGTATTAGATGAACCAAATGACACATGAAGTTTGTAGACAAGCGAATAAGGTTTTCTTTTTTATAATTTAGGGGAGGGGAATTTTTGTAAATTCATGAAATAATATAATATAATATGTTTTAACTAATTTCAAATAGTTCCAAAATTACAAGGATTAAAATATTAAGAGGATATATCCTTAATATAATCATCAAATAAAATTTATATTAGTTTGGATATCATTTTAAAACTTATTGTTTGGATTAACCCCTTCATTAACCATTTTTAAACATTACCACAATAACTATTTTTTCAATATTAAAGGTTTATAAATTTACTTATAGGGTAAATATTGGATCAAAAATAATTAAGGGATGATATTTTTTCCACTTACCATAACAATTTTTCTATTGTAAATTTTTTATTAATTTTAAATAATATAATAAAATATTGTTTTTTTATAAAATGTCATTAATTTCATTTTTTACACTATTCATTTAATTTTAATTAAAATACATGAATATAGTAATGGGATTAGAATATTTTTTTTAATATTAATAATTTGTTATATTTATCTAAAAAATTCATAGAACTCAATAAAATTTCCAAATTACATTAATTTTGATGTTTTTAAAATCATTTACTTTGATTTTTCTAATACTTACACAAGAACCATGTTAATGTTTTCTAAGTGTTTAAGGTAATTATATAATCACAAAAAATTATAAATAAATCACCATTATAAAAAAAATTTAATTATGCTAAAAATAACCTTTAAGATTCATTCATAACGTATTTGTATCCATTGCAAACAAATAAATGATGTTTAAAAAAAGAGTGTGAAATTTTGTAATTTTATTTAATTAAAATAATATAAAGGTAAAAATGAAAGCCAAAAGGTAAAAAATGATAATATTTTAGAATTTTTGATGATTATGGAAGAAATAGACCCATACAATGAAATAAATGAAAGTGTATGTATAACACTCGAGCATCAATTATAGTAAGTGAACATTCTATTTCAATAAAATGATAATATAATTCACATTTTAATATTTCATGGAAATGTTTTTTAAATTTGATTGGATAAATATCAATTTTGAACTTACCTAGTCAAAACAATCATAGAACATGATTTTGAAAATTTCCATTAGAAATAAAATTTTATGAATAATTGAAAATATAATATTTATCTATTCATCATTTTATTTGTAATAATGTGTTATAATATATAGAATTAATTATTTATTGACTATAAATTTGATAAAAAATATAAGATCATTTGGAGGTAAAAAGAAATATTTTTAAGAAAAGTGTTTTTAAAGCATAATGTATTTTATATTTTAATTAAGTAAAATAATATTTAATGATAAATGATTTAAATTAAATTTATAAATTATATATCTGAGTATATGAATTTAAATCCTTATAATTATTATTAATAGTCACAAAGTTAATATAAGACCACCTTATGCTTGAAAAACCGGTTTCTTGAAATACCTTTCTTTAACACGTTTGGTAGTTTTATTTTTAAAATAATTTATACCACTTCTATGAATTTAATTTTATAAAATATATTCCATATTTTGAATCTGAATAATTAATATTTTCTAAATAGTTCCATTTTTTTCTCATTATGAATATTAATCATAGTAAATTTTTGTAACCATTGTAAGAGTAAAAAGAGTTAATTAAGGTTAAAAATAATATATTAAGGAAAAAAATGACCATAACTCATTAAATAATTTTATTGGACGAGTATAATTAATCTATAATAATCCAAATTAAATATATATTACCCTTTTTCCATTTGAAAATGATTTTAATTTTATATTATTTTAAAAAAATAAATGTAAAATATGTTACTTTGTTGCTTTTAATTTCTGTAATATTTTTGATAGGGATAAAGAAAAAAATGTTAAATTATAAATAATAGTTTCAAATATAAATGATTTTTTATAATGGTAATTTACTTATAATTTTTATGGATGAAATAATTTCTTTAAATTCTTATGCAACACCGAGAGAGTATTTATTCAATTTATAGAAAAAAATAAATGATTTTAAAAATGTCAAAAGTAATATAATTTGAATGAATTATTATTTTCCACAATTTTTTTAAACAAATATAACATTTTAGGAAAGTTTTAATTTTTTATATTTGAATTCCCTTTTTGTCTTGATGTTATTAAAGTCAAAGTAAATGAATATTTCCAAAAATGAAATTAATGATATTTTATTAAATGATTTAAAATTCCCAAAAATATTATATTCAACCAAATTATTGTGATGTGGTTTAAAATATAACCCAAGATCAATTTATGGTCCAATTTTCCTTTTATAGTGACTGTCTTAACCCCTAAAGATTAAGAAAGTATGTTATCATTATAATTCTCAAAAAGGATAACATGGGGTTAAAACAGAAAGTTAAGGGTAAAAACATAGTGTAAGCTTGTTAAAATCTTATTAGATGAGAATATTTTGACCAATAATCATAATATTTTATAAATATATCTTTTTGGATCAATTTTTCCTTGATAAATAATATATGTTAATTTAATACTTTAAGAAATTCCAGGAGTGCCCTTTCTATCTCTTATTAAAGGGTACAGCCTCCATTTACTTATTCACACTTATTGAACCATTTAGAAAAACTAAACCCTTCCAAAATATATCAAAAAATCCTTAAACCTATTCTTTATGTTTTTTTATTCTGAAAATATCAACCATAATGTCCTTAATAAGAGATCCAAAGAAGGATTTTCTAGGTGAAGGTAATCACCTTCACTAAATACTTTCTTTTTTTAATTATTATTTTAGCACCTTAAATTATGTATTAATAATTACATTATAATAAAAAATTATTTAAAATATACTTATATGTTACTATGTTGGTTGCATAATATTCATCCATTTTTTTCTCCATCAAATGGGATGGAAAACCATTGCTCGCGTGTACGACAGACTACCACCTCACTAACCGCTATAATCTGTTTTCTATCACTGAATTGCATGGATAATTATAATGATGTAAATAATGAATATATATAATCCTTATGAAGTAATATTGATTCTTTAAAATTAATATATTATCCACTTCCTTACCCTTTCACCCATTAAGAAAATGATAATGTCTCTCTTGCGTACATACCACCTACCATCTCCATGAAGTGATGTGATTCATTTACCATGTCCAAATTTCAAGATTGACTCTAAAAATATATATAGTTAATGAATATTATAATTATAACATTAATATAATTATTAATATTATGTAAATATATCATATTAACAAGATCTGAAACTTCTACACCAAAACACGTATGAAAGAAATAAAGTAGTTAACACTAGAAAAAATTATATTAATGAAATATTATTAATGAAAGGCTGATAATATGTTACAAGATAATAATATATGATATTATAAATATAAATATGGTTCGAATAGAAATTAATAACATGTTTAAAACCATTATATAGGAGGTAAAGTTACATTAAACTAAAGGGAAACATGAGGTAAGAGATTTTGTGTCAATTTCCACTCTATTGAGATATATTTAGTATTACGAACCTATATATTTTTTTTATAGTGTATATAACACACCTTTGATGAAATTAACATGAATATCCATTTATTCATGATTATTAAAGTTTCATCTCAATTTTATCATTTAAAGAGGAATTTTTAATAGAGAGGACAATCTTATTTCTCTTCTTGACCAGGTATATTTTTCTTCCATGTCTATATTTTTGAAAATTGTTTTTAAAAAGACCATTTATTTAAGAAAATAATTTATCAAGTAAATTTTATGTTATAATTTATTTTTTAAATATTTTTAAAGTAATATTTAAGATGTTTCCCTAAAGATTCCTTTTTGAATTTCTTTATAATAATTCCAAATGAATGTTTTTAAATGTATATAATTTTAATAGAATTTCACACCACCATAACTATTTTACAATATTTATCATCTTCAAAAAGTTTTATATTAATTTAAAATTAAAAAAAAAATTAAAAGAAAAATTATTTTTAAATTTTATTTCCATTTTCTTTTATACTTCAAAAGTATTGAATTTATTATAAAACCTATATTTCTAATAAATTTATGGTCATATTTTATCTCTTATTATTTTTTGGTCATTAAATTTCTCTTAAAAAATTCACCTTATTATGATAATTTGGCATTAAATTTATCTTAAATATCCATATTCTTTATTTTATAGATAATATCATTTCCAAAACTGCATTCCAATTATTTTTACGGTGTTTTACTTTGAAAGTAATCGTATTTACTGGGGGAAATATTGATATTATGTATTATTTATAAAATACAAAAATTTATTGATAATGAATATTTTTTTAAAATAAATTATTTATTAAATATATGAGGAATGTATTGGACATGCAATGATGGGTGGGGCCCATAATTATATATCCCCTCAATTCTTTGACAAGTCTCATGAGACAAATTTGTTGGCCAATTTAAAAGGGTTTTTGGCGTATACCCACCCATCGATTAAAATTTCTTAGAATAAGGTATTAATAGTATAGATATCATGATGTCTGAGTTCATGACATTCAATATTATTCATTTACTTCATTTATAATTCATTTATTTTTTTCCATGGGATTATTACACTAATATTATCTATGGATTCATTTGATTATCATGATGTTGATTAAATGGAATGTGTTTTTAGTAATCTACCGGTTCATATTGATCACAACTTATTTAATCATGGTAACTTTAAATATATGTAACCCTTACCTAGAATTTGAGCTTGACCTTATTTTATTTTTCTTCCCCATTTTAGAAATATAAAATCTTTGAATGAATTTCAAGGATACATAAAATTTAATTTTTCTACTCTTTATATTTTATTCCTAATGTAAAGTGGGTATCATATATGTATTTGGATCTCCAAAAATACTAAATTGATCTATACTTTGGGATTTAATACATTGTATCTATAATAATGTAATAAAGTAGACACCAACATTGGGTTAATTGAGTTGGGGTTGTTATAGTTGTATAATAGGAAGTTTATTAGAAACATTGGGAACTAGATTTAGGAAAACATATATTAGGGAACATAAAAGAGTACTAGACTTTGAGGATATGTCTAATTTTAGAAAAATATAATAATTTTTTTATTAAGGTAGATATTATGTGATTCTCCTAGTAATACATCCTTGTTTGGATACTATAAGTGGATGTGATTTTGGCATAGATAAATCTATGGGTAATAACCCAACAAAGAGTTGGTCGAGTATATCTCAACCATTATTCTGGTGTATGGTGCATGTTCCCTTACTACACTACTATTTTGAAACTAATAATGGATATAATTTGGTTAATTCACATTTTCATTACAAAAAGTTGTGAAATATTTTAAAATATTTTTATGATTTACAAATATTAAAAAAATGTTTGTAATTATGAGATTAAAATGGATAAATTTTAAATTTATGTTAAGTGTTACACTAGATTTAGAATATATATTATGATTGAAAATTATAAATGTTTGGATACATTAAATTATATTCCATTATTTATAAATGGTTCCTAGTATAAGGAATGGTATCAATAATCATGGCCAATGTACAAATTTACAAGCTGAGGAAGCCAATTCAAATAGTGTTGTAACTGAGAAGATCATGGCTATATTAGTGGAGATAACATGATTATAACTAATAACCTTTAACATATGAATATAAATGGTGTTCCATGACATTATACACCTATTTTTGATCATTATATTCTATATAATCCTCCATATTTTTGTGGAACTACTAATCCACTAGTATCCAAGCAATATATTAAGTCTGTCAAAAACAATTTTTCTACCTTGAGATGTGATGAAAGGGAAAAGTTTGTATTTCAAGTATATTTACTCAAAGTAAATGATGATAAATGGTGAGCTTTGATCCAAAATACTATGGGGAATATGAAATATAACACATGGAAGGGAGAGATTTTAATGTAACATTCTTTGAAAAATAATTCCATCATAAGAAACAAACTGAAATGAATAGGAAGTTCCTCAAATTAATGTAAAAGGAAGAAGAATGTTTTGGAGAGTATGAGGATAACTTGACAAGAATATCTAGGTATTCAATAGATTATATATATAATATGGAAATTAATACTGAACATTTCTTTGAAGGGCTTAAGAAAAGTCTCCATAGGGCATTGGTGTCTTAAACTCTTTCATCATACGATAAAATATTTTTATACACCATAAAAACATATAAGTATTTTTATAGATCCCATATATTAAAGGTAAATGAAGAGAAGAATAGGTTTTATAAACAAAAAGAAAAATGGAACGTGTCAAATAATAATAATAAGAAGATGAAGCAATTTATATCATTTGAAAATTGTGGAAAGAAACATCCTAGAAAATGATTGAAGGGTGTGGAATTTTGTTACAAGTGTGGATATAAGGGTCATATGGATAATGAATGTAAGGTAGAGAAATAAATCAATTCTATCTAGTGTTTCAACTATAAATAAATGGTAAATTATTCAAACCAATGTCCCAAGTGTCAAGGGAACTTACTATAGAAGAGGCTAAGAGGAGAATCCCAAGATTATGTGAACACTACAACTTATGTTGAAGTTCCTAAGGATGTGGTGTAAATTAATTTAATAATATATTTAAATATATCTAATTATTTATTTGATTCTATATCCTTACACTCTTTTATATATTCCATGTTTTCCAAGAAAATTTGATATTTCCCAAAAACTATAAGAATGGAGTTATCGGTCAAAACTCATAGTGAAAATACAACTACAATAAGTATGTGTTATGTAGTTCCCATTATTATACATAAAAAATCTTTATTTTTTGAATTTATTATTACAAATATGGTTTAATTTGATATAATATTTGGCACGAACTGGATCTCAAAATATAATGAAAAAAGTTATTTAAAAGAGAAGGAAATTATGATTCATGATGAAGATGTGGAATTACTTTTATTTAGAGGGGATACTTAATCATCTGATTCATGTCCATATCCACCTCTATTAGCTCTTCTGAATGATATTATTATGGAAGAAGTACAAACCCAACCTACAGATTGAAAATGTAATTTTAAAATTGAGGATGCACCTATTGTAATTAAATACATTGATGTATTTCTTGAGAAATTACATGAACATAACCAAGATAATAAAGTTAATATTTTTGTATATTTAATCCTTGATGAAAGACCTATATCAAAAACTCCCTATAGAATAGAAACTATGGAATTAGTGTAATTGAATAAAAAATGAAGGATTTGTGTAATAAGGGATTTATACACCCCAATATTTCACCTTGGGGATACCTTGTTCTATTTGTTAATAATAAAGATGAATATATGAGTCTATAAATTAATTATATAGAAATAAATTATATTAAGATAAATAACAAGTATCCTCTAGTTCACATTGATGACTTATTCGATCAAATTCATGGAGCTCAAATTTTTTGAAAGATTTACCTTCTTTATGGGTATCATTAATCATGATTAAAGAAGGAAGATATTCCAAAGACAAATTTTTTGAATGATGTATGGAAATTATGAGTTTATGGTAATTCCACTTGAAATTACTAACTCACCCTCAGTTTTTATAGTTCTAATAAACTAAGTATTCATGGAATATCTTAATAATTTTTTGGTATTTTTTTATAATATCTTGGTGTACTCTAAAAACTATGAGGACAATTAGAATCACTTGTGGATAATTCTTGAGGCTCTTAGAAGAAAAGATTTATATGGTAAATTTAGAAAGTGTGAATTTTGTATTTATAAAGTTTCTTTTATTGTCCATGTTTTCTCCAAATATGGAATCTCAGTTGATCCTATAAAGACAAAGGCAACCAAAGAATAGAATACACCAGTGAACACAACTAAGGTACATAGTTTTATTTTTTTGGAAAGTTAGTATCATAAATTCATTCAAATTTTTTTTCAATTGGCTAACCTGTTATCCAAACTTACACACAAAGTTGTTATGTTTACACAGACAATTGAATGTGAATATTGTTTTAAAGAATTGAAGAAGTGATTGGTCAAAGATTTGATTTTTACTCTACCACTATGAAATGCGGAATTTGTGAAATATAGTGATTCATTGAAGGAGGTAATTGGTTGCATATTTATGCCAAATAATAAATTTATTATATATTCATCAAGGCATTTAAATAAAAATGAAAAAAACTATTCAACTAATGATATTGAGTCGTCTTATATAATATTCTTTTTGGAAGATATGGGGAAATTATCTATACAATGAAAGATATGATATATACATAAATCATAAGAGTCTTAAATAAATATTTTAATTTAAATACATCAACATGAGAAAAAGAAGGTGGCTCAATATAATCAAGGATTTTTATTTCTCAATACACTATCACCTAAGGAAGACAAATAAGGCAATAAATGCATTGAGAATAAAAGATCATGGAGTTTTGACCAAAATCAGGATTGAAAGAGATCATATGTTCATTGATCTAGTAAATATAGATATGTGAATTATTAAGTAAGGGGATACTTCCCAACTTTTTTAAATGATTTCCAAACCATCTTTTTTAGAAAATATAAATAGTTCTTAACCAGATTATGAGAATTTTCAAAATAAAATTAATCCATGAAAAATGGAAAACTAAAAAAATTCACTTTTAAAGATGGTGTATTGAAATTTAAAAAGGACTATGTGTTCCATATATACCTAATCTAAGAAGGGAATTTCTAGATGATTCTCACAGCTCAAATTTATCTATACACTCTGATAACACCAAGATGTATAAATATTTGAGGGAACATTTTTTGTGGGATAATATGAAGTGATAAATTGATAATTATATATCAAGATGCTTAGTTTGAATAAGTGTAGGCTGAGAGATCGTATTCTAGATGATTCATGCAACCTCTATATATTCCTTTTTTCTAAATGAGATAACATTACTATAGAATTTTTCATTGTATTACCAAATACTCTAAGAAATAATGATGGAATATGGGTTATTGTTGATCTCCCTAAAATTATGTAAATTTAATTGTTTTAAAATAATATTTACCTCCTGATAACCTTGAAAAAATCTCTATTGGTGAAGTTATATGACTTAATGGCACAACTTTTTCAATTTTATCTGATCTGGATTTATGATTTATACTGAAATTATGGAAATATTTTCCTAAGAATCTTGATACTGAGCTTCATATAAGCACCTCATATCATCGTCATACAGATGGATAGTCTAAAATTACTGTTTAAACATTAGAAGACATGTTGAGATACTACTCCATTGACTTTAAAGGTATGTGAGATCAATATTTTCCTTTCGTCGAATTTTACTATAACAATATATTCCTTTCATGTATTTAAATGGAACCGTATAAAGTATTATATAGAAAATTATGTTGTACTCCAACTTGTTAGGATGTTGTTGGTGAAGGGAAGCTCATAGGTTTGAAAATTATTGAAGAGAAAATGACAAAGGTAAGAACCATTAAGACTCATATTAAAGAATATCCAAGTTATAAAAAGAGTAGTAATAATAACCAAATGAAATATTTTAAATTTGAAGTGGGAGATCATATTTTCATGAAAGTATCATCATGGAATGGTGTTATAAAGATTGGTAAGAAATGGAAACTAAGTCCCAGGTACATTAAACATTTTCAAATTTTATAAATAATTGAAGTTGTGGCTTACAGTTTGTAAATTACATAGTGCCTCTATAATTTTTATGATGAGTTCCAAATCTCATTGTTAATTAAGTACTTCCTAGAACCAATACTTGTTCTCACATATGAAGAAATAGAATTGGAACATGATCTATCTTGCTGTAAAGCCTATCCAGATTCTTAACACTAGAGAACAAGTGTTATGGAATTAGATAACTTGATTGGTAAATTTATTTTTGAGAAATAATAAAATGGAGGAAACAACATGGGAATCTGATGATGTTATTAATAAAAACCACCCTCATTTGTTTAGAAAGTAATATCCATGAAAATTTATAGGAAATGTTTTTTGAAGGAGGAAATAATGTAACACTCAAAATTCAATTATAATAAGTGAAGATTATATATTAATAAAATGATAATAAAATAAAAATTTTAATATTTCATTGCAAAAAAATTCTAATTTGATAAGATTAATATCAAGTTTGAACTTACTTGGTCAAACAAATCCTATTTTGAGTTCTTGAAATATTCCATTAAAAATAAGATTTTATGAATAATTGAAAATATAGTATTTATATATTACTAATTTTATTTATAAAAACGTGTCATATTATTTATAATTAACCATATATTTACTATAAATTTTACAGAGAAAAATATAAGACAATTTGGAGGTAAAATGAATATTTTTTTGAAAACTATTTAAAAACAATCATAATGTATTTAAAATTTAATTAATTAAAATAATATTTAATTATAATTGGTTTTAATGAAATTTATAGATTATGTCTCTAAATATATTAATTTAAATCCTTATAATGATAATTACTAGCTATATAGCTAACGTAAAACCATCTTATGCTTGAAAAATGCAATTCCTAATAACCTGTTTTTCGACATGTTTTGTAGGTTTATTTTTAAATTAAATTATGTCACTTCTGTGAATTGAATCTCATCAAATAGATTCCATATTTTAAATCATAATAATTAATATTTGAAAAAATAAATCACTTTTATTTTATTATTATTATGAATAGTAATTGTAGTAGATTATCATTATCATGGTATGTGTAAAATGGGTTAATTAAGGTTAAAAATAATATAATAAAGACTAAAAAATGACCATAAAACTTTAATTAATTATAATTTAGGATTATATTTCATCCACAATCATAGAAACATATAATATATAAATTTTTGTTCCCATTTGGACATGATTTTGACCTTTACATTATTATATATAAAGAAAAGTAAAAAATGTCACTTTCTTGCTTTTAATTTCTGTAATATTTTGTGACACGGATAATGATAACCTATGTTAAATTAAAAATAATTATTTTAAATACAAATTTTTATCATGGTAATTTAATTTTAATTTTTAGTGATGGAAAATTTACCTTAAATGCTTATGAAACACTGAAACAATATTTATTCAATTACTAGAAAATTAAAATAAATTAATTTAAAAATGTTAATAGTAATATAATTTGAGTGGATTATTGTGTTCAATGATTTTTTTAGATAAATTTAAAATTTTATGTATTTTAAATTGATTATATTTTAATTACCTTATTTTATTGATGTTATTAAAATCAATGTAAATGAATAGTTATAAAAATGATATTAATTATATTTCATAACAAATATTTTTTTATAAAATGATTTAAAATTCCAAAAGAAATTATCCTCTACCAAATTAATTTTATATTGTTTCAAATATCAACCATTATCCATTTATGATCCAATTTTTCTTTTATAGTTACTATCTTAACCACTAAAGAGTAAAAAACATTTATTAACTCTGTAATTGTCGAAAAGGTTAACGGGGGGTTGACACCAAAAGATAAGGAAAGAACATATTCTAAACTTATAAAATTTTTATTTTATGATATTATTTTGAACCATACTCATTATATATTCTAAATATATCATTTTGGATCCATTTTCTATGATAATGTTTTTTTTAATTTAATACTTTAAGAAATTCCAAGGGTGCCCCTCCCCTCTCTTATAAAAAGGCACATCCTCCCCTCACTTATTAACACATCTTGATCCATTTAGCTCAACCAAAACCAACCTAAATATCTCCCCAAATTCCATTTATATTTTATATATGTTTTTTTCTTCCCAAAATACCAACCCTAGATTCCTTAACAAGAGATCTAAATGAGGGTTTTTAAGTGTAGGTAATCATCTTCACCAAGATCTTTCTATTGTATTTATTCTTTAACCACCTTTAATTATTTATTAACAATTCAAATAAGATGAAAAATTATCTAAAATATATTTATGTGTTATTATGTTTATTCATAATATTTATTCATCTCATACTCTATCAAATGGGAAACAAAACCATTTCTCATGTGTACGGTGGACTACAACCTCGCAAACCGATGTAATTATTTTCCCATCACCGAATCACATGGATAGTCATAATGATATAAATAATAAATATATATGTAAATAATTTTATAATATTTATTCAGAAAATTAATATATCATCTTATTCCTTACCCTTTCATCAATTAATGAAATGATAACGTCACTCGTGCATAGTCATGACCTACCGTCTCTACGAAGGGATGTGATTCATTTTACATGTACAAATTTATTGAATTATTATAAAATGTATATAATGAATAAATATGAAATTAAAAATATTAATATCATTCTAGAAAATTATGAAGCAATATCTTATTAATAGGAATCAGAACTTCTATGAAAAGACATGCATGAAAAAATAAAGCAGTTAACACCCGAAATAACAATAATAGTGAAATATTATTAATGAATAGGTGATGAGATGTTATAAAAGGATGATATATGATATTATAAATATAAATATAGTTATTATATAAATTAATAACCTATTCAAAACCATTATACATTATTCTAATGAACATTCAGATTAAGGGATGCGTGAGGTAAAAGATTTCATCTTAATTTCCACTCAATTGAGACATATTTGGTATTATGAACCTATTCATTTTTATATAGTGTATATAATAACCCATTGTGGTATTTAATATGAATATACATTTATTCATGATTATTAAAAGTTTATCTCAATATTTCTCTTTTAAGAGGAATGTTTCAAAAAAAATCTGATCTTATTTCTCTTCTTAATCAAGTATATTTTTTCTCTATATCCATATTTCTAAAAATTATTTTACAATTTTTTTACTCAAATGATTTATTAAGGAATTTTTATATTATCCATGAATTTTTAAAATGTTTTAAATTAATATTTATAATGTTTTCTGAATGGTTCATTTTTTACTTTCATTTCAAAAATTCAAAAAGAATGTTTTTAAATGTATACAGTGTTAGCAGGATTTCCCACCACAGTAACTATTTTATATTATTTATCTTATTATAAAATAGGACTATTTTCTTTAAAAAATAAAACAATTTAAAGTAAACTTATTTTATTTTTCTAATTTATTTTTATAATTCTCCAGAATACTTGAATTTATTAGAAAAACTATATTTTTGATGAATTGATGATCATATTTTATATATTATTAATTTTGGTCATTAAATTTCTCCTAAAAAATTATTCTTATTTTGATCATTAAACATTAAATTTCTATTAAATATCCATATTATTTATATCATGGATAAGAACATTTCTTAAAAAAATATATGAATTATACATACAATTTTTTACTTTGAATGTTATTCGATTGACTAGGGAAATATTGATATTTTTTATTCTTTATTAAATATAGACATTTATTAATAAGGAGTGTTATTTATGAAGTAAATTTTTTATTTAATATACGTGGTATTAATTGGACATACAGTGATGGGTGAAGACTGGAATTATATATCCCCTTGATGTATCGAGAGGTCTCCTAAGAGAAATTAGTTGTCCAAATTAAATGTCTTTTCGATGTATACCTACCCATTGATTAAACTGTCTTGAAGTATGATCTTGATAGTATATATATAATGATGTATGAGATCATGAAGTCCAATATTATGGAGTTTATTCAATGAGAATTTAATTATTTTATCCATGAGATTATTTCATTGATATTATTCATGGATCCATTTCTTGCTCAAGTTATTTACTAAATGAAACATGTTTTTAGTTATCTACCTTTCCATATTGATCATGACTTATATAATCATGATGGATTAGATTTTATATAACCTTTAATGATTATTTGAGATCACCTTTATTTTTTTCCTTTCCGAGGTCATGAAGAATAAATCTTTGAATTAGTTTTAAGGACATGGACTGTTTACTTTTGTTATGTTTTATATTTTATTCCCAATGCAAAATGGGTATCATGTATGTATCTGGATCTCCAAGAATACTAAATTGATCATAAATTTGGGATTTTGTCCCTTGTATCTATGAAAATTTAATAAATTATACAAAAACTATGGGCTACTCTAGTTGGTATTGTTATATTTTGAATGCATTTTAAGGCTTGTTATAATATTTTTTACCATAATTAACCCATTTTACCTTTATAATGATAAAAAATATATTCTATTGTTAATATTCATATTGGGAAAAAAAGAAAAATAATTAATAAATTTGAAACAAATGATTCCTAATATTAATTTAACCTTATCAAATTCAATTCATATAATTTTCTAAAATTAATTTAAAAAAATCCCACAAAACGTGATAAAAAATGGTTTTCTAGAAAAATATATTTTTAGGTATAGAAATGTTTTTCATATAAATATTAAGAATAATGGAAATTAAAATGAAATTAATTAGATTATTTTTAATAAAATATAACTTATTAAATTTTAAAATTAATTCAAAACCAAATATAACTTTATAATAAAAAGAAAATACAATTTTTGATAAAATCGATATTTTTCACTCTTAACTTAAAAATAAAAATTTTCAAAAATTTCTAAAAAAATCCTTCAAAAATAATTTTAATATGATTATATAAAAAATTAATATTATTATATAAAATAAACTTTCTAAGTGGAAAAATTAATTATAATATTATCTTATTGAAATTAATAAAACCCATTTTAGAAAAAAAACATATTTTTGAAGAATAAAGCTAATTTAATAAAAACTTAGTACTTATATCAAAGAAATAATTAATATATTTATATTTGGTAGGACCTTTATATTTTTATTTCATATTGTGGTTACTTCTATTCATACTCACAAATCCAATAACTAGGTTAAAAAAATTATATTTAAATAATAATATTTTATGATAATTAAATCTCGTTGTTGTGTATCTTGTACGCAGTCAAAGATAGTCTTCTTTTTAAAATCTAGGGGTGATATAAAAAGTTGTCTGATATTTTTAGAACCTTTATAGACATTTCAGTCTCTTCAATTTTGGAGTAAAAATCATCTTCATGGGAAGATAATGAGTTAGGAGTATTTGGAGATCCATATGAAACATTCTTGGGTTTAGGAATCAGTCCAACCAAATCCTCAGGATAGGGATTCCACTCATCTTCATAAGATCTCATAGGTTCTTTATTCAAATAAACTATTTATTTTTCATAAATACTCTTATCTTAAAAACCCTGAAAATAAATTTCTTCTTAAAATATTCTTGTAGTCTCATTCCCTTCCATATCCACTTATTCCACATAAGAACATTCCACCACTTCATCTGGTTCCATTCTTGGACCAGTTTTATCTTTAGGACTCAAGTATTTTTGAGCTAGATTAAAATTTTCATACACCATTTCATTATCATCCACCCATGATTTGTTAAATGGATACCAGTTAACTCTTATCCTCTTATAGATAATTTGTTAAAAACATATCCAATATGAATATACAAAATTTTTCTTCCACAAAGAATAAACCCCTTGAATTCAATCAAGGATGGAATTCACATAGAATATTCTTGTGAATTAAATCTGGAATAAGTCTTACTAATTTTTTCCATGTGCCTCTTCAATAATCTCATAGAGATGAACTTAATTCCATTATTTATTAAATATTAAAAGATTAAATCTTGAAGCCTCAAAATGCTAATATTTACCTTCTTTAGGTAGTTTAGAACCTCAATACATTTAACAAGAATCCAATATTCTACAAATATTTCCATATAAATTGGTCTCCTTAGGTTTCTATCCCTAGTTAAATCTCTGAGAGCTTTCTCAAACTCAAAGGTTGTATGACCAACTAGATAGTAACTTTTAAATTGGTCAAAATCACTATCATGAGGGACCTATAGTAATACATCCCACTATTTGGAATAAAATACCATCTCTTCTCCATTCACCATGGTTTTCATGAAATTATTTTTTCTCACCAACATAAAACCCAAAATTTAGATAGAATTATTTTACTAACCTTAGGTATAATAAACATCCATTAGTTTTGAACCAATTATTCCACCCTAACTACTAGTTTTATTTCTAAAATAACAACTTAATTGATTTCAAAACACTCAGTATCAATCTATTTTTCTAGCATCACTATGTGATTTGAAAAATACGTTTTGTGCAGCTCAAAAAACAAAAAAACTTGAGCACTATTTTCTCTTCTCTAAATAAGGTTAAGCATCAATAGGATTGAAAACTAAATATTTCTTGACACACAACATTTTTTTATAGGTTTCGAGAGGCTTGAAGAAATTTATGGGATTAGAGAAGTTCAAGGTTATAAAGGGTACAAGACTTAGAGAGAATCTGATTATATTTTGAGGAATTTTAGATCATTTGGGGATTCAAATAATAAAACATGAGAAAAAAATAAACTATAAAAAATTAAAAAAAATTTAGAAAACCGAGTGAATTTAAGTTAGATAGATACAATAGCTTTATCAAATGATACTTGTCTTACAATAGCTCAAGGGATCCACAATAATTTGACTGAACACATGGATTTCCACATGGTTACTCAGGAGAGTCACAGTAGGCTGACCTACCATATGACCAACTCTATAAAACTATTAATGGCTATAGTAGTTTTATTTACCACATGAACCACCTTATGGACACTTCATCCTTACCATCAATTTTAATCATTAAGATAAAATTACAACCATATTAATATTAAATAATGAAATACCAATCAAGAATAATTAATCATATTCATGTCTGATATAACTTAATATCTTAATGTTCAATGGATTTATGAAAATATCAGGAAGTTGTTGTTTAGTGATAATAAACTTAAAAGCGATATCCATTTTTTTAAATGGTCCCTCAAAAATTAATTTCTTATATCAATACGATTTTTCTTAAAGCGAGAGAATATATAATTAAATATATTAACAGAATTTGTATCATTATAGATTTTAGGGACCTATCAGAATTGATATCCATAGTATAGTAATGTGTGTTTTATTTATATAATTTGTACACAACAACATCCTGCAACTATGTACATAGCTTCAATAGTATATAATGCAATTGAATTTTACTTATTCTAACACCATGAAACTAGAGACTTTACCAAAAAGTGACATGTTCTATAGGTTCTCTTTTTATCAAAATTTCATCCTCCAAATTTTGTATCCGAATAAATCACTAATTCAATGTATGGAAAAAGGAGAAAAACAATACAAAATTGGTTTTATTTTTAAGGTATTTTAAAATTATTTTAATAATATTTAAATGCGATTCCATTGGATTTTCTTGAAAACATACACACACACATACTAAACATAATATTAGTCTGAATAATAGTTAAGTACATTAAAATCCCACTCTTACATTTGTAAATTGTTTTTTCAACTGGTTTCCCAATTTCAACCAAGTCTAATTTATAGGTATTACTCATTGGAGTGTCACTACCTTTGATTCTATCTATGAAAAAAATTAAAAATATATTTTATATATTTAATTTGATTTAAAATAATTCCATATTTGTTTTGAAATATTTGAAAACCAAGAATTAATTTTAACTCACCCACTAATCTCATTTTAGATTCATTTAATAGAATTTTATAAAATTTAATACAAAAATATTTTTTAGATGAATAAAAAATAATAACATCAACATATATCTGAGAAAATAAAACATATTTTTGAAGTTTTTTTAATAAATAGAGTTGGATAATTTATACCTTATGAAAATCAATTTGAAATCAAGAAAGTGATGAGCCTTTCATATAAATATATATGAGCCTTTTTAAACCAAAATGTGATTTTGAAAGTTGAAAAAAATGATTTGGTAGATGTGGGTTTAAAAAAAATAGGGGTAGTTTAAAAACATAATTCCTAAACAATATAATGATTTAGGAATGCACTATTGAAATCCGTTTGATATAGTTTTAAATTAAGATGTTCTACATATTATATAATAATTATAATGGCTTCAAGTCTAGATAATGGTGTAAGGGTCTATATATAATAATTAACTTCTTAGTGTCTATATCCTTATGAAACCAACATTTGATCAACCTATTTCCCCACTATAAGGTGTAACAACATTGGATCATTTCATGAAGAATCAACATCCATATTTCTATGGTACCACTATTCCATTGGTAAAAGAGTAATGGATTTTATCCATAGAGAAGACATTCAACGGTTTGGTATATAGAGAAATAGATAAGGTTATTATGGTTGTATATCATTTATAGGGAGATTCTGATCAGAGCTGGTCATTGGTTTGAAATAATAATAATAGAGAAGAGATAAAAAGTATAAAATGGAATATTTTTAAGGTGATATTATTTGAAAATTATTTTTCTTGAGATAAAAATGATAATATAGAAAGAAAATTCTTGAATGTATAAAAAAATAGGAGGAAATGGATGATGAGTATGCATTTAACTTCAAACAGTTAGTGAAACATGATACATATTATTCACATAATCCTAAAATCAGTATCAATAAATTATTTGACAGACTAAATCCAAGACTTTTAATTCCATTAGCCTCCCAAAAATTTTCA
Source organism: Viscum album (assembly GCA_963277665.1). Taxonomy (NCBI): domain Eukaryota; kingdom Viridiplantae; phylum Streptophyta; class Magnoliopsida; order Santalales; family Viscaceae; genus Viscum; species Viscum album. Next base: position 124,417,170 of record OY728150.1, read on the forward strand.
TCTTATGAGGAGATAATGTCAATTGATTTAAATATTGAGAAGAAGTTTTATAAGAATTTTATTATTGAATAAAGAAATGATAAGAATAGGATGATTGAGTTTAATATAGAAAAACATTGGAGGAGAATAAGAAAGAATGGGTAAAAGTTTTTTTAAGTGTAGAGATAAAGGAAATCAACCTCATGAGTGAAAATGAAATAAATATATTATCAATGTTCAATTATTCAACTGAAATGATATGGAACACTATTATAATAAATTCCCAAAGTGTTAAGTGAATCTACCATAGAATAAGGAAAGAGAAAAAGGATAGCCTTATGAAATTACTACTACAAGAGTTGAACTACCAAATCATGCTATATTAGAATCATGAAAACGAAGTATTAAAGGAATTCCCATAGAAAATCATGAATCATACATATAAGGCCCCGACCTTAAACATTACTTAATCTGAGTTATTACAAGATCACACCTTGAGGATCTTTTCAGGTTTAGAGTTTTAGAGAATTAGATCATAAAACATGCATTACATTCCACATTTAAACAAAGTGGTTACATAAAATATATTATTCATTTTTCCTATCAATGGAAACATATTTAAAATAAAACATGGATTATTTCTTGACACTTCCTTTACACTATCATCATATCATGTACCTTTCCTTTGACCTGTGAAAAACATCTCAAAAACTTGGGATGAGCATAAAAAGCTCAGTAAGGGACATAAAAAAATATGGAAAGGAAACATGGGTACATATATACATAAGAATAAAATCATACATTACCCATAAAACATAAGAAATTTAACATACCTCATCAAATCATGAATAAATCATAGAAATCATAAGACATAAAGGTAACTTGAGGCATTCATAACATTCTTAGGTAGGGAGTAACCCTCTTGGTTACGTTTGGAATACCCATCACAGTATATTCCCTAAATCTCTTCGGAGAAACCTTAAAGTTTCACTCCTTCGTGTTACCCAATGCATTGGAGAGCTATATCAGGCTCACCCGCCCTTAGTTTATCACGCAACCACCCGTCTTCATAATAATTCCCAAGAACCTCAACATAATCGTATCACATAAAACATGCATAAAGGAAGCATAACATTTCCACCTTTCAATCACAAGACATCAATACAACACATTGATATAAAAACATTATGAAAACCATTTTCAATAACAAAATAAAAGAAAAGTAAAACATGGTATTTATTTTTCTTTAAAAAAAAGGTATGGCTTGTAGAGGAAGCCGAAACTCAAATAATGGTCAAGGCGGCGGAGAAGTCATTGTCGCCACATACGTACGACAAAAACATTCCCTTTTGTCGTTTAGTAAACACTTCATATAAAAAAGATTCCTTTTGAATAAATGTAAAAGTCAAAGGGGTTTATACACCGTATAAAAGAAGGTTGTGTATAAAACAGAATATGCCTCAATAAAAGGAGATTGAGATGAAGTCCCATACCTCGGGTCTGACTTGACTTGATCACTCTTTAATGTCCTGAATAATAAACTTGATTTAATTCCTACTTGCTTAAGAACCTTTTTCAAGTTCATTATTCCTTTTATATCACTTATTTCCATGTCATGAACACTATGTAATTATTTAAGTTAATAACGGTCGTTTTAACGATCATTGGTACTTGAGTAAAAAATAAACCCTTTATAATTACAAGTTGTTCATGTATCCATTATATCAAGAATTATAATCATGATGTATATATCATATATATCCAGTATATACATGCATTTATAATATTACATAATCATTTAGAGGTAAGAAATGAAATGCACCGTTCATGGAGACGGTAAGCCGTACGTACGCATGAACGCTACTTTCATTTCTATTTCATATTTTATAGAATGGAATCATAATGATATAAAGGTATATTATAATTCCAGTATAATATCATATATAATATCATAGTTTCATCCTTTATACGTCCCACATATGGTATTTAACGAATCAAATCACTTTGAGGGGGCGGTAGTCCGCACTTCCTTAAATGAAGATATCGCGTTTACCCATAATGGAAACCATAAAGGTTTGCCAAAAATGAAAAATACAGAAGCTTAAGGAAAACATAAACATATTATATATCATATATAAATATAGTGACATCTTAATGGCCACCTTTTAAGGTGTTAAAAGAATGTTGAACAATCATCGTTTCGGGAGGCATAAATTCACCATCCACGGAAACAGTATGTACTTTAACCATTAGATGTAGGTGTGTGTAAGTGTATCTCGAATCATTCTTATAAAAACATCCTATTATGTTGAAGATACTGGAGTTGTTACAAAAGAAATGAATAAAAAGAGTTATGGGGTTGGAGAAGCAAAATATAACAAAAGGACTCAAGTGAAGACATTACCTTAAAATCGGGTAACTCCCTTTGGTTTGAGCTCAAAGGCTTCCTTGGGAAGACTTCTGCCCAAAGTGAGGCATCAAGGAGTAAGAGAGGGATGTGGAGAGACAAAATGAGTAGTGTTTGGCCGAGACAAAGTCTTTGGGAGTGTGGGTAAGGAGGTAGAGGTGGGGGCGTTTTATAAGAGGAGAGGAGGGGCACTCTTGGAAAGTAAGGAAATGTTACTTTATTTTAAAATGAATTTAGGATATTAATGGTCCCACATTGATGTGTTTCGAGTATAAGGTGATAAGGGTTAGAAATAAACTCATACAATAGGTTTTGGACATGTGTAGGTCTTAGATTTTACATTATCTTTCCATTTTATTTAAATCCTTTATTAATGAGGTAATCACTACATCATCATGATGTCATAAATAATTTAATAAATTTAATGTCTAAAAATTATAAAAAAAATATCATGATGTATGAAATATTTTTAGCTTTATAATGAATATTTATAGTCCAAAAGATCATTTATTTAGACAAAATTAAAAATATTTTACTTAGGTGATACATTCTTTGTCACATTTAACATTCTTTAAAAATAAAAGATAAAAAGTCACTTTCTCACAAAAGTGATTCCATAGGGCCCCCAAGTTTGGAACAAGGCATCCCATGGTCGGCCATGAGATAATAAGTAGACTTATGACACATGTTGTGGTATTTTTGTATTATTATGATATCATTTTATTATCCTTAACTACCTGATTACTCATTAATCAAGATAATTAAAGATAATTACCGTCGTTACTATTCATAATGTCCAAAAACAAAAGAGTCTTGATTACATAATTTGGACCTTCTGATTACAAATATGTAATCCATTTTACTAAATTCCAAACACAGAAATTGCAATAATTTATTTATAAATAATTCCCGTTGTCAAAACAAATAGTGGGTTTTTTTGAAACAATATCTAGGAAAAGTTTGGCATTAGTTTATGCCCAATTCCAAAGTGAAATTAATCCTAATGACCACCATTGGATTAAATGGTAAAAATATATTCTAATTTAACTTTAAAACCAATTCAAAAGATAATCTAATCATATAAATAGAGTAGATTAAAAAGCAGTTTTGATGTAAAATACAGTATTTTTCACTATTCATAAAAAAATGAACATTGTCAGAAAAATACCAAAAATTCACACAAAGTAAATTTTGATGTCCCGATCATAAAGAATAAGTTTAGTTTGACAAACATAGCTTATAAAAGTTTCAAAAGATAGATTTTAAAATGGTTTTCCATCAAAAGGCAGTAAAACAATCCTTTAAAAATTATTAGTGTATTCCATGCTTAAGATTGGATTTATTTTCATTTTAAGCCTCTAAAACACTATCTAATTCATTAATAGACATAGATAAAAATATATATTATTCATTACTTACTTGGGATGTAACATCCTTCCCCCCTTTAGAAAATTGTGTCCCCACAATTTATTTACTTATCGAATAAATGGGGGTACTTATCCCTCATTGCATTTTCAGATTCCCATGTTGCCTCTTCTATCATGTGGTGTTCCACAAAACCTTTACCTGATTAATAAACTTATTTCATAACACTTTCTCCCTGTGGTCAAGAATCTGGACCGGTTGTTCCTCATAAGATAGGTTCTCTTCCAGCTGAACTACCTCTGGACTCAAAACATGAGATGGATCTGGCATATACTTTCTCAACATCGAAACGTGAAAAAAATTGTGTACCTGAGATAAACTCGGAGGTAAATCCACCCAGTATGCAACTGATCCAACTCTCTCCAGAATTTCATATGGTCCAATGAACCTTGGACTCAGCTTTCCTTTCTTACCAAATCTCATCACACTTTTACATGGAGAGACTTTGAGAAAAACATGATCACCTACCTCAAAAGTTAGATCCTTCCTCCTGTTGTCTGCATAACTCTTCTGCCTACTCTGAGCTGTTCTCATGTGTTTCTGAATCAGCTGAACTTTTTCTGCAACTCACTATCTTTCTTCTGTGCTTTCTTGATTCTATCTGATAGAGATGATCTCACTGATACCTGAAACAAAACAGAAGAACATCCTACACCAAAAACTTCTATGCCAAAGTTCATCAAATCCTTAACCAAAGGATCACGTTCCAAACACAACATTGCTAATGAATCATTACTTTTTCGACTCAAAGCATCAGCCACTTCATTTTATTTTCCCGAATGGTAATGAATTGTACAATCATAATCCTTGATTAATTCTAGCCATCTCCTCTGTCTCATGTTTAATTCTTTCTGAGTGAATATATACTTTAAACTTTTGTGATCAGTATATATTTCACACTTTACTCCATACAAATGATGCCTCCAAATTTTTAATGCGAAAACAACAGCAGCTAATTCCAAATCATGTGTAGGGTAATTTACCTCATTAGTTTTCAACTGTCGTGAAGCATAAGCAATTACCTGATCATTCTGCATTAGGACGCAACCAAGTCCTTTCAATAAAGCATCACTGTAGATAACAAAATCACCATTCCTGGAAGGTAGTTCCAAAACGGGAGTATTCACCAATATTATTTTCAATTCCTGAAAACAATCATCACATTCTTTTGTCCAGATAAACTTAACACCCTTCTGAGTTAGCTTAGTCATTGGACTAGATAACCGTGAAAAATTTCTAACAAACCTTTGGTAATAGCCTGCCAAACCAAGGAAGCTACGAATATCAGTTACATTTTTGGGTCTTGGCCAGTCTTCCACAACTTTTGTTTTTGTAGGATCAACAGTTATCCCATCTTTAGAAACAATGTGACCAAGGAAAGAAATTTGTTGCAACCAAAACTCACACTTTCTGAATTTTCCATACAGTTTATTTTCTTTTAAGGTTTGCAAGATAACCCTTAAATGTCTTTCATTCTCCTCTTTACTTTTAGAAAACACCAAAATATCATCAATGAAAACCTCCAAAAACTTATCCAAGAACTCATGGAAAATTCTATTCATTAAGTCCATGAATACAGAAGGTGCATTGGTTAGCCCAAAAGGCATTACTAGAAATTCATAATGGCCATATCTTGTACGGAACACGGTCTTCGGAACATCTGCTTCGTTTACCTTCAGCTGATGGTACCCCGATCTCAAGTCAATCTTTGAAAAATACTGAGCTCCCTGGAGCTGATCAAACAAATCATCGATATGAGGCAAAGTATATTTGTTCTTAACAGTGATGTTATTCAAGGCTCTATAATCAATGCAATGTCTCATTGAACCATCTTTCTTTTTAACAAATAAAACAGGAGCACCCCATGGTGATGTGCTAGGTCGAATGAAACCTTTCTCTAATAAATCTTGAAATTGCTCCTTCAACTCTAAAAGTTCAATTTGAGCCATTCGATAAGGGGGTTTTGAAATTGGATTAGCATCAGGAACTAAGTCAACAGTAAATTCAACTTCCCGATCTGGTATTATTCCAGGAAACTCATCAGAAAAAACATCAGGATACTCATTTACCACTGGCACATCATTAATCTGAACAGTTCCTTTGTTTTCAACGATGTGTGCAAGGTAACATTCATTTCCATCTTTTACAAGTTTCTTGGCCTCTTGAAAAGTTATCAACAGTAAGGGTTCATTATTGTACACAAACTGAAAGTCTTTCTGAAAAGAAACTTCCTTAGCTCTACAGTGAATCTTATAATGGTAAAAAGAGGGCCAATCCATACCCAGGATAACATCAAACTCTCTAGAGGTAGAACAATAAGGTTTTCAAGTAGGTTCTTTCCACAGATAAGGATAGGAAGATTCTTATAAATTCTTTTTGCCTCAACACTTCCCCCAGGTGTTTTTTAACAAAAGTTCAGGAGTCATTTCTTGAGATGGTATACCCATTTTACTAGAAAAGGTTTCAGAGGTGAAAGAATGTGTAGACCCCGAATCAAACAACACACTGGCATAATCTGAAAAAACAAACAAAGTACCTGATACAACTTCATTTGATGGCCCGACATCTACTGAAGTAGTTGCAAAGGATTTCACCACCCCTTTATGCTTGTAGTCTAACTGCTTTCCATCACCCAAGCTCTTTGTCGGACACTTGTTTGCATAGTGACCCATCTCATTGCACTTAAAACATTTCACTAACTGTAAATCAAATTTGCTCTTACCTTCACCTTGATTGTTTTCAGTGCAATCACGAGGCTTATGTCCCATCTTACCACATCAGTAGCACTTTCCAGAATTTAGAAGACATTCCCCAGCATGCCTTTTACCACATTTATCACAAACTGGAAACTTAGATTTCTTACCATCAGAATTTTTGAAGAATTCTTCCCTTTCTCCTGCCACCTTGGTCTCTTCTTCTGCTGGTTGTTATAGAACACTTGATCATCAGAAAACTCCATTTCCACCTTCTCAGCACATCTAACAAGCTTTTAATAACTTTTAAACTCACGATAAGCTAATTCCCTTCGATATTTTGGCTTTAATCCTGAGTAAAAACGATTGATTTTACTATCAAGGTCTCGGATAAAATTTGGAGCATACCTTGCCAATCGAGTGAACGCTTCTTCATAGGTAGCCACTGAGTCTTCCTCTTGCCTCAATTCCAAGATTTTTTTTCCATCCTAAGTCGAACAGCCTTAGGAAAATACTTTTAAAGAAACATACCTTTGAATTCATCCTAGTTGAGAGCATCAATCTCATCAGCTTCCCTGATATTTTTAACCATCGACCACCACTGATCTGCTTCACCCTCTAAACGGTAAATAGCAAGACTGACCTTTTGTTTGTCTGAACACCCCATGACATCAAAAATCTTCTCCAGTTCTTTAATCCACCCTTCAGCTAGCATAGGGTCAGATGATCCTCTGAATGATGGGGGATGTTGCCTCATGAAATGTTCCACCATTGACATGTTCCTCTGTGGTTGATCTGGCTGATCTCATGCATGGATACCACCACCATTTATCTCTTGAGTCAACTGTGCCATTACTGCAACAAACTATTCAGTTCCAATTCCGACCATCTCAGGATGCTGATTCGGAAGGTTATTTCCTTTTGCATGCCTTCCTAGAATTGCTTCCCTGCTTCCTCTGCGGAAAACCATTCTGAACAAACATGTCTTCGATGAAGCAACATGGTAATCTTCAAATACTATATCACTTCAATTTGGCCATAAAAAAAATATTTTTGGACAATCATTTAATAGAATTCTAACTCCTAAAGTTATCTAAACCGACCTTTGATACCAACTATAAGGCCCCGACCTTAAACATTACTTAATCTTGAGTTATTACAAGATTACACCTTGAGGATCTTTTCAGGTTTAGAGTTTTAGAGAATTAGATCATAAAACATGAATTACATTCCACATTTAAACAAAGTGGTTACATAAAAGATATTATTAATTTTCCCATCAATGGAAACATATTTAAAATAAAACATAGATTATTTCTTGACACTTCCTTGACACTATCATCATATCATGTACCTTTCCCTTGACCTGTGAAAAACATTTCAAAAACTTGGGATGAGCATAAAAATCTCATTAAGGGATATAAAAAAATATGGAAAGGAAACATGGGTACATATATACATAAGAATGAAATCATAATTTACCCATAAAACATAATAAATTTAACATACCTCATCAAATCATGAATAAATCAAAGAAATCATAAGACATAAAGGCAACTTGAGGCATTCATAACATTATTACGTAGGGAGTAACCCTCTTGGTTACGTTTGGAATACCCATCACAGTATATTTCCTAAATATCTTCGGATAAACCTTAACGTTTCACTCCTTCCCGTTACCCAATGCATTGGAGAGCTATATCAGGCTCACCTGCCCTTAGTTTATCACAGAACCACCCGTCTTCATAATAATGCCCAAGAACCTCAACATAATCGTATCAAATAAAACATGCATAAAGGAAACATAACTTTTCCACCTTTCAATCACAAGACATCAATACAACACATTGATATATTTCATTATGAAAACCATTTTCAATACCAAAATAAAAGAAAAGTAAAACATGGTATTTATTTTCCATTAAAAAAGGTATGGCTTGTAGAGGAAGCCGAAACTCAAATAATGGTCACGGCGGCGGAGAAGTCATTGTCACTGCATACGTACGACAAAAACATTCCCTTTGGTAGTTTAGTAAAATATTCGTATAAAAATGATTCCTTTTGAATAAACGTAAAATTTAAAGGGGTTTATACACCGTATAAAAGAAGGTTGTGTATAAAACAAAATATGCCTCAATGGAAGGAGATTGAGACGAAGTCCCATACCTCGGGTCCAACTTGACTCGATCGTTATTTAATGTCCTAAATAATAAACATGAGTTAATTCCTACTTTCTTAAGAACATTTTTCAAGTTCATTATTCCTTTTATATCACTTATTTCCATGTCATTAACACTATGTAATTATTTAAGTTAATAACGGTCGGTTTAACGATCATTGGTACTTGAGTAAAAAATAAACCCTTTATAATTACAAGTTGTTCATGTATCCATTATATCCAGAATTATAATCATGATGTATATATCATATATATCCAGTATATACATGCATTTATAATATTACATAATCATTTAGAGGTAAGAAATGAAATGCACCGTTCATGGAGACGGTAAGCCGTACGTACGCATAAACGCTACTTTAATTTATATTTCGTATTTTATAGAATGGAATCATAATGATATAAAGGTATATTATAATTCCAGTATAATATCATATATAATATCATAGTTCCATCCTTTATACGTCCCACATATGGTATTTAATGAATCAAATCACTTTGAGGGGGCGGTAGTCCGCACTTCCTTAAATGAAGATATCGCGTTTACCCATAATGGAAACCATAAAGGTATGCCCAAAATGAAAAATACAGAAGATTAAGGAAAACATAAACATATTATATATCATATATAAATATAGTTACATCTTAATGTCCACCTTTGAAGGTGTTAAAATAATGTTGAACAATCATCGTTTCGGGAGGCATAAATTCCCCATCCACAGAAACAGTATGTCCTTTAACCATTAGATGTAGGTGTGTGTAAGTGTAGCTTGAATCCTTCTTATAACAACATCCTAGTATATTTAATATACTGTAGTTTTTACAAAAGAAATTAATAAAAAGAGTTTAGGGGGTTGGAGAAGCAAAATAAAACAAAAGGACTCAAGTGAAGACATTACCTTAAAATCGGGTAACTCCCTTTGGTTTGAGATCAATGGCTTCCTAGGGAAGACTTCTACCCAAAGTGAGGCTCCAAGTAGTAAGATAGGGATGTGGATAGACAAAATGGTCAGGGGTTGGCCGATCCAAAGGCTTTGGGAGTTTGGGCAAGGAGGTAGAGGTGGGGGCCTTTTATAAGAGGAGAGGAGGGGCACTCTTGGAAAGTAAGGAAATGTTACTTTATTTTAAAATGAATTTCGGATATTAATGGTCCCACATTGATGTGTTTCGAGGATAAGGTGATAAGGGTTATAAATCCACTCATCCAATAGGTTTTGGACATGTGTAGGTCTTAGAGTTTACATTATCTTTCCATTTTATTTTAATCCTTTATTAATGAGGTAATCGCTGCATCATCATGATGTCATAAATACTTTAATAAATTTAATGTCTAAAAATTATAAAAAAAATATAATGATGTAGTAAATCTTTTTAGATTTCTAATTAATATTTATAGTCCAAAAGATAATTTATGTAGACAAAATTAAAAATATTTTACTTAGGTGATACATTCTTTGTCACATTTAACATTCTTTAAAAATAAAAGATAAAAAGTCACTTTCTCACAAAAGTGATTCCATGGGCCCCCCAAGTTTGGTACAAGGCATTCTATGGTCGGCTATGAGACAACCAGTAGCCTTAGGACACATTTTGTGGTCTTTTTGTATTATTATGATATCATTTTATTATCCTTAACTACATGATTACTCATTAATCAAGATAATTAAAGATAATTACCGTCGTTACTATTCATAATGTCCAAAAACAAAAGAGTCTTGATTACATAATTTGGACCTTATGATTCCAAATATGTAATACATTTTACCAAATTCCAAACACAGAATTTGAAATAATTTATTTAAAAATAATTCCCGTTGTCAAAACAAATAGCGTGTTTTTTTTGAAACAATATCTATGAAAAGTTTGGCATTAGTTTATGACCAATTCCAAAGTGAAATTAATTCTAATGACCACCATTGGATTAAATGGTAAAAATATATTATAATTTAACTTTAAAAACAATTCAAAATATAATCTAATCATATAAATAGAGTAGATTAAAAAGCAGTTTTGATGTAAAATACAGTATTTTTCACTATTCATAAAAAAAATGAACATTGTCAGAAAAATACCAAAAATTCACACAAAGTAAATTTTGATGTCCCAATCATAAAGAATAAGTTTAGTTTGACAAAAATAGCTTATAAAATTGTCAAAATATAGATTTAAAAATGGTTTTCCATCAAAAGGCAGTAAAACAATCCTTTAATAAATATTAGTGTATTCCATGCCTAAGATTGGATTTATTTTCATTTTAAGCCTCTAAAACACTATCTAATTCATTAATTAACACATATAAAAATATATATTATTCATTACTTACTTGGGATGTTACAATAAAAATAAAGTATATTTAAAAAAATTAAATAAAAATAGTGAATACTAATAAAAAATAGAATATATTTATATTTTAAGGGAAATGATGAGTTCCCCATTCTAATCTTAAAAGAAAATGTTTATTTCTTAATATAACACATACATAGATTCATCTCTATTTTAATGAGACCCTCACCTATTTTTTACTAGTGAGAGTAATGAAAGATTATGAGTATGCAATTTATTTAAGGGGGAGAATTTGACATACCAAAAATTCAATGCACATTTTTCTTATTTTTACCTTAAATTATATATATATATTTAATACATTTATTTTCTTTTGTTTTTAATATATATACACAAAATTTATATATATTAAATAATAAGAAGTAATGAAATTCTATGAAACAATAATAAAGTTTTTATTCTTTATCCCGACCAAATTAATTATGATATTAGATCCTATCAGTGCATGATTCAATAGGATGTGGATATTATACACACCAAGAAGTAAGGGAACATGGTGGAAGATTTTCATGCTTCTAAGGGTGACCAATCTTAGGTTTTACTTATTTGTTTTGTGGTGTTGATTTTACACTATATTGTGGTAATATTTTCTAAGGTGATTCCCTCAACCACCACTACTTTCACCACTAACTTTTTCTTTGTTCATACGCTCACATTGAATAAAAAATTTCAGTTTTCAGCCATCCCTTATTTTAGAAGCATGATATTATGAATTATTTTACAATTTAATAATATAAATAATGTACCTATATATTACCACTATTAATATTATATAAATAATAAATATTATTATTAATTCATGAATTATAATGAAATTATATGAATAATAATTATGAATTCTTAATTATTTGTGAATTTATATTTTTATTTGATAAGTACATTAATTTTATTAATAGTTTTATTTTCATATATATATTTAAATAGTAATTCATGCATTTAATTTTTTTTAAAAAGTACGATACATGTTTTCATAGTCATATAATCGTAACATATAACTATTCAATGTAATGAAACAATATTTAGTATTATATGACATTTTGTATCCATCATATGATAAAAATAAATTTATTAAATAACATTTTTAAACTAAAAGAATATTTTATTATGAATTATATACATAAAATTTCATTTAATTTTTAAATTATTATAATCATTTTCTATGTTCATGTTTTATTACTCTAGAATTTTCCTTGTAGAATGATTAATAACATGATTTAAACTAAAATAATGTTATGAAGTATTTATAATTTTAATTTTAAAATTTAATTTTTAATATGTATAGTTTATTATCAATACAAAATTATCATTTCATTTTTATAATGTTGTTATGAGAAAAGTAAAATGATCATTGACATAACATAGTAATCAAAGTGTATAAAGTTCATCAAACAATTGTTTTTCTTAAGTATGTTTTGAAAAATAAATTCTTCATAATTATGAGTTGAATTTTATGAAATATATTTCTGACATTTATAAATAATTAATTATCAAATATATAATAATTGGGATATAATAATAAAAAATATAATATCTCATAGAAAAATAAACAAAATTTATCCTAAATAAATTATTTTTTATATATTATATGATTTTATTTAAAAATTAAATTTCTAATATTTATGGTTCTAATATGAAAGAATGGAATTCATTTTTATAATCCACAGATCAAAATTATCTTAGGATTAGTTTTTGATATTTTTTTGGAAAAAGTTATTTTTTTGCTGAATAATAAAAAATATAGTTTTATGAATACCTTAAGTTTTACGACATCAACATGATATAAATAAAAAAAATTTATAAAAAAGGTTTCCATGAATAAAAATGAAATTAATTAGTAATATAATTAATTAAAAAAAAATTAATTTATAAACCTATATTTGAAATTTTAAATCCTAAATTATATTTTATTATAATATAAAACTATTTTTTATTATTTAATTTGTATAAAATATTTTTTCATGACGAATTTAGGTTTTGGGTGTGTTTAAATGTCAAATAAGAATCCATTTATAAATCTTACACTTATAAATTTCACAAAAACCTTCACAATTCATTATCTTTGGCTTAAATACTAAAATAATAAATACTTTATTCAAAGATACCCCTTCCTATTTTTTATATAAAATACCCTCCCAAAACCCTTTCCACTAACATCCAAAACAATTAATTCTATTAAAAATATACTCAAATACATATATAGATCCCTTATACATGTCTAAAAGGATCTTTTTAGGAAAATACCCTTTTTTAAAGGCCTTAGACTCAATCTAAAAGAGGTGGCTCAAAGAGAAAGGAAATGGTTTCTTATCCTACACATTTATTTTTAAATGTTAAAATATTTTTTTAGAATCTCCCCAAAATACTTTCATGCTCATAAGTATTTTGTATAATCATTTTTTTGATCTATTATTAAGGATATATTTACTATTCCCTCCCATTAAACCCTTTTCATTAGTTGGTACTCTATCAATGAATGGGTTCCCAAGACACTATTTCAATTCTTTTTTGTGATTCTTTTTTCCTTGGAATTATTTTCAACCTCATATTATTTTTATGACATGGTTATATTAGCATGGTATTAACATTATTTTGATCAATTACTAATGATATATCACCCATTACCTCTCATTGAACCCTTTTCTTCATGTTGTTACAATATCAAAATATGTGTTTTAAAACATATATCTCCACCTTCTAATTATATTATAATATAAATCATAATTATAATTAACATTTGAAAAATATTTTATTTATACTATAATGTTTTTAAAAAAATCAAACATTTTTTTAGTTTTTTCCTTCCTTAAAACTCTTTTAAGAAAAAATCTTTCACCATGGTGGTTTTATGCTACGTATGTGAAGGACAATGATTTATTTTTTTGTTATGAATTATATATATATTAATAATTTTTTTAATTATTTAATATAACATAAATAGTCAAAAAATATCATTTTTATGATTCTATAATGATAAAATAAACATGATATTAATGATATTAAAAACAAAAAACATTTTAATCTAAAGTATGCTTACTGAGGAAGATTATTTAAATGGTAACTATCCATCGAATTATTGAACTCACTCACTTATATAATTACATGAACATTATACATTTAAAATTATAGATCTTATGGAATAATTGGATAGTGGCCTTCTATCATTACTCTTATATCAATGCAGATTTGAAATTATGAACCAAACAACCTCAAAACAACCGATGCAAGAAAAATAAATTTAATAAATAAATAATACATAAGATAAAATAAATTAAAAGAATAATAATAATTAAATAAACATGAAATATTTTCTAAATAAATTAATTAATAAATTTAATTTTATTATTTAATATATTCTAAGAGTGTTCAAAAAGATTTGAGGCTCGAGGTAAGAGCTTATTTACAAATCTTTATTATTTTAAAGTATTAATCCTCTATTACCTATATTATATTCTATGTATCATATTGAAAGTCATGAATATATATCTTTATGTTTTACCTTTATTTATGATGAATATATTATCTCCTTTAATCCCTTATAGTTTTATAGTTCACATCCTTCATTGATTGTAAATGGTTTTCTTGTGATTATATTATCTATCACTCTCTATCTATCTCTTGAATTTATTTTTCTAATTATTTTACAAGTTATTTAATATCACAGATGTATTAAATATCATTTCCATTATTTTTATGTTTTTTTCTAGTACTAACTTAACTATATATCCATTACTTTATATAATGTGAATACCTTATATTACATACATCATATTGAAGGGTCTTTACCTAGAAAGTTTTTTCATTAATTTGACTAGGGAAATATTTACAAAAACATATCAATTATTTCACTATATATATTTTTTTATTACTTAGATATGTTGACTTAAAATCCTCCCTAGAGACATTATTTATTATATTTTTGTCAATATATTATTTTCAATATATGAATACATTGAACTTATTATGTTATGGGTTGGACCTGAAATTACATAACCCCTCAATGCATCAGTAGGTCTCATGAGAGAAAATAGCATGACTATTTCATGTATGCCTAGATATTTATGTATGGTGTCTTGGATGAGGCATTAAAGGTATTGTTATGAGGTCTTCCATTTTACTTTTCATCGTTATGAGATTTATTATTATTACCCATTTAATTATCTATTTCCATTATTATGGATTTGATATGTTCTATACTCAGTTATATGGAAGTTAATTGGTTATTTATTCCTTCTATAATATATATTTCATGATTATTATATTTTGACTTCCTTTTTACACTACCCCTTATAATCATATAAACTCACCCCTTTATATTATTTCCCTATTTACCTAGGAAACCATGGATAAGGTTACATGTGAACTAAGGATAATCAATGGAGGAATAATAATATTTTCTATGTTTTCATAATCTTTTAAATTTATTTATTTAATTAATTGTAAAAAATACACTTTGGGATAAGTGGTAACCAATTAAATATCAATTCAAGGAAAATAAAACACAACCAAGAGAGGCTATAAAAAATGAAGTTCATCATGTCACATACTGGAAGGGGATCATCGATATTTCCATGCTACCTCACCAATATTAATTTCAAGATAGGACTGGAGATTATCTTCAATTGGAGTGGTGATAAGATCTATAACTGGTAGATAATAATCATAATAGAATAAGTATTATTCCAATTCATCAATAGTAAAACCAATAGAAAAATTAAACCATTTGTCTTTGAGTGACTAAATACCCAAGGTAATCTCTCTACGAGTATTTTAGCTCCATCCTTAGATGACATAAAAATATAATCATTATTTGTATTCAATATTTGTACTAAAATTTCTTTACAAAAATTTTCATATATTTCATTCATCATTTTAGAATAATATAAATAAAATTATAAATAAATTGAATCCACTTGAGTAGGTTGAATGTGGTGGGTTAGTTCATACAATTCGGTCTTTTTTAGGCTCTTATAATTTTCCAACCTCAAGTTATTTAGCCCTTGGTTATTGGTCTTTAATCAGGTCCAACTCATCAAAACCCTCGCATGATTCCATGTTTTCCCTCATTTTGGGTACTACGAACCTTTTTTTACCTCTAGATCATTATCTTTGGGGTTGAGAGTAACCTTAAATTATGTTTCATGATTAGTTCCCCCTTCTTCCATTTTTTATTTTTTCTTATTTGTTGGGTTAGAGAAGCTCCCTGGGCACATAATCTCCCTTTTTAAGTGAATTTCCTAGCATAATTCCTCCATGATCCTTTCTCATGGATTTGATAGTCATCAGTTTAGGAATCTTGGAATAATCATTACAGTTCTTATATTTCTTTCCTATATTGATTGAGTTTGCTCCCAAATCAAAAAAACCTTTCTTAACTTCCTTTTTTTACTTAATTGAAAGCACTCCATCGATTTAATATCCTCCTCATAGTCCATGTATACAAGGGAAGGGGTATTAAACCCTTTTGTTTTCCTTATAAGAATAATCAAATATATATCCAGTATCCTGAGTGTAACTTCCCAACCCTAGTTACCCAGATTTGGTGCATTATTACATAACATTGGCATGATCACAAGGGATCAAATCCTGAAAGACCGATCAGTTTAGTAGCCTTGGAATTACTAGATACAAACATAAGTTTTAAATTACATTATGAAATGAAAAAAAACAACATTGTGTCTCCTTTTAACACATTCATCTTCCTTATACTATCCATGCAGGCCAGTCATAATATTCTTCACATCCTTAGAAAAATAAAATATAGAAAGGGGTGATCTTAGGTGCTCAGTAAGGATAACAATATAGTGAAAAATTTCATAAATAAGCATAAGCATTTATGGAAATGTATAAAACTAAAACATAAAACTTTGAAACTTAAACTTCATCATAATATGGAAAAGATAAATAAAATAATTCCATTTACGTATTCACATGGATATTCTACTATTTGAATAATCACATGTAATATCAATATAAAATTTTATAATGATGGAATGCATAATGCCAGACATCATAACTGCATAGTCAAGGCCTTTTTCCAAGACTACAAGTAAGATTTTGTCAAGGCCTTGTTCCAAGACACTAGTTTGTCTCATGAGACCTACCGATGCATCAAGGATCTATAGCGGGCTCCACCTGTCACTTACTAAGTCCAATGCATTCCACATATGAAAAGGTTGAAGCATAACATTAACATTCATTTTAAAACTATCCAAAAAAAATGTTAATACTTTAACCATATACCATGAATGGTATAAAAATTACAAATCCACAGTCAAACATATCCCAAAACCTTCAATACAATATGGAAGATTGTATCATAATAAATCAACTTCAAACAAGTGTAAAATCCATCAAAGGATGTTGACATAGATGAAATCAAAACTATTTGAGAGAAATATCTCTTTATATTTGGAAATCATTTAAAAGTCACATAATTATAAAATAAATCATTTATATTGAAAATGTTATTATAATATATTAAGGGAATATTTGAAGATTTTATAACGACAAAAAATATCCACACTAATCATATAAGTTAAACAAAAATACATTTTTTCCTTAATTTTATTGAAAATGTCATAAAGGACATTATTTGAAAACCAACAGAAATATTCATTTATAAACATTTTATAAAAATTAAAAAAATGGTATAAATTAATTTAACCCATATCCAAGAAATAGTAATTTTTTTGAAATACATTTTTATGAAACATGGATGTGGATGATTAAGAGGTCCCAGTAGATACTCACGTATAAACAACCTCAAATAATGAAGAGATCGTAGAATTAACCCTTACCTTGTACTTTTCCTTGGTTTAGGTTACTTTAACCTCCTATATAATAGTCAAATCATGATTATTAAATTATAAAAGAGCCACATTCATAAATATTATATCATATATGATCTTCTAATATTGCTTTGTTAATAATATTTCAGTAGTATCATTGTTTCAGGTGTTAACTGATTCGTTTCTCTTTATATGATTGGTTATGTAAGACATGTTTGTTATGTATATGATGTATTTTATTCCCATACATAATTATATTATGTTCTTAAAAATTATTTTTAATTATAAAATGAATATTATTCTTGAATGGTTAGGACGGGGGATGAGTTTCATCGCGTTTATGGAGATGATAATCCGTACATACACACGAGCGACAATATCATTCTATTAATGGTGAAATTGTATATAATTGGTTGTTATATTATATATAAATAATATTTAACAAGTTATATTTATTATTTACATTAGTTATAATCATTATTATATCCATCCAAATAATGAAGTGTTTGAATAACAAATTACACCATGACGTGGAGACGATAATCCGTACGTACGCACGTATGGTGACTTGTCATTCATAGGATATATAGAATAATGAATATGGTTGTACCATATTTATAATGACATCACATAATGTGTATAGTACTGGAGTTATTATTTTGGTATGGAAACAACAAAGAAAGAGGAAGTGGAAGAAGAAAATAACTTTGAAATAGGTGGTGAAATTATTACCTCTTCTTCTGGTGTTTCCTTTTGAGTTGATCAAAAGGGCTCCATAGGTTGGATTTATGATCAAATTAATGACTCTAGGTCTAATTTAGGGTATTTGGGAGGTTATTTGAAAAGGGTTTGTCCTAGCCAAATGGCTTTGGAAGTGTGATTTTTAGAGAAGGGGAAGTACCCTTTTATAAGAGAGGTGAGGGTCACTTTAGGAAAAGCTTGAAATATTATTTTATTATATAATCATTTTCGGTTTATAATGGATAAAAAATGAATTATTTAGAGGATAATGTGGGGATGGGTAGAAAAAATCTCAACCAATAGGTTTTAGATAGGTTTATGTCACCATATTAACCTTTTCTTTTAGATTCAACTCTTAGTTAAATAGTTTAATATTTACCATGTATTCTTGTATTATTATAATAAATGGTTAATAAAATTTATATAAAAAATAGAACCCCAAGTGGTTAATTATTAATATATCTAAACTTATCTAAGTCCTTTGGTCGAACCTTATATTTTTAAGAAAAGTATATCAATTAATAATACAATATTTCTTTTAATAATTCATTTATGTCAATTTTGACACTATTTGGTATTTTGTTTTTGTGAAAGTAATGACAACTTTATAACTTCGAAAAAAATTTATTTAATCAACCCCAACATGTCATATTAACCTAAAAAATTACTGGAATTCATCAAAATCCTCAATTTATATTTATTTGGATATTTATAATATCAATTATTTTAATCTTTGATTAAAAAGGTAATTACTGCATTATCATTGTGTCATAAATAAATTTAATTATTTAATGTCTAAACATTATAAATAAAATACCATTATGTATTAAATATTTTATGTTTATAATTATTATTTATATTCGAATTTATCTTATGTGTAAACCTATATTAAAAATGTTTTAGTTATGAAAATTTGAATTTAACACTTTTAACTCTTCTTTAAATAAAATAATAATAAATTTCCTAATCAAATCCAAGTGGAATAAAAGAATAATATGTTATTACTAAGGAATATTTTGGTCGAAAAACACTTATAAAATAGAATTAGGACATGTGTTAGGGAAATTATAATATCATTTTTACCTTTAATTACACTATTTACTTTTAACCGTGGTAAATAAAAGTCAAAAGTTACTTTTCACAAAAAAATTATTTTCATCTTATTTAACCACATTTTACTTACTGATGTCAACTGTGTATCTCAGATTTTTTAAATTCAATTCACCAAAGTGGTAAAATTACGTTTTATGCAAATTTGCAAATGCGCCTAGAAGGTGGGTAAAAGACGGTAAAAAGTTCAATAAAATTTTATATATCTAATATTATTATAAAATGACTCCAATGAATTACGTTGAACATATATAGGTATTATGTATCTATTTTTAACTAATATAATTTTAAATAAAATAACTAATTATTTAAATAAAATGTCAGTTTTAAACAACAACGTAGTGTTTTTCACTATTCATAAAAAAATTGAATGTTTTTAGAAAAATACCAAAAATTCACCCTAAGCTAATTTTGATATTATGAATTGAAAAATGAAGTCCATTTTCAATAATAAAATTTATAAAATTTAAAAAAGTGAGTATTAATATTCATAACGGCTAGTTTGATTGGTCGTGGTGTGTTAAAACTTTTAATTTCGTACAATGAAAGCTATTGCATTATTCAAAGGGAAACGTACCGTGAAAGCTTGGAGCATTACATTATCCCCTCCTTCAAATAATTTTGTCCTCAAAATTTCTATAATATTATTGCATAAAAAGATTAGGGTGGTTCTTCATCGTAAGTTCCTCGGGTTCCCACGTTTCCTCTTCCGTCTTATGATTTCTCCATCGAACTTTTACCAGACGAATCGTCCGGTTTCTGAAAACTTGTTATCTGGTATCAAGAATTCTGATAGGATCTTCACAATAAGATAGTTCAGGTTCTAGTTTTATTTCTTCATTGGTTAGTACAAGTATTGGTCCATGAATGTATTTTTCAATTGTGATACGTGGAACATATCATGAACTTTGGGGAGACATGATGGCATTGGTAAATGATAACATACAAATCCAATTCGTTCTAGAATTTCTAATGGTCTAATGTACCTAGGACTTAATTTACCCTTATTACTGAATCATATAACTTTCTTCCATGTATATACCTTCAAGAAAAATGATATCCTACTTAAAATTCCAAATCCTTCCTTCGATTATCAGCATAACTCTTTTCCCTATGTTGAGTTGCTTTGGTATGGGTTTGGATAACCTTCACCTTTTCCATTTTTTCTTCAACAAGTTCTAGGAAAACAAGTTTTCTTTTACCAACATCATCCCAACAAGTTGGTGTGTGACATATATTTCCGTATAACACTTCATACGATGCCATATGAATACTTAAATCAAAATATTGTTATAAGAAGATAATTCTAGAGGTAAATAATGATCCCACATACCTTGAAAATCAAGTGACAAATATCTCAACATGTATTCTAAGGTTTTAATAGTCCGTTCTAATTTTCCATCAGTTTGAGGGTGCTAGGAAGTGCTCAAACAAAGTTCAGTATTCAAGGCCTTCTGAAGAATTTTCAAGAATCTTGATGTAAAATGAGGATAAAGATCAGAAACAATCGATAGGGGTACTCCATGAAGTCTTACAAATTCATTAATATATAGTCTTACTAAACGTTCAAGTGCTAAATCTTCGCTTATAGAATGAAAAGTTCTAACTTGGTAAGAAGATCAACAATGACCCATATTGCATCATTCCTTCTAGGAGTCTTTGGTAGTCCCATGACAAAGTCCACTGTAATATGATCTGATTTCCACTCAAGTATGGGAAGAGGTTTCATGACTCCTCCAAGATGTTGTCTTCTAGACATATCCTATTTAAAAAACATACATCTTGACACATAATTATAAATCTCCCTCTTCACGTTTTCCCACAAAAAATGTTCGTTCAAATCTCTATACATCTTAGTGCTACCAGGGTGTATAGAGAAATTGGATCTATGAGCATCATCCAAAAATTTCCCTTTTAGACCTGGTATATCAGGAACACAAATTCTCTTCCCAAATTTAAAAATTTCTCCTTCATATACAAATTCAATCAATCTCCCATCGTTTATAGCTATAATTTTCTTTTGAAAATCCTCATCATCAGTCTGAGAACTTTTTATCCTTTTTAGTAAAGATGGTTTGGCAACCATTTGAAAATGTATTGATATTTCACCTTCCATGATTATTACCATATCTATCTTTACTAGATCTATGAACATAGGATCCCTTTTAACTCTCATCATGTTCAAAAATTCATGATCCTTTCTGCTAAAAGCATTTGCCACCTTATTTTCCTTCCTCAGGGGGTAGTGTATAGTGTAGTCATAATCCTTGAGAAGATCGAGGCATCGCCTTTGCCTCATGTTGAGTTCTTTTTGTGAGAAAATATACTTCAATCTATTGTGATCATTATATATCTCACATTTTTTACCATATAGATAGTGTCTCTAAATATTCAATGAAAAGATTACAGATGCTAACTCAAGATCATAAGTGGGATAGTTTTGTTCATGAATTATTAGATACCGTGATGCATAGGAAATAACTCTATCATTCTATACAAGGACACAACCAAGTCTTTTCTTTGAAGCATCACTATAAATAACAAACCCGTCATTCCTCGATGGTAGAATCAAGATAGGATCATTGACTAATATTATCTTCAGTTCTTCAAAACATTCTACACACTCTTTTGTCCAAAACAATTTAACCCCTTTACATGTGATCTTGGTTAATGGGTTAGCCAATCGGGAAAAATTATGGATGAAGCACTGATGATAACCTGCTAAACCAATAAAATTACATACCTCAGTTATACTTATTGGTGGAGGCCATTCTTGGATTGCCTTGTTCTTTGAAGGATCAATAGAGATTCCATCCTTAGAGACAATATGACCAAGAAAATAAATCTCCTGAATCCAAAATTCACACTTCCTAAACATCCCATATAATTCATTTCTATTGAGGGTTTTTAGAATTGTGTGAAAGTTATTTCTATGATCTTTATAAATTTTTGAGTAAACCAAGATATAAACAATAAATACCACTACAAAGTCATCAATATATTCCTTGAAAACTCTATTCATTAGATCCATGAAAATAGAGGGTGCATTATTCAGTCCAAAAGGAATTAATGTAAACTCTTAATTCTTGTACCTGGTTTGAAATGCTGTTTTCAGAATGTCTTCCTTCTTCACACACAACTGATGATATCCATATTGAAGGTCAATATACATAAAATATTGGCTCCATGAATTTGGTTGAATAAATCATCAATAAGAGGTAGGGGATACTTGTTCTTTATTGTTATAGCATTGATATCTCTATAGTCAATGCATAACCTCATAGATCCAACTTTCTTCTTAACAAAAAGAAAAGGGGCTCCCCATGGAGAAACACTAGGGAGAATAAATCCTTTATTACACAATTCCTCTAGTTATTTCTTTAATTACACTAATTCCACAGTGGCCATTATATAATGGGTCTTTGATATGGGCCCTGAATCATGAATTAAATCAATAGAAAACTCAATTTCTCATTTGGAGGATGTCCAGGTAAATCCTATGGAAACACGTCAACATATTCTTGGAGAATAGGTATGTCCTCAATATAAACATTCCTTTCCTCACCTATAGTTATTTCATTCTCTTTCTCCCCAATAATTGAATTTAGTAGAGCTACTAGGGGTGGATCTAGATAAGAATATAGTGGTGATATTTTTGATTAAAGATAAGGTACTCCTTATCATCATCAAAAATTATAAACTCATTCTTCTAACAATAAATGTTTTCATCATTTTCCGAAAGCCAATCCATTCTGAGGCTTATATCAAATTCAATCATGGGTATGCCGATGAGATCATTAGATAAAGAAAATTTATATGACCTAATGGGAACTGATTCACAAAACTTTGTTGTAATGATACTTTCCTTAGGAGTTTTGACTGAAAAATCCTTGGTTAAATGAAATTGGAAATATCTAATTTTCTTAGAAAACTGGGAAGATATGAAACAATGCGATGATCCAGAATCAAATAAAGCATTGGATAAACATGAGTAATCCATTAAATTACCTATTACCACATCATTCAGAGATTCAACCTAAGCAGTAGTGATTGCATAATCTTGGCCTTGCTCCCTTGGCCTTTTCTATGGTAAGTTTCCTTATCACTTAAGACATTTTTTTGTAAAATTACCCTTTTCTCTACAATTTTAGCATTTAACATTGAAAACCACTTTCTTTCCCTTTCAATCAAAAACTTAGTGGCCTTTTTCACCATACTTGTAACAGATTCCTATTGCCTTTAGGCAATTACCGAGGTGTTTCTTACCACATTTACAGTAGGATGGATACACAATGTTTTCCCTTCTTCCACTTATTTCCATTTCCATAACATTCATAAGATCTCTTCTTATCTTGTTTTGCTTTAAAGTTGTAAGACTTAAAGAATTCCTTTTCTATCTTGATAGCACATGAGACAATATCTTCGTATGATGAGAAGGATTGTGAGGCTAATACTCAATGGAGAAATGGTTTTAACCCCTAAAATAATCAATCAATCTTACTCCTTGGGTTATGTATATAATATACTTCATGCCTTACTAACCTTGTGAAGTTAGCCTCATACATTGCGACATTCTCATCCTCCTTTTTTCTCAAAATCATAAATTGTCTTTCCATATCCGCTCGTTGGTCACGAGGAAAGTATTTTTATAAGAAAATCTCTTTAAACTCCATCCATTCCATATTTGATACTTCTTCATCTTCCTTTGGGTTTTGAATTAGTGACCACCATTGATCCGCCTTTCCCGTGAGACGATAAACTCCCATGATAACTTTTTCCCTTTTTCTACTCCCCAAAGCATGAAATATTTTCTCTAAGGCACTTATACATTTCTCCACTAAAAATGGATTTATAGTCCCATTGAATGTTGGTAGTTTTTGCCTCATGAAGCGGTCTAACATTGATCCTCCGCATTGTGGATCAGTGTGCTCCATACGGGTAAGGTTATTGTTCATAACCTGAGTGAGTTGTCCTAGTATGGTGATAATATGATTATCACCAGTTGCATCACCATCTCCACTATAATTATCTTGAGTATGAGGGCACTCCCTAATAGGATTATATGCATTGGTACATTTTCTATTCCTTCCACTATGTGCCATTTCTAAACAATAGCATACACTAGATTAGTTTATGAATCACAATACATAATTCCAAACTTGTAAAACACTTAACATAAATTGAAAAGTTTATGTATATAATCCATAATCATAAATTTTTTTTGAGGAGGTATATACTCATAAATCATCCCTAATGGATTGTACAGAAAATGTGAATTATCTTAAGAATATCCCCTGAGAGTGTCGTAACCAAGAGTGCAGCAAGGCCTGTTGTCATGTACCCCCCAAGTCAAGCCTGGAACTCCTTGTCAGATTTTTCACTCCTAGGTACATCTGTTCCAGAGCCACCTCTACCTACTTGTATCTAGATATGGATGTATTTCTTGGAAAATACACAAAATCTCCACATTACCAAAATTATAGGAAGTTATTATATACTAATCCTCAAAGTCTATCTTAGGGTAATGTTATCTAATCAGAGTTTTTCTAAATCTAGTTTCCAAGGTTTGTACTAAAATTCCTCTAATACCAACTATAACACCCCAACCATAGTTACCCAGTGTCGGTACATTAATATATAACATTGACATGATCACAAGGGATCAAATCCTGAAAGACTGATCAGTTTAGTATCCTTGTAAGTACTAGATATAAACATAAGTTTTACAATACATTATGAAATGGAAAAAATAGTATTATTTCTCCTTTTAACACATTAATATCCCTTAAACTATCCCTACAGGTTAGTCATAATTTACTTCTTCACATCCTTGAAATAATAAAACATAGAAAGGGGTGATCTCAGGTGCTCATTAAGGATAAAAATATAGTGGAAACATTTATAAATAAGCATAAAAATTTAAGGAAATGTATTAGACTAAAACATAAGCATTTTAAAATTAAATTTAATCATAATATGAAAAAGATAAATCAAATAAATCCATTTACGTATTCACATAGATATTATACTAGTCAAATAATCACATGTAATATTAATAGAAAATTTTATAATGATGGAATGCATAACACCAGACATCATAACCACATAGTCAAGGCCTCGTGCCAAGACTAAAAATAATATTTCATCAAGGCCTTGTGCCAAGACACTAGTTTGTCTCATGAGACCTTCTGATGCATCGAGGAGCTATATCGGGCTCCACTTGTCACTTACTAAGTCCACTGCATTCCTTATATGAAAAGGATGAAACATAACATAAACATTCGTATTAAAACTAGCATAAGAAATGTTAATGCTTTAACAATAAACCAAGAATGGTATAAAAATAACACATCCATAGTCAAACATATCCCAAAACCTTCAATACAATATGGAATATTGTATCCTAATAAATCAACTTCAAACATGTGTAAAATCCATCAAAGGATGTCGACATAGATGAAATCGAAACTATTTGAGTGAAATATCTCTTTATATTTTGAAATCATTTCAAAGTCACATAATTATAAAAGAAATAATTTATTTTGAAAATTTTCTTCTAATATTATAAGGTAAGATTCAAAGATGTTATAACAACAGAAAATATCCACACTCACCGTATAAGTTAAAAAACTACTCTTTCCTTAATTTTTTCGAAAAGGTATTAAAGGACCTTGTTTGAAAAACGAAAGAAATATTCCTTTATAATTTTTTTTATAAAAAGTAAAAAAAGGTTATAAATGACTTTAACCCATAGTCTTGTAAATATTAAAAATGTTTTGAAATACATTTTTATGAAACATGGATGTGGATGATAAGGAAGTTCCAGTAGATACTCATGTATAAACAACCTCAGATAATGAAGAGCTTGTAGAATTAACCCTTACCTTGTAATTTTCCTTAGTTGAGGGTATGTTAAACTATTATATAATATTTAAGTAATTGTTATGAAATTATAAAATAAACACATACATAAATATGATATCATATATGATATTTTAATATTTCTTTGTTAATAATATTTTAGTACTATCATTGTTTCAGGTGTTAACTGATTAGTTTCCCTTTATATGTTGCTCTAATTATTCCATGTTTGTTATGGATATGATGTATTTTATTCCTATTCATAATTATATTAAGTTATTAAACATTATTTTTAATTATAAAATAAAAATTATTCTTTAATGGTTATGATGGGGAATGAATTTCGTCGTGTTTGTGGAGACGATAATCCGTATGTATGCATGAGCGACAATATCATTATATTGATGTTGAAATAGTATTTAATTGGATGGTATGTCATATATAAATAATAATTAACATGTTATATTTATTATTTATATCAGTTATACTCATTATTATACCAATCAAAATAATGAAGTGTTTGAATAACAAATTACACCACGATGTGGAGACGGTAAGTCGTACGTACACACATATGGGTACTTGTCATTAATAAGATGAATAGAATAATGAATATAGTGGTACCATATTTATAATAACATCACAGTATGTTTAAATAACTAGAGGTATTATTTTGTTATGGAAACAAAAAATAAAGAGGAAGTGGAAGAAGAAAAGAAATTTGAAAGAGGTGGTAAAATTATTACCTCTTCTTTAGGTGTTTCCTATTGAGTTGATCAAAAGGGCTCCTTAGGTTGGATTTCTGATCAAAGTAATTCCTCTAGGTAGAAGTGAGAGTAGTTATTAGGATATTTGAGCAGGGTTTGGCTGAGAAAAATGGCTTTGGAGGCATGATTTTGAGAGAAGGGGAAGTACCCTTTTATAAGAGAGGTGAGGGTCACTTTAGGAAAAGCTTGCAATATTATTTTATTATACAATAATATTCTATTTATAATGGCTCCAAAATGATTTATTTCAATGATAAGGTGGGTATGGGTCTAAAAAATCTCAACAAATAGGTTTTAGAAAGGACTATGTCACCATATTAACCTTATCTTTTAGATTTAATTCTTAGTTAAATAGTTTAATTTTTACCATGTATTCTTGTATTATTATAATAAATAGTTAATAAACATACTATAAAATGAAAATATAACCCTAAGTGAATAATTATTAATATATATAACGTTATATAAGTCCTTTGGATGATCCTTAGATTTTTAGAAATATTATATCAATTAATAATAAAGTATTTGTTTTAAAAACTCATTCATGTCAATTTTGACACTATTTGGTATTTTATTTTTCTGAAAGTCATAAAAGCATAATAAATTAGAAAAAATTTATTTAATTATCCCTAACATGTCATATTAACCTATAAAATTATTTTAATTCATCAAAAGTCTCAATTTATATTTATTTGGATATTTATCATATGAATTATTTTAATCTTTCATTAATAAGGTAATTACTACATCATCATTGTGTCATATATAAATTTAATTATTTAATGTCTAAAATTTATAAATAAAATACCATTATGTATAAAATTGTTTTATGTTTCTAATTAATATTTATTGTCGAATTTAGCTTATGTAAAACCCTATATTAAAAATGTTTTAGTTATCAAAATTTGAATTTAAAACTTTTGATTATTCTTTAAATAAAATAATAATAAATGTCCTAATCTAATCCAAGTGGACCAAAAGGATCATATTTTATTACTAGGGTTTATTTTTTTCGAAATAAACTTATCCAATAGAATTAGGACATGTGTTAGGGTAATTATAATATATGTTTTATCTTTAATTACCCTATTACTTTTAATTGTGGCAAATAAAAGTCAAAAGTTACTTTTCACTAAAAATTATTTTCAACTTGTTGAACCACATTTTAATTAATTATGTAAAATGTGTCTCTAAGATTTTTGAAATTAAATTCATAGAAGAGGTAAAATTATGTTTTATGCAAATTTACAAATGTGCCTAGAAGGTGGGTAAAAGACGGTAAAAAGTTTAATAAAATTATATATATATAATACTATTATAAAATTAATCCACTGAATTACAATGAACATATATATGAATTATGTATCTATTTTACCTAATATAAATTTAAATAAAATAACTAATTATTTAAATAAAATGTCAGTTTTAAACAATAACGCAGTGTTTTTCACTATTTATCCAAAATTAAAAGTTTTCAGAAAAATACCCAAAATTCACCCTAAGTTAATTTTGATATTCCGAATCCAAAAATGAAGTCCATTTTGAAAAATAAATTTTATAAAATTTTAAAAATTGGGTGTTACTATTCATAACGGTTAGTTTGATTGGTCGTGGAGTGTTAAAACTTAAAGTTGCGTACAACACAAGCTATTGCATTATTCAAAGGGAAATGTACCATGGAAGCATGGGGTGTGACACAGAGACTAGTCCAGTTTTGATTCAGGAAGAATTGAATTTAGTTAATGACCATCAAAACAAGGTAGCTAGAGTCATGATTGTTACATAAGTTTACTTTCTATATGCAATTATTGATTATGAGCATATTGTGATGTGATATATAGTCCCAGAATTATATATTCCTCTAATGAATTAGGTAAATACATATATATCATAAGATTATTATGTGTTAATATGATTCCATCTTTGTTCACATTCTATGTAGTGAGTTATATACACATATGTTTTGCATGAAAATGATGCTAAATTTGTTCACATTCCATGAATGAGAATTTTTTATAATGTGTATAATGTTTTATTATTACACATGTGTCACATTCTAATAATTTTATATATAAATCTTATGATTATGATTATATTATTGTGATATGATAATAATGATTATTATCACCCATGTACTTATATTGATTAATGTATTATGACCCTTTTTATTTCATTCCCTTACTGGTATTTTAGTTAACCCTTTCTTTGTTGTATATCCTTAGGTGATTACATGTAATAAGATGATTATGAAATCTTTTGACCCTAGTGTAATTCTCATGGGGGTGGGAGGTGAATTGAAATTTCAATATAAAAAAATCTGTTTTGAAAATTATAAATTTAAAATCCCCACAATTTGAAAAATAGTCCATTTTGTACACACAAAAGGTATATATAATTTGGTACTTCAAAATAGTTTCTCAAAGGCAAGATCAATACCCATTTAAAACAATTAAAATCACTTTAACCTTTTATTTTTTTAATCACACCAAACATAATAAATATATATATATATATCAATTATAAATGAAAACTATCAAATTGCGTTTCTGAAAAAACATTTATAACACAATCAATGAAAGAAAAGTCTTTAAAAAAAGAGTCAAATTTAGTCAAGAGGTTTTCTCCAAGATAGATTTTAGTCCTCTCCACATAGCATTAATACACTATGAATAATATTTTTTTTAAATCTAATAAACATATCCACAACTTGAATTAGGTTTAAGAAACAACTACACTTAGGGTAGTCCAAGATAAACCTAGCCTCTTCCATAGTTATTTATGGGGTATAAAAGTAAAGAAAATAAATATATAGGGTTTATGAGTGATTTTTTTTACAAAACATGATAAAGTGATAATAGATATATAAGAAACAATAATAACAACTCAAAATTTAATGTAAAATATAGATAATAATTAAATTGTGAGAAGTTTGACGTATCCCAATATTTTATCTTGCTCGGTTGATCAATAAGGTTCTTCTACTTGAATTTAAAAATATTCTGAGAGAAACTTTTGTAGTTAGTGAAGCTTTATCCCATATTTTTTCAGTTGAGTGTGGTAAAAAAAAGAGTGTGTAGGTGACAAATGATTAGAAAAAGATCAGTTTCTTGCATGTGTGAGGATTCGTCGAATTTATAGAGGACTCTTATCAAATTTTAAATTGGAATATAATCATCAATAAATCATTGTACTAAATATAAAATATGATAGTCATTAAATTATATGAATTTATCTCCAAAATATATCCTTTTAAAATAAATAAATAAATATCATTTGAAATAGGCACGATCGATTGATTTCAACATACGGTAGATCCATGCGGTAAATTTAAACTTTCATAGGTTGAATTTACCCTTATATAGATTTAAATTATACAATTTAACTTTTATTTAGATAGTATTTTCAATTACATAGATTATATTAACCCTTATATATATTTAAATGCTTAATAAAAATGATCTTTCATTTTATCAACTACCCACAATTGATTGAATTCCTTCATTCGATCTATCTAATAATTAAAAAAATCTAACTCTACATATCACGTTCTGTTGAAATCATTCCAATGTTCTATCATCAATGATTTCTTATCTAAATGTTTGGTTGAAGAAAATTTTATTTTGATCAAATACTTAGAGAAATTTCGATTCTGTTTGTACAGTTTATTAATATGATCACACAATCACTCTAGGTGTTCATGCATTTGATGGGTTGTTCATACCTCGATCCAATGAAATGCATGGTAGATCCAATACTTAGAATATTTTTACCAAAAAAAATAATTCTATCATAAAGAAAAAAATACTTTATTATTACACTAAAAATGATTCTGTATCACTAAAATAAGAAATTTCTGGACTAATCCAACAATATCCCCCGTTTTACTGATAAAAAATAATAGGAGATGAAGTTTCAAATTAAAAAAAATTACACATAACTTAAATAAACTATGGTCAAGAAAAGATAATTTTCATATCATTTTTTCCCTCTTCAAAGATTATCAAAAAATAGGCCACCATCACACACCATTAGCTTCAAATTCAATTGAATCAATGGGAAAAATAAAAAACCGTCCACCAATATCATTAATTTTTCATAAAGAATGAACAAGTATAATTGCACTAAAAATGAATTCAATATTTACACATAATCCTCTAAAATAACTATGTTGACACCAAATTTTTTCAAAATCATAAATTAAAGTTGGTATTCAGAGAAAAAACAATTCATAGAAAAAAATAAAACTAGTATTCAGATATGCAATCCACATCAGTTTAGCCAGATTCTAATAATTCAAATTATAATTAGTAGCTATAAATATTAAATTAGGTAACAGTTCACATTAAATAAACAATAAAACCAAAAACATCACATAAATAGGGAGACCGAGATATTATAGTATATCTCACATCAAGTTATTTCCATCCATGCACTGTTGATGGAGTATGGGGTTATGGGATGAAGTGATAGAAAAGATGAGGTAAAGAAGGAATAAAAACTAAACACCTATTTACTATGTTCTATGCAAGGTCGAGAGGATAACAAGGTGTTGTGGTTCTGGTCATGTGAAGTAGTGTAGTAGGAGAAAAGTATATGTGGGTTGTGTATGAGTAAAAGGGTGATCAATTTCAATGATATATTGAGTGTTAAGTTTGATTAAAATTCATCATTTGTAAATACCATCCATGTATTGGGGTAATCCTATGTTCTAGTTTAAATCAACGAAGAAAAGATACCAGAGCTTGTGTACCTAGCTGGTATATTGTGAGGTAGTGCCAATGGGGGGGGGTGAGGTAGTAGTGAGAGGATAGAAGGTGAATAAAAAAACCCTACGACATGTGGGATTGTAAAAAATAAGCCTTTATTTTAGATTAAAAAACACTGGTTCATTTTTTCACTCTCCCAACTCATCGAGTATTCACAAATGAGAGACCACATCCCAAGTCTACCTATTTTCATCCAATTAAGCTAAAAACTATTTTTTTAGTTGAGTTTCTTTTTTTGGGGTAGGTTTCATCCATAAAATCATACAGTTTTATGATATAAACCATGAGTTCGACTACCTTGGAGGTAGGTTCTATAGGGGTAGGCACTGAAGTAGCTAAGGAATATGGATACAAAGGATATTGGAAGGACATTATATAAGGAATCACCACATTTTTATTTTCAGCATATATATATGGATCCATAATCTAAGTGAACTTATAGATAACAAGAGATCCATGCTCTATAGTCATTTTTTTGTTTTCCTCTATTAAAAACATAAACGGAGGAACACAAATTTTGACCTGATCCACTTGAGTTTCAAAATATCAATTGATTATATTTATTTTCATCATAAAAACTAAAGACTAAAATAATGATTGAAATTAATTCTTTGTAATTTTCTTAGTGAGGTAGTATTTGATATCATTCTTGATTGTCTTCTAGTCCTTTCTATCTTTTTTAGCATCATCTCTAACAAAATCATAATCCATTTCATTAAAAGTATTAAAATATAATAATGTTAAATGATTTATAAATATCTTGACCTTAGTAGCCTAGATCTAAGGGTTAATTTATTACATTTGTACTAAATACAAGTGATCACATCCCAAAGGACTAGATAATTTATTTTTCTCAGAAAAATAGATACATACATAATTCCTGTATTACTTTGGAAATAATTTCTAAAACATAGTGAAAGTAAATATTTTTCATCCTTTAACTCATTTAAATATTACTTCTTCATATAATAGGGAAAATAAATAGATAAAATGTTTGTTCAGATTCACAGGAAGGGTTACATACAAAAAAATCTATCACGAATAAATAAGGAAAAATAAATATGGTAAGTTAAATAACTGAAAACACTATCCATTAAATAAATAACATGAGAAAAAATGAATCTATGGATAATATCAATAAATTAATATCATGGATAATAATAATTGAATTATTAATGAAGAAAATTATTAATATTGGAAATCATGATATCATACATCATGACATTTGTACCATAAAATCGTTGTTCCAAGGCTGTTTAATCAATGTGTAGGTATACATAAAAAAACATTTAATATGTTTATATAATTGGTTTGTCTCATGATATATGTTTATGAATCAAGGGGATACCTATAATCACTCCCCACCCATCACTTCATTTGTAATTCATTCCTTATATATTGAATGATAAATTTAATTCATAAAAAATATACATTATCAATAAAATTCCATATTGAGCAAATAATACAAAATATCAATATTTCCCCAATCAATTAAACAAATTTCATAGTAAAACACTCTATGTAAAAATGGTATAAAGTTCAAAAAATAATCATATACATGACACCAAGAATATGGATATTTAAGATAAATTCAATGTTAATTTAAATTGATCATAAAAAATTGAATGTTTCAAGATAAATTTAACGACCAAAAAATTAATGAGGGAGAAAATATGACCATCAATTTAACGAAAATATAATATCATGTCCATTAGAGAATAAAGAAAAATAGAAGAAAAAAATTATCAAAATATTTGATTAAATAGTTTTCTTTGTGAAACCAT
Source organism: Viscum album (assembly GCA_963277665.1). Lineage (NCBI taxonomy): Eukaryota > Viridiplantae > Streptophyta > Magnoliopsida > Santalales > Viscaceae > Viscum > Viscum album. The sequence continues at coordinate 124,451,013 of OY728150.1, forward strand.
TTAAAACTTATATAATAAGATAAATTCTATAAAATAATTATGGAAGTGGAAACATCCGTTAACACTGTATACATTAAAAAATTTCATTTTGAATTTCTGTAAATAAATTAAAAAGAACCTTCTAGAAATAATTATAAAGATTCATTTTATATATTTTAAAGTATACAATAAAATTAAATATCCTTAATAAATCATTTGAATAAATAAAAATAATTTTGTAAAATAATTTTTAAAATTATGGATATAGAAGAAGAATATACATAATCAAAAATATAAATACGATCAAATTTTCTTATAACAGTTTTCTTATTTTATTTAAGATCCAAATAGGGGAAAATTTAGTATAAAATATGGGAAATCATTAAATATTTGGATAATAAGAAAATATATGGATTTTATAAAGGATATATTATAAGATCACTTTAATGAAAATAAGACCAATCCCAATAAATCGAGATTGTAAAATAAATTATTACCTCTTAGGAAACTTTTAAATTATAACCCCTTGAAAGAGTAAAATTTAACTGAAACTTTAATCACTATGAATAAATATATATTATTGTTAAATACATAAAATTTTAAGTTTATACACCAAATAAAAAATAAATTGGCACATAATACCAAATATGTCTCAATAGATTGTAAATTGAGATGAAATACATTACAAAGATTGTATAATCGAAGTGATAATTAATAAAAAAATTGAAAAAAAACAATTTAAAATACAACAAAATAAAATCGAAGTTAACTTCATATATAAACATGGCATAAAATAGTCAATGAAGTAGAAGTATAACCTAATGAATGAAAATTGTGTTAAGAGAACCCTTACCTTAGGTTTAACTTGCCTCATAATTTACTTTATAATCTAGTATAATATATTTATATTTATTATAATTACATAAAAAAATCATATATTATCCATTTATATCATCTTATCACCTTTTTTTAATAATGTTTTATTATTATCATTATTTCAGGTGTAAAATGCTTCGTTTTTCAAGAGAATTTTGGTTTGGTAATTCTGGTCTCTCTACTTTTATTATGGTTCCATCATCTTCAAAATCTTAATTATCATATTAATATCATATATATTCATTATATATATATATATATATATTCATCCATAAAATATATATATATAAATGAATTACATCGTTCATAGAGATGGTGGGCCATTTGTACGCATGAACACTGATTTCACTTTTTGATGGATAAAATAGAAAAGGTAAATAATAATTAACCATTAAAAGGTCATTATTATATCATATATATCCTATATATTCATTAAATATATCATTATTACCATATATGAAAAAATAAAATGAAAAATTAACAACATCGCTTTATAGATGTGGCAGTTTACATGTACGCACAAACGACCTTTTCATTTTCGAACATATTGGAAGGTAAAAAGGTAGATACTATATTATAATTTCAGTAAAATAATTATGTCATAAACATAATATATATTCATTAGTTCCGTATTTATAACCATACAATTAAATTGATTATGAAAAATTAATTACACCTCTATGTGGAGACGGTTAGTCGTACGTACACACAGATGATGTTTTTGATTTTCATAGAATGAAAGAGAGATGGGAAGTGATTGTATCATAATAATAATAAAATATCAGTATATATATGATAATTGATTTATTAATTTAGGATATGTGTAAAACATTTATGGGAATTAGGAGAAGAAATAAATTTAAAAGAGCCGGTAAAGACGATTACCTCTTCTTTAGTAGACTTCCTTTTGATTCTTTCTCATGGACCCTTGGAATAGTATTTTAATTAGAATATAACCAATAATTATTGGATAAAGAAGTTTATAATTAAAATGGGTATGGTTTTTTCAAGATATATCTCTCAAGGTGGTGTTAAGAATTGAGTGAAAGGGGTGTCATTTTCTAAGGAAGGGAAATGATACACTTGGAATTTCTAAAAATATTAAAATATAATTAAGTCATTCTTAAGAAAAATGCTTCCAAATGGATAAATATTTAAATAAAAGAGTATAAAGTTGAAATAACCTAATCCAATGAAATTTATTTAGGTTTTGGTGTCATTTTAAAACTTATATTTTGATTTAACCCCTTTGTTAACCAATTTTAATCTCAACAACGATAACAAAATTTTCGAACTTAAAGGGTTATAATTTTACTTATAAGGTGAAAATTAGCTCATAAATGTACAAGGCATGACATTATAGAACATATATTATCCATATTATTCTCTTTAAATATTTTTTAAATAGTTTAATAACATATTATTATAAAATATCATCAATGTCATTTTCACACTATTCAATTAATTTTACATTAAAGGCACCAAGACAAAGATATATTTAAAATCCTATATTTTATTATAAAATTAGTTTAATACATACTATATTGGTTTTTCATAAGAGTTTAAGGTAATTATTAAATCACTAAAAATTAAAAAAAAAATTCCATGATAAGAAATTAATTAATATTTTAAATTATCTTTTAAAACCAAACATAAACTCTTTTTATACTTATGGGAAAATATTAGAGTTATTAATTTCAAGAGTGTGAAATTTTATTTTTATTATTTTATTAATGTAATATAATGGTCAATATCAAATAAAAATGGAACCAACTGGAAATGACTTTGATAATTGGATGGATGTTTCCAAAATAAATTCATCCAATAGGATGAATTCATGTTTTATAGAAATTCTAAGGCATTATTCCAATGTTTTAACCCTTTTTACCTATTTTATCCTTACCGAGGGGAAAAATATTCACCACGTTTATAATCCATAATGAAAAAAAATAAAATGGACAAATTTACTATATTTAAAAAACATAATTCCAATTATGGTATCATTTTTCAATATTAAATTCCTATAATGGGAAGAAATCAATTTTTATATAAATGGGTAAAATAAAATGAAAAACGTTTTTAGAAAAATTCCTTTCTAAGCATAAACATTAATTTATATAATTTTTTTGAATATTTTGAAATAAAATGTAATTAATTATATAATTTTAAATCAAATTAATAATATGTAACATTAATACCAAATCTAAAATATAATGAGACTTTAATATTTCATTATTTAATGAAAAGAAATGGTAGTATTTGAAAAATTAGTATTTTTTACTATTCAACCAAAAAATCAATTTTTTTTAAAAATACCAAAATATCACCCAATTTTAATTTTTGTATGATTATTTATAAAATTATTCCCTTTTAATCAAATTAAATTCATAATAATGGTATAAATTAATTATAATATTCTCTCACAAAAATCAATAAAAACCACTTTGGAAGAAAGCATATATTAAAGAATAAAATGTCATTATTAAAAATTGAGTGATTATTTCCTAAGCATTAATTAGTGAATTTTTTAATGATTTGGACCATTATAAATATATTTAATAATGTGGTTACTCATATTTATATCTTCTGATTCAAAGTTTATGTTATAATTACTATATTCAAATTTGAATATTTTTATAATATATCTCAATTCTCTTAAAACACAGTGTTTCATGTTAGTAAGATATTGATCTTATTATCCCTTTAAACTAAATTTTTAGGGTGTAAAATTTTACTCCTTAAATAAATTTATCCCTTTTAATTTTATATCAGTCATCAAAGGTTCAAAATTTGTTCAAAACCCACATCATACATAGGGATAATAAAAATTATTTTAAGAAGGGAAAGTGGGAAACATAAAGGTTACCTGAAATATCCCGTATTTAGGTTCTTATGTGAAGATGAAATTGGTATGATGTCAAAATATAGACATGGAATAAAAGACTGATGTCCAAGTACTAATAGGGAGTGAGAGAGAACATGGTCATGGGAAAGTTAATGACCAAAGAAACTATAAATCAGTGAGTGGTTGAAACAATGTTAATTAATTATAAATAAAGGTAAAAGGGTAAGTTTTTTTTTTCAAAATTACTTTATTAATATTGGGGGATCCTTTTAATGGAAATATAGATATCATTATAAAATCTTCTTACTTAATTTATTTCCATTTAATAAGAATAATTTCATCTTTTGGTTATGCTTCGATTTATTGTAATTCAAAAATTATTGTAAGAAATCAATATTCAAGATGATATTTTTATGCCCGAAGCACTGAAATTAACTTTTAATGGATCATAGTATCCATAGAAGGATGAAAATAATGTCTTACTTTATTTTAATATTAATTTAAACAAAAATGGTTACCATAAGGTAAGATAATATCTAAAATGTTTAAAAATTTATATGAATGAATTTTATTTCAAAATTTCCAAGATAATACCAAATGTTAAACATAGATTATTCCTTAGGTAAATAAACATACATACCAATTAACCTCAATAAACTCAACATTAAATAATATTTTAACCACAATGGTGATTTTATACCTTTCAACTTGAGTCCCCAAAAATTTAATTGCAATCTTCCCAAATAATATTGCATGTTAAACTATATATTAAAAATAAAGGATAAATAAGAATAAATCCAATTAAGTATCCCAAAAAATATATTTAATAACCATGATAAATCAAAGTGTAATCTAATAATGAAGTTAACTTCAAAAACAATATCATGAATAAAAGTTTGATACTGACCTGAAAGGTAATTTTTAGCTTAACTATAAATATCTCTCAAAATATCACCTTATAAAATAATCACTCTTTAATAATAAAGATTATATATATCCCCAATCTGTAATATACCATAATTAACATAACATAAAATAATATACTAACCCTAAGGGTTATTTAAAGCTTAATAGTGTATTCTTCCTAAAACCAAGTAAAACTTTCAAATCAACTCAAATTCCCATCACATAAAACCTCAAAAGGGGTATCTATAATTTTACACTTATGATCAAACTTAACTTTATAAAATCATGATGTTGTCCACAAATCTTAAGTTATCCTCACATAAAAACATATATGATTCAAAAAACTAACAGAATCTATATTCCTCAAATAAAATCACAGACTATTTCCATAAATCAAAAAATGCAATAAACTTCATCAAATATGACATATATTAGTTTTCCAACAAATCATTAAACTATTTAATGGTCCAAATACCATTCCATTTACTTCATTAATTCCAATAATCTATTTGTTTCAACTAATTATTATCAAATTACCACTAAACTAATTTTATTGGTCATCAGTACTTTTTAACATATGTTTTCACATTCTTAAATAAAATAGTATGTGGAATAATCCTTAGATATCTCATGATTCTTATATTAATAATATTATTGATATAACAATTCTATAAAATAATTCTCAAATCCCAATACATAAACACATAAATTCATACACTTTAAAAATTAGTACAACACAGGTCCTTCCTTGGTCTAGAATATGACACTTGGATTAGGGAATTTTCTTGGATAATTTCCATATTCCCCACACATAATATATTGGTCTATAAATAGTACCTTGGGATTAAATTCATATCCCTCCATAAAACTCTTCATTTTTCCTTGAAAATTTGTTGATCCATGCCCTTATTTTCAACACATAAACATTTTCTCATTCCTTCGAGACATTCTCTAGGGTATCTCTTTGTAAATTTATAATATGAAGGGAATTGATATTTCTTCCATCCATGTCCTCCACCACCCTTTATCTTAGTAGCTTCAATTATTATATTCTTTGGTGAGGCCAAGAGTTAGTTAAGTTGTAGGTAGTTAATAATATACTATGATGAATTATTATGTGTATCACAATATATTTTACTTCAGTCATCATCCAACTTGTTTACTCATAATCACTACATTTTATATTACATTTAGTGTCAACATGATTACTCCTGGTTTTATCAATAGACTAAAACACAAAAGTATAGTATAAGAAACAATAATCATAGTGTGAAACCGCATAATAATGAAAATAGTTTATAGGATGTTTAAATTATGACACATTATTTTTAATCTACTGTACCTTAGATTTAACCTAGGAAATTCATGGTCATCATCTATTCAAATCCATCATAATGGGTCGTAAAAAATTTAAATTAACGTAAGAATATCCCTTAAGTGTGTTAAACTTGATGCATGGTAAGGGAACAATTATTATGAATAATAATGATGGCTGAGATCTACTCAACTAACAATTTTTAGGGTTATTAACCATAAATTCATCTATTCCAAAGCCATGGACACTTATAGCATCCAAAAAAGGATGCATTTCTAGTAAAACCACATAATTCCCACCTTACCAAAATTTTAGTATGCTATCCTATACTTAGAATTATAATCAAACTCAATCATATGGTTAGGTTCTCCAATCTATGTTTTCCTAAATCTAGTTCTCAAGGTTCATATTAAACTTCATCTGATACCAACTATATAGACACCAACCCTTATAGCCCAGAGTTAGTGGTTACTTTATTACATTAGTACTAGATATAAGTGGTCTCATCCAAAAAGAATGAATATTTTTTATTCTTGGTAAAATAGATATATACATGATTTCGATATTATATTTGAAAAAATATATAAAACATAGTGAAAGTAAATATTCTAAATCCTTGAACTCATTGAAAGATTCATTATTAGTATCTTTGGGAAAGGAAACACATAATATGTGTGATAAAATTCCTATTAAGGGTTATATACAACAAAATATATCATGAATAAATAATGTATAATCAATACGGGAAAGTAAATAATTGAGAACACATGCTATTTAATCAATAGTACATTGGGATTAAATTCATATCCCTCCATCAAAATATTCATTTTTACTTGAAAATTTATTGATCCATGACCTTATTTTCCACACATAAAACATTTTATCATTACTTTGAGACATTTTATATGGTATCTCTTTCCACATTTATAACATGAAGGGAATTGATATTTCTTTCATCCATGGTGTCCACCACCCTTTATCTTAGTAAAATCTATTCTTTTATAATTTAGTGAGTCCAAGAGTTAGTTAATGTGTAGATAGTTAATCATATACAATGATAAATTATTATGTGCATCACAATATATTTAACTTTAGTCATCATCTAACTTGTTTACTCATAATCACCACAATTTATATTACATTTAGTGTTAACATGATTCCTCCTGGTTCTATCCATTGAATAAAAAAATACATTATTGTATGAGAAAAAATAATCATAGTGGGAAAACACATAATAATGAAAATCATTTATAGGATGTTAAAATCCTGACGCATTATTTTTAATCTAAGACACCTTAGATTTAACCTAGGTCATTCACGGTCATATCTATTCAAATCCTTTATAATGGTTTGTAAGGAAAATTTAAATTAACCTAATAATATCCCTTAAGAGTGTTAAACTATATGTATGGTAAAGGAACACTCACTATGCGCAAGAATTATGATTGAGATATACTCAACTAACAATTTTTAGGGTTATTACCCCTAGATGCATCTATTCCAAAGATATATACACTTATAGCATCCAAACAAGAATGCATTTCTAGTAAAACCACATAATTCCCACCTTAACAAAATTTTAGTACGCTATCCTATACATAGACTTATCATCAAAGTCAATCATATGGTTATGTTACCCAATCTATGTTTTCATAAATCTAGTTCCCAAGGTTTATATTAAACTTCCTTTGATACTAACTCTAAAGACACCAACCCTTATAGCCCAGAGTCATTGGTTACTTTATTACATTGGTACTAGATACAAGTAGTTGTATCCCAAAAGAATGAATATTTCTTATTCTTGGTAAACTAGATATATACGGGATTCCCATATTATATTTGAAATAATATATAAAACACAGTGAAAGTAAATATTCTGAATCCTTGAAATCATTCATAGATTCATTATTAATATCTTTGGTAAAGGAAAAAAATAATGGGTGAGATCAAATTCTTATTAGATATTATGTACAAAAAATATACCATGAATAAATAATGCATAATAAATATGGGAATGTAAATAATTTAGAACACATGTTATCTAATCAATAAATTGAGCACACAATGCATCAATGGATAATATCATTAAAGTAATATGATGGATAATAATAATTGAATTGCAAATTAAGGAAATGATTAATATTAGATGACATGATCTTAGACATCATGATATCTGTATTGTCAAATCCTTTTTCCATGACAATTTAATCATTGGGTATTTATACACAAAAAACCCATTTAATAAGTTTGGTTAAATGTGTTGTCTCATGAGACTTGTCAATGCATCAAGAGACTATCTATAACTGGGCACCAACTGTCACTACATGTCCAATGAATTCCTTATATATTTAAGTATCAATCTAATTCATTCACAATATTCCTTATCAACAAATGTCTATATTGATTAAAGAATATAGAATATCCATATTTCCTTAGTCAATAAAACAATATTCATATAAATTAACCATAAGTAAAAATGGTATATGTTTTAGACAATAATCATATCCATTATAAAAAGAATATGTAAATTTAATAGACATATAATTTCATTTTAAAATTATCACAAAAGTGAATGTTTCAACAGAAATTTAACAATAAAAAAATTAATAATGGAAAAAAGATGACCATCAATTCATTATAAATATAAAATCATGTCGTTTAGAGAAAAAAGTAAAATGGAAGAAAAACATTAATATATTATTTCATTAAATATTTTTCTTTTTAAAACAATTTAAAACTTATATAAGAATCTAAATAGTATAAAACTATTATGGTGGTGGGAAAATATATTAACGCTATATATGTTAAAAAAATTCCTTTATAATTTTTATAAAGAAAATAAAAAACAATTTTTTTAAGAATTAGAAAGATTCATTTAAAACCTTTTAAAAGTACAAGTATAACATAAAATTTCTTTAAAAAATCATTTAATTAAATAAAATGGAATTTTTAAAAATAATTTTGAAAAATATAGACATGGGAAAAAATACACATGATCAAAAAGAGAAATAAGATCATATTTTATTTTAAAAGTTCATTTGCTTGATTCCAATTCCAAAGAGGGTAAAAAGTTGGAAAAAATATGGAAAATCCTTAAATATTAAGAGAATAATAAAATATATGGAGTTTATTAAGGATATATTATAATATTATTTTAAAAAAATAATATAAATCAGAATAAAATGAGATTGTAAATTAAAGTCTTACCTCTTTAGTAACCTTTAAATTATAACCCATTGAAATTGTAAACTTGAATTGAAAGTTTAATAACCATTAATAAATATATATTCATGTTAAATACATCATATGGTATGTATATACACCACATAAAAATAAATTGGTTCATAATACCAAATATGTCTCAATAGAGTGGAAATTGAGATGAAATCCCATAAAAAGATCGTATCATCGAAGTGAGAATTAATCAATAAAGTGATTATATGTGATAAATGTAAATCCATAAAAAAAGTGCAATGAAAACACAATACAATAATATTTCACTTTACACATAACCATGTCATAACAAGTCAATGAAGTAGAAGTATAACCCAAAGAATGGAAATTGAGTTTAGAAACCCCTTACCTCATGTTCTACTTTCCTCATAAGTGCTTTTAACCACCTGTATAATAAATTTAGAATTATTAAAATTAAATTAAATATTCATATATATATATAATATCATATATGAGCCATTTATGACATCTTATAACCAATTTATTAATAATATTTTATTATTGGCATTGTTTTTGGGGGTTAATTGATTCATTTATAATGTCTCAGAATTTATGTATAAAAATTTATTTATTTATATGCAATTATTTCAAGATCGCAAAATTCGACGGTACATGGTTCTGAGGCCCGAAGAGTCTGAAACGAGTTTTTGAACTTTTTTAAGGTATATTTAGTAAACACGTGAGAGGGATTTTTCTATCTTTTGAACAGATGATCAGATTAAAACTCTGAGGGAGATGTTGAATTTAGAACACCGAGATTCACCTATAAATGACATAACTTTGGTCAAAAAGGGCAGAATGGGAAAGTTATTTTTCAAACTTTTTCAGAAAAATAATAAAACAATTTAAAATAATTATTTTATGTCATTTATCACAGTTGAGTTGTGGACGATGAAGCTGTAGGGAATTGAAGAGGTGTTGATAATGTACATTAATGAGGCTCATTAATGGATCATTAACTCATAGCGTAATGATTCTTTAACGATGTGTAACAGCAATGCAGTTTCTTAAATAAAATAGGGTAACAATGTGACATCACATAATAATGGAATCGTTGTGACGTGCTCCTATTTATAGTTAGATGCGATGGGGAAATAAGGATTAAAATAATTTTGAGAATTCTCTGGTGAACCTATGATAGAATTCTACCACATTGAAGAACAACTAATGCCGACAGAACTTCATCATCTTCAATGCCTTTCGAAGATCAGAGCTGAGAAGTGACGTTGACTTCTTAATCCCTCAAGGAAAAACTTCACAACCTCATACATCATAAGAGGTAGGGTTTTTGATTTTATGTTCTTCCCCATCCTTTTCAAAAAAAATGATGAACACAGATCAATCGATAAACAGGTTGATCTGTAATTCATGTGTTATTCAGGATGGTGATTTATTGTTGGTGTTATTTTATTCGGGGTCTAAATCTTGGCATGGAATGATTGAATGAAAACTCCCCGAACCTCCCTTTTCTTTAAACCTATAACGCGGAGGCCCTGAGCCAACATGAACAAGAACCGAGCACCACTGCATTTGAGTTATAGGTGTACGTACCCCTGAAATGATGGAAAGGTAGGTTTGGGATCCTCACGGTGAAGAGGGAACTCCTCAAAGGCCACATACACAATCAAATTGAAGAAAAACCAACCAGAGAATTTGGTGGTCTATAAATCTCCCTATCGGTGGTGGCAGTGGTGATGGATGGCCTTGCTGGCCACATAGAGGAGTAGGCCCATACCAGTGGGCCGTTTTGACTGGGAAACTGAGGCTCATTAGCCGTAGTGGAGCACTGGAGGATGTAACACTAGGAAGGGTGCTCTATGGAGTGATGAAAAATGAATATGTGGTCTGTCGACTGAGGCTGGTGGAAGGACCCCACACTCACGGGGCCAGGTGGAGCCAGACACGGTAGTCAGGCCGCATCTCAGCTGGTCGGAACCGCTGGCTGCACCACATGTCCAGTCCCCAGTTGGCAGTCCACACCCTCTTCTGGACAAGATGATCCCCCTTCCAAGCGGGCCAGACCCGCACCCGACCTCAGGGGCGAGATCATCTCGATGTAGTAAAGGCTTATGACCACAATTCTCCAGTGATGATCTGAGGTATGATCTGTGTCTTCTCCACCCTAGCTGCAGTACTTATCAATACATGTTCTAGTCACTTCTTACTTTCCATGAATCCTGTTCAGAGATCGAAGATTCTAGTAGAGCCATTGGATCAATGATTACAGCTAGAGACTCCTACGGGAGGGGATTGGATAATTACAAACTAGTGCCGGTAGTGTGAGCTTACTCTAGGAGGTGAGAACTTTAGTTGGGATATCTTAGTAGCAGCGTCGAGGCCTTATGATGTCATCTTTGGTATGGACTGGTTATCCACATTCCATGCTCAGATTGACTATTTTAGGCATATAGTGCAGTTTTTCTTTGGAGATGGAACCAGGTTTTCTTTCACCGTTGAGAAGGAAAACCTTATAGTGTAGGAAAAACTCTCTCAGAGGAGGGTGCATCTGATCACTCACCAGTTGACTAGCCTCACCCTGGGTGTAGTGGAGGAGAGGAGTCCAAAATTTCCTGTAGTGGTGGATGGGTACGAGGATGTTTTTCCTGATGATGTTTCCGGGCTACCTCATCCTAGAGAGGTAGACTTCTATAACGACCTATTCCCCGAGATGACACTGATATCCACACTGGCATATCAAATGGCTCCTACAGAGATTTGGGAGCTGAGGGTACAACTGGAGGACTTACAGAAGATGGGGTTCGTAAGGCCCAACATTTCACCACGGGTAGCCCTTGTGCTTTTTTCCAAGAAGGCAGATGGGAGTTTGAGGTTGTGCGTTGACTTCCAGTGCCTGAACCAGGTGACCATTAAGAACAAGTACCCACTACTGAGAATTTATGACCTCTTCGACCAGATGAAGGGAGCGAATTGATTCTAAAAGATAGACCTCAAATCAGGGTATCACCAACTCCGGGTACGAGATGAGTATGTACCAAAGATATCCTTAAGGTGAAGGCATGTCCACTATGAGTTCCTGGCGATTCCTTTCGGCATGTAAAAATCCCCATAAATGTTCACGGTTCTCATGAATAGGATCTTATAGACTTACCTGAATCTATTCATCATAGTATTCCTCGATGACATCTTGGTGTACCCATCGTTGGAGGAGGAGAACACTTTTCACCTATGAATAGTCCTAGATACACTCTGAGAGAACCAACTTTAGGGCAAGCTCTCAAAGTGTCGGTTTTGGATTCAGGAGGTCCATTTCCCATGACACGTCATCTCAGAGGCTAGAGTTTCAGAAGACCTAGTGAGGAAAGAGGTGGTGCTTGCTTTAGAGCAACCCAGGAGAGTGACTGAGGTGAAGAGCTTATTGGGGTTGGATAGTTAATATCAGAGGTTCATGACTGATGTTTCTATTGTATCAACACCCTTATCGACATTGAAATAGAAGGCCCAATCCTTCATGTGGATGAAGAAATTCCAGTAGAGTTTCTAGGAGCTAAGGTAGAGATTGACTAGTGCCCCCCATCTTAGGACTACCAGAGGAGGGAGTTGGGTATGTAGTTTACTGTGAAGCATAAGGGACGAGGATCGGTTGTGTACGGATGTAGGAGCGAGCGGTGATGTCCTACATCTAACAATAGTTGAGGAAACATGAGTAGAACTAAGCGACCCATGACCTGGAGTTAATAGCAATGGTCTTTTCCATGAATATGTGGTGACACTACTTGATGGGTGAGCAGTTTACCATTTACTCTGACCACACGAGTCTTAGGTATATCTTCTTCCAAAAGGGACTAAACCTGAAACAATGACGATGGCTAGAGTTCCTATAGGACTATGACTTCGAGATAGTCTATACCATTGGGAAGGGGAACGTCGTGGTAGACACACTCAGTAGGAGGACTGGGTTGTAGCTGGTAAGTGAGGTGACAAAGAAGTTATCCACAATGTAGATATCCTTTGTGTATGATGGTGAAGAATATTTCCTCCAGTCTATGACTATTAAAACCCCACTGTTACAGTGAGTCAGGGGGGCACAACTAGTGGATGTTGACTACGAGCCCCGACGTGCTCAGTTATCCTTAAGACATGATCTTGAGGGATTTTCGATAGGTGGGGAGCACGTCATATTTTTTAGAGGGCACACTATAGTACTAGTGTAATCGCGGGAGGAGATGTTGAGGGAGTTTCATAAATCTCCCTTTTCTGTACATCATGGAGTGGTTGAAATGTACCAGGACCTCTGGCATTAGTACTGGTGGTTATGGATGAAGAAATTAGTGGATGAGTTCATTTGACAATGCCTCACTTGTCAGCAAGTGAAGATTGAACACCGCATAAGAGCCTTAAACCAGTTGGTGTGGACTCGAAAAATGAATCCAAGAGACCCGAGTTCAAAACTGGGTGTAGAAATATTTCTGGGTACTGTAGCAGTACTATAGAAGACACTGTTTGGGACTGTAGCTGCCAGAACTATTCATCAATTTGGACTTTTGGGCCACCAGTTTAGGCCTCAGGTTCTTTAATGCCTTTGGGCCACACAAGTCCTTCGGGACAGTAAGGCTTTCAGGCCACCTTAAGGCCTTCGAGCCACCTGAAATTGTGCTTAAATGATCAGACATACTCTACAAGGAGTATACTCTAGATGGGGATTTAGAGCAGGCACATTCATTAGAGAAGAAGCTAAGAGGATTTTTCAGAAAGAGAGGGTATGGAATTGCCATCAGGACCAGCCTGTGCTTGCATGGGAAGCCTATCTAAACATCCATGCAAAGGTTGAGAGTTGACATCATGATGAAGATTATGGGAGTAGGAGTTCCATGTATAGTCTGTATATTTTTCTAAGACCTGCGGTACATGTAATATCTAAGCCTGTTGGCCTTGTAAGGGTTCCCCCTTATCCCTTGAAAGGAAGTTCATCAAAAATCAATACAAAAGAAGGCCTTCAGGCCATTCGGGTAAGGCCGAGCACCAGGTTCCAACAGGCTTGACTCATCCACTCGAGGTACCGAAGTGGAAATGGTACGATATCTTGATGTACTTCGTAAAGGGGTTACCATGTACATCTAGAGGTCATGACTCTATCTTGGTGATCATTTATTGACTCACTAATGCAACTCACTTCCTACCCATTTGGGATTAGGTATTGGTAGAGGGATTGGGACACCTCTGCATCTAGGAGATACTGTGGCTCCATGGATTGCATTCGATGATTGTCTCAGATCATGATGCTCTTTTACATATCGGTTGTGGAAGGGATTGCAAAAGGAGTTCGGGATGCAGCTATGCTTGAGCATAGCTTTTCATCCCCAGATGGATGGTCAGAAAGAGAGGACCATAAAGACCTTGGAGGACATGATCCATGATTTCATCCTTGACTTTGGTCAAAGTTGGGAGGACCACCTTCCACTAGTGGAGTTTTCATACAAAAATAGCTATCACTCCACCATTGGCATGGCACCATTCGAGGCCTTGTACGAGTAGCCTTGTAGATCACCCATATGCTGCATAGACCCAGGCGAGCTAGAACTCATGGTTCCAGAGTTGGTATGGGCTACCACTAAGAAGGTGCAGATCATGCAGGAGTGGGTGAGGATAGAACAATGTAGGCAGAAGTCTTATACCGACCGGAGACAAAGACCCTTGGTGTTCTAGGAGTGTGATCATGTGTTCCTTTGGGTCTCAACCTGATGAGGATTGTGGATATTTGGCTAGGGTAGAAAGCTATCATTGAGGTTCATTGGACCTTTTTAGATCTTGAGTAGAGTTGGTGAGGTGGTGTACCACCAATCTCTTCCCCCACAGACGCACCAAGTGCATGATGTTTTCCATGTGTCACAACTGAGGAGGTACATGCATGATCTATCGAACTTCATCGACTGGTGTGAGTTCCACATTGACGATGGGGTGACGTTTTCAGATTTCCTAGTAGAGATAGAGGATCTATAGGACCAGTTCCTATGAAAGTGATCGATTCCTATAGTGAGAATCCGATGGAAGCACGAGAATCTTTTGGAGAACACATGAGAGTGGGAGGCTCATATTTATGCTCAATACCCCCATATTTCTGTTTAGTTTTTGTTTTGGATTTTGTTGATATAAATCCTTAAGGTGGGGAGAATGTAACATCTCAGAATTTCTGTGTATTGTTTTTATTCATATGGAATTATTTAGAGACCCTGAAATTTGACTGCATGTGGTTCCGAGGCCCGAAGATCCTGGAATGGATTTTTGAACGTTTTTTAAGGTACGTTCAGTAAACGCACGAGTGAGATTTTTATATCTTTTGAACCAATGTTCATATTAAAAATATGAGGGCAACATTTAATTCAGAACAACAATATTCACCTAGAAAATACCTAACTTCGACCGTCAAGGGAAGAGCAGAAAATTTATTTTTATGACTTTTCGAGAAAAGTAATAAAATAATTTTAAAGAATTATTTTATTTTATTTCTCATAGTTGAGTGGAAGACGACAACGTTGTAGGAAAGTGACAAGGTGGTGACGATGCACATTAATGATTACCATTAATGGCTTGTTAACTTGCAGTGTAATTACACTTTAATGATGCGTAACAACGATGCTATTTCTTAATTAAAAAAACACAATGACGCGACGTCACATCATAATGGAAATGTTGTGATGTGCTCGTATTTATAGTTTAATGTGGTGGGGAAATAAGGATTAAAAATATTTGGAGGATTCCCTTGAGAACCTCTGACAGAATTCCACCCCTGCGAAGAATGATGAAAACCGTCAGAATATCATCATCTTCAAAGCCTTTTGAAGATCAGAGCTAGGAAGAAATGTTGACGTCTTAATCCCTCAAGGACGAACACCGCGACATCAGACATTATATGAGATAGGGGTTTTTGATTTTATGTTCTTCCTGGTCCTTTTAAAAAAATGACGGACATAGATCAACCCATGAATAGGTTGACCCACGATTCATGCGTTATGAAAAATGGTGATTTATTCCTGGGGTTATTTTATTTGGGGTCCAAATCTTAGCATGAAATGATTGAATGGTAACTCCTCAAACCTCCCCCATATTTAAACCTCTAATAAAGAGGCTTGGAACCGAAAGGAACAAGGACCAAGTGCCTCTTCATGTTCGTTCTTGGTGGCCATACCCCCGAAATGATGGCAAGATAGGTTTGGGATCTTCGCAGTGAGGAGGGAGCTTCCTGGAGACCACTGATGCAGACGACTAAAAGAAAGGACCACCGAAGAGTGTCCGGTGGTCTGCTAAGATCCCCACCAGTGGAGGTAGTGGTAAAGGCTAGAATTGATGGCCAAATAGTGGAGTTGGCCCACACCGATGGGCTGTGTTGATTGGGAAGATTCAGATTGTTAGCTTTGGCAGTGCAGTGGAGGATGCGGCACCAGGCGGGGTTCCCCATGGAGGGATGGCCCATGTTCAGGCCATTTAGATGGATGGAAAATCCTCAATCCATCGATCATGGCTATTATAAGGGCCTCATTCCTCTGTGGCCATACAGGCCAGACCTGCACCTCCTTCGGGCCGATTCAAACTAAACTGGGTCACTGGGTGACTTGTCTGGAAGGACCCTCAACCAACCAGGCCAGGTCCAGCGAGGCCTATAGGGCCTGGCCCACTGGCCAAGCCAGACCGAACTGACCTCGACCCACACCAGGTCGTGTCGAGTCTGTCTTAATGAAACGGTCTATGTAGGACCCCCCGTGCTAGGTTGGTCGGGTCGGTATGACCGTGTCGGACCGGGTCGTGTCGTAACCGGCCCCATGGTTACTAAAACACCCGTATCTTGCAAATCGCAAGTCTAATTGATGAGGCATTTGCGGTGTTGATACCCTCTAGATGAGGCAGATATTTTGTAATTCTCTATAGTGACTCTCGTGGAATTTGATATGTGAAAAAGGGTTTGAGGAGTGGTTCTCCCAAGCGTGCTACGTAAAGAACCCTATGAATGGATGAGACCTGAAGACTACTGACTTTTGGCCCAATGGGAAGCACTTCTCTATGAATTTTTAGGACAATAATGGGAATAAATTCTCTATGAATTTTCATGCCCATGGTATGTGATGAGGAGGAGTACCTCAGTAGGCCACGACTAGTAGGAAGGACCTCTCTGTGACTTTGCAGGCCCACGGTATGTGATGGGGAGGTGTACCTAAGCCGTCCATGGTTAGTGGGAATCACTTCTTTATGAATTGTAAGGAGCACTGTACTCATTAGAGTATGAGTTCTTCAGAAGATGATGTGTTTGATGCTGCGACTGATGATGCAACTGTTACTAGCCTAGAATATACATGGTGTGAGCTCTCTTGTGTTTCGTGATTTACTTATGGAATTGTCATGTGCACTTTCCTTTTTTGTTTTGGGCTCCCTACTGAGTACTGTGTTACTCACCCTTTCATGGGCTTCACCCACACATGTTGTGTCTAGTGTAGACGAACTACGTTTCGACTGGGGTGCTCTGAGAGATGGAACTTACGGACTCTTTGAAGGTGGACTTGGTGGCCTAGGACTAGGCGGGGCCTAGTAGAATCAGGCGGACATGAAATACTACTTCATATTCTAGTAGCTTCACTACTCTCATGATCAGGTGGAGTTTTCTATGGATGGCCATTAGTGTTTCATTTTTGTACTTGCTATTTTCATTTCTTTGTTGGGTCTGTATTCTGGCCCACTTAATTTCAGTTGTACTTGCACTCAACCATATTTTAGTGGTACCAGTTTCCCCCTTTCATTGTTTCGGGATGTGGTTGGGCATGTGTGTGCATACAAGTACTCAAGAAAATACCTCCCACTTGCAGGTTGACACCTTTGATGCTAGTCTCCAGCCCCTGGGCTTTAGGAGGTGGGCTTGGGGTAGTCATGACACGAGCCCTGGGGGATGGGTCTTGAAAAATTGGTATCAGAGGGAGATCATTCCTACCACGAAGACCGAGAGTATATTATTTTGTTTTAGGGAAACAATGTTAAGTGTTTCGAGTTCGAATTTTACATTCATGGAGTCCAATGTTGGTGCGACGATCACCATATCCATACACCAGGACCTTGAATTCTGTTTGAAAACACTTTTTCCATAAGTGTCTTGTTTTTTGAATAAGAATTAGCTAACCATGTAAAACCTTTTAACCGTGGTACATCTTGACCTATCTCAAGATTCTTCCATGTGGACGACTAGGCATGATCCTAATATGAGGTTATGAGGATAGCCTTCCTTGCAACGAAGCATCCATTCACAGACTAGTTATAAAGATGGCCCCACTAGGTGGTTCACCAATTCTACCACCACCTGATGGTCATCATCTACAAACAGAGGATTTGGAAAAGGATGTTCTTAGGATCAGTTCTCTACATGAGTTTAAGAGATAGAGACCCTCTAGGTTCATGGGAGAGATGGATCCTCAGGTTGTCGAGGATTGGCTGGAGGCTATGATGCGAGTCTTCCACTTAGTGAGGACACTGCCAGACCAGATAGAGATCTTAACAGTGAGCCTTCTACAGGGTTCAGAAGAGAGATGGTGGAGTTTGAACATCTAGACTCACGATGAGTAAACCCTCACCTAGGTTGACTTTGAGTAGCTTTTGTAGGAGAATTTTCCCCCCACAACCTTGCTCTCTATGTGTATCCAAGAGCTGCTTCACCAACAGTAGGAGAACATGATGATGGAAGAGAACTCATAATGTTTTTAAGAGCTTTCCTTCCACTCCATAGACATGGTAAGTGAATTTCCCAGTTAGGATCCAAGTATCACTAAGAGGGGGAGGTTGTGAATTAGTGATATATTTTTCTTTTTAAGTTTCCTTCTTTTTTAAACAAACTTCTCCTCCTGTTAAAGAGTTTATTCCATGCTGAACACACACAACCATAGGAACACAAGATTTACAAGGTTCACTACTCTACAAGAGTAGCTACGTCCTTGGTATGGTATAGAAACAATCCAGTACTACACAATCCACTAGAAAAAAATTGTTTGATGTGGAATACAATGATTAGGATATACCCTTACCCTCGTGTAGCAATTAGAAAACAATCCAATAGTGTGTGTGCTCCCACTTAGCACAAATAGGGTAATGTAATGATTTTTTGATTCTTAATGAACTTTCAAAAATCAAATCTTTCAAAACAATTCTTTACTTTCCTACCAAGAAGCTGGTAAGAACCTCCGGGTGCAAATAGATTTTGTGCCAATCTCTACTTGCACGCCTCCCTGCTTGTGCACCACCGATTTGCATGCCACTTAGCTTATGCGCCACTTGCGTTCCACTCACTTCTTACACGCCACACAACTTGTGCGCCACTTGCTTGCACGCCAATCAACTTGCGTGCCACTCAGCTTGCGTGCCACTAACTACTTGCACGCCACTATTGTGCACAACTCACAACTTGCACGCCACTTTTGGATTATACACAACACAATTCTTGAAGACACCTACCTGCTTGCGCACCTATGACAACATGCACACCACTTCTACTTGCACGCCACTCTGCTTGCGCGCCACCCTACTTGCGCGCCTTATAAATAACCCTCTGCTTGCACGCCACTTCAACTTGCACGCCACTCTCTACTACTTGCGCGATTAGGGCTACATTTTTTTATTAAGTGTTGAGCATTAAAAAATGATGAGGCTATTCATCTATTTATAGGAATTTTGGTGACTTGTGCACCACCTACACTTGCACGCTGCTTCAGCACTTGCGCGCCGCTCCAGCACTTACGCACTGCTCCCATACTTGCACTCCGCTCTAGCACTTGCACGCCATTCTAGCACTTGCGTGCCATTCCATCACTAGATCAACACTTTATTTCCTTTATCATATTTTGATATGATGATGTTGAAATATGACTTGTGCGCAACATACACTTGCGCACCACATATACTTGCGCGTCACACTTGCGCACCACTTTTTGACTTGCGCACCAATATTTATCTTGCGCGCCACTTTATTTCCTTTGTCATATTTTGATGTGATAATCTTGAAATATGACTTGCATGCAACATACACTTGCGCACCAGATATGCTTGTGCGCCACACTTTTGATCCAATTTTGACTTGCACGCCGCTTTCTTTCTTTTGACAAAAACACTTTTTTACTCTCCCTATCCTTCATAACACTTTCATCAAAAGTTATCTAAACTTATGATATTTGTGAAATACAAATCATAAAATCATAATCATAGTTTTCAAGTCCTTTACAAAGTGAATTGATTTAGATTTTTTGAAGACAAAAAACAACACTTTGTAACAGGAAACTCTTCTTACTTCCTTATCTATCAAACTTGGTCCCAACAATCTCCACTTTAGATTTTGTTGTCAAACAAGATTCATAAATCACTGAACTTTGTAACCTTAAGAAATAGATTACTTATCAACAATTATAAGCCTATGTGGGCCAACTCATTGTCAGAAACAAGAATTATTGACAGCCAAAACCATGCTGTCCAAAAGCAGTGACTATGAAATCTAATGATTGTATCTCCTCATCCTTTTTTAGAATATATTTCAAGCTTTTACTTCAGAATTAATTACTTATTCAACTTTCCTAGAAAACAACATTATTTCCTACAACCACTCCAACAAACTGTTATTATAGTTCACACACATACATGCTGGATTCATAAATTACCCAAAACTCCCCCTTTATGCATGCATCTATAAGGATAGATTTACGAAACAATTCTCCCCCTTGAAAACAATATGCAATGTCAAGATGAGAGTGGGGACAGAAACATGTACCTTAACCTTGATAAGAAGAAGGTTGGACACCCATGTTCAACCTTAATTTTTCAAATGGTTCCTTCGGTAAAGGTTTTGTGAATATATCAACCACTTGCTTAGATGTAGGAACATACTCCAGCCTCAATTCATTCTTCTCCACCTGATCTTTGATGAAGTGGTACTTTATATAAATTTGTTTTGAATGAGAATGTTGTACCTGATTTGTTGTAAGATTGATTGCACTCCGATTATCACAACCCAAGAGCAATAGTAGCTTTACTTGAACAAGTAGATCTTCCAACTGATTCTTCATCCACATTAGTGGAGTTTAATCTTGAGTAGCAACAACATACTCAGATTCAGCTATGCTAAGAGTTACTGAATTCTAGTTCTTGGTATGCCAACTAAAACAACTTTTCCCCAAAAAGAAAACTCCACCAGATGTGGATCTTTGATCACCACCATTTCCTGCCCAATCAGCATCAGAATACCCTAATAGATCAATATTTCCCAAGCCAACATACATGATTCAAATTTTTTTGTGCCTTTGATATATTTGAGAATTCTTTTTCCAGTAATCATATGTGATTCTTTAGGAGCACTCTGAAATTTTGCACATAAAGTGACAACATAGACAATGTCAGGTATTGAGGAAGTCAAATTCAACAAACTTCCACTCAACTTTAGAAAATATTTCTGATCAATTTCCTTTCCCTATTCATCTTTATACAACTTGGATCCCACTAAAATTGGTATGGAAACTGGTTTCGAATTTTCCATGCCAAACTTCTTTAGAAGTTCCTTAGCATACTTTTCTTGAGATAGAAAAACGTGATTCTTCTTCTATGAAATTTTTAGTCCAAGAAAGTAATTCATTTCTCCCAGCATATACATCTCAAATAACTTCTTCATCTCCTCATCAAATTTTCACATGATCTTTCATCATTTCTAGAAAATATCATCAACATAAACAATAACGATCAATGAAAACTCCTAACATTTCACGATGTATATATTGCTATCAACTCTCCCTTTCTTAAAGTTCATCTTTTTTAAGAAAGTATCTAATTTAGAATACCATGATCTCAAATCTTGTTTTAGCCCATACAAAGCCTTCTTAAACTTGAACACATAAATTTTATCTTCTAATAACAAATCCACAAGGTTGATCAATTTATACTTCCTCATTAAGGTCACCATTCCAGAATGCAGATTTTTATATCCATTTGAAAGATTCTATAACCTCATTGTGCAATAATGAAAAGAAAGATTCATATTATTTCTAATAGAGCCACTAGAGGAAATGATTCATCAAAATCAATGCCTTCAATTTGTGAATACCCTTTGCAAACCAATCTTTCTTTGTTTATTATTACTTTACCTTCTTCATTCAACTTGTTCCATAAAACACACTTTTTACTCATAATGTTATTATTGTCCGGCTTGGGTACAAGTTCCCAAGTATCATTATGATCTATCTAATAAAGATATTCATTCATTGCATGAACCCATTCTGGTTACTTAAATGCTTCATTTACATCATTCGGTTCAACTTTCGAATATAGAGAATTATGTGATATAGCATTCATTGTTCTTCTTGTTTGAACCCTCTGATGTTTATCTCCAATAATATTATGAGCCTCCACTTGTTTCCTCAACCTATGATGAGTTGTTCGAACTTCATCCTCATCCCCCAAGATTTCTGAGTCAGATTCCTTATCATCAGTAGGATTAACAGAATCTGTAGCATTATCAGAATCATTAAGAAAATATTCTCTATCCTGCTCAACTTCCACATCAACATATGACTGCTTTTCTTTCTCAACATTTTCAATAACTTTTACATCTGAAGAATCAATAATTATTCATGTTTCTTTGTTGAGACATCTATATCCTCTTCCTTCTAGAGAATATCCATGAAAAGTTCCATCATCTCCTCTTTGCTCAAACTTTCCAGGGTTTCCACCTTTGTTCTTTATAATGCGTGGACTCCCAAAAACATAAAAGTGTTTCAGACTTGGAGTTTTTTCATAGAACATTTCATATGGAGTCATATCTGAGTTTGGTATAAAGAAACATTGGTTCTGAATATACACAGCAGTGCTCATGTCTTGCCTCCGATAATAATGAGAAAGACTATGCTCAAGCATCATAGTTCTCCCCATTTCCACCAAATGTCAATTCATTATTTCAGCAACCCCATTTTGTTGAGGTGTGTATGGTGAAATGAACTCATTCCGAATTCCATGCTTCTCAAGATAAAATTCAAACTCTTAATTCTTATACTCACCACCATTATCAGTTTTCAACTTCTTCACTGAATACTCACATTCCTTTTCTGCTTTCCTCCTGAAACTCTTAAACATATTCAGAGCATCTGACTTATGTCTCATGTACATAACAAAAGTAATGCGAGTAAATTCATCAATTAAAGTAATGAAGTACTTATCTCAATTTGTTTATTTCTTTCTCATTGGTCCACATATATCAGAATGTACAAGTTCCAAGGGTTGTTTTGAACGAATTTAAAATCTCTTATGAAAAGATTTTGTAATCTTCCCTATTTCACAAATAGTGCATCACCAACCTATTTTTCTTGATAAATCAGAAATTTCTTGGACACTGTCTCATGTTGATAACTTTTACATATTTCTCTAACACATATGTCACAGCCTTTTATGCCATAACTGATTTTTATCCACTATACCCATGTAACAAGAGTTATGCACTTCACCAACTTGGAACAAATTCCCTCTTGTACGTTGGCCCCTTGTAACTATATTTCCATAATTTTCACTTTTCACAAAAAATCCATCTTTTATAAAGATTAATTTTTTTCCCTCATCATAGAGTTGTGAAACACTAAGCATGTTATGTTTCAGCCCATCAACATATAGTGTTTTCCTAGATTTCATCTTTTCTTTTCCAATGATGTCCAATCCAACACATTTGATCCTTAGAGATTCATCATTTCCAAATGTCATTGTTCCTTATTTAAAGTATTTCACATTCTTCAGAAGCTTTAAGTCTCCTATCATATGAGAGGAACATCCACTATCAAGAATCCATGTAATTTTGCCTTTTGTAGATTTCAAAGCATTTTAGACTTATCAAACCTTTCCCTTTTAGATTTTAAAAACTCTGGATTTTGAGAATTATTAAGAATATTTTGTTGCTCTAGTAACACACTAAGAAAGCCCTTGGAAAGATTTCCAGGTCGATCACATCTTTCACAAATAGTTTCCAGTGGTTGGAACATATTCTCAACTTTTACACTAGTCTTCTCAGATATCTTCTGAAATTTATTTAGAGACTTTCTATTTTGAAAGGATTGACTCCCCCTCCATCCTTGTCTTTAAAAACTAGTGGAATAGTTGTAATTTTGTTGGTTGAACGAACACATATTTTCCATGTGTTCGAATCCACCCCAATACCAGCAGTAAACATAGAAGGAATATTTTCCTCTAAAACTTATATACTGACCAGATTTGTGAACATGATTCTCAAAAACCTTCTTAATAGAACTATACTGACCATCAACCTTCATGTTTTCATTTGTAACACTCTTTCTCAGTACAAATTTAACAGCCCCAGGAGTATTAGATGTCTTTCTTAACTCATGATTTTTATGCACTTATGATTTTTCATCTTTGCTGACTTTGACCACATACATGGTCTTTGTAGCCTTGTTATTATCAGAACCATCTCTTTCTTTCATTTCAACCTTTTAAGGTAACTTTTGTGGATCCTTTTTTGGGTCATTCTTACGGGAACATTCACCAACTTCTGTGACTGAGTTTTTGAAACTGATATTCATTTATTTAGCTTTATAAAGTTTATGTTGGAAAAGTTCCAACTTTTATTCTTTTTCCTTAATCTTTACTTCAAGATGATCATTATGATTCTTTTTATTCTCAAGAGAATTTTTCAGATCATCAATCTCATTTTACCTCTTGATTTTCTCATCAGTAAAACCTTCTTGATTTTCTAATGTGAAATTTTCATTTATCATCTTGTTGTTTTCCTTCTCATGCCTTCTGATCTTCCTCAAGAATTCTTTCAACTCTTATTTCAGAAGATATTCAAGTTGAGATTCTTCTTCTTCTGAACTGTTGCTTTCATACTCTTTATTATTCACTGTAGTAATAAAGGTATTCTCTTTAGTTTTTTCAGCAAATAATTTCTTGGATTCATCTTCACTGTCTTATTCATCTTCATATTTAGATAAAAATATTCTTATTTTTTATTTGAAGAACTTTTTATCCTTCTACTTTGAAAAATATTTATCTTTGTCAGCTTTTTTCTTCCACAACCCTTTTGGCCTTCGGTTATCATCATCACTGTCTTCTTCTTTATTCTTTTGAGGATAGTTAGCCACAAACTGACCAATGTCTCCATACTCAAAACATTTCAAAGGAAGTTTACCCTTGTATTTTCCTATACCTCTTTTCACATTCTTAGAAAACAAGGATAATATTTCATCAAAAATTTTACATACCTCATCTTCAGAATAGGATTCACCAGCATCATCTTCAATAAGAGTTTTCTTTGACTTCTCTCTCTTTGTAGCCTTGAATGACATTTCTCTATTAGTTTTTGTTTTTCCCTTCATAGTATTCTCCCTTCTCATCTCATAAGTAATGAGAGTGCTATGAAAATCATCCAAAGATAATGTTTCATAGTCTCTATCTTCTAATGAAGACATTTTATCATCAAACTTGTCAGAAAAAATTCTCAATATTTTTTCAACAACTGTAGAATACTCCAACGTTTCAACAAGAAATCTGATTGTACTGAAAATATAATTTATCCGGGTAAAGAAATCCCCAACAGATTTAGATTCTCCCATTTTCAAGTCTTCATAATTCAGTCTCAGATTTGTAGTTTATCCTTCTTCACTTTTGTATTTCCTTCATATATGTTCTTCAATTTGGTCCAGATTCCTTTGGTTGTAGCAATGCCTTTCACTCTTAAAAATTCACTCTCATAAAGAGATGAGAGTAACACATTTTTAGCTCTTTCATCATTCTTAAGATTCTTCTTATCGACAAGAGTAAGAGGAAACTTTTCATGAATAGTAGGAAATCCATCTGTTGTAGTTTCAAGAACTTCATATCCAAGAGACATAAGATAAGGCATCATTCTGTTCACCTAGATGCGATAGTTATTTCCATCAAAAATCAGAATCCCCTTACAATTTACGCAATTTAGATTCTCCATCACTACTTCTCTTCAACCACTTTAGCCAAGAATAAATGAAGGGAACCTGTCCCTCTGATACCAATTGAAGTTCCCAGTCAGGATCTAAGTATCACTAAGAGGGGGAGGGGGTGAATCAGTGATATCTTTTTCTTTTTAAGTTTCCTTCTTTTTGAAACAAACTTCACCTCCTATTAAAGTGTTTCTTCTTTATTGAACACACACAACCATAGGAACACAAGATTTACAAGGTTCACTACTCAACAAGAGTATCTACATCCTTGGTATGGTATAGAAACAATTCAGAACCACACAATCCACTAGAAAACAATCATTTGATGTTGAATAAAACGAGTAGGATATACCCTTACACTCGTGTAGAACTTGGAAAACAATCTAATAGTACGTGTGCTTCATCTTAGCACAAATAGGTTAATGTACTGATTCTGTGATTCTTAATGAACTTTAAAAAATCAAATCTTCCCAAAACATTCTTCACTTTCCTACCCAGAAGCTGATAAGGAACTCCTAGTGCAAAAAACTTGTGTGCCACTCCCTGCTTGCGTGCCACCCTTCTTGAATGCCACCTGTTTATGTGCCACTCTTCTTGCACGCCACTTACGCGTCACTACCTTATTACATTCCACCCAGCTTGCGCGCCACCATCTTGCACGCCACTCAGCTTGTAAGCCACTAATCTTGCACGCCACTAACTAATTGAGCGCCTCTATTGTTCACAACTCACAACTTGTGCGCCACTTTTGGCTTATAAATTACACACTTATTGAAGACACCTCCCTTCTTTCACGCCTCTTACAACTTGAACACCAATAATGCTTGCGCGCCACACTACTTACACGCCACCCTACTTGTGCACCTTATAAATAACCATCAGCTTGTTTACCACTTCAACTGGCACACCACTCCCTACTAATTGCGCGATCAGAGCTCAAATTTTTTCTTAAGTGTTGAGCATTAAAAAATTAGGAGGCTAGTATTATATTTATAGGCATTTTGGTGACTTGCATGCCACCTACACTTGCACGCTACTCTAGCACTTGTGCTCCGCTCCAGCACTTGTGCGCCTCTCCCACACTTGCGCGCTGCTCCATCACTTCCGCGCCATTCCAGCACTTGCGCACCATTCCATCACTATCGCGACACTTTCTTTCCTTTGTCATATTTTGATATGATGATGTTTAAATATGACTTGCGGACAACATAAACTTGTGCACCACATATACTTGCGCGTTACACTTGCGTGTTGCTTATACTTACGTGCCACTTTTTGACTTACGCAACAATCTTTATCTTGCACACCACTTTATTTCCTTTGTTATATTTTGATGTGATGATCTTGGAATATGACTTGCACGCAACATACACTTGCGCGCCACATATACTTAGGTGACACACTTGCGCGCCACTTTTGACTTTTGCGCTGCTTTCTTTATTTTTCCAAAAACACTTCTTTACTCTCCCTATCTTTCATAAGGCATGCATCACAAGTTATCCAAACTTATGATATTTGTGAAATAAAAATCAGCAAAGCATCTTCATAGTTTTCAAGTCCTTTACAAAGTGAATTGATTTAGCTTTTTTGACAACAAAAAACAACACTCTATAACAGGAAACTCTTCTTACTTCCTTATCCACCCAACTTGGTCCCAATAGTAAGAGACCCTTTTTTCAAGGCTCGAGCATTTGAGAAAGGACTCAAGTGGGATATCAGGGCTTCATTGGTGTTTCTTAGCATCCCTACCCAGGCCGGGGTGCTGGAGCCATCCCTTCTGATGGAGTGCTTCTTGGTGGAGTAGGCACCTACAGCTAGAGCTACCAGCAGACCCCAGGTGATGGAGTCTACGACAGGTAAAAGATAGCAGGCATGAGGGCCCAAGAAGGATATGTCTTTTAGAGGACGATCTTAGGACTTTGGATTAGTAGTACAAGGTTCCCAGGCCAGAGGGAGTTAGCCGGGGTCCAGTCTTTTCTATTCATGTGGTCGGAAGGGACACATGGCACATGACTACCCAACCCACCATATAGATGGCCATAAGAAAGTTGAGGGGCCATCGAGGCAGTGACAACGATTCAAGCGAGGAGGTATGTAGGGTGGCAGACGTGGCATGGGAGCTATCAGAGTAGTCAGAGGTGGGAGGCGGTTTGAGGTGTTACTACCACCACCCCAGGTGTTCCACCCCGACCTCAAGGAGCAGGTGGGATGGGGAAAAATCAGCTCCAAGCTGTAGAGGCTTATGCCAAAGTTCTCCAAAGATGATCCGAGGTATGATCTATGCCTTCTCCACCCTAGCTACAGTACTTATCGACAAATGTACTAGTCACTTCTTCCTTGCCATGACTCTTGTTCGGAGCTTAGAGATTCCAGTGGAGCTGTTGTCTTGATCCTTCACTACCAAAGAATTACTACATTAGAAGGGTTTTGTTGACATTATAAGGGGTTATAACCCATTCTAAAGACATTAGAGGTGGTTGTGAGGAACCACCGCTAATGTGTCCGCCTACTGTCAATAGGGGCAGTTTTGAGGAACCGATGGTAAAATCACAGACACTTTAGCAGAAAATACATTAGAGGGGGTTTACACCCCCTCTAATGTTGATTTAAATTCACCGAAAATTCATGCATTAGGGGAGGTTATAGTCCAAACTGCCTCTAGTAGATTGCATTAGAGGCGGTTCCCCTAATGGGGTTTTACTTTAGGGGCGGTTTACAACCGCCTATAATGTTTTTATTTCTTTATTTTTTTCATCACCCAGGCGCATCATCCCCGCCCCCACCCATGCATGGTGTCACACTTTCCAGGCGCCCCTACCGCATCCCGCATGGTCTCCATCCTGCACCTGCTCGCATCACGCATCCCGCATGGCCTCTGTGCTATGTCCCGCATCGCGCACCCCGCATGGCCTCTGTGCTCTGTCGCGCATCGCGCGTCCCACGTCATCACATGGCCTCTGTGCTCTGTCCCGCATCGCGCACCCTGCATGGCCTCTCTGTGCTCCTCTATCCTGCGCTTCCCACACCCCACACCCCACCCCACACCCCGCACCCCACATGACCTCTGCTCTATCCAGTGACCCCGCACGACCTTCGCTCTATCCAGCACCCCGCATGGCCTCGGTCCAGCGCCCTGCTCCCTATGCATGACTTCTGTGCCGTGTCCTGCGCCCTATGCATTGCCTCACCCCAAGCGCATCGCTCCCACCCCCTTATTATCCACTAATAATTCCGAGTCTCCCCCTCCGGTTTCCCGAACTGCCCCCTTAAGTTCCTGACGCCCCCTCCAGTTCACCATTTCCCACACCTCCCTTATAAAAATTTAGCTATTTCCCACACCTCCCTTATAAAAATTTAGCTGGTGGTGGGGTTCGAACCCGGTTAGGCAAGAAGCTCAGCTTCATTCTAGCTAAGCAGTACCACTACCCTGCATTGCATTTTACAATATATATATAAACCTTTATATATATATATATGATTTTCTATTTAGAAAAATATTATTCAGATAATATATTTTAATACATTTAAATAATAACATATCTATAAATTTATATAAACTATATATATGTTTATATATTTATTAATATATTTATACAAATTATTTATATACTTAAATACATATTTATATATTATATATATATTTCATCATATAATATATTTAAATAATTATATTTACATATATAAATATATATTTATAAATACATTTATACTTCTCTATGTTTGTTTATGTATTTTTTTAATATTTATAGATATAATATAATTATAATATATATTTATTTAATTATTTTTGTATACTTATATATATGTGTCTATATGTGTGTATCATAACAATAATATTATTAATAGTTATCATTATTGTTATTATACCTATTTTTTAAACTATAAAAATTATATATTAGTTTTATGAATACTATACATTTATTTTATGATTTATATCATAAATATATTATACTAAATAAATTTATATTATATATTTATTTAAACAATATATATACTTAAATACATAATTATATATTTTATACATGTTTATTTAAAGAATATATATATAAAATTATTTACTTAATATATTTATATAAGGTCTTTTAAAATATATTTATACAATGTATTTCAATACATATATTTATTATTATTTACATTAATATATATTTATTTTTATAAATAGTACAATATTATATATAATTAATATATAATAATTATTATATGAAATACAATTTATACAAATATTTATATAATATATAATTGATATTTTAGGAAACACGATTCGACATATATTTATAAAATGTTATATGAATTACAATTTTATATTATATATAATTAGTATGTGTATTATATATAATCAATGTTATATGAAATATAATTTATACACATTTATACTTAATATTATATGCCATACAATTTATAGAAATAAATAAATATTAATGTACATAATATTATACATATTTATGTATAAATATAAATACGATTAAATATAATCATATAAATATTTTATATAATATGTTTATATAATGTATTTAAATACATTTATATATGGTGTTTTAATTATATATATATATATATGTATATGTATATATAAATATGTATATAGATATGCATATATGTATAAATATATATTATGGAAGTTTCTTTTTAAAAAAATAATGGGGGCTCACAACCCCATGTAATCTATTAAATTACAGGGGGTTTTGAACCCCGTCTAATTTAAAGACATTAGAAGGGGTTTTAAACCCCCTCTAATTTAAGACATTAGAGGGGGTTTTCAACCCCCTCTAATTTAATGACATTAGAGGGGGGTTTCAACCCCCTCTAATTTAAGACATTAGAAGGGGTTTTCAACCCTCACTAATTTAAGATATAAGAGGGGGTTTTGAACCCCCCTAAAATCCAAATGGATAATAAAAAAACAATGTTAAAAAATTTAGGGGGTTCAATTAGTGGGGGTCCATTACCCCCTCTAAATTCAATGATTAACGAAGGTTGTAAATAATACCCACTCTAATATTTATAGAAAATGAGTTTAGAGGTGGTTCATAACCCCCTCTAAATTCAATGATTAGAGGGGGTTGTGCAGAACCCCCTCTAATGTTGCAGAAACTGAATTTAGAGGGGGTTGTGTATAACCCCCTCTAAATAACCCCTTTTAATGTGGTGTTTTTTTGTAGTGCTTACTGCTAGAGACTCCTACGGGAGGGGATTCGATGATTAAAAATTGGTGCTGGAAGTGTGAGATTACTATAAGAGGCGATAGCTTTGGCTGGGATCTCCTAGTAGCAGTGTCGAGGCCTTACGATGTCATCTTGGGTATGGACTGGTTATCCATAGTCCATGCTAATATCGACTCTTTTAGGCATACAGTGTAGTGTGTTCATGGAGATAGAACTAGGTTTTCCTTCATCGGTGATGAGGGGAATCTTGTAGCGCAAGACATACTATCTCAGATGAGGGTGCAACAGATTACTCACTAGTTGTCTAGCCTCACCCTAGGTGCAGTGGAGGAGAGGATTTCAATCTTCCATTTAGTGGTGGAAGAGTATGAGGATGTGTTTCCTGATGAGGTTCTAGGGATACCTCCTCATAGATAGTTAGACTTGTTTACCAAAATGTTCCTTGGGACAACACCGATATCCACACCGGAATATCGAATGGCTCCCACCGAGATTCATGAGCTTAGGGTACAATAAGAAAAATTGCAGAAGAAGGGGTTCGTAAGGCCCATTGTTTCGGCATGGGAAGCCCCAGTACTTTTTCCAAGAAGGAATATGGGAGTTTGAGATTGTACGTGGACTTCTAGTTCCTGAACTAGGTGACTGTGAAGAATAAGTACCCACTGCCAAGAATTGATGACCTATTCAACCAACTGAAGTTATCGAAGTGGTTCTCAAAGATAGACCTCAGATTAGGCTATCACCAGCTTTGGGAAAGAGACGAGGATATACCAAAGACAACCTTCAGGTGTTGGTATGGCCAATATGAGTTCCTGGTGATGCCATTCAGAATGAAAAATTCCACAGTAGTGTTCATTGGCCTCATGGATATGATCTTACATCCCTATCTCAATGGATTCATCATAGTATTTATCGATGAAATTGTGGTGTACTCGGCATTAGAGGAGAAGCACATTGTGCACCTACGAAGAGTCCTGGATACACTCTAAGAGAACTAACTTTATGGTAAGCTCTCAAAGTGTCAGTTTTGGATTCAGGAGGTTCATTTACTATGAAAAATCATCTCAGAGCCTAGATTTTTAGAATTTTCAGTAAAGACAAAGGATGTGCTCACTTGGGAGCCACCCATGAGCGTGAATGAGGCATAATGCTTCTTGGGATTGGCTGGTTACTATCAGAGGTTCATTCTTGACTTTTCTAGGGTAGAAGAACCCTTATCGGCATTGAAATGAAAGGTACATCCCTTCGTGTGGATAGAGAAATTCTAGCAGAGTTTCCAGGAGCTGAGGCAGAGACTGACTAGTGCCCCCATCTTGAGACTACCAGAGGAGAGCGTTGGGTATGTAGTTTACGGTGACACATTAGAGACCGGGATCAGTTCTATCTAGATTCAAGAGAGAGTGATGATCACATATGGATCATGAAAATTGAGGAAGCTTGATTAGAACTAATATACCCATGACTTGGAATTATAAGTAGTGGTCTTTTCCTTGATGATTTGGTGGCACTACTTGATGGGTGAGCGATTCACTGTTTACACTGACCAAAAGAGTATAAAGTATATCTTCTCCCAGAAGGACGTGAATCTCAGATAGCGGCAATGTATATAGTTCATCTAGGGATATGACTTTGAGATAGTCTATACTCCTAAGAAGGAGAACGTGGTGGAAGACGTGCTCAGCCGGAGGACCAGGTTGCAGCTGCTGAGTGAGACGACATAGAAGTTAGCTACGATGTAGATATCATTTGTAGATGATGGTGACACTACTTAACTTCAGTCGATTACTGTTATTCCCCCACTCTTATAGTGAGTCAGGGGGAAAAAATTTGTGGATGTTGACTGTGAGGCCCCACATGCTCAGTTATCCTCAAGATGGGCTCCTAATGGATTTTTGATAGGTGGGGAGCATGTCATCTTTTTCAGAGAGCACACCTTAGTACCCGTGGTATTGCAGGAAGAGGTTTTGAGGGAGTTTCATACATCTCCCTTGACGGTACATCCTAGAGTGGTGAAGATGTACCAGGACCCCTGGTGTTAGTACTGGTGACCATGGATATAAAAAGCAGTGGCCGAGTTTATTTCACGATGCCTCACTTGTCACCAAGTGAAGGCCCAACACCAGGTTCCAGCAGGCTTGACTCAACCACTTGAGGTACCAGAAAGGAAATGGTATTTTATCTTGATGGACTTCATGATGGGGAAACCACATACATCTAGATGTCATGAATCTATCTGGGTGATCATTGACTGACTCACCAAGGTGGCTCACTCCGTACCCATTTGAGAGTAGAGATCGGTAGAGGGCTTGGGACACTTCTATGTCTAGGAGATAGTGTGGCTCCACAGAGTGCCTTCGATGATCATCTCGGATTGTGACACTCACTTTAGATCCAGTTGTTTAAGGGACTACAAGAGGCGTTTGGGACACAACTATGTTTAAGCACAACTTTTCATCCCCAGACAGATGGTCAAAAAACCTAACCATACATACCTTGGAGGGCATGCTTTTTGCTTGCATCTTTAACTTTGGTCATAGTTTGTAGGACCACCTACCACTGGTGGAGTTTTCATACAACAATAGATATCACTCCACCATTATCGTGGCACTTTTGATGCCTTGTACGAGTGGCCTTGCATATCACCCATATGCTGGACAGACCTAGGGGAGTCGGCACTCATGGGTCCAGAGTTGGTATGGGCTACCATTGAGAAGTTTAAGATCATCCATGAGCAGGTGAGGACTTCACAGGGTAGGAACAATTCTTATGATGACTGAAAATAGAGACCCTTGGAGTTCTCAGAGGGAAATCATGTGTTTTTTCGAGTCCCACCCCGATGAGGATTGCAGGGATTTGGATGGAGTGACAAGCAATCTCTGAGGTTAATCAGACCTTTTTAGATCCGGAGTAGAGTTAGAGAGGTGGTGTACTGAGTAGCTCTTCCTCCACAAATGCACTAGGTTCATGATGTTTTCCATGTGTTGCTGCTGAGGAGGTATGCGAATGATCCATCGCACATCATCTATTGGGGTGAGATGGACAATAAGGATGGGGCAACATTTGTAGAGTTCCCAGTGGAGATAGAGGATCGATAAGAGTGGGTCTCATGTGGGTGGTTTATTCCTCTAGTGTGCATCCGATTGCAACACAATTACCACTAGGAGAGCACATGGGAGTGGAAGGATCAGATTCATGCTCAGTACCCCATTCATTTGGTTTAGTTATTGTTTTGGCTTTGAGGGATGTAAATTCCTAAGGTGGGGAGAATGTAACATCTTAGAACTTACTTGTAATTTTTTTATATGGAATTATTTCAAGAATGGGAAATTTGAAGACACATGGTTATAAGGCCTCGAGAGCCCGGAACAGGTTTTTGAACTTTTTTTAATGTACCTTCAGTAAACCCGCGAGCAAGATTTTTTTATCTTTTGAACTGGTGCTCACATTAAAAATCATAGGGAAGAGGGTGCTCCTCGGAGGCCATAGACATAGGTGGATCGAAGAACGGACCACCAGAGTGTGTGAGGTGGTCTGATAAGCTCCCTAATGGTGTTGATCAGCCTCAATGGCCATGTGGAGGAGGCGGCCCACACTGGCAGATCTCCTTGACTAGGATTTGGTGGCTTGTCAACCATGGTGGTGTGTTGAGGGACACAACGCTAGGCGGGGGTGCCGCATGGAGGGACGGTTGGTGAAGCTGCAGTCCGTCGACCAAATCTATTGGAAGGCCCCCATGACCATGAGGCTAGGGGGAGTAAGATGTAACAGCCATGCCATGTCCCTACTAGTCGGCACCACTTGCTGCACCGCCCGGCTAGTCCCCAGCTGGCGGGCCACGCTCCCTTCAGGCTAGACCCACGCTGATTGCTTGGACCAGCGCCGGTAGGATGGACCCACAATTAGCGAGCCTGACCCCCACATAATGGGTCAGGCCCACACTGTCAGGATAGACCCATGCCCCCTTCGGGTTGGACCAGACTAGACCGGGTCGTCGGGTGACTCAGCGGGCTAGACCCTCGACCAACCGGGCCGGGTCCAGCGAGGCCTATTGGGCCTAACCCAATAGCCAAGACGGACCATAACAACCTCGACCCACACCAATTCAGGTCGAGTCCTTCTTAATGAACTGAGGTATGTGGGACCCCCAGGACGGGTTGGTTGAATCGGTCCGACCGGGTCGAACTGGGGCCCATTGCAACTAATCCCCTGATTACTAAAACGCCCGTATCTTGCAAACTGCGGGTCTGATTGATGATCCGTTTATGGTGATGGGACCCTCTCGACAAGGCAGAGCTTTTGGAACTATCTATAGATAATATAAGGGATGTTGAGATGTGACTAAGGGATTGAGGAGTAGTTCTTCCAAGCATGCTATGTATAGAACCCTGCGACTGGATATGGCATGAAGACTGTTGACTTTTGTCCCAGTGGGAAGCACTTCTCTATGACTTTGCTAGCCCACGGTGGGAATCAATTCTCTGTGACCTTCCAAGCCCTTGGTATACGACAAGGAGGAGTACCTAAGTAGGCCACAACTAGTGATAATAACCTCTCTGTGACTTTGCAGGCCCACGGTACACAATGGGGAGGTGTACCTAAGCAGTCCAAGGTTAGTGGGAAACACTTCTTTATAACTTGTAAGGCCCACTTTACTCGTTAGAGGATGCGTTTTATAGTAGCCTAGGTGTTTGAGGATGTGAATAGTGATTCTAATTTTACTACCCTAGAAAATACCTATCGTGATCTATCTTTTGTTTCATGATTTACATTGAGGAATTGATGTGTGGTCTTTCCTTTTTGTTTTGGCGTCCCAACTGAGTACTCTGTCACTCAACCTTGCACGAGATTCATCCACATGTGTTGTGTCTAGGGCAGAAGGCTGACGTTTTGAAAGGGGTGCTTATGGAGGTGAGATTGACGGATGCTTCGATAGTGGACTTGGTGGTCTAGGACCAGGTAGTGCCCAGTAGAACCGAGCAGACATGCCATACTACTTCAGCTTCCAGTTGCTTCATTACTCTCTCGACTAAGTGGGGTTTTCTGCAGATGGCCATCAGGATTTCCTTTTTTTACTTACTATTTTTTGTTCTTTTTTGGGTATTTATTCTAGCCCACATACTTTCAGTTGTAATCGCACTCAGCCTTGTTTTAGTGGTACTTGTTTTCCCCTTTCCATGTGTTGGGTTGTGGTTGGGAGTGTGTGTGTGTATAGGTACTTAGGAAAATGCCTCCCACTTGTAAGTTGAAACCTTTGGTTCTAGTCTCCAACCCCTAGACTTCGGGATGCATGCTTAGGGTATTCATGACACAGTCCCCGAAGGACGGGCCGTGACATAATTCTTCATGATTTTTCTTATTTAGTAACTTCGGAACTTGTACTTTGATTATAGTTTCATAATATTTTTAATGTTAATAATCATATAAATATAATATAAATAATATATATATATATATATATATCCATTGATATAAAATATTTACATAAAAATTAATTACATCATTCATAAAGATGGTTGGTCATACGTACACATAAACACCAAATTATCCTTTAAGAATACTATTACCTCTAATTAGTGAATAAGGAATTTGATAATAGAAATTTTCTGAGTTTAGTTGAGATATATGTCTCATTTTCATGTGAATAATTGAGTGACAAGGGTGTCCTTTTATAAGATAGGGATATGAAATAATTTGAATTTCTAAAAATATTTAAATATAATTAAGTCATTCTCAAGAAAAATGATTCCAAATGGACATAGATTCGATGAGAAAAAGTTTGAGGTAAAATATCCACATCCAATGAATCTATACATGTTTTCTTTTCATTTAAAACCTTATTTTTGGTTTAACCCATTGGTTAACCATTTTTAATCTTAATCATGGTACCAAAATTTTCAATCTTAAAGGGTTAAAATTTTACTTATAAGGTGAAAATTGGCCCATAAATGTCGAAGAGATGAAACTTTTCTATATATCTTATCCCCATTGTCCACTTTTTATATTTTTTGGATTTATAAATAATTTAATAAAATACATTTTTCATAAAATACCATTATTGTCAATTTTAATACTATTCATTTAGTTTAACATTAAAGACCCAAAAAAAAAATCTTTAATTCAAAAATAATCCTTTAACAGATTCCTAGTATGATGTATTCATGTATAAAATTCTTGTAACTTAATAATTTATCCGAAATTTATTATATTTAGTATTTTTAAAACCATTTATTTATTTTTTCTAATAACTGAATAAATACAGTGTTTGTGTTGCATATGCATTTAAGGTAATTATTCAATTAATAAAATTAAAAATAAATTACCCTAATAAAAAAATTAAATAATTTTTAAAATTATAATCTAAAATTGAATATAAAATCATTTTATACCTATGAAAAAAACTAGAGTTATGAAAGTCAAGAGTGTCACATTTTGTTTTTATTCTTTTATTAAGTAATACAAAATTCAATATCAAAGAAAAATGGAACCAAGGGGACATAATATTTAGAATTTGTTGGAAATGACAAAAATAAATTCATAATATAGGATACATTTAAGAGTGATATATATTTTAATTCCTTATCCCAATGTTTTAACCTTGTTTTCTCCACTTTACCCTTACTCAAGTGACAAATATTTACCACAATTACTATTCATAATAACAAAAAATAAAATGGAAATATTTTCCAAAGTTCAACCTCTTAATTAAAAATTTTGAATACATTTTTCAAGATTCAATTCCTAGAAGTGTTAGAAATAAATTTTAATATAAATGTGTAAAACACAATAAAACCCAATTTTTATAAAGAGACATTTTAAGCATTAAAATTAACTTATATCAAAATTATGAATATTTTTAATTTAAATATAATTAATTAGATTATTATAAATAAAATTAATCCTATTAAACTTTAATACTAAATCAAAAACATAATTATTCTTTTAAATTACTTTATTTAACAAAAATAAATGGTATTATTTGAAAAAATCAGTGTTTTTCACTATTCACTGAAAAATCAATTATTATAGAAAATCCCCAAAATTACACCCTAATTTAATTATAATATGATTATTTAAAAAATTATACCATTTTTATCATATTAAATTTCTAATATTTTTAGATTTTAATTACAATATTCTCTTATAAGAATAAATAAAAACCATTTTTTGAAGAAACGTATTTTGAAGAATTAAATGTCTTTATTGAAAATTGAGTGATTATTTACTAAGAATTAATAAATAAATTTTTATTAAAAAGTAAAATTATATATATATATATATCTTTCTTAATCCAGTCACTCATATTTATACCCTCCAATTCAATGGTCATGTTATAATGACAATATTTAAATATTAATATTTTTATAATATATCTAAATTATCTTAAAACTCAGTGTTACATTTTAAGAAAGCTATTGATATTATTATTTTCTAAACTACTTTTTCAGGGTTTTAAATATTTTTTTAGAATAACTATACAACACATCTTTAATCTATTCTATAATAATCTTCCTTATCAATGTTTCATCAATAGAAGCCTGAGCAGTTGCAACAGGAGGAGGTGGAGGTGCACTAGAAAAAGATTCCTACCTATATTAGCTAAGATTCCTCTAGCCAGTAACCATTTCATAGAGGTATACCTAGAGTAATAAGACCTACCTAGTTTTACTTTGAATATCCTTATCCATGAAATTGAACTTAATAAACAGTTTTGGATGGATGTTACTAACTATGAAAAAAATAGATAAATATATCCCCTCTTCTCTATTAGTTTTAAAGTTACTTCCAAAATATAGAAATAAATATTCCAAATATATTTTAAAAATAAACCTTTAACTCATTCATATCAAACTATGTGATGTAGGAAGCAACAATAAGATAATAATCATACACAAGAGGTCCAAAACAAACATGAGAGGTCCTCCCAATAGGTTCGGACTCATTTGATATACCCGTTTCTTCCACACCAGTTGACTTTTCAAGTTTTAGCCCAATCATTTCATCAAGAACTTTTTACACTCTCAAAACTAACTTACTTTATATATAAATGTAAAATCTAGGAGAATTTAGTTATATCATTTCCTCAAAATCTATCTAGTTCATTAATAATCCTTCAACAACAATAGGGGAAATAAGAATAAAAGATCGAATATGCTTAGATAGATTGCCTCCACCATCATCACCATCACCATCATAGTCATATTAGCCTATAATAATAAATTATCTAGGTTAATTCTATAATTTATATATAAAAGTTTAAAAAATAAGTGATTATCCCCTTTTTATTCCCTTAGTGGCGTCCCTTTCTCACCAGACTAATCCTCATCCTTATCTAATTTTAAAAAATATAATATCACCAAACCCAAACTCCTAGAATCCTGTTCTTAAAACATAATAATCACATTTCTAGATTAACACCAATAAATGAAACCCCATTTCAACCATCCAAAACATACAATATCAAATTGAAATATTAGATTACTTATATACCCAAGGTTCATTTAGGTACAAAGATTTACAGAATTATAACACACTCTTATATAACAATATCCATGTTATTAAGTGAGTATTTATCCCACTATAACCATATTTTATCTTTCCATTTTAAGTATTCATCATTGTTCCAACTAATCATTAAAACCTATGAAAATAATTTGAAACCATGGGATGATAAAAGAAATCTTAGAAATGTACATAGAAGAAAAGAAAACCATTATTCCATTTCAAAACCATTAGATCATAAAAGTTAGTTTTCCTTTAACATAACAAAATTTGAGCTCACGTAATCATTTATTTAAAAATGAAATCATATTTACCATCCAAATTCTTTGACGAAAAAATTTATATGAAAGCATAAAGGAAAAATAAAAATCATGTGGTTTTCTTAGAAAACACTAGAAACCATGATTTTTTTCTTTAAAACATTCCTTTTTCCCTAAAAGGGAATAATAATTCATTTAAAAGAAAATACCATCAGCTTACCATGTGAAATCAAAATATTTACAAGAAAAATCATTAACAAATATAATAAATTTATATATGTAACTTGGGTAAACATTTTCATACCACTCTTATAATCACTCTTATATATTGAATAACCAAGTTAGTAAATTCCAATAATCACTTAGTAGAAACATATTACCAATTAACTCCATCCTTTTACCTAATGCATTGGAGAGATATATTGGGCTCACCTGTCATCATAAATAATTCCCATGAACCATAATATGTACATAACACATGAAAATTTTAATTTTCATCATTACACTCATAAAAATATATTTTATAACCCATAAGAAAAACATTTTTGGATACTAATTGTCACACCATAACCTGACACCCTGTGGTTGTGGTTATTTTATTTATATTAGTTTTTTTAAAGTTTAAAATATATTAAATAAAAAAAAATAAAATAAAAAGGAAATTATTTAATATTAATAATAATGATAATATTATTTTTATTAACTTTATTATTATTATTAAAAATGTTATTATTAATTTAATTTTATCTGTCTTTTTATTTGTTGTTTTGGTTAGGTTTGTGAACCCCTCTTCCTTTATCCTCCCCACACAATTCAGTCCTACCCCCTTCCCTCCATCTCAAGAAACCCCCACTGGTTGAAGGCCCTTCAGTGCACCGCCCTCCTTCCTCCAGCGGCGGCTCCCCTCTTATGTGGCCAGATCCCCCTCCTCCTCTCTCATGCGGCCAACCTCCCTATTGTTCACGCAACCTAGAAGACCATGAGAAGATCTAGTGTGCTGCTCCTTCCCTTCATCGACCGAATCTCCTCCCGTTTTGGTGCGCGAATCCCTCTAGTGAGTTTTCTCTCCCATATTCTCCCTCTTTTTGGTGTTTTCTCTCTCTTTCTTATGGTGCATAGGGTTTGGCTGAATCCTAATTTGTTTTGGGGGTTTTGTTTTGGTCAATTATTGGAAATTAGGTTTCGTTAGCCCTATTGTTGATCATTCCTTCCATGGTTAAAAAAGGAAGTGGGTTTCACCATAGTTTTTAGGTAAGGGTTTCCTCATTTCTTCATTGTATCTATTTTTATAATTCAAATTTTATGATTTATGGGTTCCTAATATTTTTTCTTTAAGTGTGTTGAACGTTGCCATATGATTTTGGTCTTTGCTGCCTAATGGGAGGTTTTTCAGGTTGATTAAGTTTCCGTCATTGCTTGAGGTAAGTGTTAGATATATACTTCTTGGTTATCACACCATCTAATTCAAGGTTCTTAATTTTTTATAGGCCCCTAGTTAATTTTGTGTAGTGCATTGTACTATTCTGAGTGGTTTCAGGTTTCCATTGTCTAAGGTGACTCACCTGTGTGTGCATGGGTAAGTATATATATATATATATATGTCGGTTCCACCGTTACATGTATAATCATTATTCGTTGTGAATATATATGTATGGGGACAAGTGTTCCTATGTATATAAATATGAACATCCATACATAGTTGAGTGGAGACTAATATATACATATAAACATATATGTAAGGATCCCCTTACACATGTTCATGGATATGAAGATGTGTTCATAGGGATTTTTTGTTCTTATATGTATGTGAAGGTGCATATGATCAGTGGGGAGCATAAGATTTTAGTTAAAAAGTGCCAAGGGCCGAATGTTTAGTTTGGTTCCACCACGAGGCAAATCCCCTATTCCCATGACTTTAATTTGAATCTCATTATTGCTTTCTTGTTTTAAG
The DNA here is from genome assembly GCA_963277665.1 of Viscum album. Taxonomy (NCBI): domain Eukaryota; kingdom Viridiplantae; phylum Streptophyta; class Magnoliopsida; order Santalales; family Viscaceae; genus Viscum; species Viscum album. The sequence continues at coordinate 124,492,977 of OY728150.1, forward strand.
AACATGTTTTATATTTATTCAATATACACATGCTATGAAATCAGGTTGCAATTGCTAAAAATGATAATGCCTTTGTTTTGAAAAAATGAGATGTATTTCTAACGCCCATTTGGTCGTAAGTTAATTTTCTTGAAAAGAGATTTCCTAAGTGGTTTTGAATTGGAAATGAATATTTCTAAAGGTTTTTATACTTTTCTCTAATTTAGTTATAAAATTTCAATGACATGTTTTGTTTTCCAAAAAGCTCCAATGTGATTTCCAAAAATGTTTTTTAGTGCGAACTCGTGGTTAACTGGTGGTTTGACTTTCTTGAAGGATTTTCATCATTATAAGCATGGGTATAATATTTTTTTTAAATTTTTAGTACATTAGTTTTTTAATTGAGCTTTTAAGGGATTTTGGAAAATTAAAATCATTAGGTGATTGTGTGTTCTAAAATGAAAATTATTCCTTGTAAATAACTAAGCTCGTTTGTCACTTTAATAACGGTTTGTGAAAAATAAAAACCCCTCTTGAGTAATTCCCCCTAATTTTAGAAAATGATGTGTATGTTGAATGTGTGGATTGTGATATGTGCCTAGTAAAGAGGCTTCCACATTTTTATATGATGGAAAAGAGAGGATGTGCTCAAGGAGGGAGATCAGTGGTGATATCGTGGGTGTGCTTCTGAATAAAGAGAATGATATGTTCATGTATGTTAGTTTTATTAAAATTCACCATCAATTGAAATATAGCACATGGGAAGACTAAGGTATCTAGGTGGGCGGACTAGGACTAGTACGCTAGATGATTCAGAAGTGGTTCCTACTAATTTTTTCTAGCGTAATTGAATCTATAAAACTAAGTAACTGATTATGAATGATGACGGGAGACCACTACAGTTATAGGGGTGTCCCTTAATAGTGGCTCGTGCATGAAAATTCTAGTTGTCATGGTTTCTATACCACATTTCACTGAGGTATGAGGTTCCTTGGGTCCCATTTGTGCTAGTTACCTATAGGGATTGACCATGGTTCTCACTTATGACATGGTGTTTGTGAATGATTTGCATTTTAGTTTCTTCAAGATTTCTTCCCCATTTTTAAAAATACATGTTTTTGATTTAAACTATTTTTCTTGCATTTTAAAATGACTATCCATGGTTTTAAACTATTTTTGAAATTTGATAAAAAGGGAAAGGTTTTTCTTGGAAATAGATTGGCTAAATTTCTAATAATGGTAAATATTATTTTTATGTGGTTTTATTTTCAAACTATCTGATTTGAGTTTCTTTTTATAGGTAAGTGAATAGGGTATTGTTTATCCTTAACTTTCCTACGGAGCATCTTGGTGCTCATAACTAATTTTTTTTTCATTTTTTGGTTCCTCTAGTCTTGGTTCTCTCTTAGAGTGAGTGTGGTATTATATTACATGGTGACCCATGAGGTCATTTGAGGTATGTCACATTTATTAGTTTAGTCCTTTGTATGCTACCAGTTTGTCCAGTTTATTTATTTATGTTTTATTTATTTGCCAACATCATTCCCAACTATTTTATTTTGGTGACCAACACTAGTTTCTAGACTATGGGGATCAGAAACACCGTTTGGGCCTTGTCATAGGCAGAATCTAGTGACCGATTTAGGGTTGACCAGGTTGGTTCATGAAAAAATGGTACCAGATGAGGCCCTTGTTATTTGGGGATTCAGGAAACTTTAAGATTATGTTTATTAGGATTCAAAAAGTAGGTGTGGGAAGGATTTCATGAACCCTTTCCTGTACTGAACCTTGAGTTTCTAGTGGGAGTCCGAGATTTGAATTTTTCTTTTTCTTATTCTATGTGGATAAGGGTTAAAAAAAGTTGTGAGTCAGTGTTACGTGATGATCTTACATGGAGTAGCAACCCATGTACAACATGAGTGCACAGTTCAAGATACTCCCTCTAGTTGATACTCTCCTAGAGCATGGTCTTTTAAGCCAATGCTGTTAGGCTTTGAAAGGAACTAGTTCCTTATTTTTTATGTTTTGATGTGAGTTTTGTTTGGAAATAGTTTTGGATGGATTTGGTGGATTTCAATAATGAAAACGAGTCATAGAAAAGGTTTTTTCAAAAGGGAATGTGGTTTTGTAGTTGAAAAGTTGTTTTTGAAATGGAAATTGATTTCATTTAATAGAATCTATGATTTCAAATGGAAAAAATGGGAGGTGTTTTGGAAATTGTTTTGGGATCTTATAAAAACTTTTTGGAATGTGAAATGGGAAATATTTGGGAATTTAGAAATCTGTTGATTTAATAATAAATAGTATTTTCAAATTAGTTTGGAATTTTTTATTTACGTTGAATTATTATTTTTGGAAATGAGAAATATTTTGAATCGATCCTTGGTATTTCTATAAATTATAAAATAAATGGAATATATATAGAAAGTGGATTGGTGCTCTATTTAGAACGATGAAGGGAATGTGTAAGACATCATGAGGTACCAATAGTGAATGTTCAATCCACCATCCTGTTCTATTTTCAAGGGTGTTTTTTATGAAATAATAGAGTGATTTGTAGTCTGTAATTGTGTGGTGTGTTTCTCTATGATCTGGGATTGTTAATTGCAAGGTATTTTAGGTTTGAACACTTTATTTTTTGGAATATGTTTGAAGTTATGTTTTGTCAGTGATTCATTTTGAGATAATGGTTAATGGATTTTTTTGGAAAACGTTTTGGGATACCATTGAGAAGGTTCCATTTTGTGCAATTGGTGTTTGTTTTGGCCAATGGTCCAGTTTTATTGGTTCCATTGATTTCCCTTATTGGCTAGTGAACACCCCCATAAAGAATTGATGCATATTCAAAATCTGGTTACGAGTGATTCTTCATTGGAAGGTCCTCTAATTGACCAAAGTATAGAATCTCTTATCAGGTTTTAGGGTTGATTTTATCTCACTTATTATTTGGATTAAAACTGGTGAAGAAAATTCCAATGAGGAAAGGTGGAAGCAGTCCAGAGTTGACTATGCTGGATGATGTTTTAATGGCCCTTTGGGTCATTCATCAGTTTCCTCTAAGGAAAGTAGTGTGCAAGTCCACTAGTGTGGCAGGTTTGGTCATAAGAATCCATCAAGGTAATTTTTTAGTAATTGTGTGTTGGTGAGGTCTCAGTTTAAGGTATTTATCCTTTTAATGTTTATATATATATAAATGGTTATGTTCAGTGACATATGACAATGTTATGTTTCCTCTTACATGAGAAGGTGGATGTAAACAAACTTTTTAGAGCCTCTATTTTAATGGAAGCATGTCTTCCTTTTGGAGAATTCTGAATTTCTTTGTTCTAAGGGATAGTGCCTCTGTTTTATTCTTTATTCTTTTGTTTCTTGTTCTAAGTGAAAGGTATGATGTGTATATATATTTTAAGCCCATGTTTTGGTGAAAGTTCCATTTTGGAGTAAGTGGGTATCATGTGTGCTATGTTCAGTTGGTGCTGTCTGGGCCACAGTGTGGTCACTTGTGGAACCAGCATGAGAAGTCCTGTTTGGGGGTTTTTGATTCCTGATTGCGAGGAATGAGATTATTCAATCACCAGTGCTCCATCCAAAGGTCCTAGAGCAAAGATGGCGTGTAGTCAGGAACCCGAAGGGATGTAAAGTACCATGGTATAATGTCCGTCTTCAGTTTTGGAAATGGATATAGTTTATGATTTCTGTGTAGCTATTCCACAGTGAATTATCACATTAGATTGAGGGGTTGTGAGGACCCTGTTTTTTTGTTATGAACCTTATGGGTGAAAGACTGCATACTTGGTTATAAGGAGGCAGGGTTGTCTCACTCTCTAGAAATTTAGAGCTCATTCCCTTATATGTATGGATCTCTAGGTGGTTTTCTATGTATGACCAGCCTTGTGAGTTGACCCTAGTGTTGGTTTGGGATCATCTGAGGATGGTAATTCCCAGAGCAGTAGTGAACCACTTAGTGTTTTCTATCGAGTTTAGAGTTTTGTAAATCAGGTCTATTACAATGGGAGAATAGGTTATGCAGGAAGCACCCAAGTTATCCCATGTCAGGTTTCCTTTGTTTTCCCATACTAGTTTGTTAAGATGGTCGGTCCTTATGGTGGGGAGATCCACCATGGGTCTCGTTGAGCTTTATTCAAAGTGAATTGATGTTATCTAGTTCCCTATGTTTTGGAGTTTGTTTGGGCCTCCTCATGTTTGGAATTATGGTTTTTTCTCAGGTGTTGGTTTGTTTCTAATTGTGGGGAGTCCATTTAGGCCTCCCTGTGTTTGAAATTTAGTTTCATTCCTGGTGTTGACTTGGTGGTATGCAGTCTCATTTGAAGACATCTAAACCTAAAATTTTTTCTTGAGTAAACATTGGGATTGAATCATGCCCAATAGTTCTGTTAAACTAATGTTATTGAAGTATCCTCCAGGATGTGGTTAAAACTTAGTTTCTTATCTTAGGAAAGTGGTATGTGTTCTGTTTGGTAATGTAGGAGGTGTTTTGGTTCAAGGGGTTTTATTTTTCATTGTGAGAGTTACTTTCCTTTAATCGATCAACTGGATGTGTTTAAACCTTTGGAGGTGGGTGGAACATAGTGGGGAGTCTATTTTGGACTCCTGAGTTCGATTTATAAGTCTCTTTTTCTATTAATAGTGTTATGTTCTTCTTCTCATGTGATGTTCATTAGGAATCTTATATATATGTGAAAGAGATTAATTTTTTTCTTTCGTGTTAAACCTAGGAAAGAAATTCTGGGGGTGGAAAGCATTAATGGTGGGGAGAATTGTTATACCCTGACCCGACACCTTATGGTCGCAATTATTTTATTTATATTTGTATTTTTTTAAGTTTAAAATTTATTAAATTAAAATCAAAATGAAAGAAAATAAAACAAAAAGTAAATAATAATAATAATAATAAATGTAATGATAATATTATTTTTATTAAGTTTATTATTATCATTATTATTATTTTTAAAAATGTTAATGTTAACATTATTTTATTTATATTTTTTATTGTTTTTTTGTTAGGGTTAAAACCCCCCTCTTCCTTCTCCCTCCCCATACAGTGAAAACCTAACCTCATTCCCTCCCGCTCATTAGACCCCCCACTGGCCGAGGGCCCTCCGATGCATCTCCACCCTTACTCTGATGGTGGATCCCCTCTTGCGCGCATTCCCCCTCCTCCTCTCTCACACTACTGACCTCCCTCCTATTCATGGGACCCAACCGACTGGGAGAAGCTCCGACATGCCACTCCCTCCCTTTGGCGACCGAATCTCCACCCATTTTGGGGTACAAATCCCTATGGTGAGTATCCTCTCCCATATTCTCCCTATATTTGGTGGGTTTTATCTCTTTATTATGGTTCATAGGGTTTGGATGAACCCTAATTTGTTTTGGGGGTTTTTTGGTAGATTATTGGTGATTTGGTTTCATTGGCTTTGTTGTTGATCATTATTTATACATTTGAATAAGGAAATGGGTTTAACCATGGTTTTTAGGTTAGGTATTTCTACTTTCTTCATTGTAGCTCTTTTTATAATTGGGATTTTATTATTTATGTGTTCCTGGTTTTTTTTATTTAAGTGAATTAAAATTTCCTGCATGATTTTGGTGGTTACTGCTGAAGGCGATGTGTTTCATGTTGATTTGGTTTCCAACGCTTCTTGATGTAAGAGTTATATATATGCTTCTTAGTTGTCTCGCCATCCAATTTATGGACATTAATGGTTTAAAGGTTCTTATTTAATTTTTTTTCATTGATTTGGGTTTTTCTGAGTGTTTTCAAGTCTCTGTTGCATAAGGTGAATCACCTACGCGTGCATAGGTAAGTATATATTTATGTGGGCTCCCCCGTTACATGGAAAATCATCCATGAAAGTGAATATACATGTATGAAGCTAGGTTTTACCACACACACACGCACACACACACACACATATGAAAATGCATACGTAGGTGAGTGGTGACTAGTATATGCATATAAATATATATTTAAGGACCCCCTTGCACATGTTTATAGCCATGAAGAAGTGTGAATAAGGTCCAGGTGTCCTTACATGTATGTAAAGGTGAATTTTCTTAGTAGGGGAGTAACAATTTTAAGATATAAAGTGATAAGGGATAAATGTTCGGCTTGGTTCCACCCTAACGTAGGTCCCCTATTCATACACCTTTAATTTGAATATCACGATTACTTTATTTTTTAAAAACATGTTTTATATTTAGGGAATATACACATAATATGAAATCTGGTTGTAGTTTCTAGAAATGATCATACCTTCATTTTGAAAAAATAAAATTTATTTCTAATGCCCATTTGGTCTTAACTAACTTTTTTTGAACAGTGATTTCCTAAGTGTTTTTGAATTCAAAATGAATATTTCCAAAGGTATTTGGCCTTTTATCCAATTTAGTTTTAGAATTGTAATAAAATGTTTGGTTTTCCAAAAATATCCAATGTGATTTCAAAAGATGGGTTTTGGTGTGAACTCATGGTTAAATGGTGGCTTGACTTTCTTGAAAGAATTTCATCTTTTTAATAATGGGTTTGATATTTTTTTAAATGTGTAGTACATTTGTTGTTCAATTGAGTTTTTATGTGATTTTGGAAACATAAAAGTGTTGGGTGATTGTGTGTTATAAAATGACAATTATTTCTTATAAATAATTAAGACCGATTATCACTTTAAGAATGGTTTTTGAAAAAGGAAAACCCCTCTTGGGGCATGGCCCCTTATTTTATAAAATTATGTGTATGTTAAATGTATGGATTGTGATATGTGCCTTGTAAAGAGGCTTATGTATTTTGGTGTAACAAAAAAAGGGGGATGTTATCAAAGAGGGAGATCAGTTGAGATAGGGTGAGTGTGTTTTTTAAAAAATAGAATAATATATTCATGTATTTTAGTTTTATTAAAACTCACCACCAATTATAATAGAGAACATGGGAAGATCAATGTATCTAGGTGGTTGTACTAGGACTTGTATGGTAGATGATTCAGAAGTGGTTCATCTTGGTTTTTTAGTATGATGGAAGCTATAACACTAAATAAATGATTATGGATGATGATGGGAGACCACTAGGGTTATAGTGGTGTTTCCTACTAGTGGATCATGCATGAGAATACTGGTTTTTGTGGTTTCTATACCACATTTCACTGAGGTATGAGGTTCCAAGGGTCCCATTTGTGCTAGTTACCTACAGGGATTGACCATGGTGACCACCAATGACATGGTGTTTCTAAAATTATTTCCATTTTAGTTTCTTCAGGTTCTTCCCCCTGTATAAAAATATATGTTTTTAATTTAAAATGTTTGTCTTTAATTTTAAAATAAATATGCATGCTTGTAAACGTTTTTTGAAATGTGATAAAAGGGAAAGTATTTCATGGAAATGTATTTACTAAATTTGTAAGAATGATAAATATTATTTTTTTGTGGTTGTATTTTCATAATAGTATGATTTGTGTTTATTTTTAAAGATAATGGAATATGGCGTAGTTTATCCTTGGATTTCCTACTAAGCATCTCGATGATCACACACATTTTTTTTTCAGTTTCAGATTCCTCTAGTCTTGGTTCTCTCTTAGAGTGAGTGTGGTCTTATATTTCATGGTTATATATGAGTTCATTTGTGGTATGTCTCGTTGCTTAGTTTACTCCTTATCCTACTGCCAATTTTTTTTAGTTTACTTTGTTTATTTATTTATCATTTATTTATGGAAAAAATAGTTACCAACTATTTTCTTTTGGTGCCCGACACTAGTTTCCAGCCTTTGGGGATCGGGAACACCCTTCGAGCCTTATTATGGGTGGACACTGATGACTGATTTAAGGTTGACCAGGTTGGTTCTTGACACTGATATATCCCTTTCCTTTAAAATCAATTTTTCAAAATTAGAATACACAAAACAAAGGTATCATGGGTTTCTATTGGTAAACATTAAATATTATAAAGGAATTAGAACATAAAATAATGGATATGATAGTGGTAAAATCCTTAAAAGTCATATATTTTAAAATAGAATAGTCATTTTTCCTATTGTAAATAAATTCAAAAAATCACATATAAGATACATATAAATATTCCCTTTTAAAACATTTGAAAGAAAGTAAAAATAGGTATAAAGTTTCATTATAATAAATTTATGTACAAATAAATATATCCATAAAAAAATATTAAGAAGATTGATGTGGACCAAAAATATTTAGAAAATAAATATTTAAAACTTTTTATATGGTGTTTTTAAGGTAATGTGTCTCTTACAATGTGATAACTTTTGAACTAATGAAACATTAAAGGAAAGAACATAGAGTGAATTTTAAAACACTTTAATTTTAGAGACAGATGATAAAACACATAGATAAAGTAGTTTATACATCACAAACAATAAAAATTGTGGTGAAAATATATTAAGTCTCAAAGAAAGGGAATTGAGACTAGAAATCCCTTACCTCATCACCCAACTTGTCACATGCGTTCTTTAAGTTCTCATCTTTAGAAAACCTCCCTTGCTTTAAACCTTAATCCATATAAGGATGGAATTATACACAAACTAAGAACTCTATGATATGGGTAGATATTCTAGGAAGGGATTTAGGTAGGTATTAGATGAACCAAATGACTCATGAAGTGTGAAGACAAGTTTATAGGGGGTTCGCTTTTATAATTGAGTGGAGGGGAATTTTTTGAAATTCATGAAATAATATAATATAATTTGTTTTTAACTAATTTAAAATGGTTTTAAAATTAAATGGATTAAAATATTAGATGGATATAGTCTTAATAGAATCATCCAATAAAATTCATATTGGTTTCGATATCATTTTAAAACTTATTTTTTTTGTATTAGCCCCTTTATTAATCATTTTTAACGATTACCACTGTAAATACTTTTTCAATATTAAAGGTTTATAAATTTTCTTATAATGTAAATATTGGATCAAAAATAATCAAGGGATGATATTTTTTCCACTTACCATAATAATTTTCTCCTAGTAAGTTTTTTATGATGTTTAAATAATTTAATAAAATATTATTTTTCATAAAATATCATTAATGTCATTTTTGACACTATTCATTTAATTTGACATAAAATACATAAATATAGTAATGGTATTAGAATTTTTTTTAACATTAATAATATGTTGTATTTATCTAAAAAATTTAGATAACTCGATAAATCTTTCATATTATATTACTTTTAATGTTTTTAAAATTATTTACTTTGATTATTCTACTACTTATAAAAGCACCATGTCAATGTTGTATAAGTGTCTAATTTAATTATATAATAAAAAAAAATTATAAATAAATTACTATCCTAAAAACATTTTAATTATGCTAAAATAACATTTAAGATCCTTTCATAACTTATTTTTTTCCTTTGTGAACAAATAATTGAAGTTTAAAATAAAGAGAGCGAAATTTTGTAATTTTTTTAATTCAAATAATATAACGGTAAAAATGGAATCCAAAAAGTAACAAAAGATAATATTTTAAAATTTTGGATGATTATCGAAGAAATAGACCCATCCAATGAAATAAAAAAAAGTGTATGTATGACACCCAAGCATCAATTATAGTAAGTAAACATTGTATTTAAATAAAATGATAATATAATCTACGTTTTAATATTTTATTGTAATTTTTTTAATTTGATAGGATGAATATCAATTTTTAACTTAGTCAAAATAATCAAAGAACATGTTTTTGAAAATGTCCCTTAGAATTAAGATTTTATTAATAATAGAAAATATAGTATTTAACTATTCATCATTTTATTTATAATAATATGTTATAATATATAGAATTAACCATTTATTGACTATAAATTTTATAAGAAAAAGATAAGATCATTTGGAGGTAAAAAGTGATATTTTTCAGAAAACTATTTTTTAAAGCATAATGTATTTCCATTTTAATTAATTAAAATAATATTTAATGATAAATGATTTAAATTAATTTTATTTATTATATATCTAAGTATATGAATTTAAATCCATATAATTATTATTAATAGTCATATAGTTAATATAAGATCATATTCTGCTTGAAAAATATGTCTCTTGAAATATCGTTCTTTGACACGTTTGGTAGTTTTATTTTTAAAATAATTTCTGCCACTTCTATGAATTGAATTTTATAAAATATATTCCATATTTTGAATCATAATAATTAATATTTTTTTAAATATTTTCCTTTTATTTTTGTTCATTATGAATATTAATCATATTAAATTTTTGTTACCATGGTAAGGGTAAAATGAGTAAATTATGGTTAAAAATAATATAATATGGAAGACAAAATGACCGTAACTCTTTACATAATTTTATTAGATGAGTATAATTCATTTATAATCAAAAAATTTAAATATATATTTCATTTTAACCATTTTAAAATGATTTTCAACTTTATATTATTTTATATAATAAAAAATAAAAAATGTTACTTTCTTGCTTTTAATTTATGTAATATTTTTTGATAGGGATAATAAAAATCTCTGTTAGATTATAAATAATTATTTAAAATATAAATAATTATTTATCATGGTAATTTAATTATAATTTTTAGGGTTGAAATAACTACCTTAAATTCTTACGCAACATCAATAGAGTATTTAATAAATTAATAGAAAAATAAAATAAATGATTTTAAAAATGTTAAAAGTAATGTAATTTTAATGAATTATTGTTTTCCACAATTTTTTACATAAATATAACATTTTAGAAAAGATTTAATTTTTTTATTTGAATTCCCTTTCTATCTTGATGTTATTAAAGTCAAAGTAAATGATTATTTCCAAAAATGAAATTAACGATATTTTATTAAATGATTTAAAATTCAAAAAAATATTATATTTAACTAAATTATTGTGATATGGTTTAAAATATAAACCATGACCAATTTATGGTTCACTTTTTCTTTTATAGTGATTGTATTTAACCCTAAAGAGTAAAAGTGTATGTTATCACCATAATTCTCAAAAAGGTTAACATGGGTTAAAAAAAACATTAAGGGTAAAAATATAGTCTAAACTTATAAAAACATTATTGCAAGAGAATAGTTTGAAAATCATCATAATATTTTATAAATATATCTTTTGGATCAATTTTTACTTGATAAATAATTTATGTTAATTTAATACTTTAAGAAATTCCCAGAGTACCCCTCCCATCTCTTATAAAAGGAAACCACCTCCACTTAATTATTCACAATTATTGAGACATTTAGAACAACCAGACACTTCCAAAATATTTCACAAAAATTCTTATACATGTTCTATATGTTTTTATTATGAAAATATCAACCATAGGGTCCTTAATAATAGATCCAAAGAAGGATTTTGTAAGTGAATGTAATTGTCTTCACCAATTTTTTTTTTAATTATTCTGTTAGAACCTTAAATTATTTATTAATAGTTACATTATAAAAAAAATTATTTAAAATATAATTATATTTTATTATGTTTATTTCATAATATTTATCAATTTTTCTCCATTAAATGGGAAGCAAAACCATTGATTGTGTGTATGGTGAACTACCACCTCGCTAACCGATATAATTTGTTTCCCATCACTAAATCACATGGATAATCTTAATGATATAAATAATAAATATATATAATACTTATTATGTAATATTTATTATTTAAAATTAATATATCATCCAATTCCTTACCCTTTCACCCATTAAGAAAATGATAACGTCGCTCGTGCGTACGTACTACCTACCATGTCCATAAAGCGATGTGATTCGTTTTCCCTATCCAAATTTTAGAAAATGACTCTAATAACATATATAATGAATAAATATTATAATTATAATATTAATATAATTCTGAATATCATGTAACTATATCCTATTCATAAGATTTGAAACTTCTACAAAAAACATGCATGAATGAAATGAAGAAGTTAACACAAAAAATAATTGTATTTAAGAAATATAATTAATGAAAGGTTGATAAGATGTTAAAAGATAATAATATATGATATTGTAAATATAAATATTTTTCTGACATAAATTAATAACATGTTTAAAACCCTTATATAAGAGGTTAAAACACATTTAACTAAAGAGAAACACAAGGTAATGGATTTCGTGACAATTTCCACTCTATTGAGACGTATTTAGTATTATGCACCTATTAATTTTTATATAGTGTATATAATAAACCTTTGATGAACATAACATGAATATCCATTTATTCATGATGATTAATGTCAAATATAAATTTTCCCATTTCAATAGAATTTTATATTAGAGAAGACAATCTTATTTCTTTTCTTGCTCGGGTATATTTTTTTCCACGTCTATATTTTTTAAAATTGTTTTAAGAAAGTCCTTTTATTTAATTAAATGATTTATTAAGTAAATTTTATGTTATAATCTATTTTTTAAATATTTTTAAATTAATATTTCTGATGGTTTCCTAAATTTTACTGTTTGTATTTCTTTATAATAATTTAAAATGAATGTTTTTATAAATGTATACGATGTTAATAGAATTTTACACCACCGTAACTATTTTACAATATTTAGCATCTTTAAATTTTTTTTCTGTTAATTTAAAAATAAAAAAATTGAAACAAAAATTATTTTAAAATATTATTTCCATTTTATTTTATATTTTAAAAATCATGAATTTATTACAAAACCTATATTTCTGATGACTTGATGGTCAAATTTTATCTCTTATAAATTTTTTATCATTAACTTTCTCTTAACAGATTTACTTTGTTATAATAATTTGACATTAAATTTATCTTAAATATCCATATTCTTTATTTCAGAGATAAAATAATTTCCAAAACCATATTTCAATTCTATATATGGTTTTTTACTTTGAAAGTTATTGTATTTACTGGGGGAAATATTGATATTCCATATTATTTATACAATACAAAAATTTATTGACAAGGAATATTATTTATGAAATAAATTATTCATTAAATATATGAGGAATGTATTGGGAATGCTATTATGAGTGGGGCCCATAAATATATATCCCCTCAATTCTTTAACAAGTATCATGAGACAAATCAGTTGGCCAATTTAAATTGGGTTTTGGTGTATACCTACCCATCGATTAAAACTTCATAGAATAAGGTCTTAACGGTATCGATATCATGATGTACGAGATCATGACGTCCAATATTATGCATTTCCTTAATTTATAATTCAATTATTATTGTCTATGAGATTATTGCATTGATATTTTCCATAGATTCATTTGATGCTCTTGTTATTGATAAAATGGAACGTGTCTCCAGTTATCTTCCTTTTTATATTCACCACAACTTATTTAATCATGGTAGCTTTCTCTATATGTAACCCTTACCAAAAATTTGAGCTCACCCTTATTTTATTTTCCTTCCCCATTTTATGAAGATGAAATTTTTGAATGAGTTTCAAGTATGCATAACATTAAATTTTGTTACTCTTTATATTTTATTCCTAATGTAAAGTGGTATCATATATGTATCTAGATCTCCAAAAATACTAAACCGATCTATCCTTTGGGATTTAATCCCTTGTATATATGCTAATGTAATAAAGTAGATGCCAACTCTAGGCTACTAGAGTTGGGGTTATTATAGCTGTATCATAGAAAGTTTAGTAGAAATATTGGGAACCAGATTTAGGAAAACATATATTGGGGAACAAAAACATATAATAGACTTTGAGGATATGTATAATTTTAGGAAAATATTGTTTTCATTAAGGTAGATTTTATCTGATTCTCTGATTAATACATCCTTGTCTGGATACTATAAGTGGACATGTTTTTGGCATAGATAAATCTAAGGGTAATAAGAATATAAAGAGTTGGTCGAGTATATCTCAACCATAATTCTGGTGTATGATGAGTGTTCCCTTACCGCACTCCTAGTTTGAAACTACCAAGGGGAAAACTTTGGTTAATTAAAATTTTCTTTAAAAAAAGTTAAGAAATATTTTAAAATATTTTTATGATTTATAAATAAAAAAAAAGTTCATAATTACGTGATTAAAAATAGATAAATATTAAATTTATGTTAAGTGTTACACTAGATTTAGACTATATATTATGATTTAAAATTCACAATGTTATGAGATAGTATATTATATTCCATTACTTTTAAATGGTTCCTAGTAAAAGGAATGATATCAATACTCATGGATAATGTACAAATTTACCAGCTAAGGAAGCTAATACAACTGGTGTTGTAATTGAGCAGATCATTTCTATATTAGTGAATCCAGCATTGTTTATAACTAATAAACATAAACATATAAAGAAACATGATGTTCCATGACATGATGCACCTATGTTTGATTATTCTATTATACATAATCCACTATATTATAGTGGAACTACAAATCCACTGGTATCCGAGTAATATATTAAGTCCGTTGAAAATAAATTTCTGGTATTGAGATATGGTGAAAGGGAAAAGGTTGTATTGGAAGTATATTTAATCAAAGAAAATGATGATAAATGTTGATCTTTGATCTAGAATACTAGGGGGAATATGAAATATAACACATGGAATGGAGATATTTTAATGTAACATTCTTCAACAAATAATTCTTTAATAAGATAAAAACAAAAATGAAAATAAAGTTCCTCAAGTTAATGTAAAATGAATAAAAAAGTTTTGGATAGTATGAGGATACCTTTACAAGAAAAACTAGTTATAAAATTGATTACATATGTAATATGGAGTTAAATATTGACAATTTCTTTAAAGGGCTTAAGAAACGTCTTCATAGGGCATTGGTCTCTCAAAATTTTTCATCATATGTTGAAATAGTTTTATACACCATCAAAACATAGAAGTATTTTTATAGATCCTATATATTCAAGGTAAATGAAGAAAAGAATAGGTTTTATGAACAAAAAGAAAAATTGAATGTGTGAAATAATAATAAGAATAATATTAAGTAATTTATATCATTTGAGAATTGTGGAAAGAAATATCCTGGAAAATTCTTGAAGGGTGTGGGATTTTGTTACAAGTGTGGATATGAGGGTCATATGGATAATGAATGTAAGGGAGAGAAATAGATCACTTCTATATAGTTTTTCAACTATAAATAAATGGTTCATTATTCAAACCAATGTCCCATGTGTCAAGGGAACTTACTATAGAAGAGGAAAAGAGGATAATTCTAAGCATATGTGATCACTAAAACTTAAGTTGAAGTTCCTAAAGATGTGGTGGAAATTAATTTAATAATATATTTAAATTTAGATAATTATTTATTTTATTATATATCCTTATACTCTTTTAAATAATCCATGTTTTCTAAGAAAATTAGATATTTCCTTAAAACCATAAGAAGGGAGTTATTATTCAATACTCATAGTGGAAATATCACTGATACAAGTATGTGTTATGCAGTTCCTATTATGAAACATAAACAATTTATATTTTTGAATTTATTATTATAACTATTGTTTAATTTGATATAATATTTGGTATGAACTAGATTTCAAAATATGAGGAAAAAAGTTGTTGCAAAGAGAAGGAAATTATGATTCGCGATAAATATGTGGAATTACTTATATTTATAGGGGAGACTTAATCATATGATTCATTTCTATATCCACCTATAGTAGCTCTTCGGGATGATATTATTATGGAATAAGTGAAGATACAACCTACAGATTGAAAACTCAATTTTCAAATTGAGGATTCACCTATTGTACTTGAATAAACTAATGTATTTACTAAGAAATTACATGTACATAGTCCAAAGTATGAAGTGGAGTTTTCTATTGACTTATTACTTAATGAAACAACTATATCAAAGACTCCCTATAGAATATAAACTGTAGAATTAGTGTTATTGAATAAAAAATTAAATGACTTGTGTAACAAGGGATTTATACACCCTAATATTTCACCATGGAGAGACCTTGTTATTTTTGCTAATAAGAACTATGGATCAATGATTCCATAAATTAATTATATAGAAATCGATTCTATTAATATAAAGAACAATTATCATCTAGATTACATTGATGACTTATTCTATCATATTCATGGAGCTCAATATTTTTCAAAGATTCACCTTCTTTATGGGTATCATTAATTGTGATTAAAGAAGTAACATATTCCAATGAATTTTTTTTAAATAACCTATGGAAATTATGATTTTATGGAAATTACAATTGAAATGAATAACGCACCCTCTGTTTTTATAGATTTAATAAACTATGTATTCAGGGAATATCTTAATGATTTTTTTGTTATTTATTAATGATATCTTAGTGTATTTTAAAATCTATGAGGACAATTAGAATCAGTTATGGAAAATTCTTAAGAATATTAGAATAAAAGACTTATATGGGAGATTTAGAAAGTGTGAATTACGGATTTATAACGTATCTTTTATTGTCCATGTTTTCTCCAAAGATGAAATCTCAGTTGATCCTATAAAGACAAAGGAATCCAAAGAATGGACTACACCAGTGAACATAACTAAGGTACACATTTTTTTTAAAAGTTAGTATCATAAATTCATTTAAAAAATTTATTAATTGGCTAACCCGTTATCTAGAATTACACAAAATGGGTTAAGTTTACATGGACAATTGAATGTGAAGATTGTTTTAAAGAATTGAAGAAGTGATTGGTCAATTATCTGATTTTGACTCTACTACTAGGAAATGTTGAATTTTTGAAATATAGGGATTCATTAAAGGAGGTACTTCGTTCTATATTTATTCAACATAATAAATTTATTATATACACATCAAGGTAGTTAAATAATCACAAACAAAACTATCTAACTCAAGATATTGAGTTGTCTGTTGTAATCCTTTTTTTAAAGATATGGGGAAATTATCTCTATGGTGAAATATATGACATATACATATATTATAAGAGTCTTAAATACATATTTTCACACAAAGAGATAAAAATGAGAGAAATAAGGTGGCTCGATATACTCACGGATTTTGATTTCTCAATACACTATTACCTAGGGAAGACAAATAAGGCATCAAATGCATTGAGTAAGAAAGATCATGGAGTTCTGAAAAAAATCAAGATTGAAAGAGATCATATGTTCTTGGATCTAGTATATATAGATATGGGAATTATTAAGGAAGGGGATATATCACAACTTTTTTAAATGATTTTCAAACCATATTTTTTTGGAAAAGATAAATAGTTCTTAACATGATGATAAGAATTTTTAAAATAAAATTAATCCATGAATAATGGAAAATTGAGAAAATTAACTTTTAAATATGGTGCTTTGAAATTTAAAAAATACCATGTGTTCCATATATATAATTTATCTAATAAGGGAATTACTAGATGATTCTCATAGCTCAAAATTTTCTATACACCCTAATAATGCCAAGATGTATATGTATTTGAGGGAACATTTTTGGTGGGATAATATGAAGTAATAAATTTCTGACTATATGTTAAGATGATTGGTTTAAATAATTGAAGGCTGATAGATAGTATCCTAGATGATTCATGCAACCTATACCAATTCTCTTGTTTAAATGGTATATAATTACTAAAGGCTTTGTCACTCGATTACCTAATACTCCAAGGAATAATGATGCAATATGGGTTTTTGTTAATTGACCTAAAAGTATGTAAATTTACTTTCTATAAAATAAAATTTACCTTTTGAGAACCTTGAACGACTCTATATTGGTGAAGTTATAAGAGTTAATGCAACACCATTTTCAATTTTATCTGATCTTGATCCATGATTCACATTGAAATTATGGAAATATTTTCAGATGGATCTTGATACCAAACTTTATATAAGCACCACATATCATCCTCAGACTGATGGATAGTCTAAAATGGATATTCAAACATTAGAAGACATGTTGAAATACTACTCCCTTGAATTTAAAGGTATTTGGGATAAATATTTTCCTTTCTTAGAATTTTACTATAACAATAGATTACATTAAAGTATTTAAATTGAATCAAATTAAGAATTATATGGGAAACAATGTTGTGCTCCAACGTGTTGGGATGATGTTGGTGAAAGGAATCTCATAGGTCCAAAAATAATTGAAGATAAAAAAACCAAGGTAAGAACTGTTAAGACTCATATTAATGAAGAAAAAATTAGTAAAAAGGGTTATAATACTAACCAAATTAAAGATTTTGAATTTTAAGTGGGAGATCACATTTTCTTGAAAGTATCCTCAAGGAAGGGTGTTATAAGGTTTGCTAAGAAATAAAAACTGATTCCCATGTACATTAAAGATTTTGAAATTTTGGAAAGAATTTAAGTTGTGGCTTATATTTTATAAATTACATAGTGCCTATATAATGTTTATGATGTGTCCCACATCTCATTTTTAATGAAGTACATTCTAGAACCAACTCATGTGCTCACACTTGAAGAAATAGAATTGGAACATGATCTATCTTACTGTGAAGAGCCTATCTCGATTATTAAAACTTTATAACAAGTGTTACAGAATTAAATTACTTGACTAGTAAAGGTATTTTGGAGAAATAATAAAATGGAAGAAACAACATGGGAACCTGAAGATGTTATGAATAAAAACCACCCTCATTTGTTTAAAATGTAATATCCATGAAAATTTATAGGATTTTTTTTGATTGAGGAAATAATGTAACACTAAAAATTCAATTATAATAAGTAAAGATTATATTTTAATAAAATGATAATAAAATTAACATTTTAATATTTCATTGCACAAAAATTCTATTTTTATAGGATTAATATCAATTTTGAACTTACTTGGTCAAAATAAGCCTATATTGAGTTCTTGAAATATTCCCTTAGAAATAAGAATTTATGAATAATTGAAAATATAGTATTTAACTATTACTAATTTTATTTATAATAATGAGTCTTAATATTTATAATTAAACATATATTTAATATAAATTTGAAATAGAAAAATATAATACAATTTGGAGGTAAAATGAATATTTTTTTTGAAAAATGATTTAAAAAAATCATAATGTCTTTAAATTTAAATTAATTAAAAGAATATTTAATGATACAAGATATTAATGAAATTTATAGACCATATATCTAAATATATTAATTTAATTTTTTTAATGATAATTACTAGTCATATAGTTTATGTAAGACCATCTTATGCTTGAAAAATGCATTTCTTGAAAACCTGTTTTTCGACATGTTTTGCAAGTTTATTTTTAAATTAAATTCTGTTACTTCTAGGAATTGAATTTGATAAAATACATTCCATATATTAAATCATAATAATTTATATTCGGTAAATATATCACTTTTATTTTTTTCATTATGAATAGTAGTTGTCATAAATTTTCATTATAACGGTAAATGTAAAATGGGTTAATTAAGGTTAAAAATAATATAATAAGGACTAGAAAAAGACTATAAAACTAGAATTTATTTTATTTTATTATTATATTTCATAAATAATCATAAAAAAATAGAATATATGAATTTGTGTTCCCATTTGGACATGAGTTTAACCTTTACATTATTTTATATCAAGAAAAGTAAAAAATGTCACATTCTTACTTTTAATTTCTATAATATTTTGTGATAGGGATAATGATAACCTATGTTAAATTATAAATGATTATTTTAAATATAATTTTTTATCATGTTAATTTAATTTTAATTTTTTGTGATGAAAAAATTACCTTAAATTCTTACGCAACACTGAAACAATATTTGTTTAAAATAATATAAAAATTAAATAAATGAATTTAAAAATGTTGAAAGTAATATAATTTGAATGGATTATTGTGTTCCATGAATTTTTTAGATATATATATAATTTTATTTATGTTTTAATTGATTTTAATTTAATTAACTTGTTGTATTGATGTTGTTAAAGTCAAAGTAAATGAATAGTTTTAAAAATGATATTAATTATGTTTCATAAAAAATAATTTTTTATTAATTGATTTAAAATTCCAAAATATCTTATTTTCCACCAAATCATTGGGTTATTGTTTCAAAAATCAAAAATGATCCAATTATTATCCAATTTTCCTTTTATTGTTACTATCATAACCACTGAATAGTAAAAAAATGTTATTATATCAGTAATTGTCAAAAAAGTTAACGTGGGGTAAACACCAAAAGATAAACGAAAACATAGTATAAACTTATAAAAATTTTAATTTAGGATATTATTTTTAACCATACTCATTATATATTGTAAATATATCATTTTGGATCCATTTTCCCTAATAAAAATGTTTTTATTAATTTAAAACATTAAGAAATTCCAAAGGTGCCCCTCCCCTCTCTTATAAAAAGGCACATCGTCCCCTCACTTCTTCACACATCTTGAGAAATTAAATTGAACAAAAACAAACCAAAATATCTCCCTAAATTAATTTTATAGGTTATATAGGGTTTTTATTCCAAAAATACCAACCATAGATTCCTTAATAAGAGATTTAAAGGTGGTTTTTTAAATGTAGGTAATCATCTTCACCAAGATCTTTCTTTTTGATTTATTCTTTTACCACCTTCAATTATTTTTTAATAATTACAATTTAATAATAATATTATCTAAAATATATATATGTGTTATTATTTTGATTTATAATATTTATCCATCTCCTACTCTATCAAATGGGAAAAAACCATTTCTCGTGTGTACGATGGACTACCGACTCGTGAATTGATGTAATTGATTTTCCATCACTGACTAACATGGACAGTAATAATGATAGAAATAATAAATATATATGATACTTTTGATATAATATTTATTTTTAAAATTGATATATCATCCAATTACTTACCCTTTCATCCATTAATGAAATGATAACGTCGCTCGTGCGTAGCCATGACCTATAGTCTCTATAAAGAAGTGGGATTCATTTTCCATGAAAACATTTCTTGAATGATTATAAAATGTATATAATAAATAAATATGAAATTTATAAAATTAATATCATTATAAAATTATGAAACTATATCCTATTCACAGGATTTGGAACTTCTATGATAAAACATGCAGGAAAAAATAAAGCAGTTAACACCCGAAATAATGATAATAATGAAATATTATTAATGGATGAGTGATGAGATATTATAAAAGGATAAAATATGTTATTATAAATATAAATATGGTTATTATATAATTAATAAAATGTATAAAACTATTATACATGTTGCTAATGCACACTCAAATTAAGGGATGTGTGAAGAAAAATATTTCATCTTAATTTCTACTCAATTGAGACATATTTGGTATTATGTACCTATTAATTTTTATTTAGTGTATATAATAACCCTTTGAGGTATTTAATATAAATATCAATTTATTCATGATTATTAAAATTTCATCTCAATTTGTCTCTTTCAAGATTAATGTTTCAAAGAAAAGATGATCTTATTTCTCTACTTGATCAAGTATATTTTTCCTCCATATCCATATTTTTAAAAATTATTTTAGAGAAAAAATTTATTTAATCAAATGATTTATTAAGGAAATATTAAATTATAAATTATTTTAAAAATGTTTTAAATTAATCTTTATAATTTTTTATGAATGGTTCAGTTTTGACTTTCATTACAAAAATTCAAAAAGAATGTTTTTTAAATGTATACGGAGTTAGTGGGCTTTCCCACCACCGTAAACATTTTATGATATTTATCTTATTATAAAGATTTATATATTTTTTTAAAATAAAACACTTTAAAGTAAACCTATTTAATTTTTTAATTTATTTTTTATTCTCCAGAATACTTTAATTTATTACAAAACCTATATTTCTGATGAATTGATGATCATCTTTTATATCTTATTAATTTTTGGTTATTATCATTCACCTAAAATATTCTACTTGTTTTTACCATTAACAATTACATTTATATTAAGTATACATATTATTTATATCATGGATATGATCATTTCCTAAAACATACACAAATTATACATACAATGTTTTAATTTGAATGTTATTCGATTGACTAGGTAAATATTGATGTTGTGTATTCATTATTCAATATATAAATTTATTGATAATGTATATTATTTATGAAATAAATTTTTTATTCAATATATGTGGTATGAATTTGACATGCAGTTATGGGTGAAAAATGAAATTATACATCCCCTTGATGTATCAGGAGGTATGATGAGAGAAATTAATTGGCCAAATTAAATGATTTTTTGATGTATACCTACCCATTGATTAACTATATTAGAGTATGATATTGAAAGTATATATATCATGCTGTCTGAGATAATGAAGTCCAATATTTTGGATTTTCTTCAGTTATAATTTAATTATTTTTATCCATGATATTATTTCATTGATATTATATACGGATCAATTTCATGCTCAAGTTATTTATTAAATAGATTTTTTTTTCAGTTATCTACCTTTCCATATTGATCACGACTTACTTAATCACGATAGATTCAATTTTATATAACCATTACTGATCATTTGAGATAAAATTTATTTTTTTCCATTCCCAGGTCATGAAGAAGAAATCTTTTAATGAGTTTTAAGGATGTGGAATGTTTACTTTTGTTATGTTTTATATTTTATTCCCAATGAAAAATGGGTATCAAGTATGTATCTGGCTCTCCAAGAATATGAAAATGATCATAAATTTAGGATTCAATCCCTTGTATCTATGAAAATTTAATAATGTATAAAATAACTCTGGGCTACTCTAGTTGGTCTTGTTAGAGTTTGAACGCATTTTAAGTTTGTCATAATATCTTTAACCATAATTAACCCATTTTACCTTTACAACGATAACAAATATATACTATGGTTAATATTCATATTGGAAAAAAATAAAAGAAAAATATTCATTAAATTTGAAACAAATGATTCCTAATATTAATACCATTTTATCAAATTCAATTCCTATAAGTCTTCGAAATTAATTTAAAAGAACCCTACAAAATTTGATGAAAAATGATTTTCTAAAAACATTTATTTTTAGGTATAAAAATGCTTCTATATAAATATTAAGAATAATTAAAATTAAAATGAAATTAATTGGCTTATTTTTAATAAAATATAAATAAGTAATTTTAAAATAAAATCAAAAAAATAGGAATTTATAATAAATAGAAAATAATTATTTTGATAAAATCGATATTTTCACTGTTCACTAAAAAATAAAACATAAAAAAAAATTCTAAAACATTAACTCAAAGATCATTTTAATATGATTATTTAAAAAATTAATTTCATTCTATAAAATAAATTTTATATGTGTAAAAAATTAATAATAATATTATCTTATAGAAATTAATAAAACCCATTTTAGAAAAAAAAATATTTTTGAAGAATGAAACAAATTTAAAAAAAATTTAGTACTTATTTAAAATAATTAATTAATATTTTTATTTCAGGTAGTAACTTTATATTTTTATTTAATATTGTGGTTACTCCAATTCATAATCACCAATTCAAAAAATGGGGTTGTAACAATCATATTTAAATAATAATATTTCATGATTGTTAAAGCTGAAAGTTGTGTATCTTGTATGAAATCAAACATAGTCTTCTTTTTAAAATTTATAGGGGATATAAAAAGTTGTTTTATCTTTTTAGAACTGTCATATAAATTTGAGTCACTTTAATTTTAGAGTCAGAATCATCTTCATGAGAAGATAAAGAGTCAAGAGTATTTAGAGATCTATATGAAACATTCATGGGTTCAAGAATTAATCCAGCCAAATCCTAATGATAGGGATTGCACAAATCTTCATAAGACATTATAACTTCTTCATTCAAATCAACTATTTATTATTCAAAAATACTATTATGTTCAAAACCATGAAAATAAATTTATTCTTTAGACATTCTTATATCCTCATCCCTTTTTATAAACACCTATTCCTCATAAGAACATTCCACCAGTTAATCTAGTTCTATTATTGGAGCAGTTTTATCTTTAGGACTCAAGGATTTTTGAGCTAGATTAAAATTTTCATACACCATTTCATTACCATCCACCCATGATTTCTTAAATGGATACTAGTTAACTCTTACCGTATTATGGATAATTTATTTAAAACATATCCATTATGATGATATATAATTGTACTTCCTCAAGGAGTAATCCTCTTGAATTCAAGATAAGATGAGATGAAAATAGGGTATTCTAGTGAATTAAATATGGAATAAGTCTTACTAATTTTATCCTTGTGCCTCTTTATTAATATTGGAAAGAGGATATTTATTCCATTATTCATTAAATATAAAAAGAGTAAATCTTGATTCCTCAAAATGATAATATTTCCCTTCATTATGTAGATTAGGACCCCAATACATTTAACCAAAATCTTGTATTCTACATAAACTTCCATGTAAATTGGTCTCCTCAGGTTTGTATCCAAATTTAACTCCCCTAAAGCTTTCTCAAACTCAAAGGTCGTATGAAAAACTAGATCGTAACATTGAAATTTATCACAATCACAATCCTGAGGGACCTATAGAAATATTTCTCACTATTTGGAAGATAATACCATATTATCTCTATTCACCAGGGTATTCTTGATTTTTTTCTCACCAATATAAAACCCAAAATTTAGATATATTTATTTTACTAACATTGTATATAATAGCCTTCCATTATTATTAAACCAATCATTCCACCCTTACTGCTAGTTTTATTTCTAAACTAACAACTTACCCGATTCCAAAACACTCAGTATCAATCTATTTTTCTTGCATCACCAAGTGATTTGACAAATTCATGTTGTGTAGATCAACAAGAAAACTTGAGCACTATTTTATTTTCTTTAAAGAAGGTTGGGAATCAACAAGATTTAAAACTAACTATTTCTTCACACAAAACATTTTTGTATAGGGTTCGAGAGGCTTGGAGAATTCAATGGGTTTATAGAAGTTCAAGTTTCACAAGGGTTCATGACATAGAGAGAATATGATTCTATTTTGGGGAATCTTAGATCATTTAGGGATTGAAATAATAAAACATAAGAAATAAATAAATGAGGAAAAAATAAAAACAATATAAAAAACTGAGTGAATTTAAGTTAGATAGACATAGTAGCATGGTCTAATGAGGCTTGTCTTACGGTAGCTCAAGGGATCCACAAAAGGTTTACCTTCCACTTGGATTACCACATGGTTACCCAGGAGATTCACAATAGTTTTTCCTACTATATGACTAATTCTATAATAACATGAATGGTCATAGTGTCTTGATTTACCACATGAACCACCTTATGGAAACTTCATACTTACCATCAATTTTAATCATTAAGATTAAATTACCACTTGATTAATATTAAAGAATTAAATATCTACAAGATTAATTAATCATATTCATGTCTGATATAACTTAATCTCTCAATGTTCAATGGATTTATAAAAATATCATGAAGTTGTTGTTCAGTGATAATAAACTAAAGAGTGATAACCAGTTTTTTAAATGGTCTCTCAAAAATTAATATTTTATATCAATATGATTTTCTTAGAGTGATACACTATATTATTAAATATACTAACAACAATTGTATCATTATAATTTTTAGGGACAATTCAGAATTGATATCCATATTATAGTAATGTGTGTTTCATCAGTAGAATATGTACACAAGAAATTCCTGCAACTATGTACATAGCTTCAATAGTAGACAGTGCGATTAGATTCTACTTATGAATACACCAAGAAACTAGAGACTTTCCCAAAAAGTGACATGTTCCATAGGTTCTCTTTTTAACCAAATTACATCCTCTAAATTTAGTATTGGAATAAATCACTCATTCAATACATGGACACATGGGAAAAACAATAATTGTTTTTTGTATTTTTGAGGTATTTGAAAATTATTTTAATAACATTTAAATGTGATTCCACAGGGTCTGTTGAAAACAAACACACACACATATACTAAAAATAATATTAGTCTGACTAGTAGTTAAGTATAATAAAATTCCAATCATACATTTGTAAATAATGTTTTCAACTGATTTACCAATTTCAACCAAGTATAATTTACAGGTAGTACTCATTAGAGTATCTCTACCCTTAACGTTATCTATGAAAAAAAATTAAAATATATTTTATGCATTTAATTTGATTTAAACTAATTCTATTTTTTTTTTGAAATACTAGAAAAGTAAGAATGAATCTTAACTCACCAATTAAACTCATTTTAGATTCATTTTAAAGAATTTTAGAAAATTCAATACACAAATAGTTTTTAGTTGAACAAAAAATAATAAAATTAACATATATTTGAGAAACTGAAACATATTTTGATGTTTTTTAATAAATATATTTTATCATTTATACCATTTGAAACTGAATTTGAAATAAAGAAAGTGTCAAGCCTTTCTTATAAAGATATATTACCCTGTTTTATACCATAACTAGACTTTGAAAGTTTAAAAACATGATTTGGAAGATGAAGGTTTTAAAAATTGGGGGTAGTTTAATAAAAACATCCTAAAAAAATATTTATTTAGGAATGAAATATTTACATCCATTTTATATAGTTTGAAATTAAGATGTTCTACATATGCTAGAAGAATTTTAATGGATTAAAGTCTAGCTAATGGTGTAAGGGTCTATTTATAATAAATAACTTCTTATTGTATATATACTTATGAAAACAAACTATATTTTTAATACCTATTAATATGGATTCATTAACCTTGTTTCTATAAATCCATTTAGTTCCAATAGTAATGTAGGCGTTAGGTCTATCAACTAATTCCCATTAATTTTTTTAAATTGAGATAATTTTTGTTTCAGTAGTAATATAATCATAATATTTTTGAACATAGACTACAAATATTATAAGTTATAAAAGTATACATGTGAACCAGTTCTAGGGGTTGATTGGTAGACACATCTTTCTTTGGTTTGAAATAAATTTTGTGTTTATTTCCTTTTAATAGAGATTTCACACTGTCTTTTGGAAATTAAAGTTTGGGGAGATCGTTAAATAAAATTCTTATAGTTTTCTTCTTAAGTGAGTGTATATTTTAGTGACATTGTCTTCTATTCTATAACCAATGCTCTATATTATAGGAACTTAAGGGGGAAATAATTTTAGAAAGTAGTGTATCTAAATTTACAACATAAACATTATCATTTCTCTAGGAAGTGAAAACTAAATTATTTTTGGAATCATAAATATTGCAGGAAATATTTTCAAATTTAACATGGTATATATCATTAAACAACTAATATATACTAATAAGTTTATATTTCATACTATCAAAAAAATAAAAAATTATAAATGAGAACACTTTCAAATTTATTAATTTCACCAATACTAGTTATTTTTTCTTTCACATTGTCACCCAAAGTATTATGTACTTATTTCACGTTAACCAAATTATTAAAATTGAGTAATCTCTATTAATGTTTCTAGAACATACACTATCCATATATCATGATGTTTTACTATATCTGTTTAAGAATTTTTTCTACATAGTCAATCATGAAATGATTTTGGAACTCAAACTTTCATGGATCTAGAAAAGTTAACAAAAAATATTTTAGAATCTAAATTTGATTTTTAATTTATAATCAACATAATTGGAAGAGTTTGATATAAAATCTTTTTACATCCACATGAATAAGAATTATTTCCATAGAAAAAAGTTACATTAGTATTCTACATTAAGGTATTATTTTTGAAACTTGAAACAATGTAATTTTTTACAAGTTCATTTGCTATCCAAACTAATATCCTATACCAATTCCATATTTATGTGGTCTTTGAATCCACATATCATATTTAAATGATTTATTTTATTTTTAAATAGTTTTAAATCCATTTTAGGTTTTTCAATTTTCGATTTCAACTCATTATTCCATTTAAAAAAGTTTTATTATTCTCATTTTCAATAGAAATATCACTTTTAACATTTGAAGATAAGGAATACTAATTTTTTAGATTGTTATAATTATATTTTAGTTAATTCATGGTATCCCCAACCATTTAAAAGGATTCGAATAATTCTTTATTATATCATTTGAATTGTCTTGAAATTCATTACTATAATGATTAAGATTAATATATATTACCTTGGATATAGTATCCATAAAACATAGGTTCTTATTTTCATTTTTATAATCTCTAAAATAATCTAAATCAATGGAAATATCTTCTAAAGTACTCTAGATTTCTTTTATTACATTCTTGAGTTTATTTTCTCTATCATAATACTTATTTTTGAACTTCAACTTTGGGAATCCATCCTTGATGTGACCATTTATTTTTAACTAATAGTTGTTAATCTCACAAAATGTGTTATATCTCTTCCAGTTTCCCTTTTTTCATACCTTACTTTATAATTTTATTTTGATAAAAACGTTTTCTTTATTTATACTTTTTAAATATCTTATCTTCATTATTCATCTCCTCATCACTCTTAGAATCTGATTCATTACCACGTGAATCATCATTTACCACTCCATTTGATTTAGACTCAAATGTATTAAATGAAATAATTTTATACCTTTGTTA
The DNA here is from genome assembly GCA_963277665.1 of Viscum album. NCBI lineage: Eukaryota > Viridiplantae > Streptophyta > Magnoliopsida > Santalales > Viscaceae > Viscum > Viscum album. The sequence continues at coordinate 124,521,407 of OY728150.1, forward strand.
AATAAAATCATTTTCTATATTCAATTTCACTTCATAAATCATCATTTTTATATTAAGTTCCTTGAATTACATATTGTTAATGTCACACAAATCATTGATGGGAGCAATGGTGATTCTCTATTAGTCAGGTAAATATCTCATAATTATTAGAAATTTCATATGATCATCCATAAGGTTTCCAATTGAAATCATAGTGTTAACGATCTCATTTAATCTTCAATAAATTTCAAATATAGTTTCATCTGGTTTCATTTTAAAATAATCATATTTTATAATATAAGTTTTTAAGCGGATTTTTTAACAATGATGTTCCTTCATGAGATATAACAAGAGTGTCCCAAATATGACAATAAGTATCATATATAGATATTATATTAAATTAATATTCACCTAAAGTAAAAAATAAATAATTCATAAACTTTCAATTATAATCATAAGATGATTTAGTAGGGTAATCCCAATATTTTTGGGAAGGTTTGGATTTTTCATATTTTTCATCAATAGTTCTTGAAATATAAAATTCCATGCATTTTAAATAGATTTTCATTTTCTTTCCATTAATCATAGTATTTCAATTAAATAATGGATTTTTGTTGTTAGAATGACCTTCAAGTCTAGAATCTATAATAATCTAGTATTAAATAAATAGAATTTGTGATTTTCCCTCAATAATTAATAAAATTACCTTGAGAATTGATAAAAGTCCAAAGAAATATAGATAACAAACAAGTAAAAAAATTGATATTAATGGATATTTCTTTGATACCAAATTATGGGCCCTATGGAATACATAAGGAAGGGGTGGGTGGGTGGGTGAATTGATATTTGAATATAAAAAATTTTATTTTTAAAATTATAATTTTAAAATCCCATCATTTTGAAAACTGGGTTTGTTTAAAATGTAATAGGTATATATAATTTGGTACTTTAACATAGTTTTTCAAAGGCATGATCAATACCCATTTAAAACAATTGAAATAACATTAAATTTGGAAATAATTTTTTTCAAACCAAAAATTATCTATATATTACTTATAAATGAAAAATATCAAAATAAAATCTTTCAAACCTATTTTATAATGAACTTAGTAAATAAAAGACTTTAAAACACACAATTGGTTTTTAGAAAAGTAGTTATCTTCAATATCAAGCTTAGTAATCTCAACTTTAAATTAATCCATGACAACGAACGTTAATTATATATAATAAATAGATCCATAACCTAGATTAGGTTTTAGAAAAAGCTACACACAATGAAGTATAGGATAAACCTACCCTCTTCCAAACTTATCTATAGGATATAAGAGAAAAGAAAATAAATATAAAGAGTATCAAAGTACTATTATTTACATAGTAGGATATGTGAAAATATATATGATAAAAAATAATCACAACTCAAATTGTAAGGTAAAAAAGAGAAAGTGAAGAAATTATGATAAGTTTGATGCAACTCAATATTTGATCTTTTTCAATTTATCTGCGAGGTTCTTCTACAAGAATGGTATTAAAAATGTTCTAAGAGAATATTTAGTGGGAAGTGAAGCTTTATATTAGTTTATATTCAGTTGAGTGTAGGAAAACATGGAGTTCAAAGGTGATGATATATTATAAAAAGATTAGTGTCTCGAATTTTCAAGGCTTCCTCATATTTTTATAAAACTATTATTTAATTATCCATTTGAATATAAATATAAAGAAAGAATTATACCCATTATAAAATCTAGGATTTATTAAATGCTTAAACTTTCAATCTAAAATATAGGTTTCTTAAATAAATAACTAAATTTCACTTGAAATAATAAAGGTCGATTGAATTCAATGTGTGGAATATATATATATATATTGGAATATTTACCCATATATAGGTTGAATTTATACTTGCATATATCCAAATTATTCAATGTGAAATTTACACAGATGTGGTTGACCCTTATGAAAACCATCTTGACCCATAAATAGATCAACATGGTCAATCAACTAGCCACAGTGGATTAACTTACCTCGTATAATAGATCTAATAGTTAGAAAAATTTTAACTCTATCTATCATGGTCAGTTGAAATAATTATAGTAGTTGATCATATAAAATAACTAATCCATATATTTGGTTGGATAAAACATTTGGTTAATAAAATACTTGTATAAATTTTTAATACGTCAGTATGACCTCTTTATTCGATCACTTAGCACACTAGGTGTTCGTATGGTCGATAGGTTAGTCATACAGTTTATCTTGTTTAATGCATAGTCGATCCCATACTTAGAATATTTTTAACAAAAAATATACTTCTATAATAAAACATATAATACATTAGAAATAAAATAAACATGATTTGGGATTATTGAAATAATAAAATACTATAATAATCCAAAAAAATCATTTAGAAGGACTATTAATACAAATTTAAATAATCTTTAATGTTTCATATGTATTAATGTTGTATGATCCTAATTTACCCAAGGAACTAAACCTCTCGATTTTGTGAGCTATATTATTATTATTATGTATGTTTATTTTGAAAATAATGTAATAATCATGTTTAAAAGTTGCAGTTCACTATAATTGGTATTATAGAACAAGTTTGTTAATTTTGAAATTAGGTTAATAAAATACCACCTAATTTAAACCTTGTACATCCAAAGTCAATACTTTTTTATTAAGTTACTCAAATGAATAATTTTTTTATCTATTATTTATTGACTTAAGATTTTTCTAACCTTTTAAATTTTATAAATTGGTGGAAACTAGGAGAATCTAATTTAAAAACCCATGTGATGGTTAATTCATCAATTATATGAAAAAAATGGATAGGGAGTTAAAATCCTAATGGGGGTACTTAACAAATTTTCCTAGGTTATGAATAATAACATGAACCATTTAGAACATCCACCTTCACCCAAGTGGGATAGACTCACCATTGAATCCTTCATGTGACAAAAACCACTAATATTTAGTAGATTTTCCACTCCACTTATTGTAGAAAAATGGGTCAACTCCATGGAAAAGATATTTTATATGATTAATTATTATGATAAGGATAAAACTACTCAATCCAACTACCATTTCAAAGTAAAAGTTAATAAATGGTGATAATTGATCCAGAATATAATGCCTAAGGATGAATTTAAATATATAGAGTGAGATGAGTTCCAGAAAATATTTCTTAATAATTATTTTCATAAAATTCTTAAACTAATCTAGATATATAATTTATAGATCTTTAGGAAAAGTATAATAATTTTTTTACAACTTAAGTAGAGAATTTCACAAGGGTTTCAAGTTTTACCATTAATTTTTTAACAATCATGCTAGAAAAATAGATAGATTCTTTAGTGGTTTAAAAACATATATTTGAAAAGATCTAGAAATCCAAGACATTGGGAGTTATGAATAAGTAATTAAATGTGAAAAAAATTTGAGACCGAGTTTGGAGAATGGTCCCATGGATACAAAGAAAAGAAACAAATAATAGAGTTTCATAAAAAAGGATAAAATAATAAAAGAGGCAAGAAGATAAAATTACATATGTTTCAAAGATATGGAAAGAAGCACTCAATAAATTGCCTCAAAGGAATGAATAAATAATTCAAGTATAGAAAATAAGGGCATCAATCTCATTAATGTCAGTGGGACTTAAAGAATCTGACCTATATTTTTTAGTATAGGAAGGCATCGACGAATGCACCACCTAGGTACAATGCTTAAACTCTAAATAAATTGAGAACTACGAAATCCATCTGTCCAATCCAATGGTACTTGAGGTTAATTAACATAAAAAATACAATGGATAAAATTAGTGTTTAAAACATTAACACTACTAAGGTAGAGAAATAAAATGATGTTTTGAAATCTACACTTATTATTCACACAATAATGGATAAATATTTACTTGATTCAGGTTACACATATTTCTTTGTAGCCCATAAGTTTTATAAAATTATTGAGTCATCTCATTGATACATAGAATTAGAGAAATCCATGAAAACACATAGTAGTGTAATCACTAAAACCCAAGTGTTATAATCTTCCCTAATTAGTGTCTATGAGAATATTATTCTAATGAATCTCCAAATTCCTCCTTTTTTGGAATTCAAGTCTATACTGGTCATCAATTGGATCTCATCATATATAAATCACATCAACTATCAAGAAAAGAAAATATATTTACATATCTCAAACTATACCATGATCCTATAAAAAATCAAGGAATATTATGAATCTCCTTTAGAAAATGATATAAAGATATGAGTATTGATTCCCAATGAATAAACTTATCTTTATTGAATGGGTGAGAAAAAGTAAATAATTAAGCTTGAAGTAATTCCCATTATAAATGAATTTACTGATGTATTAATTAATGAATTAAATATCATAACCCTATATAATGACCCTGTATTAATGTACATAGACATTAGATTACTTGTTCAGAATACATAAAACATTACAAAAATAGATTCACAAAGACCGTATTAGTCTAGAACCATTTAAAACATAGAAACATGAAAAATAGTACATAAGTGAGATAAATTATCTCCCACTAGGTTCTTCTTGACTAACTCCCTTATTAGAAACAACATAATTAATACATATATTCATAACTCGGGGAAGGAATCATAAAAAGGGGTGTTCCAAGATGATCAATAAGGGTAAATAAGGGAGGCATATAAGTATAAACACGAGTATAGGAGTAAGAGAATGAGATCAAAACATTTGAAGATAATACCTTCCATATAAATGATCATAAAAATGAATCATGGCATAAATATTGACATTTCATAAGACATGAATCCAAAGGAAATAAATAATATAATTCATGAAATCATAACATATGAATAAAACATGGATTTTTTAAAATATATAATTATATAAAATGATATCCATAGTAGCCAAGGAATCACTGCTAAGACTATCTTAGTAGTATGAGTTCACTCCCCATACCACCTTGTTAGTCATGGTTCACCTACATGGACATATTAGTAGAATTAGTTCACTCATCATACCATATTGGTAGTCATGGTTTACTCTCATGGATATCTTAATAGTCATGGTTCACTCCTCATAACATAATGGTAGTCATGGTTCACTCCAATGACCATATTATTAGTCAGGGTTCACTCCCAAGACCATCTTAGCCTATCTAATGAGATATAAATATTTTACCAATGAATTGGAGGGAGATATAGGTCCCACCCATATCATAATGAAATTAGACATACATGTGCCAAAAAATCATAAACAATCATATCATAACCCATGAAATTAAATGGGTATCATACACATGAAATCATATAATAAACATTGGAAAAATATTCAAGCTTCATAATCATTTCATTAAAAGCATAAAACATCAATGAAGGGGGATAAATATTCCCATTAAAGAAAGAATAGAGAAATATGTATGTTATAGGTAGACTAGAGACATATATATTCTCTCACTCACATGATTTGTGATCATCAAAAAGGGGGATACTGTTGGAATCCTCACGTATTAATCATTTTTTAATAATCACGAATCATATATATTCTCTAAATCCTAGTAATCCTATGTAATCCATCTTAAATCATGTAGAGGTGATTAGTATCCTTATGCTTTAAGCAAAGTTATCAAAGATCTTAATTTCTATACATTACGTCTGATTACTGTACACTATATTTGATTTAATTTATAATGATTTCTTTAATGAATGATTAAGTCTAATCCATTCTATGAATATCACTGCTTAATTTTGGATACAAATATTTGGTTAAGTCTGAGACACCATGAGTCTTCCACAGGTCATTCTTTTCTTGAGAAGGACCCAGACACCATGACCAGACACCTTGACCAGACACCGTGACCATCCAGACACCATGAGTATCCAGACACTGAGACCATCCAGACACCATGACCATCCAAACATCGTGACGATCTAGACACTGTGACTATCCAAACACCGTGACCATCTAGACACCATGACCATCCAAACACCGTGACGATCCAGACACCATGACCATCTAGACACCATGACCATCCATACACTGTGACCATCTAGACACCCTGACTATCCAGACACTATGAGCTTCCAGATACTGTGGCCATCCAGATATCGTGACCATTCATACACCATTTCAAGGAGACACCGTTTCATGAAGTCACCATTTACAGACAAACTATGACACTGTTTCTAAATCCTTTTTGTCTTTTTTTAATTTAATTTCTAATGGTCATAATTGATTATTTTAAACTCCCTAACATAATTAATGTTTCTTTGTATACATATCATCTAATAGTACGATGTAAGGGGTGAAAAATATATGCACCCTATCAGATATAACACATTCACTCAAAGAATAAAAGAGAAGTGTGGCCTAGAAACAATATTACGTGATACACAGAGATCATAACAATGAATAAACAAAATGAGATTTCCTAAGAAAAGAACTGCCACATGCAACTCAACATTTCGGAAGAACACAAGAAGGATTCTTGAATCAAAAAGTAGGATACTAAAGATAAGAATCATTGTGCACCACTTCGCATTGTTAATAAAATAAAAAACATGAGCCAGATCTAGTAGACTTACGATACTCTGTTTTCCATGAGAGGACTTGATTTCTAAATCTGTTTCATCTCAGAAATCCAGAGTAGAATAGACTAACACTCAGAGCACTTATAACCTTATGTCTATACTTATGATCAATTGTGTACTATTTTTAGATTTTGAGAAGTTTGTGTGTGTCTGTATAAAAACACACACTATCTCCTACATGAAACTGATGAATACAAGATATCCTTTATCAAACATTTTTTTACACTTGTGTATACCCACAGATAAGGATATAAGAGGTTGTGTAACCTGTTTTAATACCCACAAAAACTATGGAAGTGGTCGTGTGACCTGGGCAGTCTTGTTTATTGTTTTAAATCCCAATTAAGGCTGTGTATCTAGTTTATGTATATAAACTGTTTGGTGGAAGGTGATCACCAAGTGGAGTGTATTAGGTCTCTTCTTGATACTCAACCACTTATTTTATATCCATTGTGCATCTTACTTTAGTGTTCTATGTTTTACTAATTAATTTAGAATTCACTAAATTTACTTTGATAGTTAATCTTTGAAAGAGGTTATAATTGTATTTCCTTATTAGAATATCTTAAAAAGTAATGTCAATAACCAATATTAAGATTACTAATAATTATTCAATCTTCTAAGAAGTTATTTAAACAGTAAGTCTTTTATAACAGTATAATCTTGATTAACTGGCCTGTATTTAACTTTATTAGGGAACCCTTTTAAGAATACATTTTTAATCAGAAATTTTTAATAGATACTCAATTCAAAATACTCTGGATTAATCTACTCTATCCAACAATATAATTTATATGGATAAAATAAATCGAATAACTCTGAATACCATAGAACTGATTAGTGATTTGTTTGAGAATTGGTTTATGCTATCATTGATGGTGTTAAAAAAAATTTTGGATTTAAGGAATATATCAAATAATTTATGTTCTATTTATGAAATAAGTATATATGTATGTTTTCAATAAGGTTTTATGGTAATTCAGGTTACTAACATGTTTCAAGATAATACATGATGATGGTATTCACATGTATGGTATGTGATGATTAAGAGATACTTTATATTATTTGGGAGTCTAATGATATGTTCATTTTGAAAACATAGTAACCTTCATTCTAAAGTTTTGGATATTAATCTTTTGAGAGAGATCATATGTTCATAGATCTAGTAAATATAGAAATGGGTATTTTTATGGATTTGGAGACATCACACATTTTTTAAATGATTGTGAATCCTTGTTTATTATAAACAATACAAATTTCTCAACTTGATGATAATAAATTTCAAAATAAAATTAATGTTATGAATGATAGGAAATTAATATATTTCATTTGTGAAGATGGTATTCTAAAATTTGGTTAGATATTATGTGTTCAAACTATACTTGATTTAAAAATAGAATTATTGGATGACTCTCATAGCTTGAATTTCCCTATACACCCTAGTGGCATAAATATATACAGGCATTTGAGGGGAAATTTTTAGTGGGATAACATAATGTAGGAAATTGTAGATTATGTATCCAGATGTTTGGTTTGTTAATATCATCTATCCCATTATAAGGTGCAGTGAAAATTCAAATTTAAAGTTCCCTTTTAATAATTGTGAAATTCGAGGTCGATCCTATAGAGAGAAAATAAAATAAAATAGATCAACATAAGTTAATGATTTTTCATAGATTATCTAGACAAAAGGAGGGAAGGGACAAATTAACTAAGTGAAATGATTTTTGAAAATTCAAATACTAAAAAAAAGAACAAAACAAATAAAAGATAAGTGTTTCTGGGTTGTGATTATAATAATTTTATTGAAATTGGCATTCACTAGTATTGAATTTATTAATGAAAATTATTTACCCCATGGATTCAATAAGATCATTGTTTATTGACCAAAAAACAAAAATTTAAATATTTAAAGGTTAATTACTTGGTCTGGTAATTAATTACTTAAAACAAGTTTAGGTTATTTTACCCTTAACAAGCGACATCAACCTCACCCAATGGTCATGTATTCGCTCATTGAAACTCCTTCAATGTTCTCCATTGGTTTCATTCTTGTTCTAATATGACACTAATGTTAAATAAGGTTCTAGGTTCATTGAAAAAGTTATAAACAAAAATCATAAAAAAATACATTGGGATTTCAATTACAAATCACTCTCAATCATTATTATAACCTTAACATGGTGAAGACTAGCCACTTATAACCATGGTCACAGTGTGCAGATTGAGACAAAACTAAACCCCTACTGTGGATATGAAATGAAGATGGGTAAGGAAAGAATTAAAATTAATAAAATTGAATACAAAGATAAAACTCAAATTTGGATTCTTGAGGAGGTTGAATGGCAGAGCAACAACACCTCACTCTAAATTTCCAACAAAACACGAAGGGATGACCTCTTATTTATAGAAAACCAATCTCCATGGAATGTACCATATAGTATATGACGTGTATAAAGTTAAACTTGGATTTCTTGAGTTTCTCCAACGGAAGGAAATCTACTAAGCTTCCCAATGACTTTCAACACGTTAACGATCAGTTGGTGGGGGTACACGGTGTGTAGATCCACCCAACATGGAATATAGTTTCAAATTCTGCCGCCAACTACTTCTAGAAGGTAGGATAGAGCATGTGAATGAGTGGTAGATAGTGTAAGACATATGGCTGGATACATGGGTGTGTAATCAATCTGATCGAACATTGTTTAGATGAAAGTAATCAATATGTTTTAACAAAGTACACACCAAGTATAATTCAATATTTATTTTGATCTTTCCCGATTAGGGAAATTAGCTATAAAATACATGAAATGTACCATGGACAATGAAATAAATCATTTTATTTATAAAAAAATAATTATCAAGTGAAAATGTGTCTTAATACACAATAATAGGTTTGAAAATTTATACACAAACCGTGAACATCAAACTCCCCCCACTTAATCATTTCATTGCCCTCAAGAAAAATATCAACATCAAATAAATAGAATCCATACTCTAAAAAGGGAAGTATTTAACTAATTATTCTTATAACTACTATAGTCATAACCAAGGATTTTAAAAAGGAAGAAGACATATTTCAATTTAAAAGATATTATAATCATGTATCTTATATAATTAGATTAATTATTTTCATTCTCTTTTATCCAAATTCTTCAACTTCCCATAAATAAACATGTCACTTGATGATTTACCTCACCAAAAAATACCACACGCATCACTCAAGATTATTTAATCAGATTTATTATCTATCTCAAGTATAGAAATGTATTCATAGGTTGACAAGTATTCTCATTCTCCACTTTAGAAATCAAATCAAAAAATTCACAAGCTCTTTCAATAATGTTCACATAATTCGGAGGCTTCAAGTAGGTAGGTAATGATGTGAAAAATAATTTAAGAGGCTTGAAAAACGAGTCTGAATTCTTAAATAATAAATAATGATATTTAGAAAATAAAGCTTACTAAAAATAAATCCCCAATAAGATCTCTTAAAAAAGTCACCATCAATATGATAGTCCCTTGCCAACATGGGTCCATAAACCATAAACAAGTGCAATGAATGAATTTGGTACCTCTTTATTTTTTTATTATATATATAAGGGACCAATAAGAATATAATGAATATTGGTTTTGGAACCCTTCAGCCCAAATAAACAAATGTAACTCCCCCCCCACATAATTTCATGGCTACTCACCAAAATGTACCATAAATGGACAAAAATCCATCTTATAAGCTCAAATGAATAATCATGAAAAATTATAAAATAATTAGGGTAGGAAGGATAAATAGGCTCATAATGTGGATTTTTATCAAGGAAATTCATGGTTTCTATGTTTTTATGAAGTTTAGATGTAGGGAATTTCTCAAATTCAAAAGGGATAAAAACAAAAAACAAATGCCTCAATCATTTTAATGTGATTCAATGTCTTCATGTTTTGAAGAGAAAAAATATCAAGTTCTAACAGTCATGAATATCCCAATATTCTCTCAAGAAATAGGGTATGATAAATAATATGTCAAAAAGGTTTAGAATACCTCTTGGGAATGAGGATAAATGTAACGACCCGAACCCGAACAGCCACCCGAACAGTGCTAAACGGGTCGGGTGCAACTGCCTTTGGTGCACCTCCCCAAATGCCAAAGGCTACCGACTAGCAGCGAGTGTATGATAGGTATAGTTGGGAGGCTATACCCTCTTGAAGGATAATAATAATGGTACTGGTAAAAGTATAACAGTTGAGATGCAGCGGAATAATAGACTCAACAGACTCGAACCAGACCCACAGAGCGGAAGCACATTCAATATCAATAAACAACGAAATAAATAAATATAAACAATAGTAGTGGAAAGTAAACACCACAACATGATAATCACTGGTAACTACTAAGCAAACCAAACATGAATCCATAGCAAGTCACTAAACAAAAGGGGTGACAATGGATAACCAACAGTAGCTACAAACAAGTAATCCTGCTGATACAAGTAAAGAAAACAAAATAGAGTAACCCAAGCTAGGTAAGACCTCAAGGTCCATACCATCTCCAAGAAATAACTAATGCAGCCTAGCTCCTAAAGCTGGCCTCTTTCCTACATGTAAATCCATAAAGTCTACATGTGTCCCAAAGGGCCCATGCAGGGTGTGAGGCAAATCTCAATAGGATACCACCCAACGGTGCGTACTTTGTATGAGTGTTTAAGAAGTAATCCATTTATAAAGAAAGTAGTAAACAGTACAATGCACAAATAAAAACTAACTCCCCCGGTGCTCACCAACCACCATAGAGTGTCACATTCTTCGGCCAATGCCGGAATCTCTGTCATGTAACTCGACACCATGTGCCCCCTTACACCGTGTGTATCAAGTACCGACGTCCCAAAGGCACGCCCAAGAATAGTAACATGTCACCTTATGCCTCCTGACAACTCATGCCTCAAGTACCGACGTCCCGAAGGCACGCCCAATAAGTAACCCAGAGGAACAATGATGTCTGTCCTCAAATAAATAACCAGAGGGACACTGATGTATGCCCTCAAATAAAGTAACCAGATGGACAGTGATCCATGCCATCAAATCATGGAGAGCCTCATCCCCCTAACTCGATAGCCTCAAAGATATCCCCTGGAGGCTCCTCACCTCCCATGTGGCTTTTTATGGAAAGCACCCCCAACCAAAATACCTAAACCAAATCTATGGGGGCCTCTACCCACACAAGTGGTCAAAACCACCTCATCATGGAAAATCTATGTGTGCACACTACTCAAGTTCCGAGTGACTGGTAATCACCAAAATAGTACCTAAGCCACCAAACCTCTGACACCTTATGCCCCTCCGACCATGCCGCTCAAGTCTGATGGCCTCACCATCCAAGTAACCCGGTCCATGCCCAACCTGACAGTCATCCTACCTCAAGGCGATGTCCATGGAGCCGAGGTCAAAACCACCCAAAGAAACCCCAGGCCAAGCCCAACCTCTGATCAGCATCACTCAACAATATCCGGGCCACACCCATCACAACTTAAGGGGTCCAGTAGTTGAAATTCAGCAATTAAATATAAAACACATTTAAACAGAACACATAATAGCCAAAACCATCTAAACTGATGAATTTCACTAAGCAAGTGTTGTCTCATACCAACACTGAAGTTTCTAAGGTCTCCAAAAATTCATATCAAGGTTTAAATAACTAAACCTAAGATTTTAAAACTACAGAATTCAAGTGTTATCATTTTGGCAACATCGGCCAAAATGCCCCATGTGAGCAATGACCTCTCACCTAGCCCTGCTCAATCAAGACAAAAAAAAGGGCATACCCAAGGTATCTCATAGGTCTAATAAGCAATTTAAAATGCAATATCAGATAAATTGGAGTCCCTCTCAAAATACCCAAATACGCACCATAGGCCGTGCCACCCAAAGTTTAGTAAAAACCAAAAAGAAGATATGCACCACCTACCTCATACTAGTACAATGATACTCCTCTGATAAAAACCTCTATTTCGGCCTAAAATGCAGTATATCTACAAAAGAATCAAAACTTCTCAAACCCCAACAACTTGTTCTGGAAAAGAAATCAAGAAAAATGGCTCAAGGGGAATGAAGGACTTACCAAGGGGGTTCCAACAGATCAAATGATGCTCAAAATAGAGTTCAGGAAAATATTCAGGAGGTATTTGAAGGTCCAGCCGACTCTCCCCGTGTGAGCCACAAGAGGGAGGAAGAAAAGAGAGAAGAATGGGAAATCCCGAGTGGCTCGGAACATATAAACCCTAACTTTAAGTGGTTGTAAGGTTACCCAACACAGTTTGGTAAACTGTGCACCAACCGTGTGATATCCACTACCTCACCCAAGAACTTTTCATGTCCATCTCGCATGGTTTGACAAACCGTTCACTTCCTGTGTGTAGCCCACTGTCTCACCCAGAGAATTCACATGGCTTGTCCACATGGTTTGTTCAGGCTGTGCACCAACCGTGAGAACCTACATTACCTCCCCAGTTTTTAAAATTTTTTCCTCGATTTTAATATTTTTCTCAGAACAAGCCAAAAATTCAAAGAGGGTTGGGATTTTTACGCGTTCCAAAAACTCGGGTTCTTACAAACTCCCCACCTTAATATAACTCATCCCTGAGCTATCAAAAAAAAAACCCAGAGATGGCACCGAATATACCACCCTATTCAAAGTAACCCGGACATCCCCGGTCTCAAAGGTCTCGGATAAATTCCTCAAGGGGCTCCCCACCTTAGGAATAGCCTAACACAGTATCAAGCCAACAAAACTCAAAGAAAACAAGGTTTAATAACCTATTTCCCTAGATGCATAGTCCTTCCATGACGCATCGTCACTCCTACGCCTCATTGGTGCTCTTGTGTCATTCCCGGCCCCCAACATATCCCGCACCGCATCGGTGTCCACCTCCACGAGGTCCTAGGTCCTATCACGTCAAGTAACCCGCATCCTCGATACCTTGATGCCCAAGGCACCTCAATTAACCCACATCCTCGATTCCCTGATGCCCACAAAACCTCAAGTAACCTACATCCTTGATGCTCCTAATGCTACACATCTCATATATATATATATATATATATATATATATATATATATATATATATCACACACCAGATATGGTGCCAATCCCACTGACTAGCATATAGTCAGTCCACATAAATCCTATGCATCACGTGCACTCAAAACAGACATGCCCCTACATGTCATGCCATAAAGGAAATATGGAATCACATCCACACCCGTGGTGTACCTCTAAACATCGTTGGCTCACCATCTTGCTCAGCCTCTGGTAGCTCTACAGTGTGCACCTAGCTTGAAGTACAGCTGCCTGACACCTAACCTCCCTGGGATACTACTCCAGTCACTGGCCACTGACCCCTCAGCTGGGTCCCACTATCTCTTTCACATGCTCTGCGTGCAGCTGAACCTCAGCTACCCTATCCTGGCACCGAACCCAAACCAACTCTGAATGTGACCTTCTATCCTGGTCCCTATCTACCAATTGTCTGAGAGAGCTTCCTGCAAAACCTCTCCAGATGCTCGACCTATCCACATGCCCGACACTCCTTTGGAGGCCTATCACACTGAGTCCGGACATGTCCCGACTGTCCACACTGAAAGAAAATCACTGAAGAACTACCATGAGGTGGTCTAGGTGAATCCCTGGACTGAATGTCCTGTTGGAACTCATCCCGTCCTCACTTCCTTCTATCCGAACCATCACCTAAAGCTGTCTCCTGGCCAACCTAGGTCCTATCCCTCTAGTTTCTCTCCGCTATGAGTGCCAGATTCACCACATCCGAAAAGGAACCCATCCTGAAAATATTCACCTGGACCTGAATATTGTTTCATAAGCCATCCTCAAAGTGTCTCACCCTAGACGTGTCATCTATTACCATACCAGGTACAAAGCGAGACAACTCAGTGAAAGTAGCTGCATAGTCCATGATGGACATGTCTCCCTACTGAAGACTCAAGAACTCCCGAGCTATCTCTTCTCTTAGTGTCTCTGGGTAAAAGTGATTGAAGAACCTATCCTTGAAGTCCTTCCATGCCAATCCCTCGTGCCTACGAGCCTGAACCTGCATATCCCACCAACGCTTCCCCGGTCCTCTCAGCATGTACATTTCCAGCATGACCCTCCACCCTGGAGGTTTCTCAAGATGCTCGAAGATCATCTGCATGCTCTCTATCCCATTCTCAACCGCCTATGGACCACCCTCAACCTGAAAAAGCAGCGGGTGCTGCGACTGGAAATCTCACGTCAGATATGACATAGACAGCTTTGTACCCTGTGTGCGTCTGTTGATCCCCTACAAAACCCGCACCAGAATAGCTCGGAGCTGCTTGTCAAGACATGGCCTGAACAATGCCAAACCCGGCTGCTCTCCTGCCTGTACTGAATCCTGGACCTGCTCCTGTCCCTGAGTCTGTACCTATAGCTCCTGCTATACCTGCACCAGATCCTGAACCTGGTCCTACACCTGCAGCACTATACCATCTCCAGTCTGACGCTCCATCTGAGTTGCTCAAAAAGGATCCCGCTGAATACCATAAATGGTCAGACATCCCATATATATATATATATATATAATAATATGTATTCAACATAGACAAGAAAGCTATAAAAGGAATAGCTTAACTACTACCCTTACTCTCCACCACTGCAACCCACGCCCCACGGCATCCCGACCTCATGGCCTCCTTACCCGCCCCTATCAGGGCCAAGTATCAAAATTAATTCGGGCCATGCCCGTCCTGACAACTAACGTTGCCTCTAACCAATGACCAAGTCGCCTAATCCTAGTGATCAAGATCACCTAAACCAATAGTACCAGCCTTCTATCATAAGAGTCAGACCCAAATATCCTGCCACATACAATTCTACAAAATATAAATCATGGAATACACATTGCACAACTAGGAATTCTATGAGTAATTTTACCAACTCACATTTCAGAGCACACAAGAAAGGCAATTGATTTTATTCGCATTGTATTATCATTGCACAAAGCATACATGAAGTTATGAAATTGAAATACCCTTAAAATGTGCCTATCAAAGGCCAAGAAAACCATCCTTTCTATACCGGGTCAAGGCCCAATTCCCCCTTACCACACCGGGTCAAGGGTCACATATCACAATCAATAAAATCACAAACCAAGTGAGCCACCGAGGTGGGAATAATATCAACTGTAATCTGAGAAAAAATAAAACAACAATTCCCACCCATGGAAACTTGGTCCATCCTTCATACCTGCTGCTGCAGACACCCAAGCACAAGCTAGAAACCTAGTTTCTAGTAACAACCTATCTCTAGTCTACCATATCCCCAATAGTAAAACCAGAAAAAATAAAAGAGAAGTCTCAATCTCATTAGTAGCCAGTAAAACCATGATACTAAATCCCTATCAAGAACTCCTCTGATAAAACATTGTAACGAACCGGACCCGAACAACCACCAGAACAGTGCTAAATGGGTTAGGCGCTACTGCCTTAGGCGCACCTCCCCGAATGCCAAAGGCTGCCAACTTGCAGTGAGGGTATGATAGGTATAGTGGGGAGGATATACCCTCTCAGAGGATAATAATAATGGTATCGGTTCAAGTATAACAGTAGAGATGTAGCAGAATAAAAGACTCAATAGACTCAAACCAGACCTGCAGAGCGGAAGCACATTCAATATCAACAAAAGCGGAAGTAATAAATATAAAAAACAGCAGCGGAAAGTAAACACCACAACATGCTAATCACTGGTAACTACTCAGAAAACCAAACATGCATCCATAGAAAGTCACTAAACAAAAGGGGCTCCAATGGATAACCAACAATATCTACAAATAAGTAAGCACACTGATACAAGTAAAGAAAAAAATAGAGTAACCCCAGTTAGGTAATACCAAAAGGTATATACTATCTCCATGCAACAACTAACGCATCCCAGGTCCTAAAGCTGGCCTCTTTCCTGCACGTAAATCCATAAAGTCTGCACGCATCCCGAAGGGCCCCTGTAGGGTGTGAGACAAATCTCAGTAGGATACCACACAACGGTGCGTACCTAATTGTTTAAGTAGTAATGAATTTATAAGAAAATAAGTAAACAATACAATGAACAAATAAACACTAACTCTCCCGGTGATCAACAGCCACTACAAAGTGTCACCTGCTTCAGCCAATGCCAGAATCTCTGTCATGTAACCTGGAACCATGTGCCCCCTAAAACCGCGTGTCTCAAGTACTGACGTCCTGAAGGAACACCCAAGAATAGTGACCCAAAACCTTTTGCCTCCTAACACCTCGTGCCTCAAGTACCGACGTCCCGACGGCACACCCAAGAAGTAACCTAGAGGAACGAAGATGTATATAATCAAATAAATAATCAGAGGGACACTGATGTTTTACCTCAAATAAAGTAACAGAAGGGACAATGATACCTACCCTCAAATAGCGGCGAGCCTCATCCCACAACCCAATAGCCTCAAAGCTATCCCCTAGAGGCTCCTCACCCCCACATGTCTTTCTACGGCAAGCACACCCAACCAAAACACATAAAATGCATTTACAGGGGCCTCTACCCACACAAGTGGTCAAAACTACCTCATCATAGAGTATCTCTGTGTGCACACTACTCATGTTTTGGGTGAGCGGTAATCACCAAAATAGTACCTAAGACACCACACCTCTGACACCTCGTGCCCCTGTGACCATGCCGCTCAAGTCTGATGGCCTCGCCATCCAAGTAACCTGGGCCATGCCGAACCTGACAATCATCCTACCTTAAGATTACATCCTTGACGCCCAATCCCGTGGTCAAAACCACCCAATGTAACCCTAGGACAAGCCCAACCTGTGATCAGCATCACTCAACAATATCTGGTTCTTTCCCATCACAACCCAAGGGGTCCAGCAGATGAAATTCAACAATTACTTATAAAACACATTTAAACAGAACAAATAACATGAAAAACCATCTAAACAGATGAATTACACTAAGCAAGTGCTGTCTCATACCAGCACTGAAGTTTCTAAGGTCTCCAACAATTCATAGCAACATTTAAATAACTAAAACTAACTGTTTAAACCAATAAAATTCAAGTGTTATCATTTTGGAAACCCCGTCCCAAGTGACCCATGTGAGAAACGACCTCTCACCCGACCTTGCTTAATCAAGAAAAGACAAAGGGCACACCCAAGGTATCCCATAGGTCTAATAAGAAATTTAAAATACAATAGTAGATAAATTAGGGTCTCTCAAAATACTAAAATACGCGCCATAGGCCGCACCACCCAAAGGTCTGAAAAAACAAGAAAGAAGATATGCATCACATACCTCGTACTAGTACGATTCTACTCCTCCAATAACAGCCTCCAATTTGGCCTAAAATGAGGTAGATCTATAAAAGAATAAAAAACGCTCAAACCCAAACAACTCATTCTAGAACTAAAATCAAGAAAAACCACTCAAGGGGAATCAATTCCTTAGCAAGGTGGTTCCAATGGATGAAACGATGCTTGAAACAGAGTTCGTCCAAAGATCTAGGAGGGATTTGAAGGTCCGACCGACTCTCCCCGCACGAGCCACAAGAGGTTGGAAGAAAAGAAAGAAGAATGGGAAATCCTGAGTGGACCAGAACTTAAAAACTCATAATTTAAGTGGATGCATGGTTACCCCACACGGTATGGCAAACTGTGCACCAACCGTGCGGTTGCCACTACCTCACCCAGGAACTTCACACGGCCACCCCGCACGGTTTGAAAAACTGTGCGCCACCCATGCGAATCCCACTATCTCACCTAGATACTTCTCACGGCTTGTCTGCACGGTTTGTTCAGATCGTACACCATCCGTGTGCACCTGCAATACCTCCCCAAATTTTAAAAGTTTTTCCTAGATTTTCCCAGTTTTCTCAGAACAAGCCAAAAATTCAAACAGGGTTGAGATTTTGACCCGTTCCAAAAACTTGGGTTCTTACAAAAAAATTGGTCAATAAGGTCATGACATGAAAAAAAATTAGAATCCCAATAAATGTAAATATTCAAGAATTTAAATCAGGAATCAAAATTTATCGTTTATCATATTAAAATACTTTAAGATTTAAAATAATTATATAACGTTTAAAATTCCAATTTTTATCCATATCATTTATAACTATAATTAATAAAACATATTCCATGTTTTAAAACATTTCATCTATTAATGATGTATCCTAAATTAGTTTAAGGGAAAGACTAGTATATTCAGATACTCTCCCCCACACTAAATATTTCACATATTCCCCCAAGTGAAACCCCAATGAAGAGAAGAGGATGCTAGGAAACACTACTGGTCCAGGATGGGGGGAGATTTGAAAGAAGCAATGGAAAAATAAGATTGAAAAGAAATTATAGAATGATAATCCCCTCATAGAGAGATAAAAAAGGCAGAAAAGGATATTCCCATAGATCTCCAGAGTACCTACGACTGTCGTTGAAATGGTCAAAAAATTATACATTCACATACTCTATCACATCACAAGCAGAGCACAAAAAAAATAAATCTATATTTAAAAGCTTTAAAAAATTAATCACTGGGTGGACTTAGACAAGGAGTCATCCAGAATATGGGGATCTCACATAGTAGGACGGAATATAGTGGAAGACAGAGGTGATGGGTTCTCTCTCTGAGTGGTAGGTACAACAAGTAAATCTAGCATGATAAAAGTGGTAATGTATGGTCCCATAGTGGATTGGAGAACTGAATCTATAGAAAAATATATCAACTGTGTATGTGTTGTTGAAGTATGAGGAGTTGAAGGAGGAGAAGATGCTTGTGGAAGTGAAAGGACCTAGTGTTGATGGATGAGAAGGAGCATGACCTCCATCTATGTCTGTGTATGAGTGATGGAAGCCTAGTGGTGCAAAGGGAGGTCAAGATGGAGGTCGATCATGGAAATGTGGATAGATATGGGGAGATAGGGAGTAGGTGTAGGTGGGGATGTGGAGGGTTCAGAAGAAGAGGGGATGGTGGATGAAGATGGAAGAGAGGAAGAAGTAGGGAAGGTTAGATAAAGAACATCCACTGGTGGATGGGGTGGAACTGGATTAGTAACAGCAGCTGGGGTAGTTGGGTCATCTCTCTCCACAGCAGGATTCAAGTCATCCTACACAAGAAAAAAGGAATCTCCATGATGATCGGCCATCCTCATGTATATAATTATGATTAATTCTATATTCTGGGGGGTGGGGGAGCCTATGTGATTGTAAGGGAGAGATAGATCAAACACTGCTAGGTAGTGTGCTAACCAGGTGGAATAGAAGCCGCCGTTTAGGTTGACCTAATGGCCATAGACCATGGAGTGTAAATAGGTGGTGGCTAGACAAGGGAGTTCAGGTTAGTCATGCCAGACAATATAGTTAAGAATCTCCAGGTCTCGATCAAATAAGACACCCATGTCCTCATGGCATGGATAAATAATGGTGCTGAAGCATCGATGGATGAAATGAAAAGGAGGTAAAATGATAAGCGTTATATTATGCGATGTGGGGGTATATCTATGGTTAGGAACAAAAATCTCCAACCACATGGAAATGAGATCATATCTCTCAGGATTAGTGAGGGTCGAGATAAGGGGTGGGGTGGTGTGATGGGGGTAAAATCTGCACCCTTTGGCCAAACTTGGACATGGTTAGTGAGAAGTGTCATCCATCCAGCCTAAATCTAAATAGGGTAGCTACATCTGTGGGAGTTTGGAGGTACAAGGGACCATCAAACTCAAAGGTCACTAATAACTCAAAAAATAAACCTCTAAATATCAGAGTGTTAATCTATAATGTGTTGAGTAGGTTAATATGCCCTATAAGTTTGGTGATATCCTCCCAAACATTAAGACCCTAGGGAACAATGATATCCAAGAAATTATCACTCATCTAGAGATGCGCCGTGAAAGATGATATAGTATATATGTTGTATAATGTCTCTCAGTAAATATAAGTAAGGGGTGTAACTAGGGTCATAAGCTTCCAGCACAAAACGAGGTGGGTCTACAACTGCTAAGGTGTAGGGGAAAGCTGTCGTGGAAATGGATAGAGCAGCTGATGCTAGAATTTGATATGAATTCATGCCAAAAAAGGATGGTGGTGCGAGCATAGTGGGGTCTACTGAAGTCATGGATGGATTAGAATGTGCTACGGTAGAAGTGGAGGTTTCTGTACTGGATCCCTCTATAGGCATAGATGATGTATACATGGTAATCAGTGGACCATTAGCTACTGTAGAAGGTTTCACAGGACCAACAGAGGTCAGAGGTGTGGGTTCTAGTAGGATCAGAGGCAGTTTCTCCAAGGTCAATAACTAACATACTGTAAGATCTAGTGTGGGTGTCATAGAAGGACTAAGTTAGATATGACGATGTACGAGTCTTACCCCTTTAGTATCGAGTGTAGGCCGATTCCCACTTGTTTTATCTCCATATTCCATAACAAATATTTAAATAATGAAAAATAAAAAAAGAAAAGCAGATGAAAAATAAGAAATAAAAATGAGAAATCATAAAAAAAAGTACACGGCGTGTAGATCCAGGGTATACGATCTGTAGTGTTAATGGGTGAGGAACCCATGTACAATAGATAAACCCACCGAGTGGGCCTGTTTTTGGGAAATGGACAGTACATGGTGTGTAATAATATGTACATGCAGTGTGTGAGAACATGGTGGTGTTGGATGTGTAAGTTCCCATACACAGAATCGACCTTTAGGGGGCACACAACATAGTACACGCCATGTGTAGGACCTACGCAACATGTGTAAGAACATTGATTTCTATTAATGTACACCCTTTACATAGACTACTCTTGATGAAAAACATACGTGGAGTTAACCAAATATATATTCCTTGTATATTCAAATTTTGAGCAATAGAGTTTGTGTGGTCGTGTACCTATTGTACATGACATGTGTTCTTTATTTAATACATGTACTACGATAGGTATTTGAATGGTGTTATGATCTCAAAATCACCTTAAATAAAAGTAAAACATGGAAATTGAGGGTGATAAATGTCGTACCTAGATCAATTATGAGAATGATGATGAAATCCAGGCCTTAAATTAAGTGAAATGATGGATTGGAGGGTTGGGAGAGTGACAAAGTATGAAGGAATCCAAGTGGTAGAGAAAATGGGATGAAAAGGGGTGCACGACATGGGGTCAGGATGAGTAGGGATCCCAAATTTTATATCCTAGATACACAATGTGGGTATGGACCCACGTACCTTTTTCAATTTTTTTAATAAAATTAGACATATAATAATTGTTATAAATAATATAATAATTATTATTTATAAAAAAACTCACACACACACACACATATATATAAGAAATATATATTATTTACAAATAAAAAATAAACCTATACATATAATGTATTGAAGAAATGCACTATGTGTTTTCTAAAATTTGAAAAAGAGAACTACAAACTTCGGTCTGGTGGTTGGGGTACGATTTGAACTAGAGACCGGTCAATCCGAACGCAAGTCCTCAAACATTGGAGAGAAGGTTGTAGTGATGCACAATTTTCATACATTTTAATATTTAAATTAATGGTGATATAACACATGTGGAAAAGAAAAATTCAGGACATGTGGTTTTAAATTTTGAAAATTGGGATGATGTAGGGAGATTAACTGAAGTCAAGCCTTGGTCTTTTGTACACTAGGCCATGACTCTAACAGTCACCCCACATCACCTTCGAGTGATTTCCTATTTTTTAAGACATTTTATGTTATTAATGAAAACATGGAACACATAACATCTACCAAAATACATGTCATGTGGTTATATTTATGTGAAAAAATGATGGAACTGAACTAGTTGATAGGACTTACACCCGATTCTTTTGGATCCATGGTGTATAACCCGACTAACCAATTCCTCCCCACCATGGGGTTTATTTTATTTCAAAATTATTTCATTTAATTTTGAAAAAAAAATTCACAGAATTTAATTAGAAAACAAATTAAAAAATAATGATCCCTATACCAAAGGTATGTGTGGTGCGATTTGAATTAGTGACAACTCAGATACATTCTAACAACCTTTCCATTGGTACATGCCTCATACATATTTATTATCTTAATTGATATTTACATATATATAGAAAATTTTATAATAATATACACTAAAAATATAGGTACACACCGTGTATAAGAATATACACGACATATAACTTTATGTTACTCTAGTTGAAAAACATGCTAGAAAAATGAAGTGGTGCACGACATGTGTATAAGAAATACATGTCTTGTAGTTATTATAAATATAAAAGAAGGGAGGATAGATTAACTGGGTAACCTCCCTGAAATCACCTTTGTTTTAAGTCATTGTATTGACCTTAGTTATGGGTATTTACCAGTAATATGAAGGCATATGCGGCTTTCACATTGTAAACCACCATATGTGTTCGATGCCCTTATTTTGTTTCCATCATTCTTGAACTTCAGCTGGTCTAAGAAGCGACTTCCAGAAGACCTACTATTTGTCCAGTAGATGCCGAAGGTGTACTTGGTAATTGGCTTGATCTAATATGTCCTCCACCTTCTAAGGGTCTTGATATGAAATACTGAATACCTAAAAATAGTAACAGGATTCCTTCAGAATAGGTAAATAACCAACTAAGGGGTTTGAAATAAATGTATGATCAAATTTAGCATAAATAAGAGATAATGTGTCCCCATATTAAAAATTTGAGTTTTGATAATTAATTTCTGATTTTGTTTTATGAATGACAGGTGAGACCCACATCATAACATGTATCCTCAGTTGAAACAACATTTGAATACCCACCCTCAAACTCAACTAGTGTATCCATATTAGAAATTATCTTGTAGAGATGCTCTACCATATTTTTGAGTTCTTCCAATCTTTCAGTTTGGTCCAACTAGAATTTGGAAAATGCCTACATCATTGATAATAAACTTTTATTATTACCCGAAGATGGTTTTGAAGGATAATAAGAGAAGTGTGAGGTGAAGAATGTACATGGATTTTCCTCACATTAAGCCCTATAATCCATATAAATATAATATTCTTCTAGATGTGGATATGAGAGCTCTGAATCATATGGATAAAAATCCTCTCTTGGTAGATCGTACTAACTTCCAGTTGAATAAAAATCTATAAGGAAGTGGGTTTAGTGTCACAAGATAAAGAACAAAGAAAAATAGAAATAAAAATAGAAAATTTTGGGTAAACCAACCTTTGAATTAGAATTGTGATGTTTCTTTTTCATGTTCCCTAACCATGACACCAGTATTTTGCACTATTCCCATCTTAAGGTGCGGTCCAAATTAGAATTTAAAGTTAACTTTTGAGACTAACTAACAAAGTAGCTAGTGTATTTCACGGTCGATCCCATTTGGAGAAAGGAAAATAAAATATTTCAATGAAAGTTAATGATTTTTCATCAATTATCTAGAAGAATGCCTGAAGGGAACAATTAATTAAGTGAAATGATTTGTGAAAATTTAAATATTAAAAAAATATATGAAAAAAACAAATAGAAGAAAATTGTGTCACGGTTGTCATCCTGATCATGTTTTATTTCAATCTTCATTCTTTACTATTGAATTTATTAATGAAAGTTATTTACCATATGGATTCAATAAGATATTTTTTTCTTGATCTGAAAAAAACAATTACATGTTTAAAGGTTAATTCCTTGGTCTTTTAATTAATTACTTAATGCATGTTTAGGTTCTTTTACCCCTTAACCAGCAGCCATATGCTCAGCCAATAGTCATGGATTCTCTAATTTCAACTCCTAGAGTGTTCAACATTGGTGTCATTCTGGGTCCGATAAAACTCCAATGGTAAATAAGGTTTTAGGTTCATTGAATAAGTTGTAAACAAAAATCATAATAAAACAACACTTAGGGATTTCAATTACTAATCACTCACCATAATTATTACAACCCTATCACAGGGAATACTAGACTCTTATGACCATGGTCACAATGTGTAGGTTGAGATGAAACTCAATCCCTATCATGGATAAGAGAGGAAGATGGGGAATGGAATAATTACACTAAACTAAATTTAAAATAGTTACAAAAACTGAAATTTTAATTCTAGAGGAGGTCGAACGGTAGATCAGAAACACCTCTTATTGAATGTCCAACCAACTCTAAGGGCTACCCTCTTATTTATAAAAATACAAACTACATTGTGTATAGCATAGAGTACATGGATTATACATAGGTTAACTTGGATTCCTTGAGTTTCTTCATGAGTAGGTGATCTATCGAGCCACCCAATGACTTTCAATGCATCAATAGTCAGTTGGTGAGGGTACATGGCGTATAGAGCTATCCCACATGACATATAGTTTCATATCCAACCACCATATACTTTTGGAAGGTAGGACACAGTGTGTGGATTAGTAGTAATGGTGTGTGATGTATGGTTAACTATATAGGCATTTACTTAATCTGATTGAATCGTGTCTAGAAGAAGGTACACGATATGTGTTAACAAAGTACACACTATGTATAATCCAATATTTGTTATGATCTTTCCCGATTTGTGAATTTGGATAGAAAATACCTTAAAGTGTACCATAACCATTGAAATAAATCATTTTATCTACAAAAAGACATGTATATGGTGAAAATGTTTATTAATACACAATAATAGGTATGAAAATGTATACGCAAACTAGGAAAGTTATTAAAAAAGTGATAGATATGTGAAAACATCCTATAGGGGTCATGAAACCACTTGTTATTCCTATGTGGAAATGTGATGATATTACTATGGACTTTTCAATAGGAATACCAAATACTCCAAGAAATAATGATGAAATATGGGTTATCAATGATTGACTAACCATATTTTCACATTTCCTTGTTATATGAAATTATTTACCTATCGAGAGACTCACACGGCTCTATATTATAGGAGTTATAAGAATTTATAGTTCACATCTTTTAATTATGTCAAATCATGATCCCTGTTTTACATCAAAATTATGCATGTGTCTTTGGAAGGCTCTTGATACTGAGATTCATTTGAGAAATACCTACCATCCTCAAACTGATAGGCAGTTTGAACATACTATTTAGATATTTGAGGCATGTTGAGTTTATTCTCACTTGACTTTAAATGTATATGGGATCTGTATTTACCTTTGGTATATTATTTATTAAACAATAGTTTCAAATCAAGCATTAAAATGGAATTGTCTGAAGCATCATATGGAAGGTGTTGTCATATTATAACCTATTTTGATGAAGTTAGTGAATGGAAAATCATTGGCCCAGACCTTTTTGAAGTGACAACAATAATGTTAAAGTCTATTCAGTCTCACATGAAAGAAGATCAAAACGGGAAAATGAGTTATTCTAATAATCAGAGGAACGATTTGGAATTAAAAGTGGGATATCATGTTTTCATAAAATTATCTCCACGAAAGGGCATCATGAGGTTCAGTAAGAAATTTAAAATGATCCCTAGGTACATCAAGCACTATGACATGCCTAAAATAATTGTATTTTCTTCTTATCATTTAGAAAATATGCCAAATGTATCAAAATTACATGATGTGTTCCATATATCATTGTTAATAAATTAAATAGAAGACCAAATGACTGATATCACCTATGATCAAATAGAATTGGAACCTGATCTATCATAATGTGAAAAACCAATCTGTATTCTTGTTATAAGAGAGGAAGTATTGAGGATGTAGTGACTCAACCCTAGTAAGCTTAGAGATAGTGTCTACTACCATTACATTGGCATGATTTCAAGGAATCAATCCTAAAGGATCAAAGAGTTCAGTAGTCTTGGTAAACCAAAAACATATAAGAGTCTTGTATTATAAATGAACACACTATTTACAACATATTTTAATTTTATTTCAAGGTTAAATTTATTTGATCTATAATATAAATGCATATCTTTCTTAGTAAACTTCATGGAATCCTAGGGAATAAAACAAAATAATGGTGATCTCAAATGCTCAATAAGGGTCAAGTATAGAAGAAGAAACAATGAATCAATGATAATAGTCATTATGGAAATGTAATAATTTAACACACATTCCATATAATCAATAAACTGATAAGGAAGTACATAAAAAACATGGGAAGGTAAATAAATGGACACAAATTGAATATAATAATAAAAAAGTGTGGATGAAAAATATGACAAGGTAATAACTAGAAAATTATTTCCTTTATATAATAAAAATAATAATTAAACACATCCATTGAATTTGTCATAGTGAAAATCTCATGGATAATGAAAAAAAATTCAAAATTAAGGCAATGCTTAACTATTAGAAATCATGACTCAGGCACATGCAAACCTCTACTTTTAAGATCAATCCTTCAATGAGTTTAAAAATATATATAGAAACCTATTTAATTTGAATAAATAATTTGTCTAATGATAACCTTCTAGTGCATCAATGGGATATGTAAAGTATGATCCCCACCTATCACTACATTTCCAAATCATTCCTTATATCAAGTAATAAATTTAATTAATAAAATAAAATGCCTTATCAAATATCCATATTGAATAAAGGATATAAATGTATCAATATTTCTCTAGACAATCAAATAACTATCAATTTAAACATCATATATAAAAATGATATATAGTTTAGGTAATAAAAATATCCATAATCAATGATATTGACAATTAAGGGATATTAGATGTTCATTGATCATAAGAAATTGAATATTTCTAAGGGACTAACAAAGGAATCAAGGAAGTGAATTTCAATAATATACTTAGCCCAATAAATAATAAAAAATACTGAGTAAGAATAAGGAATGATACCAATAACACATATCCTAAATGGAGTAAAAATAAAGGGTTGTTGTCATTTATGAATATAAATACTACAAAAATATCTTTTAAAAACATTATTGAGGAAAATATATTTTTAATTTTGAAAAAATTTTTTAATATACTTTTCATTGAAAATAAATTTTGAAAATATTTTATTTAAAAATTATTTTTTTAAACCATCAATGGATGTTTGATAAAATGATGGCGGGTAAATCCGTACATTCCGTACAAGGTAAAAAGAACATTCCTTTTGTAGGGTAAAAAGGTTAAAAAAATACTTTATTCTGAATGAGACCAAAGTATTCATTTAAAAACAATTATTTAATAAAAAAGTTAAAAATGTCTTTAATAAATCATTTTTATTTAGTTAAAAACATTTTTGAAAACCATTTTTCAAAATAATGTTTTTAGAAGAAAACTGGTTCTATGACTAAAAGATAAATGAAGTCAGGTTTTCTTAAACAAGTTTTATAAAAAAATTTAAGTTCCAAATATTCAAAAATGGTACTATTAATTGAAAAATTTCATAAATAACCATAAGAGAATAAAATTAAAATTTTTATTGAAGAATTATCTAATAATTTTAATTGATGAAAATTCAATAATAAACAATACCAAATAAAATAAAATTTCAAAATAAACCCTTGAAAAGACCATAATATTTATGTGAGAATGAAACAGTGAATAAATTATGAGTGTCAAATGTAAATACACATAAAAACGTGTAAATAAAACAATATATATTAATAATTTATTACACACAAAATCTTATAATATTAATGACAATGAGTAAGTAATATAACCCAAAGAAATGAAATTGGGTTGTGAAATTATTTTAGGCTTGGTAATGATTAATTAAAATCCCATTTAATGAAATAATTAAATTTGAAACTCCAAATATCTTGAATAATTAATAAATCAATATATTATATGAAAAAGTTTCAGTATGTATGACATATATAATAAATTAGGTGCACAACAATAAAATATGTCTCAAAGAATGGAAATTGAGACAAAATCCCTTATTACTTGGTCACTTTTGGATTATAATCCCCATGAAAGAAATAATTTCAAATGAAAATATAAATACCAAAAATAAAATTTTATTAATGATATGAAATAAAATAAGACCAGTATATAAACCCCACAAAATAAATAAGTGGTGAAAATGGTGTATGTCTAACATAAAAAAAGCGTGACAAGAATCACTTACCTTGCATTTCCTTTTTAGGTGAACCTATTTTAACCTATGGTATAATGGTTATAATAATGTCACAAAATTATAAAATAACTATAATAATATTATTAATATCATATATTAACTTATTATAATATCTTATTACCCATTAGTAAATAATTTTTCATTATTTTTTCCATTTCGGTTGTTAATTTCCTAGTTTGTGGAGTATGTTTTAACTTGTTATTATTACTTGGACCATGATTTAATCATCTAAAGAATGTAAAAAATGATTTAATAATCATATATATTAAGTATATATGTATTTATTACAGTCCATAATATTTGTATATTGTAAATGAAATGCATTTTTCAAGGAGACGGTAGGTTATACGTATGCATGAACGATAGTTCCATTTATTTTCCAAATTTAAAAATTAAGTGATATATATATATGTATATAAAAATTAATGTATAATATTTCTATCATATATTTAACTAGATTTTATTAAATCCATCCCATAATACATTCCTTGTATAGTGTGAATGAATCACTTCTCTTTGGGGACACGATAGTCCATACGCCCAAAAACGATGTTATTATATTCCCGAAAAATAAAATGCATAAAGTAATGTTTTATATAAAATTTATGGAAGCATAAATAAATTATAAATATCATGAATATAAAATATAAATATAATTTCCATCATATCTCCAACCATGATAAGCGGTAAAAGAAGAACAAACAATCATTGTTTTGTGAGGCGGTAGTTCGACTTACACACAAACAGTAAGTTCGTTACCCATTGGATTAAAGTGTGTCTAAGTGTAGGTCAAACCATAAGAATATAAAAATATCATTATTTTAAGGATAAATAGTATACTATATAATAATTTAATATGAATAGTTTAGGGGGTGGAGATAGAAATAAAATGAATGTGGTCGTTGAAGAATGTTTCCCTATTTTCGTGTAACTCCATTTGGTTTATACCAAAAGACTTACTTGGTTGGATTTATGAATAAGGTGATGCTACTAAGATGATTTTAGGGATGTTGGAAGATTATCTGTGAAGGTTTTAGAAGAATCAAGGTTCTGGAGAGGTGTGAATAATAGTGAGGGGTGAGTGCCTTTTTATAGTGGAGGAGTGACATTCTTATAAATTTATGAAAAGGGAATTCCACCCATGTTTTTTTGATTTAATGTGGCTCCAACAATGAAAATATTTCAAGAAAAAGGAGGGTAAGGTCAAAATATTTCCATAAAATGTCATTTGGAAAAATTTATATGTCAATGTATCCCTTATGTTTAACATTTAGTCCCCTGTTAAGGTATTTTTTTCTCTTAATCACTATAATTAATTTTAACTACTTTCATTAATATTTTTGGTCAAAAACATAGTTTAACTTATTATACATTATAAATTATACTTATTATAAATATTTTATCCGTTTTTTCAAATTATAATCACATAATTTGTATAAATAAATTTAAAACTAATCTCATTATTGAGACAACAATATGGGGTTTTAAAATAAAAAATTCAAAAGTTTTCTATGTTTTTGTATCTAATTTAAAAGTGAAACTAATTAAAATGAAATAAATTTTATTAATTGATTTAAATGTTATCTAATGTGAATTTAATTTTAAATATAAATTATTCTTACAAATTATCAAGGGAAAAAGTCAGTTTTGAATTGAAATTCCGTATTTTTCATTATTCATCAAAAAATGAAACTTCAAAGAAAAATACAACAAATTAACCCTAAGATTAGTTTTATGTTCACATTTAAAATTTTATGTTTATTATAACATATAAAATTTATAAAATTTCAAAAATTCAGTTTTATATAATGTTCACCACCAAAAGTGATGGTTCTGGGTGCAACAGAAGCATGGTTGGGACGATAACAAACTTTAATTTTTACTATGATCTATGATTATTCCAAGATCAATATGATGAATAATTCCAATCTCCACGGAATAGAATCAGTCATTTATATAAATAAATAAGAGTCAAAAAACCTTTATAGAGGATCTTTCACATCATATTTATAATTAATTTTATTAATTTCATAAAGAAAATAATACCTGGATAATCAGTATTTTCATCATTGATGATGTTGATAGTCCGGAATGAACCTTACATATTATATTGTTGCAATTACGAGGATCCATACTATAATCCCTCTATAGGTGATCCACAGGTGCTTTGACGGACTTTGATCAACACCACTCATTCTATGGGTGCTAGCGCGATGAAGCGAGTGTCTTGTGTCGGTTGTTCTTGATCGCTTTTTCTTTGGCCTTGAAGAACGTCTCTCATTGTTGAGAGGGGCAGGAAGATGATTCAAGAGAGAAATTATTAAGCTCAAAAATTTTCAATTCAGCGGATGTGTGGTTTGGTACATGTCACAATAGACATATGTGTCTATTTATTGAAATTTGGCATCAGTTACAATATTTAATTGTGTAAAAACAATTAAATACATTCTAAACCTTATAGAAAGCCCAAGATATTAATAATAATACCACATCATTATTTATGGTGTTCCAACTTGTGCCAAATATAATTAAAAATAAAATTCTGTGTCACAAAATAATAGTAGTGTTATTTTAATTTGTTCCAACTAGTTAAATAATTATTTATCATCTTAAAAATAATTATTTTACCACCGGACTGGCCTTGGTCTACTCGAACTCCACTTACATTTATTGAACACACAAATAAATAAACAAAAAATTTATTCTCTTAAATAAATATTTTATTTAAAAACTAGTAAATAAATAGTTATTAAATGTTCTATAAAAAATTAAATATATTTTACCCACAATCCGGTGAATAAATATTTATTTAATTTATGATATAATTTTAACATGAATAAAATTATTCCAGTATCTTGAGAATAATATTTACTAAATTAAATTCACATAGAATTTAACCAAGACAACTAGAAACATATAGTGTGTGACCTTCTAGGATTCTTTCTCAATGGATTTAGGCAGGCTTGCCTAAAGTCCAAGAGTATTTTCTAGCAATGGGTTAAGGAACCCAAGAGAAAGAACTTACATTTTCAACAAGGA
Organism: Viscum album; assembly: GCA_963277665.1. Taxonomy (NCBI): domain Eukaryota; kingdom Viridiplantae; phylum Streptophyta; class Magnoliopsida; order Santalales; family Viscaceae; genus Viscum; species Viscum album. Next base: position 124,553,085 of record OY728150.1, read on the forward strand.
AATGAACATACAAATTCTCACCATGTAACACAATCCCTTTGTCTTAATATCTCATCAAGCATGTTTTATGATAATGTCATAAAATGTTATGCTTTATAGTTCGTTCATTGACTACCTAAAATATTCTCGCCGTTACACCATGGCCATGGAATTTCGCGCGACGGTTCTATCTCAATAAAAGGTCTAGGATATCAACTTCTATAAATGGAAGGGACAAATCCTTCCTCAACTTATCCATTAATAACATGCCACCCGTAACACACCCAATGTACCATATTTCTCACCAATGGCCTGCATGACATTATTCATCAATAAATCAAAGTGCACGGGTCATGACACATATTAAGGATAATCATAACGTCTAAGGACTATTACACATGCTCGTAGATAGAAATATCTGATTACACCAAAACATGCAGATTTCCTACTAGCAGGCCTGTTCTCATATTATTCTATCATAAAGATTACCAAGTGCGAACTTCATGAGAGGAAGTCTCATCTGCTTTCGAGTAATCACACATAATAGTTTGCATGATATGTGTCCCATAATATTATGTCATCCAACTCTCTAACTATATTTAATAATATTGTAATATCATTTCAAGGTTCCCATCATAACATGGAATTTGCATGACCTTATCAATGCAGTAAATAATCTTTGACATTATTACAAAATAGTCATGCAAAAAATTGAACAATATGTAATAAGATGTTTAAAATTTAAAAAAAATAAATATCGATGTAATTAAATTACAACCAGTTGGCTCTTGGACACCAACTCTTGCAAAAAGGTGGTAAAATTACATTTAAAAAAAAATTTATGCCCAAAATTATGTTTCTTATTATTTTATTCCTATCAAATCTATTAGATGAATATAAAAATTATTTTATTCAATGTATAACATATATGTTTAATTAATATAATTTGATAATATTAATTAATTTAATTTGTTTGAATAAAACTCCTTTATGGGCTTAAAACAATTCACTAATATTAAATTGGTTTTTATTGTCATTTCTAATTTATTGGTAACCTATAAATTAATTTATATTTTAATAAACCATACAATTTCATATTTTATTTAATATTATTCATAACTTATAATTTATTTTAAAGGTTATATCTTATTAAGTTAAATAATATTAGTATTATTCGGTAAAACTCGGTCTTGTGTGAAACACAAACTATCAAAGAAAGTCATTTTTGCTTGCAAAAAAAAAACTACCACAATATTACATGAATTTCAAGCTATGTAATATATTAAATTTATTTGAAATAATAATTATATTCTAAATTCTTCAGATATTTTTTTACCTCACACACTTGGTTCAACATTTCATACACACTATCAAATACAATGTTCTTATTTTATAATTTCTTAACGTTAAATTCTCCCCACCTTAGTTAAAATGTGTCCTTAGAATTTAAACTCAAACTTGGTAATATATAGTTTTATATTTTCTATTTTGAAATCCCACATCAGGATAAGGGTTTATAAAAAAAATCTAAAAAAGATATAAAGGTAAGTAAAAAGTTTACATGGACTGATATATAACTAGGTCTCTAAGTAGGAGAACATTAATGGGAAGTGGAGATATGTACATGGAGGACAAGTGTACATATTTATAAGGATTTATTGGGGTCATCAATAATAAACAAATGAATTACCAAGACAAAGCTGAGGGCCTCAAAGACTTAAATATGTGAAGATTTAAAAGACCATCGGTTCAACAAAATGTAAGGTATTAAGACAGTTATTTTGATCATTATCCTATCATTGAGTGGTTATTTTACTATCTAAAAATATAGGAAAATATAATTACTTGATACATTTCAATTTCATATGAACAATTGCATCTTTTGGTTGTTCTTTGATAAAATTATAATTCATCCCTTACTCCAAAAAATGGTTATCCAAGAATGAACCCTCTTTTTTCGAAGCACTAAGATATTATTTTAATGGATCATAATACCCATAAAATGAGTCATTATATTTGTCTCTAACTATTTTAAAATATCAATATGGTTAAAAAATTAATATCTAAACCTAAAAGAAACACTACCAGTTAATCCTTAATATTTATTAGTGAAAATTTTTAACTAAAAATAATTACACAATAACTAGGAAATCATATAGGCCAATGGTTGGTTTGAAACCCTTATTGTCCATCAATCATGGGTTCAATACCCACTAAATTTTTGGATTTGATAGTTTTTCACCCAACATACAATTTTTTATATTTTTAAAACCATATTAAGATAATTTCCCGAAGTAAATATGATGGAAATTCATGAAATAAGAATAATCACTAAATATACACTTAACAAAGATTTTCAATACAACCCCAATATATAAATACTTCATCCATTTATTTCGACATAGGTCCTTCCTTGGTCTAGTTTTTATCAATAATATCATTTTTTGGATTTATAAGTCATGAAACCTTATATTAAATCTAAAACACCTTTGGATTAACTAAGGTTATTCATTATAATTATCCATTCAAATTATTCATAATGGTTTATAAAGAAAACATGATTTATCCTAAGAATATCCCCATGGAGCGTCAAACCTCATGCATAGTAGGGCCCATTGTCATGTAGCAGGTTATGCTCACATCAAGTATGGCTCACCTTTTCATATTTGTTACCCCAAGGTACATCTGTGTCAAAACCACATGCACTTGTAGTATCCAGACAATGATGTATTACAATGAAACCATATAATCTATATCTAATTGAAACTTTATTATGATATTATATAATTATCCAAAAATTATACCTTAGGGTTATGTTATCTAATCTTTGTTTTAATAAATCTATTTCATAAGGTTTCTACTAAACTTACTCTAGTAAAAACTATAGTGATCTGACCCTAGTAATCCCAGAGCTCATGTCTACTACCATTACGTTTCCACTATTAAAAGGAATCAATATCAAAGGATCAAATAGTTTAGAAGTGTCGGTAAAACTGACACATAAACAAGTCTTGTATTACAAATGAATACACTAATTATAATAATTTTTTTATCAAGGAAAACTTTATTCCATGTACAATATCCTTGTATATATTTATTAGTTTGCTTTATGAAATTTTGGGGAAATAAAAAAAATGGGTAATATCAAATGATCAGTAAGGGTCAAGAATAGAAGCATTAATAATTAATCAATGAGAATAGTTAATATGGAAATGTAATAACTAAATACACACAACTTAACATCGAATAACTGAGAAGGAAGTTCATAAAAAATATAGAAATATAATTAATTAAACATACATTCCATATAATAAATAAAATGGGTTTATAAATAATATAGAATTGTAATAACATGAAGCACAATCCATGTGAATAATAAACTGAGAATGAAATCCATCCATATAATTTGTCATAGTGAAAATCTCAAGAATAATAAATACTATATCAAAATGAAGGCAATGATTAATTATTGGACGTCATGTATCAGGAACATGAAATCCTCTATTATCAAGTTCTATCCTTCAAAAAGTTTAAAACCATAGGTAGAAACATATTTAATTTTACATATATTTGTCTCACGAGAACCCTTCAATGCATCAAGGGGTTATATAAAGTTTGGGTTCCACTTGTCATTACATGTCCAAAGTATTCCTCATATCGAGTAATTAAATTAATTAATAAACAATATGCCTTATCAAATATTCATATTTAATAAAGAATACAAATTAATCAATATTTCACCAGATAATCAAATTTTAATGTAAAATTATTATGTAAAAAGGGTATATAGTTTTGGAAATAAAAAAATCATGATAAATGCTATGAATAATTAGGGGAAATTAAATGGTCAATGATCATAGGAAATTGAATATTTCTAGGGGAATAAAAAAGGATTAATGGAAGTGAAATTCAATATTATCCCTAAAAAAATAGATCATAAACCATCCAAGGAAATAATAAGGATGGTATTAATACAACATATCTTATGTTGTGTAAAAAAATGGTTATTGTCATTGATGAATTTAAATACTATAAAAATACATTTTAAAAAATTATTAATGAAAATACTCTTTTCATTTCGATTTTCAAAAAATATTCTTATTTGAAAATAACTTTTGAAACCATTTTCTTTAAAAAGTAACCTTTTAAACACGAAAATTATTCTTTGAATAAATGACTACGGGTTAATACATACAAGGTAAACATAATATTAATTTTTCATGGTAAAAAGGTTAGAAAAATACCTTGTTCGGAAAGATACAAGAAGATTCTTTTGAGAAGATTTATAAAAGGAAAAAGGGGTAAATATTTATTTAATAAATCATTTTTATATGGTTGATGTTTTTTGAAATTGTTTTTTAAAAATAAGGGTTTTAAAAGAAAACATGTTCTCCAACTAAGAGTTAAATGAAGTCATATTTTCTTAAAAGAATTCTCTAAAACAATTTATGTATAAAAGAGTGAAATGATGGTACCATTACTTGATAAATTTCATGAATAACCAGAGTAGAATAAAATTAAATGATTTATTAAGAAAATATAGAATAATTTTCTCTAATAAAAATTCAATTATAAACAATCCCAAACAAAATGTGATTGTGAATCAAACCCTTGAAAATACCATAATGTTGACGTGAGAATCAATCAGTGAATATATTATGTGTGTCAAATGTAAATACACATAAAACAAATCTAAATAAAATAGTAGAGAGTAAAAAATTATTACACACATAATCATAGAATATTAATGAAAATGATGAAGTAATATAACCCAAGGAAAAGAAATTGGGTTGTGAAATACTTTTCCACTTGGTAATGTTTAATTCAAATCCACATTGAATAAATAATTCAATTTTTAATTAAAAAAATCACGATGAATGATTGAATCATGATATTATATTTAAATGTGTCAGTATTTACACTATATACATGATATTAGGTGCATAATAAAAAAATATGTCTCAAAGAATGGAAATTGGGACGATGTCTTTTATTACATAGTAACTTTTGAATTATAATCCGAACTAAAGTAATACATTAAAATTAAAATATAGATACTATAAAGGTAAATTTATTCATGATATAAAATATAATAGGTTCATTATATGAACTATAATAAATAAATAAGTGGCGAAAATGGTGTATGCCTCATGAAAAGAAATGTGAGACAAGAATCCTATACCTTACATTTAATTTTTTTGGTGAACATCCTTTAAAATCATGTATAATCATTTTAATAGTGTTAATAACATATTACAGAAAAAAATAATATTCATAATATCATATATTAACTTCTTATAATATCTTATTACCAATTTTTTAATAATCTTTCATTATTTTAACTATTTCAGGTGTTAATTTCCTAGTTTGTTGAATATATTTTAACTTGTTACTTGTTGTTCCTATTACTTAGATCATGATTTCATAATCTCTAGAATTTAAAACACGATTTAATTATCATATATATATATATATTCAGTGTATACGTATTTATATTAATCAATAATATTTTTTGATAGGAAATGAAATGAACTGTTCATGGAGATGGTTGGCCGTACGTATGCAGAATGCTACTTCTATTTCATTGTCATATTCAAAAATTAAGTGATATATATATATGAATTTTACCATTAAATTATCATATTTATATCATATATTTATAATTATTTGTTTAAACCCATACCCTAATTCATTCCATGTATAGCGTGAATGAATCACATCACTTTGAGGATGTGGTAGTCCACACGCCCCCAAATGATGTTATCATATTCCCAAAAAACGTAAATCATAAAGTTATGTGCTATATAAAAATTATAGAAGTATAAATACATTATTAATATGATATATATCATATATAAATATTGTGTCCATTATAATTCCCACCATGAGAGGTGGTAAAGGAAGAAAAGACAATCAGAGTTTCATAAGGCGGTAGTTCTCCGTACCGACAAACGATAAGTTTGATACCCATTAGATGGAAGTGAGTATAAGTGTAGGTAGAACCATTATAATAAAAAAATATCAGAATATTTATGTTAATGAGTTTTTTATATAATAATTTAATACTAATATTATAGGGGGTGGAGAAAGAAATAAAATGAAAGTGATCATTGAAAAATGTTACCTCATTTTCGGGTAACTCCTTTTGATTTATACCAAACAACAACATTGATTGGATTTATGACCAATGTGAGGATTATAGTATTATGTGATGGAATTTTAAAGAATATTTTGGTAGGTTTTTAATGATAAAAAGTTATTGAGATGTGTGAATTATTTGGATTATTTAGTGCCTTTTTATAGTGGAGTAGGAGCGACATTCTTGTAAATATTTGAAAAGGGAATCCCACCCACATTTGTTCATGTAAAGTGGATAATATAATAAATAGAATTATATTAAATGGATTATAATGTCTAAATATATCCATAAAATGGATTTTGAATAATTTTATATTTCATTTTGGCCATAAATTTAAAGGTCCAATCTCTTGTGAAGCTATTTTTTCTCTTAGTTGGTGTAATTAATTTTAATAACATTCACTAACATTTTTGTTCAAAAAATAATTTGAAATAATTATAAATTATTATTATTCCTTATATGGAATCCATTTTTAAAAATTCAAATATCAAAAGTTACAAAAATTAATTTAAAATTAATATCTCTTATGAGATGATAATGTGATGTTTTTAAATTAAAAATATGCAAAAGTTTGCTATGTTTTTATATCTAATTTCCAAGTGAAATTAATTAAAATTACATAAATTGGATTAATTTATTTAAAATTGATCTAATTTGTCTTTAAAAATAATAAAAAATATAATTTATGCTTATAAATTATCGAGAAGAAAAGTTAGTTTTGAATTAAAATTCAGACTTTTTCTCTATTCATCAAAAAATGAAACTTCATAGAAAAAAACAAACAATTCACCCTAATATAATTTTTTATGTTATTATTTGAAAAATAAAGTTTACTTTCACATTTTAAATTTATATAATTTCTAAAATTTAGTTTTAATTAAGCTTCTCCATTAAAAGGTGGCCAAATTGGCTTTAGAACATTATTGTATTTTATACATAAAATTTGGTTCGTTCTTATTTTATGCTTATAAAATATATTTGATGAATATAAAAAATATTTGATTATATATATATATATATAATTAATTTCATATAATAATAGTGATTAATTTCATTTATTTGGATAAAATTCAATTGTGATCATAAAAACATTTCCTCTATATTCAATAAGTTTTTATATTCATTTCTATTTAATTGGCAACCAATAAATTCATTTTAAATTTCAATAAACTATATATTTTCATATGTTAGTTAATACTATTCATAAATTCTAATTTAATAGTTAGGTTATACATTAATATATTAAATAATATTAGTAGTATTCAGTAAAATTTGGTCTTTCTTGTAACAAAAGCTATCGAAGAAAGTCATTACTGCATGCGATATCAGCTACCTCAGTACTGCATGCATTGAATGATATATAATATATCAAATTTATTTAAAATATTGATTATATTCTAATTCATCAGGATATTATATTACCTTATGCATTTGGTGTTTCTTGTAATACATGCTATCAAATATAATGATCTTAGTTTATATTTTCAGGGCATTACATTCCCCCCTCCTTAAATAAATTTCATGCTCGCAATTTAAACTCGACCTTGGTAATAGATCAGATGATGGTTCCAATCATTAAATATCACATCTTGATAATGTTTTATAAGACATCCTCTAAAAATGAGATAATTAGAAGTACAAATTTCACATGGACTAACGTATAACTAGGTCTCTAAGTAAGAGAATATTAATGGAAAGTCGAGATATGTACTTGGTGGAAAAGCGTAAATATTTATAGGGAGTGATTGAGGACATTAATAAAAAAAGTGAATGATCAATATAATGTTTAGGGTATCAAATGCATAAATCCATGATGATTTAAAATACCATTGGTTCAACAAAAACTATGCTATTAGGAAAATTATTTTTTATCATTTTCCTAATATTGAGTAATTATTTTATTGCCTAAGAATATAAGGAAATATACTTACTTGATACGTTTCAATTTCACATGAACAATTACATTATTTGGTTATGCATCAATATAATTCTAATTATTTATTTACTAAATGAAATGGATATCCTAGAATGAACCCCTTTTTTGAAGCACTAAAATATTATTTTAATGGATATTAATACCCATAAAATGTGTCATTATATTTTTCTATAAATATTTTTCAAAACATATATGGTTAAGAAATTAATATCTAAACCTAAAAGAAACACAAATGATTCATTATTAATATTTATTCATATAATTATTTAACAAAAAATAATTACATAATAACCAGGACATTGTGTAGGCTAGTGGTAGGAACAAAACCCTTATCATCCTTCAGTCATGGGATCAATCCCCACTGACTTTTCGTATTTGATGGGTTGTCACTCAGAAAATAAGTTTTCATTTTTCTAAAATCATATTAATATAATATAAAAAGTAAATTTGATATACATTTTTGAAATAAGGTTAATACCTAAATAAAATTTAAAATAATATTTTCGATAAAACCTTAATACATAAATACTTCATCCATTTATTTCCACACAGTTCCTTCCTTGGTATAGTGTTTATCCATAAAATTATTTGTAGGATTTATAATTCAAGAAACCTTATCTTAAATATAAAACACCTTAGGATTAACCCAGTTCATTAATTGTTGTTATCTATTCACCTCCTTTATAATGGTTCATAATGAAAATGTGAATTATCCAATGAATATCCCCCAAGAGTGTTAAACCAGGTGTGCAATAAATATCGTTGTCATGTACCAAGTTATGCTCGAGTCATGTTTGATACACCATTTAGGATTTGTTACCCCTAGTTATATTTGTGTCAGAACCATGTATACTTGTAGTATCATATATGGATTTATTACTATGAAAACCACATAATATATATCTAACAAAAACATATGGATGTTTTTCTATACTTATCCTCAAATTATGCCTTAAGATTATATTACCTAATCTATTTTTCCTTAATTATATATCATAAGGTTTATAATAAACTTTTTTTGATATTAACTATAGTGACCCAACCCCAGTAATCCAAAAGATTGTTTCTACTACCATGACATTGACATGATTACACGGAATCAATCCCAAAGGATCTAATATTTTAGTAGTCTTAGTAAACCATATACCTACATGATTCTTTTATTAAAAATGAATACACTAATTACAACATATTTTTTTTCTTTCATGGATAACTTTATTTCATATAAAACATCCTTGCATATATTTCTTAGTGCAATTCAGGGAATCCTAGGGAATGGAACAAAATAAGGGTGATCTCAAATGATCAGTAAGGGTAAAGTATAGAGAAATAAATAATTATTCATTGATAATAATATACATGGAAAGATAATAACTTAACACACATGCCATATAATAATGAAAATGAGAATAAAGTGAATAAACAATATGTAAAGATAAATAACTGAACACATATTCTATATAATCAATAAACTAAGTGGATAAACAAAAAAGAAAGGTAATAAATAGAAAACATGAAATCTAAATAATAAAATGATAATTAAATGAATAAATATTCATTTTCATAGTGAAAATATCATGGATAATAGATACTTAATCAAAATGAAGGAAATCGTAAATTATTGCACGTTATATCCTAGGGACATGAAAACCTATATTGTTAATATCATCATCCAAATAGTTTAAAACTATAGGTATAACCCCATGTAATTTTCATAACTAATTTTTATCATGATAAATTGTTGATACATCAAGGGGATATATAAATTTTATCCCCACCCATCACTGCATGTCCAAATCATTCCACATATCGAGTAAAAAAGTTTAATAATGAAGAATATACATTATCAAATATCTTTATAGAATGAAGAATAAAGATTTATCAATATTTCCCCAAATTATAAATGAACTATCAATGTATATACCATATGTAAAAATGATATATGGTTTAGGAAATTGATATATCCATGATAAATGATATTGATAATTAGGGTATGTTAAATATCTAATGATCATAGTAAATTGGATATTTTAAGGGGACTAACAAAGGATTCAAAGTATTGAATGTCAATACTATCCTTGGAAAAATCCATCATAAACAATAAAGATAAATAATAAGGATGGTATAAATTCAATATATTTCAAGTGGAGTAAATATAAAATATTTTTGTCATTGATGAATATAAATACTATAAAAATGTCGTTTTAAAACATTTTTGAGGAAAATTTTCTTTTTCATTTTGAATTTTTTGAATTTTTTTCTTTTAATATCACTTTGGAAAAAAATTTCTTTTAAAAAGTATCCTTTTAAACGTTCAATGAATCTTCAAAGAAAGGATAATGGTTAAATCCATACATCTCATACAAGGTAAAAAAACATTGCTCTTGCTCGGTAAAAAGGTTAAAAAATGACTTGTTTTGAAAGATACAAGAAGTTTCCTTTAAAAATTTTGTAAAAGAAAAAAGGGTTAAAATATTATTTAATAAATAATTTTGATATGGTTAAAAGCAGTTTTGAAAATCTTTTTAGAAAATTGGGTTTTTAGAAGAAAACATGTTATTTGACTAAAATAGAAATGATTTTGGTTTTTTAAAACATTTTATAAATCATTTTATGTACCAAATAGTGCAAAAAATGGTACTATTACTTGGTAAAGGTGATGAATAACTATATGATAAGAAATTAAATTCTTTTATTTAATAATTATCCAATAATGTCCTTTGATGTAAATTTTAGTATAAACAATCCCGAACAAAATGATATTGTATAGTAAACCCTTGAAAAGACCATAATGTTGATGTGGGAATCAATCAGTGAATATATTATGTGTATAAAATGTAAATACACATAAAAAAGTTTAAATACAACAATATATAGTAAACAAGTTATTACACACATAATCTTATAATATTTATGACAATAAATAAGTAAAATAACCCAAAGAATATAAATTGGGTTACGAAATTATTTTCCACTTGGAAACACATAATTAAAATCCCATTTTATGAAATAATTCAATTTTAAACTAAAAATATAATGAAGAATAAATTTATCATGATATCATATGTCAAAGTGGAATTATTTACACCATGTATGAGAAATTAGGTGCATAATAATAAAATATGTCTCAAAGAATGGAAATTTAGACTAATTCCCATTTTACTGGGTAACTTTTGAATTAAAGTTCCTAAGAAAGAAAAGATTTAAAATGAAAATAGAAATATCATTAAGATCTATTTATTAATGATATAAAAGAAAAAAATGGTAGTATATTAACCACTAAAAAAAGTGGTTAGAATGGTGTATGCCTCATGGAAAGAAAAGGGAGATAAGAATCCATTACCACGTGTTTCCTTTTTGGGTGAAAGTAATTTAAAATCATGTATAATAGTTTTAAGAACGTTGAAAAATTATTATAGAACAAAAATAATATTAATAATATCCTATTTTAACTTCTTATAATATATTATTACCCATGTTTTAACAATATTTCATTAGTTTCACTATTTCAGGTTTTAATCGCCTTGTTTGTCGAGTATGTTTTATCTTGTTACTTCTTATTCCTAGTATTTAGATCATGATTTCATGATTTCATAAATTTAAACCATGATTTAATTATCATATATATTCAGTATATATATATATATATATATTTTTTTTTATAAAAATCCAAAAATATTTATAGATAGGAAATGAAATGCACCATTCATAGAGACAGAGGTCGTCCGTACACATAATGCTTCTCCTATTTCCTTTTAATATTTTAAAAGTAAGTGATATATATATATTATAATTATAGTATCATATTTATATCATATATTTTACATTATTTATTCTAAACTATCCCATAAAACATTCTAGGTATAGTGTGAGTGAATCACAACTCTTTGGTGAGGCCGTAGTCCACATGTCCACAAACGATGTTATCGTATTCCCATAAAATGGAAAGAATAAAGGTATGTGTTATATAAAAATTATAGAAGCATAAATACATTATAAATATGATATATATATCATATATAAACATATTTTACATCAAAATTATTACCATTATAGGTGGTAAAAGAAAATGTAAATAATAATCATTTTGTAAGGTGGTGATTCGCCGTACACACCAACAGTAAGTTCATTACACATTAGATGGAAGTTTGTATAAGCTTAGGTCAAAAACGCATTATAAAAAAGTATCAATTTGTTAATTATACTAATTTTATTATAAAATCAAGGAATAATAATATTTTATGGAGTTGGTAAGGAAATAAAATGAATGTGATCATTGAAGAATGTTACCTCTTTTTCTAGTAACTTCTTTTGGTTTCTAACAAAATGCTTCCTTGGTTGGACTTATTCCCATGTTGATTATTTTAGGATTATTAGAGTGAGGGTTTTATCTTATTTAGGTAGGTTTCTGATGATATAAAGGGTTTTAGAGGTGTTAATAAGTGGTAGGGGTGTCTGTTTTTTTATAGAGGTGGAGGAGTGACATTCTTGTAAATATTAGAAAAGGGAATTCCACCCGCGTTTTTTATATCAAGTGTCTCCCATAATGAAACATATTATATAAAAATAATGATAACGTCTATATATATACATAAAATATATTTTTTACATGTTTATATGTTATTTTTTCCCTTAAGTTTAATGTTTAGTCCATTGGTATGCCAGTTTTTCTATTAATCAATGTAATTAATTTTAATTACTTTCAGTAATATTTTTGGTCCAAAATTAATTTGAACTTATTAAACATTATAAATTATGATTATTCAAAATTTGGAATCAATTTTTTCCAAATTACAATAAAATAATTGGTATAAATATTTTTAAAATTAATCCCGCTGATGGGATGATAATTCAAACTTATAATGTAAAAATGTTCAAAAGTTTGACAAGTTTTTATATCTAATTTCAAAGTAAAATTGATTCCAATGACATAAATTGGATTAATTTATGTAAAATATACCTATTTTTATGTTAAAAACAAGATAAATATAATATAACATTAAAAATTATCGAGAGAAAAAATCAGTTTTGAATTAGAATTCAGTATTTTTCACTATTCTTCAAAAAATAAAACTTCATAGAGAAATATAAAAGATTCACCATAAGATAATTTATTTGTCTAAATTCTAAAATTAATTTTATTTTAGCATATAAAATTTATATAATTTACAAATTATGTTTTATAAAATGTTCTCCATAAACAATCAGAAAAACTATCTTTGGAAAAATAATTCTTTTTGTCCGTAAAATTGGGTTTATACTTATTTTATGCATATAATATCTATTAGATGAATATCAAAAATATTTTATTCAATATATACATATATATTTAATTAAAATCATTCACTAATAGTAATTAATTTAATTTATTAGTATAAAACACCTTTTTGAGCATAAAAACATTTCCCTTCTATTCAATAAGTTTTTATATTTATTTCTAATTAATTAGTAACCTATTAATTAATTTTATATTTTTATAAACTAAATATTTTCATAATGTAGTTAATTATATTAATTAATGATAATTTAATAGCTAGGTTATATCTTATCATATTAAATAATATTAGTATGATTCAGTAAAACATGGTCTTGCGTGTAACACATGCTATCGGAGAAAGCCATTGTTGCATGCTCCACAAGATACCTCAGTATTGCATGAATTAAAATCTATAGAATATATTAAATTTATTTTAAATAGTAATTATATTTTAATGTCTTAGGATATTATATTCCCTTACATAATTGGTTTAGAGTTTCATACACACTATTGAGTAAAATGTTATTATTTTAGAATTTTGGGGTGTTGCATATAAATCATATGACTCATCTAGTAAATGTAGATTAGAGAAATAAAAAAATAGAGGATGAAACGTGGAAACAAGAGGATATTATGAAGAAGAAATACACTCATTTTTTAGAAGGTATTATAATGAAATTTAAAGGATGACAGTTTTGTAAGAGGTAATAATGTAACACCCCAATACTTTACAACATATTTATTTTAGAATATTTAATTTCATTGATAGCTTTTGATGTATACAACATTGGGTTTTAACAAAATGTGACACACTATTAAAATATGATTTAAACATTTCCATTATAACCAAGCTGTTAAATTGGAGGGTATTAATAAAAATAAATAAATTATAAAAAATATATAGTTTACATAAGTTCATTTTTTATTTATTGATTATAAATAAAATAAATACCATTTAAAGGAAAAATAATTTTTTTCTAATTAAATTGTATTTTTTCAAAAAGGAGGTCCAGTCGTGCTTTAGGAATATAATTTAAAATTAAGTTTTACCAGTTTTATAAAATTTATTTTATAGTATTAATTTTATTTTTAAATACTTATATAAAATTATCATAGGGTAAATTTTAGGCATTTTTATGAAATGTTTCATTTTTCGATGAATAATAAAAATTCTGAATTTTTACTGAAAAATATCTTTTCCTTTAAATAATTTTTAAAGTTAAATTATTTTTTAAATTAGTTTTAAATTAAAACTTGTTCAATATTATATATAATAATTCTATCTATGTCATTGGAATCATTTTAATATTGAATTTTGATATCAAATCATTGTAAACTTTTAAACATTTTTTTCATTTACTACTTTCTCATCGCAATTGTGAGATTAATTTTAAATTAAAAATTTCCCAATTATGTGTATGGAATTTTGAAAAATATATTAAATATTTGGAATAATCATAATTTATATTATCTAGTAATTTCAACATAATTTTTGACCAATGTAAATAATGAAAATAATTAAAAATTAATTACAACAGTTAAGGTAAAAATGAGTTTATTGTGGGGTTAAACTGGGAAGATAAGAGTCAAAATGGCCTAAAATTTTTTTAGCCTTATTTTATGGACATATTTATTCCTTATCCTTCCAAAATTTGAATCTGGGGTTTTTTTAAGGTTTTTTACATGTGAATGAATCTATCATTTTAGATTATTTTGGGAAATTTCAATGTAATTTCAATGGAGATATTCTTTCCCTGCTACTAAAAGGGAACTGCATAAACTCATTTATGGACAACTCCCAAGATATTTTTCTAAAACAACATGAAAAAGTATCCTCTAAACATCCTTATTCACATTCTATAGCTTCATATACTCCTAAAAGACCTTCCCTAGGGTCCTTTAGTGGAGATCCAAAGTTGGTTTCTTGTCGAGAATGTAATTATCATAACAAAGATATTTCATTTTAATTATTCTTTTTACACATTAATTATTGATTAAAAATTACAAAATAATAACACTATTATCTCAAATATAATTATATTTTATTATTTTTATGAAATAATATTTATCCGTCTCCACTTCTATCAAATGGGAAATAAAATCATCAATTGATTATACGACAAACTACCACCTCACAAACTGATGTAGTATGTTTTCCATCACCACATTTAATGTAAGGATATAATAATTAATTTAACACATGTATATAATATTTATGATATCATTATAGTTATATAACATTAATATCACAGATACCTTCTTACGTTCCATTCCGTTTTGAATATGAGAACGTCCCTCATGCGTACAGTGGACTACCGCCTCTTCAAAGTGGTGGGATTAATTTTCAATACCAAAATTTTAAGACTGTTTATAATAACATGTATACTGATTAAATAATATATTCAAACCATTATTATAATTATTTTTAGGAATTATGTATACCATATGTACAATAACTAGAACATTCATTAAAAACACGTATGAGAAAACAAGGCGATTAACACAAAAAATAATGAAAATAATGAAATATTATTAACAAATAAGTGGTAAAATGTTATAATATATTCATATATGATATTATAAATATGATTATGTTTTTTGTATAAATTATTAAGATGATTAAAACCGTTATATGATAGGTTAAATCTCTTTCTACTAAAGGAAAACATGAGGTAAGGGACTTCGTCTCAATTTCTCTTCATTGAGGCATACTATAATGTTATGCACCTAATTTCATTTATATAGTGTATATAATTCCCATTTAACATAAAATTTTATGATTTATTAATAATTAATGGTATTCTATATAATAATTTTAATTATTTCATCAAATGGATTTTGACTTCAAAATTACCAAGTGGTAAAAGTTATTGTATAATCCCACATTCTTTTTATGATATTTGGATTTCTCTTCAAACTAAAACTTTATTATAATAATTTTTGTTGAATATTATATTTATCTTAAATATAAATATTATTATATGATGGATAATATTATTTCCTAAACTATATACCATTTTTATATATGGTGTATGCTTTGAAATTCATTTGATTAACTGAGGAAATATTGATAAATTTATATCTTTTCTCAATTCAGATATTTTTTATAAAGAATATTATTCATTAATTAAATATATAATTTGATATATTTGTAATTATGTTTACATATAATAATGGGAGGGGCATAGAATTATATATCCCCTCAATGCATCGATAAGTCTCATGAGACAAATCAGTAGGCCAAATTAAATGGATTTCTACCTATAATTTTATATCATATTGTGAAAGGTATTGACGATAGAGGTATCATGATGCATGAGATCATGAAATCCAATAATTAAGAAATTAATTCATTAATGAATTATTTATTTTTATCATCCTTGATATTTTCACAATGATATTATCTCTGGATGAATTTAATTCTATGTTATTGATTAAATGACATGTGTTTTCAGTTATTTACCTTTCTATATTGATTGTTACTTATCTTATCATGATAGTCAATTTGTTTAAATATAATGTGTGTTCAATTATTTACCTTTATAAGTTTATTATGATGATTTATTCATGATATATTCTACTATACTTAACCATTACTGAGTATTTTACCTCACACTTATTTTATTTCCTTTCCCAATGATATGAAAAAGAATTCTTAGAATGAGTTCAAGGATGAAAAATTATTTCCATTTATATGTTTATTTTATATACTTATTTAAAATGGGTATCATGTATTTATTTGGATCTCCAAAATTGGTAAACTGACTAGTCCTTAGGTATTTAACCCATTGTATCTATACCAATGTAATAAAGTAGACATTGACTTTGGGTTATTGGGGCTAGGGTTGTTACATCATAGAAAAGTTAATATTTCAATAAACATTTTAAAACTTCATTTTAAGATAATATTTTCATTTTTATTTTGAAAATGATGTCAATTATTTCAAATAATGTTTCTAAAAGTGGAAAATGTTTGTTTTAAATTAAGTGTGTAAAACGTGATGGAACTGCTTTTTAGAAAAATACAGTTTTTGAACATAAAACCAGAATTTTTCTTATCAAAAAACTAGAGAAAATATTAAATGAATGATAATAAATTTTATTGAATATATAATATATAAATTTCATTAAAATAATTAAAAAATATTCACTAGTTTAGTTTATTAATATAAAATCACATTGCGTTCGAAAAATAGTTTTTTCTGAAAAATATTTTTTTTTGTTTCAAATGAATTTTTTTAATTTCATTTCCCATCAATTTATAACCAAAGAATTTATATTTAAACTGTATAAGTTTAATAATTTATTTAGTTCTATTCACCCCTACAAATTTAATGGCTTGGTTATAATGGTATACTATATTACAGTTCATTTAGTATTAGGGTTGCACATAACACAAGCTATGAAAGAAATTAAATTTATTTGAAAAAAACTTTTGGTAAAATCATAGGGTGTTATATTTACCTCAATTAAAGATAATTTATCCCTAGAAATAATATCACTTGGATACAAAAAATTAAGGATTTTTATGCATCATTGTATCATTAGGTTCTTATTTAGCTTGCTCAAATTGCGGTTTTTTTCCACAAAACTATAACAAGATTAGTGGTCTTGTTTTGTAGCACTTTAACTATACAATCCAGAAGATCCATTGATTTTTCAATATAAGATATATCTTTTTACAATTTTATGACCTCTATGTTTAATATATGTGAGGGATTAGGTATGTACTACCTCAGTAGTGATACATGGAACATATTGTGAACTTGGGAGAGGTTTAGTGGAAGCTCCAACAGATAAGCTACTATTACTAATCAACCAAGAATATTGAATAAGAAAAATACATAGGGCTCAAATTTACCTTATTTTAGAATCTCATAACCTTATTCCATGGATAAATTCATCAAAAAACCTTATTACCGATTTTAAATTCTAAATCACACAGATGATTTCAGCATAATGTTTCTATCGAAACTAAGCTACCTTGAGGTGCTGATGAATGAATCAAACTTTTTATTCTTTTTCCTCATATATCTCAAGTCCCAAAATATTTCCATATCTAAATTCATCCCTTAACATTGTATTTTTTTAGTTTTTCCATATGTGACTTCATACTATAACATAATCACCTAGTATTGGTGATTATTTATTTTATTTGGTGGCACTTTAAACCAATTCTATATGGTTAATTAATGGTTTCCAAAAACCATTGTTAATGTTAGATTCAGAATATAACTCATTTCCATTCCATCAATTTAGCGGTGTTTTTTTGGAAACCATCACTGAATTCTTATTTAGCATCAGTTTTTGTGGTTTTAGTAGTTTTTCCCCTGCCAAAACAAGTCGAGGATACATCAATAGTTTAAACTGATTCTTTATCCTCCAAATCCTTTTCCAGGTGAATCCACCCCTAGACAAGAAAAACTAAATCTAAAAAAATATTGTCCTTAAATAGTGGTGATTTAAACCACACCTAAATAATAATTTGGAACATATAGTGGAAATGTAAACCTCTTATATATATATGGATTTAACAAATACAAGCTTCAGAATATGAATCCCCAGAACATCCAATAAAAATTAGACACATATACAATATATCAGTTTAGAAATTATCATAAAATATAGAAAAAGAGTCAATAACAAGGAAAATCAAATACCAATACTAGATATATGTGATGACCCTCTATATAAGTATTATCTATACATGTATTACCTGCATTGAGCCTTGACGTAGAATCAAAAATGATAATATTGGGACAACCCCTATGGGGAAAAAATATGAATACCTTTAAATAAACTAGAATTTTATACATATTAACACACTCATTTGAACTAATGTGTAAAAATAATTCAGGGTCTTAAATACCGATTTTAGATATTAAAATTAGGTCAAGACAATAAGGTAATTCTTATAACCCATCTTAGGGAATTGGGTAATGGGTATAATGTGTCAGTGAAATCTTATATCCCATCTGAAGTATATAGACTCGTGGGGTTTCAAGCCCTTCCCACACCATCAATCTATATGATAATGACCTCTGGGACTACTCATGATGTCTATAATAAAAAAATATAGTTTGTAGACAATACATATAGTGATTTTCAAATCAACTACCATGATATAAAACAAACTATGTACATGATTAGAGAAATGTTAAGAAGTAAATCAACCAACATGATCATTATAATAATGTAACAACATTCCTGATAGATTAAATGAAAAATATATTTAAAATCATATCCAAGTTCACCATAACCAACTATGAGATCATATAATCATGAAGGTAACTAACATGGTTCACTAGTATGTTAAAATTAATAGACTAGTCTAGGAATACACTATAAGATGTAAGAAAGAAGAAACCTATAATTGGCTTTTCAATTCATAAGACATCCTAGGAAGACATAAACGATGTAAGTAATGAATTCATTAATAAAATCTCAATAAGGCATACACAACCCAAACTTGATACCAAACTAATGAATAATAGTGGTAATGCTGAAAACCATTTTGTCATGAAAGAAATTATTCCATAGGAACATGTTTGTGAAAGGTTAGTTATTACACATTATCACCGAATCCAAAGCGAACTCAAATCACTACCCGATGAGCTCTAACCAACAAACTATCCATCCTCATATTCATTTCTTACTAATAGCACTTGCATAAAAATTATATTGAAAACTAAACAACATTTTTTATGTAATCTAAATTTAAATCCAATAAAATTTTGTGTACTAAATGATTTTGGAGTTGTTTGATGTACTTGATCACTATTATCCCTAAATGAAATATAACCAAGTACATATCCAATCATCTTCCTATATAATTCAAACAGCTATTCATATAGAGGTATAACCATTGCATCTTGCATCTTTATATTATCCCCTATTCTGAAATTGTTATTCTCATTTCACAATAATACCTATGACCTTTTAAAGGTATAGAGTAACTATAACCAGTAGTTTATGATACCATAATCCTATATGGATTTCCAAATAACTTAGATAGTAATGGTCCCAAAACTATCCCGCACACTCAACCAGGACGCTCCTTCCCATGGACTTTTCCAACTGGATCAACCTGGGAGGCTGAGAAGGAATGCATAGGATTAACATTCCATAGTTATTTTATTTTTACCTATAAATAAAATATTAGTCTCATTTGAAGAAATACATATTAACATAGTGACATATGATAATAATGTATTATAATTAAAATGGGAGTCATACCCAAACTTATTTGATTGTATCATTAATAGAACTCCCATGATATTTAGGATGAACATACAACCATAATTAAAGTAAGGAGATTTTTTACTAGAGTCGATATATTTCGAAAAAAACTATTTGAACCAATAGTGTGAGAGATGATATTTTTTAGCTCAAATTGATGTATTTATCATAAAATTATTTAAACTATGGAAAATACTACTAAATTTGATCTATTTATGAAAAAAAATCTTTGACTCAACAGTGTGAGCGATGATCTTTTTAGTTCAACTTGGTCTATTTTTCCTTTAAATATCCTGAAATAAATAATTTTTTTAATAATAATGTATTCAATTTAATGTCTTTGTAATATGCATGTATATATATATATAATTATATTAATATAACAATATATATTTCAATACAACATTGTTCTCTTGATGATGGCTATCAACAAAAACCTTCCATTTCTCTCTGTGTACCCCTTCAAGTACCTCATCATATAGCTATTGAGTGATCAAAGTAGCATCATTGAATTCATTCCAAAATCTCTATTTAAAATCCTTCAATTTCTTACCCAAATTTGTTAATGTCCACTTTTGTACTATAAGACCAGCAACAAGAAAGTGGAATAACATCTAAAAAAATTGATGCATTTTAAAAATATTATAATTTAATTACATTATGACATTCAATTACACCATAATGTATTAAAAGTACCATTATCTGTGAATCAAAGACTTAAATTTTCAAAGATTGAGGCACATTCATCCAATCAACATAGGTAATCAGAAAGGTAACTGGCATCATTGCCAGCTGGCCTAGAATCTGGGTAAATAATTCCAAAGCATCATCCCTAGGGACCCCATAATAGTTAAATGGGACAACTATCTTCAAAATATTCAGCTTCCTGATATCTAAAATGTTCATATTTATTTATATAGTAACATTTCTTTCATCTTTTATGAAAAACATTTATTAGTATAAAAAAGTGAAATACATTTATTCAAATTAAAATTTTGTAACTATAACAGTCACCATATAATATCCTCACAAAGAAACAGGAGTGATGACCTGCTCCTTCACTATTGAAGATACTTAATGGGGAGTTTCTACCTTAGATGCTTATAGGCCACTGATGTAACATACCAAAATTTAATCAATGTACGAACCATTTTATTTTATGTCTGTTTCCTTAAAGATACTTAGATTATGTTCTCACATGACCATTTGTGGGTCCCAAGCAGCTATTAATTTATTTAAATGGTTGTGTATGATTTATATAAAATAATAAACTTTTCCCAACACAATGTTGTAGGTTTAAAAAATATTTAAAAGGATAAAATTAGAATAAAAATATTTTTAAGGAAATTAAATAAATGATAAAGGGATAAAAATAAATATTAAAGTAAAAGTGGTTAGAGAAAAGTAAAAATAATTAAAATGGAAATAACCCAATTTAATAATTAAGTTTTCTTTCTCCATGCATTTTTATTTTTATTATTTTATTTCATCTTTTTTAGCCATATTTTTTTCTTTCCAATTCTTTTTTTCTCTTCTCTTATCTTCTCTCCCTATCCCCTTTGTGCTTTTCACCCCTCCCATGGCTAAGTGGTGAAGCAGCCCCTTCTCCTCCTATGGATCACCATTGCACCTTCATATCTTCTCTGTTTTCAACAACATTAGAAGAAAATTTAATTTCTTCATAAGGATAATATTCCACACCAATAATCTTTGAGTTTCATCCACTTTACATTGTGTAATATGCCTCAAAATATTTTTACCCAAAATTGGGTTTTTTTCTAAAATCCTCAGATTTCTTCCATTTTAGGCGAAATCAAAGGTTGTTGTGGGGGTATGGGATATACAAAGACCACAAGGTAGGGTGTATATAATCATTACTATCATTTTTTTGATTTAGTAAATTTACACCATTGTGCGGATCGTCAATTCCTATCGGCAAATATCAAATATTGATTATTAATTTAATTGAACCGTTCATCTTTGATTGTTGTGAACTTTGATTAGTGTGAACCCCTTCTTAAGTTGTTTACTTTCTATTTGACGCCCCTTTGGGTGTTCCACAATAATATAATTATTTAACATTAGACTTAATCATTTAAATTATAAATAATGTGTGTACTTGTAATAAATTTAGGTTGAGGTTTTGAATTGAATACGATTATTTAGGATAAATCATAAACCATGAATTTGGTTTTCCTTGAAGTTTATGCCAAAATAATTGTTGTAATAAGACTTGTCATGTTTCACCATTATTGAATGTCGTTCCCTATTATATCATTTTAAAGTTCCTATTCTGTTTAATTTTGTGTTGATATTAACATTCATGATTGTTGGGCTTTAATAATTAGTAATCATGGAATTAAAAGTTTAATTAGATTCTTTTAATCATTAATGGTACTCAGTGATATATATATATATATGCCTCTCTTGAGGTTTTAAATAAACTTGGGATGGGGAGAGAATGTGGGTCCTGTATTAGGAACCCACAATTGGACTCGCTATGCTCGATAGGTTACAACACAACACACCAGGAATGTGATGTTTTAATCTCCAAAGGAAAGACATTTCCAAGTGATTTTTACTATACTAATCAGTAAAACTAGTTCCCCAAGGTGAAACCAAGGATTAATCTATTGAAAAAATGGCTTCACTATGCCTTGGATGATACTTGGTCCTTGACGTGAGATACCGAGGATGAAATCATAGTTACCATCCAAGAGCGATACCAGGACTTTCGAAAGGATCTCCATTGATGGTCTCATGGCATTGGATATAATTGATTGGATTTACTATAGTGATACCTTCAGTATAGGCTCATAATCCACCTATAAATTTTTTTAGTTTTAATATAAATACGTGAGATATTTTGATTTATATTTCATAGCGTTTCCTTATGATTTGTGACACCTCTCTTTCACCTTAGTGCACCTCTTTTAAATTATGGATTAAACCCCAACCCAAAGCACAAGCTTGGGGGGTATGATCTTTTCTTTGGTCTGTAATATTACTATGGCCTTGATAAATATATATATTATTCTTTTCTAGGTATCTCATTCATACTTATGGCTTAGACCGAAGCAGGTGATATGAGACAAGTATCTTCTTAAGAACCCAAACCAAGTTACAATTTATTTATTTATTTATGTTTCTTGTATTTATTATATATATTGAAGACTTCTATTGGTATAATAAATGTAATTGAAAGGTTTATAAAATTTGGGTTCTAGCCTATGGAGAGTATATCTCACTCCCTTATCAATAAAAATTTGGTACATGGGTAGGCGTTATGTTCGTAGGTTTGGATTTAGGGAAGCGTGCCACATTCGATGCTTGATTATTTTTCTATTTTGTATAGATCTTGGGGGCATATGACT